>CM073734.1:30292227-35092227 GCA_037113605.1 Calophaca sinica
CATTCCCAACAACACAAGATGGACTAAAAATTTTGAATTATCTTTTACAACAAAAGAAAACAAAATCTTTCCAAACTTCTACTACTAAATCATAGTTTTAACAAATACCATTTAAAAACTTAAAACCATCTTCAACGAGATCATTAACAAAGACACAAGAGTGGAAAACAAAAGAACTATGACACTCACCTAAAACCTTCCAGGAACCCGCGGTTTGGAAACATGAAGACAAAGGAGGATTGCCATGATTAACAACCACAAAATCACTAACAACATTATTACATTCATAAATGTGAGAGGATTCATCACAAAAATCATCCTAAGGCTCGCGGTTTGCAGGAAAAAGAAGAAGATGAAGGTTTGGTTTTCTCACACCTCTCACCACCACACGATTGGGAACGAGTTAGGAGAAGGATGAAGGAAGAATGAAGGTCCTAAAGCAAAATACCTCACGGTTCACAAGGGAAGAAAAAGAAGGAAATTGAAGTTCTCCACCAACACCAACATGCTAGAGAATTTATTCTCCCCTCTATTATTAAAAGGAATCGGCTAAGGAGAATGTGAAAGGAAAAGTGACCCCCACCCCAAAATTCTACTAAGCCATCTATGTGTCTAAAGACAAGATAAGGTGGAATAGGATTTTACAAAATAGTCTAACCCATGATCATGACACCAAAAGGAAAAGAAAATTCTAAAAATTATTAACCACAAAATCAACAACAACATAAATCACAAATAATTATACAACAATTACAAGAACATACATCGTAATACCAAAAGTATATTGAAAATTTGGATTTTGGAATCTAGTATAATAATAAAATACGTCACAAAGTTAAAACACTTATGTGGTCTATATTTAGAACCACGGACACACCATAATACATATAATACGATAATTATAACGTCATCTACAGATAATCTCTCTCGTATATCTCGGCCCGCTCAGCTCCATTGTGTCACATTTCCTGCGATGAAGTCTTCAGATGATGAGTTCTCTGCTCTACTTGGGGTGTAGACACGTCTCTTAGTGGTTGGTCTTGTAGTTTCAACATTGTTGATAATAGACTCAGCTCGTGGTACTTTGCAGTCTCTGGACAGATATTCCAATTCCTTGCAGTTAAAGCATAATCTTTCCTTGGTTGGTTACTGTTAACGTTGTGCTCCTCATCTTCACCGTTGAAGTAGTGCGTCTTCGGCTATCGATGCTTGTGATTCCCTTTTTGCCTATCATGTAGACATATCCTCCAGTAGCTGGGCACGCAACCTTCGCAGCAACTGTAGTTGATCCACATCTGGCAATTGATAGTCCTTAGAAAAACATCCTGGCTTCTTGCAATTACAGCATAGTTGGTCCTTCGATGAGCATTCTTCAGCTAATTGTTCCTTGCTTCCATATTGGTGACAGTTCCACTTCAACTCCTGGCCATTCCCAATAGCCAACGCCACAGGACAATTCTGATTGTGTTCATTTCCCTGAGGATGGAAATGAGATGTTCCTTGTTGTTGTCTTCATCTTTGTCCTTTGCATTGATAATCTGGCTTAACTGACCCTCCAATAGCTCGCTCCTCCGTTCGTTGTCTTAGCCAGTCGTGTTGATTCTCTGCGGTAATCTGTTGTGCGACAATAGTTGCTATCCAAACTATCACTCGAATTACGTGATTCAGATCTAAGTTACTAGCTCTGGCAAAAAGACTCGTTCGCCTCTAAGGCATCAAATTTCTACAAAGTAAACTAATCAAATCCCCACAACAAATTCAATCATCTGAGATGATCGCACACAATTTCACACAATTTCAAATATGTTTCAACTAGGAAACATTACAGACAATCATAAACAAGATTCACATAACCTAGGCATAACAAACTTATACCCAATAATTCCCCACAATCTAGGCCAGCTTAACCCAAAGCGATCCGGTTAGAACCGAACTGCTCTGATACCACTACTTTAACACCCCGTTTTCGAAGCGCTATAGTGCAATCCAATCTAATGCTGAAAACATTTAATGCTTGTATGCTTTCAGTTAAAGAGTACTCTTACGTATTTCGCAATGGAAAAATAGGAGTAAATTTTTTTTTTTCATTTTCTTTCCTTTGAAACGCTTTTCAAAATGAGACATAGAGCACTACAGTTTTCTAAATGATGCCAATTCAGACTTTTGCAAATATCAGAGTATAATGCATCACAAAATAATACTTCACATAACATAATCATTTCGCACTAAGGCGAGGTTTTCTGAAAAGAGTAATTACACAAAGCTGGCCAATAACTATAACTCTTACTGAGAAACAGCTCAGCAAGACCAAAACACGAAGCACTAAGAGGAATCTTCCTCCATTGGCTCAATCTTCAATGCTCCTGAAAGATTTAAATCGCAGCGAATACCTCAACTCCATTTGGAAGTGACATCCATAAGGATATCCGATCCAACAACAGTGCAAGGGTAAATTCTTTGTCTACGAGTTTATCATAGGCTATGTCGCATGCAAACAACATATACATATATAATACAACAACATGCTTTTATATACATATACATACTTAATAGACCGCACACAATTAGCATGGTATATCAAGCATTGCATGTAAGCAACAAAACAACCAACAGATCAACAATCAAGTCACCATAATATCAAACAATTGCATGTGACCAGGCAAATCTATCAACAGATCAGTGATCAAGTCATCACATATCAGAAATGTGGTTAGCCATGCATGTCAATGAAGTATGACCAGTTGTGTATACACCTGCAGCCTTAATAGGTCAGCAGTATGACGGGGACTACTTTCCCAACATCCGAACAAGATATCCTCTGCTTAGGCTTGCCGCTACTTTGGCTTGCCTCTACTTAGGCGATGCAATGTCAACTCGCCTTTTGAAGTCTATACGACCAATCAAACGCTACGAGTGACATGACAACTCGTCTTTTGAAGTCTTCAAGACCAATCAAACGCTTCGAGTGTCGATGCTCAATGGTTAGTACGCATCCAAACAAATTCAACAATATGGCATGCTCACCGTAGTGAACGCCCGAGTGATATCCAAACAAATTCAACAATATGGCATGCTCACCGTAGTGAGTGCCTGAGTAATGTTTTAATTAATCAATGCGGATCGACGAACCCTCACTCACTCAACTTAGTGGGTTTCGAAAACTCAATTACTAAGAGTTCAACACAGGACACAAAGTCCGGGTGTTCAATTGCCAAGCGCTAGTCCTAATCTTAGATAAGAACTTTAGGCACGTAATGTGGAACGCTAGGCTCAACTTTTAGGTTAAGATACTAGGCACGCCATACGGAACACTTGGTCCAATCCTTAATCAAGAAAAAGCACACGCAAGCAGGACATTAAGTCCCAGCACAGGATACATGGCCCATATGCTCAATAGGAACACTAGGTTCCCTGTGTTTTATTCTTTCAAAATCCCGAATCATGAAATCTCTTTCTCAGTTCTTGTATCACTCCTATGTATCTGAAAATACTTTTTAGTTCTAGGTCGTTGAAACCTTAGTTGTGCTAAATAACACACTGGAAGAATTCCCAGGAAAGAGAGGTGGTGCGAACACTCTTAATTACCAAGTCTTTCCTAGCCAGAATTTTCCCAGGCGCATCATTTAACTCAACCGTTTTCGCAATTGTACTATTTATTTCAAGTTCTTTTCTCCACTATTATTCAATTGAAATTTCCTTGCAAGCTTTGGCTAGTTGTACTAAAACCCTCACGCTTACTTTAAAATCAAAATGCCCTTAACAATTTGTTTACGAAATCAAAATTCGGCTTGTAGAATCGCATCAGATTTACCGATGTAAATCGTCAACCAATAGCAGTCGATCAACGCATTGTTAATTAATCCATTATCAATAATAATATTTTTCATATTCCGATTCAATGCCAAGTTCCAATGAAATCCAAGGTGATTCAAGGAAAACAATACAACTCATAATGCCACACAGGGCCACGAACATGCTACATATTATCATCAATTTCAAGTCCAATTAAATCAATCAAGTATGATTTAAGTCACACAATACAATTCAGTCCTGCCACACAGGGCCAAATCAATACACGGCAGTTCATGCTATAACATCTCAACAGCACATAGTAATACTACAAGTACTACCACACGATCAATCAACAATCAAGCAAACAACACACAAGGCGAAAAGCCCAAATTCATTATGTAAGAATTTCCCTTACCTTGGGCGCTTTAACAATCCAAGCAAGGTAAATTTGAACTATCGGCAAGTCGTACCTCGCGCGTATCCTAACAACACAAGTTTCAATCAATTAAACCAAAACTCAAGCCCTAATACCCCTAGGGCAGCCACGGCTCTAAGGTTCCTAAGGCCTAAGAAAATACCAAACACAAAACTTACCAATTGGAATAGTGTTTTACCAAATGAATAGTGTTTTCCAAACTTTGGACATATTTTTAAGGTATCAAAACAAAGCAACAATTTGAGAAACAAAAGCCTTTTGGTTTTAATTATAAACCTTTAACTATACTCCAAAATTTATCCCAAAATCAAACCTCCTTGTATAGTTTTACCAAATCCATTATCTATACCCTTTTATAACACACTTAAGGCTTGAAATCAACTAAAATTTTACCTTAAAAATCTTTATCAATTTCGGCCAAATAAAGATCAAAACATAACCAAGTTTTTCAATCCTATTTAAAACACTTAACATACTAAACTTTATCGATTCAAGCCATAACCAAAAACCAATTTCTTTACCACTTTAATACAACTAAAAACAAGTTAAAACTCACCCAAATCTTGTTCATAAATCACTATTTTTACTACTCCAAAACAGCCCCAAAATTTATTTTATTTCAACCTATTTTTCAAAGCTTTAAACCTACAAATATTTATAGATTTAAAGTCCTAATCAAAAACCAACTTCCAAATCACTTTGATACACTTAAGAACAAATAAAAACATCATGAAAACTATATTAATGGGCCACGGTTCCAGCCCCCATTTACAAGCAAATTCATTTTTCCAAAACCTTGTAAACATGCTTATATGATTAGTATCCAACATACAACTTATAAACCTTCAAGAACTAACTCCAAGACCACAAAATCAAGCCAAGAATGAACCCCCTAACAACCCCTAGCATTCGGCCAGACCTCAAGGTTAGGGTTCCCAAATTTTTAAATACTCTAATCATGCTTAATCATGGAGGAAAACAAAGGGTGATAAGACTAATCATGCTAATCTAGCAAAGTCTAACACTTTAACTTAAAAACAACTCTTAAATCAGTGAGATCTCATCCATGGCAGCCATGAGAAGAGGAAAATGAGTTAGAACACTTACTAACAAGATTGGTGATGGTTGATCAAAGATTAAGAAGAAAGGATGGAAGGTTGGAGCTTAAACATCAAATTCCTTCAAAAATAAAACTAAAATCATGAGAAACAACTCTAGAACCATGAAAGCTCATCCATGGCAGCCATGGAGAAAAGGAAAATAAGCTTACCTCAATGATGGAGATGATTGCACAAGAAGGAAGGAGAAAGGATTAGGATTTAGCTTCCAAAATCACAAGATTAAGCACCTAAATCAACTTTCTCTTTCTAGGGTTTTCAAGCTTTCCAAAATGAAAGGAAACTGAAATGGACCAGCCAAATGGAGAAGGAGCCACGAAATTTTAGGGACAAGGATGGAAGAAATTTGGTCATTTAGTTGGAAACTAACCAAACTAGTTACAAACTAACTAAACTAACTTAACAAACTAACTACCCATTACTTCCTAAACCAATCAAAATGCTTCCTTCAAAATTGTAGGCTACAAGCACATGGCTGGCCTCCCATTGGTCCATGTGTGGCAGCCATTTGCTCAAAATATCTCAGGGTTTCGCTACGATGCGTTTTCGATCAACCGGGTGCATGACGTTACGCTTATATTAGGTTTTAATACTAAAAATTCCAAAAATAATTCTAATTATGACACCACACCCAAAAATTACAAATGTTTCAGGTGACATGAGAAAAGTACCCATGTTTCTCGTTTACTCGAAATGCGAACCGAAACGTCGCAATTAGGCAGTCTCTGGGCGTAGCAAACACCCTAAATATTTTCTGATGCCCAAAAATCCTAGAAAAATTCCAATAAATCATAAATATTGGAAAATGCTAAGATCTTAAATTTTATAAAATTTAGATCTCGTTTGGGCATATTTCAGGTAGAAACACACACAATAGCCTAGTTACGACAGAATTCAATAGAATTCTCGCAGCGTAATAAAAACTGTAAATTAGTGAGGATCACTAATTTCAATTTCTCTTATTAACTAGGTATTATTCAAACAATAAAATTATCAAGGAAAAATCTTTAAAATCATAGTCATATTAAATATGACATAAAATAGACAATTAATACAATAACTAGACAATAAAAATCCAAACCATGACTTAAAAATATTTATTAAATCCTGAAAATTATTTCTCTTTCAATAAAATAATTTTCTTTAATCAAACAACAATCTTTCACATTTTTTGATATTAATTCATATTAAAAACAGTATACTTCTACACTGTCTCTTAATATGAATTAATTTTTAAAACAGTAAATTGTTTACGATAAATCTTTGTTGTTCTTCGTACTTTTAACAAACCATTGAGGTGATCAATCTCCGTGATTTATTTTCAAGTAGCTGGAACTATAAAATAATTTTCATAAAAATTGGGATGTTACAATTCATCTCGTTCATACGAATTTGCTTTATTCCTCTTATTTCTAATTTGTTAGTCTTTGCTCTCGAAATCACTACCTTCATTAGTGTAAATAACATAGGATCTTTATTACGTTAGTATTCGCGCATTTCCTATGCGTTTGATATTCGGAGTCTAAATATAGTCCACTTTATTACGAATTCCGATAAGGTGCACTTGGCTTTAGCCACGACAATTTTTTGGCGCCAAGGTTAGGTCAAGAACCCTTCATATAAGTCAATTTCGGCCATATGTACGGCCATACTGCCTATATGTATGACGTTACTTCGCATTTCCTCGGCGCTGGGTCGTACCACACACATATGTACGACCGTACTACTCACATATGTATGGCCGTATATACCTATCCCAACATATGTAGCCTTGTATATCTTTTCAAGAGCTTTCCAACGCCACAAAGATCAACTCAATCGGACATTCCTAGATCAAGTTATGATCAAAATACTGCAACAGTGTAAGAGCTGAATCTGTTACTATGTACGACCGTACTGAAGGGATGTGCGGCCGTATACCTGAAAAACTTAGGCGCTAGCCCGTTCGGACTGCTCTGTATGCCTTTACTGCCCTTCTCAGGGGTGTACGGCCGTACAGTCATACATATAATATGTGTGGCTGTACCTCTTGTCTAGCAGCTCAAAATTTCGCTCCTTTTGACCTGTTTTTGCCCATAATCGTGTACTTTTGCTCCAAATGAGTCTTTCTCTATTTTTCTACAAAACATGAGAAAACATGAGCGTATCTTATAAAAAGTGGGTCAAAAACATGCGCGTTTATGCCCAATATCATAAAACTTTCACTCATCAACTGCTAAAAATAAGTGTGGGGAGGGAACTTATATTATTTGGCTATTTTTGCAAATACTAAATTATGGAGAACTTAATATTTTTTGATTTAGGGACTATTTTAAAATTTGTCTGACAACTTGTGATTAAAGTGAGATTATCACCAGTTTTAGAATTTGTTGATAATTAATATTGAAGTTTTATGAGTCTCAATTTGTCTGTGTAAACTCTTAAATGTGAGTTTTGAGTCTAAATTAGAGGTCACATCATATTTTTACATCCTTTCATTGATTGAGTGATATTTTTCCCAACTTGTGCATTCGAGAACTTGTGCCAAGACCATTATAAAGTGAATATAAATTTGCTTTCAAGTGAAATTGGTAGGGGTAAATTTAGGATTTTTTTCAAGCCTACTTCATATTCTTCATATTTGTAAAACATTTTATCCCTAGTTGCCCATCTTTGTGCTTATTGCTAAATTTCTTTGGTACCCCTTTCGTTGCTATTAATTCTTATATTGTGGTAACCTTGAGAAAGACTAAATTGTTAGAGCAATTAGTGGCAAAAAAATCAAAAGAATAATGTTAGAAATCTCTCAAGAAAGTTTCTAAAAAGGAAGACTTATCAATTGCTTTCCCCTCCTAGAATAAACAAACTGTTAAACTACTGCATAAAGAGCATCAAAGGAGGAAAGGAAAGAAAAAGAAAAAAAGAAAAATAAAATCTATTGTAGCCTTTAGAAATTAGAAGAGAGAAAAATGATGAATTCTAAAGGGATTCTTGCATGCTCTTTACAGTCATAAAGACAAAGATTACTTGTTTGGTTGATTTGTTTCTGGCCCATTTGCATGACATTTTCTTTCTTTTATCCCACCTAATATTATTACATTGGTCCCATTACAACCCATGAAAGACTATTTTTCTTTGTTTGCTTGATATGTAAATTTTATAGTAGAGTTTTGGTTAATGTACAAGCCTATGACAATGTCACTTTTTTGAAAACAATTGAGCATTAGCAACTACACCTTCAAACACTTTGATAGTGTCGAGAAGAGTGAGGATATTAACCCATTAGACAAAGGATATTAACCATTTAAGACATAAAGCATAATCGATTAGAAAGCACGTCAGAAACTCAGAATGGATGTTATAAGCCTTAATTGATTAGACCATAGTTGTTAATCGATTAGACTAGCTACAACATTTTTTCGTCAGCTACGCCTTAAAAGTGTTGCCTTAGGCCAAAAAACCGTTGTATTTTTCTACGATAACGGTTTTCAAACTGTGGAAACTTAAGGCTTTAAAGAACGGTTTTAGAATTTCAAAATAAAAACGGTTTTACACCGTTGTTAGCTGAAAACCGTTGTTGTTAGTTTACTTTAAAGAACAATTTTGAAGTGCGTTACATCAACGGTTGTACACCGTTGTTACAAAAAAATCATAGTTGTTGGTGTGTTTTAGAGAACGGTGTTGTAGCAAGCTATACCGACGGTTTTGCACCGTTGTTGGTGTGTTTTAGAGAACGGTGTGGTATCAGAAAATCGTAACAGTTGCTATATTTAAATTTGTAGCATTTATCAAAACTAAAATTATAAATTAATATAATGAATATTATTACTACTTTTTTGATAAAAATATTATTTCTATGGATAACAAAAGAACCACTTATTTAATATAAAAATATACCTAGTATCGACTAAGTAAAGACAAGAAATTTCATTAATTATCAATCATTTTTTACCAAAATAACATTGCAATCATAAGCTAAGTCAAGGTAATAAGGTTTGAGTATTTAATATACTTCAAAAGACAAATACAATAATCATTCATCATTATGTACCAAAAAAATATCGTTCATAATCCAAAATAAAACTTCATAAACACTAGTCAATCATCAAGACACAAGTCTTCATCATCTTCTACATCCAAGTAGTCAAGGAATTGACCTTCTCCATCCATACCACCATCACTTTCCTATAATATTAAAAGAATGAGATTAATAAGGGATGTGACTTTGAATAATAATAATAATAATAATAATAATAATAATAAGAAGAAGAAGAAGAAGAAGAAGAAGAAGAAGAAGAAGAAGAAGAAGAAGAAGAAGAAGATAGTGTAGACAAATGCATAATTTTATGGGTGCACCAATTTGCATTAATTGAAAATTGTTAATTGCATTAATTGCTACCGAAAAACCATAGCTATTGGTATGTTTTGAAGTGAACTACAGCAACAGTTTGTCATCGTTGGTATCAAAAAATCGTAACAGTTGCTATATTTAAATTTGTAGCATTTATCAAAACTAAAAATATCAATTAATGTAATGAATATTACTGCTACTTTTTTTTTTATAAAAATATTATTTCTAGGGACAACAAAGGAACCACTTATTTTATATAAAAATATAACTAGTATCGACTAAGTAAAGACAAGAAATTTCATTAATCATCCATCATTCTTTACCAAAATAACATTGCAATCATAAACTAAGTCAAGGTAATAAAGTTTGAGTATTTAATATACTTCAAAAGACAAATACAATAATCACTAGTGTTTGTACCCGTGTGATGCACCGGGCAAATTGAACTGGGTACGTTAAAATATGTACTTGAATGGAACCCTGAACAGGGACTATAACAACATTTAAACAAAAACTAAGTGCAACTGCAGCAAATTTTTCCAAGTTATACAACCATATATTTGAACTAAAAGTAAACCGTAAATGGATTACATATAAAGGATTTGCTAAAAGTAAAAGAGTTGTACAATGGTTGTTCGAAGTATAAATACATTAAGGTATCAGATTTGAAATGTCTACATGGCTCATACTTTGTTAACTGGCTAAGGCTAAAACCCAACTTCAATATGCACCATAAGCACCTAAAACCCAACTCCAATAAGTCTCTATGCCGATTGTTGAATTGCACAGATGAACCATGAACCACAAATTAGGGGAACAACATTGAATAAGTGCTATTGCAAAATAACGGCTTGCAGAAAAATTGGATTGAACACCAAGGTTTTCTGCCACATTCTAAACTTACATTATCTTTTACTCACAAACCAATACAACAAATATCGACCTAGTATATGTTTATCCAGAGCTCTAAAGTATGCACTTTGTTAATATTCATGACAAACGACAGAGATATATTGAGGAAAAAAAGCTTGAAAGGGTCGCTTCTCAAACATATTAAATGTGCTTCTTAACTAGTATACAGAAATCAATTCCAGCAGCAAGCATTTCATATCAATGCATAATTTAGTGAGATCAACACAGACATTTAAGCATTATAGTTTAAAAGATGGTTAAAATGCATAAGATTCCAACCTTACACACTAACTTTTAAACACCATCACAGTAAGGCCAGGGAAAGTGCATTGGAGCACGTAGTACCTACCAATAAAAGAATGCAACTCTGTTAAACTTCGATCATAGTACCTATTAGTCTACTACATAACACAGAAATGGAAAAGTAAAGGCACAATAATAAATCAAAGATACAAAACACATATCTCCTCATGAGTTTTGAACACAACACATTCTTCACCATCTCCACGTCAAAGGAAAGTTAACAAACTGAGCAAGATCTTATGCCAAAATCTGCATCATTTTTAAAATGATTGTCTTTTGGAGAAAAATACAAATTTTACTAATATTAATTAATTAGATTTAGAGGAAGAAAACATGCTAAATACCCAGACAATTGTATTCAGGTGTGCGGAAAACTGAGAGAACAAACACCAACGAGAGAAGATAAGGGCAACATCAGCAGAGAACCCATAAGCTTAATACCCAGACACCGTACTTTTTTCATATGCAGTGCATCCATTCTGTTTTAGGGACGCGAGCAGGCATGCAGTCCCTTGATTAGAGAAGAAAACACATAAGACCTCAAGGAAAGCAAAGCAATAATAATTAAAACAGAGAAACATGCGAAAAATATTAAGAAAACCATAAAGGAAGGTACTGTAAAATCAATCATTAGAAAAAGGAAGGACAGAACAAATAACATAATAGAATGAAGAGCAGAGCATTGGTAGAACCCAAAAAAAATGAAGAATTGGAAACTAAGGTCATTGAACACAGAGGAGGATGCAAACGTTAAAAAGGACTCAACCTGCAAAAGATCAAAACCAAATGCGTAGGGGAAGTTGATGCTCGCAATCTAAACCACCGTTCTTAATCTTTTAGTCATTGATAAGTTGAAGAAAACCAAAATTGAACATGTAGGTAGGTCGCAACAACAGCAAAAAAACCCAATTAGAAAATATACAAAATCATAAACCAAAAAACAACTCCCATCAATTTTATATGTGACCAATTATCTTGATTTTGCAAAAGAAACCAATCCAAACACCTTTGATTTTCAAGACCTGCACATTAAAGAATATATCCTATTTATAATATATCTCCAATAAATGTAAGAGATCAGCGGAATTTATTTATTTTCCTTGAAGATACTATCTATGGCTTGGGAACTCTATCATTGAAAAAATTATTAACTAATTATCTACTCTCTTCTCATATGATACGTGCATAATTTTTTTGGTATAAACAAAGTATCGCACATGCAAAACCAATAAATTCATAAGCTTCTCACACATATGAAAGTAAGATAACAAATTGGTCACCCCAACTACAATAATTTAAAATATCATCATCAATCAGTGATGAAACTCATTCACTTCCATACTTCAATTTCTTTTCCCAACCAATTTTATAACAGGTTTCAAACACACTTCAATTTGCTACAACGGTGATCTTATTGTATCCACTAACCGAAACTAATAACTGAAGCCAATAACTGGAACCAGGAAAATGAACTAACAAACTTAACCAACATTGCTATTTATTATTATCTGGAATATATGCACAACCAAAGTGAATGCAAATACCTGTTCCTCAAGCTGACCACACGTGTAAGATATGCAGAGTTCCATACCAGCCATGTTAGTGCTTTACCAACCAAGTTGCCCTAAACCCTTTACCTACACTTGCCATGGTAGTGCTTTAATAACACTAAACTTTCTAACCCCATGTGACAAAACCACTAAATTTGCAAACATTTTTATATCAGTAAAATGCAAAGTTCATTAGAGAAAAAAAAAGAACATCTTCTGCAGGAGAAGTACAAAAGCGCATTTTCAAAACATTCTCTCAACCTTTCAACTTCCAAGATGCCCCATTTGAGAGAAAAACACCAAAAGATGCATCAATGACAATCTCATCCACAAAAAATTTAAAAATGTTTTTGTGTTTATAGGTTCAATTATGAATATGCATTTTCCATTATAGAGAATGGTATTTCATACCTTTTCCTTTGACTTATTAGTGGTTGTTGTGGTATAGAATCTGAAACCACAATTTTGCGGAATAGTTCCAAACTAAATTTCCTGGAAACTAAATTTCCTGGAGGGAGATATGCTTTGCTGAGTATGTGGGTGCTTCCGTAATAAATGAAAGATGGGGTATGTGGAGTATGCATTAAATGAGCATTTTGCAAAACAACAGGGAGTTTGGGTGGGAGGTTTCTACGTATTGCAATGGGAAGCATTTAATGGGAAGCATCTTGAGCCAAAATTAGGCGGAGAAATTATCCTTCAGTGACCACTTTCGTTTATATATATGTTAAGATTTATCATTATGTACCAAAATATATTGTTCATAATCCAAAATAAAACTTCATAAATACTAGTCAATCATCAAGACACATGTCTTCTGTAACACCCGGGATTCGGCCTTTGGCCCCCGCTGTAACGACCCGTTTCCGGACCGCTACCGAGCTCAATATACCGAGCTCGAGTTACCGAGCTCAACACACCAAGCTCAACATAAACCTATATGAGATGTGTTTTAAAAACAAAACTCTTGTGCCTTTTAAAAATGCGATATATTTTTTTTTTTTTATAAAACCAACTCGTGCACATCAGAGTAATTACAGCTTTTCGAAACATGGTGCAACTAAGACACAAGACTTAAATTCTAATAAAACATACATGCATAACATACATATATATATATCACCCGAATAATAATGTATACAAATACAGAGTAGCAAATGTGCAAAGAAATACACCTAAGGTACGACAACTTCAAAAGAGTAATCATACCCTGGGGGTACTTCCGGCAGACTCCCACGCAGGGGGCTGCTCCAAAAGTAAGACCACCAGTCTACCCTGTAGCAACAACACAACACTGCCCAAACTGGTCACGACCTCGAACACAAAGGAAAAACAAGTACAGTACTCAGAAAAACAAACATCCAACAAATAAACAATCACGACAGATAGAGGTCGTCACTCGGGTCCTCGTCGAGCTCCTCCTCGGCATCGCTTCATCGCCGAGTTACTGCGCCTCGACATCGCTCGGGTAACCGTCATGGATTGAAGGCACCACGGGAAAGGGTCAACTTCTCAACAAGTTAAGATAAGCTCGACATAAAAATATAAGCAAACAAAGAAAGTATAACATTCACCGACGTGACTCGACCATCTCACTCTAAACTCGACACAACTCACAAATCCATTTTCTCTCGACTCGACAATTTTTTCCTAATGCACACGCTGCATCAGTATGTCGGAAAGTCCACCAAGCCTTGGGATCCTCGCTCTCCCTAGGACACTCAACTCAGTCCCGTGGCGTGGCGACGTCTAGTCAATCTCCCGTAACGGCGAAAAGGGACCTAGCACCCTCGATTATCCGGTCACGGCTCAAAACGTCATACGACTCACCTAGCTCGCTCACTCGATGAACAATTCGCCGCATACGATATTCAAAGAGTTAAACACAAGATATTCAACCGCATGTCAAATAAAAGAGCAAGCTCGACATGAAGAAACGCAATTCAACATGCAATACACACTTCACGACATATATTCAATCACATATTAAATACATGCAAAAACTCAATCATATCACAACATTTCAGCTCGACACAAATCAGGAAAATCCATACACGATAACATAACCATGTAGAATATGAAATGCCCTTATTTAAGGATTTATAAAATAAAGCCTTAGAGATATCTAGGAGTTGCCCTTACATACTATAACAAGTATAAATGTGAAGCGCCCTTACCGAACTCCAAGTTAATGCTGCTCGACAACGATTTCTCTTACTCGATCTCGACACGGCTGTCTTCAACGACTCGACAACGACTTCGACACGTACGCTTCTCAGTCGACCTCGACACGTACAGTCCTCGATCTGGATTCTGCTGCTTCCGCGTCCTTGGATTCGCTTTCCCGTACCCTCGATTCGGAAATCACTCGATCTCGGGAATCAGACTTCCTAAAACAAACACAATTCAGATCGATCTATGGTTCTAATACATCTAGCTCTCTCTTCCCCAAACTCAACCACAACCCAGAAAAAAATAAAACTCAAGAACTGAAAGATATTTTTCCTCTAACACAAAGTTAGGGATTTCGATCAAAATTTCATAAAAAAATTATCTGATGCTTCAACAGATAGATCGACAACAACAATAACCAGAACAACAAATGAAAAACAAGAAAATCGAAACGAACCAAAAATGGAGGTTTCTGGGCACTGCCGATTGCAGAAAAACAGAGGAAGAAATTTGTTTTACAAGCCCAATTAATCGGTTAAAAAGATAGGTAATATTATGAAGAAGAAAACCCAACAATTTGATATGATTTGGAAGCATAAAACTGGTTAAAAATGGAAGAAGAATTAGCGCTAAACAGTAGCACAAATGAAAGAAAATCTGTTCTTCATACCTCAACGGTGATGGTCGATCAGACAAGATATGGGTCGAGAAGTTGATGATGAACATGATTGATGAAGAAAGCTTGTGCAGAATCTCGCTGGAACTCACGGTTTCGTCGATGGAGATTTTTAAAGAAAACAATGAAACACAGAGCAGAAGGAAGGAAGAAGAAAGAAGAAAAGAGAAAGAATGAGTGTGAGGGAATCGGTCGTGGTATACAGCTGGCGAGAAAGGGGTATAAACGTAACTCCAGCTAAAAGATGCCAATCCCATCAATCATCTACCCGTTAACTCGTTCCTCTCATGATTACCCCTACTCTGTCGGTCAACGACAAGCCGACAATGTAATAATTACAAACAATATAATAATAACGCTGAGTAACGTTCGAAATAATACGAGGTGTCTTCTCGACACGATGTCGACAAGAGTGCTCGTGCAAACGTACAAGGTTCTAACACGAGTTCGTGAACGCGGTCTCCTCAGCTCGACTTGCGTCCTCATCAGCTCGGTACGCGACTTCATCAACTCGACACCCGACCTCCTCATTTCGGCTGACTAGTGCACGTGGTCTCATCAGCTCGACAAAAGATCTCGGCAAACGATCTAGTCACGGGATCTCGACACAAGGTCTTGGTCGAGGTCTCGATACGTCGTCCTAATACGATGTCGATCTCGTCCTCAGGTGTTACACCCGCAGTATTACTCATAGGACTTCTCCCCCCCTCAAGGGAGTTTTTGCCTTTCGCAAGACTCGAACCCGTGACCTTTTTGAGGGCTAAGGGCCACGGAAGCACCTTGCTGCTACCAACTGAGGCCGTGGTAGCAGCAAGGTGCTTCCGTGGCCCTTAGCCCTCAAAAAGGTCACGGGTTCGAGTCTTGCGAAAGTCAAAAACTCCCTTGAGGGGGGGAGAAGTCCTATGAGTAATGCTGCGGGGGCCAAAGGCCGAATCCCGGGTGTTACATCTTCATCATCTTCAAAATCCAAGTCATCAAGCAATTGACCTTCTCCATCCATACCACCATTACTTTCCTATAAAATTAAAAGAATAAGATTAATATTATGAAATAAAATAAAACAAGAGCATGGTATGATAAAATGTAAAAGAATAGAGATAAAGGAGAAAGTGAGAAGAGAGACTTTGTATTATGTTCTTCAAGGTGCATACTTTACAATGCTACATGAGTCCTATTTATAGGACACAAGTCTTGTAACTCACAAGCCCATTAAGGGCCTCACATAATGTGCCATTAACATATACAAATTAAGAGCAATAACTTATGAGAGTGAAGGTCCTTTACTCTTGGGAGTTATAGAAGCTAGGAAATATGGAAAGACAATGGAGATAGACATCCACACTTATATTATTCATAACACTCCCCCTTGGATGTCCATTATGGATATGCCTCATTAAAACCTTACTAGGAAAAAAAACTAGTGGGAAAAAAATCCTAGTGAAGGAAAAAAAAGTACAATATCCCGTGTGTGGGGACTCCCTCGTCAAAAACCTTGTCTGGAAAACCCATTGGGATAAGACTATCGCGAAGGAAAAAAGAGTACAGTTTTCTCCCCCTGTTAGGAGCATCACTTAAGAATATGAATTTCAACATTTTGATTTTCTCCCTCCGAAGCATTTGAAGCAATATACTTTGCTCCGCCACCTACGATTTATCCTCCTTTCAATTAAGCTTCACAAACAGTGTTATCTTCAGGACTTCCTTCTTGAATTGTTGTTATTTGAGCATGATACAAAGAAATGATAACTATAGATTCTTTTGTAGATCATAATGAGGTATCAATACCACCACGTGTAAATAACAATAGATTTGAGATCTGACTTCTTCTAGATCAGAAAAATACCTTGTATCTGCAAGATCAATTAGCTGAACATATATTCTTATAAATAAAATAATTGCATCAATTGTACTGTGAAAATATAGAAAAATATATATTTCACTTTGTTCTAATGCCTTTTGGTTAGTGATGAACTATACTTTACCAAAAAGTATTACAAAAATATTATTGTATCAAGCCATATATATGCACGTATACTTTTATAGCACTAAGTTATGGTCTTTAGAACCAAGATATTTGTTATCTTCTTGTTAGACAACTCATAATTTATCATGAGTCACTTAAGAACTAGTTCTTTATAACCTGCTAGACACAGATTCAATTAGCTAATAGTTTGATCTGCAGGTCGAGACAAAATTTGGTCCTCCAAAAATATTAATTTAAAGATACATATTTATATTACTAATCCTTCTGGGATTTTCCATGTAGAGGACATTCTCAGGTTCGACCTTCAAATCCATTCCATGTAAATTAAGGTTCTTGATATGCTATCAGACTAATTAATTATCCAAAATACTTGCATTCACCACAAGTGAATATGTCTCTTCAAAATCAATGACAGGTCTTTTTGAAAACCCTTAAGCAACAATTTTTGCTTTGTATCTCACAAGTAACTGGTTTGCTATGCTTTGCAAATGAATTATCTTTTGAACTTCTGGTTCACATTATTTTGTATGAGGATCACGATGTACCACCCCAAATTTCTAAGCTAAGTTGAGAATAAGTGATGAGGAGAATTGTGTGATTGTATCCAAGCTTAATTTGATTTCAAGGTGAGTGGATATAATTACACAAAGTTTTGATAAGGAAGTTAATGGGTTTGAGTTGAGGAACAAGTGTGGATTTAATCCTAAGATGGTTAAAGGTGTTGATCTGTAGTTATGGAAGTTGATTTGAGAAGAAAGTCTCAAGGTTTGGTGTTAGAACTAAGATTTCCTGGTTTTTCTGCAGTGTGAATCGATTCACATAGCCTAGGAATCGATTCACAGCATTAAAACTTCATTGGCATCGAATTCTAGCAGTGGGAATCGATTCACAGAAGCCGTGAATCGATTCACATAAAACAAAGTCTTTGGGACTCGCAGCAGAATCGATTCACTCATTAAATCTGTGATTCAGGCACTTTTTGCCTTTGTGTGAATCGATTCACACTATCTTGTGAATCGATTCACACCGCAGAATTGTATAAACGCAGTTTCATGGCGAAACGCAGAAATAGAGAAAGAGGGAAGGAAAAGAAGAGAAAGGGAAAGGAGAAAGAGGAGAGGAGAGCTAGGGTTTCACCCTTTGAGAAGGATTGAAGAGATTCATGTTGGATTTCTTCAATCACTTGCCTAAATGGAGAGTTTGAGAGTGGAGATTTGAGTATTTGGAAGATTAGGGTTTGAACCCTAGAGAGGAGAAGAAGAAGCACGAATTTGGAGAAGGATAAGGGGGAGAAGACCATGCTCCAGCAAGGATGGTTCAAGTTCTTGGATGGGGAAAGAAGATTGAAGGTTGAAGATCAAGATTTGGGAAGTATTTGGAGGAGCCCTAAGTTGAGCAAAGAGGGAAAAGCTTGAAGAGGAGCAAAAGGTCCAAGTTCAACCTTCCTAGCTCAATGTCTTGAAGAATAGAGGTGAGTTCTTCAACCCCTAGGTGATGGGCACCCATAAGTCCCACATATAGGAATTTATCTTCCTTTAGTAACATATGAACCTTAGGTTCAAGTTAGGTTTTAAATACCTATAAGAGATTCAGTTGTTATTGCTATGATTGTTATGATTGTTTTGATTGTTTTGTGGGCTTGATTAAAAGAGGTTGGATGGCTGCCCCCAACCCCCCACAATTGAATGTATGTTTGATGTTTCTCTCTTGAGAACTCCATAGAGTTTCAAGGGATTAGTTAATGTATGTGTTGTCCATTAATTTGGTGAATTGTGAGGCTTGTCTAAGAGCCAAAAACTTAAGTCATAGAGGTCAAGAAAGGACCCTAGGAAAAGGATGTAATAGAGAGAATGTATGAATTAGTGTTCATGATTTGGAGTCATTAGAGATAAAGGGATGCTATTAGTGTAAGTTTGATTCATTGAAATGATTGTAGTTTCTTTGAATAGTTAAGTAATGATGATGAATGTATTTATATGAATATGCATACAAGCATAAGCATAATCATAAGCATAAGCATAAGCTAAAGTCCATGGCAAGTCTCCTCTATTTATAGGAGTAGATCGGTTTGGTTAGCCAAGTGGGACGCCCTTGGAGGGTTATGACGTCTAACCACCATTCCGAAAGGGTGTAATTGGGGTCTAGGGACCTAAGCCTACGACACTACCCAATAACACCAAGTGCATTACATGCAAAGCATCATATTATACATCTCCTATGAATGGTATAATATGTGAAGTGATGTTAAGTTTATGAATGTTAATGAATTCCTTGTTTATATATATATATATATATATATCCGGAATTAGTTTAGTTAAGTATATTAAATCTTGGATAGCACATCCCTAGTTGCTTAATTATCATATAGTAATGAGCATTGTGATTAAATCACTTAAAGGATAAGCAAGCTAAGTTGATTGGGATTTGTGGTATAGCACATAAGGCAAAGTCCAATAATATGAGGAAAAGCAAAGATGAGTTAAGTACAAAGTGAGTAAGTAAGAATAATACGTTCTTAGATAATAAGGTTGCAATTTACATTATATTAAGGTTAGTCGAGCTAAACAAAGGTTAAAGAATGGATATTTATAAGGTTGATGTGGGATTGCTATACATTTATGTGTTTAGTTCAATCACAAGTTGATAAGTGGCATAGTGGCCCTAGGATTACCCTATTTGATAATGTACTAAGTTTTTAACTTAAGCTAGCGCCTTCTAAAGCGTCTTAGCTTAGGGATATCTAGAAGTTGCAAGTCAAGTCCTTATGGTACATAGGGAGAGTAAGTCTAGGTTTGAAATGTCTAAGTTAGTCTTCTCAGCCTAGAATGTCCCGATGAGAGAGTGGTAAGGAGTCCGTGAAGGGCTCACTGAGATTTTATAATCTCACCCTTTTCCTTTTTGTTGTTTTTCAGATAAGCAGGTACTGAAGACGGCGAGCCAAAGCTTCAAACTCGGGATACATAAGCTAGTCGTAGATTGTAATGGGAATTTTATATCCCAAGTTATGTATAATTTGTAATCTATTCATTAGATTTATGAGTTAAGTTTAATTTACGACTTGGATTATTGTAATCAAGTTTGTAAATGTTTAGTAATTCCTGTGCCTTAATGTAATTTGTCGTACTTTCAATTATGTTGAGGTGCGGGTGTTACACACGATGTGATAATGGTAATTCATTTTGAATAATCTCCTTTTCCAGCTGCATATTCTCCCCCCTAATATTCGGAAAACTTAGTCATCAAAATGACAATCAGCAAATCGAGTTGTAAATAAATATCTCCTTTTTGATTCAAGATATTTTATTATAGATGGAGATTTCATATCCAACATATATTCTCAAACTTCTATGAGAACTCATCTTAGTGTGTTGTGGTGGAAAATTTTGAACATACACAACACATCTAAAAATTCTTAGATAAGAAATATTAGGTTCCTGACTAGAAACCATTTGTAAATGGGAGGATTTGTGATAACTAGTTGGCCATATGCGAATCAATGCCGCTTGCAAGATTGTATGTCCCCAAGTAGAAATTGGAAGTTTTAATCTCTAAATATTGGTCTTGCAATTAACGTAAGATGAGTGATTCTGCAAGTTCATTTATGTATGAACATGTGCTATTGGATGTTCAATATCAACCCCACTATACATAAAATACTCATTAAAGACATGAGATGAAAACTCACCTACATTTCATAATTTGATAATCGATAAAATGAGTTCTCCAGAATCAACACTAAACTTAATCATGTATTCCATGGTAGTGTTAATATTAATAAGGTAGCTTACCCTCTCAATCTATTTCACTTTCTACTTCTTGTTCTTTTGTTTTTTTGTTTCTAATTCTTCCCCGATTTTGCATTTGTTCTTGTTTTTCTTTTGTTTCTATTGAATACAACTTCCTTGTTGTTTACTCATCTTTTGCTCATTCTTTAATCGTAATTTAATGCACTAGAGATAATTAGGTCTTAGGATGATGTGAAAGAGGAATTTTTTTAGGATGATGTGAAAGAGGAAATTATATTTTAATATTTATACTTCTAGTAATGAATTAAAAATACAATCCAAAAGAATAAAAGAAATACAGTCCAATCAGTGAATTATTTTTTATTTTTGACTGGATTCAGTGAATTAATTTGAATTTGATAAGAAGATATCTAGAAATAATTTGGAAATCGGGATACTGATATTAGATAATAAATAGTTTGAATTTAAATTTAAATTTAGTAATAAAGAAAAATTAAAAATGATGATATATATTTTTTAATATCCATCTTGGATTTCAGTCGAAAAAAAATATCCATCTTAGATTAATCCCCACATTTTTTAGTCAGTACCTATTTGTATTGATAACATTATTGAATAAAAAAAAGTTAACAAAATTTGGAAACCATCTAATGAAAGTTGAGAAGGTTTGACTAATTCATTATGGCGGTTGAAACCACCATAATTTACCCTTTTTTGTTTGAAAAAAAAATTAGCATTATGGCGGTTGAAACCGCCATTATTTACCTTTTTTTTGCAAAAAAAATTGAACATTATGGTTGTTATTACCGCCGTTATTTACCAAAGCCAACCGCCATTTTATTCACAGTATATTACGGCGGTCTACATGGCGGTTGATCATGGACCGCTATTTTATAATGAATGGCGGACGAAATTACGGCGGTGGCCTAGACTGCCAGTTTGGTAAATTATGGCGGTCAAAACTGCCACAATTTGTAAAAAAAAAAAAACGCCACAATTTTTTTTTTTTGTAGTGATATGCCTCCCAAGGCAAATATTTTCCTGCCTTCTTTCAAGAGCTTTCACGTCCTCCACTTCTATCAAAACATACAAACCCAATTTTCTGCCGATGCTTATTCATTTCCATGGGAATGAATACATCATCAACCATTCTTCCATAAAGCTTGAAAGTTCTCCACAATGCTGACTAAGTCATCTCAGTTGGAAAGTTTGTGAAGAAGTGTGAGATTGAAGATCAGGTAAAGTTCCTGTGATAGCCACCATATATAGGGCTCGCATCCGCCACCCTCTACCCTCCCCACTTCTCTTCTCACCTTTTCTCTTCCCCTATCTTGCTCATTCTTTCTCATCTTTTTTTATAAATGTCCCCTTGTTATCCACCTAATTATTTTTCAATTGAGAGACTCTCAATAATTAAACTGGGTCATATTATATATTTTGCAATATTGACTTCTATGTTTTATTGTAGATGCAATTTCCTGTTCTACTACCAAACTATTGGGTATATTAGAAATTCAAGCAGTTTTCATCTCTGGCATATTAAATTGAAAAATAGCCTTTTTTTTATTAGAGATTCATAGATCCGTTCTATTGGAAAAAAAATCGTTGACTTAACAGAAATTGGTGCAGTTTCCTTTCTTCAATGGTAAAACAAATTGAGCAATTTTTTTACCAAAACAATCCTATCTTTTGAGTTTTTCATATAGGAAGAAAATGATAGGAACGTTATTCCAGAAACAATTAACAATCTTCTACTGTTGTATATCTCACATTCTAATTTCTAGTGCTTCAATTAATCATAATAGCCTAATGTCTAATACAAAAAGGAGAGTCCAACGAGGCACTTTAAAATCTAGAAGTTGAATACTTCGTTCATGATCATGAGATTTTTTTTTTGCAACGAGAATTTCATTATAAATTGTTACTATACCTCAATAATCATTAATTTATCTATCAAATGTCTCATGCTTTTCAAACAATGAATGATAAGGGTCCAACAAATCACATTTGTCAAATAGGAACTCTAACAGATCATATTTTGCTACTATTGATTTACTTAGAATAGAATAAGAAAATTACAATATTTAATAAGAAAGTTGGATATCCAATAATTAGCAACAAAGTCTTCTGGAATCTTTTCTAACTCTTCATGATTGATTTCCTTATCCTCGTTGGATATCACATTATATCAATAGCAACAAAGTCTCGTAGTATCTTTTCCAACTCTCAATCTTAAAGAGTTACATTCTCAAGCACTAAATCAACCCGCACTTCGGGTAAGCTTGGTTTCCTTCAACAAAATTGAAGATTAGTTTCCTTCAACAACATTTCCTGCTTGGTGCTCTTAGAATCATTGCTAGGAGAAGGATATAGGCTTCATGTTTTGTTCCTTCTTCACCCTATAAAGCATATCATTTATAGGGTTAAGAAGGAACAAAACCTGAAGGATAATCCTTCTCCTAGCAATGATTCTAAGAGAACCAAGCTGGAAATTTTGTTGAAGGAAACCAATCTTCAATTTTGTCGATGCATCACCTTGTTACTTCTTTTGCTCCTTCTTAGTTTAGTTGGTACCTTTTCTCAGTTTTTTCGATCTCCCTTCTTGACCACCCTAGAAATGATATATAGTGATAAAATATTTAATTAGTCAATATTATGTTTTGTAAAATTCTTGATATATATACCAATATCTGAAATATAACATCGATGCATATATCACCTTGTTTTTTTCTTTTTCTAATTAGTAATTTAGAGTCTTCCTCAAGAAGTTTGTGATTTACAACTTCTGTGATTGATCAATTTTTTTTTTTTTGCGTGAGCTAGCATGAATGTAACACTGCAAGAAAAAAAAATCAAACCAACTGAATATTTGTTCTTATCAATGACAAACATCAAGTTATCACATAATATGTTAAAAATATCAGAAAAAAATATTGACAGATCATTTTGAGTATGACATAACAAAACCGTCCTACAAAACTGATGTGCATATGAAATTAATTTTGAGTAAATTAATGATATAAGCTGAGGTATTAATTGTGGTAAACTTATGGATGATAGCTGTTGTAACACCCGCACCTCAACATAATTGAAAGTACGACAAATTACATTAAGGCACATGAATTACTAATAACTTACAAACTTGATTACAATTATTCAAGTCATAAATTAAACTTAGTACATTAATCTAATGAATAGCTTACAAATTGTACATAGCTTGGAATATAAAATTCCCACTTCAATATAGAACTAGCCTATGAGTCCCGAGCTTGGGGCTTCGGCTCACCGTCTTCGATACCTGCTTATCTGAAAAACAAACAAAAGGAAAAGGGTGAGATTATAAAATCTCAGTGAGCCCTTCACGGACTCCTCACCATTCTCTCCTCGGAACATTCTAGGCTGAGAAGGCTAACATAGACATTTCAAACTTAGGCATACTCTCTCTGTGTACCATAGGGACTTGTCTTACAACTTCTTGATATCCCTAAGCTAAGACGCTTTAGAAGGCGCTAGCTTGAGTTAAAAACTTAGCATATAATCAAATAGGGTAATCCTAGGGCCAATATGCCACTTTTCAACTTGTGATTAAACTAAACACATAAATGTATAGCAACCCACATCAATCCTACAAATGTCCATTCTTTAACCTTTGTTTAGCTCGACTAACCTTAATACAATATAAATTGCAACCTTATTAACTAAGAACGTATTGTTCCTACTTACTCACTTTGTACTTAACACATCTTTGCTTTTTCTTATGCTATTGGGCTTTTCCTTGTGTTCTATACCACAATCCCAATCATCCTAGCTTGCTTATCCTTTAAGTGATCTAATCACAATGCTCATTACTATATAATAATTAAGTGACTAAGGATGTGCTATCCAAGATTTCATATACTTAACTAAACTAATTCCGAATATATATATATATATATATATATATATATATATATATATATATATGTATATATATATAAACAAGGAATTCATTAACATTCATAAACTTAACATCACTTCACATATTATACCATTCATAGGAGATATATAATATGATGCTTTGCATGTAATGCACTTTGTGTTATTGGGTAGTGTCGTAGGCTTAGGTCCCTAGACCCCAATTACACACTTTCGGAATGGTGGTTAGACGTCATAACCCTCCAAGGGCGTCCCACTTGGCTAACCAAACCGATCTACTCCTATAAATAGAGGAGACTTGCCATGGACTTTAGCTTATGCTTATGCTTATGCTTATGATTATGCTTATGCTTGCATGCATATTCATATAAATACATTCATCATCATTACTTAACTATTCAAAGAAACTACAATCATTTCAATGAATCAAACTTACACTAATAGCATCCCTTTATCTCTAATGACTCCAAATCATGAACACTAATTCATACATTCTCTCTATTACATCCTTTTCCTAGGGTCCTTTCTTGACCTCTATGACTTAAGTTTTTGGCTCTTAGACAAGCCTCACAATTTACCAAATTAATGGACAACACATACATTAACTAATCCCTTGAAACTCGATGGAGTTCTCAAGAGAGAAACATCAAACATACATTCAATTGTGGGGGGTTGGGGGCAGCCATCCAACCTCTTTTAATCAAGCCCACAAACAATCATAACAATCAAAACAATCATAACAATCATAGCAATAACAACTGAATCTCTTATAGGTATTTAAAACCTAACTTGAACCTAAGGTTCATATGTTACTAAAGGAAGATAAATTCCTACATGTGGGACTTATGGGTGCCCATCACCTAAGGGTTGAAGAACTCACCTCTATTCTTCAAGACATTGAGCTAGGAAGGTTGAACTTGAACCCTTTGCTCCTCTTCAAGCTTTTCCCTCTTGTTCAACTTAGGGCTTCTCCAAATACTCCTCAAATCTTGATCTTCAATCATCAATCTTCCTTCTCAATCCAAGAACTTGAGCTATCCTTGCTGGAGCTTGGTCTTCTCCCCCTTATCCTTCTCCAAATTCGTGCTTCTTCTCCTCCTCTAGGGTTCAACCCAAATCTTCCAAATACTCAAATCTCCACTCTCAAACTCTCCATTTAGGCAAGTGATTGAAGAAATCCAACATGAATCTCTTCAATCCTTCTCAAAGGGTGAAACCCTAGCTCTCCTCTCCTCTTTCTCCTTTCCCTTTCTCTTCTTTTCCTTCCCTCTTTCTCTATTTCTGCGTTCTGCTCCCAGAAACTGTGTTTTTATACAATTCTGCAAATTGTGAATCGATTCACAAAGACCGTGTGAATCGATTCCCACACTGTAAAAAGCGCCTGAATTGCAGTTTTAATGAGTGAATCGATTCCTGCATGCGAGTCCCAGCAGCCTGTTTTATGTGAATCGATTCCTGGCTTCTGTGAATCGATTCCCACTGCTAGAATTTGATGCCAATGGAGTTTTAATGCTGTGAATCGATTCCCAGGGTATATGAATCGATTCCCACTGCAGAAAAACCAGAAAACTTGGTTCTAACACCATACCTTGAGACTTTCTTCTCAAATTAACTTCCATAACTACAAATCAACACCTTTAACCATCTTAGGATTAAATCCACACTTGTTCCTCAACTCAAACCCATTAACTTCCTTATCAAAACTTTGTGTAATTATATCCACTCACCTTGAAATCAAATTAAGCTTGGATACAATCACACAATTCTCCTCATAACTTCTTCTCAACTTAGCTTAGAAATTTGGGGTGTTACACTACTACCCACCTTTTAAAAATTTTCGTCCTCGAAAATTGCTGCATCTCTCATTGGAACTTCAACTACAACTTTCCTTCATAACCCATTCGATCCATTGGAAAACCTAGAAACGATTAACTCTCACATAGCATTAATCGTTAGAATACTTGCAATCGTGAACGACTCTTGGTATCCTCCGATTTGGTGATAACTCACATCCTTACTAACTTCAAATCTTTCCCCCATGAGATAGGTTCTCACTTCCAGACTTCCTATGTGGAATTAAGGGTGTCGAAACTTCTTAGCGTTGACAGCATGGAATGCGAATAGAGATTCACCTCCATGGAATCTCGTCCCTAAATCACGCCTTTCTTCCCTACCTCATCCTTCTGTATAACAAACTGGCTTTTGGTGCTTCCGCTGCGATCTCTGATCTTACGTCCTTTCAAATGAATGAACTCCTTTCGTCTTATTTCCATCAGATGGAATACTTTATTTGCAATCTGAAAGTTTAACTCTGGTGCTGTTCTATCTTTCAGTTGCTCTTGACTGTTGGAAATCGTTACGCTTGCTTTCCATCATCTGCTACTCCCTTAGACATTCCGTCATAAGATAACCGGTGCTTCCTCTATAATTCTATAGTAACCCACAGTCTCGTACAGCCATCCTCATAAAATTGCCACACGACGTTTCTAAACCCAGTTCGGGTTTTTCGACCCAACTGATGAGTCGCTTACTCATCATCCTACACATGTTGAAGGTAGGTTAAGTATGTGGAGAATTCTTTGAATTCATCTACACAATTCCCTGCAGACGTGCCTTTTGGTGTCACGCGAGTGAATTTTTGGTCCTTCTACCTCTTCAGACTCATTGGGAGGTACTCTCCTTCGAATACTCCTTGGAAGTGCACCCAAAACAGCATCCAATACTATCGTTGGTGGTTTCATAACCCTTCGTTGGGAAACTATCCTATCAAATGGAATTGTCACCTAGAGGTAACTAATACATACCTTAAACAATCTTTCCCATTCGTAACGTTCACTCTTATGTTACCAATGGAAATCCTTTCTTAGAGACCTCTTCCGCAACTACGGAGTTGATACTCATCTTCTGCTCACTATACTTGGTCTTGCAACCGACTTGGCCTAGGAACTTGAAACTCTAGGGTTGCTCAGCTCTTGGGAGGTATCCGTTGGTTAAACTGACTTGATTTTCATTAGTTGATTGCAAACTTTGTCTCACACGAGGTCTAAGCCTCACTTGGTTGGAGACTTAGCTTGCAAGTGGCTAATTAGAATCACATCAGACTCAAATTTAACGACTTGACTCACAGTAACTTATAGTCTCAGATGTCCACCATCTATACTCTTAAATAAACTTTACTACTGCTCTCCTTCGCTTGATGGTGTAACTCCCTTTCTTGATGTTACTGGAATTAAACCAGAACCCACACTTCTCTATCTGACAGCTGTAACACCTGAGGACGAGATCGACCTCGTATTAGGACGTCGGATCGAGACCTCGACCAAGACCTTGTGTCGAGATTCCGTGCCAAGATCGTGTGCCGAGGTCATTTGCCGAGCTGAGGAGACCGCGTGCACTAGCTGCTGAGCTGAGGAGGTCGGGTGTCGAGTTGATGAAGTCGCGTACCGAGCTGAGGAGGACGCATGTCGAACTGAGGAGGCCGCGTGCACGAACTCGTGTTAGAGCCTTGTGCGCTTGCACGAGCACCCTAGTCGACATCGTGTCGAGATGATAGCTCGTATTCTTTCGAACGTTATTCAGCGTTATTATTATATTGTTTGTAATAATTATATTGTCGGCTTGTCGTTCTCGTCGCCGTGTCTAGATCGTTGACCGACAGAGTAGAGGGTAATTATGAGAGGAACGATTAGATGGGTAGAATGATTGATGGGATTGGCATCTTATAGCTGGAGTTACGATTATGCCCTTCCAGCTGTATTCACGATCGGTTTTCCCTCAGATACTCATTTCTCTTTTCTTCTTTCTTCTTCCTTCCTTCTGCTCTGAGTTTCGTTGTTTTTCTCCAAAAACTTCCATCGAAGAAACCTTGAGTTCCATCGAGATTCTGCACAAATTTTCTTCATCAATCTTGTTCATCATCATCTTCTCGACCTATATCTCACCATCTCGACCACCATTGAGGTATGAAGAACAGATCTTTCTTTTCCTCTGTGCTACTGTTTAGCGCTACTTCTTCCTTCCATTTTTAGCTAGTTTTATGCTTCCAAATCATGTCAACTGATGGGTTTTCTTCTTCACGATATTACCTATCTTTCTAACCGATTATTTGGGCTTGTAAAACAAATTTCTTTCTCTGTTTTTCTGAAATGGGCAGTGCCCAGAAACCCTTCATTTTTGGTTTATTTCGATTTCTTATTTTTCGTTGTTGCCTCTGGTTGTTGTTGTTGTCGATCTATCTGTTGTAGCATCAGATAGCCTTTTTCATGAACTTTTGATCAAAAACCCTAACTTTGTGTTAGAGGAAAAATATATTTCAGTTCTTGAGTTTTTATATTTTCTGGGTTGTGGTTAAGTTTGGGATGAGAGCTAAGTGTATTAGAACCCATAGATCGAGCTGAGTTGTGTTTGTTTTAGGAAGTCTGATTCCCGAGATCGTGTGATTCCCGAATCGAGGTGTACGGGAAAGCGAATCCAAGGACGTGGAAGCAGCGGAATCCAGATCGAGAACTGTACTTGTCGAGGTCGACTGAGAAGTGTACGTGTCGAGGTCGACTGAGAAGTCGTTGTCGAGCTCGTTTGAAGACAGCTGTGTCGAGGTCGTTGTCGAGCAGCTTTAGCTTGGAGTTCGGTAAGGGCAACTCTTAGACATTATTAAGACTTTATTTTATATGTTATCATGTATGAATTTCCTTGATTGGTGTCGAGCTTGGAATGTCGTGATATGATTGGGTTTTTGCATGTATTTGATATGTGATTGAATATATGTTGTGAATGGTGTATTGCTGTCGAATTGCGTTTCTTCATGCAGAATGTTTTATTGCTTAAATGTCGAATTGCGTTTTCTTCATGTTAAGCATGCTCTCTTTATTTGATATGTGATCAAGTAAGTTGTGTTACTCTTTGACATGCGGCGAGCTAATCATCGAGTGAGAGAGCTAGGGAGTCGTATGACGTTTGAGCCTGACCCAGATAATCGAGGGTGCTAGGTCCCCTTTTTGTTTATGGTGGATTGGCTAGGCGTTGTAGCATTATCGGTTTGGGGATGGACCTCACGATTAATGTATGGAATTCGGTTTGGGGATGGACTCGCCGTTTACCTATTACGTCAGTTTGGGGATGGACCTGCTGACGATATTCCGGAATAAGAGTCAAGTCGAGTCTAGAGTGAGATGGTCGAGTCACGTGTGGTGATTGAGATACATTATTGTGTTGCTTATTTCTTTATGCCGTCCTTATCTTGTATTGTTGAGAAGTTGACCCTTTCCCGTGGTGCCTTCAATCCATGACGGTTACCCAGGCGATGTCGAGGGCGCAGGGAACTCGACAGCAGATGATGCCGAGGAGGAGCTCGACGAGGACCCGAGTGACGACCTCTACTTGTCGTGATTGTTTATGTTTGTTGGATGTTTGTTTTTCTGATGACTGTACTTCGTTTTTCTTTGTGTTCAGAGGTCGTGACCAGTTTGGGCCGGTTATGTTTTGTCGTTACAGGGTAGACTGGTGGTCTTACTTTTGGAGCAGCCCCCTGCGTGGGAGTCTGCCGGAAGTACCCCCAGGGTATGATTGCTCTCTTGAAGTCGTCATACCTTAGGTGTAATTTCTTTGCACATTTACTACTCTGTATTTTGCGTACATTATTATTTCGAGTGATATATATATGTATGTTATGCATGTATGTTTTATTAGAATTTAAGTCTTGTGTCTTAGTTGCACCATGTTTCGAAAAGCTGTAATTACTCTGATGTGCACAAGCTGGTTTTATAAAAAAAAATAGACCGTACTTTTAAAAGGCACAAGAGTTTCGTTTTAAAATACATCTCATACAGGTTTAGTTGAGCTCGGTGTGTTGAGCTCGGTAACTCGAGCTCGGTATATTGAGCTCGGTAGCGGTCCGGAAACGGGTCGTTACATTGTTGGTATCGAGCAGCCGGTTCTCGACCGAGCCGGCATAGGAAATTTGGACTGATCACTGTGTCGGGATATGTGTGTTGGGTACCTAGTTGTATATGTTGATTGCTGTTTGATTAAGTGAAGCACTTATTGCTTGAAAAATTGTTTGAACTGTTTCTTGATTGAAGCGGTGTGTTTTAACACATCCTAATTGTGAGATTCGATGTGGTTTTGAACTTTGTGGAATCTAATGCCACCTCGTAGGAATACGACAGCTGCAACCGAGGACGACGACATGGAATGAGCTATTCAAGCTATGACCGAGATGGCGGCAGGCATGGCCCAAAGAATCACCGCCAGAACTCAACAGCTAACGCGATGGCTCAACAGACGGCAAATGTTAACTCGCCAGAACTCGCAGAACAAAGAACGAAAGCGTAACAAAATGCTCAAGCTGCAGGATCGCGCACTTCAGGAAGCATGATCCACCGAAGTTCTACGGTGAGCCAAATCCGGATAAGGCTGATCTTTGGATGCAAGAGATCGAGAAGATCTTCGAGGCACTTCATTGCCCGGACAACGTGAAGGTCGACTATGCCACCTACTTACTGCTAGGAGACGCAGAGTATTGGTGGAAAGGAGTGAAGCAAACGTTTATAGCAGAACGTCGCGAGATGACCTGGGAGCTTTTCCGTGAAAGGTTCTTGGACAAGTACTTCCCAGATACTGCACGAGCCGAGAAGGAGCAAGAGTTTCTTCAATCGCAGAAGGCAAACGACAGTTGTCCGAGTATGCAGCCAAGTTCGAGTCATCGGGCGAGGTATTTCACCCATTCCGTGATCGAGTTGACCAAAGATGGTTGAGTGAGAGATTCCAACTGGACCGAGATTTGACATTCGTAAGTCGATGGTGTCATTGAGGATTCAAACCTCCAAGAGCTGATTGATCGATGTGTCGAAGTAGAAGGAGTAAAGCCACAAGAAGAAGACTGCTGTGGCGGACCGGTGAGACCCCGAGTGCGGGCGTAGATTTGCACGTAAAGGAAAACAACCGCAGTAAGAAGCCGTCGACCGACCTCGTGGGAACGACAACAGGGACAATATCGTCCGATGACCCAGTACCGAGAAGCGGAGGACGGACCAGTGTCGAGGTGACTTGTTTCCGCTGTGGAAAGCCGACATTACGCGAGTAATCAGACTCGTAGGGTGGAGGTGTGTTTCAACCGTAGAAGCCGTGACATTTTGTCAAGGATTGTCCTACACCTAAAGTCGAACCGACGATGCTTGCGGCAAAGGCCAAAGGGAAGCGTCAGTGGCTAAAGGCGAGTTTTCTGCATGAGTGGTGAGGAAGCGAGCGAGTGAAGATCTTATCCAAGGTGAATGTGAGATCGAGGGTAAATCCTTATCCGTTCTTTTTGATTCGTGCAACCCATTCCTTTATTTCTTCCGATTGTGTGAACCATTTGAACTTGATCTGTGATCGCTTTACCGCTTAAATTAGTAGTTACAACCCCAAATGCTAAAACCTTAGTCACAAACACCGCATGTCTTAATTGTGTAGTGGTTATTCAGAGTAGAAAGTTTGTGGTCAATTTGGTTTGTTTGCCTCTTAAGGGCTTAGATGTCATCCTCGGGATGGATTGGTTGTCACACCACCATGTCCTTGGACTGTGCCCGTAAAACTGTAATTTTTCCAGACCTTGGAGTCTCCAATTATCTTTCTGCCGAACGTATTGGAGTTTCTTTGAAAGAAGGAACTAGGGAATACATGTATCTGGCTAGTTCGGAAGTTTTCCAACAGGTCGACGTGAAGAATGTTCCAGTGGTGTGTGACTTTGAGGACGTTTTTCCCGAAGACGTGCCAGGGTTACCACCAGTGCGAGAGGTCGAGTTCTCCATCGACCTGATTCCAGGGACAGGATCGATTTCCAAAGCGCCATACAGGATGTCTCCTGCCGAGATGAAAGAACTGAAGTCCCAGATCGAACACTTCGAGTCAAAGCAATTCATACGACCGAGCGTGTCACCGTAGGGAGCTCCAGTGTTGTTGGTTAAGAAGAAGGATGGACGATCAAGACTGTGCGTGGACTATCGCGAGCTCAACAAGGTTACTGTGAAGAACCGTTACCCGTTACCACGTATTGACGACTTGATGGATCAACTTCGTGGAGCGGCGATCTTTTCCAAGATAGACTTGAAGTCGGGCTACCATCAGATTCGCGTGAAGGAGGTAGATGTTCCCAAAACAGCTTTCAGGACAAGATACGGTCACTACGAGTACTTGGTGATGCCGTTTGGAGTGACGAATGCGCCAGCTGTGTTTATGGATTACATGAACAGGATTTTCCATTCGTTCTTGGATCAGTTCGTTGTAGTGTTCATCGACGACATATTGATCTACTCGAGGAACCGAGAAGAGCACGCAGAACACTTATGTCGAGTACTGCAGATATTACGAGATAAGCAACTCTATGCCAACCTGTCGAAGTGTGAATTTTGGCTTGAAGAGGTGAATTTTCTTGGTCACGTGATTTCCAAAGAAGGGATAGCTGTGGATCCAACTAAGATTGAGGCGGTGTTAGCGTGGGAACAGCCGAGGATGGTTACCGAGGTCAGGAGTTTTGTCGGCTTAGCAGGATATTACCGAAGATTCATTGAAGGTTTCTCGAAGATTGTCGCGCCTCTTACACGACTGACGAGGAAGGATCAACCTTTTGCCTGGACCGAGGAGTGTGAAGCCAGTTTTCAACAACTGAAGGAGCTTTTGACGACAGCGCCTGTGCTGATTTTGCCTCAACTAGAAGAGCCTTACGAGGTGTATTGTGATGCGTCACACCAGGGATTTGGAATGCGTGCTGATGCAACATCGGAAGGTGGTCGCGTATGCTTCAAGACAGCTTAAGATTCATGAGAGGAACTACCCTACTCACGACTTGGAGCCGGGCAAAGCAGAGTTTTTGGCGTTGAAGATATGGAGGCACTACCTTTATGGGAGCACTCTTCGCTTTCAACGATCACAAGAGCTTGAAGTACCGCTCGACCGTAAAGAGCTCAACATGCGCCAACGTAGATGGACGTAATTTCAAGGACTACGACTTTACGTTGGAATACCATCCCGGTAAGGCTAACGTAGTAGCAGATGCATTGAGCAGGAAGAGCGTTTTAACCTCGGCAATGATGATCAAGGAGTTGGAGATGCTCGAGAAGTTCCGAGACTTGAAGTTGAGTGTCGAAGTTTCACCGAGGAAGCTGAGATTTGGTATGCTTACCATTTCTAACAGATTGTTGGATGAGATCCGAGACCAGCAAGTTCATGACGAGCTTCTGCAAGAGAAGATTCAGTTCATAGCGCAAGGGAAGGCGACAGAATTCAAGGTCGGAGCGGACGACATCTTAAGGTGCAATGGCCGAGTATGTGTACCTAACGTACCCGAGCTGAGGAAGTTGATTCTCGACGAAGCGCATAAGAGCAACTTTAGTATTCATCCCGGAGTTACGAAGATGTATCAAGACTTGAAGAAGCATTTTTGGTGGTCCGGAATGAAGAACCAAGTGGCCGAGTACGTAGCTTCGTGTTTGACATGTCAGAAAGCGAAGGTGGAGCACCAACGACCTGCGGGAATGCTACAATCGCTTGAAATACCAGTATGGAAATGGGATAGTATTTCCATGGATTTCGTTGTAGGTTTGCCGAAGACGCAGAAGAAGAATGATTCGATTTGGGTGATCGTCGACCGATTGACCAAATCTGCTCATTTCTTACCAGTGAGGTCGACATACAATGTGGAAAAGCTGACCGAGATCTACATCGCGGAGATAGTACGACTTCATGGTATACCCTCTTCGATCGTGTCGGACCGAGATCCGAAGTTCACATCTCACTTTTGGAGGGAATTGCAAGGAGCGATGGGAACCGAGCTCAGGCTTAGCTCGGCATATCATCCACAGCATCGACGGTCGACCGAGAGAACGATCCAATCACTTGAAGATTTGTTGCGAGCTTGACGTTAGATCACCGAGGAAGTTGGGACGACGCCTTACCATTGGTGGAGTTCACCTACAATAACAGCTTCCATGAGAGTATTGGAATGGCACCTTTGAAGCATCGTATGGACGGAAATGTCGACGCCTCTTTGTTGGTACCAGGACGGCGAGCGAATCGTCAGGACCGTATATGATCCAGCAGATCACCGAGAAGATCCGCTTGATCGTAGATCGGATGCAAACATCTCAAAGTCGATGTAAGAGTTATGCGACCAACGACGCCGACCACTCGAAGTTCGAGGAAGGAGAACATGTATTTCTTAGAGTCACCCCCACTATCGAGTTGGTCGAGCGATCAAATCCAAGAAACTTACCCCTAAATTCATTGGACCTTACCGCATTCTTCGTCAGATCGGCCCAAAGGGCATATCGATTGCCTTGCCACCATTCTTGTCGAACATTCACGACGCCTTCCACGCCTCACAATTGCGGAAGTATGTTTCCGACCCTCTCATGTCATCGAACCGGATGTGATTCAACCAAGGGCGACCTATCTTTGAAGCATCACCAGAAGGATCGTTGATCTAAAGCCAAACATTTGCGGAACAAAGAGATTCAACTCGTCAAAGTTGTGTGGGATCGTAAGACGGAGATGCGACTGGGAGCTGGAGGAGAAGATGAAGACTCAAGACTGGACTTTTCCGAGGTAAGAATCTTATTTGCAATTTCGAGGACGAAAGTTTTTTTAGAAGGAGAGATTGTAACACGTGAGGACGAGATCGACCTCAGACAGATCGTCGGATCGAGACCTCGACCAAGACCTTGTGTCGAGATTCCGTGCCAAGATCGTGTGCCGAGGTCATTTGCCGAGCTGAGGAGACCGCGTGCACTAGCTGCTGAGCTGAGGAGGTCGGGTGTCGAGTTGATGAAGTCGCTGCATCGAAATGAGGAGGACGCATGTCGAATCGAGGAGGCCGCGTGCACGAACTCGTGTTAGAGCTCAGGCGCTTGCACGAGCACCCTAGTCGACATCGTGTCGAGATGATAGCTCGTATTCTTTCGAACGTTATTCAGCGTTATTATTATATTGTTTGTAATAATTATATTGTCGGCTTGCCGTTCTCGTCGCCGTGTCTAGATCGTTGACCGACAGAGTAGAGGGTAATTATGAGAGGAACGATTAGATGGGTAGAATGATTGATGGGATTGGCATCTTATAGCTGGAGTTACGATTATGCCCTTCCAGCTGTATTCACGATCGGTTTTCCCTCAGATACTCATTTCTCTTTTCTTCTTTCTTCTTCCTTCCTTCTCGCCTGAAGTTTCGTTGTTTTTCTCCAAAAACTTCCATCGAAGAAACCTTGAGTTCCATCGAGATTCTGCACAAATTTTCTTCATCAATCTTGTTCATCATCATCTTCTCGACCTATATCTCACCATCTCGACCACCATTGAGGTATGAAGAACAGATCTTTCTTTTCCTCTGTGCTACTGTTTAGCGCTACTTCTTCCTTCCATTTTTAGCTAGTTTTATGCTTCCAAATCATGTCAACTGATGGGTTTTCTTCTTCACGATATTACCTATCTTTCTAACCGATTATTTGGGCTTGTAAAACAAATTTCTTTCTCTCGCTTTTTCTGAAATGGGCAAAGGCCCGTAAACCCTTCATTTTTGGTTTATTTCGATTTCTTATTTTTCGTTGTTGCCTCTGGTTGTTGTTGTTGTCGATCTATCTGTTGTAGCATCAGATAGCCTTTTTCATGAACTTTTGATCAAAAACCCTAACTTTGTGGAGGAAAAATATATTTCAGTTCTTGAGTTTTTATATTTTCTGGGTTGTGGTTAAGTTTGGGATGAGAGCTAAGTGTATTAGAACCCATAGATCGAGCTGAGTTGTGTTTGTTTTAGGAAGTCTGATTCCCGAGATCGTGTGATTCCCGAATCGAGGTGTACGGGAAAGCGAATCCAAGGACGTGGAAGCAGCGGAATCCAGATCGAGAACTGTACTTGTCGAGGTCGACTGAGAAGTGTACGTGTCGAGGTCGACTGAGAAGTCGTTGTCGAGCTCGTTTGAAGACAGCTGTGTCGAGGTCGTTGTCGAGCAGCTTTAGCTTGGAGTTCGGTAAGGGCAACTCTTAGACATTATTAAGACTTTATTTTATATGTTATCATGTATGAATTTCCTTGATTGGTGTCGAGCTTGGAATGTCGTGATATGATTGGGTTTTTGCATGTATTTGATATGTGATTGAATATATGTTGTGAATGGTGTATTCTTTGTCAGTGCGTTTCTTCATGCAGAATGTTTTATTGCTTAAATGGCGAATTGCGTTTTCTTCATGGTAAGCATGCTCTCTTTATTTGATATGTGATCAAGTAAGTTGTGTTACTCTTTGACATGCGGTGAGCTAATCATCGAGTGAGAGAGCTAGGAGTCGTATGACGCGTTTTTGAGCCGGACCCGGATAATCGAGGGTGCTAGGTCCCGTTTTTGTTTATGGTGGATTGGCTAGGCGTTGTAGCATTATCAGTTTGGGGATGGACCTGCTGATTAATGTATGGAATTCGGTTTGGGGATGGACCTGCCGTTTACCTATTACGTCAGTTTGGGGATGGACCTGCTGACGATATTCCGGAATAAGAGTCAAGTCGAGTCTAGAGTAAGATGGTCGAGTCACGTGTGGTGATTGAGATACATTATTGTGTTGCTTATTTCTTTATGCCGTCCTTATCTTGTATTGTTGAGAAGTTGACCCTTTCCCGTGGTGCCTTCAATCCATGACGGTTACCCAGGCGATGTCGAGGGCGCAGGGAACTCGACAGCAGATGATGCCGAGGAGGAGCTCGACGAGGACCCGAGTGACGACCTCTACTTGTCGTGATTGTTTATGTTTGTTGGATGTTTGTTTTTCTGATGACCGCATTTCGCTTTTTCTTTGTGTTCGCAGGTCGTGACCAGTTTGGGCCGATTATGTTTTGTCGTTCTGAGGATAGACGGTGGTCTTACTTTTGGAGCAGCCCCTGCGTGGGAGTTGGAAGTACCCCCAGGGTATGATTGCTCTCTTGAAGTCGTCATACCTTAGGTGTAATTTCTTTGCACATTTACTACTATGTATTTTGCGTACATTATTATTTCGAGTGATATATATATGTATGTTATGCATGTATGTTTTATTAGAATTTAAGTCTTGTGTCTTAGTTGCACCATGTTTCGAAAAGCTGTAATTACTCTGATGTGCACGAGCTGGTTTTATAAAAAAAAATAGATCGTACTTTTAAAAGGCACAAGAGTTTCGTTTTAAAATACATCTCATACAGGTTTAGTTGAGCTCGGTGTGTTGAGCTCGGTAACTCGAGCTCGGTATATTGAGCTCGGTAGCGGTCCGGAAACGGGTCGTTACAACAGCGGTGTAGATCGACGCGTTTAATAACCAATGGACCAACAAGTATCCAGAAAATAAATCCTTGATATTCTTGGGAACAATCTACCTTATTGATCCTGTCTTATCATCCTTACCCAATCTGAATCATTAGAAACCCTGGAAGGGATTAATCTCTATAGAGGAACTAATTGCTCAGGAAATTAAGTGATCTCATTACCCAATCATAGACTAAGTCTTATTCCAACTAATATTCTTACTTGGCTAAGGCAAAGTCTAAAATGGGTCAATTGAATTCACTTGACGCACTGAACAGTTAGATCGAACATAGATATCAATAACTTTAGGTTTCCGTTGACTCGGCTTTTCTTGAAACTTCTATAGTCTGAAGACTACATCTCATCCGATCCTCTGAAGTTCGTTGTTCCACTAAGGACACCGTTCCTTGAAGACTTAGAGTTTTCTTTCTGCTTCACTAGGGCATGATCACCCTCGAGGACCCATACTACCATTTGGGCGTTGTAGCATATCGCCTAACTCCATCTTGTTCCTTACCCTTACCATTACTACTCGGAACACTAAGGTTCTCTCAGGGATTATCATAGGATTTCTATCGACCTAGGATCCACCTATAATCGGCTAAGTTAACCAATCCTACTGAGACAACAAGTGTTGAGACCCTAACCGATTATAACCGACCATCCTACTCGATTGAAAACCTACAATTAAGAGCACTTACTGTTAACCACGAAGGGCACTTGAATTAACTTGGGAATCATCATAAGATATCAATCATTCTAGGATCCATTCATAATGGATTAGGTGAAACAACTTGATAGCATAACCAGTGTTGTAACCCTAACCGATTACAAATGCCCATCCTAAATTGATTTGAAACCTCACAATTAATACTCCTTACTTGCTCGTCATTTCCAATCACTTCCATAGCATCTCGGTTGACGGTACCTGAATTACCCGCTTGCCTAGCCGAACCCTCACCACTATGGTTCCGACCACTCTTGAAATATTCCTTAACTCTTGGTTCCGGAAAGGTGGGAACTTGTTTCCCTTTTTCCGTATTCCGAAGGTTCTCACTTACTGAGAGCTCTTACATCCGCTCCACCCTTGTTTGCATCATCCTTATCCATCAAACTTCCTCAGAGTTCGCGCTCCTATTCGGTCTTCTCCCTCGTCCGTCAGCTCCATCTACTACATTCTTCGTACCCGGTATGGAGTATTAAGTTGATCAGGCTTAATATCCCATACTAAGCATAAGAATATAGAGAGAAGTTCTCGAACAAAGAAAAATCCTTGCTAACTAAATACAGTCCAACAAGGACTAAACTGACACCTCCTAAATTGAGTCACTACTAAACCAGTGACTCACAGTCCGATAAGATCGAACTGCTCTGATACCATATTGTAACACCCGCACCTCAACATAATTGAAAGTACGACAAATTACATTAAGGCACAGGAATTACTAATAACTTACAAACTTGATTACAATTATTCAAGTCATAAATTAAACTTAGTACATTAATCTAATGAATAGCTTACAAATTGTACATAGCTTGGAATATAAAATTCCCACTTCAATATAGAACTAGCCTATGAGTCCCGAGCTTGGGGCTTCGGCTCACCGTCTTCGATACCTGCTTATCTGAAAAACAAACAAAAGGAAAAGGGTGAGATTATAAAATCTCAGTGAGCCCTTCACGGACTCCTCACCATTCTCTCCTCGGAACATTCTAGGCTGAGAAGGCTAACTTAGACATTTCAAACTTAGGCATACTCTCTCTGTGTACCATAGGGACTTGTCTTACAACTTCTTGATATCCCTAAGCTAAGACGCTTTAGAAGGCGCTAGCTTGAGTTAAAAACTTAGCATATAATCAAATAGGGTAATCCTAGGGCCAATATGCCACTTTTCAACTTGTGATTAAACTAAACACATAAATGTATAGCAACCCACATCAATCCTACAAATGTCCATTCTTTAACCTTTGTTTAGCTCGACTAACCTTAATACAATATAAATTGCAACCTTATTAACTAAGAACGTATTGTTCCTACTTACTCACTTTGTACTTAACACATCTTTGCTTTTTCTTATGCTATTGGGCTTTTCCTTGTGTTCTATACCACAATCCCAATCATCCTAGCTTGCTTATCCTTTAAGTGATCTAATCACAATGCTCATTACTATATAATAATTAAGTGACTAGGGATGTGCTATCCAAGATTTCATATACTTAACTAAACTAATTCCGAATATATATATATAAATATATATATGTATATATATATATAAACAAGGAATTCATTAACATTCATAAACTTAACATCACTTCACATATTATACCATTCATAGGAGATATATAATATGATGCTTTGCATGTAATGCACTTTGTGTTATTGGGTAGTGTCGTAGGCTTAGGTCCCTAGACCCCAATTACACACTTTCGGAATGGTGGTTAGACGTCATAACCCTCCAAGGGCGTCCCACTTGGCTAACCAAACCGATCTACTCCTATAAATAGAGGAGACTTGCCATGGACTTTAGCTTATGCTTATGCTTATGATTATGCTTATGCTTGCATGCATATTCATAGAAATACATTCATCATCATTACTTAACTATTCAAAGAAACTACAATCATTTCAATGAATCAAACTTACACTAATAGTATCCCTTTATCTCTAATGACTCCAAATCATGAACACTAATTCATACATTCTTTCTATTACATCCTTTTCCTAGGGTCCTTCCTTGACCTCTATGACTCAAGCTTATGGCTCTTTGACAAGCCTCACAATTCACCAAATTAATGGACAACACATACATTAACTAATCCCTTGAAACTCTATGGAGTTCTCAAGAGAGAAACATCAAACATACATTCAATTGTGGGGGGTTGGGGGCAGCCATCCAACCTCTTTTAATCAAGCCCACAAACAATCAAAACAATCAAAACAATCATAACAATCATAGCAATAACAACTGAATCTCTTATAGGTATTTAAAACCTAACTTGAACCTAAGGTTCATATGTTACTAAAGGAAGATAAATTCCTACATGTGGGGCTTATGGGTGCCCATCACCTAAGGGTTGAAGAACTCACCTCTATTCTTCAAGACATTGAGCTAGGAAGGTTGAACTTGAACCCTTTGCTCCTCTTCAAGCTTTTCCCTCTTGTTCAACTTAGGGCTTCTCCAAATACTCCTCAAATCTTGATCTTCAATCATCAATCTTCCTTCTCAATCCAAGAACTTGAGCTATCCTTGCTGGAGCTTGGTCTTCTCCCCCTTATCCTTCTCCAAATTCGTGCTTCTTCTCCTCCTCTCTAGGGTTCAACCCAAATCTTCCAAATACTCAAATCTCCACTCTCAAACTCTCCATTTAGGCAAGTGATTGAAGAAATCCAACATGAATCTCTTCAATCCTTCTCAAAGGGTGAAACCCTAGCTCTCCTCTCCTCTTTCTCCTTTCCCTTTCTCTTCTTTTCCGTCCGTCTTTCTCTATTTCTGCTCTGCAGCTATGAATCGATTCACAGCACTGTGTGAATCGATTCCCACAGTGTAAAAAGTGCCGGAATTGCAGTTTTAATGAGTGAATCGATTCCTGCATGCGAGTCCCAGCAGCCTGTTCAAGGAAGTGTGTGTCGTGCAGACACACACTTCCTTGAACAGTTACCAGATGCAATCTTTCTTTCTTGTAACAATGTTGACATGCATTTCTCTTTGAGTACCGGACGCAAAGTCTTGTGGCCATAAATATGTGTCTTATAAAAATCTCTTCCAAGATTTTTTTAAGACATTCTATCTGCACACTTATACAAGCTTGGTTAAATACTTTAAGACAAATTTTTCCATTACAAATATCTTTGCTATCATCAAAATTTACTTGGGATCAAATATTACATTCGTCTGGTTTTAACAATATCTTCATTTTTTATGATGACAAACCTTTGTTTTGTTGAACAATTTTCCTTAATAACTTTCACATAAAAGTTCTCCCCGAGCAAAAGCTTGGGAGTTTGAAAATAATTTCATAAGGTATTTAAGAGAAAAAGTATTTTAATCAACATAGTAAGGTGCCAATTTATAACATATGCGTAGATGTTAAATGCTATCTTTTGCAATGAATTTTCAAAAATATATATCAATGTAGCTCATTTGCAAATCATATGAATTTTCAAAAAGCATATCATATCAATGCTAAACTTAATTTTCTCATAGCAAGTTCATGAATCAAAATATGAATATGCATTCAATCCATTGCATGTATTCATGATGCCTAGAATAACATTCTAGTCATGCCAAATCACATGTTATAAGCAAACAATTAGCAATCAGACATATATTTTAACCTCCTTTAAAAGGACTTTTGGACTTATAGACTCATGTTGACCCTGTTTTGCCGTGTGAGCTATGAAGAAAGGAAGAGTCACGAAGAACATGTTGAAGAATCGTCATCATACCGAAAGGGTGTCGTGATTCCATTTAATTATGTCTTTGATGGATTCGTATTTTGATTCTTGTTGTTCTATATTATTGCTAGGGTGATGGGGGATCTTTTAATAAGCGTGATGGGGGATCTTTTACTATGTCTTTGAGAGTTATTTAATTGCTATTATGAGTTTCCTATTATTCCATTGAATGTATTGTTCTTAGTGTGTTTAATCCCATAGGGTTTGACTAATCCTTAATAAGTTAATTAAATGGAGTCAATCGTATCACAGTTAGCCAACGAAACTCTAGGAATAATTGGACTCGCTAATTATGCTAGATCAAGGATAATTTCTTATTTCTAATCTGTTATTGGATTAACAATCTCACTGTGGCTTAATGCTCTTTTTGCTAATTGTCTTGCATTTCATTGGGGGTAATAGTTAGGAATAAAAACTGTTAATATTGCATGATCGTTGGATATTAATAAAAATAGAGTGGGAGATTAGCTTTCGAATAGGGAATATAGCTCGTAATAGTTAGTTGGTAAATTCAAGTACTAAGTGTTAGTGAACCCAGTTCCCCTATGCTTTCGATAATTGAATTCATCTCGTTCATACGAATTTGCTTTATTCCTGTTATTTCTAATTTGTTAGTCTTTGCTCTCGAAATCACTACCTTCATTAGTCTAAATAACATAGGATCTTTATTCCGATAAGGTGCACTTGCCTTTAGCCACGACAATTTTTTGGCGCCAAGATTAGGTCAAGAACCCTTCATATAAGTCAATTTCGGCCATATGTACGGCCGTACTGCCTATATGTATGACCTTACTTTGCATTTCCTCGGCGCTGAGTCGTACCACACATATATGTACGGCCGTACTACACACATATGTATGGCCGTACATACCTATCCCAACATATGCAGCCTTGTATATCTTTTCAAGAGCTTTCCAATGCCACAAAGATCAACTCAATCGGACATTCCTAGATCAAGTTATGATCAAAATACCGCAACAGTGTAAAAGCTGAATCTGTCACTATGTACGACCGTACTGCAGGGATGTGCGGCCGTATACCTGAAAAACTTAGGCGCTAGCCCATTCTAATTGCTCTGTACGCCTTTACTGCCCTTCTCAGGGGTGTAATTCAGTACAGTCGTACATATAATATGTGCGGTTGTACCTCTTGTCCAGCAGCTCAAAATTTCACTCCTTTTGACATGTTTTTGCCCATAGTTGCGTACTTTTGCTCCAAATGAGTCTTTCTCTATTTTTCTACAAAACGTGAGAAAACATGAGCGTATCTTATAAAAAGTGGGTCAAAAACATGCGCATTTATGCCCAATATCATAAAACATTCACTCATCAACTGCTAAAAATAAGTGTGGGGAAGGAACTTATATTACTTGGCTATGTTTGCAAATATTAAATTATGGAGAACTTAATATTTTTTGATTTAGGGGCTATTTTAAAATTTGTCTAACAACTTGTGATTAAAATGAGATTATCACCAGTTTTAGAATTTGCTGATAATTAACATTGAAGTTTTATGAGTCTCAATTTGTCTGTGTAAACTATTAAATGTGAGTTTTGAGTCTAAATGAGAGGTCACATCATATTTTTACATCCTTTCATTGATTAAGTGGTATTTTTCCCAACTTATGCATTCTAGAACTTGTGCCAAGACCATTATAAAGTGAATATAAATTTGCTTTCAAGTGAAATTGGTAGGGGCAAATTTAGGATTTTTTTCAAGCCTACTTCATATTCTTCATATTTGTAAAACATTTTATCCCTAGTTTCCCATCTTTGTGCTTATTGCTAAATTTCTTTGGTACCCCTTTCGTTGCTATTAATTATTATTATTGTGGTAACCTTGAGAAAGACTAAATTGTTAGAGCAATTAGCGGCAAAAAAATCAAAAGAATAATGTTAGAAATCTCTCAAGAAAGTTTCTAAAAAGGAAGACTTATCAATTACTTTCCCCTCCTAGAATAAACAAACTATTAAACTACTGCATAAAGAGCATCAAAGGAGGAAAGGAAACAAAAAGAAAAAAAGAAAAATAAAATCTATTGTAGCCTTCAGAAATTAGAAGAGAGAAAAATGATGAATTCTAAAGGGATTCTTGCATGCTCTTTACAGTCACAATAACAAAGATTACTTGTTTGGTTGATTTGTTTCTGGCCCATTTGCATGACATTTTCTTTCTTTTATCCCACCTAATATTATTACATTGGCCCTATTACAACCCATGAAAGACTCCTTTTCTTTGTTTGCTTGATATGTAAATTTTGATAGTAGAGTTTTGGTTAATGTACAAGCCTTTGACAATGTCACTTTTTAAAAAAAAATTGAGTGTTAATGACTACATCTTTAAACACTTTGATAGTGTCGAGAAGAGTGAGGATATTAACCTATTAGACAAAGGATATTAACCAATTAAGATATAAAGCATAATCGATTAGAAAGCACGTCAGAAACTCAAAATGGATGTTATAAGCCTTAATTGATTAGACCATAGTTGTTAATCGATTAGACTAACTACAACATTTTTTCGTCAGCTACGCCTTAAAAGTGTTGCCTTACATCAAAAAACCGTTGTATTTTCCTACGATAATGGTTTTCAAACTGTGGAAACTTAAGGCGTTGCCTATTCTTTAGGCAACGGTTTTTCTACATAATAGACAACGCTTTCAGAAAACCGCAGTCTTAGGTATGCTTTAAAGAACGGTTTTAGAATTTCAAAATAGAAACGGTTTTACATCGTTGTTAGCTGAAAACCGTTTGTTGTTAGCTTACTTTAGAGAACAATTTTGAAGTGCGTTACATCAACGGTTGTGCACCGTTGTTACAAAAAAATCGTAGTTGGTGTGTTTTAGAGAACGGTGTTGTAGCAAGCTATACCAACGGTTTTGCACCATTGCTACTGAAAAACCATAGCTATTGGTATGTTTTGAAGTGAACTACACCAACAGTTTGTCATCGTTGGTATCAGAAAATCGTAACAGTTGCTATATTTAAATTTGTAGCATTTATCAAAACTAAAAATATAAATTAATGTAATGAATATTATTGCTACTTTTTAGATAAAAATATTATTTCTATGGATAACAAAAGAACCACTTATTTAATATAAAAATATAACTAGTATCGACTAAGTAAAGACAAGAAATTTCATTAATCATCAATCATTCTTTACCAAAATAACATTGCAATCATAAGCTAAGTCAAGGTAATAAGGCTTGAGTATTTAATATACTTCAAAAGACAAATACAATAATCATTCATCATTATGTACCAAAAAAATATCATTCATATTCCGAAAAAAAAACTTCATAAACACTAGTCAATCATCAAGACACATGTCTTCATCATCTTCTACATCCAAGTCGTCAAGGAATTGACCTTCTCCATCCATACCACCATTACTTTCCTATAATATTAAAAGAATGAGATTAATAAGGGATGTGACTTTGAATAATAATAATAATAATAATAATAATAATAATAATAATAATAATAATAAAGAGAAAAAGATAGTGCAGACAAATGCATAATTTTATGGGTGCACCAATTTGCATTAATTGAAAATTGTTAATTGCATTAATTGCTACTGAAAAACCATAGCTATTGGTATGTTTTGAAGTGAACTACGACAACAGTTTTTCATCGTTGGTATCAAAAAATCGTAACAGTTGCTATATTTAAATTTGTAGCATTTATCAAAACTAAAAATATCAATTAATGTAATGAATATTATTGCTACTTTTTTTTATAAAAATATTATTTCTATGGACAACAAAGGAACCACTTATTTTATATAAAAATATAACTAGTATCGACTAAGGGTCCGTTTGGTTTAGATTCTAGTAGAATAGATTATGTAGAATCTTGTTTACAAAACTGAGTTTTAAAAAATGGAGTTTTAAAAAATGATTTGTGTTTGGTAATGATATTTTAAAACTGAGTTTAGAAGAATTGATTTGTGTTTGATTGACAAAGTAGAATCACTTTTGAAGTGTTAAAATACCCAAACGGCATTTTGCAAATGGAAAAGCAACATCACACCTCCTGCAACAAAATGATGTTTCACAAATGCAAACGAAAAACACAAAATTAACCAAACACCAAAATTAAAAAGCAAACGTCGTTTGCTAAACGCCATCGAGAATATTGCTCCAAACGGCTGTTTCAATTGCAAACCAAACAGACACTAAGTAAAGACAAGAAATTTCATTAATCATCCATCATTCTTTACCAAAATAACATTGCAATCATAAACTAAGTCAAGGTAATAAAGTTTGAGTATTTAATATACTTCAAAAGACAAATACAATAATCACTAGTGTTTGTACCCGTGTAATGCACGGGGCAAATTGAACTGGTTACGTTAAAATATGTACTTGAATGGAACTCTGAACAGGGAATATAACAACATTTAAATAAAAACTAAGTGCAACTGTAGCAAATTTTTCCAAGTTATACAACCATATATTTGAACTATAAGTAAACCGTAAATGGATTACATATAAAGGTTTGCTAAAAGTGAAAGTGTCGTACAATGGTTGTTCGAAGTATAAATACATCAAGGTATCAGATTTGAAATGTCTACATGGCTCATACTTTGTTAACTGGCTAAGGCTAAAACCCAACTTCAATATGCACCATAAGCACCTAAAACCCAACTCCAATAAGTCTCTATGCCGATCGTTGAATTGCACAGATGAACCATGAACCACAAATTAGGGGAACAACATTGAATAAATGCTATTGCAGAATAACGGCTTGCAGAAAAATTGGATTGAACACCAAGGTTTTCTGCCACATTCTAAACTTACATTATCCTTTACTCACAAACCAATACATCAAATATCGACCTAGTATATGTTTATCCAGAGCTCTAAAGTATGCACTTTATTAATATTCATGACAGATGACAGAGATATATTGAGGAAAAAAAGCTTGAAAGGGTCGCTTCTCAAACATATTAAATGTGCTTCTTAACTTGTATACATAAATCAATTCCAACAGCAAGCATTTCATATCAATGCATAATTTAGTGAGATCAACACAGATATTTCAGCATTATAGTTTAAAAGATGGTTAAAATGCATAAGATTCCAACCTTACACACTAACTTTTAAACACCATCACAGTAAGGCCAAGGAAAGTGCATTGGAGCACGTAGTACCTATCAATAAAAGAATGCAACTCTGTTAAACTTCGATCATAGTACCTATTAGTCTACTACATAACACAAAAATGGAAAAGTAAAGGCACAATAATAAATCAAAGATACAAAACACATATCTCCTCATGAGTTTTGAACACAACACATTCTTCACCATCTCCACGTCAAAGGAAAGTTAACAAACTGAGCAAGATCTTATGCCAGAATCTGCATCGTTTTCAAAATGATTGTCTTTTGGAGAAAAACACAAATTTTACTAATATTAATTAATTAGTTTTAGAGGAAGAAAACATGCTAAATACCCAGACAATTGTATTCAGGTGTGTGGAAAACTGAGAGAACCAACACCAACGGGAGAAGATAAGGGCGACATCAACAGAGAACCCAGTAGCTTAATACCCAGACACCCTAGTTTTTTCATATGCAGTGCGTGTTGGAACCTAAACGATTGAGATGTTTAGACCCTCATTAATTTTGATGATAACAAAATATTCACAAGAGAACAATTTATGTTCTAACATTTTTTGAAGTGTGCAGATACTAGTAATATGTATTTTCTAAGCCACTCAAGCAAGAAGAAAGTAATTCTCAAGAGAAGGATTCATTCTATTTGTCAGCATCCGGCTCATCCTAGTGAGCGTCTGGAAATTCCTCTTTATACACTATGCTTATCCTATTGCTACAAGCGTCCGAACTTCCAACTTTGAACGAGCGTCCGAACTTCCAACTCTGAGCGAGCGTCTGAACCTCACTTCAAATCATGTGTTAGTCACGTTGCTGCTCTACCTCTCAGAAGTCTTTGGAACGGATCTCAAAATTGATCTTGAGCGCTAAAGTCGTTGTACGAGATATCAAAGTTGAAATCTTTGACTACAAGACAAAAATTGTATAAGCAAGGTAGTGCAAGAAAAATGGTAACATGGACTACTGGGACATTCTCTGCAAAGCAAGATAGAGACAGCATTTTTGAATTTACTCTAGTCAACGGTTAGGAGCCATTTTTACTCTAACGGTCATATCCTTGGAACTCCTATATATACCTCATGGTATCCATTGAAGAAAGATAGAGAGAGAACATTCTGTGAAAAAGCTTGCTGAAATTCTCACGAGAACATACATCGCTTCGTGAGCAATCAAGTCTACGGACTCTTGAATCAATTCAGCGTCCGACCCTTTCTTTAAGAAAGTTTTTCTTTAGTTGAGCTTAATCTTTTATCCTCTCTGTGAGAGTTATTTTCAACTGTATTTCAACTTACTTGTATAAGTTTGTTTTGGCCTAGTTTAGGCTGTTTGCTCAAAGGCTCGATCAGACCGAGTGGTTTTGAGAAGTTGAGAGTATTGTCAAGTTGTGACAGTAGAATACTCTTGAGGAAATTGTAATCAGTCTGATTATAGTGGAAAATCCTTCAGGAACGAAGGGACTAGACGTAGCTACCAGTTTGGTAGTGAACTAGTATAAATTTCTGTGTCTCCTGCTTTACTGCTTTCTATTCATTTCTATCTTGTTGAGTTAAAAACAAGTTTTCACAAACTGATTTTCAGCGTCCGGTTTATTTTCACCGTCCGATTAACAAACAGTTTTTGAGAAACTTTTATTCTAAGTGTTTTTAACATTAAGTTTGCGAAAAGTTTTCAACACAATTTAACCCCCCCTTCTTGTGTTCACGTTCAGTGCGTCCGTTCAGTTTTAGGGACGCGAGCAGGCATGCAGTCCCTTGATTAGAGAAGAAAACACGTAAGACCTCAAGGAAAGCAAAGCAATAATAATTAAAACAGAGAAACATGTGAACAATATTAAGAAAACCATAAAGGAAGGTACTGTAAAATCAATCGTTAGAAGAAGGCAGGACAGAACAAATAACATAATAGAACGAAGAGCAGAGCATTGGTAGAACCAAAAAAAAAATGAAGAATAGGAAAGGTCATTGAACACAGAGGAGGATGCAAACGTTAAAAAGGACTCAACCTGCAAAAGATCAGAACAAATGCGTAGGGGAAGTTGATGCTCGCAATCTGAACCACCGTTCTTAATAATTTAGTCATTGATAAGTTGAAGAAAACCAAAATTGAACCTGTAGGTAGGTCGTAACAATAGCAAAAAAACCCCAATTAGAAAATATACAAAATCATAAACCAAAAAACAACTCCCATCAATTTTATATGTGACCAATGACCTTGATTTTGCAGAAGAAACCAATCCAAACACCTTTGATTTTCAAGACCTGCACATTAAAGAATATATCCTATTTATAATATATCTCCAATAAATGTAAGAGATCAACGAAATTTATTTATTTTCCTTGAAGATACTATTTATGGCTTGGGAATTCTATCATTGAAAAAATTATTAACTAATTGTCTACTCTCTTCTCATAAGATACGTGCATAATTTTTTTGGTATAAACAAAGTATCCCACATGCAAAACCAATAAATTCATAAGCTTCTCACACATATGAAAGTAAGATAACAAATTGGTCACCCCAACTACAATAATTTAAAATATCATCATCAATCAGTGATGAAACTCATTCACTTCCACACTTCAATTTCTTTTCCCAACCAATTTTATAACAGGTTTCAAACACACTTCAATTTGCTACAACGATGATCTTATTGTATCTACTAACCGAAACTAATAACTGAAGCCAATAACTGGAACCAGGAAAATGAACTAACAAACCTAATCAATAAATTTTATAACAGAAGTGTTGGCATTAGTGCTTTGAGCAAGGGGCTTCATTGTTGAGGACCTTGAACGAAAAAGTGCTTCTTGCTCTCTACAAGTTGGTTCTGCAACCGCTTCTGCTCCTCCATTAAGAACACACAAATAAGCAGTTGAATAACCAAAAAGAACTTGAGTTCAAAAAAATATATAATTAAATTTTTATAAAATAACTATCCAAGACACTGCATCATTAGTCTAAGAGAGTATAGGTGTCAGGATTCAGATGGTTTATAGATTTTCCATGCATTTTGCACATCATATTGAAGGATGGCATCAGAAATTTAATCCATGTTTAAATTAAAAACCTTGACAGTAGAAAATGTGCACATGTTTAATATTATTCCTGCTAAACCAACATTGTTATTTATTATTATTTGGAATATGTGCACAACCAAAGTGAATGCAAATACCTGTTCCTCAAGCTGACCACACATGTAAGATATGCAGAGTTCCATACCAGCCATGTTAGTGCTTTACCAACCAAGTTGCTCTAAACCCTTTACCTACACTTGCCATGGTAGTGCTTTAATAACACTAAACTTTCTAACCCCATGTGACAAAACCATTAAATTTGAAAACATTTTTATATCAGTAAAATGCAAAGTTCATTAGAGAAAAAAAAGAACAACTTCTGCACGAGAAGTACAAAAGCGCATTTTCAAAACATACTCTCAACCTTTCAACACTTACTACTTGTGTTAATTATTTGTCATAGGGACTTATGTGTTGTGTTTGTGTTTTAAGTCCAAGCATGAATATTGGTTAAATTCAAAACTTGAGGTAGTTGACATAAGAAATATGCATTTGGTGGTAATTCACATTCAATATGCTTTGAATCTACTATTATGAGCATGTTTGATCCTTGCTTGAATTCCTTGAGAATGTGATCTATTTGATAAGTTCATGAATTAAAATTAGTATGAGATGCATGAGTAAATACACAATCTTACTTTGCATGTGTTTGATTTGATTGCATATGTTCATAAACTTAACTTTTCAGAGTTCCTTTGTTGGATGTTGTGATTTTGATGGATGATTTGGTAAACACATTTTGTATAATTTGGTATTTGCCTTAAAAAAAAGTTTCTATTTGATTTTAATGAGAACTATTGGGTTAATATTTTGACATGGGACTACTTGGAAATGATTTATATGTGTGTTAGGAACTTCCCTATTAAATTTTGTAATTTTTGGGTAAGTTTTGAGACTTCTAGGACATTATGAAGCTAAAACAGTCCTGCTAAAGAATTTCTGTCCTAAATCAAAAAATTAAATTATTTTTTGGCACTTATTGGTAATGATTTTTATCCAAATAAAAATATGTTGATGAATACATATATGTCAAGGACTTGTATAAAAAGTTTCTTATGAAACAGAGTTCGTTTGATATGGTAGGAAAATGGTTATTTTAAATAGCGTAAAAAATTATCAAATTCTGTACCTTTTGAGTATATGTTGATTTTAATTTTTATTGGGGGTTGAAATGTGGTTTTTGAGTTAGTAAAATAAGTTCTAGAGTCTCGACATGTATTTTGATGCCCTGTAATTTATTCATGATTTCTCTAGCCTTGGAGATGTTTTTATAAATTCGTTAAAGTTGCTGCTAAATATGTACCTCTATGCTATTGTGATAAATGTCTATATGAGCCTGGTGTATGTGTTTGATACTTTGCATACATGATTTGAGGTATGTGAAATGTGATTGTCATGTGTAAACAATGTTGAAAATTTGTTTGCATTAATTATAATTGAGGATTATGCTATATGCTTGTTTTGTGACCGATGATTCCATAGTTGTGCCTCAATAGGTAAGTGCTCCTAATGGTGACCTTACTGTTAACAGTATTAGTAAACATGACCAATTTCCAACTTTAATCTTGGGAAGGTCATTCGGCATATACCGGGGGTAGTCTATAGCCCTCTTGGACCCTTGTCCCATCCGTTCAGCCCTAGCACATCTAGAATTGGTAAGTAAGGATTCTTAGCATGGCGGTTTTAATCAATTTAGGATGGGCATTCATAATTGTTTAGGTTCTCGGCACTTATTGACTAAACAAGCTTGCTTGACCTAACTATTGTGAATGGATCCCAAATTGATTGATAATCACAAAGCCATCTAGGAAACCTATAGTACTTTTGATTCGAAATGCCTTAGCAATTTCTGAAGTTAAAAAGGGTAGTGATGAGCTAGATTTCTTAATGCCTCAGTTGTAACTAGAGGACCTTGACGGTAGTCGAACCTTGATTCGCTAGAAAACTTTAAGTCTCCTAGACCTAGTGACCGTGTGAATAATTAGCCTGAGGAAGAGTGGTAGACCGTAGTCGTTGGACTACAAGAGTCTTAGTTACAGCTAAATCGGTGAGAATTCTAAGGAATTAATGTCGACGCTAGGTTCATTCACCGGCGTATGAAGTGATCATGTTGACCAATTACAAACCTTGTCTTAACTTAATAAAAACTTTGTTGGGAATGAGACTAGGTTTGTGACCGGTTAGCTGAATCACCAAATTCATCGGATAGTTGATCTACTATCGTTATTAATTCCTCTTGGATTTTCAAGGGTTTAGAACGATCGAGAAGAGAACTTACCTTTTTGAAGCGGCCTAGAATTTGAGTACGCAGCGGAAGCACAGAGAACAAATCCTATGTAAGGATAAGGTTAGGAGATAAGGCGAATTTTGGGGGCAAAATTCCTAAAAAGTGGGGAGTAATGTAACATCCCAAAACCCTTAAGCCTAATTATTAGAAAACCTAAGTGAAAAAGAGATTTAATCCCTGAGGATTAAATATAGTACACAGCCTTAATTTGGTAGTTTAAAACCAATTTGGAATCAAAGGGTAAAATGGTAATTTTACCCAATGATTTAGGATTTGTGGGACTGATTAATTAGGAGCAGTTTTAATTGATTAAAATTACTTAAGTTATTATTAGGAACCTAAGATTTAATCAAGAGGATTAATAAGGGTTTATTGGCAAGTTTTTAATTAACTTAACCCAAGTGACCACCATACACCATGTTTCATTTAAATCCACCCTAGAACTCTCTCCAAACCCTATTGCTCCCTCCCTCCATCGATTTCCAGCAGCCACAAACCAAGGAAGAAGCAAAAATTAGAAATGTAGAGAGAAGGAAGAAGAGGAAAAAGGGGAAAAGAAGAAGAAAGCTAGGGTTTTGGGGCTAGAAGAGGGTGAAGCTTTGAAGACTCCATTCAATCCTTGTCAAAGGATGAGTTTGGGCTGAACATCCTCCATTGTTGAAGCTTTAAGAGCTGGTTCAAGGAAGCAAGAAGGAGGAGCTCGAAATTATAAGAGCGAGAAGGAAGGAGAACTCAAGCTATTCAACTCCATTTCTTCTTTTTGAGGTGAGTTCTTCTCCTTTAGGTGGTGGGCAACCAGTAAGACCCCCATTAGGGTTTTTATTTCCTTTTGCATGTGGTTCAGTTAGTCTAAGGTTCAGATTGTGGAGTGGGAATTTGATGTTGGACTTAGTAGAAGTTTGGGTTACAACCTAGTTAACATGCATGTTAAGACTTCCTCTGGTATTTCGAGTATAACTCTCTCTATAGACCTTGGATTGAAATGCTTCTTGTTTTTGTGTAAACTAGACATGAGGGGCTTCATTTTAGGCCGAAGAATCACTTGAAAATGTTAAGAATTGAATTAGATATAGAATTTACAAGTTAAGGAATGAATGTTGTCCTGTTTTCTGACATCAGTGGCTTGTTTGTTAAAACTGCACTAATTGGGAGGACATCCTCTAAAATAAAAATTATATTCATAAACTAGACATCCTAAGCTTTCCAATGAGTGGTCGTTTGCCTAATTTCAACTCCGTTTGATATGTTAATAAAATCTGCAAAGTTGACGCTCGTCTGCAGAAATTCTGCAGAGGCCTGACACGGCCGTTTTGCACAGCACGGCCAGGCCGTGTTTCATGCTGTTTCTTCACTAATTTCTACCTTGTTTTGGTAGGTTTGGGTTATGGTTTTGGTCCTTAACCTATAGGGTTTCAATCCTAGTTAGATTGTAATGCAAATGAGCTTAGATTATTTATGAATGAATGTTTTTACTTGCATGTGGACTTAATTGGTGGAGAAGATCAATGTGAGCTCAGAACGATGGAAGAAGAGGAAAGGGGATTTTTGGAACTCAAATCCCTAATTTGGGATTATTAAGGTAACATAGACTTCCCCCAAAACCTTCCTTAGGGTGTGCTAGGCTTTAAGATTAAATTTATTAGTTCAATAATTAGCTTATTAATTATACTAAATAGTCTTGTATGGGGTTTGACTGAAATAGGGTTGGACGACTGCCCCCAACCCTCCTAAAACAATGTGTGTTGTTTGTGACCATTGCGAGTTCCACTGAGCTCCAATCGGAATTACACAAATTGTTGTTATGTGTGAAAATATGCGTGATTTCAGATTTGAAGTGGCTCAGCATGTGAATTAGCCCTTTTGCATGAGTTTGGGCTCTAAGTTACTTGAATGTGAAATTGTATGCACCATGATGTATGTATGTGTTCACTTGGTGTGGTTGTGCTTCATGTATGCTAAGTTCAATGTTTGTCTTGGCTTTGGATATGTCTTGAATTCCTAGTAGTGTATGCATATAATTGCCTTGAAACCCTTGTTGAAATTATCTTGGTTTGAATTGGAATGTGAAAAGTGATTGAGCTGTGTCACATGCTTGAATGCTATTGGTTGATTCTAACCATATGAATGTTGTTATCAGTAATGAGTTATTGATGTGTTGTTATTGAATTTAGAAGTGTTGAACTATAACCTTGTGACTAAGCATGTTAAGAATTCTATTGTTTTGATTCTTAATGTGCCTTTGATTCTTAGTATGTATATGTGTGAATTTGCCTTGGACCTACTCCATTGTGATTAGGATTGGGTTGGAATGTGACAAGGAATTTGGAAGTGTAAAAAAACACAATTATGCAGATTTTTCAGCATCAGATCGCTGGGCGAACCCCCTGGGTCGCTAGGCGAAGCCAGAGTGCACCAACAGTTGCAACTCTCGGCCACTATTCGTTGGGTGACCAACAACACCATTTTTACGTGTTTTTCGTTCCTTTCTAATGCTTTCCCAAACTCTTAAACCTTGTGTTAAGTCTCATTTTCCTATGCTTGAATGAATGGTGTGAGGCTAAAAGGAATGTGTTAGAGCCATACATTATTTGATAATGAATTGTGATGTGTTGTTTGTTAATGATTTATGATTGAGTTTGGTTAAGGTTAAGGATAATATGAGACTATGACAAATGTGAAATAGCAATGCATTAATTGAAAATGTTTTGTGAATAAGTTTGATTGTGTTTGAGGGTGTTTGCGTAATAATGCAAACTCGTCTTTGGTTATTTGAGGGTTTTTCCAATTACGAGGATCCCTTGGTGGAGCGGTATATAAATGAATAGCTCTCACTCTTTTCTTGGGTTATTAAGTGGCACCAAGTGGGTACATCCATTATGATTGTAATTATGATTTGTGATTGGTCTTGTAAACAATATCGATTAATTGGTTGTTTGCATAAGATGATTTGAGGTTTGAACTTGTGAATCACTTAGCAAAATGGTAATTGTCTAAGTGAATATGATTAGACTGTGTGTTTGATACATACTCTATGTCTGAACATTCATTGGCACTGCTATGTTGAAGTTCGGTTAAGGTATATAATTTGATTAAATATACTTATGTAATAAGCGGAGGATTTTCCCATACGTCGCACACCACGTATGGCTGAAACAACGGTAAAAATATTTTGATTTCAAGTCTATGTTATTGAGTTTTATAAACTCACCTTTGGGGCGTTGTTTTCAGGTACTATTGATGGAAGAGGTTCAGAGCACAAGCGTGCTCGGTCTTGCCATTCGGTGAGACTTCGAGTTACCGGATCACGAGTCGGAGTCGTAGCTATTAGGTTGTGTCCTAGTAGTATATGTGTATGAGGCGTAATCGTAACTTGTTCTACTTATTATGATTCTTTTTTTTAGAAAGAGGTTGTAATAATTCGAGGTAACTTCAGCAATTACGAGACTCTGAATTATGTTAATGCTTTAGCCGCATATCTTTTATAATGCTTAAATATCCAGGGACTTTATTAATTAAAGCATGGTTCATATCTTGTAAACAGGACTTGATCCTTAGTATCATTGGTATTCGAAAATTTTCATACGTCGTTTCCTAGTTAGTTCAGGTTTTATTCGTAAGTAATCCCCTAATATGGGTTAGGGTGTTACACAAAGCACTTTTACAGAACTACTGAATAAGCCAAGAACAAAATGCCCATACCTTTTGATACTTCAAAAACAGAATAGCATCACTTTGAAGCCTCTATGTAATAGCAATTTCTGAATCATACTTGTTGAATAAGAATTATTCCTGCAATTCTCATCAGCTCTTTGTATTAAATAATATGAAGAAAATCAAATAAATGGACATGTAACAAAAATTCCAAAATGTCCCCATAGTTCATGAATTATAAATGTAATTAAGCATTACAAAGTGGAAATAGTGGCAACTGGGACACCTATTTGCAATTACAAAGTGGAAATTAGGAAACCTAGACCAAATCAATGAAAACTGACCAAAAAAAAAAACTCAACTTGTGATAAACAAATAAATGAACTAAAAAAAATACTCTGAAAACTTGAATGAACTTTGTTTTCTAATTGGCTCAGTCACCTTGAACCATTTTGTCTTCTAATCTCTGTTTAATAAATCCAACCCTCGTCAGTTTTTCAACAACTTTTTGTCATATTATCATCATCTAATTAAACAACAACAACACCATTGCCATTTTTGGGTGCCAGGGAGTTGGTCACGGCCAGATTAATTACCACAGAGGCAGCATATTATGCAGGCGTTGGCACAATGGAAATTCTAATTTCATCATCTCCATAGTCAGCATTAGAAACATAATTTGTAAGACCTAAAACTACTCCAGGAGAGCTGGAATCAGACTTGTTATTATATATGTTCACAAAATCAAAGTTGGTTAGCCAAATAATATAGTGGATTAAAGATCAATGCAACCCAAATTACTTCAGCCAAACAAAAGATATAAAATCAAAAGTATAGAATAAACACTGCAAATTAAGAGAGCAAAAAACAAAAACGGGTCAATATCATAACACAACTGTCTTACAATGTTACCTCAACCACAACCAAAACCTCAACCTCAATTTATCTTCTTCCTTGATATAGGTGCAGTTCCACCAGGCAGAGGGTCTCGACCATCATCTCAAATCAGCCAACACCATAAACAACAAAAATTAACATCAATAAATGAATTTAGAAGGATCAATTTCCAGATTAAGCCAAAATGAGACGAAAAGATTGAGATTGGGGGGAACTTTGGGGGTTAGGGATTTGGGGAAAATCAATATGAGAAGAATTTGAGAGAGGAAGACTCACTATGATTGAAGGAGATGACGATTACGACATGATGGTGAGGTAAGTGGCAAAGAAGAACATGTACTGGCAGTGGCTAGAAGGCTAACCGTGAGAATCGCACATTTCGAGGAGTGGGCAGGTTTCGAGGCGCAATTGCTGAACGGGGGTCTTGATGAGTTCGTTGATGAACTGAGAAACAATGAGTCCCATCGCGAAGATATCATTAACCTGGAGCTCGCGGCGGAAGAAGATGGCTCGTTGGAGCTCGCGACGGAAGATGAAAAGGAAGAGAGAAGATGTATTCAAATTTTTTTGAATCTGAGAAGAAGAAATGACGGGGAAGGAGGGAGAGATGCTTTGCTGAGTATGTGGGTGCTTCCATAATAAATGAAAGATGGGGTATGTGGAGTATGCCTTAAATAAGCATTTTGCAAAAGAGCAGGGAGTTTGGGTGGGAGGTTTCTACGTAGTGCAATGGTAAGCATTTAATGGGAAGCATCTTGAGCCAAAATTAGGAGGAGAAATTATCCTTCAGTGGCCACTTTCATTTATATATATTAAGATTCATCATTATGTACCAAAAAATATTGTTCATAATCCAAAATAAAACTTCATAAATACTAGTCAATCGTCAAGACACATGTCTTCATCATCTGCAAAATCCAAGTCGTCAAGCAATTGACCTTCTCCATCCATACCCCATTACTTTCCTATAAAATTAAAAGAATAAGATTAATATTATGAAATAAAATAAAACTAGAGCATGATATGATAAAATGTAAAAGAATAGAGATAAAGGAGAAAGTGAGAAGAGAGACTTTGTATTATGTTCTTCAAGGTGCATACTTTACAATGCTACATGAGTCCTATTTATAGGACACAAGTCTTGTTACTCACAAGCCCATTAAGGGCCTCACATAATGTGCCATTAACATATACAAATTAAGAGTAATAACTTATGAGAGTGAAGGTCTTTTATCATGGGAGTTATAGAAGCTAGGAAATATGGAAAGACAATGGAGATGGACATCCACACTTATTTTATTCATAACACTCCCCCTTGGATGTCCATTATGGATATGCCTTATTAAAACCTTACTAGGAAAAAAACTAGGGGGAAAAAATCTAGTGAAGGAAAAAAAGTACAATATCCTGTGTGTGGGGACTGCCTCATCAAAAACCTTGTCTGGAAAACCCATTGGGATAAGACTATGGCGAAGGAAAAAAGAGTACAGTTTTCTCCCCCTGTTAGGAGCATCACTTAAGAATATGAATTTCAACATTTTGATTTTCTCCCTCCGAAGCATTTGAAGCAATATACTTTGCTCCGCCACTTATGATTTATCCTCCTTTCAATTAAGCTTCACAAACAGTGTTATCTTCAGGACTTCCTTCTTGAATTGTTGTTATTTGAGCATGATACGAAGAAATGATAACTATAGATTCTTTTGTAGATCATAATGAGGTATCAATACCACTATGTGTAAATAACAGTAGATTTGAGATTTGACTTCTTCTAGATCAGAAAAATACCTTGCATCTGCAAGATCAATTAGCTGAACATATATTCATATAAATAAAATAATTGCATCAATTGTGCTGTAAAAATATAGAAAAATATATATTTCACTTTCTTCCAATGCCTTTTGGTTGATGATGAACTATACTTTACCAATAAGTATCACAAAAATATTATTGTATCAAGCCATATATATGCGTGTATACTTTTATAGCACTATGTTATGGTCTTTAGAACCAAGATATTTGTTATCTTCTTGTTAGACAACTCATAATTTATCATGAGTCACTTAAGAACTAGTTCTTTATAACTTGCTAGACACAGATTCAATTAGCTAATTGTTTAATCTGCAGGTCGAGACAAAATTTGGTCTTCCAAAAATATTTAATTTAAAGATACATATTTATATTACTAATCCCTCTGGGATTTTCCATGTAGAGGTCATTCTCAGGTTCGACCTTCAAATCCATTCCATGTAAATTAAGGTTCTTTATATGCTATCAGACTAATTAATTATCCAAAATACTTGCATTCACCACAAGTGAATATGTCTCTTCAAAATCAATGGCAGGTCTTTTTGAAAACCCTTAAGCAACAATTTTTGCTTTGTATCTCACAATTTCAGCATTCTCATTTTTGTTTTCGAACAAAAACACATTTGTATCAAACTGTCATTACACTTCAAGTGTCCAAACTACAGGTTATAATCCTTAATAAACTTTGATTCATGATCCTTGTTATCTTTTATCACATTTAGCGCTATATTATATGCAAAAACATTGTCAATATTGACTTCATTTCGGTTCCATTGTATTCCATTCATAACATAATTTATTAAGATCTCTTTATTTTCACAAATTTCAGGTACCTGATCAGTCTTTTCTAGAGCTGAAAAAATCAATTATGTCTGAGAACTCTTATGGAGTTTTCATATCCTCACTTGGACAATCTTGCTTTTTTGCTCCTTTTTTTGTTTGGGGAATTTTTTATCTTTGGAACCGATAGATCTACCACGCTTCATGCATGGTTGAGACTCACTTGTAATGTCAGATTGTCCAACAGGAACATCAATTTTGATTGGAGCATTAGCAGCTGGTAAATGCATTTGGTAACTGGTTTGCTATGCTTTACAGATGAATTATCTTTTGACCTTCTGGTTCACATTATTTTGTATGACGATCAAGATGAGATAATGGTAATTCATTTTGAATAATCTCCTTTTTCAGCTGCTTATTCTCCTCCCTAATATTAGGAAAACTTAGTACTAGAAACCATTTGTAAATGGGAGGATTTATGATAACTAGTTGGCCTGATGCGAATCAATGCCGCATGCAAGATTATATGTCCCCAAGTAGAAATTGGAAGTTTTGATCTCTAAATATTAGTCTTGCAATTAACGTAAGATGAGTGATTCTGCAAGTTCATTTTATGTATGAACATGTGCTATTGGATGTTCAATATCAAACCCCACTACACATAAAATGCTCATTGAAGACATGAGATGAAAACTCACCTACATTTCATAATTTGATAATCGATAAAATGAGTTATTAATCAAATACTTGAGCAAGCAATCTCGCAAACGTCTGGTTGCAAGTTGACAACAAAAATCATGTGACCATTTAGTTGATGCATCAATTAAAACCATAAAATATCTAAATGGTCCACATAGCGGGTGTATTGGTCCACAAATATAACCTTGTATACATTCTTAAAATGTGAGAGATTCACTTCCAAATTTTGTTGGTGATGGTGAAATTATCAACTTCCATTGGGAACAAGCGGTACATTATTAGATTGAAGAATCTCCTGGCTCTTCAATGGATGTTCACATGGGTTTTCATTTATTTTTCGCATCATATAGACTCGGGATGGCCCTATCAGTCTTGCCAAACAATAAACTTATTATGATCCATAAACTTCTGGTTTATGATAACATGAGTTCCAATTGTATTAGTATGCATTTAATACAAACCGAAGGAAAAACGAATAATTTTTCCAATAACTATTTATTATCTAATATAAGTCTCGTGATATAAGAATATTCAACATTTTCTTCATTTGTTGTTTCGATATGATATCTATTTAGACATATATCCTTGAAACTTAATAAGTTTCTATGAGACTTGGAATAAAATATTGTATCAGCATGTAACTTTGTTCCTCCATGCAGTAATTCATTAGCTCTTCTAGAGCCTTGAATTACATTTGCAAACTTCAGGTTGCAAGATAATAATAAGTACACACGTGACGATATGACTTCTAGTCATAATTATTATATAAATAGTACACAAGATTTATTCTAAAATGCACAAATATCATCTTAGATATATTCTAAAAATTTAGAATAATTACCAAATAATAAATTTATTAAGACTAGTAAACTTCAGGTTTACAACAATATAGTACATTTTTTTATGTGTGCATAGCAAACTGAGATCTAGGTCCCAGATAAACCTTCTCCCCAAACATGAATGAATACCCCTAGGTACCTCAACCAAACATGTAATGCTTCCCCCTTTTGAGAAGGACATAATAACACCAAGTCACCTCCCATGGTAACCACACTGATAGAACGATATCCAGTGCAGCCTCAGAATTGTGTAGCTTCCCCACCAGAGACATAGCCAATTGTTCCATTTTCTCCTCTGGACCATTACTTCCATGAGCCCATCCACATACTCCCTACCTTTCCTTTATTGGTGACCACCAGGAGCACGTAGAGAATTAGCATAGGACTTACCTACCACTATCTCACCACCCCTCAATATGGGCATTCTCCAGCTGGTCCCCATCTCCTGTAGAGACTTGATATGATCATTCTTCTGGAACCAAGAAATACTCACTCGAAGCATACACTACAAAAAAATGCGTAAATATTGGCGGTTTTAAAAGGGCAGTTATAATGAACCGCCATTTTATACATAGTAATACGTCGGTTTTTATAACCTCGGTAATATGTGAGCAAACTTGACCACCATTTTTTTACTTTTTCGCAACCCAAAATTAAGTCGCATGCACGCTTTCTATAATCCCTAACATTTCAGGAATTTCATACCCCCCCCCCCCGCCTTCATTTCATTTCATAGTTTCAGCGCGTTTTATCCCTTAACCCTAGCTGTTGAAATGTGAAAAATCCCAATCTCAGATCTGGTTGGCGAAGGGGAATAGGGTCTCTCTGTGAGCCCCTTGGTCAAGCGGCAAATAACACTGAAAACATCACAACCAGCGCCTTTGTTTGTGGCGATGGTGGAGATCCTGAAATGAGACAATCGTTGTTAGTAGTAGCGACGAGAGACAATAGGACTGGGGGTTGCGCAATGAGGGAGAAGAAATCTCAAGTATGCGTCGGGGCTTCAGGCCGGCAGAGAAACACTGCAAGGCCATGGCGAAGCGACTCGATAACTTATTGTGGCTGCACTACACGCGGGGGGCCACTCTCTCTATCACTCCTCTCCTCATCTCTCTCTCTCTCTCTCGATCTCCCTTCTATCTATCCCTTTTTCCCCTTTATTTGACTTTTTTCTTTCTTTGATTTGACAGCAAATGATTACGAGGATGGAGGTTCACTACAATCTGCAAGACAGTAATTCAGGGTCGATCTGGAGGTACACAGGCTCCTCTCCCTTTTCTATTTCACCATTATTTATTATTATTGTTGTAATTGTTGTTTGTTTTTGATTACTTGTGTCGATGGTAATGATATAGAGTTGAATTCACTTTCTATACCTGTATAGCGTATTTGCACAAATGTGTAAGTGACAGGCATTTACATTTTTATATATCCCTCTTTTTTGCTATACACTGGTTTGCAACTATGTTGTCTGTTTTGATTAAACACAATATTGCTCATAGATGTTGGAGACACACGCTATATTACTATTTTGAGTGGAAGAAGTTAAAGTCTTTTAAAAGTAGAGATCCATGAGTGTACTTGAACCCTAGTTAAATTGCTTTTAGTTTTAGTTAAATTAATTACTCAGTAACATAGTGGTTACAGAACCCTGTTGGGTGTCTTGGAGCTTACGCTGGTATCAGGCATAGGTGAGCGGGTACACAACAAGGTCACAGATTTTGTTTAGTGGCTGTAGTGTGGTGTAGAGGCTGGAAGAATGTGTAGCAACTGGAACAGAGTTTTGTGATAGGACAAGGGCATGCATGCTGTTAAGTGAACCGTGGCAAACCAATGGTGCTAGCAGCTGTATGCTTGCCTCGGTGCTCAATAAAATCGGCACATCATCTACACCATTTAAAAGCCCAGGGGCTGAGTGTGCTAATTGATTAGTTTTATTGAGGTTGAAGGAAATTGGATGCTACTGGGAGTTTATAGTTGCATGTAAATGTTGTGTACTGTGGTTGGAAATTTATTTTGGTGCTCACTGTAGCAAGCGTCGTTGGTCTTGTATTAGTCATATCAGAAATTTGGTGTTCCATTTGTAAACCCCGGACAGCGCAGTAGATTGTGGGACCCTGAGGAAGCCTATGATGTATTAACAAATAATAAGGTAAGAGAATGATACCCTGACTTGCACTCCTGTAAAAATGCAGCTTACTTCAAATCAAAGTACCGATACTAATTCTAAGTTTCATTTATCAGGGAACTAGTGTAGTTGAAGGCATATGGTTATATCCTCTTCTAGGCATCTAGTCTTCTGGCCAAGGCCTTGAGGACCTATTTCTAAATTTCATATCTTGCTATAAAAAGATTATATTTTTAAGTATGTTTACTTGTAACAGAGCCACTATTTCTCCATCATATTCATTCATTATTTGTTGGCATTGCAGGTAGCAAAATCTTGTTTAGTTCATTATCTACTAAGGCATGCCAGTGACGATGATTTTATATTTGAGGCTCATATGGTAAATGTGTCCATGAGATTTCCTTTTTCCTTAAGAAATTATAATCTGATTTACATAAGTGAACTTGTTCTTCTTGGCAATTGTTACTTTTTTGTTTGTGATTATCGCATACGGGTTGAACATTTTATTAACAATTTTCCTAAAATACCACCGAAACAGAAATAAAGAAAATTAAGTATTTGTTCATTTCTAAACTTGGTTCTCTTTAATAATTAAGGCAAATTATATGATTGGGTCCTGAAACTGATTTTGGACTCATTTTAAATGCATATATTGACTACAAGCATTTATTACTACACTATGTCTCTAAGTTTGCTAAACCAATAAGATTTTGCATTTTTTTTCTTATAGTTGCTGCTACTGAAAGTTGGATTAGTGGCTTGCTACAATAATACCTTGCAGCCATGTTACTTTGCTATTCTTTTCTCCCCATCAGTAGTGTCACACTCTTCTCCAGAATTAACACTAAACTCAATCATGTATTCCATGGTAGTGTTAATATTAATAGGGAAGCTTACCCTCTCAATCTATTTCACTTTCTACTTCTTGTTCTTTTGTTTTTTTTTTTTTGTATCTAATTCTTCCCCTATTTTGCATTTGTTATTGTTTTTCTTTTGTTTCTATTGAATACAACTTCCTTGTTGTTTACTCGTCTTTTGCTCATTCTTTAATCGTAATTTAATGCACTAGAGATAATTAGGTCTTAGGATGATGTGAAAGAGGAATTTTTTTTAGGATGATGTGAAAGAGAAAATTTTATTTTAATATTTATACTTCTAGTAATGAATTAAAAATACAATCCAAAAGAATAAAAGAAATACAAGCTAATCAGTGAATTATTTTTTATTTTTGACAGGATTCAGTGAATTAATTTGAATTTGCTAAGAAGATATCTAGAAATAATTTGGAAATCGAGAAACTGATATTAGAAAATAAATAGTTTGAATTTAAATTTAAATTTAATAATAAAGAAAAATTAAAAATGATGATATATATTATTTAATATCCATCTTGGATTTCAGTCGAAAAAAAATATCCATCTTGGATTAATCCCCACATTTTTGAGTCAGTACCTATTTGTATTGATAACATTATTGAATTAAAAAAAAAGTTAACAAAATTTGGAAACCATCTAGTGAAAGTTGAGAAGGTTTGACTAATTCAGTATTTTTTAGCATTCACTCACATTTATTCACCATTTGCAAGTCAGTATTTTTTTTTGTTTAAAAAAAAATTAGCATTATGGCGATTGAAACCACCATAATTTACCCTTTTTTTGTTTTGAAAAATTACCATTGTGGCGGTTGAAACCGCCATTATTTACCCTTTTTTTTGCAAAAAATATTGAACATTATGGTGGTTTTTACAGCCGTTATTTACCAAAGCCAACCACCGTTTTATTCACAGTATATTACGACGGTCTACATGGCGGTTGATGATGGACCACCATTTTATACTGAATGGCGGACGAAATTACGGCGGTGGCTAGGACCGCCAGTTTGGTAAATTATGGCGATCAAAATTGCCACAATTTTCAAAAAACAACCGCCACAATTTTCATGTTTTTTGTAGTGATATACCTCCCAAGGCAGATATTTTCCAGCCTTCTTTCAAGAGCTTTCACGTCCTCCACTTCTATCAAAACATACAAACCCAATTTTTTGCTGATGCTTATTCATTTCCATGGGAATGAATACGTCATCAACCATTCTTCCATAAAGCTTGAAAGTTCTCCACAATGCTGACTAAGTCATCTCAGTTGGAAAGTTTGTGAAGAAGTGTAAGATTGAAGATCAGATAAAGTTCCTGTGATAGCCACTATATATAGGGCTCGCATCCGCCACCCTCTACCCTCCCCACTTCTCTTCTCACCTTTTCTCTCCCCCTATCTCGCTCATTCTTTCTCATGTTTTTTTATAAATGTCCCCTTGTTATCCACCTAATTATTTATCAATTGAGAGACTCTCAATAATTAAACTGGGTCATATTATATATTTTGCAATATTGACTTCTATGTTTTATTGCAGATGCAATTTCTTGTTCTACTACCAAACTATTGGGTATATTAGAAATTCAAGCAGTTTTCATCTCTGGCATATTAAATTGAAAAATAGCCTTTTATTTTATTAGAGATTTGTAACACCCCAAATTTCTAAGCTAAGTTGAGAAGAAGTTATGAGGAGAATGGTGTGATTGTATCCAAGCTTAATTTGATTTCAAGGTGAGTGGATATAATTACACAAAGTTTTGATAAGAAAGTTAATGGGTTTGAGTTGAGGAATAAGTGTGGATTTAATCCTAAGATGGTTAAAGGTGTTGATTTGTAGCTATGGAAGTTGATTTGAGAAGAAAGTCTCAAGGTTTGGTGTTAGAACTAAGATTTCCTGGTTTTTCTGCAGTGTGAATCGATTCATATAGCTTAGGAATCGATTCACAGCATTAAAACTCTTTTGGCATCAAATTCTAGCAGTGGGAATCGATTCACAGAAGTCAGGAATCGATTCACATAAAACAGGCTGCTGGGACTCGCAGGCAGGAATCGATTCACTCATTAAAGCTACAATTCAGGCGTTTTTTCACTGTGGGAATCGATTCACACTATGCTGTGAATCGATTCACAGCTGCAGAATTGTTTAAAACGCAGTTTCAGCGAGCAGAACGCAAAAGAGAGAAAAAGGAAAAGAAAGAGAAAGGGAAAGGAGAAAAGGAAGAGGAGAGCTAGGGTTTCACCTTTTGAAAGGGATTGAAGAGATTTATGCTAGATTTCTTCAATCATTTGCTTAAATAGAGAGTTTGAGAGTTGAGATTTGAGTATTTGGAAGATTTGGGTTTGAACCCTAGAGAGGAGAAGAAGAAGCACGAATTGGAGAAGAAGAAGGGGGAGAAGACCAAGCTCCAGCAAGGATGATTCAAGTTCTTGGATGGAGAAGGAAGATTGAAGGTTGAAGATCAAGATTTGAGGAGTATTTGGAGAAGCCCTAAGTTGAGCAAAGAGGGAAAAGCTTGAAGAGGAGCAAAGGGTCCAAGTTCAGCCTTACTAGCTCAATGTCTTGAAGAATAGAGGTGAGTTCTTCAACCCTTAGGTGATGGGCACCCATAAGTCCCACATATAGGAATTTCTCTTCCTTTAGTAGCATATGAACCTTAGGTTCAAGTTAGGTTTTATATACCTATAAGAGATTGAGTTATGATTGTTATGATTGCTATGATTGTGATGATTGTTAGGAAATTATATGGGGTTTGACTGAAATAGGGTTGGATGCTGTCCCCAACCCCCCTAATTATTATGTGATGCTTGAATCCTTGAATGCTCCAAAGATCTTCAATGAGATTATGTATGCTAGATGTTTTCTCTCTTGAGAACTCCATAGAGTTTCAAGGGATTAGTTAATGTATGTGTTGTCAATTTGGCAAATTGTGAGGCTTGTCTAAGAGCCACAAGCTGAAGTCTTAGAGGTCAAGGAAGGACCCTAGGAAAAGGATGTGATAGAATGAATGTATGTATTGGTATACATGATTGGGAGTCATTAGATAAAAAGGGGTACTATTAGTGTAAGCTTGATTCAGTGAAATGATTGTAGTTTCCTTGAATAGTTAGGTAATGTGGATGATTGTGTTTCTATGAACATGCATACAATCATAAGCATAAGCATATGCATAAGCTAAAGTCCATGGCAAGACTCCTCTATTTATAGGAGTAAGATCGGTTTGGTTAGCCAAGAGGGACGCCCTTGGAGGGTTATGACGTCTAACCACCATTCCGAAAGTGTGTAATTGGGGTCTAGGGACCTAAGCCTACGACACTACCCAATAACACAAAATGCATTACATGCAAAGCATCATATTATACATCTCCTACGAATGGTATAATATGTGAAGTGAAGTTAAGTTTATGAATGTTAATGAATTTCTTGTATGTATTTATATATATATGTACTCAGAATTAGCTTAGTTAGTTGTATGAAATCTTGGATAGCACACCCATAGTCGCTTAATAGTACTGAGCATTGTGATTAGATCACTTAAAGGATAAGCAAGCTAGATTGATTGGGATTTGTGGTATAGAGCATAAGGCAAAGCCCAATAGCATAAGAGAAAGCAAAGATGTGTTAAGCACAAAGTGAGTAAGTAAGAACAATATGTTCTTAGTTAATAAGGTTGCAATTTGTATTGTATTAAAGTTAGTTGAGCTAAACAAAGGTTAAAGAATGGACATTTGTAGGATTGATGTGGATTGCTATACATTTATGTGTTTAGTTAATCACAAGTTGATAAGTGGTATATTAGTCCTAGGATTACCCTATGGTATAATATGCTAAGCTTTAATTCAAGCTAGCGCGTTCTAAAGCGTCTTAGCTTAGGGATATCGAGAAGTTGCAAGTCAAGTCCTTATGGTACATAGGGAGAGTATGTCTAGGTTTGAAATGCATAAGTTAGTCTTCTCGGCCTAGAAGGTTCCGAGGAGAGAATGGTGAGGAGTCCGTGAAGGGCTCACTGAGATTTTATAATCTCACCCTTTTCTTTTTGTTGTCTTTCAGATAAGCAGGTACTGAAGACGGCGAGCTGAAGCTTCAAGCTTGGGACACATAAGCTAGTCGTAGATTGTAATGGGAATTTTATATCCCAAGTTATGTACAAATTGTAATCTATTCATTAGATTTATGAGTTAAGTTTACTTTACGACTTGGATTATTGTAATCAAGTTTGTAAATGTTTAGTAATTCCTGTGCCTTAATGTGATTTGTCGTACTTTCAATTATGTTGAGGTGCGGGTGTTACAAGATTCATAGATCCGTTCTATTGGGGAAAAAAATCGTTGACTTAACAGAAATTGGTGTAGTTTTCTTTCTTCAATGGTAAAACAAATTGAGCAATTTTTTACGAAAACAATCCTATCTTTTGAGCTTTTCATATAGGAAGAAAATGATAGGAACAATATTCGATAAATAATTAACAATCTTCTACTGTTGTATATCTCACATTCTAATTTCTAGTGCTTCAATTAATCATAATAGCCTAATGTCTAATACAAAATGGAGAGTCCAACGGGGCACTTTAAAATTTAGAAGTTGAATACTTCGTTCATGATCATGAGATTTTTTTTTTTTGCAACGAGAATTTCATTATAAATTGTTACTATACCTCAATAATCATTAATTTATCTATCAAATGTCTCATGCTTTTCAAACAATGAATGATAAGGGTCCATCAAATCACATTCGTCAAATAGGAACTCTAACAGATCATGAGTTTTTTTAATTAGAAATGATAATCAAATACAAATGTATTCATTATTTTGCTACTATTGATTTACTTAGAACAAAATAAGAAAATTACAATATTTAATAAGAAAGCTGGATATCCAATAATTAGCAACAAAGTCTTTTGGCATCTTTCCTAACTCTTCATGATTGATTTCCTTATCCTCGCTGGATATCACATTATATCAATAGCAGCAAAGTCTCGTAGTATCTTTTACAACTCTTAATCTTAAAGAGTTACATTCTCAAGCACTAAATCAACCTGCACTTCTGGTAAGCTTGGTTTCCTTCAACAAAATTGAAGATTAGTTTCCTTCAACAACATTTCTTGCTTGGTGCTCTTAGAATCATTGCTAGGAGAAGGATATAGGCTTCATGTTTTGTTCCTTCTTCACCCTATAAAGCATATCATTTATAGGGTTAAGAAGGAACAAAAACTGAAGGATAATCCTTCTCCTAGCAATGATTCTAAGAGAACCAAGCGGGAAATGTTGTTGAAGGAAACCAATCTTCAATTTTGTCGATGCATCACCTTGTTACTTCTTTTGCTCCTTCTTAGTTTAGTTGGTACTTTTTCTCAGTTTTTTCGATCTCCCTTCTTGACCACCCTAGAAATGATATATAGTGATAAAATATTTAATTAGTCAATATTATGTTTTGTAAAATTCTCGATATATATACCAATATCTGAAATATAACATCGATGCATATATCACCTTTTTTTTTCTTTTTCTAATTAGTAATTTAGAGTCTTCCTCAAGAAGTTTGTGATTTACAACTGTGGATCGATCATTTTTTTTTTTTTTTATGAGTCATGAATGTAACACTGCAAGAAAAAAAAAAATCAAACCAACTAAATATTTGTTCTTATCATTGACAAACATCAAGTTGTTACATAATATGTTAAAAATATCAGAAAAAAATATTGACAGATCATTTTGAGTATGACATAACAAAACCGTCCTACAAAACTGATGTGCATATGAAATTAATTTTGAGTAAATTAGTGATATAAGCTGAGGTATTAATTGTGGTAAACTTATGGATGATTGTTGTGTCATGTAAAAAGATAGATGTAATTTAGCTACAACAACCCTTGTGCTACAATAAAAATGAAAGAAAAAAGATTTTGCTTTACTTACAATAGTATTTTCTCTAAGGATCTTAACCAGATCTTGGCTCTTCCTCTTGAATGGTAGTCATCATGCCTTTCGCTCTATAAGATTGATTTTTTTTATATCGTGAAATAACTCTCTTCACAACAATTTGTGCTTTATAACCTGATGTTGTTCATGTTTATATAGGGGATATAGGGGAGAAAACTGCTAATGTAAAATGTGTTGTTAGTACAAGTGTTTTTTTTTACTCATCTTGTACAAGTGTTAAAAAATTGGTTTTAATAAACAAAGAAGAAATCTGTTAATTATTGTAGTGAGAGAATTTGTACTGTACATGTACGTTAGTGATTAAAGATATTCACATTACTGTCCACAGTCTGGCAATATTTTAAATTATTTCTTGTTTGACAATTAGTGGAAAATTTCAAAAAAAATAAAGATATAAATAATTTTTTCAGAAATTAATAATAAATAATTTGTGTTAAAAACATTTCCACTTATCACATTTCCCTTCAATTCCACTGTCCAAATTTGCTTTAATCATTAAATTTCTGAAAATTGAGAATATTGAAATAACTTTAATCATTAAAAAATCTGAAAATTTTATATTCTTTTGTTTTTATAATTTTTTATGATAGATATATGGTCCTAGTAACGGTTACATTTGAATATAATCATTAGTGCATTTTAATATAAGAATTTAAATTTTTTTAATATATTACGAAATGAGTTTCTTTTAAAAGAATTTATTATAAAAATGATGCAAAATCTGAAATTAATGATTTAATATACTAGTAAATAAGATTTTAATAAAAGATGACACTGAGAACTTAATAAAGAGAGAGATTCAATTAATTACCAATTATAATATTATATTTATTTTTTTCTTAAGTTTATCAATTTATAAGTTATAATAATCATTAAAGACTAAAATTTTATTAAGTTATAATATTATATTAAGTTACAATATTATATAATTTTTAAAAAAGAATCATTAAAGACTGTTCATAAAAAAAGAATCATTAAAGAGTAAAATTTTGATTATATTTTATTTATTTATATTTTTAATAATATTTATCAATGATTGTTGGCTATGCATATATATGTTGATGATTTCTACATTAAAATTACATAAATTGCAGGCGTAACTGAACCATAGATTAAATGTGTTTTATAATGTATAGAAAATATAATATTTTTAACCAACCTCAGAGAAAATATATATAATATATTTGGTAACACAATTCTCCTCAAAGAAAAGAACCCGAGCTCTATTCCAATAGTCGCCCAGTTAGTAGGCAGCTGAACCCATTGTGAAAAAACTAGACGTCTCGCTGTCGACTCGGGGATTGTTCTCATGGCGGCCCAAAAGGGTCTAAGCCGTGGAACCTTGGGGCGCCCATTGGGGTCAAAGACCGTAATTACGGTTGGTTACCATAAAAAGCATAATACATAATATTTTTGTAAATTAAAGAATTAAATTCACATTAATTTTAAAATCATAAACATACATTGAATAGAATTTATTTTTTACCTTATTTAATTAATGACTATATTTATATAATCTTTCTTCATTAAAGATAGATTTTATTATATTTATTTAAATTATATTCCCTTGACTTTAAATTTAATTAAAAATTTTCTATGTTAATATTATATATAATTATAATTTTGTGTATTTTAATACTATAATTATAAATTATAAAGAATTCGTTTTATCTTTTTTTTAAATGAAGGAAAGGAGCCTCGTTAAAACCTTCTGATGCAAAACCCTCCTTAGGGAAAAAACATCTAGAAGGAAAAAGAGTGCTCCTCCCTGTTATTATTGAAAAAAATGGGAAACATAATACAGAGAAAACATGGGGGGGGCTACACCAAAACCCATGCAAAGAAAGAGAAAGCAACAGAAGCAACCCCAAACACAAGGGGAAAAGAGCCAAACAAAGAACTAAGCAAATCTATAGGCAGAGAAGCCAAACCTATTATTAAAAAACTCCACAGCAATAAAAGTAGGGATGTTATTCCACCAAATAAAGTCCGTCTGAGAGGCCCCGAATTTGGCCAGCTTATCCGCACAAGCATTCCCCTCCCTGTAGATATGCGAGAAAACGAACTGCATGGAAGAGGTGAGGGCCATACAATTATGCCACCTGTTACGTAGGAACCAAGGGATGAGAGTAGAATTGTTGAAGGCTTTAATAACAATTAAGGAGTCGCATTCTAGCCAAAACCTATGCCAACCTTTGGAATAAACAATCTCAATAGCTACCATAGCACCGATGAATTCCGTCTGTAAGGCATCAAGGGAACCAAGAGGCTTAGCAAAGCAACCCAACACAGCTGCGCTACTATCACGAAAAATGCCCCCACAGGCAGATAAGCCAAAAGAGCCGAAAGCAGAGCCAATAGTATTACACTTCACCCAACCGCAAAGGGGAGGAGACCACGAAACAGTCGTGATGACCGGAGCACAAGGCAGGCGACGCTGGACACCAAAGTAGCTAAGGATTTTCGATTCAGAATCAAAAGCAGTGCCCTTACTATTATGACCCACCAAAGCAACGTGGTTGATAACGGTGCGGATGGAAATCCGAGCGGGAACGAAAGAATTCTCAAATCTGGCCTTATTGCGACTCTGCCAAATACCCCAAATGATAGTGGTGATACAAGCAACAACTAAATCCAAAGCTTGAGAGCTCCAGCTGCGATTGCATGAGTCGAGAATGGAGGGGACCGAGTTGGCGTTGATGCTGTAGTCGAAAACATCAGACATCCAAGACCAGAGGCACTGGGCATAAGAGCAACTCAGAAACAGATGGGAAGATGTTTCCGCCGCCTGGTTACAAAGAGAGCACATAGAAGGGTGAGCGGAGCCATCCCCGATAAGGTGCTCGTCAGTGGGAAGCCTGTTATGAAGCAACCTCCAAGTACAAAAAGACTTAGAGGGAGGAATGCAACGCCTCCAAATAAGCTTGGACCAAGAGTTGGCCAAAGCATCCGGTTCATAGAACTTATAAGCGTCCTTGAAGGTAAGCAAACCAGAGTTAGAAGCACACCAGACCAACCTGTCAGGAAGACCACCAGTAGGAATGATAATCCGCTCTATAGCCGAATGAAGGCCCGGAACATTAACCAAAATAGAGTGCGGGATGCACCAGTCTCCATCATGAATAAAATCACACACTTGAGCAGTGAGCTTGCAATGAAGCTTAGGAGGGATGCCAAGCCGCTTAGCAATAGGAAAGGGGAGCCAATTGTCTAACCAGAATCTCACCGCCGAGCCATTGCCAATCTGCCAAGAAGAATTATCGAGGATAACAGGGACAACATTTTTAATACCAGACCAAATAGAGGAGCTGATATGGTAAGAGATGACCTGGTTTTTGCGGTAAGCTCTAGCCTTCATGAGCTGACACCACTCAAGGGAAGAAGAAATGAAATCCCAGCCAAGCTTAAGAATGCCAGCTTTATTTATAGAAATAAGAGAGCGAATGCCTAAACCACCTTCCTTGAGGGGCCTGCAAACCTTGGACCAGGCAACCGTGACAGGTTTGCTAGAGTGGATATCACTGCACCACGAAATTATGAGCCAACTGGCCCACCTTTATGTAGCATAATTATGTTTTCGGGTAAACAAGTGCAGCATAACATAAGAAGTGAAAATTTAAAAGATTGTGCACATGAATTCATGAATTTTTATATCTAGTAGTGATATCAAGTAGAAAATAATATTCCAAATTAATGTACGATAAGCCAACTTATTCGGGATATAGATTCAGCCTCATTATTGATAAAGGTCACACCATCGATAAAATATTTGTTCACCTTAAATGTGCTCTCAATGAAAAGGTTGAAATATAAGAAAACACAAGAAGTAGGGTTGAATTGTGTTTTAAATAATTTTACGAGCTTTCTAAAACACTGTCTTACTAAAGTTTGTATTACTAAATCGCTGTTAGCTAGCGTATGAATTGTTGTTAGTGTACGTATGTTTAACTTCAAAGAGCAATGATCGGGCAAAACTAAGTGGTGGATAAAAATGTTAAGCGCAAATCAACCCCTGGTTAGCAGACAATATATAATTAAAGCAAACAAAATGGAGACAAGACACATAAGTTTATACAGGTTCGCCCTCAAACTAAGAACTATGTCTTGTCCCTTCTCCTGAAGGAATTCACAAATCAAGTTGATTACAACCAGTATTGAACCTTCTTGCCAACTCACACGTCACAGTAGAATCCTGGCCAACTGCCAATAGCGCTGGCTATTACTAAACTATCACTAGCACTTTCTTGAGGAATCACTAGTGAAAGTGTTCCGCGTAATTTTATATAGCACTTCAGTAGCAAACGCTAGTGAAAGTGGCGCCATTTATTAAATAATCTGGTGTAGTGTATCCTAGTTACAAATTTCTCCTGAACAATCTGGTTGTCTAACATGTCTAATTAGAATCCTGGAAAACTGTTTCTCTACTGAACATTCAAGTAGAATCCTAATAGACACAAGAACCTTCTGGCCAAGCTGGCATGTTCTTGCTGTTACAAACTGTTACTAGCAAAAGCTAGGTTTGTGTTGAAGAGTAGATGCACTCTCAACAATAATACAACTCAAATAACTGTCAACAAGAGAAGATATTCATTTAAGATCTTGAATGAAATAACTCTCACAAAGAGGATAAGCAATTTAAGCTTTGAATAAATGAATGAAAGAATGTGAAATAAATTCGGCAGAGCTTTTGCATTAAATTTTTTCTCTTCGTCACTCTTATTCTTTATTCTTCTTGTGTTTATAGCCAATGACGAGAATGAACGTTGATGACCGTTGAGACCCACTTAGACTCATCTTCATATTTGTTGGTGTTTCCTTTTGCTATAGTAGCATTGCTTTACAAAACTAGCCTAGGGGCATTTTTTCAGAAGAAAGGTGTTCTTGTTTTGCACCAGCTGTACCACAGTATAGGGCTTGCTACTAAACTTTCCCTTTTCACAATGCATATCTCTGAAGATTTTGAAATTACTCTTTGTCTTTGTCAATCCAAAGAGTACTAGGTAGATGCTGCTTCCAATGTAAATCTTCAAGGTAGAATTAAGAACTAAATAGAAAAAAACTTGTTCCTCGCATATTCCAAATAGGAAGGGAACACTTGCCAGCTCACATCGTGCAAACACACACTTCCTTGAACAGTTACCAGATGCAATCTTTCTTTCTTGTAACAATGTTGACATGCATTTCTCTTTGAGTACCGGACGCAAAGTCTTGTGGCCATAAATATGTGTCTTATAAAAATCTCTTCAAGATTTTTCTAAGACATTCTATCTGCACACTTATACAAGCTTGGTTAAATACTTTAAGACAAATTTTTCCATTACAAATATCTTTGCTATCATCAAAATTTACTTGGGATCAAATATTATATTCGTCTGGTTTTAACAATATCCTCATTTTTTATGATGACAACCCTTTGTTTTGTTGAACAATTTTCCTTAATAACTTTCACATAAAAGCTGCCCCCGAGCAAAAGCTTGGGAGTTTGAAAATAATTTCATAAGGTATTTTAGAGAAATAGTATTTTAAGAGAAATAGTATTTTAATCAACATAGTAAGGTGCCAATTTATAACATATGCGTAGATGTTAAATGCTATCTTTTGCAATGAATTTTCAAAAATATATATCAATGTAGCTCATTTTCAAATCATATGAATTTTCAAAAAGCATATCACATCAATGCTAAACTTAATTTTGTCATAGAAAGGTCATGAATCAAAATATGAATATGCATTCAATCCATTGCATGTATTCATGATGCCTAGAATAACATTCTAGTCATGCCAATATCACATGTTATAAGCAAACAATTAGCAATCAGACCTATATTCTAACCTCCTTTAAAAGGACTTTTGGACTTATAGACTTCTGTTGACCCTGTTTTGCCATCGGAGCTATGGAGAAAGGAAGAGTCGCGAAGAACGTGTTGAAGAACCGTCATCATACCGAAAGGGTGTCATGATTCCATTTAATTATGTCTTTTATGGATTCGTATTTTGATTCTTGTTGTTTTTTATTATTGCTAGGGTGATGCAGGATCTTTTAATAAGGGTGATGGGGGATCTTTTACTATGTCTTTGATAGTTATTTAATTGCTATTATGAGTTTCCTATTATCCCATTGAATGTATTGTTCTTAGTGTGCTTAATCCCATAGGGTTTGACTAATCCTTAATAAGTTAATTAAATGGAGTCAATCATATCACAGTTAGCCAACGGAACTCTAGGAATAATTGGACTCCCTAATTATGCCAGATCAAGGATAATTTCTTGTTTCTAATCTGTTATTGGATTAACAATCTCACTGTGGCTTAATGCTCTTTTTGCTAATTGTCTTGCATGTTCATTGGGGGTAATAGTTAGGAATAAAAATTGTTAATATTGCATGATCATTGGGTATTAATAAAAATAGAGTGGGAGATTAGCTTTCGAATAGGGAATATAGCTTGTAATAGTTAGTTGGTAAATTCAAGTATTAAGTGTTAGTGTACCCAGTTCCCCTAGGCTTTCGATAATTGAATTCATTTAACACCCCGTTTCCAAAGCGCTACAGTGCAACCCAATCTAATGCTGAAAACATTTAATGCTTGTATGCTTTCAGTTAAAGAGTACTCTTATGTATTTCGCAATGGAAAAATAGGAGTAAATTTTCTTTTTTTTCGTTTTCTTTCCTTTGAAACCCTTTTCAAAATGAGACATAGAGCACTACAGTTTTCTAAATGATGCCAATTCAGACTTTTGCAAATATCAGAGTATAATGCATCAAAAAATAATACTTCACATAACATAATCATTTCGCACTAAGGCGAGGTTTTCTGAAAAGAGTAATTACACAAATAACAACGGCATTACCCTAAGCTAAGCTGGCCAACAACTATAACTCTTACTGAGAAACAGCTCAGCAAGACCAAAACACGAAGCACTAAGAGGAATCTTCCTCCATTGGCTCAATCTTCAATGGTCCTGAAAGACGAAACTGCAACAGCTACCGAACGCCATCTGGAAGTGACATCTATAAGGATATCTGATCCAACAACAGTGCAAGGGTAAATTCTTTGTCCACGAGTTTATCATAGGCTATGTCGCATGCAAACAACATATACATATATAATACAACAACATGCTTTTATATACATATACATACTTAATAGACCGCACACAATCAGCATGGTATATCAAGCATTGCATGTAAGCGGCAAAACAACCAACAGATCAACAATCAAGTCACCACAATATCAAACAATTGCATGTGAGCAGGCAAATCTATCAACAGATCAGTGATCAAGTCATCACATATCAGAAATGTGGTTAGCCATGCATTTCAATGCAGTATGACCAGTTGTGTATACACCTGCAACCTTAATAGGTCAGCAGTATGACGAGGACTACTTTCCCAACGTCTGAACAAGATAGCCTCTACTTAGGCTTGCCTCTACTTAGGCGATGCAATGTCAACTCGCCTTTTGAAGTCTGTACGACCAATCAAACGCTACGAGTGACATGACAACTCGTCTTTTGAAGTCTTTAAGACCAATCAAACGATCCGAGTGTCGATGCTCAATGGTTAGTATGCATCCAAACAAATTCAACAACATGGCACGTTCACCGTAGTGAACGCCCGAGTGATATCCAACAAATTCTACAATATGGCATGCTCACCGTAGTGAACGCCCGAGTGATGTCCAAACAAATTCTACAATATGGCATGCTCACCATAGTGAACGCCTGAGTGATATCCAACAAATTCTACAATATGGCGTGCTCACCGTAGTGAGTGCCTGAGTAATGTTTTAATTAATCAATGCGGATCGACGGACCCTCACTCACTCAACTTAGTGGGTTTCCAAAACTCAATTACTAAGAGTTCAACACAGGACACAAAGTCCGGGTGTTCAATGGCGGAACGCTAGTCCCAATCTTAGATCAGAACTCTAGGCACGTAATGCGGAACGCTAGGCTCAACTTTTAGGTTAAGATACTAGACATGCCATATGGAACACTAGGTCCAATCCTTAATCAAGAAAAAGCGCATGCAAGCAGGACATTAAGTCCCAGCACAGGATACATGGCCCATATGCTCAATAGGAACACTAGGTTCCCTATGTTTTATTCTTTCGAAATGCCGAATCATGAAATCTCTTTCTCAGTTCTTGTATCACTCCTATGTATCTGAAAATACTTTTTAGTTCTAGGTCGTTGAAACCCTAGTTGTGCTAAATAACACACTGGAAGAATTCCCAGGAAAGAGAGGTGGTGCGAACACTCTTAATTACCTAGTCTTTCCTAGCAAGAATTTTCCCAGGCGCATCATTTAACTCAACCGTTTTCGCAATTGTACTATTTATTTCAAGTTCTTTTCTCCACTATTATTCCATTGAAATTTCCTTGCAAGCTTTGGCTAGTTGTACTAAAACTCTCACGCTTACTTTTAAATCAAAATGCCCTTAACAATTTGTTTACGAAATCGAATTGACGTGGAATCACATCAGATTTACCGATGTAAATCATCAACCAATAGCAATCGATCAACGCATTGTTAATTAATCCATTATCAACAATAATATTTTTCATATTCCGATTCAATGCCAAGTTCCAATGAAATCCAAGGTGATTCAAGGAAAACAATACAACTCATAATGCCAAGCAGGGCCACGAACATGCTACATATTATCATCAATTTCAAGTCCAATTAAATCAATCAAGTATGATTTAAGTCACACAATACAATTCAGTCTTGCCACACATGGCCAAATTAATACACGGCAGTTCATGCTACAACATCTCAACAGCACATAGTAATACTACAAGTACTACCACACGATCAATCAACAATCAAGCAAACAACACACAAGGCGAAAAGCCCAAACTCATTATGTAAGAATTTCCCTTACCTTGGGAGCTTTAACAATCCAAGCAAGGTAAATTTGAACTATCGTCAAGTCGTACCTCCCGCGTATCCTAACAACACAAGTTTCAATCAATTAAACCAAAACTCAAGCCCTAATACCCCTAGGGCAGCCACGGCTCTAAGGTTCCTAAGGCCTAAGAATTACTCACTTACTCCCATTTGGTTCACACCTAGTCATATGTGATGGAACAATTTCAGACCATGCAAGTTTTCAAACTTTTTCAAAAGCTACACACTTAGAAAATACCAAAACACAAAACTTACCAATTGGAATAGTGTTTTACCAAATGAATAGTGTTTTCCAAACTTTGGACATATTTTTAAGGAATCAAAACAAAGCAACAATTTGAGAAACAAAAGCCTTTTGGTTTTAATTATAAACCTTTAACTATACTCCAAAATTTATCCCAAAATCAAACCTCCTTGTATAGTTTTACCAAACCCATTTTCTATACCCTTTTATAACATGCTTAAGGCTTGAAATCAACTAAAATTTTACCTTAAAAATCTTTATCAATTTCGGCCAAATAAAGATCAAAACATAACCAAGTTTTTCAATCCTATTTAAAACACTTAACATACTAAACTTTATGGATTCAAGCCATAACCAAAAACCAATTTCTTTACCACTTTAATACAACTAAAGACAAGTTAAAACTAACCCAAATCTGGTTCATAAATCACTATTTTTACTACTCCAAAATAGCCCCAAAATTTATTTTATTTCAACCTATTTTTCAAAGATTTAAACCTACAAATCTTTATAGATTTAAAGTCCTAATCAAAAACCAACTTCCAAATCATTTTGATACACTTAAGAACAAATAAAAACATCATCAAAACTATATTAATGGGCCACGGTTCCAGCCCCCATTTACAAGCAAATTCATTTTTCCAAAACCTTGTAAACATGCTTATATGATTAGTATCCAACATACAACTTATAAACCTTCAAGAACTAACTCCAAGACCACAAAATCAAGCCAAGAATGAACCCCCTAACAACCCTTAGCATTCGGCCAGACCTCAAGGTTAGGGTTCCCAAATTTTTAAATACTCTAATCATGCTTAATCATGGAGGAAAACAAAGGGTGATAAGACTAATCATGCTAATCTAGCAAAGTCTAACACTTTAACTCAAAAACAACTCTTAAATCAATGAGATCTCATCCATGGCAGCCATGAGAAGAGGAAAATGAGTTAGAACACTTACTAACAAGATTGGTGATGGTTGATCAAAGATTAAGAAGAAAGGATGGAAGGTTGGAGCTTAAACATCAAATTCCTTCAAAAAAAACTAAAATCATGAGAAACAACTCTAGAACCATGAAAGCTCATCCATGGCAGACATGGAGAAAAGGAAAATAAGCTTACCACAATGATGGAGATGATTGAACAAGGAGGAAGGAGAAAGGATTAGGATTTAGCTTCCAAAATCACAAGATTAAGCACCTAAATCAACTTTCTCTTTCTAGGGTTTTTTTTTCAAGCTTTCCAAAATGAAAGGAAACTGAAATGGACCAGCCAAATGGAGAAGGAGCCACGAAATTTTAGGGACAAGGGTGGAAGAAATTTGGTCATTTAGTTGGAAACTAACCAAACTAGTTACAAACTAACTAAACTAACTTAACAAACTAACTACCCATTACTTCCTAAACCAATCAAAATGCTTCCTTCAAAATTGTAGGCTACAAGCACATGGCTGGCCTCCCATTGGTCCATGTGTGGCACCCATTTGCTCAAAATATCTCAGGGTTTCGCTACGACGCGTTTTCGGTCAACCAGGTGCATGATGTTACGCGTATATTAGGTTTTAATACTAAAAATTCCAAAAATAATTCTAATTATGACCCCACACCCAAAAATTACAAATTTTTCTCGCGACATGAGAAAAGTACTCATGTTTCTCGTTTACTCGAAATGCGAACCAAAACGTCGCAATTAGGCAGTCTCTAGGCGTAGAAAACACCCTAAATATTTTCTGATGCCCAAAAATCCTAGAAAAATTCCAATAAATCATAAATATTGGAAAATGCTAAGATCTCAAATTTTATAAAAGTTGGATCACGTTTGGGCATGTTTCAGGTAGAAACACACACAATAGCCTAGTTACGGCAGAATTTAATAGAATTCTCGCAGCGTAATAAAATCTGTAAATTAGTGAGGATCACTAATTTCAATTTCTCTTATTAACTATGTATTATTCAAACAATAAAATTATCAAGACAAAATCTTTAAAATCATAGTCATATTAAATATGACATAAAATAGACAATTAATACAATAACTAGACAAACAAAATCCAAACCATGACTTAAAAATATTTATTAAATCCTGAAGATTATTTCTCTTTCAATAAAATAATTATCTTTAATCAAACAACAATCTTTCACATTTTTTGATATTAATTCATATTAAAAACAGTATACGTCTACACTGTCTCTTAATCTGAATTAATTTCTAAAACAGTAAATTGTTTACAATAAATCTTTGTTGTTCTTTTTACTTTTAACAAACCATTGAGGTGATCAATCTCCATGATTTATTTTCAAGTAGCTAGAACTATAAAATAATTTTCATAAAAATTGGTTACAATTCATCTCGTTCATACGAATTTGCTTTATTCCTCTTATTTCTATTTTGTTAGTCTTTGCTCTCGAAATCACTACCTTCATTAGTGTAAATAACATAGGATCTTTATTACGTTAGTATTCGTGCATTTCCTATGCGTTTGATATTCGGAGTCTAAATATGGTCCACTTTATTAAGAATTCCGATAAGGTGCACTTGCCTTTAGCCACGACAATTTTTTGGAGCCAAGATTAGGTCAAGAACCCTTCATATAAGTCAATTTCGGCCATATGTACGGCCATACTGCCTATATGTATGACCTTACTTCGCATTTCCTCGGCGCTGGGTCGTACCACACACATATGTACGACTGTACTACTCACATATGTATGGCCGTATATACCAATTCCAACACATGCAGCCTTGTATATCTTTTCAAGAGCTTTCCAACGCCACAAATATCAACTCAATCGGACATTCCTAGATCAAGTTATGATCAAAATACCGCAACAGTGTAAAAGCTGAATCTATCACTATGTACGACCGTACTGAAGGGATGTGCGGCCGTATACCTGAAAAACTTAGGCGCTAGTCCGTTAGGACTGCTCTATACGCCTTTACTGCCCTTCTCAGGGGTGTACGACCGTACAGTCATACATATAATATGTGCGGCTGTACCTCTTGTCTAGCAGCTCAAAATTTCGCTCCTTTTGACCTGTTTTTGCCCATAATCGCGTACTTTTGCTCCAAATGAGTCTTTCTCTATTTTTCTACAAAACATGAGAAAACATGAGCGTATCTTATAAAAAGTGGGTCAAAAACATGCGCGTTTATGCCCAATATCATAAAACATTCACTCATCCACTGCTAAAAATAAGTGTGGGGAGGGAACTTACATTACTTGGCTATTTTTGCAAATATTAAATTATGGAGAACTTAATATTTTTTGATTTAGGGGCTATTTTAAAATTTGTCTGACAACTTGTGATTAAAATGAGATTATCACCAGTTTTAGAATTTGTTGATAATTAATATTGAAGTTTTATGAGTCTCAATTTGTCTGTGTAAACTCTTAAATGTGAGTTTTGAGTCTAAATTAGAGGTCACATCATATTTTTACATCCTTTCATTGATTGAGTGATATTTTTCCCAACTTGTGCATTCTAAAACTTGTGCCAAGACCATTATAAAGTGAATATAAATTTGCTTTCAAGTGAAATTGGTAGGGGCAAATTTAGGATTTTTTTCAAGCCTACTTCATATTCTTCATATTTGTAAAACATTTTATCCCTAGTTGCCCATCTTTGTGCTTATTGCTAAATTTCTTTGGTACCCTTTTCATTGCTATTAATTCTTATTATTGTGGTAACCTTGAGAAAGACTAAATTGTTAGATCAATTAGTGGCAAAAAAATCAAAAGAATAATGTTAGAAATTGTAACACCGGTAGTTTTACTACGGCTTAATTATCGCTACTGTACTGTAATTCCCTGTATTACGCATTAATATGCATAATTAATATTTTGTGTGCTGTTAATCAAGTGGATGAATTTAACTAAAATGAAATTATATTTGAGACTTAATATATTGTATTAAGTCAGTTAAATTTTCAGTTCAAAATTCCACCGTTTTTCGGTCGCGTTTTGAACTACCCGGGTAAGTTTTTGCCCGATTGAAAACTCTAATTCGACCCGAATATTTAAATATTTGGGAATTTGATGTTTTATAATATTTTTGATTTATTAGAATTTTTTTGGCAATTTTACTTAATTTTTTAATAATAATGTATTTTCTATGCGCCGGAGGCGCGAGACACGTGAAACCGAACGTGCGACGAAACTGGAAGCTGAGAGAACCTTGAGGGAGGGGCGAAAATCAGAAGATAAAAAAAAAGGATTAGATTGTGGTAGATTTTAAGTCATGACACAAAGAGATAGTGATGTGATTAACCTACCAAAAATGTTAAAGTTTAGTTCTATTTATGGTAAGAGTTAGTAAGGTCTTTGTGCTAGCTTGCACCCATGGATTTGGCCAAGATTTCCTCCTCTTTTTCAGCTCATCATGGTCGAAATTATGTAGCTGATTTGAAGGAGAATTCCACTCCTAAATCATTCACCAAAATCTTGATTTCATGCATGATGACTTCCTATCTTTTCCTAGCTTTTCCTATCATCTCCTAAGATCACTTCAACACCAAATCTCCTTCTTTTTAACATCAAATCTCCCCATTTGCTGGCTGAAAATCAGCTTCTCTAATTGACCAAATCATTTTTTTTTTGATCTTCTATCACAAGGTATTAGATGAACACATAGGTTATTAACTTATGGTCTTGCATGGTTGTACTTGGCAAGGGAAACAATTGTTTTTTTTTCCTTCCTTCCTTCCAGCTGGGGCGTGGCCTATATAAGGGGAGGGAAGCAACTCTATTCAGCTGAACTTTGATGTGTTTTAGTGCCAAGAAGTAGTGGAGAGGTAGGAGTGAAACTTGTGAGGAAGTGAGGTAGTTGAGAGTAAGTTTGCAACACAAAAAGAAATTCTGCACTTCCTTATTTTCCTAAGCTGCAAACAGCAGCCCTTGTGGTAAGAACCACCACCTTTCATTCCTTTTAATTCACTTCATATTGCTAATGTTTGGGTTATGATGTACTCTAGAGTGTTTCCAAAACAAAAAGGATTTTTATGCTACTTTGTGTTGCCATTTTTCTTCCATACTTCTAGTTATCTATGCATATGTTCCTTTTCATTTCAAGCTTGATGAGAAGCCAAGAATTATATGGATATATATATATATATATGTATCATGGATTGTCCATGATGAGGCTTGAGAGCATTTCTTTAAAGTTGTGACTTGGGTTTTGTTGTTTAAAACTTGCTTGGAAGATTTCATTTTGTTAATACTACTACCAATATTTTAAGATAAGTTATAAACTCCAATGAGCTTGATGAAACACATAGAGGCTTGATCATTCCAAAGGTCATGACCCAAGTTGTTGAAAGCAAGGGAACTCCATTTTTTCACTCTTTCTTGTTGAGGAGTTTATGGACTCAAGAATCTTAAAGAAAAGAACTCTACTACATCATTTGTAATATAGTAATAAAAAGGTTTTTTGAAACAACAAAATATTTTCTTGTTGCTTCTTGTTGACCGCCCCTTTCTCCATTTTGGGAGTAAGAATCAAAAATTTCCTCCTTACCTTCTTGAATACCATGAGTAGAGAAAAATATGTATATTTTAAAACTCCATTGTTTGGGCTATGATCTAAAAGAGAGCCTCACTTTGAATGGGTGAAACATCTACTTGATGAAAGGATGTAACCCATGACAAGTTTCTTACTACTTTCATTCTCTTATCATAATTTGTTGATAAAGGGAATGAATATTTAAAATAAGAAAGAATGATCTAGGCATTTTATGGCCTTGAGGCCGTGAGCTCCACTTGGAGAAGGAGACAAATTCTTCATTTGATTCCTTGTTTTCTTCATAAATAATGTTTTTTATAGCTAAGTGATCCTACATTTTTTTGAGAAACAAACTCTCCTTGCCTTTTCCTTGTAGAACTGTGACCATAGGGTAGGGATTAGGACACTAGGTTGAGTTCTAACTTAGTTGAATAACTTGATTGGTTGAAGGTGTGAGAAAGTAAACTTGTAGAGCAAAATCGTGCGTTGGAAGGAAAGCGTCTACGGTAAGGGCAACTCTTAGATATTGTTAAGGATTATGCTTTATATGCTTGTATTTTACATGCTTATGTTTCATATGTTTTATATGCTTGTATTTTACATGCTTATGTTCCATATGCTTATGTGTAAGAACATCTTTAAGTGTGTATATTAGTAATATGTGAATGCATAAATTAAGTATGTGACAATATGATGAACAATGTGATGGAATGATTTTCTTGAATGATGCCTTGTGATTATGATTATTGTATTGTGATCATTGACTATATTTGAGAATATATTGTTAAATGACTGTGATAATTTGGGGAAGTGCCGAGAGCACGTGAGTTGGGTTACCGTCGCATCAACGTCAAATAAATCTTGGATTTTGAAATAAAAACTAAGAGGCATTTTATTAAAATCAAAGAGACACTTAAAAAATAGATCTTTCTAAAACCCTAATTAGTAATGGACTAACCACCTTTTCATTAAAAAGAATTAAGTGAGATTTAGAATAATTAAATTAATTATTTTGAACTATTAGTAGATTTCCAACATAAATCATTTCATAACTAGTAGGAGATTTTCTAAAGAAAAGAGACTTAGGACTATAAAGGGAGATCTTGAGCCGAAAATATGGGGTTCTAATTAAGGGAGTTAGTACAAGAATAGATGATCTCGGACACTCCATGTGAGTGATCCCGTCGAGGTAAACTAACTATGATGATAGAGTTGCTTGTTCATGCATACATCGATGCCAGAAGAGAGGTGTCGTAGAGTCGCCCAGATCTAGGTGCGAGCACGTACCGACAGTCAAGCGGAAAAACGGGCGTTGTGTCATCAGGGGGATTGCTCTGGGCACAAATCCCTGCGGGGAATAGCGTTTGGGAAAGCCTGGTAGCGGACTCCAGAGCTCCTAAGGCCCTTGCGAGGGTGATATTCCGAAATCATGTGCATTGGCATATAGACTGACAAATAGGGATTTGTGGTGCATCTTATTTTGTGGACTATTCGTTATGATATTGTGTTATGCTTGCCTATTCGTATATGTTGTCATTATTTATGTCTTGTTAAGAAGTTGACCCTTGCCCGTGGTTCTTTCAATCAATGAATGTAACCCAGACGATGACAACGATCGAGCTGACCCCGCTAGTCATGTCGTCCATGACGACATTTGAGTTCCCGGATTCGAGAGCCCCGTTCGCCTGGGAGGTAGACCACGCCTCAGGCCAAGTGACGTACACAGGGAACGTGCGAAATATAAATACATTAAGGTATCAGATTTGAAATGTCTACATGGCTCATACTTTGTTAACTGGCTAAGGCTAAAACCCAACTTCAATATGCACCATAAGCACCTAAAACCCAACTCCAATAAGTCTTTATGCCGATTGTTGAATTGCACAGATGAACCATGAACCACAAATTAGGGGAACAACATTGAATAAGTGCTATTGCAGAATAACGGCTGGCAGAAAAATTGGATTGAACACCAAGGTTTTCTGCCACATTCTAAACTTACATTATCTTTTACTCACAAACCAATACAACAAATATCGACCTAGTATATGTTTATCCAGAGCTCTAAAGTATGCACTTTGTTAATATTCATGACGGACGACAGAGATATATTGAGGAAAAAAGCTTGAAAGGGTCGCTTCTCAAACATATTAAATGTGCTTCTTAACTCGTGATACGTAAATCAATTCCAAAGAAGAAACATTTCATATCAATGCATAATTTAGTGAGATCAACACAGACATTTAAGCATTATAGTTTAAAAGATGGTTAAAATGCATAAGATTCCAACCTTACACACTAACTTTTAAACACCATCACAGTAAGGCCAAGGAAAGTGCATTGGAGCACGTAGTGCCTATCAATAAAAGAATGCAACTCTGTTAAACTTCGATCATAGTACCTATTAGTCTACTACATAACACAGAAATGGAAAAGTAAAGGCACAATAATAAATCAAAGATACAAAACACATATCTCCTCACGAGTTTTGAACACAACACATTCTTCACCATCTCCACGTCAAAGGAAAGTTAACAAACTGAGCAAGATCTTATGCCAGAATCTGCATCATTTTTAAAATGATTGTCTTTTGGAGAAAAATACAAATTTTACAAATATTAATTAATTAGATTTAGAGGAAGAAAACATGCTAAATACCCAGACAATTATATTCAGGTGTGCGAAAAACTGAGAGAACAAACACCAACGGGAGAAGATAAGGGCAACATCAGCAGAGAACCCATAAGCTTAATACCCAGACACCCTATTTTTTTCATATGCAGTGCATCCGTTCAGTTTTAGGGACGCGAGCAGGCATGCAGTCCCTTTATTAGAGAAGAAAACACATAAGACCTCAAGGAAAGCAAAGCAATAATAATTAAAGCAGAGAAACATGCGAAAAATATTAAGAAAACCATAAAGGAAGGTATTGTAAAATCAATCGTTAGAAAAAGGAAGGACAGAACAAATAACATAATAGAACGAAGAGCAGAGCATTGGTAGAACCCAAAAAAAATGAAGAATAGGAAACTAAGGTCATTGAACACAGAGGAGGATGCAAACGTTAAAAAGGACTCAACCTGCAAAAGATCAGAACCAAATGCGTAGGGGAAGTTGATGCTCGCAATCTGAACCACCGTTCTTAATCTTTTAGTCATTGATAAGTTGAAGAAAACCAAAATTGAATATGTAGGTAGGTCGCAACAACAGCAAAAAAACCCAATTAGAAAATATAGAAAATCATAAACCAAAAAACAACTCCCATCAATTTTATATGCGACCAATTATCTTGATTTTGCAAAAGAAACCAATCCAAACACCTTTGATTTTCAAGACCTGCACATTAAAGAATATATCCTATTTATAATATATCTCCAATAAATGTAAGAGATCAGCACATTAAAGAAGACAACTTCAAAGCACTTTTACAGAACTACTGAATAAGCCAAGAACAAAATGTCCATACCTTTTGAAACTTCAAAAATAGAATAGCATCACTTTGAAGCCTCTAATAAATACTTGTTGAATGAGAATTATCCCTGCAATTCTCATCAGCTCTTTGCATTAGATAATATGAAGAAAATCAAATAAATGGACATGTAACAAAAATTCCAAAATGTCCCCATAGTTCATGAATTATAAATGTAATTAAGCATTACAAAGTGGAAATAGTGGCAACTGGGACACCTATTTGCAATTACAAAGTGGAAATTAGGAAACCTAAACCAAATCAATGAAAAATGACCAAAAAAAAAAAAAACTCAACTTGTGATAAACAAATAAATGAACTAAAAAAACTGCTCTGAAAACTTGAATGAACTTTGTTTTCTAATAGGCTCAGTCACCTTGAACCATTTTGTCTTCTAATCTCTGTTTAATAAATCCAACCCTCGTCAGTTTTTCAACAACTTTTTGTCGTCTTATCATCATCTAATTAAACAACAACAACACCATTACCATTTTTGGGTGGCAGGGAGTTGGTCACGGCCAGATTAATCACCACAGAGGCAGCATATTATGCAGGCGTTGGCCCAATGGAAATTCTAATTTCATCATCTCCATAATCAGCATTAGAAACATAGTTTGTAAGACCTAAAACTACTCCAGGAGAGCTGGAATCAGACTTGTTATTATATATGTTCACAAAATCAAAGTTGGTTAACCAAATAATCTAGTGGATTAAAGATCAATGCAACCCAAATTACTTCAGCCAAACAAAAGATATAAAATCAAAAGTATAGAATAAACACTGCAAATTAAGAGAGCAAAATACAAAAACGGGTCAATATCATAACACAACAGTCTTACAATGTTGCCTCAACCACAACCACAACCTCAACCTCAATTTATCTTCTTCCTTGATATAGGTGCAGTTCCACCAGGCAGAGGGTCTCGACCATCATCTCAAATCAGCCAACACCATAAACAACAAAAATTAACATCAATAAATGAATTTAGAAAGATCAATTTCCAGATTAAGCCAAAATGAGATGAAAAGATTGAGATTGGGGGGAACTTTGGGGGGTAGGATTTGGGGAAATTCAATATGAGAAGAATTTGAGAGAGGAAGACTCACTATGATTGAAGGAGATGACGATGACATGATGGTGAGGTAAGTGGCGAAGAAGAACATGTACTGGCAGTGGCTGGAAGGCCAACCGTGAGAATCGCACATTTCGTGGAGTGGGCATGTTTCGAGGCGCGATTGCTGAACGGGGGTCTTGATGAGTTCGTTGATGAACTGAGAAACGATGAGTCCCATCGCGAAGATATCATTAAACTGGAGCTCGCGGCGGAAGAAGATGGCTCGTTGGAGCTCGCGACGGAAGATGAAAAGGAAGAGAGAAGATGTATTGAAATTTTTTTGAATCTGAGAAGAAGAAATGACGGGGAAGGAGGGAGAGATGCTTTGCTGAGTATGTGGGTGCTTCCATAATAAATGAAAGATGGGGTATGTGGAGTATGCCTTAAATAAGCATTTTGCAAAAGAGCAGGGAGTTTGGGTGGGAGGTTTCTACGTAGTGCAATGGTAAGCATTTAATGGGAAGCATCTTGAGCCAAAATTAGGCGGAGAAATTATCCTTTAGTGACCACTTTCGTTTATATATATTAAGATTCATCATTATGTACCAAAAAATATTGTTCATAATCCAAAATAAAACTTCATAAATACTAGTCAATCATCAAGACACATGTCTTCATCATCTGCAAAATCCAAGTCGTCAAGCAATTGACCTTCTCCATCCATACCCCATTACTTTCCTATAAAATTAAAAGAATAAGATTAATATTATGAAATAAAATAAAACTAGAGCATGATATGATAAAATGTAAAAGAATAGAGATAAAGGAGAAAGTGAGAAGAGCAACTTTGTATTATGTTCTTCAAGGTGCATATTTTACAATGCTACATGAGTCCTATTTATAGGACACAAGTCATGTAACTCATAAGCCCATTAAGGGCCTCACATAATGTGCCACTAACATATACAAATTAAGAGTAATAACTTATGAGAGTGAAGGTCTTTTATCATGGGAGTTATAGAAGCTAGGAAATATGGAAAGACAATGGAGACGGACATCCACACTTATATTATTCATAACACTCCCCCTTGGATGTCCATTATTGATATGCCTCATTAAAACCTTACTAGAAAAAAACTAGTGGGAAAAAAATCCTAGTGAAGGAAAAAAAGTACAATATCCTGTGTGTGGGGACTGCCTCATCAAAAACCTTGTCTGGAAAACCCATTGGAATAAAACTATCGCGAAGGAAAAAAGAGTACAGTTTTCTCCCCCTGTTAGGAGCATCACTTAAGAATATGAATTTCAACATTTTGATTTTCTCCCTCCGAAGCATTTGAAGCAATATACTTTGCTCCGCCACTTATGATTTATCCTCCTTTCAATTAAGCTTCGCAATGATACGAAGAAATGATAACTATAGATTCTTTTGTAGATCATAATGAGGTATCAATACCACCACGTGTAAATAACAGTGGATTTGAGATTTGACTTCTTCTAGATCAAAAAAATACCTTGCATTTGCAAGATCAATTAGCTGAACATATATTCATATAAATAAAATAATTACATCAATTGTGCTGTAAAAATATAGAAAAATGTATATTTCACTTTCTTCCAATGCCTTTTGGTTGGTGATGAACTATACTTTACAATAAGTATCACAAAAATATTATTGTATCAAGCCATATATATGCGTGTATACTTTTATAGCACTATGTTATGGTCTTTAGAACCAAGATATTTGTCATCTTCTTGTTAGACAACTCATAATTTATCATGAATCACTTAAGAACTAGTTCTTTATAACTTGCTAGACACAGATTCAATTAGCTAATTGTCTGATCTGCAGGTCGAGACAAAATTTGGTCCTCCAAAAATATTTAATTTAAAGATACATATTTATATTACTAATCCTTCTGGGATTTTCCATGTAGAGGTCACTCTCAGGTTCGACCTTCAAATTCATTCCATGTAAATTAAGGTTCTTTATATGCTATCAGACTAATTAATTATCCAAAATACTTGCATTCACCACAAGTGAATATGTCTCTTCAAAATCAATGACAGGTCTTTTTGAAAACCCTTAAGCAACAATTTTTGCTTTGTATCTCACAATTTCAGCATTCTCATTTTTGTTTTCGAACAAAAACCCATTTGTATCAAACTGTCATTACACTTCAAGTGTTCAGACTAAAGGTTATAATCCTTAATAGACTTTGATTCATGATCCTCGTTATCTTTTATTACATTTAGCGCTATATTATATGCAAAAACATTGTCAATGTTGACTTCATTTCGGTTCCATTGTATTCCATTCATAACATAATTTATTAAGATCTCTTTATTTTCACAAATTTCAGGTACCTGATCAGTCTTTTCTAGAACTGAAAAAATCAATTATGTCTGACAACTCTTATGGAGTTTTCATATCCTCACTTGGACAATCTTGCTTTTTAGCTTCTTTTTTTGTTTGAGGATTTTTTTATCTTTGGAACCGATAGATCTACCATGCTTCATGCATGGTTGAGACTCACTTGCAATGTCAGATTGTCCAACAAGAACATCAATTTTGATTGGAGCATTAGCAGCTGGTAAATGCATTTGGTAACTGGTTTGCTATGCTTTGCAAATGAATTACTTTTTGAACTTCTGGTTCACATTATTTTGTATAATGATCAAGATGAGATAATGGTAATTCATTTTGAATAATCTCCTTTTTCAGCTGCTTATTCTCCTCCCTAATATTAGGAAAACTTAGTCAACAAAATGACAATTGGTAGCAAAATCGCAAGTGTACGATTTCGTCGTTAAGTAATAAAAGATCGAATCCACAGGGATTGTGACCAATTATTAACTAAACAAAAGTTGTAACTAATTGAACTATTGAACGAATATGAATGTGTTTGAAAAGTTTGTAACTTGTGTTTAGCAACAAAGACTGTAACTAACAAGACAAAATATTTGGATATTAAGGAGAAATAAAAGTGACTAGGGCTCGAATCCCTTTGTTTCAACCTTTATGCTCTTGAATTCTATTCCAATGCAAGCAATGATAATGTATTCGAAGTTCAAATCTATGAGTTTAGATTAATGAAAATCCCTTCTCTATTAACCCCTTTGATTAAATAAACGAGTCCTAATTCTTTAGGTCCAAATTAATTTAATCAAGCATAATGAATAAAGATCATACCAACTCATACCACAAGAATTATATTCCTATAACCTTATTAAGCATGTCAAATTATCCCAAAGCACGTTTAAAACCTCAATTTTCCAATTGATGCTAAAACCCTAGTTCAACCCAATGGTGATCAAGCATCGAATTGCATTAAGAAAAGAGATAAATGATCAAATAGCATAAATCATACTTGCATTGAAATTCTGAATTCGATTACATAAAAGGATCCACAAAGTTCATCTTACCCTAGTACAAGAGGTTTAGTTCCTCATGGAAGAGAAGAAACTATTCAATTGAGATGAAGAAGTTGGAAGAGACTCCATTGATTCCTCAATTTCCCTTTAATCGTCAAAACATGTTTTAGTTTCCATCTCCAAAAGTCTGAACCCTAGGCCAATGTTTTTAGAGCCTATTTATAGTCAGGATCAAAAAGACTAAAAATTTAAGCCAGAACCAATAGAAAAAACGCAAAATTACAAAAAGTGACCCGCAGCACGGCCGTGGAGCCTGGCACGGCCTGGCCGTGCTGCGCTACAAGCACAACAGCGCATGAATAAAGCCCCGACACGGCCGTGGGAAGGGACACGGTTCGGCCGTGGAATACGCTGTTTCTCAAAATTGATCTTTCTCATCATCAACCAAGGCACGGTCATGCCTCCAGGCGTGGGAAGGCCGTATTTCTTCAATTCTTGCCCTATTTTGATATTTTGGCCTCCGAGTTGGTCCCATCATCCGTCTAAGTGATTTAGCTCCGCTTTTCTAGGCCAATAACCTTCTTTTCTGCACAACTGAACTCAAACCAAGTGCATTATCTAAATTAAGCAAAATGCATGAGAACTATGGGTTAAAACCACTAAAATGACTACAATGCAATGCAAAACTAACAACAAACTATATGCTATAATGAACGCATCAAATTACACCAAGCTTAGAATTTTGCTTGTCCTCAAGCAATTGCAGTGGCAAAAGAAAAGCATAGAAACAAGAGATGCAACATATAAGGAACCCGAGATAAAAGCAAATTCAAGCAACAGGTTAAAGGCTAACAAAGACAATAGGGACAACCAAAATCAAGTCCAATTAGAGAATCAGGCTCTCTGAAATCATGTCTCTCACTGATAAGGGCACTCTCCTTACCACTCTCAAAGTGTTTAAAGGTTATGACAATTCGCTCAAATCCATCCATAAAAGTGTTCTACCATAAGCTTGACTATTAACCAAATCTCAGCAAATAATTAATGCAAACACACAAGAATCAAAAGGTCTTCACAAGGTTATAACGTGGCCAAGGGATTATATTTGCAAGGTAGGATACAACAAGGAAAGGAAAATTCAAGGGCTCTATATAAGATTGAACAATTAAAGCAACCCTTTTTAAAGCAGCATAAGTGGAGCAATTCATTCTTCCTTTATGCTTTCAATACCTTTTTTATTTTGCTCCTCTTCTGTTTTTTTTTTATATTCTCTCTCATATGAGATTTTTGCAGTAATTACTGGGGATGAATTTAAACAACAGAAGGGATCCCAAAATCAAGCATCAACACCATTCAACAAATTAAGCATCCAATTGCTCCCTTAAACATGCTTTAAAAAAAAGTACCATAAACATTTTTCAATAGCATAGGTACCAAGAAAATTAATTTCAGTTCAGGCTCAAAAGGGGGCAACTAGAGGAAGCTTTCATTCAACAATCAGGGGCTTGAAAACATGCCTAAAGTGCCTTAATCATATTCAAGTGTATAGACAAAAATTTTCAAGTTTTGAAACGGTTTCAAGTCAAGTTCTAGAGAGCACAATCAAGAGGGACACACTCATACAAGGAGAAGGGGCATATAAACATGATGATGTGCAAACCCCAATACAAGCTCAAGTCTCACATTTAGAAGTTAAATTCAGCGAAAAACATCAGATCAGAGCGCCACATGCTAATCATTAACTTATCAAAAGATTATCCCTAAATTCATTAAGAATGCTACCTTTAAGCCTATCACAAGAGAAAATAATTGGGTTCCAAATCATTGCAATCTCAAATTTCAACCAGATTGTCGCACACATGACAAAGCACAAGAGAATAGCGTAATAATTTGGGGGATAAAATGATGCGAACAAAACAACAATTAACAAAAAGATGCAAACACTAAAATGAAATGCAAGACTAAATGCAAAAATTTAAAACGCCCTACCCCAAGCTTAAGAATTTACATTGTCCCCAATGTAAACAATTAAACTGAGATAGGGATGATGCAAGGGAGGGACTCACTGTGGGGGGGAGGAGGGAACTCGCCAGGATATTGCTGGAGGTACCAGTTATAAATTGCAGATACCATGTCCTGGATGTTGTGGACAGTGTTGTCAAGACCCGTCAGCTGGGCCCTTTGAGCAGCCATCTCCTCTTGGAGAGCGGCATAAGAACCGGGAGGTGGCTGTGGAGCAAAGTACTGCGAAGAACTACCAGGGGGTGCCTCAGGTGTCTCCTCTTGAAGGGGTTTAGGTTGGGGGCCTCCGAGAAAATTCCAATTCCTCTGGTTTCTTATAGTGGTGTGCTCCTGGTCGTGCAGAGGATGGGTTTCCTCAGACGTGGAGCACCAAACAAGAACATTGGCCTTCCTTGACTATCATTCTCATTGCAAGGCAGGCTTCCATATCCATGCGGGTACAACATTAGAATCAATACTTTTCATCAAAATCCTTAAATTAAGACTCCACTTGGCTTTAGGATCACAAAATCCTAATTTGCCTTCAATGTTTCACTGCCTTAACCATCAAAACAACTTCCAATCAAATCAAGCTATTTCCAAATTTTTTCCAAAACTTAAACACAATTCAATACAACTAGTATAAGTCAAGAGCATCAAAATTTTCTCCTCCAAGCTCTCTAGGAGCTCGCGGCCATACCCTTCTTTTCCAAAAAAATTGTAAAACTTTTCATTTAATCAAAACAATGCCATTCAACATTTAATTTCTTTCACAAAACAATAAATATTTCCAAAACAAAAGCACTATCCAAGTCAAATACCCAATCATGGCTTTTTCAAGAACAAGGGTTTCACAAAATTCACCATTCCTTTTATCCAAATCAAAAATTGACAACAATAACAACAATAGCAATTATTAAGGACCAAGAAACACAAATCAATTGAATGATTTTCATGGAAGATCACTTAACCCCTTTTCCTTAGACCATTGATCTAGGGTTTGTATAAATTAGGAAAAAACATGTTCATTTCTCCCATGATCACATTCAAGCCATAATCAAAGCATCAAATAAGAAATGAAGCAAGAAAAACAATTCCTACACCTATATATAGAGGCCACGGTTTTGGGGCTAAAAATGGGGGAAGAAGGAGTTGATTTTCTTTTGACTTACAAGGCTTGGAAGGAGTAATCAAGTAGAAGAAGAAACTAGGAGCAAGTATGGTTGAAGAATGGAGTAAAATCAAGCTAAAAAGATGAAGGATGGTGGATGGCATGGAAGGACCTTAAGCTTCTTCTCAAGAGAAAGTGAAAGAAATGAAATGAAGTGAGAATAGGGGGTGGGGAGGTCGCGGTCTGAACTAAAAAAAAGGGGAGGGATTAAAAATTTTTAATTAAAAGATAAACACTTGGTTAAGAAAGGTTTAAAATAAGAATGAGGTAATTAGTCACCAAAAGTGTGACACCTACACTTAAAAAGCTAGATTCTCATCTAATCACAAGTCTCAACATCTAACCCTCTCTTCTCATGATTATCCCCAAATCCTAGAGTCTTAAGTGTACTAAAAAAAATACAACGTCGAGTAATCGCGTTACCGATTAATTCTTTTGCCAATAAAATTGCGACAATTAATTCACCGCATGATAATAATTTATCATAAATAATAAAAACAATTGAAAACGCTCAATCATAATCACAACAAGTTATGATTCAATTTTCATCGAAATCGGAGTTTGTTTAAAATTTTATTATGGATAAAAACTATCCTATGATTCAAAACACAGAAACTTCGTTAGAATTTTTCGACGATTTTTGAACCATGAATTAATATATAATATTAATTCTCAAATTTAATTTTATCTTGATTTAATTCAATAATTTGCTTAGCCAACAAGAAATTGCTTATTATAGTATAAATACGACAATTTACACTAAAATAACGTTAAATAACGCATCGCAAAAATACGGATGTTATATCGAAGGGGTAAAATTAGAGTTTTGTACAGGCCTAATCGATTAGAACATGTTCTTAATCGATTAGAATAGTGTTTGCATGTTCAGTACCATTTCAGGAACATTCTAATTGGTTAGAAAGGATTCCTAATCAATTAGAATGAGCTTTGTGGAGTCAGTGTCCATTCTAGAGACGTTCTAATAAATTAGAATGAATTCCTAATCGATTGGAATAAGCTTAATAGGTCAGTACACATTCCAGAGGTGTTCTAATCGATTAGAGGAGGTTTCTAATCGATTAGAATAGCCTCTGCAGTCTCAGTAGTGATTCTAGGGGCGTTCTAATCGATTAAAGCTATGTGTTAATCGATTAGAACAGTTTTTATTGAAGTCTTAATCGATTAGATTATTGTCTTAACCTATTATAAGTCGTTCAATTTTCATAGTACTAAAACTAGACACGTCTTAATTGATTAGCTCATGGCTCTAATCTTAGAACGTGGCTATAGTGTCTCTTACGCGTGGGAATTCGTAAGATTAGTACACTTAAGCATAATCACCCTATGAGACCTAAAACACTCGACCCAAAACACTCCCTAAACACCCCAAACAAAAACCCTAACTTCTCTAGAGCCTCCAAAGGTGTTTCTAAGGTCCCTTCTATATCTTTTTCAAGGAACTCAACCTCCATGGAAGCTTGAGATCCCAAAACTCTCTAGATTGAAGAACCGTCTTGTCTCTTTGTCCCATCACCGTAGGAAAGGGTTCCCTTCAATCAAAAATCTCCAATAAGCTCTTCATGACCTTAGAGCCACTTTCCCTAATTTTATCTTTGGTCTTAGAAACAAAAACTAATGATACTGCTGGAATCTTGTTTTTCGTAGAGTACAATTTCCTAAAGGAGCATCGTCCAAAGCCCTACACTTCTACTCCTTGTGATTTTTTGTTCTTCTCTACTCAGGTAAGGGAGAGATATTGTAGTTGTGGGTATATAAGTGAATAGGTGAAGGGGTCTCTCTCTTAAGCCCTATTGTGTGCTAGTATTTTGTTAATGCTTGTGACTAATATATGTATGTATGTATGTATGTATGTATGTATGTGTGTGTATGTCTATATATATATATATATATATATGTTTGTGTGTGTGTGTATTAATTGTCTATGATGGTTCAATGCCATATTGAGTTTGAATGCCATTGTTGATAATGGGATGTTTGTTTGTGTTCACTTATGAATATTATGGTAACGTTTCGATGAGAATAATTTGACATGAGCTATTGTACCTTGTGTTTACACTATGATTTGATGTTAGTAAAAAAAGAAGTTGATACATAGCTCTAATAATAAAGGAACCGCATTGCTATAAAGAAAAAGCATGAATAAAATTAGAATGAAATGAATAAGATACCTAAGGTAACTCACTAGACTCTTAGAGAATTTTAGTTAGTGGCACCTACAATAAGTCCACCAAATGGTGGCCATGTTTATGAAAAGCCCGCTGGGTGTGGCAATGTTCATGTTTTAAGATAACCATGTGTTTGAGTCTTCTAGCTATACTTAGCCATCATGGAGCTCAGGTTCATCTTTGTTTTGTTTGACGATCCTAGCCTATTGAGCTACGATGGATTGTCTATGGCCCTTATTAGGTGGAGTTTGGTGGAAACCCAACCTTGTATATGTTGTTTGTCATAATGACCTTGTTTAAGTATGGGGAGAGTACTGTCGAAATCAAAGGTGGAGGCCATCAAGAGTGAGCCTGTGTGGCAATATCTCGGCCTAGGGGGTGCGAAGCCCGAGTCTATGGTCCCCGATGCTTTGAGTTTCGCGCCTTGAGTCATGGATCGCTTATAAGACTTAGCTACCCTAATCATCACCGGACATTCTCAGGATTAGTCGAAAGTGTGCGGCAACGAAGTGTTCACCATTACGGTGTATTCGTTCAAAAAGCCAAACATGTTCTCCTAGTCAAACTTTCCAGAAATTGTAATCCACTAACTATCATTGATTATTATCTATCCGTGTACAATTTGATGATTTCTACACTATAATTACTAACTTTGTTGGTGTGACTAATCTGGAAATTAAAAGTGCTTAAAATTGTATATAATAAATTACAAATTTTTTACAAGTTTTATATGGACACTATAACAGAAAACGAAATAGCCAGCGCTTATTTTTTACCTTCGCCAGCGCTTAAAAGCGCTACCCAATCGACCGCTAGTGATGTGTGTTTCGAAAAGACAGCGTTTAGGAAGCATTGGCGATTTTGAAAATAAGACTTTCAATAACGCTTGCTTGAGGAAGCGCTGTCTATTTCCCATTTTTTTTTTTTAAAATTGGTTTTTCACATTTCCTCTTTCATTCACCCTTCAAAAAAATGTTTTTTGTGTAAAAAAACAAAAATCAAAAAAATATGTTTTTAGTATAAAAAATTAAAATAGCCACAATGATTAAATTAGCTTTTACTTGCCTAAGCATGTGTTAGACTTGGTTCAAAAAATGGTTATATCAATCATCAAGGACATGCATAATACAAAAGTAAAAAAAGGTTCCTAAACTGAAAAAACAAATAAATTAAAGAAAAAATAAGAAAGAAAATAATTACCAAAGATCTTGATAGCGCTTCTTCTCAGACAAAGAACTTTCAACTTGTTGTGCGAAAGATTGAACTCCTTGGTTTCATGATTAGCAGGCACTATCATGATTAGTGTTTTGCTCAATGCTTCTAAGTCTTCAAGTTCATTTTCCTTCTCCCTTAAATTCATCCGTAAAGCATCTACCACCTTCAGAAGGTCCTCATCTTCTTCATCATCTATGTGCTTCAACATACTCAGTGATACTTTCAGTTGCTGAATCTTCGATTCCAGCTTTTGTTTCATATCCATTTGCTTTTTATGCTCAGCATTTTTAGAATGCAGTTGTTCCTTTATTATGGATTTTAATTAAAATAGGAACAACTGCATTATAAAAATGTTGTGCATAAAAACACTATGCTCTGTGTGGTAAGATTATATAAGGGACCCAGACTGGTATCCATTCCAAGTTGTCATACTGACAAACTGATGCAGAATGCAGACATGAACTCCAACAAACAAACAACACCCATAATTCACTGGTTTCTGACCTAAGTGATTATCTTTCATATCATTACAGGCAAAAGAACTCCAAAGAAGTGGTATAAGGTAAAACATAAAGGCAGGTAGATCGAATATGTCTAAAGTAAGCATATAGACATTCAATTGAGAATGGGATCTGTAGTATCCTAATTTTGTTTGGCCTTTTATCTTATTTTATTTTTATTTTTTTTATTATTTATTTTAACTTTTTAAATTTGTAATAAAATAAAAATAATATTTTTGGTTTTATAATAAAGAATAAAGGAGATTAAAAAGAAAGAATGAAAAAAGAGAAAAATGGGAGAAAAATGAATAAAAAGGAAAGAGGGGTGCAAGATGATGAAACTGGGGGTGCCACTAGCAAAGTGAACCCCATTCCAACGCCCAGCCCACTTTCTTCTTACTTCGCGCACCCCTTTTTCTCCATACACTCCCCTGCACGCCTCCCTTGCTCCCCTTGCTGCTTCCTGCACCCCGCTTCCTTCACTCGCACACCCTAGCCCAGACTCACACTTCACGCTGCAGCCCAGCCCAAAACGCATAACCCTAAAAACTTCCATCCCACGCAGCGCCTCTCTTCATTTCCTCTTTTCCTCCATCCCACGCAGCGCCTCTCTCCTCTCTCTCAACCTCATCTCTTCCTCTCCCACAATCTTCTCCACCATTCTCGGCTTCTCTCCCTCTCCTTCCCTCAACTTCATCCATATTCCTCTAAAACCTAGCCCTAGCGCCGTAACCCCATCCCCACGTTCTCTCTTTAGCTTTTCTTTCTCACCCTCACCAAAACCCTAATCCTTCACACCCAAGCGGCCGCACCACCTCCTCCTTCTCTCTCAACCTCTTCTTTCCTCTTTTGTCTTCTCAAACCCTAACCCTATTCTCGCCCCAACCTCTCTCGGCCACCACTATGATCCTCTCATCTCTTCACCCTAACCCTAAGAAACAAAACGGTCGTGGCCCCAGCCTCTCCTTAAATCTCTCTCAATCAAATTTCCACCTCAAACCGAATCAACCATCATCAACGTCAATCAAGTAGAGATTTGGAGAAGTCATACAAATCTCCCCGAAATCACCAAATTAAGCACAAATCAGGGAGTATTCGTTCCCTTTCTCTTTTCTTTATTTTAGGTTCCCATTTTATTTCGCTGATGGGTTTTCCTTTTTGATAACAGGCATGAAGAGGTTATAAAAGCCCAGAGATGGTTTGTGAAAGGGCAGAGCGAACTCAGACGAAAAAAGAGTAGAAACAGAGGAGAAACCAGAAAAAGGAAACAAAGAGAGACAAAGACGAGATGGAGAAAGGAAAGAATTTGTGAGGGTAACCCACCCAAAATTAAACACAACTAGTCTTAGGTTTTCTTTTGGATCCCCTTCACTTTGTTTCTATTCAATTTTCTGCAAAAAGGCTAAATACCCAGGTTTCATCCTTTTTTTTTATGTCTCTTATGGATATGGTTCTGTAACAGAGATTAGGATCAAGAATTTCTATTGCAATTTTCTTACTTCCATTCTTTTATTTTTGTGATTGTTTGGGCTGTTGCTGTTGTTGTTATTGTTGTTTTTGCTGCTACTGTCATTGCTGTTGTTATCGTGGTTGTTGTTGTTGTTATTGCTGTCAGTGCCCACGGTTTGGATTGTAATTAGGTTTAGGGTTTGGCCTTCCAATGGGGCCAAACCCTAAATAGGGATCAATTTGCAAATATGTCATTAAGAGGGGCATAAATGCAAAAAAAGGTTTTTCTTTGAGATTTTGTTCCATATATACATGTTTTAGGGTTTGGTCTTCCAACGGGGCCAAACCCTAAATAGGGACCAATTTGCAATTATCATATTAAAGTAGGACTTGAAAGCAAAATTGAAATTTCTGGGTTTGGTTTGGTCTTCCCATGGGGCCAAACCCAAACCAGGACTTAGTTACAATTTAATTTTTATTTCATAAATCATTATAAATGAATAGGAGATTAATGAGGGGGCTTAAATGCAAAAAAGGGAAGTTCTCATTTTTGTCTACATGTTTCTTTTTCTATATAATTAGTTTTTACTTTTTAGGTTTTTTTTCTTATATTTATTATTTCTGTTACATTAAACAAGAATAAATAATAATTTGTATATAATGGTTGAGTTTTCCTTTTACTAAGTTTCCTTTTATAACCTCTCTAATATGGTGATTAATAAACTTGTACTTTTCAGAAAATTTATTTGGGAATAATTCATTTAATGGTAAGCAAGTATTTTTTAAACAATAAAAAGGGTACCAATCTTTATGGGCGTCTTAGGGGTGCTAACACCTTCCTTAGGTGTAAATAACTCCCGGGCTCAAAATCTGGTTAAAGACTATTTTTTCAAATTATTCTCATAAAAAGGCTTTTCGTATTGTTTTTCCTTAATAAACATTAGGTGGCGGCTCCATTTAATTTTTAAGGTGGTTGTCACAGCTGGCGACTCCACTGGGGGCCTTTAGAAAGTTAGGCCCTATGATTGTTTCTATGATTTGTTTGCCTTATTAAATGAATTATTTCTTTTTTGTTTTTATTCGTTCATTTGTATATATGTTTGTATACGTGAATCCTAGGATAGAAAATATGCATTAAAAAATTTATTTTTCTATTTTTATTTTTGTTTGTGATTCATTCTCTTTCATTTGTTTTTTTTCTTGTAAATATTACGTATGTTTATGCATTTGAAACCTTAGGGTAGAAGACATGTATATATATTGTTTTATTTATTTTGCAGCAGGTAGTTTTAAGTTTGCTCCTTCACACACTTTACTTTATACACTTTATTTACACACACTTTGAGTGGGTGCCCTATACCCGGGCCCGAGTGAATCTTAAGTTAGGAGAGGCTATGTAGTGGGTGCTCACGACGATGGCCAAGTGGGTTCCTATGAAAGTCTCACCTAGAGTTTGGCTCCATTTGAGAAAACCATACTTTAATAATATACTTATTATTGGTGGTAACATTTTCAAACAGGACCCTTGGCTCTAGGGACCTTTAGATTAGTATCTTAAATCCACCCAATGGAAAGACACTTAATATAAACCCTAGATCCTTTTAAGGAGCTACCGCCCATATCACAAAAAAGAGCATACCTTATCTCGATTTTCCACGTGACAAAAGATCTTAGGAAATACCGCCTATTTCACAAGGGGCACACTCGCCTGCTTTTTTTCTTCATCTATTTATTTTTCATTCACATTTCAAAAATTATGAAAGATAATAAATGATATTTTTCTCCAAAGATATTATTTGTTGTTCTTCTTTGCAAAAAAAAACATAGTTTAAAAAATATTTTCCCTTCCCATTCCTTTTTCCCTCTAAAAGATAAATTTTCGAAAAAAAAAGCATTTTCTCTTTTTTTTTGGCGACATTTCTCATTATCATTGCATTCATTTTATTTTTATAGAAAAAAATAAATAAATAAAATGTTTCTCCTTTCTCCATCATATTCTTTTGCATGAAATGTACATAAAAAAAAAATTCATGACATGCATAATCATGGCATCTTCATAACATAACTCATTTTTTCCCTCCACAGAAAATAGATACAAATAAGCTTTCCCTGCATCCCTACCGGACTTAAGCCCAATCTAGACTCATGGACTTGTTGGAACAGAATCAGCAAGCGATGAGAGAAGAACTCGACCAAATCAAGGGTAAGATGGATAAGATATTGGACCTCTTGCAGAGCTTGGGTGCAAAATTGACCATTAATGAGAACCATTCCATCAACACTAATGAGTATCGAGAGGCTTCCAATGGCTCATCAGGAGACCCCCTAGATCAGGAGAGACTCCAAATTGTGGAAGATAGGCTGAAAGCAATTGAAGAGGCAAATCATATTGGGTTCAAAGCTTCAGAAGCATGTTTGGTCCTGGACGTGGTAATTCCTCCAAAATTCAAAGTTCCTGAGTTCGTCAAGTATGAAGGTTTAACTTGTCCAAAAAGCCACCTCATCATGTACTGCCGGAAGATGGCCTCCTGCTCCAGTAATGATAAGCTCCTAATCCACTTCTTCCAAGAGAGTCTTACTGGGGCATCCCTTTGCGATGGTATATGCAGTTAGAGCGGTCTAAAATCAACTCGTGGAAGGATTTAGCTAATGCTTTCGTCAGACAATATAAATACAATATGGACATGGCTCCCAGTCGTAATCAGTTGCAAAGCATGAAGAAAAAGACAGTGAGAGCTATAAGGAATATGCTCAGAGATGGAGAAGTATGGCTGCTCAGGTGGAGCCACCCTTGTCAGACAAAGAAATGATTGACACGTTCATGGACATGCTCCAATCCCCCTTTTATGATATGATGATTGGAAGTATGTTCTCAAGCTTCTCTGACTTGATCGTCATAGGGGAGCGTGTGGAAATAGGGATGCAAAATGGAAAGATCCATAATAATACTTCATCATCCCACGCTCAAAAGCCCTTCGTCAAGAGAAAGAAAGAAGGAGAGACTAACGCGGTAAGTAGTGCCCCTCTATACGTTGCGGCAACTATCACACCTAAGTCTCCTGTTCAAATGACACCCTTCGCTTCTGATAGTCAAGGAGGTCAGAACCCCAATCAACCGAGAGCTCATAACCCTCAAGGGAGAAAGCCGGTCTAGTTTGATCCGATCCCCATGACTTACAAAGATCTCTATCATCATTTACCCAAAAACTCATTGGTAGTCCCTTGCCCGCAAAAGCCTATGGAACCACCTTACCCAAAATGGTATAACCCGGACGCCAATTGCGGAATACCATGTCAGCGCTGGTCACTCTATAGAAGAATGTGGGGCTATGAAGTTCAAAGTTCAAGATCTGATAAATGCCAAGTGGTTGAGTTTCCAAGAGAATAATCCCAATGTGGGGAACAACCCGTTACCTAACCACGGGAATGCATCAGTAAATATGATAGACAATGAGCACGAAGGAAGAATAATAAAAGATGTCGCTGAGATAAAAACCCCTATAAGAAAAGTGTTCACCGAACTTTGCAAGGCTGGTTTGATAGAAGGAACAGATATTAGCAGGACCTGTGATGAAAATCTTTTGTCTAATGAAGAATGTGAGGAATTTAAAAGTATCCTCCAAAAACTGCTTGATACAAACATAGTTCAAGTTATCTCTCAGAGAGAAGAAGAAGTATCTATGATCCAATCTGCTCAAAGTTCGGGAACCACGGTCCCAAAGCCCTTGGTGGTTCAATTCTCTAGAAATACATCCCCCACAATGCCTAATGCTCCCAAAGCTATTACTGTTCAAGTACCATCTCCTTTTCCGTATAAGGAAGACAAGGCAGTTCCTTGGATATATGATGTAAAAGTCCAAGTTGAAGAGAGTAATACACAACCAAGCGTTCCGACTGTTACCAACATTGTGGGAATAGGCGGGATGAATCGGAGTGGGCAGATTTATGCCCCTGAAAAAGAACCAACAAAAGTAGCCGCAAAAGGACAGGTAAAAGATCAAAACAAGGAAAAAGAAGTTGTGGTAGATGAAGGAGACATAGGGAAGGAGGACAAGAAAGAGGCCTCCCGTGAGGAAGTTGCTGAATTCCTCAAATTCATTCAACAGAGTGAGTATAAGGTGATAGATCAATTAAACCGCACACCAGCGAGAGTTTCTCTACTTGCCCTATTAATGCACTCTGAGAGTCACAGGAAAGTATTGATGAAAATCCTGAATGAAGCCCATGTATCTCAAAATATCACCATGAATCAGTTCGGCGACCTAGTTGGCAATATCGCCGCATGCAACTACCTTTATTTTAATGATGAAGAAATGCCTGCAGAAGGTAGAGGACACAACAAAGCACTACATATCTCTTGCTCAAAGGTAAAGAGCACCTTAAGCTAAAGTCCTTGTAGACAATGGATCCTCCCTGAATGTGATGCCTAAATCTACCTTGGATAAGTTGCCCATTGATAAGACCCATATGAAGCCCAGCTCTGTGCTCGTGAGAGCCTTTGATGGTTCAAAAAGAGAAGCAATGGGTGAGATTGAGCTGCCAATCCAGATTGGCCCTTTCACTTTTGCTGTTAATTTCCAAGTAATGGACATCAAGCCCAGCTATAGTTGCTTGTTAGGAAGACCTTGGATTCATTCTGCTGGGGTAGTACCATCAACTCTGCACCAAAAATTGAAGTTTGTGGTGGATGATAAGTTGATTATCGATCCGAGAGGAAGACTCGCTGTAAGCAAGCCAACATCGACGCTGCTATATTGAAGTCAGCCAAGAAGCTCGGGAAATCATTTCAGGCACTGGAAATGGTCGATAGCGCTTATGTAGTGTTTACAGCTAAAGAACCCTGCCTATCCAACAACGCCCTAATGGTGGGCAAAGTCATGCTAAAGGGAGGATATCAGCTAGGAAAAGGATTGGGAAAAAGTCAGGAAGGCATTACCTCAATCCTAAGAATTCCTGAAAACAAACACCGATACGGCTTGGGATTTGTCCCCACTCAAGAGGACAGGGAAAGAGCAATCGAAGCAAGGAGAGAAAAGAGGAAGGCTCGGCTTGAAAATCGGGAACCCGAGTTTGGGAAAACGTCCATCTGCGATCTTCGCCGAGCTTTCAGAGCGCCGATGGATCTATACGGATCAAGTGATCGCCAGAAGAGACCTTGCTGTTCCTGAAGAGGAATGGGTTCGCCCATGTTCCTCAATACCTTGCAATTGGGAGATCGTGGAAAATCCTAGGATCCTTAATGCATTTTCAATGTAATCCATTTAATGCTCACCTCTCTGCTCAGCCCGAGGCGGCAGGGGAAATGTTAAAGGGCCCCGCATGTTTTTCATAAGCATATTTTGAATATTAATAAAATGCATTTTGATTTTATCCCAAGTGTCTCTTTTTCTTTTCCTCCCTACTTCCTTTCCTTACCCTCTCCTTATTGCTAACCTTGATAATGCAGGCTCATGGATAATACTTTTGAAAACGATTGTGCTGAAATCTCGTTACCAGATTTTGATTGCCTAATTAATCATACTGACGAAGACTATGAAGAAGACTGTCCCGATACAGATCTTCCCCCTGAATTAATGAGACTTATAGAAGGGAAGTCCAGAAAGATCGAACCTCACGAAGAACCGACTGAGTTGATTAATTTGGGAACTGAAGAAGACAAAAAAGAAGTCAAAGTTGGTGTTACCATGTCACAGGAATTAAGAGCTAAACTGATTCAACTCCTTCGAGATTATAAAGACATATTTGCCTGGTCTTACCAAGACATGCCAGGGTTGGATACCGATATTGTAGAACACAAACTACCTCTTAAACCTGATTGCCCTCCTGTCAAACAGAAATTGAGACGCATGAGACCTGATATGTCCTTACAGATTAGGGAAGAAGTTAAGAAACAATTTGATGCCGAATTTTTTGCCGTGGCTAAATACCCCCAATGGGTTGCTAATATTGTCCCTGTTCCAAAACAGGGTGGAAAGGTTCGAATGTGTGTTGATTACCGGGACCTTAATAAAGCAAGTCCCAAAGACGACTTCCCTTTGCCTCACATTGATGTTCTGGTGGATAATACAGGTCATCACTCCTTTTTCACTTTCATGGATGGTTTCTCCGGGTATAATCAAATTAAAATGGCCAGAGAAGACATGGAGAAAACTACGTTTATTACAACTTGGGGGACTTTCTGCTACAAGGTGATGCCTTTTGGATTGAAAAATGCTGGGGCAACATATCAAAGGGCAATGGTGACTCTATTTCATGACATGATCCATAAGGAAATAGAGGTCTACGTGGACGATATGATCGCTAAGTCGCAAACTGAAGAAAGTCATATAATTGATTTACGGAAACTTTTTGAGCGATTGAGAAAGTTTCGCATAAGACTTAATCCTGCCAAGTGTAACTTTGGTGTCCGGTCAGGTAGAGTGCTGGGATTCATTGTAAGTCAGAAAGGAATAGAAGTTGATCCGGAAAAAGTAAAAGCCATCTTAGAGATGCCAAATCCTCGCACAGAAATGGAAGTTCGTGGTTTTCTAGGGAGGTTAAACTATATTTCCCGGTTTATATCACAACTCACTGACACTTGTGAGCCAATTTTCAAGTTGTTGCGCAAGGACCAAACTATCAAATGGAATGAGAAATGCCGAGAGGCTTTCGACAAAATCAAGCAATACCTACAAAAACCCCCTATGTTAGTACCTCCAGTACCAGGCAGGCCATTAATCCTCTATTTGACAGTGTTAGACGAATCTATGGGGTGTGTACTTGGACAACATGATGAAACGGGTAAAAGAGAACGTGCCATTTACTACTTGAGTAAGAAGTTTACAAGCTATGAAGGTAATTATTCGATATTGGAGCGTACCTGTTGCGCCCTGGCGTGGGCCGCCCACTGGCTAAGACAATATATGCTTTCTCATACAACTTGGTTGGTGTCAAAAATGGACCCGATCAAATATGTATTCGAGAAACCTGCTCTCACTGGAAGGATTGCCCGGCGGCAGATGCTATTATCCGAGTACGATATTCAATACGTCTCTCAGAAGGTCGTCAAAGGTAATGCCCTCGCCGAACACTTAGCCAATCAACTAGTAGACGGCCATTCACCTGTCCACTATGAATTTCCTGATGAGGATGTAATGTCCAACTAAAAGAAGAATCAAGAAACGAGAGTGGACCATGATGTTCGACTGGCTTCCAATGCATCAGCGTGAAATCGGGTAGTACTAATTTCTCCGTAAAGCCAAGACACTCCTCAGAACGGCTCGCTTGTGTTTCAGTTGTACCAATAACATGGCAGAATATGAGGCGTGTGTCATGGGAATCAGAGATGCCATAGAAACTAAGGTCAGAGTCCTAAAAGTATATGGGGATTCTGCCCTAGTTATCAACCAGTTGAATGGAGAATGGGAAACTCGAGATTCTAAGTTAATCCCTTACCACGAGTATATCCAAGAACTCGTCGAATCCTTTGATAGGATCACGTTTCAACATATTCCACGAGAAGATAATCAGTTGGCTGATGCACTAGCCACGCTGTCATTTATGTTCCGAATAAACTGTGACAAGGTAATGCCTCTCATCCTGATGGAAAGTCGTGCTAATCCCGCTTATTGCCAGGTGATAGAAGAAGAATCCGACGGAAAACTGTGATACCACGACATCAAGTGCTACCTCAAAAGCAAGGAATACACTTCGGGCGCCTCAGAGAACGATAAGCAAACTTTGAGGAGGCTTGCTATGAGTTTCTTTTTGAACGATGACGTACTCTACAAAAGAAATCACGACATGGTACTCCTTCGGTGTGTGGACTCTGCAGAAGCAAGACGAATTCTTGACGACGTCCACGAAGGTTCCTTTGGGACCCATGCCAACGGCCACACAATGGCTCGGAAGATTCTCAGAGCTGGGTATTATTGGCTTTCAATGGAAAGTGACTGCATCAAGCATGTGAGGAAATGTCATAAGTGTCAGACTTATGCTGATAATATTCATATACCTCCAACTTCCCCAAACGTCCTCAATGCACCCTGGCCATTCTCCATGTGGGGTTTGGATGTCATAGGAATGATTGAACCAAAAGCCTCTAACGGACACCGATTCATCCTCGTGGCCATTGATTACTTCACAAAGTGGGTCGGGCGCTTCCTATACCAATGTGACTCACAGTGTTGTGGTCAAGTTCATTAAAAAAGAAATAATTTGTCGGTATGGTTTACCAAGGAAGATCATCACGGACAATGGGACTAATTTAAACAATAAGATGATGAAAGAGTTGTGCGATGACTTCAAAATTAAACATCACAATTCTTCTCCATATCATCCAAAGATTAATGGGGCAGTAGAAGTGGCCAACAAAAATATTAAGAAAATTATTCAGAAAATGGTGGTAACTTACAAGGATTGGCACGAGATGCTCCCTTTTGCTTTACACGGGTACCGAACTTCTGTACGCACTTCAACAGGGGCAACACCTTTTTCTCTAGTATACGGGATGGAAGCAAAGATTCCCATAGAGGTAGAAATCCCTTCTTTAAGGGTGATTATTGAAACCAAGCTCGAAGAAGCCGAATGGGTCCAGACACGATATGACCAGTTAAATCTTATAGAAGAGAAAAGGTTAGAAGCAATTTATCATGGCCAATTATACCAAAAGAGACTCAAGAGAGCGTACGAGAATCGAGAATTCATAGAAGGGGAATTGGTATTAAAGAAGATTCTACCTATTCAAAAAGACCAACGCGGAAAATGGACTCCAAATTATGAAGGTCCATATATAGTGAAAAAAGCATTCTCGGGAGGAGGCCTCATTCTTACAGATATGGAGTGGCATGACCTACCACTGCCGATAAACTCAGATGCAGTCAAGAAATACTACGTCTAGAATGGCACAATACCCCCCAACAAAAAAAAAGGAGCTCGCTAGGCCGAAAACCTTAAAGGGCGGTCTAGGTAAAAGTTAGAGCGACCTGGTAGGTTGAAAACCCGAAAGGGCAGCCTAGGCAAAAATTAAGGCCAAATAAAAGCGCTAGGTCGAAAACTCACAAAGAGCGGCCTGAGCAAAGCCAACCTGAATGCGTCAAAAGTAGCCAGAATTGAGCCCTGACCAATTGGGGCAGAGATGGTCAAAACTGACCACAGACACAAATTTTTGAAGTTGATCAAGAAGGCACCTGGTCTCAATCACTAAACCAAGCGACGATTTGTTTTCAAAGGGATTATATGTAGAGCTGATATTTCTCACCAGTTTCTAATTTAGCAGACACGAATTTGTTCTGTTTGTAATATTGTATCTCCCCCATCATAGTGGAGATTCATTCTTATCCATATTGCCATTGGCACAATAGAATGCTTATTTTAGCCTCTCCTAATTAGATTCGGGATTTTATCAATTTGTATTTTCTTTCTAGAGAAATCTGTGCTAAAAAACAAACATGTGCAAACCAAGACATAAGAGCATTGTATAATTATTGAAAATTCTAAAAGGATCTAAGGAATCTGACGTCTTCACATTAAGGAAAAGAGCTAGTAAGGCACCTCACCTAATGCAAAATCATCAATGTTGAATACGCTACGAAAGGGCCAACTAAATTGTTCAGAACTCGCCAATTAAAGAGATCTGGAGCTAACTTATCAAGAAAAGTTTCAGAAGTAGTCAAGAGGATACTGCCTATCCCTGATAAAGCAAATAATACTCATGCATGACATGCTATTCACTGCATCTTGCATGTTCACCAATACTTTTAGGTCCACAACCCACCTTCAAAATCATTTCTCTAAAAATAAAATTTTTCATGCATGACATACCTTTCATTGCATCCTACATGACCATCAAAGTTTTTGGGTCCATTGACCTACCCTCTCAAAGGTTACATACAGTTAGTCTGTTGTTACTTGGTAAGAACTAGTACTCAGTCTATTCAATCTATTAGCATGAGTTAGGGAACCTGTCCTACACCCTACTGGGAATCTGACCCACCACCTTGGGAATCTGACCCAAGCCTGTACTCGGGAACCTGACCCGCGTCTCGGATCTTTCTCAATTATGGAAATCGATCCACACCTTTTAACCAGAGTTAGGGGTCTAATCTACACCTTGTCGGGAATCTGACCCAAATTGTTTCGAGTGACAGAGAAGCTCGTAAACTGGACGTTCACCTGTAATAGGAAAACCAATCCGTACTTTAGCAAGAGTTAGATTCTGACCTACACCTTGCCGGGAATCTGATCCGAACCTATATCGAGTAATTGAGAAACTCATATTACGGACATTCCTTAAAGTAATGTAGTCAATTCGTACCTTTTAGCAAGAGTTAAGAACCTGACTTACCCTTGTTGGGAATCTGACCCAAACTTGTGTCGAGTGACGAAGAAGCTCGCACCCCAGACTTACCCTAAGTAGGGAAATAATCAATACCAAAGATGTAAGAGTTTGGAACCAAACCTATGCCTTACCGGGAATTCACTAGGAACTGAACCTAGAATCTCTCACCAATTTTGTAAGAGTTAGGAACTAAACCTATGCCTTACTGGGAATTCACTAGGAATCAGACCTAGAATCCCAAAGCAAAGTCGGGAGCCAATCTCGCATCCTCAAACAATTTCGTTCTGGACAAAATTAGAGACCTTTATCCTTAATTACCTTTTACAACGAAGGCACGGAGACCTTCGAGTAAAATATAATTAAGGAGGGGCAGCTGTAGTATCCTAATTTTGTCCGGCCTTTTATCTTTTTTTATTTTTATTTTTTTATTATTTATTTTAACTTTTTAAATTTGTAATAAAATAAAAATAATATTTTTGGTTTTATAATAAAGAATAAAAGAGATTAAAAAGAAAGAAAGAAAAAAGAGAAAAATGGGAGAAAAATGAATAAAAAGGAAAGAGGGGTGCAAGATGATGAAACTGGGGGTGCCACTAGCAAAGAGAACCCCATTCCAACGCCAAATTCCACTTTCTTCTTACTACAAGACCCTTTTTCTCCATACACTCCTGCACGCCTCCCTTGCTCCCCTTGTCGCTTCCTCGCACCCCGCTTCCTTCACTGCACACCCCACCTGCACTCACACTTCACGCCGCAGCCTCAAATTTCCCAAAACGCATAACCCTAAAAACTTCCATCCCACGCAGCACCTCTCTTCATTTCCTCTTTTCCTTCATCCCACGCAGCCTCTCTCCTCTCTCTCAACCTCATCTCTTCCTCTCCCACAATCTTCTCCACCATTCTCGCCTCTCTCCTCTCTTTCCCTCATCTTCATCCATATTCCTCTAAAACCTAACCCTAGCGCCAGAACCCCATCCCCACGCTCTCTCTTCATCCTTTCTTTCTCACCCTCACCAAAACCCTAATCCTTCACACCCAAGCTGGCCGCACCACCTCCTCCTTCTCTCTCAACCTCTTTTTTCCTCTTTGTCTTCTCAAACCCTAACCCTATTCTCGCCCAACCTCTCTCGGCCACCACTATGATCCTCTCATCTCTTCACCCTAACCCTAAGAAACAAAACGGCCGCAGCCCCAGCCTCTCCTTAAATCTCTCTCAATCAAATTTCCCCCTCAAACCGAATCAACCATCATCAACGTCAATCAAGTAGAGATTTGGAGAAGTCATACAAATCTCCCCTGAAATCACCAGCTGAAGACACAAATCAGGGAGTATTCGTTCCCTTTCTCTTTTCTTTATTTTAGGTTCCCATTTTATTTCGCTGATGGGTTTTCCTTTTTGATAACAGGCATGAAGAGGTTATAAAAGCCCTTAGATGGTTCGTGAAAGGGCAGAGTGAACTCGGACGAAAAAAGAGTAGAAACAGAGGAGAAACCAGAAGAAGGAAAGAAAGAGAGACAGAGACGAGAAGGAGAAAGGAAAGAATTTGTGAGGGTAACCCACCCAAAATTAAACACTACTAGTCTTAGGTTTTCTTTTGGATCCCCTTCACTTTGTTTCTGTTCAATTTTCTACAAAAAGGCTAAATACCCAGGTTTCATCCTTTTTTTTTTATGTCTCTTCTGGATATGGTTCTGTAACAGAGATTAGGATCAAGAATTTCTATTGCAATTTTCTTACTTCCATTCTTTTATTTTTGTGATTGTTTGGGCTGTTGCTGTTGTTGTTATTGTTGTTTTTGCTACTATTGTCATTGCTGTTGTTATCGTGGTTGTTGTTGTTGTTATTGCTGTCAGTGCCCACGGTTTGGATTGTAATTAGGTCTAGGGTTTGGCCTTCCAATGGGCCAAACCCTAAATAGGGATCAATTTGCAAATATGTAATTAAGAGGGGCATAAATGCAAAAAAAGGTTTTTCTTTGAGATTCTGTTCCATATATACATGTTTTAGGGTTTGGTCTTCCAACGGGGCCAAACCCTAAATAGGGACCAATTTGCAATTATCATATTAAAGTAGGACTTGAAAGCAAAATTGAAAATTCTGGGTTTGGTTTGGTCTTCCACCGGGGCCAAACCCAAACCAGGGACTTAGTTGCAATTTACTTTTTATTTCATAAATCGTTATAAATGAATAGGAGATTAATGAGGGGGCTTAAAAGCAAAAAAAGAGAAGTTCTCATTTTTGTCTACATGTTTCTTTTTCTATATAATTAGTTTTTACTTTTTAGGTTTTTTTTCTTATATTTATTATTTCTGTTACATTAAACAAGAATAAATAATAATTTGTATATAATGGTTGAGTTTTCCTTTTACTAAGTTTCCTTTTATAACCTTTCTAATATGGTGATTAATAAACTCATATTTTTCAGAAAATTTATTTGGGAATAATTCATTTAATGGTAAGCAAGTATTTTTTAAACAATAAAAAGGGTACCATTCTTTATGGGCATCTTAGGGGTGCTAACACCTTCCTTAAGCGTAAATAACTCCCGGGCTCAAAATCTGGTTCAAAGACTATTTTTTCAAATTATTCTCATAAAAAGGTTTTTCCTATTGTTTTTCCTTAATAAACATTAGGTGGCACTCCATTTAATTTTTAGGGTGGTTGTCACAGGATCAATCCTAAATAAGTAAAAAAAATAGTCTCTCCTGATTCCAAACTTGTTATACCTTGCTAATATCCTCCGTATGAATTTTTCTCAATCCCTAAAGCAAATTTGGCCTCACCTCTACAAATAACACCATCCACTGGAAATAAAATTCACCAAAAAACTTAATGAAGCAAATAAATTTCTTAATCCAACAAATAAATACCATAAAACATAAATAATTCCCAAAAAAAAAAAACCAAACTTGCCAACAAATGAACAAAGTGTTACTATTTGTATGACTCACAGAGGTGGTGTCCACCCAAAGCTACGAGACGAATCCCAAGGTAAGAACAGAGCGAATACTTATCACCTGCTTCACCAACAAATTCGACCTTCTTGTCACTTGTTTACCTCTTCTTAATCTCAGCTTACCATCAAATTTCACAAGTTGATCCTCTTTTCTCAAATCAACTTCGTCATCTCCATCTCTGTCGCCAGTATTTACTCTAGATAAATTGCAAATGGCAAGAAATTTGAATAAAATGTGGCACAATTTCCTATCACATGAAATATAGGCAATTGTGTATGATTTAGACAACACGACACAATTCCTATATTTATTAGGCCTTCAACATGTTTTATTCAAATCGAAGCTGCAACCCCTTGATGGCATGCTGAGGCTACTTCCATTGGACTAGAGGTAAGGGATGAGGTGGGGGACTGTTGTAAGGGAGACTGAAAGGGGAGGAGGCGTGGTTGGAGTTGCAGGGGAGTGGTGGAGTTGGATGGGGAGTGGGTGGGTTTGCTAGAGGTAAGAGATGAGGATTTTTTTGGATAGAAAGAAGTATTCTCCCTCCCTTCTTCATTCTTCCTCCTTCACCTTGCCTCCTTTTTCGTCTTTCCTCTTTTTCATTATTTTCCTTCTTTCATCTCTTATACTTCGCACAACTGAACCAAAAATGCATTTACTAATATAATGGCAAAGAAGGAAAGAAGAAGAGGCCGTGAACGACGCACAAATTTTAGGGTTTTTAACCAAAAATTAACAAGTTTCCAGACTCGCGAACATGGCTCGATTCCACTGCTAGCACGGCGACTCTACCTGCTCCTATCAAAAACCGATTCTGCTCCAACGCAGACTGCTCAAATAGATGCAACATCGCGATTTTGTTGTCAGTTTTTCACACTAGGCGTTGTTTCTCTTGTAGGTTTAGGGTTTATAAAAGAAAAAAGGAGGAGAAGAGAGGAAGAGGGAGTGGCTGCCGTGACCATCTCCTAGGTTAGGGTTTAATGATGGAGGGATGAAGGAAAGAGAGAAGAAGAGACAGGAGGAGGATCCAAAAATGGGGGAGAGAATGGGGGGAGTGGCTCTGGTGTGAAATGAGAGAGGGAGAGTTTGTGAGAAAGAAGAAAGGTTTCTTATTTCGAAAGCAGCGTACCTTTTGCGTGTTCCGTTTCTGATTTATTTAGGTGTGAATATTAGCTAGCGCTTCCTCAAGGAAGCACTAGTGAAGATCAGCTAATAGACAACGCTTTTCCCCGAAAGCGCTAGCAAATATCAGATAAAAGACAGTGCTTTCCTCAGGAAGCGCTAGTGAAGGCCTTAGGCGTCTTTCTAACCGCGTTTAATAGAAGAAGCGTTGTCTATTTGTTAGTTTTAACTAGCGCCTACCCTAGGAAGTGCTAGTAAAGACCAACACGTATTTTTAGCCAGCGCTTTTAGAATGAAGTGATGTTTAAGGTGGTGCCTTTTTACTAAAAATCTGTCGTAGGATAAGTTAAAGTGTTAAATTCACATTAATTTTCAAATCATAAACTTACATTGATTATATTTTCTTTTTTACTTTTTTTAATTTAATGGCTATAACTGTATTATCATTCTTCATTAAAGTTAGATTTTAATATGTTTATTTGAATTATATTCCCTTAACTTTAAATTTAAATAACATTTGTGTTTGTTAATATTATAATTATAATTTTTGTAATTAAGTTATAAAATATTATAACTTCAACTTGATCTGATAGTATTATAATATACTAATTTTTGTATGTTAATATTATAATTATAAATTTAAAAGAATAACTTTTTTTATTCAGTTATGTAGCACAATTATTCTTAAGTGTAAATATGTGTGGCATTACATAATAAGTAGAAATTCAAAAGATTGTGAGCATAAATGCGTGAATTTCTATATCCAATAATGACATGAGATAGAAATGATTTTCTAAATAAATATAGAACTAGAATGAATACATAATAAACAAACATTTCTCAAATTTTAAAAAGAGTAAGATGAAGTGGTTTCATCCTCGTCAACATCAAGGGTTTAGCACATAATAGTCAAGCAACATTATTTTATTAAACATTATAATAAAAATGAGTGTTTAGTATTCAATTCATTCAAAAAAAACACCAATAGGTTGATATATTCATAAAACTGCTTTTGAAGACATGTTTAGGTCCATAAGAAATAATCTGAACATACGTTGTATCTCTTAATGAATTATTTGTGCATAGCTTAAGTATGTTGGAATATGAAATATTGTTTGCATGCAATATCTATAAAAAGTATGGAATAATTATGCTTAATATCTCTATAATGTTTACACTATTTGTGTGAACGTAGTATGGCAGATTGAAACATGAGTCTAAGGATCCTATTAGTTAAGTTGATGCATTTAAAATGTAAATAATGATGAAAATGCATACGTACGGAAGGAGAAATAGAGTCTAAGTCCGAGTATGCTAATCTGGAAGACATAGATACAAATATAAATGCATGCTGAAGCAGATGAACAAAGTGATGCATACAATTATCAGAATCAAAAGCACGAAAAATGTTTTGTTGTTAATGTGTACTCCAAATGTGGCCTGCGAAAAAACGAAAAATGTGGAGTCATATTATTATGTCTAAAAGAGGCTTCGGGAGGGGTCTCTGGTGTGTCTTGGGAGACTTTAATTCGGTAAAAATCCCTACTAAGAGACAAGGTATTACTGGATCTGAGCAGCTGTTTGGTCGGGTGGAACTTCAGGAGTTTGGGGACTTCATCGAAGCTATGTAGCTTTCCGACCTAACCTTACTTGGACGATGTTTCACTTGGTTCCAACCAAATGGTCGTGCAATGAGTCACCTATCTAACATCTTCAATTTTCTAACCTTGCTTAATGTGTGATTGTGTGTGTATAAGTGTATTTGTGTGAACCTAGATGTGTATATTGGGGTTTGTCAACGTCTTTGAGTGTTCAGCTGTGTGTTCGCTTTATGTGCCTTTATGTAAGGGCAAGTGTCAGACTTGTGAGGTTTTGGATGGTAAAAAGAGGTACAGAAGTGTTTGATATTATTTTAGTATTAGTATTAAAAGCCTCGTGAAATTTGAGATCAATCAGAGCTAGAATTAGGGTTTTGTATTTTTGTAACCTAGAGCTAGTGTTAGTTTTTGAGTGAGTAATTGGGATTCTAAATCCTTAATTCTGAGATCAATCATGTGTCCTATGTGTTTAGAAAGATGTTTAAATGTTAGGGTATCAAGTTCTGGGTCATACGAGTGTTAGAATTGAAGAAATCGCGCGAAAACGGAACCTACTGCACAGGTGCGCGTCACGCGCTTTAGAAAGATGTTTAAATGTTAGGGTATCAAGTTCTGGGTCATACGAGCGTCAGAATCGAAGAAATCGCTACAACGGAACTCATCAGCAGGGTGGCCACGCCGCTCCTAATAAGCCTTGAAACGCGCGTGACGCGCACTGATCCATGTGTACCATCAGTTTGGATTCTTCTATGACACGTGGCACATTTTGATTGGAACAACGTGATCTATGAGGAAGCGACACGTGGCACACATGCGGGAGAGTACTTTGTGCTAAAGGAACTGCCTCAGACACGCGTAGCTCACGCACAAAAGCGCGTGGCGCATGCTGATCCTTTCTGATCCGTGCTGTGCTTTCTGAGGGGCGCGTGGCGCGCGTCCAGTTTCCCATGACGCGTGCCCAGCAGTTAACTTTTTCTATTGAAGGGAACTTTCACTATTTCTGATCCTTTTTTCTTCTTTCCTTCTTCAACCATGACCTTAATACTTCCTCCAAGCCAGAGAACCACCATTGATGAGATTTTAAGGTTTGGTAATCCAATCCCAAACCATCTCAAGTGTCGGTTCAATCGTTTGACTCTACCGATTCATTTGTTGCTATTCATGCTTTTTAGGGCTTATCTCCAAGCGAGGTTTTGCCAAGGTAAACCTAAGCATCTAAAAGTTCTATTCCTCTGTTTCAATCTGATCTTGTGATTAGGATTTAAGGTTCTCCAGTTTAACCCTACTCAGACTGTTTTGGACCCCGGTTTGACCGAACGGGTACCAAACGAGCTAGGGTGTTACCGAAACTCCCAGAGGGGTTTCCATACATCACAAAATAGAGGGTGAGACCCCTGTTTTAAGTATGTATGATGGAGAATTCGTGGTCCCTTGTTTGTGTTCATTGTCCCTAATTAACTGTTCTTCGTATTTTAGGGTTTTGGTGCAAGTGCGGGTACCGAACGTCCGTGAAAGCTTGCCAGAAGTTGGAGTTGGCTAAGTTGGATTCTTAGAACCCTTAGAACAGGGACTGGCTATGAACTCCCTTGTATTTTTACAATTCCATAGTTTGCTCTAATTCTAATCCGAGTGCGTTTTTGTGTTTCTGGTGAAATATGGATTGTGCGGGTGTGCTCGGTGGAATTTTTGGACAACATATTATATTTTAACTTTGAGGGGCAGAGACTAAACTTAGGAGGAAAAGGTGATTGAAGTGCTTATGTGTCCGTGGTTAAGGCTTTAGGAGTTATAGAACGCCGAGTTAACGCTTTGGAATCCAGGTGGGAGTAAGAATACATTTTTACCGGGATTGCTAGTGTAGAATAATATACATCGTATGCATAGGGTACCTAAGCCCTACTAGAGGTTGAGGTTAGTAACACCTAAGGATAGGGGTTACGGTTTAGGGTATCTGAGGACAGGTGTTGTGAACCCATCAACCAACATAGGAGCAATATTGTGTGTTTCAGGTCTAGTGTTTGACCTCCTTAGTGTATGATAGTGAATTTATGTGTTAGGTGTGTTACTAGAAACATGTATAAGAATATGTGCTATGTGCTTATGTGATGAAATGCCTGTGTGATACTCTATGTGTATAATATGTGCTCTGTGAAGTATGTTGAACATGCTTAGTGAATTGATGTGTTAAGTGTGGTATTAGAAACATGCTTAGGATTATGTGACATGTGTTGATATGACTAATGTGAGATGTAACATGCATAATGTGAATAGTGAATAAAGTGAATCAAAGTGTAAAGTGGTATGTGAGTGGTGTGAGCTTTTAAATAAGTGAATGTGTAGGTGCTATGTCACAGCCGTGTGTGGTGCACGAGGTCAGGAGATACTCGAGCATGAGTACGAGGTAACAGTGCAGGTTACATAGACCTTAGGGGTGCATATCATGGGCTCTGGAAACATTCCACAGGAGACCAATAGTTTGGCTGCTATTGTGTCGTGGTTCCGGTTGTGCCCGTTTACCCCGTCGAGTGCTGTAAACTTTAAGTCCTTGGTGAACGATCCCGAGTGCAGGCCTAGATACCCGATCCTGATTATTCGGGGCTACGGGGATGTGCTCTTATAGGTCACGATGAGCGGGGTATATTGCTTGGACAACTTACTGATACTCTGAGTGGTGAGGAGTACATTGTGACATAGGGTTGTACTCTGAGTGGTGAAGAGTATAGCAAGCCGATATAGTTAATGGCCACGAGTCTATAACTAGGTAACCACAGTGTGATAAATAGTTAGTGTCTAAATTAGGAATGTGAAACATGGTATATCTGATTACTTGCATGTTGTATACTTTGTATTGCCTTCTACTGCTACTTTCCCATTTTATGGTGATAATGTTGTGCTTATCTCCCTGCATATGTGTTTGTGTGTATATATGGTATATGCTAGATATAGGTACCGAGGAGGCTGTTGTAGCTGAGGATGGCACAGATCATGCATCCGTTGATATGGTCGAGTCAGAGGATGCCCGTCTAGGGGAATTTTGAGTTGGGCACTATCTTTTTCCCTTCTCCGTAGTCCAGGATCGTAGAGCAGGAGCTCTCGATGTCCAGTTTGGCACTATGGCCAAGAGTCTTGTTTTGCTTTCGTTTGATGTTAGCTTTTCTTGATGAGGCACGTGTTAGCCTCTAGTTGACATTTTGGGATGACTGTATGTTTGCTACGCTTCTTATGATGTGACTGCTACTCTAATGTACGTGAGCCCTTGAAGGGGCCACAGACCTTATATTGATGCATATAGTGTATATTTTGTGTGCTTATTTCCGCTGTGTGTTTCGGTTTAAATTTCTACGTATTTTTCTGTTGTATTTATTATCGACAAGCTAAGCAATTAAGGCTAATTAATGAAAAGGTTACTATGATGGGATGAGGGGTGTCTCAGCCTGGATAGAATCCTCCTTTCCCAGGAGTGGCTAGATACATGGAGGGATCCTTCACAGTGGGCATTGGAAAGAGAGAATTGTCTGACCATTGCCCAGTCATTCTCAGGTATTCATCACAGAGTTTGGGGCTTAAACCCTTTAGGTTCAACAATCACTGGTTACAACATAAGGGTATTCGAGATGTCGTCATGCAGAGTTGGGCCTCCTCTATCTTCTTGGGGTGGATGGGTTTCATCCTAAAAGAGAAACTCAAAGCGCTCAAGAGGGATCTAAAGAGGTGAAATAACGAAGTATTTGGGAACTTGGACGTAAAGATAAAATTACTGGTGGAGGAGATCAAGGAAGCTGACCTAAAGTGTGAAAGTGTGGGGTTGTCCTATGAGGAGCTGCAGAGGAGGAAGACATGCTTCTCAGATCTCTGGGTATTATTCAGGAGTAAGGATAGCCTGTTAGTCCAACGATCCAGGTGTAGGTGGCTTAAGGAGGGAGACACCAACACGGGCTACTTTCACTCCTATCTCAATGTAAGGGGAAAAAAGTAACAGAATCTCTACTTTGTATGTGGGTTCGGGATGGATAGAGGGTGCAGCTGCAATTCGAGTAGAGGTTTGTCGCTTTTTCATAAGTCAGTTGTAACACCCCGCCTAATTTAATTATTTAGCTTATTAATTTAAGCATTTTTATGTTTTAAATTAATAGTTAGATAATTAGATTGGGGTGTGATTATTAATAAAAGGGGTATAGGTGGAAGTGGCAAGTGGTTGAATTTGAGTAAAAGAAAGGGTAAATGGGTGTTTTACTTAAGCTAAATAAGGGTATTTTAGTCCAAAGTGGAGGAAACCAATTCTCTTTTTCTTTTCCTCCTATGACTCACTCACTCTCTCTCCCTTTCATTTTAACTACCTCCCTCGTGACTCTTAATTGAAAGAGAGAAAAAGAAGAAAAGAGAAAGAAGAAGGAAGAAGAAGGGAAAAAGAGGCAGGTTTTGAGATTTTGAGAGAGATTAGTGAGACAAACTTGTGATTCCTTCCATCCTTTCATGGAATAGAAGATTGGAGCTAGCTATTTGACATTTGGGGAAAGTGTTGATGAAGCCCTGAGTTGAAGAGAAGAGGAAAAACGAAATTGAAGAGGAGAAGAAGAAGAGGATCAAAGATTCATCACCTAGCTCAAGTTCTTGGAGTTGATTTGTGAGTTCTTCTTCCCTTAGGTGGTGGGCAACCATAAGACCCCCATTAGGTTTTTCTTTCCTTTCCTATTATGTGATTTCATGACTTCTATTTGGGGGTTTGTGCGAAAATTATGAATAGGGAAATGGGTTGTATTTGTTGTTCATTTTGAATGAACTTTTATGATGTTAAATCATGTACTTGGTTGATAATCATGTGTTAAATAAGTTGATTCCTGAATGTATCATTTTTGGTGCCTGATTATGAGCTCTAGTTTCGTAAGAAATGATTTGGAGTTGATGTTTGAAAGGGGATTGTGTAGAAAGGTTAAAAATTTCTGTTGAAATCTCTGTCAAATTTGCTGAGCGAGTTGGAACTCGCTTAGCGAATTCTTGCAATCATCGCCAGGATTCAATTCTGCGCTGAAATCGCTCAGCGATTGAGTCTGCGCTTAGCGAGAGAATCGCTTAGCAAAATTCTCTGCGCTCAGCAAAATTCAGTCAGATTATGCTCAGTTTTTGAAGCTATGATACTAAAACCATAAATTTGAAATGGTACTCGTAAAATGTTTGCGCAGTGCCGGTGCCATTGTGATATAGCTATTGGTGTAAGCCCTTGAGGCCAATTTTTCTTTTGAACTTCTTTTATTTAATGGCTATATCTATATTATCTTTTTTCATTAAAGTTAGATTTTATTATGTTTATTTGAATTATATTCCCTTAACTTTGAATATAAATAAAATTTTTGTTTTTTAATATTATAATTGTAATTTTGGTAATTAAAATATTATAACTTCAACTTAATATAATAAAATTATAATATAATAATATTTGTATGTTAATATTATAATTATAAATTTAAAAGAATAATTTTTTATTCAGTTATATAGCACAATTATTCTTAAGTGTAAATATGTGTGGCATACATAATAAGTAGAAATTCAAAACATTGTGAACATAAATTTGTGAATTTCTATATCTAATAATGATATGAGATAGAAATGATTTCCTAAATAAATATAGAACTAGAATGAATACACAATAAACAAACATTTCTTAAATTTTAAAATGAGTAAAGATGAACTCGTTTCATCCTCTTCAACATTAAGGGTTTAGCACATAATAGTCAAGCAACATTATTTAATTAAATATTATAATAAAAAATGAGTATTTAGTATTCAATTCATTCATCCAAAACACCAATGGGTTGATATATTCATAAAACTGCTTTTGAAGACATGTTTAGGTCCATAAGAATTAATCTGAACATACGCTGTATCTCTTAATGAATTCTTTGTGCATATAGCTTGAGTATGTTGGCAGTGGTGGCTCTAAGGGTGTGCGACCGTACCGGACCCATTTTTTTGGGAGCACCAAAAAAATTTACTTAGGAATGCTGCTACATGTTCAGGTTGATAGATACACGTATAACTATTTTTTTTATAACTCTATTGTAATTTGCTAATTTAGTTTGAACTTTTTAATGTTGCAGTAATCTTAAACTTTTCTTCTGCAATGTTTTATTTCCTTAAGGTAGTCTTAAAACAATTTCTTTGAGGTTGTCTTATAAAAAAAAGAGCACAAATTTCTTAGTTCGCACAGGGCACTCGAAATATCAAGGACAACCCTGTATGTTAGAAGATGAAATATTGTTTGCATGCAATATCTATAAACAGTATGAAATAATTATGCTTAATATCTATATAATATTGTTTGCACTGTTTGTGTGAACGTAGTATGCCAAATTGAAGCATGAGTCTAAGTATGCTATTAGTTAAGTTGACAGACAAAAATGTAAATAATGATGAAAACAGACACAGATGGAAGGAGAAATAGAGTCTAAGTCTGAGTATGCAGATAGACACAAATGCATGCTGAAGCAGATGAACAAAGTGGCAACAGAATTATCAGAATCAGAAATACGGAGTAGCAGAGTTGTTGATTTGTTGCTTTTAAAATTGTTCAAATCAAAGAAGTTAGTTAGTTACTTATTGTAAAGTTTTTTCAAATTAATTAGTTAGTTGGTTATTTTTCTGCATTGCTTAGTTGTTTGCTTAATTTAAACCTATACATAAGGAGCTTGTATGTAACATCCCAATTTTTAGGAAAATTATTTTATAGTTCCGACTACTTAAAAATAAATCATAGAGATTGATCACCTCAATGGTTTGTTAAAAGTATGAGGAACAACAAAGATTTATTGTAAACAATTTACTGTTTTAGTAATTAATTCAGATTAAGAGGCAGTGTAGACGTATGCTATTTTTAGTATGAATTAATCTTGAAAAAAATGTGAAAAATTGTTGTTGATTAGAGAAAATTATTTTATTGAATGAAAAATAATTTTAGGACTTAATAGTTATTTTTAAGTCATAGTTTGGATTTTTATTATTTAGTTATTGTATTAATCGTCTGTTTTATGTCATATTTAATATGACTATTATTTTAATGATTTTGTTTTGATAAATTTTATTGATTGAATAATATCTATATTATAATAGAAATTGAAATTAGTGATCCTCACTAATTTACAGTTTTTATTTCGTTGTGAAAATTTTATCGAATTCTGCCGTAACTAGCGTATTGGGTGAGTTTTAATTGAAACATGCTCAAACGTGATCCAAATTTTATAAAATTTGAGATCTTAGCATTTTCCAATATTTAGGATTTATTGGAATCTTTTTATAATTTTTGGGCATCAGAAAATATATAGGGTATTTTCTACGCCTAGAAATGCCCTAATTGCGACTTTTCGGTTCGCATTTCGAGAAAACGAGAAATGTGAGAACATTTCTCATGCCGTGAGGAACATTTTGGCCAAACAATTATTTTTGGGTGTGGGGTTATAATTAGAATTATTTTTGGGAGTTTTAGTAATTAAAAACCTAATATACGCGAAACGCCGCGCACCCGGTTGAGCGAAAACGCGCCGTAGCGAGACCCTGAGATATTTTGGGCAAAGGGGAGATGCATCCAGCCACTAGGGGAGCTGAATGTGCTTTTAATGATGGCATTTACAAGTGTCAAGGTGTGATTGGTTGGTTAATAAATGGTAGGAAGTTAGTTTAGTTAGTTTGTAACTAGTTTAGTTAGTTTTCAACTAAATGAACAAATTTGTTCCTTCCATGTCCTCAAAATTTCGTGGCTACTCAGCCCTCTCATGATCAGCCCATTCATTTCTTCCATTGTTAAAAACTTGAGAGAGAAAAATTTAGAAAGAGAAAGTATGGATTTTTGGAAGATTTTGGTGATTTAAGCTTCCACCTTTGCTTCCTTCCTTTTCAATCCTTGTTCAATCATCATCATCCTTGATGGGTAAGCTTCATAACCCCTATTGTTTCCTCTTTGCTACCATAGTTGAGTTTTCATGGTATTTGTGTTGTTTCTCATGATTTTAGTTTTGATTCTTGAAGGAAATTGATGTTTAAGCTTCAATCTTCCTTCCTTTCTTCTTAATCCTTGATCCGTCATCTCTAATCTTGTTGGTAAGTGTTCTTGATCCCTTTCCTCTTCTCATGGCTGCAATGATTATGCCTTTCATGATTTTAGGAGTTGTTTTTGCTTAAAGGTGTTAGATTTTGCTAGATTAGCATGACTAGTTCCTTAACCCCTTATTTTCCACCTAGATTAGGCTTGTTCTTGGTTTTTAAAATTTGTGAAAACCTAAATTTTGGGGCTGAACGAAATTAGGGGCTGTTCAAGGTTGTTTTGGTTTGATTTTGTTGGATTTAGAGTTAGTTTTTTGATGGGTTTTAAGTGGTATGCTTGAAACTAGTCTTATATGCATAACAAGCAAGTTTTTGTAAAATCAAATTGGTGAACTTTGGGGCTGGTAACCGTGGCCATTAAGGGCTGTTATGTTTGTTTTAATCAAGCTTTGTTGCTTAAATTTATGATTAACTTGTGTTAAGATGTAGTAATGAGATTTAGCATTTTTAGCAACTTGTGTGGTTTGAAATAAAATGAATTTAGGGGCTGTTTTGGGCCTCCAAAAATCGTGATTTAAGAGCAAGTTTTTGATGATGTTTTAACTTGTATTTAGAGAAAAGATGTGACTTGTTTTAGTGCAAAGTGGTTGTGAAAAACTTGTTTAAATTATAGATGGTTAGACTTTGATGTTTACTTGGAAAACAAGTTGTTTTATAAAGTTGAAAACAATTAAATTTTGGGGCTGTTTATAGTTCCTAAAAACAGTAGCTTTTAGGCATGATTTAAGTGAGTTTGGACTTGTTTTTAATTGTATTAAAGTGGTATGGAAATTGGGTTATGATAGGAAGTTTTGATTAAACAAAAGTTGTAATGATTTAGGAGTTAAAAGTTTGAAAACCTTGAGTTTGTTTTTGTGGTCTTAAAACCGTGACCTATGAGAAGAGTTAGGGTATGATTTTAATTTGATTTCAACCTAAAAGATGTTGTGAAAAGTGGGTAGTGATTTGATTTAGCAAAACAATTCAAAGAAGTATGATTTTGGGAAAAGATTTGGTTTATGTCTTAAGAATTGTTTTGAACTTGTATTGAATTTATTTCTAAAATTTTGTGACATGTTTTAGTGTTTTAAAAAGTGGTTCAAAGTTTGCAAAAATACTATTCATTTGGTGAAACACTATTCCAATTGGTAAATTTTGGTTTAGCTATTTTCTATGTGTGTAGCTTTTGTAAAAGCTTGAAAACTTGCATAGTTTGAACTTGTAACTTGGTATATGACTAGGTGTGATTCAAATGGGTTTAAGTTAGCGAAATTTTAGGTTTCTTAGAGCTTGAAACCGTGGCTACCCTAGAGTCTTAGGACTTGAGTTTTTGGTTCTAATTTAGTTAAGTTTGTGTTGGCAAGACTGAATAGTATTGTGTGACTTAAACCATGTTGGATTAATTTGATTGGACTTGAAATTGATGGAAGTATGTAGCATGTTGTAGCTTACTGAATTGTTAGGTGCTGTATGAAATGCTGTAGCATGTTCTTGGCCCTGCGTGGCATTATGATTTGTGTTGTTTTCCTTTAATCATGTTGGATTTATTGGAACTTGGAATTGATTGGAATTTGGATAATATTGTTGAGGATAATGGGTTAATTAATAATGCGTTGATCGACTGTTATTGGTTGACGACGTACAACGGTAAGTCTGATGCGATTCCATGAGCCGAGAAATGTTTTCATGGTAAACTAAAGGTATTTTTCTAAAATAAGTCGGTGTACAAACAACTTTATGGATCAGAGGGTTAGAAGTTGTTTAAGATATTCTTTTAAAAAGAAAACGTGGTAAATTTTGAAAACGGTTGAGTTAAGTAAAGTGTTTGGGAATTATCCTAGCGTATTATTTAGCTCAACTAGGGTTTCAACTACCTAGAGTTAACGAGTATTTTCAGATACATAGGAGTAATATAAGAATAGAGAAAGAGAGTTCAAAGATCGAGTTTTTGAAAGATTAAAACATAGGGAACCTAGTGTTCCTATTGGGCATATGGACTATGTGTCCTGTGCTGGGACTTAATGTCCTACTTGTGTGCGCATTTTCTTGGTTTAGGATTGGACCTAGTGTTCCGTATGGCGTGCCTAGTATCTCAATCTAAAAAATTGAGCCTAGTGTTCCGCATTACGTGCCTAGAGTTCTGATCTGAGATTAAGACTAGCGTTCCGCAATTGAGCACCCGGACTTTGTGTCCTGTGTTTGCACTCTAAGTAATTGTTAAAGGTATTTTGGCTTAAAAATAAGCATGAGGGTTGTAGTATGACTAGCCTAAGCTTATAGATAAGTAGAAATGGATCCATGCTAGATAAAGAATTTGATGAAACTCGGGTTCCAATGACCCAAATCTAAATGAGTGATTTATTTTGGTACAACCTCACCTAGGTAATATAGGAATTGGAAGCATGAACATTCACTAAGTAGAGTGAGTGAGTTGAGGTGTCGTCGATCCGCATTGATTAATTAAAACATTACTCGGGCGCTCCCTACGGTGAGCATGCCATATTGTTGAATTTGTTGGATATCACTTGGGCGTTCACTACGGTGAACATGCCATATTGTTGAATTTGTTGGATATCATTCGGGCGTTCACTACGGTGAGCATGCCATATTGTTGAATTTGTTTGGATGCATACTGACCATTGAGCATCGACACTTGGAGCGTTTGATTGTCTTCAGGACTTCTAAAGGACGAGTTGTCACCCTATGCCCGCGTGGCAGAAAGGCTTTGTGGCAAGCCTTTGTGGCAATACCCTTGGTAGGGGAGTTGATTTGGACGTTGGGAAATAAAGTTCCTCGTCACTGCTGACCTTGTTTAAGGCTGCAGGTGTATACACAAACTAGCCATACTGCATTGACATGCATAGCTAACCGCATTTATGATATGTGATGAATTGTTTGATGAATTGGATATTGTGATGACTTGATCACTTATCTGTTGATAGACTTGCCTGCTCACATGCAATGGTTTGATATTGTAGTGACTTGATTGTTGATCTGTTGGTTGTGTTGGTTGCTCACATGCAATGGTTGATATTGTAGTGACTTGATTGTTGATCTGTTGACTGTTTTGTTTGCTCACATGCAATGCTTGATATACCATGCTGATTGTGTGCGGTCTATTAAGTATGTATATGTATATAAAAAGCGTGTTGTTGTATTATATATGTATATATTGTTTGCATGCGACATAGCCTACGATAAACTCGTGGACAAAGGATTTACCCTTGCACTGTTGTTGGATTGGATGTCCTTATGGATGTCACTTCTAGATGGAGTTCGGTAGCTGTTGCAGCTTCGTCTTTTAGGAGCATTGAAGATTGAGCCAGTGGAGGAAGATTCCACTGAGTACTTCATGTTTGATCTTCTGAAAGCTTTCTCGAAGAGTTGTAGTGTCAGCCAGCTTAGCTTAGGGTTTTGTCGTTTGCGTAATTCCCTATTGTTTTGTAATTACTCTTTCTAGAAAACCTCGCCTCTATGCGAAACGATTATGTTACATTTTATGTTATATGGAATATTGATTGTGTTGCGTTATACTCTGATATTTGCAAAATACTGACTTGCATTATTTAGAAAATTGTAGTACTCTTTATGTCTCATTTTTGAAAAGGGTTTCAAAGAAAAGAAAAAGAAAAAAAAAAGTTACTTCTATTTTTCCATTGCGAAATACATTAGAGTACTCTTTAACTGAAAGCATACAAGCATTAAATGTTTTCAGCATTAGATTGGGTTGCACAGTAGCGCTCCGGAAACGGGGTGTTACATTGTAGGTTAATTTTTAAAAGTAATGAGAATAATCTCATTGATTTTTTGTGCTCCTCTTAAAAGGCTATCTTTTGCAATTTCTCATTCTAGAAGTTTTCTGTCCTATGGATTTTATTTCTCATGTAGTATCAAAGCTCTTTTCTTAGGGAGCTCTACTACTACTGCGTAAGATTTTTTATATCGGATTCTTGAAATTATCTTCACTATTTTCCACTGATTGATTCACTACATGAGACGGAGCAACTGGCAGAGTCTTTCTGCGGCGATTACAGCAGAACCGCCTCCTGTTCATTTGCTACGGCAATTTGTGTGGCGGTTCAGCCAACCGCCTCTCATTAAAGGCAATTCGTGGCAGTTTTAAAGCATTATGCGGCAGTTAACTCATCTGTAGTGGTTGTATGGAATACGGCGGTGGTGAAATTAAAAAAGGTTTAAATTTTTTCACAAAAAACTAGTATTTTCCCTCTCACTCTAAAACTTTCACTCTCCTTCTTGAAACCCCCAAATTCCCGTTTCCTTCTCGCTCAATATACCCCCAAAACCAGTGTGTGTTCAAACGAACCCTAAAACCTAAAATCGTATCTCCTTCTCATTTCACCCTTCATAAACGGCTTGGGAGCTCAGTTGGACAAAAGTTTCGTCATTTTACAAAGAAGAAGCCGAATCTCCTTCTCTCAGTCCCAAGGTTCCTTTTTTTATTCCTCAAGGTTTCATTTTGTTTCTCAATGTTGGTTTTGTTTTGTTTCTCAAGATTCGTTTTGATAATTTTGTTTCATTTTATATCTCAAGGTTTCGTTTTGTTTTGCATTGCGTAAACAAAACCTAAACTTTCTCAAGAAGCCAAATTTCCATCTCAGCCTCATCTGAGCACTTACAGCTTCGCCGGAGCACTGCTGCCACTACCTTGCCAGGGAAAGCCTTCGTGTGGTCAACATTGAAAGCCTCTGTATGTCAATTTTTACTGTAACTAATTTTTGGTATTTGATATTATTTGATTTTTTATTTTTTTTTCCTTTTTTTTTCCTTCATTCCATGATTTCTTTATCACTGTCTCCCATTATTATGGCTAGATTCATGTTGGTGGTGAACCGTAGACTGATAATGTTCCATCAGGAATTATCATGCTTGGTGTATTGGGAATTCAAAGAAAAGGAACTGACTACTTCTTCAACTAGTTTATTTTTTCTTTCCTTTCTTTATTGTACTGTAATAGTAATTTTGTTGTATTGGCTGATGTTGTCTTTATATTTTAATTTATAGATGTTATTGCCTTGTCAGCTTTTTGGTTTATTTAACTAAGGGAGAAGCATGTTCTGTTTTGTTTTCTTATACCACTTTTCTTACCTTTTGTCCTATTCTGCTGTGTTTTTAATATGCACCAAATATAGACCTTGTCCTATGTGCTTTTAGGCTAGATTATACATTTAGTCCTATATGTTTATTTTAGTTTTTAATTTGGTCCTCTACATTTTATTTGTTTCATTTTGGTCCTCTTCGTTTTATTTTAGTTTTCAGTTTGGTCCTTTCTGTCACTAAAAGCCAATTGTCCGTAGCTAGAAGTCCATTTTCCAAAACGTTAATTGGCTTTTAGCTACGGACAATTGGCTTTTAGTGACGGAAAGGACCAACCTATTGTAACGTTTGAAACGTAAGGGACCAAAACGAAAAAAATAAAATGTAGAGGACCAAATTGAAAACTAAAATAAACATAGAGGACCAAATGTATAATTTAGCTGTGCTTTTAATACCTCTTCACATGGCATGGACCTTGTTCTATGTGCTTCCGGTTGTTCCTGTCTTTCTATTGCTATATTAGATATTTCTTTTCTAAATTTTCTCTTAACTTTTGCTATTTTAGATATGGTTTCTTTGTCTAAGTTCTCAAGAGCTGCTTACTAGTTTTTGTTGTCTTGGTTTTACTTTGCATAATGATAAAAGCTGCAATTGATGTGTTTATTTTTTTATGACTTGTTTCATATTTTTGAATTTAGAAACAAGATTGTATGGAAATGGATAAATCATGGATTACAAAGCCACAAAATTCATCTGAGTATAAGCAAGGGGTTAAGAGATTTATTGAGTTTGCTTTCACACGTAGTTCTAGTTCTAGTGATGAAAAAATAAAATGTCCTTGTTCTTTGTGCGGTTTTACAAAACCGCAAACTAGGGAAGTCATATATGACCATTTAATTTGTAAACCATTCCCTAAAGGATACACTTATTGGTTCTTTCATGGGGAGTCTAACTCAAGAGACAATAGTAATATGGCAAGTGGAAATGTGGTAAATGTGTCACAAAACATTGTGGTCAATGAAGATCCAATTCAAAACATGATTAATGATGCTTTTGGAGTTAATGGGCATTGTGCAAATGCTACAAATGAAGGCATTGCCCAAGGTGAAGAAGTGACACCGAATGTAAGTCAACAAGGGTGTGGAGCTAGAGAATTTTATGAATTAGCTAGGATGGAGAACAACCTTTGTATGAAGGGTGCACAAAGTATTCTAAACTTGCTTTTATAGTGAAGTTGTATTATATCAAATGCCTTTGTGGGATGACTGATAAGGCTATGACAATGATCTTAGAACTATTACAAGATGTATTTGAGCATGCAAAGATTCCGGGTTCACTCCATGAAGCAAAGAAAACTATAGCCAAGCTTAGGTTGGACTGTGAAAAGATACACGCATGTCCAAATAATTGTATGTTGTATTGGGGTGTGAATGAAGACATGAAAACATGCAAAGTATGTAACAAGTTTAGATGGAAATCATGGACAAAAGGTGGTGAGATTGAGGCATCCAATGATGGAAATAGTATGAAGAAGGTGGCTGCAAAAGGTTTTCATTACTTTCCACTGAAACCGCACTTGCAGAGATTATTTTTGTCTACAAAGACCGCTGATGATATGAGATGGCATGCTGTAGATAATACTAATGATGGCCTGATGAGACATCCTAAAGATTCTAAAGCTTGGAAGACATTTGACTCAAGAAACATCTCATTTGCATCAGATCTGTGAAATGTTCGTCTTGCATTATGTTGAGTATGGCTCATATTGTTGCTGGAAGTTGGGCTGACGCTCAAGCGGAGCGTGAGCGCAATGAGCGGAGCGTTGTGTTGGAGTGTGGCGAGAGGGTTGGGGGTGCGGGAGGCAAAGCCCCCCGCGGTATGGTACAGGGTTATTAATGTAATTGTATCGCACTATTAAGCAGTATAAATACTACGCTTATGTGACCCTATTTTGATATAATAGAAAACAGTCGCAACAACTCCCGTGGAGGTAGGCACAACTTATCGAACCACGTAAATCATGTCTCCTTTTATTTCTTTGCATGTGTGCGTGTGTTTGTTCTCGATTAATCTTTAGAATCCTGTTTGCGTGTGTTCCAACACATTAGCTACTGACGGTTTTAATCCATCTGGTAGTTTAAGCGCAAGTTATAGCATTTGGCCAATTATTCTCATACTTTACAACACCCCTCCACGGGTGTGCATGAAGCCGACATCATTTATCCTTTCAACGATAATTGTGGGTAAAAAAATGCCTGAAAATAATATAGATATTTACATGGAACCTGTAACGACCCGTTTCCAGACCGCTACTAAACTAGAACCAATCCTATATATGACGCATTTTTAATATAGTACTCTTGTGCCCTTTAGAAAATGCGGTGCATTTTTTTAAAAAAAACAACAATACCCGTAAGCACACTCAGAGTAGCCACAGCGTTTAGAAACATGATGCAATCTAGACACAAGACAAATGCACTGAAAATACATACACATATATATAAACAAGGTAGTCATAAGTAGTGCATACAAAAGAAAAGCAGTGCACAAATATGTACAAGAGAATACACCTAAAGTATGAGAATCCTCGCGAGAATAATCATACCCCGGGGGTACTCCCGGCAGACACCCACGCAGGGGGCTGCTCCAAAAGTATACCACCAGTCTACCCTGCAGTACAAAAAAGACATCCGCCAGACTGGTCACCAAAACAAACTATACACCATAAACAAATCCTACAGTCATCCAAAATATAAACAAGCAGTCAAACAATCACAACATCTACAGATAGCTATCCAGATCCTCGGACGGATCCTCCTCCTCCTCCTCCTCGTCCATCGGGTCCACTGCATCCTCGCCGATCAAGTCAATGAAAGGTTCCGTAGCAGGTACACCCTCAAGCACGTCCTCCTCTATCAACGCCTCATCCAGAAATCTTGCGCCGCTGCACCCTGCCTCACCGCACTCTCCTCAGACGGGTGAAAAGTGTCCCGGTGGGGTCGGGGTCCTGACAAACACGGGGGTAACCGGCTCTGCCTCAGGGTCAGATCCTGCCAAAGAACTCGGAATGGCAGCCGCCCTGGAAGTAGAAGTTCCTACAGTCCCACGTCTAATCACACTCTTCCGAGAGGTCCACCGAATCCTCGGTCCTCTGGCTCGGGAAGCAGTACACCTCAGAATCTCAAGAGGTCCCTCTGGCGAAGAAGATGATGCTGGCATCGCCCGCTCTCTCTGAATGCTGTGGCTAGCATCCACCACCTGCATCGTCCGGATCGAAAAGCAAACTGTACGTCTAGATGTCTCCTGTCTCACCACTAGTACATCTACTCGAAAACTCTGTACAACTTCCCGGTATATACAACACGACGGGAGATGGGGTCTAACTCCATCGCCGAAGGTGCCTCGATGTCTGGGAAATCAAACACGATCTCCGGCGATGTCGTCATCACCGGTATCACCAGTGTCTTCGCCATCGCTTGGGTTGCCATCATCGGTTGAAGAAACCACAGGAAAGGGTCAACTTCTCAAATAATCATAGAAACAACAAAACATAGAACAAGAGATAACAAAATGCACAAATGCCCCATAATGCAACTCAAGACTCTCTCCCAAAACATTCTCTGAAATTTCTGGAAAGTAACGCCGATCCATCCACTGAATACCAGTTGTAGCCTTGGGCTGTCCTCTCATCCTAGGACATTTAGCTCAAGTTCCTTGACATTACGACGTCTAGCTCAGCTGCCGAAAATTCCAGCCGGAGCATTTTAGGGGATCTTAGCACCCTAGGTTAATCGGATCGAAGCTCAAAAACGTCACGACAAACTCTCACAACCCCAATGAATAAATTGACGTACACGATGATTCAATGAAGCAAACTCGAATAATTATTCAACCTCATATTAAATAAATATTCACACAGAACTCATCAGACATAACACAGTTCAGCAATTCATAGCAAGACAATGCAACCAAGTCATATCGCAAACAATCAGAATACAATTCACCCCTTTGCAACTCAGTGGAGTTAACAAAGAGGAAAACAAACAAGTGTGGGGGGTTGAGGACAGCTACCAACCTCTTGCAGACAAGCCCACTAAATAATCAGTATAGATATCAGACAATAAAATAGACGGCGGGTACGAGACCCTCACTTCGAACCCTGAGGTTCTCAGACTTCTTCGCTTTAAGACTTAAAATTAAATCCTATGCAATATCTAAAGTTGCCCTTACCAAAGTCGTCCGCTAGCGTGGTACCGTACGCCTCGTTCCCACGTCGCACGAACTCGGAATCCACAAATCCTATCACCACAAGGCAAGCTTAGCATAATTCTAAGACTCAACTTAAAACCTTAGGCTCTCATCCTAACCCTTTATCCTAGCCAAACACCATCCCATAGAACTTAATTTAAAATGTTAGCTTTTTAAAGAATCTTTTTTTCCAAATTTCAAAGGCCTAGAAACAAATCAATCAATCATTTAAAAACAAGTTCACAAAAATAGTTTTCCTTCCAAACCTCCCTTGAGCTCTCGGCTTTTACACCCTTTTTTTTTCTAAATTTTTTTTGCAAAGCTTCCTTTTAAAATTTAACAAGCCATTTCTAAGTCATTTAGCTATACACCAAGACATTGAAACATCAAGACACTTCCAAGACATATTCCAAAACATATGCTAAAACATATACCACTTTCCAAAATCATGTTTTTCACAAAATCTAACTACTCAAAGTTTAAATTATACATGCATACATCATAACAAGTTTTTGCAAAGAATTTCCCTTTTCCTACACCTATAGGGCTTGCGGCCCTTAGCCCAAAATTAGTGATCAATTTGCAAAATTTCTAACAATGCATTAGTCCCATTTCACATGACATTTCTTTTCAAGACAACAAGTCACAATTCAAGACAAATCTCAACCATGTTCCAAAACTATTTTTCCAAAACATTCAAGAGTAAGGTTTTCAAAGAAATATTTCTAATTCTTTTGATCCAAACCATTTCAACTATGACAATAACAGTGCTAATAACTAAAGGACAAGACCCAATCAAGCTCCAAAATGATTTTTAAGTCCCTCAAGAACAAAGTTTCCATATGCAACTCACTAACTTTCTTACTTATACATATCCAACAAATCAATAACAATTGTATCAACCCAAACATATTATTCATCAACTAATTACATACTTCTTCAATTAAATCTCACAATTCCCTTCTTTTCAGGAATAGGTTTTCATCATAATAATTACCCAACAACTTTCAATTCCAAAGCTATGAGTTCAATACAACAACAATAATATCAAAGAGCTTAAATAACCAACTAATTATTTGATTCACCAAGGATCACACATTTTCCCTCTTTTTCTCCCTTGGGGTTTCGCCCTAGGGTTCCAAGAAAGGGGAATGGAAATGTTCATCTCCTCTTGATCACAATCAAGCACAAAACCAACACAAAACAAGCATAAAAATGAAGTAGAAAAAAGAAAAGATCACCACCTCTCCTACTCCTAGAGCTCGCGGCCTAGGGGCTGTTTTTGGAGAAGAAAAGGTGATCTCCACTTGATTAGGTGATTGAACTAGATGATGATGGAGAGAAAAAGATGAACCTAGCAAGTTGTATGAAGGATTGGGGGTCAAAAGAACTCAAGAACCGAAGAACAAGAAAGTGGCCATGGAGGTTAAGCACTTCTCTCACTAGAAAAGGAAGAAGATGAAGTTGTGAGGGTTAGAGAGTGGAGGTCACGATGGGGGCTGATTATAGGGGAGGGTTTTATTTAATTTTGTCACTTAGAATTAAAACTAGGCTAAAAATGATTTAAGGAAAAAGTAATTTAAACTAATCACACATTAAGAGACACCTTGCAATAAAGCAAAGATGCTAATCACATCAAGTAATCTATCCCATCTAATCTTATATCTCTTATAATTACCCTCTAATTCTAGAGTCTAAGGGTTGCTAAAACATGGCGTCGAGGAACTGCGTTACCGATTAATTCATGCTGATAAACTCGCAAAAATTAATCTAACGAGAAATTAATTCATCGCGTGATAATATTTTATTATAAATAATAAAAACCATATCAAACACTCAAAAATAATCACAACAAGTTACGATTCGATTTTCATCAAAATTGGGGTTCATTTAAAATGTTATCTCACAAAACTCGCCTTTGATTCAAACGCGATTTAAACTTCGTTAGAATTTTTCGACGATATTTGAACCATAGGTTAATATAAAATATTAACTCTCAATTCTAATTTGATCTTGATTTATTTAAATCACTTGCTTAGCGAACAAGAAATTGCTTATTATAGCATAAATACGACAGAAATACACTATAATAACGCTAAATAATGCATCGCGAAAAATACAGGTGTTGCACAACCTTTAGTCAAAGAGCTGAAGGAGTTATGGAATGACGGTGTAGATGCTTATGATGCTTCAACTCGAAAGATGTTCAAATTGCACACAGCTTTGATGTGTTCAATTAGTGACTTTCCTGGGTTAGGAACTCTTTCTAGATGGAACACGTATACAAGACAAGCTTGTCCGACTTGTAACTTTGACTTTATTCCCTGTCACCTACCACATAGTAAGAAATTGTGTTTTATGGGTCATCGTCAGTTTCTTGATCGAAGACACAGATTTAGATTGAACAGGATACTGTTTAATGGAGAATAAGATATGCGCAATCCACCTAAAATATTATCTAGTTCTAATATCCTTGAACAAATTAAGAATATCAATGTCACCTTTGGTCAAACACTTGAAATAGGTGGAAGGGGAAAAAGATCATGTGGTGGTGGGCATACCTTGCAAGATGGCACTCAACAATAGAAAATGAAAAGCATATTTTTTGAGCTTCTGTATTGGGAGCATAATTTATTACGTCATAATCTTGATATTATACATATTGAGAAGAATGTATGCGACAATATCATCTATACCTTGCTAAATGATGGTGCAAAGTCAAAATATCATATCTTTCACTATGCCAAGTGATTGCTTGTATTTTGGTACTATTTGAACTGATTGGTGTATCTTAATTTACTGCAGGATCTTGGCAGCCTATTGTACTAAATTTAAGATTTGTTACATTTAAATGACACTAGTGCAAAAAAGGCAATTTATGCCGGTTAAACTTGACATTTACCACCGGTTTTTGTGCCGATGTAGATACTGTCGGTGTTGAACGTAGACCTTTTTACACCGGTTTTATAACAGTGTAAAAAGAACATTTATTACACCGGTTATTAACATAAATAGGTACTAAATTAGACAATAAACACCGGTTTTGCTTAAAAACCGGTGTGTAATGTTATCATTTCACACCGGTTATTTCCATAACCGGTGTAAAATAGTCTATCTTTTTTTTTAACAATTCGGTCTATTTTTATATCCTTTCCTGCCCAAATATGCATGGCACCAGAATTGATCAAAAACATGCAGCATTACTGAATATTTCACAAATATTTCAACAAATTCACAAACTTAAATTCATAGAATTAATTCACAAATATTTTAACAAAAGTCACAAACTTAAAATATAAACATTATACAAATTAACTTATATATAAAAATTCTTACTGGCACCAAATGCATGTGCCTAGCTAGCTATATATGTATAATTTCTTTGGCACAAAATGCATGTGCATATAAGTGATATATAATATTGTTTTCTATACATATATATATACACACTAATGCTTTCTATTACATTTTTGGCCATGGGGTTTTCCGGATCCATTGTTTTCACCTTCTTTCTCTTGTTGTAACTTCATGTTTTTCTCCTCATGCAGTTTCAGAAAGATTTCTGCCCAACTTTCTCTGAGTTCTTTTATATCATCACTCCCAAATGGTGATGCGTCATTGAATATCTACAATTAACACCAAACATATATTAATATTAAGTTAATAAACAACTATATGCATGCTAAAAACAGAAATAAGACATTATATATTGAATAGTTTTAAAAATTCTAATATATACCAACTCCCATTGACCAACAATATCAGTTGAGATGATGGTTAACATGTTTTTCTTCACATAGTAGCCACAGGCATAGCCGTTATTTTGTCTAGGGGTCTACAAAAATATGAATAACTTAGAAGCATATATATGAATGATATTTAACTATTAATACACATTAAACTAGCAATATTAAATAATGTAAATAAATTTTCGGGTAGACAATGTACTTATTATAGGAATCACCCATCTAATAGACTTCTTCTTCTTCTTGCCTTTCAACAGGTAATATCCCTCCATAGCTCTGAAAATTAAATGAATTCATCAAATTAATGCAATATGTTATAGATCTAATAAAAGACAAATCAATGTGTATATATATGTTAAAAATGAAAGCTCATTCTTATCTCCCAATTACATCCTTAATGTCTGTCGTTGGTTGATAGTGCAGCGAACACAACCAAACAACCAAACAATCATCAGGGCAAATGATAAACAATTGCCAGTGTTCCCTGCAACATTGAACAACAATAATTAGACAAAAGCAAACTAGGCTAACAATTGGACAATACAGTTTACATGTACTTACCTATTCAGAAACAGTCCAAGGTAACATTTTCTTCGCTCAGAGTCCATTTTATTTTGTATGTATGTTTGCACTGTCATTTGAGGTAACGCGCTTTTGCCGGTTAAAATAATATTGTTTGGGTGAAAGAACCTAAACAGATCGGACTCCTTTATCGCACAGAGGCGATGAAGATACCTAAGATGTTGAACCAAATGTTAATTATAATTGATAAATGCATACAAAATAATATTTATAAAGTAATGATACTTACGTGCACCATACTTACAAGATTTCACTGGACAACCATGCTTCACCATCACTGATCTAGTCAATGTCCTTCTTGTCAACAGCAAACCACTGAAAGATCTCGTGGTCATGCTCCAAGTCTACAAAGAAGCTGTCGCCGTCACCTATGAGAAGCCTCATTTTTAAGAATAAATCTTCTCTGTTTGGCTAGTTGTCATCATCATCTGGTGAACAGCTTCCCTTAGTGCTCACATGCACAGTACCTCTAAGACCACAACAATCATGAGGAGCGTTATGGCTGCTTCCAACACCCATAGATTGTAGCGCCTGCATTAAATAAAGTAAAAAATAAATAACATGTAAAATTCATAGTAATTTTTATTTCATTAAATGTGTCAAGTTATACATACCTCCTTCACCGCCTCTTGGATCTCCTTTTGCCGCATTAATGATATCTCCCTTCGGGCCTCCTTCACTGCCTCCTGGATATCATGTTTTCGAGTCACGGACTTCTCCCTTTGGATCTCCTCTCGGATCTCCCTGGACTTCTCCTCTAAGAGCTGGTGAAGGTCCTCCTTGGATATATCAACTGTGTTGCGGCGTGAAGATCATCCATAGTATTTCCTTAGGCCAACACCCCAACCAGCAGTGCGGACACGACCAGGGTGCTCTTATGTTCCAAGGGCAACAGTCAAATATCCTGGCATCCTTGTGGAACAAAAGTACCCTCTGTACTCTGTACAGTCAGGCCATCCTACAACACATATAAGTAAATTTCAAATTAATACATTGTGTAATGCAATGCATAAGTTGTAAAACAATTACATTGATCAGTGAAGATATTTTCTTACAATTCTTGAAGCCATTGAGGCTGTGGCATCAGATGTAAACACTCCTGAACGCTTTTTTTGGGCCATCAACCAAAGCTTCTCTCGTAAAGGTGAGGGTGGCTCATCAACAACTAAGCCATCACCCGCCTCTTCGTTCAATTGTTTCCTCCTCTCTTCAATTATATTGGCCTTAAGCTTAAAATAACCCCCACGAGACATTACGTGGGGGTATAGATTCTTTGATGCATTTTCCTTTCCTTTTTTGCTTTTGGCCTGTTACAAATAAGACACAACAAATTATAAGTCATTAAAAATATTAAATTAGCCATGCCATGTAAAAAAAAACCATGATTTCAACTAACCAGAAAATCTTCTTCATGACGGCTCTGAACAAACAATTGCCAGTCTTCCTTGGAGATAAAATTATATTTTGCAAATGGTGTTGTGTTGCCATCTACATATATTTTCCCAAATACATAGATCTTGGAAAACATGACCTTAAACTGCTTCTAACGCTCCCATTCATAAGTAAGAATTTTTTTTCCTAAGCTTTTCATCATTAGGAACAGTCCAAGTTTGCTACAATTACACAACAAAATTGTGGTGTTACTATAAATGTAGTTAAACATATATATGGATAATTTAATAAATTATAATAAAGAATTGTGTTAAGAGTAAATACCATGACATCTTACCAAATCCTATCCTTGATTTCTTTGTGTACGTCCTTCCACAACTTTGCATGGATAGGAGCCTTGCTACGAGCAATGTACCTGACATAACTCTTGAATTGTACCATTAGGTCTCCAGTGGGAAATAAAGTAACATGATCAAAATTGATAGGGTACTTCTGATTAACGCCACATCCTGCAATGAAACGTGCCATGGTTGTGGCACGTCTGCTACTTCTCTTGGTGGGAGAGGAGCTTGATGTATAGCCATGATGCCTGTTTACACACAAAGCACAACAATGGTAACACTCGTTCAAAAATACATATGCATGGAAAACAACAACAAAATGCATCAGAAAACCATCTAATTTTATCAAGTTAATTAACTCATCACAAACCAACAAACAATAGTAACTGAAAATCCAAAAAAAACAAGAAAACGAGAAGCTCTGCTTTCATGTCAACAATAACATTAACAAATAAGATATCAATGGTCAGTTGTGGGTAGGGAAGGAGTTTGAAGTAGGAGAATGGGGGTTCGCTTCCCCTCCCCCACTAACTAGGAGTCCACTATCATATTACTAACTAAACACTAACATTGGCTACTCAAAAAAAAACAACAAATAAGATATTTTTAGGAACAACGTTACCTGAGAAATAATCAGAGACGACAACGTGTGGCGGCAGTAACCAAGAGAAAAATGGCGGCAACGGTAACAACTGCGAAAATGAGAAAGAAAATGACGACGGAAATGAGAACATAGGAAACCATGCATGAAACAAAGGAATGCGAGCTAAAAGCGAGAGAAAGAGGAAGGAGAACATAAGCGAAGTAAAGAGAGATAGAGAGCATTACCAGGATCACGATCGGAACAATGGCAGCGGAGGTGATTAAATCGTGAGAGTGAAAGGGAAAATGGAGGCGGTGGTTCATTGTCAGAGTGAATGGGAAAGGTTTTCTGAAATAAAGAGGGAGAATGAAATGTTTTGTCACTCGCGCGATTAAAAAGAAAAATTTAACACCGGTTATTTAACATCGGTTATTTATAAAAACTGGTGTAAAACATAATAAATTTAAATTAATAAAATACTTTTACACCGGTGTTTACGATAACCCGGTGTGGAAGGTCTTCTCTTTATTCAAAAATTTTAAACATATTACACCGGTTATTTTACAAAACCGGTGTAAATATTCTGTCATGACAAGTTTTTATATATATTTTTTTATTTTTTTTTAGTAAAACTTTTTTCTTTCTTTTATAACGCATTTACACCGTCCACCAGTTCTTATGTTTTCATCTGCACCCTTTTTTTAGCCAATAGATGTGTTTCGCATTAAATGTTCCTTTTCATTATAAATACACCATTTCACAACTTCTTCCTCATTATCATCACAAAGCTCCAGTTACGTTTGTGTTAATTCTCTGTTTTGATGTTTGTTGTGTGTGTACGTTCGTGTCAAAGCTCCAGATACACTATAGCTCGTTCAAATGGCAAACCGCTATATCCTTTGTTACGCTTCTGAATTTTTCGTTGTCTATACGATTCAGTACGTCGCTTCTGCGATTAAGTACGTCACAAAAAAGCGACGTACGTACTTAATCGTATAGGCAGTGGAAATTTGGAACGTGACAAAGGATACAGCGGTTCTGCCATTTGAACGATAAATCATGTTATACCGATTATTTATAAAACCAGTGTGAAAGGTTTAGACAAATCAGTAGTTAATTACAAAATTGCCACCGCGTTTAATTCTACACCAATTATTTGAATAACCGGTGTAGAATGCTACGCGTAAATTGTATTAACTCACATATTAATTGCAAAATTGTCACCGCATTTATATTTACACCTGTTATATATGAAACCGATGTAAAATGGTAAACTGTTTTGCCTTTCGTGTACTGGTGTGAATTTATTTTGTCTGTCAAAAGAATATCCTTTGCCAGATTTAGGTTTAGTGTAGATTGTAGAGTTTTTAATCCTATGCTATTTAGTTTTGTCTTGTAAAGTGCTCATTTTATTAGCATTGACTCTATCTTTATCATCTAATTTTAGACTACAAATTTTGGCGCACCCGCAGAAGCAAGATCCTCTTCCTTTGCCAGTCATGCACCCCAAACTCATAGACCATCATCTACTGTTTAGTTCTTGTTTTAGGATTTGTTATAAACTAGCACTTTGTAGAACCATTTTTATCTTTGAGACAGTTTAGTCAGATTGTGTTATCTGTGAGACAGTTGTAGTCAGATAGTGTTATTTTACTTTTTAAGTATGAATCAACTTTTTGATTATTTTTATATGTTTATGATTTTCTTTTGGTGGGTTATATGTTTATGATTTTATTATTGTATCAAATTTGACTTGAAAACAAAAAATTCAATATATTTATGTTTATGTGTAATTTTTAGACACACACAGTTAGCACAAAATTTTTTAAAAAAAAAAAAAGCTAAAAAAATGTAATCGCAGAAATCCAAACCGCCGCAGTTTGCTACACAACCGCCGCAATACTAGATCACCAGTTGCTGCCCTAGTTGTCCTTTCGCAGCGGTTCCAACCGCCGTGGTATAAGCCTCCGGTGGGTATCGGTTGCACGTAACCGCCGCAGTTTGACTTCTCGGCAATGGTAACCGCGGCGATGGCACAACCGCTGCAGAGGAAATTTAGCAGCAGTTGTAATAGCCGTAGATTGACTATTCTGACTGTCGCCGCTGTCCTTTTCCCTTGTAGTGATTCTTGTTTTTTTTTCATATTCAACCCACAATGGAGAATCCATATCCAACTTCATTTATATGAGCATCTGAATAAAAACTCCTATGGAGTTTTTGTCTCTCCACTACTTGTTGAAGATAATTGCCATTCTTGGTAGAGGGCTATGAATATGGAGTTGAAGTCGAAGAACTGGTTGGCTTTCTTCCAGGAAACTCTTTCCAAACCAGAAGTTGGAATTGTAGAGAGTTTGTACCGTGATATACATGCAACACTTTAGTGCTTTCTTGGATCACTCATTCTATATTTTTCTATTGTACAAAGTGTTATGTGATTGGAGACAGCCCTAAAAGTCTGGAATAATTTGTAGGAAAGCTATTATCAAGGATCACATCTTAGATTTGAAAGAAGAAATTTGCATGTTTAGGCAAGGTGATTTATCTATAACAACCTACTACCCATGTTTTATGTACTAGCGGTAGGAATCAAATAATTTCATACATGTACTTCTTTTGCTTAATTGTCAAGTACCTTGGTTGTAACCTTGTTCCGACCATTAGAAAATATAAAAAAGATTATCATGTTACTCGAATCTTGAAATGATTGAATGAATAATATTTTATTGTATAGTCTCAAATTGTGATTATGGAACCATTGCCATGCGTTAACAAGAAGTAATAAGGTAGTGTGTTCCCTGAGCCATTTTAAAAGTTTTAAGAAAATTAGCCCCATTCTTGTTAAATTGCCAAATGGTAACCATGTTGCTGCTAACATTTTTATTGAAAAGGCAAAGAGAAATTTTATTTATATTGGAGGACCAAGGCTCAAGAAAAGCCTAATCCACAAAGAAGTAACAGGTTACCAAAATATTGCTATCAAGTCAAAAATCTAATAATGCATGTCCTTTCCTATTTCTTACAAATGATAGAGCAAGTAATCATAATCGACGGAATAGTTTCACTCCTTTTCCGGCAGCAAATGTATTTCTTGATCACCAAATTCCACACAAAACAAACCCCACTCTAGAACAGCCAAGACATTGTCTTCACATGGTGCAATATTTGTCCTTTATTATGACAGCAAATTGCAAACTACATCAGGCAACAAGTGTATATAATGCTCTTTTTAAACATGTTCTCCACTTCATGCTGTTGTAGTGAGCACTCCACGTAAGCTTCCCCTTGGTGCACACTCTCCGAATGTGTGTTTAAAGCCTGCATCCTCCAGCCCTCCAAAAAAGTTGCTGCACATACAGGGCCGGTCCTTAGTTTTTGGGTGCCCTGGGCGAACCAAAAAATCGTGCCCTCATAATTATTTAAGTATCGTTCTCTTTGCATTTTTTGTTACAAAATCATCGATAATACGTTCATAATCAAGACTTTTTACTAAATCAGTTTTAATTGAAATCAAAGCAAGACTATTTAATCTATCTTGTAACATAGTATATCGTAAATAAGATTTTAATAATTTCAATTTGGACAAGTGCAAAACTACTAATTAATAAACAAATGAGAGTGGTAAAAGCATAATTCAAAACCTTAATTCAAAATTCATTAAAATACTTGCAAAAAGCACCACCAAATCAAATGATTCACTACCTTCTATTTTCCTGCTACGGCAAAACAGTGCGAGACACACGTTTTTATCTGACACGGATGGGCAAAAGGCTTGTGCAACAGTGCAAGTTTGGGAGAGATGGATTGATGAGAGTCTGTAAAGATAAAAGATATTACTGAGAAACATAAAAATTACAGAATGACATTGATATTTGTTATAAGAAGTGTGACCGATCATTTTATAAGAGAATTGATTAATAAGAAGTGTGACTCTTGATTTGATCAAACGTTCAAATGCTAGCAGTTAGCTACTAAATTTGGACGGTGCTCAATACCAATAACAAAATTGGACATTTTATGGGTTCAACTTTCCAAAATTGTGAATGTGATTAGTTAAATTTATTCTACAATTTATTTAATTATATTGTTTATTTTATTTTTTACAATAAATTTTTTATATAATTTTAAATATATTTTTTAAATATATATATATATACGTACTACTGCTAAGTAAAAAAATATTTTTTGGTGCCTCTCTAAAATTAGGGCCCTGGGCGGTCGCCCCTCAAGACCACCCTCAAGGCCACCACTGTGCACATAGCATCAATCCGCAACTTTCAGCATATGGCATAATTATAAGGAGCAGCACCAAAACCATGAGATTGATAATTGTGTTCTCTTCATCTAATATCATGCATGTTGAGTATGGCTCATATGATGCAGTATCAAAAAGGCTAGGGGCGGGGGAGTGAGCTAGCGGAGCGTATCAAAAAGGTTGAGCTAACGGTACGGTTCAGGGGTATTATTGTAATTTGTTGCGTAATATTATATATACTACTTGTAACACTGAACCCTAAACTTCACTAAGAAAGAAAAACGGAACTACAACTGCTCTGTAGTCGCTGACGTAGGCAACCATTGGCCGAACAGCGTGACCAAATATCGTGTCCCGTTTGCGTTTTTCGTTTCCTTATTTCTTCTATACTATTGCTGTTCTAACAATTGGTATCAGAGAACGTTTAACTTGGGTGCGAAATTCAATGTGGCAAGGTTCAACGGGATGGGCAACTTTGGATTATGGCAAAGAAGGGTTAAGGATCTGTTGGCTCAGCAAAGTTTACAGAAGGCGCTACGCGAGACGAAACCGGCAGATTTGGCGGACGTCGATTAGGTCGAGATGAAGGAGAAGGCCGCAGGATTGATAGGTCTATGTGTTTCAGACGAGGTGATGTATCATATCCTGGACCTAACTACTCCGAAGGAGGTTTGGGATAAATTGGAGAGTCAGTATCAGTCAAAGATGCTGATGAACAAACTGTTTGCAAAGCAACGACTGTACAGCCTTAGGATGCAGGAAGGATTTGATTTGCAACAACACGTCAATACCTTCAACACCATAATCACGGATCTTGCAAGGCTTGGGGTTAAGGTAGATGACGAAGACAAGGCAATCATTCTTTTGTGCTCGTTACCAGGTTCGTTCGATCACTTAGTGACTACTCTTACCTATGGGAAAGACACTATTAGCCTAGATGATATTACTGCTGCACTCGTGTCTCATTCTCAAAGGAGACAGAGCGCAGAGGAAGGAAGTCAAGGAGGCGAGGGTCTGTATATGAAGGGGGTCAAGATCATGGGAGGAACAAGGGTAAAGGAGGTTCTGGAAAGAAGAGGTATAAATCCAAGAACAAGAAAACAGAGTGTTACATTTGCAAACAGACTGGGCATTGGAAGCGGGACTGTCCAAACAGAAAGCAGGGCTCATCCAATTCTGTAAATGTGGTCCAAACCGATGATTTCGACAGTGAAGGAGATATGCTTTGCGTTTCAGACAGCAAGTGCACAGAGGCGTGGATTCTTGATTCTGGTTGTTCTTACCACATGACGCCGCACCGGGAATGGTTCACTACATTCAGGTCAGGCAGTTCTGGGTTTGTTTATTTGGGTAATGATAAAGCTTGTGCTATCCAAGGAATGGGACAAATCAAAATTGATATGGACGATGGTGGCGTGCGAACATTGAATGATGTCAGATATATTCCAGAATTGAAAAAGAATCTGATTTACTTAGGTACTCTACAGGCAAATGGTTTTTCCTATAGGTCTGATGGAGATAGGGATATCATGAAGGTCAGCAAGGGTGCCTTGACAGTGATGAGAGCAAAGAGGACTGCAGGTAACATCTATAAACTGTTGGGCGCTACAGTTGTAGGTGATGTTGCGTCAGTTGAGTCAGATAACGATGCAACTAAGCCATGGCATATACGTCTGGGTCATCTCATTGAGCGTGGGATTATGGAACTTCATAAGAGAAATCTGTTGAAAGGCGTTCGCACTTGCTAGATGGATCTGTGCGAGTATTGTGTACTCGGGAAATAGTGTCGTGTTCGGTTCCAGACCGGGAAGCACAATGTCGTACCCTAATTTTGTCCGGCCTCTATTTTTTTAAAATTTTATTTTAATTAAATTAGTAGTAATAGTATTAAACAAATAATAATAAATAATAATAAATAATTATGATATTTTTGGTTTTCAAATAAAAAGAGAGAAGAAGGCAAAAATGAGTAAGTATGAAAAAGAAAAAGAAAGAAAGAGGAAATAAAATAAAGCATGAAAAGGGTGCAAATTACAAATATTATAGGTACCAATAGCAAGCTATTGGGCTGGTCCAAATACCACTACCATCCTTGCTCGCGTCCCCTCTTTTATTTTCACACTGCGCCTCACTCTCTCATCGCTACGCACCCCACCTTTTATTTCTACGCCCCTTGCCCAACCACCAACGCTGCATAACCCACGCGTGGCCCATCACCAACCCAGCGGCCGAAAATCCCCTAACTTAAACCTAATTCCCTCATTCAGCAGCACCCCTTCCTCTTCCCCTTTCCTTTTTTGTTTTTCTTTCCTTTTTCTCACCCAATCTCAACCCCAAATCAAATCCTTCAGATTCTATCAAATCGTCCATCATTAAAAACAGATTCAAAAGGGGAGATTTCTGTTCCAATTTCTTTCCTTTTTCCTTTCTTTATTATTTTTATCACTGATTTGATTTCGATTTGTTTTCAGGTGTATAAATATGGACGCATGATGGTGAAACGAGAGGAGAGCAGTTCTTGAAGAGAAGACTGAAGAATAGAGAAAAAAGAAAAAGAGAGATCTGAAAATGTAAACACTTTTTTTCTTTTCTAGAGTTTCAGTTTCTTCTCTGTGTAATTCCGATCTGGTTGCTGAGATAACTATAACCAGGTTTTTATCTTTTTTTTTTTTCATTCGCTCCAAGTTGCTACCATTCCTATTTCTGTACGATTGTGTATGTAAAAGATTGAATCTTGAGATCTAATACATCATTATCTTCATTATCTATGCTTCTTTCTGATTTTGTATTTTATTTTTAATTTTTTTATTACTGTTGTATGATAGGGTTAATTTTGTTTTTTTGTTTTTTTACATAGTTTTATTCAAAATCTATATATTCTTCTAAATTCTACGCCAATATTTTCTCTTCAGTAAAAGTGGTAAACAAAAAAAGGTTATTTCTTTTGATTCTTGTAAACTTGTTTTTTACCTATTATTGTTATTGTTATTAAATTTAGTGGCAAAAATGCTTCCTTTTATTTCTTAATGAATTATAGGAGAAAGAGTATTTAACATGAGTATTTAAATTAGTTACTATAATTACTATAACTAATAAAGAAAGTTCGATTTTCTTTCTTATAAAGGAGACATTTTTAAATTGATTCAAATTAACAATTTTGGCATTACATCGATTATTTAGCTTTAAGATAAAATAAAGGTTAATCTTCCTCATTTATGATCTGTTTGTAGAAACCTTAGACTCATGCTTTTTCTTTATGAAATAATTCTTGATAAGGCAAACATGTTTTTTCAAACAATTAAAGGTACCATTTTTATGGGCGTTTTAGGGGTGCTAATACCTTCCCTATGCGTAACCAACTCCCTAGCTCAAAATTTGGTTCAAAGACCTTCTTTTTTTTCATTAAATTCAAAAATATTCAAAAAATAGGTTTTCCAATGTTTCCTATAAAAAAAATATTGGTGGCGGCTCCATTTAAATTTTAAATTTTAGTGTGGTTGTCACAGCTGGCGACTCCACTGGGGACTTTAGAGAGTTAGGCCTTTTGATTGTTTGAATTGTTTGTTTGCCTTACAATGTGAATTGTTTCCTTTTCTTTTATTTTTATTTATTTATTTATCACTATTATTTTTTTTTCCAGTTTTTTTATTTTTGTCTTACCTTATTTGCTTTTATCTTTGTTTAGTTTATTTATTTTATTGTGATTATATGTATATTGAACATTAGGATAGTTACCATGTATATATTGTTTTATTTATTTTGCAGCGGGTAGTTTTAAGTTTGCTCCTTCACACACTTCACTTTATATACTTTATTTACACACACTTTGAGTGGGTGCCCTATACCTGGGCCCGAGTGAACCTTAAGTTAGGAGAGGTTGTGTAATGGGTGCTCTGCTGGACGTACGGCCAGTGGGTTCCTATGAAGGCCTCACCTAGAGTTTGGCTCTATTTGAGAAAAAATCATCCTTTAATAGTATACCTATTATTGGTGGTAACATTCTCAAGTGGAACCCTTGGCTCTAGGGACCTTTTAGATTAGTAACTTAAATCCACCCAATGGAAACACTTATGTGGACCATAGACCCATTCTAAGGAACTACCGGCCCATATCACCAAATGAGCAAACCCTATCTGTCTCGTTTTTAATGTGATCAAAGCCGTAGAACCTAAAGTCTTGGGAATTACCGGTCTACCTCACAAGGGGCACTTGGCCCATTTTTTTATCTTCATCCATTTAAATTCCATTATTTTCAGAAATCTTTTTTTTAAATAAAAACAAAAGAATATTTTCTCTTTTCCATCGCATTCTTTTTGCATGAAAAAAAAACAATATATTAAAAAAATGTAATAGAAAAATATTTCTCCATTATCCATCATATTATTTTGCATAAAATGTACAAAAAAAAACATTCATGACATGCATAATCATGACATCTTCATAACATAACTCATTGTTCCCCCTCTACAGAAAATAGGTACACATAAGCTTTCCCTGCATTCCTACCGGACTCGAGCCCAATCTAGACTCATGGACTTGTTGGAACAGAATCAGCAAGCGATGAGAGAAGAACTCGACCAAATCAAGGGTAAGATGGACAAGATATTGGACCTCTTGCAGAACTTGGGTGCAAAATTGACCATTGATGAGAACCATTCCACCAGCACTAATGAGTATCGAGAGGCTTCCAATGGCCTATCAGGAGACCCCTAGATCGTAAGAGACTCCAAATTGTGGAAGATAGGCTGAAAGCAATTGAAGGGGCAAATCATATTGGGTTCAAAGCTTCAGAAGTATGCTTGGTTCTGGACGTGGTGATTCCTCTAAAATTCAAAGTTCCTGAGTTCGTCAAGTATGAAGGCTTAACTTGTCCAAAAAGCCACCTCATCATGTACTGCCGGAAGATGGCCTCCTGCTCCAGTAATGATAAGCTCCTAATCCACTTCTTCCAAGAGAGTCTTACCGGGGCATCCCTACGCTGGTATATGCAGTTAGAGCGGAGCAAAATCAACTCATGGAATGATTTGGCTAAAGCTTTCATCAAACAATATAAATACAATATGGACATGGCTCCTAGCCGCTCCCAGTTGCAAACCTTGGTAAAAGGGGGCAATGAAAGCTTCAAAGAGTATGCCCAAAGATGGAGAGGGATTGCGACTGCGGAACCTCCGCTATCTGAGAAAGAGATGGTTACCATGTTCACTGACACACTTCAACAACCCTTTTATGATCTGATGATGGGAAACGTCTCTTCAAGCTTCTCAGATCTAGTTGTTGTCGGAGAAAGAGTGGAAACTGGGATAACAAGCGGAAGGATTGGCAACCTCGAAGCTCAACAGCCATTGCGCAGTATAGGTCAAGAGCAGGAAGAAGATGCAAATGATGATACAAATGATGTTCATCACGACATGCACTGGGGCAATGGGCCACTCCATTAAGAATTGTTGGGCTCTGATCAACACCAAGTGGTAAAACTTCAAGGAATAGCCCTGTTTAAACAACCTTCATTTGTTTTACGCTTTGCCCGAAGCCCTGGGGCATATCTTGTAAAGGGCCCACTTTGTTCCTATCTTTTCAATACATCAATGAAAATGCAATTTGAATTTTTCAACTTCCCTTCTTGATACGTGGTCAATCCGGGATAAAAAAAATTAATTAAGAAAAACATAAAATAAAATGGTAAAGTAAATGCGCAATTATCAAAAATTAATTTTTGTGAAGATTTGAGCAATAAGGTTTTGAGATGAAGTTTGGCCCTTTTTCTCTATCCAAAAATATAAAAAATAATTATCCCTTGCTACCCCTTTTGAGCCTAAAAAAAAAATTCTTTCAAGTACCCTAAACAAGGATCACCCATACATTGAAGGCTAGCACAATAGTCTATTAAATTTTGTCTGTTAAAAAAGAGCAAGCAAGCAAGCAAGCAAATATCAAATGCAACGTATCAAGACGCTTACAACAAATAATGAATAAAAATGCAAAAGCAAAACAAGACAATTTGTGCTAACAACCATCAAAGTGCATCTTGGCACTAAAGATCCTTGTTTTCATAAACCCTTAAATACTTTTTGAGCCTGAAATATCCTTTCTTTCATAGCCCTTAACCCTTGGCCACATTACAACCCTAATAAAGTCCATTCTGATCAAAGTCAAATTGCTCATGTTTTCTCAAAACTTGATTTTGGAAAGAGGAAATCCATATAAACTCCTCGGTGTAGTCGCTTTACCCAAAAAAAAAGGAAAAAAAGGAAAAAGGAAAAAAGATTATAAAATAAAATGCTCGCTAGGCTGAAAACCTGAAAGGGCGGTCCAAACAGAAGTTAGAGCAACCCGCTAGGTTGAAAACTTGCAAAGAGCGGCCTAGGCAAATGTTAGGGTCAAATTTACAAATATGTCAACCCAGATTGGACTTCACAGATCTAAACATAAACCAAGAAGTTGGGGCAAAAGCTGTGCCCATCGTCTACAAGTTTCGCATTCAAGATTTCATTCCAGTTGCGGAGCGACACAAAGTGGTTTGTCCCTCAACATGATTCTTCCTCACATGGTTGGGCAAAGGCCAAGAGGACACTGAAGAACCTCAGGATCAAAAGGAGTCAGTCTAATCCTCTTAGGAGCATTCCAAGCATGAGAAGGAGAATTTGAGGATCCTTAAGATGATCTATCAAGGGGCAAATACGCAAACCTGGTGCATTGCAAAGTCAACCATTTGGACAAGCAAGCCAACTTAAAGTTATCACCCCACGAGTCTAGGGGCAGAGTCCTCAAAGGAATTCAGGGAAATCAAAAAAAAAATTCAAAACAATAATAATATTCATGCATAGCATACAATTCATTGCATTTTGCATGATCACTAATACATTTGGGCCCCCGCCCTGCCTTCAAAATCATTTCTCTAAAAAACAAAACAACATTGATGTATGGCATATCAATTCATTGCATTTTGCATGATCATTAATACTTTTGGGTCCCTGACCCACCTTAAAAAAACATTTCTCTAAAAATAAAAATTTCATTTCATGCATGGCATACCATTCATTACATCCTGCATGACTATCAAAGTTTTTGGGTCCATTGACCCACCCTCTCAAATATTACATACAGTTGGTCTGTTGTTACTCGGTAAGAACTAGTACTCAGCCTATTCAATCTATTAGCATGAGTTAGGAACCTGTCCTACACCTTGCGGGGAATCTGACCCACCACCTTGGGAATCTGACCCAAGCCTTTAGTCGGGAACCTGACCCGCGTCTCGAATCTTCCTCAATTATGGAAATCGATCCACACCTTTTAACAAGAGTTAGGAATCTGACCTATACCTTGTCCGAATCGACCGAACTATTTCGAGTGACAGAGAAGCCCGTATACTGGACGTTTGCCTACAATAGGGAAACCAGTCCATGCTTTAGCAAGAGTTAGATTTTGACTTACATCTTGCCGGGAATCTAACCCGAACCTATATCGAGTAACAGAGAAGCTCGTATCACGGACTACCATAAAATAGGGTAGTCAATCCATACTTTTAGCAAGAGTTAAGAACCTGACTTACCCCTTGCCGGGAATCTGACCCGAACTTGTGTAGAGTGACGAAGAAGCTCACACCCTAGACTTTTCCTAAATAGGGAAGTAATCAATACCAAAGATGTGAGGATTAGGAACCAGACCTATGCCTTACTAGGAATTCACTAGGAAGCCGAACCTAGAATCTCCCGCCAATTTTTGTGAGAATCATAGTCAGACCTATGCCTTACTAGGAATTCACTAGGAAGCCAAACCTAGAATCTCCCGCCAATTTTTGTAAGAATCATAGTCAAGCCTATGCCTTACCAGGAATTCACTAGGAATCGAACCCAGAATCTCTCACCAATTTTGTAAGAGTTAGGAACCAGACCTATGCCTTATCGAGAATTCCCTAGGAATCAAACCTAGAATCTCAAAGCAAAGTTGGGAGCCAATCCCACATCCTCCAACAACTTGTTTCGAACAAAATTAGAGTCCTTTATCTATAATTACCTTTTACAACGAATGCAAGAAGACCTTCGAGTAAAATGTAATTAAGGGGGGCAGCTGTCGTACCCTAATTTTGTCCGGCCTCTATTTTTTTAAAATTTTATTTTTATTAAATTTGTAGTAATAGTATTAAATAAATAATAATAAATAATGATGATATTTTTGGTTTTGGAATAAAAAGAGAGAAGAAGGCAAAAATGAGTAAGTATGAAAAAAGAAAAAGAAAGAAAGAGGAAATAAAATAAAGCATGAAAAGGGTGCAAATTACAAATATTATAGGTAACAATAGCAAGCTATTGGGCTGGTCCAGCACCTCACTACCATCCTTGCTCGCGTCCCCCTCTTTTATTTTCACACCTGCGCCTCACTCTCTCACTGCTACGCGTACCCCACCTTTTATTTCAAGCCCCTTGCCCAACCACCAACGCTGCATAACCCACGCGTGGTCCATCACCAACCCAGCGGCCAAAAATCCCCTAACTTAAACCTAATTCCCTCATTCAGCAGCAGCCCTTCCTCTTCCCCTTTCCTTTACCGTTTTTCTTTCCTTTTTCTCACCCAATCTCAACCCCAAATCAAATCCTTCAGATTCTATCAAATCGTCCATCATTAAAAACAGATTCAAAAGGGGAGATTTCTGTTCCAATTTCTTTCCTTTTTTCTTTCTTTATTATTTTTATCACTGATTTGATTTCGATTTGTTTTCAGGTGTATAAATATGGACGCATGATGGTGAAACGAGGGGAGAGCAGTTCTTGAAGAAAAGACTGAAGAATAGAGAAAAAAAGAAAAAGAGAGATCTGAAAATGTAAACACTTTTTTTTCTTTTCTAGAGTTTCAGTTTCTTCTCTGTGTAATTTCGATCTGGTTGCTGAGATAACTATAACCTGGTTTTTATCTTTCTTTTTTTTTCCATTCGCTCCAAGTTGCTACCATTCCTATTTCTGTACGATTGTGTATGTAAAAGATTGAATCTTGAGATCTAATACATCATTATCTTCACTATCTATGCTTCTTTCTGATTTTGTATTTTATTTTTAATTTTTTTATTACTGTTGTATGATAGGGCTAATTTTGTTTTTTTTGTTTTTTTACATAGTTTTATTCAAAATCTATATATTCTTCTAAATTCTACGCCAATATTTTCTCTTCAGTAAAAGTGGTAAACAAAAAAAGGTTATTTCTTTTGATTCTTGTAAACTTGTTTTTTACCTATTATTGTTATTGTTATTAAATTTAGTGGCAAAAATGCTTCCTTTTATTTCTTAATGAATTATAGGAGAAAGAGTATTTAACATGAGTATTTAAATTAGTTACTATAATTACTATAACTAATAAAGAAAGTTCGATTTTCTTTCTTATAAAGGAGACATTTTTAAATCTGATTCAAATTAACAATTTTGGCATTACATCGATTATTTAGCTTTAAGATAAAATAAAGGTTAATCTTCCTCATTTATGATCTGTTTGTAGAAACCTTAGACTCATGCTTTTTCTTTATGAAATAATTCTTGATAAGGCAAACATGTTTTTTAAAACAATTAAAGGTACCATTTTTATGGGCGTTTTAGGGGTGCTAATACCTTCCCTATGCGTAACCAACTCCCTAGCTCAAAATCTGGTTCAAAGACCTTCTTTTTTTTCATTAAATTCAAAAATATTCAAAAAATAGGTTTTCCAATGTTTCCTATAAAAATAAAATATTGGTGGCGGCTCCATTTAAATTTTAAATTTTAGTGTGGTTGTTGTAACATCCCAAATTTCCTAAGCCTAATTATTAGGAACTAAAGGGGTAAAATTGTAATTTTACCCAGTGATTTAGGAATTATGAGACTAAATAATTATGCGTGGTTTTAATTAGCCAGATTGCTCAAGAATATTATTAGGTGTATTTTCTTTATACATTGCTACTCTGTATTTTGTATACATTATTATTTCGAGTGATATATATATGTATGTTATGCATGTATGTTTTATTAGAATTTAAGTCTTGTGTCTTAGTTGCACCATGTTTCGAAAAGCTGTAATTACTCTGATGTGCACGAGTTGGTTTTATAAAAAAAAAAAAAAAATATATCGTATTTTTAAAAGGCACAAGAGTTTTGTTTTTAAAACACATCTCATACAGGTTTATGTTGAGCTTGGTGTGTTGAGCTCGGTAACTCGAGCTCGGTATATTGAGCTCAGAGCGGTCAGGAAGCAGTCGTTACATTGTTGGTATCAGAGCAGTTCGGTTCTGACCGAGCTGTGCATAGGAAATTTGGACTGGTCACTGTGTCGGAATATGTGTGTTGGGTACCTAGTTGTATATGTTGATTGCTGTTTGATTAAGTGAAGCACTTATTGCTTGAAAAATTGTTTGAACTGTTTCTTGATTGAAGCAGTGTGTTTTAACACATCCTTGTTGTGAGATTCGACAGTTTTGAACTTTGTGGAATCTAATGCCACCTCGTAGGAATACGACAACCGCAACCGAGAACGCCGACATGGAACGAGCAATTCAAGCTATGGCCGAGATGGCGGCAGCCATGGCTCAACAATCACCGCCGCAACTCAACAGCTAACGCGATGGCTCAACAGACGGCGGCGTTAACTCAGCAGAACTTGCGAAGAACAAAGAACGAGCGTAATCGAAATGTCAAGCTAGAGGATTGGCGGACTTCAGAAGCATGATCCACCAGTTCTACGGTGAGCCAAATCCGGATAAAGTCGATCTTTGGATGCAAGAGATCGAGAAGATCTTTGAGGCACTCCATTGCCTGACAACGTGAAGGTCGACTATGCCACCTACTTCATCGCTAGAGACGCAGAGTATTGGTGGAGGAGTGAAGCAAACGCTTATAGCGTAACGTCGCGAGATGACCCGGGAGCTTTTTCGTGAAAGGTTCTTGGACAAGTACTTCCAGACATCGCACGAGCCGAGAAGGAGCAAGAGTTTCTTCAATTGCAAGCGCAGCTCGACGGTGTCCGAGTATGCGCCAAGTTCGAAGTCGTTGGCGAGGTATTTCACCCATTCCGTGATCGAGTTGACCAAAGATGGTTGAGTGAGAGATTCCAACGGGATCGAGATTCGACATTCGTAAGTCGATGGTGTCACCGAGGATCGAAACCTCCAAGAGCCGATTGATCGATGTGTTGAGGTAGAAGGAGTAAGCCACAAGAAGAAGATTATTGTGGGCGGACCGGTGAGACCCCGAGTGCGGGCGTAGATTTGCACGTAAAGGAAACAATCGCAGAAGCCGCACGACCGACCTCGGGGAACGACAACAGGGACGATATCGTCCGATGACCCAGTCGAGAAGCGGAGGACGCATCGTGTCGAGGTGACTTGTTTCCGCTGTGGAAAGACGGGACATTACGCCAATAATCAGACTCAGAGGGTGGAGGTGTGTTTCAACCGTAAGAAGCCGTGACATTTTGTCAAGGATTGTCCTACACCTAAAGTCGAACCGACTATGCTTGCGGCAAGGGCCAAAGGAAAGCGTCAGTGGCTAAAGGCGTAGTTTTCTCGCATGAGTGGCGAGGAAGCGAACGAGTCAAGATCTTATCCAAGGTGAATGTGAGATCGGGGTAAATCCTTATCCGTTCTTTTTGATTCGTGCAACCCATTCCTTTATTTCTTCCGATTGTGTGAACCATTTGAACTTGATCTGGATCGCTTACCGTTTAAATTGGTAGTTACAACCCCAGCTGCTAAAACCTTAGTCACAAACACTGCATGTCTTAATTGTGTAGTGGTTATTCACAGTAGAAAGTTTGTGGTCAATTTGGTTTGTTTGCCTCTTAAGGGCTTAGATGTCATCCTCGGGATGGATTGGTTGTCACACCACCATGTCCTTTTGGACTGTGCCCGTAAAACTGTAATTTTTCCAGACCTTGGAGTCTCCAATTATCTTTCACGAACGTATTGGAGTTTCTTTGAAAGAAGGAACTAGGGAATACATGTATCCTGGCTAGTTCGGAAGTTTTCCAAACAGATCGACGTGAAGAATGTTCGGTGGTGTGTGACTTTGAGGACGCTTTTCCCAAGACGTGCGGTGGTTACCACCGGCGAGAGGTCGAGTTCTCCATCGACCGATTCCAGGAATGTGACCGATTTCCAAAGCGCCATACAGGATGTCTCCTGCCGAGATGAAAGAACTGAAGTCCCAGATCGAACACTTGGAGTCAAAGCAATTCATACGACCGAGCGTGTCACCGTGGGGAGCTCCAGTGTTGTTGGTTAAGAAGAAGGATGGACGATCAAGACTGTGCGTGGACTACCGCGAGCTCAACAAGGTTACTGTGAAGAACCGTTATCCGTTACCACGTATTGACGACTTGATGGATCAACTTCGTGGAGCGGCGATCTTTTCCAAGATAGACTTGAAGTCGGGCTACCATCAGATTCGCGTGAAGGAGGAAGATGTCGCCAAAACAGCTTTCAGGACTAGATACGGTCACTACGAGTACTTGGTGATGCCGTTTGGAGTGACGAATGCGCCAGCTGTGTTTATGGATTACATGAACAGGATTTTCCATTCGTTTTTGGATCAGTTCGTTGTAGTGTTCATCGACGACATACTGATTTACTCGAGGAACCGAGAAGAGCACGCAGAACACTTATGTCGAGTACTACAGATATTACGAGATAAGAAACTCTATGCCAACCTGTCGAAGTGTGAATTTTGGCTTGAAGAGGTGAATTTTCTTGGTCACGTGATTTCCAAAGAAGGGATAGCTGTAGATCCAACTAAGATTGAAGCTGTGCTAGCGTGGGAACAGCTGAAGACGGTTACCGAGATCAGGAGTTTTGTCGGCTTAGCAGGATATTACCGAAGATTCATTGAAGGTTTCTCGAAGATTGTCGCGCCTCTTACACGACTGACGAGGAAGGATCAACCTTTTGCCTGGACCGAGGAGTGTGAAGCCGCCAACGATCAAGGAGCTTTTGACGACAAATACCGCTGGCTGATTTTGCCTCAACCCGAAGAGCCTTTCGAGGTGTATTGTGATGCGTCACACCAGGGATTGGGATGCGTCTTGATGCAACATCTAAGGTGGTCGCGTATGCTTCAAGACACTTAAGATTCACGAGAGAACTACCCTACTCACGACTTGGAGCCGGGCAGCAGAGTTTTTGGCCAAGATATGGAGGCACTACCTTTATGGGAGCACTCTTCGCTTTCAGCGATCACAAGAGCTTGAAGTACCGCTCGACCGTAAAGAGCTCAACATGCGCCAACGTAGATGGACGTAATTTCAAGGACTACGACTTTACGCTGGAATACCATCCCTAAAGGCTAATGTAGTAGCGGATGCATTGAGCAGAAGAGCGCTTAACCTCGGCAATGATGATCAAGGAGTTGGAGATGCTCGAGAAGTTCCGAGACTTGAAGTTGAGTGTCGAAGTTTCACCTGAAGCCGAGATTTGGTATGCTTACCATTTCTAACAGATTGTTGGACGAGATCCGAGACCAGCAAGTTCATGACGAGCTTACGCAAGAGAAGATTCAGTTGATAGCGCAAGCGGAAGGCGATGCACTTCACGCCTGAGCGGACGATATCTTGAGGTGCAATGGCCGAGTGTATGCTCCTAACGATCCGACTTCTGAGAAAGTTGATTCTCGACGAAGCGCATAAGAGCAACTTTAGTATTCACCCAGGAGTTACGAAGATGTATCAAGATTTGAAGAAGCATTTTTGGTGGTCCGGAATGAAGAAGCAAGTGGCCGAGGACGTAGCTTCGTGTTTGGCGTGTCGAGCCGAAGGTGGAGCACCAACGACCGCTGAATGCTACAATCGCTTGACGTACCAGTTTGGAAATGGAATAGTATTTCCATGGATTTCGTTGTAGGTTTGCCGAAAACGCAGAAGAAGAATGATTCGATTTGGGTGATCGTCGACCGATTGACCAAATCTGCTCATTTCTTACCAGTGAGGTCGACATACAACGTGGAAAAGCTGACCGAGATCTACATCGCGGAGATAGTACGACTTCATGGAATACCCTCTTCGATCTTGTCGGACCGAGATCCGAAGTTCACGTCTCATTTTTGGAGGGAATTGCAAGGAGCGATGGGAACCGAGCTCAGGCTTAGCTCGGCATATCATCCACAGACTGACGGTCAGACTGAGAGAACGATCCAATCACTTGAAGATTTGTTGCGAGCTTGTACGTTAGATCACCGAGGAAATTGGGACGACGTCTTACCATTGGTGGAGTTCACCTACAATAACAGCTTCCATGCGAGTATTGGAATGGCACCTTTTGAAGCGCCAGTATGGGCCGGAAATGTCGATGCCTCTTTGTTGGTACCAGGACGGCGAGCGGACCGTCAGAGGACCAGATATGATCCAAGCGGACTACCGAGAAGATCCGTTTGATCGTAGATCGGATGCGATCATCTCAAAGTCGACGTAAGAGTTATGCGGACCAACGACGTCGACCACTCGAGTTCGAGGAAGGAGAACATGTATTTCTTAGAGTCACCCCCACTAATCGGAGTTGGTCGAGCGATCAAATCCAAGAAACTCACCCCTAAATTTATTGGACCTTACCAGATTCTTCGTCAGATTGGTCCTGGCATATCGATTGCCTTGCCACCATTCTTGTCGAACATTCACGACGCCTTCCACGCCTCACAATTGCGGAAGTATGTTTCCGACCCCTCTCATGTCATCGAACCGGATGTGATTCAACTGAAGGACGACCTATCTTTCGAAGCATTGCCAGCAAGGATCGTTGATCGGAAAGCCAAACAGTTGCGGAACAAAGAGATTCAACTCGTCAAGGTTGTGTGGGATCAGAAGACGGGAGATGCGACTTGGGAGCTGGAGGAGAAGATGAAGACTCAGTACCCTGAACTTTTCTGAGGTAAGAATCTTATTTGCAATTTCGAGGACGAAATTTTTTTAGAGGGAGAGATTGTAACACCTGAGGACGAGATCGACCTCGTATTAGGACGTCGGATCGAGACCTCGACCAAGACCTTGTGTCGAGATCCCGTGCCAAGATCGTTTGCCGAGGTCATTTGCCGAGCTGAGGAGACCGCGTGCACTAGCTGCTGAACTGAGGAGATCGCGTGTCGAGTTGATGAAGTCGCGTACCGAGCTGATGAGGACGCATGTCGAGCTGAGGAGGCCGCGTTCACGAACTCGTGTTAGAGCCTTGTGCGCTTGCACGAGCACCCTTGTCGACATCGTGTCGAGATGATACCTCGTATTCTTTCGAACGTTATTCAACATTATTATTATATTGTTTGTAATAATTACATTGTCGGCTTGCCGTTCTCGTTGCGTGTCTAGACCGTTGACCGACAGAGTAGAGGGTAATTATGAGAGAGGAACGATTGGACGGGTAGAATGATTGATGGGATTGGCATCTTATAGCTGGAGTTACGATTATACCCTTTTCTCACCAGCTTTATACCACGACCGATTCCCTCAGATCGCATGTCGAGCTGAGGAGGCCGCGTTCACGAACTCGTGTTAGAGCCTTGTGCGCTTGCACGAGCACCCTTGTCGACATCGTGTCGAGATGATACCTCGTATTCTTTCGAACGTTATTCAACGTTATTATTATATTGTTTGTAATAATTACATTGTCGGCTTGCCGTTCTTGTTGCGTGTCTAGACCGTTGACCGACAGAGTAGAGGGTAATTATGAGAGAGGAACGATTGGACGGGTAGAATGATTGATGGGATTGGCATCTTATAGCTGGAGTTACGATTATACCCTTTTCTCACCAGCTGTATACCACGACCGATTCCCTCAGATACTCATTTCTCTTTTCTTCTTTCTTCTTCCTTCCTTCTGCTCTGAGTTTCGTTGTTTTTCTCCAAAAACTTCCATCGAAGAAACCTTGAGTTCCATCGAGATTCTGCACAAGCTTTCTTCATCAACCTTGTTCATCATTATCTTCTCGACATATCTCGCCTGCTCGACCATCACCATTGAGGTATGAAGAATGCATTTTTCTTTTCCTCTCGTACTCTTGTTTAGCGCTACTTTTCCTTCCATTTGTATTCCTACAGACTCCCACGCAGGGGTCGCTCCAAAAGTAAGACCACCAGTACCCTCAAACAACAAAACAACATCGCCTAAACCGGGTCACGACCTCAGAACACAAAAGGAAAACGAAGTACAATCCTCAGAAAAACAATTATCCAACAAACAAAAACAATCACGACAGATAGAGGGCGTCACTCGGGTCCTCGTCGAGCTCCTCCTCGGCATCATCTATCGCCGAAGTTCCTCGCGCCTCGACATCGCCTGGGTAACCGCCATGGATTGAAGGCCCCACGGGAAAGCGCCAACTCCTCAACAATTCAAGATAAGCTCGACATAAAGAAATAAGCAACACAATAATATATCTCAATCCCCCCACGTGACTCGACCATCTCACTCTAGACTCGACACAACTCTTATTCTAATATCGCCAAGCAGTCCATCCCCAAACTGACGTAATAGGTAAACGGCAGGTCCAACCCCAAACCGATACCATGCATTAATCAGCAGGTCCAACCCCAAACTGATAATGCGACGCCTAGCCAATCCACCATAAACAAAAAGGGGACCTAGCACCCTCAGTTATCTGGGTCCGGCTCAAAAACGTCATACGACTCCCTAGCTCTCTCACTCGATGATTAGCTCGCCACATGTCAAAGAGTAACACAACTTACTTGATCATATATCAAATAAAGAGAGCATGCTTAACATGAAGAAAACGCAATTCGACATTAATACACCATTCACAACATATATTCAATCACATATCAAATACATGCAAAAACCCAATCATATCACAACATTCCAATCTCGACACCAATCAAGGAGTCCATACATAAATATAACAATAAAAATAAAGTCTTAATAATGTCTAAAAGCTGCCCTTACCGAACTCCAAGCTAAAGTTGCTCGACAACGACCTCGACACAGCTGTCTTCAAATGAGCTCGACAACGACTTCTCTTACTCGGTCTCGACACGGTTGTCTTCAACGAGCTCGACAACGACTTCGACACGTACGCTTCTCAGTCGACCTCGACACGTACAGTTCTCGATCTGGATTCCACTGCTTCCACGTCCTTGGATTCGCTTTCCCGTACACCTCGATTCGGAAATCACTCGATCTCGGGAATCAGACTTCCTAAAACAAACACAACTCAGTTCGATCTATGGGTTCTAATACACTTAGCTCTCTTCCCAAACTTAACCACAACCCAGAAAATATAAACTCAAGAACTGAAATATATTTTTCCTCTAACACAAAGTTAGGGATTTCGATCAAAAGTTCATGAAAAAGGTTATCTGATGCTTCAACAGATAGATCGACAACAATGAAAAAGGTTATCTGATGCTTCAACAGATAGATCGACAACAACAACAACCAGAAGCAACAAACGAAAAACAAGAAATCGAAACAAACCAAAAATGGGGGTTTCTGGGCACTGCCGATTGCAGAAAAACAGAGGAAGAAAATTTGTTTTACAAGCCCAATTAATCGGTTAGAAAGATAGGTAATATCGTGAAGAAGAAAACCCATCAATTTGACATGATTTGGAAGCATAAAACTGGCTACAAATGGAAGGAAAAGTAGCGCTAAACAGTAGCACAGAGGAAAAGAAAAATCTGTTCTTCATGTCGCGTACCGAGCTGATGAGGACGCATGTCGAGCTGAGGAGGCCGCGTTCACGAACTCGTGTTAGAGCCTTGTGCGCTTGCACGAGCACCCTTGTCGACATCGTGTCGAGATGATACCTCGTATTCTTTCGAACGTTATTCAACGTTATTATTATATTGTTTGTAATAATTACATTGTCGGCTTGCCGTTCTCGTTGCGTGTCTAGACCGTTGACCGACAGAGTAGAGGGTAATTATGAGAGAGGAATGATTGGACGGGTAGAATGATTGATGGGATTGGCATCTTATAGCTGGAGTTACGATTATACCCTTTTCTCATCAGCTGTATACCACGACCGATTCCCTCAGATACTCATTTCTCTTTTCTTCTTTCTTCTTCCTTCCTTCTGCTCTGAGTTTCGTTGTTTTTCTCCAAAAACTTCCATCGAAGAAACCTTGAGTTCCATCGAGATTCTGCACAAGCTTTCTTCATCAACCTTGTTCATCATTATCTTCTCGACATATCTCGCCTGCTCGACCATCACCATTGAGGTATGAAGAACAGATTTTTCTTTTCCTCTGTGCTACTGTTTAGCGCTACTTTTCCTTCCATTTGTAGCCAGTTTTATGCTTCCAAATCATGAAACAGTTCAAACAATTTTTCAAGCAATAAGTGCTTCACTTAATCAAACAGCAATCAACATATACAACTAGGTACCCAACACACATATCCCGACACAGTGACCAGTCCAAATTTCCTATGCACACTAATCCGAATCAAGCCTGATACCAACAATGTAACGCCCCGTTTCCGGACCGCTACCGAGCTCAATATACCGAGCTCGAGTTACCGAGCTCAACACACCAAGCTCAACATAAACCTGTATGAGATGTGTTTTAAAAACAAAACTCTTGTGCCTTTTAAAAATACGATATATTTTTTTTTTTTTTTATAAAACCAACTCGTGCACATCAGAGTAATTACAGCTTTTCGAAACATGGTGCAACTAAGACACAAGACTTAAATTCTAATAAAACATACATGCATAACATACATATATATATCACTCGAAATAATAATGTATACAAAATACAGAGTAGCAATGTATAAAGAAAATACACCTAAGGTATGACGACTTCAAAAGAGCAATCATACCCTGGGGTACTTCCGGCAGACTCCCACGCAGGGGGCTGCTCCAAAAGTAAGACCACCAGTCTACCCTGAAACAACAAAACAACACTGCCCAAACTGGTCACGACCTCAGAACACAAAAGGAAAACGAAGTACAATCCTCAGAAAAACAAACATCCAACAAACAAAAACAATCACGACAGATAGAGGTCGTCACTCGGGTCCTCGTCGAGCTCCTCCTCGGCATCATCTACTGTCGAGTTCCCTGCGCCCTCGATATGATACCTCGTATTCTTTCGAACGTTATTCAACGTTATTATTATATTGTTTGTAATAATTACATTGTCGGCTTGCCGTTCTCGTTGCGTGTCTAGACCGTTGACCGACAGAGTAGAGGGTAATTATGAGAGAGGAACGATTGGACGGGTAGAATGATTGATGGGATTGGCATCTTATAGCTGGAGTTACGATTATACCCTTTTCTCACCAGCTGTATACCACGACCGATTCCCTCAGATACTCATTTCTCTTTTCTTCTTTCTTCTTCCTTCCTTCTCGCCTCGAGTTTCGTTGTTTTTCTCCAAAACTTCCATCGAAGAAACCTTGAGTTCCATCGAGATTCTCGCAAGCTTTCTTCATCAACCCTGCTCATCATTATCTTCTCGACATATCTACGCTCGCTCGACCATCACCATTGAGGTATGAAGAATGATTTTTCTTTTCCTCTGTACTCTTGTTTAGCGCTACTTTTCCTTCCATTTGTAGCCGCTTTATGCTTCCAAATCATGTCAAATTGATGGGTTTTCTTCTTCACGATATTACCTATCTTTCTAACCGATTAATTGGGCTTGTAAAACAAATTTTCTTCCTCTGTTTTTCTCGCAATCAGCGGTGCCGTAAACCCCATTTTTGGTTTGTTTCGATTTCTTGTTTTTCGTTTGTTGCTTCTGGTTGTTGTTGTTGTCGATCTATCTGTTGAAGCATCAGATAACCTTTTTCATGAACTTTTGATCGAAATCCCTAACTTTGTGTTAGAGGAAAAATATATTTCAGTTCTTGAGTTTATATTTTCTGGGTTGTGGTTAAGTTTGGGAAGAGAGCTAAGTGTATTAGAACCCATAGATCGAACTGAGTTGTGTTTGTTTTAGGAAGTCTGATTCCCGAGATCGAGTGATTTCCGAATCGAGGTGTACGGGAAAGCGAATCCAAGGACGTGGAAGCAGTGGAATCCAGATCGAGAATCAGACGTGTCGAGGTCGACCGAGAAGCGACGTGTCGTCGAAGTCGTTGTCGAGCTCGTTGAAGACAACCGTGTCGAGACCGAGTAAGAAAAGTCGTTGTCGAGCTCATTTGAAGACAGCTGTGTCGAGGTCGTTGTCGAGCAACTTTAGCTTGGAGTTCGGTAAGGGCAGCTTTTAGACATTATTAAGACTTTATTTTTATTGTTATATTTATGTATGGACTCCTTGATTGGTGTCGAGATTGGAATGTTGTGATATGATTGGGTTTTTGCATGTATTTGATATGTGATTGAATATATGTTGTGAATGGTGTATTAATGTCGAATTGCGTTTTCTTCATGTTAAGCATGCTCTCTTTATTTGATATGTGATCAAGTAAGTTGTGTTACTCTTTGACATGTGGCGAGCTAATCATCGAGTGAGAGAGCTAGGGAGTCGTATGACGTTTTTGAGCCGGACCCAGATAACTGAGGGTGCTAGGTCCCCTTTTTGTTTATGGTGGATTGGCTAGGCGTCGCATTATCAGTTTGGGGTTGGACCTGCTGATTAATGCATGGTATCGGTTTGGGGTTGGACCTGCCGTTTACCTATTACGTCAGTTTGGGGATGGTCCTGCTGACGATATTCCGGAATAAGAGTTGTGTCGAGTCTAGAGTGAGATGGTCGAGTCACGTGTGGTGATTGAGATATATTATTGTGTTGCTTATTTCTTTATGCCGAGCTTATCTTGAATTGTTGAGAAGTTGACCCTTTCCCGTGGTGCCTTCAATCCATGACGGTTACCCAGGCGATGTCGAGGGCGCAGGGAACTCGACAGTAGATGATGCCGAGGAGGAGCTCGACGAGGACCCGAGTGACGACCTCTATCTGTCGTGATTGTTTTTGTTTGTTGGATGTTTGTTTTTCTGAGGATTGTACTTCGTTTTCCTTTTGTGTTCTGAGGTCGTGACCAGTTTGGGCAGTGTTGTTTTGTTGTTTCAGGGTAGACTGGTGGTCTTACTTTTGGAGCAGCCCCCTGCGTGGAGTTCCTGAAGTACCCAGGTATGATTGCTCTTTTGAAGTCGTCATACCTTAGGTGTATTTTCTTTATACATTGCTACTCTGTATTTTGTATACATTATTATTTCGAGTGATATATATATGTATGTTATGCATGTATGTTTTATTAGAATTTAAGTCTTGTGTCTTAGTTGCACCATGTTTCGAAAAGCTGTAATTACTCTGATGTGCACGAGTTGGTTTTATAAAAAAACTAAATAAAAATATATCGTATTTTTAAAAGGCACAAGAGTTTTGTTTTTAAAACACATCTCATACAGGTTTATGTTGAGCTTGGTGTGTTGAGCTCGGTAACTCGAGCTCGGTATATTGAGCTCGGTAGCGGTCCGGAAACGGGTCGTTACAATTGCATTAGTAGATTACTGTGAAGCTGGTCAAACAAGTTATACAGTTTTATCAAGACATTGAGCCTATTCATGTATTTCCGTCAGGATAATCACTGTAACATTTATAAGTCTGCTTCTATTGACATTGAGACCATTAGAATTTCAGCTTTGATATATCTTTTTCTGCATATTGCTTCAATTGTGAGTCATCACTGAAGGTTCTAGTTTGGTCATAGAATCTTTGTTAAGCAAATGAAATTGTTTTCTAAATCATTTATCTATTGTTGTATGAGTTATTGCTTTGTCTCAAGCTTTGTATATTTGGTGTGCATCTGTGATTTTGGAGTTTTCATGACCTGGTTCATTTTAATATCGCTTTTATGTAATCGCTTCTACCTATTTTCGATATCTGATCCCAGGTTTGACATTTCTATTGTGTCCTCAGTCTTTAGTTGTTCTTGTAATTGACAAATGAAATTGTTCTTTCACTTCTTTATCATTTTTCAGCTTTTGGGTTCATTATTTGGTCCTCTAATCTAATAGCTTCTATATAAAATTTTCTTCTCTTGGTCACTTCTTTTTGTCAACTAATATTTATACAGAACATCAAGTTACATGGAAACTGATGTGTTAATTTTTATTTTGTTGAGAAACAGATAATTGCTATATTATATTTTATTGAGGGGGATGTCTTCAACTTCCAAGTGATTGTAAACATTTGAGATTACTAAGAAAGATCATTTTTTTTTCTCCATTCTGTAGAATAGATAATATGTGGTGTTACATTACACTGTCCTCTATAGTCTTATTTGGGAAAAGTCCATTGTATATGATTTGATAAACTTAATAAAGGTTTTATGACCAGTTCTATTATGTTATATAATCTTCTCCCTTTCTTATTGTGCGTGTGAATTTGTAAGGTGAGTAATCTAATAGCTAATGTCAGATTGTCAGTTTTCAAAAACCAAGCATGCATTGTGTTTCTAAGCATGACAAATGTGTATATGTGTATATGTATATGCATGCCTTTACATGGATTGATGCTCACACTTGAATATTAAGATAAGATAATGGTTAAAAGGAAATTTAGAATGTTTGTTTAAATACATATAGATATGTATATGTAATGGAGTTAAATGTGGTAGGATCTGCTGTTGTTCGTGAGTTATATGCGAGTTCATCCATTTTCCTATGTTTGAAACTTGACTTGATTGTGTCTTGAATTCCATTTAAATACATTCAAGTGGTTTCAAATCACCATTCGATTTGGATCTAAGTTAAAAAGAGTTCTTTGAAATTCTTATTGCATGATCTTGAATTAGGTGCTACCTATCATTTGTGTAATTGATTTAGTTCACCTATATCCCGCAGATGTACTGAGAGCCTTAACCCTCCATACTGTGTTAGCGACCAAGGCTTATGTTAGGAAGTTGCTAGAGTTACCTAGAATGTTATGAACCTGAGAAGAGAGATGATTCTGAAGCAGGAAATGTGAAGGTCACTTTGGATATAGTGAGCCTAAATCTTGTGGTAGCTTGGCGTAGTTGGCTTAGAACCTATGACCCTGCACTGTTTGAATTATTGTGACTGTCTATTACAATAGCATCTAGAATTGATAAGTAAGAACTCTTAGCTGTGCGGTTTCAATCAATTCGGGATGGGTGTTCGTAATCGATTAGGCTCTCAACACTTGTTAACTAGTCAAGCTTGTTTGATCTAACCATTGTGAATGGATCCCAAATTGATTGATAACCACGAAGCTCTCTAAAGCACCTATTGGACCTTGATTAGAAATACCTTAGTGTTTTCTATCACCGCAAGGGATAGTATTGAGCCAGATTTCTTAATGCTTCAGTTGCATTTAGGGAACCCTGAAGGTAATCGAGCCATAAGTTCCCTAGGCATAGTGACCTTGGTGAATTAACTAGCATAAGGAAGAATGTTAGACCATAGTTTTGGGACTACTAGGGTATTGGTTATAGCTAAATCAACAGGAATTCAAGGATATTAGTGTATACGCTAGATTCACTAGCCGGTGGGTGAAGTGATCTTCCTTGACCAATTACAAACTTCATCTTGACTTAATAAGCATCTTATTGGGAATAAGACTTAGTTTGTAACTGGTTAGCTAAATCACAAATTCTACGGATAGCTGACCTAGGGTAGCTACTAATTCTTTTCGAGATTCTGACGATTTAGAACGATCAAGAGACGGAACTTACTCATTCGAAGCAGAGAAGGATTAGAGTTCGCAGCGGAAACACCGAGAACAAATCCTTTATATGGATAGGGTTATAAGGTTAAGGCGAATTTTGGGGACAAAATTCTTAAAAGGTGGGGAGTAATGTAACATCCCAAATTTCCTAAGCCTAATTATTAGGAACTAAAGGGGTAAAATTGTAATTTTACCCAGTGATTTAGGAATTATGAGACTAAATAATTATGCGTGGTTTTAATTAGCCAGATTGCTCAAGAATATTATTAGGTACCTAAGATTTAATTTAGAGGTTTAATAAGGGCGTAATTGCAAGGTTTTAATTAATTTTGGACCTAAGCTCCACCGTACTCCATGATCCACTTAAGCCCACATTAGTACCCCCTCCTTCACCCTTATACTCCCTCCATCGTGACCTGCAGCCCCAAAAAGAAACAGAAAGGAATTGAAAATCAGAAAAGGGAAAGAGAAAAGAAAGGAAAAAAGAAAGGAAGGAGAAAGAGAGAGGTGTTGGTGCGATCGAAGGGGAGAGAGAGGGAGCTGGTCGCGGCGGCCATGGTGGAGGCCGATGGTGGTGCGCCGGTGAGGAGGGTGGCCGAGAAAGAGAAAGAAAGAGGGAGACGTTGTGGAAAGAAGAAGAGGGAAGAAGAAAGCGAGGAGGCGAACGATCGAAGGAGGAAGGAAAAAGAAGCACGGTGCAGTGGCCCTGTGGTGGTGGTGGCGGCGAGGTGGTGCGCCTGAGCAGGAGAGGGAGATGAGGCTGAAAGCGAGAGAGAAACCGAGAGAGAGAAGCAGAACGTGGCCGAGAAAGAGAGAAAGGAAGAAATCGAGAAAGAGGCTAAGGAAGAGAGTGAGAGCTTGAAGGAAAGAAGGAGAAGGACCTCAGCTCCATTTTCTGGTTGATTGAAGTTTCGAGAAAGTATTTCCATGGAGGTTAGGGCTTGCATGTGGGTTCTACTCTATGAAGAAGAAGAATCAAGGCCAAAAGTTGAAAGATTGAAGAAAAGAAGATGAAGATTGAAGCTTCAGAGCTCATTTCCATGGAGGAATGGGGATTTTTGGAATTTAAATCCCTAACTTGGGATTGCTCAGGTAACATAGACTTCCCCAAAAACCTCCCTTAGAGTGTGCTAGGTTTTTATTATTAATTTCATTAGTTCAATAATTAGCTTATTAGTCATACTGAATGGTCTTGTATGGGGTTTGACTGAAATAGGGTTGACTACGCCCCACCCCCTTAAACCAATGTTTGATGTTTGTTCTGTTATGAGCTCCATCGAGCCTCATTCGGATTATTTATGTGATTGCTATGTTTGCTAAAATGTATGAATTCGATTCTGAAATGGCTCGGCACCCGAGCTAGCCCATTTGTATGAGTTTGGGCTCCAAGACACTTATTTTAGGTGCAAGGAATGTCATATGATGAATTTAATCTTGTGAGTGTTGTCCTAGGTGTGAGGATTATTGTTGATGTTGCTGTTGAACCTAGAAGAGTTTGATTCCTAAATTTGTGAAATAACATGTTAAAAGTTCTATTAGTTTGGTCCCTTGTTGTGCCTTTGATTCATGATGCTTTTATATGTAATTTTGTCTTGAAACTATTCCATTGGTGTTAGGATTGGTTTGGAAAGGATTTAGAATGAGGAACAAAGTTAGAAATGCAAGATTTTTGGACTGACAGGCCACCACGGCCGTGCCAGGAAGCACGACCTGGCCGTGTTTTGTTCTGTTTGTGAAGGAAAATAGGGAATTGGAGGAGCACGTCTGCACCCGCCAGCCGTGCTCCCCTGGACAGATTTTATTTTATTTTCTTTCTTCTTTACGCTTTTGTGATGTATTGCTTATGCAATGGCTTAAAAAGAAAGAGGTTTAATACTAAAATTGAGGTCAGGGCTATATTAATAGACTTGTATTCAAAAAAAAAATAAGGGAAATGACGAATAAGGTTTGATGTTATGTATTACGAATTACATGTTTGGAATTGTCTGATTTGCATAGGCACTGATGGGTGATGTGGCATTGCGGGCTTACCCCAAGGGTAAGCCATTGGGCTGGACAATAAAGTTGATAACAGTGCGATAAAGAACACAATTACGTGATGTGGCATTGCGGGCTCACCGATGGGGTAAGCCCTTTGGGTGAGACGATAAAGTCCAAGAACCCGTGTTGCGATAAAAGACTTACAAAGAGGCCCATTATGTTTGATTTGATTGTCTATGGAATGTTGGTTGTCAGAAGGTGCACCTGGCGGCCGATGCAGTCGGTTGTGAATCCTTACAAGCGTATTCCGACGGGGACTCCCTTGGTCGATCATCATAAATCGGATCATTGCTCAGTTGCAAATGAGTTTAGGTCCAAGGGGGTACATTCAAAATTAGAAACTTGTATGAATTATGTGATTTTATGTTATGTGTATGAATTATGTTACCTTGCAAATGAATGCTCTTGAAGCAAGTTATGTTTGAGGTTGACTGAATGACTGAAGTTGATGTTGAGATTAGGCCATAGTATTATTATATGTTAAGTATATGTTGTCAGGGAGGATTTTCCATACGTAGCATACGCGTATGGCTGGAAACAACGGTAAAAGCATTTTTCTTCTAAGTCTATATTACTGAGTTTTATAAACTCACTGTTGGGGCGTTGTTTTCAGGTACACTTGATGGAGGATGTTCAGAGCACAAAGCTTGTTCGGTCTTGCCCTCGGCAAGACATTGAGTCACCGGATCACGAGTCAGAGTCCTTATCTCTAGGATGAGTCCTTTGCAATTAGAAAATAATGTATATGTTATATTGGCTTTATCTTGTGGTCATTTTATAAAAAGAGATGTAAATGATAAAGTTATTCCGCTTTTGAAACTCTGATAGATATATGTGTCATGTTTGGGTCTTTGAAATATTTCTTTCCAAGTCAAACAGGTCTTTTAAACAAGGTTTTATTTATATCTTAAGGTTGTTATATTTGAGAAAATTTTTCAGGTGAAGCTTTCAATCTTTAATTAGAAAGTAATCCCCTAATCAGAGTTAGGGTGTTACAGTTGTCAAAGCTGGCGACTCCACTGGGGACTTTAGAGAGTTAGGCCTTTTGATTGTTTGAATTGTTTGTTTGCCTTACAATGTGAATTGTTTCCTTTTCTTTTATTTTTATTTATTTATTTATCACTATTATTTTTTTTATTTTGTATTTTGTATTTTTTTATTTTTTCAGTTTTTATTTTTGTCTTACCTTATTTGTTTTTATCTTTGTTTAGTTTATTTATTTTATTTTGATTATATGTATGTTGAACATTAGGATAGTTACCATGTATATATTGTTTTATTTATTTTTCTGTTGGTAGTTTTAAGTTTTCTCTTTCACACACTTCACTTTATACACTTTATTTACACACACTTTGAGTGGGTGCCCTATACCTGGGCCCGAGTAAACCTTAAGTTAGGAGAGGCTATGTAATGGGTGCTCACTGTTTGGACGTCTGACCGGTGGGTTCCTATGAAGGCCTCACCTAGAGTTTGGCTCTGTTGAGAAAAATCATCCTTTAATAGTATACCTATTATTGGTGGTAACATTCTCAAGTGGAACCCTTGGCTCTAGGGACCTTTTAGATTAGTAACTTAAATCCACCCAATGGAAACACTTATGTGGACCATAGACCCATTCTAACGAACTACCTACCATATCACCAAAGGAGCAAACCCTATCTGTCTCGTTTTTCATGTGATCAAAGCCGTAGAAATTAAAGTCTTGGGAATTACCGGTCTACCTCACAAGGGGCACTTGGCTCATTTTTTTATCTTAATCCATTTAAATTCCATTATTTTCAGAAATCTTTTTTTTAAATAAAAACAAAAGAATATTTTCTCTTTTCCATCGCATTCTTTTTGAATGAAAAAAAAACAATATATTAAAAAAATGTAATAGAAAAATATTTCTCCGTTATCCATCATATTATTTTGCATAAAATGTACAAAAAAAAAAATTCATGACATGCATAATCATGACATCTTCATAACATAACTCATTGTTCCCCCTCTACAGAAAATAGGTACAGATAAGCTTTCCCTGCATTCCTACCGGACTCGAGCCCAATCTAGACTCATGAACTTGTTGGAACAGAATCAGCAAGCGATGAGAGAAGAACTCAACCAAATCAAGGGTAAGATGGACAAGATATTGGATCTCTTGCAGAACTTGGGTGCAAAATTGACCATTGATGAGAACCACTCCACCAGCACTAATGAGTATCGAGAGGCTTCCAATGGCCCATCAGGAGACCCCCTAGATCAGAAGAGACTCCAAATTGTGGAAGATAGGCTGAAAGCAATTGAAGGGGCAAATCATATTGGGTTCAAAGCTTCAGAAGTATGCTTGGTTCTGGACGTGGTGATTCCTCTAAAATTTAAAGTTCCTGAGTTCGTCAAGTATGAAGGCTTAACTTGTCCAAAAAGTCACCTCATCATGTACTGCCGGAAGATGGCCTCCTGCTCCAGTAATGATAAGCTCCTAATCCACTTCTTCCAAGAGAGTCTTACCGGGGCATCCCTACGCTGGTATATGCAGTTAGACGGAGCAAAATCAACTCATGGAATGATTTGGCTAAAGCTTTCATCAAACAATATAAATACAATAAGGCCATGGCTCCTGGCCGCTCCCAGTTGCAAACCTTGGTAAAAGGGGGCAATGAAAGCTTCAAAGAGTATGCCCAAAGATGGAGAGGGATTGCAGCCCAAGCGGAACCTCCGCTATCTGAGAAAGAGATAGTTACCATGTTCACTGACACACTTCAACAACCCTTTTATGATCTGATGATGGGAAACGTCTCTTCAAGCTTCTCAGATCTAGTTGTTGTCGGAGAAAGAGTGGAAACAGGGATAACAAGCGGAAGGATTGGCAACCTCGAAGCTCAACAGCCATTGCGCAGTATAGGTCAAGAGCAGGAAGAAGATGCAAATGATGATACAAATGACGCTCATCACGACATGCACTGGGGCAATGGGCCACTCCATTAAGAATTATTGGGCTCTGATCAACACCAAGTGGTAAAACTTCAAGGAATAGCCCTGTTTAAACAACCTTCATTGTTTTACGCTTTGCCCGAAGCCCTGGGGCATATCTTGTAAAGGGCCCACTTTGTTCCCATCTTTTCAATACATCAATGAAAATGCAATTTGAAATTTTCAACTTCCCTTCTTGATACGTGGTCAATCCGGGATAAAAAAAAAGTAATTAAGAAAAACATAAAATAAAATGGTAAAGTAAATTCGCAATTATCAAAAATTAATTTTTGGGAAGATTTGAGCAATAAGGTTTTGAGATGAAGTTTGGCCCTTTTTCTCTATCCAAAAATATAAAAAATAATTTTCCCTCGCTACCCCTTTTGAGCCTAAAAAAAAAAAAATTCTTTCAAGTACCCTAAACAATGATCACCCATACATTGAAGGCTAGCACAATAGTCTATTAAATTTTTTCTGTTAAAAAAGAGCAAGCAAGCAAATATCAAATGTAACATATCAAGACGCTTACAAAAAATAATGAATAAAAATGCAAAAGCAAAACAAGACAATTTGTGCTAACAACCGTCAAAGTGCATCTTGGCAATAAAGATCCTTGTTTTCATAAACCCTTAAATACTTTTTGAGCCTGAAATATCCTTTCTTTCATAGCCCTTAACCCTTGGCCACGTTACAACCCTAATAAAGTCCATTCTGATCAAAGTCAAATTGCTCATGTTTTCTCAAAACTTGATTTTGGAAAGAGGAAATCCATATAAACTCCTCGGTGTAGTCGCTTTACCCGAAAAAAAAGGAAAAAAAGGAAAAAGGAAAAAAAGATAATAAAATAAAATGCCCGTTAGGCTGAAAACCTGAAAGGGCGGTCGAAGCAGAAGTTAGAGCAACCCGCTTGGTTGAAAACTCGCAAAGAGCGGCCTAGGCAAAAGTTAGGGTCAAATTTACAAATATGTCAACCCAGATTGGACTTCACATATCTAAACATAAACCAAGAAGCTGGGGCAAAAGCTGTGCCCATTGTCTACAAGTTTCGCATTCAAGATTTCATTCCAGTTGCGGAGCTACACAAAGTGGTTTGTCTCTCAACATGATTCTGCCTCACATGGTTGGGCAAAGGCCAAGAGGACACTGAAGAACCTCAGGATCAAAAGCAGTCAGTCTAATCCTCTTAGGAGCATTCAAAGCATGAAAAAGAGAATTTGAGGATCCTTAAGATGATCTATCAAGTGGCAAATACGCAAACCTGGTGCATTGTAAAGTCAACCATTTGGACAAGCAAGCCAACATAAAGTTATCACCCCACGAGTCTAGGGGCAGAGTCCTCAAAGGAATTCAGGGAAATCAAAAAAAAAAAAATTCAAAACAATAATAATATTCATGCATAGCATACAATTCATTGCATTTTGCATGATCATTAATACTTTTGGGCCCCCGCCCCGCCTTCAAAATCATTTCTCTAGAAAACAAAACAACATTCATGTATGGCATATCAATTCATTGCATTTTGCATGATCATTAATACTTTTGGGTCCCTGACCCACCTTAAAAAAACATTTCTCTAAAAATAAAAATTTCATTTCATGCATGGCATACCATTCATTGCATCCTGCATGACTATCAAAGTTTTTGGGTCCATTGACCCACCCTCTCAAATATTACATACAGTTGGTCTGTTGTTACTCGGTAAGAACTAGTACTCAGCCTATTCAATCTGTTAGCATGAGTTAGGAACCTGTCCTACACCTTACTGGGAATCTTACCCATCAATTATGGAAATCGATCCACACCTTTTAACAAGAGTTAGGAATCTGACCTATACCTTGTCGGGAAGCTGACCCGAACTATTTCGAGTGACAGAGAAGCCCGTATACTGGACGTTCGGCTACAATAGGGAAACCAGTCCATGCTTTAGCAAGAGTTAGATTATGACTTACATCTTGCCGGGAATCTAACCTGAACCTATATCGAGTAATAGAGAAGCTCGTATCACGGACTACCATAAAATAGGGTAGTCAATCCACACTTTTAGCAAGAGTTAAGAACCTGTCTTACCCCTTGCCGGGAATCTGACCCGAACTTGTGTAAAGTGACGAAGAAGCTCACACCCCAGACTTTTCCTAAATAGGGAAGTAGTCAATATCAAAGATGTGAGGATTAGGAACCAGACCTATGTCTTACTAGGAATTCACTAGGAAGCCGAACCTAGAATCTCCCGCCAATTTTTGTGAGAATCATAATCAGACCTATGCCTTACTAGGAATTTACTAGGAAGCCGAACCTAGAATCTCCCGCCAATTTTTGTAAGAATCATAGTCAAGCCTATGCCTTACCAGGAATTCACTAGGAATCGAACCCAGAATCTCTCACCAATTTTGTAAGAGTTAGGAACCAGACCTATGCCTTACCGAGAATTCCCTAGGAATCAAACCTAGAATCTCAAAGCAAAGTCGGGAGCCAATCCCGCATCCTCCAACAACTTGTTTCGAACAAAATTAGAGTCCTTTATCCTTAATTACCTTTTACAACGAATGCAAGAAGACCTTCGAGTAAAATGTAATTAAGGGGGGCAGCTGTCGTACCCTAATTTTGTCCGGCCTCTATTTTTTTAAAATTTTATTTTTATTAAATTAGTAGTAATAGTATTAAATAAATAATAATAAATAATTATGATATTTTTGGTTTTGGAATAAAAAGAGAGAAGAAGGCAAAAATGAGTAAGTATGAAAAAAGAAAAAGAAAGAAAGAGGAAATAAAATAAAGCATGAAAAGGGTGCAAATTACAAATATTATAGGTACCAATAGCAAGCTATTGGGCTGGTCCAGCGCCTCACTACCATCCTTGCTCGCGTCCCCCTCTTTTATTTTCACACCTGCGCCTCACTCTCTCACTGCTTCGCGCACCCCACCTTTTATTTCTACGCCCCTTGCCCAACCACCAACGCTGCATAACCCACGCGTGGCCCATCACCAACCCAGCGGTCAAAAATCCCCTAACTTAAACCTAATTCCCTCATTCAGCAGCATCCCTTCCTCTTCCCTTTTCCTTTTCCGTTTTTCTTTCCTTTTTCTCACCCAATCTCAACCCCAAATCAAATCCTTCAGATTCTATCAAATAGTCCATCATTAAAAACAGATTCAAAAGGGGAGATTTCTGTTCCAATTTCTTTCCTTTTTTCTTTCTTTATTATTTTTATCACTGATTTGATTTCGATTTGTTTTCAGGTGTATAAATATGGACGCATGATGGTGAAACGAGAGGAGAGCAGTTCTTGAAGAAAAGACTGAAGAATAGAGAAAAAAAGAAAAAGAGAGATCTGAAAATGTAAACACTTTTTTTTTTCTTTTCTAGAGTTTCAGTTTCTTCTGTGTGTAATTCCGATCTGGTTGCTGAGATAACTATAACCAGGTTTTTATCTTTCTTTTTTTTTCCATTCGCTCCAAGTTGCTACCATTCCTATTTCTGTACGATTGTGTATGTAAAAGATTGAATCTTGAGATCTAAAACATCATTATCTTCATTATCTATGCTTCTTTCTGATTTTGTATTTTATTTTTAATTTTTTTATTACTGTTTTATGATAGGGTTAATTTTGTTTTTTTTGTTTTTTTACATAGTTTTATTCAAAATCTATACATTCTTCTAAATTCTACGCCAATATTTTCTCTTCAGTAAAAGTGGTAAACAAAAAAAGGTTATTTCTTTTGATTCTTGTAAACTTGTTTTTTACCTATTATTGTTATTGTTATTAAATTTAGTGGCAAAAATGCTTCCGTTTATTTCTTAATGAATTATAGGAGAAAGAGTATTTAACATGAGTATTTAAATTAGTTACTATAATTACTATAAGTAATAAAGAAAGTTCGATTTTCTTTCTTATAAAAGAGACATTTTTAAATCTGATTCAAATTAACAATTTTGGCATTAGATCGATTATTTAGCTTTAAGATAAAATAAAGGTTAATCTTCCTCATTTATGATCTGTTTGTAGAAACCTTAGACTCATGCTTTTTCTTTATGAAATAATTCTTGATAAGGCAAACATGTTTTTTTAAAACAATTAAAGGTACCATTTTTATGGGCGTTTTAGGGGTGCTAATACCTTCCCTATGCGTAACCAACTCCCTAGCTCAAAATCTGGTTCAAAGACCTTCTTTTTTTTCATTAAATTCAAAAATATTCAAAAAATAGGTTTTCCAATGTTTCCTATAAAAATAAAATATTGGTGGCGGCTCCATTTAAATTTTAAATTTTAGTGTGGTTGTCGAAGCTGGCGACTCCACTGGGGACTTTAGAGAGTTAGGCCTTTTGATTGTTTGAATTGTTTGTTTGTCTTACAATGTGAATTGTTTCCTTTTCTTTTATTTTTATTTATTTATTTATCACTATTTTTTATTTTATTTTGTATTTTGTATTTTTTTTATTTTTTCAGTTTTTTTATTTTTGTCTTACCTTATTTGTTTTTATCTTTGTTTAGTTTATTTATTTTATTTTGATTATATGTATGTTGAACATTAGGATAGTTACCATGTATATATTGTTTTATTTATTTTGCAGCAGGTAGTTTTAAGTTTTCTCCTTCACACACTTCACTTTATACACTTTATTTACACACACTTTGAGTGGGTGCCCTATACCTGGGCCCGAGTAAACCTTAAGTTAGGAGAGGCTATGTAATGGGTGCTCTGCTGGACGTACGACCAGTGGGTTCCTATGAAGGCCTCACCTAGAGTTTGGCTCTATTTGAGAAAAAATCATCCTTTAATAGTATACCTATTATTGGTGGTAACATTCTCAAGTGGAACCCTTGGCTCTAGGGACCTTTTAGATTAGTAACTTAAATCCACCCAATGGAAACACTTATGTGGACCATAGACCCATTCTAAGGAACTACCGGCCCATATCACCAAAGGAGCAAACCCTATCTGTCTCGTTTTTCATGTGATCAAAGCCGTAGAAATTAAAGTCTTGGGAATTACCGGTCTACCTCACAAGGGGCACTTGGCTCATTTTTTTATCTTCATCCATTTAAATTCCATTATTTTCAGAAATCTTTTTTTTAAATAAAAACAAAAGAATATTTTCTCTTTTCCATCGCATTCTTTTTGAATGAAAAAAAACAATATATTAAAAAAATGTAATAGAAAAATATTTCTCCGTTATCCATCATATTATTTTGCATAAAATGTACCAAAAAAAAATTCATGACACACATAATCATGGCATCTTCATAACATAACTCATTGTTCCCCCTCTACAAAAAATAGGTACAGATAAGCTTTCCCTGCATTCCTACCGGACTCGAGCCCAATCTAGACTCATGGACTTGTTGGAACAGAATCAGCAAGCGATGAAAGAAGAACTCGACCAAATCAAGGGTAAGATGGACAAGATATTGGACTTCTTGTAGAACTTGGGTGCAAAATGGGCCATTGATGAGAACCATTCCAGCAGCACTAATGAGTATCGAGAGGTTTCCAATGGCCCATCAGGAGACCCCCTAGATCAGAGGAGACTCCAAATTGTGGAAGATAGGCTGAAAGCAATTGAAGGGGCAAATCATATTGGGTTCAAAGCTTCAGAAGTATGCTTGGTTCTGGACGTGGTGATTCCTCTAAAATTCAAAGTTCCTGAGTTCGTCAAGTATGAAGGCTTAACTTGTCCAAAAAGCCACCTCATCATGTACTGCCGGAAGATGGCCTCCTGCTCCAGTAATGATAAGCTCCTAATCCACTTCTTCCAAGAGAGTCTTACCGGGGCATCCCTACGCTGGTATATGCAGTTAGAGCGGAGCAAAATCAACTCATGGAATGATTTGGCTAAAGCTTTCATCAAACAATATAAATACAATATGGACATGGCTCCTGGCCGCTCCCAGTTGCAAATCATGGTAAAAGGGGGCAATGAAAGCTTCAAAGAGTATGCCCAAAGATGGAGAGGGATTGCAGCCCAAGCGGAACCTCCGCTATCTGAGAAAGTGATGGTTACCATGTTCACTGACACACTTCAACAACCCTTTTATGATCTGATGATGGGAAACGTCTCTTCAAGCTTCTCAGATCTAGTTGTTGTCGGAGAAAGAGTGGAAACAGGGATAACAAGAGGAAGGATTGGCAACCTCGAAGCTCAACAGCCATTGCGCAGTATAGGTCAAGAGCAGGAAGAAGATGCAAATGATGATACAAATGATGCTCATCACGACATGTACTGGGGCAATAGGCCACTCCATTAAGAATTGTTCGGCTCTGATCAACACCAAGTGGTAAAACTTTAAGGAATAGCCCTGTTTAAACAACCTTCATTTGTTTTATGCTTTGCCCGAAGCCTTGGGGCATATCTTGTAAAGGGCCCACTTTGTTCCCATCTTTTCAATACATCAATGAAAATGCCATTTGAATTTTTCAACTTCCCTTCTTGATATGTGGTCAATCCGGGATAAAAAAAAAGTAATTAAGAAAAACATAAAATAAAATGGTAAAGTAAATGCGCAATTATCAAAAATTAATTTTTGTGAAGATTTGAGCAATAAGGTTTTGAGATGAAGTTTGGTCGTTTTTCTCTATCCAAAAATACAAAAAATATTTATCCCTTGCTACCCCTTTTGAGCCTAAAAAAAAAATTCTTTCAAGTACCCTAAACAAGGATCACCCATATATTGAAGGCTGGCACAATAGTCTATTAAATTTTGTCTGTTAAAAAAGAGCAAGTAAGCAAGCAAGCAAATATCAAATGCAACGTATCAAGACGCTTACAAAAAAAATGAATAAAAATGCAAAAGCAAAACAAGACAATTTGTGCTAACAACTGTCAAAGTGCATCTTGGCACTAAAGATCATTGTTTTCATAAACCCTTAAATACTTTTTGAGCCTGAAATATCCTTTTTTTCATAGCCCTTAACCCTTGGCCACGTTACAACCCTAATAAAGTACATTCTGATCAAAGTCAAATTGCTCATGTTTTCTCAAAACTTGATTTTGGAAAGAGGAAATCCATATAAACTCCTCAGTGTAGTCGCTTTATCCAAAAAAAAAGGAAAAAAAGAAAAAAGGAAAAAAAAATATAAAATAAAATGCTCGCTAGGCTGAAAACCTGAAAGGGCTGTCTAAGCAGAAGTTAGAGCAAGCCGCTAGGTTGAAAACTCGCAAAGAGCGGCCTAGGCAAAAGTTAGGGTCAAATTTACAAACATGTCAACCCAGATTGGACTTCACAGATCTAAACATAAACCAAGAAGCTGGGGGCAAAAGCTGTGCCCATCGTCTACAAGTCTCGCATTCAAGATTTCATTCCAGTTGCGTAGCTACACAAAGTGGTTTGTCCCTCAACATGATTCTTCCTCACATGGTTGAGCAAAGGCCAAGAGGACACTGAAGAACCTCAAGATCAAAAGGAGTCAGTCTAATCCTCTTAGGAGCATTCAAAGCATGAAAAAGAGAATTTGAGGATCCTTAAGATGATCTATCAAGGGGCAAAATACGCAAACCTGGTGCATTGCAAAGTCAACCATTTGGACAAGCAAGCCAGCATAAAGTTATCACCCCACGAGTCTAGGGGCAGAGTCCTCAAAGGAATTCAGGGAAATCAAAAAAAAAATTCAAAACAATAATAATATTCATGCATAGCATACAATTCATTGCATTTTGCATGATCATTAATACTTTTGGGCCCCCGCCCCGCCTTCAAAATCATTTCTCTAAAAAACAAAACAACATTCATGTATGGCATATCAATTCATTGCATTTTGCATGATCATTAATACTTTTGGGTCCCTGACCCACCTTAAAAAAACATTTCTCTAAAAATAAAAATTTCATTTCATGCATGGCATACCTGCATGACTATCAAAGTTTTTGAGTCCATTGACCCACCCTCTCAAATATTACATAGAGTTGGTCTGTTGTTACTCGGTAAGAACTAGTACTCAGCCTATTCAATCTATTAGCATGAGTTAGGAACCTGTCCTACACCTTGCGGGGAATCTAACCCATCACCTTGGGAATCTGACCCAAGCCTTTAGTCGGGAACCTGACCCGCGTCTCGAATCTTCCTCAATTATGGAAATTGATCCACACCTTTTAACAAGAGTTAGGAATCTGACCTATACCTTGTCGGGAATCTGACCTGAACTATTTCGAGTGTCAGAGAAGCCCGATATCTTGGGCGTTAAGCCTACAATAGGGAAACCAGTCCATGCTTTAGCAAGAGTTAGATTTTGACCTACATCTTGCCGGGAATCTAACCCGAACCTATATCGAGTAACAGAGAAGCTCGTATCACGGACTACCATAAAATAGGGTAGTCAATCCATACTTTTAGCAAGAGTTAAGAACCTGACTTACCCCTTGCCGAGAATCTGACCCGAACTTGTGTAGAGTGACGAAGAAGCTCACACCCCAGACTTTTCCAAAATAGGGAAGTAATCAATACCAAAGATGTGAGGATTAGGAACCAGACCTATGCCTTACTAGGAATTCACTAGGAAGCCGAACCTAGAATCTCCCGCCAATTTTTGTGAGAATCATAGTCAGACCTATACCTTACTAGGAATTCACTAGGAAGCCGAACCTAGAATCTCCCGCCAATTTTTGTAAGAATCATAGTCAAACCTATGCCTTACCAGGAATTCACTAGGAATCGAACCCAGAATCTCTCACCAATTTTGTAAGAGTTAGGAACCAGACCTATGCCTTACCGAGAATTCCCTAGGAATCAAACCTAGAATCTCAAAGCAAAGTCGGGAGCCAATCCCGCATCCTCCAACAACTTGTTTCGAACAAAATTAGAGTCCTTTATCTATAATTACCTTTTACAACGAATGCAAGAAGACCTTCGAGTAAAATGTAATTAAGGGGGGCAGCTGTCGTACCCTAATTTTGTCCGGCCTCTATTTTTTTAAAATTTTATTTTTATTAAATTAGTAGTAATAGTATTAAATAAATAATAATAAATAATTATGATATTTTTGGTTTTGGAATAAAAAGAGAGAAGAAGGAAAAAATGAGTAAGTTTGAAAAAAGAAAAAGAAAGAAAGAGGAAATAAAATAAAGCATGAAAAGGGTGCAAATTACAAATATTATAGGTACCAATAGCAAGCTATTGGGCTGGTCCAGTGCCTCACTACCATCCTTGCTCGCGTCCCCCTCTTTTATTTTCACACCTGCGCCTCACTCTCTCACTGCTACGCGCACCCAACCTTTTATTTCTATGCCCCTTGCCCAACCACCAATGCTGCATAACCCACGCGTGGCCCATCACCAACCCAGCGGCCAAAAATCCCCTAACTTAAACCTAATTCCCTCATTCAGCAACACCCCTTCCTCTTCCCCTTTCCTTTTCCGCTTTTCTTTCCTTTTTCTCACCCAATCTCAACCCCAAATCAAATCCTTCAGATTCTATCAAATCGTCCATCATTAAAAACAGATTCAAAAGGGGAGATTTCTGTTCCAATTTCTTTCCTTTTTTCTTTGTTTATTATTTTTATCACTGATTTGATTTCGATTTGTTTTCAGGTGTATAAATATGGACGCATGATGGTGAAACGAGAGGAGAGCAGTTCTTGAAGAAAAGACTGAAGAATAGAGAAAAAAGAAAAAGAGAGATCTGAAAATGTAAACACTTTTTTTTTCTTTTCTAGAGTTTCAGTTTCTTCTCTGTGTAATTCCGATCTGGTTGCTGAGATAACTATAACCAGGTTTTTATCTTTTTTTTTTTTTTTCCATTCGCTCCAAGTTGCTACCATTCCTATTTCTGTACGATTGTGTATGTAAAAGATTGAATCTTGAGATCTAATACAACATTATCTTCATTATCTATGCTTCTTTCTGATTTTGTATTTTATTTTTAATTTTTTTATTACTGTTGTATGATAGGGTTAATTTTGTTTTTTTGTTTTTTGACATAGTTTTATTCAAAATCTATATATTCTTCTAAATTCTACGTCAATATTTTCTCTTCAGTAAAAGTGGTAAATAAAAAAAGGTTATTTCTTTTGATTCTTGTAAACTTGTTTTTTACCTATTATTGTTATTGTTATTAAATTTAGTGGCAAAAATGCTTCCTTTTATTTCTTAATGAATTATAGGAGAAAGAGTATTTAACATGAGTATTTAAATTAGTTACTATAATTACTATAACTAATAAAGAAAGTTCGATTTTCTTTCTTATAGAGGAGACATTTTTAAATCTGATTCAAATTAACAATTTTGGCATTAGATCGATTATTTAGCTTTAAGATAAAATAAAGGTTAATCTTCCTCATTTATGATCTGTTTGTAGAAACCTTAGACTCATGCTTTTTCTTTATGAAATAATTCTTGATAAGGCAAACATGTTTTTTAAAACAATTAAAGGTACCATTTTTATGGGCGTTTTAGGGGTGCTAATACCTTCCCTATGCGTAACCAACTCCCGAGCTCAAAATCTGGTTCAAAGACCTTCTTTTTTTTTCATTAAATTCAAAAATATTCAAAAAATAGGTTTTCCAATGTTTCCTATAAAAATAAAATATTGGTGGTGGCTCCATTTAAATTTTAAATTTTGGTGTGGTTGTCACACACAAAATAAAGAGAATCCTAGACTATGTCCATTCGGATGTGTGGGGGCCTACCAAACAGCCCTCCATGGGTTGTTCCATGTATTTTGTGACTTTTATTGATGATTTTTCTCGTAAGGTTTGGGTGTATTTTTGCAAAGCATAAATTTGAAGTCTTTACGAGTTCAAGTGTGGAAAGTCAAGTAGAGAATCAAACGGGCGTAAAAATCAAGTATTTGCGGTCGATAATGGGACAGAGTACACTAATTCAATTTCAAGAAATTCTCGTGAAGAACATGGTATTCGTGAGGCATTTTTCATTCGCAAGACACCACAAGAAATGGTGTGTTAGAGAGAATGAACAGTCTCTAACTCGAGCAGCAAGATGTCTTCGGTTGAATCTTTGGATTGTCAAAGGGTTTAGGGCGAGGCAATTAACATGGCATGCTATCTCCACAACAGTCACCACGGGCTTCTGCGGAGGAAAGTTGCAGATGAGGTATGGACAGGCAATCCCATTGATCTTACCAATTTAAGGATTTTTGGGTGTCCAGCTTATGTGCATATATCCAGTGAAGATCGATCCAAACTTGATCCAAATTCGAAGAAGTGTGTCTTCGTAGGATACTCAAAAGGTGTAAAGGGGTTCAAGTTATAGGATCCAGTTTCAAAGAAGGTGGTTACCAGCAGAGATGTTGTTTTTGATGAGCAGTTCATGTTGAAGAAGTCAGTTGCAACAGATGTGACAGTCTCAGAAGGGGAAACTTCCAACAATGAGGTGTTTCAGGTGCATATTGAGCCGTCCCCAGTGAGCAATGTGCAGACAGAACTAGAAACACTAGACGAATCAGGCTCTCCCACTGAGCCATACCATGGACTTGAAGATTCAGGTGAAGTACATGACTATTCTCTGATACGTGACAGAGAGCGACGGCAGATCAAGCCACTAGAGAGATATGGGTTTGAAGACTTGGCAGCATATGCACTTCTTACTAGTTCTGGAGATCCGTTGGGTGCTATGGTGGAGGAAATGGAGTCCTTGCAGAAAAATGAGACATGGGAGTTTGTTCAGCTTCCTAAGGGCAAAAGGGCTATCGGTTGCAAGTGGGTGTACAAGCGAAAACCAGCAGTAACAGAAAAAGAAGGGGAAACGTTCAAGGCTCGTCTTGTAGCAAAGGGGTACTCACAACAGAAGGGGATTGACTATGATGAGATTTTCTCTCCGGTCGTCAGACATACCTCTATCAGGGCAGTGTTAGCCTTGGTAGCCAGTCGAGACATGCATTTAGAGCAGATGGATGTGAAGACTCTCCGGTCGTCAGACATACCTCTATCAGGGCAGTGTTAGCCTTGGTAGCCAGTCGTGACATGCATTTAGAGCAGATGGATGTGAAGACATCATTTCTTCATAGTAATCTAGATGAGCAAATTTACATGCAGCAGCTAGAGGGTTTCAGTGACACTGGCAAGGGCAGACTTGTTTGCAAATTGAAGAGGTCTTTGTATGGTTTAAAGCAGTCTCCAAGGCAGTGGTACAAGCGCTTTGATTCATACATGCTTCAGATTGGCTACAGAAGGTGTGAGTATGATTGTTGTGTTTATGTTAGGAGCCTTGATGATGGCTCTTTTATTTTCTATTCTTGTATGTGGATGACATGTTGATCGCTGCTAATCATCTACATGATGTAAATGATCTGAAAATCATGTTGGGTAAGGAGTTTGACATGAAGGACTTAGAGGCTGCTAAGAAGATTCTTGGGATGGAAATTCACAGGGATAGGAGTTCTAGAAAATTATGGCTCTCTTAGAAAAGCTATATGTTGAAAAGTGCTAGACAGATTTGACATGAGTAATTCGAAGGCTGTTGGTTGTTTAATGTATGCTATGGTCTGCACAAGGCCGGATTTGGCACAAGCTGTAAGTCAAGTTTGCAAGTTTATGTCCAAACCAGGGAAGCATCATTGGGAAGCAGTCAAGTGGATTTTGAGGTACTTAAGAGGTACATCAAGTCATTGTATCATGTTTGGCAGTGAAAACGGTGATCCTACAGTTGTAGGATATGTTAATTCAGACTATGCGGGTGATATGGATGATAGGAGGTCTACAATGGGATATGTATATACTCTTGCAGGTGGACCCATTTGTTGGAAGTCATCAATTCAACCCATAGTGGCCATGTCGACAACTGAAGCAGAGTAAATGGCAGTAGCAGAAGCTGCAAAAGAAGCCTTATGGCTTACAGGGTTAGTGAAGGAATTGGGTGTTGAGCAAGGTGGAGTTCGGTTGCATTGTGATAGTCAGAGCACCATTTACTTGGCAAAGAATCAGGTGTATCATGCCAGGACCAAGCATATTGATGTGAGATTTCACAAGATCAGAGAAATACTTGCATCTGGACAGATACTACTTGAGAAGGTTCATACTTCAGAGAATGCAGATGACATGTTGACCAAGCCAGTCACCAGTGACAAGTTCAAGCATTGCTTGGACTTGTTACACATTACTCAGTGATCAAGTAGGAGCTCTACCCCCTAGTGCCAAGGATGTGATCGTCATGCAGTGAATCGTCATAGGGGTTTGATATTCGCCAAGGTGGAGATTGTTGAGTATGGTTCATATGATGCAGTATCAAAAAGGCTGAGGGAAGGGAAAGCTGAGCTAATGGAGCGTATCAAAAAGGCTGAGCTAGCTGTACGGTTCAGGGGTATTGTTGTAATCTATTGCGTAATATTATATATACTGCTTGTAACACTGAACCCTAAACTTCACTGAGAAAGAAAAACGGAACTACAGCTGCTCTGTAGTCATTGACGTAGGAAACTATTGGCCGAACAGCGTGACCAAATATCGTGTCCCTTTTGCGTTTTTCGTTTCCTTATTTCTTCTATACTGTTGCTGTTCTGACAATGTACCAATGTCAAAACCATGTTACATGTGATTAACCCTCATTATCTAAAATTTACTGCTGCTACAAACATGTTCCGCACGGTCAGGTAAGCATTGCCACCAAAAACATATTTAGCAAGTGTATGATCATGGTTAATTCTCTTTCTCTAGCTGACATACGCAAGCTAAAGGATATTATAGCAGCAGATATGCAGATTCAACCACCAGAATTTAGCAGAAATAGAGCAGCGGAACTTAAGCAGCAGAGTTGAAAGCGAAAGGACCACTGCAGCTCGGTAGCTTCTTGACATCCTAGTTAAACAGCTCCTACATAATTACACGCATAGATAACCTTATGCTTATATTGCCCCCTTTTTTTCTAATACCATTGCATCATGTCCTCCCTTTTGATCCTCATGATAGCCCCTCCCATAAAAGAGACACCCCTTGATGTTCCCAAAACCGCTTTACAACGCTCTGTAGCTCTGATTAACAAGAGCAACCATGCACCACATGAGCATCCCCGCACCATAAATTCTGAAAGAACACAATACCCCACCCTTGCAGCAGCCTTTAACAAATTCTATGATGTAAAACCTATAACCCCGTCAGTGCCTGACACTAATGCTAATCCCTTTGCTCCTACCTATTAATCGCAAAACATGCTGCCAGGTTTGCAAACCACTGCGAAATTGAGTAGTTGAAACCCCTTACCTTCGCCCTCAACCAATTTCACACTAGAATTTTTGCTTCTTCCGCTATCTCTTCCGCTGAAGCTGTCTTCTCCTTAAAAACCATTTTATTTCTCGCTTTCCAAATTGACCACACGGATGAGAACCACATCATGCAACTTCTGTCCTCCTGTATACGTCCACTATTTAACAGTCCTGAAAATTGATTGAGATGAGCATTCCCTTCCTGCTGCAACGCATATTGAATGCCCAACCCGCCTTAGAACCTCACTCCAGTCTCCCGAGAACGCCGAATACTCAAAAAACAAGTGCGAAATCGACTCCTCCATCCCACAACATCTGGCACATGATGCATCCCCTCCCATAATGATTCCCATGTTTATCAGATTGTCTTTTGTTGGAATTTTATTTTGTACCATCCTCCAAACAAACGTCGACACCTTCAGTGGAATTGCCTTATTCCAAATTTTCTTATTTACCCACTCCAGTACCCGGGCACGACACTTTACTAACACCCTATAAACTGCCTTAACCGAAAAACAACTCCTGTCACCCTCTCTCCACACCCATCTATCATCCTCTCTCTCTCTTCCCACTACTGCCTCCACTACCCTTTTAAGCTCCGACAACAATTCTTCTTCCCATTGAAACAAAGCCCGCCTCCACCTCTATTCCCAAGCCCACCCAGCACTCGTCCTACTACCTAATTCTCCCACCTTTGCCTCTTTATCTAATGATATCTTAAAAAGTCTCCCAAAGCGGCTCTTTAGCACCTCTCCCTCCACCCGTGGATCTTTCCATAAGTACATCTCCCTCCCATCCCCTACTTCTTTTATTAGTGCTTCCAAAAACCACTTTTCTTTATAGCCCCACACCCCTTTGTCTACCCTATTCACATCCTTCCACCAAACCGAGCTCCACCTCACCTCTCTGTTAATGACCCCACCCACCTCGCCATATTTACTTTTCAAAATTTGATACCAAAGCCCTTGTTTATCCGTCCTCAACCTCCATAACCACTTTCCTAAGAGCGCTAAGTTAAAAGCTCGCATATATTTTTGACCCAAACCCCCTCCTCTCGTGTAGTGCAAACCCTTTCCCATTTTACCCAATGTACTCTCCTACTCTCCTCACTCCCACCCCACAGGAATTGTTTATATAAGGATTCAAGGTGAGAAATGATACCTGATGGAGCCTTGAAGAGGGAAAGGAAGAACACCGGAAGAGCATACAAGACCGACTTTAGGAGCACCACTCTACCCCCAATGGACAAATTATGGTTTTTCCAAGAGGAAAGTCTTTGTTTAACTGTCTCAATGATAGGCTGCCACGCGCTTCTCTTCCTTCGATTAGCACCAATGGGTAAGCTCAAATATTTAAATGGGATCGATCCAGCCTCACAGTTCAAAAACTCGGACACCTCCAGTTACCACACTTGTGGTGCATTCACTCCAACCAACATGCTCTTATGGAAGTTGACTTTAAGCCCTGACACTAACTCAAATAATTTTAACACATCCTTGATGGCCCTCACATTTGACCAACTCCTCTTGCCCATAATAAGCATGTCATACGCGAACTGGTGGTGAGAGATTTGGTCTGAATGATTACCAAAGCTATATCCTTCGAACAAACCTAATTCAACCGATCTACTCATCATTGTGTCGAGTCCTTTAGCTGCTATTAGGAATAAGAACGATGATAGAGGGTCACCTTACCTTAGTCCTTTCTCTGAAGCGAACTCCTTTGTTGGGCTTCCATTAACAAGCACCGAGATTGAAGCCGTGGATAGGCACTCTTCAATCCATCTTCTCCATTTAGCACAAAAACCAATTTTGGTCTTCATGAAATCTAGGTACTTACAATCCACAGAATCATACGCCTACAACTTATTTGATTTTGATTTGAATGAATTTGGAATTTTGGAATATGCTAGATTTTTTATAGTTCCTTGATAGGATCACGGCAAGTGTACCGGATCGTTGCAAGTAATAAAATCGGTTAAGTACCGGATATCGTCCTCAAGGATTGCGTGTCAAATATCAACTTACTGTTTTTATTACTATTTGAACAAAAAACAATATATTTTGTTGTTTTGAATTGATTAACAATAAAATTAAAGAAAGCAAGAAACAATATTTTTGAGTTTTCTTATATTGACCAAATATCAAACACTTGGTGTGCACAAATAATATGGATAAAAGTGGCTAGGATTTGAATCCGCTTTGTTTTCCTCTTCTCATGCAATCAAACTCAATCCCAATACAAGTCAAATTCATGCAATTGAAGTTGAAATTCACTTAGTTAGAATAGTCTCAATTCCTTGAGCAAAAGCCCCTTTAGATTAAACCAAGAACCCTAATTCCTTAGGCCTTCCTAATTCAACTAACCATTAAGTGTAAGAATTCAAAGGAACACATAAGCATAAAGTCCTATCCCTAGGATCATCACAAATATGGCAATCAACTTCATATCTAGCATAACAACCAAATTTCCAATTGTGAAACCACACTTAGAATCAATTCAAAGATGGCCAATCAATGAAAAGCATTAAGGATGGAAGAAATTGCTCAATAAACATAAATACAACAAGTATTAAGCATTAGAAGTCATATTACACAAGAATCCAACAAAGGTTCATCATTCCTAACCAAATAGAAAAACTAGAAATGCATAAAAGAGAGAGAAGAGATAGAACTAGATGGATGGAGAGGTGGTGGATGATCCATTGAAGTTCCAAGGTCCCTTCGAAGGCTTGAATCTTCAAGGGAGATGGAGATGAGATGGATTTAGGGTTGCCTCTTGGCTCCCCTAGGGTTTGGGAGTGAGAACATATGAAAGGGAATGACCAAAATGAGTTAAAAGTGTATTTTAATAAGTGTCAGGCCGAGACGAGGCGCAGGGCGCTGGGTTCTGGGGCGCAGGGCGCCCAAAATTGATTAAAACGATTCCCACCAGGCGCAGGCGCCCTCCTGGGCGCAGGGCGCCCTCCTGCACCGGTTCTTCCATGTTGTGCTACCTTTTTCACCTCTTTAAATTCTGAATTAGCTCAAGGTGTCTTCATGAAAGTTGAAGCTATGGATCTTAGCTTTCCAATGGCACCTGTTTCAGCTCATTCGAACACTAAAACTCCAGATATGATTGAAACATAGAACATGTATCAGGTTGGGGCAACATCAACTTGTCAACGTGTAGCACAAATTACCCCAACTTAGAGATTGATTTGGGTCTTGAGTTCTTCATCAAAGATGTAGATAATTCAATTATGTTTCTAACAAGGCCAAGATCATCTCATTTGGATGAGTGGTGACATGTCTCCAAACAATCCCTTTCCTCCCTACAAAAAGACAAGACCACAATAAGGACATTTTTCCAACAAAGTAACAAAAGAACTAACATAGTAACAACTAGATTATCCCAACAAGCAAATACTCAAACTCTTAAGATTAGAGGCCACACAAGGAATAAAGTCTAAGTTTGCAAGATAATTCCCTTCAATTAAGAGCAAGAAAATGAGCACTTTAGGGAACCGTCAAACACTCCAAACTTAAACCTTGCTTGTCCTCAAGCAAGAACTCGACAAAAAACAACTACTCAAAATGTCAATCTTGATCCAACCACCGGACTAAACCACAACTTTTCACCACTTTCAAAAGTTATCACATAACATGTACACCAATCATAGATAAATTCATTGGGCTTTATCATCATCAGAACTAACATGAGGCTATCACAAATTGGAAATTGGAGTCACATAAGCATGAATTCACCATTAAAAACTCAACAAGTAATTGAATGTGCAATTGAAACTTTCAATGTGATTGAGTGCTTTCTTTTCTACTCACAAAGATTATGAAAAATTTTCACTCCAACTCTCAAGTGTTTTGGGGTTTGTGTGTCTCTCAGTCAACACTATTTAAGCCCATCCCCCATGAATTTGATTTTCATCTCTTTCTCACATGAGTACCACTTGCACAATGCTCCAACCAAAAGGTCTTTCAAGGTTGTAACTTGGCCAAGGTTAAGGTGGATGGATTAGACATTTAGGCTATCACCCTTTAAAGATAGATGAGCATCAACCAACTCTAGAAATTTTCACTACAATTCCTCTTTTCTTCAATTTTTCAAAGATGGTGTTTTCCAAAAACTCAATCCTTAAACAACTTTGTATCACATAATTATTAATCCCCCCAATAACACTTTGGTCTCAAAAGGGGTACCAATCCAAAAACAAGCCATTCTTTTTTCTGGTTTTTTTTTGGTTTTTTCTGTTTTTTTTTCACAGCTCAAACCACAACCAATCATAATGTTGTTCACTTCCCCCCAACTCCAAACTTAGTTCTTTCTCAACCTTAGTCAATTCATGCTCATCTAACCTTCTTAGGTGGGTAACAAGTTAATCATAAGGTTAAAAGTTATTGTTTTGATGGGTTAACAAGAACAAAAGGCTTTAGGCTCAACGAGGCTTTGCAAACAAAAGTCATATTATGTCGGGTTGGCTTTTTGGTTAATTGGCTTCCAACAAAATTTGCCTTTTTTATATCAAAACATTGTGCAACTAATAACATGCAACAGAGATTCAATCAAAGTTAGGGGAATGAAAACTCAAATGTGTCCTCTCACAAAGAATTATTGATGGAGGCTCTACAAACACCATAGGACAAGCGCATATCAATCACAAAACACTTTAACAAACCAAAACAGTAGAGCAATGGTTGACTCACAACAAAAAGTTTCTAGTCTCAAGTTGTAACTCTTCAACAGCTCATTCACATCACAAATCGATTGGTGCTTAATACAAAATTCAAATCACAAGTGGGTTTAAATCAAAGTTCAGCCAGCAGTCTTTTCAATTTGACATCCTAGGGCTTACAAACCAAAAAGACTCAAAACATCACACCACACACATTTTTTTTTCTTTTTTTTAACACAAAAATAAAGAACTCCAAACTTAAGCTTTGACAAACACACTAAAGTGAAAATCAACCAAAGTAAATATTAAAAAAAAAAGAAAAAAAAATGCAAGAGAAAGAGGTAGAAACTCCCTCGCATGGGTTGTCTCCCATGAAGCGCTTATTTAATGTCATTAGCTTGACGCTTCAACACCCAAGTTTGGGTGGATAATATGACACAAAGAACACATCACCCTTCTTCTTTCTTTGCATAGGCAGGAACTCCATGAACTTGAGGTATAAATGATTCTTCTTCCATGCCCTCTCAAGGTGGAGGATGATGAATAAGGCATTGAGGATATCTAAAAATTGATCAAACTTTACATCCCTCTCTTCCTTGATACTCAAATGATGAGAAAGAAAATTGATTTGGTGGTTAATTACTTGTTGGGTCTCCATTTCTTCCCAAAGTTTGGGAATCTTTGCTTCCCCCCAAACTAAATATCCATCCAAACGCATCCTTTTTCCTTCATCATCTTTCTTCTCCCTTACTCCTTCTCTTGAGCCTTGTTCTTCCTTTGGAAACTTCGTTTTTAGCTCAACTACTCCAACTCCTTTAGGATTTAGGATGATATCACCAGAATGAGATTCAAAAGACCTCAATTTTAATTGCTCGAACAATATCCCCACTTGAGCCTCTCGATTATGAATGGTGGTTTCTTGACTCTTGATGGAGACTTCTTGATTTTTAAATGTTACCCTTGTCTCCTCCATAAAATGTGAAGTTTGCATAGCCAATTTTTCAATAGCAATTTCCCAAGGCTTTTTTCCTTCATCAAATGATGTAGTGAAAGAGCCACCTTGTACTATATTTGGCATAACATCATCCTCATAATAGCCATTTGAAATATCTCCTTCCCAAAGTTCACAAGAATGAGGTTGATCACATTGCTCACCACTATAGTCTTCTCTACAAAAGACCTTGCATAGTTCCTCACAATTGGCATTTGTATGATCTTCCCCACAAAAGTCACAACCAAGTGGGAGGGGTTGGATGACATTCACTTGCATGGCTTGGAGTTCGTTAGACAACGACTCTAATTGTTGAGACATTACCTTTTTTTGAAAAAGGATGTTCAATAACTTTAGTTGCTGAGTCATAACCTTTCTCTCATGAAGAATAGTATCTAACAAAGATTCCATAGCTTGAAGTAGGTCAATCCTGGATTGAACAAACTCAAAAGAGGAGATAGTGATTTGGAAATTAGGAAATTAAAAGAAAAATAAAATATGCACAAACAAGAAAATAAAGGTTCAAAGTAGTAATCTCATAGGCTAGATGACACTTGAAATACCAATTCCCGGCAACGGCGCCAAAAACTTGATGGGATCATGGCAAGTGTACCGGATCGTCCTCAAGGATTGCGTGTCAAATATCAACTTACTATTTTTATTACTATTTGAACAAAAAACAATATATTTTGTTGTTTTGAATTGATTAACAATAAAATTAAAGAAAGCAAGAAACAATATTTTTGAGTTTTCTTATATTGACCAAATATCAAACACTTGGTGTGCATCAACAATACCAAATATCAAACACTTGGTGTGCACAAATAATATGGATAAAAGTGGCTAGGATTTGAATCCGCTTTGTTTTCCTCTTCTCATGCAATCAAACTCAATCCCAATACAAGTCAAATTCATGCAATTGAAGTTGAAATTCACTTAGTTAGAATAGTCTCAATTCCTTGAGCAAAAGCCCCTTTAGATTAAACCAAGAACCCTAATTCCTTAGGCCTTCCTAATTCAACTAACCATTAAGTGTAAGAATTCAAAGGAACACATAAGCATAAAGTCCTATCCCTAGGATCATCACAAATATGGCAATCAACTTCATATCTAGCATAACAACCAATTTTCCAATTGTGAAACCACACTTAGAATCAATTCAAAGATGGCCAATCAATGAAAAGCATTAAGGATGGAAGAAATTGCTCAATAAACATAAATACAACAAGTATTAAGCATTAGAAGTCATATTACACAAGAATCCAACAAAGGTTCATCATTCCTAACCAAATGGAAAAACTAGAAATGCATAAAAGAGAGAGAAGAGATAGAACTAGATGGATGGAGAGGTGGTGGATGATCCATTGAAGCTCCAAGGTCCCTTCGAAGGCTTGAATCTTCAAGGGAGATGGAGATGAGATGGATTTAGGGTTGCCTCTTGGCTCCCCTAGGGTTTGGGAGTGAGAACATATGAAAGGGAATGACCAAAATGAGTTAAAAGTGTGTTTTAATAAGTGTCAGGCCGAGACGAGGCGCAGGGCGCTGGGTTCTGGGGCGCAGGGCGCCCAAAATTGATCAAAATGATTCCCAGCAGGCGCAGGGCGCCCTTCTGCACCCATTCTTCCATGTTGTGCTGCATTTTTCACGTTTTTAAATTCTGAATTAGCTCAAGGTGTCTTCATGAAAGTTGAAGCTATGGATCTTTAGCTTTCCAATGGCACCTGTTTCAGCTCATTTGGACACCTAAAACTCTAGATATGATTGAAACATCGAACATGTGTCAGGTTAGGGCAACATCAACTTGTCGACGTGTAGCACAAATTACCCCAACTTAGAGATTGATTTGGGTCTCGAGTTCTTCATCAAAGATGTAGATAATTCAATTATGTTTCTAACAAGACCAAGATCATCTCATTTGGATGAGTGGAGACATGTCTCCAAACAATCCCTTTCCTCCCTACAAAAAGACAAGACCACAATAAGGACATTTTTCCAACAAAGCAACAAAAGAACTAACATAGTTAATAACTAGATTATCCCAACAAGCAAATACTCAAACTCTTAAGATTAGAGGCCAAACAAGGAATAAAGTCTAAGTTTGCAAGATAATTCCCTTCAATTAAGAGCAAGAAAATGAGCATTTTAGGGAACCGTCATTCCTTATTATGTCAATCGCTTCTTTCTTTTTCTTTTTAGTGTCGTCAAACAATTCATTTGCAATTAAAATGTCGTCCAATATTTGTTTTTGTTTGACAAACGTCGATTGATTCTTTGATATCACTTGTCCGATAATCAATCTGAGCCTATTGGCGAGAAGTTTGGACATGACTTTGTACATACATCCAATAAGTGAAATAGGCCTATATTCTCTAATCCTCTGCGAGTTGTCCTTCTTTGGGATTAGTACGATAAACGAACTATTGGATCGTTGGCATGAAATTCTATGATGAAAGTCATAAAATCCTTTTTGATGTCCTCCCAAAACTCCTTTACAAAACTAAAAATCACCCCATCTGGTCCTAGACTTTTAGACCCATCATAGTCCCACATGGCCTGCTTTACCTCCTCCTCTGAGAACTGTTTTGTTAAAAGTTGATTCTCCACCTCCAAATATTTTTAAACTGCAGGTTCTCAAACATCGGCCGCTTCAAGTTCCTACTTGAAAAATGACTCCGAAAATGCTCTTAAATTTCACTCTTTAACTCGCCAACCTCCTCGATCTTCCTCCCATTTATCTCCATGCTCACAATTTCATTCGACCTCCTCCTCTTATTAACGCAACCATGAAAGAATTTGGAGTTGGCATCCCGTTCCCTCAACCATCTGCTTAATGATTTCTGCTATAAGATACTACAATGCAACCTTGACCATTTGAACAACTGTGCCGTACACTCTCATCTGGTTTCAATCTCTTCCTTTGACAACCCCACCTCCTCACTTTTAATATCCAATCTATGTAACTGTTCCTTGGACTCCTTAATCCTTTCCCCCAGATTGCTACAATGATGCTTGTGCTATTCCTTCAAGCTATTCTTAATTAGCTTTAATTTCTCCTTAAGAACATACGCTCCCACCCCTCAACCTTAATTTCTTTCCACCTTTCCTTCACAAATACATGATTCCCAGCAACTTCATTCCAACATTTCAGCATCCTAAACGGCATAGGTCCCCAATCTGTCACCTTTTCTCTGAGAAGAATCGAACATTGATCAGATAGCTCCCTCTCCAAGCCCCATTGAGCGGATGCTCGCCAAGTGTTTAACCATTCTTTAGATAAGAGGAATCTATCAATATGACTCATGGAAGAGCCATCAAGACGATACCAAGTATATTTAATAGTATTTTCTAACATGTCAGGAATAATAATATTTTCTAATAAAATTTACCTTATAGATGTTCTTTATGTACCTAATTTCAGTTTCATTATCATCTCAGTGTCCATGCTTACAACCTCTTTTAGTTGAACCTATCTTTTCTAATTATTCTTGCTAAATAAAGGACCTGCTGACTTCAAAAATGATTGGTCAACTAAAATCTAGTTAGGATTATATGCAATGAGTATTCCAAATAAGTTGTTTTTCTTATTCCATTCACTAAATTTTTTTACCACTTCGGATAGTAACCTTTGGAACAAAAGATTAGGAAATACATTCCATGCGAAGTTGAGCTTTATGTAAAAGTCATATTGTTTCATCTATACTAATAAAATAGAAGATCCATGAGATGTTTCCCATATCGAAAAATAGAAGAGAATGTCCTTTTGTAATAGATATTCTCAAACTTGATTACCTTTTAAAATAATGCAAGTTAATAAATGGGTTCAGTTTATGTGCCATCCATCTTAGGCCATAGATGTTCTTTTACAATAGTTGATGATACAACTAGGGATACCTGGGTGTTTTTAATGAAGCATAAATCTTAAGTCTCTTTTCATATTAAAATTTTGTATGGTTAGTTGAAACACAATTTAATGTCAAATTGAAATGTATTAGGTCAACCAATGGTGAAAAGTTCAATTAACACATTTTTTCAACTCTAATGGCATTAAACATTATATTACCTAAGTTGGGATTATCTTGTGTTTTATGAATCTTCCTTGAGTTGATTTATTGCTTTGAAGAATAAATAAAGGGCGAAAAGAGAATAAAAATTGCGCAATGTGTAAGCTTTTTCAATGGCGCATCGAAATATGAAATCAGGGTGCAAGCTTTAAGCTTTAAAGATGACACAACATAAAAATAAAAACATGGTAAAGTAAATAGCAAAAATATAAAAGGTTCATCCAAGAACCCAACTAGAGTCACAACTCTTAAACTCACAAAAGGAGTAATCTTTAATCTTATTCCAAAACTTAGAATGATAGGAAGTACATTCCTATTTATAGTCTAGGAGGTGACAACTAACCTTAATTCTAATCCTAGGTAGCACCTATCAGCATAAGGAGGCTATATCTGCCCCTTAGTGCCACACTAGCCTTATTCTTATATAGCTAACTTAATTAAGCGTGTAATTCATCATTATTATGCACACAAAAGTAGACAAACTTTTCCTCAATAGCACCCACCCCCATCAAGTCAACATACCTCTTACTCCCTTTAACCAATTTTTTGGTTATACCGCCACATCCTAGTATTAGCTTCTTTCCCTGCCACTAATTTAAGCTTAGCACCATGCACAACCAGTGCCTCCTTATATTACCTCCCTGGAACAACATTAACACTCATTAAAGCTTGCACTTTTGGAATGAAAGATCTCTTCCCTTCAAAGGCCTTTATATCCCTCTCAATTCTAGGATGATTAGCCCTAAATTTGCAGACGCCAATCCATGTATTATTCAACTTCTTTTCTAGAGCTAATTTTTTTAGCCACCTCAGGAGGAATAAAGACCTCACCCACAAACCCACTTTCCCATACCTTAAGAAAATTTTCCACAGGTTTGTAACACCCATCCCAACTAGGACATTGGAGAAGAAGAAAGTGATTGAATCATGAATAGGATTCCTTAAAGGAACAGGGGATACAAGTAACCGCTATTAGATGCTTGCCCTTCTTAACCCATCTCTGCACCCATTGTCTCTCATCTTTCTCTCTCATATTTGCTCCCAAATAATTAATTTATGTGTTCTTTTTTGTTTAGCATTATCCGGACACCAACATTTGAACCCGCATAGCAGTGGAATTTCCTTACAACAGTTGTCACGCAACGAGGAATGTCATATGTTTTTCTTGTCCAAACACGTAAATTAATTTCATATTTTTATATAGTCAAGGCTCTTAGACACACTTAGATAGTTTCTAATTGAAGTGAAATTTTTTAAAAATGCAGGGTTAAAGACCGCCCCATCACCAAACTTAAGGGGTGGAATGTCCACAACAGGCCCACCAACACTCACATTCGCACCTGCACAACCAAGTCAGACCCCACGGAAGCATCCATGAGCGAGCCCACCCCACTTCCCAAGCCACCAGCTTGCTTGGTACTACTAACCAAATTGAGTCCCTTGATTTCCTACCCTTTTCCAAAATCACCAAACCCTCCATTAGCCAGCAACAAAAACCTCATAGAAGGAGAGAATAGGGACCTTAAGAGCTGAGGCTTATGCCTCCCACCAACACCGTTGGGCGGGCGATAGTGACCAAGCCTACTCTAGTAGGACAGGGAGGATGTGACGAACACACAATACGAGCACCACCTCCTCCCTGAGACACTGGCTCATAAGGAAACAAAGACGTCACCGAAGAAGCACGTCATTCTTGGGAGGTAAACGCACTGACAGGTTCAAAGGTACAATCCTTCGCCAAATTTGTAAAGGAACCCAGAGACAACCATCCTAGGATGAGTAGGCCCATAGGAAGAAGACAGAAGTGGACCATCATCAATACATTCCACAACAGTTTTGGAAGCAACCCACTATGCACAGGTTGCACCTACAAGGTTGGGTTGAGACAATCCCAATTGGGCTTCTCCCTAACTGACTAAACCCTAAACCATCATCAGTGCTCAACCAGTATATGACACAGAACATGGGCAAAAAATCCAAGCCCAATACCTTCCCTGCACTAAAGTTATTCCTAATTGACTTACCACACCCCAAATCCCTCAATTTTTCAGACTCTACAATACCTACCTCAAACAAACAAAAGCGTGATTCAGGTTTCGAGACACACCCACCGTGATGAGCTCGATACCTCAACCAACCTTGCCTTCCGTACATGCGAGAAAGAGTGTTGAACCTAGGGAGACCCTAACACCTACGGACCAGCAGGCAAAGCAGCCCCCCAAAACGAGGCTTTCTGGATAGGTGAGGTATGTGCAAGACCGGTCCCCATCACCCCTACTGAAGGAGGTTCCCTATCACAAAGAGAGATCGTCTAACACTCCAACCTACTACCATTCCTAGAGTGTAGCTCGTCAACTGCCTGGCTCACCTCGAAATCCTCTTTCTCTCAACACTCATCAGAGAGGCCTTTGATCACAATATCCACCGGGCTTAAGAGCTTTGAAGACGACAAAGAAGAGACATAATCTTTATAAGATAATAGCAATCTTTCTGAAAAACAAAATACCACATCCCTAAACTTCTCTTCAATCACTCTAATTGGAAAAACCTCACTGTAATGCCCACTATTACATCGTGGTAACAGATGAAACAACTACTTGCACCCTACCAACATCCACTTGAGACATCTTAGAGGTAACCTCATCTAAGGGGACATACTTCCCAAATATGAGATCTAGGCCCCAGATAAACCTTCTCCCCAAACATGAATGAATACCCCTAGGTACCTCAGCCAAACATGTAATGCTTCCCCCTTTTGAGAAGGACACAACAACACCAAGTCACCTCCCATGGGAACCACAGTGATAGAACGATATCCAGTGCAGCCTCAGAATTGTGTGGCTTCCCCACCAGAGACATAGCCAATTGTTCCATTTTCTCCTCTAGAACCATTACTTCCATCAGCCCATCCACATACTCCCTAGCTTTCCTTTACCGGTTTGGGGCCACTTCGGCCAGGTTAAGGCTAGGACCCCATTTAATGTATTGGTGACCACCTGGAGCACGTAGAGAATTAGCATAGAACTTACCTGCCACTATCTCACCACCCCTCAATATGGGCTTCCTCCAACTAGTCCCCTTCTCCCATAGAGACTTGATATGATCATTCTTCTGGAACCAAGAAATATTCCCTCGAAGCATATGCCTCCCAAGGCAGATATTTTCTAGCCTTCTTTCAAGAGCTTTCACGTCCTCCACTTCTATCAAAACATACAAACCCAATTTTCTGCCGATACTTATTCATTTCCATGGGAATGAATACATCATCAACCACTCTTCCATAAAGCTTGAAAGTTCTCCACAATGCTGAGTAAGTCATTTCAGTTGGAAAGTTCATGAAGAAGTGTGAGATTGAAGATCAGATAAAGTTCCTGTGATAGCCACCATATATAGGGCTCGCATCCGCCACCCTCTACCCTCCCCACTTCTCTTCTCACCTTTTCTCTCCCTATCTCACTCATTCTTTCTCATGTTTTTTTATAAACGTCCCCTTGTTATCCACCAAATATTTATCAATTGAGAGACTCTCAATAACTAAACTGGTCATATTATATATTTTGCAATATTGACTTCTATGTTTTATTGCATATGCAATTTCCTGTTCTACTACCAAACTATTGGGTATATTAGAAATTCAAGCAGTTTTCATCTCTGGCATATTAAATTGAAAAATTGCCTTTTGTTTTTTATTAGAGATTCATAAATCTGTTCTATTGGGAAAAACAATCGTTGACTTAACAAAAATTGGTGCAGTTTTCTTTCTTCAATGGCAAAACAAATTGAGCAATTTTTTTACGAAAACAATCCTATCTTTTGAGTTTTTCATATAGGAAGAAAATGGTAAGAGCGTTATTCCAGAAATAATTATCAATCTTCTACTGCTGTATATCTCACATTCTAATTTCTAGTGCTTCAATTAATCATAATAGCCTAATGTCTAATACAAAATGGAGAGTCCAACGAGACACTTTAAAATTTAGAAGTTGAATACTTCGTTCATGTTCATGAGATTTTTTTTTTTTGCAACGAGAATTTCATTATAAATTGTTACTATACCTCAATAATCATTAATTTATCTATCAAATGTCTCATGCTTTTCAAACAATGAATGATAAGGGTCCATCAAATCACATTCGTCAAATAGGAACTCTAACAGATCATGAGTTTTTTAATTAGAAATGATAATCAAATACAAATGTATTCATTATTTTGCTACTATTGATTTACCTAGAACAGAATAAGAAAATTACAATATTAAATAAGAAAGCTGGATATCCAATAATTAGCAACAAAGTCTTTTGGAATCTTTTCTAACTCTTCATGATTGATTTCCTTATCCTCGCTGGATATCACATTATATCAATAGCAACAAAGGCTCGTAGCATCTTTTCCAACTCTTAATCTTAAAGAGTTACATTCTCAAGCACTAAATCAACCCGCACATCCGGTAAGCTTGGTTTCCTTCAACAAAATTGAAGATTGGTTTCCTTCAACAACATTTCCTGCTTGGTGCTCTTAAAATCATTGCTAGGAGAAGGATATAGGCTTCATGTTTTGTTCCTTCTTCACCCTATAAAGCATATCATTTATAGGATTAAGAAGGAACAAAACCTGAAGGATAATCCTTCTCCTAGCAATTATTCTAAGAGCACCAAGCTGGAAATGTTGTTGAAGGAAACCAATTTCAATTTTGTCGATGCATCACCTTGTTACTTCTTTTACTCCTTCTTAGTTTAGTTGGTACTTTTTCTCAGTTTCTTCGATCTCCCTTCTTCACCACCCTAGAAATGATATATAGTGATAAAATATTTAATTAGTCAATATTATGTTTTGTAAAATTATCGATAAATATATCAATATCCGAAATATAACATCGATGCATCACCTTGTTTTTTCTTTTTCTAATTAGTAATTTAGAGTCTTCCTCAAGAAGTTTGTGATTTACAACTTCTGTGATTGATCAATTTTTTTTTTGCGTGAGCTAGCGTGAATGTAACACTGCAAGAAAAAAAAATCAAACCAACTGAATATTTGTTCTTATCATTGACAAACATCAAGTTGTCACATAATATGTTAAAAATATCAGAAAAAATATTGACAGATCATTTTTAGTATGACATAACAAAACCGTCCTACAAAACTGATGTGGATATGAAATTAATTTTGAGTAAATTAATGATATAAGCTGAGGTATTAATTATGGTAAACTTATGGATGATTGATGTGTCATGTAAAAAGATAGATGTAATTTAGCTACAACAACTCTTGTGCTACAATAAAAATGAAAGAAAATAGACTTTGCTTTACTTACAATAGTATTTTCTCTAAGGATCTTAACCAGATCCTGGCTCTTCCTCTTGAATGTTAGTCATCATGCCTTTCGCTCTATAAGATTGATTTTTTTTTTTATCATGAAATAACTCTCTTCACAACAATTTGTGCTCTATAACCTGATGTTGTTCATGTTTATATAGGGGATATAGGGGATATAAGATTGATTTTTTTATATAATGAAATAACTCTCTTCACAACAAAGAAGGAATCTGTTAATTATTGTAGTGAGAGAATTTGTACTGTACATGTACGTTAGTGATTAAAGATATTCACATTACTGTCCACAGTCTGGCAACATTTTAAATTATTTCTGGTTTGACAATTAGGGGAAAATTTCATAAAAAATAAAGATATAAATAATTTTTGCAGAAATTAATAATAAATAATTTGTGTTAAAAACATTTCCACTTATCACATTTCCCTTCAATTCCACCGTCCAAATTTGCTTTAATCATTAAATTTCTGAAAATTGAGAATATTGAAATAACTTTAATCATTAAATTTCTGAAAATATTATATTCTTATGTTTTTATAATTTTTTATGATAGATATATGGCTCTTAGTAACGGTTACATAAGAATATAATCATTAGTGCATTTTAATATAAGAATTTAAATTTTTTTAATACATTACGAAATGAGTTTTTTTTTTAAAAGAATTTATTACAAAAATGATGCAAAATCTGAAATTAATGATTTAATATATTAGTAAATAATGATTTTAATAAGAGATGATACTGAGAATTTAATAAAGAGAGAGATTCAATTAATTACCAATTATAATATTATATTTATTATTTTCTTAAGTTTATCAATTTATAAGTTATAATAATCATTAAAGACTAAAATTTTATTAAGTTATAATATTATATAATTTTTAAAAAAGAATCATTAAAGACTGTTCATAAAAAAAAGAATCATTAAAGAGTAAAATTTTGATTATATTTTATTTATTTATATTTTTAATAATATTTATCAATGATTGTTGCCTATGCATATATAAGTTGATGATTTCTACAATAAAATTACTTAATTTGCAGGCGTAACTGACCCATAGATTAAATGTGTTTTATAATGTATAGAAAATATAATATTTTTAACTAACCTCAGAGAAAATATATATAATATCTTTGGTAACACAATTCTCCTCAAAGAAAAGAATCCGAGTTCTATTCCAACGATGCTTGATTAGTAGGCAGCTGAACCCATTGTAAAAAAACTAGACTTCTTGCTGCCTACTCGGGGATTATTCTCATAGCGGCCCAAAAGAGTCTAAGCCGTGGAGATACCTTGGGGCGCCTATTGGGGTCAAAGACCCTAATTACGGTAGGTTACCATAAAAAGTATAATATTTTTGTAAATTAAAATATTAAATTCACACTAAATTTAAAATCATAAACATACATTGAATAGAACTTATTTTTTACCTTATTTTAATTAATGACTATATTTATATAATCTTTCTTCATTAATGATAGATTTTATTATATTTATTTAAATTATATTCCCTTGACTTTAAGTTTAATTAAAAATGCTCTATTTTAATATTATATATAATTATAATTTTGTGATTTTAATACTACAATTATAAATTATAAAGAATTTTTTTTATCTATTATGTAGCATAATTATGTTTTTGGGTAAACAAGTGCGGCATAACATATGAAGTGAAAATTTAAAAGATTGTGCACATGAATTCATGAATTTTGAATTCATGAATTTTTATATCTACTAGTGATATCAAGTAGAAAATAATATTCCAAATTAATATACGATAAGCCAATTTATTTAGGATATAGATGCAGCCTCATTATTGATAAAGGTCACACCATCGATCAAATATTTGTTCACCTTAAATGTGCTCTCAATGAGCCCTTAACCTAGATAAGAAAAGGTTGAAATATAAGAAAATACAAGAAGTGAGGTTGAATTGTGTTTTAAAATTTTTTACAAGTTTTCTAAAACACTGTCTTACTGAAGTTTGTAATACTGAATCACGGTTAGCTAGCGTATGAATCGCAGTTAGTGTACGTATATTTTACTTCAAAGAACAATGATTGGACAAAACTAAGTGGTGGATAAAAATTTTAAGCACAAATCAATCCCTGGTTAGCACCCTCAAACTAAGAACTACGTCTTGTCCCTTCTCATGAAGGAATTCACTAATCAAGTTGATTACAACCAGTATTGAACCTTCTTGCCAACTCACATGTCACAATATATCCTAGCCAACTGCCAATAGCGCTGGCTATTACTAAACTATCACTAGCACTTTCTTTAGGAATCACTAGTGAAAGTCTTCCACCTAATTTTATATAGCGCTTCAGTAGCAAACGCTAGTGAAAGTGGTGCCATTTATTAAATAATCTGGTGTAGTGTATCCTAGTTACAACCCCTCTACTGAACAATCTGGTTGTTTAACATGTCCAATTAGAATCCTGGAAAACCATTACTCTACTGAACAATCTGGTTAGACTAAAACATTCAAGTAGAATCCTGATAGACACAAGAACCTTCTGGCCAAACTGGCATGTTCTTGCTGTTACAAACTATTACTAGCAAATGTTAGGTTTGTGTTGAAGAGTAAATGCACTCTCAATAACAATACAACTCAAATAACTGTCAACAAGAGAAGATATTCATTTAAGATCTTGAATGAAATAACTCTCACAAAGAGGATAAGCAGTTAAGCTTTGAATAAATGAATGAAAGAATGTGAAATAAATTCAACAGAGCTTTTACAATAAATTTTTTCTCTTCGTCTCTCTTCATTCTTTATTCTTCTTGTGTTTATAGCCAATGTCGAGGAAAATCGTTGATGATCGTTGAGACCCACATAGACTCATCTTTATATTTGTTAGCAATGTCTATTGAACTTCTGAAGTCCGCATTAAATGCCTCTGAGTAGCACTAAATGATATATTTGTTGGTGTTTCCTTTTGCTATAGTAGCATTGTTTTACAGAAATAGCCTAAAAGCTCCCCCCGAGCAAAAGCTTCGGAGTTTGAAAATAATTTCATAAGGTTTTTGAGAGACATAGTATTTTAATCAACATAGTAAGGTGCCAATTTATAACATATGCGTAGATGTTAAATGCTATCTTTTGCAGTGAATTTTCAAAAATATATATCAATGTAGCTCATTTGCAAATCATATGAATTTTCAAAAAGCATATCATATCAATGCTAAACTTAATTTTGTCATAGCAAGGTCATGAATCAAAATATGAGTATGCATTCAATCCATTGCATGTATTCATGATGCCTAGAATAAGATTCTAGTCATGCCAATACCACATGTTTTAAGCAAACAATTAGCAATCAGACATATATTCTAACCTCCTTTGAAAGGACTTTTGGACTTATAGACTCTTGCTGACCTTGTTTTGCCGTCGAAGCTATGGAGAAAGGAAGAGTCGCGAAGAACGTGTTGAAGAACCGTCATCATACCGAAAGGGTGTTGTAATTCCATTTAATTATGTCTTTTATGGATTCGTATTTTGATTATTGTTGTTCTATATTATTGCTAGGGTGATGGGGGATCTTTTAATAGGGGTGATGGGGGGATCTTTTACTATGTCTTTGATAGTTATTTAATTGCTATTATGAGTTTCCTATTATCCCGTTGAATGTATTATTCTTAGTGTGCTTAATCCCACAAGGTTTGACCAATCCTTAATAAGTTAATTAAATGGAGTCAATCGTATCATAGTTAGCTAACGGAACTCTATGAATAATTGGACTCGCTAATTACGCCAGATCAAGGATAATTTCTTATTTCTAATTTGTTATTGGATTAACAATCTCACTGTGGTTTAATGCTCTTTTTGCTAATTATCTTGCATGATCATTGGGGATAATAGTTAGGAATAAAACTGTTAATATTGCGTGATCATTGGGTATTAATAAAAATAGAATGGGAGATTAGTTTTCGAATAGGGAATATAGCTTGTAATAGTTAGTTGGTAAACTCAAGTACTAAGTGTTAGTAAACCCGGTTCCCCTAGGCTTTTGATAATTGAATTCATCTCGTTCATGCGAAATTGCTTTATTCCTATTATTTCTAATTTCCTAGTCTTTGCTCTCGAAATCACTACCTTCATTAGTCTAAATAATATAGGATCTTTATTACGTTAGTATTCGCGCATTTCCTGTGCGTTCGACATTCAGAGTCTAAATATACTCCACTTTATTACGAATTCCGATAAGGTGCATTTGCCTTTAGCCACGATAAGTTTTTCGCGCCAAGATTAGGTCAAGAACCCTTCATATAAGTCAATTTTGGCCATATGTACGACCATACTGCCTATATGTATGACCTTACTTCGCATTTCCTTGGCACTGGGTCGTACCACACATATATGTACGGCCATACTATACACATATGTATGGCTGTATATACCTATCCCAACCTATGCAGCCTTGTATATCTTTTCAAGAGCTTTCCAACGCCACAAAGATCAACTCAATCAGACATTTCTAGATCAAGTTATCAAAATACCGCAACAGCATAAAAGCTGAATCTGTCACTATGTACGGCCGTACTGAAGGGATGTGATGTCGTACACCTGAAAAACTTCGGCGCTAGACCATTCTGACTGCTCTGTATGCCCTTACTACCCTTTTCAGGGGTGTACAGCTGTACAGTCGTACATAGAATATGTGCGGCTGTACCTCTTGTCCAGCAACTCAAAATTTCGCTCCTTTTGACCTGTTTTTGCCCATAATCGCGTACTTTTGCTCCAAATGAGTCTTTCTCTATTTTTCTACAAAACATGAGAAAACATGAACGTATCTTATAAAAAGTGGGTTAGAAACATGCGCATTTATGCCCAATATCATAAAACATTCACTCATCAACTGCTAAAAATAAGTGTGGGGAGGGAACTTATATTACTTGGCTATGTTTGCGAATATTAAATCATGGAGAACTTAATATTTTTTTATTTAGGGCTATTTTAAAATTTGTCTGACAACTTGTGATTAAAATGAGATTATACTTTGTTTTAGAATTTCTTTGATAATTAACATTGAAGTTTTACAAGTCTCAATTTGTGCATGTAAACCCTTAAATGTGAGTTTTGAGTCTAAATGAGGGGTCACATCATATTTTTACCTCCTTTCATTGATTGAGTGATATTTTTCCCAACTTGTGCATTCTAGAACTTTGCTAAGACCATTATAAAGTGAATATAAATTTGTTTTCAAGTGAAACTGGTAGGGGCAAATTTAGGATTTTTTCAAGCCTGCTTCATATTCTTCGTATTTGTAAAACATTTTATCCCTAGTTGCCCATTTTTGTGCTTATTGCTAAATTTCTTTGGTACCCCTTTTGTTGCTATTAATTCTTATTATTGTGGTAACCTTGAGAAAGACTAAATTGTTAGAGCAATTAGTGGCAAAAAAATCAAAAGAATAATGTTAGAAATCTCTCAAGAAAGTTTCTAAAAAGGAAGACTTATCAATTTCTTTCCCCTCCTAGAATAAACAAACTGTTAAACTACTGCATAAAGAGCATCAAAGAAGGAAAGGAAAGAAAAAGAAAAAAGAAAATAAAAATCTATTGTAGGCTTCAAAAATTAGAAGAGAGAAAAATGATGAATTCTAAAGGAATTCTTGCATGCTCTTTACAGTCACAAAGACAAAGGTTACTTGTTTGGTTGATTTGTTTCTGACCCATTTGCATAACATTTTGTCTAACATTATCACATTTGCCCCATTACAACCCATGAAGGACTCCTTTTCTTTTTTCGCTTGATATGTAAATTTTAATAGTAGAGTTTTGGTTAATGTACAAACCTATGACAATGTCACTTCTTTGAAAAAATTTGAGCGTTAGTGACTACACCTTTAAACACTTTGATAGTGTCGAGAAGAGTGAGGATATTAACCTATTAGACAAAGGATATTAACCAATTAAGATATAAAGCATAATCGATTAGAAAGCACGTCAGAAACTCAGAATGGATGTTATAAGCCTTAATTGATTAGACCATAGTTGTTAATCGATTAGACTAACTATAACATTTTTCCGTCAACTACGCCTTAAAAGTGTTGCCTTACGCCAAAAAACCATTGTCTTTTTCTACGATAACGGTTTTCAAACTTGGAAACTTAAGGCATTGCCTATTCTTTAGGCAATGGTTTTTCTACATAACAGACAACGCTTTCAGAAAACCACAGTCTTAGGTATGCTTTAGAGAACGGTTTTAGAATTTCAAAATGAAAACTGTTTTACACCATTGCTAGCTGAAAACTGTAGTTGTTAGTGTACTTTAGAGAACGGTTTTGAAGTGAGTTACACCAACGGTTGTGCACCGTTGTTGCAAGAAAATCGTAGTTGTTGGTGTGTTTTAGAGAACGGTGTTGTAGCAAGCTATACCAACGGTTTTGCACCGTTGCTACTGAAAAACCATAGCTATTGGTCTGTTCTGAAGTGAACTACACCAACAGTTTGTCATCATTGGTATCAGAAAATCGTAAAATTTGCTATATTTAAATTTGTAGCATTTATCAAAACTAAAAATATAAATTAATGTAATGAATATTGTTGCTACCTTTTTGATAAAAGTATTATTTCTATGGATAACAAAGGAACCACTTATTTAATATAAAAATATAACTAGTATCAACTAAGTTAGACAAGAAATTTCATTAATCATCAATCATTCTTTACCAAAATAATATTGTAATCATAAACTAAGTCAAGGTAATAAGGTTTGAGTATTTAATATACTTCACAAGACAAATACAATAATCATTCATCATTATGTACCAAAAAAATATCGTTCATAATCCAAAATAAAACTTCATAAACACTTGTCAATCATCAATACACATCAATACACACGTCTTCATCATCTTCTACATCCAAGCCGTCAAGGAATTGACCTTCTCCATCCATACCACCATTACTTTCTTATAATATTAAAAGAATGAGATTAATAAGGGATGTGACTTTGAATAATAATAATAATAATAATAATAATAATAATAATAATAATAATAATAATAATAATAAAAAGAAGAAGATAGTGCAGACAAATGCATAATTTTATAGGTGCACCAATTTGCATTAATTGAAAATTGTTAATTGCATTAATTGCTACTTAAAAACCATAGCTATTAGTATGTTTTGAAGTGAACTACGACAAAGGTTTGTCATCGTTGATATCAAAAAATCGTAACAGTTGCTATATTTAAATTTGTAGCATTTATCAAAACTAAAAATATCAATTAATGTAATGAATATTATTGCTACTTTTTTATAAAAATATTATTTCTATGGACAACAAAGGAACCACTTATTTAATATAAAAATATAACTAGTATCGACTAAGTAAAGACAAGAAATTTCATTAATCATCCTTCATTCTTTACCAAAATAACATTGCAATCATAAACTAAGTCAAGGTAATAAAGTTTGAGTATTTAATATACTTGTTGACTAGAACGTAACTTAATCGCGAATCGGCTAAACTCCACAACAGTGATTCCCTTTTCTTTAAGCGATTACGCTAAGGAAGGAACTGTGTTCCTTAGCTATGGGTCCCTTAACTCACTTTAGAAAGGGTTAAGTAAGTGAACTAAGATAAAAACGAGAATACAAAGTTAAACATAAAGTGCGACTGAATAAACTTGAGCGAAAATAAGTTGTTTGTATTGATTGATGTCCAAAATTTATGTACAAATTGGGTATTTATAGTGACAACCAAGAACTACCCCTATTTGCCACGTTCAGTTAGCTAACAATGATAAACTCCTAGTTGGCAGTTAATCGGCTGAGTAGTGCCATGCTCCACTAACCACGATCCTAAAATCTAAGCGCACTGCCACATCATGGCCACGTTCTCAACCAACGGTCTTCTCAGCATGGATCTTATCCTTGGTTCTCTTGCTCAGCTCCTAAAAACTTGGAGATCATCTTGACTTTAATTAATTTTGGATTTAAAATTAATTCAAAATTAACCTCCACCTCATTCGACTCATGGAGCAATTTCAGGAACCTAACCCAATAAGTGACTTCATGCTAGCCCAATAGGCCTAATATCTTCAATTCAACCCAGTAAGCCCAAGGCCCATGCCTAGCTCTTAGTTTCCTGCTTATGGCTCTGTCAGCTGCATATTCGATTGGCTTGTGATTCGGCTAACATCTAATCGACTAATTTCCTTGCTTTGGCTACTGTTGGGTTCGGCTAATACTTGAGAATATTTTGGGTGTAAACAATTGTCCCCCTATGCTGCTCTTAGTCGTAAAACTTTTGGTTTAGGCTGAGGCGGCGTAATGATTAATGTTAAATCGCCTTTTTAATCATAAATGCTAAGTTATACATTTGCAACAACTTTTTAAATAGTGCAACGGCTAACCTTATCCATCCAATTTACTTGCATCGAATTCCATCGCTAGTGATTAATTTTTCCTTTAAATACACCTTAGCCAAATTACCTTTTCACACTTTCTGCAAGCCCCAATTCCTGTAGTTTTACCCCCTTTATTGCGATTTCGCTTTTACCTGCAACTACGCTCACAATTTCTTCTGCCTCTGATTCTCAAAACCAGTCCTACGAGCACGATGACTCACAATCATCTAGTTCTGTGAGCGTTGAGTGTTCTCGAAGCCCTCCTGCGGCTCTCGATTCCAGTTTCTGTCGTCCTATCTTCAAGATTCAGGATTTCATATCCTTGACACCTTCCACTTCGAAACTGGAAGAAGGAGCTATCTTCTTGAAAGAATACATGGCCCCATCTCTGTACGCCTTACCAATCTCTTGTGATTGGTTCACCACAAAGTCCAAAACAACTGACCTCCGTTCGTGGCCTCGCTCGCCTCAACCCTATGTGGACTGGGTTAATCGGCTGAAGGAAGCCAAATCTGACAAATGGAGGTAGTGGGGCCTCTATGACATGATCATGTTGTCTACGTAAGACATTCCACTCAACTTGGAGCTACTTTATGGCTTCTTCGGCTATCGGTGTATCTCCACCAACACCTTTATTTTTCCATGGGGAATGATCACCCCCACTCTTCTGGATGTTGCGGCTATCGTGGGACTTCCAATCACCGGCGATGATGTCCCCTCCCACTATTCTTTTCAGGTCCCAGACTTGGGATTCAATTTCTCCAAGAGTACTTCTGGTTATTCCAACTTCCTTGCCAATAATGCCAAGTCCAGAGGAGTTGTGACTAATGCTGAACACAACTCCTTCCTCCTTTACTGGTTTAGCAAGTACTTCTTTTGCTCCAGTTCCATTGCTGTGGTGCAAGAGCTACAATTGTATGTGGCTCTTGCCAACTCAGATGGCCATTTCTCTTGGGGAACTCTCTTTCTCTTATACCTCTACCACTGCTATTCACCATTTTAGAGCGGCTACAGAGAGGAGAAGACATCAAGAATGTCTAGGGACCTCTTTGGTTCTTACAACTCTGGATAATGCTCTATTTTCCAGAGTTTATCGACTCAATGCTTTAACCCTAGCTCTCCCCCTGGAATGTAAGCATTTTGGGGACTCATCTCAGGCTTATGCCTTATGAGGTCACTTATGCCTTTAGTGTGACAGAGAAGCTCTTCAATTTGACTCGAATATCGGCTGACTGACACCCTGTTTTGGAAAAGGGCATAGGGCCATTTTGGATTTTCTCATCGAATGAGCCCCTCCCATTCGACCCGCAAGATCAAGTGGAGCTTAATTGGAGCTCAGTTTTCACAGCACGTGATTTACTTTGTGGCCTCAAGCCCACTTCATGAAATGACAAATCATCGGCTGAGTTTTACTACCCTAACTGCGTGGCAAGGCAGTTTGGGCTTCTTCAGCATGTACCCTTGCCGTATGACTCCAAGATTGGGAGCCTTGGTCGACTGGCATTTTCTGCCAATGATATGATGGAGGTGGCCACAACCAACTTCAAGAAAATCAAGGCCTTCCAGTGGATTTCCTTCAGCCCTGCTTCTGGTGAAACCTCTGTTTTTGCCAACTGGTGGCCATCAGTGAAAACTCAGTTGTTTCCTGATCGGCTGGAAAAATATGTCACCAGATTGGTTATTACTAATATCAGTGAACCAGCTAGAGAAGCAACAAGGCTAGCAACTCAACCAAAGAGCACTCCAGTTAAGGCCAAGCCTCAGGTTCAGGTTTCAGAGGGGACTCCCACTAGATTGAAGACTCCAGTAACCCAACCAAGTAAATGTCGCTTGATTTGACTCTCTCATTACACTTATACTTTCTCAAGGTTATTCCTCACTGTGTTTGTTTTATGGCAGCCACAACAGCTCCAAAGGTCATTCTTGTTGAAGAAGACCATATCACTCTCCTTACCAAGAAAAGGACCAGGGGCACTGGTATTGTAATAGAGGAACCTCCTTAAACTCAAACCAGGCCTAAAGAAAAGGCTCCATCGACTGGCAAAGGGAAGCAGCCAAAAGTGAAGGTAAATGTTTTACCCAAGTGTCCTTTTCAAAACTTCTTTATCAGCCTGAATCTAACTTCTTTTTATTCTTAGAAGCCACGTGTGGAGATACCAGCTCCATATGTTCAAGAGCCTGTTCAAGGCACCAGTTCACAAGTTCCTATAATGGTATAGCCGATTCTTACTTTTCTTTATGTATTTCTGTTTATCTGTCTCATCGGCTATCCATTGATTGTCACAGGCGCCTCAAGCTTCCACTGTTTCACCTCTATTTGAAGAACCCATCCATGAAGCTCCCCTCATGCCTTCTCCCCTTAGAGCTCCGGTGGAGACAATTTCTGAAGAGGAACTGACAAAATATTTCACCTCAGCTAACCCTCTCGTATTGGTTTACTCTTCCATTTCCAATCACTTGGAGAGAGTGAATGCAACATTGATGGGGGAGATTCCAACCAGCAGAGAGCAGGTTGTAGCCCTAAGAACTTCTTTATTCAAACTGGCCAATTCGACTGGCATCCTGCGGTTAGCCAAGAGGTGTACAATACTCTTCCTCTTCAGCTAAATGATTTAGCTCACCAATATGGACGCTCCCGAGAGGTTCATGATATGAATTCCCATGACCTTAGAAGGTTTAGGGAACTTCAAGAAAAGAAGGCTCAATTTCAGGCCTCCTCCCTAGCTTTGGAAACAGAACGACAAGAGGCTCTGTCTCACCACAAGGCCATTGATGAACGACTGTCTATCTTGTCAACTGATCTAAAGAAAATCAAGAAGGAGATGGCAATGTTGGCCCCTCAATCGACTGCCTTGACCGAGAAGCTAGACTCCCTCTCCGCTCGACGCTTTGCAGTGTACACCCAATCCTCTTCGCTGGATCATGACATGTGGTGTTATCTGCACAGAAGACAGGATTAGAGAAGGATTTGAAGACTAGTGGTGATGGGTTAGCAGAAGCTAATAGGACTTGGGACTCCTTCAAGAGGCAATTGGAAGAGGCCAAAAAGAAAGAAGCCCCCGTGGTAGCCGATACCTCAGCCACCCAACAAGGCGATTCTGCGGACCCCATTGTCCCTGTAGTGGAGGCATCGGCTGAGCCTACCCCTGAAGCTGCTGTGGCTTTGGCTGCAAAGGATGCCTCTGCATCTTCAGCCGAACCGGGTTCTGAGCATATTGAAGATCACGCAAGTGATATGCTTGGTGCTGCAACTACCTAACCCTCTTTAGCATTTTCTTGCTTTTTCATTTTAATTCAAGTATTTTGGGCTAGGTGGCCGGTCTGTGGTCACCAAAGACATCTTTGTTAAATGCCATTTTCTTTATTCCTCCAGTATGCCTTCCCATATGGTAGGTAGTATCTCTTGAGGTATTTTCCATTGATGCTCCTATTTAATTCTTCGCCTTGCATGTTAACTAGCCGATAAGCACCACCATGATAGGCTTTACTAAAAACAAATGGCCCTTCCCAATTTGGTGACCATTTCCCAAACTTAGGATCTTTAATCCCAATAGGTAATATGGTTTTTCAAACACGGTCCCCTTCAACAAACCTCTTTGGTTTTACATGTTTGTTGTAGGCTCTAGCCATTTTTTCCTTGCTGCGTTCAATTCTGCTTAAGGCCATGAGTCGATCTTCATCAACAGAATCTAATTCCAGTAACATGGCTTGTTGATATTCATATAGACTTAGCAGGTTTTGCTTTGCTACTCTCAATTAAGTCACATTTATCTCTAATGGCAACACTACATCTTGACCATATGTTAGCCGATAAGGAGCAAATCCAATTGCATTGCATTTGGAATTCCTCATGGCCCACAATACCTCATTCAGTGTTTCATGCCACTTCCTGGGCCTATCTTCAATATTCTTCTTGATTAAATCAATAAGAATTTTTTTAGTAGCCTCTGCTTGCCCATTGGCTTGAGCATAATAAGGGGATGAATGAATCAACTTAATCCCAAATTGCTGTGCAAAGACCACCACTTTCTCCCAGTGAACATAGTACCTTGATCTGTGGTGATGGTCTCAGGGATACCAAATCTATAAATGATTTGGCATTATATAAACCTAATCACCTCCTCTTGAGTCATGTTCACCATCGGCTGTGCCTCTACCCACTTGGTGAAGTAGTCAGTTGTAACTATGATAAACGCATGCCTTTTAGATGAAGGTGGATAGATTTTACCTATCAAATCCATTGCCCATCCCCTGAATGGCCAAGGTTTTATCACTGGGTGTAGGTTTTCGACTGGAACCCTTTTTATTGGACCAGGCAGCTGACAGGCTTCACACCCTTTAGCATATTGATAACAATCAGCTGTGATGGTAGGCCAGTAATACCCATGCCTGTATATTAGCCATTTCATTGTTGGTCCAGCCCTATGAGAACCACAAATTCCTTTATGTACCTCTCCCATAACCTTCATGGATTCATCTTTGTCTATGCACTTAAGTAATACTCCATTGATAGCCCTCCTGTAGAGTTCATCATCTACTAATACATACTTAAGTGCTCTCTGCTTGATCTTGAAGTCAGTACTACTTGAAGGATTTTTAAGGTAGTCGATTAACTCTTGTTTCCAGGAGTTGATCGTTCCTATAGAGGCACATTCCCATACTGGGTACTCTTCATGTTTTACTTCAGCTATCATATCTTTGTACCCTAAGGCTTGCTGGGCTAAATCATTAGCCTCTTCATTTTCCTCTCTGGGAATGTGGAATACCATAGCATCAGCAAACAGGCGCAGTAACCTGCTAGCCATTTCATAGCATGCTTTCAAGTTAGGATTATTGCACTTGTATTCTCCAGTTAGCTGCTTTATGACTAACTGCGAATCTCCCATGACTTGAACATAGTTTGCTTTCATGGTTGCCAGGATCTTAAGTCCCAAAATCAAGGCTTCATACTCTGCCTGATTATTAGAACAACCAAGATCCAGCTGACACATGAATCTCTAACTCTTGCATGTTGGACTAGTAATGGTGATGCCAGCACCTACCCCTTTTTGACTTCTTGACCCATCAAACATCAACACCCAAGGCTTCAAGTTGATGCATGCAACTTGATCGACTAAAGGGTCATTGACTTCTACACAAGGGCGTTGAGCTAAGAAGTCAGCTACCACCTGCCCTTTCATTGTTCTTAATGGAATGTATTTTAACGCAAAAACATTTAATTTAATGGCCCACTTCATCAGTCGACCCTGTAAGACAGGCCTATTAAGTAAATAGCTAACAATATCAATTTTGCACAAAACCAATATTTCTTTAGGCAACAAATAATATTCTAGTTTTGTACAAGCATAGAACAATGATAAACATAATTTCTCAATAGGGGTATATCTAGTTTCTGCATCATTTAAGGTGCGGCTAAGATAGTACACATCTCTTTCAGTTCCATCATCAGCGTCCTGCGCTAGCAAGCAGCCGATTGACTCTTTTTTTGTAGCTATGTATAATTTGAGCGGCCTCCCTGACACTGGAGGCGTTAGCACAGGAGGTTTGGACAACACTTTTTTGATCTACTCAAAGGCTTGTTGTTGTTCTTTCCCCCATGTCATGACATCAGTATCCTTTAGTTTTAACAAAGGGGAAAAAGTCTTCATTTTTCCAGCCGAATTAGCTATGAATCTCCTTCGGAAATTGATCTTGCCAATTAAACTTTGAAGTTCTTTCTTGTTCCTAGGAGGCTTAGCTTCCAGAATAGCTTTCACCTTATTCTTATCTACCTCGATTCCTTGATGGTGGACCAGGAATCCTACAAAATTGCCAGCTGCAACTCCAAAGGCACATTTGGCGGGATTCATTTTTAACCCATGGCTCGCATCCTTTTTAGAGCCCGCTCCAAATATAACAAATGGCTTTCAAAGCCTTCAGATTTGACAACCACATCATCAATGTATACTTGCATGGTCTTACCAATCAAGTCATGAAAAATGGAGTTCATGACCCTTTGATAAGTAGCTCCTGCATTCTTGAGCCCAAAAGGCATGACTACCCATTCATATATCCCCAAGGCTCTTGGACACCTGAAGGCTATTTTGTGAGTGTCTTCTTTTGCCAGAAATATTTGGTTGTATCCTGAGTATCCATCCATAAAGGTAAGAATACCATGAGTAGCCGCTGCATCGACTAACATGTCAGCCACGGGCATAGCGTACTCATCTTTAGGTGTTGCCAAATTCAAGTTTTTGTAGTCAATGCACACTCTTATCTGGCCATTCTTCGTGATCACAGGGACTATGGACGACCACTCAACATACCTAGCGGTCCTTATGAAGCCTGCCTTCAACAGCCTCTCAACCTCAGCTTTGATTTGAGGCATCAATTAGGGGTTGAACCTGCAAGGATCCTGCTTGAAAGGCTTGTGTCCTTCCTTAATGGGCAACCTGTGTTCCACCAGTTCTCTTGCTAAACCAGGCATTTCATAGTAGTTCCAGGAAAAGCAATCTTTGTACTACTGGATTAGTTCGACTATTTTGCCTCGTTTGTCCTCCTCAAGTAACCCACTCACCTTTACAGTTCTAGGTTCTTCTAGTGTACCCAAGTTAATTTTAATCAAAGGGTCCTCTGCCTTAAAAGCAGGTACAGTTTTGTGAAGAGGAGAATCTAATTCCATGGGTTCGGCTGCACATGCCTTACTAGGCTTAGCTGTCGTACCTTCTTTTCTGAAGAGCAAGTCCTCTTCTCCATCTACACTCTCAGTGTCGTCTTCTTCCATCATAGCATCTATCACCTGGGACTCAGCCTTAAAGATCTCTAGCTGACCCAACAGGTCTTCAAGCACTTAGGATTCTTTATTCATTAATCACCTGTGTGTTAGGCCGTGATTCGGCCTGAGACCTTAACTTGAATCCTACATTAGTAAGATTGCATGCCTTTCACACACTTTCCTCATAATCTTCTGGAACAGCAATAGGTCCTAGGTGAGGAGAATAGAACAAGGCCTCCAACATCTTTACCTTGGCTGAGAAGGGGTTTTTGTCAGCTTCGACTGTCTCAACATTGTCTCCAACCCAAAACGTAGGCTTTTGGTGAAGTGTAGAAGGTACACATCGACTGGTGTGGATCCAATCTCTTCCTAGGATCACCCTGTAGAAAGGCTTACCATAAACCACAAAGAAAGCTAACTTAATGGTTCTGGGGCCTACAGTGACTTCGACTATCAAGACTCCAAGAGCTGTAGATGGTTCCCCCATGAAGTTGGACATTTTTATGTTGGTAGGGACTAAGTCTTCAAGACTTTTCCCAAGTTTCCTCATAGTTGCAACGTGCATAACATACAGCCCCACCATCTACAAAGACTCTTCCAAAGATCTTTCCATTAATGTAAGCCTTGATGTAAGGAGGTTTCAGGTGTTTTACCATCTCCTCAGTAGGTTTCTCAATAATCATTTTGGTGACCTCATCAGCCGATGTATCAACTAACACGGCCCATTTTGTCTCTTCAGCAAATACATCACCCTCCAAGCTTCCAAGTTGGGGTTACCTACCCAAAATTTCTCAGGAAATAAGCTAATAGCCTTTATATCAGCTAACAGGCCACCAGCTTCTTCATTGAACAAGAGATCTAGCAAGGAGTCCTCCATAGCATCATCTTGTTCCCAATGCATCTCTGGGATCACTGAACCCTCTATGGTGACTGCTTCCTCATTCACATTGACTGAGGCAACTAGACCCTCGGCTCTAGGAACAGGATCCTGTTCCCTAGCTGGCTCTATGCTTTTGGGCGCTTCATCTTTCTTAGCTTCTCCAGTATCTAACTTTGGAAAAGCTTTATCCAGCATGTCACTTACAGCCTCTAAGGGAATCTCCTTATTCTTGACATCGGCTAGCATTTGCAGAGTTTATTTCATTTTCTAAATAGACCTCATTCTCTGCATTCTCCTCTTTTGGGTCCTTGACAATATTGCTGGTATTGCCTTCTTATCTTTGGTATACTTGTTCAAGAACCAGTGCCCTTCTGTTACACTAGCAGGAGGCTTCAACATTCTCTGGGGCTTTAGCTTCTCATCATTTATCGCTGTTATCTTCAGAGAAGACATGCCTCCTTCCATGGTAAACTTAACCACCCTTCTTTTGTCTTTGGGAATGGGCTCCTCATCCACCTTGGGCAAAGATAGCCTACCACTATCTCTAATGGTTAGCCGATCTTGCCCCCCAGTTTCAGCATTAGGTGTCTTTCTTTTCCCCTTGTTAGGTCTTTCTGTTGAAGTTTGGCCATGTTTAACATATTGTTTGACTAACTCTTAGGTGAGCCTCCCTGGCCTGGGTGGCCTGCCCCTTGCCTGTACTCAACAAGTGGCTGAGGGTTTCCCAATCTGTCAAAAAGCAAAAGTCCTAGCAGCCTCAGGTTTTAGCCGATCATTATGGTTTGAGTTGGCTAACCCCTTCGTGGGCCTCCAAACTTGCTAAACAGATATCCTCCACCTGTGGCTAGGCTCTGCATCATAAAACTTTGAGAATGAAACCATGTTTATCCCCAAAGCGGGAAATGGGTCAGTATCCACTGTCATTTCAGCAATTCCTTTGTCTGCCAGTTTGAACCTTCCTTCTTTTATTCCCTTCTGAATGGCCTTCCTGAAAACCATGTAATTTACAGTTGCATGATTACAGGAGTTGTGCCACTTGAAATATTTCTTATCTTTTAACTCCTCAGTAGGTGGGATCTTGTGCCCATCCAGCAGCCGAATTTGCTTCTCTTTAAGCAAGTAGTCAAAGATTTGGTCTGCCATGGAAATATCAAAGGAGTATTCCACCTTGCTATCTCCTGAATTTGACTCTTTTCCTTTGGCAGCCCTCAGGGCAGGGCAAGAGTACCCTTTACCCTTTACTATCTCAGCTGCCATGATGTCTGCCGTGGAATCGGCTGAATCATCATCAGAGTCTCTAGCTTCTATAATGGATACAAACTGAGGGCCTCTTCTTCTACTGGCTCACCTCTTTTCTTTCTCCTGGATGAACTGTTCAATGTGTATTGCCCTTGAGACTAACTGGTTCAAGTCAGTGCAAGCTTGGCCAACTAGTTTGTCCTTGAGTCGAGGGTGCATGCTACTAATGGCCATGGCTGCATATTCTGTCTCAAGGAACTGTACAGAGCATTTTTCAGCCATCTTTCTGAACCTTTCCACAAAATCAGCAGCCGACTCATCTATCTTCTATCTTAGGTTCATGAGGTCAGCCACAGTGACTTTAGGTTAGGGCCAGTAGAATCTATCATGGAAGCATCTCTCCATATCTGCCCATGTTTGTATAGACTTAAGTGGTAAAGAGGAATACCATGTAAATGTTGTCCCTGTTAGTGACACAGGGAACAGTTGCAGTTTGTGGTACTCATTATGATTTCCTTCACCACACTGAGCAGTAAACCTGCCTATGTGCTCCATAGTTGATTTTCCATCTTCTTCAGAGAAAGTGGCGAAATCTGGAGTCTTGTATCCCTTATAGATTGGCCTATCCAAAGGCTTCAGCTGCACACCAAAGTATTTCTTGATGGTATCTGCAATGACTGCTGGGTCTAGCAGCTGTGAACCCCCTAGTCTCACTTCTCCCAAGTTAGGAGTTGTTGCCTGTGGTTGCTGTCTCCATGTTGGGGATGTACCTGGGATATTTGCTTTGAAGGATTGGGGTAACCTAATTGATTTGGCAATGGAGGTGGGTGAACCCCCATGGCTTCTCCATGCTTCCTTCACCTGGTGCCTTGTGTTGAGTTCTAGGAACAATTGTGTTAAATGGTAGAGGTGGGATTTGTCCCCATGACTGCTCCATCATTAGACCAAGTGCCCTTGGAGGAGTTGACCCCATTTGAGCGCCTGCAGACACTTCAGGATATGGTGGATAAAATGGAAGATTAGCCGATACAGGTGGAATATTGTTCCATGGCTGCTGCCGAGCATAACCCCCAGGTGGTCTTGCTCCACTCCCTCCTGCACCAAGAATTTGCCCCCCAGTATACTGTGGGTTAGTCTCCTGCATAACAGCACTATAGGGCTACACATATGGCATTACTTACGGCATACCAATTGTTCCCACTGCATCTGGCGGCCTCCTAGCCATCTGCACCTGTCCAAAATGAAGATTACTTGGTTATTTATATCATTCACCACTTGTTGACCTCCAGTGTTCAAAGTGGCAAAAGTACCAGGCTGGGGATTAATTGGGTTAAAAGGTACCTGTCCTATATTCGGATGACCCTGAGTAGGCCTGCCTGCACATAGGTAGGCTGAACTTGCTGTATCCCTGCAGGAATCGTGCTCGGCTAAACCTGAGTTAGTCCTACCAAAGCTGCATTTGGCTGGGTGCCAGGTCCTGCCTGGGTAGTGTACCCCACTTGCGTTGGAATAGCAAAATTGATGGAGTTCTCACCTGAATGAGCCCTCTTAGCCTCTATCTCCCATGGGCTTTACAATATCAGCTAACTGTCGTGACACTTGGTACATGATATCATTGATTCCCAAATCGAGTTGTTGGCATATAAATGAAGTGGACATCACCACTGGCTTCCTAGGATTGCTCTTCATACCGCTCAAGCTCTTGCCAGAATGCAAGTGCATACACCACTGGTAGTCCTAACCTGGGGACTCGAATGTGCTGATTCGTTCACCTTTAGTCTTAACCGCAAATCAGCTAAACTTCACAACAGTGATTTCCTTTTCTTCAAGCGATTATGCCAAGGAAGGAACTCTATTCCTCAGCTATGGGTCCCTTAACTCACTCCAGAAAGGGTTAAGTAAGTGAACTAAGATAAAAACGAGAACACAAAGATAAACATAAAGTGCGACTGAATAAACTTGAGCGATAATAAGTTGTTTGTATTGATTGATGTCCAAAATTTATGTACAACTTGGGTATTTATAGTGACAACCAAGAACTACCCCTATTTGCCACGTTCAATTGGCTAACAATGATAAACTCCTAGTTGGCAGTTAATCGACTGAGTAGTGTCATGCTCCACCAACCACAATCCTAAAATCTAGGCGCACTGCCACGTCATGGCCACGTTCTCAACCAACGGTCTTCTCAGCGTGGATCTTATCCTTGGTTCTCTCGCTCAGCTCCTAAAAACTTAGAGATCATCTTGACTTTAATTAATTTTGAATTTAAAATTAATTCAAAATTAACCTCCACCTCATTCGGCTCATGGAGTAATTTCAGGAACCTGACCCAATAAGTGACTTCATGCTAGCCCAATATGCCTAATATCTTCAATTCAACCCAGTAAGCCCAAGGCCCATGCCTAGCTCTTAGTTTCCTGCTTATAGCTCTGTCACATTTGCATATTAAATGCGGCTTGTGATTCGGCTAACATCTAATCGACTAATTTCCTTGCTTCGACTACTGTTGGATTCGGCTAATACTTGGGAATATTTTGGGTGTAAACAATACTTCAAAAGACAAATACAATAATCACTAGTGTTTGTACCCGTGCATTGCACGGGGCAAATTGAACTGGTTACATTAAAATATGTACTTGAATGGAACTCTAAACAGGGACTATAACCGCATTCAAATAAAAACTAAGTGCAACTGCAGCAAATTTTTCCAAGTTATACAACCATATATTTGAACTAAAAAAAACCATAAATGGATTACATATAAAGGATTTGCTAAAAGCATAAGAGTCGTACAATGGTTGTTCGTAGTATAAATACATTAAGGTATCACATTTGAAATGTCTACATGGCTCATACGGTCATGTAGAACCACCAAAAGTAGAACCACCAGTCTACCCTGTCTTAGCAAAACATCATTAGCCCGACCGGTCACCAACCAACTGTACACAAAAGATGTATATATACTACAGTCATCCAAAAAAAAAGAAACATAACAGCAGTCAGAGAACACAGCATCTACAAATCACTGTCCAGATCCTCCGATGGATCCTCCTCCTCCTCGTCCTCCATCGGATCCTTGCCTGTCAAGTCGATGAAGGGTACCACGGCTGGTACATCCTCTGGCACGTCACTCGGCACGTACTCTCCTGCAGTCGCATCATCATCAGGCCGTGCACCTAGACAATCTGCCTCTCCACACACCGTGCAAACAGGGGGTCGATCCACTGGTGGGGTAGGAACCTTATCCACAGGAGGAGAACTCGGTCCCATTGGAAGACTCTGAACGGCAGCTGCCCTCGAGGTCGACGCTCCTGTAGATCCTCGCCTAATCACGCTCTTACGAGCGGTCCATCTCACCCTCGGTCCTCGACCACGTCCGTGTGACAAAACCTGGAAACCGTCGCTCTAGGAATCTCAGTCGGTCCCTCTGGAGACGAAGAAGAGGCTGGCATAGCCCCTCCCTCTGGGTAGCCCTCCAAGCCTCAATCACCTGCGTAGTCCGAATCGGGAAACTCACTGTACGTCTCGTCACCTCCTGCCTCACAACCATACCGTCCTCCCTAAAGGTTTGTACAATATCCCACGTGTATACAACACGACGGGAGATGGGATCAAACTCCATCGTCGTGGGCTGCTCAATAATAGGAAAATCAAAGATAATCTCCGACGATGTCCGCATCGCCGGAATCGGTATACTCTTCTCCATCACCTGGGTAGCCATCATGCATCGAAGGTACCACGGGAAAAGGTCAACTTCTCAACAAATCAAATATAACAATTCACAAAGCAATAAGCAAACGACAATGTATACAGTTCACAAGGTTCAATTGAAAGTGCTCGTTCAAGACTCGACTCACGACTCATCTCACGACTCATTTTCTCTCGACTCGACAATTTTCTGGAAAGCAGACGCCGATCCATCCACTAAATACTAGCCGTAGCTTTGGGATCTTCGCTATCCCAAGGACATTCAGCTCCGGTTCCATAACGCTGCGACACCTAGCTAATCCACCATGAACAAAGGGGACCTAGCACCCTCAGTTGTCCGGCTCACAGCTCAAAAACGTCTCGACGACTCGACTAAGCTCTCAGACTCGATGAACAATTCGCCGCATACGAAATTCAAAGAGCGATTCGCAAGATTATTCGACTGCATATCAAATAATAAGAGCATGCTTAATATGAAGAAACGCAATTCAACAACTTAGGCAATAAAAGCAGTTTGCATGGAGAAACGCAATTCCACAAGCAATACGCAATTCACAACATGCATTCAATCTCATATTAAATAATTTCACCGCCCAACAATCAATCATAGAATCCATCCCTCTGCAACTCGATGGAGTTTACAGAGAAGAACAAACAAGTGTGGGGGGTTGGGGACAGCTGCCAACCACTTGCAGACAAGCCCACTAAATAATCATCATAATGCTTAAACAATAAAATGAAGGGGTACGAGACCCTCACTTCGAACCCTGAGGTTCTCAGACTTCTTCGCGTAAATACTTGAAATTAAATTTCTATCGTATCTAAAAGTTGCCCCTACACAAGGACATACAACAATAAAAGCCTACAAATGTCTAGAAGTGCCTTTACCACGAAGAGTCGCTAATGTCGCTCCGAAATCCTCAAGTCCGCGTCGCTCGATCTTTGGAATCACGATTCCTATCACAACGAACAACTTAGCACAATCTATAAGTTCTAACTAACTTAAGCCCTCAGCTTAGCCCTTTTTCTAACCAAACTCACTTAAGCATTTTAAATAATTAGCTACTAGAAAATAAATAAGGTTTTAAAATCAAGTACTTTTTGAAAGGGTAGCATAACACATAACAATTTAGAAATCTTAAGTTACTTGAAAAAGATAAAGTTTTTGAAATTAAAAAGCTTTCTTGAAAGCTTTAAGCAAACACCATGCAATTAACAACTTTCATAAACTTTAAAGTCTAGAACACATACTCATGAAATCATTTTGCATAAAGTTTCTAAGACCTTAACATAACACATTCAAGCATTACATACAAGTTTACAAATAAAATCATCCTTTCATACCCTTAAAAGGCCTCTCGGCCATAACTCCCTTTTTTCTAAAAAAAAACTTTGCAAAAACTCCTTTTCATTACTACTAACATTTTCAAGCCAATCAACCACATTTAAAGGCAACCCACATCAATTCTTATCTAGGCATCATTCACACCCATTTTTGAAACAAGTTGTAAAACATTTTCTAAATCAATTTTCATTCCAAAACTCGATTCTTATAACCATTAAATTCACCAAACATGCTATACATCGATCAACACATGGGTTAACCATTTAAACTAGATTACCAAGTTCCCAAAAACTCATTTTCAACTTTTTCAAGAATAGGTTTTTCCCAAATTTCTTTCAATCATTCAAACTCAAATTTCAAGAATCCTAAAGCGTTTAACACATTGCCCTTATCTTGCTAAAAGTCATGTTCATGCCAAACTAAAGTTTAAAGAACAACCTATTCATGCTCCACATGTCAATCTAGTCCTCCATAAACTAGTTTTTTGCATAAAACATAACCTTCAATCAAACTAGCTCATGCATACAAGTTCTAATAACCTTAAAAACAATTCTAATCACTTTATTAAACATCTAACACATAATTAAACATCACACCCTCATGTTCTCATAGTTCAAGAATTGATAAATTACCAGAACTATCATGTTACACCTAATTAATTTAAACAACAACTTCAATCAACACATATTCAATCCCAATAACACAATTAAATCACTCAAGGCATGTTATTCATCAATAAAACACATGGTTCAACAATTAAAACCTACATTTCCTATAGTTCAAGAATAGGCAAAAACCTTGAAATAACAATTTATGCATGCTCATCAAAAAGTATTACTCATTCAAGCATCAAACAACTTCCAATAACTCAATTAAACCACTAATTAGGTGATTCAATGAGGATCACACCATTTTCCCCCTTTTCTCCTCTTAGGGTTTTCACCCTAGAGCTCAAGGAAAGGATTAAGAGTGTCTCATTTCCTCTTGATCATCATCAACCCATCAAACAACATCAAACAAACAAGAAAGCAAGATTGAAAACAAGAAAAAATCAAAACTACACTAAGGGGAGGGGGCGCGGTTTTGAACAGTGCAAGGGGGAGGAAAATTTGATTTTTCTCTTACTTTGGTGGTTAGGAAATGATGATCTAGATGTAGATGAAGCTCTTGAACAAGTTTGATGAAGTTTGGAAGCTCAAATACTCAAAGGATTGGAAGATGGCATCAGTGGAAGCCCTTGAACCTTAGCTTCTCCAATAAGAAAAGAAAGAAGAAGATAGGAGAGTGTGGGGGTGAGGGGCTCGGCTTTTTGGCGCTGATGGGGGGGTTTCTCTTCTATTTATTCACTTAAAATCACTTAACACATAATTTAATAAAAGGAAATTTTGTAAATGCAAATTTTTTTTAAAAATAAATCACACACTTTGTGACACCTATCACCTTTAAGAGATGCTAATCACATCATCTAGTCCTACCCATCTAATCTCACATCTCTCATGATTACCCACTAATCTAGAGTCTTAAGATTTAAAAACACGGCGACGAGAAACCGAAAAACCGATTTGTTTCTCGCCGAAAAAATCCCGAAAAATTAATTCGCGAGGAATTAATTCTTCGCGTGATAATATTATTTCATAAATAATAAAAATAACAACAATCACTCAAAAGTAGTCTCAACAAGCTACGATTCGATTTTCATCGAAATCGGAGTTCGTTTAAAATTTTATCTGCATACAAACGGCTACGATTCAACGCGATTTAAACTTCGTTAGAATTTTTTGACGATATTCGAACCGTGAATTAATATAAAATATTAACTCTCAATTATAGTTTGATCTTGATTTAATTAATTCACTTATTAGGGAGCAAAAAATTGCTTTATTATAGCGTAAATACGACAAAAAATACACTAAATAACGCTAATTAATCGCATCGTGAAAATACGCGTGTTACAACTTGTATACAGAAATCAATTCCAGTAGCAAGCATTTCATATCAGTGCATAATTTAGTGAGATCAACACAGACATTTAAGCATCATAGTTTAAAAGATGGTTAAAATGCATAAGATTCCAACCGGACACACTAACTTTTAAACACCATCACAGTAAGGCCAAGGAAAGTGCATTGGAGCACGTAGTACCTATCAATAATAGAATGCAACTTTGTTACACTTCGATCGTAGTACCTATTAGTATACTACATAACGCAAAAATTGAAAAGTAAAGGCACAATAATAAATCAAAGATACAAAATACATACCTCCTCATGAGTTTTGAACACAACACATTCTTCACCATCTCCACGTCAAAGGAAAGTTCACAAACTGAGCAAGATCTTATGCCAGAATCTGCATCATTTTTACAATTATTGTCTTTTGGAGAAAAATACAAATTTTACTAATATTAATTAATTAGATTTAGAGGAAGAAAACATGCTAAATATCCAGAAAATTGTATTCAGGTGTGTGGAAAACACAGAGAACAAACACCAGCGGGAGAAGATAAGGGCAACATCAGCAGAGAACCCATAAGCTTAATACCCAGACACCCTACTTTTTTCATATGCAGTGCGTCCGTTCAGTTTTAAGAACGCGAGCAGGCATGCAGTCCCTTGATTAGAGAAGAAAACACATAAGACCTTAAGGAAAGCAAAGCAATAATAATTAAAACAGAGAAACATGCGAACAATATTAAGAAAACCATAAAGGAAGGTACTGTAAAATCAATCGTTAGAAGAAGGAAGGACAAAACAAATAACATAATAGAACGAAGAGCAGAGCATTGGTAGAACCCAAAAAAAATGAAGAATAGGAAACTAAGGTCATTGAACACAGAGGAGGATGCAAACGTTAAAAGGGACTCAACCTGCAAAAGATCAGAACCAAATGCGTAGGGGAAGTTGATGCTCGCAATCTGAACCACCGTTCTTAATCTTTTAGTCATTGATAAGTTGAAGAAAACCAAAATTGAACATGTAGGTAGGTCGCAACAACAGTAAAAAAACCCAATTAGAAAATATACAAAATCATAAACCAAAAAACAACTCCCATCAATTTTATATGTGACCAATTACCTTGATTTTGCAGAAGAAACCAATCCAAACACCTTTGATTTTCAAGACCTGCACATTACAGAATATATCCTATTTATAATATATCTCCAATAAATGTAAGAGATCAACGAAATTTATTTATTTTCCTTGAAGATACTATTTATGGCTTGGGAATTCTATCATTGAAAAAATTATTAACTAATTGTCTACTCTCTTCTCATAAGATACGTGCATAATTTTTTTGGTATAAACAAAGTATCCCACATGCAAAACCAATAAATTCATAAGCTTCTCACACATATGAAAGTAAGATAACAAATTGGTCACCCCAACTACAATAATTTAAAATATCATCATCAATCAGTGATGAAACTCATTCACTTCCACACTTCAATTTCTTTTCCCAACCAATTTTATAACAGGTTTCAAACACACTTCAATTTGCTACAACGGTGATCTTATTGTATCTACTAACCGAAACTAATAACTGAAGCCAATAACTGGAACCAGGAAAATGAACTAACAAACCTAACCAATAAATTTTATAACAGAAGTGTTGGCATTAGTGCTTTGAGCAAGGGGCTTCATTGTTGAGGACCTTGAACGAAAAAGTGCTTCTTGCTCTACTACAAGTTGGTTCTGCAACCGCTTCTGCTCCTCCATTAAGAACACCCAAATAAGCAGTTGAATAACCAAAAAGAACTTGAGTTCAAAAAAATATATAATTACATTTTTATAAAATAACAATCCAAGACACTGCATCATTAGTCTAAGAGAGTATAGGTGTCAGGATTCAGATGGTTTTATAGATTTTCCATGCACTTTGCACATCATATTGAAGGATGGCATCAGAAATTTAATCCATGTTTAAATTAAAAACCTTGACAGTAGAAAATGTGCACATGTTTAATATTATTCTTGCTAGACCAACATTGCTATTTATTATTATTTGGAATATGTGCACAACCAAAGTGAATGCAAATACCTGTTCCTCAAGCTGACCACACGTGTAAGATATGCAGAGTTCCATACCAGCCATGTTAGTGCTTTACCAACCAAGTTGCTCTAAACCCTTTACCTACACTTGCCATGGTAGTGCTTTAATAACACTAAACTTTCTAACCCCATGTGACAAAACCATTAAATTTGCAAACATTTTTATATCAGTAAAATGCAAAGTTCATTAGAGAAAAAAAAGAACAACTTCTGCAGGAGAAGTACAAAAGCGCATTTTCAAAACATACTCTCAACCTTTCAACTTCCAAGATGCCCCATTTGAGAGAAAAACACCAAAAGATGCATCAATGACAATCTCATCCACAAAAAATTTAAAAATGTTTTTGTATTTATAGGTTCAATTATGAATATGCATTTTCCATTACAGAGAATGGTATTTCATACCTTTTCCTTTGACTTATCAGTGGTTGTTGTGGTATAGAATCTGAAACCACAATTTCCCGGAACAGTTCCAAACTAATTTCCTGGAAACAATGATGAAATAAAGGTCCTCGGAACTTACTCGGTCAGAAAGACAACTTCAAAGCACTTTTACAGAACTACTGAATAAGCCAAGAACAAAATGTCCATACCTTTTGAAAATTCAAAAACAGAATAACATCACTTTGAAGCCTCTATTTCTGAATCATGCTTATTGAATGAGAATTATTCCTGCAATTCTCATCAACTCTTTGTATTAGATAATATGAAGAAAATCAAATAAATGGACATGTAACAAAAATTCCAAAATGTCCCCATAGTTCATGAATTATAAATGTAATTAAGCATTACAAAGTGGAAATAGTGGCAACTGGGACACCTATTTGCAATTACAAAGTGGAAATTAGGAAAAATAGACCAAATCAATGAAAACTGACCAAAAAAAAAAACTCAACTTGTGATAAACAAATAAATGAACTAAAAAAACTACTCTGAAAACTTGAATGAACTTTGTTTTCTAATAGGCTCAGTCACCTTTAACCATTTTGTCTTTTAATCTCTGTTTAATAAATCCAACCCTTGTCAGTTGTTCAACAACTTTTTGTCATATTATCATCATCTAATTAAACAACAACAACACCATTACCATTTTTGGGTGGCAGTGTGAATAAGGAATTAGGAAGTTTGTAAATAGTAGGTGTCGGGGAAGGTGATCGCGAAGGGGCCTAAAGTGGGAAGATTGTTTCCGCTCCAGTCTATTTCTAGTCATTTATCTCTTACGTGTAATACTGTTTTGAATTCATGTGAGGATTGGCATAGGAAATTGGGCCATCCAAACTCTGTTGTTTTGTCTCACTTATTTAAGACTGGTTTGTTAGGTACTAAACCTATGGATTCTAGTGCCTGTATTTCATGTTCTGTTTGCAAATTAGCTAAAAGCAAAACACTTCCTTTTCTGTCTGGTGCTCATCGTGCTTCTACTTGTTTTGAGATAATTCATAGTGATGTTTGGGGAATCTCACCTGTAGCTTCTCATGCTCACTATAAATATTTTGTCACATTTATCGATGATTATAGTCGTTTTACTTGGATTTATTTTCTTAAATCTAAATCTGAAGTGTTTTCTATGTTTAAGAAATTTCTGATGTATGTTGAAAATCAATTTCAAACCAGTATTAAAATTCTTCGGTCTGATTCTGGTGGTGAATATATGTCTCATGAGTTTCAAGAGTTCTTACAAAGAAAAAGGTGTATTGTCTCAACGATCTTGTCCCAATACCCCTCAAAGAAATGGTGTTGCGAGCGTAAGAATCGCCACTTGTTGGATGTGACGCGCACCTTACTTCTCCAGGCTTGCTCCATCCAGATTTTGGGTAGAGCTCTTTCCACAATTTGTTTTTGATCAACCGTCTTCCTTCCACGGTGATTGAGTTTGATTCTCCTTATTTTCGTCTTTTTAAAACTCAGCCTGATTATAGTAGTTTACATACTTTTGGGTGTGTTTGTTTTGTTCACCTACCATCCACTGAAAGACATAAGCTTGGGGCACAATCTGTCCAATGTGCATTTATGGGGTATAGTCATTCTCATAAGGGTTTTGTGTGTTATGATGTCTCTAACCATCGTTTTCGCATTTCTAGGAATGTGACATTTTTTGATCATCAGTTTATGTTTCCTTGCCCTACTCCTGGTCTGACTGATATTGCTATACTTCCTCATTTTTCTACTTTGTCTCCATCTATAGAACGTTTCAAACCAGGTCTTGTATATGCCAGACAACGCGATAGACAGGTTCCCACTTGCCCTTCCGATGCTGACCTGCCACCTGATCCTGATCCTGTACCGGTTGCACCACGGCGTTCTAGTAGAACGTCTCGAGCACCTGATAGATATTCACCAGACAGGTTTGATTCCTCACATACTGCTTTAACTGTTTCTCTATCTGGCATATCTATTCCTACTTGTTACTCGCAGGCTGTTAAAGATGTGTGTTGGGTAAATGCTATGAATGAGGAACTCCAGGCCCTTCAGGACAATTTTACTTGGGATATTGTTCCTTACCCTCCTGATATCAAACCCATAGGCTGTAAATGGGTGTATTCTGTGAAACTAAATTCTGATGGATCTCTCAATCGGTACAAGGCTCGATTGGTTGCTTTAGGCAACAAGCAGGAATATGGCATTGATTATGATGAGACATTTGCACCAGTTGCTAAAATGACTACTGTTAGAATGGTGCTTTCTATAGCTGCTTCTCATGGGTGGTCTCTCCACCAAATGGACGTGAAGAATGCATTTCTTCATGGTAACCTGACTGAAGATATTTATATGACTCCCCCTAAGGGCCTATTCTCTTCATCTAAGGGGGTGTGCAAGCTCAAACGCTCTCTATATGGTTTGAAACAGGTGCCTAGAGCATGGTATGAGAAATTTCATTCCACTCTACTTGGGTTCTCTTTTACTTAAAGTCAGTATGATTCGTCTTTGTTCATTCACCGTACATCTACGGGCATTGTTCTGCTCCTTCTTTATGTTGATGATATGATCATTACTGGTTCTGATGCAGCATCTATACAGGAAGTTAAACAAAAGCTTCAAGCCTCATTTCAAATGAAAGACCTTGGTCTTTTACATTATTTTCTAGGACTCGAGGTTCATTCTACTTCTAAGGGTATATTTCTTCATCAGCATAAGTATGCCACATACCTTATTGCTATGGCTGGCCTCCAATCCGCTAATCCTGTGGATACTCCTCTTGAAGTTAATGTTAAATACCACCGTGACGAGGGTGAACTTTTGACCGATCCTTTATTGTATCGACAGCTCGCGGGTAGTCTTAACTACTTGACCATTACTCGACCCGACATTTCGTTTGCTGTTCAGCAAGTAAGTCAGTTCATGCATTCTCCTCGTCATCTTCACTTGGCAGCGGTTCGTCGTATAATTCGCTACTTGAAAGGTACCTCTCAACGGGGCTTATTCTTTCCTCGTGGGACTCCTCTTAAGTTGATTGCCTACAGTGATGCTGATTGGGCTGGGTGTCCTGACATTCGCCGCTCTGTCACTGGTTGGTGCATGTTTCTTGGTTCTTCGTTGATCTCATGGAAAAGTAAGAAGCAAGCAAGAGTCTCTAAGTCCTTAACTGAATCGGAGTATCGTGCTATGTCTACGGCATGCTCCGAAATACTTTGGCTTCGTGGTCTTCTGGGTGAACTTGGATTTCCTCAAACCGAACCAACATCTCTCTATGCTGACAATACAAGTGCTATTCAGATTGTTGCAAATCCGGTTTTTCATGAGCGTACTAAGCATATTGAAGTTGATTGTCATGCTATTCGTGAAGCCTATGATAATCATGTTATATCCATCCCTCATATCAATACTCAATTTCAAGTTGCAGATATTTTGACCAAAAGTGTTCCTCGTCCACGCCATCAGTTTCTTGTTGGCAAATTGATGCTCCTTGATGACCCGCATCAATTTGAGGGGGGATGTGAATAAGGAATTAGGAAGTTTGTAAATAGTAGATTTATTTATATATGTATTCGGCCCAGGCCCGTTAGGTTTACGCATAGAATAGCCTATTTAAACTCATTAGTGTTTGTACTCAAAGCAAGACAGACAATCAATAAAACGGAACTACAGCTACTCTGTAGTCGCAGACGTAGGCAAAGATTAGCCGAACTGCGTGACCAATATTGCGTCTCATACTAACTAACAGGCAGGGAGTTGGTCACGGCCAGATTAATTACCACAGAGGCAGCATATTATGCAGGCGTTGGCACAATGGAAATTCTAATTTCATCATCTCCATAGTCAGCATTAGAAACATAATTTGTAAGACCTAAAACTACTCTAGGGGAGCTGGAATCAGACTTGTTATTATATATGTTCACAAAATCAAAGTTGGTTAGCCAAATAATATAGTGGATTAAAGATCTATGCAACCCAAATTACTTCAGCCAAACAAAAGATATAAAATCAAAAGTATAGAATAAACACTGCAAATTTAGAGAGCAAAAAACAAAAACGGGTCAATATCATAACACAACAGTCTTACAATGTTGCCTCAACCACAACCAAAACCTCAACCTCAATTTATCTTCTTCCTTGATATAGGTGCAGTTCCACCAGGCAGAGGGTCTCGACCATCATCTCAAATCAGCCAACACCATAAACAACAAAAATTAACATCAATAAATGAATTTAGAAGGATCAATTTCCAGATTAAGCCAAAATGAGACGAAAAGATTGAGATTGGGGGGAACTTTGGGGGTTAGGGATTTGGAGAAAATCAATATGAGAAGAATTTGAGAGAGGAAGACTCACTATGATTGAAGGAGATGACGATTACGACATGATGGTGAGGTAAGTGGCAAAGAAGAACATGTACTGGCAGTGGCTGGAAGGCTAACCGTGAGAATCGCACATTTCGAGGAGTGGGCAGGTTTCGAGGCGCGATTGCTGAACGGGGGTCTTGATGAGTTCGTTGATGAACTGAGAAACGATGAGTCCCATCGCGAAGATATCATTAACCTGGAGCTTGCGGCGAAGAAGATGGCTCGTTGGAGCTCGCGACGGAAGATGAAAAGGAAGAGAGAAGATGTATTCAAATTTTTTTGAATCTGAGAAGAAGAAATGACGGGGAAGGAGGGAGAGATGCTTTGCTGAGTATGTGGGTGCTTCCATAATAAATGAAAGATGGGGTATGTGGAGTATGCCTTAAATAAGCATTTTGCAAAAGAGCAGGGAGTTTGGGTGGGAGGTTTCTACGTAGTGCAATGGTAAGCATTTAATGGGAAGCATCTTGAGCCAAAATTAGGCGGAGAAATTATCCTTCAGTGACCACTTTCGTTTATACTACTCCAGAACCATTTATAAGGCAAAAAGTCATTTCTAGATTCATTAAAAAATATATGTATCTGGTCCAATTTTTGTACCAGATACATACATTTTTTAACGAATCTGGAAATGACATTTTGCCTTATAAATGGTTCCAGAGGGAGTATATATTAAGATTCATCATTATGTACCAAAAAATATTGTTCATAATCCAAAATAAAACTTCATAAATACTAGTCAATCATCAAGACACATGTCTTCATCATCTGCAAAAACCAAGTCGTCAAGCAATTGACCTTCTCCATCCATACCCCATTACTTTCCTATAAAATTAAAAGAATAAGATTAATATTATGAAATAAAATAAAACTAGAGCATGATATGATAAAATGTAAAAGAATAGAGATAAAGGAGAAAGTGAGAAGAGCGACTTTGTATTGTGTTCTTCAAGGTGCATACTTTACAATGCTACATGAGTCCTATTTATAGGACACAAGTCTTGTAACTCACAAGCCCATTAAGGGCCTCACATAATGTGCCATTAAAATATACAAATTAAGAGTAATAACTTATGAGAGTGAAGGTCTTTTATCATGGGAGTTATAGAAGCTAGGAAATATGGAAAGACAATGGAGATGGACATCCACACTTATATTATTCATAATACTCCCCCTTGGATGTCCATTATGGATATGCCTCATTAAAACCTTACTAGGAAAAAAACTAGTGGGAAAAAAATCCTAGTGAAGGAAAAAAAGTACAATATCTTGTGTGTGGGGACTGCCTTATAAAAAACCTTGTCTGGAAAACCCATTGGGATAAAACTATCGCGAAGGAAAAAAGAGTACAGTTTTCTCCCCCTGTTAGGAGCATCACTTAAGAATATGAATTTCAACATTTTGATTTTCTCCCTCCGAAGTATTTGAAGCAATATACTTTGCTCCGCCACTTATGATTTATCCTCCTTTCAATTAAGCTTCGCAAACAGTGTTATCTTCAGGACTTCCTTCTTGAATTGTTGTTATTTGAGCATGATACGAAGAAATGATAACTATAGATTCTTTTGTAGATCATAATGAGGTATCAATACCACCACGTGTAAATAACAGTAGATTTGAGATTTGACTTCTTCTAGATCAAAACAAATACCTTGCATCTGCAAGATCAATTAGCTGAACATATATTCATATAAATAAAATAATTGCATCAATTGTGCTGTAAAAATATAGAAAAATGTATATTTCACTTTCTTCCAATGCCTTTTGGTTGGTGATGAACTATACTTTACCAATAAGTATCACAAAAATATTATTGTATCAAGCCATATATATGCGTGTATACTTTTATAGCACTATGTTATGGTCTTTAGAACGAAGATATTTGTCATCTTCTTGTTAGACAACTCATAATTTATCATGAGTCACTTAAGAACTAGTTCTTTAAACTTGCTAGACACAGATTCAATTAGCTAATTGTTTGATCTGCAGGTCGAGACAAAATTTGGTCCTCCAAAAATATTTAATTTAAAGATACATATTTATATTACTAATCCTTCTTGGATTTTCCATGAGGTCACTCTCAGGTTCGACCTTCAAATCCATTCCATGTAAATTAAGGTTCTTTATATGCTATCAGACTAATTAATTATCCAAAATACTTGCATTCACCACAAGTGAATATGTCTCTTCAAAATCAATGACAGGTCTTTTTGAAAACCCTTAAGCAATAATTTTTGCTTTGTATCTCACAATTTCAGCATTCTCATTTTTGTTTTCGAACAAAAACCCATTTGTATCAAACTGTCATTACACTTCAAGTGTTTAGACTAAAGGTTATAATCCTTAATAGACTTTGATTCATGATCCTCGTTATCTTTTATTACATTTAGCGCTATATTATATGCAAAAACATTGTCAATGTTGACTTCATTTCGGTTCCATTGTATTCCATTCATAACATAATTTATTAAGATCTCTTTATTTTCACAAATTTCAGGTACCTGATCAGTCTTTTCTAGAACTGAAAAAATCAATTTTGTCTGACAACTCTTATGGAGTTTTCATATCCTCACTTGGACAATCTTGCTTTTTAGCTCCTTTTTTTGTTTGAGGATTTTTTTATCTTTAAAACCGATAGATCTACCACGCTTCATGCATGGTTGAGACTCACTTGCAATGTCAGATTGTCCAACAGGAACATCAATTTTGATTGGAGCATTAGCAGCTGGTAAATGCACTTGGTAACTGGTTTGCTATGCTTTGCAAATTAATTATCTTTTGAACTTCTGGTTCACATTATTTTGTATAACGATCAAGATGAGATAATGGTAATTCATTTTGAATAATCTCCTTTTTCAGCTGCTTATTCTCCTCCCTAATATTAGGAAAACTTAGTCAACAAAATGACAATTGGTAGCAAAATCGCAAGTGTACGATTTCGTCGTTAAGTAATAAAAGATCGAATCCACAGGGATTGTGACCAATTATTAACTAAACAAAAGTTGTAACTAATTGAACTATTGAACGAATATGAATGTGTTTGAAAAGTTTGTAACTTGTGTTTAGCAACAAAGACAGTAACTAACAAGACAAAATATTTGGATATTAAGGAGAAATAAAAGTGACTAGGGCTCGAATCCCTTTGTTTCAACCTTTATGCTCTTGAATTCTATTCCAATGCAAGCAATGATAATGTATTCGAAGTTCAAATCTACGAGTTTATATTAATGAAAATCCCTTCTCTATTAACCCCTTTGATTAAATAAACGAGTCCTAATTCCTTAGGTCCAAATTAATTTAATCAAGCATAATGAATAAACATCATAACAACTCATACCACAAGAATTATATTCCTATAACCTTATTAAGCATGTCAAATTATCCCAAAGCACGTTTAAAACCTCAATTTTCCAATTGATGCTAAAACCCTAGTTCAACCCAATGGTGATCAAGCATCGAATTGCATTAAGAAAAGAGATAAATGATCAAATAGCATAAATCATACTTGCATTGAAATTTTGAATTCAATTACATAAAAGGATCCACAAAGTTCATCTTACCCTAGTACAAGAGGTTTAGTTCCTCATGGAAGAGAAGAAACTATTCAATTGAGATGAAGAAGTTGGAAGAGACTCCATTGATTCCTCAATTTCCCTTTAATCATCAAAACGTGTTTTAGATTCCATCTCCAAAAGTCTGAACCCTAGGCCAATGTTTTTAGAGCCTATTTATAGTTGTGGATCAAAAAGACTAAAAATTTAAGCCAGAACCAATAGAAAAAATGCAAAATTACAAAAAGTGACCCGCAGCACGGTCGTGGAGCTGCACGCCTAGCCGTCTTTGCACTACAAGCATAACAAACAAGATGAATAAAGCCCCGACACGGCCGTGGGAAGGGACACGGCTCGGCCGTGGAATACGCTGTTTCTCAAAATTGATCTTTCTCATCATCAACCAAGGCACGGCCGTGCCTCCAGGCGTGGGAAGGCCGTGTTTCTTCAATTCTTGCCCTGTTTTGATATTTTGGCCTCCGAGTTGGTCCCATCATCCGTCTAAGTGATTTAGCTCTACTTTCCTAGGCCAATAACCTTCTTTTCTGAACAACTAAACTCAAACCAAGTTCATTATCTAAATCAAGCAAAATGCATGAGAACTATGGGTTAAAACCACTAAAATGACTACAATGCAATGCAAAACTAACAACAAACTATATGCTATAATGAACGCATCAACAATCAGCAAATTGAGTTGTAAATAAATATCTCCTTTTTGATTCAAGATATTTTATTATAGATAGAGATTTCATATCCAACATATATTCTCAAACTTCTATGAGAACTCATCTTAGTGTGTTGTGGTGGAACAATTTGAACATACACAACACATCTAAAAATTCTTAGATAAGAAATATTAGGTTCCTAACTAGAAACCATTTGTAAATGGGAGGATTTGTGATAACTAGTTGGCCTGATGCGAATCAATGCGGCATGCAAGATTATATGTCCCCAAGTAGAAATTGGAAGTTTTGATCTCTAAATATTGGTCTTGCAATTAACGTAAGATGAGTGATTCTGCAAGTTCATTTTATGTATGAACATGTGCTATTGGATGTTCAATATCAACCCCACTACACATAAAATACCCATTAAAGACATGAGATGATAACTCACCTACATTTCATAATTTGATAATCGATAAAACGAGTTCTTAATCAAATACTTGAGCAAGCAATCTCGCAAACGTCTGGTTGCAAGTTGACAACAAAAATCATGTGACCATTTAGTTAATGCATCAACTAAAACCATAAAATATCTAAATGGTCCACATAGCGGGTGTATTGGTCCACAAATATAACCTTGCATACATTCTTAAAATGTGAGAGATTCACTTCCAAATTTTGTTGGTGATGGTGAAATTATCAACTTCCATTGGAACAAGCGGTACATTATTAGATTGAAGAATCTCCTGGCTCTTCAATGGATGTTCACATGGGTTTTCATTTATTTTTCGCATCATATAGACTCGGGATGGCCCTATCAGTCTTGCCAAACAATAAACTTATTATGATCCATAAACTTCTGGTTTATGATAACATGAGTTCCAATTGTATTAATATGCATTTAATACAAACTGAAGGAAAAACGAATAATTTTTCCAATAACTATTTATTATCTAATATAAGTCTTGTGATATAAGAATATTCAACATTTTCTTCATTTGTTGTTTCGATATGATATCTATTTAGACATATATCCTTGAAACTTAATAAGTTTCTATGAGACTTGGAATAAAATATTGTATCAGCATGTAACTTTGTTCCTCCATGCAGTAATTCATTAGCTCTTCTAGAGCCTTGAATTACATTTGCAAACTTTAGGTTGCAAGATAATAATAAGTACACACGTGACGATATGACTTCTAGTCATAATTATTATATAAATAGTACACAAGATTTATTCTAAAATGCACAAATATCATCTTAGATATATTCTAAAAATTTAGAACAATTACCAAATAATAAATTTATTAAGACTAGTAAACTTCAGGTTTACAACAATATAGTACATTTTTTTATGTGTGCATAGCAAACTGAGATCTAGGTCCCAGATAAACCTTCTCCCCAAACATGAATGAATACCGCTAGGTACCTCAGCCAAACATTTAATGCTTCCCCCTTTTGAGAAGGACATAATAACGCCAAGTCACCTCCCATGGGAACCACACTGATAGAACGATACCTAGTGCAGCCTCAGAATTGTGTAGCTTCCCCACCAGAGACATAGCCAATTGTTCCATTTTCTCCTCTGGGCCATTACTTCCATGAGCCCATCCACATACTCCCTACCTTTCCTTTACCGGTTTGGGGCCACTTCGGCCAGGTTAAGGCTAGGACCCCATTTAATGTATTGGTGACCACCAGGAGCACGTAGAGAATTAGCATAGGACTTACCTGCCACTATCTCACCACCCCTCAATATGAGCATCCTCCAGCTGGTCCCCATCTCCTGTAGAGACTTGATATGATCATTCTTCTGGAACCAGGAAATATTCACTCGAAGCATACACTACAAAAAAATGCATAAATACTGGCGGTTTTAAAAGGGCAGTTATAATGAACCGCCATTTTATACATAGTAATACGTCGGTTTTTATAACCTCCGTAATATGTTAGCTGACTTGACCACCATTTTTTTACTTTTTCGCGACCCAAAATTAAGTCGCATGCGCGCTTTCTATAATCCCTAACATTTCAGGCTTTTCATACCCCCCGCCTTCATTTCATTTCATAGTCTCAGCGCGTTTTTTCCCTTAACCCTAGCTGTTGAAATGTGCAAAATCCCAATCTCAGATCTGGCTGGCGAAGGGGAATAGGGTCTCTCTGTGAGCCCCCTTGGCTGGCGGCGGCAGCGAACACTGGAAAACATCACAACGGCGCACTGTTTGTGGCGATGGTGGGGATCCTGAAATGAGACAATCGTTGTTAGTAGTAGCGACGAGAGACAATAGGACTGGGGCTTCAGGCCGGCGGAGAAACACTGCAAGGCCATGGCGAAGCGACTCGATAACTTATTGTGGCTGCACTGCACACGGGGGGCCACAATAAGTTGAATTCACTTTCTATACCTGTATAGCGTATTTGCACAGATGTGTAGGTGACAGGCATTTACATTTTTATATATCCCTCTTTTTTGTTATACACTGGTTTGCAACTATGTTGTCTGTTTTGATTAAACACAATATTGCTCATAGATGTTGGAGACACACGCTATATTACTGTTTTGAGTGGAAGAAGTTAAAGTCTTTTAAAAGTAGAGATCCATGAGTGTACTTGAACCCTAGTTAAATTGCTTTTAGTTTTAGTTAAATTAATTACTCAGTAACACAGTGGTTACAGAACCCTGTTGGGTGTCTTGGAGTTTACACTGGTATCAGGCATAGGTGAGCGGGTACACAACAAGGTCACAGATTTTGTTTAGTGGCTGTAGTGTGGTATAGAGGCTGGAAGAATGTGTAGCAACTGGAACAGAGTTTTGTGATAGGACAAGGGCATGCATGCTGTTAAGTGAACCGTGGCAAACCAATGGAGCTAGCAGCTGTATGGTTGCCTCGGTGCTCAATAAAATCGGCGCATCATCTACACCATTTAAAAGCCCAGGGACTGAGTGCGCTAATTGATTAGTTTTATTGAGGTTGAAGGAAATTGGATGCTACTGGGAGTTTATAGTTGCATGTAAATGTTGTGTACTGTGGTTGCAAATTTATTTTGGTGCTCACTGTAGCAAGCGTCATTGGTCTTGTATTAGTCATATCAGAAATTTGGTGTGCCATTTGTAAACCCCGGACAACGCAGTAGATTGTGGGACCCTGAGGAAGCCTATGATCTATTAACAAATAATAAGGTAAGAGAATGATACCCTGACTTGCACTCCTGTAAAAATGCAGCTTACTTCAAATCAAAGTACCGATACTAATTCTAAGTTTCATTTGTCAGGGAACTAGTGTAGTTGAAGGCATATGGTTATATCCTCTTCTAGGCATCTAGTCTTCTGGCCAAGGCCTTGAGGACCTATTTCTAAATTTCATATCTTGCTATAAAAAGATTATATTTTTAAGTATGTTTACTTGTAACAGAGCCACTATTTCTCCATCATATTCATTCATTATTTGTTGGCATTGCAGGTAGCAAAATCTGGTTTAGTTCATTATCTACTAGTGCATGCCAGTGACAATGATTTTATATTTGAGGCTCATATGGTAAATGTGTCCATGAGATTTCCTTTTTCCTTAAGAAATTATAATCTGATTTACATAAGTGAACTTGTTCTTCTTGGCAATTGTTACTTTTTTGTTTGTGATTATCGCATACGGGTTGAACATTTTATTAACAATTTTCCTAAAATACCACCGAAACAGAAATAAAGAAAATTAAGTATTTGTTCATTTCTAAACTTGGTTCTCTTTAATAATTAAGGCAAATTATATGATTGGGTCCGGAAACTGATTTTGGACTCATTTTAAATGCATATATTGACTACAAGCATTTATTACTACACTATGTCTCTAAGTTTGCTAAACCAATAAGATTTTGCATTTTTTTTCTTATAGTTGCTGCTACTGAAAGTTGGATTAGTGGCTTGTACAATAATACCTTGCAGCCATGTTACTTTGCTATTCTTTTCTCCCCATCAGTAGTGTCACACTCTTCTCCAGAATTAACACTAAACTCAATCATGTATTCCATGGTAGTGTTAATATTAATAGGGAAGCTTACCCTCTCAATCTATTTCACTTTCTACTTCTTGTTCTTTTGTTTTTTTTTTTGTATCTAATTCTTCCCCTATTTTGCATTTGTTATTGTTTTTCTTTTGTTTCTATTGAATACAACTTCCTTGTTGTTTACTCGTCTTTTGCTCATTCTTTAATCGTAATTTAATGCACTAGAGATAATTAGGTCTTAGGATGATGTGAAAGAGGAATTTTTTTTAGGATGATGTGAAAGAGAAAATTTTATTTTAATATTTATACTTCTAGTAATGAATTAAAAATACAATCCAAAAGAATAAAAGAAATACAAGCTAATCAGTGAATTATTTTTTATTTTTGACTGGATTCAGTGAATTAATTTGAATTTGATAAGAAGATATCTAGAAATAATTTGGAAATCGAGAAACTGATATTAGAAAATAAATAGTTTGAATTTAAATTTAAATTTAGTAATAAAGAAAAATTAAAAATGATGATATATATTATTTAATATCCATCTTGGATTTCAGTCGAAAAAAAATATCCATCTTGGATTAATCCCCACATTTTTGAGTCAGTACCTATTTGTATTGATAACATTATTGAATTAAAAAAAAAGTTAACAAAATTTGGAAACCATCTAGTGAAAGTTGAGAAGGTTTGACTAATTCAGTATTTTTTAGCATTCACTCACATTTATTCACCATCTGCAAGTCAGTATTTTTTTTTGTTTAAAAAAAAATTAGCATTATGGTGATTGAAACCACCATAATTTACCCTTTTTTTGTTTTGAAAAATTACCATTGTGGCGGTTGAAACCGCCATTATTTACCCTTTTTTTTGCAAAAAATATTGAACATTATGGTGGTTTTTACAGCCGTTATTTACCAAAGCCAACCACCGTTTTATTCACAGTATATTACGACGGTCTACATGGCGGTTGATCATGGACCACCATTTTATACTGAATGGCGGACGAAATTACGGCAGTGGCTAGGACCGCCAGTTTGGTAAATTATGGCGATCAAAATTGCCACAATTTTCAAAAAACAACCGCCACAATTTTCATGTTTTTTGTAGTGATATACCTCCCAAGGCAGATATTTTCCAGCCTTCTTTCAAGAGCTTTCACGTCCTCCACTTCTATCAAAACATACAAACCCAATTTTTTGCTGATGCTTATTCATTTCCATGGGAATGAATACGTCATCAACCATTCTTCCATAAAGCTTGAAAGTTCTCCACAATGCTGACTAAGTCATCTCAGTTGGAAAGTTTGTGAAGAAGTGTGAGATTGAAGATCAGATAAAGTTCCTGTGATAGCCACTATATATAGGGCTCGCATCCACCACCCTCTACCCTCCCCACTTCTCTTCTCACCTTTTCTCTCCCCCTATCTCGCTCATTCTTTCTCATGTTTTTTTATAAATGTCCCCTTGTTATCCACCTAATTATTTATCAATTGAGAGACTCTCAATAATTAAACTGGGTGATATTAAATATTTTGCAATATTGACTTCTATGTTTTATTGCAGATGCAATTTCTTGTTCTACTACCAAACTATTGGGTATATTAGAAATTCAAGCAGTTTTCATCTCTGGCATATTAAATTGAAAAATAGCCTTTTATTTTATTAGAGATTCATAGATCCGTTCTATTGGGGAAAAAAATCGTTGACTTAACAGAAATTGGTGTAGTTTTCTTTCTTCAATGGTAAAACAAATTGAGCAATTTTTTACTAAAACAATCCTATCTTTTGAGCTTTTCATATAGGAAGAAAATGATAGGAACATTATTCGATAAATAATTAACAATCTTCTACTGCTGTATATCTCACATTCTAATTTCTAGTGCTTCAATTAATCATAATAGCCTAATGTCTAATACAAAATGGAGAGTCCAACGGGGCACTTTAAAATTTAGAAGTTGAATACTTCGTTCATGATCATGAGATTTTTTTTTTTTTTGCAACGAGAATTTCATTATAAATTGTTACTATACCTCAATAATCATTAATTTATCTATCAAATGTCTCATGCTTTTCAAACAATGAATGATAAGGGTCCATCAAATCACATTCGCCAAATAGGAACTCTAACAGATCATGAGTTTTTTTAATTAGAAATGATAATCAAATACAAATGTATTCATTATTTTGCTACTATTGATTTACTTAGAACAAAATAAGAAAATTACAATATTTAATAAGAAAGCTGGATATCCAATAATTAGCAACAAAGTCTTTTGGCATCTTTCCTAACTCTTCATGATTGATTTCCTTATCCTCGCTGGATATCACATTATATCAATAGCAGCAAAGTCTCGTAGTATCTTTTACAACTCTTAATCTTAAAGAGTTACATTCTCAAGCACTAAATCAACCTGCACTTCTGGTAAGCTTGGTTTCCTTCAACAAAATTGAAGATTAGTTTCCTTCAACTACATTTCCTGCTTGGTGCTCTTAGAATCATTGCTAGGAGAAGGATATAGGCTTCATGTTTTGTTCCTTCTTCACCCTATAAAGCATATCATTTATAGGGTTAAGAAGTAACAAAAACTGAAGGATAATCCTTCTCCTAGCAATGATTCTAAGAGAACCAAGCGGGAAATGTTGTTGAAGGAAACCAATCTTTAATTTTGTCGATGCATCACCTTGTTACTTCTTTTGCTCCTTCTTAGTTTAGTTGGTACTTTTTCTCAGTTTTTTCGATCTCCCTTCTTGACCACCCTAGAAATGATATATAGTGATAAAATATTTAATTAGTCAATATTATGTTTTGTAAAATTCTCGATATATATACCAATATCTGAAATATAACATCGATGCATATATCACCTTTTTTTTCTTTTTCTAATTAGTAATTTAGAGTCTTCCTCAAGAAGTTTGTGATTTACAACTTCTGTGATTGATCATTTTTTTTTTTGCGTGAGCTGGCGTGAATGTAACACTGCAAGAAAAAAAAAATCAAACCAACTGAATATTTGTTATTATCATTGACAAACATCAAGTTGTTACATAATATGTTAAAAATATCAAAAAAAATATTGACAGATCATTTTGAGTATGACATAACAAAACCGTCCTACAAAACTGATGTGCATATGAAATTAATTTTGAGTAAATTAGTGATATAAGCTGAGGTATTAATTGTGGTAAACTTATGGATGATTGTTGTGTCATGTAAAAAGATAGATGTAATTTAGCTACAACAACCCTTGTGCTACAATAAAAATGAAAGAAAAAAGATTTTGCTTTACTTACAATAGTATTTTCTCTAAGGATCTTAACCAGATCTTGGCTCTTCCTCTTGAATGGTAGTCATCATGCCTTTCGCTCTATAAGATTGATTTTTTTTATATCATGAAATAACTCTCTTCACAACAATTTGTGCTTTATAACCTGATGTTGTTCATGTTTATATAGGGGATATAGGGGAGAAAACTGCTAATGTAAATTGTGTTGTTAGTACAAGTGTTTTTTTTTACTCATCTTGTACAAGTGTTAAAAAATTGGTTTTAATAAACAAAGAAGAAATCTGTTAATTATTGTAGTGAGAGAATTTGTACTGTACATGTACGTTAGTGATTAAAGATATTCACATTACTGTCCACAGTCTGGCAATATTTTAAATTATTTCTTGTTTGACAATTAGTGGAAAATTTCAAAAAAAATAAAGATATAAATAATTTTTTCAGAAATTAATAATAAATAATTTGTGTTAAAAACATTTCCACTTATCACATTTCCCTTCAATTCCACTGTCCAAATTTGCTTTAATCATTAAATTTCTGAAAATTGAGAATATTGAAATAACTTTAATCATTAAATTTCTGAAAATTTTATATTCTTTTGTTTTTATAATTTTTTATGATAGATATATGGTCCTAGTAACGGTTACATTTGAATATAATCATTAGTGCATTTTAATATAAGAATTTAAATTTTTTTAATATATTACGAAATGAGTTTCTTTTAAAAGAATTTATTATAAAAATGATGCAAAATCTGAAATTAATGATTTAATATACTAGTAAATAAGATTTTAATAAAAGATGACACTGAGAACTTAATAAAGAGAGAGATTCAATTAATTACCAATTATAATATTATATTTATTTTTTTCTTAAGTTTATCAATTTATAAGTTATAATAATCATTAAAGACTAAAATTTTATTAAGTTATAATATTATATTAAGTTACAATATTATATAATTTTTAAAAAAGAATCATTAAAGACTGTTCATAAAAAAAGAATCATTAAAGAGTAAAATTTTGATTATATTTTATTTATTTATATTTTTAATAATATTTATCAATGATTGTTGGCTATGCATATATATGTTGATGATTTCTACATTAAAATTACATAAATTGCAGGCGTAACTGAACCATAGATTAAATGTGTTTTATAATGTATAGAAAATATAATATTTTTAACCAACCTCAGAGAAAATATATATAATATATTTGGTAACACAATTCTCCTCAAAGAAAAGAACCCGAGCTCTATTCCAATAGTCGCCCAGTTAGTAGGCAGCTGAACCCATTGTGAAAAAACTAGACGTCTCGCTGTCGACTCGGGGATTGTTCTCATGGCGGCCCAAAAGGGTCTAAGCCATGGAACCTTGGGGCACCCATTGGGGTCAAAGACCGTAATTACTGTAGGTTACCATAAAAAGCATAATACATAATATTTTTGTAAATTAAATAATTAAATTCACATTAATTTTAAAATCATAAACATACATTGAATAGAATTTATTTTTTACCTTATTTAATTAATGACTATATTTATATAATCTTTCTTCATTAAAGATAGATTTTACTATATTTATTTAAATTATATTCCCTTGACTTTAAATTTAATTAAAAATTTTCTATGTTAATATTATATATAATTATAATTTTGTGTATTTTAATACTATAATTATAAATTATAAAGAATTCGTTTTATCTTTTTTTTTAAATGAAGGAAAGGAGCCTCGTTAAAACCTTCTGATGCAAAACCCTCCTTAGGGAAAAAACATCTAGAAGGAAAAAGAGTGTTCCTCCCTGTTATTATTGAAAAAAATTGGAAACAGAATACAGAGAAAACATGGGGGGGCTACACCAAAATCCATGCAAAGAAAGAGAAAGCAACAGAAGCAACCCCAAACACAAGGGGAAAAGAGCCAAACAAAGAACTAAGCAAATCTATAGGCAGAGAAGCCAAACCTATTATTAAAAAACTCCACAGTAATAAAAGTAGGGATGTTATTCCACCAAATAAAGTCCGTCTGAGAGGCCCCGAATTTGGCCAGCTTATCCGCACAAGCATTCCCATCCCTGTAGATATGCGAGAAAACGAACTGCATGGAAGAGGTGAGGGCCATACAATTATGCCACCTGTTACGTAGGAACCAAGGGATGAGAGTAGAATTGTTGAAGGCTTTAATAACAATTAAGGAGTCGCATTCTAGCCAAAACCTATGCCAACCTTTGGAATAAGCAATCTCAATAGCTACCATAGCACCGATGAATTCCGTCTGTAAGGCATCAAGGGAACCAAGAGGCTTAGCAAAGCAACCCAACACAGCTGCGCTACTATCACGAAAAATGCCCCCACAGGCAGATAAGCCAGAAGAGCCGAAAGCAGAGCCAACAGTATTACACTTCACCCAACCGCAAAGGGGAGGAGACCACGAAACAGTCGTGATGACCGGAGCACAAGGAAGGCGACGCTGGACACCAAAGTAGCTAAGGATTTTCGATTCAGAATCAAAAGCAGTGCCCTTACTATTATGACCCACCAAAGCAACGTGGTTGATAACGGTGCGGATGGCAACCCGAGCGGGAACGAAAGAATTCTCAAATCTGGCCTTATTGCGACTCTGCCAAATACCCCAAATGATAGTGGTGATACAAGCAACAACTAAATCCAAAGCTTGAGAGCTCCAGCTGCGATTGCATGAGTCGAGAATGGAGGGGACCGAGTTGGCGTTGATGCTGTAGCCGAAAACATCAGACATCCAAGACCAGAGGCACTGGGCATAAGAGCAACTCAGAAACAGATGGGAAGATGTTTCCGCCGCCTGGTTACAAAGAGAGCACATAGAAGGGTGAACGGAGCCAACCCCGATAAGGTGCTCGTCAGTGGGAAGCCTGTTATGAAGCAACCTCCAAGTACAAAAAGACTTAGAGGGAGGAATGCAACGCCTCCAAATAAGCTTGGACCAAGAGTTGGCCAAAGCATCCGGTTCATAGAACTTATAAGCGTCCTTGAAGGTAAGAAAACCAGAGTTAGAAGCACACCAGACCAACCTGTCAGGAAGACCACCAGTAGGAATGATAATCCGCTCTATAGCCGAATGAAGGCCCAGAACATTAACCAAAATAAAGTGCGGGATGCACCAGTCTCCATCATGAATAAAATCACACACTTGAGCAGTGAGCTTGCAATGAAGCTTAGGAGGGATGTCAAGCCGCTTAGCAATAGGAAAGGGGAGCCAATTGTCTAACCAGAATCTCACCGCCGAGCCATTGCCAATCTGCCAAGAAGAATTATCGAGGATAACAGGGACAACATTTTTAATACCAGACCAAATAGAGGAGCTGATATGGTAAGAGATGACCTGGTTTTTGCGGTAAGCTCTAGCCTTCATGAGCTGACACCACTCAAGGGAAGAAGAAATGAAATCCCAGCCAAGCTTAAGAATGCTAGCTTTATTTATAGAAATAAGAGAGCGAATGCCTAAACCACCTTCCTTGAGGGGCCTGCAAACCTTGGACCAGGCAACCGTGACAGGTTTGCTAGAGTGGATATCACCAGACCACAGGAAATTGCGGAGCCAACTGTCCACCTTTATGTAGCATAATTATGTTTTCGGGTAAACAAGTGCAGCATAACATAAGAAGTGAAAATTTAAAAGATTGTGCACATGAATTCATGAATTTTTATATCTAGTAGTGATATCAAGTAGAAAATAATATTCCAAATTAATGTACGATAAGCCAACTTATTCGGGATATAGATTCAGCCTCATTATTGATAAAGGTCACACCATCGATAAAATATTTGTTCACCTTAAATGTGCTCTCAATGAAAAGGTTGAAATATAAGAAAACACAAGAAGTAGGGTTGAATTGTGTTTTAAATAATTTTACGAGCTTTCTAAAACACTGTCTTACTAAAGTTTGTAATACTAAATTGCTGTTAGCTAGCGTATGAATTGCTGTTAGTGTACGTATGTTTAACTTCAAAGAGCAATGATCGGGCAAAACTAAGTGGTGGATAAAAATGTTAAGCGCAAATCAACCCCTGGTTAGCAGACAATATATAATTAAAGCAAACAAAATGGAGACAAGACACATAAGTTTATACAGGTTCGCCCTCAAACTAAGAACTATGTCTTGTCCCTTCTCCTGAAGGAATTCACAAATCAAGTTGATTACAACCAGTATTGAACCTTCTTGCCAACTCACACGTCACAGTAGAATCCTGGCCAACTGCCAATAGCGCTGGCTATTACTAAACTATCACTAGCACTTTCTTGAGGAATCACTAGTGAAAGTGTTCCGCCTAATTTTATATAGCACTTCAGTAGCAAACGCTAGTGAAAGTGGTGCCATTTATTAAATAATTTGGTGTAGTGTATCCTAGTTACAGCCCCTCTACTGAACAATCTGGTTGTCTAACATGTCTAATTAGAATCCTGGAAAAGCTTTCTCTCTTGAACATTCAAGTAGAATCCTAATAGACACAAGAACCTTCCGCCAAGTGGCATGTTCTTCTTTGTTACAAACTGTTACTAGCAAATGCTAGGTTTGTGTTGAAGAGTAGATGCACTCTCAACAATAATACAACTCAAATAACTGTCAACAAGAGAAGATATTCATTTAAGATCTTGAATGAAATAACTCTCACAAAGAGGATAAGCAATTTAAGCTTTGAATAAATGAATGAAAGAATGTGAAATAAATTCGGCAGAGCTTTTGCATTAAATTTTTTCTCTTCGTCACTCTTATTCTTTATTCTTCTTGTGTTTATAGCCAATGACGAGGATGAACGTTGATGACCGTTGAGACCCACTTAGACTCATCTTCATATTTGTTGGTGTTTCCTTTTGCTATAGTAGCATTGCTTTACAAAACTAGCCTAGGGGCATTTTTTCAGAAGAAAGGTGTACTTGTTTTGCACCAGCTGTACCACAGTATAGGGCTTGCTACTAAACTTTCCCTTTTCACAATGCATATCTCTGAAGATTTTGAAATTACTCTTTGTCTTTGTCAATCCAAAGAGTACTAGGTAGATGCTGCTTCCAATGTAAATCTTCAAGGTAGAATTAAGAACTAAATAGAAAAAACTTGTTCCTCGCACATTCCAAATAGAAAGGGAACACTTGCCAGCTCACATCGTGCAAACACACACTTCCTTGAACAGTTACCAGATGCAATCTTTCTTTCTTGTAACAATGTTGACATGCATTTCTCTTTGAGTACCGGACGCAAAGTCTTGTGGCCATAAATATGTGTCTTATAAAAATCTCTTCAAGATTTTTCTAAGACATTCTATCTGCACACTTATACAAGCTTGGTTAAATACTTTAAGACAAATTTTTCCATTACAAATATCTTTGCTATCATCAAAATTTACTTGGGATCAAATATTATATTCGTCAGGTTTTAACAATATCCTCATTTTTTATGATGACAACCCTTTGTTTTGTTGAACAATTTTCCTTAATAACTTTCACATAAAAGCTCCCCCCGAGCAAAAGCTTGGGAGTTTGAAAATAATTTCATAAGGTATTTTAGAGAAATAGTATTTTAAGAGAAATAGTATTTTAATCAACATAGTAAGGTGCCAATTTATAACATATGCGTAGATGTTAAATGCTATCTTTTGCAATGAATTTTCAAAAATATATATCAATGTAGCTCATTTTCAAATCATATGAATTTTCAAAAAGCATATCACATCAATGCTAAACTTAATTTTGTCATAGAAAGGTCATGAATCAAAATATGAATATGCATTCAATCCATTGCATGTATTCATGATGCCTAGAATAACATTCTAGTCATGCCAATATCACATGTTATAAGCAAACAATTAGCAATCAGACCTATATTCTAACCTCCTTTAAAAGGACTTTTGGACTTATAGACTTCTGTTGACCCTGTTTTGCCATCGGAGCTATGGAGAAAGGAAGAGTCGCGAAGAACGTGTTGAAGAACCGTCATCATACCGAAAGGGTGTCAATATTCCATTTAATTATGTCTTTTATGGATTCGTATTTTGATTCTTGTTGTTTTTTATTATTGCTAGGGTGATGCGGGATCTTTTAATAAGGGTGATGGGGGATCTTTTACTATGTCTTTGATAGTTATTTAATTGCTATTATGAGTTTCCTATTATCCCATTGAATGTATTGTTCTTAGTGTGCTTAATCCCATAGGGTTTGACTAATCCTTAATAAGTTAATTAAATGGAGTCAATCATATCACAGTTAGCCAACAGAACTCTAGGAATAATTGGACTCCCTAATTATGCCAGATCAAGGATAATTTCTTGTTTCTAATCTGTTATTGGATTAACAATCTCACTGTGGCTTAATGCTCTTTTTGCTAATTGTCTTGCATGTTCATTGGGGGTAATAGTTAGGAATAAAAATTGTTAATATGCATGATCATTGGGTATTAATAAAAATAGAGTGGGAGATTAGCTTTCGAATAGGGAATATAGCTTGTAATAGTTAGTTGGTAAATTCAAGTATTAAGTGTTAGTGTACCCAGTTCCCCTAGGCTTTCGATAATTGAATTCATTTAACACCCCGTTTCCAAAGCGCTACAAAGGTAACCCAATCTAATCTTTGAAAACATTTAATGCTTGTATGCTTTCAGTTAAAGAGTACTCTTATGTATTTCGCAATGGAAAAATAGGAGTAAATTTTCTTTTTTTTCGTTTTCTTTCCTTTGAAACCCTTTTCAAAATGAGACATAGAGCACTACAGTTTTCTAAATGATGCCAATTCAGACTTTTGCAAATATCAGAGTATATTGCATCACAAAATAATACTTCACATAACATAATCATTTCGCACTAAGGCGAGGTTTTCTGAAAAGAGTAATTACACAAATAACAACGACATTACCCTAAGCTAAGCTGGCCAACAACTATAACTCTTACTGAGAAACAGCTCAGCAAGACCAAAACACGAAGCACTAAGAGGAATCTTCCTCCATTGGCTCAATCTTCAATGGTCCTGAAAGACGAAACTGCAACAGCTACCGAACGCCGTCTGGAAGTGACATCTATAAGGATATCTGATCCAACAACAGTGCAAGGGTAAATTCTTTGTCCACGAGTTTATCATAGGCTATGTCGCATGCAAACAACATATACATATATAATACAACAACATGATTTTATATACATATACATACTTAATAGACCGCACACAATCAGCATGGTATATCAAGCATTGCATGTAAGCAGCAAAACAACCAACAGATCAACAATCAAGTCACCACAATATCAAACAATTGCATGTGAGCAGGCAAATCTATCAACAGATCAGTGATCAAGTCATCACACATCAGAAATGTGGTTAGCCATGCATTTCAATGCAGTATGACCAGTTGTGTATACATCTGCAACCTTAATAGGTCACCAGTATGACGAGGACTACTTTCCCAACGTCTGAACAAGATAGCCTCTACTTAGGCTTGCCTCTACTTAGGCGATGCAATGTCAACTCGCCTTTTGAAGTCTGTACAACCAATCAAACGCTACGAGTGACATGACAACTCGTCTTTTGAAGTCTTTAAGACCAATCAAACGCTCCGAGTGTCGATGCTCAATGGTTAGTACGCATCCAAACAAATTCAACAACATGGCACGTTCACCGTAGTGAACGCCCGAGTGATATCCAACAAATTCTACAATATGGCATGCTCACCGTAGTGAACGCCCGAGTGATGTCCAAACAAATTCTACAATATGGCATGCTCACCGTAGTGAACGCCCGAGTGATATCCAACAAATTCTACAATATGGCGTGCTCACCGTAGTGAGTGCCCGAGTAATGTTTTAATTAATCAATGCGGATCGACGGACCCTCACTCACTCAACTTAGTGGGTTTCCAAAACTCAATTTCTAAGAGTTCAACACAGGACACAAAGTCCGGGTGTTCAATGGCGGAACGCTAGTCCCAATCTTAGATCAGAACTCTAGGCACGTAATGCGGAACGCTAGGCTCAACTTTTAGGTTAAGATACTAGGCATGCCATATGGAACACTAGGTCCAATCCTTAATCAAGAAAAAGCGCATGCAAGCAGGACATTAAGTCCCAACACAGGACACATGGCCCATATGCTCAATAGGAACACTAGGTTCCCTATGTTTTATTCTTTCGAAATGCCGAATCATGAAATCTCTTTCTCAGTTCTTGTATCACTCCTATGTATCTGAAAATACTTTTTAGTTCTAGGTCGTTGAAACCCTAGTTGTGCTAAATAACACACTGGAAGAATTCCCAGGAAAGAGAGGTGGTGCGAACACTCTTAATTACCTAGTCTTTCCTAGCAAGAATTTTCCCAGGCGCATCATTTAACTCAACCGTTTTCGCAATTGTACTATTTATTTCAAGTTCTTTTCTCCACTATTATTCCATTGAAATTTCCTTGCAAGCTTTGGCTAGTTGTACTAAAACTCTCACGCTTACTTTTAAATCAAAATGCCCTTAACAATTTGTTTACGAAATCAGAATTCGGCTTGTGGAATCACATCAGATTTACCGATGTAAATCATCAACCAATAGCAATCGATCAACGCATTGTTAATTAATCCATTATCAACAATAATATTTTTCATATTCCGATTCAATGCCAAGTTCCAATGAAATCCAAGGTGATTCAAGGAAAACAATACAACTCATAATGCCAAGCAGGGCCACGAACATGCTACATATTATCATCAATTTCAAGTCCAATTAAATCAATCAAGTATGATTTAAGTCACACAATACAATTCAGTCTTGCCACACAGGGCCAAATTAATACACGGCAGTTCATGCTACAACATCTCAACAACACATAGTAATACTACAAGTACTACCACACGATCAATCAACAATCAAGCAAACAACACACAAGGCGAAAAGGCCAAACTCATTATGTAAGAATTTCCCTTACCTTGGGAGCTTTAACAATCCAAGCAAGGTAAATTTGAACTATCGTCAAGTCGTACCTCCCGCGTATCCTAACAACACAAGTTTCAATCAATTAAACCAAAACTCAAGCCCTAATACCCCTAGGGTAGCCACGGCTCTAAGGTTCCTAAGGCCTAAGAATTACTCACTTACTCCCATTTGGTTCACACCTAGTCATATGTGATGGAACAATTTCAGACCATGCAAGTTTTCAAACTTTTTCAAAAGCTACACACTTAGAAAATACCAAAACACAAAACTTGCCAATTGGAATAGTGTTTTACCAAATGAATAGTGTTTTCCAAACTTTGGACATATTTTTAAGGTATCAAAACAAAGCAACAATTTGAGAAACAAAAGCCTTTTGGTTTTAATTATAAACCTTTAACTATACTCCAAAATTTATCCCAAAATCAAACCTCCTTGTATAGTTTTACCAAATCCATTTTCTATACCCTTTTATAACACACTTAAGGCTTGAAATCAACTAAAATTTTACCTTAAAAATCTTTATCAATTTCGGCCAATTAAAGATCAAAACATAACCAAGTTTTTCAATCCTATTTAAAACACTTAACATACTAAACTTTATGGATTCAAGCCATAACCAAAAACCAATTTCTTTACCACTTTAATACAACTAAAGACAAGTTAAAACTAACCCAAATCTTGTTCATAAATCACTATTTTTACTACTCCAAAACAGCCCCAAAATTTATTTTATTTCAACCTATTTTTCAAAGATTTAAACCTACAAATCTTTATAGATTTAAAGTCCTAATCAAAAACCAACTTCCAAATCACTTTGATACACTTAAGAACAAATAAAAACATCATCAAAACTATACTAATGGGCCACGGTTCCAGCCCCCATTTACAAGCAAATTCATTTTTCCAAAACCTTGTAAACATGCTTATATGATTAGTATCCAACATACAACTTATAAACCTTCAAGAACTAACTCCAAGACCACAAAATCAAGCCAAGAATGAACCCCCTAACAACCCTTAGCATTCGGCCAGACCTCAAGGTTAGGGTTCCCAAATTTTTAAATACTCTAATCATGCTTAATCATGGAGGAAAACAAAGGGTGATAAGACTAATCATGCTAATCTAGCAAAGTCTAACACTTTAACTCAAAAACAACTTTTAAATCAGTGAGATCTCATCCATGGCAGCCATGAGAAGAGGAAAATGAGTTAGAACACTTACTAACAAGATTGGTGATGGTTGATCAAAGATTAAGAAGAAAGGATGGAAGGTTGGAGCTTAAACATCAAATTCCTTCAAAAAAAACTAAAATCATGAGAAACAACTCTAGAACCATGAAAGCTCATCCATGGCAGACATGGAGAAAAGGAAAATAAGCTTACCACAATGATGGAGATGATTGAACAAGAAGGAAGGAGAAAGGATTAGGATTTAGCTTCCAAAATCACAAGATTAAGCACCTAAATCAACTTTCTCTTTCTAGGGTTTTTTTTTTCAAGCTTTCCAAAATGAAAGGAAACTGAAATGGACCAGCCAAATGGAGAAGGAGCCACGAAATTTTAGGGACAAGGGTGGAAGAAATTTGGTCATTTAGTTGGAAACTAACCAAACTAGTTACAAACTAACTAAACTAACTTAACAAACTAACTACCCATTACTTCTTAAACCAATCAAAATGCTTCCTTCAAAATTGTAGGCTACAAGCACATGGCTGGCCTCCCATTGGTCCATGTTTGGCAGCCATTTGCTCAAAATATCTCAGGGTTTCGCTACGACGCGTTTTCGCTCAATCGGGTGCACGACATTACGCGTATATTAGGTTTTAATACTAAAAATTCCAAAAATAATTCTAATTATGACCCCACACCCAAAAATTACAAATGTTCCTCGCGACATGAGAACAGTACCCATGTTTCTCGTTTACTCAAAATGCGAACTGAAACGTCGCAATTAGGCAGTCTATGGGCGTAGAAAACACCCTAAATATTTTCTGGTGCCCAAAAATCCTAGAAAAATTTCAATAAATCATAAATATTGAAAAATGCTAAGATCTAAAATTTTATAAAATTTGGATCACATTTGGGCATGTTTCAGGTACTAACACACACAATAGCCTAGTTACGGCAGAATTCAATAGAATTCTCGCGGCATAATAAAAACTGTAAATTAATGAGGATCACTAATTTCAATTTCTCTTATTAACTTGTTATTATTCAAACAATAAAATTATCAAGACAAAATCTTTAAAATCATAGTCATATTAAATATGACATAAAACAGACAATTAATACAGTAACTAGACAATAAAAATCCAAACCATGACTTAAAAATATTTATTAAATCCTGAAAATTATTTCTCTTTCAATAAAATAATTTTCTTTAATCAAACAACAATCTTTCACATTTTTCGATATTAATTCATATTAAAAACAGTATACGTCTACACTGTTTCTTAATCTGAATTAATTTCTAAAACAGTAAAGTGTTTATAATAAATCTTTGTTGTTTTTCGTACTTTTAACAAACCATTGAGGCGATCAATCTCCATGATTTATTTTCAAGTAGCTGGAACTATAAAATAATTTTCATAAAAATTGGGATGTTACATTACCACCCTCCTTAAAAAAATTTCGTCCCCGAAAATTAACTTAAAAATCAAAATTCGGAAAATTATAAGTTAATACTGAAAACATATCATAAATTTGAACTTTGAAATTCAATACAACATAATAATTATTACACTCAAACAATCAAACACAAAGCATACATTTTATTCATATATCCTTACTAAAGTAAGGCACTACATTATCAACTTAAATGTCTACAAAACACAGTACTACGCGTCCATGTTGAAGAAGTCCTCGCGAATGATGCTATATTCCAAACTACGATCTCTACTCCATCACGATCACGAACACAGCCACGACGACACTGGGTTACGGCTACATACTAACACCAACGAAACTCTACTAACACAAAAGCCAACATCAAATCTCTTTAATTTTAAAAACATCTAATTTCTAAAAATAACACAAAGCAAGAGTTAATTTGCATAAACCACAAATTGATCTCTTCAAGACTCGACCTTCTCAAGAACATTATGGTTCTTTTGAGATTAGGTTTTTCATTGCCTTAAAATCATCAAGACACACTTAATTCAAAGTCTAAAATTTAAATCAAACACCAACAACAACAAAATTACTACGAACCTTTTATTAAACTTGAAATCTAGCCTCACACATATAAAACTTGGTTTTCCAAAAGAAAACAAGTTCAAAAGCATTTCCCAACAACACAAGATGGACTAAAAATTTTGAATTATCTTTTACAACAAAAGAAAACAAAATCTTTCCAAACTTCTACTACTAATCATAGTTTTAACACATACCATTTAAAAACTTAAAACCATCTTCAACGAGATCATTAACAAAGACACAAGAGTGGAAAACAAAAGAACTATGACACTCAGCTAAAACCTTCCAGGAACCCGCGGTTTGGAAACATGAAAAGAGAGGAGGATTGCCATGATTAACAACCACAAAATCACCAACAACATTATTACATTCAGAAATGTGAGAGGATCCATCACAAAAATCATCCTAAGGCTTGCGGTTTGCAGGAGAAAGAAGAAGATGAAGGTTTGGTTTTCTCACACCTCTCACCACCACACGATTGGGCACGAGTTAGGAGAAGGATGAAGGAAGAATGAAGGTCCTGAAGCAAAATACCTCACGGTTCACAAGGGAAGAAAAAGAAGGAAATTGAAGTTCTCCACCAACACCAACATGCAAGAGAATTTATTCTCCCCTCTATTATTAAAAGGAATTTGCTAAGGAGAATGTGAAAGGAAAAGTGACCCCCACCCCAAAATTCTACTAAGCCATCTATGTGTCTAAAGACAAGATAAGGTGGAATAGGATTTTACAAAATTGTCTAACCCATGATCATGACACCAAAAGGAAAAGAAAATTCTAAAAATTATTAACCACAAAATCAACAACAGCATAAATCACAAATAATTATAAAACAATTACAAGAATATACATCGTAATACCAAAAGTATATTGAAAATTTGGATTTTGGAATCTAGTATAATAATAAAATACGTCACAGAGTTAAAACATTTATGTGGTCTATATTTAGAACCACGCACACACCATAATACATATAATACGATAATTATAGCGTCACCTACGGATAATCTCTCTCGTAAATCTCGGCCCGCTCAGCTCCATTGTGTCGCATTTCCCGCGATGAAGTCTTCAGATGATGAGTTCTCTGCTCTACTTGGGGTGTAGACACGTCTCTTAGTGGTTGGTCTTGTAGTTTCAACATTGTTGACAATAGACTCAGCTCGTGGTACTTTGCAGTCTCTGGACAGATATTCCAATTTCTTGCAGTTAAAGCATAATATTTCCTTGGTTGGTTACTGTTAACGTTGTGCTCCTCATCTTCACCGTTGAAGTAGTGCGTCTTCGGCTATCGATGCTTGTGATTCCCTTTTTGCCTATCATGTAGACATATCCTCCAATAGCTGGGCACGCAACCTTCGCAGCATCTGTAGTTGATCCACATCTGGCAATTGATAGTCCTTAGAAAAACATCCTGGCTTTTTGCAGTTACATCATAGTCGGTCCTTCGATGAGCATTCTTCAGCTAACTGTTCCTTGCTTCCATATTGGTGACAGTTCCACTTCAACTCCTGGCCATTCCCAATAGCCAACGCCACAGGACAATTCTGATTGTGTTCATTTCCCTGAGGATGGAAATGAGATGTTCCTTGTTGTTGTCTTCATCTTTGTCCTTTGCCTTGATAATCTGGCTTAACTGACCCTCCAATTGCTCGCTCCTCCGTTCGTTGTCTTAGCCAATCGTGTTGATTCTCTGCGGCAATCTGTTGTGCGACAATAGTTGCTATCCAAACTATGACTCGAATTACGTGATTCAGATCTAAGTTACTAGCTCTAGCAAAAAGTCTCGTTCGCCTCTAAGGCATCGAATTTCTACAAAGTAAACTAATCAAATCCCCACAACAAATTCAATCATCTGAGATGATCGCACACAATTTCACACAATGTCAAATATGTTTCAACTAGGAAACATTACAGACAATCATAAACAAGATTCACATAACCTAGGCATAACAAACTTATACCCGATAATTCCCCACAATCTAGGCCATCTTAACCCAAAGCGATCCGGTTAGAACCGAACTGCTCTGATACCACTACTTTAACACCCCGTTTCCGAAGCGCTACAGTGCAACCCAATCTAATGCTGAAAACATTTAATGCTTGTATGCTTTCAGTTAAAGAGTACCATTATGTATTTCGCAATGGAAAAATAGGAGTAAATTTTCTTTTTTTTCGTTTTCTTTCCTTTGAAACCCTTTTCAAAATGAGACATAGAGCACTACAGTTTTCTAAATGATGCCAATTCAGACTTTTGCTAATATCAGAGTATAATGCATCACAAAATAATACTTCACATAACATAATCATTTCGCACTAAGGCGAGATTTTCTGAAAAGAGTAATTACACAAATAACAACGGCATTACCCTAAGCTAAGCTGGCCAATAACTATAACTCTTACTGAGAAATAGCTCAGCAAGACCAAAACACGAAGCACTAAGAGGAATCTTCCTCCATTGGCTTAATCTTAAATGCTCCTGAAAGACGAAACTGCAACAGCTACCAAACTCCATTTGGAAGTGACATCCATAAGGATATCCGATCCAACAACAGTGCAAGGGTAAATTCTTTGTCCACGAGTTTATCATAGGCTATATCGCATGCAAACAACATATACATATATAATACAACAACATGCTTTTATATACATATACATATACATACTTAATAGACCGTACACAATCAACATGGTATATCAAGCATTGCATGTAAGCAACAAAACAACCAACAGATCAACAATCAAGTCACCACAATATCAAACAATTGCATGTGAGCAGGCAAATCTATCAACAGATCAGTGATCAAGTCATCACATATCAGAAATGTGGTTAGCCATGCATGTCAATGCAGTATGACCAGTTGTGTATACACCTGCAGCCTTACTAGGTCAGCAATATGACTCGGACTACTTTCCCAACGTCTGAACAAGATATCCTCTGCTTAGGCTTGCCACTACTTTGACTTGCCTCTACTTAGGCGATGCAATGTCAACTCGCCTTTTGAAGTCTGTACGACCAATCAAACGCTACGAGTGACATGACAACTCATCTTTTGAAGTGTTCAAGACCAATCAAACGCTCCGAGTGTCGATGCTCAATGGTTAGTACGCATCCAAACAAATTCAACAATATGGCATGTTCACCGTAGTGAACGCCCGAGTGATATCCAATAAATTCTACAATATGGCATACTCACCATAGTGAACGCCCGAGTGATATCCAAACAAATTCAACAATATGGTATGCTCACCGTAGTGAACGCCCGAGTGATATCCAACAAATTCTACAATATGGCATGCTCACCGTAGTGAGTGCCCGAGTAATGTTTTAATTAATCAATGCGGATCGAAGGACCCTCACTCACTCAACTTAGTGGGTTTCCAAAACTCAATTACTAAGAGTTCAACTCAGGACACAAAGTCCGGGTGATCAATTGCGGAACGCTAGTCCTAATCTTAGATCAGAACTCTAGGCACGTAATATGGAACGCTAGGCTCAACTTTTAGGTTAAGATACTCGGCACGCCATACGGAACACTAGGTCCAATCCTTAATCAAGAAAAAGTGTACGCAAGCAGGACATTAAGTCCCAGCACAGGACACATGGCCCATATGCTCAATAGGAACACTAGGTTCCCTATGTTTTATTCTTTCAAAATCCCGAATCATGAAATCTCTTTCTCCGTTCTTTTATCACTCCTATGTATCTGAAAATACTTTTTAGTTCTAGGTCGTTGAAACCCTAGTTGTGCTAAATAACACACTGGAAGAATTCCCAGGAAAGAGAGGTGGTGCGAACACTCTTAATTACCAAGTCTTTCCTAGCCAGAATTTTCCCAGGCGCATCATTTAACTCAACCTTTTCGCAATTGTACTATTTATTTCAAGTTCTTTTCTCCACTATTATTCCATTGAAATTTCCTTGCAAGCTTTGGCTAGTTGTACTAAAACCCTCACGCTTACTTTTAAATCAAAATGCCCTTAACAATTTGTTTACGAAATCAGAATTCGGCTTGTGGAATCGCATCAGATTTACCGATGTAAATCGTCAACCAATAGTAGTCGATCAACGCATTGTTAATTAATCCATTATCAACAATAATATTTTTCATATTCCGATTCAATGCCAAGTTCCAATGAAATCCAAGGTGATTCAAGGAAAACAATACAACTCATAATGCCAAGCAGGGCCACGAACATGCTACATATTATCATCAATTTCAAGTCCAATTAAATCAATCAAGTATGATTTAAGTCACACAATACAATTCAGTCTTGCCACACAGGGCCAAATCAATACACGGCAGTTCATACTACAACATCTCAACAGCATATAGTAATACTACAAGTACTACCACACGATCAATCAACAATCAAGCAAATAACAGACAAGGCGAAAAGCCCAAAATCATTATGTACGAATTTCCCTTACCTTGGGCGCTTAAACAATCCAAGCAAGGTAAATTTGAACTATCGTCAAGTCGTACCTCGCGCGTATCCTAACAACACAAGTTTCAATCAATTAAACCAAAACTCAGGCCCTAATACCCCTAGGGCAGCCACGGCTCTAAGGTTCCTAAGGCCTAAGAATTACTCACTTACTCCCATTTGGTTCACACCTAGTCATATGTAATGGAACAATTTCAGACCATGCAAGTTTTCAAACTTTTTCAAAAGCTACACACTTAAAAAATACCAAAACACAAAACTTACCAATTGGAATAGTGTTTTACCAAAAAGCCTAAGGTATCAAAACAAAGCAACAATTTGAGAAACAAAAGCCTTTTGGTTTTAATTATAAACCTTTAACTATACTCCAAAATTTATCCCAAAATCAAACCTCCTTGTATAGTTTTACCAAATCCATTTTCTATACCCTTTTATAACACACTTAAGGCTTGAAATCAACTAAAATTTTACCTTAAAAATCTTTATCAATTTCGGCCAAATAAAGATCAAAACATAACCAAGTTTTTCAATCCTATTTAAAACACTTAACATACTAAACTTTATGGATTCAAGCCATAACCAAAAACTAATTTCTTTACCACTTTAATACAACTAAAGACAAGTTAAAACTAACCCAAATATTGTTCATAAATCACTATTTTTACTACTCCAAAACAGCCCCAAAATTTATTTTATTTCAACCTATTTTTCAAAGATTTAAACCTACAAATCTTTATAGATTTAAAGTCCTAATCAAAAACCAACATCCAAATCACTTTGATACACTTAAGAACAAATAAAAACATCATCAAAACTATATTAATGGGCCACAGTTCCAGCCCCCATTTACAAGCAAATTCATTTTTCCAAAACCTTGTAAACATGCTTATATGATTAGTATCCAACATACAACTTATAAACCTTCAAGAACTAACTCCAAGACCACAAAATCAAGCCAAGAATGAACCCCCTAACAACCCCTAGCATTCGGCCAGACCTCAAGGTTAGGGTTCCCAAATTTTTAAATACTCTAATCATGCTTAATCATGGAGGAAAACAAAGGGTGATAAGACTAATCATGCTAATCTAGCAAAGTCTAACACTTTAACTCAAAAACAACTCTTAAATCAATGAGATCTCATCCATGGCAGCCATGAGAAGAGGAAAATGAGTTTGAACACTTACTAACAAGATTGGTGATGGTTGATCAAAGATTAAGAAGAAAGGATGGAAGGTTGGAGCTTAAACATCAAATTCCTTCAAAAAAAAAACTAAAATCATGAGAAACAACTGTAGAACCATGAAAGCTCATCCATGGCAGCCATGGAGAAAAGGAAAATAAGCTTACCACAATGATGGAGATGATTGAACAAGAAGGAAGGAGAAAGAATTAGGATTTAGCTTCCAAAATCACAAGATTAAGCACCTAAATCAACTTTCTCTTTCTAGGGTTTTTTTTTCAAGCTTTCCAAAATGAAAGGAAACTGAAATGGACCAGCCAAATGGAGAAGGAGCCACGAATTTTTAGGGACAAGGATGGAAGAAATTTGGTCATTTATTTGGAAACTAACCAAACTAGTTACAAACTAACTAAACTAACTTAACAAACTAACTACCCATTACTTCCTAAACCAATCAAAATGCTTCCTTCAAAATTGTAGGCTACAAGCACATGGCTGGCCTCCCATTGGTCCATGTGTGGCACCCATTTGCTCAAAATATCTCAGGGTTTCGCTACGACGCGTTTTCGCTCAACCGGGTGCATGATGTTACGCGTATATTAGGTTTTAATACTAAAAATTCCAAAAATAATTCTAATTATGACCCCACACCCAAAAATTACAAATGTTTCTCGCGACATGAGAAAAGTACTCATGTTTCTCGTTTACTCGAAATGCGAACCAAAACGTCGCAATTAGGCAGTCTCTAGGCATAGAAAACACCCTAAATATTTTCTGATGCCCAAAAATCCTAGAAAAATTCCAATAAATCATAAATATTGGAAAATGCTAAGATCTCAAATTTTATAAAAGTTGGATCACGTTTGGGCATATTTCAGGTAGAAACACACACAATAGCCTAGTTACGGCAGAATTTAATAGAATTCTCGCAGCGTAATAAAATCTGTAAATTAGTGAGGATCACTAATTTCAATTTCTCTTATTAACTATGTATTATTCAAACAATAAAATTATCAAGACAAAATCTTTAAAATCATAGTCATATTAAATATGACATAAAATAGACAATTAATACAATAACTAGACAAACAAAATCCAAACCATGACTTAAAAATATTTATTAAATCCTGAAGATTATTTCTCTTTCAATAAAATAATTATCTTTAATCAAACAACAATCTTTCACATTTTTTGATATTAATTCATATTAAAAACAGTATACGTCTACACTGTCTCTTAATCTGAATTAATTTCTAAAACAGTAAATTGTTTACAATAAATCTTTGTTGTTCTTTGTACTTTTAACAAGCTATTGAGGTGATCAATCTCCATGATTTATTTTCAAGTAGCTAGAACTATAAAATAATTTTCATAAAAATTGGGATGTTACAATTCATCTCGTTCATACGAATTTGCTTTATTCCTCTTATTTCTATTTTGTTAGTCTTTGCTCTCAAAATCACTACCTTCATTAGTGTAAATAACATAGGATCTTTATTACGTTAGTATTCGCGCATTTCCTATGCGTTTGATATTCGGAGTCTAAATATGGTCCACTTTATTACGAATTCCGATAAGGTGCACTTGCCTTTAGCCACGACAATTTTTTGGAGCCAAGATTAGGTCAAGAACCCTTCATATAAGTCAATTTCGGCCATATGTACGGCCATACTGCCTATATGTATGACCTTACTTCGCATTTCCTCGGCGCTGGGTCGTACCACACACATATGTACGACCGTACTACTCACATATGTATGGCCGTATATACCTATCCCAACATATGCAGCCTTGTATATCTTTTCAAGAGCTTTCCAACGCCACAAATATCAACTCAATCGGACATTCCTAGATCAATTTATGATCAAATTACCGCAACAGTGTAAAAGCTGAATCTATCACTATGTACGACCGTACTAAAGGGATGTGCGGCCGTATACCTGAAAAACTTAGGCGCTAGTCCGTTCGGACTGCTCTATACGCCTTTACTGCCCTTCTCAGGGGTGTACGACCGTACAGTCATACATATAATATGTGCGGCTGTACCTCTTGTCTAGCAGCTCAAAATTTCGCTCCTTTTGACCTGTTTTTGCCCATAATCGCGTACTTTTGCTCCAAATGAGTCTTTCTCTATTTTTCTACAAAACATGAGAAAACATGAGCGTATCTTATAAAAAGTGGGTCAAAAACATGTGCGTTTATGCCCAATATCATAAAACATTCACTCATCCACTGCTAAAAATAAGTGTGGGGAGGGAACTTACATTACTTGGCTATTTTTGCAAATATTAAATTATGGAGAACTTAATATTTTTTGATTTAGGGGCTATTTTAAAATTTGTCTGACAACTTGTGATTAAAATGAGATTATCACCAGTTTTAGAATTTGTTGATAATTAATATTGAAGTTTTATGAGTCTCAATTTGTCTGTGTAAACTCCTAAATGTGAGTTTTGAGTCTAAATTAGAGGTCACATCATATTTTTACATCCTTTCATTGATTGAGTGATATTTTTCCCAACTTGTGCATTCTAAAACTTGTGCCAAGACCATTATAAAGTGAATATAAATTTGCTTTCAAGTGAAATTGGTAGGGGCAAATTTAGGATTTTTTTCAAGCCTACTTCATATTCTTCATATTTGTAAAACATTTTATCCCTAGTTGCCCATCTTTGTGCTTATTGCTAAATTTCTTTGGTACCCTTTTCGTTGCTATTAATTCTTATTATTGTGGTAACCTTGAGAAAGACTAAATTGTTAGATCAATTAGTGGCAAAAAAATCAAAAGAATAATGTTAGAAATTGTAACACCGGTAGTTTTACTACGGCTTAATTATCGCTACTGTACTGTAATTCCCTGTATTACGCATTAATATGCATAATTAATATTTTGTGTGCTGTTAATCAAGTGGATGAATTTAACTAAAATGAAATTATATTTGAGACTTAATATATTGTATTAAGTCAGTTAAATTTTCAGTTCAAAATTCCACCGTTTTTCGGTCGCATTTTGAACTACCCGGGTAAGTTTTTTCCCGATTGAAAACTCTAATTCGACCCGAATATTTAAATATTTGGGAATTTGATGTTTTATAATATTTTTGATTTATTAGAATTTTTTTGGCAATTTTACTTAATTTTTTAATAATAATGTATTTTCTATGCGCCGAAGGCGCGAGACACGTGAAACCGAACGTCTTTAAACTGGAAGCTGAGAGAACCTTGAGGGAGGGGCAAAAATCAGAAGATAAAAAAAAAGGATTAGATTGTGGTAAATTTTAAGTCATGACACAAAGAGATAGTGATGTGATTAACCTACCAAAAATGTTAAAGTTTAGTTCTATTTATGGTAAGAGTTAGTAAGGTCTTTGTGCTAGCTTGCACCCATGGATTTGGCCAAGATTTCCTCCTCTTTTTCAGCTCATCATGGTCGAAATTATGTAGCTGATTTGAAGGAGAATTCCACTCCTAAATCATTCACCAAAATCTTGATTTCATGCATGATGACTTCCTATCTTTTCCTAGCTTTTCCTATCATCTCCTAAGATCACTTCAACACCAAATCTCCTTCTTTTTAACATCAAATCTCCCCATTTGCTGGCTGAAAATCAGCTTCTCTAATTGACCAAATCATTTTTTTTGATCTTCTATCACAAGGTATTAGATGAACACATAGGTTATTAACTTATGGTCTTGCATGGTTGTACTTGGCAAGGGAAACAATTGTTTTTTTTCCTTCCTTCCTTCCAGCTGGGGCGTGGCCTATATAAGGGGAGAGAAGCAACTCTTTTCAGCTGAACTTTGATGTGTTTTAGTGCCAAGAAGTAGTGGAGAGGTAGGAGTGAAACTTGTGAGGGAGTGAGGTAGTTGAGAGTAAGTTTGCAACACAAAAAGAAATTCTGCACTTCCTTATTTTCCTAAGCTGCAAACAGCATCCCTTGTGGTAAGAACCACCACCTTTCATTCCTTTTAATTCACTTCATATTGCTAATGTTTGGGTTATGATGTACTCTAGAGTGTTTCCAAAACAAAAAGGATTTTTATGCTACTTTGTGTTGCCATTTTTCTTCCATACTTCTAGTTATCTATGCATATGTTCCTTTTCATTTCAAGCTTGATGAGAAGCCAAGAATTATATGGATATATATATATATATATGTATCATGGATTGTCCATGATGAGGCTTGAGAGCATTTCTTTAAAGTTGTGACTTGGGTTTTGTTGTTTAAAACTTGCTTGAAAGATTTCATTTTGTTAATACTACTACCAATATTTTAATATAAGTTATAAACTCCAATGAGCTTGATGAAACACATAGAGGCTTGATCATTCCAAAGGTCATGACCCAAGTTGTTGAGAGCAAGGGAACTCCATTTTTTTTTCACTCTTTCTTGTTGAAGAGTTTATGGACTCAAGAATCTTAAAGAAAAGAACTCTACTACATCATTTGTAATATAGTAATAAAAAGGTTTTTTTTGAAACAACAAAATATTTTCTTGTTGCTTCTTGTTGACCGCCCCTTTCTCCATTTTGGGGATAAGAATCAAAAATTTCGTCCTTACCTTCTTGAATACCATGAGTAGAGAAAAATATGTATATTTTAAAACTCCATTGTTTGGGCTATGATCTAAAAGAGAGCCTCACTTTGAATGGGTGAAACATCTACTTGATGAAAGGATGTAACCCATGACAAGTTTCTTACTACTTTCATTCTCTTATCATAATTTGTTGATAAAGGGAATGAATATTTAAAATAAGAAAGAATGATCTAGGCATTTTATGGCCTTGAGGCCGTGAGCTCCACTTGGAGAAGGAGACAAATTCTTCATTTGATTCCTTCTTTTCTTGATAAATAATGTTTTTTATAGCTAAGTGATCCTACATTTTTTTGAGAAACAAACTCTCCTTGCCTTTTCCTTGTAGAACCGTGACCATAGGGTAGGGATTAGGACACTAGGTTGAGTTCTAACTTAGTTGAATAACTTGATTGGTTGAAGGTGTGAGAAAGTAAACTTGTAGAGCAAAATCGTGCGTTGGAAGGAAAGCGTCTACGGTAAGGGCAACTCTTAGATATTGTTAAGGATTATGCTTTATATGCTTGTATTTTACATGCTTATGTTTCATATGTTTTATATGTTTGTATTTTACATGCTTATGTTCCATATGCTTATGTGTAAGAACATCTTTAAGTGTGTATATTAGTAATATGTGAATGCATAAATTAAGTATGTGACAATATGATGAACAATGTGATGGAATGATTTTCTTGAATGATGCCTTGTGATTATGATTATTGTGTTGTGATCATTGACTATATTTGAGAATATATTGTTAAATGACTGTGATAATTTGGGGAAGTGCCGAGAGCACGTCAGTTGGGTTACCGTCGCATCAACGTCAAATAAATCTTGGATTTTGAAATAAAAACTAAGAGGCATTTTATTAAAATCAAAGAGACACTTAAAAATAGATCTTTCTAAAACCCTAATTAGTAATGGACTAACCACCTTTTCATTAAAAAGAATTAAGTGAGAGTTAGAATAATTAAATTAATTATTTTGAACTATTAGTAGATTTCCAACATAAATCATTTCATAACAAGTAGGAGATTTTCTAAAGAAAAGAGACTTAGGACTATAAAGGGAGATCTTGAGCCGAAAATATGGGGTTCTAATTAAGGGAGTTAGTACAAGAATAGATGATCTCGGACACTCCGTGTGAGTGATCCCGTCGAGGTAAACTAACTATGTTGATAGAGTTGCTTGTTCATGCATACATCGATGCCAGAAGAGAGGTGTCGTAGAGTCGCCCAGATCTAGGTGCGAGCACGCATCTGATCAGCGGAAAAAGCGGGCGTTGTGTCATCGTGGGATTGCTGCAGGCACAAATCCCTGCGGGGAATAGCGTTTGGGAAAGCCTGGTAGCGGACTCCAGAGCTCCTAAGGCCCTTGCGAGGGTGATATTCCGGAATCATGTGCATTGGCATATAGACTGACAAATAGGGATTTGTGGTGCATCTTATTTTGTGGACTATTCGTTATGATATTGTGTTATGCTTGCCTATTCGTATATGTTGTCATTATTTATGTCTTGTTAAGAAGTTGACCCTTGCCCGTGGTTCTTTCAATCAATGAATGTAACCCAGACGATGACAACGATCGAGCTGACCCCGCTAGTCATGTCGTCCATGATGACATTTGAGTTCCCGGACTCGAGAGCCCCGTTCGCCTGGAGGTAGACCACGCCTCAGGCCAAGTGACGTACACAGGGAACGTGCGAAATATAAATACATTAAGGTATCAGATTTGAAATGTCTACATGGCTCATACTTTGTTAACTGGCTAAGTCTAAAACCCAACTTCAATATGCACCATAAGCACCTAAAACCCAACTCCAATAAGTCTTTATGCCGATTGTTGAATTGCACAGATGAACCATGAACCACAAATTAGGGGAACAACATTGAATAAGTGCTATTGCAGAATAACGGCTTGCAGAAAAATTGGATTGAACACCAAGGTTTTCTGCCACATTCTAAACTTACATTATCTTTTACTCACAAACCAATACAACAAATATCGACCTAGTATATGTTTATCCAGAGCTCTAAAGTATGCACTTTGTTAATATTCATGACGGACGACAGAGATATATTGAGGAAAAAAAGCTTGAAAGGGTCGCTTCTCAAACATATTAAATGTGCTTCTTAACTCGTATACAGAAATCAATTCCAGCAGCAAACATTTCATATCAATGCATAATTTAGTGAGATCAACACAGACATTTAAGCATTATAGTTTAAAAGATGGTTAAAATGCATAAGATTCCAACCTTACACACTAACTTTTAAACACCATCACAGTAAGGCCAAGGAAAGTGCATTGGAGCACGTAGTACCTATCAATAAAAGAATGCAACTCTGTTAAACTTCGATCATAGTACCTATTAGTCTACTACATAACACAGAAATGGAAAAGTAAAGGCACAATAATAAATCAAAGATACAAAACACATATCTCCTCATGAGCTTTGAACACAACACATTCTTCACCATCTCCACGTCAAAGGAAAGTTAACAAACTGAGCAAGATCTTATGCCAGAATCTGCATCATTTTTAAAATGATTGTCTTTTGGAGAAAAATACAAATTTTACTAATATTAATTAATTAGATTTAGAGGAAGAAAACATGCTAAATACCCAGACAATTGTATTCAGGTGTGCGGAAAACTGAGAGAACAAACACCAACGGGAGAAGATAAGGGCAACATCAGCAGAGAACCCATAAGCTTAATACCCAGACACCCTATTTTTTTCATATGCAGTGCATCCGTTCAGTTTTAGGGACGCGAGTAGGCATGCAGTCGCTTGATTAGAGAAGAAAACACATAAGACCTCAAGGAAAGCAAAGCAATAATAATTAAAGCAGAGAAACATGCGAAAAATATTAAGAAAACCATAAAGGAAGGTATTGTAAAATCAATCGTTAGAAAAAGGAAGGACAGAACAAATAACATAATAGAACGAAGAGCAGAGCATTGGTAGAACCCAAAAAAAATGAAGAATAGGAAACTAAGGACATAGAACACAGAGGAGGATGCAAGCGTTAAAGGACTCAACCTGCAAAAGATCAGAACCAAATGCGTAGGGGAAGTTGATGCTCGCAATCTGAACCACCGTTCTTAATCTTTTAGTCATTGATAAGTTGAAGAAAACCAAAATTGAACATGTAGGTAGGTCGCAACAACAGTAAAAAAACCCAATTAGAAAATATAGAAAATCATAAACCAAAAAACAACTCCCATCAATTTTATATGCGACCAATTATCTTGATTTTGTAAAAGAAACCAATCCAAACACCTTTGATTTTCAAGACCTGCACATTAAAGAATATATCCTATTTATAATATATCTCCAATAAATGTAAGAGATCAGCACATTAAAGAAGACAACTTCAAAGCACTTTTACAGAACTACTGAATAAGCCAAGAACAAAATGTCCATACGTTTTGAAACCTCAAAAACAGAATAGCATCACTTTGAAGCCTCTAATAAATACTTGTTGAATGAGAATTATTCCTGCAATTCTCATCAGCTCTTTGCATTAGATAATATGAAGAAAATAAAATAAATGGACATGTAACAAAAATTCCAAAATGTCCCCATAGTTCATGAATTATAAATGTAATTAAGCATTACAAAGTGGAAATAGTGGCAAGTGGGACACCTATTTGCAATTACAAAGTGGAAATTAGGAAACCTAAACCAAATCAATGAAAAATGACCAAAAAAAAAAAACTCAACTTGTGATAAACAAATAAATGAACTAAAAAAACTGCTCTGAAAACTTGAATGAACTTTGTTTTCTAATAGGCTCAGTCACCTTGAACCATTTTGTCTTCTAATCTCTGTTTAATAAATCCAACCCTCGTCAGTTTTTCAACAACTTTTTGTCGTATTATCATCATCTAATTAAACAACAATAACACCATTACCATTTTTGGGTGGCAGGGAGTTGGTCACGGCCAGATTAATCACCACAGAGGCAGCATATTATGCAGGCGTTGGCACAATGGAAATTCTAATTTCATCATCTCCATAATCAGCATTACAAACATAGTTTGTAAGACCTAAAACTACTCCAGGAGAGCTGGAATCAGACTTGTTATTATATATGTTCACTAAATCAAAGTTGGTTAGCCAAATAATCTAGTGGATTAAAGATCAACGCAACCCAAATTACTTCAGCCAAACAAAAGATATAAAATCAAAAGTATAGAATAAACACTGCAAATTAAGAGAGAGAAATACTAAATTGGGTCAATATCATAACACAACAGTCTTACAATGTTGCCTCAACCACAACCACAACCTCAACCTCAATTTATCTTCTTCCTTGATATAGGTGCAGTTCCACCAGGCAGAGGGTCTCGACCATCATCTCAAATCAGCCAACACCATAAACAACAAAAATTAACATCAATAAATGAATTTAGAAAGATCAATTTCCAGATTAAGCCAAAATGAGATGAAAAGATTGAGATTGGGGGGAACTTTGGGGGGTAGGATTTGGGGAAAGTCAATATGAGAAGAATTTGAGAGAGGAAGACTCACTATGATTGAAGGAGATGACGATGACATGATGGTGAGGTAAGTGGCGAAGAAGAACATGTACTGGCAGTGGCTGGAAGGCCAACCGTGAGAATCGCACAGTTCGGGGAGTGGGCATGTTTGGTAGCGATTCTTTGAGCAGGGGTCTTGATGAGTTCGTTGATGGCGAGAAGCGATGAGTCCCATCGCGAAGATATCATTAAAGCTGGAGCTCGCGGCGGAAGAAGATGGCTCGTTGGAGCTCATGACGGAAGATGAAAAGGAAGAGAGAAGATGTATTCAAATTTTTTGAATCTGAGAAGAAGAAATAGCGGGGAAGGAGGGAGAGATGCTTTCTTTGAGTATGTGGGTGCTTCCATAATAAATGAAAGATGGGGTATGTGGAGTATGCCTTAAATAAGCATTTTGCAAAAGCGAGGGAGTTTGGGTGGGAGGTTTCTCGTAGTGCAATGGTAAGCATTTAATGGGAAGCATCTTGAGCCAAAATTAGGCGGAGAAATTATCCTTTAGTGACCACTTTCGTTTATATATATTAAGATTCATCATTATGTAACAAAAATATTGTTCATAATCCAAAATAAAACTTCATAAATACTAGTCAATCATCAAGACACATGTCTTCGTCATCTGCAAAATCCAAGTCGTCAAGCAATTGACCTTCTCCATCCATACCCCATTACTTTCCTATAAAATTAAAAGAATAAGATTAATATTATGAAATAAAATAAAACTAGAGCATGATATGATAAAATGTAAAAGAATAGAGATAAAGGAGAAAGTGAGAAGAGCAACTTTGTATTATGTTCTTCAAGGTGCATATTTTACAATGCTACATGAGTCCTATTTATAGGACACAAGTCTTGTAACTCATAAGCCCATTAAGGGCCTCACATAATGTGCCATTAACATATACAAATTAAGAGTAATAACTTATGAGAGTGAAGGTCTTTTATCATGGGAGTTATAGAAGCTAGGAAATATGGAAAGACAATGGAGATGGACATCCACACTTATATTATTCATAACACTCCCCCTTGGATGTCCATTATGGATATGCCTCATTAAAACCTTACTAGGAAAAAAACTAGTGGGAAAAAAATCCTAGTGAAGGAAAAAAAGTACAATATCCTGTGTGTGGGGACTGCCTCATCAAAAACCTTGTCTGGAAAACCCATTGGGATCAAACTATCGCGAAGGAAAAAAGAGTACAGTTTTCTCCCCCTGTTAGGAGCATCACTTAAGAATATGAATTTCAACATTTTGATTTTCTCCCTCCGAAGCATTTGAAGCAATATACTTTGCTCCGCCACTTATGATTTATCCTCCTTTCAATTAAGCTTCGCAAACAGTGTTATCTTCACGACTTCCTTCTTGAATTGTTGTTATTTGAGCATGATACGAAGAAATGATAACTATAGATTCTTTTGTAGATCATAATGAGGTATCAATACCACCACGTGTAAATAACAGTAGATTTGAGATTTGACTTCTTCTAGATCAAAAAAATACCTTGCATTTGCAAGATCAATTAGCTGAACATATATTCATATAAATAAAATAATTACATCAATTGTGCTGTAAAAATATAGAAAAATGTATATTTCACTTTCTTCCAATGCCTTTTGGTTGGTGATGAACTATACTTTACCAATAAGTATCACAAAAATATTATTGTATCAAGCCATATATATGCGTGTATACTTTTATAGCACTATGTTATGGTCTTTAGAACCAAGATATTTGTCATCTTCTTGTTAGACAACTCATAATTTATCATGAGTCACTTAAGAACTAGTTCTTTATAACTTGCTAGACACAGATTCAATTAGCTAATTGTTTGATCTGCAGGTCGAGACAAAATTTGGTCCTCCAAAAATATTTAATTTAAAGATACATATTTATATTACTAATCCTTCTGGGATTTTCCATGTAGAGGTCACTCTCAGGTTCGACCTTCAAATCCATTCCATGTAAATTAAGGTTCTTTATATGCTATCAGACTAATTAATTATCCAAAATACTTGCATTCACCACAAGTGAATATGTCTCTTCAAAATCAATGACAGGTCTTTTTGAAAACCCTTAAGCAACAATTTTTACTTTGTATCTCACAATTTCAGCATTCTCATTTTTGTTTTCGAACAAAAACCCATTTGTATCAAACTGTCATTACACTTCAAGTGTTCAGACTAAAGGTTATAATCCTTAATAGACTTTGATTCATGATCCTCGTTATCTTTTATTACATTTAGCACTATATTATATGCAAAAACATTGTCAATGTTGACTTCATTTCGGTTCCATTGTATTCCATTCATAACATAATTTATTAAGATCTCTTTATTTTCACAAATTTCAGGTACCTGATCAGTCTTTTCTAGAACTGAAAAAATCAATTATGTCTGATAACTCTTATGGAGTTTTCATATCCTCACTTGGACAATCTTGCTTTTTAGCTCCTTTTTTTGTTTGAGGATTTTTTTATCTTTGGAATCGATAGATCTACCATGCTTCATGCATGGTTGAGACTCACTTGCAATGTCAGATTGTCCAACAAGAACATCAATTTTGATTGGAGCATTAGCAGCTGGTAAATGCATTTGGTAACTGGTTTGCTATGCTTTGCAAATGAATTATCTTTTGAACTTCTGGTTCACATTATTTTGTATAATGATCAAGATGAGATAATGGTAATTCATTTTGAATAATCTCCTTTTTCAGCTGCTTATTCTCCTCCCTAATATTAGGAAAACTTAGTCAACAAAATGACAATTGGTAGCAAAATCGCAAGTGTACGATTTCGTCGTTAAGTAATAAAAGATCGAATCCACAGGGATTGTGACCAATTATTAACTAAACAAAAGTTGTAACTAATTAAACTATTGAATGAATACGAATGTGTTTAAAAAGTTTGTAACTTGTGTTTAGCAACAAAGACAGTAACTAACAAGACAAAATATTTGGATATTAAGGAGAAATAAAAGTGACTAGGGCTCGAATCCCTTTGTTTCAACCTTTATGCTCTTGAATTCTATTCTAATGCAAGCAATGATAATGTATTCGAAGTTCAAATCTACGAGTTTAGATTAATGAAAACCCTTCTCTATTAACCCCTTTGATTAAATAAACGAGTCCTAATTCTTTAGGTCCAAATTAATTTAATCAAGCATAATGAATAAAGATCATACCAACTCATACCACAAGAATTATATTCCTATAACCTTATTAAGCATGTCAAATTATCCCAAAGCACGTTTAAAACCTCAATTTTCCAATTGATGCTAAAACCCTAGTTCAACCCAATGGTGATCAAGCATCGAATTGCATTAAGAAAAGAGATAAATGATCAAATAGCATAAATCATACTTGCATTGAAATTCTGAATTCGATTACATAAAAGGATCCACAAAGTTCATCTTACCCTAGTACAAGAGGTTTAGTTCCTCATGGAAGAGAAGAAACTATTCAATTGAGATGAAGAAGTTGGAAGAGACTCCATTGATTCCTCAATTTCCCTTTAATCGTCAAAACATGTTTTAGTTTCCATCTCCAAAAGTCTGAACCCTAGGCCAATGTTTTTAGAGCCTATTTATAGTTGTGGATCAAAAAGACTAAAAATTTAAGCCAGAACCAATAGAAAAAACGCAAAATTACAAAAAGTGACCCGCAGCACGGCCATGGAGCCTGGCATGGCCTGGCCGTCTTCTTGCTTCTAAGCACAACAACAAGATGAATAAAGCCCGAGCACGGTAGGTGGGAAGGGACACGGTTCGGCCGTGGAATACGCTGTTTCTCAAAATTGATCTTTCTCATCATCAACCAAGGCACGGCCGTGCCTCCAGGCGTGGGAAGGCCGTATTTCTTCAATTCTTTCCCTATTTTGATATTTTGGCCTCCGAGTTGGTCCCATCATCCGTCTAAGTGATTTAGCTCCGCTTTCCTAGGCCAATAACCTTCTTTTCTGCACAACTGAACTCAAACCAAGTGCATTATCTAAATTAAGCAAAATGCATGAGAACTATGGGTTAAAACCACTAAAATGACTACAATGCAATGCAAAACTAACAACAAACTATATGCTATAATGAACGCATCAAATTACCCCAAGCTTAGAATTTTGCTTGTCCTCAAGCAATTGCAGTGGCAAAAGAAAAGCATAGAAACAAGAGATGCAACATATAAGGAACCCGAGATAAAAGCAAATTCAAGCAACAGGTTAAAGGCTAACAAAGACAATAGGGACAACCAAAATCAAGTCCAATTAGAGAATCAGGCTCTCTGAAATCATGTCTCTCACTGATAGGGGCACTCTCCTTACCACTCTCAAAGTGTTTAAAGGTTATGACAATTCGCTCAAATCCATCCATAAAAGTGTTCTACCATAAGCTTGACTATTAACCAAATCTCAGCAAATAATTAATGCAAACACACAAGAATCAAAAGGTCTTCACAAGGTTATAACGTGGCCAAGGGATTATATTTGCAAGGTAGGATACAACAAGGAAAGGAAAATTCAAGGGCTCTATATAAGATTGAACAATTAAAGCAACCCTTTTTAAAGCAGCATAAGTGGAGCAATTCATTCTTCCTTTATGCTTTCAATACCTTTTTATTTTGCTCCTCTTCTGTTGTTTTTTTTTTATATTCTCTCTCATATGAGATTTTTGCAGTAATTACTGGGGATGAATTTAAACAACAGAAGGGATCCCAAAATCAAGCATCAACACCATTCAACAAATTAAGCATCCAATTGCTCCCTTAAACATGCTTTAAAAAAAAGTACCATAAACATTTTTCAATAGCATAGGTACCAAGAAAATTAATTTCAGTTCAGGCTCAAAAGGGGGCAACTAGAGGAAGCTTTCATTCAACAATCAGGGGCTTGAAAACATGCCTAAAGTGCCTTAATCATATTCAAGTGTATAGACAAAAATTTTCAAGTTTTGAAACGGTTTCAAGTCAAGTTCTAGAGAGCACAATCAAGAGGGACACACTCATACAAGGAGAAGGGGCATATAAACATGATGAAGTGCAAACCCCAATACAAGCTCAAGTCTCACATTTAGAAGTTAAATTCAGCGAAAAACATCAGATCAAAGCGCCACATGCTAATCATTAACTTATCAAAAGATTATCCCTATATTCATTAAGAACGCTACCTTTAAGCCTATCACAAGAAAAAATAATTGGGTTCCAAATCATTGCAATCTCAAATTTCAACCAGATTGTCGCACACATGACAAAGCACAAGAGAATAGCGTAATAATTTGGGGGATAAAATGATGCGAACAAAACAACAATTAACAAAAAGATGCAAACACTAAAATGAAATGCAAGACTAAATGCAAAAATTTAAAACGCCCTACCCCAAGCTTAAGAATTTACATTGTCCCCAATGTAAACAATTAAACTGAGATAGGGATGATGCAAGGGAGGGACTCACTGTGGGGGGGGAGGAGGGAACTCGCCAGGATATTGCTGGAGGTGCCACTTATAAATTGCAGATACCATGTCCTGGATGTTGTGGACAGTGTTGTCAAGACCCGTCAGCTGGGCCCTTTGAGCAGCCATCTCCTTTTGGAGAGCGGCATAAGAACCGGGAGGTGGCTGTGGAGCAAAGTACTGCGAAGAACTACCAGGGGGTGCCTCAGGTGTCTCCTCTTGAAGGGGTTTAGGTTGGGGGCCTCCGAGAAAATTCCAATTCCTCTGGTTTCTTATAGTGGTGTGCTCCTGGTCAGGTAGAGGATGGGTTTCCTCGGTATCAGGGAGCACCAAACAGTAACATTGGCCTTCCTTGACTATCATTCTCATTGCAAGGCAGGCTTCCATATCCATGCGGGTACAACATTAGAATCAATACTTTTCATCAAAATCCTTAAATTAAGACTCCACTTGGCTTTAGGATCACAAAATCCTAATTTGCCTTAAATGTTTCACTGCCTTAACCATCAAAACAACTTCCAATCAAATCAAGCTATTTCCAAATTTTTTCCAAAACTTAAACACAATTCAATACAACTAGTATAAGTCAAGAGCATCAAAATTTTCTCCTCCAAGCTCTCTAGGAGCTCGCGGCCATACCCTTCTTTTCCAAAAAAATTGTAAAACTTTTCACTTAATCAAAACAATGCCATTCAACATTTAATTTCTTTCACAAAACAATAAATATTTCCAAAACAAAAGCACTATCCAAGTCAAATACCCAATCATGGCTTTTTCAAGAACAAGGGTTTCACAAAATTCACCATTCCTTTTATCCAAATCAAAAATTGACAACAATAACAACAATAGCAATTATTAAGGACCAAGAAACACAAATCAATTGAATGATTTTCATGGAAGATCACTTAACCCCTTTTCCTTAGACCATTGATCTAGGGTTTGTATAAATTAGGAAAAAACATGTTCATTTCTCCCATGATCACATTCAAGCCATAATCAAAGCATCAAATAAGAAATGAAGCAAGAAAAACAATTCCTACACCTATATATAGAGGCCACGGTTTTGGGGATAAAAATGGGGGAAGAAGGAGTTGACTTTCTTTTGACTTACAAGGCTTGGAAGGAGTAATCAAGTAGAAGAAGAAACTAGGAGCAAGTATGGTTGAAGAATGGAGTAAAATCAAGCCAAAAAGATGAAGGATGGTGGATGTCATGGAAGGACCTTAAGCTTCTTCTCAAGAGAAAGTGAAAGAAATGAAATGAAGTGAGAATAGGGGGTGGGGAGGTCGCAGTCTGAACTAATAAAAAGGGGAGGGATTAAAAATTTTTAATTAAAAGATAAACACTTGGTTAAGAAAGGTTTAAAAAAAGAATAAAGTAATTAGTCACCAAAAGTGTGACACCTACACTTAAAAAGCTAGATTCTCATCTAATCACAAGTCTAAACATCTAATCCCTCTCTTCTCATGATTACCCCCAAATCCTAGAGTCTTAAGTGTACTAAAAAAAATACGGCATCGAGTAATCGCATTACCGATTAATTCTTTTGCCGATTAAATCGCGAAAATTAATTTACTTAAAAATTAATTCACCGCGTGATAATAATTTATCATAAATAATGAAAACAATTGAAAACACTCAACCATAATCATAACAAGTTACGATTCAATTTTCATCGAAATCGGGGTTTGTTTAAAATTTTATTGCGGATAAAAACTATCCGGTGATTCAAAACACAGGAAACTTCGTTAGAATTTTTCGACGATTTTTGAACCATGAATTAATATATAATATTAATTCTCAAATTTAATTTTATCTTGATTTAATTCAATAATTTGCTTAGCCAACAAGAAATTGCTTATTATAGTATAAATACGACGATTTACACTAAAATAACGTTAAATAACGCATCGCAAAAATACGGATGTTATATCGAAGGGGTAAAATTAGAGTTTTGTACAGGCCTAATCGATTAGAACATGTTCTTAATCGATTAGAATAGTGTTTGCATGTTCAGTACCATTTCAGGAACATTCTAATTGGTTAGAGAGGATTCCTAATCAATTAGAATGAGCTTTGTGGAGTCAGTGTCCATTCTAGAGACGTTCTAATAAATTAGAATGAATTCCTAATCGATTGGAATAAGCTTAATAGGTCACTACACATTCCAGAGGTGTTCTAATCGATTAGAGGAGGTTTCTAATCGATTAGAATAGCCTCTGCAGTCTCAGTAGTGATTCTAGGGGCGTTCTAATCGATTAAAGCTATGTGTTAATCGATTAGAACAGTTTTTATTGAAGTCTTAATCGATTAGATTATTGTCTTAACCTATTATAAGTCGTTCAATTTTCATAGTACTAAAACTAGACACGTCTTAATTGATTAGCTCATGGCTCTAATCTTAGAACGTGGCTATAGTGTCTCTTACGCGTGGGAATTCGTAAGATTAGTACACTTAAGCATAATCACCCTATGAGACCTAAAACACTCGACCCAAAACACTCCCTAAACACCCAAACAAAAACCCTAACTTCCCTAGAGCCTCCAAAGGTGTTTCTAAGGTCCCTTCTATATCTTTTTCAAGGAGCTCAACCTCCATGGAAGCTTGAGATCCCAAAACTCTCCAGATTGAAGAACCGTCTTGTCTCTTTGTCCCATCACCGTAGGAAAGGGTTCCCTTCAATCAAAAATCTCCAATAAGCTCTTCATGACCTTAGAGCCACTTTCCCTAATTTTATCTTTGGTCTTAGAAACAAAAACTAATGATACTGCTGGAATCTTGTTTTTCGTAGAGTACAATTTCCTAAAGGAGCATCGTCCAAAGCCCTACACTTCTACTCCTTGTGATTTTTTGTTCTTCTCTACTCAGGTAAGGGAGAGATATTGTAGTTGTGGGTATATAAGTGAATAGGTGAAAAGGTCTCTCTCTTAAGCCCCATTGTGTGCTAGTATTTCGTTAATGCTTGTGACTAATATATGTATGTATGTATGTATGTATGTATGTATGTATGTGTGTGTGTGTATGTGTCTATATATATATATATATGTTTGTGTGTGTGTGTGTATTAATTGTCTATGATGGTTCAATGCCATATTGAGTTTGAATGCCATTGTTGATAATGGGATGTTTGTTTGTGTTCACTTATGAATATTATGGTAATGTGTCGATGAGAATAATTTGACATGAGCTATTGTACCTTGTGTTTACACTATGATTTGATGTTAGTAAAAAAAGAAGTTGATACATAGCTCTAATAATAAAGGAACCGCATTGCTATAAAGAAAAAGCATGAATAAAATTAGAATGAAATGAATAAGATACCTAAGGTAACTCACTAGACTCTTAGAGAATTTTAGTTAGTGGCACCTACAATAAGTCCACCAAATGGTGGCCATGTTTATGAAAAGCCCGCTGGGTGTGGCAATGTTCATGTTTTAAGATAACCATGTGTTTGAGTCTTCTAGCTATACTTAGCCATCATGGAGCTCAGGTTCATCTTTGTTTTGTTTGACGATCCTAGCCTATTGAGCTACGATGGATTGTCTATGACCCTTATTAGGTGGAGTTTGGTGGAAACCCAACCTTGTATATGTTGTTTGTCATAATGACCTTGTTTAATTATGGGGAGAGTACTGTCGAAATCAAAGGTGGAGGCCATCAAGAATGAGCCTGTGTGGCAATATCTCGGCCTAGGGGGTGCGAAGCCCGAGTCTATGATCCCCGATGCTTTGAGTTTCGCGCCTTGAGTCATGGATCGCTTATAAGACTTAGCTACCCTAATCATCACCGGACATTCTCAGGATTAGTCGAAAGTGGACGGCAACGAAGTGTTCACCATTACGGTGTATTCCTTCAAAAAGCCAAACATGTTCTCCTAGTCAAACTTTCCAAAAATTGTAATCCACTAACTATCATTGATTATTATCTATCCGTGTACAATTTGATGATTTCTACACTATAATTACTAACTTTGTTGGTGTGACTAATCTGGAAATTAAAAGTGCTTAAAATTGTATATAATAAATTACAAATTTTTTACAAGTTTTATATGGACACTATAACAGAAAACGAAATAGCCAGCGCTTATTTTTTGCCTTCGCCAGCGCTTAAAAGCGCTACCCAATCGACCGCTAGTGATGTGTGTTTCGAAAAGACAGTGTTTAGGAAGCATTGGCGATTTTGAAAATAAGACTTTCAATAACGCTTGCTTGAGGAAGTGCTGTCTATTTCCCATTTTTAAAAAAAAAAAAATTGGTTTTTCACATTTCCTCTTTCATTCACCCTTCAAAAAAATGTTTTTTGTGTAAAAAAACAAAAATCAAAAAAATATGTTTTTAGTATAAAAAAATAAAATAGCCACAATGATTAAATTAGCTTTTACTTGCCTAAGCATGTGTTAGACTTGGTTCAAAAAATGGTTATATCAATCATCAAGGACATGCATAATACAAAAGTAAAAAAAGGTTCCTAAACTGAAAAAACAAATAAATTAAAGAAATAATAAGAAAGAAAATAATTACCAGCATCTTGATAGCGCTCTTCTGTACAGCAGCTTTCAACATGTTGTGCGAAAGATTGAACTCCTTGGTTTCGTGATTAGCAGGCACTATCATGATTAGTGTTTTGCTCAATGCTTCTAAGTCTTCAAGTTCATTTTCCTTCTCCCTTAAATTCATCTGTAAAGCATCTACCACCTTCAGAAGGTCCTCATCTTCTTCATCATCTATGTGCTTCAACATACTCAGTGATACTTTCAGTTGCTGAATCTTCGATTCCATCTTTTGTTTCATATCCATTTGCTTTTTATGCTCAGCATTTTTAGAATGCAGTTGTTCCTTTATTATGGATTTTAATTAAAATAGGAACAAATGCATTCTAAAAATGTTGTGCATAAAAACACTATGCTCTGTGTGGTAAGATTATATAAGGGACCCAGACTGGTATCCATTCCAAGTTGTCATACTGACAAACTGATGCAGAATGCAGACAAGAACTCCAACAAACAAACAACACCCATAATTCACTGGTTTTTGACCTAAGTGATTATCTTTCATATCATTACAGGCAAAAGAACTCCAAAGAAGTGGTATAAGGTAAAACATAAAGGCAGGTAGATCGAATATGTCTAAAGTAAGCATATAGACATTCAACTGAGAATGGGATCTGTAGTATCCTAATTTTGTCTGGCCTTTTATCTTATTTTATTTTTATTTTTTTTATTATTTATTTTAACTTTTTAAATTTGTAATAAAATAAAAATAATATTTTTGGTTTTATAATAAAGAATAAAAGAGATTAAAAAGAAAGAAAGAAAAAAGAGAAAAATGGGAGAAAAATGAATAAAAAGGAAAGAGGGGTGCAAGATGATGAAACTGGGGGTGCCACTAGCAAAGTGAACCCCATTCCAACGCCCAGCCCACTTTCTTCTTACTTCGCGCACTCCTTTTTCTCCATACACTCCCCTGCACGCCTCCCTTGCTCCCCTTGCTGCTTCCTGCACCCCGCTTCCTTCACTCGCACACCCCAGCCCAGACTCACACTTCACGCTGCAGCCCAGCCCAAAACGCATAACCCTAAAAACTTCCATCCCACACAGCGCCTCTCTTCATTTCCTCTTTTCCTCCATCCCATGCAGCGCCTCTCTCCTCTCTCTCAACCTCATCTCTTCCTCTCCCACAATCTTCTCCACCATTCTCGGCTTCTCTCCCTCTCCTTCCCTTATCTTCATCCATATTCCTCTAAAACCTAGCCCTAGCGCCGTAACCCCATCCCCACGTTCTCTCTTCAGCTTTTCTTTCTCACCCTCACCAAAACCCTAATCCTTCACACCCAAGCGGCCGCACCACCTCCTCCTTCTCTCTCAACCTCTTCTTTCCTCTTTTGTCTTCTCAAACCCTAACCCTATTCTCGCCCCAACCTCTCTCGGCCACCACTATGATCCTCTCATCTCTTCACCCTAACCCTAAGAAACAAAACGGTCATGGCCCCAGCCTCTCCTTAAATCTCTCTCAATCAAATTTCCACCTCAAACCGAATCAACCATCATCAACGTCAATCAAGTAGAGATTTGGAGAAGTCATACAAATCTCCCCTGAAATCACCAGCTGAAGCACAAATCAGGGAGTATTCGTTCCCTTTCTCTTTTCTTTATTTTAGGTTCCCATTTTATTTCGCTGATGGGTTTTCCTTTTTGATAACAGGCATGAAGAGGTTATAAAAGCCCAGAGATGGTTTGTGAAAGGGCAGAGCGAACTCAGACGAAAAAAGAGTAGAAACAGAGGAGAAACCAGAAGAAGGAAACAAAGAGAGACAAAGACGAGATGGAGAAAGGAAAGAATTTGTGAGGGTAACCCACCCAAAATTAAACACAACTAGTCTTAGGTTTTCTTTTGGATCCCCTTCACTTTGTTTCTGTTCAATCTTCTGCAAAAAGGCTAAATACCCAGGTTTCATCCTTTTTTTTTATGTCTCTTCTGGATATGGTTCTGTAACAGAGATTAGGATCAAGAATTTCTATTGCAATTTTCTTACTTCCATTCTTTTATTTTTGTGATTGTTTGAAATTTATTCTTTGTTGTTGTTATTGTTGTTTTTCTTTACTCTGTCATTCTTTGTTGTTATCGTGGTTGTTTTTGTTGTTATTCTTTGTCGATTGCCACGGTTTGGATTGTAATTAGGTTTAGGGTTTGGCCTTCCAATGGGGCCAAACCCTAAATAGGGATCAATTTGCAAATATGTAATTAAGAGGGGCATAAATGCAAAAAAAGGTTTTTATTTGAGATTTTGTTCCATATATACATGTTTTAGGGTTTGGTCTTCCAACGGGGCCAAACCCTAAATAGGGACCAATTTGCAATTATCATATTAAAGTAGGACTTGAAAGCAAAATTGAAATTTCTGGGTTTGGTTTGGTCTTCCCATGGGGCCAAACCCAAACCAGGGACTTAGTTACAATTTAATTTTTATTTCATAAATCATTATAAATGAATAGGAGATTAATGAGGGGGCTTAAAAGCAAAAAAAGGGAAGTTCTCATTTTTGTCTACATGTTTCTTTTTCTATATAATTAGTTTTTACTTTTTAGGTTTTTTTTCTTATATTTATTATTTCTGTTACATTAAACAAGAATAAATAATAATTTGTATATAATGGTTGAGTTTTCCTTTTACTAAGTTTCCTTTTATAACCTTTCTAATATGGTGATTAATAAACTTGTACTTTTCAGAAAATTTATTTGGGAATAATTCATTTAATGGTAAGCAAGTATTTTTTAAACAATAGAAAGGGTACCAATCTTTATGGGCGTCTTAGGGGTGCTAACACCTTCCTTAAGTGTAAATAACTCCCGGGCTCAAAATCTGGTTCAAAGACTATTTTTTCAAATTATTCTCATAAAAAGGCTTTTCGTATTGTTTTTCCTTAATAAACCTTAGGTGGCGGCTCCATTTAATTTTTAGGGTGGTTGTCACAGCTGGCGACTTCACTGGGGGCCTTTAGAAAGTTAGGCCCTATGATTGTTTATATGATTTGTTTGCCTTATTAAATGAATTATTTCCTTTTTGTTTTTATTCGTTCATTTGTATATATGTTTGTATACGTGAATCCTAGGATAGAAAATATGCATTAAAAAATTTATTTTTCTATTTTTATTTTTGTTTGTGATTCATTCTCTTTCATTTGTTTTTTTTCTTGTAAATATTACGTATGTTTATGCATTTGAAACCTTAGGGTAGAAGACATGTATATATATTGTTTTATTTATTTTGCAGTAGGTAGTTTTAAGTTTGCTCCTTCACACACTTCACTTTATACACTTTATTTACACACACTTTGAGTGGGTGCCCTATACCCGGGCCCGAGTGAATCTTAAGTTAGGAGAGGCTATGTAGTGGGTGCTCTGCTGGACGTATGGCCAGTGGGTTCCTATGAAAGTCTCACCTAGAGTTTGGCTCCATTTGAGAAAAAACCATACTTTAATAATATACTTATTATTGGTGGTAACATTTTCAAATAGGACCCTTGGCTCTAGGGACCTTTTAGATTAGTATCTTAAATCCACCCAATGGAAAGACACTTAATATAAACCCTAGATCCTTTTAAGGAGCTACCGGCCCATATCACAAAAAGAGCATACCTTATCTGATTTACCACGTGACAAAAGATCTTAGGAAATACCGGCCTATTTCACAAGGGGCACACTCTGCCCGTTTTTTTTCTTCATCCATTTATTTTCCATTCACATTTCAAAAATTATGAAAGATAATAAATGATATTTTTCTCTAAAAAATATTATTTGTTATTCTTCTTTGCAAAAAAAAAAAAGACAGTTTCAAAAAATATTTTCCCTTCTCATTCTTTTTCCCTCTAAAAGATAAATTTTCGAAAAAAAAAGCATTTTCTCTTTTTTTTTGGCGACATTTCTCATTATCATTGCATTCATTTTATTTTTATAGAAAAAAATAAATAAATAAAATGTTTCTCCTTTCTCCATCATATTCTTTTGCATGAAATGTACATACAAAAAAAAATTCATGACATGCATAATCATGGCATCTTCATAACATAACTCATTTTTTCCCTCCACAGAAAATAGATACAAATAAGCTTTCCCTACATCCCTACCGGACTTAAGCCCAATCTAGACTCATGGACTTGTTGGAACAGAATCAGCAAGCGATGAGAGAAGAACTCGACCAAATCAAGGGTAAGATGGACAAGATATTGGACCTCTTGCAGAGCTTGGGTGCAAAATTGACCATTAATGAGAACCATTCCATCAGCACTAATGAGTATCGAGAGGCTTCCAATGGCTCATCAGGAGACCCCCTAGATCAGGAGAGACTCCAAATTGTGGAAGATAGGCTGAAAGCAATTGAAGAGGCAAATCATATTGGGTTCAAAGCTTCAGAAGCATGTTTGGTCCTGGACGTGGTAATTCCTCCAAAATTCAAAGTTCCTGAGTTCGTCAAGTATGAAGGTTTAACTTGTCCAAAAAGCCACCTCATCATGTACTGCCGGAAGATGGCCTCCTGCTCCAGTAATGATAAGCTCCTAATCCACTTCTTCCAAGAGAGTCTTACCGGGGCATCCCTTTGCGATGGTATATGCAGTTAGAGCGGTCTAAAATCAACTCGTGGAAGGATTTAGCTAATGCTTTCGTCAGACAATATAAATACAATATGGACATGGCTCCCAGTCGTAATCAGTTGCAAAGCATGAAGAAAAAGACAGTGAGAGCTATAAGGAATATGCTCAGAGATGGAGAAGCATGGCTACTCAGGTGGAGCCACCCTTGTCAGACAAAGAAATGATTGACACGTTCATGGACACGCTCCAATCCCCCTTTTATGATATGATGATTGGAAGTATGTTCTCAAGCTTCTCTGACTTGATCGTCATAGGGGAGCGTGTGGAAATAGGGATGCAAAATGGAAGATCCATAATAATACTTCATCATCCCACGCTCAAAAGCCCTTCGTCAAGAGAAAGAAAGAAGGAGAGACTAACGCGGTAAGTAGTGCCCCTCTATACGTTGCGGCAACTATCACGCCTAAGTCTCCTGTTCAAATGACATCCTTCGCTTCTGATAGTCAAGGAGGTCAGAACCCCAATCAACCGAGAGCTCATAACCCTCAAGGGAGAAAGCCGGTCCAGTTTGATCCGATCCCCATGACTTACAAAGATCTCTATCAGCATTTACTCAAAAACTCATTGGTAGTCCCTTGCCCGCAAAAGCCTATGGAACCACCTTACCCAAAATGGTATAACCGGGACGCCACCTGTGAATACCATGCTGGGGCAGCGGGTCACTCTATAGAAGAATGTGGGGCTATGAAGTTCAAAGTTCAAGATCTGATAAATGCCAAGTGGTTGAGTTTCCAAGACAATAATCCCAATGTGGGGAACAACCCGTTACCTAACCACGGGAATGCATCAGTAAATATGATAGACAATGAGCACGAAGGAAGAATAATAAAAGATGTCGCTGAGATAAAAACCCCTATAAGAAAAGTGTTCACCGAACTTTGCAAGGCTGGTTTGATAGAAGGAACAGATATTAGCAGGACCTGTGATGAAAATCTTTTGTCTAATGAAGAATGTGAGGAATTTAAAAGTATCCTCCAAAAACTGCTTGATACAAACATAGTTCAAGTTATCTCTCAGAGAGAAGAAGAAGTATCTATGATCCAATCTGCTCAAAGTTCGGGAACCACGGTCCCAAAGCCCTTGGTGGTTCAATTCTCTAGAAATACATCCCCCACAATGCCTAATGCTCCCAAAGCTATTACTGTTCAAGTACCATCTCCTTTTCCGTATAAGGAAGACAAGGCAGTTCCTTGGATATATGATGTAAAAGTCCAAGTTGAAGGGAGTAATACACAACCAAGCATTCCGACTGTGACCAACATTGTGGGAATAGGCGGGATGAATCGGAGTGGGCGGATTTATGCCCCTGAAAAAGAACCAACAAAAGTAGCCGCAAAAGGACAGGTAAAAGATCAAAACAAGGAAAAAGAAGTTGTGGTAGATGAAGGAGACATAGGGAAGGAGGACAAGAAAGAGGCCTCCCGTGTGGAAGTTGCTGAATTCCTCAAATTCATTCAACAGAGTGAGTATAAGGTGATAGATCAATTAAACCGCACACTAGCGAGAGTTTCTCTACTTGCCCTATTAATGCACTCTGAGAGTCACAGGAAAGTATTGATGAAAATCCTGAATGAAGCCCATGTATCTCAAAATATCACCATGAATCAGTTCGGCGACCTAGTTGGCAATATCGCCGCATGCAACTACCTTTATTTTAATGATGAAGAAATGCCTGCAGAAGGTAGAGGACACAACAAAGCACTACATATCTCGGTTCAGTGTAAAGAGCACCTTATAGCTAAAGTCCTTGTAGACAATGGATCCTCCCTGAATGTGATGCCTAAATCTACCTTGGATAAGTTGCCCATTGACAAGACCCATATGAAGCCCAGCTCTGTGCTCGTGAGAGCCTTTGATGGTTCAAAAAGAGAAGTAATGGGTGAGATTGAGCTACCAATCCAGATTGGCCCTTTCACTTTTGCTGTTAATTTCCAAGTAATGGACATCAAGCCCAGCTATAGTTGCTTGTTAGGAAGACCTTGGATTCATTCTGCTGGGGTAGTACCATCAACTCTGCACCAAAAATTGAAGTTTGTGGTGGATGATAAGTTGATTATCGTATCCGGAGAGGAAGACCTGCTGGTAAGCAAGCCAACATCGACGCGTTATATTGAAGCTGCTGAAGAAGCCCTTGGGAAATCATTTCAGGCACTGGAAATGGTCGATAGCGCTTATGTAGTGTTTACAGCTAAAGAACCCTGCCTATCCAACAACGCCCTAATGGTGGGCAAAGTCGTGCTAAAGGGAGGATATCAGCTAGGAAAAGGACTGGGAAAAAGTCAGGAAGGCATTACCTCAATCCTAAGAATTCCTGAAAACAAACACCGATACGGCTTGGGATTTGTCCCCACTCAAGAGGACAGGGAAAGAGCAATCGAAGCAAGGAGAGAAAAGAGGAAGGCTCGGCTTGAAAATCGGGAACCCGAGTTTGGGAAAACGTCCATCTGCGATCTTCGTCAGAGCTTTCGTAGCGCTGGATGGATCTATGCGGATCAAGTGACTGCTGTAGAAGAGGACCTTGCTGTTCCTAAAGAGGAATGGGTTCGCCCATGTTCCTCAATACCTTGCAATTGGGAGATCGTGGAAAATCCTAGGATCCTTAATGCATTTTCAATGTAATCCATTTAATGCTCACCTCTCTGCTCAGCCCGAGGCGGCAGGGGAAATGTTAAAGGGCCCCGCATGTTTTTCATAAGCATATTTTGAATATTAATAAAATGCATTTTGATTTTATCCCAAGTGTCTCTTTTTCTTTTCCTCCCTACTTCCTTTCCTTACCCTCTCCTTATTGCTAACCTTGATAATGCAGGCTCATGGATAATACTTTTGAAAACGATTGTCTTTGAAATCTCGTTACGATTTTGATTGCCTAATTAATCATCTTGTGAAGACTATGAAGAAGACTGTCCCGATACAGATCTTCCCCCTGAATTAATGAGACTTATAGAAGGGAAGTCCAGAAAGATCGAACCTCACGAAGAATCGACTGAGTTGATTAATTTGGGAACTGAAGAAGACAAAAAAGAAGTCAAAGTTGGTGTTACCATGTCACAGGAATTAAGAGCTAAACTGATTCAACTCCTTCGAGATTATAAAGACGTATTTGCCTGGTCTTACCAAGACATGCCAGGGTTGGATACTGATATTGTAGAACACAAACTACCTCTTAAACCTGATTGCCCTCCTGTCAAACAGAAATTGAGACGCATGAGACCTGATATGTCCTTAAAGATTAGGGAAGAAGTTAAGAAACAATTTGATGCCGAATTTTTTGCCGTGGCTAAATACCCCCAATGGGTTGCTAATATTGTCCCTGTTCCAAAAAAGGGTGGAAAGGTTCGAATGTGTGTTGATTACCGGGACCTTAATAAAGCAAGTCCCAAAGACGACTTCCCTTTGCCTCACATTGATGTTCTGGTGGATAATACAGGTCATCACTCCTTTTTCACTTTCATGGATGGTTTCTCTGGGTATAATCAAATTAAAATGGCCAGAGAAGATATGGAGAAAACTACATTTATTACAACTTGGGGGACTTTCTGCTACAAGGTGATGCCTTTTGGATTGAAAAATGCTGGGGCAACATATCAAAGGGCAATGGTGACTCTATTTCATGACATGATCCATAAGGAAATAGAGGTCTACGTGGACGATATGATCGCTAAGTCGCAAACTGAAGAAAGTCATATAATTGATTTACGGAAACTTTTTGAGCGATTGAGAAAGTTTCGCATAAGACTTAATCCTGCCAAGTGTAACTTTGGTGTCCGGTCAGGTAGAGTGCTGGGATTCATTGTAAGTCAGAAAGGAATAGAAGTTGATCTGGAAAAAGTAAAAGCCATCTTAGAGATGCCAGCTCCTCGAACAGAAATGGAAGTTCGTGGTTTTCTAGGGAGGTTAAACTATATTTCCCGGTTTATATCACAACTCACTGACACTTGTGAGCCAATTTTCAAGTTGTTGCGCAAGGACCAAACTATCAAATGGAATGAGAAATGCCGAGAGGCTTTCGACAAAATCAAGCAATACCTACAAAAACCCCCTGTGTTAGTACCTCCAGTACCAGGCAGGCCATTAATCCTCTATTTGACAGTGTTAGACGAATCTATGGGGTGTGTACTTGGACAACATGATGAAACGGGTAAAAGAGAACGTGCCATTTACTACTTGAGTAAGAAGTTTACAAGCTATGAAGGTAATTATTCGATATTGGAGCGTACCTGTTGCGCCCTGGCGTGGGCCGCCCACCGGCTAAGACAATATATGCTTTCTCATACAACTTGGTTGGTGTCAAAAATGGACCCGATCAAATATGTATTCGAGAAACCTGCTCTCACTGGAAGGATTGCCCGGCGGCAGATGCTATTATCCGAGTACGATATTCAATACGTCTCTCAGAAGGTCGTCAAAGGTAGTGCCCTCGCCGAACACTTAGCCAATCAACCAGTAGATGGCCATTCACCTGTCCACTATGAATTTCCTGATGAGGATGTAATGTCCAACGAAAAAGAAGAATCAAGAAACGGAGAGTGGACCATGATGTTCGACGGGGCTTCCAATGCATTGGGGCGTGAAATCGGGGTAGTACTAATTTCTCCAGAAAGCCAGTACACTCCTGTAACGGCTCGCTTGTGTTTCAGTTGTACCAATAACATGGCAGAATATGAGGCGTGTGTCATGGGAATCAGAGCTGCCATAGAAACTAAGGTCAAAGTCCTAAAAGTATATGGGGATTCTGCCCTAGTTATCAACCAGTTGAATGGAGAATGGGAAACTCGAGATTCTAAGTTAATCCCTTACTACGAGTATATCCAAGAACTCGTCGAATCCTTTGATAGGATCACGTTTCAACATATTCCACGAGAAGATAATCAGTTGGCTGATGCACTAGCCACGCTGTCATTTATGTTCCGAATAAACTGTGACAAGGAAATGCCTCTCATCCTGATGGAAAGCCGTGCTAATCCCGCTTATTGCCAGGTGATAAAAGAAGAATCCGACGGAAAACCGTGATACCACGACATCAAGTGCTACCTCAAAAGCAAGGAATACCCTTCGGGCGCCTCAGAGAACGATAAGCAAACTTTGAGGAGGCTTGCTATGAGTTTCTTTTTGAACGGTGACATACTCTACAAAAGAAATCACGACATGGTACTCCTCCGGTGTGTGGACTCTGCAGAAGCAAGACGAATTCTTGACGACGTCCACGAAGGTTCCTTTGGGACCCATGCCAACGACCACACAATGGCTCGGAAGATTCTCAGAGCTGGGTATTATTGGCTTTCAATGGAAAGTGACTGCATCAAGCATGTGAGGAAATGTCATAAGTGTCAGACTTATGCTGATAATATTCATATACCTCCAACTTCCCTAAACGTCCTCAATGCACCCTGGCCATTCTCCATGTGGGGTTTGGATGTCATAGGAATGATTGAACCAAATGCCTCTAACGGACACCGATTCATCCTCGTGGCCATTGATTACTTCACAAAGTGGGTCGAAGCAGTCTCCTATACCAATGTGACTCACAGTGTTGTGGTCAAGTTCATTAAAAAAGAAATAATTTGTCGGTATGGTTTACCAAGGAAGATCATCACGGACAATGGGACTAATTTAAACAATAAGATGATGAAAGAGTTGTGCGATGACTTCAAAATTCAACATCACAATTCTTCTCCATATCGTCCAAAGATTAATGGGGTAGTAGAAGCGGCCAACAAAAATATTAAGAAAATTATTCAGAAAATGGTGGTAACTTACAAGGATTGGCACGAGATGCTCCCTTTTGCTTTACACGGGTACCGAACTTCTGTACGCACTTCAACAGGGGCAACACCTTTTTCTCTAGTATACGGGATGGAAGCAGTACTCCCCATAGAGGTAGAAATCCCTTCTTTAAGGGTGATTATTGAAACCAAGCTCGAAGAAGCCGAATGGGTCCAGACACGATATGACCAGTTAAATCTTATAGAAGAGAAAAGGTTAGAAGCAATTTATCATGGCCAATTATACCAAAAGAGACTCAAGAGAGCGTACGAGAAAAAGGTACGTCATCGAGAATTCATAGAAGGGGAATTGGTATTAAAGAAGATTCTACCTATTCAAAAAGACCAACGCGGAAAATGGACTCCAAATTATGAAGGTCCATATATAGTGAAAAAAGCATTCTCGGGAGGAGGCCTCATTCTTACAGATATGGAGGGGCATGACCTACCACTGCCGATAAACTCAGATGCAGTCAAGAAATACTATGTCTAGAATGGCACAATACCCCCCAACAAAAAAAAGGAGCTCGCTAGGCCGAAAACCTGAAAGGGCGGTCTAGGCAAAAGTTAGAGCGACCTGGTAGGTTGAAAACCCGAAAGGGCAGCCTAGGCAAAAATTAAGGCCAAATAAAAGTGCTAGGTCGAAAACTCACAAAGAGCGGCCTGAGCAAAGCCAACCTGAATGCGTCAAAAGTAGCCAGAATTGAGCCCTGACCAATTGGGGCAGAGATGGTCAAAGCCCGACCCACAGACACAAATTTTGAAGTTGATCAAGAAGGCAATCGAGTGCGAATCACGAAGCAGCGATGCGATTTGTTTTCAAAGGGATTATATGTAGAGTGATATTTCTCACCGGTTTCTAATTTAGCGAACCGCAATTTGTTACATTTGTAATATTGTATCTCCCCCATCATAGTGGAGATTCATTCTTATCCATATTGCCATTGGCACAATAGAATGCTTATTTCAGCCTCTCCAAATTCGATTCGGGATTTTATCAATTTGTATTTTCTTTCTAGAGAAATCTGTGCTAAAAAACAAACATGTGCAAACCAAGACATAAGAGCATTGTATAATTATTGAAAATTCTAAAAGGATCTAAGGAATTTGACGTCTTCACATTAAGGAAAAGAGCTAGTAAGGCACCTCACCTAATGCAAAATCATCAATGTTGAATACGCTACGAAAGGGCCAACTAAATTGTTCAGAACTCGCCAATTAAAGAGATCTGGAGCTAACTTATCAAGAAAAGTTTCAGAAGTAGTCAAGAGGATACTGCTTATCCCTGATAAAGCAAATAATACTCATGCATGACATGCTATTCACTGCATCTTGCATGTTCACCAATACTTTTAGGTCCACAACCCACCTTCAAAATCATTTCTCTAAAAATAAAATTTTTCATGCATGACATACCTTTCATTGCATCCTACATGACCATCAAAGTTTTTGGGTCCATTGACCTACCCTCTCAAAGGTTACATACAGTTAGTCTGTTGTTACTTGGTAAGAACTAGTACTCAGTCTATTCAATCTATTAGCATGAGTTAGGGAACCTGTCCTACACCCTGCTGGGAATCTGACCCACCACCTTGGGAATCTGACCCAAGCCTGTACTTGGGAACCTGACCCGCGTCTCAGATCTTTCTCAATTATGGAAATCGATCCACACCTTTTAACCAGAGTTAGGGGTCTGATCTACACCTTGTCGGGAATCTGACCCAAACTGTTTCGAGTGACAGAGAAGCTCGTAAACTGGACGTTCACCTGTAATAGGAAAACCAATCCGTACTTTAGCAAGAGTTAGATTCTGACCTACACCTTGCCGGGAATCTGATCCGAACCTATATCGAGTAATAGAGAAACTCATATTACGGACATTCCTTAAAGTAATGTAGTCAATTCGTACCTTTTAGCAAGAGTTAAGAACCTGACTTACCCTTGTTGGGAATCTGACCCAAACTTGTGTCGAGTGACGAAGAAGCTCGCACCCCAGACTTACCCTAAGTAGGGAAATAATCAATACCAAAGATGTAAGAGTTTGGAACCAAACCTATGCCTTACCGGGAATTCACTAGGAACCGAACCTAGAATCTCTCACCAATTTTGTAAGAGTTAGGAACTAAACCTATGCCTTACTGGGAATTCACTAGGAATCAGACCTAGAATCCCAAAGCAAAGTCGGGAGCCAATCTCGCATCCTCAAACAATTTCGTTCTGGACAAAATTAGAGACCTTTATCCTTAATTACCTTTTACAACGAAGGCACGGAGACCTTCGAGTAAAATATAATTAAGGAGGGGCAGCTGTAGTATCCTAATTTTGTACGGCCTTTTATCTTTTTCTATTTTTATTTTTTTTATTATTTATTTTAACTTTTTAAATTTGTAATAAAATAAAAATAATATTTTTGGTTTTATAATAAAGAATAAAAGAGATTAAAAAGAAAGAAAGGAAAAAGAGAAAAATGGGAGAAAAATGAATAAAAAGGAAAGAGGGGTGCAAGATGATGAAACTGGGGGTGCCACTAGCAAAGAGAACCCCATTCCAACGCCCAGCCCACTTTCTTCTTACTTCGCGCACCCCTTTTTCTCCATACACTCCCCTGCACGCCTCCCTTGCTCCCCTTGCTGCTTCCTGCACCCCGCTTCCTTCACTCGCACACCCCAGCCCAGACTCACACTTCACGCTGCAGCCCAGCCCAAAACGCATAACCCTAAAAACTTCCATCCCACGCAGCACCTCTCTTCATTTCCTCTTTTCCTTCATCCCACGCAGCGCCTCTCTCCTCTCTCTCAACCTCATCCCTTCCTCTCCCACAATCTTCTCCACCATTCTCGGCCTCTCTCCCTCTCTTTCCCTCATCTTCATCCATATTCCTCTAAAACCTAACCCTAGCGCCGTAACCCCATCCCCACGTTCTCTCTTCATCCTTTCTTTCTCACCCTCACCAAAACCCTAATCCTTCACACCCAAGCGGCCGCACCACCTCCTCCTTCTCTCTCAACCTCTTTTTTCCTCTTTTGTCTTCTCAAACCCTAACCCTATTCTCGCCCCAACCTCTCTCGGCCACCACTATGATCCTCTCATCTCTTCACCCTAACCCTAAGAAACAAAACGGCCGCAGCCCCAGCCTCTCCTTAAATCTCTCTCAATCAAATTTCCCCCTCAAACCGAATCAACCATCATCAACGTCAATCAAGTAGAGATTTGGAGAAGTCATACAAATCTCCCCTGAAATCACCAGCTGAAGACACAAATCAGGGAGTATTCATTCCCTTTCTCTTTTCTTTATTTTAGGTTCCCATTTTATTTCGCTGATGGGTTTTCCTTTTTGATAACAGGCATGAAGAGGTTATAAAAGCCCTTAGATGGTTCGTGAAAGGGCAGAGCGAACTCGGACGAAAAAAGAGTAGAAACAGAGGAGAAACCAGAAGAAGGAAAGAAAGAGAGACAAAGACGAGAAGGAGAAAGGAAAGAATTTGTGAGGGTAACCCACCCAAAATTAAACACTACTAGTCTTAGGTTTTCTTTTGGATCCCCTTCACTTTGTTTCTGTTCAATTTTCTACAAAAAGGCTAAATACCCAGGTTTCATCCTTTTTTTTTTATGTCTCTTCTGGATATGGTTCTGTAACAGAGATTAGGATCAAGAATTTCTATTTCAATTTTCTTACTTCCATCCTTTTATTTTTGTGATTGTTTGAAATTTATTCTTTGTTGTTGTTATTGTTGTTTTTGCTGCTATTGTCATTGCTGTTGTTATCGTGGTTGTTGTTGTTGTTATTGCTGTCAGTGCCCACGGTTTGGATTGTAATTAGGTCTAGGGTTTGGCCTTCCAATGGGGCCAAACCCTAAATAGGGATCAATTTGCAAATATGTAATTAAGAGGGGCATAAATGCAAAAAAAGGTTTTTCTTTGAGATTCTGTTCCATATATACATGTTTTAGGGGTTGGTCTTCCAACGGGGCCAAACCCTAAATAGGGACCAATTTGCAATTATCATATTAAAGTAGGACTTGAAAGCAAAATTGAAATTTCTGGGTTTGGTTTGGTCTTCCAACGGGGCCAAACCCAAACCAGGGACTTAGTTGCAATTTACTTTTTATTTCATAAATCATTATAAATGAATAGGAGATTAATGAGGGGGCTTAAAAGCAAAAAAAGAGAAGTTCTCATTTTTGTCTACATGTTTCTTTTTCTATATAATTAGTTTTTACTTTTTAGGTTTTTTTTCTTATATTTATTATTTCTGTTACATTAAACAAGAATAAATAATAATTTGTATATAATGGTTGAGTTTTCCTTTTACTAAGTTTCCTTTTATAACCTTTCTAATATGGTGATTAATAAACTTATATTTTTCAGAAAATTTATTTGGGAATAATTCATTTAATGGTAAGCAAGTATTTTTTAAACAATAAAAAGGGTACCATTCTTTATGGGCATCTTAGGGGTGCTAACACCTTCCTTAAGCGTAAATAACTCCCGGGCTCAAAATCTGGTTCAAAGACTATTTTTTCAAATTATTCTCATAAAAAGGTTTTTCCTATTGTTTTTCCTTAATAAACTTTAGGTGGCACTCCATTTAATTTTTAGGGTGGTTGTCACAGGATCAATCCTAAATAAGTAAAAAAAAATAGTCTCTCCTGATTCCAAACTTGTTATACCTTGCTAATATCCTCCAGAAGGAATTTTTCTGAATCCCCAGAAAGCAAATTTGGCCTCACCTCTACAAATAACACCATCCACTGGAAATAAAATTCACCAAAAAACTTAATGAAGCAAATAAATTTCTTAATCCAACAAATAAATACCATAAAACATAAATAATTCCCCAAAAAAAAAAAACCAAACTTGCCAACAAATGAACAAAGTGTTACTATTTGTATGACTCACAGAGGTAGTGTCCGCCCAAAGCTACGAGACGAATCCCAAGGTAAGAACAGAGCGAATACTTATCACCTGCTTCACCAACAAATTTGACCTTCTTGTCACTTGTTTACCTCTTCTTAATCTCAGCTTACTATCAAATTTCACAAGTTGATCCTCTTTTCTCAAATCAACTTTGTCATCTCCATCTCCGTCGCCAGTATTTACTCTAGATAAATTGCAAATGGCAAGAAATTTGAATAAAACGTGGCACAATTGCCTATCACATGAAATATAGGCAATTGTGTCTTGTTGTCTAAAACATTAACATGATTTAGACAACACGACACAATTCCTATATTTATTAGGCCTTCAACATGTTTTATTCAAATCAAAGCTGCAACCCCTTGATGGCATGCTGAGGCTACTTCCATTGGACTAGAGGTAAGGGATGAGGTGGGGGACTGTTGTAAGGGAGACTGAAAGGGGAGGAGGCATGGTTGGAGTTGCAGGGGAGTGGTGGAGTTGGAGGGGGAGTGGATGGGTTTGCTAGAGGTAAGAGATGAGGATTTTTTTGGATAGAAAGAAGTATTCTCCCTCCCTTCTTCATTCTTCCTCCTTCACCTTGCCTCCTTTTTCGTCTTTCCTCTTTTTCATTATTTTCCTTCTTTCATCTCTTATACTTCGCACAACTGAACCAAAAACAGATGACGAACATAATGGCAGCAGTGAAAGAAGAAGAGGCCGTGAACGACGCACAAATTTTAGGGTTTTTAACCAAAAATTAACAAGTTTCCAGACTCGCGAACATGGCTCGATTCCACGGGCTAGCACGGCGACTCTACCCGTTCCTATCAAAAACCGATTCTGTTCCAACGCAGACTCGTTCAGCAGATGCAACATCGCGATTTTGTTGTCAGTTTTTCACACTAGGCGTTGTTTCTCTTGTAGGTTTAGGGTTTATAAAAGAAAAAAGGAGGAGAAGAGAGGAAGAGGGAGTGGCTGCCGTGACCATCTCCTAGGTTAGGGTTTAATGGTGGAGGGATGAAGGAAAGAGAGAACAAGAGACAGGAGGGAGGATCCAAAAATGGGGGAGAGAATGGGGGGAGTGGCTCCAGTGTGAAATGAGAGAGGGAGAGTTTGTGAGAAAGAAGAAAGGTTTCTTATTTCGAAAGAAGCGTACCTTTTGCGTGTTCCGTTTCTGATTTATTTAGGTGTGAATATTAGCTAGCGCTTCCTCAAGGAAGCACTAGTGAAGATCAGCTAATAGACAGCGCTTTTCCCCGAAAGCGCTAGCAAATATCAGATAAAAGACAGTGCTTTCCTCAGGAAGCGCTAGTGAAGGCCTTAGGCGTCTTTCTAACCGCGTTTAATAGAAGAAGCGTTGTCTATTTGTTAGTTTTAACTAGCACCTACCCTAGGAAGTGCTAGTAAAGACCAACACGTATTTTTAGCCAGCGCTTTTAGAATGAAGTGATGTTTAAGGTGGTGCCTTTTTACTAAAAATCTGTCGTAGGATAAGTTAAAGTGTTAAATTCACATTAATTTTCAAATCATAAACTTACATTGATTATATATTCTTTTTTACTTTTTTTAATTTAATGGCTATAACTGTATTATCATTCTTCATTAAAGTTAGATTTTAATATGTTTATTTGAATTATATTCCCTTAACTTTAAATTTAAATAACATTTGTGTTTGTTAATATTATAATTATAATTTTTGTAATTAAGTTATAAAATATTATAACTTCAACTTGATATGATAGTATTATAATATACTAATTTTTGTATGTTAATATTATAATTATAAATTTAAAAGAATAACTTTTTTTATTCAGTTATGTAGCACAATTATTCTTAAGTGTAAATATGTGTGGCATTACATAATAAGTAGAAATTCAAAAGATTGTGAGCATAAATGCGTGAATTTCTATATCCAATAATGACATGAGATAGAAATGATTTTCTAAATAAATATAGAACTAGAATGAATACATAATAAACAAACATTTCTCAAATTTTAAAAAGAGTAAGATGAAGTGGTTTCATCCTCGTCAACATCAAGGGTTTAGCACATAATAGTCAAGCAACATTATTTTATTAAACATTATAATAAAAAATGAGTGTTTAGTATTCAATTCATTCAAAAAAAACACCAATAGGTTGATATATTCATAAAACTGCTTTTGAAGACATGTTTAGGTCCATAAGAAATAATCTGAACATACGTTGTATCTCTTAATGAATTATTTGTGCATAGCTTAAGTATGTTGGAATATGAAATATTGTTTGCATGCAATATCTATAAAAAGTATGGAATAATTATGCTTAATATCTCTATAATGTTTACACTATTTGTGTGAACGTAGTATGGCAGATTGAAACATGAGTCTAAGTATGCTATTAGTTAAGTTGACAGACGAAAATGTAAATAATGATGAAAACAGACACAGACGGAAGGAGAAATAGAGTCTAAGTCTGAGTATGCTAATCTGGAAGACACAGATACAAATATAAATGCATGCTGAAGCAGATGAACAAAGTGACAGACACAATTATCAGAATCAAAAGCACGAAAAATGTTTTGTTGTTAATGTGTACTCCAAATGTGGCCTGCGAAAAAACGAAAAATGTGGAGTCATATTATTATGTCTAAAAGAGGCTTCGGGAGGGGTCTCTGGTGTGTCTTGGGAGACTTTAATTCGGTAAAAATCCCTACTAAGAGACAAGGTATTACTGGATCTGAGCAGCTGTTTGGTCGGGTGGAACTTCAGGAGTTTGGCGACTTCATCGAAGCTACGTAGCTTTCCGACCTAACCTTACTTGGACGATGTTTCACTTGGTTCCAACCAAATGGTCGTGCAATGAGTCACCTATCTAACATCTTCAATTTTCTAACCTTGCTTAATGTGTGATTGTGTGTGTATAAGTGTATTTGTGTGAACCTAGATGTGTATATTGGGGTTTGTCAACGTCTTTGAGTGTTCAGCTGTGTGTTCGCTTTCTGTGCCTTTATGTAAGGGCAAGTGTCAGACTTGTGAGGTTTTGGATGGTAAAAAGAGGTACAGAAGTGTTTGATATTATTTTAGTATTAGTATTAAAAGCCTCGTGAAATTTGAGATCAATCAGAGCTAGAATTAGGGTTTTGTATTTTTGTAACCTAGAGCCAGTGCGAGTTTTTGAGTGAGTAATTGGGATTCTAAATCCTTAATTCTGAGATCAATCATGTGTCCTATGTGTTTAGAAAGATGTTTAAATGTTATGGTATCAAGTTCTGGGTCATACGAGTGTTAGAATCGAAGAAATCGCGCGAAAACGGAACCTACTGCACAAGTGCGCGTCACGCGCTTTAGAAAGATGTTTAAATGTTAGGGTATCAAGTTCTGGGTCATACGAGCGTCAGAATCGAAGAAATCGCGCGAAAACGGAACCTACTGCGCAGGTGCGCGTCACGCGCTCCTAATAAGCCTTGAAACGCGCGTGACGCGCACTGATCCATGTGTACCATCAGTTTGGATTCTTCTATGACACGTGGCACATTTTGATTGGAACAACGTGATCTCTGAGGAAGCGACACGTGGCACACATGCGGGAGAGTACTTTGTGCTGAAGGAACTGCCTCAGACACGCGTAGCTCACGTACAAAAGCGCGTGGCGCATGCTGATCCTTTCTGATCCGTCTTTGTGATTTCGAGGGCGCGCGCGCGTCGATTTCCGTGACGCGTGCCCAGCAGTTAACTTTTTCTATTGAGGGAACTTTCACTATTTCTGATCCTTTTTTCTTCTTTCCTTCTTCAACCATGACCTTAATACTTCCTCCAAGCCAGAGAACCACCATTGATGAGATTTTAAGGTTTGGTAATCCAATCCCAAGCCATCTCAAGTGTCGGTTCAATCGTTTGACTCTACCGATTCATTTGTTGCTGTTCATGCTTTTTAGGGCTTATCTCCGAGCGAGGTTTTGCCAAGGTAAACCTAAGCACCTAAAAGTTCTATTCCTCTATTTCAATCTGATCTTGTGATTAGGATTCAAGGTTCTCCAGTTTAACCCTACTCAGACTGTTTTGGACCCCGGTTTGACCGAACGGGTACCAAACGAGCTAGGGTGTTACCGAAACTCCCAGAGGGGTTTCCATACATCACAAAATAGAGGGTGAGACCCCTGTTTTAAGTATGTATGATGGAGAATTCGTGGTCCCTTGTTTGTGTTCATTGTCCCTAATTAACTGTTCTTCGTATTTTAGGGTTTTGGTGCAAGTGCGGGTACCGAACGTCCGTGAAAGCTTGCCAGAAGTTGGAGTTGGCTAAGTTGGATTCTTAGAACCCTTAGAACAGGGACTGGCTATGAACTCCCTTGTATTTTTACAATTCCATAGTTTGCTCTAATTCTAATCCGAGTGCGTTTTTGTGTTTCTGGTGAAATATGGATTGTGCGGGTGTGCTCGGTGGAATTTTTGGACAACATATTATATTTTAACTTTGAGGGGCAGAGACTAAACTTAGGAGGAAAAGGTGATTGAAGTGCTTGTGTGTCCGTGGTTGAGGCTTTAGGAGTTATAGAACGCCGAGTTCACGCTTTGGAATCCAGGTGGGAGTAAGAATACATTTTTACCGGGATTGCTAGTGTAGAATAATATACATCGTATGCGTAGGGTACCTAAGCCCTACTAGAGGTTGAGGTTAGTAACACCTAAGGATAGGGGTTACGGTTTAGGGTATCTGAGGACAGGTGTTGTGAACCCATCAACCAACATAGGAGCAATATTGTGTGTTTCAGGTCTAGTGTTTGTGAATACATGCCTTGACAGGATGATTTTGATGATTGACAAAAGGGAGTCTTGCAAATAGTCAACCGTGCAAAAAGTGGAAAAGAATACCAAGACGCGTATCAAGAATGATTGTTTCTCAAGTCTTTGGGTTCTGGGTATTTATTTATCTTTATTAAGACAATTTGTAAGTAGTAATAAAAAGCTCTCAATTAAAATTAAATCACACACGCACAAAATATTTTGACATGCATATCTCGTGTCGGATGTCGAGCTGAGGAAGTCGGATGTCGAGCTGAGGAGGAAGCCGCGTGTCGAGGTCTGAGGAAGTCGTATGTCGAACTGAGGAGGAAGTCGCGTGTCGAGCTGAGGAAATCGGATGTCTAGCTGAGGAGGAAGTCAGATGTTGAGCTCTGAGGAAGTCGTATGTCGAACTGAGGAGGAAGTCGAGGTGATGAGGTCTTGTATCGAGCTATGAGAACCGAGCTGATGAGGAGGTCGGATGCCCACTGAGCTCCGAGGTCGTGGGCCGAGGTCTTTGCCGAGCCGCTCGTGAGGTCATATGCCGAGCCGCGGTCGAGGTCGTCTCTCGAGCCGTGTGGCGAGGTCGCCTGCCGAGCCGCCTTCGTGAGGTCGTCTGGCCGAGCCGCCTTCGTGAGGTCGTATGCCGAGTCGTCTCCGTGTTTTCAATTTCTTTATTTCAAAACGCAACGGGCAGATTTTTCTTCCAACGGACAAATCAAAACGCAACGGGCAAATGCTCCAACGGTCATTTCGACGCTCACCCATTGCCTATATAAACACAACTCGTGAGCTGTGTAAAAATACAACAACGCAGTGCTTAATTTTTGTGCCAAAAACTCTGTCAAATATTTTTCATCACTCACACTTATTTGAGCACAATTTTTGAGAGTCCTTTTATTCTACATAATTTGAGTTGTATTATTTGAGCTTCAATTTGTTATATCTGCACTATTGAGTGTATCTTTCTCATCTCATTTTATTTGTGAAAATCATTTCTTTTTGGGTAGGAATCCCAAGGTGTTCATAGAGAGGTGATATCTCTTGAACGTATTGCTCTGGTATAGAGTTGTAAAGGTTTCTAGCTGAACCTGATTTAAAAGCTAGTGATTTAGTGAAAATCCCATAGTGGTTTGCTTTCGGGAGACGGGCGTAGGCCACAGGGGTGTTTGGTGGCCGAACTCGTATAAATTGCTGCGTGCTCTTCTTTGCTCCCTGTCCCTTTTCCATTCAAGCACTTTATTTATCTTTGTTGTTTATTTATTATTCGGTCATTTATTTTCTGTAATTTTTATATAAGCACCGCTAACACAATTCACCCCCTCTTGTGTTTGAAGTCAATTGGTAACAATTGGCATCGAGCTAGAATCTTGTATAAAGGACTTAACCGTCTCAAGAGAATGACTTCAAACAATTATTTAGGAACTTCCATGAATGCACCCCATTTTTCAATGGTGAGGGGTATGGTTATTGGAAGGATAGAATGCAAATCTTTCTTGAGGGTGTTGATCTTGATATTTGGGATCTTTGTGGAAAATGGTCCATTTGTCCCCACTCAATCAATTAATGATGCAGTGGTAGACAAACCAAGATCACTTTGGACCGAAGATGATAAGAAAAAGGTCCAATACAATTTGAAGGCTAAGAACATCATCACACGCTTTAAGCTACGATGAGTTCTATAGGGTCTCAAATTGCAAGACTGCTAAAGAAATGTGGGACACCCTTCTATTGACCCATGAAGGTACTACCGAGGTCAAGAGGGCTCGAATGAACACATTAACCCATGAGTATGAGTTATTTAGGATGAAACCAAGTGAAAACATACAAGATATGCAAAAGAGGTTCATCCATATAATAAACCATCTCGTAGCTCTTGGGAAAGTCTTCAAGAATGAAGATTTGATTAACAAAGTTCTTAGATGTCTAAACAGAATTGGCAACCCAAGGTCACTGCTATAGCTGAATCTAGAGACTTATCTTCTATGACCTTGGCTACTTTGTTTGGAAAATTGCAGAACATGAAATTGAACTAAATCGTCTCATGGAAAGCGAAGAAGGCGATAAGAAAAAGAAAGGGCTCGCCTCAAAGCAAGCATTGAGGGAACTGACGATCACGAATGTGATTTCCTTGAAGATGAAAATAATGAGGAAAACATGAGTCTAATGGTTCGCAAATTCAAAGGTTCATGAGACTCGTAAACAAAGGTAAGTTCCCAAGCTCTCAAAAGAAAAGTGATGAAACAACTTCTTTTAATCCTACCTGCTACAAGTGTGGAAAGAAAGGTCACATAAAACCCGATTGTCCTAAAAACCAAACGAGGAATGAGAAATTTGAAAAGAAACCACCAAAGGATTCGAAGGGAAGAAGAGCTTACATTGCCTGGGATGATAATGATATGGATTCTTCTGATGAATCTGAAAATGAAGAGGCTCACCTTAGTCTAATGGCAAATCATGATGAAGATGAGGTAAATTTTTATGATCCTGACTCTTCTTTGACTTATGATGAATTACTTGCTGCTTGTGAAGAATTCAATAATGAAACGATTAAACTTGGAAAAATTGTTCTTTCTTCTAAGAAAACCATCTCTTCTCTTGAATCAAAAATTGAAATTTTAAACAAAGAGATAGTGATTCTTAAAGAAAAACAAGTTCTTTGTGATTGAAACTTCTCCTCCCATATCTTGTGAAAATAAAAAGGATGAAGTTTTAAAATGCAATGAGTGTAGTGTTTTGAAAAATAAGGTTAAGGATTTAAATAACACTCTTGCAAAATTTACGATGGGAAGAGATAATCTAAACATTATGTTAGGAAACCAAAAAGGTACTTTTGGAAAAGTGGTTTAGGTTATCATCCAAAAATTCATGAAAAATCTTTTAAACTCTTCAATCACAACAAACCCTCAAGTAGTCCTTTCATTAAATGCTTTCACTGTGGTAGAAATGGTCACACTGCTTCTATTTGCAATATTAGAAAGAATAAAAATGTAGTTGGCAAAAAGATGTGGATTCCAAAGGGCACCTTGCCCAAGACTAACTCATATGGACCCAAGATGGTTTGGGTACCAAAGGTTAAAATATGATTTGTTGTTGTAGGTGTGCTTGAAAGCCAAGGACTTAAATTGGTATCTTGATAGCGGCTGTTCAAAGCACATGACAGAAGACAAAAGCAAGTTCTCCTCATTGGTACCTAAGAATAGTGGTTATGTCCGGTATGGTGACAACAACAAAGGTAAAATTCTTGGGATTGGTTCTATTGGTAAGAGTCCTAATCCCACTATTGAAAATGTTTTGTATGTGGATGGTTTGAAGCATAATTTGCTAAGCATTAGTCAACTTTGTGATAAAGGAAACAAAGTGGTTTTCGATTCTTCAAAATGCATGGTCATGGATTCTATAAATGAAAATGTTATTGTAATTGGACCTAGAATTGGAAATATCTATATGCTTGATTTAGATAAAATACCTTCAAATGATGCATGTTGTCTTATTAGTAAAGAGGATGAATCTTGGCTATGGCATAGGAGAATGGCTCATATTCACATGGATCATCTTAATAAGTTAGTTCGAAAGGACTTAGTAATTGGCTTACCAAAGCTTCGTTTTGAAAAAGATAAACTTTGTGATGCATGTCAAAAAGGAAAACAAGTAAAGGCATCTTTCAAATCTAAAAATATTGTTTCTACAAACCGGCCTTTACAACTTTTACATATGGATTTATTTGGCCCTTCTAGAACTAAAAGCTTTGGTGGCAATTACTATGCTCTTGTTATTGTGGACGACTATTCTCGCTATACATGGACTTTATTTATTTCTCACAAAAATGATGCTTTTAATGCTTTTGAAAACTTGCAAAGGTTAAACAAAATGAGAAGGGACTTAACATTGCTTCCATTCAAAGTGATCATGGTGGGGAATTTGAGAATGAAGCATTTGAAGCATTTTGCACATAAAATGGCATTGATCACAACTTTTCTGCTCCAAGGACACCGCAACAAAATGGAGTGGTTGAAAGGAAAAATCGGTCTCTTGAAGAGCTAGCGAGGACGATGCTCAATGAGACTAACCTTCCTAAGTACTTTTGGGCAGACGCCGTGAGCACCGCTTGCTATGTGATGAATCGAGTTCTTATAAGGCCGATCCTTAAGCAAACACCGTATGAACTCTACAAAGGAAGGAAGCCCAACATTTCCCACCTTCACGCTGATGCAAGTGTTTTGTCCTAAACAATGGTAAGAATAACCTTGGTAAATTTGATGCTAAAGCCGATGAAGGTTTATTTCTTGGATATTCCACTTCTAGTAAAGCTTTTGAATTTTTAATAAAAGAACTTTGACTGTTGAAGAATCTGTGCATGTTTCTTTTGATGAATCTAACCCCAAATCTTCAGATGAAGAAAGTGTTGATGATCTTGCGTAAGTATTTGGAGATACCTATTTAGAGGAACAAGAGAGATCAAAAGTTCAAAAGGAGGATCAAGAGTCCTTGCCTCAACCCTCTCAAGAACTCTCTCACTCAAATCTTCCAAAGGAATGGAGAGTCTCAAAGAACCATCCTCTTGACAACATAATAGGTGATATCTCAAAAGGGGTAACGACTGAAACTCTCTTAATCATGCATGTCATCATATGGCCTTTGTCTCTCAAATTGAACCAAATGACGTCAATGAAGCCATCTTTGATGAGCATTGGACCTTTGCTATGCAAGAGGAATTAAATCAATTTGAGAGAAATGATGTTTGGGAACTTGTCCCTAGGCCTAAAAATCACCTAGTCATTGGGACCAAATGGGTCTTTCGCAACAAGCTTGATGAAAACGGTATCATTGTTAGAAATAAAGCTAGACTTGTTGCAAAAGGCTATAATCAACAAGAGGGCATAGATTTCGATGAAACCTATGCACCCGTGGCTAGATTAGAAGCTATTCGCATGCTTCTCGCATTTGCATGCATCATGGATTTTAAACTTTTTCAAATGGATGTTAAGAGTGCATTTCTAAATGGTTTTATTCAAGAAGAAGTATATGTTGATCAACCCCCCGGTTTTGAAAATTTTGAATTTCCAAATCATGTTTTCAAATTGAAAAAGGCTTTATATGGTTTAAAACAAGCTCAGAGCTTGGTATGAGAAGGTTGAGCAAATATTTACTTGAAAAAGGTTTTGAAAGAGGAAAAGTTGATACCACTCTTTTCATTAAACACAAAAATCATGACATTTTACTTGTTCAAATTTATGTTGACGATATCATCTTTGGTGCTACTAATGAGTCTTTGTGTGAAGATTTTTCCAAAATCATGCAAAGTGAGTTTGAAATGTCCATGATGGGAGAGCTCAACTACTTCCTTGGTCTTCAAATCAAACAAACAAAAGAAGGAATTTTTATAAATCAATCCAAATATTGCAAGGAGTTGCTTAAAAGATTTGGAATGAGCAACGCCAAAGAAATCTCAACTCCCATGAGCACATCATGCTATCTTGACAAAGATGAAGGTGGTAAGTCGGTCGAAGTAAGTAAGTATAGAGGTATGATAGGATCTCTTCTCTATCTCACTGCTAGTCGTCCTGATATTATCTCTAGTGGTTGGATGTGTGCACGTTTTCAAGCAAATCCTAAGGAATCACATCTCTTAGCGGTAAAGCATCATGAGATATCTCACTGGCACACAAACCATGGGTTTATGGTACCCCAAAGGTGCTGACTGCACACTTATTGGGTACTCGGATTCTGATTTTGCGGGTTGCAAAATGGACCGAAAAAGCACTAGTGGGACATGTCACTTACTTGGGAATGCCTTGGTCTCATGGCATAGTAAGAAACAAGCCAGTGTGGCTTTGTCCCATCTTGAAGCGGAATACGTTCTGACGGTTATTGTTGTGCACAAATTATTTGGATGAAACAACAGTTGAATGATTATGGGATTAATCAAACTGCTCCAATTAAGTGCGACAATACTAGTGCCATAAACCTCACGAAAAACCCGGTTTATCACTCCGGACCAAACACATAGAAATTAGGCACCATTTTATTAGAGATCATGTTCAAAAGGAGATTGTGTGATTGAGTTTGTGGAAACATCTAAACAACTTGCAGATATTTTTACTAAACCTTTGCCTAAAGAAAGCTTCTTTTTTATAAGAACCGAGTTAGGAATTTTAGATCAATCATGCATTGAATGACTGCGTGTGAGTGCATTTTATTATGAATAAGTTCTAACTTGGGCGTTGGAGTGTGCTAACATTTTTATGCAGGTTCCGTTACCAAGACTAAAAGTGGAGAAATGCAACCGGCCTTCCTGTAATCGCTAAAATAAAAGTTTGTGCAGGTTATGTTAACTGCAAACAATTATGCTTCATTGAACCCTTGATACTCTATTATTTTTCGCCATCTAGTTACACGTATATGCATACGTTTTACATGCCTTTCCCTTTATCTTTTCCGCTTTTTGATGTTGCCAAAAGGGGGAGAGTTATATGATTCAGGGGGAGTGGTTTATTCCATGCATATTGTGAGGGGGAGTTCTTCACCAAAATGCCAAAATGCGCCTAAACTCTGATATCTTTTTTTTTAATATTGTGAGGGGGAGTTTTTCTAAAATACGTGCTTAAACTCTGATATCTTTTATTGAAAAACCTTGCTTATATCTCATTGCTATATCATGATTATATTTTTACTAAAAAACCCTCCATGAGATGTTTGTCATCATCAAAAAGGGGGAGTCTGTGAATACATGCCTTGACAGGATGATTTTGATGATTGACAAAAGGGAGTCTTGCAAATAGTCAACCGTGCAAAAAGTGGAAAAGAATACCAAGACGCGTATCAAGAATGATTGTTTCTCAAGTCTTTGGGTTCTGGGTATTTATTTATCTTTATTAAGACAATTTGTAAGTAGTAATAAAAAGCTCTCAATTAAAATTAAATCACACACGCACAAAATATTTTGACATGCATATCTCGTGTCGGATGTCGAGCTGAGGAAGTCGGATGTCGAGCTGAGGAGGAAGCCGCGTGTCGAGGTCTGAGGAAGTCGTATGTCGAACTGAGGAGGAAGTCGCGTGTCGAGCTGAGGAAATCGGATGTCTAGCTGAGGAGGAAGTCAGATGTTGAGCTCTGAGGAAGTCGTATGTCGAACTGAGGAGGAAGTCGAGGTGATGAGGTCTTGTATCGAGCTATGAGAACCGAGCTGATGAGGAGGTCGTATGCCGACTGTGTTCCGAGGTCGTGTGCCGAGGTCTTTTGCCGAGCTGTTCAGAGGTCATATGCCGAGCTGTGTCGAGGTCGTCTCTCGAGCTGTGTGGCGAGGTCGTCTGCCGAGCTGTCTTCAGAGGTCGTCTGCCGAGCTGTCTTCAGAGGTCGTATGCCGAGTCGTCTCCGTGTTTTCAATTTCTTTATTTCAAAACGCAACGGGCAGATTTTTCTTCCAACGGACAAATCAAAACGCAACGGGCAAATGCTCCAACGGTCATTTCGACGCTCACCCAGTGCCGAGATAAACACAACTCGTGAGTGTGTAAAAATACAACAACGCAGTGCTTAATTTCTGTGCCAAAAACTCTGTCAAATATTTTTCATCACTCACACTTATTTGAGCACAATTTTTGAGAGTCCTTTTATTCTACATAATTTGAGTTGTATTATTTGAGCTTCAATTTGTTATATCTGCACTATTGAGTGTATCTTTCTCATCTCATTTTATTTGTGAAAATCATTTCTTTTTGGGTAGGAATCCCAAGGTGTTCATAGAGAGGTGATATCTCTTGAACGTATTGCTCTGGTATAGAGTTGTAAAGGTTTCTAGCTGAACCTGATTTAAAAGCTAGTGATTTAGTGAAAATCCCATAGTGGTTTGCTTTGGGGACAGGACGTAGGCCACAGGGGTGTTTGGTGGCCGAACCTGTATAAATTGCTGCGTGCTCTTCTTTGCTCTCTGTCTCTTTATCATTCAAGCACTTTATTTATTTTTGTTCTTTATTTATTATTCGGTCATTTATTTTCTGTAATTTTTTATATAAGCACCGCTAACACAATTCACCCCCCTCTTGTGTTTGAAGTCAATTGGTAACAGTGTTTGACCTCCTTAGTGTATGATAGTGAATTTATGTGTTAGGTGTGTTACTAGAAACATGTATAAGAATATGTGCTATGTGCTTATGTGATGAAATGCCTGTGTGATACTCTATGTGTATAATATGTGCTCTGTGAAGTATGTTGAACATGCTTAGTGAATTGATGTGTTAAGTGTGTTATTAGAAACATGCTTAGGATTATGTGACATGTGTTGATATGACTAATGTGAGATGTAACATGCATAATGTGAATAGTGAATAAAGTGAATCGAAGTGTAAAGTGGTATGTGAGTGGTGTGAGCTTTTAAATAAGTGAATGTGTAGGTGCTATGTCACTGCCGTGTGTGGTGCACGAGGTCAGGAGATACTCGAGCATGAGTACGAGGTAACAGTGCAGGTTACATAGACCTTAGGGGTGCATATCATGGGCTCTGGAAACATTCCACAGGAGACCAATAGTTTGGCCGCTATTGTGTCGTGGTTCCGGTTGTGCCCGTTTACCCCGACGAGTGCTGTAAACTTTAAGTCCTTGGTGAACGATCCCGAGTGCAGGCCTAGATACCCGATCCTGATTATTCGGGGCTACGGGGATATGCTCTTATAGGTCACGATGAGCAGGGTATATTGCTTGGACAACTGACTGATACTCTGAGTGGTGAGGAGTACATTGTGACATAGGGTTGTACTCTGAGTGGTGAAGAGTATAGCAAGCTGGTATAGTTAATGGCCACGAGTCTATAACTAGGTAACCACAGTGTGATAAATAGTTAGTGTCTAAATTAGGAATGTGAAACATGGTATATCTGATTACTTGCATGCTGTATACTTTGTATTGCCTTCTACTGCTACTTTCCCATTTTATGGTGATAATGTTGTGCTTATCTCCCTGCATATGTGTTTGTGTGTATATGTGGTATATGCTAGATATAGGTACCGAGGAGGCTGTTGTAGCTGAGGATGGCACAGATCATGCATCCGTTGATATGGTCGAGTCAGAGGATGCCCGTCTAGGGGAATTTTGAGTTGGGCACTATCTTTTTCCCTTCTCCGTAGTCCAGGATCGTAGAGCAGGAGCTCTCGATGTCCAGTTTGGCACTATGGCCAAGAGTCTTGTTTTGCTTTCGTTTGATGTTAGCTTTTTTTGATGAGGCACGTGTTAGCCTCTAGTTGACATTTTGGGATGACTGTATGTTTGCTACGCTTCTTATGATGTGACTGCTACTCTAATGTACGTGAGCCCTTGAAGGGGCCACAGACCTTATATTGATGCATATAGTGTATATTTTGTGTGCTTATTTCCGCTGTGTGTTTCGGTTTAAATTTCTACGTATTTTTCTGTTGTATTTATTATCGACAAGCTAAGCAATTAAGGCTAATTAATGAAAAGGTTACTATGATGGGACGAGGGGTGTCTCAGCCTGGATAGAATCCTCCTTTCCCAGGAGTGGCTAGATACATGGAGGGATCCTTCACAGTGGGCATTGGAAAGAGAGAATTGTCTGACCATTGCCCAGTCATTCTCAGGTATTCATCACAGAGTTTGGGGCTTAAACCCTTTGGGTTCAACAATCACTGGTTACAACATAAGGGTATTCGAGATGTCGTCATGCAGAGTTGGGCCTCCTCTATCTTCTTGGGGTGGATGGGTTTCATCCTAAAAGAGAAACTCAAAGCGCTCAAGAGGGATCTAAAGAGGTGAAATAACGAAGTATTTGGGAACTTGGACGTAAAGATAAAATTACTGGTGGAGGAGATCAAGGAAGCTGACCTAAAGTGTGAAAGTGTGGGGTTGTCCTATGAGGAGCTGCAGAGGAGGAAGACATGCTTCTCAGATCTCTGGGTATTATTCAAGATTAAGGATAGCCTGTTAGTCCAACGATCCAGGTGTAGGTGGCTTAAGGAGGGAGACACCAACACGGGCTACTTTCACTCCTATCTCAATGTAAGGGGAAAAAAGTAACAGAATCTCTACTTTGTATGTGGGTTCGGGATGGATAGAGGGTGCAGCTGCAATTCGAGTAGAGGTTTGTCGCTTTTTCATAAGTCAGTTGTAACACCCCGCCTAATTTAATTATTTAGCTTATTAATTTAAGCATTTTTATGTTTTAAATTAATAGTTAGATAATTAGATTGGGGTGTGATTATTAATAAAAGGGGTATAGGTGGAAGTGGCAAGTGGTTGAATTTGAGTAAAAGAAAGGGTAAATGGGTGTTTTACTTAAGCTAAATAAGGGCATTTTAGTTCAAAGTGGAGGAAACCAATTCTCTTTTTCTTTTCCTCCCACGACTCACTCACTCTCTCTCCCTTTCATTTTAACTCCCTCCCTCGTGACTCTTAATTGAAAGAGAGAAAAAGAAGAAAAGAGGAAGAAGAAGGGAAAAAGAGGCAGGTTTTGAGATTTTGAGAGAGATTAGTGAGACAAACTTGTGATTCCTTCCATCCTTTCATGGAATAGAAGATTGGAGCTAGCTATTTGACATTTGGGGAAAGTGTTGATGAAGCCCTGAGTTGAAGAGAAGAGGAAAAACGAAATTGAAGAGGAGAAGAAGAAGAGGATCAAAGATTCATCACCTAGCTCAAGTTCTTGGAGTTGATTTGTGAGTTCTTCTTCCCTTAGGTGGTGGGCAACCATAAGACTCCCATTAGGTTTTTCTTTCCTTTCCTATTATGTGATTTCATGACTTCTATTTGGGGGTTTGTGCGAAAATTATGAATAGGGAAATGGGTTGTATTTGTTGTTCATTTTGAATGAACATTTATGATGTTAAATCATGTACTTGGTTGATAATCATGTGTTAAATAAGTTGATTCCTGAATGTATCATTTTTGGTGCCTGATTATGAGCTCTAGTTTCGTAAGAAATGATTTGGAGTTGATGTTTGAAAGGGGATTGTGTAGAAAGGTTAAAAATTTCTGTTGAAATCTCTGTCAAATTTGCTGAGCGAGTTGGAACTCGCTTAGCGAATTCTTGCAATCATCGCCAGGATTCAATTCTGCGCTGAAATCGCTCAGCGATTGAGTCTGCACTTAGCGAGAGAATCGCTTAGCAAAATTCTCTGCGCTCAGCAAAATTCAGTCAGATTATGCTCAGTTTTTGAAGCTATGATACTAAAACCATAAATTTGAAATGGTACTCGTAAAATGTTTGCACAGTGCCGGTGCCATTGTGATATAGCTATTGGTGTAAGCCCTTGAGGCCAATTTTTCTTTTGAACTTTTTTTATTTAATGGCTATATCTATATTATCTTTCTTCATTAAAGTTAGATTTTATTATGTTTATTTGAATTATATTCCCTTAACTTTGAATATAAATAAAATTTTTGTTTTTTAATATTATAATTGTAATTTTGGTAATTAAAATATTATAACTTCAACTTAATATAATAGAATATTAATATAATAATATTTGTATGTTAATATTATAATTATAAATTTAAAAGAATAATTTTTTATTCAGTTATATAGCACAATTATTCTTAAGTGTAAATATGTGTGGCATACATAATAAGTAGAAATTCAAAACATTGTGAACATAAATTTGTGAATTTCTATATCTAATAATGATATGAGATAGAAATGATTTCCTAAATAAATATAGAACTAGAATGAATACACAATAAACAAACATTTCTCAAATTTTAAAAAGAGTAAAGATGAACTCGTTTCATCCTCTTCAACATTAAGGGTTTAGCACATAATAGTCAAGCAACATTATTTAATTAAATATTATAATAAAAAATGAGTATTTAGTATTCAATTCATTCATCCAAAACACCAATGGGTTGATATATTCATAAAACTGCTTTTGAAGACATGTTTAGGTCCATAAGAATTAATCTGAACATACGCTGTATCTCTTAATGAATTCTTTGTGCATATAGCTTGAGTATGTTGGCAGTGGTGGCTCTAAGGGTGTGCGACCGTACCGGACCCATTTTTTTGGGAGCACCAAAAAAATTTACTTAGGAATGCTGCTACATGTTCAGGTTGATAGATACACGTATAACTATTTTTTTATAACTCTATTGTAATTTGCTAATTTAGTTTGAACTTTTTAATGTTGCAGTAATCTTAAACTTTTCTTCTGCAATGTTTTATTTCCTTAAGGTAGTCTTAAAACAATTTCTTTGAGGTTGTCTTATAAAAAAAAGAGAGCACAAATTTCTTAGTTCGCACAGGGCACTCGAAATATCAGGGACAATCCTGTATGTTAGAAGATGAAATATTGTTTGCATGCAATATCTATAAACAGTATGAAATAATTATGCTTAATATCTATATAATATTGTTTGCACTGTTTGTGTGAACGTAGTATGCCAAATTGAAGCATGAGTCTAAGTATGCTATTAGTTAAGTTGACAGACAAAAATGTAAATAATGATGAAAACAGACACAGATGGAAGGAGAAATAGAGTCTAAGTCTGAGTATGCAGATAGACACAAATGCATGCTGAAGCAGATGAACAAAGTGGCAACAGAATTATCAGAATCAGAAATACGGAGTAGCAGAGTTGTTGATTTGTTGCTTTTAAAATTGTTCAAATCAAAGAAGTTAGTTAGTTACTTATTGTAAATTTTTTTCAAATTAATTAGTTAGTTGGTTATTTTTCTGCATTGCTTAGTTGTTTGCTTAATTTAAACCTATACATAAGGAGCTTGTATGTAACATCCCAATTTTTAGGAAAATTATTTTATAGTTCCGACTACTTAAAAATAAATCATAGAGATTGATCACCTCAATGGTTTGTTAAAAGTATGAGAAACAACAAAGATTTATTGTAAACAATTTACTGTTTTAGTAATGAATTCAGATTAAGAGGCAGTGTAGACGTACGCTGTTTTTAGTATGAATTAATCTTGAAAAAAATGTGAAAAATTTTTGTTGATTAGAGAAAATAATTTTATTGAATGAAAAATAATTTTAGGACTTAATAGTTATTTTTAAGTCATAGTTTGGATTTTTATTATTTAGTTATTGTATTAATCGTCTGTTTTATGTCATATTTAATATGACTATTATTTTAATGATTTTGTTTTGATAAATTTTATTGATTGAATAATATCTATATTATAATAGAAATTGAAATTAGTGATCCTCACTAATTTACAGTTTTTATTTCGTTGTGAGAATTTTATCGAATTCTGCCGTAACTAGCGTATTGGGTGAGTTTTAATTGAAACATGTTCAAACGTGATCCAAATTTTATAAAATATGAGATATTAGCATTTTCCAATATTTAGGATTTATTGGAATCTTTTTAGAATTTTTGGGCATCAGAAAATATATAGGGTATTTTCTACGCCTAGAAATGCCCTAATTGCGACTTTTCGGTTCGCATTTCGAGAAAACGAGAAATGTGAGAACATTTCTCATGCCGTGAGGAAAATTTTGGCCAAACAATTATTTTTGGGTGTGGGGTTATAATTAGAATTATTTTTGGGAGTTTTAGTAATTAAAAACCTAATATACGCGAAACGCCGCGCACCCGGTTGAGCGAAAACGCGCCGTAGCGAGACCCTGAGATATTTTGGGCAAAGGGGAGATGCATCCAGCCACTAGGGGAGATGAATGTGATTTTAATGATGGCATTTACAAGTGTCAAGGTGTGATTGGTTGGTTAATAAATGGTAGGAAGTTAGTTTAGTTAGTTTGTAACTAGTTTAGTTAGTTTTCAACTAAATGAACAAATTTGTTCCTTCCATGTCCTCAAAATTTCGTGGCTACTCAGCCCTCTCATGATCAGCCCATTCATTTCCTCCATTGTTGAAAACTTGAGAGAAAAAAATTTAGAAAGAGAAAGTATGGATTTTTGGAAGATTTTGGTGATTAAGCTTCCACCTTTGCTTCCTTCCTTTTCAATCCTTGTTCAATCATCATCATCCTTGATGGGTAAGCTTCATAACCCCTATTGTTTCCTCTTTGCTACCATAGTTGAGTTTTCATGGTATTTGTGTTGTTTCTCATGATTTTAGTTTTGATTCTTGAAGGAAATTGATGTTTAAGCTTCAATCTTCCTTCCTTTCTTCTTAATCCTTGATCCGTCATCTCTAATCTTGTTGGTAAGTGTTCTTGATCACTTTCCTCTTCTCATGGCTGCAATGATTATGCCTTTCATGATTTTAGGAGTTGTTTTTGCTTAAAGGTGTTAGATTTTGCTAGATTAGCATGACTAGTTCCTTAACCCCTTATTTTCCACCTAGATTAGGCTTGTTCTTGGTTTTTAAAATTTGTGAAAACCTAAATTTTGGGGCTGAACGAAATTAGGGGCTGTTCAAGGTTGTTTTGGTTTGATTTTGTTGGATTTAGAGTTAGTTTTTTGATGGGTTTTAAGTGGTATGCTTGAAACTAGTCTTATATGCATAACAAGCAAGTTTTTGTAAAATCAAATTGGTGAACTTTGGGGCTGGTAACCGTGGCCATTAAGGGCTGTTTATGTTTGTTTTAATCAAGCTTTGTTGCTTAAAATTTATGATTAACTTGTGTTAAGATGTAGTAATGAGATTTAGCATTTTTAGCAACTTGTGTGGTTTGAAATAAAATGAATTTAGGGGCTGTTTTGGGCCTCCAAAAATCGTGATTTAAGAGCAAGTTTTTGATGATGTTTTAACTTGTATTTAGAGAAAAGATGTGACTTGTTTTAGTGCAAAGTGGTTGTGAAAAACTTGTTTAAATTATAGATGGTTAGACTTTGATGTTTACTTGGAAAACAAGTTGTTTTATAAAGTTGAAAACAATTAAATTTTGGGGCTGTTTATAGTTCCTAAAAACAGTAGCTTTTAGGCATGATTTAAGTGAGTTTGGACTTGTTTTTAATTGTATTAAAGTGGTATGCAAATTGGGTTATGATAGGAAGTTTTGATTAAACAAAAGTTGTAATGATTTAGGAGTTAAAAGTTTGAAAACCTTGAGTTTGTTTTTGTGGTCTTAAAACCGTGACCTATGAGAAGAGTTAGGGTATGATTTTAATTTGATTTCAACCTAAAAGTTGTTATGAAAAGTGGGTAGTGATTTGATTTAGCAAAACAATTCAAAGAAGTATGATTTTGGGAAAAGATTTGGTTTATGTCTTAAGAATTGTTTTGAACTTGTATTGAATTTATTTCTAAAATTTTGTGACATGTTTTAGTGTTTTAAAAAGTGGTTCAAAGTTTGCAAAAATACTATTCATTTGGTGAAACACTATTCCAATTGGTAAATTTTGGTTTAGCTATTTTCTATGTGTGTAGCTTTTGTAAAAGCTTGAAAACTTGCATAGTTTGAACTTGTAACTTGGTATATGACTAGGTGTGATTCAAATGGGTTTAAGTTAGCGAAATTTTAGGTTTCTTAGAGCTTGAAACCGTGGCTACCCTAGAGTCTTAGGACTTGAGTTTTTGGTTCTAATTTAGTTAAGTTTGTGTTGTTAAGGTTCGTGCTTAAGGTACGCGCGCGAGGTGCGACTTGACGATTATTTCGAATTACCTTGCTTGGATTGTTAAAGCACCCAACGTAAGGGAAATTCTTATATAATGAGTTTGGGCTTTTCGCCTTGTGTGTTGGTTGGCTTGATGTTTGATTAAATTGTGTGGTAGTACTTGTAGTATTACTATTTGTTGTTGAGATGTTGTAGCATGAATTATTGTGTATTGATTTGGCCCTATGTGGCAAGACTGAATAGTATTGTGTGACTTAAACCATGTTGGATTAATTTGATTGGACTTGAAATTGATGGAAGTAAGTAGCATGTTGTAGCTTACTGAATTGTTAGGTGCTGTATGAAATGCTGTAGCATGTTCTTGGCCCTGCGTGGCATTATGATTTGTGTTGTTTTCCTTGAATCATGTTGGATTTATTGGAACTTGGAATTGATTGGAATTTGGATAATATTGTTGAGGATAATGGGTTAATTAATAATGCGTTGATCGACTGTTATTGGTTGACGACTTACAACGGTAAGTCTGATGCGATTCCATGAGCCGAGAAATGTTTTCATGGTAAACTAAAGGTATTTTTCTAAAATAAGTCGGTGTACAAACAACTTTATGGATCAGAGGGTTAGAAGTTGTTTAAGATATTCTTTTAAAAAGAAAACGTGGTAAATTTTGAAAACGGTTGAGTTAAGTAAAGTGTTTGGGAATTATCCTAGCGTATTATTTAGCTCAACTAGGGTTTCAACTACCTAGAGTTAACGAGTATTTTCAGATACATAGGAGTAGTATAAGAATAGAGAAAGAGAGTTCAAAGATCGAGTTTTTGAAAGATTAAAACATAGGGAACCTAGTGTTCCTATTGGGCATATGGACTATGTGTCCTGTGCTGGGACTTAATGTCCTACTTGTGTGCGCATTTTCTTGGTTTAGGATTGGACCTAGTGTTCCATATGGCGTGCCTAGTATCTCAATCTAAAAAATTGAGCCTAGTGTTCCGCATTACGTGCCTAGAGTTCTGATCTGAGATTAAGACTAGCGTTCCGCAATTGAGCAACCAGACTTTGTGTCCTGTGTTTGCACTCTAAGTAATTGTTAAAGGTATTTTGGCTTAAAAATAAGCATGAGGGTTGTAGTATGACTAGCCTAAGCTTATAGATAAGTAGAAATGGATCCATGCTAGATAAAGAATTTGATGAAACTCGGGTTCCAATGACCCAAATCTAAATGAGTGATTTATTTTGGTACAACCTCACCTAGGTAATATAGGAATTGGAAGCATGAACATTCACTAAGTAGAGTGAGTGAGTTGAGGTGTCGTCGATCCGCATTGATTAATTAAAACATTACTCGGGCGCTCCCTACAGTGAGCATGCCATATTGTTGAATTTGTTGGATATCACTTGGGCGTTCACTACGGTGAACATGCCATATTGTTGAATTTGTTGGATATCACACTACAGCAAAAATCAGTTTAGGCAACAACAAAAAACCGTGGCCAGAAATGAAAAAACCATGGCCTAAACTTTAGGCAACGGTTTGGCCACGGTTTTGTAGGCGTGGAGTATGCGGCCGTTGCCTATTCCTTTACGCCACGGTTTTTTGTTTTCGCCCACGCTACAAAGATAACCGTTGCCTATAACACAAGAACAGACCACGGTTTTCTATACCGGTTTCAGGCCACGGTTTTCTGGTCTTGTTTTAGACCACAGTGACACAAGCGTTGCCTATACTTTAAGCCACGGTTATACTAGCGTTGTCTCGTCTTTTGGGCAACAAAATTTTAACCGTGGCCTATACCTTTAGGCCACACATATGCAAACGTTGCCAACTTCAAGAACAGGCCACGTTTTCTAGACCTGTTTTAGGCCGCGGTTTTCTGGTCTTGTTTTAGACCACGGTGACATAAACGTTGCCTATATTTTAAGCCACGGTTATATTAGCATTGCCTATATTTTAAGCCACGGTTATACTTTTTTAGCCACGACTCATTTTCAATAAAATAATTTCAACGCATAATTAAATAAATACGGTAAATTATAAATGTGAATAAAACATATAGATAATTAATTACTATCATTTAAAACAACTAAACCATTAAATTTTTTATAGCTATTTAATAATAAACAAGAGTTTAATATAACCAAGTCTTAATACAAGTAGCAAAGGTTAAAAACTTTGTCTAAGTATATCAAAATATTATAACACTACTACGCAACCATAAAACACCAGTACATAATTACATCTTGTCATCATAAGTCTAAAAACATCTAAATCTTCCACGAATTAACTTCATTCATCTTCAGGATGATCTTCATCAGGATGATCTTCGTGTATAGACTGCACATATAAAAACAAGTTAATATGAATGGATCACTCAAAAAGTCAGATCAGCAGCTTTCACTAGCAAATAAAGAGGCTCAACATGTATAGATGGAGTGAAAATATATGGAGATAGATACCACTGCAAATGGAGGCTACAATCCTATGCAAATCCAGTAAATACAATTCTTAGTAAAAGAGAGACAGAGACTTGTGTTCAATTTCAATCCTATGCACACATAGCGATCATAAAGATGCCTCTTTATTATTTTGTATACAGTGAAATACATTTGCCATGTTTAGCATTTTTTTTCCTTCTTTTGCTATCTATTTTAATCCAATAACTAGAGAACTGAACCAGAAAAAAAAATCTATATACAACAATTATTTACAGATTTAAATGTAAACATTTCCTCAAGAGACACAAAAACATATAAGTACAAACAATGATTGTTCATATTGCATGACAGGGGTGTCAAATTCCATTTGAAATAACAGAAAAACAAACACATTTTGAATGGAGCCTTAACAGGTTAAAAGAGCACTATATGAACAGGTTGAGAAATTAGTTGCGAGAGATCATAGCCAAGAGAGGGGTGGAGATATTATGGTAGCATTTGGTAAAAATGACATTGATATCTAAAGCATAAATCATAAAAATAAAATTGTACCTTAATTTCTGCAGCACTTGAGAGGTGCTTCAACACAAACAAGACTGCTCAACAAAATCATAACAAGATGACAATTCAACTGAACAATGAGTAATTTAGCAAATATAACCACACTACGAGAATGAGTGATTTAGAATGTATAATCACCTTATGAGCAGGATCAAAGTTAAACTGAGAAAATAGTGTCTTGTAAACACGATAATTATTGGCACATTTAAAACTCTCACCATCTCTATGGCCCCTTTCAATTAACCATAGATTACATTGGCCATTGCTGGTAATGATCATAACTTGCTAGTAATAAACAAACAAAAGAAAAACAATAACAACAATTTGTCAAGTGACAAGAACATTTCTGCAATAATATCTTAACAAATAAAGATGCTGGCTCTTGTGGTTTAAAAATATAATTTCTGCAAGTACATTTCTTAATTGCCTAGTTACCATGGCTCTTGTGGTCTAAAAATATAAAACCTTGCCTCGATTTCTTGTCCTTACAGAGGGAAGAAAACCTCAAATCTAATGCATTATGAGCATAAAAAATAAAACCATATACTTGTTTTATATAGAAATTTTGCAACTGCAAAGCTATCTCAACTACTAACAATATATCTAAACTATTTTAACAGGGAAAGAAAAAAATAACACAAAAGTTAGAGGGACAAAAAACATTGCTTATTGGTCCATTGAAAGTGATAAATGGAACCTTCTTTTTACAAGATAATTTTCTAATGTCGTAGACTAACATACTATATCTATTCCCAACTATTTTAATAGTGTTTCCATCATTATAAAATGAAGGATGGCTAAAAGGAATGTGCTGAAAGAAAAAAGAACAAACCACCCTGAAAAAGGAATGTGGTGAAGCCCTTGCACAGGAATTTCTTTCAAGCATTTGAACAAACAATTGATAATATCATTTGAATAAACTATTTATATAGCTTTGATTTATTATTTCAATAAAAGATTCAAGAAAAATAAATAAATAAAAAGCCAAATCTTGCACACGACACGGATTAAGAAAGGAAAAGGAAAGTTGCAACTTACAGGAGCCAAATCTTGTTCATTCATGTACTCCTCATGAAACTGTAACTCTTCTTCATCCACCATGTATAAATTTTTATGTTTCGTGCCTAATTATTCAAACAAAGCATCTCTTTCTTCATGGAACTTTAACAATTTGATAATACCTGAAGATTGCGCCACTGTGAATTTTTCCAGCGGATGGGATCCAAATCACTGATCCCAGTGATTGTGCCCATATACCTGCGTACTCCTGAATCCTCAGTCTCAAACATCATTCTGAATCTCATTCCCAGGGAAACATGAGTGTATAGGGCTTTATTATACTTGGCCAATGGAATCACAAATTCAGAGGGGCTGGTCCTGTTAAAATGACAGATGTCTGTCTGTAAGAGCCTGTCACAAATATTTACGGATGTCATTCCATGTTCTCATAGTAAGTACGCGCCAAACAGTACCTTGGATTATAAAAAATAGTAAACGGGCTGTTATTTGAAGCAGCATGAGCTGCAGCAGTAAGAATGCCAATATGCATGCTGTCACTGGATATTACTGATGAAGATAGTGCTGACTGCTGTCTATTGGATCTCTTTATACCTAAAAGAAGTTGCTGCTTTTCATCTCTGAAAATAACCCAAAAAAAATAATTTGGCTTATCAACACGGTGAAAATTATTCTTGAAATTTCATCAAAAGAATTTATTCCTTACCTGATAAAAAGAACAGAATCTCCAGCAAAAAGCCTTTTTGTGCTAACAAAGACACTCCAACCAGTAGTCAACAGATGCCTCTTTGGTTGTCCTGTGACCAATGTTCTTGCAGTTTTAGCACTCACCCATGCAAAACATCAAAGATGAAACTTCTATATGCATAATTTGGTAGAACTTATAATATGATTCCACGGTCAAAGGTATTATTGAATTGATAGTCCTAGAATTTAAGCCTATGTGGTTTACATAACAATGAATCCTATTGATTCATCAATAAGGTAATTATAAAACCAATGAGAATATATTAAATGATAAAGGCAAATAAAAATAGGTAAGAGTCGCTATACCGCGATAAATATGTCTAAACGTCCATGTAGTGTCATGCAAATCTTTGGCAACAATCTCCTGAGCTGGGGATTGCATTGAAAAATCCTATTAAACACATCTGGTCAGCATAGAAAGATCAAATGAAACCTCCAATCCTTGCCATAGTAAATGAAAAAGTTGTATACACACCAGCGGTCAATAGTAAGAAAAACAAAAGGATCATCTTATCAAATGCTTGAGAAAGTGGCCATCAATAGGCACCAAGAAAAGTAAATGAGAAAACAAAAACACATCTAACAAAATATTCGACTATCCAAGATTTAGACGAAGAAAACTGACATAATTTGTAATAAGATATATGCCATGCAGAAATGTAAACATATTTTCTTCAAAACCACATTCCCAATAAACTAGTTAATCCTACGACTAGCCAAGATAAAAAAACAGTCACAGATGGAATATATCCTGTTATAAATATTTGAGGTAAAACATTATGCACCGACAGTGTAAAACTTTTTTGCACAACCATACAATCAGATATCACCATGATGCTACTTTGTTATATTATTTCTTAAAATATCTCAACAAACATCTAGATGGTTGGATCGGATTGGATAACTGTGTAAAAAAGCTTTACACTATCGGTGCATAGTCACTAACTCTAAAAATATTAGAAATATTTTTCAAAAGTTTTCATTATTGTAGAACAGCCATGTCCCAAGAGGAAAGTGCACCTACATGCAGGGCAACATTGTGAAGCATGCAAACCAACTTGGAAGGAAGGTTAGGGTAATCGGGTATGATGTCCGCCTCCTTTTGCATGGATCTTGCAACCTGAAAGCTATAGTAGTCGAAAAACTCCACCAGAAATCAAAGTAAAGAAATTTTATGGCATTGGAAACATACTTGCTCACTGTGTCCTTGAGGAAAGTATACCACAAGACTCCCAACAGGAGGTAAAGAAACCAATGGTCCAGCACAAGCATGCCATAACTCTGAATTGATGGTCTTCCTTTCTCCTGTTATAGACACAGACATCATGTTAAATTGTATAGAAAGATACAAATATTAAACCCTAAAACTAAACTCTTTAATTTTGTTTGTGCTTGTTTATGATTAAGGGCCTATAGCTCATATGAAAATCGTCTGACTATATTTTCTCTTTGAAGGCTTAAGCTTGTATGATAATAAGTGCTTAATTAACCTTGAGAAAACACACCTTCGCCAGAATTAGGCAAGTAACCATTAGGAGGAGCCTTCATTGCAACCTAAAAAAGTGATGGCCTCAAACAAGTTCAACACTTGGTCTTTTTCTAGCAACAAGATTTAACCTTATTCCCCCCCAAGTCTTCCACAATAACACAATTCTAACTACAACACATCCTCCAACAATAGCAGCAGCACTTCCCCAGAAACAAACAAGAAGTTATAGAATAATAATAATAATAATAATAATAATAATAATAATAATCTCCTTTGGTTCCTACCACAAAGTTGTCCAATAACATAACAAAAAGTTCACCCCTTTTCCTCAGAAATGCCACCGATTAATTGTTGGGGTCAAGTTCAACCCCAAAAAAAGTTCCAAATTGAACAACTAGAAGAAACTCAAACTAAAGCCTCCACTTTGTTCAATCTGCAATTTACTCCACCAACCAACAATCCAAGGAGAACTCAAGCTCACTTGTCAGTGCTGAATCTTCAACAGGAGTGAATTCCAACAAATGAAAAAAATTCTTCTGGTGCATGAATCAAAAGCTTAAACTCCAAAACCGTAACTTTGCAATCAAACATCCACCCCAAAGAAAGCATAGAAAACAAATGAAGCTGATGGTGTCCAAGAAGCCAAAATCTGTGTAGCAAAACCATTTCAACAAAAATGATTCCAAACAATTTCAAAAAAAAAAAGTGAAGTAAAAGAAAAGAAAAACAAAGGAAGAAGAGAGGAATACCTGAAGGAAGAAGAGAAATGGTGAACAGTGGGCGTGATACTTCAGAACGGCAATCGACGAAGGGGAGAGACGTGAGAGTGAGCAGGAAGAACGACGAACGGCGAAACAGAGAACTCGGATGTATAAAGCAGAGAACGACGAACGACAAAGCAGAGAACGGCGAACTGCGAAGCAGAGTGAGCAGGAAGAAGCAGAGAACGGCAAACGGCGAGAGGAAGCGAAGAACAGTGAAGAGAGACGCGAGAGTGATGAACTAGGGTTGACGTATAAAGTTAAAGCACTTTCCATATCGGTTTTAAACTTAATCAATGTAAAAGGTGAGAAAATTCCCGCTCAGCTTTAACCCACGGTTGTGTGTAATATCATGTAGGCCACGGTTTAATAAGTGTGGCCTCAAGCGGCAACATTTTCATAACTGTGGCCTATACATACCCACATTTTTTAAAACGTTGCTAGATAAAAAAGAGGCAACGGTTGTAAGTTCAAAATCCAAAAAGACGGATGAAATTTGTACATTCTTACCAACGCCTATAAAACCGTTGTCTATTCAGCTTTAGGCCGCAGTTTTTTAGCCGTGGGCAAGTTTAGCGTGGGCTAAAGTCAAAAATGCTGTAGTGTCACTTGGGCGTTCACTACGGTGAACATGCTATATTGTTGAATTTGTTGGATATCATTCGGGCGTTCACTATGGTGAGCATGCCATATTGTTGAATTTGTTTGGATGCATACTGACCATTGAACATCGACACTCGGAGCGTTTGATTGTCTTCAGGACTTCAAAAGGACGAGTTGTCACCCTATGCCCGCGTGGCAGAAAGCCTTTGTGGCAAGCCTTTGTGGAAATACCCTTGGTAGGGGAGTTGATTTGGACGTTGGGGGAAATAAAGTTCCTCGTCACTGCTGACCTTGTTTAAGGCTGCAGGTGTATACACAAACTAGCCATACTGCATTGACATGCCGCATTTATGATATGTGATGAATTGTTTGATGAATTGGATATTGTGATGACTTGATCACTTATCTGTTGATAGACTTGCCTGCTCACATGCAATGGTTTGATATTGTAGTGACTTGATTGTTGATCTGTTGGTTGTGTTGGTTGCTCACATGCAATGGTTGATATTGTAGTGACTTGATTGTTGATCTGTTGACTGTTTTGTTTGCTCACATGCAATGCTTGATATACCATGCTGATTGTGTGCGGTCTATTAAGTATGTATATGTATATAAAAGTGTGTTGTTGTATTATATATGTATATATTGTTTGCATGCGACATAGCCTACGATAAACTCGTGGACAAAGGATTTACCCTTGCACTGTTGTTGGATTGGATGTCCTTATGGATGTCACTTCCAGATGGAGTTCGGTAGCTGTTGCAGCTTCGTCTTTTAGGAGCATTGAAGATTGAGCCAGTGGAGGAAGATTCCGCTGAGTACTTCGTGTTTGATCTTGCTGAGCTGTTTCTCAGTAAGAGTTGTAGTGTCAGCCAGCTTAGCTTAGGGTTTTACCGTTTGCGTAATTCCCTATTGTTTTGTAATTACTCTTTCTAGAAAACCTCGCCTCTATGCGAAACGATTATGTTACGTTTTATGTTATATGGAATATTGATTGTGTTGCGTTATACTCTGATATTTGCAAAATACTGACTTGCATTATTTAGAAAATTGTAGTACTCTTTATGTCTCATTTTTGAAAAGGGTTTCAAAGAAAAGAAAAAGAAAAAAAAAGTTACTTCTATTTTTCCATTGCGAAATACATTAGAGTACTCTTTAACTGAAAGCATACAAGCATTAAATGTTTTCAGCATTAGATTGGGTTGCACAGTAGCGCTCCGGAAACGAGGTGTTACATTGTAGGTTAATTTTTAAAAGTAATGAGAATAATCTCATTGATTTTTTGTGCTCCTCTCAAAAGGCTATCTTTTGCAATTTCTCATTCTAGAAGTTTTCTGTCCTATGGATTTTATTTCTCATGTAGTATCAAAGCTCTTTTCTTAGGGAGCTCTACTACTACTGCGTAAGATTTTTTATATCGGATTCTTGAAATTATCTTCACTATTTTCCACTGATTGATTCACTACATGAGACGGAGCAACTGGCGGAGTCATTCTGCGGCGATTACAGCAGAACCGCCTCCTGTTCATTTGCTACGGCAATTTGTGCGGCGGTTCAGCCAACCGCCTCTCATTAAAGGCAATTCGTGGCAGTTTTAAAGCATTATGCGGCAGTTAACTCATCTGTAGCGGTTGTATGGAATACGGCGGCGGTGAAATTAAAAAAGTTTTAAATTTTTTCACAAAAAACTAGTATTTTCCCTCTCACTCTAAAACTTTCACTCTCCTTCTTGAAACCCCCAAATTCCCGTTTCCTTCTCGCTCAATATACCCCCAAAACCAGTGTGTGTTCAAACGAACCCTAAAACCTAAAATCGTATCTCCTTCTCATTTCACCCTTCATAAACGGCTTGGGAGCTCAGTTGGACAACAGTTTCGTCATTTTACAAAGAAGAAGCCGAATCTCCTTCTCTCAGTCCCAAGGTTCCTTTTTTTTTCCTCAAGGTTTCATTTTGTTTCTCAATGTTGGTTTTGTTTTGTTTCTCAAGATTCGTTTTGATAATTTTGTTTCATTTTATATCTCAAGGTTTCGTTTTGTTTTGCATTGCGTAAACAAAACCTAAACTTTCTCAAGAAGCCAAATTTCCATCTCAGCCTCATCTGAGCACTTGCAGCTTCACCGGAGCACTGCTGCCACTACCTTGCCAGGGAAAGCCTTCGTGTGGTCAATATTGAAAGCCTCTGTATGTCAATTTTTACTGTAACTAATTTTTGGTATTTGATATTATTTTATTTTTTATTTTTTTTTCCTTTTTTTTTTCCTCATTCCATGATTTCTTTATCACTGTCTCCCATTATTATGGCTAGATTCATGTTGGTGGTGAACCGTAGACTGATAATGTTCCATCAGGAATTATCATGCTTGGTGTATTGGGAATTCAAAGAAAAGGAACTGACTACTTCTTCAACTAGTTTATTTTTTCTTTCCTTTCTTTATTGTACAGTAATAGTAATTTTGTTGTATTGGCTGATGTTGTCTTTATATTTTAATTTATAGATGTTATTGCCTTGTCAGCTTTTTGGTTTATTTAACTAAGGGAGAAGCATATTCTGTTTTGTTTTCTTATACCACTTTTCTTACCTTTTGTCCTATTCTGCTGTGTTTTTAATATGCACCAAATATAGACCTTGTCCTATGTGCTTTTAGGCTAGATTATACAAATAAAATGTAGAGGACCAAATTGAAAACTAAAATAAACATAGAGGACCAAATGTATAATTTAGCTGTGCTTTTAATACCTCCTCACATGGCATGGACATTGTTCTATGTGCTTCCGGTTGTTCCTGTCTTTCTATTGCTATATTAGATATTTCTTTTCTAAATTTTCTCTTAACTTTTGCTATTTTAGATATGGTTTCTTTGTCTAAGTTCTCAAGAGCTGCTTACTGGTTTTTGTTGTCTTGGTTTTACTTTGCATAATGATAAAAGCTGCAATTGATGTGTTTATTTTTTTATGACTTGTTTCATATTTTTGAATTTAGAAACAAGATTGTATGGAAATGGATAAATCATGGATTACAAAGCCACAAAATTCATCTGAGTATAAGCAAGGGGTTAAGAGATTTATTGAGTTTGCTTTCACACGTAGTTCTAGTTCTAGTGATGAAAAAATAAAATGTCCTTGTTCTTTGTGTGGTTTTACAAAACCGCAAACTAGGGAAGTCATATATGACCATTTAATTTGTAAACCATTCCCTAAAGGATACACTTATTGGTTCTTTCATGGCGAGTCTGACTCAAGAGACAATAGTAATATGGCAAGTGGAAATGTGGTAAATGTGTCACAAAACATTGTGGTCAATGAAGATCCAATTCAAAACATGATTAATGATGCTTTTGGAGTTAATGGGCATTGTGCAAATGCTACAAATGAAGGCATTGCCCAAGGTGAAGAAGTGACACCGAATGTAAGTCAACAAGGGTGTGGAGCTAGAGAATTTTATGAATTAGCTAGGATGGAGAACAACCTTTGTATGAAGGGTGCACAAAGTATTCTAAACTTGCTTTTATAGTGAAGTTGTATTATATCAAATGCCTTTGTGGGATGACTGATAAGGCTATGACAATGATCTTAGAACTATTACAAGATGTATTTGAGCATGCAAAGATTCCGGGTTCACTCCATGAAGCAAAGAAAACTATAGCCAAGCTTAGTTTGGACTGTGAAAAGATACACGCATGTCCAAATAATTGTATGTTGTATTGGGGTGTGAATGAAGACAGGAAAACATGCAAAGTATGTAACAAGTCTAGATGGAAATCATGGACAAAAGGTGGTGAGATTGAGGCATCCAATGATGGAAATAGTATGAAGAAGGTGGCTGCAAAAGGTTTTCATTACTTTCCACTGAAACCGCACTTGCAGAGATTATTTTTGTCTACAAAGACCGCTGATGATATGAGATGGCATGCTGTAGATAATACTAATGATGGCCTGATGAGACATCCTAAAGATTCTAAAGCTTGGAAGACATTTGACTCAATAAACATCTCATTTGCATCAGATCTGCGAAATGTTCGTCTTGCATTATGTTGAGTATGGCTCATATTGTTGCTGGAAGTTGGGTTGACGCTCAAGCGGAGCGTGAGCGCAATGAGCGGAGCGTGAGCGCAATGAGCGGAGCGTTGTGTTGGAGTGTGGCGAGAGGGTTGGGGGTGCGGGGGGCAAAGCCCCCCGCGGTATGGTACAGGGTTATTGATGTAATTGTATCGCACTATTAAGCAGTAAAAATACTACGCTTATGTGACCCTATTTTGATATAATAGAAAACAGCCGCAACAACTCCCGTGGAGGTAGGCACAACTTGTCGAACCACGTAAATCATGTCTCCTTTTATTTCTTTGCATGTGTGCGTGTGTTTGTTCTCGATTAATCTTTAGAATCCTGTTTGCGTGTGTTCCAACACATTAGCTACTGACGGTTTTAATCCATCTGGTAGTTTAAGCACAAGTTATAGCATTTGGCCAATTATTCTCATACTTTACAACACCCCTCCACGGGTGTGCATGAAGCCGACATCATTTATCCTTTCAACGATAATTCTGGGTAAAAAAATGCCTGGAAATAATATAGATATTTACATGCAACCTGTAACGACCCGTTTCCAGACCGCTACTAAACTAGAACCAATCCTATATACGACGCATTTTTAATATAGTACTCTTGTGCCCTTTAGAAAATGCGGTGCATTTTTTTAAAAAAACAACAATACCCGTAAGCACACTCAGAGTAGCCACAGCGTTTAGAAACATGATGCAATCTAGACACAAGACAAATGCACTGAAAATACATACACATATATATAAACAAGGTAGTCATAAGTAGTGCATACAAAAGAAAAGCAGTGCACAAATATGTACAAGAGAATACACCTAAAGTATGAGAATCCTCGCGAGAATAATCATACCCCGGGGGTACTCCCGGCAGACACCCACGCAGGGGGCTGCTCCAAAAGTTACCCTGCAGTACAAAAAAGACATCCGCCAGACTGGTCACCAAAACAAACTAGACACCATAAACAAATCCTACAGTCATCCAAAATATAAACAAGCAGTCAAACAATCACAACATCTACAGATAGCTATCCAGATCCTCAGACGGATCCTCCTCCTCCTCCTCCTCGTCCATCGGGTCCACCGCATCCTCGCCGGTCAAGTCAATGAAAGGTGCCGTAGCAGGTACACCCTCAAGCACGTCCTCCTCTATCAACGCCTCATCCAGAAATCTTGCGCCGCTGCACCCTGCCTCACCGCACTCTCCTCAGACGGGTGAAAAGTGTCCCGGTGGGGTCGGGGTCCTGACAAACACGGGGGTAACCGGCTTGCCTCAGGGTCAGATCCTGCCAAAGAACTCGGAATGGCAACCGCCCTGGAAGTAGAAGTTCCTACAGTCCCACGTCTGATCACACTCTTCCGAGAGGTCCACCGAATCCTCGGTCCTCTGGCTCGGGAAGTAAAACGGGAAGCAGTACGCCTCAGAAGATGATGCTGGCATTGCCCGCTCTCTCTGAATGTTGTGGCTAGCATCCACCACCTGCATCGTCCGGATCGAAAAGCAAACTGTACGTCTAGATGTCTCCTGTCTCACCACTAGTACATCTACTCGAAAACTCTGTACAACTTCCCCGGTATATACAACACGACGGGAGATGGGGTCTAACTCCATCGCCGAAGGTGCCTCGATGTCTGGGAAATCAAACACGATCTCCGGTGATGTCGTCATCACCGGTATCACCAGTGTCTTCGCCATCGCTTGGGTTGCCATCATCGGTTGAAGAAACCACAGGAAAGGGTCAACTTCTCAAATAATCATAGAAACAGCAAAACATAGAACAAGAGATAACAAAATGCACAAATGCCCCATAATGCAACTCAAGACTCTCTCCCAAAACATTCTCTGAAATTTCTGGAAAGTAACGCCGATCCATCCACTGAATACCAGTTGTAGCCTTGGGCTGTCCTCTCATCCTAGGACATTTAGCTCAAGTTCCTTGACATTACGACGTCTAGCTCAGCTGCCGAAAATTCCAGCCGGAGCATTTTAGGGGATCTTAGCACCCTAGGTTAATCGGATCGAAGCTCAAAAACGTCACGACAAACTCTCACAACCCCAATGAATAAATTGACGTACACGATGATTCAAAGAAGCAAACTCGAATAATTATTCAACCTCATATTAAATAAATATTCACACAGAACTCATCAGACATAACACAGTTCAGCAATTCATAGCAAGACAATGCAACCAAGTCATATCGCAAACAATCAGAATACAATTCATCCCTTTGCAACTCAGTGGAGTTAACAAAGAGGAAAACAAACAAGTGTGGGGGGTTGAGGACAGCTACCAACCTCTTGCAGACAAGCCCACTAAATAATCAGTATAGATATCAGACAATAAAATAGACGAAGGGGTACGAGACCCTCACTTCGAACCCTGAGGTTCTCAGACTTCTTCGCTTTAAGACTTAAAATTAAATCCTATGCAATATCTAAAGTTGCCCTTACCAAAGTCGTCCGCTAGCGTGGTACCGTACGCCTCGTTCCCACGTCGCACGAACTCAGAATCCACAAATCCTATCACCACAAGGCAAGCTTAGCACAATTCTAAGACTCAACTTAAAACCTTAGGCTCTCATCCTAACCCTTTATCCTAGCCAAACACCATCCCATAGAACTTAATTTAAAATGTTAGCTTTTTAAAGAATCTTTTTTTCCAAATTTCAAAGGCCTAGAAACAAATCAATCAATCATTTAAAAACAAGTTCACAAAAATAGTTTTCCTTCCAAACCTCCCTTGAGCTCTCGGCTTTTACACCCTTTTTTTTTCTAATTTTTTTTTGCAAAGCTTCCTTTTAAAACTTAACAAGCCATTTCTAAGTCATTTAGCTATACACCAAGACATTGAAACATCAAGACACTTCCAAGACATATTCCAAAACATATACTAAAACATATACCACTTTCCAAAATCATGTTTTTCACAAAATCTAACTACTCAAAGTTTAAATTATACATGCATACATCATAACAAGTTTTTGCAAAGAATTTCCCTTTTCCTACACCTATAGGGCTTGCGGCCCTTAGCCCAAAATTAGTGATCAATTTGCAAAATTTCTAACAATGCATTAGTCCCATTTCACATGACATTTCTTTTCAAGACAACAAGTCACAATTCAAGACAAATCTCAACCATGTTCCAAAACTATTTTTCCAAAACATTCAAGAGCAAGGTTTCCAAAGAAATATTTCTAATTCTTTTGATCCAAACCATTTCAACTATGGCAATAACAGTGCTAATAACTAAAGGACAAGACCCAATCAAGCTCCAAAATGATTTTTAAGTCCCTCAAGAACAAAGTTTCCATATGCAACTCACTAACTTTCTTACTTATACATATCCAACAAATCAATAACAATTGTATCAACCCAAACATATTATTCATCAACTAATTACATGCTTCTTCAATTAAATCTCACAATTCCCTTCTTTTCAGGAATAGGTTTTCATTATAATAATTACCCAACAACTTTCAATTCCAAAGCTATGAGTTCAATACAACAACAATAATATCAAAGAGCTTAAATAACCAACTAATTATTTGATTCACCAAGGATCACACATTTTCCCTCTTTTTCTCCCTTGGGGTTTCGCCCTAGGGTTCCAAGAAAGGGGAATGGAAATGTTCATCTCCTCTTGATCACAATCAAGCACAAAACCAACACAAAACAAGCATAAAAATGAAGTAGAAAAAAGAAAAGATCACCACCTCTCCTACTCCTAGAGCTCGCGGCCTAGGGGCTGTTTTTGGAGAAGAAAAGGTGATCTCCATTTGATTAGGTGATTGAACTAGATGATGATGGAGAGAAAAAGATGAACCTAGCAAGTTGTATGAAGGATTGGGGGTCAAAAGAACTCAAGAACCGAAGAACAAGAAAGTGGCCATGGAGGTTAAGAACTTCTCTCACTAGAAAAGGAAGAAGATGAAGTTGTGAGGGTTAGAGAGTGGAGGTCACGATGGGGGCTGATTATAGGGGAGGGTTTTATTTAATTTTGTCACTTAGAATTAAAACTAGGCTAAAAATGATTTAAGGAAAAAGTAATTTAAACTAATCACACATTAAGAGACACCTTGCAATAAAGCAAAGATGCTAATCACATCAACTAATCTATCCCATCTAATCTTATATCTCTCATGATTACCCTTTAATTCTAGAGTCTAAGGGTTGCTAAAACATGGCGTCGAGGAACCGCGTTACCGATTAATTCATGCTGATAAACTCGCGAAAATTAATCTAACGAGAAATTAATTCATCGCGTGATAATATTTTATTATAAATAATAAAAACCATATCAAACACTCAAAAATAATCACAACAAGTTATGATTCGATTTTCATCAAAATTGGGGTTCATTTAAAATGTTATCTGCGGCAAAACTGCCCGGTGATTCGAAACGCGACGAAACTTCGTTAGAATTTTTCGACGATATTTGAACCATAGGTTAATATAAAATATTAACTCTCAATTCTAATTTGATCTTGATTTATTTAAATCACTTGCTTAGCGAACAAGAAATTGCTTATTATAGCATAAATACGACAGAAATACACTATAATAACGCTAAATAACGCATCGCGAAAAATACAGGTGTTGCACAACCTTTAGTCAAAGAGCTGAAGGAGTTATGGAATGACGGTGTAGATGCTTATGATGCTTCAACTCGAAAGATGTTCAAATTGCACGCAGCTTTGATGTGTTCAATTAGTGACTTTCCTGGGTTAGGAACTCTTTCTAGATGGAACACGTATACAAGACAAGCTTGTCCGACTTGTAACTTTGACTTTATTCCCTGTCGCCTACCACATAGTAAGAAATTGTGGTTTATGGGTCATCGTCAGTTTCTTGATCGAAGACACAGATTTAGATTGAACAGGATACTGTTTAATGGAGAATAAGATATGCGCAATCCACCTAAAATATTATCTAGTTCTAATATCCTTGAACAAATTAAGAATATCAATGTCATCTTTGGTCAAACACGTGAAATAGGTGGAAGGGGAAAAAGATCATGTGGTGGTGGGTGTACCTTGCAAGATGGCACTCAACAATAGAAAATGAAAAGCATATTTTTTGAGCTTCTGTATTGGGAGCATAATTTATTACGTCATAATCTTGATATTATACATATTGAGAAGAATGTATGCGACAATATCATCTATACCTTGCTAAATGATGGTGCAAAGTCAAAATATCATATCTTTCACTATGCCAAGTGATTGCTTGTATTTTGGTACTATTTGAACTGATTGGTGTATCTTAATTTACTGCAGGATCTTGGCAGCCTATTGTACTAAATTTAAGATTTCTTACATTTAAATGACACTAGTGCAAAAAAGGCAATTTATGCTGGTTAAACTTGACATTTACCACCGGTTTTTGTGCCGATGTAGATACGGTCGGTGTTGAACGTAGACCTTTTTACACCGGTTTTATAACAGTGTAAAAAGAACATTTATTACACCGGTTATTAACATAAATAGGTACTAAATTAGACAATAAACACCGGTTTTGCTTAAAAACCGGTGTGTAATGTTATCGTTTCACACCGGTTATTTCCATAACCGGTGTAAAATAGTCTATCTTTTTTTTAACAATTCGGTCTATTTTTATATCCTTTCCTGCCCAAATATGCATGGCACCAGAATTGATCAAAAACATGCAGCATTACTGAATATTTCACAAATATTTCAACAAATTCACAAACTTAAATTCATAGAATTAATTCACAAATATTTTAACAAAAGTCACAAACTTAAAATATAAACATTATACATATTAACTTATATATAAAAATTCTTACTGGCACCAAATGCATGTGCCTAGCTAGCTATATATGTACAATTTCTTTGGCACAAAATGCATGTGCATATAAGTGATATATAATATTGTTTTCTATACATATACATATACACACTAATGCTTTCTATTACATTTTTGGCCATGGGGTTTTCCGGATCCATTGTTTTCACCTTCTTTCTCTTGTTGTAACTTCATGTTTTTCTCCTCATGCAGTTTCAGAAAGATTTCTGCCCAACTTTCTCTGAGTTCTTTTATATCATCACTCCCAAATGGTGATGTGTCATTGAATATCTACAATTAACACCAAACATATATTAATATTAAGTTAATAAACAACTATATGCATGTTAAAAACAGAAATAAGACATTATATATTGAATAGTTTTAAAAATTCTAATATATACCAACTCCCATTGACCAACAATATCAGTTGAGATGATGGTTAACATGTTTTTCTTCACATAGTAGCCACAGGCATAGCCGTTATTTTGTCTAGGGGCCTACAAAAATATGAATAACTTAGAAGCATATATATGAATGATATTTAACTATTAATACACATTAAACTAGCAATATTAAATAATGTAAATAAATTTTCGGGTAGACAATGTACTTATTATAGGAATCACCCATCTAATAGACTTCTTCTTCTTCTTGCCTTTCAACAGGTAATATCCCTCCATAGCTCTGAAAATTAAATGAATTCATCAAATTAATGCAATATGTTATAGATCTAATAAAAGACAAATCAATGTGTATATATATGTTAAAAATGAAAGCTCATTCTTATCTCCCAATTACATCCTTAATGTCTGTCGTTGGTTGATAGTGCAGCGAACACAACCAAACAACCAAACAATCATCAGGACAAATGATAAACAATTGCCAGTGTTCCCTGCAACATTGAACAACAATAATTAGACAAAAGCAAACTAGGCTAACAATTGGACAATACAGTTTACATGTACTTACCTATTCAGAAACAGTCCAAGGTAACATTTTCTTCGCTCAGAGTCCATTTTATTTTGTATGTATGTTTGCACTGTCATTTGAGGTAACGCGCTTTTGCCGGTTAAAATAATATTGTTTGGGTGAAAGAACCTAAACAGATCGGACTTCTTTATCGCACAGAGGCGATGAAGATACCTAAGATGTTGAACCAAATGTTAATTATAATTGATAAATGCATACAAAATAATATTTATAAAGTAATGATACTTACGTGCACCATACTGACAAGATTTCACTGGACAACCATGCTTCACCATCACTGATCTAGTCAATGTCCTTCTTATCAACAGCAAACCACTGAAAGATCTCGTGGTCATGCTCCAAGTCTACAAAGAAGCTGTCGCCGTCACCTATGAGAAGCCTCATTTTTAAGAATAAATCTTCTCTGTTTGGCTGGTTGTCATCATCATCTGGTGAACAGCTTCCCTTAGTGCTCACATGCACAGTACCTCTAAGACCACAACAATCATGAGGAGCGTTATGGCTGCTTCCAACACCCATAGATTGTAGCGCCTGCATTAAATAAAGTAAAAAATAAATAACATGTAAAATTCATAGTAATTTTTATTTCATTAAATGTGTCAAGTTATACATACCTCCTTCACCGCCTCTTGGATCTCCTTTTGCCGCATTAATGATATCTCCCTTCGGGCCTCCTTCACCGCCTCCTGGATATCATGTTTTCGAGTCACGGACTTCTCCCTTTGGATCTCCTCTCGGATCTCCCTGGACTTCTCCTCCAAGAGCTGGTGAAGGTCCTCCTTGGATATATCAGCTGTGTTGCGGCATGAAGATCGTCCATAGTATTTCCTTAGGCCAACACCCCAACCAGCAGTGCGGACACGACCAGGGTGCTCTTGTGTTCCAAGGGCAACAGTCAAATATCCTGGCATCCTTGTGGAACAAAAGTACCCTCTGTACTCTGTACAGTCAGGCCATCCTACAACACATATAAGTAAATTTCAAATTAATACATTGTGTAATGCAATGCATAAGTTGTAAAACAATTACATTGATCAGTGAAGATATTTTCTTACAATTCTTGAAGCCATTGAGGCTGTGGCATCAGATGTAAACACTCCTGAACGCTTTTTTTGGGCCATCAACCAAAGCTTCTCTCGTAAGGGTGAGGGTGGCTCATCAACAACTAAGCCATCACCCGCCTCTTCGTTCAATTGTTTCCTCCTCTCTTCAATTATATTGGCCTTAAGCTTAAAATAACCCCCACGAGACATTACGTGGGGGTATAGATTCTTTGATGCATTTTCCTTTCCTTTTTTGCTTTTGGCCTGTTACAAATAAGACACAACAAATTATAAGTCATTAAAAATATTAAATTAGCTATGCCATGTAAAAAAAACCATGATTTCAACTAACCAGAAAATCTTCTTCATGACGGCTCTGAACAAACAATTGCCAGTCTTCCTTGGAGATAAAATTATATTTTGCAAATGGTGTTGTGTTGCCATCTACATATCTTTTCCCAAATACATAGATCTTGGAAAACATGACCTTAAACTGCTTCTAACGCTCCCATTCATAAGTAAGAATTTTTTTTCCTAAGCTTTTCATCATTAGGAACAGTCCAAGTTTGCTACAATTACACAACAAAATTGTGGTGTTACTATAAATGTAGTTAAACATATATATGGATAATTTAATAAATTATAATAAAGAATTGTGTTAAGAGTAAATACCATGACATCTTGCCAAATCCTATCCTTGATTTCTTTGTGTACGTCCTTCCACAACTTTGCATGGATAGGAGCCTTGCTACGAGCAATGTACCTGACATAACTCTTGAATTGTACCATTAGGTCTCCAGTGGGAAATAAAGTAACATGATCAAAATTGATAGGGTACTTCTGATTAACGCCACATCCTGCAATGAAACGTGCCATGGTTGTGGCACGTCTGCTACTTCTCTTGGTGGGAGAGGAGCTTGATGTATAGCCATGATGCCTGTTTACACACAAAGCACAACAATGGTAACACTCGTTCAAAAATACATACGCATGGAAAACAACAAAAAAATGCATCAGAAAACCATCTAATTTTATCAAGTTAATTAACTCATCACAAAACCAACAAACAATAGTAACTGAAAATCCAAAAAAAAAAAAAAAACGAGAAGCTCTGCTTTCATGTCAACAATAACAATAACAAATAAGATATCAATGGTCAGTTGTGGGTAGGGAAGGAGTTTGAAGTAGGAGAATGGGGGTTCGCTTCCCCTCCCCCACTAACTAGGAGTCCACTATCATATTACTAACTAAACACTAACATTGGCTACTCAAAAAAAAAACAACAAATAAGATATTTTTAGGAACAACGTTACCTGAGAAATAATCAGAGACGACAACGTGTGGCGGCAGTAACCAAGAGGAAAATGGCGGCAACGGTAACAACTGCGAAAATGAGAAAGAAAATGACGACGGAAATGAGAACATAGGAAACCATGCATGAAACAGTGGAATGCGAACGAAAAGCAGAGAAAGAGGAAGGAGAACATAAACGAGAAGTAAAGAGAGATAGAGAGCATTACCAGGGATCACGATCGGAACAATGGCAGCCGGAGGTGATTCGTCGTGAGAGTGAAAGGGAAAATGGAGGCAGTGGTTCATTGTCAGAGTGAATGGGAAAGGTTTTCTGAAATAAAGAGGGAGAATGAAATGTTTTGTCACTCGCGCGATTAAAAAGAAAAATTTAACACCGGTTATTTAACATCGGTTATTTATAAAAACTGGTGTAAAACATAATAAATTTAAATTAATAAAATACTTTTACACCGGTGTTTACGATAACCCGGTGTGGAAGGTCTTCTCTTTATTCAAAAATTTTAAACATATTACACCGGTTATTTTACAAAACCGGTGTAAATATTCTGTCATGACAAGTTTTTATATATTTTTTTTTATTTTTTTTTTAGTAAAACTTTTTTCTTTCTTTTATAACGCATTTACACCGTCCACCAGTTCTTACGTTTTCATCTGCACCCTTTTTTTAGCCAATAGATGTGTTTCGCATTGAATGTTCCTTTTCATTATAAATACACCATTTCACAACTTCTTCCTCATTATCATCACAAAGCTCCAGTTACGTTTGTGTTAATTCTCTGTTTTGATGTTTGTTGTGTGTGTACGTTCGTGTCAAAGCTCCAGATACACTATAGCTCGTTCAAATGGCAAACCCCTATATCCTTTGTTGCGCTTCTGAATTTTTCGTTGTCTATACGATTCAGTATGTCGCTTCTGCGATTAAGTACGTCACAAAAAAATGACGTACGTACTTAATCGTATAGGTAGTGGAAATTTGGAACGTGACAAAGGATACAGCGGTTCTGCCATTTGAACGATAAATCATGTTACACCGATTATTTATAAAACCAGTGTGAAAGGTTTAGACAAATCAGTAGTTAATTACAAAATTGCCACCGCGTTTAATTCTACACCGATTATTTGAATAACCGGTGTAGAATGCTACGCGTAAATTGTATTAACTCACATATTAATTGTAAAATTGTCACCGCATTTATATTTACACCTGTTATATATGAGACCGATGTAAAATGGTAAACTGTTTTGCCTTTTGTGTACTGGTGTGAATTTATTTTGTCTGTCAAAAGAATATCCTTTGCCAGATTTAGGTTTAGTGTAGATTGTAGAGTTTTTAATCCTATGCTATTTAGTTTTGTCTTGTAAAGTGCTCATTTTATTAGCATTGACTCTATCTTATCATCTAATTTTAGACTACAAATTTTGGCGCACCCGCAGAAGCAAGATCCTCTTCCTTTGCCAGTCATGCACCCCAAACTCATAGACTATCATCTACTGTTTAGTTCTTGTTTTAGGATTTGTTATAAACTAGCACTTTGTAGAACCATTTTTATCTTTGAGACAGTTTAGTCAGATTGTGTTATCTGTGAGACAGTTGTAGTCAGATAGTGTTATTTTACTTTTTAAGTATGAATCAACTTTTTGATTATTTTTATATGTTTATGATTTTCTTTTGGTGGGTTATATGTTTATGATTTTATTATTGTATCAAATTTGACTTGAAAACAAAAAATTCAATATATTTATGTTTATGTGTAATTTTTAGACACACACAGTTAGCACAAAATTTTTTTAAAAAAAAAAAGCTAAAAAAATGTAATCGCAGAAATCCAAACCGCCGCAGTTTGCTACACAACCGCCGCAATACTAGATCACCAGTTGCTGCCCTAGTTGTCCTTTCGCAGCGGTTCCAACCACCGTGGTATAAGCCTACGGTGGGTATCGGTTGCACGTAACCGCCGCAGTTTGACTTCTCGGCATGGTAACCGCGGCGATGGCACAACTGCTGCAGAGGAAATTTAGCAGCAGTTGTAATAGCCGCAGATTGACTATTCTGACTGTCGCCGCTGTCCTTTTCCCTTGTAGTGATTCTTGTTTTTTTTCATATTCAACCCACAATGGAGAATCCATATCCAACTTCATTTATATGAGCATCTGAATAAAAACTCCTATGGAGTTTTTGTCTCTCCACTACTTGTTGAAGATAATTGCCATTCTTGGTAGAGGGCTATGAATATGGAGTTGAAGTCGAAGAACTGGTTGGCTTTCTTCCAGGAAACTCTTTCCAAACCAGAAGTTGGAATTGTAGAGAGTTTGTACCGTGATATACATGCAACACTTTAGTGCTTTCTTGGATCACTCATTCTATATTTTTCTATTGTACAAAGTGTTATGTGATTGGAGACAAATTTCTAAAAGTCTGGAATAATTTGTAGGAAAGCTATTATCAAGGATCACATCTTAGATTTGAAAGAAGAAATGTGCATGTTTAGGCAAGGTGATTTATCTATAACAACCTACTACCCATGTTTTATGTACTAGCGGTAGGAATCAAATAATTTCATACATGTACTTCTTTTGCTTAATTGTCAAGTACCTTGGTTGTAACCTTGTTCCGACCATTAGAAAATATAAAAAAGATTATCATGTTACTCGAATCTTGAAATGATTGAATGAATAATATTTTATTGTATAGTCTCAAATTGTGATTATGGAACCATTGCCATGCGTTAACAAGAAGTAATAAGGTAGTGTGTTCCCTGAGCCATTTTAAAAGTTTTAAGAAAATTAACCCCATTCTTGTTAAATTGCCAAATGGTAACCATGTTGCTGCTAACATTTTTATTGAAAAGGCAAAGAGAAATTTTATTTATATTGGAGGACCAAGGCTCAAGAAAAGCCTAATCCACAAAGAAGTAACAGGTTACCAAAATATTGCTATCAAGTCAAAAATCTAATAATGCATGTCCTTTCCTATTTCTTACAAATGATAGAGCAAGTAATCATAATCGACGGAATAGTTTCACTCCTTTTCCGGCAGCAAATGTATTTCTTGATCACCAAATTCCACACAAAACAAACCCCACTCTAGAACAGCCAAGACATTGTCTTCACATGGTGCAATATTTGTCCTTTATTATGACAGCAAATTGCAAACTACATCAGGCAACAAGTGTATATAATGCTCTTTTTAAACATGTTCTCCACTTCATGCTGTTGTAGTGAGCACTCCACGTAAGCTTCCCCTTGGTGCACACTCTCCGAATGTGTGTTTAAAGCCTGCATCCTCCAGCCCTCCAAAAAAGCTGCTGCACATACAGGGCCGGTCCTTAGTTTTTGGGTGCCCTGGGCGAACCAAAAAATCGTGCCCTCATAATTATTTATGTATCGTTCTCTTTGCATTTTTTGTTACAAAATCATTGATAATACGTTCATAATCAAGACTTTTTACTAAATCAGTTTTAATTGAAATCAAAGCAAGACTATTTAATCTATCTTGTAACATAGTATATCGTAAATAAGATTTTAATAATTTCAATTTGGACAAGTGCAAAACTACTAATTAATAAACAAATGAGAGTGGTAAAAGCATAATTCAAAACCTTAATTCAAAATTCATTAAAATACTTGCAAAAAGCACCACCAAATCAAATGATTCACTACCTTCTATTTTCCTGCTACTGCAAAACAGTGCGAGACACACGTTTTTATCTGACACGGATGGGCAAAAGGCTTGTGCAACAGTGCAAGTTTGGGAGATATGGATTGATGAGAGTCTGTAAAGATAAAAGATATTACTGAGAAACATAAAAATTACAGAATGACATTGATATTTGTTATAAGAAGTGTGACCGATCATTTTATAAGAGAATTGATTAATAAGAAGTGTGACTCTTGATTTGATCAAACGTTCAAATGCTAGCAGTTAGCTACTAAATTTGGACGGTGCTCAATACCAATAAAAAAATTGGACATTTTATGGGTTCAACTTTCCAAAATTGTGAATGTGATTAGTTAAATTTATTCTACAATTTATTTAATCATATTGTTTGTTTTATTTTTTACAATAAATTTTTTATATAATTTTAAATATATTTTTTAAATATATATATATACGTACTACTGCTAAGTAAAAAAATATTTTTTGGTGCCCCTCTAAAATTAGGGCCCTGGGCGGTCGCCCCTCAAGACCACCCTCAGGGCCACCACTGTGCACATAGCATCAATCCGCAACTTTCAGCATATGGCATAATTATAAGGAGCAGCACCAAAACCATGAGATTGATAATTGTGTTCTCTTCATCTAATATCATGCATGTTGAGTATGGCTCATGTAACACCCCAAATTTCCTTAAGCTTGGTTTGTTGTGTGTGCACAAGCTTAGTATGGCTTAAAGATGAACTCTAAGTGATATTTTCAATGATTGTCATAGTTGAATATGTGAAAAATTGTGTTTGGTGAAATTTTGCCCAGTGTGAATCGATTCCCAGGCCCCTGTGAATCGATTCATGGATGTGAGCTTGCTGGGACTCGATTAGGTTTGTAGTGAATCGCAGAGTGAATCGATTCACAAAGGTTGGTCCTCTGTGAATCGCAGCGTGAATCGATTCACAAAAGACAGTTCTCTGTGAATCGAATCTGGGAACTGCAGGAATCGATTCCTGCACTTAAAACTACGATTCCTGCCATTTTTTACACTGAGTGAATCGATTCACCTATGCTGTGAATCGATTCACAATTCAGATATCGTAAAAACTCAGCGAGAACAGAACGCGAGTGTTAGAGAGAGGGTTAGAGAGAGAGTGCGACAGAGAGAAGAAGGAGAAGGGGTGAAAACACTTAGGGTTCACGAATTAGAGGGGAAAAACAAGGATTCATGCTAGATTCATCCTCAATCTTAGCTTGAATCCAAGTTGGGGAGTGTTTATGCTTGGATTGGAAGGTTGGAGACAACCCCTAGAAGGCCAGCTTGAAGGAGAAGGGGAAGAACGTGAAGAGGGAGCTGAGCATCAGCTTTTGAACTTGAATCTTGGGAGTTTTGGTGAGTTCTTCCTTCTCTTAGGTGTTGGGCACCCATAAGTCCCACATTAGGGTCCCCTTGGAAGAAAACCCATGAACCCTAAGCTAGGAAGTTCCCCAAATCCCTATTTGATGTATAGTTTTTAGTGTTAATTGCTATGCATGTATTATTGGGACAGTTATAGGGGTTAATGTTGTACCCAAAACCCCTATAAACTGTGAGATGGATGTTTGACCATTGGGAGCTCCATGGAGCCCTAATGGAAATGTGTTTTGTCTTGAAGTATTTTTCCTTGGTAGAGCATGTCACATGTTTCCTTTTGAAAGTGAAATGTATCTTTTTCCATGAATATGTTTAGTTCTATATGAAGCTAGAGTAGCACCTAATTGTATTCTTAATCTTGATTAAAGCATGCATTTAAGGATATAGTGGTGAATTAAATTCCCTAAAAGACACTAAGATACCTCTAAAGGGGGTGATCGATATGGTTAGCCGTGTGGGACGCCCTCAGACGGTTAAGACGTCTAACCACCATATCGAAAGTGTGTTTATGGGGTTGTATGGATGTAAGCATACAACACTACCCATGAACATGAGCCAAAGATGAATTAGAAATTCATAGTAAGGATATGCATTGCATTGCATAAACGTGTCATATAAATTCTTGGTGATGATAAATTGCATGAGTTGATGGTGAGGAGTCGGAGGGAGGATTCACTGAGATTATTATCTCACCCCACTCCTTGTTTAATTATTTTACAGATGTACAGGTACCAAAAGGTGATTGACAGCTGCGTGCTCTCGGCATTTTGTTCACTGTATTAGCTGTAGTAGCACCTTGGAGTTGTAATTCTTAGAATTTATGTATTGGTGTTGTAACGTCCTAAACGTATGCACTTGGGTTTTTAGTTTTATGACATTTGAACTTAATGTTGGATTTTAAGTTTAAATTTTATATTCGGGATTACTGTACCTAGTGTTAATTATCCTATTTTCAAGCTAATGAAAGTAAGGTGTGACATTATGGTATCAGAGCAGTTCGATTCTAATCGGACTGTAGGGATTGCTAGAAATAGTTTTGTTAATTTCTTGAGTCTGTTGTTGTCTTTCTACTTATTATGCTAAGAGATATTGAGCCTGATCAACTCAATGCTTGGTGCATTCTATGCAGAATTATGGCTTCAGGTTCGGGAAGGCGCGGGAGACCCAGGAGGAACACTGAAATACCTCCGGATCCGCCAGGACAAGATAATGCTTGGCTGCAAGGGATATTGCAGGCTATCAAGAATCAGAGTATTGCAACCAACAATCTTGCGGCTCGATTAGCCCAACAACAAAGCTGACACAGCCCAACCTTTGCCGCAAGAGGAGGAATTGGACCGAAAATTTCTCAAATTCCTCAAGACGAAGCCACCAACCTTCAATGGAAAGGTAGAAGCCATGGCATCCCAACATTGGCTAGAGGCCGTGGAGAAGAGTTTTAGGGTGGTTCATTGTACCGAGGAACAAAAGGTCGAGCTAGCTACTCATGTGCTCATAGAGGATCTTTGGCGGTGGAAAGGGCCCCGGGCTTACATGGTGGCTCAAGGGACACCACTAACTTGGGTGAACTTTCAGAGGATCTTCTTGGAGAAGTACTTTCCACAGACCGTGAAGGATATGATGGATAGAGAATTAGTCCAGCTTCAGCAAGGGAAATCTACGGTTTCAGAATATGTAAACAAGTTTGAGGAGTTAGTAAGGTACTCATCTGTTGTTCAATTTGCTCAGGATGATAATCGGAAAATCAAGCGATTCAAGTGGGGGGAGGCGGACATCCGAGCGGCATTTCACAGACTAAATTCACCGAGTTTGCCAAGGTAGTCCATCAGAGCTACGTGGCTGAAGCAAGCTTGAAGAGGATGTATGAGGATAGACAAACTAGGTGGCAAGATAAGAACAAAAAGAAGGATGCAGATAAGAACGCCCAACACATGAGACCGAAAGGGAACCTTTTCAAGGGAAAGCAGGCTCAAACCTCCGAGTTTGATTATCATGCATGTTCAAACTGTGGGAAGAGACATCCGGGAGAGTGTATGAAGGGCAAGAATGTTTGCTATGTTTGTCACCAACTAGGGCACATGGCCAGGGAGTGCCCCCAATACACTAAAGGGAAAGGAGCCAAGCCTGGTGATCCTAACCAAGGGAGAGTCTTTACTCTGGATTCCCAGAAAGCAAAGGGAGCGGAAAATCTGATGAAAGGTACTTGTTTCCTTCAGGATGAACCTCTAGTTGTTTTGTTTGATTCGGGAGCAACACATTCTTTTATCTCGTGTACATGTGTTCAAAGGTTAGGGTTGTGTCTTACCTCATTGTAATTTCCGTTGCATGTGTATACACCTGCCGAAGGTAGCATTTCCACTTCCTTAGTATGTGAGAATTGTCCTCTCATAATTCAAGGGAGGATGTTTTTAGTAAACCTCGTGTGTCTACCTCTGGTAGGGATGGACATTATCTTGGGTATGGATTGGCTTTTCGTCCATCAAGTTGTTTTAAATTGTTTCTGTAAAACGATTGAATTTCCAAATGTGCATTCTATTATTGAAGAGTCAAGTCATGTTACACAGAGTAATGATCTTCTATTGAGTCACTGTCTAGTGGAAGGTCTTGCGGGATATATGATCTTACTTTCTTCAACTGTAGAGGTTAGCCCCGACCTGGATACTATCCCTATAGTGAACGAATTCTTAGATGTGTTTCCTAGCGAGGTAGCAACCTTACCACCTGAGAGAGAAGTTGAGTTCTCCATAGAACTGGTTCTCGGAACGGGACCAATCTCCATAGCTCCTTATAGGATGTCACCCTTGGAGTTAAGGGAATTAAAGACACAGTTGGAAGATTTGATTGCTAAGCAGTTTATTAGACCTAGTGTGTCACCTTGGGGCGCACCTGTCCTTTTGGTGAAGAAGAAAGACGGGAGTATGAGGTTATGTATTGATTACCGGAAAATCAATAAGATCACAGTGAAGAATAAGTACCCCTTGCCCAGAATAGATGACTTGTTAGATCAACTTAGGGGAGCTTCGGTTTTCTCTAAGATTGATCTAAGATCTGGTTATCACCAGATTGGAGTTAAGGTAGAGGATGTCCCAAATACGGCATTTAGGACTAGATACGGGCACTATGAGTATTTGGTTATACCTTTTGGTCTGACCAATGCTCCAGCCGTATTTATGGACTACATGAACCGAATTTTTAGGCCCTTCCTTGACAAGTTTGTAGTGGTCTTCATAGACGATATCCTAGTTTATTCTAAGGATCCTCGAGAGCATGAGGGACACCTTAGGATTGTTTTAAGTACCCTTAGGGAAAAGAGCCTCTTTGCTAAACCTGAGAAATGTGAGTTTTGGCTCAGTGAAGTTAAGTTTCTGGGTCATGTGATTTCTAAGGAGGGAGTGTCGGTTGATCCTAGTAAAGTAGAAGCAGTCCTTAGTTGGGAACGACCAACCACGATCCACGAAGTTAGGAGCTTTCTAGGATTAGCCGGTTACTACCGAAGGTTTATTAAGGGATTTTCGCAGATGGTACTTCCCCTGACAAGGTTAACCCGAAAAGGGGAGCCATTTGTGTGGACTAAGAGCTGTGAGAATAGTTTCCTAGAGCTTAAAATCAGGTTGACTTCCACCTCGGTCTTGATTATCCCTGACCTAGCATTGGGATTTGAAGTTTATAGTGATGCCTCTAAGAAAGGGTTAGGATGTGTTCTCATGCAGAATCGACAAGTTGTAGCTTACGCATCTAGGCAGTTAAGGCCCCATAAGGAGAACTATCCTACTCATGACTTAGAGCTAGCAGCCATTGTCTTTGCTCTAAAGATTTGGCGACACTATCTGTATGGTGCCCAATTTGAAGTGTTTAGCGATCATAAAAGCTTGAAATACCTTTTTGATCAGAAGGAACTTAACATGAGGCAGAGAAGATGGGTTGAGTTCCTAAAAGATTATAACTTTGAGTTGAAGTATCATCCGGGCAAAGCGAATGTGGTCGCTGATTCCTTGAGTAGGAAATCCTTGCATGTGTCTTCACTGATGATTAAAGAAATGGAGTTGCTGGAGTCCTTTAGGGACCTTAACCTTGGAATTTTTCCATCAGTGAACAGTCTCATGCTTTACCATTTAGAAATTTCCTGTAATTTTAGGGAACAGATTAGACTTGCCCAGAGCTTAGATGTAGAGCTGCAGTCTAGCAAGCACCACCCCGATTTTTCTGAAGCCGAGGATGGCACTTTATTGTTCCATCAGAGAATCTGCATACCAAAGGATAATTCCATTAAACAGCAGGTTCTAGGAGAAGCCCACAAGAGTGGATTCTCGATACACCCTGGTTCCACCAAGATGTACCAGGACCTTAGACAGAGGTATTGGTGGCCAAGCATGAGGAATGATGTGGCAGAGTTTGTAGCTCAATGCTTGGTTTGTCAGAAAACCAAGATAGAACACCAAAAGCCTTCAGGTCTTCTCCAACCCTTAGAAATTCCCGAGTGGAAGTGGGATAGTATAGCAATGGACTTCGTGGGAGGGTTACCCTACACTCTGTTAGGATATGACTCTATATGGGTCATAGTGGACAGATTAACCAAATCTGCTCATTTTCTTCCCATAAAGTCCACTTACAAAAACGCCCGGTTAGCTGAGATCTATATTAGAGAGATTGTTAGACTCCACGGAGTTCCAGCTAACATTGTCTCTGATAGGGATCCAAAGTTCACCTCTCGGTTTTGGAAGGCACTTCATCAAGCCTTAGGGACGAGGTTAAGTCTTAGCACAGCCTACCATCCCCAGACAGATGGTCAATCTGAGAGAACCATTCAAACCTTAGAGGATATGCTCAGAGCCTGTGTTTTAGAGGATGGCGGTAGTTGGAGCAAGTACTTGTCATTAATTGAATTTTCATACAACAACAGCTATCACTCTAGCATAGGAATGGCACCGTACGAGGCCCTCTACGGTCGCAAGTGTAGGACTCCTCTATGTTGGTTCGAAGTGGGAGAGAAACAATTGTTAGGCCCCGACCTTGTTCAGGAAACCACTGATAAGATTCGTGTGATTAGGGAGAAGATAAAGACTGCTCAGAGTAGGCAGAAAAGTTATGCAGATCGTAGGCTCAAACCCCTTGAATTTGATGAAGGAGAACATGTATTCCTAAAAGTCACTCCCACTATAGGCGTTGGTAGAGCTCTTCGGGCCAAAAAGTTGACCCCTCGGTATGTAGGTCCTTTCCAAATCCTCAGTCGAGTTGGTCCGGTCGCATACCAAATTGCCTTACCTCCTTCTTTGTCAAATCTCCACAATGTTTTTCATGTGTCTCAGCTTAAGAAATACATTCCGGATCCATTCCACTCCATAGATCATGAGTCTATACAACTTAGATCAGATTGCACGTACCAGCCCGATCAGGCCCAAATAGTGGACCGAGCTTCCAAGGCACTCAGGAATAATACTATCCCTTTGGTCAAGGTGATCTGGGACGGATCCACTCCCGAAGAAGCCACTTGGGAACTTGAAGATGAGATGCGAAGCCAATATCCGCAACTTTTTCAATAGGTATGTAAGTTTATCCAATTTTGAGGACAAAATTTTTTAAAGGTGGGTAGTAGTGTAACACCCCAAATTTCCTTAAGCTTGGTTTGTTGTGTGTGCACAAGCTTAGTATGGCTTAAAGATGAACTCTAAGTGATATTTTCATTGATTGTCATAGTTGAATATGTGAAAAATTGTGTTTGGTGAAATTTTGCCCAGTGTGAATCGATTCCCAGGCCCCTGTGAATCGATTCAGGGATGTGAGCTTGCTGGGACTCGATTAGGTTTGCAGTGAATCGCAGAGTGAATCGATTCACAAAGGTTGGTCCTCTGTGAATCGCAGCGTGAATCGATTCACAAAAGACAGTTCTCTGTGAATCGAATCTGGGAACTGCAGGAATCGATTCCTGCACTTAAAACTGCGATTCCTGCCATTTTTACACTGAGTGAATCGATTCACCTATGCTGTGAATCGATTCACAGCTGCAGTATATCAGAAAAACTCAGCAGAAAAAGAACAGAACGCGAGTGTTAGAGAGAGGGTTAGAGAGAGAGAGTGCGACAGAGAGAGGAAGGAGAAGGGGTGAAAACACTTAGGGTTCACGAATTAGAGGGGAAAAACAAGGATTCATGCTAGATTCATCCTCAATCTTAGCTTGAATCCAAGTTGGGGAGTGTTTATGCTTGGATTGGAAGGTTGGAGACAACCCCTAGAAGGCCAGCTTGAAGGAGAAGGGGAAGAACGTGAAGAGGGAGCTGAGCATCAGCTTTTGAACTTGAATCTTGGGAGTTTTAGTGAGTTCTTCCTTCTCTTAGGTGTTGGGCACCCATAAGTCCCACATTAGGGTCCCCTTGGAAGAAAACCCATGAACCCTAAGCTAGGAAGTTCCCCAAATCCCTATTTGATGTATAGTTTTTAGTGTTAATTGCTATGCATGTATTATTGGGACAGTTATAGGGGTTAATGTTGTACCCAAAACCCCCATAAACTGTGAGATGGATGTTTGACCATTGGGAGCTCCATGGAGCCCTAATGGAAATGTGTTTTGTCATGAAGTATTTTTCCTTGACTGAGCATGTTACATGTTTTCATTTGAAAGTGAAATGTATCTTTTTACATGAATATGTTTAGTTCTATATGAAGCTAGAGTAGCACCTAATTGTATTCTTAATCTTGATTAAAGCATGCATTTAAGGATATAGTGGTGAATTAAATTCCCTAAAAGACACTAAGATACCTCTAAAGGGGGTGATCGATATGGTTAGCCGTGTGGGACGCCCTCGGACGGTTAAGACGTCTAACCACCATATCGAAAGTGTGTTTATGGGGTTGTATGGATGTAAGCATACAACACTACCCATGAACATGAGCCAAAGATGAATTAGAAATTCATAGTAAGGATATGCATTGCATTGCATAAACGTGTCATATAAATTCTTGACTGATGATAAATTGCATGAGTTGATGGTGAGGAGTCGGAGGGAGGATTCACTGAGATTATTATCTCACCCCACTCCTTGTTTAATCATTTCTGGATGTACAGGTACCAAAAGGTGATTGACAGCTGCGTGCTCTCGGCATTTTGTTCACTGTATTAGCTGTAGTAGCACCTTGGAGTTGTAATTCTTAGAATTTATGTATTGGTGTTGTAACGTCCTAAACGTATGCACTTGGGTTTTTAGTTTTATGACATTTGAACTTAATGTTGGATATTAAGTTTAAATTTTATATTCGGGATTACTGTACCTAATGTTAATTATCCTATTTTCAAGCTAATGAAAGTAAGGTGTTACAGCTCATATGATGCAGTATCAAAAAGGCTGGGGGCGGGGGAGTGAGCTAGCGGAGTGTATCAAAAAGGTTGAGCTAGCGGTACGGTTCAGGGGTATTATTGTAATTTGTTGCGTAATATTATATATACTGCTTGTAACACTGAACCCTAAACTTCACTAAGAAAGAAAAACGGAACTACAGCTGCTCTGTAGTCGCTGACGTAGGCAACCATTGGCCGAATAACGTGACCAAATATCGTGTCCCGTTTGCGTTTTTCGTTTCCTTATTTCTTCTATACTATTGTTGTTCTAACAATTGGTATCAGAGAACGTTTAACTTGGGTGCGAAATTCAATGTGGCAAGGTTCAACGGGATGGGCAACTTTGGATTATGGCAAAGAAGGGTTAAGGATCTGTTGGCTCAGCAAAGTTTACAGAAGGCGCTACGCGAGACGAAACCGGCAGATTTGGCGGACGTCGATTGGGTCGAGATGAAGGAGAAGGCCGCAGGATTGATAGGTCTATGTGTTTCAGACGAGGTGATGTATCATATCCTGGACCTAACTACTCCGAAGGAGGTTTGGGATAAATTGGAGAGTCAGTATCAGTCAAAGATGCTGATGAACAAACTGTTTGCAAAGCAACGACTGTACAGCCTTAGGATGCATAAAGGATTCGATTTGCAACAACACGTCAATACCTTCAACACCATAATCACGGATCTTGCAAGGCTTGGGGTTAAGGTAGATGACGAAGACAAGGCAATCATTCTTTTGTGCTCGTTACCAGGTTCATTCGATCACTTAGTGACTACTCTTACCTATGGGAAAGACACTATTAGCCTAGATGATATTACTGCTGCACTCGTGTCTCATTCTCAAAGGAGACAGAGCGCAGAGGAAGGAAGTCAAGGAGGCGAAGGTCTGTATATGAAGGGGGTCAAGATTGTGGGAGGAACAAGGGTAAAGGAGGTTCTGGAAAGAAGAGGTATAAATCCAAGAACAAGAAAACAGAGTGTTACATTTGCAAATAGACTGGGCATTGGAAGCGGGACTGTCCAAACAGAAAGCAGGGCTCATCCAGTTCTGTAAATGTGGTCCAAACCGATGATTTCGGCAGTGAAGGAGATATGCTTTGCGTTTCAGGCAGCAAGTACACAGAGGCGTGGATTCTTGATTCTGGTTGTTCTTACCACATGACGCCGCACCGGGAATGGTTCACTACATTCAGGTCAGGCATTCTGGGTTTGTTTATTTGGGTAATGATAAAGCTTGTGCTATCCAAGGAATGGGACAAATCAAAATTGCTATGGACGATGGTGGCGTGCGAACGTTGAATGATGTCAGATATATTCCAGAATTGAAAAAGAATCTGATTTACTTAGGTACTCTACAGGCAAATGGTTTTTCCTACAGGTCTGATGGAGATAGGGATATCATGAAGGTCAGCAAAGTGCCTTGGCGATGATGAGAGCAAAGAGGACTGCAGGTAACATCTATAAACTGTTGGGCGCTATAGTTGTAGGTGATGTTGCGTCAGTTGAGTCAGATAACGATGCAACTAAGCCATGGCATATACGTCTGGGTCATCTCAGTGAGCGTGGGATTATGGAACTTCATAAGAGAAATCTGTTGAAAGGCGTTCGCACTTGCTAGATGGATCTGTGCGAGTATTGTGTACTCGGGAAATAGTGTCGTGTTCGGTTCCAGACCGGGAAGCACAATGTCGTACCCTAATTTTGTCCGGCCTCTATTTTTTTAAAATTTTATTTTTATTAAATTTGTAGTAATAGTATTAAATAAATAATAATAAATAATTATGATATTTTTTGTTTTGGAATAAAAAGAGAGAAGAAGGCAAAAATGAGTAAGTATGAAAAAGAAAAAGAAAGAAAGAGGAAATAAAATAAAGCATGAAAAGGGTGCAAATTACAAATATTATAGGTACCAATAGCATGCTATTGGGCTGGTGCAGCGCCTCACTACCATCCTTGCTCGCGTCCCCCTCTTTTATTTTCACACCTGCACCTCACTCTTTCACTGCTACACGCACCCCACCTTTTATTTCTACGCCCCTTGCCCAACCACCAACGCTGCATAACCCACGCGTGGCCCATCACCAACCCAGCGGCCGAAAATCCCCTAACTTAAACCTAATTCCCTCATTCAGCAGCACCCCTTCCTCTTCCCCTTTCCTTTTCTGTTTTTCTTTCCTTTTTCTCACCCAATCTCAACCCCAAATCAAATCCTTCAGATTCTATCAAATCGTCCATCATTAAAAACAGATTCAAAAGGGGAGATTTCTGTTCCAATTTCTTTCCTTTTTCCTTTCTTTATTATTTTTATCACTGATTTGATTTCGATTTGTTTTCAGGTGTAAAAATATGGACGCATGATGGTGAAACGAGAGGAGAGCAGTTCTTGAAGAGAAGACTGAAGAATAGAGAAAAAAAGAAAAAGAGAGATCTAAAAATGTAAACACTTTTTTTTTTCTTTTCTAGAGTTTCAGTTTCTTCTCTGTGTAATTCCGATCTGGTTGCTGAGATAACTATAACCAGGTTTTTATCTTTTTTGTTTTTTCATTCGCTCCAAGTTGCTACCATTCCTATTTCTGTACGATTGTGTATGTAAAAGATTGAATCATGAGATCTAAGACATCATTATCTTCATTATCTATGCTTCTTTCTGATTTTGTATTTTATTTTTAATTTTTTTATTACTGTTGTATGATAGGGTTAATTTTGTTTTTTTGTTTTTTTACATAGTTTTATTCAAAATCTATATATTCTTCTAAATTCTACGCCAATATTTTCTCTTCAGTAAAAGTGGTAAACAAAAAAAGGTTATTTCTTTTGATTCTTGTAAACTTGTTTTTTACCTATTATTGTTATTGTTATTAAATTTAGTGGCAAAAATGCTTCCTTTTATTTCTTAATGAATTATAGGAGAAAGAGTATTTAACATGAGTATTTAAATTAGTTACTATAATTACTATAACTAATAAAGAAAGTTCGATTTTCTTTCTTATAAAGGAGACATTTTAAAATCTGATTCAAATTAACAATTTTGGCATTAGATCGATTATTTAGCTTTAAGATAAAATAAAGGTTAATCTTCTTCATTTATGATCTGTTTGTAGAAACCTTAGACTCATGCTTTTTCTTTATGAAATAATTCTTGATAAGGGAAACATGTTTTTTCAAACAATTAAAGGTACCATTTTTATGGGCGTTTTAGGGGTGCTCATACCTTCCCTATGCGTAACCAACTCCCTAGCTCAAAATCTGGTTCAAAGACCTTCTTTTTTTCATTAAATTCAAAAATATTCAAAAAATAGGTTTTCCAATGTTTCTTATAAAATAAAATATTGGTGGCGGCTCCATTTAAATTTTAAATTTTAGTGTGGTTGTCACAGCTGGCGACTCCACTGGGGACTTTAGAGAGTTAGGCCTTTTGATTGTTTGAATTGTTTGTTTGCCTTACAATGTGAATTGTTTCCTTTTCTTTTATTTTTATTTATTTATTTATCACTATTATTTTTTTTTGTTTTTTATTTTTTATTTTTTTTATTTTTTCAGTTTTTTTATTTTTGTCTTACCTTATTTGCTTTTATCTTTGTTTAGTTTATTTATTTTATTGTGATTATATGTATATTGAACATTAGGATAGTTACCATGTATATATTGTTTTATTTATTTTGCAGCGGGTAGTTTTAAGTTTGCTCCTTCACACACTTCACTTTATATACTTTATTTACACACACTTTGAGTGGGTGCCCTATACCTGGGCCCGAGTAAACCTTAAGTTAGGAGAGGCTGTGTAATGGGTGCTCTGCTGGACATGAGAGGCTGTGTAATGGGTGCTCTGCTGGACGTACGGCCAGTGGGTTCCTATGAAGGCCTCGCCTAGAGTTTGGCTCTATTTGAGAAAAAATCATCCTTTAATAGTATACCTATTATTGGTGGTAACATTCTCAAGTGGAACCCTTGGCTCTAGGGACCTTTTAGATTAGTAACTTAAATCCACCCAATGGAAACACTTATGTGGACCATAGACCCATTCTAAGGAACTACCGGCCCATATCACCAAATGAGCAAACCCTATATGTCTCGTTTTTCATGTGATCAAAGCCGTAGAACCTAAAGTCTTGGGAATTACCGGTATACCTCACAAGGGGCACTTGGCCCATTTTTTTATCTTCATCCATTTAAATTCCATTATTTTCAGAAATCTTTTTTTTAAATAAAAACAAAAGAATATTTTCTCTTTTCCATCGCATTCTTTTTGCATGAAAAAAAAACAATATATTAAAAAAATGTAATAGAAAAATTTTTCTCCATTATCCATCATATTATTTTGCATAAAATGTTCAAAAAAAAAACATTCATGACATGCATAATCATGACATCTTCATAACATAACTCATTGTTCCCCCTCTACAGAAAATAGGTACACATAAGCTTTCCCTGCATTCCTACCGGACTCGAGCACAATCTAGACTCATGGACTTGTTGGAACAGAATCAGCAAGCGATGAGAGAAGAACTCGACCAAATCAAGGGTAAGATGGACAAGATATTGGACCTCTTGCAGAACTTGGGTGCAAAATTGACCATTGATGAGAACCATTCCACCAGCACTAATGAGTATCGAGAGGCTTCCAATGGCCCATCAGGAGACCCCCTAGATCAGAAGAGACTCCAAATTGTGGAAGATAGGCTGAAAGCAATTGAAGGGGCAAATCATATTGGGTTCAAAGCTTCAGAAGTATGCTTGGTTCTGGACGTGGTGATTCCTCTAAAATTCAAAGTTCCTGAGTTCGTCAAGTATGAAGGCTTAACTTGTCCAAAAAGCCACCTCATCATGTACTGCCGGAAGATGGCCTCCTGCTCCAGTAATGATAAGCTCCTAATCCACTTCTTCCAAGAGAGTCTTACCGGGGCATCCCTACGCTGGTATATGCAGTTAGAGCGGAGCAAAATCAACTCATGGAATGATTTGGCTAAAGCTTTCATCAAACAATATAAATACAATATGGACATGGCTCCTGGCCACTCCCAGTTGCAAACCTTGGTAAAAGGGGGCAATGAAAGCTTCAAAGAGTATGCCCAAAGATGGAGAGGGATTGCAGCCCAAGCGGAACCTCCGCTATCTGAGAAAGAGATGGTTACCATGTTCACTGACACACTTCAACAACCCTTTTATGATCTGATGATGGGAAACGTCTCTTCAAGCTTCTCAGATCTAGTTGCTGTCGGAGAAAGAGTGGAAACAGGGATAACAAGCGGAAGGATTGGCAACCTCGAAGCTCAACAGCCATTGCGCAGTATAGGTCAAGAGCAGGAAGAAGATGCAAATGATGATACAAATGATGCTCATCACGACATGCACTGGGGCAATGGGCCACTCCATTAAGAATTGTTGGGCTCTGATCAACACCAAGTGGTAAAACTTCAAGGAATAGCCCTGTTTAAACAACCTTCATTTGTTTTACGCTTTGCCCGAAGCCCTGGGGCATATCTTGTAAAGGGCCCACTTTGTTCCCATCTTTACAATACATCAATGAAAATGCAATTTGAATTTTTCAACTTCCCTTCTTGATACGTGGTCAATCCGGGATAAAAAAAAATTAATTAAGAAAAACATAAAATAAAATGGTAAAGTAAATGCGCAATTATCAAAAATTAATTTTTGTGAAGATTTGAGCAATAAGGTTTTGAGATGAAGTTTGGCCCTTTTTCTCTATCCAAAAATATAAAAAATAATTATCCCTTGCTACCCCTTTTGAGCCTAAAAAAAAAAATTCTTTCAAGTACCCTAAACAAGGATCACCCATACATTGAAGGCTAGCACAATAGTCTATTAAATTTTGTCTGTTAAAAAAGAGCAAGCAAGCAAGCAAGCAAATATCAAATGCAACGTATCAAGACGCTTACAACAAATAATGAATAAAAATGCAAAAGCAAAACAAGACAATTTGTGCTAACAACCGTCAAAGTGCATCTTGGCACTAAAGATCCTTGTTTTCATAAACCCTTAAATACTTTTTGAGCCTGACATATCCTTTCTTTCATAGCCCTTAACCCTTGGCCACATTATAACCCTAATAAAGTCCATTCTGATCAAAGTCAAATTGCTCATGTTTTCTCAAAACTTGATTTTGGAAAGAGGAAATCCATATAAACTCCTCGGTGTAGTCGCTTTACCCAAAAAAAAGGAAAAAAAGGAAAAAGGGAAAAAGATTATAAAATAAAATACTCGCTAGGCTGAAAACCTGAAAGGGCGGTCGAAGCAGAAGTTAGAGCAACCCGCTAGGTTGAAAACTCGCAAAGAGCGGCCTAGGCAAATGTTAGGGTCAAATTTACAAATATGTCAACCCAGATTGGACTTCACAGATCTAAACATAAACCAAGAAGCTGGGGCAAAAGCTGTGCCCATCGTCTACAAGTTTCGCATTCAAGATTTCATTCCAGTTGCGGAGCGACACAAAGTGGTTTGTCCCTCAACATGATTCTTCCTCACATGGTTGGGCAAAGGCCAAGAGGACACTGAAGAACCTCAGGATCAAAAGGAGTCAGTCTAATCCTCTTAGGAGCATTCCAAGCATGAGAAGGAGAATTTGAGGATCCTTAAGATGATCTATCAAGGGGCAAATACGCAAACCTGGTGCATTGCAAAGTCAACCATTTGGACAAGCAAGCCAACTTAAAGTTATCACCCCACGAGTCTAGGGGCAGATTCCTCAAAGGAATTCAGGGAAATCAAAAAAAAAATCAAAACAATAATAATATTCATGCATAGCATACAATTCATTGCATTTTGCATGATCATTAATACTTTTGGGCCCCCGCCCTGCCTTCAAAATCATTTCTCTAAAAAACAAAACAACATTCATGTATGGCATATCAATTCATTGCATTTTGCATGATCATTAATACTTTTGGGTCCCTGACCCACCTTAAAAAACATTTCTCTAAAAATAAAAATTTCATTTCATGCATGGCATACCATTCATTGCATCCTGCATGACTATCAAAGTTTTTGGGTCCATTGACCCACCCTCTCAAATATTACATACAGTTGGTCTGTTGTTACTCGGTAAGAACTAGTACTCAGCCTATTCAATCTATTAGCATGAGTTAGGAACCTGTCCTACACCTTGCGGGGAATCTGACCCATCACCTTGGGAATCTGACCCAAGCCTTTAGTCGGGAACCTGACCCGCGTCTCGAATCTTCCTCAATTATGGAAATCGATCCACACCTTTTAACAAGAGTTAGGAATCTGACCTATACCTTGTCGGGAATCTGACCCGAACTATTTCGAGTGACAGAGAAGCCCGTATACTGGACGTTCGCCTACAATAGGGAAACCAGTCCATGCTTTAGCAAGAGTTAGATTTTGACCTACATCTTGCCGGGAATCTAACCCGAACCTATATCGAGTAACAGAGAAGCTCGTATCACGGACTACCATAAAATAGGGTAGTCAATCCATACTTTTAGCAAGAGTTAAGAACCTGACTTACCCCTTGCCGGGAATCTGACCCGAACTTGTGTAGAGTGACGAAGAAGCTCACACCCCAGACTTTCCCTAAATAGGGAAGTAATCAATACCAAAGATGTGAGGATTAGGAACCAGACCTATGCCTTACTAGGAATTCACTAGGAAGCCGAACCTAGAATCTCCCGCCAATTTTTGTGAGAATCATAGTCAGACCTATGCCTTACTAGGAATTCACTAGGAAGCCGAACCTAGAATCTCCCGCCAATTTTTGTAAGAATCATAGTCAAGCCTATGCCTTACCAGGAATTCACTAGGAATCGAACCCAGAATCTCTCACCAATTTTGTAAGAGTTAGGAACCAGACCTATGCCTTACCGAGAATTCCCTAGGAATCAAACCTATAATCACAAAGCAAAGTCTGAGCCAATCCGCATCCTCCAACAACATGTTTGAACAAAATTAGAGTCCTTTATCCTTAATTACCTTTTACAACTAATGCAAGAAGACCTTGAGTAAAATGTAATTAAGAGAGCGATGTCGTACCCTAATTTTGTCCTAGCCTCTATTTTTAAAATTTTATTTTTATTAAATTAGTAGTAATAGTATTAAATAAATAATAATAAATAATGATGATATTTTTGGTTTTGGAATAAAAAGAGAGAAGAAGGCAAAAATGAGTAAGTATGAAAAAAGAAAAAGAAAGAAAGAGGAAATAAAATAAAGCATGAAAAGGGTGCAAATTACAAATATTATAGGTACCAATAGCAAGCTATTGGGCTGGTCCAGCGCCTCACTACCATCCTTGCTCGCGTCCCCCTCTTTTATTTTCACACCTGCGCCTCACTCTCTCACTGCTACGCGCACCCCACCTTTTATTTCTACGCCCCTTGCCCAACCACCAACGCTGCATAACCCACGCGTGGCCCATCACCAACCCAGCGGCCGAAAATCCCCTAACTTAAACCTAATTCCCTCATTCAGCAGCACCCCTTCCTCTTCCCCTTTCCTTTTCCGTTTTTCTTTCCTTTTTCTCACCCAATCTCAACCCCAAATCAAATCCTTCAGATTCTATCAAATCGTCCATCATTAAAAACAGATTCAAAAGGGGAGATTTCTGTTCCAATTTCTTTCCTTTTTTCTTTGTTTATTATTTTTATCACTGATTTGATTTCGATTTGTTTTCAGGTGTATAAATATGGACGCATGATGGTGAAACGAGAGGAGAGCAGTTCTTGAAGAAAAGACTGAAGAATAGAGAAAAAAAGAAAAAGAGAGATCTGAAAATGTAAACACTTTTTTTTTCTTTTCTAGAGTTTCAGTTTCTTCTCTGTGTAATTCCGATCTGGTTGCTGAGATAACTATAACCTGGTTTTTATCTTCTTTTTTTTTTCCATTCGCTCCAAGTTGCTACCATTCCTATTTCTGTACGATTGTGTATGTAAAAGATTGAATCTTGAGATCTAATACATCATTATCTTCATTATCTATGCTTCTTTCTGATTTTGTATTTTATTTTTAATTTTTTTATTACTGTTGTATGATAGGGCTAATTTTGTTTTTTTTGTTTTTTTACATAGTTTTATTCAAAATCTATATATTCTTCTAAATTCTATGCCAATATTTTCTCTTCAGTAAAAGTGGTAAACAAAAAAAGGTTATTTCTTTTGATTCTTGTAAACTTGTTTTTTACCTATTATTGTTATTGTTATTAAATTTAGTGGCAAAAATGCTTCCTTTTATTTCTTAATGAATTATAGGAGAAAGAGTATTTAACATGAGTATTTAAATTAGTTACTATAATTACTATAACTAATAAAGAAAGTTCGATTTTCTTTCTTATAAAGGAGACATTTTTAAATCTGATTCAAATTAACAATTTTGGCATTACATCGATTATTTAGCTTTAAGATAAAATAAAGGTTAATCTTCCTCATTTATGATCTGTTTGTAGAAACCTTAGACTCATGCTTTTTCTTTATGAAATAATTCTTGATAAGGCAAACATGTTTTTAAAACAATTAAAGGTACCATTTTTATGGGCGTTTTAGGGGTGCTAATACCTTCCCTATGCGTAACCAACTCCCGAGCTCAAAATCTGGTTCAAAGACATTCTTTTTTTTTCATTAAATTCAAAAATATTCAAAAAATAGGTTTTCCAATGTTTCCTATAAAAATAAAATATTGGTGGTGGCTCCATTTAAATTTTAAATTTTGGTGTGGTTGTCACACACAAAATAAAGGGAATCCTAGACTATGTCCATTCGGATGTGTGGGGGCCTACCAAACAGCCCTCCATGGGTTGTTCCATGTATTTTGTGACTTTTATTGATGATTTTTCTCGTAAGGTTTGGGTGTATTTTTTGCAGCATAAATTTGAAGTCTTTACGAAGTTCAAGCTGTGGAAAGCTGAAGTAGAGAATCAAACGGGCAGAAAAATCAAGTATTTGCGGTCAGATAATGGGACAGAGTACACTAATTCGAATTTCAAGAAATTCTGTGAAGAACATGGTATTCAGAGGCATTTTTCAGTTCGCAAGACACCACAGCAAAATGGTGTGTTAGAGAGAATGAACAGGTCTCTAACTGAACAGGCAAGATGTCTTCGGTTGAATGCTGGATTGTCAAAGGGTTTCTGGGCAGAGGCAATTAACATGGCATGCTATCTCCACAACAGGTCACCACGGGCTTCTCTGGAGGGGAAAGTTGCAGATGAGGTATGGACAGGCAATCCCATTGATCTTACCAATTTAAGGATTTTTGGGTGTCCAGCTTATGTGCATATATCTAGTGAAGATCGATCCAAACTTGATCCAAATTCGAAGAAGTGTGTCTTCGTAGGATACTCAAAAGGTGTAAAGGGGTTCAAGTTATAGGATCCAGTTTCAAAGAAGGTGGTTACCAGCAGAGATGTTGTTTTTGATGAGCAGTTCATGTTGAAGAAGTCAGTTGCAACAGATGTGACAGTCTCAGAAGGGGAAACTTCCAACAATGAGGTGTTTCAGGTGCATATTGAGCCGTCCCCAGTGAGCAATGTGCGCAGAACTAGAAACACTAGACTAATCGAGCTCTCCCACCGAGCCATACCATGGACTTGAAGATTCAGGTGAAGTACATGACTATTCTCCGACACGTGATGAGAGGCGGCAGATCAAGCCACTAGAGATATGGGTTTGAAGACTTGGCAGCATATGCACTTCTTACTAGTTCTGGAGATCCGTTGGGTGCTATGGTGGAGGAAATGGAGTCCTTGCAGAAAAATGAGACATGGGAGTTTGTTCAGCTTCCTAAGGGCAAAAGGGCTATCGGTTGCAAGTGGGTGTACAAGCGAAAACCAGCGATAATGAGAAAAAGAAGGAAACGTTCAAGGCTCGTCTTGTAGCAAAGGGGTACTCACAATGTAAGGGATTGACTATGATGAGATTTTCTCTCGGTCGTCGAGACATACCTCTATCGAGCGATGTTAGCCTTGGTAGCCAATGAGACATGCATTTAGAAGCGAGATGGATGTGAAGACGTCATTTCTTCACAAGAATCTAGATGAGCAAATTTACATGCAGCAGCCTAGAGGGTTTCAAATGACACCGCAAGCGGCACTTGTTTGCAAATTGAAGAGGTCTTTGTATGGTTTAAAGCGATCTCAAGACAAGTGGTACAAGCGCTTTGATTCATACATGCTTCAGATTGGCTACAGAAGGTGTGAGTATGATTGTTGTGTTTATGTTAGGAGCCTTGATGATGGCTCTTTTGTTTTCCTGTTACTGTATGTGGATGACATGTTGATCGCTGCTAATCATCTACATGATGTAAATGATCTGAAAATCATGTTGGGTAAGGAGTTTGACATGAAGGACTTAGAGGCTGCTAAGAAGATTCTTGGGATGGAAATTCACAGGGATAGGAGTTCTAGAAAATTATGGCTCTCTTAGAAAAGCTATATGTTGAAAAGTGCTAGACAAATTTGACATGAGTAATTCGAAGGCTGTTGGTTGTTTAATGTATGCTATGGTCTACACAAGGCCGGATTTGGCACAAGCTGTAAGTCAAGTTTGCAGGTTTATGTCCAAACCAGGGAAGCATCATTGGGAAGCAGTCAAGTGGATTTTGAGGTACTTAAGAGGTACATCAAGTCATTGTATCATGTTTGGCAGTGAAAACGGTGATCCTACAGTTGTAGGATATGTTAATTCAGACTATGCGGGTGATATGGATGATAGGAGGTCTACAATGGGATATGTCTATACTCTTGCAGGTGGACCCATTTGTTGGAAGTCATCAATTCAACCCGTAGTGGCCATGTCGACAACTGACGAGTAAATGGCGAGCGTAGGCGCAAAAGAAGCCTTATGGCTTACAGGGTTAGTGAAGGAATTGGGTGTTGAGCAAGGTGGAGTTCGGTTGCATTGTGATAGTCAGAGCGCCATTTACTTGGCAAAGAATCAGGTGTATCATGCCAAGACCAAGCATATTGATGTGAGATTTCACAAGATCAGAGAGCTACTTGCATCTGGACAGATACTACTTGAGAAGGTTCATACTTCAGAGAATGCAGCTGACATGTTGACCAAGCCAGTCACCAGTGACAAGTTCAAGCATTGCTTGGACTTGTTACACATTACTCAGTGATCAAGTAGGAGCTCTACCCCCTAGTGCCAAGGATGTGATCGTCATACAGTGAATCGTCATAGGGGTTTGATATTCGCCAAGGTGGAGATTGTTGAGTATGGTTCATATGATGCAGTATCAAAAAGGCTGAGGGAAGGGAAAGCTGAGCTAATGGAGTGTATCAAAAAGGCTGAGCTAGCGGTACGGTTCAGGGGTATTGTTGTAATTTATTGCGTAATATTATATATACTGCTTGTAACACTGAACCCTAAACTTCACTGAGAAAGAAAAATGGAACTACAGCTGCTCTGTAGTCGCTGACGTAGGAAACCATTGGCCGAACAGCGTGACCAAATATCGTGTCCCTTTTGCGTTTTTCGTTTCCTTATTTCTTCTATACTGTTGCTGTTCTGACAATGTACCAATGTCAAAACCATGTTACATGTGATTAACCCTCATTATCTAAAATTTACTGCTGCTACAAACATGTTCCGCACGGTCAGGTAAGCATTGCCACCAAAAACATATTTAGCAAGTGTATGATCATGGCTAATTCTCTTTCTCTAGATGACAAACGCAAGCTAAAGGATATTATAGCAGCAGATATGCAGATTCAACCACCAGAATTTAGCAGAAATAGAGCAGCGGAACTTAAGCAGCAGAGTTGAAAGCGAAAGGACCACTGCAGCTCGGTAGCTTCTTGACATCCTAGTTAAACAGCTCCTACATAATTACACGCATAGATAACCTTATGCTTATATTGCCCCCTTTTTTTCTAATACCATTGCATCATGTCCTCCCTTTTGATCCTCATGATAGCCCCTCCCATAAAAGAGACACCCCTTGATGTTCCCAAAACCGCTTTACAACGCTCTGTAGCTCTAATTAACAAGAGCAACCATGCACCACATGAGCATCCCCGCACCGTAAATTCTGAAAGAACACAATACCCCACCCTTGCAGCAGCCTTTAACAAATTCTATGATGTAAAACCTATAACCCCGTCAGTGCCTGAGACTAATGCTAATCCCTTTGCTCCTACGTATTAATCGCAAAACATGCTGCCAGGTTTGCAAACCACTGCGAAATTGAGTAGTCGAAACCCCTTACCTTCGCCCTCAACCAATTTCACACTAGAATTTTTGCTTCTTCCGCTATCTCTTCCGCTGAAGCTGTCTTCTCCTTAAAAACCATTTTATTTCTCGTTTTCCAAATTGACCACACGCATGAGAACCACATCATGCAACTTCTGTCCTCCTGTATACGTCCACTATTTAACAGTCCTGAAAATTGATTGAGATGAGCATTCCCTTCCTGCTGCAACGCATATTGAATGCCCAACCCGCCTTAGAACCTCACTCCAGTCTCCCGAGAACGCCAAATACTCAAAAAACAAGTGCGAAACCGACTCCTCCATCCCACAACATCTGGCACATGATGCATCCCCTCCCACAATGATTCCCATGTTTATCAGATTATCTTTTGTTGGAATTTTATTTTGTACCATCCTCCAAACAAACGTCGACACCTTCAGTGGAATTGCCTTATTCCAAATTTTCTTATTTACCCACTCCAGTACCCGGGCACGACACTTTACTAACACCCTATAAACTGCCCTAACCGAAAAACAACTCCTGTCACCCTCTCTCCACACCCATCTATCATCCTCTCTCTCTCTTCCCACTACTGCCTCCACTACCCTTTTAAGCTCCAACAACAATTCTTCTTCCCATTGAAACAAAGCCCGCCTCCACCTCCATTCCCAAGCCCACCCAGCACTCGTCCTACTACCTAATTCTCCCACCTTTGCCTCTTTATCTAATGATATCTTAAAAAGTCTCCCAAAGCGGCTCTTTAGCACCTCTCCCTCCACCCGTGGATCTTTCCATAAGTACATCTCCCTCCCATCCCCTACTTCTTTTATTAGTGCTTCCAAAAACCACTTTTCTTTATAGCCCCACACCCCTTTGTCTACCCTATTCACATCCTTCCACCAAACTCAGCTCCACCTCACCTCTCTGTTAATGACCCCACCCACCTCTCCATATTTACTTTTCAAAATTTGATACCAAAGCCCTTGTTTATCCGTCCTCAACCTCCATAACCACTTTCCTAAGAGCGCTAAGTTAAAAGCTCGCATATATTTTTGACCCAAACCCCCCTCCTCTCGTGTAGTGCAAACCCTTTCCCATTTTACCCAATGTACTCTCCTACTCTCCTCACTCCCACCCCACAGGAATTGTTTATATAAGGATTCAAGGTGAGAAATAATACCTGATGGAGCCTTGAAGAAGGAAAGGAAGAACACCGGAAGAGCATACAAGACCGACTTGAGGAGCACCACTCTACCCCCAATGGACAAATTATGGTTTTTCCAAGAGGAAAGTCTTTGTTTAACTGTCTCAATGACAGGCTGCCACGCGCTTCTCTTCCTTGGATTAGCACCAATGGGTAAGCTCAAATATTTAAATGGGATCGATCCAGCCTCACAGTTCAAAAACTCGGACACCTCCAGTTACCACACTTGTGGTGCATTCACTCCAACCAACATGCTCTTATGGAAGTTGACTTTAAGCCCTGACACTAACTCAAATAATTTTAACACATCCTTGATGGCCCTCACATTTGACCAACTCCTCTTGCCCATAATAAGCATGTCATACGCGAACTGGTGGTGAGAGATTTGGTCTGAATGATTACCAAAGCTATATCCTTCGAACAAACCTAATTCAACCGATCTACTCATCATTGTGTCGAGTCCTTTAGCTGCTATTAGGAATAAGTACGATGATAGAGGGTCACCTTACCTTAGTCCTTTCTCTGAAGCGAACTCCTTTGTTGGGCTTCCATTAACAAGCACCGAGATTGAAGCCGTGGATAGGCACTCTTCAATCCATCTTCTCCATTTAGCACAAAAACCAATTTTGGTCTTCATGAAATCTAGGTACTTACAATCCACAGAATCATACGCCTACAACTTATTTGATTTTGATTTGAATGAATTTGGAATTTTGGAATATGCTAGATTTTTTATAGTTCCTTGATGGGATCACGGCAAGTGTACCGGATCGTTGCAAGTAATAAAATCGGTTAAGTACCGGATATCGTCCTCAAGGATTGCGTGTCAAATATCAACTTACTGTTTTTATTACTATTTGAACAAAAAACAATATATTTTGTTGTTTTGAATTGATTAACAATAAAATTAAAGAAAGCAAGAAACAATATTTTTGAGTTTTCTTATATTGACCAAATATCAAACACTTGGTGTGCACAAATAATATGGATAAAAGTGGCTAGGATTTGAATCCGCTTTGTTTTCCTCTTCTCATGCAATCAAACTCAATCCCAATACAAGTCAAATTCATGCAATTGAAGTTGAAATTCACTTAGTTAGACTAGTCTCAATTCCTTGAGCAAAAGCCCCTTTAGATTAAACCAAGAACCCTAATTCCTTAGGCCTTCCTAATTCAACTAACCATTAAGTGTAAGAATTCAAAGGAACACATAAGCATAAAGTCCTATCCCTAGGATCATCACAAATATGGCAATCAACTTCATATCTAGCATAACAACCAATTTTCCAATTGTGAAACCACACTTAGAATCAATTCAAAGATGGCCAATCAATGAAAGCATTAAGGATGGAAGAAATTGCTCAATCAACATAAATACAACAAGTATTAAGCATTAGAAGTCATATTACACAAGAATCCAACAAAGGTTCATCATTCCTAACCAAATGGAAAAACTAGAAATGCATAAAAGAGAGAGAAGAGATAGAACTAGATGGATGGAGAGGTGGTGGATGATCCATTGAAGCTCCAAGGTCCCTTCGAAGGCTTGAATCTTCAAGGGAGATGGAGATGAGATGGATTTAGGGTTGCCTCTTGGCTCCCCTAGGGTTTGGGAGTGAGAACATATGAAAGAGAATGACCAAAATGAGTTAAAAGTGTGTTTTAATAAGTGTCAGGCCGAGACGAGGCGCAGGGCGCTGGGTTCTGGGGCGCAGGGCGCCCAAAATTGATCAAAACGATTCCCACCAGGCGCAGGGCGCCCTCCTGGGCGCAGGGCGCCCTCCTGCACCCGTTCTTCCATGTTGTGCTACCTTTTTCACCTCTTTAAATTCTGAATTAGCTCAAGGTGTCTTCATGAAAGTTGAAGCTATGGATCTTAGCTTTCCAATGGCACCTGTTTCAGCTCATTCGAACACCTAAAACTCCAGATATGATTGAAACATAGAACATGTATCAGGTTGGGGCAACATCAACTTGTCAACGTGTAGCACAAATTACCCCAACTTAGAGATTGATTTGGGTCTCGAGTTCTTCATCAAAGATGTAGATAATTCAATTATGTTTCTAACAAGACCAAGATCATCTCATTTGGATGAGTGGAGACATGTCTCCAAACAATCCCTTTCCTCCCTACAAAAAGACAAGACCACAATAAGGACATTTTTCCAACAAAGTAACAAAAGAACTAACATAGTAACAACTAGATTATCCCAACAAGCAAATACTCAAACTCTTAAGATTAGAGGCCACACAAGGAATAAAGTCTAAGTTTGCAAGATAATTCCCTTCAATTAAGAGCAAGAAAATGAGCACTTTAGGGAACCGTCAAACACTCCAAACTTAAACCTTGCTTGTCCTCAAGCAAGAACTCGACAAAAAACAACTACTCAAACTGTCAATCTTGATCCAACCACCGGACTAAACCACAACTTTTCACCACTTTCAAAAGTTATCACATAACATGTACACCAATCATAGATAAATTCATTGGGCTTTATCATCATCAGAACTAACATGAGGTTATCACAAATTGGAAATTGGAGTCACATAAGCATGAATTCACCATTAAAAACTCAACAAGTAATTGAATGTGCAATTGAAACTTTCAATGTGATTGAGTGCTTTCTTTTCTACTCACAAAGATTAAGAAAAATTTTCACTCCAACTCTCAAGTGTTTTGGGGTTTGTGTGTCTCTCAGTCAACACTATTTGAGTCCATCCCCCATGAATTTGAATTTCATCTCTTTCTCACATGAGTACCACTTGCACAATGCTCCAACCAAAAGGTCTTTCAAGGTTGTAACTTGGCCAAGGTTAAGGTGGATGGATTAGACATTTAGGCTATCACCCTTTAAAGATAGATGAGCATCAACCAACTCTAGAAATTTTCACTACAATTCCTCTTTTCTTCAATTTTCCAAAGATGGTGTTTTCCAAAAACTCAATCCTTAAACAACTTTGTATCACATAATTATTAATCCCCCCAATAACACTTTGGTCTCAAAAGGGGTACCAATCCAAAAACAAGCCATTCTTTTTTTCTGGTTTTTTTTTTTTGGTTTTTTCTGTTTTTTTTTCACAGCTCAAACCACAACCAATCATAATGTTGTTCACTTCCCCCCAACTCCAAACTTAGTTCTTTGTCAACCTTAGTCAATTCATGCTCATCTAACCTTCTTAGGTGGGTAACAAGTTAATCACAAGGTTAAAAGTTATTGTTTTGATGGGTTAACAAGAACAAAAGGCTTTAGGCTCAACGAGGCTTTGCAAACAAAAGTCATATTATGTCGGGTTGGCTTTTTGGTTAATTGGCTTCCAACAAAATTTGCCTTTTTTATATCAAAACATTGTGCAACTAATAACATGCAATAGAGATTCAATCAAAGTTAGGGGAATGAAAACTCAAATGTGTCCTCTCACAAAGAATTATTGATGGAGGCTCTACAAACACCATAGGACAAGCGAATATCAATCACAAAAACACTTTAACAAACCAAAACAGTTGAGCAATGGTTGACTCACAACAAAAAGTTTCTAGTCTCAAGTTGTAACTCTTCAACAGCTCATTCACATCACAAATCGATTGGTGCTTAATACAAAATTCAAATCACAAGTGGGTTTAAATCAAAGTTCAGCCAGCAGTCTTTTCAATTTGACATCCTAGGGCTTACAAACCAAAAAGACTCAAAACATCACACCACACACATTTTTTTTTCTTTTTTTTAACACAAAAATAAAGAACTCCAAACTTAAGCTTTGACAAACACACTAAAGTGAAAATCAAGCAAACTAAATTCTAAAAAAAAAAGAAAAAAAAATGCAAGAGAAAGAGGTAGAAACTCCCTCGCATGGGTTGTCTCCCATGAAGCGCTTATTTAATGTCATTAGCTTGACGCTTCAACACCCAAGTTTGGGTGGATAATATGACACAAAGAACACATCACCCTTCTTCTTTCTTTGCATAGGCAGGAACTCCATGAACTTGAGGTATAAATGATTCTTCTTCCATGCCCTCTCAAGGTGGAGGATGATGAATAAGGCATTGAGGATATCTAAAAATTGATCAAACTTTACATCCCTCTCTTCCTTGATACTCAAATGATGAGAAAGAAAATTGATTTGGTGGTTAATTACTTGTTGGGTCTCCATTTCTTCCCAAAGTTTGGGAATCTTTGCTTCCCCCCAAACTAAATATCCATCCAAACGCATCCTTTTTCCTTCATCATCTTTCTTCTCCCTTACTCCTTCTCTTGAGCCTTCTTCTTCCTTTGGAAACTTCGGTTTTAGCTCAACTACTCCAACTCCTTTAGGATTTAGGATGATATCACCAGAATGAGATTCAAAAGACCTCAATTTTAATTGCTCGAACAATATCCCCACTTGAGCCTCTCGATTATGAATGGTGGTTTCTTGACTCTTGATGGAGACTTCTTGATTTTTAAATGTTACCCTTGTCTCCTCCATAAAATGTGAAGTTTGCATAGCCAATTTTTCAATAGCAATTTCCCAAGGCTTTTTTCCTTCATCAAATGATGTAGTGAAAGAGCCACCTTGTACTATATTTGGCATAACATCATCCTCATAATAGCCATTTGAAATATCTCCTTCCCAAAGTTCACAAGAATGAGGTTGATCACATTGCTCACCACTATAGTCTTCTCTACAAAAGACCTTGCATAGTTCCTCACAATTGGCATTTGTATGATCTTCCCCACAAAAGTCACAACCAAGTGGGAGGGGTTGGATGACATTCACTTGCATGGCTTGGAGTTCGTTAGACAATGACTCTAATTGTTGAGACATTACCTTTTTTTGAAAAAGGATGTTCAATAACTTTAGTTGGTGAGTCATAACCTTTCTCTCATGAAGAAAGAATAGTATCTAACAAAGATTCCATAGCTTGAAGTAGGTCAATCCTGGATTGAACAAACTCAAAAGAGGAGATAGTGATTTGGAAATTAGGAAATTAAAAGAAAAAAAAATATGCACAAACAAGAAAATAAAGGTTCAAAGTAGTAATCTCATAGGCTAGATGACACTTGAAATAGCAATTCCCGACAACGGCGCCAAAAACTTGATGGGATCATGGCAAGTGTACCGGATCGTCCTCAAGGATTGCGTGTCAAATATCAACTTACTATTTTTATTACTATTTGAACAAAAAACAATATATTTTGTTGTTTTGAATTGATTAACAATAAAATTAAAGAAAGCAAGAAACAATATTTTTGAGTTTTCTTATATTGACCAAATATCAAACACTTGGTGTGCATCAACAATACCAAATATCAAACACTTGGTGTGCACAAATAATACAGATAAAAGTGGCTAGGATTTTAATCCCCTTTGTTTTCCTCTTCTCATGCAATCAAACTCAATCCTAATACAAGTCAAATTCATGCAATTGAAGTTCAAATTCACTTAGTTAGACTAGTTTTGTAACACCTGAGGACGAGATCGACATCGTATTAGGACGACGTATCGAGACCTCGACCAAGACCTTGTGTCGAGATCCCGTGCCAAGATCGTTTGCCGAGATCATTTGTCGAGCTGATGAGACCACGTGCACTAGCTGCTGAGCTGAGGAGGTCGCGTGTCGAGTTGATGAAGTCGCATACCGAGCTGATGAGGACGCGTACCGAGCTGAGGAGGCCGTGTTTACGAACTCGTGTTAGAACCTTGTGCGCTTGCACGAGCACCCTTGTCGACATCGTGTCGAGATGACACCTCGTATTCTTTCGAACGTTATTCAGCGTTATTATTATATTGTTTGTAATAATTATATTGTCGGCTTGACCGTTCTCGTCGCGTGTCTAGACCGTTGACCGACAGAGTAGAGGGTAATTATGAGAGGAACGATTAAACGGGTAGATGATTGATGGGATTGGCATCTTATAGCTGGAGTTACGATTATGCCCTTCCAGCTGTATTCACGATCGGTTTTCCCTCAAACACTCATTTCTCTTTTCTTCTTTCTTCTTCCTTCCTTCTGCTCTGAGTTTCGTTGTTTTCTTCAAAAATCTCCATCGACGAAACCGTGAGTTCCATCGAGATTCTGCACAAGCTTCTTCATCAATCTTGTTCATCATCATCTTCTCGACCCATATCTCGCCTGCTCGATCACCATTGAGGTATGAAGAACAGATTTTTCTTTTTCTCTGTGCTACTGTTTAGCGCTATTTCTTCTTCCATTTTTAGCCAGTTTTATGCTTCAAAATCATGTCAAACTGATGGGTTTTCTTCTTCACAATATTACCTATCTTTCTAACCGATTAATTGGGCTTGTAAAACAAATTTTCTTCCTCTCGCTTTTTCTCGCACCCAGTGCCCAGAAACTCTTCATTTTTGGTTTATTTCGATTTATTGTTTTCGTTTGTTGCTTCTGGTTGATGTTGTTGTCGATCTATCTGTTGAAGCATCAGATAACTTTTTCATGAACTTTGATCGAAATCCCTAACTTTGTGTTAGAGGAAAAATATATTCAGTTCTTGAGTATTATATTTTCTGGGTTGTGGTTAAGTTTGGGATGAGAGCTAGATGTATTAGAACCCATGGATCGATCTGAGTTATGTTTGTTTTAGGAAGTCTGATTCCCGAGATCGAGTGATTTCCGAATCGAGGTGTACGGGAAAGCGAATCCAAGGACGCGGAAGCAGCAGAATCCAGATCGAGGACTGTACGTGTCGAGGTCGACTGAGAAGCGTACGTGTCGAGCTCTTTGAAGACAGCCTTGTCGAGGTCGTTGTCAAGCTCATTTGGAGACAGCTGTGTCGAGGTCGTTGTCGAGCAGCATTAACTTGGAGTTCGGTAAGGGCGCTTCACATTAATACTTTCATAGTATGCCAGCGTAAGGGCACTTCATATTCTACGTGGTTATGTTATTGGGTATGGATTTTCCTGATTTGTGTCGAGATTGGAATGTTGTGATATGATTGAGTTTTTGCATGTATTTAATATGTGATTGAATATATGTCGTGAATTGTGTATTGCATGTTGAATTGCGTTTCTTCATGTCGAGCTTGCTCTTTGTATTTGACATGCGGTTGAATATCTTGTGTTTAACTCTTTGAATATCGTATGCGGCGAATTGTTCATCGAGTGAGCGAGCTAGGTGAGTCGTATGACGTTTTTGAGCCGTGACCCGGATAACTGAGGGTGCTAGGTCCCTTTGTTTACTGGAGATTGACTAGACGCCGCCACGCTATGGGACCCGAGTTGATCGGCCCTAGGGAGAGCGAGGATCCCAAGGCTTCGGCTGGACTTTCCGACATACCTGACGGCGCGTGTGCATTCCGGAAAAATTGTCGAGTCGAGAGAAAATGGATTTGCGAGTTGTGTCGAGTTTAGAGTGAGATGGTCGAGTCACGTCGGTGAATATTATACTTTCTTTGTTTGCTTATATCCTTTATGTCGAGCTTATCTTGAATTGTTGAGAAGTTGACCACTTTCCCGTGGTGCCTTCAATCCATGACGGTTACCCAGGCGATGTCGAGGGCGCAGGTAACTCGACAGTAGATGATGCCGAGGAGGAACTCGACGAGGACCCGAGTGACGACCTGTATTTGTCGTGATTGATTGTTTGTTCGACGTATTTCTTTTGATGACTGTACCTTGTTTTCTTTTGAGTATTATGTCGTGACCCGGTTTGGCGGTGTTGTTTTGTTGTTTCAGGTAGACTGGTGGTCTTACTTTTGAGCAACCCCTGCGTGGGAGTCTGGAAGTACCCCAGGTATGATTACTCTTTTGAAGTCGCTGCAGACCTTAGGTGTTTTTTCTTTACACATTTGTTACTCTGTATTTTGTATACATTATTATTTCGAGTGATATATATATATGTATGTTATGCATGTATGTTTTATTAGAATTTAAGTTTTATGTCTTAGTTGCACCATGTTTCGAAAAGCTGGAATTACTCTGATGTGCACGAGTTGGTTTTATAAAAAAAAAATATATATCGTATTTTTAAAAGGCACAAGAGTTTTGTTTTTAAAACACATCTCATATAGGTTTATGTTGAGCTCGGTGTGTTGAGCTCGGGAACTCGAGCTCGGGATATTGAGCTCGGGAGCGGTCCTAAACGGTCGTTACATCGTTGTATCGAGCGCTTCGCTCGACCGAGCCGTGCATAGGAATTTGACCGGTCACCGTGGTCGGGTTATGTGTTGGGTACCTAGTTGTATTATGTTGATTGCGTTTGAATAAGTGAAGCACTTATTGCTTGAAAAATTATTTGAATTGTTTCTTGATTGAAGCAGTGTGTTTTAACACATCCTTGTTCCGAGATTCGACGGGGTTTTGAACTTTGTGGAATCTAATGCCACCTCGTAGGAATACGACAAACCGCAACCGAGAACGCCGACATGGAACGAGCTATTCAAGCTATGACCGAGATGGCGGCAGCCATGGCTCAACAATCACCGCCGCAACTCAACAGTTAACGCGATGGCTCAACAGACGGCAACGTTAACTCGCCAGAACTTGCAAAGAACAAAGAACGAGCGTAACTAAATGTCAAGCGAGAGGATCGCGCACTTCAGAAGCATGATCCACCGAAGTTCTACGGTGAGCCAAATCCGGATAAAGCTGATCTTTGGATGCAAGAGATCGAGAAGATCTTTGAGGCACTTCATTGCCCGGACAACGTGAAGGTCGACTATGCCACCTATTACTGCTAGGAGATGCAGAGTATTGGTGGAGAGGAGTGAAGCAAACGTTTATAGCGGAACATCGCGAGATGACCTGCGAGCTTTTTCGTGAAAGGTTCTTGGACAAGTACTTCCCGGATACTGCACGAGCCGAGAAGGAGCAGGAATTTCTTCAACTGCAGCAAGGCAACTCGACGGTGTCCGAGTATGCGGCCAAGTTCGAGTCGTTGGCGAGGTATTTCAGTCCATTTCGTGACCGAGTTGACCAGAGATGGTTAAGTGAGAGATTCCAACGGGGATTGAGATTCGACATTCAGAAGTCAGTGGTGTCGTTGAGGATCCGAAATCTCCAAGAGCTGATTGATCGATGTGTCGAGGTAGAAGGAGTAAGGAGCCACAAGAAGAAGATTATTGTGGGCGGACCGGTGAGACCCCAAAGTGCGGGGCAGAGATTTGCACAGAAAGGAAAACAACCGCAGAAGAAGCCGTATGACCGACCTCAGGGGAACGACAACAGGGGACAGTATCGTCCGATGACCCAGGTACCGAGAAGCGGAGGACAGACCAGTGTCGAGGTGACTTGTTTCCGTTGTGGAAAGACGGGACATTACGCCAATAACTGTACTCAGAAGGAGGGGGTGTGCTACAACTGCAAGAAGCCAGGGCATTTTGCCAAGGATTGTCCTACACCTAAAGCTGAACCGACTATGCTTGCGGCAAAGGCCAAAGGAAAGCGTCAAGTGGCTAAAGGCAGAGTTTTCTGCATGAGTGGCGAGGAAGTCAATGAGCCGATGATCTTATCCAAGGTGAATGTGAGATCGAGGGTAAATCCTTATCCGTTCTTTTTATTCTTGCAACCCATTCCTTTATTTCTTCCGATTGTGTGAACCATTTGAACTTGATCAGATCGCTTTACCGCTTAAATTAGTAGTTACAACCCCAAGCTAAAACCTTAGTCACAAACACCGCATGTCTTAATTGTGTAGTGATTATTCGTAGTAGAAAATTTGTGGTCAATTTGGTTTGTTTGCCTCTTAAGGGCTTAGATGTTATCCTCGGGATGGATTGGTTGTCATACCACCATGTCCTTTGGACTGTGCCCGTAAACCGTAATTTTTCCAGACCTGTAGAGTCTCCAATTATCTTTCTGCCGAACGTATTGGAGTTTCTTTGAAAGAAGGAACTAGGGAATACATGTATCTGGCTAGTTCGGAAGTTTTCCAGCAGATCGACGTGAAGAATGTACCAGTGGTGTGTGACTTTGAGGACGTTTTTCCCGAAGACGTGCCAGGGTTACCACCAGTGCGAGAGGTCGAGTTCTCCATCGACCTGATTCCAGGAACAGGACCGATTTCCAAAGCGCCATACAGGATGTCTCCTGCCGAGATGAAGGAGCTGAAGTCCCAGATCGAACACTTGGAGTCGAAACAATTCATACGACCGAGCGTGTCACCGTGGGGAGCTCCAGTGTTGTTGGTTAAGAAGAAGGATGGACGATCAAGACTGTGCGTGGACTATCGCGAACTCAACAAGGTTACTGTGAAGAACCGTTATCCGTTACCACGTATTGACGACTTGATGGATCAACTTCGTGGTGCGGCGATCTTTTCCAAGATAGACTTGAAGTCGGGCTACCATCAGATTCGCGTGTAGGAGGAAGATGTCGCCAAAACAGCTTTCAGGACTAGATACGGTCACTACGAGTACTTGGTGATGCCGTTTGGAGTGACGAATGCGCCAGCTGTGTTTATGGACTACATGAACAGGATTTTCCATTCGTTTTTGGATCAGTTCGTTGTAGTGTTCATCGACAACATATTGATTTACTCGAGGAACCGAGAAAAGCACGCAGAACACCTATGTCGAGTACTGCAGATATTACGAGATAAGCAACTCTATGCCAACCTGTCGAAGTGTGAATTTTGGCTTGAAGAGGTGAATTTTCTTGGTCACGTGATTTCCAAAGAAGGGATAGCTGTGGATCCAACTAAGATTGAGGCGGTGATAGCGTGGGAACAGTAGAAGACTGCATTCGAGATCGGGAGTTTTGTCGGCTTAGCAGGATATTACCGAAGATTCATTGAAGGTTTCTCAAGATTGTCGCGCCTCTTACACGATCGACGAGGAAGGATCCACCTTTGCCTGGACCGAGGAGTGCGGCCGCCAAAGATCAAGGAGCTTTTGACGACAACGCCGTGCCGATTTTGCCTCAACCGTAAGAGCCTTCGAGGTGTATTGTGATGCGTCACACCAGGGATTGGGATGCGTCGATGCAACATCGGAAGGTGGTCGCAGATGCTTCAAGACACCAAGATTCACGAGAGGAACTACCCTACTCACGACTTGAGCCGGGCGGCAGAGTTTTTGCGTCAAGATATGGAGGCACTACCTTTATGGGAGCACTTCATCGCTTTCAGCGATCACAAGAGCTTGAAGTACTGCTCGACCGTAAAGAACTCAACATGCGTCGGCGAAGATGGACAGAATTTCTCAAGGACTACGACTTTACGCTGGAATACCATCCCGTAAGGCTAACGTAGTAGCATGCGCTGAGTAGGAAGAGCGCTTTAACCCTGGCGATGATGATCAAGGAGTTGGAGATGCTCGAGAAGTTCCGAGACTTGAAGTCGAGTGTCGAAGTTTCACCGGAAGTCGAGATTTGGTATGCTTACCATCTCTAATGCATTGTTAGACGAGATCCGAGACCAGCAAGTTAATGACGAGCTCGCAAGAGAAGATTCGATTGATAGCGCAAGGGAAGGCGACAGATTTCAGGCCTGAGCGACGACATCTTGAGGTGCAATGGCCGAGTGTGCGTGCCTAACGATCCGAGCCGAGAAAGTTGATTCTCGACGGCGCATAAGAGCAACTTTGGTATTCATCCCTGAGTTACGAAGATGTATCAAGACTTGAAGAAGCATTTTTGGTGGTCCGAAATGAAGAAGCAAGTGGTCGAGCACGTAGCTTCGCGGTTTCGACGTGGTCGTAAAGCGGGTGGAGCACCAACGACCGCAGAATGCTACAATCGCTGACGTGCCAAAGATGGAAATGGGACAAGATTTCCATGGATTTCGCTGTAGGTTTGCCGAAGACGCAGAAGAAGAATGATTCGATTTGGGTGATCGTCGACCGATTGACCAAATCGCCATTTCTTGCCGTGAGGTCGACATACAACGTAGAAAAGTCGACCGAGATCTACATCGCGAGATAGTACGACTTCATGGAATACCTCTTCGATCGTGTCGGACCGAGATCCAAGTTCACGCCTCATTTTTGGAGGGAATTGCAAGGAGCGATGGGAACCGAGCTCAGGCTTAGCTCGGCATATCATCCACGCATCGACGGCCGACCGAGAGAACGATCCAATCGCTTGAAGATTTGTTGCGAGCTTATGCGTTAGATCACCGAGGAAGTTGGGACGACGCCTTACCATTGGTGGAGTTCACCTACAATAACAGCCTTCCATGCGAGTATTGGAATGGCACCTTTGAAGCACCGTATGGACGGAAATGTCGACGCCTCTTTGTTGGTACCAGGATCGGCGAGCGAATCGTCAGAGGACCAGATATGATCCAGCGGACTACCGAGAAGATCCGCTTGATCAGAGATCGGATGCGAACATCTCAAAGTCGATGTAAGAGTTATGCAGACCAACGACGTCGACCACTCGAGTTCGAGGAAGGAGAACATGTATTTCTTAGAGTCACCCCCACTACTGGAGTTGGTCGAGCGATCAAATCCAAGAAACTTACCCCTAAATTCATTGGACCTTACCAGATTCTTCGTCGTATTGGTCCAGTGGCATATCAGATTGCCTTACCACCATTCTTGTCGAACATCCACGACGTCTTCCACGTCTCACAATTACGGAAGTATGTTTCCGACCCTTCTCATGTCATCGAACCGGATGTGATTCAACTGAAGGACGACCTATCTTTTGAAGCATTACCAGCAAGAATCGTTGATCGGAAAGCCAAACAGTTGCGGAACAAAGAGATTCAACTTGTCAAAGTTGTGTGGGATCAGAAGACGGGAGATGCGACTTGGGAGCTGGAGGAGAAGATGAAGACTCAGGACTCAACTTTTCTCGAGGTAAGAATCTTATTTGCAATTTCGAGGACGAAATTTTTTAGAGGAGAGATTGTAACACCTGAGGACGAGATCGACATCGTATTAGGACGACGATCGAGACCTCGACCAAGACCTTGTGTCGAGATCCCGTACAAGATCGCTTGCCGAGATCATTTGTCGAAATGATGAGACCACGTGCACTAGTCAGCCGAAATGAGGAGGTCGCGTGTCGAGTTGATGAAGTCGCATACCAAGTCGATGAGGACGCCGCATCGAAATGCCGAGGAGGCCGTGGTTTACGAACTCGTGTTAGAACCTTGTGCGCTTGCACGAGCACCCTTGTCGACATCGTGTCGAGATGACACCTCGTATTCTTTCGAACGTTATTCAGCGTTATTATTATATTGTTTGTAATAATTATATTGTCGGCTTGACCGTTCTCGTCGCGTGTCTAGACCGTTGACCGACAGAGTAGAGGGTAATTATGAGAGGAACGATTAAACAGGTAGATGATTGATGGGATTGGCATCTTATAGCTGGAGTTACGATTATGCCCTTCCAGCTGTATTCACGATCGGTTTTCCCTCAAACACTCATTTCTCTTTTCTTCTTTCTTCTTCCTTCCATCTGCTCTGAGTTTCGTTGTTTTCTTTAAGAATTTCCATCGACGAAACCGTGAGTTCCATCGAGATTCTGCACAAGCTTCTTCATCAATCTTGTTCATCATCATCTTCACGACCCATATCTCGTCTGCTCGATCACCATTGAGGTATGAAGAACAGATTTTTCTTTTTCTCTGTGCTACTGTTTAGCGCTATTTCTTCTTCCATTTTTAGCCAGTTTTATGCTTCAAAATCATGTCAAACTGATGGGTTTTCTTCTTCACAATATTACCTATCTTTCTAACCGATTAATTGGGCTTGTAAAACAAATTTTCTTCCTCTGTTTTTCTGCAATCGGCAGTGCCCAGAAACTCTTCATTTTTGGTTTATTTCGATTTATTGTTTTCGTTTGTTGCTTCTGGTTGATGTTGTTGTCGATCTATCTGTTGAAGCATCAGATAACTTTTTCATGAACTTTGATCGAAATCCCTAACTTTGTGTTAGAGGAAAAATATATTCAGTTCTTGAGTATTATATTTTCTGGGTTGTGGTTAAGTTTGGGATGAGAGCTAGATGTATTAGAACCCATGGATCGATCTGAGTTATGTTTGTTTTAGGAAGTCCGATTCCGAGATCGAGTGATTTCGAATCGAGGTGTACGGAAAGCGAATCCAAGGACGCAGGCGCAGAATCCAGATCGAGGATCAGACGTGTCGAGGTCGATCGAGAAGCGTCGTGTTGAGCTCTTTGAAGACAAATTGTCGAGGTCGTTGTCAAGCTCATTTGGAGACACCGTGTCGAGGTCGTTGTCGAGCAAAGATTAACTTGGAGTTCGGTAAGGGCGCTTCACATTAATACTTTCATAGTATGCCAGCGTAAGGGCACTTCATATTCTACGTGGTTATGTTATTGGGTATGGATTTTCCTGATTTGTGTCGAGATTGGAATGTTGTGATATGATTGAGTTTTTGCATGTATTTAATATGTGATTGAATATATGTCGTGAATTGTGTATTGCATGTTGAATTGCGTTTCTTCATGTCGAGCTTGCTCTTTGTATTTGACATGCGGTTGAATATCTTGTGTTTAACTCTTTGAATATCGTGATGCGCTAATTGTTCATCGAGTGAGCGAGCTAGGTGAGTCGTATGACGCTTTTGAGCCGTGACCGGATAATCGAGGGTGCTAGGTCCCCTTTGTTTACGGAGATTGACTAGACGTCGGCACGCTATGGGACCTGAGTTGATCGCCCTAGGGAGAGCGAGGATCCCAAGGCTTGGCTGGACTTTCCGACATACCAGACGGGCGTGTGCATTCCGGAAAAATTGTCGAGTCGAGAGAAAATGGATTTGCGAGTTGTGTCGAGTTTAGAGTGAGATGGTCGAGTCACGTCGGTGAATATTATACTTTGCTGTTTGCTTATATCCTTTATGTCGAGCTTATCTTGAATTGTTGAGAAGTTGACCCTTTCCCGTGGTGCCTTCAATCCATGACGGTTACCCAGGCGATGTCGAGGGCGCAGGGAACTCGACAGTAGATGATGCCGAGGAGGAGCTCGACGAGGACCCGAGTGACGACCTGTACTTGTCGTGATTGATTGTTTGTTCGACGTATTTCTTTTGATGACTGCATCTTGTTTTCTTTGGAGTATTATGTCGTGACCAGTTTGGGCAAGTGTTGTTTTGTTGTTTCAGGTAGACTGGTGGTCTTACTTTTGGAGCAAACCCTGCGTGGGAGTCTGTGGAAGTACCCCCAGGGTATGATTACTCTTTTGAAGTCGTCGTACCTTAGGTGTATTTTCTTTACACATTTGCTACTCTGTATTTTGTATACATTATTATTTCGAGTGATATATATATGTATGTTATGCATGTATGTTTTATTAGAATTTAAGTTTTATGTCTTAGTTGCACCATGTTTCGAAAAGCTGTAATTACTCTGATGTGCACGAGTTGGTTTTATAAAAAAAAAATATATATATATCGTATTTTTAAAAGGCACAAGAGTTTTGTTTTTAAAACACATCTCATATAGGTTTATGTTGAGCTCGGTGTGTTGAGCTCGGTAACTCGAGCTCGGTATATTGAGCTCGGTAGCGGTCCGGAAACGGGTCGTTACAAGTTTCAATTCCTTGAGCAAAAGCCCCTTTAGATTAAACCAAGAACCCTAATTCCTTAGGCCTTCCTAATTCAACTAAGCATTAAGTGTAAGAATTCAAAGGAACACATAAGCATAAAGTCCTATCCCTAGGATCATCACAAATATGGCAATCAACTTCATATCTAGCATAACAACCAATTTTCTAATTGTGAAATCACACTTAGAATCAATTCAAAGATGGCCAATCAATAAAAAGCATTAAGGATGAAAGAAATTGCTCAATCAACATAAATACAACAAGTATTAAGCATTAGAAGTCATATTACACAAGAATCCAACAAAGGTTCATCATTCCTAACCAAATGGAAAAACTAGAAATGCATAAAAGAGAGAGAAGAGATAGAACTAGATGGATGGAGAGGTGGTGGATGATCCATTAAAGCTCCAAGGTCTCTTCCAAGGCTTGAATCTTCAAGGGAGATGGAGATGAGATGGATTTAGGGTTGCCTCTTGGCTCCCCTAGGGTTTGGGAGTGAGAACATATGAAAGGGAATGACCAAAATGAGTTAAAAGTGTGTTTTAATAAGTGTCAGGCCGAGACGAGGCGCAGGGCGCTGGGTTCTGGGGTGCAGGGCGCCCAAAATTGATCAAAATGATTCCCAGCAGGCGTAGGGCGCCCTCCTGGGCGCAGGGCGCCCTTCTGCACCCATTCTTCCATGTTGTGCTGCCTTTTTCACCTTTTTAAATTCTGAATTAGCTCAAGGTGTCTTCATGAAAGTTGAAGCTATGGATCTTTAGCTTTCCAATGGCACCTGTTTCAGCTCATTTGGACACCTAAAACTCTAGATATGATTGAAACATCGAACATGTGTCAGGTTAGGGCAACATCAACTTGTCGACGTGTAGCACAAATTACCCCAACTTAGAGATTGATTTGGGTCTCGAGTTCTTCATCAAAGATGTAGATAATTCAATTATGTTTCTAACAAGACCAAGATCATCTCATTTGGATGAGTGGAGACATGTCTCCAAACAATCCCTTTCCTTCCTACAAAAAGACAAGACCACAATAAGGACATTTTTCCAACAAAGCAACAAAAGAACTAACATAGTTAATAACTAGATTATCCCAACAAGCAAATACTCAAACTCTTAAGATTAGAGGCCAAACAAGGAATAAAGTCTAAGTTTGCAAGATAATTCCCTTCAATTAAGAGCAAGAAAATGAGCATTTTAGGGAACCGTCATTCCTTATTATGTCAATCGCTTCTTTCTTTTTCTTTTTAGTGTCGTCAACCAATTCATTTGCAATTAAAATGTCGTCCAATATTTGTTTTTGTTTGACAAACGTCGATTGATTCTTTGATATCACTTGTCCGATAATCAATCTGAGCCTATTGGCGAGAAGTTTGGACATGACTTTGTACATACATCCAATAAGTGAAATAGGCCTATATTCTCTAATCCTCTGCGAGTTGTCCTTCTTTGGGATTAGTACGATAAACGAACTATTGGATCGTTGGCATGAAATTCCATGATGAAAGTCATAAAATCCTTTTTGATGTCCTCCCAAAACTCCTTTACAAAACTAAAAATCACCCCATCTGGTCCTAGACTTTTAGACCCATCATAGTCCCACATGGCCTGCTTTACCTCCTCCTCTGAGAACTGTTTTGTTAAAAGCTGATTCTCCACCTCCAAATATTTTTAAACTGCAGGTTCTCAAACATCGGCCGCTTCAAGTTCCTACTTGAAAAATGACTCCGAAAATGCTCTTAAATTTCACTCTTTAACTCGCCAACCTCCTCAATCTTCCTCCCATTTATCTCCATGCTCACAATTTCATTCGACCTCCTCCTCTTATTAACGCAACCATGAAAGAATTTGGAGTTGGCATCCCGTTCCCTCAACCATCTGCTTAATGATTTCTGCTATAAGATACTACAATGCAACCTTGACCATTTGAACAACTGTGCCGTACACTCTCATCTGGTTTCAATCTCTTCCTTTGACAACCCCACCTCCTCACTTTTAACATCCAATCTATGTAACTGTTCCTTGGACTCCTTAATCCTTTCCCCCATATTGCTACAATGATGCTTGTGCTATTTCTTCAAGCTATTCTTAATTAGCTTTAATTTCTCCTTATAAGAACATACGCTCCCACCCCTCAACTTTAATTTCTTTCCACCTTTCCTTCACAAATACATGATTCCCAGCAACTTCATTCCAACATTTCAGCATCCTAAACGGCATAGGTCCCCAATCTGTCACCTTTTCTCTGAGAAGAATCGAACATAGCTCCCTCTCCAAGCCCCATTGAGCGGATGCTGGCCAAGTGTTTAACCATTAGATAAGAGGAATCTATCAATATGACTCATGGAAGAGCCATCAAGACGATACCAAGTATATTTAATAGTATTTTCTAACATGTCAGGAATAATAATATTTTCTAATAAAATTTACCTTATAGATGTTCTTTATGTACCTAATTTCAGTTTCATTATCATCTCAGTGTCCATGCTTACAACCTCTTTTAGTTGAACCTATCTTTTCTAATTATTCTTGCTAAATAAAGGACCTGCTGACTTCAAATATGATTGGTCAACTAAAATCTAGTTAGGATTATATGCAATGAGTATTCCAAATAAGTTGTTTTTCTTATTCCATTCACTAAATTTTTTTACCACTTCGGATAGTAACCTTTGGAACAAAAGATTAGGAAATACATTCCATGCGAAGTTGAGCTTTATGTAAAAGTCATATTGTTTCATCTATACTAATAAAATAGAAGATCCATGAGATGTTTCCCATATCGAAAAATAGAAGAGAATGTCCTTTTGTAATAGATATTCTCAAACTTGACTACCTTTTAAAATAATGCAAGTTAATAAATCGGTTCAGTTTATGTGCCATCCATCTTTGGCCATAATAGATGTTCTTTTACAATAGTTGATGATACAACTAGGGATACCTGGGTATTTTTAATGAAGCATAAATCTTAAGTCTCTTTTCATATTAAAATTTTGTATGCTTAGTTGAAACACAATTTAATGTCAAATTGAAATGTATTAGGTCAACCAATGGTGAAAAGTTCAATTAACACATTTATTCAACTCTAATGGCATTAAACATTATATTACCTAAGTTGGGATTATCTTGTGTTTTATGAATCTTCCTTGAGTTGATTTATTGCTTTGAAGAATAAATAAAGGGCGAAAAGAGAATAAAAATTGCGCAATGTGTAAGCTTTTTCAATGGTGCATCGAAATATGAAATCAGGGTGCAAGCTTTAAGCTTTAAAGATGACACAACATAAAAATAAAAACATGGTAAAGTAAATAGCAAAAATATAAAAGATGGAAGAAGAAAGAAGATGGAGGAAGACTTCACACTCAAGAAGAGTGATAAGCAAGGATTCACCACAAAGGTACCGAATCCTTTGATTGAACCGAGAAGGTTCATCCAAGAACCCAACTAGAGTCACAACTCTTAAACTCACAAAAGGAGTAATCTTTAATCTTATTCCAAAACTTAGAATGATAGGAAGTACATTCCTATTTATAGTCTAGGAGGTGACAAATAACCTTAATTCTAATCCTAGGTAGCACCTATCAGCATAAGGAGGCTATATCTGCCCCTTAGTGCCACACTAGCCTTATTCTTATATAGCTAACTTAATTAAGCGTGTAATTCATCATTATTATGCACACAAAAGTAGACAAACTTTTCCTCAATAGCACCCACCCCCATCAAGTCAACACACCTCTTACTCCCTTTAACCAAATTTTTGGTTAGATAGCCACCTCCTAGTATTAGCTTCTTTCCCTGCCACTAATTTAAGCTTAGCACCATGCACAACCAGTGCCTCCTTATATTACCTCCCTGGAACGACATTAACACTCGTTAAAGCTTGCACTTTTGGAATGAAAGATCTCTTCCCTTCAAAGGACTTTATATCCCTCTCAATTCTAGGATGATTAGCCCTAAATTTGCAGGCGCCAATCCATGTATTATTCAACTTCTTTTCTAGAGCTAATTTTTTAGCCACCTCAGGAGGAATAAAGACCTCACCCACAAACCCACTTTCCCATACCTTAAGAAAATTTTCCACAGGTTTGTAACACCCATCCCAACTAGGACATTGGAGAAGAAGAAAGTGATTGAATCATGAATAGGATTCCTTGAAGGAACAGGGGATACGAGTAACCGCTATTAGCCGCTTGCCCTTCTTAACCCATCTCTGCATCCATTGTCTCTCATCTTTCGCTCTCATATTAACTCCTAAATAATTAATTTATGTGTTCTTTTTTGTTTAGCATTATCCGGACACTAACATTTGAACCCGCATCGCAGTGGAATTTCCTTACAACAGTTGTCACGCAACGAGGAATGTCATATGTTTTTCTTGTCCAAACACGTAAATTAATTTCATATTTTTATATAGTCAAGGCTCTTACACACTTAGATAGTTTCTAATTGAAGTGAAATTTTTTAAAAATGCAGGGTTAAAGACCGCCCCATCACCAAACTTAAGGGGTGGAATGTCCACAACAGGCTCTCCAATACCCACATTCGCACCTGCACAACCAAGTCAGACCCCACGGAAGCATCCATGAGCGAGCCCACCCCACTTCCCAAGCCACCGGCTTGCTTAGTACTACTAACCAAATTGAGTCCCTTGATTTCCTACCCTTTTCCAAAATCACCAAACCCTCCATTAGCCAGCAACAAAAACCTCATAGAAGGAGAGAAGAGGGACCTTGAGAGCTGAGGCTTACGCCTCCCACCAACACCGTTGGGCGGGCAATAGTGACCAAGCCTACTCTAGTAGGACAGGGAGGATGTGACGAACGCACAATACGAGCACCACCTCCTCCCTGAGACACTGGCTCATAAGGAAACAAAGACGTCATCGAAGAAGCACGTCATTCTTGGGAGGTAAACGCACTGAGAGGTTCAAAGGTATAATCCTCCGCCAAATTTGTAAAGGAACCCAGAGACACCCATCCTAGGATGAGTATAGGAAGAAGACAGAAGTGGACCATCATCAATACATTCCACAACATTTTTGGAAGCAACCCACTATGCACAGGTCGCACCTACAAGGTTGGGTTGAGACAATCCCAATTGGGCTTCTCCCTAACTGACTAAACCCTAAACCACCATCAGTGCTCAACCAGTATATGACACAGATCATGGGCAAAAAATCCAGGCCCAATACCTTCCCTGCACTAAAGTTATTCCTAATTGACTTACCACACCCCAAATCCCTCAATTTTTCAGACTCTGCAATACCTACCTCAAACAAACAAAAGCGTGATTCAGGTTTCGAGACACACCCAGCTGTGACAGAGCTCGATACCTCAACCAACCTTGCCTTCCGTACATGCGAGAAAGAGTGTTGAACCTAGGGAGACCCTAACACCTACGGACCAGCAGGCAAAGCAGCCCCCCAAAACGAGGCTTTCTGGATAGGTGAGGTATGTGCAAGACCAGTCCTCATAACCCCTACTGAAGGAGGTTCCCTATCACAAAGAGAGATCGTCTAACACTCCAACCTACTACCATTCCTAGAGTGTAGCTCGTCAACTTCCTGGCTCACCTCGAAATCCTCTCTCTCTCAACACTCATCAGAGAGACAATATCCACCGGGCTTAAGAGTTTTGAAGACGACAAAAAAAAAACACAATCTTTATAAGAGCATAGAAATCTTTCTAAAAAACAAAATACCACATCCCTAAACTTCTCTTCAATCACTCTAATAGGAAAAACCTCACCGTAATGCCCACTATTACATCGTGGTAATAGATGAAACAACTACTTGCACCCTACCAACATCCGCTTGAGACATCTTAGAGGTAACCTCATCTAAGGGGACATACTTCCCAAATATGAGATCTAGGCCCCAGATAAACCTTCTCCCCAAACATGAATGAATACCCCTAGGTACCTCAGCCACACATGTAATGCTTCCCCCTTTTGAGAAGGACATAACAACACCAAGTCACCTCCCATGGGAACCACACTGATAGAACGATATCCAGTGCAGCCTCAGAATTGTGTGGCTTCCCCACCAGAGACATAGCCAATTGTTCCATTTTCTCCTCTGGAACCATTACTTCCATGAGCCCATCCACATACTCCCTACCATTCCTTTACCGGTTTGGGGCCACATCGGCCAGGTTAAGGCTAGGACCCCATTTAATGTATTGGTGACCACCTGGAGCACGTAGAGAATTAGCATAGAACTTACCTTCCACTATCTGACCACACCTCAATATGGGCTTCCTCCAGCTGGTCCCCTTCTCCCATAGAGACTTGATATGATCATTCTTCTGGAACCAAGAAATATTCCCTCGAAGCATATGCCTCCCAAGGCAGATATTTTCCAGCCTTCTTTCAAGAGCTTTCACGTCCTCCACTTCTATCAAAACATACAAACGCAATTTTCTGCCGATACTTATGCATTTCCATGGGAATGAATACATCATCAACCACTCTTCCATAAAGCTTGAAAGTTCTCCACAATGTTGAGTAAGTCATCTCTGTTGGAAAGTTCATGAAGAAGTGTGACATTGAAGATCAGATAAAGTTCCTGTGATAGCCACCATATATAGGGCTCGCATCCGCCACCCTCTACCCTCCCAACTTCTCTTCTCACCTTTTCTCTCCCCTATCTCACTCATTCTTTCTCATTTTTTTATAAACGTCCCCTTGTTATCCACCAAATATTTATCAATTGAGAGACTGTTAATAACTAAACTGGTCATATTATATATTTTGCAATATTGACTTTTATGTTTTATTGCATATGCAATTTCCTGTTCTACTACCAAACTATTGGGTATATTAGAAATTCAAGCAGTTTTCATCTCTAGCATATTAAATTGAAAAATAGCCTTTTGTTTTTTATTAGAGATTCATAGATCTGTTCTATTGGGAAAAACAATCGTTGACTTAACAAAAATTGGTGCAGTTTTCTTTCTTCAATGGTAAAACAAATTGAGCAATTTTTTTACGAAAACAATCCTATCTTTTGAGTTTTTCATATAGGAAGAAAATGATAGGAGCGTTATTCCAGAAATAATTATCAATCTTCTACTGCTGTATATCTCACATTCTAATTTCTAGTGCTTCAGTTAATCATAATAGCCTAATGTTAATACAAAATGGAGAGTCCAACGAGGCACTTTAAAATTTAGAAGTTGAATACTTCGTTCATGTTCATGAGATTTTTTTTTTGCAACGAGAATTTCATTATAAATTGTTACTATACCTCAATAATCATTAATTTATCTATCAAATGTCTCATGCTTTTCAAACAATGAATGATAAGGGTCCATCAAATCACATTCGTCAAATAGGAACTCTAACAGATCATGAGTTTTTTAATTAGAAATGATAATCAAATACAAATGTATTCATTATTTTGCTACTATTGATTTACCTAGAACAGAATAAGAAAATTACAATATTAAATAAGAAAGCTGGATGTCCAATAATTAGCAACAAAGTCTTTTGGAATCTTTTCTAACTCTTCATGATTGATTTCCATATCCTCGTTGGATATCACATTATATCAATAGCAACAAAGGCTCGTAGTATCTTTTCCAACTCTTAATCTTAAAGAGTTACATTCTCAAGCACTAAATCAACCCGCACATCCGATAAGCTTGGTTTCCTTCAACAAAATTGAAGATTGGTTTCCTTCAACAACATTTCCTGCTTGGTGCTCTTAAAATCATTGCTAGGAGAAGGATATAGGCTTCATGTTTTGTTCCTTCTTCACCCTATAAAGCATATCATTTATAGGGTTAAGAAGGAACAAAACCTGAAGGATAATCCTTCTCCTAGCAATTATTCTAAGAGCACCAAGCTGGAAATGTTGTTGAAGGAAACCAATTTCAATTTTGTCGATGCATCACCTTGTTACTTCTTTTACTCCTTCTTAGTTTAGTTGGTACTTTTGCTCAGTTTCTTCGATCTCCCTTCTTCACCACCCTAGAAATGATATATAGTGATAAAATATTTAATTAGTCAATATTATGTTTTGTAAAATTCTCGATAAATATATCAATATCCGAAATATAACATCGATGCATCACCTTGTTTTTTCTTTTTCTAATTAGTAATTTAGAGTCTTCCTCAAGAAGTTTATGATTTACAATTTCTGTGATTGATCAATTTTTTTTTTGCGTGAGCTAGCGTGAATGTAACACTGCAAGAAAAAAAAATCAAACCAACTGAATATTTGTTCTTATCATTGACAAACATCAAGTTGTCACATAATATGTTAAAAATATCCGAAAAATATTGACAGATCATTTTGAGTATGACATAACAAAACCGTCCTACAAAACTGATGTGTATATGAAATTAATTTTGAGTAAATTAATGATATAAGCTGAGGTATTAATTGTGGTAAACTTATGGATGATTGCTGTGTCATGTAAAAAGATAGATGTAATTTAGCTACAACAATTCTTGTGCTACAATAAAAATGAAAGAAAATAGACTTTGCTTTACTTACAATAGTATTTTCTCTAAGGATCTTAACCAGATCCTGGCTCTTCCTCTTGAATGTTAGTCATCATGCCTTTCGCTCTATAAGATTGATTTTTTTTTTTATCATGAAATAACTCTCTTCACAACAATTTGTGCTCTATAACCTGATGTTGTTCATGTTTATATAGGGGATATAGGGGATATAAGATTGATTTTTTTTATATGATGAAATAACTCTCTTCACAACAAAGAAGGAATCTGTTAATTATTGTAGTGAGAGAATTTGTACTGTACATGTACGTTAGTGATTAAAGATATTCACATTACTGTCCACAGTCTGGCAACATTTTAAATTATTTCTGGTTTGACAATAAAGGGAAAATTTCATAAAAAATAAAGATATAAATAATTTTTGCAGAAATTAATAATAAATAATTTGTGTTAAAAACATTTCCACTTGTCACATTTCCCTTCAATTCCACTGTCCAAATTTGCTTTAATCATTAAATTTCTGAAAATTGAGAATATTGAAATAACTTTAATCATTAAATTTCTGAAAATATTATATTCTTATGTTTTTATAATTTTTTATGATAGATATATGGCTCCTAATAACGGTTATATTTGAATATAATCATTAGTGCATTTTAATATAAGAATTTAAATTTTTTTAATACATTACGAAATGAGTTTTTTTTTTTAAAAGAATTTATTACAAAAATGATGCAAAATCTGAAATTAATGATTTAATATATTAGTAAATAATGATTTTAATAAGAGATGATACTGAGAATTTAATAAAGAGAGAGATTCAATTAATTACCAATTATAATAGTATATTTATTTTTTTCTTAAGTTTATCAATTTATAAGTTATAATAATCATTAAAGACTAAAATTTTATTAAGTTATAATATTATATTAAGTTATAATATTATATAATTTTTAAAAAAGAATCATTAAAGACTGTTCATAAAAAAAGAATCATTAAAGAGTAAAATTTTGATTATATTTTATTTATTTATATTTTTAATAATATTTATCAATGATTGTTGCCTATGCATATATAAGTTGATGATTTCTACAATAAAATTACTTAATTTGCAGGCGTAACTGACCCATAGATTAAATGTGTTTTATAATGTATAGAAAATATAATATTTTTAACTAACCACAGAGAAAATATATATAATATCTTTGGTAACACAATTCTCCTCAAAGAAAAGAATCCGAGTTCTATTCCAACAGTCGCCCAGTTAGTAGGCAGCTGAACCCATTGTAAAAAAACTAGACGTCTCGCTGCCTACTCGGGGATTATTCTCATAGCGGCCCAAAAGAGTCTAAGCCGTGGAGATACCTTGGGGCGCCTATTGGGGTCAAAGACCCTAATTACGGTAGGTTAACATAAAAAGTATAATATTTTTGTAAATTAAAATATTAAATTCACACTAAATTTAAAATCATAAACATACATTGAATATAATTTATTTTTTACCTTATTTTAATTAATGACTATATTTATATAATCTTTCTTCATTAATGATAGATTTTATTATATTTATTTAAATTATATTCCCTTGACTTTAAGTTTAATTAAAAATGTTCTATGTTAATATTATATATAATTATAATTTTGTGTATTTTAATACTATAATTATAAATTATAAAGAATTTTTTTATCTATTATGTAGCATAATTATGTTTTTGGGCAAACAAGTGCGGCATAACATAAGAAGTGAAAATTTAAAAGATTGTGCACATGAATTCATGAATTTTGAATTCATGAATTTTTATATCTACTAGTGATATCAAGTAGAAAATAATATTCCAAATTAATATACGATAAGCCAATTTATTCAGGATATAGATTTAGCCTCATTATTGATAAAGGTCACACCATCGATAAAATATTTGTTCACCATAAATGTGCTCTCAATGAGCCCTTAACCTAGATAAGAAAAGGTTGAAATATAAGAAAATACAAGAAGTGGGGTTGAATTGTGTTTTAAAATTTTTTACAAGTTTTCTAAAACACTGTCTTACTGAAGTTTGTAATACTGAATCGTGGTTAGCTAGCGTATGAATCGCAGTTAGTGTACGTATATTTTACTTCAAAGAGAAATGATCGGACAAAACTAAGTGGTGGATAAAAATTTTAAGCACAAATCAATCCCTGGTTAGCAGACAGTGTATAATTAAAGCAAACAAAAAGAAGACAAGACACATAAGTTTATACAGGTTCGCCCTCAAACTAAGAACTACGTCTTGTCCCTTCTCCTGAAGGAATTCACTAATCAAGTTGATTACAACCAGTATTGAACTTTCTTGCCAACTCACATGTCACAGTATATCCTAGCCAACTGCCAATAGCGCTGGCTATTACTAAACTATCACTAGCACTTTCTTTAGGAATCACTAGTGAAAGTCTTCCGCCTAATTTTATATAGCGCTTCAGTAGCAAACGCTAGTGAAAGTGGTGCCATTTATTAAATAATCTGGTGTAGTGTATCCTAGTTACAACCCCTCTACTGAACAATCTGGTTGTTTAACATGTCCAATTAGAATCCTGGAAAACCATTTCTCTACTGAACAATCAGGTTAGACTAAAACATTCAAGTAGAATCCTGATAGACACAAGAACCTTCTGGCCAAACTGGCATGTTCTTGCTGTTACAAACTGTTACTAGCAAATGTTAGGTTTGTGTTGAAGAGTAAATGCACTCTCAACAACAATACAACTCAAATAACTGTCAACAAGAGAAGATATTCATTTAAGATCTTGAATGAAATAACTCTCACAAAGAGGATAAGCAGTTAAGCTTTGAATAAATGAATGAAAGAATGTGAAATAAATTCGGCAGAGCTTTTGCAATAAATTTTTTCTCTTCATCTCTCTTCATTCTTTATTCTTCTTGTGTTTATAGCCAATGAAAAGGAAAATCGTTGATGATCGTTGAGACCCACTTAGACTCATCTTTATATTTGTTAGCAATGTCTATTGAACTTCTGAAGTCCGCATTAAATGCCTCTGAGTAGCACTAAATGATATATTTGTTGGTGTTTCCTTTTGCTATAGTAGCGTTGCTTTACAAAAATAGCCTAAAAGCTCCCCCCGAGCAAAAGCTTCGGAGTTTGAAAATAATTTCATAAGGTTTTTGAGAGAAATAGTATTTTAATCAACATAGTAAGGTGCCAATTTATAACATATGCGTAGATGTTAAATGCTATCTTTTGCAATGAATTTTCAAAAATATATATCAATGTAGCTCATTTGCAAATCATATGAATTTTCAAAAAGCATATCATATCAATGCTAAACTTAATTTTGTCATAGCAAGGTCATGAATCAAAATATGAGTATGCATTCAATCCATTGCATGTATTCATGATGCCTAGAATAATATTCTAGTCATGCCAATACCACATGTTTTAAGCAAACAATTAGCAATCAGACATATATTCTAACCTCCTTTGAAAGGACTTTTGGACTTATAGACTCCTGCTGACCTTGTTTTGCCGTCGGAGCTATGGAGAAAGGAAGAGTTGCAAAGAACGTATTGAAGAACCGTCATCATACCGAAAGGGTGTCGTGATTCCATTTAATTATGTCTTTTATGGATTCGTATTTTGATTCTTGTTGTTCTATATTATTGCTAGGGTGATGGGGGATCTTTTAATAGGGGTGATGGGGGGATCTTTTACTATGCCTTTGATAGTTATTTAATTGCTATTATGAGTTTCCTATTATCCCGTTGAATGTATTGTTCTTAGTGTGCTTAATCCCACAGGGTTTGACCAATCCTTAATAAGTTAATTAAATGGAGTCAATCGTATCATAGTTAGCTAACAGAACTCTATGAATAATTGAACTCGCTAATTATGCCAGATCAAGGATAATTTCTTATTTCTAATTTGTTATTGGATTAACAATCTCACTGTGGTTTAATGCTCTTTTTGCTAATTATCTTGCATGATCATTGGGGGTAATAGTTAGGAATAAAACTGTTAATATTGCGTGATAATTGGGTATTAATAAAAATAGAATGGGAGATTAGTTTTCGAATAGGGAATATAGCTCGTAATATTTAGTTGGTAAATTCAAGTACTAAGTGTTAGTAAACCCTTTGCTCTCGAAATCACTACCTTCATTAGTCTAAATAATATAGGATCTTTATTACGTTAGTATTTGCGCATTTCCTGTGCGTTCGACATTCAAAGTCTAAATATACTCCACTTTATTACGAATTCCGATAAGGTGCACTTGCCTTTAGCCACGACAAGTTTTTCGCGCCAAGATTAGGTCAAGAACCCTTCATATAAGTCAATTTTGGCCATATGTACGGCCATACTGCCTATATGTATGACCTTACTTCGCATTTCCTTGGCACTGGGTCGTACCACACATATATGTACGGCCGTACTATACACATATGTATGGCTGTATATACCTATCCCAACCTATGCAGCCTTGTATATCTTTTCAAGAGCTTTCCAACACCACAAAGATCAACTCAATCAGACATTCCTAGATCAAGTTATAATCAAAATACCACAACAGCGTAAAAGCTGAATCTGTCACTATGTACGGCCGTACTGAAGGGATGTGATGTCGTACACCTGAAAACTGCGGTGCTAGCCTATTCTGACTGATCTGTATGCCCTTACTGCCCTTCTCGGGGGTGTACGGCTGTACAGTCGTACATAGAATATGTGCGGCTGTACCTCTTGTCCAGCAGCTCAAAATTTCGCTCCTTTTGACCTGTTTTTGCCCATAATCGCATACTTTTGCTCCAAATGAGTCTTTCTCTATTTTTCTACAAAACATGAGAAAACATGAACGTATCTTATAAAAAGTGGGTTAGAAACATGCGCATTTATGCCCAATATCATAAAACATTCACTCATCAACTGCTAAAAATAAGTGTGGGGAGGGAACTTATATTACTTGGCTATGTTTGCGAATATTAAATTATGGAGAACTTAATATTTTTTTATTTAGGGCTATTTTAAAATTTGTCTGACAACTTGTGATTAAAATGAGATTATCGCCTGTTTTAGAATTTGCTGATAATTAACATTGAAGTTTTACAAGTCTCAATTTGTCTGTGTAAACCCTTAAATGTGAGTTTTGAGTCTAAATGAGGGGTCACATCATATTTTTACCTCCTTTCATTGATTGAGTGATATTTTTCCCAACTTGTGCATTCTAGAACTTTGCTAAGACCATTATAAAGTGAATATAAATTTGCTTCCAAGTGAAACTGGTAGGGGCAAATTTAGGATTTTTTCAAGCCTACTTCATATTCTTCGTATTTGTAAAACATTTTATCCCTAGTTGCCCATTTTTGTGCTTATTGCTAAATTTCTTTGGTACCCCTTTTGTTGCTATTAATTCTTATTATTGTGGTAACCTTGAGAAAGACTAAATTGTTAGAGCAATTAGTGGCAAAAAAATCAAAAGAATAATGTTATAAATCTCTCAAGAAAGTTTCTAAAAAGGAAGACTTATCAATTACTTTCCCCTCCTAGAATAAACAAACTGTTAAACTACTGCATAAAGAGCATCAAAGAAGGAAAGGAAAGAAAAAGAAAAAAGAAAATAAAAATCTATTGTAGGCTTCAAAAATTAGGAGAGAAAAATGATGAATTCTGAAGGAATTCTTGCATGCTCTTTACAGTCACAAAGACAAAGGTTACTTGTTGGGTTGATTTGTTTCTGACCCATTTGCATAACATTTTCTCTAACATTATTACATTTGCCCCATTACAACCCATGAAAGACTCCTTTTCTTTTTTCGCTTGATATGTAAATTTTAATAGTAGAGTTTTGGTTAATGTACAAACCTTTGACAATGTCACTTCTTTGAAAAAATTTGAGCGTTAGTGACTACACCTTTAAACACTTTGATAGTGCCGAGAAGAGTGAGGATATTAACCTATTAGACAAAGGATATTAACCAATTAAGATATAAAGCATATTCGATTAGAAAGCACGTCAGAAACTCAAAATGGATGTTATAAGCCTTAATTGATTAGACCATAGTTGTTAATCGATTAGACTAACTATAACATTTTTCCGTCAACTACGCCTTAAAAGTGTTGCCTTACGCCAAAAAACAATTGTCTTTTTCTACGATAACGGTTTTCAAACTTGGAAACTTAAGGCATTGTCTATTCTTTAGGCAATGGTTTTTCTACATAACAGACAACGCTTTCAGAAAACCGCAGTCTTAGGTATGCTTTAGAGAATGGTTTTAGAATTTCAAAATGAAAACGGCTTTACACCATTGCTAGCTGAAAACCGTAGTTGTTAGTGTACTTTAGAGAACGGTTTTGAAGTGAGTTACACCAACGGTTGTGCACCGTTGTTGCAAGAAAATCGTAGTTATTGGTGTGTTTTAGAGAACGGTGTTGTAGCAAGCTATACCAATGGTTTTGCACCGTTGCTACTGAAAAACCATAGCTATTGGTCTGTTCTGAAGTGAACTACACCAACAGTTTGTCATCATTGGTATCAGAAAATCGTAAAAGTTGCTATATTTAAATTTGTAGCATTTATCAAAACTAAAAATATAAATTAATGTAATGAATATTGTTGCTACTTTTTCGATAAAAATATTATTTCTATGGATAACAAAGGAACCACTTATTTAATATAAAAATATAACTAGTATCGACTAAGTAAAGACAAGAAATTTCATTAATCATCAATCATTCTTTACCAAAATAACATTGCAATCATAAACTAAGTCAAGGTAATAAGGTTTGAGTATTTAATATACTTCACAAGACAAATACAATAATCATTCATCATTATGTACCAAAAAAATATCATTCATAATCCAAAATAAAACTTCATAAACACTTGTCAATCATCAATACACATGTCTTCATTATCTTCTACATCCAAGCCGTCAAGGAATTGACCTTCTCCATCCATACCACCATTACTTTCTTATAATATTAAAAGAATGAGATTAATAAGGGATGTGACTTTGAATAATAATAATAATAATAATAATAATAATAGTAATAATAATAATAATAATAAAAAGAAGAAGATAGTGCAGACAAATGCATAATTTTATAGGTGCACCAATTTGCATTAATTGAAAATTGTTAATTGCATTAATTGCTACTGAAAAACCATAGCTATTAGTATGTTTTGAAGTGAACTATGACAACGGTTTGTCATCGTTGATATCAAAAAATCATAACAGTTGCTATATTTAAATTTGTAGCATTTATCAAAACTAAAAATATCAATTAATGCAATGAATATTAATGCTACTTTATTTTTATAAAAATATTATTTCTATGGACAACAAAGGAACCACTTATTTAATATAAAAATATAACTAGTATCGACTAAGTAAAGACAAGAAATTTCATTAATCATCCTTCATTCTTTACCAAAATAACATTGCAATCATAAACTAAGTCAAGGTAATAAAGTTTGAGTATTTAATATACTTGTTGACTGGAATGTAACTTAACCGCAAATCGGCTAAACTCCACAACAGTGATTCCCTTTTCTTCAAGCGCTTACGCCAAGGAAGAAACTGTGTTCCTTAGCTATGGGTCCCTTAACTCACTCTAGAAAGGGTTAAGTAAGTAAACTAAGATAAAAACGAGAACACAAAGTTAAACATAAAGTGCGATTGAATAAACTTGAGCGAAAATAAGTTGTTTGTATTGATTGATGTCCAAAATTTATGTACAAATTGGGTATTTATAGTGACAAGCAAGAACTACCCCTATTTGCCACGTTCAGTTAGCTAACAATGATAAACTCCTAGTTGGCAGTTAATCGGCTGAGTAATGCCATGCTCCACTAACCACGATCCTAAAATCTAAGTGCACTGCCACATCATGGCCACGTTCTCAACCAACGGTCTTCTCAGCGTAGATCTTATCCTTGGTTCTCTCGCTCAGCTCCTAAAAACTTGGAGATCATCTTGACTTTAATTAATTTTGGATTTAAAATTAATTCAAAATTAACCTCCACCTCATTCGACTCATGGAGCAATTTCAGGAACCTGACCCAATAAGTGACTTCATGCTAGCCCAATAGGCCTAATATCTTCAATTCAACCCAGTAAGCCCAAGGCCCATGCCTAGCTCTTAGTTTCCTGCTTATGGCTCTGTCAGCTGCATATTCGACTGGCTTGTGATTCGGCTAACATCTAATCGACTAATTTCCTTGCTTCGGCTACTGTTGGGTTTGGCTAATACTTGAGAATATTTTGGGTGTAAACAATTGCCCCCCTATGCTGCTCTTAGCCGTAAAACTTTAGGTTTAGGCTGAGGCGGCGTAATGATTAATGTTAAATCGCCTTTTTAATCATAAATGCTAAGTTATACATTTGCAACAACTTTTTTAATAGTGCAACGACTAACCTTATCCATCCAATTTACTTGCATCGAATCCCATCGCTAGTGATTAATTTTTCCTTTAAATACACCTTAGCCAAATTATCTTTTCACACTTTCTGCAAGCCCCAATTCCTGTAGTTTTACCCCCTTCATTGCGATTTCGCTTTTACCTGCAACTACGCTCACAATATCTTCTGCCTCTGATTCTCAAAACCAGTCATACGAGCTCGATGACTCACAATCATCTAGTTCTGTGAGCGTTGAGTGTTCTCCAAGCCCTCCTGCGGCTCTCGATTCCAGTTTCTGTCGTCCTATCTTCAAGATTCAGGATTTCATATCCTTGATACCTTCCACTTCGAAACTAGAAGAAGGAGCTATCTTCTTGAAGGAATACATGGCCCCACCTCTGTACGCCTTACCAATCTCTTGTGATTGGTTCACCACAAAGTCCAAAACAACTGACCTCCGTTCGTGGCCTCGTGCACCTCAACCTTATGTAGACTGGGTTAATCGGCTGAAGGAAGCCAAATCTGACAAATGGAGGTAGTGGGGCCTCTATGACATGATCATGCTGTCTACTCAAGACATTCCACTCAACTTAGAGCTACTTTATGGCTTCTCGGCTATCGGTGTATGTCCACCAACACCTTTATTTTTCCATGGGGAATGATCACCCCCCACTCTTCTGGATGTTGCGGCTATCATGGGACTTCCAATCACCGGCGATGATGTCCCCTCCCACTATTCTTTTCAGGTCCCAGACTTGGGATTCAATTTCTCCAAGAGTACTTCTGGTTATTCCAACTTCCTTGCCAATAATGCCAAGTCCAGAGGAGTTGTGACTGATGCTGAACACAACTCCTTCCTCCTTTACTGGTTTAGCAAGTACTTCCTTTGCTCCAGTTCCATTGCTGTGGTGCAAGAGCTACAATTGTATGTGGCTCTTGCCAACTCAGATGGCCATTTCTCTTAGGGAACTCTCTTCCTCTCACACCTCTACCACTGCTATTCACCATTTTAGATCGGCTACAGAGAGGAGAAGACATCAAGAATGTCTAGGGACCTCTTTGGTTCTTACAACTCTGGATAATGCTCTATTTTCCGGAGTTCATCGACTCACGCATTAACCCTAGCTCTCTCCCCCAGAATGTAAGCATTTTGGGGACTCATCTCAGGCTTATGCCTTATGAGGTCACTTATGCCTTTAGTGTGACAGAGAAGCTCTTCAATTTGACTCGGATATCGGCTGACTGGCGCCCTGTTTTGGAAAAGGGCATAGGGCCATTTTGGATTTACTCATCGAATGAGCCCCTCCCATTCGACCAGCAAGATCAAGTGGAGCTTAATTGGAGCTCAGTTTTCACAGCACGTGATTTACTCTGTGGCCTCAAGCCCACTTCAAGAAATAACAAATCATCGGCTGATTTTACTACCCTAACTGCGTGGCAAGGCAGTTTGGGCTTCTTCAGAATGTACCCTTGCCATATGACTCCAAGATTGGGAGCCTTGGTCGACTGGCATTTTCTGCCAATGATATGATGGAGGTGGCCACAACCAACTTCAAGAAAATCAAGGCCTTCCAGTGGATTTCCTTCACTGCTTTACGGTGAAACCTCTGCTTACTAACCGTGGCCATCAGTGAAGACTCAGTTGTTTCCTGATCGGCGGGAAAAATATGTCACCAGATTGGTTATTACTGATATCAGTGAACCAGCTAGAGAAGCAGCAAGGCTAGCAACTCAACCAAAGAGCACTCCAGTTAAGGCCAAGCCTCAGGTTCAGGTTTCAAAGGGGACTCCCACTAGATTGAAGACTCCAGTAACCCAACCAAGTAAATGCCGCTTGATTTGACTCTCTCATTACACTTATATTTTCTCAAGGTTATTCCTCACTATTTTTGTTTTGTGGCAGCCACAACAGCTCCAAAGGTCATTCTTGTTGAAGATGACCATATCATTCTCCTTACCAAGAAAAGGACCAAGGGCACTGGTATTGTAATAGAGGAACCTCGTTAAACTCAAACCAGGCCTAAAGAAAAGGTTCCATCGACTGGCAAAGGGAAGCAGCCGAAAGTGAAGGTAAATGTTTTACCCAAGTGTCCTTCTCAAAACTTCTTTATCAGCCTGAATCTAACTTCTTTTTATTCTTAGAAGCCACGTGTGGAGATACCAGCTCCATATGTTCAAGAGCCTGTTCAAGGCACTAGTTCACAAGTTCCTATAATGGTATAGCCGATTCTTACTTTTCTTTATGTATTTCTGTTTATCTGTCTCATCGGCTATCCATTGATTGACACAGGTGCCTCAAGCTTCCACTATTTCACCTCTATTTGAAGAACCCATCCACGAAGCTCCCCTCATGCCTTCTCCCCTTAGAGCTCCGGAGGTGACAATTTCTGAAGGGGAACTGACAAAATATTTCACCTCAGCTAACCCTCTCGTATTGGTTTACTCTTCCATTTCCAATCACTTAGAGAGAGTGAATGCAACATTGATGGGGGAGATTCCAACCAACAGAGAGCAGGTTGTAGCCCTAAGAACTTCTTTATTCAAACTGGCCAATTTGGATGGCATCTCTGCGGTTAGCCAAGAGGTGTACAATACTCTTCCTCTTCAGCTAAATGATTTAGCTCACCAATATGGACGCTCCCGAGAGGTTCATGATATGACTTCCCATGAACTTAGAAGGTTTAGGGAACTTCAAGAAAAGAAGGCTCAATTTCAGGCCTCCTCCCTAGCTTTGGAAATAGAATGACAAGAGGCTTTGTCTCACCGCAAGGCCATCGATGAACGACTGTCTATCTTGTCAACTGATCTAAAGAAAATCAAGAAGGAGATGGCAACGTTGGACCCTCAATCGACTGCCTTGACCGAGAATCTAGACTCCCTCTCCACTCGACGCTTTGCAGTGTACACCCAATCCTCTTCGCTGGATCATGACATGTGGTGTTATCTGCACAGAAGGCAGGATTAGAGAAGGATTTGAAGACTAGTGGTGATGGGTTAGCAGAAGCTAACAGGACTTGGGACTCCTTCAAGAGGCAATTGGAAGAGGCCAAAAGGAAAGAAGCCCCCCGTGGTAGCCGGTACCTCAGCCACCCGACAAGGCGATTCTGCGGACCCCATTGTCCCTGTAGTGGAGGCATCGGCTGAGCCTACCCCTGAAGCTGTTGTGGCTTCGGCTGCAAACGATGCCTCTGCATCTTCAGCCGAACCGGGTTCTGAGCATATTGAAGATCACGCAAGTGATATGCTCGGTGCTGCAGCTACCTAACCCTCTTTAGCATTTTCTTGCTTTTTCATTTTAGTTCAAGTATTTTGGGCTAGGTGGCCGGTCTGTGGTCACCAAAGACATCTTTGTTAAATGCCATTTTCTTTATTCCTCCAGTATGCCTTCCCATATGGTAGGGTAGTATCTCTTGAGGTATTTTCCATTGATGCTCCTATTTAATTCTCCGCCTTGCATGTTAACTAGCCGATAAGCACCACCATGATAGGCTTTACTAACAACAAATGGCCCTTCCCAATTTGGTGACCATTTCCCAAACTTAGGATCTTTAATCCCAATAGGTAATATGGTTTCCAAACAAGGTCCCCTTCAACAAACCTCTTTGGTTTTACATGTTTGTTGTAGGCTCTAGCCATTTTTTCCTTGCTGCGTTCAATTCTGCTTAAGGCCATGAGTCGATCTTCATCAACAGAATCTAATTCCAGTAACATGGCTTGTTGATATTCATCTAGACTTATCAAGTTTTGCTTTGCTACTCTCAATTAAGTCACATTTATCTCTAATGGCAACACTACATCTTGACCATATGTTAGCCGATAAGGAGAAAATCCAGTTGCATTGCATTTGGAATTCCTCACGGCCCACAATACCTCATTCAGTGTTTCATGCCACTTCCTGGGCCTCTCTTCAATATTCTTCTTGATTAAATCAATAAGAATTTTGTTAGTAGCCTCTGCTTGCCCATTGGCTTGAGCATAAAAAGGGGATGAATGAATCAACTTAATCCCAAATTGCTGTGCAAAGACCACCACTTTCTCCCAGTGAACATAGTACCTTGATCTGTGGTGATGGTCTCAGGGATACCAAATCTATAAATGATTTAGCATTATATAAACCTAATCACCTCCTCTTGAGTCACGTTCACCATCGGTTGTGCCTCTACCCACTTGGTGAAGTAGTCAGTTGTAACTATGATAAATGCATGCCTCTTAGATGAAGGTGGATAGATTTTACCTATCAAATCCATTGCCCATCCCCTGAATGGCCAAGGTTTTATCACTGGGTGTAGGTTTTCGACTGGAACCCTTTTTATTGGACCAGGCAGCTGACAAGCTTCACACCCTTTAGCATATTGATAACAATCAGCTGTGATGGTAGGCCAGTAATACTCATGCCTGTATATTAGCCATTTCATTGTTGGTCCAGCCCTATGAGAACCACAAATTCCTTTATGTACCTCCCCCATAACCTTCATCGATTCATCTTTGTCTATGCACTTAAGTAATACTCCATTGATAGCCCTCCTATAGAGTTCATCACCTACTAATACATACTTAAGTGCTCTCTGCTTGATCTTGAAGTCAGTACTACTTGAAGGATTTTTAAGGTAGTCGATTAACTCTTGTTTCCAGGAGTTGATCGTTCCTATAGAGGCACATTCCCATACTGGGTACTCTTCATGTTTTACTTCAACTATCATATCTTTGTTTCCTAAGGCTTGCTGGGCTAAATCATTAGCCTCTTCATTTTCCTCTCTGGGAATATGGAATACCATAGCATCAGCAAACAGGCGCAGCAACCTGCTAGCCATTTCATAGCATGCTTTCAAGTTGGGATTATTGCACTTGTATTCTCCAGTTAGCTGCTTTATGACTAACTGCGAATCTCCCATGACTTGAACATAGTTTGCTTTCATGTTTGCCAAGATCTTAAGTCCCAAAATCAAGGCTTCATACTCTGCCTGATTATTAGAACAACCAAGATCCAGTTGACACATGAATCTCTAACTCTTGCATGTTGGACTAGTAATGGTGATGCCAGCACCTACCCCTTTTTGAGTTCTTGACCCATCAAACATCAACACCCAAGGCTTCAAGTTGATGCATGCAACTTGATCGACTAAAGGGTCATTAACTTCTACACAAGGGCGTTGAGCTAAGAAGTCAGCCACCACCTGCCCTTTCATTGCTCTTAATGGAACGTATTTTAACGCAAAAACATTTAATTTAATGGCCCACTTCATCGGGCCGATCTCTGTAAAGATGTGCCTATTAAGTAAATAGCTAACAATATCAATTTTGCACAAAACCAATATTTCTTTAGGCAACAAATAATATTCTAGTTTTGTACAAGCATAGAACAATGATAAACATAATTTCTCAATAGGGGTATATCTAGTTTCTGCATCATTTAAGGTGCGGCTAAGATAGTACACATCTCTTTCAGTTCCATCATCAGTGTCCTGCGCTAGCAAGCAGCCGATTGACTCTTCTTCTGCAGCTATGTATAATTTGAGCGGCCTCCCTGACACTGGAGGCGTTAGCACAGGAGGTTTGGACAACACTTTTTTGATCTGCTCAAAGGCTTGTTGTTGTTTTTTCCCCCATGTCATGACATCAGTATCCTTTAGTTTTAACAAAGGGGAAAAAGCCTTCATTTTTCCAACCGAATTAGTTATGAATCTCCTTAGGAAATTGATCTTGCCAATTAAACTTTGAAGTTCTTTCTTGTTCCTAGGAGGCCTGGCTTCCAGAATAGCTTTCACCTTATTCTTATCTACCTCGATTCCTTGATGGTGGACCAGGAATCCTACGAAATTGCTAGCTGCAACTCCAAAGGCACATTTGGCGGGATTCATTTTTAACCCATGGGCTCACATCCTTTTTAGAGCCCGCTCCAAATCTAACAAATGGCTTTCAAAGCCTTCTGATTTGACAACCACGTCATCAATGTATACTTCCATGGTCTTACCAATCAAGTCATGAAAAATGGAGTTCATGACCCTTTGATAAGTAGCTCCTGGATTCTTGAGTCCAAAAGGCATGACAAGCCATTCATATATCCCCAAGGCTCCTGGACACCTGAAGGCTATTTTGTGAGTGTCTTCTTTTGCCAGAAATATCTGGTTGTATCCTGTGTATCCATCCATAAAGGTGAGAATACCATGAGTAGCCGCTGCATCGACTAACATGTCAGCCACGGGCATAGCGTACTCCTCTTTAGGTGTTGCCAAATTCAAGTTTCTGTAGTCAATGCACACTCTTATCTGGCCATTCTTCATGATCACAGGGACTATGGACGACCACTCAATATACCTAGCCGTCCTTATGAAGCCTGCCTTCAACAGCCTCTCAACCTCAGCTTTGATTTGAGGCATCAATTAGGGGTTGAACCTGCAAGGAGCCTGCTTAAAAGGCTTGTGTCCTTCCTTAATGGGAATCTTGTGTTCCACCAGTTCTCTTGCTAAACCAGGCATCTCATAGTAGTTCCAGGAAAAGCAATCTTTGTACTACTGGATTAGTTCGACTATTTTGCCTCGTTTGTCCTCCTCAAGTAACCCACTCACCTTTACAGTTCTGGGTTCCTCTAGTGTACCCAAGTTAATTTTAATCAAAGGGTCCCCTGCTTCAAAAGCAGGTGCAGTTTTGTGAAGAGGAGAATCTAATTCCATGGGTACGGCTGCACATGCCTTACTAGGCTTAGCTGTTGTATTTTCTTTTCTGAAGAGCAAGTCCTCTTCTCTATCTACACTCTCAGTGTCGTCTTCTTCCATCATAGCATCTATCACCTGGGACTCGGCCTTAAAGATCTCTAGCCGAACCAACAGGTCTTCAAGCACTTAGGATTGTTTATTCATTAATCACCTGTGTGTTAGGCCGTGATTCGGCCTGAGACCTTAACTTGAATTCTACATTAGTAAGATTGCATGCCTTTCACACACTTTCCTCATAATCTTCTAGAATAGCAATAGGTCCTAGGTGAGGAGAATAGAACAAGGCCTCCAATATCTTTACCTTGGCTGAGAAGGGGTTTTTGTCAGCTTCGATTGTCTCAACATTGTCTCCAACCCAAAACGTAAGCTTTTGGTGAAGTGTAGAAGGTACACATCGACTGGTGTGGATCCAATCTCTTCCTAGGATCACCCTGTAGAAAGGCTTACCATAAACCACAAAGAAAGCTGACTTAATGGTTCTGGGGCCTACAGTGACTTCGACTATCAAGACTCCAAGAGCTGTAGATGGTTCTCCCATGAAGTTGGACATTTTTATGTTGGTAGGGACTAAGTCTTCAAGACTTTTCCCAAGTTTCCTCATAGTTGCAACGTGCATAACATACAGCCCCACCATCTACAAAGACTCTTCCAAAGATCTTTCCATCACTGTAAGCCTTGATGTAAGGAGGTTTTAGGTGTTTTACCATATCCTCAGTAGGTTTCTCAAAAATCATTTTGGTGAGCTCATCAGCCGATGTATTAACTAACGCGACCCATTTTGTCTCTTCAGCAAATACATCACCCTCCAAGCTTCCAAGTTGGGGGTTACCTACCCAAAATTCCTCAGGAAATAAGCTAATAACCTTTATATCAGCTAACAGGCGATCAGCTTCTTCATTGAACAAGAGATCTAGCAAGGAGTCCTCCATAGCATCATCTTGTTCCCAATGCATCTCTGGGATCACTGAACCCTCTATGGTGACTGCTTCCTCATTCACATTGACTGAGGAAACTAGACCCTCGGCTCTAGGAACAGGATCCTGTTCCCTAGCTGGCTCTATGCTTTTGGGCGCTTCATCTTTCTTAGCTTCTCCAGTATCTAACTTTTGAAAAGCTTTATCCAGCATGTCACTTACAGCCTCTAAGGGAATCTCCCTATTCTTGACATCGGCTAGCATTTGCAGAGTTTATTTCATTTTCTGAATAGACCTCATTCTCTGCATTCTCCTCTTTTAGGTCCTTGACAATATTGCTGGTATTGCCTTCTTATCTTTGGTATACTTGTTCAAGAACCAGTGCCCTTCTGTTACACTAGCAGGAGGCTTCAACATTCTCTGGGGCTTTAGCTTCTCATCATTTTTCGCTGTTATCTTCAAAGAAGACATGCCTCCTTCCATGGTAAACTTAACCACCCTTCTTTTGTGTTTGGGAATGGGCTCCTCATCCACCTTGGGCAAAGATAGCCTACCACTATCTCTAATGGTTAGCCGATCTTGCCCCCCAGTTTCAGCATTAGGTGTCTTTCCTTTCCCCTTATTAGGTCTTTCTATTGAAGTTTGGCCATGTTTAACATATTGTTTGACTAACTCTTAGGTGAGCCTCCCTGGCCTGGGTGGCCTGCCCCCTGCCTATACTCAACAAGTGGCTGAGGGTTTCCCAATCTGTCAAAAACAGAAGTCCTAGCAGCCTCAGGTTTTAGCCGATCATTATGGTTTGAGTCGGCTAACCCCTTCATGGGCCTCCAAACTTGCTGAACAGATATCCTCCACCTGTGGCTAGGCTCTGCATCATAAAACTTTGAGAATGAAACCATGTTTATCCCCAAAGCGGGGAATGGGTCAGTATCCACTGTCATCTCAGCAATTCCTTTGTCTGCCAGTTTGAACCTTCCTTCTTTTATTCCCTTCTGAATGGCCTTCCTGAAAACCATGCAATTTACAGTTGCATGATTATAGGAGTTGTGCCACTTGCAATATTTCTTATCTTTTAACTCCTCAGTAGGTGGGATCTTGTGCCCATCCAGCAGTCGAATTTGCTTCTCTTTAAGCAAGTAGTCAAAGATTTGGTCTGCCATGGAAATATCAAAGGAGTATTCCACCTTACTATCTCCTGAATTTGACTCTTTTCCTTTGGCAGCCCTCAGGGCAGGGCAAGAGTAGCCTTTACCCTTTACTATCTCAGCTGCCATGATGTCTGCCGTGGAATCGGCTGAATTATCATCAGAGTCTCTAGCTTCTATAATGGATACAAACTGAGGGCCTCTTCCTCTACTGGCTCACCTCTTTTCTTTCTCCTGGATGAACTGTTCAATGTGTATTGCCCTTGACACTAACTGGTTCAAGTCAGTGTAAGCTTGGCCAACTAGTTTCTCCTTGAGTCGAGGGTGCATGCTACTAATGGCCATGGCTGCATATTCTGTCTCAGGGAACTGTACAGAGCATTTTTCAGCCATCTTTCTGAACCTTTCCACAAAATTAGCAGCCGACTCATCTATCTTCTGTCTTAGGTTCATGAGGTCAGCCGCAGTGACTTTAGGTTTGGGCCAGTAGAATCTATCATGGAAGCATCTCTCCATATCTGCCCATGTTTGTATAGACTTAAGTGGTAAAGAGGAATACCATGTAAATGTTGTCCCTGTTAGTGACAAGGGGAACAATTGCAGTTTGTGGTACTCATTCTGATTTCCTTCACCACACTAAGCAGTAAACCTGCCTATGTGCTCCATAGTCGATTTTCCATCTTCTTCAGAGAAAGTGGTGAAATCTGGAGTCTTGTATCCCCTAGGCATAGCTACCAATCTATCTACCTTTCAGGATATGGCTTCCTATAGATTGGCCTATCCAAAGGCTTCAGCTGCACACCAAAGTATTTCTTGATGGTATCTGCAATTACTGCTGGGTCTAGCAGCTGTGAACCCCCTAGCCTCACTTCTCCCAAGTTAGGAGTTGTTGCCTGTGGTTACTGTCTACATGTTGGGGGATGTACCTGGGATATTTGCTTTGAAGGATTGGTGTAACCTAATTGATTTGGCAATAGAGGTGGGTGAACCCGCATGGCTTCTCCATGCTTCCTTCACCAGGTGCCTTGTGTTGTGATCCAGGAACACTTGTGTTAAATGGTAGAGGTGGGATTTGTCCCCATGACTACTCCATCATTAGACCAAGTGCCCTTGGAAGAGTTGACCCCATTTGAGCGCCTGCAGACACTTCAGGATGTGGTGGATAGAATGGAAGATTAGCCGATACAGGTGGAATATTGTTCCATGGCTGCTGCCGAGCATAACCCCCAGGTGGTCTTGCTCCACTCCCTCTTGCACCAAGAATTTGCCCCCCAGTATACTGTGGGTTAGTTGCCTACATAGCAGCACTATAGGGCTACACATATGGCATTACTTGTGGCATACCAATTGTTCCCACTGCATCTGGCGGCCTCCTAGCCATCTGCACCTGTCCAAAATGAAGATTACTTGGTTATTTATATCATTCACCACTTGTTGACCTCCAGTGTTCAAAGTGACAAAAGTACCAGGCTGGGATTAATTGGGTTAAAAGGTACCTGTCCTATATTCGGATGAACCTGAGTAGGCCTGCCTGCATATAGGTAGGTTGAACTTGTTGTATCCCTGCAGGAATCGTGCTCGGCTGAACCTGAGTTAGTCCTACCAAAGCTGCATTCGGCTGGGCGCCAGGTCCTGCCTGGGTAGTGTACCCCACTTGCGTTGGAATAGCAAAATTGATGGAGTTTTCACCTGAACGAGCCCTCTTAGCCTCTATCTCCCTGGCCTGCTGCACTTCATTGTGTACCATGGGCTTTACAATATCAGCTAACTGTCGTGACACTTGGTACATGATATCATTGATTCCCAAATCGAGTTGTTGGCATATAAATGAAGTGGACATCACCACTGGTGGATCGTTGGGCTTATTGAGTTGAGTTTCAGGCTCTTCCTCTACGTGCCCTGGCTCTGCTGTTGGAGTAGGTCCTCCGTGAGAGGGGTTCCCTTCAACTGGCTTCCTAGGATTGCTCTTCATACCGCTCAAGCTTTTGCAAGAACGCAAGTGCATACACCACTGGTCCTAACCTGGGGACTCGAATATGCTGATTCGTTCACCTTTAGTCTTAACCGCAAATTGGCTAAACTTCACAACAGTGATTTCCTTTTCTTCAAGCGATTACGCCAAGGAAGGAACTCTGTTCCTCAGCTATGGGTCCCTTAACTCACTCCAGAAAGGGTTAAGTAAGTGAACTAAGATAAAAACGAGAACACAAAGATAAACATAAAGTGCGACTGAATAAACTTGAGCGAAAATAAGTTGGTTGTATTGATTGATGTCCAAAATTTGTGTACAACTTGGGTATTTATAGTGACAACCAAGAACTACCCGTATTTGCCACGTTCAATTGGCTAACAATGATAAACTCCTAGTTGGCAGTTAATCGGCTGAGTAGTGCCATGCTCCACTAACCACAATCCTAAAATCTAGGCGCACTGCCACGTCATGGCCACGTTCTCAACCAACGGTCTTCTCAGCGTGGATCTTATCCTTGGTTCTCTCGCTCAGCTCCTAAAAACTTAGAGATCATCTTGACTTTAATTAATTTTGAATTTAAAATTAATTCAAAATTAACCTCCACCTCATTCGGCTCATGGAGTAATTTCAAGAACCTGACCCAATAAGTGGCTTCATGCTAGCCCAATATGCCCAATATCTTCAATTCAACCCAGTAAGCCCAAGGCCCATGCCTAGCTCTTAGTTTCCTGCTTATAGCTTTGTCAGCTGCATATTCGTCTGGCTTGTGATTCGGCTAACATCTAATCGACTAATTTCCTTGCTTCGACTACTGTTGGATTCGGCTAATACTTGGGAATATTTTGGGTGTAAACAATACTTCAAAAGACAAATACAATAATCACTAGTGTTTGTACCTGTGTAATGCACGGGGCAAATTGAACTGGTTACATTAAAATATGTACTTGAATGGAACTCTAAACAGGGACTATAACCGCATTCAAATAAAAACTAAGTGCAACAGCAGCAAATTTTTCCAAGTTATACAACCATATATTTGAACTAAAAAAAACCGTAAATGGATTACATATAAAGGATTTGCTAAAAGCAAAAGAGTCGTACAATGGTTGTTCGAAGTATAAATACATTAAGGTATCACATTTGAAATGTCTACATGGCTCATACTTTGTTAGCTGGCTAAGGCTAAAACCCAACTTCAATATGCACCATAAGCACCTAAAACCCAACTCCAATAAGTCTCTGTGCTGGTCGTTGAATTGCATAGACGAACCATGAACCACAAATTAGGGGAAAACAATGAATAAGTACTGTTGCAGAATAACGACTTGCAGAAAAATTGGATTGAACACCAAGGTTTTCTGCCACATTCTAAACTTACATTATCCTTTACTCACAAACTGATACAACAAATATGGACCTAGTATATGTTTATCCAGAGCTCTAAAGTATGCACTTTGTTAATATTCATGACAGATGACAGAGATATATTGAGGGAAAAAAGCTTGAAAGGGTCGCTTCTCAAACATATTAAATGTGCTTCTTAACTTGTGTAACGACCCGTTTCCGGATCGCTACTGAACCAAAACTAAACCTGTATGCGATGGATTTTTAAAAACGGTACTCTTGTGTCCTTCAGAAAATATGGTATCTTTTTTTTAAAACAATAGTGCATGTAAAGCACACACAGAGTACTTACAGCGTTTCGAAACATGGTGCAACTAGGACACAAGTTATGTACTGGAAATGCATACACGCATAGACATATATAATCAATATACACAGTGCATACAAAATAAAACAGAGTAGAAATGTATGAGAGAATACACCTATGATATGAAAACCCTCGCGAGAGTAATCATACCCTGGGGGTACTCCCGGCAGACACCCACGCAGGGGGCTGCTCCAAAATTAGAACCACCAGTCTACCCTGTCTTAGCAAAACATCACTAGCCCGACCGGTCACCAACCAACTGTACACAAAAGATGTATATATACTACAGTCATCCAAAAAAAGAAACATAACAGAATGAGAACACAAAGATCTACAAATCACTGTCCAGATCCTCCGATGGATCCTCCTCCTCCTCGCCCTCCATCGGATCCTCGCCTGTCAAGTCGATGAAGGGTGCCGCGGCTGGTACATCCTCTGGCACGTCACTCGGCACGTACTCTCCTACAGTCGCATCATCATCAGGCCATGCAACTAGACAATCTGCCTCTCCACACACCGTGCAAACAGGGGGTCGATCCACTGGTGGGGTGGGAACCCTATCCACAGGAGGAGAACTCGGTCCCACTAGAAGACTCTGAACGGCAGTTGCCCTCGAGGTCGACGCTCCTGCAGATCCTCGCCTAATCACGCTCTTACGAGCGGTCTATCTCACCCTCGGTCCTCGACCACGTCCGCGTGACAAAATCCTGGAAACCGTCGCTCTAGGAATCTCAGTCGGTCCCTCTGGAGACGAAGAAGAGGCTGGCATAGCCCCCTCCCTCTGGGTAGCCCTTAAGCCTCAATCACCTACGTAGTCCGAATCGGGAAACTCACTGTACGTCTCGTCACCTCCTGCCTCACAACCATACCGTCCTCCCTGAAGGTTTGTACAATATCCCCCGTGTATACAACACGACGGGAGATGGGATCAAACTCCATCGCCGTGGGCTGCTCAATATCAGGAAAATCAAAGATAATCTCTGACGATGTCCGCATTGCCGGAATCGGTATACTCTTCTCCATCACCTAGATAGCCATCATGCATCGAAGGTACCACGGGAAAGGGTCAACTTCTCAACAAATCAAATATAACAATTCACAAAGCCATAAGCAAACGACAATGTATACAGTTCACAAGGTTCAATTCAAAGTGCTCGCTCAAGACTCGACTCACGACTCATTTTCTCTTGATTCGACAATTTTCTGAAAAGCAAATGCCGTTCCATCCACTGAATACCAGCCATAGCTTTGGGATCTTCGCTCTCCCTAGGACATTCAGCTCCGGTTCCTTAACGCTGCGACGCCTAGCTAATCCACCATGAACAAAGGGGACCTAGCACCCTCAGTTGTCCGGCTCACAGCTCAAAAACGTCTCGACGACTTGACTAAGCTTTCAGACTCGATGAACAATTCGCCGCATACAAAATTCAAAGAGCGATTCGCAAGATTATTCGACCGCATATCAAATAATAAGAGCATGCTTAATATGAAGAAACGCAATTCAACAACTTAAGCAATAAAAACAGTTTGCATGGAGAAACGCAATTCAACAAGCAATACGCAATTCTTAACATGCATTCAATCTCATATTAAATAATTTCACCGCCCAACAATCAATCATAGAATACATCCCTCTGCAACTCGATGGAGTTTATAGAGAAGAACAAACAAGTGTGGGGGGTTGGGGACATCTGCCAACCACTTGCAGACAAGCCCACTAAATAATCATCATAATGCATAAACAATAAAACGAAGGGGTACGAGACCCTCACTTCGAACCCTGAGGTTCTCAGACTTCTTCGCGTAAATACTTGAAATTAAATTCCTATCGTATCTAAAAGTTGCCCCTACACAAGGACATACAACAATAAAAGCCTACAAATGTCTAGATGTAACACCCCGATTCTGGAGCGCTACTGTGCAACCCAATCTAATGCTGAAAACATTTAATGTTTGTATGCTTTCAATTAGAGAGTAGTCTTATGTATTTCGCAATGGAAAAATAGGAGTAAATTTTGTTTTTCCATTTTCAAAATGAGACATGGAGTACTACAATTTTCTAAATGATGCAAATTCAAACTTTTGCAATTATCAGAGTATAATGCATCACAAAATAATACTTCACATAACATAATCATTTCGCACTAAGGCGAGGTTTTCTGAAAGAGTAATTACAAAACAACAAATACAAAGCCCTAAGCTAAGCTGGCCAACAACTATAACTCTTACTGAGAAACAGCTCAGCAAGACCAAACACGAAGTACTCAGAGGAATCTTCCTCTACTAGCTCAATCTTCAATGCTCTTGGAAGATGAAACTGAAGCAGCTACCGAACTCCATCTGGAAGTGACATCCATAAGGACATCCAATCCAACAACATTGCAAGGGTAAATCCTTTGTCCACGAGTTTATCATAGGCTATGTCGCATGCAAACAATATATACATATATAATACAACAACATGCTTTTATATACATATACATACTTAATAGACCGCACGCATCATCATGGTATATTAAGCATTGCATGTGAGCAAACAAAACAACCAACAGATCAACAATCAAGTCACTACAACATCAAACTATTGCATGTGAGCAGGCAATCTATCAACAGATTAGTGATCAAGTCATCACAATATCCAATTCATCCAACAATTCATCACATATCATAAATGTGGTTAGCTATGCATGTCAATGCAGTATGGCAAGTTGTGTATACACCTGCAGCCTTAATAGGTCAGTAGTATGACGGGGACTACTTTCCCAACGTCCAAACAAAATAGCCTCTGCTTAGGCTTGCCACTACTTTGGCTGGCCAATACTTTGGCGTGCCTCTACTTAGGCAATGCAGTGTCAACTCGCCTTTTGAAGTCTGTACGACCAATCAAACGCTACGAGTGACATGACAACTTGTCTTTTGAAGTCTTTAAGACCAATCAAACACTCCAAGTGCCGATGCTCAATGGTTAGTACGCATCCAAACAAATTCAACAATATGGCATGCTCACCGTAGTGAACGCCCGAATGATATCCAACAAATTCAACAATATGGCATGCTCACCGTAGTGAACGCCCGAGTGATATCCGATAAATTCTACAATATGGCATGCTCACCGTAGTGAATGCCTGAGTGATATCCAAACAAATTCTACAATGTGGCGTGCTCCTCATCTTCACCGTTGAAGTAGTGCGTCTTCGGCCATCGATGCTTATGATTCCCTCTTCTATCTATCATGTAGACATATCCTCCAGTAGCTGGGCACGCAACCTTCGCAGCATCTGTAATTGATCCACATCTGGCAATTGATAGTCCTTAGAAAAACATCCTGGCTTCTTGCAGTTACAACATAGTCGGTCCTTCAATGAGCATTCTTTAGCTAACTGTTCCTTGCTTCCATATTGGTGACAGTTCCACTTCAACTCCTGGCCATTCCCAATAGCCAACGCCACAGAACAATTCTGATTGTGTGATTTCCCTGAGGATAGAAAGAAGGTGCTCCTTGTTGATGTCTTCATCTTTGTCCTTTGCCCTGACAATCTGGCTTAACTGGACCTCCAATAGCTCGCTTCTCCGTTGGTTGTCTTAGCCAATCGTGTTGATTCTCTGCGGCTGTAACGACCCGTTTTCCGGAACACTACTAAGCCAGTATCTTGACAAAAGTTTACATATTTCCGAAAGGCGAAATACTCTGCCTTGCACGTTTTCCAAAAATGTGGTTCTATTTTTTTTTTCAAAACTTCTTTTTCAAAATGGCTATCAGGGTATTGCAGCGACTTTAGAAACATGGCGGAATTATTTAGAGACACCACATAACCACATTCAATTATTACATCAACTCACACATAACAGCATGTGCCTAGAAACATAATCGACATTTATTACAATACAGAAATAAATTCAAGCGTCCTATAGCTGGTCGACACAACAAGCTCCTCGTAAGACTACTAGTAGGTTCCGCAACCACAACACAAGTGGAAAGCTAAACAACCATCCCCAGCTGCTCCTCCTTGCAGTTCCAAATCCTCTGCTTGTTCGCCATATCCGGGTTACAATCATTAATTGGTAACCACTGGCAAGGGTCAACTTCTTAAAATAAAGAGTCTGTTACACTTATTCGACAATTGCAACAAAGCATATAACAATGCAACATGTTATAGGAAATAGAAAATCATAGCAATAAGCAACAACAGCATGCACAGTTCTCAAGACACAATGCAGACTCAAGATTTTCTCTCTCTAGACTCGACTCATTTTCTCTTGACACGACAATTATTCCGGAAAGCAGACGCAGATCCATCAACTGACATACCAGCCGTAGCCTTGGGATCTTTCGCTTCTCCCTAGGTAAGCAGCCCCGGTTCCTACGCTGCGACGCCTAGTTAATCCACCTTGAACTAAGGGGACCTAGCATCCTCAGTTGTCCGGCTCACAGCTCAAAAACGTCTCGATGACTCGACAATGCTCTCAGACTCGATGAACAATTCGCCGCATACGATATTCAAAGAGTTATACGCAAGATTATTCGACCGCATATCAAATAATAAGAGCATGCTTAATATGAAGAAACACAATTCAACACTTAAGCAATAAAAGCAGTTTGCATGAAGAAACGCAATTCAACAATACAAACAGCATAAGCAATTCACAACATTATTCAACCGCATATTAAATAATTGCACAGCTCAACAACAACAAACGACAATCAAATCATAGAATCCATCCCTCTACAACTCGATGGAGTTCACAGAGAGGAACAAATAAGTGTGGGGGGTTGGGTTCAGGAGACCAACCACAAAGTTTTCACCCACGAGTGACTCAGAAAATGGACGACCGCACGACAATAAAATAAACGAAGGGGTTCGAAAACCCTAACCTCGAACTCGGAGAGTTCTCAGACTTCTTCGTATCTAAATAAGCATTTAAATAACAAAAAGCCTAAAAATATCCAAGTTGCCCTTACACAAGGACATACAAAAATAAAAGCCTACAAATGTCTAGAAGTGCCCTTACGCTAACATACTCTGAAAATTATAAATGTGAAGCGCCCTTACATAAGGACTTATAAAATAAAGCCTTAGAGATATCTAAGAGTTCTCCTTACCGAACTCCAAGCTACGCGTATCCACGTACTCCTCGATTTCTGCACTGCACAATCTCGGATCACTCAGAGCCTAACACACGAAACAGACTTAGTGCAACCTAGGCATACACTAACTCTAACTTCCTAGGTTCTCAAACCCGAAAAACCTATTCGAATGACCACGTACACTTGAAATAAAAAGCACCTTAAATTAACAACTTTTAAAAACTAAGACTTACTTGAAATAGCGCTCAAAGTTAAAAGATAATATTTCAAAGACTAATTCTTCCTTCTTGAAACTTGAGACACAAAACCATATTCAATTTAAGGCTCCACTAGGTCTTGAGATAATAAAATCTCTTTGCACCTTAATGTATCATAGCCTTTCACGATCAAAACCACTTCCAAACAAATCAAATTCAATCTAAATTCTTTTCCAACAATTTTTCCAACTACTATGCTTTCTTCTTTTAAAATTGAGACCACATCATCTTATCAAATTCTTTTTCTCCATATACCCAAGTCAAGGCTCCAATTGGTGTCTAGGACCTCAAAAAGTCCTTTTCACCTTAATTGTTTCATCGCCCTTAAAATCAACACAACTCTAATTTCAATCCCATCACTTCCATAATTCTCCAAACTTCTACAACATACAAATACAACTAATTTAAAAGCTAGGAATACAAAAGTTTTGTCCCCTAAGCCTAGAATAGCTCTCGGCCTACACACCCCTCTCCCCAACAATTTTGGCAAACTTCCAATTCCATTTAACAACATCATTTCTTAGGAAATTCTTTTCACAAAACAACAACCATTTTACAAAACAAGCCTAATTCATGGCCAAACCCAACTTCAAGAATCAAGGGTTTTTCATAAAAATTACTCAATTCAACTTTTAAATCAAAACTAATTACTACAATAGCAACAATAGCATCTAGGAAGCAATAAACACAAACTAGTTTGCATGATTCACAACTAAATACCACTAATCCCTCTTTCAAGAATAGGTTTTTACCAACAACAACATCAATTAAGCCCAAATCACAATTTAGCCCCCTTTATTTCCCTCAAGATCACACCTATCCCTCTTTTCCCCCTTAGGGTTTCAAGAAATTGGGAATCAAGTGTTCATTTAATTCATGATCATAATCAAGTAACATACAAGCATTAAAACAAGAATTTAAAACAAAAGGACTCATCCTACAACAATAATAAGGCCCACGGCCTAGGGCTGAAAAGGGAGGAGAAAGAGTTTGCTTTTCTTCTTACTTGCAAATTTGGGAGGAGAGGATTCAAGTAGAAGATGGAACTTAGAAGCAAGAAGGAGTGAAGATTGGAGAGGAAATAAGCCAAAAATGATGTAGCAAGGAAGCCATGGGAGGGTTTCTTGAGCTTTCTCTCTCAAAAGCCATGAAAGGAAATGAAAATGAGAGGTAATATGGGGGTGGGGGTCACGGCCCTGTTCTTCAATTAAGGGGAAGGAAAAACTAAAATGAGTGGATGGAGGTGGAAATGAGAATCACGCTGGGGGTGGAAGAAGAAGGGTTAGATCATAGGCTTGGTTCTCACCTTTCCCTCACAATAGAAAACAGGTTGAAAATAAAAATGAGAAGGTGTAAAATGAAGGGGTGTTGAAGAAGGAGCTGCGCTGGTGCTTAAGGAGTGGGAAGGAAAAATAAAATGATGGCTTAAGAAAGAGGGCCACGATCAGGGAATAAAAAGGAGAGAATTATGTGGCTTTTGCTTTCATTATCACTTAGATATATAACTAGTAGGAATTAAAATAATGATGGAATGAGAGAGGAGGAAGGAATCACGCTCATTCCAGGAGAGAGAGGTAGGGAAAATAAATAAATAAATAAGTGTTGTAATTTACTTGGTCAATAATGAATTAGGAAAAAAAACACCAAATAATAAACCACCAAAAGTGTGACACCTCTTTTAAAAGTAAAATTCTAATCCCATCACCTAGTCTAGCCCATCTAATCTCTCATCTCTCATGATTACCCTCTAATCCTGGAGTCTTAAAATCTAAAAACACGGCGACGAAAAACCGATTAATTTCTCGCCGGAAAAATCCCGAAAAAATTAATTCCTGAGAAATTAATTCTTCGCGTGATAATATTATTTCATAAATAATAAAACAATATAATTCACTCAAAAATAATTAAAACAGGTTACGAATCGATTTTCATCGAAATCGGGGCTCATTTTAAATTTTATTTACGACAGAAACTGCCCGGCGATTTGAAACGCGCCGAAACTTCGTTAGTTTTTCGACGATATTCAAACCTCGAATTAATATAGAAATATTAATTCTTAATTATATTGGCTCTTAATTTATTTCACTCAATTTTCCAGTTAGCACAAAATACGCGTTGCCGCGTCACGCAGAAAACTTATACAAGGTATAAATTGATGAATTCGCATTAACGCTGCATACGTCTACGCTGTCTATTAATTTAATTAACATCATGAATAATATTTATTTATAATAAATAAATTGTTCAAAATACTCAAAATAATTTCTCGTACTCTCAGTAAAGCATCGAGGTGATCAATCTCTCTGACTTATTTTTCGAGTATTCAGGATTTTATTGCTAAAATCACTTTTCTTAAAAATTGGGGGGTTACAGCGGTAATCTGTTGTGCGACAGTAGTTGCTATCCAGACTATCACCCGAATTACGTGGTTCACGTCTAAGTTACTAGCTCTAGCAAAAAGACTCGTTCGCCCCGAAGGCATCGAATTTCTACAAAGTAAACTAACCAAAATCCCCACAACAAATTCAATCATCTGAGAGGATCGCACACAATTTCACACAATGTCAAATATGTTTCAACTAGGAAACATTACAGACAATCATAAACAAGATTCACATAACCTAGGCATAACAAACTTATACCCGAAAATTCCCCACAATCTAGGCCAGCTTAACCCAAAGCGATCCGGTTAGAACCGAACTGCTCTGATACCACCTTTTTCATATTCCAATTCAATACCAAGTTCCAATGAAATCGAAGGTGATTCAAGGAAAACAATACAACTCATAATGCCACGCAGGTCCAAGAACTTATCATCAATTTCAAGTCCAATTAAATCAATCAAGTATGATTTAAGCAACACAATACAATTCAGTCTTGCCACATAGGGCCAAATCAATACACAGCAGCTCATGCTACAACATCTCAACAGCACATAGTAATACTACAAGTACTACTACACAATCAATCAACAATCAAGCAAACAACACACAAGGCGAAAAGTCCAAACTCATTATGTAAGAATTTCCCTTACCTTGGGCGCTTTAACAATCCAAGCAAGGTAAATTCGAACTATCGTTAAGTCGTACCTCGCGCGTATCCTAACAACAGAAGTTTCAATCAATTAAAACCAAAACTCAAGCCCTAATGCCCCTAGGGCAGCCACGGCTCTAAGGTTCCTAAGGCCTAAGAATTACTCACTTAATCCCATTTGGTTCACACCTAGTCATATGTGATGGAACAATTTCAAACCATGCAAGTTTTCAAACTTTTACAAAAGCTACACACTTAGAAAAATAGCTAAACCAAAATTTACCAATTGGAATAGTGTTTTTACCAAATGAATAGTGTTTTGTAAACTTTGAACCATTTTTCAAAGCACTAAAACATGTCACAAAATTTTAGAAACAATTCTATTACAAGCTCAAAACAATTCTTGAAACATAAACTCAAACTTGAAAATATTTATTAAACCCTGAAAATTATTTCTCTTTCAATAAAATAATTTTCTTTAATAAAACAACAATTTTTCACATTTTTCGATATTAATTCATATTAAAAACAGTATACGTCTACACTGTCTCTTAATCTGAATTAATTGCTAAAATAGTAAATGGTTTACAATAAATCTTTGTTGTTCTTTGTACTTTTAACAAACCATTGATGTGATCAATCTTTATGATTTATTTTCAAGTAGTCGGAAACTATAAAATAATTTTCATAAAAATTGGGATGTTACACTAGAAGTGCCCTTACCACGAACAGTCGCTAACGTCGCTCCGAAATCCTCTAGTCCGCGTCGCTCGGTCTTCGGAATCACGATTCCTATCACAACGAACAACTTAGCACAATCTATAAGTTCTAACTAACTTAAGCCCTCAGCTTAGCCCTTTTTCTAACCAAACTCACTTAAGCATTTTAAATAATTAGCTACTAGAAAATAAATAAGGTTTTAAAATCAATTACTTTTTGAAAGGGTAGCATAACACATAACAATTTAGAAATCTTAACTTACTTGAAAAAGATAAAGTTTTTGAAACTAAAAAGCTTTCTTGAAAGCTTTAAGCAAACACCATGCAATTAACAACTTTCATAAACTTTAAAGTCTAGAACACATACTCATGAAATCATTTTGCATAAAGTTTCTAAGACCTAAACATAACACATTCAAGCATTACATACAAGTTCACAAATAAAATCATCCTTTCATACCCTTTAAAGGCCTCTCGGCCATAACTCCCTTTTTTCTTAAAAAAAACTTTGCAAAAACTCCTTTTCATTACTACTAACATTTTCAAGCCAATCAACCACATTTAAAGGCAACCCACATCAATTCTTATCTAGGCATCATTCACACCCATATTTGAAACAAGTTGTAAAACATTTTCTAAATCAATTTTCATTCCAAAACTCAATTCTTATAACCATTAAATTCACCAAACATGCTATACATCGATCAACACATGGGTTAACCATTTAAACTAGATTACCAAGTTCCCAAAAACTCATTTTCAACTTTTTCAAGAATAGGTTTTTCCCAAATTTCTTTCAATCATTCAAACTCAAATTTCAAGAATCCTAAAGCATTTAACACATTGCCCTTATCTTGCTAAAAGTCATGTTCATGCCAAACTAAAGTTTAAAGAACAACCTATTCATGCTCCACATGTCAATCTAGTCCTCCATAAACTAGTTTTTTGCATAAAACATAACCTTCAATCAAACTTGCTCATGCATACAAGTTCTAATAACCTTAAAAACAATTCTAATCACTTTATTAAACATCTAACACATAATTAAACATCACACCCTCATGTTCTCATAGTTCAAGAATTGAAAAATTACTAGAACTATCATGTTACACCTAATTAATTTAAACAACAACTTCAATCAACACATATTCAATCCCAATAACACAATTAAATCACTCAAGGCATGTTATTCATCAATAAAACACATGGTTCAACAATTAAAACCTACATTTCCTATAGTTCAAGAATAGGCAAAAACCTTGAAATAACAATTTATACATGCTCATCAAAAAGTATTACTCATTCAAGCATCAAACAACTTCCAATAACTCAATTAAACCACTAATTAGGTGATTCAATGAGGAACACACCATTTTCCCCCTTTTCTCCTCTTAGGGTTTTCACCCTAGAGCTCAAGGAAAGGATTAAGAGTGTCTCATTTCCTCTTGATCATCATCAACCCATCAAACAACATCAAACAAACAAGAAAGCAAGATTGAAAACAAGAAAAAATCAAAACTACACTAAGGGGAGGGGCACGGTTTTGAACAGTGCAAGGGGGAGGAAAATTTGATTTTTCTCTTACTTTGGTGGCTAGGAAGTGATGATCTAGATGTAGATGAAGCTCTTGAACAAGTTTGATGAAGGTTGGAAGCTCAAATACTCAAAGGATTGGAAGATGGCATCAATGGAAGCTCTTGAACCTTAGCTTCTCCAAGAAGAAAAGAAAGAAGAAGATAGGAAAGTGTGGGGGTGAGGGGCTCGGCTTTTTGGGGCTGATGGGGGGGTTCTCTTCCATTTATTCACTTAAAATCACTTAACACATAATTTAATAAAAGGAAATTTTGTAAAAGCAATTTTTTTTTAAAATAAATCACACACTTTGTGACACCTATCACCTTTAAGAAATGCTAATCACATCATTTAGTCCTACCCATCTAATCTCACATCTCTCATGATTACCCACTAATCTAGATTCTTAAGATTTAAAAACACGGCGACGAGAAACCGAAAAACCGATTTGTTTCTCGCCGGAAAAATCCCGAAAAATTAATTCGCGAGGAATTAATTCTTCGCGTGATAATATTATTTCATAAATAATAAAAATAACAACAATCACTCAAAAGTAATCTCAACAAGCTACGATTCGATTTTCATCGAAATCGGAGTTTATTTAAAATTTTATCTGCGGCGAAACGGCCCGGCGATTCGAAATGCAACGAAACTTCGTTAGAATTTTTCGACGATATTCGAACCGTGAATTAATATAAAATATTAACTCTCAATTATAGTTTGATCTTGATTTAATTAATTCACTTACTTAGGGAACAAGAAATTGCTTTATTATAGCGTAAATACGACAAAAAATACACTAAATAATGCTAATTAATCGCATCGTGAAAATACGCGTGTTACAACTTGTATACAGAAATCAATTCCAGTAGCAAGCATTTCATATCAATGCATAATTTAGTGAGATCAACACAGACATTTAAGCATCATAGTTTAAAAGATGGTTAAAATGCATAAGATTCCAACCGGACACACTAACTTTTAAACACCATCACAGTAAGGCCAAGGAAAGTGCATTGGAGCACGTAGTACCTATCAATAAAAGAATGCAACTTTGTTACACTTCGATCATAGTACCTATTAGTATACTACATAACGCAAAAATTGAAAAGTAAAGGCACAATAATAAATCAAAGATACAAAACACATACCTCCTCATGAGTTTTGAACACAACACATTCTTCACCATCTCCACGTCAAAGGAAAGTTAACAAACTGAGCAAGATCTTATGCCAGAATCTGCATCATTTTTAAAATTATTGACTTTTGGAGAAAAATACAAATTTTACTAATATTAATTAATTAGATTTAGAGGAAGAAAACATGCTAAATACCTAGACAATTGTATTCAGGTGTGTGGAAAACACAGAGAACAAACACCAGCGGGAGAAGATAAGGGCAACATCAGCAGAGAACCCATAAGCTTAATACCCAGACACCCTACTTTTTTCATATGCAGTGCGTCCGTTCAGTTAGGCATGCAGTCCCTTGATTAGAGAAGAAAACACATAAGACCTCAAAGAAAGCAAAGCAATAATAATTAAAACAGAGAAACATGCGAACAATATTAAGAAAACCATAAAGGAAGGTACTGTAAAATCAATCGTTAGAAGAAGGAAGGACAAAACAAATAACATAATAGAACGAAGAGCAGAGCATTGGTAGAACCCAAAAAAATGAAGAATAGGAAACTAAGGTCATTGAACACAGAGGAGGATGCAAACGTTAAAAGGGACTCAACCTGCAAAAGATCAGAACCAAATGCGTAGGGGAAGTTGATGCTCGCAATCTGAACCACCGTTCTTAATCTTTTAGTCATTGATAAGTTGAAGAAAACCAAAATTTGAACATGTAGGTAGGTCGCAACAACAGCAAAAAAAACCCAATTAGAAAATATACAAAATCATAAACCAAAAAACAACTCCCATCAATTTTATAAGTGACCAGTTACCTTGATTTTGCAGAAGAAACCAATCCAAACACCTTTGATTTTCAAGACCTGCACATTACAGAATATATCCTATTTATAATATATCTCCAATAAATGTAAGAGATCAACGAAATTTATTTATTTTCCTTGAAGATACTATTTATGGCTTGGGAATTCTATCATTGAAAAAATTATTAACTAATTGTCTACTCTCTTCTCATAAGATACGTGCATAATTTTTTTGGTATAAACAAAGTATCCCACATGCAAAACCAATAAATTCCTAAGCTTCTCACACATATGAAAGTAAGATAACAAATTGGTCACCCCAACTATAATAACTTAAAATATCATCATCAATCAGTGATGAAACTCATTCACTTCCACACTTCAATTTCTTTTCCCAACCAATTTTATAACAGGTTTCAAACACACGTCAATTTGCTACAACGGTGATCTTATTGTATCTACTAACCGAAACTAATAACTGAAGCCAATAACTGGAACCAGGAAAATGAACTAACAAACCTAACCAATAAATTTTATAACAGAAGTGTTGGCATTAGTGCTTTGAGCAAGGGGCTTCATTGTTGAGGACCTTGAACGAAAAAGTGCTTCTTGCTCTACTACAAGTTGGTTCTGCAACCGCTTCTGCTCCTCCATTAAGAACACCCAAATAAGCAGTTGAATAACCAAAAAGAACTTGAGTTCAAAAAAATATATAATTACATTTTTATAAAATAACAATCCAAGACACTGCATCATTAGTCTAAGAGAGTATAGGTGTCAGGATTCAGATGGTTTTATAGATTTTCCATGCACTTTGCACATCATATTGAAGGATGGCATCAGAAATTTAATCCATGTTTAAATTAAAAACCTTGACAGTAGAAAATGTGCACATGTTTAATATTATTCCTACTAGACCAACATTGCTATTTATTATTATTTGGAATATGTGCACAACCAAAGTGAATGCAAATACCTGTTCCTTAAGCTGACCACACGTGTAAGATATGCAGAGTTCCATACCAGCCATGTTAGTGCTTTACCAACCAAGTTGCTCTAAACCCTTTACCTACACTTGCCATGGTAGTGCTTTAATAACACTAAACTTTCTAACCCCATGTGACAAAACCATTAAATTTGCAAACATTTTTATATCAGTAAAATGCAAAGTTCATTAGAGAAAAAAAAGAACAACTTCTGCAGGAGAAGTACAAAAGCGCATTTTCAAAACATACTCTCAACCTTTCAACTTCCAAGATGCCCCATTTGAGAGAAAAACACCAAAAGATGCATCAATGACAATCTCATCCACAAAAAATTTAAAAATGCTTTTGTATTTATAGGTTCAATTATGAATATGCATTTTCCATTACAGAGAATGGTATTTCATACCTTTTCCTTTGACTTATCAGTGGTTGTTGTGGTATAGAATCTGAAACCACAATTTCCCGGAACAGTTCCAAACTAATTTCCTGGAAACAATGATGAAATAAAGGTCCTCGGAACTTACTCGGTCAGAAAGACAACTTCAAAGCACTTTTACAGAACTACTGAATAAGCCAAGAACAAAATGTCCATACCTTTTGAAACTTCAAAAACAGAATAACATCACTTTGAAGCCTCTATTTCTGAATCATGCTTATTGAATGAGAATTATTCCTGCAATTCTCATCAACTCTTTGTATTAGATAATATGAAGAAAATCAAATAAATGGACATGTAACAAAAATTCCAAAATGTCCCCATAGTTCATGAATTATAAATGTAATTAAGCATTACAAAGTGGAAATAGTGGCAACTGGGACACCTATTTGCAATTACAAAGTGGAAATTAGGAAAAATAGACCAAATCAATGAAAACTGACCAAAAAAAAAACTCAACTTGTGATAAACAAATAAATGAACTAAAAAAACTACTCTGAAAACTTGAATGAACTTTGTTTTCTAATAGGCTCAGTCACCTTTAACCATTTTGTCTTCTAATCTCTGTTTAATAAATCCAACCCTTGTCAGTTGTTCAACAACTTTTTGTCATATTATCATCATCTAATTAAACAACAACAACACCATTACCATTTTTGGGTGGCAATGTGAATAAGGAATTAGGAAGTTTGTAAATAGTAGGTGTCGGGGAAGGTGATCGCGAAGGGGCCTAAAGTGGGAAGATTGTTTCCGCTCCAGTCTATTTCTAGTCATTTATCTCTTGCGTGTAATACTGTTTTGAATTCATGTGAGGATTGGCATAGGAAATTGGGCCATCCAAACTCTGTTGTTTTGTCTCACTTATTTAAGACTGGTTTGTTAGGTACTAAACCTATGGATTCTAGTGCCTGTATTTCATGTTCTGTTTGCAAATTAGCTAAAAGCAAAACACTTCCTTTTAAAATGGTGCTCATCGTGCTTCTACTTGTTTTGAGATAATTCATAGTGATGTTTGGGGAATCTCACCTGTAGCTTCTCATGCTCACTATAAATATTTTGTCACATTTATCGATGATTATAGTCGTTTTACTTGGATTTATTTACTTAAATCTAAATCTGAAGTGTTTTCTATGTTTAAGAAATTTCTGATGTATGTTGAAAATCAATTTCAAACCAGTATTTAAATTCTTCGGTCTGATTCTGGTGGTGAATATATGTCTCATGAGTTTCAGGAATTCTTACAGCAAAAAGGTGTATTGTCTCAACGATCTTGTCCCAATACCCCTCAGCAAAATGGTGTTGCAGAATGTAAGAATCGTCACTTGTTGGATGTGACACGTACCTTACTTCTCCAGGCTTCTGTTCCATCCAGATTTTGGGTAGAGGCTCTTTCCACAGCTATTTTTTTGATCAACCGTCTTCCTTCCACGGTGATTGAGTTTGATTCTCCTTATTTTCGTCTTTTTAAAACTCAGCCTGATTATAGTAGTTTACATACTTTTGGGTGTGTTTGTTTTGTTCACCTACCATCCACTGAAAGACATAAGCTTGGGGCACAATCATCAATGTGCATTTATGGGGTATAGTCATTCTCATAAGGGTTTTGTGTGTTATGATGTCTCTAACCATCGCTTTCGCATTTCTAGGAATGTGACATTTTTGATCATCGCTTTATGTTTCCTTGCCCTACTCCTGGTCCGACCGATATTGCTATACTTCCTCATTTTTCTACTTTGTCTCCATCTATAGAACGTTTCAAACCAGGTCTTGTATATGCGGACAACGCGATAAACAAAGTTCCCACTTGCCCTTCCGATCTTTGACCGCCACCTGATCCAGATCTGTCTGGGTTGCACCACGGCGTTCTAGTAGAACGTCTCGAGCACACGATAGATATTCACCAGGCAGGTTTGATTCGTCACATCTTGCTTTAATCAAGTTTCTCTATCCGCATATCTATTCCTACTTGTTACTCGCAGGCTGTTAAAGATGTGTGTTGGGTAAATGCTATGAATGAGGAACTCCAGGCCCTTCAGGACAATTTTACTTGGGATATTGTTCCTTGCCCTCCTGATATCAAACCCATAGGCTGTAAATGGGTGTATTCTGTGAAACTAAATTCTGATGGATCTCTCAATCGGTACAAGGCTCGATTGGTTGCTTTAGGCAACAAGCAGGAATATGGCATTGATTATGATGAGACATTTGCACCAGTTGCTAAAATGACTACTGTGAGAACTTCTCATGGGTGGTCTCTCCACCAAATGGACGTGAAGAATGCATTTCTTCATGGCAACCTGACTGAAGATATTTATATGACTCCCCCTCAGGGCCTATTCTCTTCATCTAAGGGGGTGTGCAAGCTCAAACGCTCTCTATATGGTTTGAAATAGGCGCCTAGAGCATGGTATGAGAAATTCCGTTCCACTCTACTTGGGTTCTCTTTTACTCAAAGTCAGTATGATTCGTCTTTGTTCATTCACCGCACATCTACGGGCATTGTTCTGCTCCTTCTTTATGTTGATGATATGATCATTATTGGTTACGATGCAAAGATCTATACAGAAGTTAAACAAAAGCTTCAAGCCTCATTTCAAATGAAAGACCTTGGTCTTTTACATTATTTTGGGACTCGAGGTTCATTCTACTTCTAAGGGTATATTTCTTCATCAAAGCATAGGTATGCCCCAGACCTTATTGCTATGGCTGGCCTCCAATCCGCTAATCCTGTAGATACTCCTCTTGAAGTTAATGTTAAATACCACCGTGACGAAGGTGAACTTTTGACCGATCCTTTATTGTATCGACACCGTGGGTAGTCTTAACTACTTGACCATTACTCGACCCGAGCATTTCGCTTGTCGCTCAAAGCAAGTAAGTCAGTTCATGCATTCTCCTCGTCATCTTCACTTGGCAGCGGTTCGTCGTATAATTCGCTACTTGAAAGGTACCTCTCAACGGGGCTTATTCTTTCCTCGTGGAACTCCTCTTAAGTTGATTGCCTACAATGATGCTGATTGGGCTGGGTGTCCTGACACTCGCCGCTCTGTCACTGGTTGGTGCATGTTTCTTGGTTCTTCGTTGATCTCATGGAAAAGTAAGAAGCAAGCAAGAGTCTCTAAGTCCTCAACTGAATCGGAGTATCGTGCTATGTCTACAGCATGCTCCGAAATACTTTGGCTTCGTGGTCTTCTGGGTGAACTTGGATTTCCTCAAACCGAACCAACATCTCTCTATGCTGACAATACAAGTGCCATTCAGATTGTTGCAAATCCGGTTTTTCATGAGCGTACTAAGCATATTGAAGTTGATTGTCATGCTATTCGTGAAGCCTATGATAATCATGTTATATCCATCCCTCATATCAATACTCAATTTCAAGTTGCAGATATTTTGACCAAAAGTGTTCCTCGTCCACGCCATCAGTTTCTTGTTGGCAAATTGATGCTCCTTGATGACCCGCATCAATTTGAGGGGGGATGTGAATAAGGAATTAGGAAGTTTGTAAATAGTAGATTTATTTATATATGTATTCGGCCCAGGCCCGTTAGGTTTACGCATAGAATAGCCTATTTAAACTCATTAGTGTTTGTACTCAAAGCAAGACAGACAATCAATAAAACGGAACTACAGCTACTCTGTAGTCGCAGACGTAGGCAAAGATTAGCCGAACTGCGTGACCAATATTGCGTCTCAGACTAGTTACCTGGGATTCTGCTTCTATGTTCTTGGCCTGGCGTTCGTGACCTAGTTCTGCTCCTCGGCTTCTCCTCTGGGTTCGATCTCTGCTCTGCTCGCTCGATCTCTCGATCTCTGCTCGCGTCTCTGTTCTCTCCTTGCGACGTGATTCTCGGTTTCCCTTCGTTCTCGATCTCGGCTTCTCCTCTGGTTCTCTGCTTGAGACGTGATTTCGTCTCTGTTTTGAGACGTGATTCGTGATTCGTTTGCTTTGGTCTTCCTCGTTCTGGTTTGCGACCTCTCGTGGTTGTTGGTTCGGTTGCGATTTCCTGGTTTCGTGGTTGCGTGGTTGCGATTTCCTGGTTCGTGGTTGCGTGGTTCCGTGGGTTTCGTGGTTGCGATTCCCTGGATCATTGTGTTGTTTGGCAACATGTTGTTTGGCTGGGTGTGTTGATCGTGGCTTGTTATTCGTGGCAACGTGATTTATCGCATTAAGTCTCATTGATTTACCTTGTTGCTTTTGTTGCTGTTGGTCCCATTGATACCTTTAATAATTTTTTAAATGGCTTCAGAGAAAGAAAGGGATATTTTTTGTGTTCGTTTTACCGGTAAGAATTATGCTGTCTGGGAATTTTAGTTCAAGATGTATGTCAAAGGGAAAGGATTATGGAGTCATCTTGATGGGGTTTCTAAGGCACCGGAAGACAAAACTGCCTTATATGCGTGGGAAGTGAAAGATGCTCAAATTATTTCTTGGATCCTTAGTACTATTGATCCTCAGATGATCAACAATTTGCGATCTTTTTCAACTTCTCAAGAAATGTGGAATTACTTGCAGCGTATTTACCACCAGGACAATACGGCCAAGCGTTTCCAATTGAAACTAGACATTGCTAATTACAAACAAGGTAATTTGTCCATTCAAGAATATTATTCTGGTTTTCTGAATTTGTGGACAGAACACTCTGGTATTATATATGTTGTTGTTCCCAAACCGTCACTTTCGGCTGTCAAAGATGTTTATGATACTAGTAAACGAGATCAATTTCTCATGAAACTTTGCCCGGAGTTTGAGGCAGTTCGCGGTGCTCTGCTGAATAGGAACCCTGTTCCTTCCTTGGATATCTGTGTTGGTGAACTGCTCAGGGAAGAACAACGTCTCCATACTCAAGGAACCATGTCTCATGATCCCGTCTTTTCTGAACCTGTGACGGTTGCATATGCCGCGCAAAATAGAGGCCAAGGCCGTGATATGCAACAGACTCAATGCTTCTCTTGCAAACAATTTGGACATGTTGCTCGTAGTTGTCCCAAGAAATTTTGCAATTACTGCAAGCAGCAGGGTCATATCATCTCTGCCTGTCCTATGCGTCCTCCACGACCGACTAAGCATCCGGTGCAGGCATTCCATGCCACTACTAGCTCTGCAGCTGGTTCTTCCACCAGTGGTGCATCTGATGGTGGTGCTCTTCAGCCTGAATTGATTCAACAAATGGTACTTTCTACTCTTTCAGCCTTGGGCATTACTGGTAAGTCCTCTTTCATTTCTCGTCCATGGTTACTTGACTCTGGTGCATCGAATCACATGACGGGTTCTCCTGAACACTTGCACAATTTAAATCCTTATAATGGCAATCATAAAATTCAAATTGCTGACGGGAGTACCATTCCTATAACTCATGTTGGTGACATCAACTCTAAGTTTCGAAATGTGCTTGTAGCACCTGGACTTGCTTCCAATTTATTGTCTGCTGGACAATTAGTGGATGACGGTTGTGATGTTAATCTTTCTCGTGCTGGTTGTTTTGTGCAGGAACAGGTGTCGGGGAAGGTGATCGCGAAGGGGCCTAAAGTGGGAAGATTGTTTCCGCTCCAGTCTATTTCTAGTCATTTATCTCTTGCGTGTAATACTGTTTTGAATTCATGTGAGGATTGGCATAGGAAATTGGGCCATCCAAACTCTGTTGTTTTGTCTCACTTATTTAAGACTGGTTTGTTAGGTACTAAACCTATGGATTCTAGTGCCTGTATTTCATGTTCTGTTTGCAAATTAGCTAAAAGCAAAACACTTCCTTTTCCGTCTGGTGCTCATCGTGCTTCTACTTGTTTTGAGATAATTCATAGTGATGTTTGGGGAATCTCACCTGTAGCTTCTCATGCTCACTATAAATATTTTGTCACCTTTATCGATGATTATAGTCGGTTTACTTGGATTTATTTTCTTAAATCTAAATCAAGTGTTTTCTATGTTTAAGAAATTTCGATGTATGTTGAAAATCAATTTCAAACCAAGATTTAAATTCTTCTGGCCTGATTACGGTGGTGAATATATGTCTCATGAGTTTCAGGAGTTCTTACAAAGAAAAAGGTGTATTGTCTCAACGATCTTGTCCCAATACCCTCAAAGAAATGGTGTTGCGTAATGTAAGAATCGTCACTTGTTGGATGTGACACGCACCTTACTTCTCCAGGCTCGCTCCATCCAGATTTTGGGTAGAGGCTCTTTCCACAATGTTTTTTGATCAACCGTCTTCCTTCCACGGTGATTGAGTTTGATTCTCCTTATTTTCGTCTTTTTAAAACTCAGCCTGATTATAGTAGTTTACATACTTTTGGGTGTGTTTGTTTTGTTCACCTACCATCCACTGAAAGACATAAGCATGGGGCACAATCTGTCCAATGTGCATTTATGGGGTATAGTCATTCTCATAAGGGTTTTGTGTGTTATGATGTCTCTAACCATCGTTTTCGCATTTCTAGGAATGTGACATTTTTTGATCACCAGTTTATGTTTCCTTGCCCTACTCCTGGTCTGACTGATATTGCTATACTTCCTCATTTTTCTACTTTGTCTCCATCTATAGAACGTTTCAAACCAGGTCTTGTATATGCCAGACAACGCGATAGACAGGTTCCCACTTGCCCTTCCGATGCTGACCTGCCACCTGATCCTGATCCTGTACCGGTTGCACCACAGCGTTCTAGTAGAACGTCTCGAGCACCTGATAGATATTCACCAGACAGGTTTGATTCCTCACATACTGCTTTAACTGTTTCTCTATCTGGCATATCTATTCCTACTTGTTACTCGCAGGCTGTTAAAGATGTGTGTTGGGTAAATGCTATGAATGAGGAACTCCAGGCCCTTCAGGACAATTTTACTTGGGATATTGTTCCTTGCCCTCCTGATATCAAACCCATAGGCTGTAAATGGGTGTATTCTGTGAAACTAAATTCTGATGGATCTCTCAATCGGTACAAGGCTCGATTGGTTGCTTTAGGCAACAAGCAGGAATATGGCATTGATTATGATGAGACATTTGCACCAGTTGCTAAAATGACTACTGTTAGAATGGTGCTTTCTATAGCTGCTTCTCATGGGTGGTCTCTCCACCAAATGGACGTGAAGAATGCATTTCTTCATGGCAACCTGACTGAAGATATTTATATGACTCCCCCTCAGGGCCTATTCTCTTCATCTAAGGGGGTGTGCAAGCTCAAACGCTCTCTATATGGTTTGAAACAGGTGCCTAGAGCATGGTATGAGAAATTCCGTTCCACTCTACTTGGGTTCTCTTTTACTCAAAGTCAGTACGATTCGTCTTTGTTCATTCACCGCACATCTACGGGCATTGTTCTGCTCCTTCTTTATGTTGATGATATGATCATTACTGGTTCTGATGCAGCATCTATACAGGAAGTTAAACAAAAGCTTCAAGCCTCATTTCAAATGAAAGGCCTTGGTCTTTTACATTATTTTCTGGGACTCGAGGTTCATTCTACTTTTAAGGGTATATTTCTTCATCTGCATAAGTATGCCACAGACCTTATTGCTATGGCTGGCCTCCAATCCGCTAATCCTATGGATACTCCTCTTGAAGTTAATGTTAAATACCACCGTGACGAGGGTGAACTTTTGACCGATCCTTTATTGTATCGACAGCTTGTGGGTAGTCTTAACTACTTGACCATTACACGACCCGACATTTCGTGTGCTGTTCAGCAAGTAAATCAGTTCATGCATTCTCCTCGTCATCTTCACTTGGCAGTGGTTCGTCGTATAATTCGCTACTTGAAAGGTACCTCTCAACGGGGCTTATTCTTTCCTCGTGGGACTCCTCTTAAGTTGATTGCCTACAGTGATGTTGATTGGGCTGGGTGTCCTGACACTCGCCGCTCTGTCACTGGTTGGTGCATGTTTCTTGGTTCTTCGTTGATCTCATGAAAAAGTAAGAAGCAAGCAAGAGTCTCTAAGTCCTCAACTGAATCGGAGTATCGTGCTATGTCTACGGCATGCTCCGAAATACTTTGGCTTCGTGGTCTTCTGGGTGAACTTGGATTTCCTCAAACCGAACCAACATCTCTCTATGCTGACAATACAAGTGCCATTCAGATTGTTGCAAATCCGGTTTTTCATGAGCGTACTAAGCATATTGAAGTTGATTGTCATGCTATTCGTGAAGCCTATGATAATCATGTTATATCCATCCCTCATATCAATACTCAATTTCAAGTTGCAGATATTTTGACCAAAAGTGTTCCTCGTCCACGCCATCAGTTTCTTGTTGGCAAATTGATGCTCCTTGATGACCCGCATCAATTTGAGGGGGGATATGAATAAGGAATTAGGAAGTTTGTAAATAGTAGATTTATTTATATATGTATTCGGCCCAGGCCCGTTAGGTTTACGCATAGAATAGCCTATTTAAACTCATTAGTGTTTGTACTCAAAGCAAGACAGACAATCAATAAAACGGAACTACAGCTACTCTGTAGTCACAGACGTATGCAAAGATTAGCCGAACTGCGTCACCAATATTGCGTCTCATACTAACTAACAGGCAGGGAGTTGGTCACTGCCAGATTAATTACCACAGAGGCAGCATATTATGCAGGCGTTGGCACAATGGAAATTCTAATTTCATCATCTCCATAGTCAGCATTAGAAACATAATTTGTAAGACCTAAAACTACTCTAGGAGAGCTGGAATCAGACTTGTTATTATATATGTTCACAAAATCAAAGTTGGTTAGCCAAATAATATAGTGGATTAAAGATCAATGCAACCCAAATTACTTCAGCCAAACAAAAGATATAAAATCAAAAGTATAGAATAAACACTGCAAATTTAGAGAGCAAAAAACAAAAACGGGTCAATATCATAACACAACAGTCTTACAATGTTGCCTCAACCACAACCAAAACCTCAACCTCAATTTATCTTCTTCCTTGATATAGGTGCAGTTCCACCAGGCAGAGGGTCTCGACCATCATCTCAAATCAGCCAACACCATAAACAACAAAAATTAACATCAATAAATGAATTTAGAAGGATCAATTTCCAGATTAAGCCAAAATGAGACGAAAAGATTGAGATTGGGGGGAACTTTGGGAGTTAGGGATTTGGAGAAAATCAATATGAGAAGAATTTGAGAGAGGAAGACTCACTATGATTGAAGGAGATGACGATTACGACATGATGGTGAGGTAAGTGGCAAAGAAGAACATGTACTGGCAGTGGCTGGAAGGCTAACCGTGAGAATCGCACATTTCGAGGAGTGGGCAGGTTTCGAGGCGCGATTGCTGAACGGGGGTCTTGATGAGTTCGTTGATGAACTGAGAAACGATGAGTCCCATCGCGAAGATATCATTAACCTGGAGCTTGCGGCGAAAGAAGATGGCTCGTTGGAGCTCGCGACGGAAGATGAAAAGGAAGAGAGAAGATGTATTCAAATTTTTTTGAATCTGAGAAGAAGAAATGACGGGGAAGGAGGGAGAGATGCTTTGCTGAGTATGTGGGTGCTTCCATAATAAATGAAAGATAGGGTATGTGGAGTATGCCTTAAATAAGCATTTTGCAAAAGAGCAGGGAGTTTGGGTGGGAGGTTTCTACGTAGTGCAATGGTAAGCATTTAATGGGAAGCATCTTGAGCCAAAATTAGGCGGAGAAATTATCCTTCAGTGACCACTTTTGTTTATACTACTCCGGAACCATTTATAAGGCAAAAAGTCATTTCTAGATTCATTAAAAAATATATGTATCTGGTCCAATTTTTGAACCAGATACATACATTTTTTAACGAATCTGGAAATGACATTTTGCCTTATAAATGGTTCCAGAGGGAGTATATATTAAGATTCATCATTATGTACCAAAAAATATTGTTCATAATCCAAAATAAAACTTCATAAATACTAGTCAATCATCAAGACACATGTCTTCATCATCTGCAAAAACCAAGTCGTCAAGCAATTGACCTTCTCCATCCATACCCCATTACTTTCCTATAAAATTAAAAGAATAAGATTAATATTATGAAATAAAATAAAACTAGAGCATGATATGATAAAATGTAAAAGAATAGAGATAAAGGAGAAAGTGAGAAGAGCGACTTTGTATTATGTTCTTCAAGGTGCATACTTTACAATGCTACATGAGTCCTATTTATAGGACACAAGTCTTGTAACTCACAAGCCCATTAAGGGCCTCACATAATGTGCCATTAACATATACAAATTAAGAGTAATAACTTATGAGAGTGAAGGTCTTTTATCATGGGAGTTATAGAAGCTAGGAAATAAGGAAAGACAATGGAGATGGACATCCACACTTATATTATTCATAATACTCCCCCTTGGATGTCCATTATGGATATGCCTCATTAAAACCTTACTAGGAAAAAAACTAGTGGGAAAAAAATCCTAGTGAAGGAAAAAAAGTACAATATCTTGTGTGTGGGGACTGCCTCATCAAAAACCTTGTCTGGAAAACCCATTGGGATAAAACTATCGCGAAGGAAAAAAGAGTACAGTTTTCTCCCCCTGTTAGGAGCATCACTTAAGAATATGAATTTCAACATTTTGATTTTCTCCCTCCGAAGCATTTGAAGCAATATACTTTGCTCCGCCACTTATGATTTATCCTCCTTTCAATTAAGCTTCGCAAACAGTGTTATCTTCAGGACTTCCTTCTTGAATTGTTGTTATTTGAGCATGATACGAAGAAATGATAACTATAGATTCTTTTGTAGATCATAATGAGGTATCAATACCACCACGTGTAAATAACAGTAGATTTGAGATTTGACTTCTTCTAGATCAAAACAAATACCTTGCATCTGCAAGATCAATTAGCTGAACATATATTCATATAAATAAAATAATTGCATCAATTGTGCTGTAAAAATATAGAAAAATGTATATTTCACTTTCTTCCAATGCCTTTTGGTTGGTGATGAACTATACTTTACCAATAAGTATCACAAAAATATTATTGTATCAAGCCATATATATGCGTGTATACTTTTATAGCACTATGTTATGGTCTTTAGAACCAAGATATTTGTCATCTTCTTGTTAGACAACTCATAATTTATCATGAGTCACTTAAGAACTAGTTCTTTATAACTTGCTAGACACAGATTCAATTAGCTAATTGTTTGATCTGCAGGTCGAGACAAAATTTGGTCCTCCAAAAATATTTAATTTAAAGATACATATTTATATTACTAATCCTTCTTGGATTTTCCATGAGGTCACTCTCAGGTTCGACCTTCAAATCCATTCCAGGTAAATTAAGGTTCTTTATATGCTATCAGACTAATTAATTATCCAAAATACTTGCATTCACCACAAGTGAATATGTCTCTTCAAAATCAATGACAGGTCTTTTTGAAAACCCTTAAGCAACAATTTTTGCTTTGTATCTCACAATTTCAGCATTCTCATTTTTGTTTTCGAACAAAAACCCATTTGTATCAAACTGTCATTACACTTCAAGTGTTTAGACTAAAGGTTATAATCCTTAATAGACTTTGATTCATGATCCTCGTTATCTTTTATTACATTTAGCGCTATATTATATGCAAAAACATTGTCAATGTTGACTTCATTTCGGTTCCATTGTATTCCATTCATAACATAATTTATTAAGATCTCTTTATTTTCACAAATTTCAGGTACCTGATCAGTCTTTTCTAGAACTGAAAAAATCAATTTTGTCTGACAACTCTTATGGAGTTTTCATATCCTCACTTGGACAATCTTGCTTTTTAGCTCCTTTTTTTGTTTGAGGATTTTTTTATCTTTAAAACCGATAGATCTACCACGCTTCATGCATGGTTGAGACTCACTTGCAATGTCAGATTGTCCAACAGGAACATCAATTTTGATTGGAGCATTAGCAGCTGGTAAATGCACTTGGTAACTGGTTTGCTATGCTTTGCAAATTAATTATCTTTTGAACTTCTGGTTCACATTATTTTGTATAACGATCAAGATGAGATAATGGTAATTCATTTTGAATAATCTCCTTTTTCAGCTGCTTATTCTCCTCCCTAATATTAGGAAAACTTAGTCAACAAAATGACAATTGGTAGCAAAATCGCAAGTGTACGATTTCGTCGTTAAGTAATAAAAGATCGAATCCACAGGGATTGTGACCAATTATTAACTAAACAAAAGTTGTAACTAATTGAACTATTGAACGAATACGAATGTGTTTGAAAATTTTGTAACTTGTGTTTAGCAACAAAGACAGTAACTAACAAGACAAAATATTTGGATATTAAGGAGAAATAAAAGTGACTAGGGCTCGAATCCCTTTGTTTCAACCTTTATGCTCTTGAATTCTATTCCAATGCAAGCAATGATAATGTATTCGAAGTTCAAATCTACGAGTTTATATTAATGAAAATCCCTTCTCTATTAACCCCTTTGATTAAATAAACGAGTCCTAATTCCTTAGGTCCAAATTAATTTAATCAAGCATAATGAATAAACATCATACCAACTCATACCACAAGAATTATATTCCTATAACCTTATTAAGCATGTCAAATTATCCCAAAGCACGTTTAAAACCTCAATTTTCCAATTGATGCTAAAACCCTAGTTCAACCCAATGGTGATCAAGCATCGAATTGTATTAAGAAAAGAGATAAATGATCAAATAGCATAAATCATACTTGCATTGAAATTCTGAATTCAATTACATAAAAGGATCCACAAAGTTCATATTACCCTAGTACAAGAGGTTTAGTTCCTCATGGAAGAGAAGAAACTATTCAATTGAGATGAAGAAGTTGGAAGAGACTCCATTGATTCCTCAATTTCCCTTTAATCGTCAAAACGTGTTTTAGTTTCCATCTCCAAAAGTCTGAACCCTAGGCCAATGTTTTTAGAGCCTATTTATAGTTGTGGATCAAAAAGACTAAAAATTTAAGCCAGAACCAATAGAAAAAATGCAAAATTACAAAAAGTGACCCGCAGCACGGTCGTGGAGCCTGGCACGGCCTAGCCGTGCTGCACTACAAGCATAACAGCGCATGAATAAAGCCCCGACACGGCCGTGGGAAGGGACACGGCTCGGCCGTGGAATACGCTGTTTCTCAAAATTGATCTTTCTCATCATCAACCAAGGCACGGCCGTGCCTCCAGGCGTGGGAAGGCCGTGTTTCTTCAATTCTTGCCCTATTTTGATATTTTGGCCTCCGAGTTGGTCCCATCATCCGTCTAAGTGATTTAGCTCCGCTTTCCTAGGCCAATAACCTTCTTTTCTGAACAACTAAACTCAAACCAAGTGCATTATCTAAATCAAGCAAAATGCATGAGAACTATGGGTTAAAACCACTAAAATGACTACAATGCAATGCAAAACTAACAACAAACTATATGCTATAATGAACGCGTCAACAATCAGCAAATTGAGTTGTAAATAAATATCTCCTTTTTGATTCAAGATATTTTATTATAGATAGAGATTTCATATCCAACATATATTCTCAAACTTCTATGAGAACTCATCTTAGTGTGTTGTGGTGGAACAATTTGAACATACACAACACATCTAAAAATTCTTAGATAAGAAATATTAGGTTCCTAACTAGAAACCATTTGTAAATGGGAGGATTTGTGATAACTAGTTGGCCTGATGCGAATCAATGCGGCATGCAAGATTATATGTCCCCAAGTAGAAATTGGAAGTTTTGATCTCTAAATATTGGTCTTGCAATTAACGTAAGATGAGTGATTCTGCAAGTTCATTTTATGTATGAACATGTGCTATTGGATGTTCAATATCAACCCCACTACACATAAAATACTCATTAAAGACATGAGATGAAAACTCACCTACATTTCATAATTTGATAATCGATAAAACGAGTTCTTAATCAAATACTTGAGCAAGCAATCTCGCAAACGTCTGGTTGCAAGTTGACAACAAAAATCATGTGACCATTTAGTTAATGCATCAACTAAAACCATAAAATATCTAAATGGTCCACATAGCGGGTGTATTGGTCCACAAATATAACCTTGCATACATTCTTAAAATGTGAGAGATTCACTTCCAAATTTTGTTGGTGATGGTGAAATTATCAACTTCCATTGGAACAAGCGGTACATTATTAGATTGAAGAATCTCCTGACTTTTCAATGGATGTTCACATGGGTTTTCATTTATTTTTCGCATCATATAGACTCGGGATGGCCCTATCAGTCTTGGCAAACAATAAACTTATTATGATCCATAAACTTCTGGTTTATGATAACATGAGTTCCAATTGTATTAATATGCATTTAATACAAACTGAAGGAAAAACGAATAATTTTTCCAATAACTATTTATTATCTAATATAAGTCTTGTGATATAAGAATATTCAACATTTTCTTCATTTGTTGTTTCGATATGATATCTATTTAGACATATATCCTTGAAACTTAATAAGTTTCTATGAGACTTGGAATAAAATATTGTATTAGCATGTAACTTTGTTCCTCCATGCAGTAATTCATTAGCTCTTCTAGAGCCTTGAATTACATTTGCAAACTTTAGGTTGCAAGATAATAATAAGTACACACGTGACGATATGACTTCTAGTCATAATTATTATATAAATAGTACACAAGATTTATTCTAAAATGCACAAATATCATCTTAGATATATTCTAAAAATTTAGAATAATTACCAAATAATAAATTTATTAAGACTAGTAAACTTCAGGTTTACAACAATATAGTACATTTTTTTATGTGTGCATAGCAAACTGAGATCTAGGTCCCAGATAAACCTTCTCCCCAAACATGAATGAATACCACTAGGTACCTCAGCCAAACATTTAATGCTTCCCCCTTTTGAGAAGGACATAATAACGCCAAGTCACCTCCCATGGGAACCACACTGATAGAACGATATCTAGTGCAGCTTCAGAATTGTGTAGCTTCCCCACCAGAGACATAGCCAATTGTTCCATTTTCTCCTCTGGGCCATTACTTCCATGAGCCCATCCACATACTCCCTACCTTTCCTTTACCGGTTTGGGGCCACTTCGGCCAGGTTAAGGCTAGGACCCCATTTAATGTATTGGTGACCACCAGGAGCACGTAGAGAATTAGCATAGGACTTACCTGCCACTATCTCACCACCCCTCAATATGAGCATCCTCTAGCTGGTCCCCATCTCCTGTAGAGACTTGATATGATCATTCTTCTGGAACCAGGAAATATTCACTCAAAGCATACACTACAAAAAAATGCATAAATACTGGCGGTTTTAAAAGGGCAGTTATAATGAACCGCCATTTTATACATAGTAATACGTCGGTTTTTATAACCTCCGTAATATGTTAGCTGACTTGACCACCATTTTTTTACTTTTTCGCGACCCAAAATTAAGTCGCATGCGCGCTTTCTATAATCCCTAACATTTCAGGCTTTTCATACCCCCCGCCTTCATTTCATTTCATAGTCTCAGCGCGTTTTATCCCTTAACCCTAGCTGTTGAAATGTGCAAAATCCCAATCTCAGATCTGGCTGGCGATGGGGAATAGGGTCTCTCTGTGAGCCCCCTTGGCTGGCGGCGGCAGCGAACACTGGAAAACATCACAACGGCGCACTGTTTGTGGCGATGGTGGGGATCCTGAAATGAGACAATCGTTGTTAGTAGTAGCGACGAGAGACAATAGGATCAGCTTCGTGCCGTGAGAAACACCGCAAGGCCATGGCGGTCGACTTCGATAACTTATTGTGGGCTGCCTTTGCTGCAGGGGCCACAATAAGTTGAATTCACTTTCTATACCATATAGCGTATTTGCACAGATGTGTAGGTGATGTGCATTTACATTTTTATATATCCCTCTTTTTGTTATACACCGGTTTGCAACTATGTTGTCTGCTTTGATTAAACACAATATTGCTCATAGATGTTGGAGACACACGCTATATTACTGTTGTGAGGGGCAGAAGTAAAAGTCTTTAAAAAGCAGAGATCCATGATTGTACTTGAACCCTAGTTAAATTGCTTTTAGTTTTAGTTAAATTAATTACTCAAGAACACGGTGGTTACAGAACCCTGTTGGGTGTCTTGGAGTTTACAGTATCGTGCATAGGTGAGCGGGTACACAACAAGGTCACAGATTTTGTTTAGTGGCTGTAGTATGGTGCGTAGGCTGGAAGAATGTGTAGCAACCGGAGCAGTTTTGTGATAGGACAAGGGCATGCATCTTTGTTAAGTGAACCGTGGCAAACCAATGGAGCTAGCAGCTGTATGGTTGCCTCGGTGCTCAATAAAATCGGCGCATCATCTACACCATTTAAAAGCCCAGGGGCTGAGTGCGCTAATTGATTAGTTTTATTGAGGTTGAAGGAAATTGGATGCTACTGGGAGTTTATAGTTGCATGTAAATGTTGTGTACTGTGGTTGCAAATTTATTTTGGTGCTCACTGTAGCAAGCGTCGTTGGTCTTGTATTAGTCATATCAGAAATTTGGTGTGCCATTTGTAAACCCCGGACAACGCAGTAGATTGTGGGACCCTGAGGAAGCCTATGATGTATTAACAAATAATAAGGTAAGAGAATGATACCCTGACTTGCACTCCTGTAAAAATGCAGCTTACTTCAAATCAAAGTACCGATACTAATTCTAAGTTTCATTTGTCAGGGAACTAGTGTTGTTGAAGGCATATGGTTATATCCTCTTCTAGGCATCTAGTCTTCTGGCCAAGGCCATGAGGACCTATTTCTAAATTTCATATCTTGCTATAAAAAGATTATATTTTTAAGTATGTTTACTTGTAACAGAGCCACTATTTCTCTAGGTAGCAAAATCTTGTTTAGTTCATTATCTACTAGGGCATGCCAGTGACGATGATTTTATATTTGAGGCTCATATGGTAAATGTGTCCATGAGATTTCCTTTTTCCTTAAGAAATTATAATCTGATTTACATAAGTGAACTTGTTCTTCTTGGCAATTGTTACTTTTTTGTTTGTGATTATCGCATACGGGTTGAACATTTTATTAACAATTTTCCTAAAATACCACCGAAACAGAAATAAAGAAAATTAAGTATTTCTTCATTTCTAAACTTGGTTCTCTTTAATAATTAAGGCAAATTATATGATTGGGTCCTGAAACTGATTTTGGACTCATTTTAAATGCATATATTGACTACAAGCATTTATTACTACACTATGTCTCTAAGTTTGCTAAACCAATAAGATTTTGCATTTTTTTTTCTTATAGTTGCTGCTACTGAAACTTGGATTAGTGGCTTGCTACAATAATACCTTGCAGCCATGTTACTTTGCTATTCTTTTCTCCCCATCAGTAGTGTCACACTCTTCTCCAGAATCAACACTAAACTCAATCATGTATTCCATGGTAGTGTTAATATTAATAGGGAAGCTTACCCTCTCAATCTATTTCACTTTCTACTTCTTGTTCTTTTTTTTTTTTGTTTCTAATTCTTCCCCCATTTTGCATTTGTTATTGTTTTTCTTTTGTTTCTATTGAATACTGCTTCCTTGCTGTTTACTCCTCTTTTGCTCATTCTTTAATCGTAATTTAATGCACTAGAGATAATTAGGTCTTAGGATGATGTGAAAGAGTAATTTTTTTAGGATGATGTGAGAGAGAAAATTTTATTTTAATATTTATACTTCTAGTAATGAATTAAAAATACAATCCAAAAGAATAAAAGAAATACAATCTAATCAGTGAATTATTTTTTATTTTTGACTGGATTCAGTGAATTAATTTGAATTTGATAAGAAGATATCTAGAAATAATTTGGAAATCGAGAAACTGATATTAGAAAATAAATAGTTTGAATTTAAATTTAAATTTAAATTTAGTAATAAAGAAAAATTAAAAATGATGATATATATTATTTAATATCCATCTTGGATTTCAGTCGAAAAAAAAATATTCATCTTGGATTAATCCCCACATTTTTTAGTCAGTACCTATTTGTATTGATAACATTATTGAATTAAAAAAAAAAATTAACAAAATTTGGAAACCATCTAGTGAAAGTTGAGAAGGTTTGACTAATTCAGTATTTTTTAGCAGTCACTCACATTTATTCACCATTTGCAAGTCAGTATTTTTTTTTTGTTTAAAAAAAAATTAGTATTATGGCGGTTGAAACCGCCATAATTTACCCATTTTTTGTTTTGAAAAATTAGCATTATGGCAGTTGAAACCGCCATTATTTACCCTTTTTTTTGCAAAAAAAATTGAACATTTTGGTGGTTTTTACCGCCGTTATTTACCAAAGCCAACCGCCGTTTTATTCTCAGTATATTACAACAGTCTACATGGCGGTTGATCATGGACCGCCATTTTATACTAAATGGCAGACGAAATTACGGCGGTGGCTAGGACCGCCAATTTGGTAAATTATGGCGATCAAAATTGCCACAATTTTCAAAAAACAACCGCCACAATTTTCGTGTTTTTTGTAGTGATATACTTCCCAAGGCAGATATTTTCCAGCCTTCTTTCAAGAGCTTTCACGTCCTCCACTTCTATCAAAACATACAAACCCAAATTTTTGCTGATGCTTATTCATTTCCTTGGGAATGAATACATCATCAACCATTCTTCCATAAAGCTTGAAAGTTCTCCACAATGCTGACTAAGTCATCTCAGTTGGAAAGTTTGTGAAGAAGTGTGAGATTGAAGATCAGATAAATTTCCTGTGATAGCCACCATATATAGGGCTCGCATCTGCCACCCTCTACCCTCCCCACTTCTCTTCTCACCTTTTCTCTCCCCCTATCTCGCTCATTCTTTCTCATGTTTTTTTATAAATGTCCCCTTGTTATCCACCTAATTATTTATCAATTGAGAGACTCTCAATAATTAAACTGGGTCATATTATATATTTTGCAATATTGACTTCTATGTTTTATTGCAGATGCAATTTCCTGTTCTACTACCAAACTATTGGGTATATTAGAAATTCAAGCAGTTTTCATCTCTGGCATATTAAATTGAAAAATAGCCTTTTATTTTATTAGAGATTCATAGATCCGTTCTATTGGGGAAAAAAATCGTTGACTTAACAGAAATTGGTGCAGTTTTCTTTCTTCAATGGTAAAACAAATTGAGCAATTTTTTTACGAAAACAATCCTATCTTTTGAGTTTTTCATATAGGAAGAAAATGATAGGAACATTATTCGATAAATAATTAACAATCTTCTGCTGTTGTATATCTCACATTCTAATCATAATAGCCTAATGTCTAATACAAAATGGAGAGTCCAACGGGGCACTTTAAAATTTAGAAGTTGAATACTTCGTTCATGATCATGAGAATTTTTTTTTTTTTGCAACGAGAATTTCATTATAAATTGTTACTATACCTCAATAATCATTAATTTATCTATCAAATGTCTCATGCTTTTCAAACAATGAATGATAAGGGTCCATCAAATCACATTCGTCAAATAGGAACTCTAACAGATCATGAGTTTTTTAATTAGAAATGATAATCAAATACAAATGTATTCATTATTTTGCTACTATTGATTTACTTAGAACAAAATAAGAAAATTACAATATTTAATAAGAAAGCTGGATATCCAATAATTAGCAACAAAGTCTTTTGGCATCTTTTCTAAGTCTTCATGATTGATTTCCTTATCCTCGCTGGATATCACATTATATCAATAGCAGCAAAGTCTCGTAGTATCTTTTCCAACTCTTAATCTTAAAGAGTTACATTCTCAAGCACTAAATCAACCTGCACTTCTGGTAAGCTTGGTCTCCTTCAACAAAATTGAAGATTAGTTTCCTTCAACAACATTTCCTGCTTGGTGCTCTTAGAATCATTGCTAGGAGAAGGATATAGGCTTCATGTTTTGTTCCTTCTTCACCCTATAAAGCATATCATTTATAGGGTTAAGAAGGAACAAAACCTGAAGGATAATCCTTCTCCTAGCAATGATTCTAAGAGAACCAAGCTGGAAATGTTGTTGAAGGAAACCAATCTTCAATTTTGTCGATGCATCACCCTGTTACTTCTTTTGCTCCTTCTTAGTTTAGTTGGTACTTTTTCTCAGTTTTTTCGATCTCCCTTCTTTACCACCCTAGAAATGATATATAGTGATAAAATATTTAATTAGTCAATATTATGTTTTGTAAAATTCTCGATATATATACCAATATCTGAAATATAACATCGATGCATATATCACATTTTTTTTTCTTTTTCTAATTAGTAATTTAGAGTCTTCCTCAAGAAGTTTGTGATTTACAACTTCTGTGATTGATCAATTTTTTTTTTTTGCGTGAGCTGGCACGAATGTAACACTGCAAGAAAAAAAAAATCAAACCAACTGAATATTTGTTCTTATCATTGACAAACATCAAGTTGTCACATAATATGTTAAAAATATCAGAAAAAAATATTGACAGATCATTATGAGTATGACATAACAAAACCGTCCTACAAAACTGATGTGCATATGAAATTAATTTTGAGTAAATTAATGATATAAGCTGAGGTATTAATTGTGGTAAACTTATGGATGATTGTTGTGTCATGTAAAAAGATAGATGTAATTTAGCTACAACAACCCTTGTGCTTCAATAAAAATGAACGAAAAAAGATTTTGCTTTACTTACAATACTATTTTCTGTAACACCCCGCTGTCCTATTCAAGCTTTATTCTGCATAATTAACCTAACCCGTATAATTAACGCGTATAAAAATATAAAGGGATTAAAACTGAAGACATAAATAAGACAACGACGTGTCACAGTGAAGTAACTAGTGTCATAAAATATATAAATAGGTTTTCTCAAAAGATGGCCTCATCAGTGTGGCCTAACTGATCAGAGTGCACAAGTAAGCGTAGTGTAAATAGTACAATAATATTATCCAAAATAAACCTATGAGGCTAAATTGCGCCTCATCTAACCATAGCAAAACCAAGCAAAACATCAACACAAGACTCCTGGCCAAAGAAACTGCATAAACATCAGCAAGGTGAATGCTGAGAGTTCCCACTCTGTAATCCAGCTTGCCTATGACTCAAAACTCTCCTAAACATGGATCTTCGGGCCTGCTCCATCGTTAACAGCATCTCCAAGAACTGCTTCATTGGGTAGAGCTGCTGCTGCATCTTCCTCAAGAGAGTCTAATATAGAAATAAAATATATACACAAGCATGCAAACACAAGGAGATAAGAACGACACATCCATTAAAAAGCGGGAAATGCATAAGTAGAATGATAGTAAGACAATCTGCACAAATAATCACATATATAATAAATAGAATCAAGCTACCCTCTTCCACTTACCCCATGTCTCTCAATGAGTTGTGCATCATGGCATCTTTTCTTTACTATTGTCGCTGTACTCCCCATTTCCGATAGGAATACGTATTGGCGAACCCCCTTTCAGTTAGGTTGTGTCCCCCTTTCCCGATAGGGACTCCCGCCTCCCTTTCCCGATAGAGACGGGGCGACACTAGCCTAGTCCACGAGGTATTCCCCTTTCCCGATAGGAATCCTCCTCCCCCTTTCCCGATAGGGACGTCCGTTTCTCCCTTTCCCGATAGGGAACAGAGTGGATCTAACCTACTGGGCGAGATATCCCCCATTCCTGTTAGGGATTCTCTCCACATCACATTCCCGTCAAGAATGGAGTGGTTGCTAATGCATTATCATGTTCATGCCTCCAACACCTCATAATCATATGCCTCACGTTATGTTATGCTCACATACCCAAACTTGTATCATGTTATGCAATATTTAAGTAATACAGCATTTTACACAGCATCTTATAAATATTCAATTTCACATGTTAACACATAAATCATAACTCACATATTCAACATGCATGTCATAAAGCAATCCTAGGCATGTTACTATCCTCATGTGACATATACAACATAATTCACAAATAAGCATATTTATCAGACAGTCAGATTTAATAATAATAAATCCTAAGTTGATTGATGGGTCTACCACGCCTATCCTTAGATGTGACACACCGTAACCCCTATCCTTAGGTGTTACTGTCATCAACCTCTAGTAGGGCTTAGGTCACCCTACACATGCCAAACAATCATTTCTACTACACATAACCCAATGAAAGTGCATTTTTTCTCGCACCTGGAATTCAGAGTGCTTTGAACCACGAGCGGACACTGAACCACCACCACGGACTCACGAACAAATAATCAAACACTCCTCACACCAATCTTATTTCGAGAAGGACCAATAAAAATGGAAGCAAAAATATTAGAGAATCTCACTACAAGATCATGGTTTTCACTCAAGAAGGAGTAGAAGAATTTCTAACTTTTCTCTCACTTTCTCTCTCTAGAACTCCAGAGCTTTTCTCTCTAAAACTTCTCACCCATGGAACTTATGAATCCTCAAGGTGTTGCCTTCTATTTATAGGCAAATCTAAGGACATGTGCTACTTTCCTATGGTACCACTTGTCATAATCTTGTGGTACTATAAATGCTAGCCACACATACTAATCCTATCCTTATCCATCCACTTCATCCATTCTTATCTCTATCCTTATCCATCCAACTTATCTACAAAGACACTTGTCATCATTTTGTGGCGCTACTTGGATCAATACTAGCCACAAAAATTCATACTTATCCTTTATGACTCACCATCCTTATCTTTATTCATTCTTAGCCACATATCCATCCATCTATATTGTTAAGACACTTGTCACATTCTTGTGGTACCAAGGTTCAAACTTATCCATAATGACTCATCAATCCTATCCATTAGAACACTTCTCAAATAATTGTGGTTCCGCTAATTCTAGCCACACACATTAATCCATTCTTATCCTTAAGACACATGTCTAATAACTATGGTGCTACTTGGATTATTGCTAATCACATAATTAGTTCAATCTTATCCTTCCACCTAATTCAAGCTTATCCATAATTACTCATCATTCTTGCCATTAATTTTATATACTTATCACATAATCACTTAACTAAGTCAATTAACAAAGTTTAGGATGCAAATAGAATTTTTATGGAAAAGGGTAAAATAGTCATTTAATTATTTAATGGCTTTTTAGTAATTTCAAAAGATTAGTAAGGGTAAATAGTAATTGCGAATATTCTAGAAATTTCTAGGGCATTTTGGTAATTATCTAAACTATTAAGGACAAAATAGTAATTTCGAATATTCTAGAAGTTTCAAGGATACTTTGGTAATTATTTACAATTATTAAGGATAAAAATGGGATTTCATAAATTAAGGGTATTTTGTTAATTTCATAAAAGTAGTAAGGGTAAAATGGTAATTTTACATATAAAGGTATTTCTGTAATTTTATCAAAGTAATAAGAAAATTCCAAGTGTCACGTAAATTAAGTTTATCGAGAATTTAATATTCCGCGTGACTAAATTATTCTAAAAATTTGAGATGTTATATTTCCACCTCCCTAAAAAAATTTAGTCAGAAATCACGTGCACTGAAAATAATTGTGGGTACTGTTGATGAATCTCACTCTCACGCTCCCAAGTCATATCACCCGTAATATCATCCCACAGAACCTTAACCAGGGGAATAGTTTTACCACGAAGTTCCTTCATCCTCCTATCCAAAATCCGTACCGGTAATGCTTCGTACTCTAAGTTCTCTTTCAATTGTATTGGCTCTGGTTCAAGTATATGAGATGGATCGGGAAAATATTTGCGACGTTGAGAAACATGAAAAACATCATGGAGTCTAGAAAGATTAGGTGGCAAAGCAATGTGATAAGCTACTGGGCCAATCCTACGAAGAATTTGGAAAGGTCCGATGAATCTAGGGGTTAGTTTCCGAGATTTGATGGCTCTGCCAATTCCAGTTCTAGGTGTCACTCTCAGAAAAACATGATCTCCTTCTTGGAATTCTAAAGGTCTTCTCCATTTATCGCTATAACTCTTCTGCCTATCCTGCGCTGCCTTCATCTTTTCTCTAATCTTCCTAACTTGTGCAGTGGTTTGTTGTACCAGTTCTGATCCTAATACTTGGTTATCTCCCGTTTCAAACCAACACAACGGGGTTCTACACTTCCTTCCATACAATGCCTCAAAAGGCGCCATACCTATACTTGAGTGAAAACTGTTATTATAGGTAAACTCCACTAAAGGCAACAATTCATCCCAACTCCCCACGTGCTCCAATACGCAAGCTCTCAACAAATCCTCGAAGGTTTGAATTGTTCGTTCTGACTGACCATCCGTTTGAGGATGATAAGCTGAACTTAATCTTAACTTAGTCCCTAAGGCTCGTTGCAATTCATTCCGGAATCTAGACGTGAATCTAGCGTCTCTATCACTGATGATGCTCGAAGGAACACCATGCAACCTTACAACTTCCTTGATATAAATCTGAGCCAACCTCTCCAAAGGATACTTTTCTCCGATTGGAATGAAATGAGCACTCTTAGTCAATCGGTCAATGATTACCCATATTGCATCAAACTTCTTAGGTGTTCTTGGTAATCCTACTACAAAGTCCATTGCTATTCCATCTCACTTCCATTCGGGAATATCCAAAGATTGCAATAATCCTGCTGGCATTCTATGCTCAATCTTAGCTTTTTGACACACCAAACAAGACAAAACAAAGTTTGCTATGTCTTTTTTCATACCAGGCCACCAAAACATCTTCTTCAAGTCTTGATACATCTTAGTGGTGCCCGGATGAAAACTAAGCTTACTCCTATGGGCTTCTTCCAAAATCATCCTCCGAAGTTCGGTGTCATGGGGAACACAAACTCGGTCTCCAAACCTTATCACTCCATCTGCCTTGATGTCAAACTTAGAAGTCTCTCCATCCTTCATCGAATTCTTTATCTTAACCAACTGATCATCAAGTCCTTGCTTCTCCTTTACTTCTCGCAAAAATTCATTGGTCACTACAAGCTGCCCCAAACACATCTTGTTCTTATACAATTGGACTCCCAAATTCAGGTCTCTGAATTGTTCTACCAACTCCAACTCCTTGATCATCAAAGTTGACACATGTAGGGATTTCCTACTTACAGCATCAGCTACAACATTAGCTTTTCCTGGATGGTATTGCAGCTCAAACTCATAATCCTTAATAAACTCCATCCACCGCCGTTGTCTCATATTCAACTCCTTTTGATCAAACAAGTATTTCAGGCTTTTATGATCACTAAATACCGTGAACTTAGCTCCATAAAGATAGTGCCTCCAAATCTTCAATAAAAAAATAATGGCTGCAAGCTCAAGATCATGGGTAGGGTAGTTTCGTTCATGAATCCTTAGTTGTCTTGACGCATAAGCTACAACTCTCCCTCCTTGCATTAGAACACAACCCAACCCTTGGTAAGATGCATCACAATATACTTCAAATTCTCTTAAAGGATCAGGTAAGACTAACACAGGTGATGTGGTCAACCTATTCTTTAATTCCTGAAAACTCTCTTCACACTTGTCAGACCACACGAAAGGGTTCTCCTTTCTCGTCAACTGGGTCATTGATAAGGCTATCTTCGAGAATCCTTCTATGAATCTTTTATAATATCCAGCCAATCTAAGGAAACTCCTAACCTCACTCACAGTTTTGGGTCTTTCCCACTTAGTGACAGCTTCTACCTTCGAGGGATCTACAGCAATTCCATCCCTATTGATCATATGCCCAAGAAATTGCACTTTTTCAAGCCAGAACTCACACTTTGACAGTTTAGCATAAAGCTGTCTGTCTTTCAAAATCTGAAGTATGGGTCTAAGATGCTCCACATGCTCTTCTGCGGTACGCAAATAAATCAATATGTCATTAATGAAGACGACTACAAATTTATCTAAGAAGGGTCTAAAGATCCGATTCATGTAATCCATGAATACTGCCGGAGCGTTAGTCACACCAAATGGCATAACTAAGTACTCATAATGTCCATATCTAGATCTAAAGGCAGTCTTAGGAATATCTTCTTTCTTGACCCTAATCTGATGATAACCAGATCTTAGATCAATTTTTGAAAATATTGTTGCTCCCTTCAATTGATCCATCAAATCATCTATTCTAGGCAAAGGGTATTTGTTCTTAATCGTTACCCGGTTAAGTTGCCTATAGTCAACACACATCCTTGCAGATCCATCCTTCTTCTTTACAAACAGCACCGGCGCTCCCCATGGTGAAACACTGGGTCTAATAAATCCCTTCTGGGTTAGGTCATCTAATTGAGACTTTAACTCTGCTAATTCTGCTGGGGACATTCTATAGGGTGCTATGGATATTGGTCCTGTACCAGGGATAAGATCTATGGCAAATTCTACCTCTCTTTCTGGGGGTAATCCTGGGATATCATCTGGAAATACTTCTGGAAATTCTCGCACTATAGGCAAAGAGTCAATGTTAGGAGTATCCTTAGCTTCCATAGAAAATAACATCACATACTTCTGAGAGTTACCACTAAAAGTAAATTGATTTTCATTGGCAGATACCATACAAGGTTGTTCAGGAAAAGTAAGGGTCTTACGGGAACAATCTAGTAAAATGTGGTTAGCGGCAAGCCAGTCCATTCCTAGAATAATATCTAAGTCTTGCATAGGTAGGAAAACAAGGTCTACTAAGAAATTCCTATTTTCTATTGTGATTGGGCATTTAAGGCAAACAGAAACAGTAGTTAAAGGATCACTAGTAGGAGTAGAAACTACCAGTTTACAAGGCAAAGAGGAAACAGACAATTTCAAATGATCCACACATGCAAGTGAAATGAAAGAATGGGTAGCCCCAGAGTCAAACAACACTGATAAGAGTTTACCAGAGACTAGACACATACCCTGTATCAGATCCGGCGATTGAGAGGACTCGGCTCCCTTCACAGTAAACACTCTCCCCGTAGCCTGAGGTCTGCCTGCACTGGCTCCTCCTCCTCGTCCTGCACCACCACGTCCCGCACCATTTCTGGCTCCTCTTCCTCCACGTCCTTCTGTAACAGGTCTGTTTGCAGCTCTGTGTCCACTCCAGCAATCCTTCGCCAAGTGACCCATCCGTCCACACTGATAACATTGCTTCGATTCTATTCCACTTGCTGTCACCGTACAATCCTTGATAAGATGTGGACCTCCACACCTAAAACATCCCTGAGTTCTCACCACGCCCAAAGACTGCAGTAACATTAGGTGTCTTGCGGCCTGAGTGTAGGGTCGGCTACGCCTGGCGATATCTTCCTCCACCATGTCTACCTCCACCTTGATGTGCACCTCCCCTCGTGCTACCCCCACTCCTGATAGGTCCACCACTTCTCTGTTGATCTCTCTCTCTATCCATACTCTCAAGCTCCATGCACTGCTCTACTAACACTGGAAATCTTGTTATCTTCAATGGTGCTATAGCCCGACGTATCTCATATCTCAACCCATCCTGGAATCTCTGACACATCCACAACTCGCTAGGATGCAAGCGATAAAATTCTGAGTACTTCAGTAACGCCTCAAACCGTGTAGCATAATCACCTATAGTCATGTTTCCTTGTTTTAAACTCTCAAATTCCTTCTCTTTTTCCTTACGGTTTAGCCTTGGAAAGAATTTCTCCAAAAAACTTTCCTTAAACAGTTCCCAGTTCACTTCATGTCCCTGTTCCTCCAATAACCTTTTCTTGCCCCTTCACCAAGACTCTGCATTACTAATTAGCATAAAAGAAGCAAAAGATACCTTCCTCTCCTCACGAGTATTCATAGCCACAAAGATCTTCTCAATCTCCTGTATCCATTTCTCAGCTCATTCGGGGTTAAATCCCCCATCAAACTGTGGAGGGTTTGCCTTTCGAAAATTCGTCATACTACTATCATCACTTCTTTCCTCCCTCCTAGTCTGAGCAGCCTGCAAAAACTGAGTATTCTGCTGTGCTTACTGAAGCATAGCGGTGGCCAAATCCCTGACAGAACGCAAGGTCTCATCTGAGTTATTACCTCCTCCAACACGAGAGGTCTCTCCATTCCCCTGTCATGCTTCGTTCACTCTCTCACGTACTGGTCTACCGCGACGAGCCATGAAGTCCTGGAAAGAAATCATCAGCTCGAGGTTCATAAGATATAAAGAATCATAGAAATATATGTCATATATCTTATGAATTGATAATTGGTCACCTTTATTTAAGGTAATAAAGATAACACAGACACTCTACCCAACTTCTAAAGATAGTCATATTCGGTGGGAATACGACTAGACTCGGCCAGAATTAACATCCTAAATGACCTCACAGTCCGGTTAGGGCCGAACTGCTCTGATACCACAAATGTAACACCCCGCTGTCCTATTCATGCTTTATTCTGCATAATTAACCTAACCCGTATAATTAACGCGTATAAAAATATAAAGGGATTAAAACTGAAGGCATAAATATGACAACGACGTGTCACAGTGAAGTAACTAGTGTCATAAAATATATAAATAGGTTTTCTCAAAAGATGGCCTCATCAGTGTGGCCTAACTGATCAGAGTGCACAAGTAAGCGTAGTGTAAATAGTACAATAATATTATCCAAAATAAACCTGTGAGGCTAAACTGCGCCTCATCTAACCATAGCAAGACCAAGCAAAACATCAACACAAGACTCCTGGCCAAAGAAACTGCATAAACATCAGCAAGGTGAATGCTGAGAGTTCCCACTCTGTAATCCAGCTTGCCTATGACTCAAAACTCTCCTAAACATGGATCTTCGGGCCTGTTCCATCATTAACAGCATCTCTAAGAACTGCTTCATTGGGTAGAGCTGCTGCTGCATCTTCCTCAAGAGAGTCTAATATAGAAATAAAATATATACACAAGCATGCAAACACAAGGAGATAAGAACGACACATCCATTAAAAAGCGAGAAATGCATAAGTAGAATGATAGTAAGACAATCTGCACAAATAATCACATATATAATAAATAGAATCAAGCTACCCTCTTCCACTTACCCCATGTCTCTCAATGAGTTGTGCATCATGGCATCTTTTCTTTACTATTGTCGCTGTACTCCCTATTTCCGATAGGAATACGTATTGGCGAACCCCCTTTCCATTAGGTTGCCGTCCCCCTTTCCCGATAGGGACTCCCGCCTCCCTTTCCCGATAGAGACGGGGCGACACTAGCCTAGTCCACGAGGTATTCCCCTTTCCCGATAGGAATCCTCCTCCCCCTTTCCCGATAGGGACGTCCGTTTCTCCCTTTCCTGATAGGGAACAGAGTGGATCTAACCTACTGGGTGAGATATCCCCCATTCCCATTAGGGATTCTCTCCACATCACATTCCCGTCAAGAATGGAGTGGTTGCTAATGCAATATCATGTTCATGCCTCCAACACCTCATAGTCATATGCCTCACATTATGTTATGCTCACATACCTAAACTTGTATCATGTTATGCAATATTTAAGTAATATAGCATTTTACACAGCATCTTATAAATATTCAATTTCACATGTTAACACATAAATCATAACACACATATTCAACATGCATGTCATAAAGCAATCCTAGGCATGTTACTATCCTCATGTGACATATACAACATAATTCACAAATAAGCATATTTATCAGACAGTCAGATTTAATAATAATAAATCCTAAGTTGGTTGATGGGTCTACCATGCCTATCCTTAGATGTGGCACACCGTAACCCCTATCCTTAGGTGTTACTGTCATCAACCTCTAGTAAGGCTTAGGTCACCCTACACATGCCAAACAATCATTTCTACTACACATAACCCAATGAAAGTGCATTCTTTCTCCCACCTGGAATTCAGAGTGCTTTGAACCACGAGCGGACACTGAACCACCACCACGGACTCACGAACAAATAATCAAACACTCCTCACACCAATCTTATTTCAAGAAGGACCAATAAAAATGGAAGCAAAAATATTAGAGAATCTCACTACAAGATCATGGTTTTCACTCAAGAAGGAGTAGAAGAATTTCTAACTTTTCTCTCACTTTCTCTCTCTAGAACTCCAGAGCTTTTCTCTCTAAAACTTCTCACCCATGGAACTTATGAATCCTCAAGGTGTTGCCTTCTATTTATAGGCAAATCTAAGGACATGTGCTACTTTCCTATGGTGCCACTTGTCATAATCTTGTGGTACTATAAATGCTAGCCACACATACTAATCCTATCCTTATCCATCCACTTCATCCATTCTTATCTATCCACTTCATCCATTCTTATCTCTATCCTTATCCATCCAACTTATCTACAAAGACACTTGTCATCATTTTGTGGCGCTACTTGGATCAATACTAGCCACAAAAATTCATACTTATCCTTTATGACTCACCATCCTTATCTTTATGCATTCTTAGCCACATATCCATCCATCTATATTGTTAAGAAACTTGTCACATTCTTGTGGTACCAAGGTTCAAACTTATCCATAATGACTCATCAATCCTATCCATTAGAACACTTCTCAAATAATTGTGGTTCCGCTAATTCTAGCCACACACATTAATCCATTCTTATCCTTAAGACACATGTCTAATAACTATGGTGCTACTTGGATTATTGCTAATCACATAATTAGTTCAATCTTATCCTTCCACCTAATTCAAGCTTATCCATAATTACTCATCATTCTTGCCATTAATTTTATATACTTATCACATAATCACTTAACTAAGTCAATTAACAAAGTTTAGGATGCAAATAGAATTTTTATGGAAAAGGGTAAAATAGTCATTTAATTATTTAATGGCTTTTTAGTAATTTCAAAAGATTAGTAAGGGTAAAATAGTAATTGCAAATATTCTAGAAATTTCTAGGGCATTTTGGTAATTATCTAAACTATTAAGGACAAAATAGTAATTTCAAATATTCTAGAAGTTTCAAGGATACTTTGGTAATTATTTACAATTATTAAGGATAAAAATGGGATTTCATAAATTAAGGGTATTTTGGTAATTTCATAAAAGTAGTAAGGGTAAAATGGTAATTTTACATATAAGGGTATTTCTGTAATTTTATCAAAGTAATAAGAAAATTCCAAGTGTCACGTAAATTAAGTTTATCGAGAATTTAATATTCCGCGTGACTAAATTATTCTAAAAATTTGAGATGTTATATTTTCTCTAAGGATCTTAACCAGATCTTGGCTCTTCCTCTTGAATGTTAGTCATCATGTCTTTCGCTCTATAAGATTGATTTTTCTTATATCATGAAATAACTCTCTTCACAACAATTTGTGCTTTATAACCTGATGTTGTTCATGTTTATATAGGGGATATAGGGGAGAAAACTGCTAATGTAAAATGTGTTGTTAGTACAAGTGTTTTTTTTTACTCATCTTGTACAAGTGTTAAAAAATTGGTTTTAATAAACAAAGAAGAAATCTGTTAATTATTGTAGTGAGATAATTTGTACTGTACATGTACGTTAGTGATTAAAGATATTCACATTATTGTCCACAGTTTGGCAATATTTTAAATTATTTCTTTTTTGACAATTAGTGGAAAATTTCATAAAAAATAAAGATATAAATAATTTTTGTAGAAATTAATAATAAATAATTTGTGTTAAAAACATTTCCACTTATCACATTTCCCTTCAATTCCACTGTCCAAATTTGCTTTAATCATTAAATTTCTGAAAATTGAGAATATTGAAATAACTTTAATCATTAAATTTCTGAAAATTTTATATTCTTTTGCTTTTATAATTTTTTATGATAGATATATGGCTCCTAGTAACGGTTACATTTGAATATAATCATTAGTGCATTTTAATATAAGAATTTAAATTTTTTTAATATATTACGAAATGAGTTTCTTTGAAAAGAATTTATTATAAAAATGATGCAAAATCTGAAATTAATGATTTAATATACTAGTAAATAAGATTTTAATAAAAGATGACACTGAGAACTTAATAAAGAGAGAGATTCAATTAATTACCAATTATAATATTATATTTATTTTTTTCTTAAGTTTATAAATTTATAAGTTATAATAATCATTAAAGACTAAAATTTTATTAAGTTATAATATTATATTAAGTTATAATATTATATAATTTTTAAAAAAGAATCATTAAAGATTGTTCATAAAAAAGACTCATTAAAGAGTAAAATTTTGATTATATTTTATTTATTTATATTTTTAATAATATTTATCAATGATTGTTGGCTATGCATATATAAGTTGATGATTTCTACATTAAAATTACTTAAATTGCAGGCGTAACTGAACAATAGATTAAATGTGTTTTATAATGTATAGAAAATATAATATTTTTAACCAACCTCAGAGAAAATATATATAATATCTTTGGTAACACAATTCTCCCCAAAGAAAAGAACCCGAGCTCTATTCCAACAGTCGCCCAGTTAGTAGGCAGCTGAACCCATTGTGAAAAAACTAGACGTCTCGCTGCCGACTCGGGGATTGTTCTCATGGCGGCCCAAAAGGATCTAAGCCGTGGAACCTTGGGGCGCCCATCGGGGTCAAAGACCGTAATTACGGTAGGTTACCATAAAAAGCATAATACATAATATTTTTGTAAATTACAGAATTAAATTCACTTTAATTTTAAAATCATAAACATACATTGAATAGAATTTATTTTTTACCTTATTTAATTAATGACTATATTTATATAATCTTTCTTCATTAAAGATAGATTTTATTATATTTATTTAAATTATATTCCCTTGACTTTAAATTTAATTAAAAATTTTCTATGTTAATATTATATATAATTATAATTTTGTGTATTTTAATACTATAATTATAAATTATAAAGAATTCGTTTTATCTATTATGTTGCATAATTATGTTTTCGGGTAAACAAGTGCAGCATAACATAAGAAGTGAAAATTTAAAAGATTGTGCACATGAATTCATGAATTTTTATATCTAGTAGTGATATCAAGTAGAAAATAATATTCCAAATTAATGTATGATAAGCCAACTTATTCGGGATATAGATTTAGCCTCATTATTGATAAAGGTCACACCATCGATAAAATATTTGTTCACCTTAAATGTGCTCTCAATGAAAAGGTTGAAATATAAGAAAACACAAGAAGTAAGGTTGAATAGTGTTTTAAATAATTTTACGAGCTTTCTAAAACACTGTCTTACTAAAGTTTGCAATACTAAATCGCCGTTAGCTAGCGTATGAATTGTTGTTAGTGTACGTATGTTTAACTTCAAAGATCAATGATCGGGCAAAACTAAGTGGTAGATAAAAATGTTAAGCGCAAATCAACCCCTGGTTAGCAAACAATATATAATTAAAGCAAACAAAAAGGAGACAAGACACATAAGTTTATACAGGTTCGCCCTCAAACTAAGAACTATGTCTTGTCCCTTCTCCTGAAGGAATTCACTAATCAAGTTGATTACAATCAGTATTGAACCTTCTTGCCAACTCACACGTCACAGTAGAATCCTGGCCAACTGCCAATAGCGCTGGCTATTACTAAACTATCACTAGCACTTTCTTGAGGAATCACTAGTGAAAGTGTTCCGCCTAATTTTATATAGCATTTCAGTAGCAAACACTAGTGAAAGTGGTGCCATTTATTAAATAATCTGGTGTAGTGTATCCTAGTTACAACCCCTCTACTGAACAATCTGGTTGTCTAACATGTCTAATTAGAATCCTGGAAAACTGTTTCTCTACTGAACATTCAAGTAGATTCCTAATAGACACAAGAACCTTCTGGCCAATCTGGCATGTTCTTGCTGTTACAAACTGTTACTAGCAAATGCTAGGTTTGTGTTGAAGAGTAGATGCACTCTCAACAATAATACAACTCAGATAACTGTCAACAAGAGAAAATATTCATTTAAGATCTTGAATGAAATAACTCTCACAAAGAGGATAAGCAATTAAGCTTTGAATAAATAAATGAAAGAATGTGAAATAAATTCGGCAGAGCTTTTGCAATAAATTTTTTCTCTTCGTCACTCTTATTCTTTATTCTTCTTGTGTTTATAGCCAATGATGAGGATGATCGTTGATGACCGTTGAGACCCACTTAGACTCATCTTCATATTTGTTGGTGTTTCCTTTTGCTATAGTAGCATTGCTTTACAAAACTAGCCTAGGGGCATTTTTTCAGAAGAAAGGTGTACTTGTTTTGCACCAGCTGTACCACAGTATAGGGCTTGCTACTAAACTTTCCCTTTTCACAATGCATATCTCTGAAGATTTTGAAATTACTCTTTGTCTTTGTCAATCCAAAGAGTACTAGGTAGATGCTGCTTACAATGTAAATCTTCAAGGTAGAATTAAGAACTAACTAGAAAAAACTTGTTCCTCACACATTCCAAATAGAAAGGGAACACTTGCCAGCTCACATCGTGCAGACACACACTTCCTTGAACAGTTACCAAATGCAATCTTTCTTTCTTGTAACAATGTTGACATGCATTTCTCTTTGAGTACCGGACACAAAGTCTTGTGGCCATAAATATGTGTCTTATAAAAATCTCTTCAAGATTTTTCTAAGACATTCTATCTGCACACTTATACAAACTTGGTTAAATACTCTAAGACAAATTTTTCCGTTACAAATATCTTTGCTATCATCAAAATTTACTTGGGATCAAATATTATATTCATCTTGTTTTAACAATATCCTCATTTTTTATGATGATAAACCTTTGTTTTGTTGAACAATTTTCCTTAATAACTTTCACATAAAAGCTCCCCCCGAGCAAAAGCTTGGGAGTTTGAAAATAATTTCATAAGGTATTTTAGAGAAATAGTATTTTAAGAGAAACAGTATTTTAATCAACATAGTAAGGTGCCAATTTATAACATATGCGTAGATGTTAAATGCTATCTTTTGCAATGAATTTTCAAAAATATATATCAATGTAGCTCATTTTCAAATCATATGAATTTTCAAAAAGCATATCATATCAATGCTAAACTTAATTTTGTCATAGAATGGTCATGAATCAAAATATGAATATGCATTCAATCCATTGCATGTATTCATGATGCCTAGAATAACATTCTAGTCATGCCAATATCACATGTTATAAGCAAACAATTAGCAGTCAGACATATACTCTAACCTCTTTTAAAAGGACTTTTGGACTTATAGACTCCTGCTGACCCTGTTTTACCGTCGGAGCTATGGAGAAAGGAAGAGTCGCGAAGAACGTGTTGAAGAACCGTCATCATACCGAAAGGGTGTCGTGATTCCATTTAATTATGTCTTTTATGGATTCGTATTTTGATTCTTGTTGTTTTATATTATTGCTAGGGTGATGCGGGATCTTTTAATAAGGGTGATGGAGGATCTTTTACTATGTCTTTGATAGTTATTTAATTGCTATTATGAGTTTGCTATTATCCCATTGAATGTATTGTTCTTAGTGTGCTTAATCCCATAGGGTTTGACTAATCCTTAATAAGTTAATTAAATGGAGTCAATCATATCATAGTTAGCCAACGGAACTCAAGGAATAATTGGACTCCCTAATTATGCCAGATCAAGGATAATTTCTTGTTTCTAATCTGTTATTGGATTAACAATCTCACTGTGGCTTAATGCTCTTTTTGCTAATTGTCTTGCATGTTCATTGGGGGTAATAGTTAGGAATAAAAATTGTTAATATTGCATGATCATTGGGTATTAATAAAAATAGAGTGGGAGATTAGCTTTCGAATAGGGAATATAGCTTGTAATAGTTAGTTGGTAAATTCAAGTACTAAGTGTTAGTGTACTAGGTTCCCCTAGGCTTTTGATAATTGAATTCATTTAACACCCCGTTTCCGAAGTGCTACAGTGCAACCCAATCTAATGCTGAAAACATTTTATGTTTGTATGCTTTCAGTTAAAGAGTACTCTTATGTATTTCGCAATGGAAAAATAGGAGTATTTTTTTTTTTCATTTTCTTTCCTTTGAAACCCTTTTCAAAATGAGACATAGAGCACTACAGTTTTCTAAATGATGCCAATTCAGACTTTTACAAATATCAGAGTATAATGCATCACAAAATAATACTTCACATAACATAATCATTTCGCACTAAGGTGAGGTTTTCTGAAAAGAGTAATTACACAAATAACAACGACATTACCCTAAGCTAAGCTGGCCAACAACTATAACTCTTACTGAGAAACAGCTCAGCAAGACCAAAACACGAAGCACTAAGAGGAATCTTCCTCCATTGGCTCAATCTTCAATGCTCCTGAAAGACGAAAGCGCAGCGACTCTAGAACTCCATCTGGAAGTGACATCCATAAGGATATCTGATCCTACAACAGTGCAAGGGTAAATTCTTTGTCCACGAGTTTATCATAGGCTATGTCGCATGCAAACAACATATACATATATAATACAACAACATGCTTTTATATACATATACATACTTAATAGACCGCACACAATCAGCATGGTATATCAAGCATTGCATGTAAGCAACAAAACAACCAACAGATCAACAATTGAGTCACCACAATATCAAACAATTGCATGTGAGTAGGCAAATCTATCAACAGATCAGTGATCAAGTCATCACATATCAGAAATGTGGTTAGCCATGGATGTCAATGCAGTATGACCAGTTGTGTATACACCTGCAACCTTAATAGGTCAGCAGTATGACGGGGACTACTTTCCCAACGTCCGAACAAGATAGCCTCTGCTTAGGCTTGCCACTACTTTGGCTGCCACTACTTTGGCTTGCCTCTACTTAGGCGATGCAATGTCAACTCGCCTTTTGAAGTCTGTACGACCAATCAAACGCTACGAATGACATGACAAGTCGTCTTTTGAAGTCTTTAAGACCAATCAAACGCTCTGAGTGTCGATGCTCAATGGTTAGTACGTATAGTGAACGCCCGAGTGATATCCAACAAATTCTACAATATGGCGTGCTCACCGTAGTGAACGCCCGAGTAATGTCCAAACAAATTCAACAATATGGCATGCTCACCGTAGTGAGCGCCCGAGTGATATCCAACAAATTCTACAATATGGCGTGCTCACCGTAGTGAGTGCCCGAGTCATGTTTTAATTAATCAATGTGGATCGACGAACCCTCACTCACTCAACTTAGTGGGTTTCCAAAACTCAATTACTAAGAGTTCAACACAGGACACAAAGTTCAGGTGTTCAATTGCGGAACGCTAGTCCCAATCTTAGATCAGAACTCTAGGCACGTAATGCGGAACGCTAGGCTCAACTTTTAGGTTAAGATACTAGGCAAGCCATATGGAACACTAGGTCCAATCCTTAATCAAGAAGAAGCGCACGCAAGCAGGACATTAAGTCCCAACACAGGACACATGGCCCATATGCTCAATAGGAACACTAGGTTCCCTATGTTTTATTCTTTCGAAATCTCGAATCATGAAATCTCTTTCTCAGTTCTTGTATCACTCCTATGTATCTGAAAATACCTTTTAGTTCTAGATCGTTGAAACCCTAGTTGTGCTAAATAAAACACTGGAAGAATTCCCAGGAATGAGAGGTGGTGCGAACACTCTTAATTACCAAGTCTTTCCAAGCCAGAATTTTCTCAGGCGCATCTTTTAACTCAACTGTTTTCGTAATTGTACTATTTATTTCAAGTTCTTTTCTCCACTATTATTCCATTGAAATTTCCTTGCAAGCTTTGGCTAGTTGTACTAAAACCCTCATGCTTACTTTTAAATCAAAATGCCCTTAGCAATTTGTTTACGAAATCAGAATTCGGCTTGTGGAATCGCATCAGATTTACTGATGTAAATCGTCAACCAATAGCAGTCGATCAACGCATTGTTAATTAATCCATTATCAACAATAATATTTTTCATATTCCGATTCAATGCCAAGTTCCAATGAAATCCAAGGTGATTCAAGGAAAACAATACAACTCATAATGCCACGCAGGGCCACGAACATGCTACATATTATCATCAATTTCAAGTCCAATTAAATCAATCAAGTACGATTTAAGTCACACAATACAATTCAGTCTTGCCACACAGGGCCAAATCAATACACGGCAGTTCATGCTACAGCATCTCAACAGCACATAGTAATACTACACAAGGCGAAAAGCCCAAACTCATTATGTAAGAATTTCCCTTACCGTGGGCACTTTAACAATCCAAGCAAGGTAAATTTGAACTATCGTCAAGTTGTACCTCGCGCGTATCCTAACAACACAAGTTTCAATCAATTAAACCAAAACTCAAGCTCTAATACCCCTAGGGCAGCCACGATGCTAAAGTTCTTAAGGCCTAAGAATTACTCACTTACTCTCATTTGGTTCACACCTAGTCATATGTGATGGAACAATTTCAAACCATGCAAGTTTTCAAACTTTTTCAAAAGCTACACACTTAGAAAATACCAAAACACAAAACTTACCAATTGGAATAATGTTTTACCAAATGAATAGTGTTTTCCAAACTTTGGACATATTTTTAAGGTATCAAAACAAAGAAACAATTTGAGAAACAAAAGCCTTTTGGTTTTAATTATAAACCTTTAACTATACTCCAAAATTTATCCCAAAATCAAACCTCCTTGTATAGTTTTACCAAATCCGTTTTCTATACCCTTTTATAACACACTTAAGGCTTGAAATCAACTAAAATTTTACCTTAAATATCTTTATCAATTTCGGCCAAATAAAGATCAAAACATAACCAAGTTTTTCAATCCTATTTAAAACACTTAACATACTAAACTTTATGGATTCAAGCCATAACCAAAAACCAATTTCTTTACCACTTTAATACAACTAAAGACAAGTTAAAACTCACACAAATCTTGTTCATAAATCACTATTTTTACTACTCCAAAACAGCCCCAAAATTTATTTTATTTCAACCTATTTTTCAAAGCTTTAAACATACAAATCTTTATAGATTTAAAGTCCTAATCAAAAACCAACTTCCAAATCACTTTGATACACTTAAGAACAAATAAAAACATCATCAAAACTATATTAATGAGCCATGGTTCCAGCCCCCATTTACAAGCAAATTCATTTTTCCAAAACCTTGTAAACATGCTTATATGATTAGTATCCAACATACAACTTATAAACCTTCAAGAACTAACTCCAAGACCACAAAATCAAGCCAAGAATGAACCCCCTAACAACCCCTAGCATTCGGCCAGACCTCAACGTTAGGGTTCTCAAATTTTTAAATACTCTAATCATGCTTAATCATGGAGGAAAACAAAGGGTTATAAGACTAATCATGCTAATCTAGCAAAGTCTAACACTTTAGCTGAAAAACAACTCTTAAATCAATGAGATCTCATCCGTGGCAGCCATGAGAAGAGGAAAATGAGTTAGAACACTTACTAACAAGATTGGTGATGGTTGATCAAAGATTAAGAAGAAAGGATGGAAGGTTGAAGCTTAAACATCAAATTCCTTCAAAAAATAAAACAAAATAATGAGAAACAACTCTAGAACCATGAAAGTTCATCCATGGCAGACATGGAGAAAAGGAAAATAAGCTTACCACAATGATGGAGATGATTGAACAAGAAGGAAGGAGAAAGGATTAGGATTTAGTTTCCAAAATCACAAGATTAAGCACCTAAATCAACTTTCTCTTTCTAGGGTTTTTTTTTTCAAGCTTTCCAAAATGAAAGGAAACTGAAATGGACCAGCCAAATGGAGAAGGAGCCACGAAATTTTAGGGACAAGGATGGAAGAAATTTGGTCATTTACTTGGAAACTAACCAAACTAGTTACAAACTAACTAAACTAACTTAACAAACTAACTACCCATTACTTCCTAAACCAATCAAAATGCTTCCTTCAAAATTGTAGGCTACAAGCACATGGCTGGCCTCCCATTGGTCCATGTGTGGCAGCCATTTGCTCAAAATATCTCAGGGTTTCGCTACGACGCGTTTTTGCTCAACCGGGTGCATGACGTTACTCGTATATTAGGTTTTAATACAAAAAATTCCAAAAATAATTCTAATTATGACCCCAACCCAAAATTACTAATGTTTCTCGCGACATGAGAAAAGTACTCATGTTTCTCGTTTACTCGAAATGCAAACCGAAACGTCGCAATTAGGCAGTCTCAAGGCATAGAAAACACCCTAAATATTTTCTGATGCCCAAAAATCATAGAAAAATTCCAATAAATCATAAATATTGGAAAATGCTAAGATCTCAAATTTTATAAAATTTGGATCACGTTTGGGCATATTTCAGGTAGAAACACACACAATAGCCTAGTTACGGCAGAATTCAATAGAATTCTCGCAGCGTAATAAAAACTGTAAATTAGTGAGGATCACTAATTTCAATTTCTCTTATTAACTAGGTATTATTCAAACAATAAAATTATCAAGACAAAATCTTTAAAATCATAGTCATATTAAATATGACATAAAACAGACAATTAATACAATAACTAGATAATAAAAATCCAAACCATGACTTAAAGTATTTATTAAATCCTGAAAATTATTTCTCTTTCAATAAAATAATTTTCTTTAATCAAACAACAATCTTTCACATTTTTCGATATTAATTCATATTAAAAACAGTATACGTCTACACTGTCTCTTAATCTGAATTAATTTCTAAAACAGTAAATTGTTTATAATAAATCTTTGTTGTTTTTCGTACTTTTAACAAACCATTGAGGTGATCAATCTCCATGATTTATTTTCAAGTAGCTGGAACTATAAAATAATTTTCATAAAAATTGGAATGTTACATTACCACCCTCCTTAAAAAAAATTCGTCCCCAAAAATTAACTTAAAAATCAAAATTCGGAAAATTATAAGTTAATACTAAAAACATATCATAAATTTGAACCTTGAAATTCAATACAACATAATAATTATTACACTCAAACAATCAAACACAAAGCATACATTTTATTCATATATCCTTACTAAAGTAAGGCACTACATTATCAACTTAAATGTCTACAAAACACAGTACTACGCGTCCATGTTGAAGAAGTCCTCGCTAATGACGCTTTATTCCAAACTACGATCTCTACTCCATCATGATCACAAACACAATCACGACGACACTGGGTTACGGCTACATACTAACACCAACGAAACTCTACTAACACAAAAGCCAACATCAAATCTCTTTAATTTTAAAAATATCTAATTTCTAAAAATAACACAAAGCAAGAGTTAATTTGTATAAACCACAAATTGATCTCTTCAAGACTCGACCTTCTCAAGAACATTATGGTTCTTTTGAGATTAGGTTTTTCATTGCCTTAAAATCATCAAGACACACTTAATTCAAAGTCTAAAATTTAAATCAAACACCAACAACAACAAAATTACTACGAACCTTTTATTAAACTTGAAATCTAGCCTCACACATATAAAACTTGGTTTTCCAAAAGAAAACAAGTTCAAAAGCATTTCCCAACAACACAAGATGGACTAAAAATTTTGAATTATCTTTTACAACAAAAGAAAACAAAATCTTTCCAAACTTCTACTACTAAATCATAGTTTTAACAAATACCATTTAAAAACTTAAAACTATCTTCAACGAGATCATTAACAAAGACACAAGAGTGGAAAACAAAAAAACTATGACACTCACCTAAAACCTTCCAGGAACCCGCGGTTTGGAAACATGAAGAGAGAGGAGGATTGCCACGATTAATGTAACACCCTAACTCTAATTAGGGGATTACTTAGTAATTTAATCCTGAATTAAGGAGAATTAGACTTAAAAAAAAAATTCTTTTCGCATACAGACGTCTAACAAAGAATGAGTCTCGTTCAAAGTTACTATACTTCGTTCAACTATAACTTTTTAGGATAATTCAAAGGCGTCATTCCTAAACATGCTACTAAATTAGTACACATAAATCAGAGATTTGAAAGTGGAATTTAACTTAATTAATTACAACTCTTTTTCGAAGGAATAATAAAATATAACATTTACAATTACACATTATTCACACATATTACTAGGACACAACCTAGGACTTAGGACATGACTTGTGATCCGGTTACTCAGGTCTCACAGAAAAGCAAGACCGAGCACATTCCAATGCTCTGAACCTCTTCAAATAGCTGTACCTGAAAACAACGCCCCAAAGGTGAGTTTATAAAACTCAATAACATAGACTTAGATTAAAAATACTTTTATCGTTGTTTTCAGCCATACATGGTGTGCGACGTATGGAAAATCCATCCCATAAGCATAGGTATAAATATTTATAGTACCTTAACAAATCCTCAAGACATGATATTTCAAACATCAATTACAGAGTCAAACATATGTCACAACAATCACAATGAATGTTCCCCACTTGATCCAGCTCAAGTACAAAATGAGTAAAATCCTATTAAAAAGGATAAAACCAAGGGGGCCCCCAATGGCACAAGTGGTAGCTAATCACTTACGATGGGGTTGCAGAGCGAATTGCAAACATTCCACACACAAACAATGCCTGTTATTGTGACGTCCCAAGCCATACTCACATTGGAGCCACGAGGCCTTACGAAAGGGTATGTCACTCACAGGACTTCACACAAGCAATTCAATCAATATCATTAATGAATAATGCAACACACAGCACTAGCATAATTCGAAAATGTTTGCAGTTCAAGCGCAAACATTTCGAACATATATAAGTTTCAATCAATGAGAGACAACAAGCTCGATGCAATTACCTGTAGTAAACACTAATGAATGTACCCACTTGGCAAAGCCCAAGGATCAAAATGAGCAAGGACCTATTTGTGGTCCTACCAAAGGGTCCCCGTCAACGAAAGTGACCGAAGTACACATATGACGAGTTTGCATTTCAAACGCAAAACATCCAGACACATAAACAACCAAGTTTCAATCAAAACAAGAGTCAAAACAAGGTTTCACATGCATTATTAGGATTTAATAACACATCAAATAATAATTCATTACAATTATCACAATCCCAATCAAATAACAATTCTAAACAATTTACATGTCTAATTGGGAAGTCAAACACTTAGCAATATAACCACAACTTATTTAAAAGGGGCATAAAGCCCTTCACCCATTTCAGGAAATTATAACCACTCCAAATTAGGCTAGTTCAAACGCCAATCCTCCCAAATTAATTCAGGCATATTGATCAAGGGACCAATCAAACCAAACCAAACACACATATATATATACACCAATTGGAGCTCGATGGAACTCTCAACGGTACAAACATCACACATTGGTTTAGGGGGGTTGGGGACAGAATCCAACCCTATTTCAGTCAAAACCCCGTACAAGACCATTTCAGAATAATTAATAGACTAATTATGGAACTAATAAATTTAATAGTAAAGCCTAGCACACCCTAAGGGAGGTTTTAGGGGAAGTCTATGTTACCTGAGAAATCCCAAGTTAGGGATTTGAGCTCCAAAAATCCCTTTCATGGAAATGAGTCCTCAAGCTTCAGCTTCTTCTTCTCCATAAATAAGAGCCCACATGCAAGCCCTCTTTCTTTTCGTTCCAAGCCCTAACCTCCATTGAAGTTGTTTCTCAAGCACCAATCTTCATCTTCTTCCTTTAATCCTTCATCCTTTGAGTCTTGTTCATCTTCTTCTTCTTCTCCCATTCGAGTTCCTTTCCTCCATAACTCTCTCAATCTCTCTGTTCTTTCTCTCTCTCTCGAGCTATCTCTCTCGGCCTCCCCCCTCTCTCGCATTCTGCTGCTCGCCATGAAGGGTGGTGGCTCCGCCACCAGCTCTCGCCGTCGCGGCTCAGGCCGCCGCGGCCTCTTCCCTTCCCGTCGCCACCTATCTTCTCGCCTCTCCCTTCTTCTCTTCCTCGTCTCCCTTCTTCCCTTTCTTTCCTTTCCTTTCTTCTTCTTTCTTTTTTTTTCCTGATTTTCTTTCCCCTTTGTTTGCTGCAGGTCACGAGAGGGAGGGAGTAAATGAGGAGATGAGAGGGTGTTAGGGTGGAGAGACCATAAGTGTGGTGTATGGTGGATCTAAGTCAAAGGCATAACTAAAATTTGACTTGTAAGTCCTTATTCAATTTCACAATTTAACTATAGGTCCCTAATAATATCTTGAGTAATTTTAATTAACTAAAACTACTCCTAATTAATTAGTCCCACATTTCCTAATTTATTGGGTAAAATTACTATTTTACCCTTTTTTTTATTCCAAATTTGTCTTAAATTACTAAATTAAGGCTATGAACTATTTTTATTCCTTAGGGATTAAATCCCTTTTTCACTTAGGATTCCTAATAATTAGGCTTAGGGGTTTTGGGATGTTACATTACTCCCCACCTTAGGAATTTTGTCCCCAAAATTCGCCTTAACCTTATAACCTTATCCTTATATAGGATTTGTTCTCGGTGTTTCCGCTGCGAACTCTAATCCTTCTCTGCTTCGAATGAGTAAGTTCCGTCTCTTGATCGTTCTAAATCGTCAGAATCTCGAAAAGAATTAGTAGCTACCCTAGGTCAACTGTCCGAAGAATTTGTGATTTAGCTAACCAGTTACAAAGTAAGTCTTATTCCCAATAAGATGCTTATTAAGTCAAGATGAAGTTTGTAATTGGTCAAGGAAGATCACTTCACACACCGGCTAGTGAATCTAGCGTATACACTAATATCCTTGAATTCCCATTGATTTAGCTATAACCAATACCCTAGTAGTCCCAAAACTATGGTCTAACATTCTTCCTTATGCTAGTTAATTCATCAAGGTCACTATGCCTAGGGAACTTAGGGCTCGATTACCTTCAGGGTTCCCTAAATGCAACTGAAGCATTAAGAAATCTGGCTCAATACTATCCCTTGCGGTTTTAGAAAACACTAAGGTATTTCTAATCAAGGTCCAATAGGTGCTTTAGAGGGCTTCGTGGTTATCAATCAACTTGGGATCCATTCATAATGGTTAGATCAAACAAGCTTGACTAGTTAACAAGTGTTGAGAGCCTAATCGACTATGAATGCCCATCCTAAATTGATCAAGACCGCACCGCTAAGAATCCTTACTTACCGATTCTAATTGTCGTAGAATCAAGTGGTCACGACAAAATGATTAACACAGTGTTAAACCACTCTAGGTACAATATATCCAAAGTGACCTTCTCAAAACTAATAATTGAAAATTGGTCAAGTTTACTAACACTATTAACAGTAAAGTCTCCAGTAGGAACACTTACCTTTTGAGGAACAACTATGGAATCAAATGATGGAAAAATACTAACCTAAGTTTCATAACATAGGTGAAACCAACATTGGTAGAATTTATCTTATCAGATCCATTGTAACTCAGTAGTTCTAATATTACTTCCCTGAGCCTTTCAAACAAACTAGCATCTCTAAGGGAATTCTAAGATTTTTCTAAGTGATTCTCTAGGATTTAGGACCCTAAAAACATGTACTTATGATCCTAAGAGTCCTAAAAATGTGAAAATCCACGTTTCTGCTCAAACTGGCGCATCGCGCGCATCCTAGCCCGCGTCACGATCATCTTGACTTGTTGTTGCGCGCAACGCGTGCGCCTCAACGCGCGTCACGCGCATTTCGCTCAATTGCCTCTGTTTTTTTGCGCGTCGTGCGCACCTGTGAAGCGCGTCACGCGCAGACCTGTAGAATTATGCAGAATTTTGAGTTTGACCCAATTCTAACTTCAAACTCAATTTCCACTCGATCCAAATCAATCAAAATCAAGGTAGAGACTCCACATCAAGCATTCAATACATATACATGATCAAGAGCAACCTACGGCATATTCGAATCACCACAAAACATGATTGCACACATCATAGCATACGTCAAAATGTTCATTTATTCATGGTCCCTAAGTCTCTACTCATGCATTTACCTAACCCATATCTTGAATCAAGCAAACACAAAACAGCACAAGGAAATGAAAACCCTAAACCCAATCCAATCCAAGACAAATTCATAACAATTAAGGACTCAAGAACAAGGATTCAAACATGATGAATTACAAGGAGTATTTATCCAATATCACATCATGGCAATATCATGCTTTAGGCATTTCAACTATTTCATAAATTCGTCAAATAGATCATGCTCTTAAAGAATTCAGACAAGGATCTAGCATACACATAATGGTAGCACCACAACATATTTCTCATGCATCTCATACTCATTTTAATATTTTCCTAAAACCTCAAATCTGAAACAAGGTTTCATGCATCATGAAATAAGAAGGAAAATAAGCTAACGTGGGACTTATTGGTGCCCAATACTCTAAGAAGAGAAGGACTCATAAAACACACCATAAAATTCCCAAGCACTAAACTTGGATTTTTTAAAAGGTGTCGATACCTTAAACCTTGACGGGTCTTTAAGGATTTCAAAAGCAAAAATCAAAACATCATATGACGAGGAACAATTTGTACATTCTACCGTCGTACAAATATAAGGCTAGAAGCCGAAATATCTAAATAAGGTAAGGAAAGGCATAATAACCACAAAGAATCAAGGAATTACTTAATTCATAAGATTCTACAACATTCTAAACCAAATCAACTAAATTTAGGGTTCAAGGACTGGAATAAACAAGTTCATGATCATCAATTCAGCAATCATATAAACCATGCACAAACACATAATGCATTTGTCACCAAAACTGATCAACACCTTGATACACACTCATGACTCTATTCCTATCATCAAACCTTCTCACAATTCCAACAATGAAAACTAGGCCCTCATGCAACCCTAAGATTAAGCCCTATTGCTCAAGGTTACTAGTCCAATTAACCATCAACATATTAGGATTAAAAAGGGTCTTAAAGGTCATGCCCTCTCAGCCTCTAAGCCATTGAAACAGACAAAAATTAAATAAAAGAGGCAGTGCGCTCAAGAGCACTGGGCGCAACTCAAGAGCACTCTCACTGCTTACATTTTAAAAGGACAAGCGATGCGCTCAAGAGTACCAAGAGTAACTCAAGAGCACTCTGCGATTATACATTTTAAAAAGGACAAGCGATGCGCTCAAGAGCACTGAAGAGTAACTCAAGAGCCCTCCTGCGGTATACATTTTAAAAGGACAAGCGATGCGCTCAAGAGCACTCTTGCGGTATACATTTTCCAAACGACAGGGAGTGCGCTCAAGAGCATCCGAAGAGCAACTCAAGAGCACTCCTGCAGAATTCAGCAGAAAAATGGGTTTTTAGAGTCCCTAACTTCCCAAAACTTGATTCAAGCCATTCAAGATCAAATCCAATCAAACAGAAATCAATATCAGTGATCAAGCAAGTTCAAATGATGAATCAAACACTTTGCACACACTTATAACTACATGCAAAGCCAAACCATATCTCAAATTTCAAAATTTTACTCAAACCTCACTTAGCCATGCTCAAGACTTCTAAACTCATTCGTTTAATCTTAGATAACCAGAATTCACCCAACACCTCAACTATATGAACATGCAAGCAAGGCAAGATAACCCTATGGTGGGACTTATTGGTTGCCCACACCTAATGTGAGAAGAACTCACCATAAGCAAGTAAAGGAGTTCAAGTCAACAAGCCAACACATCCGAGCATAACTATCCAAATTGAACATAAAGGAAATGCGAATCTTAACTCAAGTCATCAATACCTCAAGTTTAGACATAATCAATATTCAGGCAAGAAATTGAAAACAACCAAATGAAAAATCAAAGCGGAAGAAACTCGTTCATGTTTACTAAGTTATACCTTTCTAACCTTCAAACCTTGGGTTTTCAAAGCTTAAACTTTCACATTATATAAAAAGATTTTTCCAAGACTTGAACCATGAGTATTCATCGAATATCAAAACATTTTATGTTTCACAGAGGTCGCGGTTTCTCCAAGAGTATCCCATAATACTCTCGTTGTCCCGCAGCTACTTTGATCATCAACCTCGTCATACCAAAACTTTTGTAATGATCTTCCAATGGTAGCAGAGTTTAACGTGGCCACCAAGCTCAACTACGGCCAGGTATGCATGCCGTGGACTTAGGCAGGCCAGAGTGGCTGAAATCCTTCACGACCTGAACTACTACTAGACGATCATTACGGAATCTGAAACTGTATTTAGGAGTAATTACATATATGAGAATGTCTCACGAAAGAGTACGTGCCTCTAGTATTCCCTGCAAATCTTCATCCTCCTCATTCCTTTAATGAATCCTTGAGGTGGCCTACCTCAATAATTCACCAAAAGAACTCAGAAAACTCGGACTTACAGACACAACTGACTCTTTTCCTAAACTGGATCACTTCTAGACATACTTGACTCACAGTCCGAGAGGGTCGAACTGCTCTGATACCATAATGTAACACCCTAACTCTAATTAGGGTATTACTTACTAATTTAATCCTGAATTAAGGAGAATTAGACTTAAAAAAAAATTCTTTTCGCATATAGACGTCTAACAAAGAATGAGTCTCGTTCAAAGTTACTATACTTCGTTTAACTATAACTTTTTAGGATAATTCAAAGGCGTCATTCCTAAACATGCTACTAAATTAGTACACATAAATCAGAGATTTGAAAGTGGAATTTAACTTAATTAATTACAACTCTTTTTCGAAGGAATAATAAAATATAACATTTACAATTACACATTATTCACACATATTACTAGGACACAACCTAGGACTTAGGACATGACTTGTGATCCGGTGACTCAGGTCTCACAGAAAAGCAAGACCGAGCACATTCCAATGCTCTGAACCTCTTCAAATAGCTGTACCTGAAAACAACGCCCCAAAGGTGAGTTTATAAAACTCAATAATATAGACTTAGATTAAAAATACTTTTATCGTTGTTTTAAGCCATACATGGTGTGCGACATATGGAAAATCCATCCCATAAGCATAGGTATAAATATTTATAATACCTTAACAAATCCTCAAGACATGATATTTCAAACATCAATTACAGAGTTAAACATATGTCACAACAATCACAATGAATGTTCCCCACTTGATCCAGCTCAAGTACAAAATGAGTAAAATCCTATTAAAAAGGATAAAACCAAGGGGGCCCCCAACAGCACAGGTGGTAGCTAATCACTTACGATGGGGTTGCAGAGCGAATTGCAAACATTCCACACACAAACAATGCCTGTTATTGTGACGTCCCAAGCCATACTCACATTGGAGCCACGAGGCCTTACGAAAGGGTATGCCACTCACAGGACTTCACACAAGCAATTCAATCAATATCATTAATGAATAATGCAACACACAGCACTAGCATAATTCGCCAATCCTCCCAAATTAATTCAGGCATATTGATCAAGGGACCAATCAAACCAAACCAAACACATATATATATACACCAATTGGAGCTCGATGGAACTCTCAACGGTACAAACATCACACATTGGTTTAGGGGGGTTGGGGACAGAATCCAACCCTATTTCAGTCAAAACCCCGTACAAGACCATTTCAGAATAATTAATAGACTAATTATGGAACTAATAAATTTAATAGTAAAGCCTAGCACACCCTAAGGGAGGTTTTAGGGGAAGTCTATGTTACCTGAGAAATCCCAAGTTAGGGATTTGAGCTCCAAAAATCCCTTTCATGGAAATGAGTCCTCGAGCTTCAGCTCCTTCTTCTCCATAAATAAGAACCCACATGCAAGCCCTCTTTCTTTTCGTTCCAAGCCCTACCCTCCATTGAAGTTGTTTCTCAAGCTCCAATCTTCATCTTCTTCCTTTAATCCTTCATCCTTTGAGTCTTGTTCATCTTCTTCTTCTTCTTCTCCCATTCGAGTTCCATTCCTCCATAACTCTCTCAATCTCTCTATTCTTTCTCTCTCTCTCGAGCTATCTCTCTCGGCCTTCCCCCTCTCTCGCATTCTGCTGCTCGCCATGAAGGGTGGTGGCTCCGCCACCAGCTCTCGCCATCGCGGCTCAGGCCGCCGCGGCCTCTTCCCTTCCCGTCCCCACCTATCTTCTCGCCTCTCCCTTCTTCTCTTCCTCGTCTCCCTTCTTCCCTTTCTTTCCTTTCCTTTCTTCTTCTTTCTTTTTTTTTCCTGAATTTCTTTCCCCTTTGTTTGCTGCAGGTCACGAGAGGGAGGGAGTAAATGAGGAGATGAGAGGGTGTTAGGGTGGAGAGACCATAAGTGTGGTGTATGGTGGATCTAAGTCAAAGGCATAACTAAAATTTGACTTGTAAGTCCTCATTCAATTTCACAATTTAACTATAGGTCCCTAATAACATCTTGAGTAATTTTAATTAACTAAAACTACTCCTAATTAATTAGTCCCACATTTCCTAATTTATTGGGTGAAATTACTATTTTACCCTTTTTTTATTCCAAATTTGTCTTAAATTATTAAATTAAGGCTATGAACTATTTTTATTCCTTAGGGATTAAATCCCTTTTTCACTTAGGATTCCTAATAATTAGGCTTAGGGATTTTGGGATGTTATAATTAACAACCACAAAATCACCAACAACATTATTACATTCAGAAATGTGAGAGGATCCATCACAAAAATCATCCTAAGGCTCGCGGTTTGCAGGAGAAAGAAGAAGATGAAGGTTTAGTTTTCTCACACCTCTCACCACCACACGATTGAGCACGAGTTAGGAGAAGGATGAAGGAAGAATGAAGGTCCTGAAGCAAAATACCTCACGGTTCACAAGGGAAGAAAAAGAAGGAAATTGAAGTTCTCCACCAACACCGACATGCTAGAGAATTTTTTCTCCCCTCTATTATTAAAAAGAATCGGCTAAGGAGAATGTGAAAGGAAAAGTGACCCCCACCCCAAAATTCTACTAAGCCATCTATGTGTCTAAAGACAAGATAAGGTGGAATAGGATTTTACAAAATTGTCTAACCCATGATCATGACACCAAAAGGAAAAGAAAATTCTAAAAATTATTAACCACAAAATCAACAACAGCATAAATCACAAATAATTATACAACAATTACAAGAACATACATCGTAATACCAAAAATATATTGAAAATTTGGATTTTGGAATCTAGTATAATAATAAAATATGTCACAGAGTTAAAACACTTATGTGGTCTATATTTAGAACCACGCACACACCATAATACATATAATACGATAATTATAGCGTCACCTACGGATAATCTCTCTCGTAAATCTCGGGCCGCTCAGCTCCATTGTGTCGCATTTCCCGCGATGAAGTCTTCAGATGATGAGTTCTCTGCTCTACTTGGGGTGTAGACACGTCTCTTAGTGGTTGGTCTTGTAGTTTCAACATTGTTGACAATAGACTCAGCTCGTGGTACTTTGCAGTCTCTGGACAAATATTCCAATTCCTTGCAGTTAAAGCATAATCTTTCCTTGGTTGGTTACTGTTAACGTTGTGCTCCTCATCTTCACCGTTGAAGTAGTGCGTCTTCGGCTATCGATGCTTGTGATTCCCTTTTTGCCTATAATGTAGACATATCCTCCAGTAGCTAGGCACGCAACCTTCGCAACATCTGTAGTTGATCCACATCTGGCAATTGATAGTCCTTAGAAAAACATCCTGGCTTCTTGCAGTTACAACATAGTCGGTCCTTCGATGAGCATTCTTCAGCTAACTGTTCCTTGCTTCCATATTGGTGACAATTCCACTTCAACTCCTAGCCATTCCCAATAGCCAACGCCACAGGACAATTCTGATTGTGTTCATTTCCCTAAGGATGGAAATGAGATGTTCCTTGTTGTTGTCTTCATCTTTGTCCTTTGCCTTGATAATATGGCTTAACTAACCCTCCAATAGCTCGCTCCTCTGTTCGTTGTCTTAGCCAATCGTGTTGATTCTCTGCGGCAATCTGTTGTGCGATAATAGTTGCTATCCAAACTATCACTCGAATTACGTGATTCAGATCTAAGTTACTAGCTCTAGCAAAAAGACTCGTTCGCCTCTAAGGCATCGAATTTCTACAAAGTAAACTAATCAAATCCCCACAACAAATTCAATCATCTGAGATGATCGCACACAATTTCACACAATGTCAAATATGTTTCAACTAGGAAACATTACAGACAATCATAAACAAGATTCACATAACCTAGGCATAACAAACTTATACCCAATAATTCCCCACAATCTAGGCCAGCTTAACCCAAAGCGATCCGGTTAGAACCGAACTGCTCTGATACCACTACTTTAACACCCTGTTTCCGAAGCGCTACAGTGCAACCCAATCTAATGCTGAAAATATTTAATGCTTGTATGCTATCAGTTAAAGAGTACTCTTTTGTATTTCGCAATGGAAAAATAGGAGTAAAATTTTTTTTTTCATTTTCTTTCCTTTGAAACGCTTTTCAAAATGAGACATAGAGCACTACAATTTTCTAAATGATGCCAATTCAGACTTTTGCAAATATCAGAGTATAATGCATCACAAAATAATACTTCACATAACATAATCATTTCGCACTAAGGCGAGGTTTTCTGAAAAGAGTAATTACACAAATAACAACGGCATTACCCTAAGCTAAGCTAGCCAATAACTATAACTCTTACTGAGAAACAGCTCAGCAAGACCAAAACATGAAGCACTAAGAGGAATCTTCCTCCATTGGCTCAATCTTCAATGCTCCTGAAAGACGAAACTGCAACAGCTACCTGTAACACCCCAAATTTCTAAGCTAAGTTGAGAATAAGTTATGAGAAGAATTATGTGATTGTATTCAAGCTTAAATTGATTTCAAAGTGAGTGAATATAATTACACAAGGTTTTGATGAGAAGGTTAATGGGTTTGAGTTGAGGAATAAGTTGGATTTAATCCTAAGATGGTTAAAGGTGTTGATTTGTAGTTATGGAAGTTAATTTGAGAAGAAAGTCTCAAGGTTTGGTGTTAGAACTAAGTTTTCCTGGTTTTTCTGCGGTGTGAATTGATTCATATAGCTTATGAATCGATTCACAGCATTAAAACTCCATTGGCATCAAATTCTAGCAATGGGAATCGATTCACAGAAGCCAGGAATCGATTCACATAAGACAGGCCACTGGGACTCGCATGCAGGAATCGATTCACTCATTAAAACTGCAATTCAGGCGCTTTTTACACTGTGGGAATCGATTCACACTATGCTGTGAATCGATTCACAGCTGCAGAGGTGTATAAAAACACTGTTTCAACGAGCAGAACGCAGAAAGAAAGAGAAAGGGAAAGAAGAGAAAGGGAAAGGAGAAAGAGGAGAGGAGAGCTAGGGTTTCACCCTTTGAGAAGGATTGAAGAGATTCATGTTGGATTTCTTCAATCACTTGCCTAAATGGAGAGTTTGAGAGTGGAGATTTGAGTATTTGGAAGATTTGGGTTTGAACCCTAGAGAGGAGAAGAAGAAGCACGAATTTGGAGAAGAATAAGGGGGAGAAGACCAAGCTCCAGCAAGGGATGGTTCAAGTTCTTGGATGGAGAAGGAAGATTGAAGGTTGAAGATCAAGATTTGAGAAGTATTTGGAGAAGCCCCAAGTTGAGCAAAGAGGGAAAAGCTTGAAGAAGAGCAAAGAGTCCAAAGTTCAACCTTCCTAGCTCAATGTCTTGAAGAATAGAGGTGAGTTCTTCAACCCTTAGGTGATGGGCACCCATAAGTCCCACATATAGGAATTTCTCTTCCTTTATTAACATATGAACCCTAGGTTCAAGTTAGGTTTTAAATACCTATATGAGGTTGAGTTATTATTGTTATGATTGTTATGATTGTGTAGTGGGCTTGATTAAAAGAGGTTGGCGACTGCCCCCAACCCCCCACAGTTGAATGTATGCTTGATGTTTTCTCTCTTGAGAACTCCATAGAGTTTCAAGGGATTAGTTAATGTATGTGTTGTCCATTAATTTGGCAAATTGTGAGGCTTGTCTAAGAGCCATAAGCTTAAGTCTTAGAGGTCAAAGGAAGGACCCTAGGAAAAGGATGTAATAGAAAGAATGTATGAATTAGTGTTCATGATTTGGAGTCATTAGAGATAAAGGGATGCTATTAATGTAAGCTTGATTCATTGAAATAATTGTAGTTTCCTTGAATAGTTAAGTAATGAGTATGATTGTATTTCTTTGAACATACATACAAGCATAAGCATAAGCATAAGCATAAGCTAAAGTCCATGGCAAGACTCCTCTATTTATAGGAGTAGATCGGTTTGGTTAGCCAAGTGGGACGCCCTTGGAGGGTTATGACGTCTAACCACCATTCCGAAGTGTGTAATTGGGGTCTAGGGACTGAAGCCTACGACACTACCCAATAACACAAAATGCATTACATTGCATAGCCTCATATTATATATCTCCTTATGAATGGTATAATATGTGAAGTGATGTTAAGTTGATGAATGTTGATGATTTCCTTGTATATATATATATGTATGTATTCAGAATTAGCTTAGTTAGTTGTATGGAATCTTGGATAGCACATCCCTAGTCGCTTAATTATCATATAGTAATGAGCCTTGTGATTAGATCACTTAAAGGATAAGCAAGCTAGGTTGATTGGGATTTGTGGTATAGAGCATAAGGCAAAGTCCAATAGCATAAGAAAAAGCAAAGATGTGTTAAGCCCAAAGTGAGTAAGTAAGAACAATACGTTCTTAGTTAATAAGGTTGCAATTTATATTGTATTAAGGTTAGTCGAGCTAAACAAAGGTTAAAGAATGGACATTTATAGGATTGATGTGGGTTGCTATACATTTATGTGTTTAGTTTAATCTCAAGTTGATAAGTGGCATATTGGCCCTAGGATTACCCTATTTGATTATATGCTAAGTTTTTAACTCAAGCTAGCGCCTTCTAAAGCGTCTTAGCTTAGGGATATCGAGAAGTTGCAAGTCAAGTCCTTATAGTATATAGAGAGAGTATGTCTAGGTTTGAAATGCCTAAGTTAGTCTTCTCAGCCTAGAATGTTCCGAGGAGAGAATGGTGAGGAGTCCGTGAAGGGCTCACTGAGATTTTATAATCTCACCCTTTTCCGTTTGTTGTTTTTCAGATAAGTAGGTACCGAAGACGATGAGCCGAAGCTCCAAGCTCGGGACTTATAGGCTAGTTTTGTTATCGTAGTGGAAATTTTATATTCCAAGTTATGTACAATATGTAATCTTTTCATTAGATTTATGAATCAAGTTTAATTTATGACTTGGATAATTGTAATCAAGTCGTAAATGCTTAGTAATTCCTGTGCCTTAATGTAATTTGTCGTACTTTCAATTATGTTGAGGTGCGGGTGTTACACTACCGAACTCCATTTAGAAGTGACATCCATAAGGATATCTGATCCAACAACAGTGCAAGGGTAAATTCTTTGTCCACGAGTTTATCATAGGCTATGTCGCATGCAAACAACATATACATATATAATACAACAACATGCTTTTACATACATATACATACTTAATAGACCGCACACAATCAGCATGGTATATCAAGCATTGCATGTAAGCAACAAAACAACAAACAGATCAACAATCAAGTCACCACAATATCAAACAATTTCATGTAAGCAGGCAAATCTATCAACAGATCAGTGATCAAGTCATCACATATCAGAAATGTGGTTAGCCATGCATGTCAATGTAGTATGACCAGTTGTGTATACACCTACAGCCTTAATAGGTCAGCAGTATGAACAAGATATCCTCTGCTTAGGCTTGCCACTACTTTGGCTTGCCTCTACTTAGGCGATGCAATGTCAACTCGCCTTTTGAAGTCTTTACGACCAATCAAACGCTACGAGTGACATGACAACTTGTCTTTTGAAGTCTTCAAGACCAATCAAATGCTCCGAGTGTCGATGCTCAATGGTTAGTACGCATCTAAACAAATTCAACAATATGGCATGTTCACCGTAGTGAACGCCCGAGTGATATCCAACAAATTCAACAATATGGCATGCTCACCGTAGTGAACGCCCGAGTGATATCCAACAAATTCTACAATATGGTGTGCTCACCGTAGTGAGTGCCCGAGTCATGTTTTAATTAATCAATGCGGATCGACGAACCCTCACTCACTCAACTTAGTGGGTTTCCAAAACTCAATTACTAAGAGTTCAATACAGGACACAAAGTCCGGGTGTTCAATTGCGGAACACTAGTCCTAATCTTAGATCAGAACTCTAGGCACGTAATGTGGAACGCTAGGCTCAACTTTTAGGTTAAGATACTGGGCACGCCATACGGAACACTAGGTCCAATCCTTAATCAAGAAAAAGCGCACGCATGCAGGACATTAAGTCCCAGCACAGGACACATGGCCCGTATGCTCAATAGGAACACTAGGTTCCCTATGTTTTATTCTTTCAAAATCCCGAATCATGAAATCTCTTTCTCAGTTCTTGTATCACTCCTATGTATCTGAAAATACTTTTTAGTTCTAGGTCGTTGAAACCCTAGTTGTGCTAAATAACACACTGGAAGAATTCCCAGGAAAGAGAGGTGGTGCGAACACTCTTAATTACCAAGTCTTTCCTAGCCAGAATTTTTCCAGGCGCATCATTTAACTCAACCGTTTTCGCAATTGTACTATTTATTTCAATTTCTTTTCTCCACTATTATTCCATTGAAATTTCCTTGCAAGCTTTGGTTAGCTGTGCTAAAACCCTCACGCTTACTTTTAAATCAAAATGCCCTTACCAATTTGTTTAAAATTAGAATTCGGCTTGTGGAATCGTATCAGATTTACTGATGTAAATCGTCAACCAATAGCAGTCGATCAACGCATTGTTAATTAATCCATTATCAACAATAATATTTTTCATATTCCGATTCAATGCCAAGTTCCAATGAAATCCAAGGTGATTCAAGGAAAACAATACAACTCATAATGCCACACAGGGCCACGAACATGCTACATATTATAATCAATTTCAAGTCCAATTAAATCAATCAAGTATGATTTAAGTCACACAATACAATTCAGTCTTGCCACACAGGGCCAAATCAATACACTGCAGTTCATGCTACAACATCACAACAGCACATAGTAATACTACAAGTACTACCACATGATCAATCAACAATCAAGCAAACAACACACAAGGCAAAAAGCCCAAACTCATTATGTAAGAATTTCCCTTACCTTGGGCACATTTAACTATCCAAGCAAGGTAAATTTGAACTATCGTCAAGTCGTACCTCGCGCGTATCCTAACAACACAAGTTTCAATCAATTAAACCAAAACTCAAGCCCTAATACCCCTAGGGCAGCCACGGCTCTAAGGTTCCTAACGCCTAAGAATTACCCACTTACTCCCATTTGGTTCACACCTAGTCATATGTGATGGAACAATTTCAAACCATGCAAGTTTTCAAACTTTTTCAAAAGCTACACACTTAGAAAATACCAAACCACAAAACTTACCAATTGGAATAGTGTTTTACCAAATGAATAGTGTTTTCCAAACTTTGGACATATTTTTAAGGTATCAAAACAAAGCAACAATTTGAGAAACAAAAGCCTTTTGGTTTTAATTATAAACCTTTAACTATACACCAAAATTTATCCCAAAATCAAACCTCCTTGTATAGTTTTACCAAATCCATTTTCTATACCCTTTTATAACACACTTAAGGCTTGAAATCAACTAAAATTTTACCTTAAAAATCTTTATCAATTTCGGCCAAATAAAGATCAAAACATAACCAAGTTTTTCAATCCTATTTAAAACACTTAACATACTAAACTATATGGATTCAAGCCATAACCAAAAACCAATTTCTTTACCACTTTAATACAACTAAAGACAAGTTAAAACTCACCCAAATCTTGTTCATAAATCACTATTTTTACTACTCCAAAACAGCCCCAAAATTTATTTTATTTCAACCTATTTTTCAAATATTTAAACCTACAAATCTTTATAGATTTAAAGTCCTAACCAAAAACCAACTTCCAAATCACATTGATACACTTAAGAACAAATAAAAACATCTTCAAAACTATATTAATGGGCCATGGTTCCAGCCCCCATTTACAAGCGAATTCATTTTTCCAAAACCTTGTAAACATGCTTATATGATTAGTATCCAACATACAACTTATAAACCTTCAAGAACTAACTCCAAGACCACAAAATCAAGCCAAGAATGAACCCCCTAACAACCCCTAGCATTCGGCCAGACCTTAAATACTCTAATCATGCTTAATCATGGAGGAAAACAAAGGGTGATAAGACTAATCATGCTAATCTAGCAAAGTCTAACACTTTAACTCAAAAAACAACTCTTAAATCAATGAGATCTCATCCATGGCAGCCATGAGAAGAGGAAAATGAGTTAGAACACTTACTAACAAGATTGGTGATGGTTGATCAAAGATTAAGAAGAAAGGATGGAAGGTTGGAGCTTAAACATCAAATTCCTTCAAAAATAAAACTAAAATCATGAGAAACAACTCTAGAACCATGAAAGCTCATCCATGGCAGCCATGGAGAAAAGGAAAATAAGCTTACCACAATGATGGAGATGATTGAACAAGAAGGAAGGAGAAAGGATTAGGATTTAGCTTCCAAAATCACAAGATTAAGCTCCTAAATCAACTTTCTCTTTCTAGGTTTTTTTTTCAAGCTTTCCAAAATGAAAGGAAACGGAAATGGACCAGCCAAATGGAGAAGATGCCACGAAATTTTTGGGACAAGGATGGAAGAAATTTGGTCATTTAGTTGGAAACTAACCAAACTAGTTACAAACTAACTAAACTAACTTAACAAACTAACTACCCATTACTTCCTAAACCAATCAAAATGCTTCCTTCAAAATTGTAGGCTACAAGCACATGGCTGGCCTCCCATTGGTCCATGTGTGGCAGCCATTTGATCAAAATATCTCAGGGTTTCGCTACGACGCGTTTTCGCTCAACCGGGTGCATGACGTTACGCGTATATTAGGTTTTAATACTAAAAATTCCAAAAATAATTCTAATTATGACCCCAACCCAAAATTACTAATGTTTCTCGCGACATGAGAAAAGTACTCATGTTTCTCGTTTACTCGAAATGCGAACCGAGACGTCGCAATTAGGCAGTCTCAGGGCATAGAAAACACCCTAAATATTTTCTGATGCCCAAAAATCATAGAAAAATTCCAATAAATCATAAATATTGGAAAATGCTAAGATCTCAAATTTTATAAAATTTGGATCACGTTTGGGCATATTTCAGGTAAAAACACACACAATAGCCTTGTTACGGCAGAATTCAATAGAATTCTCGCAGCGTAATAAAAACTGTAAATTAGTGAGGATCACTAATTTCAATTTCTCTTATTAACTAGGTATTATTTAAAAAATAAAATTATCAAGACAAAATCTTTAAAATCATAGTCATATTAAATATGACATAAAACAGACAATTAATACAATAACTAGACAATAAAAATCCAAACCATGACTTAAAAATATTTATTAAATCCTGAAAATTATTTCTCTTTCAATAAAATAATTTTCTTTAATCAAACAACAATCTTTCACATTTTTCGATATTAATTCATATTAAAAACAGTACACGTCTACACTGTCTCTTAATCTGAATTAATTTCTAAAACAGTAAATTGTTTACAATAAATCTTTGTTGTTCTTCGTACTTTTAACAAACCATTGAGGTGATCAATGGTTTGTTACAATTCATCAAAACCTTTGAGTAAATTGATCAATCTTCAAGTAGCTGGAACTATAAAATAATTTTCATAAAAATTGGGATGTTACAATTCATCTCATTCATACGAATTTGCTTTATTCCTCTTATTTCTAATTTGTTAGTCTTTGCTCTCGAAATCACTACCTTCATTAGTGTAAATAACATAGGATCTTTATTACGTTAGTATTCGCGCATTTCCTATGCGTTTGATATTCGGAGTCTAAATATAGTCCACTTTATTACGAATTCTGATAAGGTGCACTTGCCTTAGGCCACGACAATTTTTTGGCGCCAAGATTAGGTCAAGAACCCTTCATATAAGTCAATTTCGGCATATGTACGGCCATACTGCCTATATGTATGACCTTACTTCGCATTTCCTCGGCGCTGGGTCGTACCACACACATATGTACCACACATCTATCCCAACATATGCAGCCTTGTATATCTTTTCAAGAGCTTTCCAACGCCACAAAGATCAATTCAATCGGACATTCCTAGATCAAGTTATGATCAAAATACCGCAACAGTGTAAAAGCTGAATCTGTCACTATGTTCGACCGTACTGAAGGGATGTGCGGCCGTATACCTGAAAAACTTAGGCACTAGCCCGTTCGGACTGCTCTGTACGCCTTTACTACCCTTCTCAGGGGTGTACGACCGTACAGTCATACATATAATATGTGCGGCTGTACCTTTTGTCTAGCAGCTCAAAATTTCATTCCTTTTGACCTGTTTTTGCCCAAAATCGCGTACTTTTGCTCCAAATGAGTCTTTCTCTATTTTTCTACAAAACATGAGCGTATCTTATAAAAAGTGGGTCAAAAACATGCGCGTTTATGCCCAATATCATAAAACATTCACTCATCAACTGCTAAAAATAAGTGTGGGGAGGGAACTTATATTACTTGGCTATGTTTGCAAATATTAAATTATGGAGAACTTAATATTTTTTGATTTAGGGGCTATTTTAAAATTTGTCCGACAACTTGTGATTAAAATGAGATTATCACCAGTTTTAGAATTTGTTGATAATTAATATTGAAGTTTTATGAGTCTCAATTTTTCTGTGTAAACACTTAAATGTGAGTTTTGAGTCTAAATTAGAGGCCACATCATATTTTTACATCCTTTCATTGATTGAGTGATTTTTCCCAACTTGTGCATTCTAGAACTTGTGCCAAGACCATTATAAAGTGAATATAAATTTGCTTTCAAGTGAAATTGGTAGGGGCAAATTTAGGATTTTTTTCAAGCCTACTTCATATTCTTCATATTTGTAAAACATTTTATCCCTAGTTTCCCATCTTTGTGCTTATTGCTAAATTTCTTTGGTACCCCTTTCGTTGCTATTAATTCTTATTATTATGGTAACCTTGAGAAAGACTAAATTGTTAGAGCAATTAGTGGCAAAAAAATCAAAAGAATAATGTTAGAAATCTCTCAAGAAAGTTTCTAAAAAGGAAGACTTATCAATTACTTTCCCCTCCTAGAATAAACAAACTGTTAAACTACTGCATAAAGAGCATCAAAGGAGGAAAGGAAAGAAAAAGAAAAAAAGAAAAAGAAAATCTATTGTAGCCTTCAGAAATTAGAAGAGAGAAAATGATGAATTCTAAAGGGATTCTTGCATGCTGTTTACAGTCATAAAGACAAAGATTACTTGTTTGGTTGATTTGTTTCTGGCCCATTTGCATGACATTTTCTTTCTTTTATCCCACCTAATATTATTACATTGGTCCCATTACAACCCATGAAAGACTCTTTTTCTTTGTTTGCTTGATATGTAAATTTTATAGTAGAGTTTTGGTTAATGTACAAGCCTATGACAATGTCACTTTTTTGAAAAAAATTGAGCGTTAGTAACTACACCTTCAAACACTTTGATAGTGTCGAGAAGAGTGAGGATATTAACCTATTAGACAAAGGATATTAACCATTTAAGATATAAAGCATAATCGATTAGAAAGCACGTCAGAAACTCAGAATGGATGTTATAAGCCTTAATTGATTAGACCATAGTTGTTAATCGATTAGACTAGCTACAACATTTTTTCGTCAGCTACGCCTTAAAAGTGTTGCCTTAGGCCAAAAAACCGTTGTATTTTTCTACGATAACGGTTTTCAAACTGTGGAAACTTAAGGCTTTAAAGAACGGTTTTAGAATTTCAAAATAAAAATGGTTTTACACCGTTGTTAGCTGAAAACCGTTGTTGTTAGTTTACTTTAGAGAACAATTTTGAAGTGCGTTACATCAACGGTTGTGCACCATTGTTACAAAAAAATCGTAGTTGTTGGTGTGTTTTAGAGAACGGTGTTGTAGCAAGCTATACCGACGGTTTTGCACCGTTGCTACTGAAAAACCATAGCTATTGGTATGTTTTGAAGTGAACTACACCAGTAGTTTGTCATCGTTGGTATCAGAAAATCGTAACAGTTGCTATATTTAAATTTGTAGCATTTATCAAAACTAAAAATATAAATTAATATAATGAATATTATTACTACTTTTTTGATAAAAATATTATTTCTATGGATAACAAAAGAACCACTTATTTAATATAAAAATATTACTAGTATCGACTAAGTAAAGACAAGAAATTTCATTAATCATGAATCATTCTTTACCAAAATAACATTGCAATCATAAGCTAAGTCAAGGTAATAAGGTTTGAGTATTTAATATACTTCAAAAGACAAATACAATAATCATTCATCATTATGTACCAAAAAAATATTGTTCATAATCCAAAATAAAACTTCATAAACACTAGTCAATCATCAAGACACATGTCTTCATCATCTTCTACATCCAAGTCGTCAAGGAATTGACCTTCTCCATCCATACCACCATCACTTTCCTATAATATTAAAAGAATGAGATTAATAAGGGATGTGACTTTGAATAATAATAATAATAATAATAATAATAATAATAATAATAATAATAAGAAGAAGAAGAAGATAGTGTAGACAAATGCATAATTTTATGGGTGCACCAATTTGCATTAATTGAAAATTGTTAATTGCATTAATTGCTACTGAAAAACCATAGCTATTGGTATGTTTTGAAGTGAACTACAACAACAGTTTGTCATCGTTGGTATCAATTTGAAGCCTCTATGTAATAGCAATTTCTGAATCATACTTGTTGAATGAGAATTATTCCTGCAATTCTCATCAGCTCTTTGCATTACATAATATGAGGAAAATCAAATAAATGGACATGTAACAAAAATTCCAAAATGTCCCCGTAGTTCATGAATTATAAATGTAATTAAGCATTACAAAGTGGAAATAGTGGCAACTGGGAAACCTATTTGCAATTACAAAGTGGAAATTAGGAACCCTAGACCAAATCAATGAAAAATGATAGCAAAAAAAAAAAACTCAACTTGTGATAAACAAATAAATGAACTAAAAAACTACTCTGAAAACTTGAATGAACTTTGTTTTCTCATAGGCTCAGTCACCTTGAACCATTTTGTCTTCTAATCTCTATTTAATAAATCTTACCCTCGTCTGTTTTTCAACATCTTTTTGTCATATTATCATCATCTAATTAAACAACAATAACACCATTACCATTTTTGGGTGGCAGGGAGTTGGTCACGGCCAGATTAATCACCACAGAGGCAGCATATTATGCAGGCGTTGGCACAATGGAAATTCTAATTTCATCATCTCCATAATCAGCATTAGAAACATAATTTGTAAGACCTAAAACTACTCCAGGAGAGCTGGAATCAGATTTGTTATTATATATGTTCACAAAATAAAAGTTGGTTAGCCAAATAATCTAGTGGATTAAAGATAAATGCAACCCAAATTACTTCAGCCAAACAAAAGATATAAAATCAAAAGTATAGAATAAACACTGCAAATTAAGAGAGCAAAATACAAAAACGGGTCAATATCATAACACAACAGTCTTACAATGTTGCCTCAACCACAACCACAACCTCAACCTCAATTTATCTTCTTCCTTGATATAGGTGCAGTTCCACCAGGCAGAGGGTCTCGACCATCATCTCAAATCAGCCATCACCATAAACAACAAAAATTAACATCAATAAATGAATTTAGAAAGATCAATTTCCAGATTAAGCCAAAATGAGATGAAAAGATTGAGATAGGGGGAACTTTGGGGGGTAGGATTTGGGGAAAGTCAATATGAGAAGAATTTGAGAGTGGAAGACTCACTATGATTAAAGTAGATGACGATGACATGATGGTGAGGTAAGTGGCAAAGAAGAACATGTACTGGTAGTGGCTGGAAGGACAACCGTGAGAATCGCACATTTCGTGGAGTGGGTAGGTTTCGAGGCGCGATTGCTGAATGGGGGTCTTGATGAGTTCGTTGATGAACTGAGAAACGATGAGTCCCATCGCGAAGATATCATTAACCTGGAGCTCGCGGCGGAAGAAGATGGCTCGTTGGAGCTCGCGACAGAAGATGAAAAGGAAGAGAGAAATCATATTCAATTTTTTTTGAATCTGAGAAAAAAAAATGAGACGGGGAAGGAGGGAGAGATGCTTTGCTGAGTATGTGGGTGCTTCCGTAATAAATGAAAGATGGGGTATGTGGAGTATGCATTAAATGAGCATTTTGCAAAACATTAGGGAGTTTGGGTGGGAGGTTTCTACGTATTGCAATGGGAAGCATTTAATGGGAAGCATCTTGAGCCAAAATTAGGCGGAGAAATTATCCTTCAGTGACCACTTTCGTTTATATATATATTAAGATTTATCATTATGTACAAAAATATATTGTTCATAATCCAAAATAAAACTTCATAAATACTAGTCAATCATCAAGACACAAGTCTTCATCATCTTCAAAATCCAAGTCGTCAAGCAATTGACCTTCTCCATCCATACCACCATTACTTTCCTATAAAATTAAAAGAATAAGATTAATATTATGAAATAAAATAAAACAAGAGTATGATATGATAAAATGTAAAAGAATAGAGATAAAGGAGAAAGTGAGAAGAGAGACTTTGTATTATGTTCTTCAAGGTGCACACTTTACAATGCTACATGAGTCCTATTTATAGGACACAAGTCTTGTAACTCACAAGCCCATTAAGGGCCTCACATAATGTGCCATTAACATAAACAAATTAAGAGCAATAACTTATGAGAGTGAAGGTCCTTTACTCATGGGAGTTATAGAAGCTAGGAAATATGGAAAGACAATGGAGATGGACATCCACACTTATATTACTCATAACACTCCCCCTTGGAAGTCCATTATGGATATGCCTCATTAAAACCTTACTAGGAAAAAAAACTAGTGGGAAAAAAATCCTAGTGAAGGAAAAAAGTACAATATCCCGTGTGTGGGGACTGCCTCGTCAAAAACCTTGTCTGGAAAACCCATTGGGATAAGACTATCGCAAAGGAAAAAAGAGTACAGTTTTCTCCCCCTGTTAGGAGCATCACTTAAGAATATGAATTTCAACATTTTGATTTTCTCCCTCCGAAGCATTTGAAGCAATATACCTTGCTCCGCCACCTACGATTTATCCTCCTTTCAATTAAGCTTCACAAACAATGTTATCTTCAGGACTTCCTTCTTGAATTGTTGTTATTTGAGCATGATACAAAGAAATGATAACTATAGATTCTTTTGTAGATCATAATGAGGTATCAATACCACCACGTGTAAATAACAATGGATTTGAGATTTGACTTCTTCTAGATCAGAAAAATACCTTGTATCTGCAAGATCAATTAGTTGAACATATATTCATATAAATAAAATAATTGCATCAATTGTGCTGTGAAAATATAGAAAAATATATATTTCACTTTGTTCTAATTGCCTTTTGGTTGGTGATGAACTATACTTTACCAAAAAGTATTACAAAAATATTATTGTATCAAGCCATATATATGCGCGTATACTTTTATAGCACTATGTTATGGTCTTTAGAACCAAGATATTTGATATCTTCTTGTTAGACAACTCATAATTTATCATGAGTCACTTAAGAACTAGTGCTTTATAACTTGCTAGACACAAATTCAATTTGCTAATTGTTTGATCTGCAGGTCGAGACAAAATTTGGTCATCCAAAAATATTAATTTAAAGATACATATTTATATTACTAATCCTTCTGAGATTTTCCATGTAGAGGACATTCTCAGGTTCGACCTTCAAATCCATTCCATGTAAATTAAGGTTCTTGATATGCTATCAGACTAATTAATTATCCAAAATACTTGCATCCACCACAAGTGAATATGTCTCTTCAAAATCAATGACAGGTCTTTTTGAAAACCCTTAAGCAACAATTTTTGCTTTGTATCTCACAATTTCAGCATTCTCATTTTTGTTTTCGAACAAAAACCCATTTGTATCAAACTGTCATTACACTTCAAGTGTTCAGACTACAGGTTATAATCCTTAATAGACTTTGATTCATGATCCTCGTTATCTTTTATCACATTTAGCGCTATATTATATGCAAAAACATTGTCAACGTTGACTTCATTTCGGTTCCATTGTATTCCATTCATAACATAATTTATTAAGATCTCTTTATTTTCACAAATTTCAGGTACCTGATCAGTCTCTTCTAGAACTGAAAAAATCAATTATGTCTGACAACTCTTATGGAGTTTTCATATCCTAACTTGGACAATCTTGCCTTTTAGCTCCTTTTTTGGTTTGAGGATTTTTTTATCTTTGGAACCGACAGATCTACCACGCTTCATGCATGGTTGAGACTCACTTGCAATGTCAGATTGTCCAACAAGAACATCAATTTTGATTGGAGCATTAGCAGCTGGTAAATGCATTTGGTAACTAGTTTGCTATGCTTTGCAAATGAATTATCTTTTGAACTTCTGGTTCACATTATTTTGTATGAGGATCACGATGTGATAATGGTAATTCATTTTGAATAATATCCTTTTCCAGCTGCTTATTCTCCCCCCCTAATATTCGGAAAACTTAGTCATCAAAATGACAATCAGCAAATCGAGTTATAAATAAATATCTCCTTTTTGATTCAAGATATTTTATTATAGATGGAGATTTCATATCCAACATATATTCTCAAACTTCTATGAGAACTCATCTTAGTGTGTTGTGGTGGAACAATTTGAACATACACAACACATCTAAAAATTCTTAGATAAGAAATATTAGGTTCCTAACTAGAAACCATTTGTAAATGGGAGGATTTGTGATAACTAGTTGGCCAGATGCGAATCAATGCCGCCTACAAGATTGTATGTCCCCAAGTAGAAATTGGAAGTTTTGATCTCTAAATATTGGTCTTGCTATTAACATAAGATGAGTGATTCTGCAAGTTCATTTATGTATGAACATGTGCTATTGGATGTTCAATATCAACCCCAATATACATAAAATACTCATTAAAGACATGAGATGAAAACTCACCTACATTTCATAATTTGATAATCGATAAAATGAGTTCTTAATCAAATTACTTGAGCAAGCAATCTAGCAAACGTCTGGTTGCAAGTTGACAACAAAAATCATGTGACCATTTAGTTGATGCATCAATTAAAACCATAAAATATCTAAATGGTCCACATAGCGGGTGTATTGGTCCACAAATATAACCTTGTATACATTCTTAAAATGTGAGAGATTCACTTCCAAATTTTGTTGGTGATGGTGAAATTATCAACTTCCATTGGGAACAAGCGGTACATTATTAGATTGAAGAATCTCCTGGCTCTTCAATGGATGTCCACATGGATTTTCAATTATTTTTTGCATCATATAGACTCGGGATGGCCCTATCAGTGTTGCCAAACAATAAACTTTTTATGATCCATAAACTTTTGGTTTATGATAACATGAGTTCCAATTGTATTAATATGCATTTAATACAAACCGAAGGAAAAGCGAATAATTTTTCCAATAACTATTTATTATCTAATATAAGTCTCGTGATACAAGAATATTCAACATTTTCTTCATTTATTGTTTCGATATGATATCCATTAGACATATATCCTTGAAACTTAATAAGTCTCTATGAGATTTGGAATAAAATATTGTATCAGCATGTAACTTTGTTCCTCCATGCAGTAATTCATTAGCTCTTCTAAAGCCTTGAATTACGTTTGCAAACTTCAGGTTGCAAGATAATAATAAGTACACACGTGACGATATGACTTCTAATAATAATTATTATATAAATAGTACACAAGATTTATTCTAAAGTGCACAAATATCATCTTAGATATATTCTAAAAATTTAGAATAATTACCAAATAATAAATTTATTTAGATTAGTAAACTTCAGGTTTACAACAATATAGTACCTTTTTTTATGTGTGCATAGCAAACTAAGATCTAGGTCCCAGATAAACCTTCTCCCCAAACATTAATGAATACCCCTAGTTACCTCAGCCAAACATGTAATGCTTCCCCCTTTTGAGAAGGACATAACACCAACAAGTCACATCCCATGGGAACCACACTGATAGAACGATATCCAATGCAGCCTCAGAATTGTGTAGCTTCCCCACCAGAGACATAGCCAATTGTTCCATTTTCTCCTCTGGAATCATTACTTCCATGAGCCCATCCACATACTCCCTACCTTTCCTTTACCAGTTTGGGGCCACGTCGGCCAGGTTAAAGCTAGGACCCCATTTAATGTATTGGTGACCACCATGAGCACGTAGAGAATTAGCATAGGACTTACCTACCACTATCTCACCACCCCTCAATATGGGCTTCCTCCAGCTGGTCCCTATCTCCTGTAGAGACTTGATATGATCATTCTTCTTGAACTAAGAAATATTCACTCGAAGCATACACTACAAAAAAATGCGTAAATACTGGCGGTTTTAAAAGGGCAGTTATAATGAACCGCCATTTTATACATAGTAATATGTCGGTTTTTATAACCTCCGTAATATGTTAGCAAACTTGACCACCATTTTTTTACTTTTTCGCGACCCAAAATTAAGTCGCATGCGCGCTTTCTATAATCCCTAACATTTCAGGGTTTTCATACCCCCCGCCTTCATTTCATTTCATAGTCTCAGCGCGTTTTATCCCTTAACCCTAGTTGTTGAAATGTGCAAAATCCCAATCTCAGATCTTGCTGGCGAAGGGGAATAGGGTCTCTCTGTGAGCCCCCTTGGCTGGCGGCGGCAGCGAACACTGGAAAACATCACAATGGCACACTGTTTGTGGCGACGGTGGAGATCCTGAAATGAGACAATCGCTGTTAGTAGTAGCGACGAGAGACAATAGGACTGGGGGTTGCGCAATGAGGGAGAAGAAATCTCAAGTACGCATCGGGGCTTCATGCTGGCGGAGAAACACTGCAAGGCCATGGCGAAGCGACTCAATAACTTCTTGCGGCTGCACTGCACGCAGGGGGTACTCTCTCTCTATCACTTCTCTCCTCATCTCTTTCTCTTTCTCTCTCTCTCTCTCTCGATCTCCCTTCTATCTATCCCTTTTTCCCCTTTATTTGACTCTTTTCTTTCTTTGTTTTGACAGTGGATGATTACGGGGATCGAGGTTCATTACAATCGGCAAGATAGCGCTTTAGGGACGATCTGGAGGTGCGCAGGCTCCTCTCCCTTTTCTATTTCACCATTATTTATTATTATTGTTGTAATCATTGTTTGGTTTTAATTACTTGTGTCGATGGTAATGATATAGAGTTGAATTCACTTTCTATACCTGTATAGCGTATTTGCACAGATGTGTAGGTGATAGGCATTTATATTTTTATATATCCCTCTTTTTTGCTATACACTGGTTTGCAACTGTGTTGTATGTTTTGATTAAACATAATATTGCTCATAGATGTTGGAGACACAAGCCATATTACTGTTTTGAGTGGAAGAAGTTAAAGTCTTTTAAAAGTAGAGATCCATGAGTGCACTTGAACCACTAGTTAGTAACACAGTGGTTACAGAACCCTGTTAGGTGTCTTGGAGCTTACACTGGTATCAGGCATAGGTGAGCGAGTACACAACAAGGTCACAGATTTTGTTTAGTGGCTGTAGTGTGGTGCAGCGGCTGGAAGAATGTGGAGCAACAGGAACAAAGTTTTGTGACAGGACAAGGGCATGCATGCTGTCCTAAATTAGGCCTTTTGGAATATTCAAGTGAACCGTGGCAAACCAATGGTGCTAGTAGCTGTATGCTTGCCTCGGTGCTCAATAAAATCGGCACATCATCTACACCATTTAAAAGCCCAGGGGCTGAGTGTGCTAATTGATTAGTTTTATTGGGGTTGAAGGAAATTGGATGCTACTGGGAGTTTATAGTTGCATGTAAATGTTGTGTACTGTGATTGCAAATTTATTTTGGTGCTCGCTGTAGCAAGCATCGTTGGTCTTGTATTAGTCATATCAGAAATTTGGTGTTCCATTTGTAAACCCCGGACAACGCAACAGATTGTGGGACCCTGAGGAAGCCTATGATGTATTAACAAATAATAAGTTAAGAGAATGATACCCTGACTTGTACTCCTGTAAAAATGCAGCTTACTTCAAATCAAAGTACCGATACTAATTCTAAGTTTCATTTATCAGGGAACTAGTGTAGTTAAAGGCATATGGTTATATCCTCTTCTAGACATCTAGTCTTCTGGCCAAGGCCTTGAGGACCTATTTCTAAATTTCATATCTTGCTAACGAAAGATTATATTTTTAAGTATGTTTACTTGTAACAAAGACACTATTTCTCCATCATATTCATTCATTATTCGTTGGCATTGCAGGTGTTGGAACCTAAACGATTGAGAAGTTTAGACCCTCATTAATTTTGATGATAACAAAATATTTCTCAAGAGAACAATTTATCCTCTAACATATCTTTGAGTGTACAGGTATCAAAAGCTTCATTTTTATATGTACAAATCACTCAAGAAAGAAGAAGAAATATACAAAAGAATTGAATACAATCCACTAGTGTCAGCATCCGAACCCACTTCAGTGTCTTGTCACCAGCAAGCGTCCAGCAGTGTGACTTCTTGACACGTGGAACACTCAATTGCTACGAGCGTCTGTCCTCTGTTCTGAGCGAGCGTCTGATCTCTTTAATGAAGCACGTGGTGATCACGTTCTTGCTCTCAGCCTCAGACTGTTCTGGAACGGAATTCGAATTTGATTTTGTGCGCTCATTTTGATGTACGAGGAAGCAAAGGTGACACCTTTAGCATAAGACAAAAATCGTACAAGACAATTGCAAATTGCAGATAGTACGAAAACGGTAATGTGTACTATTTTGATATTCTCTGGAAAGGATGAAAAGGACTATATTTCAAAATACCTCACCCAATAGCAAGGAGATATTTTTACTGCAACGGTAATACCCTTGAAGACTCCTATAAATACCCCAAGGTATTCATTAAAGAAGAGTTAGAGAAACTGTGAAGAAACTTCATTCTGAAAGCAATATTACTCAAGTGTGCAATCAAGCTTCGTGCCAAGTTTCTGGTCTACATTGAACCGAACTCAGCGTCTTATACTTTCTTTTAGAAAGCTATTCTGTTTTGAGCTTAATCTTTTCATCCTCTCTGTGAGAGTTATTTCGATTGTTATCAAAATCATAATCTCTTTTCTAAAACTATATTTGGCCTAGTTCAGGCTCTGTTCCTCAAAGGCTCGACTGTACTGAGTCGTTTTCAGAAGTTGAGAGTATTGTCAAGTTTGTGACAGAAGAATACTCTTGAGGAAATTGTAATAAGCTGATTATACTGGAAAATCCTTCAGGAACGAAGGGACTAGACGTAGCTACCAGTTGGTGGTGATCTAGTATAAATCTCTGAGTCTCATCCTTTACTGCTTTACATTAGTTATCTTTACCTTGCTCAGTAAAACAAGTTTTTATAAACAGTTTAAATTTCTGCATCCAGTCCTGTTTAATTCTCTGCATCCGATATACAAAACAGTTTTGAACAACTTATTTTGAAGTTTTTACGCATTTATTGCGAAAAGTTTTAACACAACTCAACCCCCCTTCTTGTATTCACGTTCAATTGGTACCAGAGCTCGGCCTCTTGGTTGAGCACTTAACAGTGTTAAGAGAAAAGATCCTATACTGTGAACATGTCTACTAAAGGTGGTCATATGAACCGTCCTCCTCTATTCGATGGAGAAAAATTTGATTACTGGAAAGATAAGATAAAAGCTTTCTTTGAGACACAACAACTTGAGTTGTGGGATATAGTTCAAAGTGGTTACATTCCTCCCACTAATCCTCGTGGTGTTGCGATAGCCAGAGAAGATTGGAATGATGAACAGAAAAAGAGATATCAAATCAATCAAAAGGCTAGATTCATTCTTATATGTGCTATGACAGAAAAAGAATATGATAAATGTGGCAAGTTTGATACTGCCAAAGAAATCTGGGACTCACTTGTTTTATCTTACGAAGGCTCTGCCCAAGTAAGAGAAACCAAAGCTAGCATGTTGGTTCACCAATATGAGTTATTCAAAATGGAAGATGGTGAAAATATTGAAACCATGTTTGGAAATTTTCAAACACTTGTTCATGGGTTACAGGCCCTTGGAAAAAGTTACACTACACCTGACCATATTAGAAAGATCTAAAGAAGCTTGACTAAGCAGTGAAGACCCAAGGTCACTGCTATTCAGGAAGCAAAAGATCTAAATGTCGTACGACTTGAAGATCTTATGAGTTCGTTGAAAGCTCATGAACTTGAGCTAAATGAATAAGAACCGGTCAAAAAGGGCAAATCTATTGCCTTAAAATTCTCTCAACATAAAGTCAGTTCTTCTAAAGCCCTTCAAGCTGAAGAAGAAGAATCAGAAGATGAAGCTTCAAAAGGAGATGCTGACACATCAGAAGATGAGCTCGCGTTTATATCCAGAAAGATACAAAGAATGTGGAAGAAAAGAAACTTCAGAAGGAAGTTTCAGAAGAAAGATACTAAGGACAAGAAAGAGAGCAAGGACAAGGCTCAAGTCATTTGCTATGAATGTAAAAAGCCTGGACATTTCATGTCCGAATGTCCTAATCTTAAGGAGAAGTCCACAAGAAGTTCTTTCAAGAAAAAGAAGAAGAGTCTCATGGCTACATGGGAAGATCTAGATTCATCCTCATCTGAGGAAGATAATGAAGTAGAAGCAAATCTCACTCTCATGGCAGACACTGACCTTGATTCAAAAGAAAAAGTTGAAGAGGTAATAGTATATGATTCCTACTCTGAACTTCAACTTGCATTTGATGATCTTCTTAAAGACTCTGTCACTCTCTCTGTTGAGTATAAGAATTTGAAAAAGAAATTTTCAAAACTATCACAAGACTTTTAAGCTTTAAAACAAGAAAAATCTGTAGTCAACAAAGAAAATCAGAAGCTAAAAATTGAAAATCAGCATCTGATGGATAACCAGCGTCTGATCGCCAACAAGCAACCAGAAGCTGAGAGCTCTCAAACTGAAAGCTCTAAAGTTACAGGCAATCCAAAATGCAAATCAAATGATTATGAGTATGCTTTTCAAAAATTTCTTGCAGAGAGTGTAACTCGTAGCAAGCAAGCTTCAATGATTTGGGGTGTCAGTAAAACGACAACTCATGGTCTTGGTTATATATCAGATGAACCTCTTTTAGAAAATGATTCAGCATCTGATAAATCCAACAATCATAGTAAATGCTTGCATTGTACTCACTGCAATAAACCTGGTCATTTGAAAAGTGCATGTACTGTTTTTAAAACTGTGAAGGATAAGCCTCCTTCAAGAACTAACAAGAAAGGACCCAAAAAGATATGGGTACCTAAAGATAAAATAGTCTATGTTGCAGACATGCTTAGCAACAAGGTCAACACACCTATCTTGGTACTTAGACAGTGGATGCTTGCGTCACATGACGGGAGAAAAGCATATGTTCCAAGAACTAAGGCCTAAAGAAGCTGGATTCGTTGGTTTTGGAGGAAACCAGAAAGGTAAAATAGTTGGAATTGGTCGCATTGGTAAAGGCTCTCTTCCCTCTATTGATAATGTATTGTATGTTGAAGGACTTAAACATAACTTATTGAGTATAAGTCAATTATGTGACAATGGTTATGAAGTCATCTTTACAGAAACTGGATGTCTAGTAAAAAGCAAGAAAGACGGCTCTACTTTCTTTACTGCTAAGAGGAAACAAAATATTTGCAAAATTGATCTCTCTGAACTTGCAAAACAAGACGTCAAGTGTCTCATGTCTGTTGACGAAGAGCAATGGATTTGGCACAAGAGATTGGGTCATGCCAATTTGAGATTAATCTCAAAATTAAACAAGCACAGTCTTGTCAGAGGCTTACCAAATCTCAAGTATCAATCTGATGCTCTCTGTGAGGCATGTCAAAGAGGAAAACAAGTTAAAACTTCTTTTCATTCAAAAAATATTGTTTCAACCTCTAGACCACTTGAGCTTTTGCATCTTGATCTTTTTGGTCCAACAAGGACAGCCTCTTTAACTGCAAAGAAATATGGGTTAGTCATTGTTGATGATTTCACTAGATGGACATGGGTTAGATTCCTTGCTCACAAAGATGAGTCATACAAGGTATTTACTGTATTCTGCAAAACAGTTCAAAATGAAAAAGGAATTTGTATATCTTCTATTGGAAGTGATCATGGGGGAAAATTTGAAAATGAAAGCTTTCAAAAATTTTGCGATGATAACGGCATCTCCCATAATTTCTCCTCTCCTAGAACACCTCAACAAAATGGTCTTGTAGAAAGGAAAAATAGGTCCCTCCAAGAAATGGCCAGGACCATGATCAATGAGGCTAACATTGCGAAACATTTTTGGGCAGAAGCAGTAAACACAACTTGTTACATTCAAAATAGAATTTCTATAAGATCTATTTTGAAGAAGACTCCATATGAACTGTGGAAAGGAAGGAAACCAAACATATCATATTTTCATTCATTTGGTTGCACATGTTACATTTTAAATACTAAGGATCAGCTTGGTAAGTTTGATTCAAAAGCTGACAAAGGAATCTTTTTGGGATATTCTGAAAGATCTAAAGCTTTTAGAATATACAATAAAGAAACTATGACAGTGGAAGAATCCATTCATGTCAAATTTGATGATAAGAAGCCTGACACACCATGTCGAGCTAGATGAATTGTTTTCGCATTAAATATAGGTAATACTACAAATAGTGAACCTACATCTTCATCGTCCTGGTGACCAGACACAAGAATCTTCGTGAATTCAGTAAAGAATCGAAGTACAAAGCCAATCATCCTAAAGATCAAATCATAGGAAAACCTGGAGATAAAGTAAGAACCAGATCCTCTTTAAAGAGCATGCAGATATGGCACTACTCTCGGAAATGGAACCTAAAAGGATTGATCAAGCATTGAAAGATGAAGGCTGGATTCTCGCCATGCAAGAAGAGTTGAATCAGTTCAAAGAAACGATGTATGGAAGTTCGGTTACCTTACTGTAAGATAAGCAAGCTATTGGCACTAAATGGGTATTTAGAAACAAGCTTGATGAAGATGGAAAGGTTGTGAGAAACAAGGCAAGATTAGTTGCTCAAGGGTACTCACAGGAAGAATGTATTGATTTTACGTAAACATTTGCACTGTTGCAAGGTTAAGCTATACGCATTTTGCTTTCTTTTCTTTGCACATCATGATATAATTCTTTATCAAATGGATATGAAAAGTGCTTTCTTGAATGGTTTTATAACTGAGGAAGTCTTTGTAAAACAACCTCCTGGTTTCAAGACATTGAATTTCGTAACATGTCTTCAAACTCAAAAGGCCCTTTATGGTCTTAAGCAAGCTCCTGAGCTTGGTATGAAAGACTGAGTACATTTTTATGAAAATGGATTTATCAGAGGTCTAGTAGACACTACTCTTTTAGAAAAACATCAAACAAGCACTTTATAATTGTTCAAATATATGTTCTTTGACATTATTTTTGGAGCTACTAATGAAAGCCTTTGCAAAGAATTTTCTAAGCTAATGCAGGCTGAATTCGAGATGAGCATGATGGGTGAACTGAAGTTTTTCCTTGGAATTCAAATCAAACAATGCAATGATGGTATATATATACATCAAAGCAAATATATCAAGGAATTGCTAAAGAAATTCAAAATGGTGGACTGCAAACCTATGTGTACTCCTATGCATCCCACATGTATTCTTGGTAAAGATGAAACTGGTAAAAAGGTAGATCAGAAGATGTATAGAGGTATGATTGGATCTCTACTTTATCTTACAGCTTCAAGACCTGATATTATGTTCAGCGTCTGTCTGTGTGCTAGGTTTCAATCAGATCCTAGAGAATCACATTTGAGTGCTGTTAAAAGAATCTTTAGATATTTGCAAGGATCTACTAATCTTGGTTTGCTTTATAAGAAATCAAAAGATTACAAGTTAGTAGGTTTCTGTGATGCTGACTTTGCTGGAGACCGAATTGAAAGAAAAAGCACAAGTGGAAGCTGCCAATTCCTTGGAGCAAATCTTGTATCTAGGTCAAGCAAAAGGCAAAGCACGATTGCACTCTCCACAATGTAAGCCGAGTATATTTCAAAGAAGTTGCGACTCTCAACTTCGTGGATGAAATATCAACTTGAAGACTATCTGATAAAAGAGAGTAACATTCCTATCTTCTGTGACAATACTTCTGCAATCTGTCTTACTAAAAATCCCATATTGCATTCACGAGCCAAGCACATTGAGATTAAGCATCACTTCATAAGAGACTATGTTCAGAAGGGTATTCTAGAAATAAAATTTGTAGACACTGATCATCAGTGGGATGACATATTTACAAAACCCCTTGCTGAAGATAGATTCAATTTTATAAGAAGAAATTTAAATTTTCATCTTATAGAAGAATGATTAATCTCAACTTCAGATAATATACAAAAGCTCAGCATCTTGTAAGACATAAGCATGTATATGAATAAGCATCTTATTTGTCATATGCATCATAACTCATCGTCTGGTGAATCGGTTGCGTACGTCCAAGCACACCCACATGTGTCACACGTGTTAAGGACTTAAGCGTCTCATCACATCTACTGAGTCATAATTATTTATGTCTTTCGATAAAATCTTTTTCTTGATCTTACTTTTCTTTTGGCATCTGCATTTAATGAGAAGGCGAATCTTTATTTTCTTTTCTTTTTGATTTAATTTTTATGTGGAAATACGAAGCAATTTTTTGAAAAAAGACTGTACCATTTTCTATCAACTTTCCCACTACTCCACATTTTTCGCTCCATCACTTCACTCTGCGTTTTCTGCAAAACCGTTCTCTTTCTCTCTTTCTCTCTGTCTCTCTCTGTGTGTATGTTTTCGAACCCTAAAACCTCCATCACCTTCTCTTCAACTGCTACAATGGCCGACAGAAAGGTTGGACAATACACTGCTGCATTCGACGTCTTCTCTGAGGCAAAACTTCTGACTGAGAACCGGGTTGATTTTGAGAACTTCAAGCTGTACGGTTTTGATTTTGAAGAAGGTCTTGAGAAACTGGGCTGGAAAAACTACTTCATCTGGGAACCAGTTGATGTACTGAGCTACGCTATTAAGGAGTTTTGGGGGAATGCATACTTACTTCCGGGGAAAGTCATAGAAAGTCACATCAGAGGCTTCAAACTACGCTTCACCATCAACTCTATTGCTCAGACGATCAAGTGTCCGTGTGAAGGAATCAGTTACCATTCAAACTGGGCTGATGCTTACAGAGGACTTGAAAACGTCAACGAAGCCCTGTTTGAGAACTATCGTGAACTGAAGAAGAAGAACATCACTCCCACGGCCAAAGACTTGAAAAGCCACTACCGTGTACTGCACAAAATCATCACCAAGAGCGTGATTCTGAAGGCTAGATCAAGCGACATAGTGAACTACGAGCAAAAGTTCATTATGAGGAACTACATGGATGGGGAGAAAATCAATCTGCCAAGGTTGATTATCAACAATCTGATAAATGCCCTTGTCTTCTCAAGAAGGAGTGTCGACAAGAAGAATATCGTCAAGATAATTCCTTATGGAGTTCTTCTCTCCATTATGATGATCAAAGATGGCGTTGTGAGGAAGCTGACTGAATCCATCAACACAGAGGAAAGGGAAAAATACTTTGGTGTTGGTACTGTTGTTCGTCTAGAAGTTTTTGGAGTCAACAGTTTGGTCAGGATGTAGCTAATTACTGGCTCTATGATCAAGAAAGTGAAAATAGAGCAACAGAAGGAGAAGCTGAAAAGAAAACCACCAGAAGCTCAATGACTGGTGTGAAAAGACCTGCTGAGTCTCCTTCAAGGGAGACAAGAAGAACAAAATGTAAGGTGGCTCTCGCACTCATCGTTGAAGAACCGTAAGATGAGGATAGAATTCCCATCGAAGGTCTTGGAGAAAGCTTGATTTAGACCAGAAATTAAAAGGATGCTTCAAATGGTCCGCCAAGGGAAGCAAGTCCTCCTCCTCCTCCCATCGTTGTTGTCACGAGAGGATCGAAAAGAAGGCTAGTTAAGTCTTCAGAGGTTAACCCAAAGGTACTTGATTTTACTACTGATGAATCAGTATCTGTCTTTGATGCTCATGATGTTATTCCTGCACCCCCATTGTCTGTTTCACAACCACAAACACAACCACAAACCAAGAAAACCAGAATGAGCCTCCGACAAACCTCTACCCTCCCTAAACCTACCCAACCATCATCCTCTACACTCAACCTTGACCTACCACAAAATTCCTCAAATACTTCTCTTACCACATATATTTCCAAACTTCACTCTCATCCCTTTAATCTATTATTCAAAGTACCTCCCGTAAATCCCTTCAAACCCTACACACCTAAAACCTATCAAAACACCAAAACCACTCCCACCTTACTCACCATTACCCATAAACCTACAGACACTGGTTGAAGGAAGAATGTCTCATGTATTAACAAACCCCAGTTTGTTAAGTATGAGATATATCATAACATCTACAATCGTCCCTCCACATGACATTTGAAAACCTTCACCTCTGGAGTTGCCAGACTGGAGATTGCCTCTCCAATGAGTGCTACCTTCAAGGATGGAGAAGACCACTTTCAGATGTCATTTAAAGGAAGATTGAGACCAGCATCTGGTAGCAGAGCAATTCCCTTCTCTGTTGACCTTCCTAGATCCCTACCACAAACTGAACCGCTCTCATTGGAAGAATGCGGAAGGTGGATCACATATGAAGAAGCTGCCTTCATGGCACACTGTCTTGAGATGAAGAAGATTGAAGTAATCAGACAGTTCAGGGATCCTTCGTCTGCATGCTGAAGATTGTACCGCATGCATAAAGGTGGCTACCTTGGTCTATCCCAAGGATAAGGAAAGAACCTGCTCCTGGCAAGCAGCCATTCAGCAAGATCGGGCTCACGAAGTATGAGAAGGCTCCCAAGAAGTACAATCTTAAGGAATTCTCTAAGCTTCCGATTGCCAAGATCTCTGAGGATCATGCCACAAGGTTTTACCTAAATTCTCTGAAGGAAGATGAATGGAGAACTGGCTCCTCAAACTGCTGCAATGCCGAGAAGGACACTATTTAAATAGTTGGCACAATCAGCAGAATTACTGACATCAATCTGGGAACAGTTTACTTCGATGATATGTTCAGATGCTCAGTAATCAGACCATACGACTGCATGAAGACTTATGTCCAATGGGCTGCAGTGACAAAGCACTTTGACATTGGATTCACTTGGAGTCAATGGTCAAAAACATGGAAAGACAAAACCTTGTTACCATGCCTCGTCCCCCTGGTGCTTACAGAAGATGACAGGAAAAATCTGAGAGGATTGTACCTAGCAGAAAATGAAGGAATCTTTTTTGCTTCTGAAGCATTGAGTGAATTCATCAGAAGGATATGGGGAGAAGAAGTTGGGAATAACTTTGAGGCTTTCACTACTGACGTGCTTCTGCATAGGGAAACGGTCTTCATGGATTTGCTGTATCCAGAAGAGGTGGAGAAAAGGAGAAGAATTCAGTCAGAATCTGAGCAGATGAAACTTGGAAGTCTCATCAAATGGTTTATACCAAATGATGAATTCTTTCAAAAGGCTCAACAAAAGAAGGACTTGAGATTGAAGCTTTCCAACTGGGTGCTAGCAAAGCATCAGAAGATGAAAGCTACACCAGAAGTTGGACCTTCTACTTCTACTCCTGCAGTTGAAATGGTCACCATTCCTAAAGCAGAGTTTGAAGAAATGAAGGCTACTAATCTGAAAGTCACTCAGCTGGAGAATGCACTGAAACTTCTTTATGAACGTCTTAACATCCCTCCTCCACCACCAAACCCTTAAATTTTTTGTGTGATATAAATTTATTTTTTTTGGGTACTCTCTTATTTTTTTATATATATATTCAGTGTCTTTCTGATTATCTGACTATACATGCCTTTATCTGATTATTTGTTTATATACATTCAAATTTTTCTAAGCCATCTTTTTGACTATGATGTGCTTTACACTCTTTTTGTCTGATGACAAAAGGGGGGGTAAAAGAAAGGTCTGATGAACACGTGAGTGTCTGATTAACAAATTCACCGTCCGATGAATACACAAAAACTGAATTTATCATGCATATCATTTCATACATAGCATTTGTATGGTTATTCATTGCTCTAATATCTATTAACTGCATTGATATTCATTGACCCAATAATCTAACAATGATCAATAAAGTTGGTAATATGAAAATCTTTTTTAATAAAAATCAGCATCCGATCTCACCTTGTTAAAAATATGCTCTGATTCATCTATGTATTTTTTGCGAATCACTTAAATGAATTTGTTTATCAACAATCGCCTTAATACTAGAATTGTCTTATACATCAATAGTGTTAAAGTCAGGGGGAGACCTTTAATGTTATTTTGAAATTAAATTGTTCATCAACCTTAGATATTTGTCATCATCAAAAAGGGGGAGATTGTTGGAACCTAAACGATTGAGAAGTTTAGACCCTCATTAATTTTGATGATAACAAAATATTTCTCAAGAGAACAATTTATCCTCTAACATATCTTTGAGTGTACAGGTATCAAAAGCTTCATTTTTATATGTACAAATCACTCAAGAAAGAAGAAAAAATATACAAAAGAATTGAATACAATCCACTAGTGTCAGCATCCGAACCCACTTCAGCGTCTTGTCACCAGCAAGCGTCCAACAGTGTGACTTCTTGACACGTGGAACACTCAATTTCTACGAGCGTCCGTCCTCTGTTCTGAGCGAGCGTCTGATCTCTTTAATGAAGCATGTGGTGATCACGTTCTTGCTCTCAGCCTCAGACTGTTCTGGAACGGAATTCGAATTTGATTTTGTGCGCTCATTTTGATGTACGAGGAAGCAAATGTGACACCTTTAGCATAAGACAAAAATCGTACAAGGCAATTGCAAATTGCAGATAGTACGAAAACGGTAATGTGTACTATTCTGATATTCTCTTGAAAGGATGAAAAGGATTACATTTCAAAATACCTCACTCAATAGCAAGGAGATATTTTTACTGCAACGGTAATACCCTTGAAGACTCCTATAAATACCCCAAGGTATTCATTGAAGAAGAGTTAGAGAAACTGTGAAGAAACTTCATTATGAAAGCAATATTACTCAAGTGTGCAATCAAGCTTCGTGCCAAGTTTCTGGTCTACATTGAACCGAACTCAGCGTCTTATACTTTCTTTTAGAAAGCTATTCTGTTTTGAGCTTAATCTTTTCATCTTCTCTGTGAGAGTTATTTCAATTGTTATCAAAATCATAATCTCTTTTGTAAAACTGTATTTGGCCTAGTTCAGGCTCTGTTCCTCAAAGGCTCGACTGTACTGAGTCGTTTTGAGAAGTTGAGAGTATTGTCAAGTTTGTGACAGAAGAATACTCTTGAGGAAATTGTAATCAGTTGATTATAGTGGAAAATCCTTCAGGAACAAAGGGACTAGACGTAGCTACCAGTTGGTGGTGAACTAGTATAAATCTCTGAGTCTCATCCTTTACTGCTTTACATTAGTTATCTTGACCTTGCTCAGTAAAACAAGTTTTTATAAATAGTTTAAATTTCGGCATCCGGTCCTGTTTAATTCTCTGCATCCGATATACAAAACAGTTTTGAACAACTTATTTTGAAGTTTTTACGCATTGATTGCGAAAAGTTTTTAACACAATTCAACCCCCCTTCTTGTGTTCACGTTCAGCAGGTAGTAAAATCTTGTTTAGTTCATTATCTACTAGGGCATGCCAGTGACGATGATTTTATATTTGAGGATCATATGGTAAGTGTGTCCATGAGATTTCCTTTTTCCTTAAGAAATTATAATCTGATTTACATAAGTGAACTTGTTCTTCTTGGCAATTGTTACCTTTTTGTTTGTGATTATCGCATAAGGATTGAACATTTTATTTATAATTTTCCTAAAATACCATCGAAACAGAAATAAAGAAAATTAAGTATTTGTTCATTTCTAAACTTGGTTCTCTTTAATAATTAATGCAAATTATATGATTGGGTTCTGAAACTGATTTCAGACTCATTTTAAATGCATATATTGACTAAAGCATTTATTACTACACTATGTCTCTAAGTTTGCTAAACCAATAATATTTTGCATTTTTTTCTTACAGTTGCTGCTACTGAAACTTGGATTAGTGGCTTGCTACAATAATACCTTGCAGCCGTGTTACTTTGCTATTCTTTTCTCCCCATCAGTAGTGTCACACCGTTCTCCAGAATCAACACTAAACTCAATCATGTATTCCATGGTAGTGTTAATATTAATAAGGTAGCTTACCCTCTCAATCTATTTAACTTTCTACTTCTTGTTCTTTTGTTTTTTTGTTTCTAATTCTTCCCCGATTTTGCATTTGTTCTTGTTTTTCTTTTGTTTCTATTGAATACAACTTCCTTGTTGTTTACTCGTCTTTTGCTCATTCTTTAATCGTAATTTAATGCACTAGAGATAATTAGGTCTTAGGATGATGTGAAAGAGGAATTTTTTTAGGATGATGTGAAAGAGGAAATTTTATTTTAATATTTATACTTCTAGTAATGAATTAAAAATACAATCCAAAAGAATAAAATAAATACAGTCCAATCAGTGAATTATTTTTTATTTTTGACTGGATTCAGTGAATTAATTTGAATTTGATAAGAAGATATCTAGAAATAATTTGGAAATCGAGATACTGATATTAGATAATAAGTAGTTTGAATTTAAATTTAAATTTAGTAATAAAGAAAATTAAAAATGATGATATATATTTTTTAATATCCATCTTGGATTTCAGTCGAAAAAAAATATCCATCTTAGATTAATCCCCACATTTTTGAGTCAGTACCTATTTGTATTGATAACATTATTGAATTAAAAAAAAAGTTAACAAAATTTGGAAACCATCTAATGAAAGTTGAGAAGGTTTGACTAATTCATTATGGCGGTTGAAACCGCCATAATTTACCCTTTTTTGTTTGAAAAAAAATTAGCATTATGGCGGTTGAAACCGCCACTATTTACCTTTTTTTTTTGCAAAAAAAATTGAACATTATGGTGGTTATTACCGCCGTTATTTACCAAAGCCAACCGCCGTTTTATTCACAGTATATTGCGGCAGTCTACATGGTGGATGATCATGGACCGCCATTTTATAATGAATGGCGGACGAAATTACGGCGGTGCCCTGGATTGCCAGTTTGGTAAATTATGGCGGTCAAAACTGCCACAATTTGTAAAAAAAAACCGCCACAATTTTCTTGTTCTTTTGTAGTGATATGCCTCCCAAGGCAGATATTTTCTTGCCTTCTTTCAAGAGCTTTCACGTCCTCCACTTCTATCAAAACATACAAACCCAATTTTATGCCGATGCTTATTCATTTCCATGGGAATGAATACATCATCAACCATTCTTCCATAAAGCTTGAAAGTTCTCCACAATGCTGACTAAGTCATCTCAGTTGGAAAGTTTGTGAAGAAGTGTGAGATTGAAGATCAGGTAAAGTGCCTGTGATAGCCACCATATATAGGGCTCGCATCCGCCACCCTCTACCCTCCCCACTTCTCTTCTCACCTTTTCTCTCCCCTTATCTTGCTCATTCTTTCTCATTTTTTTTATAAATGTCCCCTTGTTATCCACCTAATTATTTTTCAATTGAGAGACTCTCAATAATTAAACTGGGTCATATTATATATTTTGCAATATTGACTTCTATGTTTTATTGCAGATGCAATTTCCTGTTCTACTACCAAACTATTAGGTATATTAGAAATTCAAGCAGTTTTCATCTCTGGTATATTAAATTGAAAAATAGCCTTCTTTTTTATTAGAGATTCATAGATCCGTTCTATTGGAAAAAAATCGTTAACTTAACAGAAATTGGTGCAATTTCCTTTCTTCAATGGTAAAACAAATTGAGCAATTTTTTTACGAAAACAATCCTATCTTTTGAGTTTTTCATATAGGAAGAAAATGATAGGAACGTTATTCCAGAAATAATTAACAATCTTCTACTGTTGTATATCTCACATTCTAATTTCTAGTGCTTCAATTAATCATAATAGCCTAATGTCTAATACAAAAAGGAGAGTCCAACGAGGCACTTTAAAATCTAGAAATTGAATACTTCGTTCATGATCATGAGATTTTTTTTTTTTGCAACGAGAATTTCATTATAAATTGTTACTATCCCTCAATAATCATTAATTTATCTATCAAATGTCTCATGCTTTTCAAACAATGAATGATAAGGGTCCATCAAATCACATTTGTCAAATAGGAACTCTAACAGATCATGAGTTTTTTTAATTAGAAATGATAATCAAATACAAATGTATTCAATATTTTGCTACTATTGATTTACATAGAATAGAATAAGAAAATTACGATATTTAATAAGAAAGCTGGATATCCAATAATTAGCAACAAAGTCTACTGGAATCTTTTCTAACTCTTCATGATTGATTTCCTTATCCTCGTTGGATATCACATTATATCAATAGCAACAAAGTCTCGTAGTATCTTTTCCAACTCTTAATCTTAAAGAGTTACATTCTCAAGCACTAAATCAACCTGCACTTCGGGTAAGCTTGGTTTCCTTCAACAAAATTGAAGATTAGTTTCCTTCAACAACATTTCCTGCTTGGTGCTCTTAGAATCATTGCTAGGAGAAGGATATAGGCTTCATGTTTTGTTCCTTCTTCACCCTATAAAGCATATCATTTATAGGGTTAAGAAGGAACAAAACCTGAAGGATAATCCTTCTCCTAGCAATGATTCTAAGAGAGCCAAGCTGGAAATTTTGTTGAAGGAAACCAATCTTCAATTTTGTCGATGCATCACCTTGTTACTTCTTTTGCTCCTTCTTAGTTTAGTTGGTACCTTTTCTCAGTTTTTTCGACCTCCCATCTTGACCACCCTAGAAATGATATATAGTGATAAAATATTTAATTAGTCAATATTATGTTTTGTAAAATTCTTGATAAATATACCAATATCTGAAATATAACATCGATGCATATATCACCTTGTTTTTTTCTTTTTCTAATTAGTAATTTAGAGTCTTCCTCAAGAAGTTTGTGATTTACAACTTCTGTGATTGATCAAATTTTTTTTTTTGCGTGAGCTAGCGTGAATGTAACATTGCAAGAAAAAAAAAATCAAACCAACTGAATATTTGTTCTTATCATTGACAAACATCAAGTTGTCACATAATATGTTAAAAATATCAGAAAAAAATATTGACAGATCATTTTGAGTATGACATAACAAAACCGTCCTACAAAACTGATGTGCATATGAAATTAATTTTGAGTAAATTAATGATATAAGCTGAGGTATTAATTGTGGTAAACTTATGGATGATAGCTGTGTCATATAAAAAGATAGATGTAATTTAGCTACAACAACTCTTGTGCTACAATAAAAATGAAAGAAAAAAGACTTTGCTTTACTTACAATAGTATTTTCTCTAAGGATCTTAACCAGATCTTGGCTCTTCCTCTTGAATGTTAGTCATCATGCCTTTTCGCTCTATAAGATTGATTTTTTTTATATCATGAAATAACTCTCTTCACAACAATTTGTGCTTTATAACCTGATGTTGTTCATGTTTATATAGGGGATATAGGGGAGAAAACTGCTAATGTAAAATGTGTTGTTAGTACAAGTGTTTTTTTTCTTTTACTCATCTTGTACAAGTGTTAAAAAATTGGTTTTAATAAACAAAGAAGAAATCTGTTAATTATTATAGTGAGAGAATTTGTACTGTACATGTACGTTAGTGATTAAAGATATTCACATTACTGTCCAAAGTCTGGCAATATTTTAAATTATTTCTTGTTTGACAATTAGGGGAAAATTTCATAAAAAAGCAAAGATATAAATAATTTTTGCAGAAAGTAATAATAAATAATTTTTGTTAAAAACATTTCCACTTATCACATTTCCCTTCAATTCCACTGTCCAAATTTGCTTTAATCATTAAATTTCTGAAAATTGAGAATACTGAAATAACTTTAATCATTAAATTTCTGAAAATTTTATATTCTTTTGTTTTTATAATTTTTTATGATAGATATATGGCTCCTAGTAATGGTTACATTTGACTATAATCATTAGTGCATTTTAATATAAGAATTTAAATTTTTTTAATATATTACGAATTGAGTTTTTTTTAAAAGAATTTATTACGAAAATGATGCAAAATCTTAAATTAATAATTTAATATATTAGTAAATAAGATTTTAATAAAAGATGATACTGAGAACTTAATAAAGAGAGAGATTCAATTAATTACCCATTATATTATTATATTTATTTTTTTCTTAAGTTTATCAATTTATAAGTTTTAATAATCATTAAAGACTAAAATTTTATTAAGTTATAATATTATACTAAGTTATAATATTATATAATTTTTAAAAAAGAATCAGTAAAGACTGTTCATAAAAAAAGAATCATTAAAGAGTAAAATTTTGATCATATTTTATTTATTTATATTTTTAATAATATTTATCAATGATTGCTGGCTATGCATATATAAGTTGATGATTTCTACATTAAAATTACTTAAATTGCAGGCGTAACTGACCCATAGATTAAATGTGCTTTATAATGTATAGAAAATATAATATTTTTAACCAACATCACGGAAAATATATATAATATCTTTTGTAACACAATTTTCCTCAAAGAAAAGAACCCGAGTTCTATTCCAATAGTTGCCTAGTTAGTAGGCAGCTGAACCCATTGTGAAAAAACTAGACGTCTCGCTGCCGACTCTGGTATTGTTCTCATAGCGGCCCAAAAGGGTCTAAGCCGTGGAACCTTGGGGCGCCCATTGGGGTCAAAGACCGTAGTTACGGTAGGTTACCATAAAAAGTATAATATTTTTGTAAATTAAAGTATTAAATTCACATTAATTTTAAAATCATAAACAGACATTGAATAGAATTTATTTTTTACCTTAATTTAATTAATGACTATATTTATATAATCTTTCTTCATTAAAGATAGATTTTATTATATTTACGTATTTTAATACTATAATTATAAATTATAAAGAATTTGTTTTATCTATTATGTAGCATAATTATGTTTTCGGGTAAACAAGTGCGGCACAACAAAAGAAGTGAAAATTTAAAAGATTGTGCACATGAATTCATGAATTTTTATATCTACTAGTGATATCAAGTAGAAAATAATATTCCAAATTAATATACAATAAGCCAACTTATTCGGGATATAGATTCACCCTCATTATTGATAAAGGTCACACCATCGATAAAATATTTGTTCACCTTAAATGTGCTCTCAATGAGCCCTTAACCTAGATAAGAAAAGGTTGAAATATAAGAAAACACAAGAAGTAGGGTTGAATTGTATTTTAAAAAATTTTACGAGCTTTCTAAAACACTATCTTACAGAAGTTTGTAATACTGAATCGTTGTTAGCTAGCGTATGAATTGCTGTTAGTGTACATATGTTTTACTTCAAAGAGCAATCATCGGGCAAAACTAAGTGGTGGATAAAAATGTTAAGCGCAAATCAACCCCTGGTTAGCAGGCAGTATATAATTAAAGCAAACAAAAAGGAGACAAGACTCATAAGTTTATACAGGTTCGCCCTCAAACTAAGAACTACGTCTTGTCCCTTCTCCTGAAGGAATTCACTAATCAAGTTGATTACAACCAGTATTGAACCTTCTTGCCAACTCACACGTCACAGTAGAATCCTGGCCAACTGCCAATAGCGCTGGCTATTACTAAACTATCACTAGCACTTTCTTGAGGAATCGCTAGTGAAAGTCTTCCGCCTAATTTTATATAGCACTTCAGTAGCAAACGCTAGTGAAAGTGGTGCCATTTATTAAATAATCTGGTGTAGTGTATCCTAGTTACAACCCCTCTACTGAACAATCAGGTTGTCTAACATGTCCAATTAGAATCCTGGAAAACTGTTTCTCTACTGAACAATCTGGTTAGACTAAAACATTCAAATAGAATCCTGATAGACACAAGAACCTTCTGGCCAAACTGGCATGTTCTTGCCGTTACAAACTGTTACTAGCAAATGCTAGGTTTGTGTTGAAGAGTAAATGCAGTCTCAACAACAATACAACTCAAATAACTGTCAACAAGAGAAGATATTCATTTAAGATCTTGAATGAAATAACTCTCACAAAGAGGATAAGCAATTAAGCTTTGAATAAATGAATGAAAGAATGTGAAATAAATTCGGCAGAGCTTTTGCAATAAATTTTTTCTCTTCGTCACTCTTATTCTTTATTCTTCTTGTGTTTATAGCCAATGAAGAGGATGATCGTTGATGACCGTTGAGACCCACTTAGACTCATCTTCATATTTGTTGGTGTTTCCTTTTGCAATAGTAGCGTTGCTTTACAGAAGTAGCCTAGGGGCATTTTTTCAGAAGAAAGGTGTACTTGTTTTGTACCAGCTGTACAACAGTATAGGGCTTGCTACTAAACTTTCCCTTTTCACAATGCATATCTCTGAAGATTTTGAAATTACTTTTTGTCTTTGTCAATCCAAAGAGTACTAGGTAGATGCTGCTTCCAATGTAAATCTTCAAGGTAGAATTAAGAACTAACTAGAAAAAACTTTTTCCTTGCACATTCCAAATAGAAAGGGAACACTTGCCATCTCACATCCTGTAGACACACACTTCCTTGAACAGTTACTAGATGCAATCTTTCTTTCTTGTAACAATGTTGACATGCATTTCTCTTTGAGTACCGGACGCAAAGTCTTATGGCCATAAATATGTGTCTTATGAAAATCTCTTCAAGATTTTTTTAAGACATTCTATCTGCACACTTATACAAGCTTGGTTAAATACTTTAAGACAAATTTTTCCATTACAAATATCTTTGCTATCATCAAAATTTACTTGGGATCAAATATTACATTCGTCTGGTTTTAACAATATCTTCATTTTTTATGATGACAAATCTTTGTTTTGTTGAACAATTTTCCTTAATAACTTTCACATGAAAGTTCTCCCCGAGCAAAAGCTTGGGAGTTTGAAAATACTTTCATAAGGTATTTAAGAGAAATAGTATTTTAATCAACATAGTAAGGTGCCAATTTATAACATATGCGTAGATGTTAAATGCTATCTTTTGCAATGAATTTTCAAAAATATATATCAATGTAGCTCATTTGCAAATTATATGAATTTTCAAAAAGCATATCTTATCAATGCTAAACTTAATTTTCTCATAGCAAGTTCATGAATCAAAATATGAATATGCATTCAATCCATTGCATGTATTAATGATGCCTAGAATAACATTCTAGTCCTGCCAATATCACATGTTATAAGCAAACAATTAGCAATCAGACATATATTTTAACCTCCTTTAAAAGGACATTTCGACTTATAGACTCCTGCTGACCCTGTTTTGCCGTCGGAGCTATGAAGAAAGGAAGAGTCGTGAAGAACATGTTGAAGAATCGTCATCATACCGAAAGGGTGTCGTGATTCCATTTAATTATGTCTTTTATGGATTCGTATTTTGATTCTTGTTGTTCTATATTGTTGCTAGGGTGATGGGGGATCTTTTAATAAGCGTGATGGGGGATCTTTTACTATGTCTTTGATAGTTATTTAATTGCTATTATGAGTTTCCTATTATTCCATTGAATGTATTGTTCTTAGTTTGTTTAATCCCATAGGGTTTGACTAATCCTTAATAAGTTAATTAAATTGAGTCAATCGTATCACAGTTAGCCAACGGAACTCTAGGAATAATTGGAAGGAAGGTCATTGAACATAGAGGAGGATGCAAACGTTAAAAAGGACTCAACCTGCAAAAGATCAGAACAAATGCGTAGGGGAAGTTGATGCTCGCAATCTGAACCACCGTTCTTAATAATTTAGTCATTGATAAGTTGAAGAAAACCAAAATTGAACCTGTAGGTAGGTCGTAACAATAGCAAAAAAACCCAATTAGAAAATATACAAAATCATAAACCAAAAAACAACGCCCATCAATTTTATATGTGACCAATTACCTTGATTTTGCAGAAGAAACCAATCCAAACACCTTTGATTTTCAAGACCTGCACATTAAAGAATATATCCTATTTATAATATATCTCCAATAAATGTAAGAGATCAATGAAATTTATTTATTTTCCTTGAAGATACTATCTATGGCTTGGGAATTCTATCACTGAAAAAATTATTAACTAATTGTCTACTCTCTTCTCATAAGATACGTGCATAATTGTTTTGGTATAAACAAAGTATCCCACATGCAAAACCAATAAATCCATAAGCCTCTCACACATATGAAAGTAAGCTAACAAATTGGTCACCCCAACTACAATAATTGAAAATATGATCATCAATCAGTGATGAAACTCATTCACTTCCACACTTCAGTTTCTTTTCCCAACCAATTTTATAACAGGTTTCAAACACACTTCAATTTACTACAATGATGATCTTATTGTATCTACTAACCGAAACTAATAACTAAAGCCAATAACTGGAACAAAGAAAATGAACTAACAAACCTAACCAACAAATTTTATAACAGAAGTGTTGGCATTAGTGCTTTGAGCCAGGGGCTTCATTGTTGCGGACCTTGAACGAAAAAGTGCTTCTTGCTCTACAGCAAGTTAGTTCTGCAACTGCTTCTGCTCCTCCATTAAGAACACCCGAATAAGTAGTTGAATAACCGAAAAGAACTTGAGTTCAAAAAAATATATAATTACAATTTTATAAAATAACAATCCAAGACACTGCATCATGTAGCATCCTCATTTTTCTAATCTTGCTTAATGTGTGTTTATGTGTGACTAAGTGTATTTGTGTGCCCTAGGTACGGATTAGTGTGTTTTGACTGCATGTTTGATCTTTTGGTGGTGTGCTCGCTTTCTGTGTTGTGTGAAAGCATGTTTTGAGATTTGATATGTTATTTGAGGTTGGTATAGTGTTTGATGAGGTTTTGGTTTGAGTCTTGGAAGCCTGGTTAAGTTTGAGAACGATCGGAGTTGAGATTAGGGTTTTTGTGTGTTTAGACCTTTGAGCGAGTGAGAGTTTCTGGACGAGTATATGAGACTTAGAACCTGTATTCTTAAGCCCATTTGATGTCCTCTTGTGTTAGGAATCATGTTTAAGGGATAGGGTATCAAGTTCTGGATCGCACGAAAGTCAGAAGTGTATGCAGGAGCGCGCTATGCCTACAAATGCGCGTGACGCGCGCTGGTGCACCATGGGCCAGCAGCTGAGTAAGCGTGACACGCGTTGCGCATGTAGCAGCAAACTTCTGGACGAAGTTTCCTATGAATGGTGCACGTGGCGCGCGCTCAAGCGCGCGTGACACGCGAGGAGACAGAAGTTGTTTGTAATGATGCGCGCAGCGCGCACCCGAGAAGCTAGGGAATGCGCGTGTCGCGCACCTGTGTAGGGAATTTTGCCTATTTAAGGCAAATAAACCCTCAGATCAATTTTTCACCTTCTTCCTCATCTTTTACGACCAGAGCACCCATCTTCCCCGTTTTCTCCATTCTTAACATTTCAAAGCTTTGTGAATCATCCAAAGCAATCTTGTTCATCTGTTCTTCAATCCGGCGGTGCTAATTCGTCTGTTACCGTTCGAACTTGTTAGGGCTTATCTCCGATCGCCGTTTCGTCGAGGTAAACTCTAATCCCATCCTCTGATCACCTCTGTTTCAGTTTGCCAATTCTTAATCTTAGATTGATTCTTGTTCTTAACCCTAATCAGACTGTGTTTTGGACCCCGGTTTGACCGTGCGGGTACCGAACGAGCTAGGGTTTTGCCGAAACTCCCAGAGGAGATTCCATGGGTCACGAAACAGAGATAGGAGTCTCTGTTCTTCATGTCCCAACTCTGAATTCGTGATTGCGTTGTTGGTTTGGATTGTCCCTCATTACCAGTTCTTCGTAGTTTAGGGTTTTGGCAATAGTACGGGCACCGGTTGACTGTGGAAGCTTGTCTGGAGTTATTTCTGGGTAAGTTATGGTTCTGGAACTGGAAGACCAACCCCTGGCCGTGGTCTTTCCTGGTGTTCTAATCCGAGTGCGTTTGTGTGTTTCCGGTTAATTGCGGACTGTTCTGGACTGTTTGGTAATATTGTTGGTAACTCTGAACTTGTTTCTGACTGAACCGGATCATAGTGTGGGAGTGTTGGTGTGATTGTTGGTGAGTTCGTGGTTACGCCCCGGTGTGTAGTTTTCTTCCAAGTCCTTCTATTACCAGGTGGGGGGAAAGAATGCACTTTTATTGGGTTCTGTATTGTAGATATGACTGTTTGGCATGTGTAGCGTGACCTCAACCCTACTAGGCGTCGATGTCAGTAACACCTAAGGATTGGGGTTACGGTATGCCACCTCTAAGGATAGGTGTGGTAGACCCATCAACTAACTTAGGATTATTTTATTATTAAACGTGATTGTCTGATAATATGCTAAAACTGTGAGATGTGACATATGTGCTCTATGTGAATAGTGACATGCTTAGGGTGACATGATTAAATGTGTATTATGTGGAATATGTGTTGTACGTAGCCTTAGCAAGCTATATGCCTGAGTATGGTTTCTAATATGCATTAATATGATAAAAAGGGTATATCTGGGAATGTGTGCATAAATTGATGTGAGACATATGATTATGAGGTGTTGAGATGCATGCACATGATATTGCATTAGTAACCACTCCATTCTTGACGGGAATGTGATGTGGAGAGAATCCCTAACGGAAATGGGGGATATCTTACCTAGTAGGTTTGATCCACTCTGTTCCCTATCGGAAAAGGGGGAAACAGACGTCCCTATCGGAAAAGGGGGAGAAGGATTCCTAACGGAAAAGGGGAATATCTCGTGGACTAGGCTAGTGTCGCCCCGTGCTCTATTGGAAAAGGGAGATGGGAGTCCTTAACGGAAATGGGGGACGGCAACTTAACGGAAAGGGGGTTCGCCAATAAGTATTCCTAATGGAAATGGGGAGTACAGTGACAATAGAAAGAAAAGATGCCGAAGCGCACAACTCATTTATTCATTGAGAGACATGGGGGTAAGTGGAAGTGGGTAACTAGGTCATATTTGTTTATATGTGCTTGTTTGTCTGGATTGTCAATCATTCATTCTACCTATGCATTTTCCGCTTTTTGATGATTGTGTTATTCTTACCTCCCTGTGTTTGTATGCTTGTGTGTATTTCTATTACTGTTGTGTTAGACTGTCTTGAGGAAGATGCAGCAGCAGCCCCATCTGAGGGAGCAGTTCCTGGTGATGCTATTGATTATGGAGCAGACCCTGAAGATCAGTGTTTGGGAGAGTTCTGAGTTGCAGGCGAGCTGGATTCTAGAGCAAGAACTCTTGGCATCTACCTCGCTGATGGTCTTCAGTCTTTTTGGCCAGGAGTTTTGATACTATGTTATGTTTATGCTTTACTGTTTTGAGTTAGTTGAGGCAGCAGGTTAGCCTCACAAGTTTACTTCTTTTTGAGATAACTTAGGCCATATTGAGATAACTTAGGCCATATTGATGAGGCCATCTATTGAGAAAACCTATATATGTATTTTATGACATAAGTTACTTCACCGTAGCGCGTCGTAGTCTTATTCATGTTGTGATTTTAATTCCTTATTATTTTTATCCACGCTAATTACGCGAGTTAAGCTAATTATCAGAATAAAGCATGAATAGGATTTTCGGGTGTTACATTTGTGGTATCAGAGCAATTCGGCCCTAACTGGACTGTGAGGTCATTTAGGATGTTAATTCTGGCTGAGTCTAGTCGTATTCCCACCAAATATCATTATCTTTAGAAGTTGGGTAAAGTGTTCGCGTTATCTTTATTGCCTTAAATAAAGGTGACCAGTTATCAATTCATAAGATATACGGCATATATTTCTATGATTCTTTATATCTTATGGACCTCGAGCTAATGATTTCTTTTTCAAGACTTCATGACTCCTCGGAGTACTAGAAATGCTCGTGAGAAAGAGTATTTATTGTACGAAAGCTGAGTCCTCTCAATCGCCTGATCTGATACAAGGTATGTGCTTGGTCCCTGGTAAACTCTTATCTGTATTGTTTGACTCTGGGGCTACACATTCTTTCATTTCACTTGCCTGTGTGGATCATTTGAAATTTCCTGTTTCTTCTTTGCCTCGTAAACTGGTAGTTTATACTCCTACTAGTGATCCTCTAATTACTACATCTGTTTGCCTTAAATGTCAAATCACCATAGAAAATAGGAATTTTCTAGTTGACCTTGTTTGCTTACCTATGCAAGATTTAGATGTTATCTTAGGAATGGACTGGCTTGCAGCCAACCATGTGTTACTAGATTGTTCCTGTAAGACCCTTACTTTTCCTGAACAACCCAGTATGGTATTTGCTAATGATAGTCAATTTGCCGCTAGTGGTAACTCTCCGAAGTATATGATGTTATTTTTAATGGTAAGAGAATTCCCAGAAGTATTTCCTGATGACGTTCCAGGATTGCCCCCGAAAAGAGAGATAGAATTCGCAATAGACCTTATCCCTGGAATCAGACCTATATCCATAGCACCCTACAGAATGACCTCAGTAGAACTAGCAGAGTTGAAATCCCAGTTAGATGATTTAATTAAGAAAGGATTCATTAGACCCAGTGTTTCACTGTGGGGAGCACCGGTGTTATTTGTGAAGAAGAAGGATGGATCTGCAAGGATGTGTATTGATTATAGGTAACTTAATCGGGTCACGATTAAGAACAAGTATCCTTTGCCTAGAATAGACGATTTGATGGATCAAGTGAAAGGAGCGAAAATATTTTCCAAAATTGATCTGAGATCTGGTTATCATCAGATTAGGGTCAAGAAAGAAGATATCCTTAAGACTGCCTTTAGATCTAGATATGGACATTATGAGTATCTGGTTATGCCATTTGGTGTGACTAATCCTCCTGCAGTGTTCATGGCTTATATGAATCAGATCTTTAGACCATTCTTAGATAAATTTGTAGTCGTCTTCATTGATGACATACTGATTTATTCGCGAACAGAAGAAGAGCATGTGGAGCATCTGAGAACTGTGCTTCGGATTTTGAAGGACAGACAGCTTTATGCTAAACTGTCAAAGTGTGAATTTTGGCTTGAAGAGGTGCAATTTCTCGAACATGTGATTAATAGGGATGGAATTGCTGTAGATCCCTCGAAGGTGGAAGCTGTGACCGAATGGGAAAGATCTAAGTCAGTGAGTGAGATTAGAAGCATTTTGGGTTTGGCCGGGTATTATAGGAGATTTATAGAAGGATTCTCGAAGATAGCCTTACCTATGACCCAGTTGACGAGGAAGGAGAACCCTTTTGTATGGTCAGATAAGTGTGAAGAGAGTTTTCAAGAGCTGAAAAAGAGGCTGACCAATCACCTATGTTGGTTTTACCTGATCCCTCAGGAGAATTCGAAGTGTACTGCAATGCATCATATCAAGGGTTAGGATGTGTTTTTATGCAAGGAGGTAGTGTAGTGGCCTACGCATCAAGACAATTGAGGATTCACGAAAGGAACTACCTTACCCATGACCTTGAACTTGCAGCTATAGTTTTTGCATTGAAGATTTGGAGACATTACCTTTACAGAGCTAAGTTCACGGTATTCAGTGATCATAAGAGACTGAAATACCTGTTTGACCAGAAGGAGCTAAATATGAGGCAACGACGGTGGATGGAGTTTATTAAGGATTATGAGTTTGAACTGCGATATCATCCAGGAAAAGCAAATGTTGTAGTTGATGCTTTAAGTAGGAAATCCCTATATGTGTCAGCTTTGATGGTGAAGGAGTTAAAGTTGGTGGAACAATTCAGAGATTTGAATTTAGGAGTGCAACTGTATAAGGACAAGATATGCTTGGGGCAGATAGTTGTGACCAATGAGTTTCTACTAGAGTTGAAGGAGAAGCAAGGACTGATGATCAACTGGTAAAGATTAAGGATTCCATGAAGGACGGTGAGACTTCATAGTTTAGTATCATGACAAATGGAGTGATGAGGTTTGGAAACCGAGTTTGTGTCCCACATGACTCAAAACTTAAGAACAATTCTGGAAGAAGCCCATAAGAGCAAGCTTAGTTTTCATCTGGGCACTACTAAGATGTATCAGGATTTGAAGAAGATGTTTCGGTGGCCTGGTATGAAGAAAGACATAGCAAACTTCGTCATGTCTTGTCTAGTGTGTCAGAAGGCAAAGATTGAACACAGGATGCCGGCAGGATTGTTGCAATCATTGGATATTCCCGTATGGAAGTGGGACGGAATAGAAATGGATTTTGTCGTAGGATTGCACAGAACGCCTAAGAAATGTGATGCAATTTAGGTAATTATTGATCGGTTGACCAAGAGTGCTCATTTTATTCCGATCGGAGAGAAGTACCCTTTGGAGAGATTGGCTCAGATATACATTAAGGAGGTTGTGAGATTGCATGGGGTTCCTTCAAGCATCATCAATGATAGAGATCCTAGATTTACCTTAAGGTTCTGGAATGAGTTGCAATGAGCTTTAGGAACCAAATTAAGATTGAGTTCAGCTTATCATCCTCAAACAGATGGTCATTCGGAACGAACAATCCAATGCCTAGAAGATTTGTTGAGAGCTTATGTGTTGGAGCACGTAGGAAGTTGGGATGAATTCTTGCCGTTAGTAGAGCTTACCTATACCAACAGTTTTCACTCAAGTATAGGTATGACACCTTTTGAGGCACTGTATGGAAGGAAGTGTAGGATCTCGTTGTGTTGGTTTGAGAAAGGAGATACACAAGTATTAGGATCAGATTTGGTACAGCAAACCACGGAACAAGTTAGGAAGACTAAAGAGAAGATGAAATCATCACAGGATAGGCAGAAGAGTTATAGCGACAAAAGGATGAGACCTTTAGAATTACAGGAAGGAGACCATGTTTTTCTGAGAGTGACACCTAAAACTGGAATTGGCAAAGCCATCAAATCTAGAAAGCTAACCCCTAGATTCATTGGACCTTTTCAAATTCTCCATAAGATTGGCCCAATAGCTTATCATATAGCCTTACCGCCTAATCTTTCCAGACTTCATGATGTTTTTCATGTTTCACAACTTCGCAAATATTTTTCCGATCCATCACATATACTTGAACCCGAGTCAATACAATTGAAAGAGAACTTAGAGTATGATGCGTTGCCTGTACGGATTTTAGATAGGAGGATGAAGGAACTTCGTGGTAAAACTATTCCTTTGGTTAAGGTTCTCTGGGATGAGGTGATAGGTGACATGACTTGGGAGCGTGAGAGTGAGATCCGTTAGCAGTATCCTCATTTATTTTCAGGTGCATGATTTCGGGGACGAAATCTCTTTTAAGGGGGGTGGTAATGTAACATCCTCATTTTTCTAATCTTGTTTAATGTGTGTTTATGTGTGACTAAGTGTATTTGTGTGCCCTAGGTAGCGATTAGTGTGTTTTGACTGCATGTTTGACCTTTTGGCGGTGTGCTCGCTTTCTGTGTTGTGTGAAAGCATATTTTGTGTAACACGCGTATTTTTACGATACGTTAATTAACGTTATTTATTGTATTTGGTCGTATTTACGCTATAATAAAGCAATTTCTTGTTCTCTGAGAAAGTGTATTAATTAAATCAAGAGCAAATTAAATTTGGGAATTAATATTTTATATTAATTCACGGTTTGAAAATCGTCAAAAAATTCTAACGAAGTTTCGTCGCGTTTCGAATCGCCAGGCAGTTTTGTCGCAGATAAAATTCTAAATGAACTCCGATTTCGATGAAAATCGAATCGTAACTTGTTGAGACTATTTTTGAATGTTTGACATGATTTTTATTATTTATAATTAAATATTATCACGCGATGAATTAATTTCTCGTTAAATTAATTTTCCCGAATTTATCGGTAACGCGGTTTCTCGTCGCCGTGTTTTAACAACCCCTAGACTCTAGAATTAGTGGGTAATCATGAGAGATGTGAGACTAGGTGGGTAGGACTAGATGATGTGATTAGCATCTCTTAAAGGTGATAGGTGTCACATAGTGTGTGATTTATTTCAAAAAAATTTACTTTTTACCTATTGTAAATTATTATAAATGATGTGTTTATATTTTTTTTAAGTGTATAAATGTGAAGACCCCCGCATTTTTCAGCTTCATTCACGCCACCCCCCACCCTCTCCAACCTCCATCTTCTTCTTTTCTTCCCTTGAAAGGCTCCAAGCTTCCATAGCCATTTTCTCCACCTCCTTTGAGTTTTTCAACTAGCTTTCTTAATCAAACTTGTTCCAAATCATCACCTCAACTTAGTTGTTCATTTTCATCATCATCCAAGTAAGAGAAAAATCAATTTTTCCCTCCCCATTTACTGTTCAAACCGTGCCTCCCTCCCCCTTCATGATTCTTGAAATTTTGCTTTCCAAATCTTGTTTTCTTGCTTACTTGATGTTGGTTGTTGCTTGGTTATGATCAAGAGGAGATGAAACACTCTCAACCCCTTTTCTTGAGCTTAAGGGCAAAACCCTAAGGGGAGAAAAAGGGGAAGTTGTGTGATCCTCACTTGAACCAAGCAATTGGTTGTTTCATTGAGTTATTAGAAGTTGTTTGATGATTGTTGAGTAGTAGTTTTGAAATTGCATGCTTAACTTGTGATTTAAGGGTTTATGCCTATTCTTTAAGTAAGGAAAATGTGAGTTTTAATTGTGGAATAATGTGTTAAATAGGTGGATGACATGCCTTGAGTGATTTTATTGTGTTATTGGGTTTGATTATGTGTGGTTTGAAGTTATTGTTTAAATTAATTAGGTGCAACATGATAATTCTAGTTGTTTTCAATTCTTGAACTATGAGAACTTGAGGATGTGATGTTTAAATATGTGTTAAATGTTTAACAAAGCTATTAGAATTATTTTTAAGGTTATTAGAACTTGTATGCATGAATTGGCTTGAGTGAAGGTTATGTTATATGCAAAAATTAGTTTATGTAGAACTAGATTGATATATGAGCATGATTAGGTTGTTCTTTATTTTAAATTGGCATGAACATGATTTTTAGCATGATGATGGCAATGTATTAAATGTCTTAGGATTCTTGAATTTGGGATTTGGTTGATTGAAAGAACTTTTGGGAAAACACTTATTCTTGAAAAAGTGGGAAATGAGTTTTTGGGAATGAAAAGTGATTTGGGAAAAAAATGATTTACAACATATTTCAAGAGTATGTGTGAAGGATGTTTAGATAGGAATTGATGTGTTGCTTTTAAATATGGTTGATTGGCTTGAAAGTGTTAGTAATAATGAAAAGGAGAATTTCTTGAAAAAAAAAAAAAAACTTGTCTTGACATAGATGTGCATGTTTAATTGGAACTTGGTTACTAGATTTTGTGAAAACCTTGCATTCTTGAAAGAGGTTTGAGTTAGGATTTGTTTTGATTAAGTTTTGCTTTATGACATTAGTCATTGATTTGTGAAAGAATTAATAAATAGAAAAGTTGTTTTGCACTTTTCTCTTACCTTATGATTAGTAGTAATTATTTTGTGAATCATGTACTTGGTTGATAGTTTTTGTTCCTTAGTTAGTATATATGTTATGGACATTGTGGAAATTGTTGAATAAAAAGAGTTAGTGGATTTTTATTGAAAAGCCTTTGTCCTTGAGGGACTTGAAAAAAATGACTTTGGGTCTTGATTACACTTTCTCTTGTGTAATAGTTTGTTGTTTTGTGAAAGTAATTTCATATGAAATGGTGTGGTTATAATAGTTTAGGAAATTTGCAATTACTTCCTCTTTTCTTATGAGGGCCGCGAGTCCCCTAGGATTTGAGGGAGAATAAATTGTGTTTTTAGCACTATGTAGTTGTATGGAATAATGTTAAAGCTTTGGAAAAATTATAGAAAAAGTTTGATTTCATTTAGAATTTATTTTGAGAATTTGGGGCAATGAAGCACAATAGGTAAATTGGGTTCCTTGAGACCCAAGAAAAACCAAGTGGAGCCTTGATGTAAGGTTTGAGAAAAGAAGTGGCTAATTGATGTTGTTTCTTGCCATAAGCTTTCAAGATAGTAATGATGTGTTATGTTTTAGCTTTTTCAAGAAATTGTTCTAGTCTTGGAATTTTACTCTTTTAATTAGTTAGTAAAATATTTTCAATGAGTACGTAATTTATTAAAAACTAGTATTTTAAATTATGTTCTGAGTGAAGGAGTTTTGGTTAGGACGAAGGGTTTGGGTTTTGAGAGCCTAAGGTTATAGAATTAAATCTTTAGATTATGCTAAGTTTATTTGTTGTGTTAGGCCTTGAGTAGATCCGAGATCGTGCGGCGTAGGATCGAGAAATATGTGGACGTGTGGCGTGGAGTTCGGTAAGGGCACTTCTAGACATTTGTAGGCTTTTATTGTTGTCTGTCCTTGTGTAAGGGCAATTTTTAGATATGAATTTAATTTCAAGTGTTTATGCGAAGAAGTCTGAGAACCTCAGGGTTCGAAGTGAGGGTCTTGTACCCCTTCGCTTTATTTTTTGATATACTGATTACTTAGTGGGTTTGTCTGCAAGTGGTTGATAGCTGTCCCCAACCCCCCACACTTGTTTGTTCCTCTCTGTGAACTCCATCGAGTTGCAGAGGGATGAATTCTATGAGTTAATTGCCGTCTGATGTTGTTGAGATGTGCAATTATTTAATATGCGGTTGAATAATGCTGTGAATTGCTTATGCTGTTTGTATCGTTGAATTGCGTTTCTTCATGCAAGCTGCTTTTATTGCTTAAGTTGTTGAATTGCGTTTCTTCATATTAAGCATGCTCTTATTATTTGATATGCGGTCGAATAATCTTGCATATAACTCTTTGAATATCGTATGCGGCGAATTGTTCATCGAGTCTGAGAGCATTTTCGAGTCGTCGAGACGTTTTTGAGCTGTGAGCCGGACAACTGAGGGTGCTAGCTCCCCTTTGTTCATGGTGGATTAGCTAGGCGTCGCAGCGTTAAGGAACCGGAGCTGCTTACCTAGGGAGAGCAAGGATCCCAAAGCTACGGCTGGTATTCAGTGGATGGATCGGCGTCTGCTTTCCAGAAAAATTGTCGAGTCGAAAGAAAATGAGTCGTGAGATGAGTCATGAGTCGAGTCTTGAGTGAGCATTTTGAATTGAACCTTGTGAACCGTGTACATTGTTGTTTGCTTATTGCTTTGTGAATTATTTTATTGATTTGTTGAGAAGTTGACCCTTTCCCGTGGTACCTTCGATTCATGATGGCCACCCAGGTGATGGAGAAGAGTATTCCAATCCCAGAGATGCAGACCTCATCGGAGATTATCTTTGACTTTCCCGATATTGAGTTGCCTATGGCAATGGAGTTTGATCCTACCTCCCGTCGCGTTGTATACACGGGAGATGTTGTACAAACCTTCAGGGAGGGCGGTGTGGTTGTGAGGCGGGAGGTGACTAGACGGACCGTTAGCTTTCCGATTCGGACTACACAGATCATTGAGACTTGGAGGGCTACACAGAGGGAGCAGGCTATGCCAGACTCTTCCTCGTCTCCCGAGGGATCGACTGATGTTCCTAGAGCGACGGTTCCCAGGCTTTTGTCCCGCGGACGTGGTCGAGGACCGCGGGTGAGATGGACCGCTCGTAAGAGCGTGATTAGGCGAGGATCAGCAGGAGCGTCGACTTCGAGGGCGGTTGCTATTCCGAGTTTTCCAGTGGGTCCGAGTTCTCCTCCTGTGGATCGAGTCCCCACCCCACCAGTGGATCGGCCTCCTGTTTGTACGGTGTGTGGAGAGGCAGACTGTTTAGGTGCACGGACTGATGACGATGCGGCTGTAGGAGAGTACGTGCCGAGTGATGTGCCTGAGGATGTTCCAGCTGCAGCACCCTTCATCGACTTGACAGGCGAGGATCCGATGGAGGACGAGGCGGAGGAGGATCCATCGGAGGATCGGGACAGTGCTTTGTAGTTGTTGTGTTCTCCGATTGTTGTTGTGTTTCTTTTTGTGGATGACTGTAGTATATATGCATCTTTTGTGTACAGCGGGTTGGTGACCGGTCGGGCTAGTAATGTTTTGCTATGTCAGGGTAGACTGGTGGTTCTACTTTTGGAGCAGCCCCTTGCGTGGGTGTCTGCCGGGAGTACCCCCAGGGTATGATTATTCTCGCGAGGGTTTTCATATCATAGGTGTATTCTCTCATACATTTCGACTCTGTTTTATTTTGTATGCACGGTGTATATTGACTATATATGTTTATGCATGTATGCATTTCCAGTACATAACTTGTGTCCTAGTTGCACCATGCTTCGAAACGCTGTAAGTACTCTGTGTGTGCTTTACGGGCACTATTGTTTAAATATATATATATATATATATACTGTATTTCCTAAAGGACACAAGAGTACCATTTTTTTAAAAAAAAATATCCATCACATACAGGTTTAGTTTTTAGTTCAGTAGCGGTCTGGAAACGGGTCGTTACATTTTGAGATTTGATATGTTATTTGAGGTTGGTATAGTGTTTGATGAGGTTTTGGTTTGAGTCTTGGAAGCCTGGTTAAGTTTGATAACGATCGGAGTTGAGATTAGGGTTTTTGTGTGTTCGTACCTTTGAGCGAGTGAGAGTTTTCGGACGAGTATATGAGACCTAGAACCTTTATTCTTAAGTCCATTTGATGTCCTCTTGTGTTAGGAATCATGTTTAAGGGTTAGGGTATCGAGTTCTAGATTGCACGAAAGTCGGAATCGAAGAAATCGCGCGAAAACGGACAAGTGTGTGCAGGAGCGCATGACGCCCGCCTGCTATGCCTACCAATGCAGATGACGCACGCTGGTGTACCATGGGCCAGCAGCTAAGTCAGCGTGACACGTGGTGCGCATGCAGCAGCAAACTTCTGGACGAAGTTTCCTTTGAACAGTGCGCGTGGCGCACGCTCAAGCTCATGTGACGCGCGAGGATATAGAAGCTGTTTGTAACGATGTGCGCGGCGCGCACCCGAGACGCTGGGGAATGCACGTGGCGCGCACCTGTGTAGGGAATTTTTCCTATTTAAGGCAATTAACCCCTCAGATCAATTTTTTACCTCCTTCCTGATCTTTTACGACCAGAGCACCCATCTTCCCTATTTTCTCCATTTTTAACATTTCAAAGCTTTGTGAATCATCCAAATCAATCTTGTTCATCCGTTCTTCAATCCAGCAGTGCTAATTTGTCTGTTACCGTTCGAGCTTGTCAGGGCTTATCTCCGATCGCTGTTTCGTCGAGGTAAACTCTAATCCCATCCTCTGATCACCTCTGTTTCAGTTTGCTAATTCTTAATCTTAGATTGATTCTTGTTCTTAACCCTAATCAGACTGTGTTTTGGACTCCGGTTTGACCGTGCGGTTACCGGACGAGCTAGGGTTTTGCCGGAACTCCCAGAGGATATTCCATGGGTCACGAAACAGAGATAGGAGTCTCTGTTCTTCATGTCCCAACTCTGAATTCGTGATTGCATTGTTGGTTTGGATTGTCCCTCATTACCTGTTCTTCGTATTTTAGGGTTTTGGCGATAGTACAGGTACCGGTTGACTATGGAAGCTTGTCTGGAGTTATTTTTGGGTAAGTTATGGTTCTGGAACTGGAAGACCAGCCCCTGGCCATGATCTTTCTTGGTGTTTTAATTAGTTTATTAGTTGCCCTAATTCTAATCCGAGTGCGTTTGTGTGTTTTCAGTTAACTGTGGACTGTTCTGGACTGTTTGGTAACATTGTTGGTAACTCTGAACTTGTTTCTTATTGTTGGTTGAATCGGATCATAGTGCGGGAGTGTTGGTGTGATTGTTAGTGAGTTCGTGGTTACCTCCCGGTGTTCAGTTTTCTTCCAAGTGCTTCTATTACCAGGTGGGGGGAAAGAATGCACTTTTATTGGGTTCTGTATTGTAGATATGACTATTTGGCATGTGTAGGGTGACCTAAACCCTACTAGGGGTCGAAGTCAGTAACACCTACGGATAGGGGTTACGGTATACCACCTTTAAGGATAGGCGTGGTAGACCCATCAACTAACTTAGGATTATTTTATTATTAAACGTGATTGTCTAATAATATGCTAAAACTGTGAGATGTGACATATGTGCTCTATGTGAATAGTGACATGCTTAGGGTGATATGATTAAATGTGTATTATGTGGAATATGTGTTGTACGTTGCCTTAGCAAGCTATATGCCTGAGTATGGTTTCTAATATGCATTAATATGATAAAAAGGGTATATCTGGGAATGTGTGCATAAATTGATGTGGGACATATGATTATGAGGTGTTGAGATGCATGCACATGATATTGCATTAGTAACCACTCAATTCTTGACGGGAATGTGATGTGGAGAGAATCCCTAACGGAAATGGGGGATATCTTACCTAGTAGGTTTGATCCACTCTATTCCCTATCGGAAAAGGGGGAAACGGACGTCCCTATCGGAAAAGGGGGAGAAGGATTCCTAACGGAAAAGGGGAATACCTCGTGGACTAGGCTAGTGTCGCCCCGTGCTCTATTGGAAAAGGGAGATGGGAGTCCTTAACGGAAATGGGGGACGGCAACTTAACGGAAAGGGGGTTCGCTAATAAGTATTCCTAATGGAAATGGGGAGTACAGTGACAATAGAAAGAAAAGATGCCGAAGCGCACAACTCATTTATTCATTGAGAGACATGGGGGTAAGTGGAAGTGGGTAGCTAGGTCATATTTGTTTATATGTGCTTGTTTGTCTGGATTGTCAATCATTCATTCTAGTTATGCATTTCCCGCTTTTTGATGATTGTATTATTCTTACCTCCCTGTGTTTGTATGCTTGTGTGTATATGTATTACTGTTGTGTTAGACTGTCTTGAGGAAGATGCAGCAGCAGCCCCATCTGAGGGAGCAGTTCCTGGTGATGCTGTTGATGATGGAGCGAACCGCGAAGATCAGTGTTTGGGAGAGTTCTAAGCTGCAGGCGAGCTGGATTCTAGAGTAGGAACTCTTGGCCTCTACCTCGCTGATAGTCTTCAGTCTTTTTGGCCAGGAGTTTTGATACTATGTTATGTTTATGCTTTACTCTTTTGAGTTGGTTGAGGCAGTAGGTTAGCCTCACAGGTTTACTTCTTTTTGAGATAACTTAGGCCATATTGATGAGGTCATCTTTTGAGAAAACCGATATATGTATTTTATGACACAAGTTACTTCACCGTAGCGCGTCGTAGTCTTATTCATGTTGTGACGTTAATTCCTTCGTATTTTTATCCACGCTAATTACGCGAGTTAGGCTAATTATTAGAATAAAGCATGAATAGGATTTCGGGGTGTTACACATCATCGGTCTAAGACATTATAGGCGTCAGGATTTAGGAGGTTTATAGATTTTCCATGCACTTTGTGCATCATATTGAAAGATGGCATCGTAAATTTAATCCATGTTTAAATTAAAAACCTTGACAGTAGAAAATGTGCAAATGTTTCATATTATTCCTGCTAGACCAACATTGCTATTTATTATTATTTGGAATATGTGCATAACCAAAGTGAATGCAAATACTTGTTCCTCAAGATGACCACACGTGTAAGATATGCAGAGCTCCATACCAGCCAAGTTAGTGCTTTACCAACCAAGTTGCTCTAAACCCTTTACCTACACTTGCCATGGTAGTGCCTTAATAACACTAAACTTTCTAACCCCATGTGACAAAACCATTAAATTTGCAAACATTTTTATATCAGTAAAATACAAAGTTCATTAGAGAAAAAAAAGAACATCTTCCACAGGAGAAGTACAAAAGCGCATTTTCAAAACATCCTCTCAACCTTTAAACTTCCAGGATGCCCCATTTGAAAGAAAAACACCAAAAGATGCATCAATGACAATCTCATCCACAATTTCATGGAATAGTTCCAAACTAAATTTCCTGGAAACAATGATGAAATAAAGGTCCTCGAAACTTACTCGGTCAGAAAGACAACTTCAAAGCACTTTTACAGAACTACTGAATAAGGCAAGAACAAAATGTCCATACCTTTTGAAACTTCAAAAATAGAATAGCATCACTTTGAAGCCTCTATGTAATAGCAATTTCTGAATCATACTTGTTGAATGAGAATTATTCCTGCAATTCTCATCAGCTCTTTGCATTAGATAATATGAAGAAAATCAAATAAATGGACATGTAACAAAAATTCCAAAATGTCCCCGTAGTTCATGAATTATAAATGTAATTAAGCATTACAAAGTGGAAATAGTGGCAACTGGGACACCTATTTGCAATTACAAAGTGGAAATTAGGAACCCTAGGCCAAATCAATGAAAAATGACAGGAAAAAAAAAAAACTCAACTTGTGATAAACAAATAAATGAACTAAAAAACTACTCTGAAAACTTGAATGAACTTTGTTTTCTCATAGGCTCAGTCACCTTGAATCATTTTGTCTTCTAATCTCTATTTAATAAATCTTACCCTCGTCTGTTTTTCAACATCTTTTTGTCATATTATCATCATCTAATTAAACAACAATAACACCATTACCATTTTTGGGTGGTAGGGAGTTGGTCACGGCCAGATTAATCACCAAAGAGGCAGCATATTATGCAGGCGTTGGCACAATGGAAATTCTAATTTCATCATCTCCATAATCAGCATTAGAAACATAATTTGTAAGACCTAAAACTACTCCAGGAGAGCTGGAATCAGACTTGTTATTATATATGTTCACAAAATAAAAGTTGGTTAGCCAAATAATCTAGTGGATTAAAGATCAATGCAACCCAAATTACTTCAGCCAAACAAAAGATATAAAATCAAAAGTATAGAATAAACACTGCAAATTAAGAGAGCAAACAACAAAAACGGGTCAATATCATAACACAATAGTCTTACAATGTTGCCTCAACCACAACCACAATCTCAACCTCAATTTATCTTCTTCCTTGATATAGGTGCAGTTCCACCAGGCAGAGAGTCTCTACCATCATCTCAAATTAGCCAACACCATAAACAACAAAAAATTAACATCAGTAATTGAATTTAGAAGGATCAATTTCCAGATTAAGCCAAAATGAGATGAAAAGATTGAGATTGGGGGGAACTTTGGGGTTAGGGATTCGGGGAAAATCAATATGAGAAGAATTTGAGAGAGGAAGACTCACTATGATAGAAGGAGATGACGATGACGACATGATGGTGTGGTAAGTGGCGAAGAAGAACATGTACTGGCAGTGGCTGGAAGGCCAACCATGAGAATCGCACATTTTGAGGAGTGGGCAGGTTTTGGGGCGCGATTGTGGAACGAGGGTCTTGATGAGTTCGTTGATGAGCCGAGAAACGATGGGTCCCGTCGCGAATATATCATTAACCTGGAGCTCGCAATGGAAGAAGATGGATCGTTGGAGCTCGCAACGGAAGATGAAAAGGAAGAGAGAAGATGAATTCAAATTTTTTTGAATCTGAGAAGAAGAAATAAGACGGGGAAAGAGGGAGAGATGCTTTGTTGAGTATATGGGTGCTTCCGTAATAAATGAAAGATCGGGTAGGTGGAGTTTGCATTAAATGAGCATTTTGGAAAAGAGCAGGGAGTTTGGGCAGGAGGTTTCTGCGTATTGCAATGGTAAGCATTTAATGGGAAGCATCTTGAGCCAAAATTAGGTGGAGAAATTAACCTTCAGTGACTACTTTCATTTATATATTAAGATTCATCATTATGTACCCAAAAATATTGTTCATAATCCAAAATAAAACTTCATAAATAATAGTCAATCATCAAGACACGTCTTCATCATCTTCTAAATCCAAGTCATCAAGCAATTGACCTTCTCCATCCATACCACCATTACTTTCCTATAAAATAAAAAGAATAAGATTAATATTATGAAATAAAATAAAACAAGAGCATGATATGATAAAATGTAAAAGAATAAAGATAAAGGAGAATGTGAGAAGAGAGACTTTGTATTATGTTCTTCAATGTGCATACTTTACAATGCTACATGAGTTCTATTTATAAGACACAAGTCTTGTAACTCACAAGCCTATTAAGGGCCTCACATAATGTGTCATTAAAATTTACAAATTAAGAGCAATAACTTATCAGAGTGAAGCTCTTTTACTCGTGGGAGTTATAGAAGCTAGGAAATATGGAAAGACAATGGAGATGGACATCCACACTTATATTATCCATAACACTGCCCCTTGGATGTCCATTAAGGATATACCTCATTAAAACCTTACTAGGAAAAAAACAAGTGGGAAAAAAATCCTAGTGAAGGAAAAAGAGTACAATATTCTGTGTGTGGGGACTGCCTCGTCAAAAACCTTATCTGGAAAACCCATTGGGATAAAACCATCGCGAAGGAAAAAAGAGTACAGTTTTCTCCCTCTGTTAGGAGCATCACTTAAGAATATGAATTTCAATATTTTGATTTTCTCCCACAAAAGCATTTGAAGCAATATACTTTGCTCTGCCACTTATGATTTATCCACCTTTCAATTAAGTTTCGCAAACAGTGTTATCTTCAGGACTTCCTTCTTGAATTGTTGTTATTTGAGCATGATACGAAGAAGTGATAACTATAGATTCTTTTGTAGATCATAATGAGGTATCAATACCACCACGTGTAAATAATAGTAGATTTGAGATTTGACTTCATCTAGATCAGAAAAATACCTTGCATCAGCAAGATCAATTAGCTAAACATATATTCATATAAATAAAATAATTGCATCAATTGTGCTGTGAAAATATAGAAATATATATATTTCACTTTGTTCCAATGCCTTTTGGTTGGTGATGAACTATACTTTACCAATAAGTATCACAAAAATATTATTGTATCAAGCCATATATATGCGCGTATACTTTTATAGCACTATGTTATGGTCTTCGGGACCAAGATATTTGTTATCTTCTTGTTAGACAACTCATAATTTATCATGAGTCACTTAAGAACTAGTTCTTTATAACTTGCTAGACACAGATTCAATTAGCTAATTGTTTGATCTGCAGGTCGAGACAAAATTTGGTCCTCCAAAAATATTTAATTTAATGATACAAATTTATATTACTAATCCTTCTGGAATTTTCCATGTAGAGGTCATTCTCAGGTTCGCCCTTCAAATCCATTCCATGTAAATTAAGGTTCTTTATATGCTATCAGACTAATTAATTATCCAAAATACTTGCATTCACCACAAGTGAATATGTCTCTTCAAAATCAATGACAGGTCTTTTTTAAAAACCCTTAAGCAACAATTTTTGCTTTGTATCTCACAATTTCATCATTCTCATTTTTGTTTTCGAACAAAAACCCATTTGTATCAAACTGTCATTACACTTCAAGTGTTCAGACTACAAGTTATAATCCTTAATAGACTTTGATTCATGATCTTTGTTATCTTTTATCACATTTAGCACTATATTATATGCAAAAACATTGTCAACGTTAACTTCATTTCGGTTCCATTGTATTCCATTAATAACATAATTTATTAAGATCTCTTTATTTTCACAAATTTCAGGTACCTGATCAGTCTATTCTAGAACTGAAAAAATCAATTATGTCTGACAACTCTTATGGAGTTTTCATATCCTCACTTGGCCAATCTTGCTCTTGCTTTTTAGCTCCTTTTCTTGTTTCAGAATTTTTTTATCTTTGGAACCGACAGATCTACCACGCTTCATGCATGGTTAAGACTCACTTGCAATGTAAGATTGTCCAACAGGAACATCAATTTTGATTGGAGCATTAGCAGCTGGTCAATGCATTTGGTAACTGGTTTGCTATGCTTTGCAAATGAATTATCTTTTGAACTTCTGGTTCACATTATTTTGTACGAGGATCAAGATGAGATAATAGTAATTCATTTCGAATAATCTCCTTTTCCAGCTGCTTATTCCCCCCGATATTAGGAAAACTTAGTCATCAAAATGACAATCAGCAAATCGAGTTGTAAATAAATATCTCCTTTTTGATTCAACATATTTTATTGTAGATGGAGATTTCATATCCAACATATATTCTCAAACTTCTATGAGAACTCATCTTAGTGTGTTGTGGTGGAACAATTTGAACATACACAACACATCTAAAAATTCTTAGATAAGAAATATTAGGTTCCTGACTAGAAACCATTTATAAATGGGAGGATTTGTGATAACTAGTTGGCCTGATGCGAATCAATGCCGCATGCAAGATTGTATGTCCCCAAGTAGAAATTGGAAGTTTTGATATCATAAATATTGGTCTTGCAATTAAATTAAGATGAGTGATTCTGCAAGTTCATTTTATGTATGAACATGCGCTATTGGATGTTCAATATCAACCCCACTACACATAAAATACTCATTAAAGACATGAGATGAAAACTCACCTGCATTTCATAATTTGATAATTGATAAAATGAGTTCTTAGTCAAATTACTTGAGCAAGCAATCTCGCAAATGTCTGCTTGCAAGTTGACAACAAATATCATGTGACCATTTAGTTGATGCATCAATTAAAACCATAAAATATCATGGTCCACATAGCGGGCGTATTGGTCTACAAATATAACCTTGTATACATTCTTAAAATGTGAGAGATTCACTTCCAAATTTTGTTGGTGATGGTGAAATTATCAACTTCCATTGGGAACAAGCGGTACATTATTAGATTGAAGAATCTCCTGGCATTTCAATGGATGACCACATGGATTTTCAATTATTTTTTGCATCATATAGACTCGGGATGGCCCTATCAGTCTTGCCAAACAATAACTTATTATGATCTATAAACTTCGGGTTTATGATAACATGAGTTCCAATTGTATTAATATGCATTTAATACAAACCGAAGGAAAAACGAATAATTTTTTCAATAACTATTTATTATCTAATATAAGTCTCGAGATAAAAGAATATTCAGCATTTTCTTCATTTGTTTTTTCGATATGATATCCATTTAGACATATATCTGAACGTGAACACAAGAAGGAGGGGTTGAATTGTGTTAAAAACTTTTTCCAAACTATACGTAAAAACTTCAACACAGGTTTTTCAAAACTATTTGTATATAGATGCAGACAATTGAACCGGATGCAGAAATTAAACAGCTTACGAAAACTTGTTTTACTGAGCGAGGTAAAGATAAATGTAAAGCAGTAAAGGATGAGACGCAGAGATTTATACTAGTTCACCACCAACTGGTAGCTACAGCTAGTCCCTTCGTTCTTGAAGGATTTTTCACTATAATCAACTGATTACAATTTTCCTCAAGAGTATTCTTCTATCACAAACTTGACAATACTCTCAACTTCTCAAAACGACCCAGTGCAGTCGAGCCTTTGAGGAACAAAGCCTTCACAAGGCTAAAATACAGTTTATAAAAAAGATTATACTTTTGAATACAATCAAAATAACTCTCATAGAGAGGATGAAAAGATTAAGCTCAAAACAGAATAGCTTTCTAAAAGAAAGTGTAAGACGCTGAGTTCAGTTCTATGTAGACCAGAAACTTGGCACGAAACTTGATTGCTCTCTTGAGTAAATTTTGCTTTCAGAATGAAGTTTCTTCACGGTTTTTCCAACACTTCTTCAATGAATACCTTGGGGTATTTATAGGAGTCTTCAAGGGTATTACCGTTGCAGTAAAAATGTCTCCTTTCCATTGAGTGAGGTAATTTGAAATGTAGTCCTTTTCTTCCTTTCCAGAGAATATCAGAATAATACACATTACCGTTTTCGTACTATTTGTAATTTGCAATTGCCATGTACGATTTTTGTCTTATGCTAAAGGTGTCACCTTTGCTTTCTCGTACATCAAAATGAGCGCATAAAATCAAATTCGAATTCCGTTCCAGAACAGTCTGAGGCTAAGAGCAAAAACGTGATCATCACGTGCTTCATTAAAGAGATCAGACGCTTGCTCAGAGGACGGACGCTCGCAGCAACTGAGTATTCCACGTGTCAAGGAGTAACACTGCTGAATGCTTGCTGTTAACAAGACGCTGAAGTGAGTTCGGATGTTGACACTAGTGGATTGTATTCAATTCTTTTGTAAATTTCTTCTTCTTCCTTGAGTGATTTGTACATATATATGAAGCTTTGATACCTGTACACTCAAAGATATGTTAGAAGATAAATTATTCTCTTGAGAATTACTTTGTTATCATCAAAATTAATGAGGGTCTAAACTTCTCAATCGTTTAGGGTCCAACAATCTCCCCCCTTTTTGATGATGACAAATATCCAAGGTTGATGAACAATTTAATTTCAAAATAACATCAAGGGTCTCCCCCTGAATTTAACAATTAAGATATATAAGACAATACTGGTATTAAGGCGATTGTTGATAGACAAATTCATTTAAGTGATCGCAAAAATACATAGATGAATCAGAGCATATTTTTAACAAAGTGAGATCGGATGCTGATTTTCATTTTATCAAAAAGATTTTCATTGTACCAATTTTATTGATCATTGTTAGATTATTGGGTCAATGAATATCAACGCATTAATAGATATTAGAGCAATGAATAACCATACAAATGCTATGTATGAAATGATATGCATGATACTTCAGTTTTGGTGTATTCATCGAACGGTGAATTTGTTAATATCAGACTTTCACGTGTTCATCAAACCTTTCTTTTACTCCCTTTTTTGTCATCAGACAAAAAGAGTGTAAAGCACATCATAGTCAAAAAATAATAATGGCTTATAAAAATTTGAATATATATAAACAGATAATCAGATATAGGTATGTATAGTCAAATAATCAGAGCAAAAACACTGAATATATATATAAATATGAGAGTATTAAAAAAATTTATATCACACAAAAAAAATATTAAGGGTTTGGTGGTGGTGGAGGGATGTTGAGATGTTCATATAACAGCTTTAGTGCATTCTCCAGCTGAGTGACTTTCAGATTAGTGGCCTTCATTTCTTCAAACTCTGCTTTAGGAATGGTAACCATTTCAACTGCAGGAGTAGAAGTAGAAGGTCCAGCTTCTGGTGCAGGTTTCATCTTCTGATGCTCTGCTAGCACCCAGTTGGAAAGCTTCAGTCTCAAGTCCTTCTTTTGTTTAGCCTTTTGAAAGAATGCATCATTTGGTATAAACCATTTGATGAGACTTCCATGTTTCCTCTGCTCAGATTCTAACTGAATTCTTCTCCTTTTCTCCACCTCTTCTGGATACAGCAAATCCATGAAGATAGTTTCCCTATGCAGAAGCAATTCAGTAGTGAAAGCATCAAACTTATTCCCAGCTTATTCTTCCCATATCCTTCTGATGAAGTCACTCAATGCTTCAGAAGCAAAAGAGAGTCCTTCATTTTTTGCCAGGTATAATCTTCTCAGATTTTCCCTGTCATCTTCTGTAAGTACTAGGGGGACGAGGCATGGTAACATAGCTTTGTCTTTCCACGACATCGACCATTGACTCCAAGTAAATCCAATGTCAATGTGCTTGGTCACAGCAGCCCATTGGACATATGTCTTCATGTAGTCAAGTGGCCTGATTACTGAGCACCTGAACATATCATCAAAGTAGACTGTTCCCAGATTGGTGTCAATAATTCTGCTGATAGTGCCAACTGTTGGAATTGTGGCTTTCTCGGCATTGAAGCAGTTTGAGGAGCCAGTTCTCCATTCATCTTCCTTTAGAGAACTCAGGTAAAACCTTCTGGCATGATCCTCGGTGATCTTGGCAATCGGAAGCTTAGAAAATTCCTTAAGATTATACTTCTTGGGAGCCTTCTCATATTCTGTGAGCCCGATTTTGCTGAATGGCTGCTTGCCAGGAGTAGGTTATTTCCTTTTCCCAGGGATAGACCAAGGTAGCCGCCTTTGTCTGTCTGGTATAATTTTCACTGATACAGAAGAAGGATCCCTGAACTGTCTGATTACTTCAATCTTCTTCATCTCAAGACAGTGTGCCATGAAGGCAGCTTCTTCATCCGTGATCCACCTTCTGCATTCCTCCAATGTGAGAGGTTTAGTTTGTGTTAGGGATCTAGGAAGATCAACAGAGAAGGGAATTGCTCTGCTACCAGGTGCTGGTCTCAATCTTCCTTTGAATGACATCTGAAAGTGATCTTCTCCATCCTTGAAGGTAGCATTCATTAGAGAGGCAATCTCCAGTCTGGCAGTTCCAGATGTGAAGGTTTTCAAATGCCATGTAGAGGGACGATTGTAGATGTTGTGATATGACTCATACTTAACAAACCGTGGTTTGTTAATACATGAGACATTCTTCCTTCCACCAAAGTCTGTAGGTTTATGGGTAATGGTGAGTAAAGTGGGAGTGGTTTTGGTGACTGAATAGGTTTTAGGTGTGTAGGGTTTGAAGGGATTAATGGGAGGTACTTTGAATAATAGGTTAAAGGGAGGTAAGTGAAGTATTTGAGGAATTTTGTGGTAGGTCAAGGTTGAGTGTATAGGATGATGGTTGGGTAGGTTTAGAGAGGGTAGAGGTTTGTCGGAGGCTCATTCTGGTTTTCTTGGTTTGTGGTTGTGTTTGTGGTTGTGAAACAGACAATGGGGGTGCAAGAATAATATCATGAGCATCAAAGACAGATACTGACTCATCAGCAGTAAAGTCAAGTACCTTTGGGTTAAGCTCTGAAGACTTAACCAACCTTCTTTTTGTTCCTCTCGGGGCAACAACAGCAGGAGGAGGAGGAGGGACTTGCTTCCCTTGACCAGACGCTGAAGCATCTTTTTCAGCTTCTGGCCTATACTTTTTCTCCAAGACATTTCTGATGGGAATTTTATCCTCATCTTCTGGTTCCTCAACAGTAGGTGCAGGAGCCACCTTCTGTTTTGTTCTTCTTGTCTCCCTTGAAGGAGATTCATCAGGTCTCTTTACACCAGCCATTGAGCTTTTGGTGGTTTTCTTTTCAGCTTCTCCTTCCTGTTGCTCTATTTTCACTTTCTTGATCATAGAGCCAGTTATCAGCTGCATTCTGACTAAACTGTTGACTCTAAAAACTTCTAGACAAACAACAGCGCCAACACCAAAGTATTTTTCTTTTTCTTCTGTGTTGATAGAGTCAGTCAGCTTCCTCACAACGCCGTCTTTCATCATCATTATGGAGTGAAGAACTCCATAAGGGATAACTTTGATGATATTTTTCTTATCGACACTCTTCCTTGAGAAGACAAGAGCATTTATCAGATTGTTGATAATCAACCTTGGCAGATTGATTTTCTTCCCATCCATGTAGTTTCTCATAATGAACTTTTGCTCGTAGTTCACTATGTCGCTTGAGCCAGCCTTCAGAATCACGCTCTTGGCGATGATTTTGTGCAGTATTCTGTAGTGGCTTTTTAAGTCTTTGGCAGTGGGAGTAATGTTCTTCTTCTTCAATTCACGGTAGTTTTCAAACAGAGCTTCGTAGACGTTTTCCAGTCCTCTGTATGCGTCATCCCAGTTTGCATGGTAACTGATTCCTTCACAAGGGCACTTGATCGTCTGAGCAATAGAGTTGATGGTGAAACGTAGCTTGAAGCCTCTGATGTGTCCTTCTATGATTTTTCCCGGAAGTAAGTAAGCGTTCCCCCATAACTCCTTAATAGCATAGCTCAGTACGTTGACTGGTTCCCAGATGAAGTAATTTTTCCAGCCCAGTTTCTCCAGACCTTCTTCAAAATCAAAACCGTATAGCTTGAAATTCTCAAAATCAATCCTGTTCTCATTCAGGAGTTTTGCCTCAGAGAAGACATCGAAGGTAGCAGTGTATTGTCCAACCTTTCTGTCGGCCATTATAGTAGTTGCAGAGAGGGTGATGGAGGTTTTAGGGTTCGAAAACACACACAGAGAGAGAGAGAGAACAGTTTTTGCAAGAAAATGCAGAGTGAAGTGATGGAGTGAAAAATGTGGAGTAGTGGGAAAGTTGATAGAAAATGGTACAGTCCTTTTTCAAAAAATCGCTTCGTATTTCCACACAAAAATTAAATCAAAAAGAAAAGAAAATAAAGATTCGCTTTTTCATTAAATGCAGACGCCAAAAGAAAAGTAAGATCAAGAAAAAAGATTTTATCGAAAGACATAAATAATTATGACTCAGTAGATGTGATGAGACACTTAAGTTCTTAACACGTGTGACACGTGTGGGTGTGCTCGGACGCACGCAACCGATTCACCATACGATGAGTTATGATGCACATGACAAATAAGATGCTTATTCATATACATGCTTATGTCATACCAGATGCTGAGATTGTGCATATTATCTGACACTGAGATTAATCATTCTTCTATTAGATGAAAATTTAAATTTCTTCTTATAAAATTGAATCTATCTTCAGCAAGGGGTTTTGTAAATATGTCAGCCCACTGATGATCAGTGTCTACAAATTTTATTTCGAGAATACCCTTCTGAACATAGTCTCTTATAAAATGATGCTTAATCTCAATGTGCTTGGCTCGTGAATGCAATATGGGATTTTTAGTGAGACAAATTGCAGAGGTATTATCACAAAAGATAGGAATGCTACTCTCTTTTATCAGATAGTCTTCAAGTTGATATTTCATCCACAGAAGTTGAGAGCTGCAACTTGCTGCTGAAATATATTCAAACCTGTGTTGTGATGTCGTGCTTTGCCTTTTGCTTGACCAAGATACAAGATTTGCTCCAAGGAATTGGCAGCCTCCACTTGTGCTTTTTCTTTCAATTCGGTCTCCAGCAAAGTCAGCATCACAGAAACCTACTAACTTGTAATCTTTTGATTTCTTATAAAGCAAACCAAGATTAGTAGATCCTTGCAAATATCTAAAGATTCTTTTAACAGCACTCAAGTGTGATTCTCTAGGATCTGATTGAAATCTAGCACACAGACAGACACTGAACATAATATCAGGTCTTGAAGCTGTAAGATAAAGTAGAGATCCAATCATACCTCTGTACATCTTCTGATCTACCTTTTTACCGGTTTCATCTTTACCAAGAATGCATGTGGGATGCATAGGGGTACTCATAGGTTTGCAATCCATCATTTTGAATTTCTTTAGCAATTCCTTGATATATTTTCTTTGATGTATATATATACCATCATTGCATTGTTTGATTTGAATTCCAAGGAAAAACTTCAGTTCACCCATCATGCTCATCTCGAATTCAGCCTGCATTAGCTTAGAAAATTCTTTGCAAAGGCTTTCATTAGTAGCTCCAAAAATAATGTCATCAACATATATTTGAACAATTATAAAGTGCTTGTTTGATGTTTTTCTAAAAAGGGTAGTGTCTACTAGACCTCTGGTAAAGCCATTTTTCATCAATACCAAGCTCTGGGAGTTTGCTTAAGACCATACAGGGCCTTTTTAAGCTTGAAGACATGTTCTGGAAATTCAATGTCTTCGAATCCAGGAGGTTGTTTTACAAAGACTTCCTCAGTTATAAAACCATTCAAGAAAGCACTTTTCACATCCATTTGATAAAGAGTTATATCATGATGTGCAGCAAATGAAAGTAAGATGCGTATAGCTTCTAACCTTGCAACAGGTGCAAAAGTTTCAGTAAAATCAATACCTTCTTCCTGTGAGTAACCATGAGCAACCAATCTTGCCTTGTTTGTCACAACCTTTCCATCTTCATCAAGCTTGTTTCTAAATACCCATTTAGTACCTATAGCTTGCTTATCTTCTAGTAAAGTAACCAGCTTCCATACATCGTTTCTTTGGAACTGATTCAACTCTTCTTGCATGGCCAGAATCCAACCTTCATCTTTCAATGCTTGATCAATCGTTTTAGGTTCCATTTTTGAGAGTAGTGCCATATCTGCATGCTCTTTAAAAGAGGATCTGGTTCTTACTCTATCTCCAGGTTTTCCTATGATTTGATCTTTAGGATGATTGGCTTTGTACTTCCAGCTCTTTCTGAATTCAGCTTCTGAAGATTCTTGTGTCTTGTCACCACCGGACGATGAAGATGTAGGTTCACTATTTGTAGTATTACCTATATTTAATTCTGAAAATAATTCATCTAGCTCTGACATGGCTGTGTCAGGCTTCTTGTCATCAAATTTGACATGAATGGATTCTTCCACTGTCATAGTTTCTTTATTGTATACTCTAAAAGCTTCAGATCTTTCAGAATATCCCAAAAAGATTCCTTTGTCAGCTTTTGAATCAAACTTACCAAGCAGATCCTTAGTATTTAAAATGTAACACGTACATCCAAATGAATGAAAATATGATATGTTTGGTTTCCTTCCTTTCCACAGTTCATATGGAGTCTTCTTCAAAATAGGTCTAATAGAAATTCTATTTTGAATGTGACAAGCTGTGTTTACTGCTTCTGCCCAAAAATGTTTTGCAATGTTAGCCTCATTGATCATGGTCCTGGCCATTTCTTGGAGGGACCTATTCTTCCTTTCTACAACACCATTTTGTTGAGGTGTTCTAGGAGAGGAGAAATTGTGGGAGATGCCGTTATCATCGCAAAATTTTTGAAAGCTTTCATTTTCAAATTCTCCCCCATGATCACTTCTAATAGAAGAAATGCAAATTCCTTTTTCATTTTGAACTGTTTTGCAGAATACAGTAAATACCTTGTATGACTCATCTTTGTGAGCAAGGAATCTAACCCATGTCCATCTAGTAAAATCATCAACAATGACTAACCCATATTTCTTTCCAGTTAAAGAGGCTGTCCTTGTTGGACCAAAAAGATCAAGATGCAAAAGCTCAAGTGGTCTAGAGGTTGAAACAACATTTTTTGAATGAAAAGAAGTTTTAACTTGTTTTCCTCTTTGACATGCCTCACAGAGAGCAACGGATTGATACTTAAGATTTGGTAAGCCTCTGACAAGACTGTTCTTGTTTAATTTTGAGATTAATCTCAAATTGGCATGACCCAATCTCTTGTGCCAAATCCATTGTTCTTCGTCAACATACATGAGACACTTGACATCTTGTTTTGCAAGTTCAGAGAGATCAATTTTGTAAATATTTTGTTTCCTCTTAGCAGTAAAGAAAGTAGAGCAGTCTTTCTTGCTTTTTACTAGACATCCAGTTTCTGTAAAGATGACTTCATAACCATTGTCACATAATTGACTTATGCTCAATAAGTTATGTTTAAGTCCTTCAACATATAGTACATTATCAATAGAGGGAAGAGAGCCTTTATCAATGCGACCAATTCCAACTATTTTACCTTTCTGGTTTCCTCCGAAACCAACAAATTCAGCTTCTTTAGGCCTTAGTTCTTGGAACATATGCTTTTCTCCCGTCATGTGATGCGAGCATCCACTGTCTAAGTACTAAGATAGGTGTGTCGACTTTGTTGCTAAGCATGTCTGCAACATAGACTATTTTATCTTTAGGTACCCATATCTTTTTAGGTCCTTTCTTGTTAGTTCTTGAAGGAAGCTTATCCTTCACAGTTTTAAAAACAGTACATGCACTTTTCAAATGACCAGGTTTCAAAAACTTGATAGGCCCGCAAGTGCACGGTTTTATCGCGTAGTAAAATATCGTTCCCACAAGGACTTAGAATTGAGTACCAATTTCTCTCACTAAGATGATTAGCTAAAGGAATAAATTAGAATGATATTGTTGTTGCTGGAAAATAAAATGAGTTTAATTTAGAAAATAAAAGGCTCTTGGGATTGATGTTCTTCCAATGAAAATTACTCTTAAGCCAATTCCTCATCACTTTCCTATGAGTATGAACAATGGATTCTTAAAGGCCAAATAATCAAATGTGACTATTGTCTTCTTTCAAAGTACAATAACATATTTTAGACCATAAAATCTACCTATTTTCATGATAGAAAGAATGATAAAACTCATTAAGAACAATTATTTCTAAGCCTCAAGGAAACCAATTCTATTTTCATGAATTGATCCCCTTGTTTAATCTTGTAATTCCAATATCGAATTTTCACCTTTCAATGCTTAATAAGATATTTAGGATTCATACAATCATATTAGTTATGATTGCAGAGAAAGTAAAACTCAAGATTAAATTAAGAATGGAACAATGCTCATAACATCTAAGGAAAGAAAATTAGACTTAACAATAATTCATCATTGGAATATAATCAATCCCAAGATAAAAGAAACTACTCACACATGATTGGAATGTAAATAAGACAATGTAAATTAAACATTCAGAACTTGAATAAGTAAAAGATGAAGATTAGAAGGTAATAGAAACTGAAATTCATTCAAAACTTAAAGCCATAGAAAAGTTGCTTGAACATACATGAAGAAAAGCACAAAAGAACACAAATTTAGCTATGAAAAATGGAGAGGAAGATGATTCTATTTCGTGCTATGAAAGCCTCAATTTATAGCCCAATTCTACCCCAATCAAGTGCCATTATATCCCCTTTAAGACCCCTCTAAAACAAATTTCAACAAGCCAAAGACTTAAATTGGTGTTACAAAATTCTGCCACAAACATGGCCATAATGCGCAACACTGGGGGGCCATAATCTTCAAACTGTGACTTTTCAGCTCACGTAACCACGAATTACGGCGATGTTGGAAAACACTGGGGGGCCGTAATTCTTTCTGTTTCTTCACTTGACCTTCCAACTGCTTCCCACGAATTATGGCCATGTTCTTCAATGTAACACCTGAGGACGAGATCGACATCAGGACGACGTATCGAGACCTCGACCAAGACCTTGTGTCGAGATCCCGTGCCAAGATCGTTTGCCGAGGTCATTTGCCGAGCTGAGGAGACTGCGTGCACTAGCTGCTGATCTGCCGAGGTCGCGTGTCGAGCTGATGAAGTCGCGTACCGAACTGAGGAGGCCGCGTGCACGAACTCGTGTTAGAACCTTGTACGCTTGCACGAGCACCCTAGTCGACATCGTGTCGAGATGATAACTCGTATTCTTTCGAATGTTATTCAGCGTTATTATTATATTGTTTGTAATTATTACATTGTCGGCTTGCCGTTCTCGTCGCGTGTCTAGATCGTTGACCGACATAGTAGAGGGTAATTATGAGAGGAACGATTAGACGGGTAGAATGATTGATGGGATTGGCATCTTATAGCTGGAGTTACGATTATACCCTTTTCTCACTAGCTGTATACCACGACCGATTCCCTCAGATACTCATTTCTCTTTTCTTCTTTCTTCTTCCTTCCTTCTGCTCTGAGTTTCGTTGTTTTTCTCCAAAAACTTCCATCGACGAAACCGTGAGTTCCATCGAGATTCTACATCAACTTTCTTCATCAACCTTGTTCATCATCATCTTCTCGACCTATATCTCACCATCTCGACCATCACCATTGAGGTATGAAGAACAGATTTTTCTTTTCCTCTGTGCTACTGTTTAGCGCTACTTTTCCTTCCATTTTTAGCCAGTTTTATGCTTCCAAATCATGTCAAACTGATGGGTTTTCTTCTTCACGATATTACCTATCTTTCTAACCAATTAATTGGGCTTGTAAAACAAATTTTCTTCCTCTGTTTTTCTGCAATCGGTGCCGAAACCCCCATTTTTGGTTTGTTTCGATTTCTTGTTTTTCGTTTGTTGCTTCGTTGTTGTTGTTGTCGATCTATCTGTTGAAGCATCGATAACCTTTTTCATGAACTTTTGATCGACAACCCTAACTTTGTGTTAGAGGAAAAATATATTTCAGTTCTTGAGTTTTATATTTTACGGGTTGTGGTTAAGTTTGGGATGAGAGCTAAGTGTATTAGAACCCATAGATCGAATCGAGTTGTGTTTGTTTTAGGAAGTCGATTCAGAGATCGAGTGAGAGCGAATCCGAGGGCGTGGAAGCAATGAATCCAGATCGAGAATCAGACGTGTCGAGGTCGATCGAGAAGCGTGACGTGTCGAGGTCGATTGAGGACATTACGTGTCGAAGTCGTTGTCGAGCTCGTTGAAGACAGTAGTGTCGAGATCGAGTAAGAGAAGTCGTTGTCGAGCTCATTTGAAGACAACGTGTCGAGGTCGTTATCGGCGCCTTTAGCTTGGAGTTCGGTAAGGCGCTTCACATTAATACTTTCATAGTATGCTAGCGTAAGGGCACTTCATATTCTACGTGGTTATGTTATTGTGTATGGATTTCTGATTTGTGTCGAGCTTGAAATGTTGTGATATGATTGAGTTTTTGCATGTATTTAATATGTGATTGAATATATCTTTGTGAATTGTGTATTGCATGTTGAATTGCGTTTCTTCATGTCGAGCTTGCTCTTTTTATTTGACATGCGGTTAAATATCTTGTGTTTAACTCTTTGAATATCGTATCTGGCGAATTGTTCATCGAGTGAGCGAGCTAGGTGAGTCGTATGACGTTTTGAGCCGTGACCGGATAACTAAGGGTGCTAGGTCCCCTTTGTTTACGGAGATTGACTAGACGCCGCCACGCTATGGGACCTGAGTTGGCCGTCCTAGGGAGAGCGAGGATCCCAAGGCTTTACCTGGACTTTCCGACATACCTGATGCAGCGTGTGCATTCGGAAAAATTGTCGAGTCGAGAGAAAATGGATTTGCGAGTTGTGTCGAGTTAGAGTGAGATGGTCGAGTCACGTCGGTGAATGTTATACTTTCTTTGTTTGCTTATATCCTTTATGTCGAGCTTATCTTGAATTGTTGAGAAGTTGACCACTTTCCGTGGTGCCTTCAATCCATGACGGTTACCCAGGCGGTGTCGAGGGCGCAGGAACTCGGCAAACAGACGATGCCGAGGAGGAGCTCGACGAGGACCCGAGTGACGACTGCACTTGTCGTGATTGATTATGTTTGTTCGACGTATTTCTTTTGATGACTGTACTTGTTTTTCTTTTGTGTTCGGAGGTCGTGACCAGTTTGGGCCGGGTATGTTTTATTGCTACAGGGTAGACTGGCGGTTTACTTTTGAGCCGCCTGCGTGGGAGTTCTGGAAGTACCCCAGGTATGATTGCTCTTTGAAGTCGTCATACCTTAGGTGTATTTTCTTTATACATTGCTACTCTGTATTTTGTATACATTATTATTTCGAGTGATATATATATATGTATGTTATGCATGTATGTTTTATTAGAATTTAAGTCTTGTGTCTTAGTTGCACCATGTTTCAAAAGTCAGAATTACTCTGATGTGCACGAGTTGGTTTTAAAAAAAAAAATATATCGTATTTTTAAAAGGTACAAGAGTTTCGTTTTAAAACACATCTCATACAGGTTTATGTTGAGCTCGGTGTGTTGAGCTCGGTAACTCGAGCTCGGTATATTGAGCTCGGTAGCGGTCCGGAAACGGGTCGTTACATTGTTGGTATCGAGCGGTTTGGTTCGTAGAAATTTGTGCATAGGAGATTTGGACCGTCACCGTGTCGGGTTATGTGTGTGGGTACCTAGTTGTAATATGTTGATTCTTTGTTTGATTAAGTGAAGCACTTATTGCTTGAGAAATTGTTTGAGCTTGTTTCTTGATTGAAGCGGTGTGTTTTAACACATCCTTGTTGTGAGATTCGACGGGGTTTTGAACTTTGTGGAATCTAATGCCACCTCGTAGAATACGGCAATTTACCGCAACCGAGAAGGTCGACATGGAACGAGCAATTCAAGCTATGACCGAGATGGCGGTAGCCATGGCTCAGCAATCAGCTGCTGCAACTCAATAGGCTAACACGATGGCTCAACAGACGGCAGCGTTAACTCGCCAGAACTTGCAAAGAACAAAGAACGAAAGCGAGTAACGAAATGCCGGCTAGAGGATCGCGCACTTCAGAAGCATGATCCACCGGTTCTACGGTGAGCCAAATCCAGATAAAGTCGATCTTTGGATGCAAGAGATCGAGAAGATCTTTGAGGCACTTCATTGCGGGACAACGTGAAGGTCGACTATGCCACCTACTTACTGCTAGAGAGGCAGAGTATTGGTGGAGAGGAGTGAAGCAAACATTTATAGCGGAACGTCAGCGAGATGACACAGGAACTTTTTCGTGAAAGGTTCTTGGACAAGTACTTCCCAGATCTTTGCACGAAAGAAGGAGCAAGAATTTCTTCAACTGCAGTAAGGCAACTCGACAGTGTCCGAGTATGCGGCCAAGTTCGAGTCGTTGGCGAGGTATTTCAGTCCATTCCTTGATCGAGTTGACCAGAGATGGTTGAGTGAGAGATTCCAACGGGGATTGAGATTCGACATTCAGAAGTCAGTGGTGTCGTTGAGGATTCGAAACCTCCAAGAGTTGATTGATCGATGTGTCGAGGTAGAAGGAGTGAGGAGCCACAAGAAGAAGACTGTTGTAGGCGGACCGGTGAGACCCTAGAGTGCGGGGCAGAGATTTACACAGAAAGGAAAACAACCGCAGAAGAAGCCTTACGACCGACCTCAGGGGAACGACAACAGGGGACAGTATCGTCCGATGACCCAGGGAGCGAGGAGGGGAGGTCGGCCGGTGTCGAGGTTACTTGCTATCGATGTGGAAAGCGGGACATTACGCGAGTAATCGTACTCGAAGGAGGAGGTGTGTTTCAACCGCAAGAAGCCAGGGCATTTTGCCAAGGATTGTCCTACACCTAAAGTCGAACCGACTATGCTTGCGGCAGGGCCAAAGGGAAGCGTCAGGTAGCTAAAGGCGTAGTTTTCTGCATGAGTGGCGAGGAAGCGGTCGAGTGATGATCTTATCCAAGGTGAATGTGAGATCGAGGGTAAATCCTTATCCGTTCTTTTTGATTCGGTGCAACCCATTCCTTTATTTCTTCCGATTGTGTGAACCATTTGAACTTATTTGTGGCCTTTACCGTTTAAATTAGTAGTTACAACCCGGTGCTAAAACCTTAGTCACAAACACCGCATGTCTTAATTGTGTAGTGGTTATTGAGTAGAAAGTTTGTGGTCAATTTGGTTTGTTTGCCTCTTAAGGGCTTAGATGTCATTCTCGGGATGGATTGGTTGTCACACCACCATGTCCTTTTGGACTGTGCCCGTAAAAGCGTAATTTTTCCGGACCTTGGAGTCTCCAATTATCTTTCTGCGAGCGTATCGGAGTTTCTTTGAAAGAAGGAACTAGGGAATACATGTATCCGCTAGTTTATAAGTTTTCCAGCGGTCGACGTGAAGAATGTTCGGTGGTGTGTGACTTTGAGGGCGTTTTCGAAGACATGCCAGGGTTACCACCGATGCGAGGTCGAAGTTCTCCATCGACCTGATTCCAGGGACAGGACCGATTTCCAAAGCGCCATACAGGATGTCTCCTACCGAGATGAAAGAGCTGAAGTCCCAGATCGAACACTTGGAGTCGAAGCAATTCATACGACCGAGCGTGTCACCGTGGGGAGCTCCAGTGTTGTTGGTTAAGAAGAAGGATGGACGATCAAGACTGTGCGTAGATTATCGCGAGCTCAACAAGATTACCGTGAAGAACCGTTATCCGTTACCACGTATTGACGACTTGATAGATCAACTTCGTGGAGCGGCGATCTTTTCCAAGATAGACTTGAAGTCGGGCTACCACCAGATTCGCGTGAAGGAGGAAGATGTCGCCAAAACAGCTTTCAGGACTAGATACGGTCACTACGAGTACTTGGTGATGCCGTTTGGAGTAGCGAATCGCCCGGTGTGTTTATGGACTACATGAGCAGGATTTTCCATTCGTTCTTGGATCGGTTGTGGTAGTGTTCATCGACGACATCTTGATCTACTCGAGGAACCGAGAAGAGCACGCAGAACACTTATGTCGAGTCTCGCAGATATTACGAGATAAGCAACTCTATGCCAACCTGTCGAAGTGTGAATTTTGGCTTGAAGAGGTGAATTTTCTTGGTCACGTGATTTCCAAAGAAGGGATAGCCGTGGATCCAACTAAGATTGAAGCGTGCTAAGCGTGGAAACAATGAAAGACGATTCGAGATCGGGAGTTTTGTCGGCTTAGCAGGATATTACCGAAGATTCATTGAAGGTTTCTCGAAGATTGTCGCGCCTCTTTACGGTCGACGAGGAAGGATCAACCTTTTGCTTGGACCGAGGAGTGTGAAGCCGATTTTCAAAGGCGAAGGAGCTTTTGGCGACAGCGCTGTGCTGATTTTGCCTCAACCTCAAGAGCCTTACGAGGTGTATTGTGATGCGTCACACCAGGGATTGGGATGCGTCGATGCAACATCGGAAGGTGGTCGCGTATGCTTCAAGACGACAAGATTCACGAGAGGAACTACCCTACTCACGACTTGGAGCCGGGCAAGATGGTTTTTGGCTGAAGATATGGAGACACTACCTTTACGGAGCACTCTTATCGCTTTCGGCGATCACAAGAGCTTGAAATACTGTTCGACCGTAAAGAGCTCAACATGCGTCGGCGTAGATGGACGTAATTTCAAGGACTACGACTTTACGTTGAAATACCATCCCTAAGGCTAACGTGGTAGCGTATGCGTTGAGCAGAAGAGCGTTTTAACCTCGGCGATGATGATCAAGGAGTTGGAGATGCTCGAGAAGTTCGAGACTTGAAGTTGAGTGTCGAAGTTTCACCGGGAAGCCGAGATTTGGTATGCTTACCATCTCTAACAGATTGTTGGGCGAGATCCGAGACCAGCAAGTTCATGACGAGCTTCGCAAGAGAAGATTCGATTGATAAGCGCAAGGGAAGGCGACGAATTTCACGTCGGAGCGGACGACATCTTGAGGTGCAATGGCCGAGCGTGTGCATCTAACGTATCCGAGCCGAGGAAGTTGATTCTCGACGAAGCGCATAAGAGCAACTTTAGTATTCATCCAGGAGTTACGAAGATGTATCAAGACTTGAAGAAACATTTTTGGTGGTCCGGAATGAAGAAGCAAGTGGCCGAGTACGTAGCTTCGTGTTTAACGTGTCGTGCGAAGGTGGAGCACCAACGACCTGCGGGAATGCTACAATCGCCGACGCGTACCAGTTTGGAAATGGGATAGTATTTCTATGGATTTCGTTGTAGGTGTGCCGAAGCCACAGAAGAAGAATGATCCGATTTGGGTGATCGCCGACCGATTGACCAAACCTGCTCATTTCTTGCCAGTGAGGACGACATACAACGTGGAAAAGCTGACCGAGATCTACATCGCGGAGATAGTACGACTTCATGGTATACCTCTTCGATCGTGTCGGACCGAGATCCGAAGTTCACGCCTCATTTTTGGAGGGAATTGCAAGGAGCGATGGGAACCGAGCTCGAGGCTTAGCTCGGCATATCATCCACGCATCGACGGTCGATCGAGAGAACGATCCAATCGCGAAGATTTGTTGCGAGCTTATGCGTTAGATCACCGAGGAAGTTGGGACGACGCCTTACCATTGGTGGAGTTCACCTACAATAACAGTTTCCATGCGAGTATTGGAATGGCACCTTTTGAAGCATCGTATGGGCGTAAATGTCGACGCCTCTTTGTTGGTACCAGGACGGCGAGCGAATCGTCAGGACCGGATATGATCCAACGGACTACCGAGAAGATCCGTTTGATCGTAGATCGGATGCGAACATCTCAAAGTCGATGTAAGAGTTATGCGGACCAACGACGCCGACCACTCGAGTTCGAGGAAGGAGAACATGTATTTCTTAGAGTCACCCCACCATCGGAGTTGGTCGAGCGATCAAATCCTAGAAACTTACCCCTAAATTCATTGGACCTTACCAGATTCTTCGTCGTATCGGTCCAGTGGCATATCAGATTGCCTTGCCACCATTCTTGTCGAACATTCACGACATCTTCCACGTCTCACAATTGCGGAAGTATGTTTCCGACCCCTCTCATGTCATCGAACCGGATGTGATTCAACTGAAGGACGACCTATCTTTCGAAACATTACCAGCAAGGATCGTTGATCGGAAAGCCAAACAGTTGCGGAACAAAGAGATTCAACTCGTCAAAGTTGTGTGGGATCAGAAGACGGGAGATGCAACTTGGGAGCTGGAGGAGAAGATGAAGACTCAGTACCCTGAACTTTTCCGAGGTAAGAATCTTATTTGCAATTTCGAGGACGAAATTTTTTTTTAGAGGGAGAGATTGTAACACCTGAGGACGAGATCGACATCAGGACGACGTATCGAGACCTCGACCAAGACCTTGTGTCGAGATCCCGTGCCAAGATCGTTTGCCGAGGTCATTTGCCGAGCTGAGGAGACTGCGTGCACTAGCTGGCGATCTGAGGTCGCGTGTCGAAATGATGAAGTCGCGTGCAATCGAGGAGGCCGCGTGCACGAACTCGTGTTAGAACCTTGTACGCTTGCACGAGCACCCTAGTCGACATCGTGTCGAGATGATAACTCGTATTCTTTCGAACGTTATTCAGCGTTATTATTATATTGTTTGTAATTATTACATTGTCGGCCGTTGCTCGTCAGCGATGTCTAGATCGTTGACCGACAGAGTAGAGGGTAATTATGAGAGGAACGATTAGACGGGTAGAATGATTGATGGGATTGGCATCTTATAGCTGGAGTTACGATTATACCCTTTTCTCACCAGCTGTATACCACGACCGATTCCCTCAGATACTCATTTCTCTTTTCTTCTTTCTTCTTCCTTCCTTCTGCTCTGAGTTTCGTTGTTTTTCTGCAAAAACTTCCATCGACGAAACCGTGAGTTCCATCGAGATTCTACATCAACTTTCTTCATCAACCTTGTTCATCATCATCTTCTCGACCTATATCTCACCATCTCGACCATCACCATTGAGGTATGAAGAACAGATTTTTCTTTTCCTCTGTGCTACTGTTTAGCGCTACTTTTCCTTCCATTTTTAGCCAGTTTTATGCTTCCAAATCATGTCAAACTGATGGGTTTTCTTCTTCACGATATTACCTATCTTTCTAACCGATTAATTGGGCTTGTAAAACAAATTTTCTTCCTCTGTTTTTCTGCAATCGGCAGTGCCCAGAAACCCCCATTTTTGGTTTGTTTCGATTTCTTGTTTTTCGTTTGTTGCTTCTGGTTGTTGTTGTTGTCGATCTATCTGTTGAAGCATCAGATAACCTTTTTCATGAACTTTTGATCGAAAACCCTAACTTTGTGTTAGAGGAAAAATATATTTCAGTTCTTGAGTTTTATATTTTCTGGGTTGTGGTTAAGTTTGGGATGAGAGCTAAGTGTATTAGAACCCATAGATCGAACTGAGTTGTGTTTGTTTTAGGAAGTCTGATTCCCGAGATCGAGTGAGAGCGAATCCGAGGACGTGGAAGCAGCGGAATCCAGATCGAGAACTGTACGTGTCGAGGTCGACTGAGAAGCGTACGTGTCGAGGTCGATTGAGGACATTACGTGTCGAAGTCGTTGTCGAGCTCGTTGAAGACAGCCGTGTCGAGATCGAGTAAGAGAAGTCGTTGTCGAGCTCATTTGAAGACAGCTGTGTCGAGGTCGTTATCGAGCAGCTTTAGCTTGGAGTTCGGTAAGGGCGCTTCACATTAATACTTTCATAGTATGCTAGCGTAAGGGCACTTCATATTCTACGTGGTTATGTTATTGTGTATGGATTTCCTGATTTGTGTCGAGCTTGAAATGTTGTGATATGATTGAGTTTTTGCATGTATTTAATATGTGATTGAATATATGCTGTGAATTGTGTATTGCATGTTGAATTGCGTTTCTTCATGTCGAGCTTGCTCTTTTTATTTGACATGCGGTTGAATATCTTGTGTTTAACTCTTTGAATATCGTATGCGGCGAATTGTTCATCGAGTGAGCGAGCTAGGTGAGTCGTATGACGTTTTTGAGCCGTGACCCGGATAACTAAGGGTGCTAGGTCCTTTTGTTTACGGAGATTGACTAGACGTCGCCACGCTATGGGACCTGAGTTGACTGTCCTAGGGAGAGCGAGGATCCCAAGGCTTCGGCTGGACTTTCCGACATACGGTACGGCGTGTGCATTCCGGAAAAATTGTCGAGTCGAGAGAAAATGGATTTGCGAGTTGTGTCGAGTTAGAGTGAGATGGTCGAGTCACGTCGGTGAATGTTATACTTTGCTGTTTGCTTATATCCTTTATGTCGAGCTTATCTTGAATTGTTGAGAAGTTGACCCTTCCCGTGGTGCCTTCAATCCATGACGGTTACCCAGGCGGTGTCGAGGGCGCAGGGAACTCGACAGCAGATGATGCCGAGGAGGAGCTCGACGAGGACCCGAGTGACGACCTGTACTTGTCGTGATTGATTATGTTTGTTCGACGTATTTCTTTTGATGACTGTACTTGTTTTTCTTTGTGTTCGAGGTCGTGACCAGTTTGGGCCGGGTATGTTTTATTGCTACAGGGTAGACTGGCGGTTTACTTTTGGAGCAGCCCCCTGCGTGGGAGTCTGCCGGAAGTACCCCAGGGTATGATTGCTCTTTTGAAGTCGTCATACCTTAGGTGTATTTTCTTTATACATTGCTACTCTGTATTTTGTATACATTATTATTTCGAGTGATATATATATATGTATGTTATGCATGTATGTTTTATTAGAATTTAAGTCTTGTGTCTTAGTTGCACCATGTTTCGAAAAGCTGTAATTACTCTGATGTGCACGAGTTGGTTTTAAAAAAAAAAAATATATCGTATTTTTAAAAGGCACAAGAGTTTCGTTTTAAAACACATCTCATACAGGTTTATGTTGAGCTCGGTGTGTTGAGCTCGGTAACTCGAGCTCGGTATATTGAGCTCGGTAGCGGTCCGGAAACGGGTCGTTACATTCAACACTGGGGGGCCGTAATTCTCTCTGTTTGCATCAAATTCTTCAACTCTTCAACTCCTTTTCGTACAAATCAAAATATAAACCAAAAGGTAATAAAAATAAAACATAAATAAAGATAAACCACTAATAAAACCTATTAAAGCAAGGTAAAAAACTAGATAAATTCTAACTTATCAAACTCCCCCATGCTTAAATCTTTGCTTGTCCTCAAGCAAATCCCAACAAATGGCCAGACTTGGAAATGCCTTGTTTCAACGACACCATATCAAAGTTCTTTGATGATATCCAATGACACAATTTGCACAATTTCAACACACCACTTATTGGAACCTAGTGCATAGCATTATCAGATGGTTCAAGGCATCAGAACATTGAGTGAGACCTAAATTATTATTATGATCTTTTCATTTTTGAGCTTAGATTCCCAGCACTTTTACTTGGGTCCTCCACTCATATGCAAACAAAGCAATTGCCACACTTGGTCTCAAAGGAGTGCCTTTATTTCCCAGTAGCCAATCAGTCTCAAAAGGGTACAAAGAGTATTTCCCTAGTAACCTATGACCTCAAAGGGGTGTTGAGCTAATTTTTCTATTCTTTTTTTTTCAGCATTTATTCTTTTCTTTTTAACTAACCCCACTCTTTTTTTTCTTTTTTTCTAGCTCAACATAGACATTTCTCCAGTAACCAATATGCAGTGAGTGTCACCAAGGGAACCAATAATTAGATATCAAAGCAAGGTTCTTCCCAATTATCCTAATGCCAAAACCCATCTAAGTTATGTGCGTGTAGCCCCAACAAGCAGTAAAGCTTTCAACATTCACAACTGTGCTCATTGAATACCAATTAGTTAACCAAGTAGTGCCACAAAAACAAGGATTTCCAAAGAGGCCAATTCAAGAAAATTTTCACAACAAAGATTTCACATGGGAAGAAAGATAAAAGCTAGAAAACTAACACTAACAAAAGTAAAAAGAAAAAAAAAACACAGGACTAAAAGAAACAAAACAAAACAAAGTAAAACAATACTCCCCTAATTTTTGAGGCCACCATCAGTAGCGTCCTCATTTTTTTTTTCATCTTGCTCTGGGATATGGAGAAGCATAAAAATTGATAAATTTTTACCAGGGTCCTATTTCTTGAAGGATAAAGGCCAAGTGACACATGAAGAATGAAAGCTTATTCCCGGATCCCATTGCTTAAAGAATGACAATCACGGAAACAATATAAGTCTACCCTCAAATCCTCTTGGATCAAACAGTATTTCTACAAAGAAAATTGAGAAATGAGATGAATAGGCTAACTTTGCAGCATCCACAGATGCATGTAAACTAATATACTTATCAATTTCAAAGTTTTCACAATTCTTAGTTAGCATGGTGAGGTAAGTGTTTTCCAAATGAGTTGCCCTGTCACTTGTTCTTTCCCAAGGATTTGTAGAAAACAGTGCTTCTTTTCTCTCCATTTCTTGTTCTTTTTCTTGTGACACACCTTCCACTACCACTTCATCATCATTTGGATCTATCCCTGCAATAATATTTTTCTCAAATTGTGTTTCGTGAGGCTCTTTGGATATCACTTGTAAGCACGGTGGTGGTGGTGGCAAAGATGACAAAAATGATTCTCATTCTTCCTTAGAGAATATAAATACATGCTTATTCATCATATGGTGCAAATAACAAGGAAAATAATAACAGGGAAAAAATTAGTCTAACCTAATAGTGAAAGGAAATCAATATCAATAGCATAAGTCCCTGACAGCAGCGCCAAAAACTTGATAGGCCCGCAAGTGCACGGTTTTATCGCGTAGTAAAATATCGTTCCCACAAGGACTTAGAATTGAGTACCAATTTCTCTCACTAAGATGATTAGCTAAAGGAATAAATTAGAATGATATTGTTGTTGCTGGAAAATAAAATGAGTTTAATTTAGAAAATAAAAGGCTCTTGGGATTGATGTTCTTCCAATGAAAATTACTCTTAAGCCAATTCCTCATCACTTTCCTATGAGTATGAACAATGGATTCTTAAAGGCCAAATAATCAAATGTGACTATTGTCTTCTTTCAAAGTACAATAACATATTTTAGACCATAAAATCTACCTATTTTCATGATAGAAAGAATGATAAAACTCATTAAGAACAATTATTTCTAAGCCTCAAGGAAACCAATTCTATTTTCATGAATTGATCCCCTTGTTTAATCTTGTAATTCCAATATCGAATTTTCACCTTTCAGTGCAAGTTATTTAGGATTCATATAATCATATTAGTTATGATTGCAGAGAAAGTAAAACTCAAGATTAAATTAAGAATGGAACAATGCTCATAACATCTAAGGAAAGAAAATTAGACTTAACAATAATTCATCATTGGAATATAATCAATCCCAAGATAAAAGAAACTACTCACACATGATTGGAATGTAAATAAGACAATGTAAATTAAACATTCAGAACTTGAATAAGTAAAAGATGAAGATTAGAAGGTAATAGAAACTGAAATTCATTCAAAACTTAAAGCCATAGAAAAGTTGCTTGAACATACATGAAGAAAATCACAAAAGAACACAAATTTAGCTATGAAAAATGGAGAGGAAGATGATTCTATTTCGTGCTATGAAAGCCTCAATTTATAGCCCAATTCTACCCCAATCAAGTGCCATTATATCCCCTTTAAGACCCCTCTAAAACAGCTCAACAGTTTCAGCACTTAAATTGAGCTGTTACAAAATTCTGCCATAAACATGGCCATAATGCGCAACACTGGGGGGCCATAATCTTCAAACTGTGACTTTTCAGCTCACGTAACCACGAATTACGGCCATGTTGGAAAACACTGGGGGGCCGTAATTCTCTCTGTTTCTTCACTTGACCTTCCAACTGCTTCCCACGAATTATGGCCATGTTCTTCAACACTGGGGGGCCGTAATTCTCTCTGTTTGCATCAAATTCATCAACTCTTCAACTCCTTTTCCTACAAATCAAAATATAAACCAAAAGGTAATAAAAATAAAACATAAATAAAGATAAACCACTAATAAAACCTATTAAAGCAAGGTAAAAAACTAGATAAATTCTAACTTATCAAACTCCCCCATGCTTAAATCTTTGCTTGTCCTCAAGCAAATCCCAACAAATGGCCAGACTTGGAAATGCCTTGTTTCAACGACACCATATCAAAGTTCTTTGATGATATCCAATGACACAATTTGCACAATTTCAACACACCACTTATTGGAACCTAGTGCATAGCATTATCAGATGGTTCAACGCATCAGAACATTGAGTGAGACCTAAATTATTATTATGATCTTTTCATTTTTAAGCTTAGATTCCCAGCACTTTTGCTTGGGTCCTCCACTCATATGCAAACAAAGCAATTGCCACACTTGGTCTCAAAGGAGTGCCTTTATTTCCCAGTAGCCAATCAGTCTCAAAAGGGTACAAAGAGTATTTCCCTAGTAACCTATGACCTCAAAGGGGTGTTGAGCTAATTTTTCTATTCTTTTTTTTTCAGCATTTATTCTTTTCTTTTTACCTAACCCCACTCTTTTTTTTCTTTTTTTCTAGCTCAACATAGACATTTCTCCAGTAACCAATATGCAGTGAGTGTCACCAAGGGAACCAATAATTAGATATCAAAGCAAGGTTCTTCCCAATTATCCTAATGCCAAAACCCATCTAAGTTGTGTGCGTGTGGCCCCAACAAGCAGTAAAGCTTTCAACATTCACAACTGTGCTCATTGAATACCAATTAGTTAACCAAGTAGTGCCACAAAAACAAGGATTTCCAAAGAGGCCAATTCAAGAAAATTTTCACAACAAAGATTTCACATGGGAAGAAAGATAAAAGCTAGAAAACTAACACTAACAAAAGTAAAAAGAAAAAAAAAAACAGGACTAAAAGAAACAAAACAAAACAAAGTAAAACAATACTCCCCTAATTTTTGAGGCCACCATCGAAGGCCCTCATTTTTTTTTTCATCTTGCTCTGGGATATGGAGAAGCATAAAAATTGATAAATTTTTACCAGGGTCCCATTTCTTGATGGATAAAGGCCAAGTGACACATGAAGAATGAAAGCTTATTCCCGGATCCCATTGCTTAAAGAATGACAATCACGGAAACAATATAAGTCTACCCTCAAATCCTCTTGGATCAAACAGTATTTCTACAAAGAAAATTGAGAAATGAGATGAATAGGCTAACTTTGCAGCATCCACAGATGCATGTAAACTAATATACTTATCAATTTCAAAGTTTTCATAATTCTTAGTTAGCATGGTGAGGTAAGTGTTTTCCAAATGAGTTGCCCTGTCACTTGTTCTTTCCCAAGGATTTGTAGAAAACAGTGCTTCTTTTCTCTCCATTTCTTGTTCTTTTTCTTGTGACACACCTTCCACTACCACTTCATCATCATTTGGATCTATCCCTGCAATAATATTTTTCTCAAATTGTGTTTCGTGAGGCTCTTTGGATATCACTTGTAAGCACGGTGGTGGTGGTGGCAAAGATGACAAAAATGATTCTCATTCTTCCTTAGAGAATATAAATACATGCTTATTCATCATATGGTGCAAATAACAAGGAAAATAATAACAGGGAAAAAATTAGTCTAACCGGAATAGTGAAAGGAAATCAATATCAATAGCGTAAGTCCCCGGCAACGGCGCCAAAAACTTGATAGGCCCGCAAGTGCACGGTTTTATCGCGTAGTAAAATATCGTTCCCACAAGGACTTAGAATTGAGTACCAATTTCTCTCACTAAGATGATTAGCTAAAGGAATAAATTAGAATGATATTGTTGTTGCTGGAAAATAAAATGAGTTTAATTTAGAAAATAAAAGGCTCTTGGGATTGATGTTCTTCCAATGAAAATTACTCTTAAGCCAATTCCTCATCACTTTCCTATGAGTATGAATAATGGATTCTTAAAGGCCAAATAATCAAATGTGACTATTGTCTTCTGTTACCAATTGACTTCAAACACAAGAGGGGGGTGAATTGTGATAGCGGTGCTTATATAAAAAATTACAGAAAATAAATGACCGAATAATAAATAAAGAACAAAAATAAATAAAGTGCTTGAATGATAAAGAGACAGAGAGCAAAGAAGAGCACGCAGCAATTTATACAGGTTCGGCCACCAAACACCCCTGTGGCCTACGTCCTGTCCCCAAAGCAAACCACTATGGGATTTTCACTAAAACACTAGCTTTTAAATCAGGTTCAGCTAGAAACCTTTACAACTCTAAACCAGAGCAATACGTTCAAGAGATATCACCTCTCTATGAACACCTTGGGATTCCTACCCAAAAATAAATGATTTTCACAAATAAAATGAGACGAAAAAGATACACTCAATAGTGCAGATATAACAAATTGAAGCTCAAATAATACAACTCAAATTTTGTAGAATAAAAAGACTCTCAAAAAATTGTGCTCAAATAAGTGTGAGTGATGAAAAATATTTGACAGAGTTTTTGGCACAAAAATTAAGCACTGCGTTGTTGTATTTTCGTGTTATAAGAAAGAGCACAGCGTTGTTTATTTATAGACCGGCGAGGCGTTTGCCGCTGAGTTGATTTGTCCGTTGGAAGATTTGACCGCTGCACGAGGATCTGTCCGTTGGAATTTGTCCGTTGCGTTGAAAACACGGAGACGGCTCGGCATACGACCTCACGAAGACAGCTCGGCAGACGACCTCGCCACACGCGGCTCGACAGACGACCTCGACCACGGCTCGGCATATGACCTGCATGCGGCTCGGCACCACGACCTCGGCACCTGGCTCAGATATCGACCTCCTCATCAGCTCGGTCCTCATAGATCGGCAAGCGACCTCATCACCGACCACGGATCATCAGCTCGGCCGCGACAAGAGCTCATCACGCGACCTCGATGCAGCGACCTCATAAGCTTGACACGCCGACCTCCTCCTCGATTCGACATACTACTTCCTCGAGCTCAACATCCGACTTCCTCCTCAACTCGACATCCGATTTACTCAGAGCTCGACATACGACTTCCTCGGATCTCGACACGCGACTTAATCCTCACCGACATCCGAAGCTCCTCACTCGACATCCGACACGAGATATGCATGTCAAAATATTTTGTGCGTGTGTGATTTAATTTTAATTGAGAGCTTTTTATTACTACTTACAAATTGTCTTAATAAAGATAAATAAATACCCAGAACCCAAAGACTTGAGAAACAATCATTCTTGATACGCGTCTTGGTATTCTTTTCCACTTTTTGCACGGTTGACTATTTGCAAAGCTCCCTTTTGTCAATCATCAAAATCATCCTGTCAAGGCATGTATTCACAGACTCCCCCTTTTTGATGATGACAAACATCTCATGGAGGGATTTTAGTAAAATATAATCATGATATAGCAATGAGATATAAGCAAGGTTTTTCAATAAAAGATATCAGAGTTTAAGCACGTATTTTAGAAAAACTCCCCCTCACAATATGCATTGTTTTTCAATAAAAGATATCAGAGTTTAAGCACAATATTTAGAAAAACTCCCCCTCACAATATGCATTGTTTTTCAATAAAAGATATCAGAGTTTAAGCACAATATTTAGAAAAACTCCCCCTCACAATATGCATGATATAATTTACTCCGCCTGAATCATAAAACTCTCCCCCTTTTGGCAACATCAAAAAAGCGGAAAAGATAAAGGGAAAGGCATGTAAAACGTATGCATATACGTGTAACTAGATGGCGAAAAATAATAGAGTATCAAGGGTTCAATGAAGCATAATTGTTTGCGATTAACATAACCTGCACAAACTTTTATTTTAGCGATTACAGAAGGACGGTTGCATTTCTCCACTTTTAGTCTTGGTAACGGAACTGCATAAAAATGTTAGCACACTCCAACGCCAAGTTAGAACTTATTCATAATAAAATGCACTCACACGCAGTCATTCAATGCATGATTGATCTAAAATTCCTAACTCGGTTCTTATAAAAAGAAGCTTTCTTTAGGCAAAGGTTTAGTAAAAATATCTGCGAGTTGTTTAGATGTTTCCACAAACTCAATCACACAATCTCCTTTTGAACATGATCTCTAATAAAATGGTGCCTAATTTCTATGTGTTTGGTCCGGAGTGATAAACCGGGTTTTTCGTGAGGTTTATGGCACTAGTATTGTCGCACTTAATTGGAGCAGTTTTGATTAATCCCATAATCATTCAACCGTTGTTTCATCCAAATAATTTGTGCACAACAACCGCCACGCCAGAACGTATTCCGCTTCAAGAAGGACAAAGCCACACCGCTTGTTTCTTACTATGCCATGAAACCAAGGCATTCCCAAGTAAGTGACATGTCCCACTAGTGCTTTTTCGGTCCATTTTGCAACCCGCCAAAATCGTAATCCAGTACCCAATAAGTGTGCAACGGCACCTTTGGGGTACCATAAACCCATGGTTTGTGTGCCAGTGAGATATCTCATGATGCGTTTTACCGCTAAGAGATGTGATTCCTTAGGATTTGCTTGAAAACGTGCACACATACAAACACTAGACATAATATCCGGACGACTAGCAGTGAGATAGAGAAGAGATCCTATCATACCTCTATACTTACTTACTTCGACCGACTTACCACCTTCATCTTTGTCAAGATAGCATGATGTGCTCATTGGAGTTGAGATTTCTTTGGCGTTGCTCATTCCAAATCTTTTAAGCAACTCCTTGCAATATTTGGATTGATTTATAAAAATTCCTTCTTTTGTTTGTTTGATTTGAAGACCAAGGAAGTAGTTGAGCTCTCCCATCATGGACATTTCAAACTCACTTTGCATGATTTTGGAAAAATCTTCACACAAAGACTCATTAGTAGCACCAAAGATGATATCGTCAACATAAATTTGAACAAGTAAAATGTCATGATTTTTGTGTTTAATGAAAAGAGTGGTATCAACTTTTCCTCTTTCAAAACCTTTTTCAAGTAAATATTTGCTCAACCTCTCGTACCCAAGCTCTGAGCTTGTTTTAAACCATATAAAGCCTTTTTCAATTTGAAAACATGATTTGGAAATTCAAAATTTTCAAAACCGGGAGGTTGATCAACATATACTTCTTCTTGAATAAAGCCATTAAGAAATGCACTTTTAACATCCATTTGAAAAAGTTTGAAATCCATGATGCATGCAAATACGAGAAGCATGCGAATAGCTTCTAATCTAGCCACGGGTGCATAGGTTTCATCGAAATCTATGCCCTCTTGTTGATTATAGCCTTTTGCAACAAGTCTAGCTTTATTTCTAACAATGATACCGTTTTCATCAAGCTTGTTGCGAAAGACCCATTTGGTCCCAATGACTAGGTGATCTTTAGGCCTAGGGACAAGTTCCCAAACATCATTTCTCTCAAATTGATTTAATTCCTCTTGCATAGCAAAGGTCCAATGCTCATCAAAGATGGCTTCATTGACGCCATTTGGTTCAATTTGTGTGACAAAGGCCATATGATGACATGCATGATTAAGAGAGTTTCAGTCGTTACCCCTTTTGAGATATCACCTATTATGTTGTCAAGAGGATGGTTCTTTGAGACTCTCCATTCCTTTGGAAGATTTGAGTGAGAGAGTTCTTGAGAGGGTTGAGGCAAGGACTCTTGATCCTCCTTTTGAACTTTTGATCTCTCTTGTTCCTCTAAATAGGTATCTCCAAATACTTCTGCAAGATCATCAACACTTTCTTCTCTTGAAGATTTGGGGTTAGATTCATCAAAAGAAACATGCATGATTCTTCAACAGTCAAGTTCTTTTATTAAAAATTCAAAAGCTTTACTAGAAGTGGAATATCCAAGAAATAAACCTTCATCAGCTTTAGCATCAAATTTACCAAGGTTATTCTTACCATTGTTTAGGATAAAACACTTGCATCCAAACGTGAAGGTGGGAAATGTTGGGCTTCCTTCCTTTGTAGAGTTCATACGGTGTTTGCTTAACCATCGGCCTTACAAGAACTCGATTCATCACATAGCAAGCGGTGCTCACGGCGTGTGCCCAAAAGTACTTAGGAAGGTTTGTCTCATTGTGCATCGTTCTCGCTTGCTCTTCACGAGACCGATTTTCCTTTCAACCACTCCATTTTGTTGCGGTGTCCTTGGAGCGAGAAAAGTTGTGATCGATGCCATTTTCTCAGGCAAAATGCTTCAAATGCTTCATTCTCAAATTCCCCACCATGATCACTTGAATGGAAGCAATGTTAAGTCCCTTCTCATTTTGTATAACCTTTGCAAGTTTTCAAAAGCATTAAAAGCATCATTTTTGTGAGAAATAAATAAAGTCCATGTATAACGAGAATAGTCGTCCACAATAACAAGAGCATAGTAATTGCCACCAAAGCTTTTAGTTCTAGAAGGGCCAAATAAATCCATATGTAAAAGTTGTAAAGGCCGGTTTGTAGAAACAATATTTTTAGATTTGAAAGATGCCTTTACTTGTTTTCCTTTTGACATGCATCACAAAGTTTATCTTTTTCAAAAGCGAAGCTTTGGTAAGCCAATTACTAAGTCCTTTCAACTAACTTATTAAGATGATCCATGTGAATATGAGCCATTCTCCTATGCCATAGCCAAGATTCATCCTCTTTACTAATAAGACAACATGCATCATTTGAAGGTATTTTATCTAAATCAAGCATATAGATATTTCCAATTCTAGGTCCAATTACAATAACATTTTCATTTATAGAATCCATGACCATGCATTTTGAAGAATCGAAAACCACTTTGTTTCCTTTATCACAAAGTTGACTAATGCTTAGCAAATTATGCTTCAAATCATCCACATACAAAACATTTTCAATAGTGGGATTAGGACTCTTACCAATAGTACCAATCCCAAGAATTTTACCTTTGTTGTTGTCACCATACCTGGGACATAACCACTATTCTTAGGTACCAATGAGGAGAACTTGCTTTTGTCTCCTGTCATGTGCTTTGAACAGTAGCTATCAAGATACCAATTTAAGTCCTTGGCTTTCAAGCACACCTACTACAACAAATCATATTTTAACCTTTGGTACCCAAACCATCTTGGGTCCATATGAGTTAGTCTTGGGCAAGGTGCCCTTTGGAATCCACATATTTTTGCCAACTACATTTTTATTCTTTCTAATATTGCAAATAGAGGCAGTGTGACCATTTCTACCACAGTGAAAGCATTTAATGAAAGGACTACTTGAGGGTTTGTTGTGATTGAAGAGTTTAAAAGATTTTTCATGAATTTTTGGATGATAACCTAAACCAGCTTTTCCAAAAGTACCTTTTGGTTTCCTAACATAATGTTTAGATTATCTCTTCCCATCGTAAATTTTGCAAGAGTGTTATTTAAATCCTTAACCTTATTTTTCAAAACACTACACTCATTGCATTTTAAAACTTCATCCTTTTTATTTTCACAAGATATGGGAGGAGAAGTTTCAATCACAAAGAACTTGTTTTTCTTTAAGAATCACTATCTCTTTGTTTAAAATTTCAATTTTTGATTCAAGAGAAGAGATGGTTTTCTTAGAAGAAAGAACAATTTTTCCAAGTTTAATCGTTTCATTATTTAATTCTTCACAAGCAATAAGCGACTCATCATAAGTTAAAGGAGATTCGAGTTCAAGAGCATTTACCTCATCCTCCTCGTGTTTTGCCATGAGACATAAGTTGGCCTCGGTAGTACCTTCATGGGTCAATAGAAGGGTGTCCCACATTTCTTTACTTGATCTTGCAATTTGAGACCCTATAGAACTCATCGTAGCTTAAAGCGTAGTGATGATGTTCTTAGCTTTCAAATTGTATTGGACCTTTTTCTTATCATCTTCGGTCCAAAGTGATCTTGGTTTGTCTACCACTGCATCATTAATTGATTGAGTGGGGACAAATGGACCATTTTCCACAAAGATCCCAAATATCAAGATCAACACCCTCAAGAAAGATTTGCATTCTATCCTTCCAATAACCATACCCTCACCATTGAAAAATGGGGGTCTGTTCATGGAAGTTCCTCGTAATTGTTTGAAGTCATTCTCTTGAGACGGTTAAGTCCTTTATACAAGATTCTAGCTCTGATGCCAATTGTTACCAATTGACTTCAAACACAAGAGAGGGGTGAATTGTGATAGCGGTGCTTATATAAAAAATTACAGAAAATAAATGACCGAATAATAAATAAAGAACAAAAATAAATAAAGTGCTTGAATGATAAAGAGACAGAGAGCAAAGAAGAGCACGCAGCAATTTATACAGGTTCGGCCACCAAACACCCCGCTGGCCTACGTCCCGCCCCCAAAGCAAACCACTATGGGATTTTCACTAAAACACTAGCTTTTAAATCAGGTTCAGCTAGAAACCTTTACAACTCTAAACCAGAGCAATACGTTCAAGAGATATCACCTCTCTATGAACACCTTGGGATTCCTACCCAAAAATAAATGATTTTCACAAATAAAATGAGACGAAAAAGATACACTCAATAGTGCAGATATAACAAATTGAAGCTCAAATAATACAACTCAAATTTTGTAGAATAAAAAGACTCTCAGAAAATTGTGCTCAAATAAGTGTGAGTGATGAAAAATATTTGACAGAGTTTTTGGCACAAAAATTAAGCACTGCGTTGTTGTATTTTCGTGTTATAAGAAAGAGCACAGCGTTGTTTATTTATAGACCGACTGAGGAGCGTTTGCCCGTTGAGTTGATTTGTCCGTTGGAAGATTTGACCGTTGCACAGGGATCTGTCCGTTGGAATTTGTCCGTTGCGTTGAAAACACGGAGACGGCTCGGCATACGACCTCTGAAGACAGCTCGGCAGACGACCTCGCCACACAGCTCGACAGACGACCTCGACACAGCTCGGCATATGACCTCTGTACAGCTCGGCACACGACCTCGGCACACAGCTCTGTATACGACCTCCTCATCAGCTCGGTCCTCATAGATCGGCAAGCGACCTCATCAGCTCGACACGGATCATCAGCTCGGCACGCGACAAGAGCTCATCACGCGACCTCGGTACGCGACCTCATAAGCTTGACACGCGACCTCCTCCTCAGTTCGACATACTACTTCCTCAGAGCTCAACATCCGACTTCCTCCTCAACTCGACATCCGATTTACTCAGAGCTCGACATACGACTTCCTCAGATCTCGACACGCGACTTAATCCTCAGCTCGACATCCGAGCTCCTCAGCTCGACATCCGACACGAGATATGCATGTCAAAATATTTTGTGCGTGTGTGATTTAATTTTAATTGAGAGCTTTTTATTACTACTTACAAATTGTCTTAATAAAGATAAATAAATACCCAGAACCCAAAGACTTGAGAAACAATCATTCTTGATACGCGTCTTGGTATTCTTTTCCACTTTTTGCACGGTTGACTATTTGCAAAGCTCCCTTTTGTCAATCATCAAAATCATCCTGTCAAGGCATGTATTCACATCTTCTTTCAAAGTACAATAACATATTTTAGACCATAAAATCTACCTATTTTCATGATAGAAAGAATGATAAAACTCATTAAGAACAATTATTTCTAAGCCTCAAGGAAACCAATTCTATTTTCATGAATTGATCCCCTTGTTTAATCTTGTAATTCCAATATCGAATTTTCACCTTTCAGTGCAAGTTGTTTAGGATTCATATAATCATATTAGTTATGATTGCAGAGAAAGTAAAACTCAAGATTAAATTAAGAATGGAACAATGCTCATAACATCTAAGGAAAGAAAATTAGACTTAACAATAATTCATCATTGGAATATAATCAATCCCAAGATAAAAGAAACTACTCACACATGATTGGAATGTAAATAAGACAATGTAAATTAAACATTCAGAACTTGAATAAGTAAAAGATGAAGATTAGAAGGTAATAGAAACTGAAATTCATTCAAAACTTAAAGCCATAGAAAAGTTGCTTGAACATACATGAAGAAAATCACAAAAGAACACAAATTTAGCTATGAAAAATGGAGAGGAAGATGATTCTATTTCGTGCTATGAAAGCCTCAATTTATAGCCCAATTCTACCCCAATCAAGTGCCATTATATCCCCTTTAAGACCCCTCTAAAACAGCTCAACAGTTTCAGCACTTAAATTGAGCTGTTACAAAATTCTGCCACAAACATGGCCATAATGCGCAACACTGGGGGGCCATAATCTTCAAACTGTGACTTTTTAGCTCACGTAACCACGAATTACGGCCATGTTGGAAAACACTGGGGGCTGTAATTCTCTCTGTTTCTTCACTTGACCTTCCAACTGCTTCCCACGAATTATGGCCATGTTCTTCAACACTGGGGGGCCGTAATTCTCTCTGTTTGCATCAAATTCATCAACTCTTCAACTCCTTTTCCTACAAATCAAAATATAAACCAAAAGGTAATAAAAATAAAACATAAATAAAGATAAACCACTAATAAAACCTATTAAAGCAAGGTAAAAAACTAGATAAATTCTAACTTATCAAACTCCCCCATGCTTAAATATTTGCTTGTCCTCAAGCAAATCCCAACAAATGGCCATACTTGGAAATGCCTTGTTTCAACGACACCATATCAAAGTTCTTTGATGATATCCAATGACACAATTTGCACAATTTCAACACACCACTTATTGGAACCTAGTGCATAGCATTATCAGATGGTTCAAGGCATCAGAACATTGAGTGAGACCTAAATTATTATTATGATATTTTCATTTTTAAGCTTAGATTCCCAGCACTTTTGCTTGGGTCCTCCACTCATATGCAAACAAAGCAATTGCCACACTTGGTCTCAAAGGAGTGCCTTTATTTCCCAAAGAGCCAATCACCTCAAAAGGGTACATAGAGTATTTCCCTAGTAACCTATGACCTCAAAGGGGTGTTGAGTTAATTTTTCTATTCTTTTTTTTTCAGCATTTATTCTTTTCTTTTTACCTAACCCCACTCTTTTTTTCTTTTTTTCTAGCTCAACATAGACATTTCTCCAGTAACCAATATGCAGTGAGTGTCACCAAGGGAACCAATAATTAGATATCAAAGCAAGGTTCTTCCCAATTATCCTAATGCCAAACCCATCTAAGTTGTGTGTGTGTGGCCCCAACAAGCAGTAAAGCTTTCAACATTCACAACTGTGCTCATTGAATACCAATTAGTTAACCAAGTAGTGCCACAAAAACAAGGATTTCCAAAGAGGCCAATTCAAGAAAATTTTCACAACAAAGATTTCACATGGGAAGAAAGATAAAAGCTAGAAAACTAACACTAACAAAAGTAAAAAGAAAAAAAAAACACAGGACTAAAAGAAACAAAACAAAACAAAGTAAAACAATACTCCCCTAATTTTTGAGGCCACCATCAGTAGCATCTTCATTTTTTTTTTCATCTTGCTCTGGGATATGGAGAAGCATAAAAATTGATAAATTTTTACCAGGGTCCCATTTCTTGAAGGATAAAGGCCAAGTGACACATGAAGAATGAAAGCTTATTCCCGGATCCCATTGCTTAAAGAATGACAATCACGGAAACAATATAAGTCTACCCTCAAATCCTCTTGGATCAAATAGTATTTCTACAAAGAAAATTGAGAAATGAGATGAATAGGCTAACTTTGCAGCATCCACAGATGCATGTAAACTAATATACTTATCAATTTCAAAGTTTTCACAATTCTTAGTTAGCATGGTGAGGTAAGTGTTTTCCAAATGAGTTGCCCTGTCACTTGTTCTTTCCCAAGGATTTGTAGAAAACAGTGCTTCTTTTCTCTCCATTTCTTGTTCTTTTTCTTGTGACACACCTTCCACTACCACTTCATCATCATTTGGATCTATCCCTGCAATAATATTTTTCTCAAATTGTGTTTCGTGAGGCTCTTTGGATATCACTTGTAAGCACGGTGGTGGTGGTGGCAAAGATGACAAAAATGATTCTCATTCTTCCTTAGAGAATATAAATACATGCTTATTCATCATATGGTGCAAATAACAAGGAAAATAATAACAGGGAAAAAATTAGTCTAACCAGAATAGTGAAAGGAAATCAATATCAATAGCATAAGTCCCCGGCAACGGCGCCAAAAACTTGATAGGCCCGCAAGTGCACGGTTTTATCGCGTAGTAAAATATCGTTCCCACAAGGACTTAGAATTGAGTACCAATTTATCTCACTAAGATGATTAGCTAAAGGAATAAATTAGAATGATACTGTTGTTGCTGGAAAATAAAATGAGTTTAATTTAGAAAATAAAAGGCTCTTGGGATTGATGTTCTTCCAATGAAAATTACTCTTAAGCCAATTCCTCATCACTTTCCTATGAGTATGAACAATGGATTCTTAAAGGCCAAATAATCAAATGTGACTATTGTCTTCTTTCAAAGTACAATAACATATTTTAGACCATAAAATCTACCTATTTTCATGATAGAAAGAATGATAAAACTCATTAAGAACAATTATTTCTAAGCCTCAAGGAAACCAATTCTATTTTCATGAATTGATCCCCTTGTTTAATCTTGTAATTTCAATATCGAATTTTCACCTTTCAGTGCTTAATAAGATATTTAGGATTCATACAATCATATTAGTTATGATTGCAGAGAAAGTAAAACTCAATATTAAATTAAGAATGGAACAATGCTCAAACATCTAAGGAAAGAAAATTAGACTTAACAATAATTCATCATTGGAATATAATCAATCCCAAGATAAAAGAAACTACTCACACATGATTGGAATGTAAATAAGACAATGTAAATTAAACATTCAGAACTTGAATAAGTAAAAGATGAAGATTAGAAGGTAATAGAAACTGAAATTCATTCAAAACTTAAAGCCATAGAAAAGTTTCTTGAACATACATGAAGAAAAACACAAAAGAACACAAATTTAGCTATGAAAAATGGAGAGGAAGATGATTCTATTTCGTGCTATGAAAGCCTCAATTTATAGCCCAATTCTACCCCAATCAAGTGCCATTATATCCCCTTTAAGACCCCTCTTAAACAAATTTCAACAGCTTTGACACTTAAATTGAGCTGTTACAAAATTCTGCCAAAAACATGGCCATAATGCGCAACACTGGGGGGCCATAATCTTCAAACTGTGACTTTTCAGCTCACGTAACCACGAATTACGGCCATGTTGGAAAACACTGGGGGGCCGTAATTCTCTCTGTTTCTTCGCTTGACCTTCCAACTGCTTCCCACGAATAATGGCCATGTTCTTCAACACTGGGGGGCCGTAATTCTCTCTGTTTGCATCAAATTCATCAACTCTTCAACTCCTTTTCCTACAAATCAAAATATAAACCAAAAGGTAATAAAAATAAAACATAAATAAAGATAAACCACTAATAAAACCTATTAAAGCAAGGTAAAAAAACTAGATAAATTCTAACTTATCAATTGCAGTAAGTACAATGCAAGCATTTACTATGATTATTGGATTTATCAGATGCTGAATCATTTTCTAAAAGAGGTTCATCTTATATATAACCAAGACCATGAGTTGTCGTTTTACTGACACCCCAAATCATTGAATCTTGCTTGCTACGAGTTACACTTTCTGCAAGAAACTTTTGAAAAGCATATTCATAATCATTTGATTTGCATTTAGGATTGCCTGTAACTTTAGAGCTTTCAGCTTGAGAGCTCTCAGCTTCTGGTTGCTTGTTAGCGGTCAGATGCTGGTTATCCATCAGATGCTGATTTTCAGTTTTCAGCTTCTGGTTCTCTTTATTGAGTACATATTTTTCTTTGTTTAAAGATTGAAAGTCTTGTGATAATTTTGAAAATTTCTTTTTCAAATTCTTATACTCAACAGAGAGGGTGGCAGAGTCCTTAAGAAGATCATCGAATGCAAGTTGAAGTTCAGAGTAGGAATCATATACTATTACCTCTTCAACTTCTTCTTCTGAATCAAGGTCAGTGTCTGCCATGAAAGCGAGATTTGCTTCTGCTTCATTATCTTCCTCAGATGAAGATAAATCTAGATCTTCCCATGTAGCCATGAGGCTCTTCTTATTTTTCTTGAAAGAACTTCTTGTGGGCTTCTCCTTTAGATTAGGACATTCGGACTTGAAATGTCCAGGCTTTTTACATTCATAGCAAATGACTTGAGCCTTGTCCTTGCTTTCCTTCTTGTCCTTAGTATCTTTCTTCTGAAACTTCCTCCTGAAGTTTCTCTTCTTCCACATTCTTTGTATCTTTTTGGATATAAACGCGAGCTCATCTTCTGATGTGTCAACATCCCCTTCTGAAGCTTCATCTTCAGATTCTTCTTCTTCAGCCTGAAGGGCTTTGGAAGAACTGGCTTTATGTTAAGCGACTTTCAAAGCAATAGACTTGCCCTTTTTGACAGGTTCTTCTTCATTTAGCTCAAGTTCATGAGCTTTCAACGAACTCATAAGATCTGCAAGTCGTAGGACATTTAGATCTTTTGCTTCCTGAATAGCAGTGACCTTGGGTCTCCATGCTTAGTCAAGCTTCTTAAGATCTTTCTAACATGGTCAGGTGTAGTGTAACTTTTTCCAAGGGCCTGTAACCCATGAACAAGTGTTTGAAATCTTCCAAACATGGTTTCAATGCTTTCACCATCTTCCATTTTGAACAACTCGTATTGGCGAACCAACATGCTAGCTTTGGTTTCTCTTACTTGGGCAGAGCCTTCGTAAGATAAAACAAGTGAGTCCCAGATTTCGCAGTATCAAATTTGCCACATTTATCATATTCTTTTTCTGTCATAGCACAGATAAGAATGAATCTAGCCTTTTGATTGATTTGATATCTCTTTTTCTGCTCATCATTCCAATCTTCTCTGGCTATAGCAACACCACGAGGATTAGTTGGAGGAATGTAACCACTTTGAACTATATCCCACAACTCAAGTTGTTGTGTCCCAAAGAAGGCTTTTATCTTATCTTTCCAGTAATCAAATTTTTCTCCATCGAATAGAGGAGGACGGTTCATATGACCATCTTCAGTAGACATGTTCACAGTATAGGATCTTTTCTCTTAACACTGTTAAGCGCTCAACAAAGAGGCTGAGCTCTGGTACCAACTGAACGTGAACACAAGAAGGGGGGTTGAATTGTGTTAAAAACTTTTTCCAAACTATACGTAAAAACTTCAACACAGGTTTTTCAAAACTATTTTTATATCAGATGCAGACAATTGTACCGGATGCAGAAATTAAACAGCTTATGAAAACTTGTTTTACTGAGCGAGGTAAAGATAAATGTAAAGCAGTAAAGGATGAGACGCAGAGATTTATACTAGTTCACCACCAATTGGTAGCTACGTCTAGTCCCTTCGTTCCTGAAGGATTTTTCACTATAATCAACTGATTACAATTTTCCTCAAGAGTATTCTTCTTCACAAACTTGACAATACTATCAACTTCTCAAAACGACTCAGTGCAGTCGAGCCTTTGGGGAACAATGCCTTCACAAGGCTAAAACACAGTTTTTAAAAAAGATTATACTTTTGAATACAATCAAAATAACTCTCACAGAGAGGATGAAAAGATTAAGCTCAAAACAGAATAACTTTCTAAAAGAAAGTATAAGACGCTGAGTTCAGTTCTATGTAGACCAGAAACTTGGCATGAAACTTGATTGCTCTCTTGAGTAAATTTTGCTTTCAGAATGAAGTTTCTTCACGGTTTTTCCAACACTTCTTCAATGAATACCTTGGGGTATTTATAGGAGTCTTCAAGGGTATTACCGTTGCAGTAAAAATGTCTCCTTTCCATTGAGTGAGGTAATTTGAAATGTAGTCCTTTTCTTCCTTTCCAGAGAATATCAGAATAGTATACATTACCGTTTTTGTACTATCTGTAATTTGCAATTGCCTTGTACGATTTTTGTCTTATGCTAAAGGTGTCACCTTTGCTTTCTCGTACTCAAAATGAGCGCATAAAATCAAATTCGAATTCCGTTCCAGAACAGTCTAAGGCTAAGAGCAAAAACGTGATCATCACGTGCTTCATTAAAGAGATCAGACGCTCGCTCAGAGGACGGACGCTCGCAGCAATTGAGTATTCCACGTGTCAAGGAGTAACACTGCTGAATGCTTGCTGTTAACAAGACGCTGAAGTGAGTTCGGATGTTGACACTAGTGGATCGTATTCAATTCTTTTGTAAATTTCTTCTTTTACCTTGAGTGATTTGTACATATATATGAAGCTTTGATACCTATACACTCAAAGATATCAAAGATATGTTAGAAGATAAATTGTTCTCTTGAGAATTACTTTGTTATCATCAAAATTAATGAGGGTCTAAACTTCTCAATCGTTTAGGTTCCGACAATATCCTTGAAACTTAATAAGTTTCTATGAGCTCTTCATTAGCCTTGAATTACATTTGCAAACTTCAGGTTGCAAGATAATAATAAGTACACACGTGACGATATGACTTCTAGTCATAATTATTATATAAATAGTACACAAGATTTATTCTAAAATGCACAAATATCATCTTAGATATATTCTAAAAATTTAGAATAATTACCTAATAATAAATTTATTTAGACTAGTAAACTTCAGGTTTACAACAATACAGTACCTTTTTTTATGTGTGCATAGAAACTGAGATCTAGGTCCCAGATAAACCTTCTCCCAAAACATGAATGAATACCCCTAGGTACCTCAGCCAAACATGTAATGCTTCCCCCTTTTGAGAAGGACATAACAACACCCCCATGGGAACCACACTGATGGAACGATATCCAGTGCAGCCTCAGAATTGTGTAGCTTCCCCACCAGAGACATAGCCAATTGTTCCATTTTCTCCTCTGGAACCATTACTTCCATGAGCCCATCCACATACTCCTTACCTTTCCTTTACCGGTTTGGGGCCACTTCGACCAGGTGGCTAGGACCCCATTTAATGTATTGGTGACCACCAGGAGCACATAGAGAATTAGCATAGGACTTACCTGCCACTATCTCACCACCCCTCAATATGGGCTTCCTCCAGCTGGTCCCCTTCTCCCATAGAGACTCGATATGATCATTCTTCTGGAACCAAGAAATATTCACTCGAAGCATACACTACAAAAAAACGCATAAATACTGGCGGTTTTAAAAGGGCGGTTATAATGAACCGCCATTTTATACATAGTAATACGTCGGTTTTTATAACCTCCGTAATATGTTAGCAAGCTTAGCCGGTCTGGACCGCCTTTTTTTACTTTTTCGTGACCCAAAATTAAGTCGCATGCGCACTTTCTATAATCCCTAACATTTCAGGCTTTTCATACCCCCCCGTCTTCATTTCATTTCATAGTCTCAGCACGTTTTATCCCTTAACCCTAGCTGTTGAAATGTGCAAAATCCCAATCTCAGATCTGGCTGGTGAAGGAGAATAGGGTCTCTCTGTGAACCCCCTTGGCTGGCATTGACAGCAAACACTGGAAAACACCACAACAACGCACTGTTTGTGACGACGGTGGATATCCTGAAATGAGACAATCGCTGTTAGTAGTAGCGACGAGAGACAATAGGACTGGGGGTTGCGCGATGAGGGAGAAGAAATCTCGAGTACGCGTTGGGGCTTCAGGCCGGCGGAGAAACACTGCAAGGCTATGGCGAAGCGACTCGATAACTTCTTGTGGTTACACTGCACGCGGGGGGCCACTATCTCTCTCTTTCACTCCTCTCCTCATCTCTCTCTCTCTGTCTCTTTCTCGGTCTCCCTTCTATTTATTCCTTTTTCCCCTTTATTTGACTCTTTTCTTTCTTTGTTTTGACAGCAGATGATTACGGGGATGGAGGTTCACTACAGTCTGCAAGATAGTGCTTCAGGGTCCATCTGGAGGTGCGCAGGCTCCTCTCCCTTTTCTATTTCACCATTATTTATTATTATTGTTGTAATCGTTGTTTGGTTTTGATTACTTGTGTTGGTGGTAATGATATAGAGTTGAATTCACTTGCTATACCTGTATAGCGTATTTGCACAGATGTGTTGGTGACTGGCTTTTATATTTTTATATATCCCCCTTTTTTGCTATACACTGGTTTGTAACTATGTTGTCTGTTTTGATTAAACACAATATTGCTCATAGATGTTGGAGAGACACGCCATATTACTGTTTTGAGTGGAAGAAGTTAAAGTCTTTTAAAAGTAAAGATCCATGAGTGTACTTGAACCACTAGTTAAATTGCTTTTAGTTTTAGTTAAATTAATTATTCAGTAACACAGTGGTTACAGAACCCTGTTAGGTGTCTTGGAGCTTACACTGGTATCAGGCATAGGTGAGTGGGTACACAACAAGGTCACAGATTTTGTTTAGTGGCTGTAGTGTGGTGCAGAGGCTTAAAGAATGTGGAGTAACTGGAACAGAGTATTGTGACAGGACAAGGGCATGCATGCTGTCCTAAATTAGGCCTTTTGGAATATTCAAGTGAACCATGACAAACCAATGGTGCTAGTAGCTGTATGCTTGCCTATAGCTGTATGCTTGCCTCGGTGCTCAATAAAATCGGCACATCATCTACACCATTTAAAAGCCCAGGGGCTGAGTGTGCTAATTGATTAGTTTTATTGGGGTTGAAGGATATTGGATGCTACTGGGGTTTATAGTTGCATGTAAATGTTGTGTACTGTGGTTGTAAATTTATTTTGGTGCTCACTGTAGCATGCGTCATTGGTCTTGTATTAGTCATATCAGAAATTTCCAGACAACGCAGTAGATTTGGGACCCTAAGGAAGTCTATGATGTATTAACAAATAATAAGGTAAGAGAATGATACCCTGACTTGCATTCCTGTAAAAATGCAGCTTACTTCAAATCAAAGTACCGATACTAATTCTAAGTTTCATTTATCAGGGAACTAGTGTAGTTGAAGGCATATGGTTATATCCTCTTCTAGGCATCTAGTCTTCTGACCAAGGCCTTGAGGACCTATTTCTAAATTTCATATCTTGCTATAAAAAGATTATATTTTTAAGTATGTTTACTTGTAACAGAGCCACTATTTTTCCATCATATTCATTCATTATTTATTGGCATTGCAGGTAGAAAAATCTTGTTTTGTTCATTCTCTACTAGGGCATGCCAGTGACGATGATTTTATATTTGAGGCTCATATGGTAAGTGTGTCCATGAGATTTCCTTTTTCCTTAAGAAATTATAATTTAATTTACATAAGTGAACCTGTTCTTCTTGGCAATTGTTACTTTTTTGTTTGTAATTATCGCATAACGTTTGAACATTTTATTAACAATTTTCCTAAAATACCACCGAAACAGAAATAAAGAAAATTAAGTATTTGTTCATTTCTAAACTTGGTTCTCTTTAAGAATTAAGGCAAATAATATGATTGGGCCCTGAAACTGATTTTGGACTCATTTTAAATGCATATATTGACTACAAGCATTTATTACTACACTATGTCTCTAAGTTTGCTAAACCAATAGGATTTTGCATTTTTTTCTTACAGTTGCTGCTATTGAAACTTGGATTAGTGGCTTGCTACAATAATACCTTGCAGCCATGTTACTTTGCTATTCTTTTCTCTCCATCAGTAGTGTCACACCCTTCTCCAGAATCAACACTAAACTCAATCATGTATTCCATGGTAGTGTTAATATTAATAGGGAACCCTACCCTCTCAATCTATTTCACTTTCTACTTCTTCTTCTTTTGTTTTTTTGTTTCTAATTCTTCCCCTATTTTGCATTTGTTCTTGTTTTTCTTTTGTTTCTATTGAATACAGCTTCCTTGTTGTTTACTCGTCTTTTGCTCATTCTTTAATCATAATTTAATGCACTAGAGATAATTAGGTCTTTAGGATGATGTGAAAGAGAAATTTTTTTTAGGATAATGTGAAAGAGAAAATTTTAGTTTAATATTTATACTTCTAGTAATGAATTAAAAATACAATCCAAAAGAATAAAAGAAATACAATCCAATTAGTGAATAATTTTTTATTTTTGACTGGATTCAGTGAATTAATTTGAATTTGATAAGAAGATATCTAGAAATAATTTGTAAATCGAGATACTGATATTAGATAATAAATAGTTTGAATTTAAATTTAAATTTAGCAATAAAGAAAAACTAAAAATGGTGATATATATATTTTTAATATCCATCTTGGATCTCAGTCAAAAAAAATATCCATCTTGGATTAATCCCCACATTTTTGAGTCAGTACCTATTTGTATTGATAACATTATTAAATTAAAAAAAAAGTTGACAAAATTTGAAAACCATTTAGTGAAAGTTAAGAAAGTTTGACTAATTCAGTATTTTTTAGCATTCACTCACATTTATTCACCATTTGCAGGTTAGTATTTTTTTGTTTAAAAAAAATGAGCATTCAACCGCCATAATTTACCTTTTTTTGCTTAAAAAATGAGCATTATGGCGGTTGAAACTGCCATAATTTACCTTTTATTTTTTGCAAAAAAATTTGAACATTATGGTGGTTATTACCGTCGTTGTTTCCCAAAGCCAACCATCATTTTATTCACAGTATATTACAACGGTCTACATGGCGGTTGATCGTTGACCGCCATTTTATACCGAATGGCGGACGAAATTACGGCGGAGGCCTGGACCGCCAGTTTGGTAAATTATGGCAGTCAAAACCACCATAATTTGCAACAAATAACCGCCACAATTTTCGTGTTTTTTTGCAGTGATATGCCTCCCAAGGCAGATATTTTCCAGCCTTCGTTCAAGAGCTTTCCCGTCCTCCACTTCTATCAAAACATACAAACCCAATTTTCTGCCGATACTTATTCATTTCCATGGGAATGAATACATCATCAACCACTCTTCCATAAAGCTTGAAAGTTCTCCACATTGCTGACTAAGTCATCTCAGTTGGAAAGTTCGTGAAGAAGTGTGAGATTGAAGATCTGATAAAGTTCCTGTGATAGCCACCATATATAGGGCTCGCATCCGCCACCCTCTACCCTCCCCACTTCTCTTCTCACCTTTTCTCTTCCCTTATCTCGCTCATTCTTTCTCATGTTTTTTTATAAATGTCCCCTTGTTATCCACCTAATTATTTATCAATTGAGAGACTCTTAATAATTAAACTGGGTCATATTATATATTTTGCAATATTGACTTCTATGTTTTATTAAAGATGCAATTTCCTGTTCTACTACCAAATTATTGGGTATATTAAAAATTCAACCAGTTTTCATCTCTGGCATATTAAATTGAAAATAGCCTTTTGTTTTTTATTAGAGATTCATAGATCTGTTCTATTGGGAAAAAAAATCGTTGACTTAACAGAAATTGGTGCAGTTTTCTTTCTTCAATGGTAAAACAAATTGAGCAATTTTTTTTACGAAAACAATCCTATCTTTTGAGTTTTTCATATAGGAAGAAAATGATAGGAACGTTATTCCAGAAATAATTAACAATCTTCTACTGTTGTATATCTCACATTCTAATTTCTAGTGCTTCAATTAATCATAATAGCCTAATGTCTATTACAAAATCGAGAGTCCAACGAGGCACTTTAATATTTAGAAGTTGAATACTTCATTCATGTTCATGAGATTTTTTTTTTTTTTTGCAACGAGAATTTCATTATAAATTATTACTATACCTCAATAATCATTAATTTGTGTATCAAATGTCTCATGCTTTTCAAACAATGAATGATAAGGGCCCATCAAATCACATTTGTCAAATAGGAACTCTAATCGATCGTGAGTTTTTTAAATTAGAAATGATAATCAAATACAAATGTATTCATTATTTTGCTACTATTGATTTACTTAGAACAGAATAAGAAAATTACAATATTAAATAAGAAAGCTGGATATCCAATAATTAGCAACAAAGTCTTCTGGAATCTTTTCTAACTCTTCATGATTGATTTCCTTATCCTCGCTGGATATCACATTATATCAATAGCAACAAAGTCTCGTTGTATCTTTTCTAACTCTTAATCTTAAAGAGTTAGATTCTCAAGCACTAAATTAACCCGCACTTCTGGTAAGCTTGGTTTCCTTCAACAAAATTGAAGATAAGTTTCCTTCAACAACATTTCCTGCTTGGTGCTCTTAGAATCATTGCTAGGAGAAGGATATAGGCTTCATGTTTTGTTCCTTCTTCACCCTATAAAGCATATCATTTATAGGGTTAAGAAGGAACAAAACCTGAAGGATAATCCTTCTCCTAGCAATGATTCTAAGAGCACCAAGCTGGAAATGTTGTTGAAGGAAACCAATCTTCAATTTTGTCGATGCATCACCTTATTACTTCTTTTGCTCCTTCTTAGTTTAGTTGGTACTTTTTCTCACTTTTTTCGATCTCCCTTCTTGACCACCCTAGAAATGATATATAGTGATAAAATATTTAATTTGTCAATATTATGTTTTGTAAAATTCTCGATATATATACCAATATCTGAAATATAACATCGATGCATATATCACCTTGTTTTTTCTTTTTCTAATTACTAATTTAGTCTTCCTCAAGAAGATTGTGATTGGTCGATTTTTTTTTTTTGCGTGAGCTAGCGTGCAAGAAAAAAAAATCAAACCAACTGAATATTTGTTCTTATCATTGACAAACATCAAGTTGTCACATAATATGTTAAAAATATCAGAAAAAAATATTGACAGATCATTTTGAGTATGACATAACAAAACCGTCCTAAAAACTGATGTGTATATGAAATTAATTTTGAGTAAATTAATGATATAAGCTGAGGTATTAATTGTGGGAAACTTATGGATGATTGTTGTGTCATGTAAAAAGACAGATGTTATTTAGCTACAACAACTCTTGTGCTACAATAAAAATGAAAGAAAATAGACTTCGCTTTACTTACAATAGTATTTTCTCTAAGGATCTTAACCAGATCTTGGCTCTTCCTCTTGAATGTTAGTCATCATGCCTTTCACTCTATAATATTGATTTTTTTTTATATCATGAAATAACTCTGTTCACAACAATTTGTGCTTTATAACCTGATGTTGTTCATGTTTATATAGGGGATATAGGGAAGAAAACTGCTAATGTAAAATGTGTTGTTAGTACAAGTGTTTTTTTTACTCATCTTGTACAAGTGTTAAAAAATTGGTTTTAATCAACAAAGAAGGAATATGTTAATTATTGTAGTGTGAGAATTTGTACTGTACATGTACGTTAGTGATTAAAGATATTCACATTACTGTCCACAGTCTGGCAATATTTTAAATTATTTCTGGTTTGACAATTAGGGGAAAATTTCATAAAAAATAAAGATATAAATAATTTTTGCAGAAATTAATAATAAATAATTTGTGTTAAAAACATTTCCACTTATCACATTTCCCTTCAATTCCACTGTCCAAATTTGCTTTAATCATTAACTTTCTGAAAATTGAGAATATTGAAATAACTTTAATCATTAAATTTTTGAAAATATTATATTCTTATGTTTTTATAATTTTTTATGATAGATATATGGCTCCTAGTAACGGTTACATTTGAATATAATCATTAGTGCATTTTAATATAAGAATTTAAATTTTTTTAATATATTACGAAATGAGTTTTTTCTAAAAGAATTTATTACAAAAATGTTGCAAAATCTGAAATTAATGATTTAATATATTAGTAAATAAGATTTTAAGAAGAGATGATACTGAGAACTTAATAAAGAGAGAGATTCAATTAATTACCAATTATAATATTATATTTATTTTTTTCTTAAGTTTATCAATTTATAAGTTATAATAATCATTAAAGACTAAAATTTTATTAAGTTAAAATATTATATTAAGTTATAATATTATATAATTTTTAAAAAAGAATCATTAAAGACTGTTCATAAAAAATAATCATTAAAGAGTAAAATTTTGATTATATTTTATTTATTTATATTTTTAATAATATTTATCAATGATTGTTGGCTATGCATATATAAGTTGATGATTTCTACATTAAAATTACTTAATTTGCAGGCGTAACTGACCCATAGATTAAATGTGTTTTATAATGTATAGAAAATATAATATTTTTAACCAACCTCAGAGAAAATATATATATAATATCTTTGGTAACACAATTCTCCTCAAAGAAAAGAATCCGAGTTCTATTCCAACAGTCACCCAGTTAGTAGGCAGGTAAACCCATTGTGAAAAAACTAGACGTCTCGCCGCCGACTCGGGGATTATTCTCATAGCGGCCCAAAAGGGTCTAAGTCGTGGAACCTTGGGGCGCCTATTGGGGTCAAAGATCCTAATTACGGTAGGTTACTATAAAAAGTATAATATTTTTGTAAATTAAAGTATTAAATTCACACTAATTTTAAAACATTGAATAGAATTTATCTTTTACCTTATTTTAATTAATGACTACATTTATATAATCTTTCTTCATTAAAGATAGATTTTATTATATTTATTTAAATTATATTCCCTTCACTTTAAATTTAATTAAAAATTTTCTATGTTAATATTATATATAATTATAATTTTTTGTATTTTAATACTATAATTATAAATTATAAAGAATTTTTTTTATCTATTATGTAGCATAATTATATTTTCGGGTAAACAAGTGTGGCATAACATAAGAAGTGAAAATTTAAAAGATTGTGCACATGAATTCATGAATTTTTATATCTACTAGTGATATCAAGTAGAAAATAATATCCAAATTAATATACGATAAGCCAACTTATTCGGGATATAGATTCAGCCTCATTATTGATAAAGGTCACACCATCAATAAAATATTTGTTCACCTTAAATGTGCTCTCAATGAGCCCTTAACCTAGAGAAGAAAAGGTTGAAATATAAGAAAACACAAGAAGTGGGGTTGAATTGTGTTTTAAAAAATTTAGGAGCTTTCTAAAACAATGTCTTACTGAAGTTTGTAATACTGAATCGCTGTTAGCTAGCGTATGAATCGTTGTTAGTGTACGTATGTTTTACTTCAAAGAGCAATGATCGGGCAAAACTAAATGGTGGATAAAAATATTAAGCACAAATCAACCCCTGGTTAGCAGACAGTATATAATGAAAGCAAACAAAAAGGTGACAAGACACATAAGTTTATACAGGTTCGCCTTCAAACTAAGAACTACGTCTTGTCCCTTCTCCTGAAGGAATTCACAAATCTAGTTGATTACAACCAGTATTGAACCGTCTTGCCAACTCACACGTCACAGTAGAATCCTGGCCAACTGCCAATAGCGCTGGCTATTACTAAACTATCACTAGCACTTTCTTGAGGAATCGCTAGTGAAAGTCTTCTGACTAATTTTATATAGCACTTCAGTAGCAAACGCCAGTAAAAGTGGTGCCATTTATTAAATAATCTGGTGTAGTGTATCCTAGTTACAACCCCTCTACTGAGCAATATGGTTGTCTAACATGTCCAATTAGAATCCTAGAAAATCGTTTATCTACTGAACAATCTGGTTAGACTAAAATATTCAAGTAGAATCTTGATAGACACAAGAACCTTCTGGCGAAACTGGCATGTTCTTGCTGTTACAAACTGTTACTAGCAAATGTTAGGTTTGTGTGGAAGAGTAAATGCACTTTCAACAACATACAACTCAAATAACTGTCAACAAGAGAAGATATTCATTTAAGATCTTGAATGAAATAACTCTCACAAAGAGGATAAGCAGTTAAGCTTTGAATAAATGAATGAAAGAATGTGAAATAAATTCGTCAGAGCTTTTGCAATAAATTTTTTCTCTTCGTCATTCTTTATTCTTCTTGTGTTTATAGCCAATGACGAGGATAATCGTTGTTGATCGTTGAGACCCGCTTAGACTCATCTTCATATTTGTTAGCAATGTCTATTGAACGCTTCTGAATCCGCATTAAATGCCTTAGAGTAGCACTAAATGATATATTTGTTGGTGTTTCCTTTTGCTATAGTAGTGTTGCTTTACAGAAGTAGCCTAGGGGCATTTTTTCAGAAGAAAGGTGTACTTGTTTTGCACCAGTTGTACCACAGTATAGGGCTTGCTACTAAACTTTCCCTTTTCACAATGCATATCTCTGAAGATTTTGAAATTACTCTTTGCCTTTGTCAATCCAAAGAGTACTAGGTAGATGCTGCTTCCAATGTAAATCTTCAAGGTAGAATTAAGAACTAACTAGAAAAAACTTGTTCCTCGCACATTCCAAATAGAAAGGGAACACTTGCCAGCAAAATGACATCAAGGGTCTCCCCCTGAATTTAACAATTTTGATATATAAGAAAATTCTAGTATTAAGGCGATAGTTGATAAACAAATTCAATTAAGTGATCGCAAAACAAATACGTAGATGTATCAGGGTAAGATCGGATGCTGATCAAAAAGATTGATTTAATCAAATTGTATCAAATTTATTGATCATTATAAGAGCACTAGTACCAAATTTATTTATCATTATAAGAGCACTAGATCAATGAATATTAGTGCATTAATAAATAACCACACAAATGCTATGTATGAAATGCTATGCATGATACTTCAGTTCCAGCGTATTCATCGGAGTGTGAACATCGGACGGTGAGTTAGTCAGATTTTCACGTGTTCATCATACCTTTCTTTTACTCCCCCTTTTGTCATCAGACAAAAAGAGTGTAAAAACACATCATAGTCAAAATAAGACTTAGAAAAATTTGAATATACGTCAGATGTAGGTATATATTAACAGATAATTAGAGCAAAAATTAGTGTATATATATATATAAGTGTATCAACAAAACAAATAAATAGTTTATAAAATCAAGGGTTTGGAAGAGGTGGTGGAGGGATGTTGAGACGTTCATATAGTAATTTCAGAGAAATCTCCAGCTGAGTGACTTTCATGTTTGTGGCCTTCATTTCTTCAAACTCTGCTTTGGGAATAGTGACCATCTCAACTGCAGGAGTAGAAGTAGAAGGTCCAACTTCTGGTATGGGTGCAGGTTTCATCTTCTGATGCTCTACTAGCACCCAGTTGGATAGCGTCAGTCTCAATTCCTTCTTCCGTTGAGCTCTTAGAAAAAAATGCATCATTTGGTATAAACCATTTGAAGAAATTTCCAAGTTTTCTAAGTTCAGATTCTGTTTGAATTTCCCATTGATACTTCACATCTTCTGGATACAACATATTCATGAAGATGATTTCTCTGTGTAGAACTACATCAGCAGTGAAAGCATCAAACCTATTTCCACCCCATATATTTCTGATAAAGACACTTAATGCTTCACAAGCGTAAGAGAGTGCTTCATTTTCTGCCAGGTAAATTCTTCACAGATTTTTCCTGTCATTTTGTTCTAGCACTAGGGGGACAAGGTATGGTAACATGGCTTTGTCTTTCCAAGACTCAAACCATTGACTCCAAGTAAATCCAATGTCGAAGTGCTTGGTCACAGCAGCCCATTGGTCATATATCTTCATGCAGTCAAAAGGCCTGATTACTGAGCATCTGAACATATCATCGAAGTAGACTGTTCTAAGATTGATGTCAGTAATTCTGCTGATTGTGCCAACTGTTGGAATAGTGGCCTTCTCGGCATTGCAGCAGTTGGAGGATCCAGTTCTCCATTGATCTTTCTTCAGAGCACTTAGATAATACCTTCTGGCATGATCTTCAGAGATTTTCTTTACCGGAAGCTGGGTAAACTCCTTGACCTTGTAGTCTCTGGGCGCTTTCTCATATTCCTTAGGCCCTATCTTACTGAATGGCATTTTGCCAGGTGCAGCTTCCTTTCTTTTTCCAGGAATAGACCAAGGTAACCACCTTTGCCTATCTGGAACAATCTTTATAGAGACAGATGATGGGTCTCTATATTGTCCAATGACTTCAAGCTTTTTCTGCTCATAGCAATGAGCCATCATACAGGCTTCAGCTTCTGTAATCCATCTACCACATTCCTCTAATGTAAGAGGTTCATTCTGGGGTAGGAACCTTGGTACATCAACAGAAAAGGGGATAGCCCTGCTGTTTGGTTTGGGTCTCAGCCTTCCTTTAAAAGACATCTCAACATTGTCTTTTCCATCCTTGAAGACAGCATTCATTGGAGGAGATATCTCCAGTCTTGAAACTCCGGAAGTGAAGGTCTTCAAGTGCCATACAGATGGGTGATTGTAGATAGAGTTATATGACTCATATCTGACAAATTTTGGTCTAATGTCAAGAGGGACAGGTTTCTTTGGAATTAGGGCAGTAGTTTTTGGTGTCACTACTGTGATATTGTACTTAGGAGGAATGTAGGGTTTGAAAGGATTAAATGGAGGGACTTTGAAAAGGAGGTTAAAAGGATGAGAATGAAGTTTGGAAATGTATGAAGTGAGGGAGGTATATGTGGAGGTTTGAGGTGAGGAGATGGTGAGTGTATTGGTCTGTGTTTGGGTAGGTTGTTTGAGGGCTATAGAAGTGGTTGTGTTTCTGGTTTTCTGTGCACGGGTTTGAATGGTTGATGGTTGTGCAACAGATATAGGTGGAGCAGGAATGGTATTATCAGTTTCAAAAACAGATACAGAATCATCAGTAGAATTCAGTACCTTTGGTTCAAGCTCAGACTGCCTGACCAATCTCTTCAGCGTCTGTCTAGGGGCAGCAGCTGGAGGCGGACGATGAATTGCCTTCTTTTGTGCACCGGACGCTGAAACTTGTTTCTCAGCTTCTGGCTTGCTTCTTTTCATCAGAATCTGACTGATGGGAACGCGGTCCTCATCTTCTGATTCAGTCTTTCTTTTAGGTGCAGAAGCCACCTTCTGCTTCTTGCTTCTTGTCTCCTCTTCTGGAGAATCAGAAGTCCTTTTCACACCAGTTACTGAACTTCTGGTGGTTTTGTCAAAAGTAGACTTCTTGCTAAGAGAGGGACCAGATTCTATTCCCTGTTCCTTTTTCACCTTCTTCATTTGTTCACCAGTGATCAATTTCATTCTGACCAAGCTGTTAACTCCGAAGGTGTCAGGAATCACAACACTTTCAGTGCCAAAATACTTCACCTTTTCTTGATCTGGCAAAGCAGTCAGCTTGTTTACAACCAGATTCTTGGTCATCATCTTAGTGAGCAGAACACCATAAGGAATGCACTTGTAGGTGTTTTTCTTGTCAGCAACTCCTTTCCTCGAATTAACCAGTGCATTAATCAGGTTGTTGTAAATCAATCTTGGCAGGTTTACCTTGTTACCAGCCATGTAGTGCCTCATAATGAACTTCTGTTCATAGTTGACTATGTCACTAGAGCCAGCCTTCAACCAGACACTCTTGGTGATTATCTTGTGAAGAACTCTGTAATGACTCTTCAAATTCTTTGCAGTAGGAGTTTCACCAGATTCTTTCAACTGTTTATAGTTCTCAAACAAATCCTCATTGACCTTCTCAAGGCCATGAAATGCATCAGCCCAATCTGTGTAGTAAACGATACCTTCACAGGGACAACCAGTGACTTCAGAGATGTTGGTAACGGTAAAAATGAACTTGTAACCTCTCACAGTTCCTTCAAAAATACCACCTTGGTGTAAACGAGCGTTACCCCAAAATTCCTTGATAGCAGTAACTAGAACCTCAACCTGTTTCCAAAAGAAGTAGTGTTCCCAACCCATTGCCTTGAAACCACTGTAGAAGTCGAAGCCATAGAGTTTGAAGTTTTCTAAATCAACTCGATTTTCCAGCAAAACTTTTCCTTCAGCCATGGTGTCGTAAATGGCAGTATACTCAGAGGTTGTTACACCAGACATGATTGCAGTTGAGAGATAGAGAAATGGAGGTTTAGGGTTTTAGGACAGTCACGAAGAGAAGAGAAGGAAAACTGTTTTTCAGACTGAAAACAGAGAGAGTGATTGTGGAGCGAAAAAGAAGGAGTAGTGGGAAGGTTTTGTAATTGGTACAGTTACTTTTCAAAATATCGCTTCGTATTTCCACATAAAAATTAAATCAAAAAGAAAAGAAAATAAAGATTCGCCTTTTCATTAAATGCAGACGCCAAAAGAAAAGTAAAATCAAGAAAAAGATTTTATCGAAAAACATAAACAATTATGACTCAGTAGATATGATGAGACGCTTGAGTCCTTAACACGTGTGACACGTGTGGATGTGCTCGGACGCACGCAACCGATTCACCAGACGATGAGTTATGATGCATATGACAAATAAGATGCTTATACACCTACATGCTTATGTCATTTCAGATGCTGAGATTAATCATTCTTCTATAAGATGAAAGTTTAAATTTCTTCTTATAAAATTGAATCTATCTTCCGCAAGGGGTTTTGTAAATATGTCAGCCCACTGATGATCGGTGTCTACAAATTTTATTTCTAGAATACCCTTCTGAACATAGTCTCTTATAAAATGATGTTTAATCTCAATGTGCTTTTCTCTAGAATGCAATATAGGATTTTTAGTAAGACATATGGCAGATGTATTATCATAGAAGATAGGAATGTTACTCTCTTTTATCAAGTAGTCTTCAAGTTGATACTTCATCCACAGAAGTTGAGAGCTGCAACTTGCTGCTGAGATGTATTCAGCTTCTGCTGTTGAGAGTGCAATAGTGCTTTGTCTTTTGCTTGACCAAGATACAAGATTTGCTCCAAGGAATTGGCAGCCTCCACTTGTGCTTTTTCTTTCAATTCGGTCTCCAAAGAAAGTCGGATCACAGAAACCTACTAATTTGTAATTTTTTGATTTCTTATAAAGCAAACCAAGATTAGTAGTTCCTTGCAAATATCTGAATATTCTTTTAACAGCACTTAGGTGTGATTCTCTAGGATCTGATTGAAATCTAGCACACAGGCAGACGCTGAACATAATGTCAGGTCTTGAAGCTGTAGGATAAAGTAGAGATCCAATCATACCTCTGTACATTTTCTGATCTACCTTCTTACCAATTTCATCTTTACTAAGAGTGCAGGTAGGATGCATAGGTGTACACATAGGCTTGCAATCCAGCATCTTGAATTTCTTTAATAATTCTTTTATATATTTGCTTTGATGTATATAAATACCATCACTACATTGCTTGATTTGTATTCCAAGGAAAAACTTTAATTCTCCCATCATGCTCATCTCAAATTCAGCCTGCATAAGCTTAGAAAATTCTTTGCAAAGGCTTTCATTAGTGGCTCCAAAAATGATATCATCAACATAGATTTGAACAAGTATGAAATGCTTGTTAGAGGATTTTCTGAAGAGAGTAGTGTCAACTAAACCTCTTGTAAATCCATTTTCCATTAAAAAGGAACTTAGTCTATCATACCATGCTCTGGGAGCTTGCTTAAGACCATATAGAGCCTTTTTAAGTTTAAAAACATGTTCTGGAGATTCAATATCTTCAAAACCAGGAGGTTGTTTAACATAAACTTCCTCAGTTATAAAACCATTTAGAAAAGCATTTTTCACATCCATTTGATATAGTGTTATCTCATGATGTGCTGCAAATGAAAGTAAAATGCGAATAGCTTCTAGTCTTGCAACAGGTGCAAAAGTTTCAGTGAAATCAATACCTTCTTCTTGTGAGTAACCTTGAGCAACTAACCTTGCTTTATTTCTCACAACTTTACCATCTTCATCAAGCTTATTTCTAAATACCCAGTTAGTACCAATAGCTTGTTTATCTTCTGGTAGAGTGACTAGCTTCCATACATCATTCCTTTGGAACTGATTTAGCTCATCTTGCATTGCTAGAATCCACCCTTCATCTTCCAAAGCTTGATCAATCGTCTTAGGTTCCATTTCAGAGAGAAGTGCAAAATCAGCATGCTCCTTGAATGACGATCTGGTTCGTACTTTATCCCCAGGTTCTCCTATGATTTGATCTTTTGGATGATTGGTTTTGTACTTCCAGCTTTTTCTTGCTTCAGCTTCTGCTTGAGTAGAATTCTTCGTCTGGTCACCACCGGATGATGAAGATGCATGTTCACCGTCTGACTTATCACCGAGGTTTAATTCTGAAAATAACTCATCTAGCTCTGACATAGTAGTGTCAGGCTTCTTATCATCAAACTTGACATGAATGGACTCTTCAACTATCAAAGTTTCTTTGTTGTATATTCTAAAAGCTTTAGACCTTTCAGAGTATCCCAAAAAGATTACTTTGTCAGCCTTGGAATCAAACTTATCAAGCTGATCTTTAGTATTTAAGATACAACAACTACAACCAAAAGGATGAAAGTAAGAAATGTTTGGCTTTCTTCCTTTCCACAATTCATAAGGAGTCTTATTCAAAATAGGTCTTATAAAAATTCTATTTTGAATATAACAAGCTGTGTTTACTGCTTCTGCCCAAAAATGTTTCGCAATATCAGCTTCATTGATCATGGTCCTGGCCATTTCCTGGAGGTACCTATTTTACCTTTCTACAACACCATTTTGTTGAGGTGTTCTAGGAGAGGAGAAATTGTGGGAGATGCCATTTTCTTCACAAAATTTTTGAAAGTTTTCATTTTCAAATTCTCCCCCATGATCACTTCTAATAGAAGAAATACAGATGCCTTTTTCATTTTGAACTGATTTGCAGAAAACAGTAAATACCTTAAAAGACTCATCCTTGTGGGCAAGGAATTTAACCCATGTCCATCTAGTAAAATCATCAACAATGACTAATCCATATTTCTTTCCAGTTAAAGAGGCTGTCCTTGTGGGACCAAAAAGATCAAGATGTAAAAGTTCAAGTGGTCTCGAGGTTGAAACAACATTTTTTAAATGAAAGGAAGTTTTAACTTGTTTTCCTCTTTGACAAGCTTCACACAGGGCATCAGATTGGAACTTAAGATTTGGTAAGCCTCTAACAAGATTGTGCTTGTTTAATTTTGAGATTAACCTCAAATTGGCATGACCCAATCTTTTGTGCGAAATCCATTGCTCATCTTTAACAGACATAAGACACTTGACATCTTGTTTTGCAAGTTCAGAAAGATCAACTTTATAAATGTTTTGTTTCCTCTTTGCTGTAAAGAATATAGATCCATCATTTTTGCTTTTTACTGAACATCCATTTTCTGTAAAGACAACATTATAACCATTGTCACATAATTGACTTATGCTCAATAGATTATGTTTCAGTCCTTCAATATATAAAACATTATCAATAGAAGGAAGAGAGCCTTTACTGATGTGACCAATTCCAACTATTTTACCTTTCTGGTTTCCTCCGAAACCAACGAATCCAGCTTCTCTAGGTCTTAGTTCTTGGAACATATGCTTTTCTCCCGTCATGTGACGCGAGCATCCACTGTCTAAGTACCAAGATAGGTGTGTTGACTTTGTTGCTAAGCAAGTCTGCAATATAGACTATTTTATCTTTAGGTACCCATATCTTTTTGGGTCCTTTCTTGTTAGTTCTTGAAGGAAATTTGTCCTTCTTAGTTGTAAACACAGTACAAGCACTTTTCAAATGACCAGATTTATTACAGTAAGTACAATGCAAGCATTTACTATGATTATTGGATTTATCATATGCTGAATCATTTTCTAAAACAGGTTCATCTGATATATAACCAAGACCATGAGTTGTCGTTTTACTGACACCCCAAATCATAGAAGCTTGCTTGCTTCGAGTTACACTCTCTGCAAGAAACTTTTGAAATGCATGTTCATAGTCATTTGATTTGCAGTTAGGATTGTCTGTAACTACAGAGCTTTTAACTTGAGAGCTCTCAGCTTCTGGTTGCTTGTTGGCTTCCAGACGCTGGTTATCCACCAGACGCTGATTTTCAGTTTTCAGCTTCTGGTTCTCTTCATTGAGTATAGAGTTTTCATTGTGTAAAGAATGAAAATCTTGTGATAGTTTTGAAAATTTCTTTTTCAAATTCTTATGCTCAATAGAGAGAGTGGCAGAATCCTTTAACAGATCATCAAATGCAAGTTGAAGTTCAGAATAAGAGTCATATATTATTACCTCTTCAACTTCTTCTTCTGAATCAAGATCGATTAATACGCCATGAGGGTAATGTGAGCTTCTTCTTCCTTATCTTCCTCAGAGGAGGATAAGTCAAGATCTTCCCATGTTGCCATGAGACCTTTCTTCTTTTTCTTAAAGGAGCTTCTTGTGGACTTTTCCTTAAGATTAGGACACTCGGACTTGAAATGTCCAGGCTTCTTACATTCATAGCAAATGACTTGGGCTTTGTCCTTGTCTTTGCTTTCCTTCTTGTCCTTTGTATCTTTCTTCTGAAACCTCCTTCTGAAGTTTCTCTTCTTCCACATTCTCTGGATCTTCTTAGATATGAAAGCTAGCTCATCATCTGATCCATCATAATCTCCTTCTGAAGCTTCATCATCCGATTCTTCTTCTTCAGCCTGAAAAGCTTTAGAAGTACTAGGTTTATGTTGATTAACTCTTAAAGCAATAGACTTACTCTTCTTGGTAGGTTCTTCTTCATTTAGCTCAAGTTCATGAGCTTTCAAAGAACTCATAAGATCTTCAAGCCGAAGGACATTTAGATCTTTTGCTTCTTGAATAGCAGTGACTTTGGGTCTCCACTGCTTAGTCAAACTTCTCAAGATCTTTCTCACATGGTTAGGTGTAGTATAACTTTTTCCAAGGGCCTACAACCCATGAACAAGTGTTTGGAACCTTCCAAAAATAGTTTCAATGTTTTCTCCATCTTCCATTTTGAATAGCTCATACTGGCGAACCATCATGCTAGCCTTTGTTTCTCTTACTTGGCGTAACCCTCATAAGACAAAACAAGAGAATCCCAGATTTCTTTGGCAGTATCAAACTTACCACATTTATCATATTCTCTTTCTGTCATAGCACAGATGAGAATAAATCTAGCCTTTTGATTGGTTTGATATCTCTTTTTCTGATCATCAGTCCAGTTTTCCCTAGGTATTGCAACACCAAGGGCATTAGCGGGAGAAATGTACCCGCTTTCAACTATATCCCACAAATCAAGATTTTGTGCCTCAAGGAATGCTTTCATCTTATCTTTCCAGTAATCATATTTTTCTCCATTGAATAGAGGAGGACGGTTCATATGACCACCTTCAACAGACATGTTCACAGTAGGATCTTTACTCTTAACACTGTTAAGTGCTCAACCAAGAGGCCGAGCTCTGGTACCAACTGAACGTGAACACAAGAAGGGGGGTTGAATTGTGTTGAAAACTTTTCGTAAATATTAAGTTAAAAACACTTAGAGCACAGGTATTTCAAAACAGTTTGTTAAACGGACGCTGGAAATAAACCGGACGCTGGAAAAGCAGTTTGTGAAAACTTGTTTTTAACACAACAGGATAAAGATAAATAGAAAGCAGTAAAGTAAGAGACACAGAGATTTATACTAGTTCACTACCAAACTGGTAGCTACGTCTAGTCCCTTCGTTCCTGAAGGATTTTCCACTATAATCAATCTGATTACAATTTCCTCAAGAGTATTCTTCTGTCACAACCTTGACAATACTCTCAACTTCTCAAACGACTCAAGATAATCGAGCCTTTGAGGGAACAAATTTTAACTAGGCCAAAACATGTTTTACAAGTAAGTTGAATACAAGTATAAATAACTCTCACAGAGAGGATAAAAATTAAGCTCAATATAGAAATGCTTTCTAAAAGAAAGTGTCGGACCGAGTTCGATTCTTGTAGTCCAGAGACTTGGCTCAAAACTTGATTGCTCACAGAAGCAGTGCTTTCAGAGTATTGACTCTTTGTAGTGTATAGCAACAATGCTTGTTCTCAGTAAATGAAGCAATATTCTCTTGTAGAGTTTCGGCAGTTTCTTCAATGGATTCCTTGGGGTATTTATAGGAGGTCTAAAGGATGTTACCGTTACAGTAAAAATGGCTCCTTTCCATTGAGTGAGGTGATTTCAAAAAGCTGTCTCTTTCTTCCTTTCCAGAGAATATCTCAGTAGTACACGTTACCGTTTTCGTACTACCTTGCTTTTCACAATTGCTTGTACGATTTTTGCCTTGTAGCTAAAGGTGTCTCCTTGATACCTCGTACAACAATTTTGGCTCATAAGATCAAATTCGAAATCCGTTCCAGAAACTTCTGAGAGGAAGAGCAACTACGTGACCAACACGTGATATAAAATGAAGTTCAGATGCTTGCTCAGAACGGAAAATCGGACGCTCATAGCAAATGGATAAGACTAGTGTCACAAAAAGATAATTCCAGATGCTCACGAAGACAGTTTAGTAAGATGAGCTGGATGCTGACACATGGAGTGTATCCTTCTCTTGAGAGCTTCTTCCTTCTTGTTTAAGTGGCTTAGAAATATATGTAATATTAGTATCTGCACACTTCAAGAATTGTTAGAACATAAATTGTCCTCTTGTGAATATTTTGTTATCATCAAAATTAATGAGGGTCTAAACTTCTCAATCGTTTAGGTTCCAACACATCAATTTTGATTGGAGCATTAGCAGATGGTCAATGCATTTGGTAAATGGTTTGCTATGCTTTGCAAATGAATTATCTTTTGAACTTCTGGTTCACATTATTTTGTACGAGGATCAAGCTGAGATAATGGTAATTCATTTCGAATAATCTCCTTTTCCAGTTGCTTATTCCCCCCCTGATATTAGGAAAACTTAGTCATCAAAATGACAATCAGCAAATCGAGTTGTAAATAAATATCTCCTTTTTGATTCAACATATTTTATTGTAGATGGAGATTTCATATCCAACATATATTCTCAAACTTCTATGAGAACTCATCTTAGTGTGTTGTGGTGGAACAATTTGAACATACGCAACACATCTAAAAATTCTTAGAAAAGAAATATTATGTTCCTGACTAGAAACCATTTGTGAATGGGAGGATTTGTGAAAACTAGTTGGCCTAATGTGAATCAATGCCGAATGCAAGATTGTATGTCCCCAAGTAGAAGTTGGAAGTTTTGATCTCATAAATATTGGTCTTGCAATTAACATAAGATGAGTGATTCTGCAAGTTCATTTTATGTATGAACATGTGCTATTGGATGTTCAATATCAACCCCACTACACATGAAATACTCATTAAAGACATGAGATGAAAACTCACCTACATTTCATAATTTGATAATCGATAAAATGAGTTCTCAGTCAAATTACTTAAGCAAGAAATCTCGCAAACGTCTGATTGCAAGTTGACAAAAAATATCATGTGACCATTTAGTTGATGCATCAATTAAAACCATAAAATATTTAAATGGTCCACACAGCGGGTGTATTGGTCCATAAATATAACCTTGTATGCATTCTTAAATTGTGAAAGATTCACTTCCAAATTTTGTTGGTGATGGTGAAATTATCAACTTCCATTGGGAACAAGCGGTACATTATTATATTGAAGAATCTCCTTGCTCTTCAATGGTTGTCCACATGGATTTTCAATTATTTTTCGCATCATATAGACTCGGGATGGCCCTATCGGTCTTGCCAAATAATGAACTCATTATGATTCATAAACTTCTGGTTTATGATAACATGAGTTCCAATTGTACTAATATGCATTTAGTACAAACCGAAGGAAAAACGAATAATTTTTCCAATAACTATTTATTATCTAATATACATCTCGTGATATAAGAATAGTCAACATTTTCTTCATTTGTTGTTTCGATATGATATCCATTTAGACATATACCCTTAAAATGTAGCACCCCAAATTTCTAAGCTAAGTTGAGAATAAGTTATGAGGAGAATTGTGTGATTGTACCCAAGCTTAATTTGATTTCAAGGTGAGTGGATATAATTACACAAAGTTTTGATAAGAAAGTTAATGGGTTTGAGTTGAGGAATAAGTGTGGATTTAATCCTAAGATGGTTAAAGGTGTTGATTTGTAGTTATGGAAGTTAATTTGAGAAGAAAGTCTCAAGGTTTGGTGTTAGAACTAAGTTTTCCTGGTTTTTCTGCAGTGTGAATCGATTCATATATCCTGGGAATCGATTCATAGCATTAAAGATCCATTGGCATCAAATTTTAGCAGTGGGAATTGATTCACAGAAGCCAGGAATCGATTCACATAAGACAGGCCACTGGGACTCGCAGGCAGGAATCGATTCATTCATTAAAGCTGCAATTCAGGCGTTTTTACACTGTGGGAATCGATTTACACTATGCTGTGAATCGATTCACAGCTGCAGAATTGTTTAAAAACGCTGTTTCAGCGAGCAGAACGCAGAAATAGAGAAAGAGGGAAGGAAAAGAAGAGAAAGGGAAAGGAGAAAGAGGAGAGGAGAGCTAGGGTTTCACCCTTTGAGAAGGATTGAAGAGATTCATGTTGGATTTCTTCAATCACTTGCCTAAATGGAGAGTTTGAGAGTGGAGATTTGAGTATTTGGAAGATTTGGGTTTGAACCCTAGAGAGGAGAAGAAGAAGCACGAATTTGGAGAAGAATAAGGGGGAGAAGACCAAGCTCCAGCAAGGATGGTTCAAGTTCTTGGATGGAGAAGGAAGATTGAAGGTTGAAGATCAAGATTTGGGAAGTATTTGGAGGAGCCCCAAGTTGAGCAAAGAGGGAAAAGCTTGAAGAGGAGCAAAGAGTCCAAAGTTCAACCTTCCTAGCTCAATGTCTTGAAGAATAGAGGTGAGTTCTTCAACCCTTAGGTGATGGGCATCCATAAGTCCCACATATAGGAATTTCTCTTCCTTTAGTAATATGTGAACCCTAGGTTCAAGTTAGGTTTTAAATACCTATAAGAGGTTGAGTTATTATTGTTATGATTGTCAGGATTGTTATGATTGTTATGATTGTGTAGTGGGCTTGATTAAAAGAGGTTGGCGCCTCAACCCCCCACAGTTGAATGTATGTTTGATGTTTTTCTCTTGATAATTCCATAGAGTTTCAAGGGATGAGTTAATGTATGTGTTGTCCATTAATTTGGTGAATTGTGAGGCTTGTCAAAGAGCCATAAGCTTAAGTCATAGAGGTCAAGAAAGGACCCTAGGAAAAGGATGTGATAGGATGAATGTGTGAATTAGTGTCCATGATTTGGATTAATTAGATGAAAAGGGGTACTATTAGTGGAAGCTTGATTCATTGAAATGATTGTAGTTTCCTTGAATAGTTAAGTAATGAGAATGATTGTATTTCTATGAACATGCATACAATCATAAGCATAAGCATATGCATAAGCTAAAGTCCATGGCAAGACTCCTCTATTTATAGGAGTAGATCGGTTTGGTTAGCCAAGTGGGACGCCCTTGGAGGGTTATGACGTCTAACCACCATTCCGAAAGTGTGTAATTGGGGTCTAGGGACGGAAGCCTACGACACTACCCAATAACACAAAATGCATTACATGCAAAGCATCATATTATATATCTCCTATGAATGGTATAATATGTGAAGTGATGTTAAATTTATGAATGTTAATGAATTCTTTGTATGTATTTATATATATGTATTCGGAATTAGCTTAGTTAGTTGTAATAAATCTTGGATAGCACACCCCTAGTCGCTTAATTATTATATAGTAATGAGCATTGTGATTAGATCACTTAAAGGATAAGCAAGCTAGGTTGATTGGGATTTGTGGTATAGAACATAAGGCAAAAATCCAATAGTACGAGGAAAAGTAAAGATGTGCTAAGCATAGGTTAAGGAATGGATATTTATAAGATTGATGTAGGTTTGCTATACAATTATGTGTTTAGTTTAATCACGAGTTGATAAGTGGCATATTGGACCTAGGATTACCATATTTATAATATACTAAGTTTTTTATTCAAGCTAGCGCCTTCTAAAGCGTCTTAGCTTAGGGAGATCAAGAAGTTTCAGGTCAAGTCCTTATGGTACATAGAGACGGTATGTCTAGGTTTGAAATGCCTAAGTTAGTCTTCTCAGCCTAGAATGCTTCGAGGAGAGAATGGTGAGGAGTTCGTGAAGGGCTCACTGAGATTTTATAATCTCACCCTTTTCCTTTTGTTGTTTTTCAGATAAGCAGGTACCGAAGACAATGAGCCGAAGCTCCAAGCTCGGGACTTATAGGCTAGTTTTGTTATCGCAGTGGAAATTTTATATTCCAAGTTATGTACAATATATAATCTTTTCATTAGAGTTATGAATCAAGTTTAATTTATGACTTGGATAATTGTAATCAAGTTGTAAATGCTTAGTAATTCCTGTGCCTTAATGTAATTTGTCGTACTTTCAATTATGTTGAGGTGCGGGTGTTACATAAAACCTAATAAGTTTCTATGAGACTTGGAATAAAATATTGTATGTAACTTTGCTCCTCTATGCAGCAATTCATTAGCTCTTCTAGAGCCTTGAATTACATTACCAAACTTCAGGTTGCAAGATAATAAGAAGTACACACGTGACGATACGACTTCTAGTCATAATTATTATATAAATAGTACACAAGATTTATTCTAAAATGCACAAATATCATCTTAGATATATTCTAAAAATTTAGAATAATTACCAAATAATAAATTTATTTAGACAAGTAAACATCAGGTTTACAACAATACAGTACCTTTTTTTATGTGTGCATAGCAAACTGAGATCTAGCACCCAGATAAACCTTCTCCCTAAACATGAATGAATACCCCTAGGTACCTCAGCCAAACATGTAATGCTTCCCCCTTTTAAGAAGGACATAACAACACCAAGTCACCTCCCATGAGAACCACATTGATAGAACGATATCTAGTGCAACCTCAGAATTGTGTAGCTTCCCCACCATAGACATAGCCAGTTGTTCCATTTTCTCCTCTGGAACCATTACTTCCATGAGCCCATCCACATACTCCCTACCTTTCCTTTACCGGTTTGGGGCCACTTTGGCCAAGTTAAGGCTAGGACCCCATTTAATGTATTGGTGACTACCAGGAGCACGTAGATAATATCATAGGACTTACCTGCCACTATTTCACCACCCCTCAATATGGGCTTCCTCCAAGTGTCCTCTTCTCCTGTAGAGACTTGATCTGATCATTCTTCAGGAACCAAGAAATATTCACTCAAAGCATATGCCTCCCAAAGCAGATATTTTCCAACCTTCTTTCAAGAGCTTTCACGTCCTCCACTTCTATCGAAACATACAAACCCAATTTTCTGCCGATACTTATTCATTTCCAAGGGAATGAATACATCATCAACCACTCTTCCATAAAGCTTGAAAGTTCTCCACAATGCTGACTAAGTCATCTCAGTTGGAAAGTTCATGAAGAAGTGTGAGATTGAAGATCAGATAAAGTTCCTGTGATAGCCACCATATATAGCGCTCGCATCCGCCACCCTCTACCCTCCCCACTTCTCTTCTCACCTTTTCTCCCCCTATCTCGCTCATTCTTTCTCATGTTTTTTTTATAAATCTCCCCTTGTTATCCACCTAATTATTTATCAATTGAGAGACTCTCAATAATTAAACTGGGTCATATTATATATTTTGTAATATTGACTTCTATGTTCCCCCTATCTCGCTCATTCTTTCTCATGTTTTTTTATAAATGTCCCCTTGTTATCCACGTAATTATTTATCAATTGAGAGACTCTCAATAATTAAACTGGGTCATTATACGACATATTCGGGATATAGATTCAGCCTCATTATTGTTAAAGGTCACACCATCGATAAAATATTTGTTCACCTTAAATGTTCTCTCAGTGAGCCCTTAACCTAGATAAGTAAAGGTTGAAATTATAAGAAAACACAAGAAGTGGGGTTGAATTGTGTTTTAAAAACTTTTACGAGTTTTCTAAAACACTGCCTTACTGAAGTTTGTAATATTCAATCGCGGTTAGCTAGTGTATGAATCACTGTTAGTGTACGTATGTTTTACTTCAAAGAGCAATGATCGGACAAAACTAAGTGGTGGATAAAAATGTTAAGCACAAATCAACCCTTGGTTAGCAGACAATATATAATTAAAGCAAATAAAAAGGAGACAAGACACAAAAGTTTATACAGGTTCGCCCTCAAACTAAGAACTACGTCTTGTCCCTTCTCCTAAAGGAATTCACTAATCAAGTTGATTACAACCAGTATTGAACCTTCTGGCCAACTCACACGTCACAGTAGAATCCTAGCCAACTGCCAATAGCGCTGGCTATTACTAAACTATCACTAGCACTTTCTTGAGGAATCGCTAGTGAAAGTCTTCCGCCTAATTTTATATAGCGCTTAGTAGCAAGCGCTAGTGAAAGTGGCACCATTAATTAAATAATCGAGTGTAGTTTATCCTAGTTACAACCCCCTACTGAACAATCTGGTTATCTAACATGTCCAATTAGAATCCTGGAAAACCATTTCTCTACTGAACAATCTAGTTAGACTAACACATTCAAGTAGAATCCTGACAGACATAAGAACCTTATGGCCAAACTGGCATGTTCTTGCTGTTACAAACTGTTACTAGAAAATGCTAGGTTTGTGTTGAAGAGAATGCACTCTCAACAACAATACAACTCAAATAACTGTCAATAAGAGAAGATATTCATTTAATATCTTGAATGAAATAACTCTCACAATGAGAATAAGCATTTAAGCTTTGAATAAATGAATGAAAGAATGTGAAATAAATTCGATAGAGCTTTTGTAATAAATTTTTTCTCTTCGTCACTCTTCATTCTATATTCTTCTTGTGTTTATAGCCAATGACGAGGATGATCGTTGATGACCATTGAGACCCACTTAGACTCATCTTCATATTCGTTAGCAATGTCTGTTGAACGCTTTTGAAGCCCACATTAAAAATGCCTCTGAGTAGTACCAAATGATATATTTGTTTGTGTGTCCTTTTGCTATAGTAGCGTTGCTCTACAGAAGTAGCCTATAAAGGCATTTTTTCAAAAGAAAGGTGTACTTGTTTTGCACCAGTTGTACCACAGTATGGGGCTTGCTTCTAAACTTTCCCTTTTCACAATGCATATCTCTGAAGATTTTGAAATTACTCTTTGTCTTTGTCAATCCAAAAAGTACTAGGTAAATGCTGCTTCCAATGTAAATATTCAAGGTAGAATTAAGAACTAACTAGAAAAACTTATTCCTCGCACATTCCAAATAGAAAGGGAACACTTGCCAGCACACATCGTGCAGACACACACTTCTTTGAACAGTTACCAGATGCAATCTTTCTTTCTTGTAACAATGTTGACATTTCTCTTTAAGTACCAGATGCAAAGTCTTGTGGCCATACATATGTGTCTTATAAAAATTTCTTCAAGATTTTTCTAAGACATTCTATCTGCACACTTATACAAGCTTGGTTAAATACTTTAAGACAAATTTTTCCATTACAAATATCTTTGCTATCATCAAAATTTACTTGGGATCAGACATTACATTCGTCTGGTTTTAACAATATCCTCATTTTTTATGATGACAAACCTTTGTTTTGTTGAACAATTTTTCTTAATTACTTTCACATAAAAGCTATCATCAAAATTTTTCCATTACAAATATCTTTGCTATCATCAAAATTTACTTGGGATCAGACATTACATTCGTCTGGTTTTAACAATATCCTCATTTTTTATGATGACAAGCCTTTGTTTTGTTGAACAATTTTTCTTAATTACTTTCACATAAAAGCTCCTGTTACACGCGTATTTTTACGATACGTTAAATAGCGTTATTTAGTATATTTTGTCGTATTTACGCTATAATAAAGCATTTTCTTGTTCGTTAAGTAAGTGATTTAATTAAATCAAGAGCTAATAAAATTGAGAATTAATATTTTTATATTGATTCGTGGTTTGAATATCGTTGAAAAATTCTTACGGAGTTTCGACGCATTTCAAATCGTCGGGCAGTTTCTGCCGCAGATAAAATTTAAAATGAGCCCCGATTTCGATGAAAATCGAATCGTAACTTGTTGAGATTATTTTTGAGTGTTTTAGATTATTTTTAATATTTATGATAATAATATATCACGCGGTGAATTAACTTCTCGGCAAATTAATTTTCGCGAATTTATCGGCGAGAGAATTAATCGGTAACGCGATTACTTGACGCCATAATTTTAGGATACTCTAGACTCTAGGATTAGGGGGTAATCATGAGAAGAGAGGGATTAGATGTTTAGACTTGTTGATTAGACTAAAATCTTATTTTATAGTGCTAGGTGTCCATTTTTACATGGTTAATAGGTGGTGCTTATATCCTAATTAAATGTGAGTCTAGTAGTTCCTTTTATTTAAATTTATTTTTCTTTCCCTTTATCTTGTGTCCAGCGTGAGTTCCCTCCCCTTTTTCACTCCCTCACATTTTTGTTTTACTTGGTCTCCAAGTTTATAGGTATAAGAAGTTATTATTTTATTGTTTTAAAACAAGTGCCCACTTTGATCTTATCTATTCCCTAATCTAGGTGAGCTAAGCCTTATCCATTTAATTAAACAATTTTTCCTTCCCCTCCTTTTTAGATTATCAGGCGAGACCTCCCACCCCCAATTCCTATCTCATTTTATTTTTTTTAGTTTCCAAGAGTGAGTAAAAGGAGAAAACGACCAACTTCATTCTTTTCCTCTTTGTATCTCCAGCCGTAGCTTTTCTTCAATGGAAGCATCCCCATTTCTTCCACTTTCATTCTTCATCTATTACCAAGTGTGAGTGCAAGATTTCTTCTCTTCCTTCCTTTTAATTTCAGGCCGTAAGCTCTACCCCTTTTTCTACTCCATTGTTATTTTTTTTTCATGGTTACAAGTGGTGAAGTGAGGAAATAAAACAAGCCCACTTCCTTTCCTATTTTTCCTTCCAGCCGTTGGCCTTTTCCCCACTTAAACACCCCATCATTTTTGCCTTTCCTTCCTCAAAAATTTTGGGGCTGAACCCTTATATATTTGAGTGAGGTTTTGAGACAAATTTTCTCCTCCTTTCTCTTAATTCCAAGCCGAGAACAGCCCCTCCCCTTTTGAGCCTCAAATTTCTTGTTTCCTTGACCATCCTTGGTGCTAGAGTAGTTTAGTGTTGATGAGTTTTTCTTTCCCTTTGATTTTCCCTAGCTGAACCGTGGCCTTAAATTAGGATTGGGAGTTGATTTCTTTAATTATTTCTTGTTTAAATGCTTCTATTGTGTCTTGATTATGATCATGGAGCAAAAGGATCAATGTTTCCCCCAAATTTTGTGAACCCTAGGTTCTATGGAAAAGGGAAAAGGGTGATTGCTCATGTGAATCCTTAAATTAGTTTGGGGTTATTGTGATTTGATACTTGAATTTGTTATTGTTGTTCTAGTTGTAATTAATTGATGATTGTGTGGTTGTTTGATGTTGTTGATTATTAATAGGAGATGAGACATCATCAATCCTTCCTTTAAAAGCCTTAGGGCGAAACCCTAAGTGGTGAGAAAAGGAAAAATGAAAAAAAGGAAAGAAAGCCTTAGCAAATTGTTAAACCATTGCATAAAGAGCATCAAAGGAGGAAAGGAAAGAAAAAGAAAAAAAGGAAAAAAAATCTATTGTAGCCTTCAGAAATTAGAAGAGAGAAAAATGACGAATTCTAAAGGGATTGTTGCATGCTATTTACAGTCACAAAGAAAAAGGTTACTTGTTTGGTTAATTTGTTTCTAGCCCATTTGCATGACCTTTTCTTTCTTTTATTACCCCTAACAGTATTACATTGGCCCCATTACAACCCATGAAAGACTCCTTTTCTTTTTTTGCTTGATAAGTAAATTTTAATAGTAGAGTTTTGGTCAATGTACAAGCCTATGACAATGTCACTTTTTTGAAAAAATTTGAGCGTTAGTGACTACACTTTTAAACACTTTGATAGTGCCGAGAAGAGTGGGGATATTAACCTATTAGACAAAGGATATTAACCGATTAAGATATAAAGCATAATCAATTAGAAAGCATAATCGATTAGACTAACTACAACATTTTGTCATCAGCTATGCCTTAAAAGTGTTGCCTTACACCAAAAAACCGTTGTCTTTTTCTACGATAATGGTTTCAAACAGTGGAAACATAAGGCGTTGTCAATTCTTTAGGCAACGGTTTTTCTACATAATTGACAACGCTTTCAGAAAACCGTAGTCTTATGCATGCTTTAGAGAACGGTTTTAGAATTTCACAATGAAAACGGTTTTACACTGTTGCTAGCTAAAAACCATTGTTGTTAGTATACTTTAGAGAATGGTTTTGAAGTGAGTTACACCAACGGTTGTGCACCGTTGTTACAAGAAAACCATAGCTGTTGGTGTGTTTTAGAGAACGGTGTTGTAGCAAGCTATACCAACAGTTTTGTATCGTTGCTACTAGAAAAACCATAGCAATTGGTATGTTTCGAAGTGAACTACACCAACAGTTTGTCATTGTTGGTATTAGAAAATCGTAACAGTTGCTATATTTAAATTTGTAGCATTTAACAAAACTAAAAATATAAATTAATGTAATGAATATTATTGCTACTTTTTTATGAAAATATTATTTCTATGGATAACAAAGGAAGCACTTATTTAATATAAAAATATAACTAGTATCGACTAAGTAAAGACAAGAAATTTCATTAATCATCAATCATTCTTTACCAAAATAACATTGCAATCATAAACTAAGTCAAGGTAATAAGGTTTGAGTATTTAATATACTTCAAAAGACAAATACAATAATCATTCATCATTATGTACTGAAAAATATCATTCATAATCCAAAATAAAACTTCATAAACACTAGTCAATCATCAAGACACATGTCTGCATCATTTTCGACATCCAAGTTGTATAGGAATTGACCTTCTCCATCCATACCACCATTGCTTTCCTATAATATTAAAAGAATAAGATTAATAAGGGATGCGACTTTGAATAATAATAATAATAATAATAATAATAATAATAATAATAATAATAATAATAATAATAATAATAAGAAGAAGAAGAAGAAGAAGAAGAAGAAGAAGATAGTGCAGACAAATGCATAATTTCATGGGTGCATCGTTTTGTATTAATTGAAAACTGTTAATTGCATTAATTGCTACTGAAAAACCGTAGCAATTGGTAGGTTTTGAAGTGAACTACGCCAACGGTTTATCATCATTAGTATCAAAAAATCGTAACAGTTGCTATATTTAAATTTGTAGCATTTATCAAAACCAAATATATCAATTAATGTAATGAATATTATTGCTACTTTTTTTATAAAAATATTATTTGTATGGATAACAAAGGAACCACTTATTTAATATAAAATATAACTAGTATCGACTGGGTAAAGACAAGAAATTTCATTAATCATCCATCATTCTTTACCAAAATAACATTGCAATCATAAACTAAGTCAAGGTAATAAAGTTTGAGTATTTAATATACTTCAAAAAGCAAATACAATAATCATTCATCATTATGTACCAAAAAATATTGTTCATAATCCACAATAAAACTTCATAAATACTAGTCAATCATCAAGACACATGTCTTCATCATCTTCTACATCCAAGTCATCAAGCAATTGACCTTCTCCATCCATACCACCATTACTTTCCTATAAAATTAAAAGAATAAGATTAATCTTATGAAATAAACTAAAACAAGAGCAATATATGATAAAATGTAAAAGAATAGATATAAAGGAGAAAGTGAGAAGAGAGACTTTGTATTATGTTCTTCAAGGTGCACACTTTACAATGCTACATGAGTCCTATTTATAGGACATAAGTCTTGTAACTCACAAGCCCATTAAGGGCCTCATATAATGTGTCATCAACATATACAAATTAAGAGCAATAACTTATGAGAGTGAAGGTCTTTTACTCATGGGAGTTATAGGAGCTAGAGAATATGGAAAGACAATGGAGATGGACATCCACACTTATATTATTCATAACACTCCCCCTTGGATGTCCATTAAGGATATGCCACATTAAATCCTTAAAAATCCTAGTGAAGGAAAAAGAGTACAATATCCTGTGTGTGGGGACTGCCTCGTCAAAAACCTTGTCTGGAAAACCCATTGGAATAAAACCATGGCGAAGGAAAAAAGAGTACAGTTTTCTCCCCTGTTAGAAGCATCACTTAAGAATATGAATTTTAGCATTTTGATTTTCTCCCTCCGAAGCATTTGAAGTAATATACTTTACTTCGCCACTTATGATTTATCCTCCTTTCAATTAAGCTTCGCAAACAGTGTTATCTTCAGGACTTCCTTCTTGAATTGTTGTTATTTGAGCATGATACAAAGAAGTGATAACTATATATTCTTTTATAGATCATAATGAGGTATCAATACCCCCACGTATAAATAACAGTGGATTTGAAATTTGACTTCATCTAGATCAGAAAAATACCTTGCATCTGCAAGATCAATTAACTGAACATATATTCATATAAATAAAATAATTGCATCAGTTGTGTTCTGTTTTGAAAATATAGAAAAATATAAATTTCACATTGTTCCAATGCCTTTTGGTTGGTGATGAACTATACTTTACTAATAAGTATCACAAAAATATTATTGTATCAAGCCATATATATGCGCGTATACTTTTGTAGCACTATGTTATGGTCTTCGAGACCAAGACATTTGTTATCTTCTTGTTAGACAACTCATGTACTGAATAGATATAATTTATCATGAGTCACTTAAGAACTAGTTCTTTATAACTTGCTAGACACAGATTCAATTAGCAAATTATTCGATCTGCAGGTCGAGACAAAATTTGGTCCTCCAAAAATATTTAATTTAAAGATACATATTTATATTTTTAATCCTTTTGGAATTTTCCATGTAGAGGTCATTCTCGGGTTCGACCTTCAAATCCATTACATATAAATTAAGGTCCTTTATATGCTATCATACTAAGTAATTATCCAAAATACTTGCATTAATCACAAGTGAATATGTCTCTTCAAAATCAATGACAAGTCTTTTTAAAAACCCTTAAGCAACAATTTGTGCTTTGTATCTCACAATTTCAGCATTCTCATTTTTGTCTTCGAACAAAAACCCATTTCTATCGAATAGTCATTACACTTCAAGTGTTCAGACTACAGGTCCTACTAAATTCCACTTGCAAAGTAAGTTTAATTTCCCTTCAATTGCATCTTTCCATTTTGAACTTACACAACACATCTAAAAATTCTTAGATAAGAAATATTAGGTTCCGGACTAGAAACCATTTGTAAAGGGGAGGATTTGTGATAACTAGTTAGTCTGATGAAAACTCACCAACATTTTATAATTTGATAATCGATAAAATGAGTTCTTAGTCAAATTACTTGAGAAAGCAATCTCGCAAACATTTGATTGCAAGTTGACTACAAAAATCATGTGACCATTTAGTTGATGCATAATTAAAACCATAAAATATCTAAACGGTCCACATAGGGGGTGTATTGGTCCACATATATAACCTTGTATACATTCTAAAAATATTAGAGATTCACTTCCAATTTTTGTTGGTGATGGTGAAATTATCAACATCCATTGGGAACAAGCGGTACATTATTGGATTGAAGAATCTCCTGGCTCTTTAATGGATGTCCGCATGAATTTTCAATTATTTTTCGCATCATATAGACTCGGGATGACCCTATCGGTCTTTCCAAACAATAAACTTATTATGATCCATAAACTTCTGGTTTATGATAACATGTGTTCCAACTGTACTAATATGCGTTTAGTACAAACCAGAGGAAAAACGAATAATTTTTCCAATATTTATTTATTATCTAATATAAGTCTCGTGATATAAGAATATTCAACGTTTTCTTCATTTGTTGTTTCAATATGATATCCATTTAGACATATATCCTTAAAACTTAATAAGTTTCATTTAGACATATATCTTTGAAACTTAATAAGTTTCTATAAGACTTGGAATAAAATACTGTATCAGCGTGTAACTTTGTTCCTCCATGCAGCAATACATTAACTCTTATAGAGCCTTGAATTATATTTGCAAACTTCAGGTTGCAAGTTTATAATACGTACACATGTGACGATATGACTTCTAGTCATAATTATATAAATAGTACACAAGATTTAATCTAAAATGCACAAATATTATCTCAGATATATTCTAAAAATTTAGAATAATTACCAAATAATAAATTTATTTAGACTAGTAAACTTCAAGTTTACAACAATATAGTACATTTTTGTATGTGTGCATAGCAAACTTCTGGTTTACCTTGGCATAATTTTTAATTGCACTCATACCAATTTGAACTGAGAATGAATAAAAATATTTTATCAAATTTTGATCATCCAAGTAGCAAAATATAGAAGCAAGTATGAATTACCTTTTGTATTACCATATAGTTAAATATATCTTTATATATGATTGATTGGGAGCACACAATAAATATAAATGTGTACGCTGTGACTTCAAATAACACACGCGTGTGTGTGTACGAAATAGCAAATATGAATTTTAAGCAAATAATTTAGCTTTTCAGATCATTAATCAACTAATACTATTTTTTTTTACAAAAAAATCCAAATGCATACTATTTATAAGACCATGATCAAATGAATAATTTTTGTAAGCAAAATTTAAACACAAACTCATATTCAATAAAACAAAGTAATAGCTTAAAATAATCAGATTACGAAGACTAAAAAAAAATGCCATTAGACTCATAGCTTACCTGTAGGACTTCCAAGACAAATAATCATATTTACCTTCATTCAAACTCGCTTGAGAATCTTAGCAAATGTTGTAGCTTACGTGAAATGTCATTTTTCATACCACCAATTCTTCTTATTCTTTCTGCATGCCAAATGATGTTTTTACAATTCTCCATATATAGGGAGAAAGTTACACTTCCTCATAATGTATATGAGTTACTACACCATTATTAGGAATAACAAATGTCATAACCACAAACCATACTAATGTCATTTAAGTAGGGATAATGGTAACCTTTACCACATCGATGATCATAACCACAACTTTTTTTTTGACGTCAAAGATAATTTCATTAACGAAAGTCTGGTAATAAATCAAAAGCCAAGACTGCAGAAATACATGGTGGAGTCTCTTCAATCCACATGCAATTTGGATTATAAAGAGCATATTTATCTAAATAATGGACAACTTAGTTGGCCTCATGCCTAACATGTAAAAAATTTAAACTATGAAAGCAAGCATTAAAACTAATACAATCCCCAATAATAGAACCAATATACGTGTGAGATTGTTCATGAGCGTTCAGCGCCAAGACCACATTTGAAGCATCTGATTTAGCTATAAGATCCAAGAAAAAATATCTTTTGCAAATTCCAATCCCTTCTGCATAGCTAAAGCTTCTGCTACCTCTGAATCTGGTAATGAAAGGACCTACCAGCGACTAGCAGCAACCACGACACCACCAGCATCCCTCACCACAGCTCCAATACCCCACTTACCCCCTCTGTCGGACCTGCTACGTCAACAATAAGCTTATATTAACCACTAAGGGGGCTGTCCAGTGAACATCAGATATAGACAAATTTGGACCTTCACTTAGTGTCTCCAACAGCACCGCACTAGCACTCTTAAAATTAGCAATAGATCTTTGTGCCTTTTGAACAATGGTAGCCACATCCACATCAGTCCCCTCAAAACATTTTTTATTTCTAGCACACCATATTTCATAACACAAAGCCAACACATGGACTATAACATTCTCAGATGCATCGATAATATTTCTTTCCAACCACTCCCGAAATGGTACGAACCTGGAATCATGCGAATTAAATACCACACCTAAAGGGGAGCAAATCAGACCTGCTTTGACCAATGACACTCCATAAAGAGATGAGAAATTGTCTCATTATGTTGCCCACAAAAAACACACAATGGGTCACAACCGATTTCTTTTTTAAAAAGATCATTTTTGACTGGTATTTTTGCATGTAGAATCCTCCAAGCAAAATGGATGTGTCTTGGAATAGTCTTAATTTTCCATAAATTTTTCCACACTTACTGATCAGTATCCTGCGCTGAATTATGGAAAGTAGCTGCTTCACGTCTTGCCTTTAAGAAACGATACGAACTCTTTACAGAAAAAATAGCATACCGTGAAGCACCCCAAACAAACTCATCCTGTAACTGAGAGAACGAAAGTGGCAATTAAAGAATTTGCTAAGCTTCATAAGGGAGAAAAATTTCATTAATTAAAAAAGCATTCCAACACCGAATATCGTGTTGTATGAGATCCAAGACAAACATAATATTACAATTAGGAGGTTTTGGTGACCAAATCTTGTGACCATTTTGATAAGGAAGCCAATTATCCTCCCATACACGAATTAGATGACCATCCCCTACTCTCCAAATATCGGCTTTCTCAATAACATTCAAATGATCTTGCAAAATACTTCTCCAAGTATAACTGGGCAATAACCAATTGAAGCTCCCAAGAAATTGCTCCTAAGAAAATACCTTGCTTTCAAACATTTTGAGATCACTAAATCGTCATTATGCATGACACGCCTTCTTTGTTTAGACAACATTGCAAGGTTAAATTCATGGAATGTTTTTCCTTACATAATGTCTCGCATTTAATCTAATGAATTCTATGCTCACCTTGTTTACTACCCCACCAGAACTTACTAATCATGCTTTCAATATGCTCACATAAACCCATCGGAAAAAGAAAACAACTCATCACATATGTAGGAATTGCTTGAACCACTGATTTGATCAAAACTTCTCTCCCTGCAGTTGATAAAACAATTTCTTTCCAACCCTTTAGCTTCTTCCACACCCTGTCTTGGACAAAACTAAATACCTGTTGCTTAGACCTACCAACAAAAGCAGGTAGCCCCAGACACTTCGATTGACACTCAACAACCTTAATTTGCATCCAACCTTGGAACAAGATTTTACGATTATCAGGCACATTTCGGTTGAAAGAGATTTCTGATTTATCCAAATTGATAATTTGACCAGAAGCAGATTGATAAATATTCAGCACCTCTTGAATGGTCTGAGCATCTTGAAGAGAATCCCTACAAAAAATGAGGCTATCACTTGCAAAAAATAAATGATTAATTTTTGGAGCCCCTCTAGCAATTTGAATTCCATGAAGAACCTTCTCCTCCTGTGCCTTATTTAGAAGCCCAGAAAATACCTCAACATATAAGATAAACAGATAAGGAGACAAAGGGTCCCCTTCACGGAGACCACACTGAGGACAAAACTTCTGACAAAGACTTCCATTAAGCAAAACAGAGAAAGACACCGTGGAAATACAATTAAAAATCAAGCTCTACCATTTTTGAGAAAAAAACCCATGGATTGGAGCACCTCAATCAAAAAATTCCACTCGATGTTACCATATGCCTTTGACATATCCAATTTTAATCCCACACACACCTTCTTGCCTTTCTTTTTTTTTCCTCATATAATGAAATGATTCAAAAGCTAGTAAGGCATTATCAGTGATTAATCATCACGACACAAAAGCACTTTGAAATTTTCCAATGATATCAGGAAGATTCAATTTCAACCTATTTGCAATTGTTTTTGTAATTATTTTAAAAATGACATTGCAAAGAGAAGTAGGTCGAAAATCACCTGGCATCTTAGGTTTCTTTTTCGGAATGAGACAAATATAAGTATAATTAATGTTGCTCGGATTTCCACCACCATTGAGAATCTCCAAAGCAAGAGAAGTCACATCCTTACTAACTATACTCCAAAATTGTTGATAAAATAAAGCTGTGAGGCTTTAAATTTTTAGCAGCTAAGAAAATCTCATTTTCTGTGAACTCTGCTTCCAATATGTCACGCATAGAATCTGACAGTCTATCTTTGACCACCTCCACAACTTCAGAAATTCTTTCAGGATGACTAGTAGAGAAAAAATCCTGAAAGAAATTAGTAAAAACCATGGCAATGTCTTCCTCATCATCAAATTCTTCCCCATGATTATCCCAGATATAATCCACCCAATTTCTTGATTTTCTCTGAGAAGCTTTTTGATGAAATTTTTTTGTATTTTTATCGCCATGCTTTAACCACAAAGCATGAGACCTCTGAGCCCACCAAATCTCCTCACTCTCCACCAAATCATCCAATCTAGCCTCTGCTCTCCTAATTTCTGAAATTACTCCCTCCTGTTGAGATTGTTTATTAAGATCCTCTAACTTCTTCTGAGCGATTTCTATCTGATTGGGAACATCACCAAAGCGATCCTTACCCCAGTTGTTGTACCCGAAATTATAATGTGAATCATTCACTTCTAGGAACGAAGTTCAATCCATTGAATGACTTGTGATTCTTCTTTCAATCACAATAATGCATAAGCTTAATTCAAAATATTCTTGTAAATATTTTCTCATTTTGCTACTACAGGAGCATATTTGAGAGACATAAAAATAGATGACTTTCTCTCACTTTTCTTATTTTCAAAATATACTAAATAAGATCAAATAGATCCTTTAAACTTCAATTATGATCTATAGGGTTAGTGAACTATACGACAAATCTTCATACAAACGGTGACTAAGGAAAATCATAGTTTGTGTAATCCTCCAGGGATGCATGACTATTAAATTCTTCCAGAATTTGTCAAGAACAAACAAAATATGATAATTGTGTTAGCTAAACAAAATTGACAATAAAATTTCTACGTATCAAATATAAAACATTAACATGGAAAAACAAATCTATGATAAACAAAATTCACAGTAAAATTTCTATGTATAAAATATAAAAGATTAGCATGGAAAAACAAATTTATGAGAAAGAATATTGTAAATAATTAGAGTAAATAGTAAATATTTACCTTTTGTATTGTAACCTAGTTTATTTATCTGGCCCATTGCTCAGGCCCATTAGGTTTAAGTCTAGTGTAGTAAATATTTACCTTTTGTATTGTAACCTAGTTTATTTATCTAGCCCATTGCTCAAGCCTATTAGGTTTAAGTCTAGCGTAGTCTATATAACATCGATTAGTGTGTGTATACCGATTTAAGTGAATACAATATTATTCAGATATATTTTCCACATGGTATCAGAGCTCTCGTTCTTGAGGGCCTCGCTTCCGCATAAACCCTAGCCGCCACCTTCATCGTGGTGGTTGTTTTTTTCCTTGCTGCCTTCATTGCAGCTCCAAACGCTACTGTTTGTTCCAACCAAACACCGTTGCAGCCCATAACCCATTGTCCTTCACTGTTTCAAGCCAAACCAAAAAAAACCCCGCCGCCACCCTCAGTCGGATGTGCCCTCACATGCCTCCACCTCCTCGGCTACCTACCGGTGCGTGTACCCCACGCGCCACCCTCCCTTGCTCCTTTTTCGACCGTACTTTCCCAGATTGTAGATCGGCACCTCCTCTTTCCATTTTGGGGGTCCACTCTCCGATCCGACAACTTTTATTTTCGTGGGTTATTTGACGTTCGTTCGTTCGTTGTTCATTTTTTTTCAGATTATTACATTTGATCTGTTGTTATGGAAGACGGTAGAGTTGTTTAGAATCCTTCACAGAATCCTCCACAAAATCCTCCACAGAATCCTCCACCTCCACCTCTTGTGGAGTCGTCAAATTTGTTGAATCCTAATGCTCTTCCATCGCTGCACCCTAGTTATCATCTCAATGGGAAGAATTACTTCAATTGGGCTCAATTCAAGCGCACGAATCTGAAGGGTCATGGCAAATTGAACCATATTGAAGGGACTCCTCTTCCTGCCACTGATCCTGGATTCCCTACTTGGGACAATGGAGACTCTCTCATTATGTAATGGATATGGAACAGTATGATTCCAGAGATTAGCGGGAATTATATGTTTCTTGCTACTGCTAGGGCAATTTGGGACAGTTTCAGTCAGAACTACTCCAAGAAAAAGGATCTCTCTGCCCACTTTGATTTGAAGAGCAGGATCTTCAATACTAAACAGGAAAGTATAACTGTTTCTGATTACTTTGCCATTATGAAAGGGTTCTGGATTGAGTTGGATCAATATCAAACTCTCAAGATGGATACCCTCAATGACATGCTTGCTTTGAATACTTGTATTGAAACTGATCGGATTTTTGAGTTCTTGGCTGGGTTAAACAATGAGTATGACCCTATTCGACTGTAGATTTTTGGCAAGGACTACATTCCTTCTCTTGATGAAGTGTTTTACATTGTACGGGGTGAAGAGAGTCGTCGGGGTGTCATGCTAGGTACCAAACCTTCTGAAGGATCTGCATTAGCTGCAAGCAAGACAGCAGACAAGGATCATCTAAGCCTGGCAGGGAAAATCGCTACTGCGAACACTACAAGAAGCCAGGGCACACAAAGGACAGATGTTTTAGACTCCATGGGAAAGACAATGTCCTCACTCGTATTGGAGGTTTCAAAGGTACTCAAGCACATGTGGTAGCATTTACTCCCACACCTGCAACTTCTCCATCCGGTCCAACTGCGCCTTACCCCTTGGGCGCTGAAGACTTGGACCGCTTGCAGAACCTCCTCGACTCCTTGCGTAAGCCTTCTAGTTCTAGTTCCCTAACAATGACTGGCAAGATTCTATGTTCTCGATCGTCTACTGCCTCTGATACTATTCCTAAAGATGCATGGATTCTAGACTCTGGTGCTACTGACTATATGACCTTCAGCTCTAAATTTTTTTCCACTTATAGCCCTCATTCCAATATTCCCTATAATACCGTTGCAGATGGTTCTCACACTCCTGTTGTAGGTTTTAGAGATATTAATCTCCACACCCCTTTCTATTTGAGAAGTGTGTTCCATGTTCCTGGACTCTCGAATAACTTAATTTCTATTCACAAACTTACCCAGGATTTGAACTGCACAGTAACTTTTTCTCATACTCATTGTCTTTTTAAGGATCTTGCCACGGGGAGGATGATTGGAGTTGCTAAAGAACAGGGAGGGTTATACTTTCTATCTACTGAAGAAAATGGTCTGAAGGTGTTGTCTTCCTCAGTTCGGTCTCACCATACTTCCTCTCAAGTTTAGCTCTAGCATAAGCGTTTAGGACATCCTCCATTTTCCTTACTTAAAACTATGTTTCCCGCTTTGTTTTTGCAAGAGTCTGTTGAGTCTTTTAAGTGTGATGGTTGTCAATCTTCCAAACACAAACGTGTTTCTTTTCCTTCTAGTTGTAATAGAAGTTTTGAACCTTTTAATCTTATTCATTCTGATGTTTAGGGGCCTGTCCCTGTTTCTAATATTTCGGGTGCACAATGGTTTGTTACTTTTATTGATGACTGTACTCACGTTAGTTGGCTATTCTTGATGAAAGATAAATATGAAGTATCTCAGTTGTTCATTCAATTTTATCAGATGATAAAAACTCAATTTGGAAAATGCATTAAAAGACTACGGCCTGATAATGGTCGAGAATATGTTAATCAATGTCTTTCTTCATTTATTAGTCAAAATGGTATTCTTCATGAACTAACGTTTGTTGATACTCCACAACAAAATGGAGTTGCAGAAAGAAAAAACCGTCACTTACTTGAGGTTGCTCGCGCCCTTCTCTTCCAAACATCACCCAAACTCAGATTGGGAGAAGCGCTTTGATCACGCTATCTCATCAATCGGATTCCACCCTGAATTCTAGGTAATTTCAATTTTGTTCAATCTATGTTGTCTTTCTACCCATCTACCCCTATCATGCAGAGTCTAGAGTCTCACATATTCGGCTGTGTTGCATTTGTTCATGTCCATAAGCAGCACCGCAATAAGTTGGATTCCCGTGCTGTCCGATGCATCTTCTTGGGTTATGCCCCTAATAAACGGGGCTACAAGTGTTATCATCCTTCAAGTCGTAAACATTATGTCTCTATGGATGTAACTTTCCATAAACAGGTCCCTTCCTTCACGCGTCCTCAGCTTCAGGGGGAGAATAGTAGTGATTTGGAATCTGATTCCTAGTTTCTTCTCCTTAGTCCTTGGCTCTCGGAGTCGCCACCTTTGTCAGTCAATCCTCCTGAGTCTCCTGATCCTAGAGTCTCCTTTTATTTCCGAGTCTCCTGTTCCTGAGTTACTACCTCCTGAGTTTCTAGTCGTTTCTAAGTCACCTGTTATTGTTCCTCGTTTACCTTCTATTTTGCAAGAAACAGCAGCACCTTCAGCACTAACAAATATGAAGAAACAGCAGGGCCTGTCCCTATTTCTAATATTTCGGGTGCGCAATGGTTTGTTACTTTTATTGATGACTGTACTCCCGTTAGTTGGCTATTCTTGATGAAAGATAAATATGAAGTATCTCAGTTGTTCATTCAATTTTATCAGATGATAAAAACTCAATTTGGAAAATGCATTAAAAGACTACGGTCTAATAATGGTCGAGAATATGTTAATCAATGTCTTTCTTCATTTATTAGTCAAAATAGTATTCTTCATGAACTAACGTTTGTTGATACTCCACAACAAAATGAAGTTGCAGAAAGAAAAAACCGTCACTTACTTGAGGTTGCTCGCGCCCTTCTCTTCCAAACATCAGTTCCAAACTCGTATTGGGGAGAAGCAGTTTTGACTGCTGTCTATCTCATCAATCGGATTCCACCCTGAATTCTAGGTAATTTCAATTTTGTTCAATCTATGTTGTCTTTCTACCCATCTACCCCTATCATGCAGAGTCTAGAGTCTCACATATTCGGCTGTGTTGCATTTGTTCATGTCCATAAGCAGCACCGCAATAAGTTGGATTCCCGTGCTGTCCGATGCATCTTCTTGGGTTATGCCCCTAATAAACGGGGGTACAAGTGTTATCATCCTTCAAGTCGTAAACATTATGTCTCTATGGATGTAACTTTCCATAAACAGGTCCCTTCCTTCACTCGTCCTCAACTTCAGGGGGAGAATAGTAGTGATTTGGAATCTGATTCCTAGTTTCTTCTCCTTGGTCCTTGGCTCCCGGAGTCGCCACCTTTGTCAGTCAATCCTCCTGAGTCTCCTGATCCTAGAGTCTCCTTTTATTTCTGAGTCTCCTGTTCCTGAGTTACTACCTCCTGAGTTTCTAGTTGTTTCTAAGTCACCTGTTATTGTTCCTCGTTTACCTTCTATTTTGCAAGAAACAGCAGCACCTTCAGCACTAACAAAGACAAAGGCTAGTGAGCCAACTTTGACATATCAGAGGAAAGGAAAACCCAACCTGGTCCAGAAATAACCCCAGCCGTCTGAGCAGGAAGTAAGTACTTAAATTAACCCTTTTGCTTCTGATTCTTCTATTTCAGATACACTTGATCTTGATCCAAATGACCTACCTATTGCCTTGAGAAAAGGGAAAAGGTCTTGTGCCAAATATCCTATTTCTCAATTTGTTTCATCTAATCGTGTTTTCCTATAGCATAAGGTCTTTATGACAGCAGTTGACTCTATAAGAATCCCTGCATCTGTTAAGAAGGTACTTAAAGATGAAAATTGGATCGAAGCCATGAATGAGGAAATGAAAGCTCTTGAAAAGAATAGAACTTGGGAGATAGTTGACATGCCAAGAGGCAAGAAGCCAGTTGGTTGCAGGTGGATTTATACTGTCAAGTACAAATTAGATGAGACTCTTGATCGATATAATGCCAGACTAGTAGCAAAGGGGTACACCCAGAGTCATGGAATTGATTATGAGGAGACATTTGCACCGGTAGCAAAGATGAACACTGTCCGTATCTTACTCTCTCTTGCTGCTCATTCTGGGTGGGAACTTAATCAGTTTGATGTTAAAAATGCATTCTTGCATGAAAATTTAGAGGAGGAGGTGTATATGGAGATCCCACCGGGATTTGATCCAACCAATGGGATAAATAAGGCGTGTAGATTGAAAAAGGCCTTATATAGGCTAAAGCAGTCTCCCCAAGCATGGTTTGGAAGATTTACAAAGGCTATGTTGGGTCTTGATTACAAATAGAGTCAAGGAGATCATACCCTTTTTTTTCAAACATTCACAGGGAGGAAAACTAACAGTACTTCTTGTTTATGTTGATGATATTATTATTATAGGGAATGACTTGGTTGAGAGACAACTCCTCAAGAAGAAATTGTCTGCAGAATTCGAGATGAAGGATCTGGGAACTCTCAAGTATTTCCTTGGGATTGAGATAGCTTACTCAAAACAAGGAACCTTTATCTCTCAGAGAAAATATGTTCTTGACCTTCTGTAGGAAACTGGCAAGCTTGGGTGTAAATCTGCAGGTGTTCCCATAGAGCAAAATCATAAAATGAGCACTGAAGAGGAGAGTGCTAGAGTTGACAAGTCTCAGTATCAGAGATTAGTGGGGAAGCTAATTTACTTGGCACACACTAGACATGACTTAGCTTATGCAGTAAGTGTAGTCAGTCAGTTTATGCATGATCCGAGGATGAGGCACTTACAGGTGGTAGAGCGAATTTTGCAATACCTTAAAGCTACTCCAGGAAGGGGTCTCTTGTTCAAAAGAGGCGGAAGACTGTTGAGTATTTCGGCAGTGTACCGAATCGCACAAGTAATAAAATGATAAGTAAGATCGTCTCCACAGGGATTGCGATTGATTATTCAACTAAACAAAGTTCGTAACTATTTTGAACGAGAACCGAATAGTGATATTTGGAAATAAGTAGATTTGTAACAATTGAAAATTAATAATAACAACTATTTAAAAATCAAAGGATTAAAAATGACTAGGGATCGAATCTTCTTGTTTTCACTCTTATGCATTTAATCTACAACCAACGCAAGTTATCCCATACAAATTGAAGTTCGAATCAACGATATTAGATTAAGTACAATTCCTTGTCTCATAACCCTTTTAACTAAACCAAAAATCCCTAATTCCTTAGGTGACCAATAATAAAGTTAAGCATAAAGATCAATGATTCACAAGAACACATAATCACAAAGTTATATTCCTATACTCATCATGACTATGGCTAGCAATCTCAGTTCAAGTCATTCACCCAATTTCCCAATCATCATGAAAAACCCCAAATCAATTCAATAGCGGCCAAGTATCAAAAAGCATTAAGCGCAGAGAATTGAAAGCTCAATTGAAATGAAATAAACTTGCTTTAATAAAATAGAATTAACTACACAAGAGTTTCATCAAGATTCATCTACCCTAGTCTGAGAGATTTAGCTACTCATAAAGTAAGAAAAACCAAACCAGAAAAATCGAGGAAGAAGAGAGGAGGAGAACGAATCCTATCCTCCACCGTGCCCCCAAGAATCCAAGTTCCAACCCTAGACACGTCTCTAAAGTGTCTATTTATAGTCTAGGGTGAAAAGGAGTAAAAAACAGGTCCAAAACATGTAAAAACGTAAAATTCTGCATCCAGGGTGCTATCGTAGCACGGCCGTGGTGTGAGGCACGGCCAGGCCGTGCTTCATTCTGTTTCTCACACGGTTTAGGTGCTGTCGCAACACGGCCGTGCTTCCTGACACGGCCAGGCCGTGTTTCATGTTGTTTTGTATTTTTCACCTCTTTAACGTCCGAATTAGCTCAAGGTGTCTTCATGAAAGTTGAAGCTATGGATCTTAGCTTTCCAATGGCACCGGTTTCATCTCATTTGGACACCTAAAACTCCAGATATGATTAAAACACTGAACAAGTGTCAGGCTAAGACAGCATTACATTATCAACTTGTAGCACAAATTACCCCAACTTATTCCAAGTGATTTTTCTCCTTTTTCCTAGGACAAATACCTTCCTTTAAGCACAATTGAACCAAAACCAAGTGCGTTATTCAAATCAAGCCAAATGCATAAATAACATGGATAAAAATGACTAAAATGTGATGCAAAACTAACACTAATTACTATATGCTATTTCGAACGCATCAAAGACTGACGTTGGAAGCCTATACTAATGCAGATTATGCAGGCTCAGTAAGTGATAGGAGGTCCACTTCTGGCTACTGCACATTCTTTTTTGGTAATCTTGTTACATAGAGGAGTAAAAAGCAAAATATAGTGGCCAGATCAAGTGCTGAGGTAAAATTCAGAGCAATGGCACATGGAATTTGTGAGCTATTATGGATAAAGATTATACTTGATGATTTGAAGGTGAATTATGAAGGCTCAATGAAGTTGTTTTGTGACAATAAATCAACAATCAGTATTGCTCATAATCCTGTGCAACATAACAGGACCAAACACATTGAGATAGACAGACACTTTATAAATGAGAAGTTAGATTATGGACTGATAACAACGTCCTACATTCCTACTGGACACCAACTAGCAGATGTGCTTACGAAAGGGCTATCTACAGAATGATTCCGCCAACATACTTGCAAGCTAGGAATGATTGATATCCACTCACCAGCTTGAGGGGGAGTATTGTAAATAATTAGAGTAAATAGTAAATATTTACCTTTTGTATTGTAACCTAGTTTATTTATCTAGTCCATTACTCGGGCTCATTAGGTTTAAGTCTAGCATAGCAAATATTTACTTTTTGTATTATAACATAGTTTATTTATCTGGCCTATTGCTCAGACCCATTAGGTTTAAGTCTAGCGTAGTCTATATAACATTGATTAGTGTGTGTATACCGATTTAAGTGAATACAATACTATTCAGATATATTTTCTACAAAGAACATGATCATGAATTAGATTAGCCTAAAGATAATGAGAAGAAGACGTACTCTTTCAATATAATCTCAACGATGATTAAGCCATTACTCATATGGTACAGTCTCGTGCTGATAACGTTTTATGAAATAAACTAAAAGAAGAGCATGATATGATAACATGTAAAAGAATAGAGATAAAGGAGAAAGTGAGAAGAGAGACTTTGTATTATGTTCAAGGTGCATACTTTACAATGCTACATGAGTCCTATTTATAGGACACAAGTCTTAGTCACAAGCCTGTTAAGGGCCTCACGTAATGTGTCATTAACATATACAAATTAAGAGCAATAACTTATGAGAGTGAATGTCTTTTACTCATGGGAGTTATAAGAGCAAGGGAATATGGAAAGACAATGGAGATGGACATCTACACTTATATTATTCATGACAATTAATAAGGGATGCGACTTTGAATAATAATAATAATAATAATAATAATAATAATAATAATAATAATAAGATAGTGCAGACAAATGCATAATTATATGGGTGCACCAATTTGCATTAATTGAAAAAAGGCAATACTGACTCGTGTAAAGAAAAATAACCAAGAGAAGAATAACATCATCAAAAAGAATACAAATTGAGCATAAAATGAATTAAAGAGGTTATGTGAACGAACTCTCAATTAAAGAAGCTACTTGGCCTACATCAACAACTTCAATCTAAAAAATCTGAAAGAGAGTAGAAATTGTATGACTCTTTTGCAGGCTCGCAGCTCAAGTATTGGAGACAATTCCTTCGGGTAATGTCTGACTTCTGCTAGGTTTGCACTAATTCTACTAAAGAAGATAAACAATTATGAGCACTAAAATTGGAACATCTGAATTAGCAAAAATTGAATGACTCACCTAAAATATGGATGTAATGTAGGTATATCAAATCTGGTTTATGAAATTATCATGCAGAGTAAGAGAAGGAACCTTGCAAATATCAATTCCCATATACTGAATGTTCATTCTCCATCTTAATAGTTTCTGCAGTATGAAACCAAAAGAATTATGCCTAGTTCAGAATTTGGAAGAATATGAATCCCCACTCAATCAAAGTTATCAAAGTCAAAACCAACAGGTTAGTTAATCTACAATGTTCATTTATAATAAACACGTTTTGAACATTCGAATAAAAATCTATGCATCTTTAGAATCACTTGTCACAACACATGATGAATTAGTAGACTTACACTTGAACATCAATGTTTTGAACATTTGAATGAGCGAGCGTCACCTCCTATGTCTATCTAAAATATATCTTCGGAGCTGAAATGCTCCTGGCGCTCTTATAGAATATCTCTGTGTTAACATATCTTATCATGGTAAAAACAATACTGTATTACATAATGATAAAGAAGTGGTATGGTTAAGATAGAAGCCTTGGGGTTTAATTCTCCTATAAAGAAGAAAAACTAACCATAGGCTATGGCTGAACAAACACCATCAAAAACCAAATCTTTTCTATCTACAAGGAGTTAGCTAATCCTGTAAAATTACAACCAAGTTTTAATTCATGCTATGTTTTGACAGAGAATATGGTTTTGTCAGGAGCAACACGGTTGGAACCTAATCCAACAGACTGTTGCTTCACTGATGAAAATTTGGTTACTGGAGCTGAGTGGCCAGGGCAACCCGAGTTCATTTCTCAATATATTTATTTTCTTTTTCAGATTTGTTTCATTGATCCATATGCTAAGAATTAAGATGTTATTTTCAATAGACTTTCGATAAGTTGTCACAGAAAATAAACACAAATTAGATCAGTTTTTAGATCATGAAATTTTCAATTGAAATGACCATTTAGTTTTTAATTTTGTAAAAAAGAAAGCTCGTGTCAATCCAATAGCCCAACTAAATTCTATGATGGAAACCAGAATTCGCAGAACAAGCAGAACACAGAAATAAGCCGGAAAACAAGGTATGTAATGTATTATTTATGGGAATGAAGGAGCTCAAGAGCTCTACAATGGAAGAAAGAAAAGTAAACCAGAGCCTAGGGCTCCTACCAGAGCAAATTGCTCCTAGACTAGAGAGATAATCTCTCCTAACAACCAAAATGGCAATTCCCGAATGAATGCCGAACACACACCCCCTACCCCTCTCTTAATACTCCTCTCATAACAGAATTCATGTGCACTCTCCTTGCCACGTCACGTAACTAACTTTCCTTCGCCTCAATTACACCCCTTTCCCTTCTTCTAGAATATTCCCTTCAATCCAACCCACATCACTCTCCTTCTCAGCATCAGGACCACGTGTCCTATCACTCTACAAAGCAAGTTAGTCATCACATGTACATATATATGGCCATCACACTTAAATATGAATGTGTTAATTATTTGCTTTTGGACTGCATTACATGGCTCTGTTTATCTTTATCTTTTATTGTTTTAATTTTTATTTTAGTCAATTAGTGGTTGCTAAACTTTAGGAGCAAGTAGTCAGTTATCCCACTATCCCACGTTCCTATTTTGGTGGTAATGTGGCAGTAGTTTGTTTTGCTTTTGTAAACACTATAAGTGTATCTTTGCTGTTATGATTTAATTGAATTGTATTCCCATTTTCTCAATCTCTCTGCTATAATAAAACCAACAATTTGTATCAAAGCTTTCTTCTTACGGGGCCTGTGAAAATGGAAGGTGAAGCAAGTCTCTCACAAATTGCTCCGCCCACCTTTGATGGAGACAACTATGACCTTTGGGCAGTAAAAATGGAGTCTTATTTGGAGGCATTGGACCTTTGGGAAGCCGTGGAAGAGGATTATGAAATTCCTCCGCTGCTGAACAATCCTACCATGGCTCAAATAAAATTGCACAAGGAGAAAAAAACCAAGAAGGCAAAGGCAAGATCATGTCTCTTTACTGGTGTTTCATCAATAATCTTCACCAGAATCATGACTCTCAAAACACCAAAAGCAATTTAGGATTACTTAAAGGAAGAATACGCAGGGGTTGAGAGGATTCGAGGCATGCAAGTGCTTAACTTGATGAGGGAATTCGAGATGCAGAGAATGAAAGATTCTGAGACAATCAAAGAATACTCTGACAGGTTGCTTTCCATTGCAAACAAGGTTAGATTACTCGGCACTAAATTCACCGATTCCAGAATTGTAGAAAAAATTCTGGTTACAGTGCCAGAGAGATATGAAGCATCAATAACTACCTTGGAGAATACAAAGGATCTGTCCAAAATCACCTTAGCAGGAGTGTTACATGCCTTGCAGGCCCAAGAGCAGCGAAGGCTTATGAGACAAGATCACGTGGTTGAAGGTGCTTTACCAGCCAAGCATCATGAAGTTGGAAGTAGTCAAAGCAGCCAAAGTAAAGACAAAGGTAAAAGGAAAAATTACCCACCTTGTGAGCATTGTGGCAAAATGGGTCACCCACCGTTTAGATATTGGAGAAGACCAGACGCAAAGTGCAACAAGTGCAATCAGCTTGGACATGAAGCTGTAATTTGCAAAGGCAAATTTCAACAACATGAAGCCAATGCCATGGTTGTAGAGCAAGATGAAGAAGATCAAATTTTTGTGGCAAAATGCTTCTCAGCAAGGAGTATTTCTGAATGATGGCTGATTAATAGTGGTTGTACAAACCACATGACATATGATAAAACTCTCTTCAAGGATTTGAAGCCTGCTAAATTCTCAAAAGTCAGAATTGGGAATGGTGACTATATTTCTGCAAAAGGAAAAGGAACTGTTGTAATTTCAACCAGCTCAGGTATGAAAACAATCTCAGATGTTCTTTATGTGCCTGACATTGACCAAAATCTGCTTAGTGTGGGTCAATTGTTAGAAAAGGGATTTAAAGTTCTTTTCGAAAATCAACATTGTCTTATCTTTGACACCACCGGTCGGGAGATTTTAAGGGTTAAAATGAGAGGCAAAAGCTTCTCATTTGATCCAATTGTGGAGGAGCAGACAGCTTACATCACTCAAGTCAGTCCCACTGAACTCTGGCATAAGCGACTTGGTCACTGTCATATTCAAAGAATGCTGAACATGAAGAGGAAAGATATGATTAAAGGTCTACCAATATTTTCTGATCATTTGCCAAATTGTAATGCTTGTCAATTTGGTAAACAAAACAGAGTGCCATTTCCCAAAACAGCTTGGAGTGCCTCTCAGAAGCTACAACTCATTCACACTGATGTGGCAGGACCTCAAAGAACTCCATCGTTGCAAGGTAGTCTATACTTTATTCTATTCATAGATGATTTTACAAGAATGTGCTGGATTTTTTTCTTGAAATTCAAGCATGAAGTGGCTGGAGTCTTTGTAAAGTTCAAGAATATGGTGGAAACTCAAAGTGGTTGCAAGATTCAATTTCTAAGGTCCGATAATGGGAAGGAATACACTTCAACACAATTTAATTTATTTTGTGAAGAAGCTGGAATTGTACATCAACTCACAACTCTATACACTCCTGAGCAAAATGGAGTTAGTGAAAGGAGAAATAGATTCGTAATGGAGATGGCCAGACGCATGCTGCATGAGAAGGAGTTGCCTAAACAGTTTTGGGCTGAAGCCGCCAACACAGCAGTTTTTCTTCAAAATCGACTTCCATCCAAAGCTTTGAAAGACAAAACTCCTTTTGAGGCTTGGTATGGATATAAGCCTTCACTAACCTTTCTTAAAGTGTTTGGTTGTGTTTGTTTTGCACATGTTCCACAGGTTAAGCGCGACAAGCTTGACAAGAAAGCAATTCCAGGTATTTTTGTGGGTTATAGTTCAGTTTCAAAAGCCTACAAAGTGTATCATCCTCAAAATGAAAAGCTGACTGTTTCTAGAGATGTCCATTTCAATGAAGATCAGCAATGGGATTGGAAGAACCCACAAAGAACAATTGGATCTTTCAACAATATTGAAGATGATTGTTCCGGAAACCAAACAACAGAGTTGTGTGAGAATGAATTACAAGATGACCCTCCTATTAGAGGCACAAGGCTGCTGTCAGACATTTATCAAAGATGCAATGTAGCAGTATGCGAACCTGCTTGCTGTGAGGAAGCACTAAAAGATCCAAAATGGAAAAAGGCAATGGAGGATGAGATGTCAATGATTCAACAAAACAACACATGGAAGCTGGTTGACAAACCTCAAGATAGAAAAGTCATTGGAGTTAAATGGGTTTTCAGAACAAAGCTTAATGCAGATTGCTCAATCAATAAATACAAGGCTAGACTTGTAGTTAAAGGGTATGCACAAATTTTTGGTGTTGATTATTCTGACACTTTTGCACCAGTGTCCAGATTAGATACAATTAGATTGGTGTTAGCAGTTGCTGCTCAACAAGGCTGGAAAGTATTCCAATTAGATGTCAAATCAGCTTTCTTAAATGGAGTTTTACAAGAAGAGATATATATGGAGCAGCCAGAAGGATTCATTATGCATGGTGAAGAAGATAAAGTCTATCTACTCAAAAAGGCCCTTTATGGCTTAAAACAAGCACCAAGGGCATGGTATAGTAGGATAAATGAACACCTATTGAGCATAGGCTTTGTAAAAAGCTTATCTGAGTCCACTCTTTATGTAAAACATAAGGGAAATAATTTTCTCATAGTTTCCCTCTATGTTGATGATCTTTTAGTGACTGGAGATGATACAAAGTTGGTTGAAGAATTCAAACAAGAAATGATGCAAGCCTTTGAAATGACAGATCTTGGTCTTATGTCTTATTTTCTTGGAATTGAGATCAAACAAAATGAGAATGATGTGTTCATATGTCAAAAAAAATATGCCAAAGAAATCTTAAAAAAATTTCAGATGGAGGAGTGCAAAGCGATTAGCACAATCGATGAACCAAAAGGAGAAGTTGAGCAAGGAAGATGGTGCTGATAAAGTTGATGAAGGCTATTACAGGAGCTTGATTGGATGTTTAATGTATCTCACTGCAACGAGGCCAGACATTCTATTTGCTGTAAGTCTCCTATCTCGATTTATGCATTGTGCTAGTGAAATGCATTTAAGGGCAGCAAAAAGAGTACTGAGGTATATTAAAGGCACTACTGAGTATGGTGTCAAATTTGAGAAGTGTCAAGAATTCAAGTCGTATGGATTTTCCGATAGTAGACTGGCCGGGTCCATTGATGACATGAAGAGTACTTGAGGATATTGTTTCACCTTGGTTCAGAGTTTTCACATGGTGCACAAAGAAGCGTGAAATTGTAGCACAATCCATCGCAGGTTGAATATGTAGCAGCAATTCTTTGCAAATCAAGTTGTGTGGATAAAAAAGATTCTATGTGATTTGCATATGCAACAGAATTATAGCACAGAAATTTTTGTCGACAACCAGGCTGCAATTGCAATTTCAAAGAATCCAGTGTATCATGGAAAGACTAAACATTTTAACATCAAGCTCTCCCTCTTAAGAGAGATGCAGCAAAATGGAGAAGTGACATTAGTGTATTGCAAGTCAGAAGATCAATTGGCAGATTTGTTTACAAAGCCTCTTCCTGTTAGCAAGTTTGAGATTTTAAGGCAGAAGATTGGAGTTTGCAGATCCTAAAGCAAGGAGGAGTGTTAATTATTTGCTTTTGGACTGCATTATATGGCTCTGTTTATCTTTATCTTTTATTGTTTTAATTTTTATTTTAGTCAATTAGTGGTTGCTAAACTTTAGGAGCAAGTAGTCAGTTATCCCACTATCCTACGTTCCTATTTTGGTGGTAATGTGGCAGTAGTTTGTTTTGCTTTTGTAAACACTATAAGTGTATTTTTGCTGTTATGATTTAATTGAATTGTATTCCCATTTTCTCAATCTCTCTGCTATAATAAAACCAACAGAATGGAATGCCTAAAGACATTCAGACAGGCAAAAATAATAAAATTAAACGTAGGCATTTACTTATGATGGTAGGGTCATTTACTTATATTTTAATTAATTGATATAGACAAAGAGTAAGATTAAAATAATTCAGCAAGATAGATTAGCCAAATAGCCATATTTTCAATCACATATCAGATATAAGTACCACAGAGAAGCCAAATACTAAGAGAGATTGCAGTAGAAAATGAAGGGAAAAAAAAAAAGATAAATTCTGCATGGAGAATTTACGATGGAAAATGGGAATACGTTGGATTACAATAATCATAAGTTCATAACAACTTTAGCATAAAGCAAGTCTCCGAAGTAACAAAAAAAAAAAAAAAAAGTCTCTGACTAATTCATAATTTTTAATTAGATAGACTTAAAAAGTAAAAGGAGTAGAAGTATAACTAATTTGAACAAATTAATTTGCAAACATAAGAACAAAAATCTCATTTCATAAAAGACAACCCAAATTTAGAAGGACTTTTAAAATAACAATATTTAAAATGATACTTAATATCCTTGATATCACACAAAATGCACATTTTGGAAAAATAGAGCATTAATATCTAGCTTAGGCAACACTAAACTCTGAGCTAAGCAAAAACAAAAAGGCAAGATGAATTGCATTTACACCGACATGTATTCCATTTCCACCAAAGACAAAAAACATGTTGATCTGTCTCTCATGAAATCAATAAAATGCATATGAAATTAAGGACATTGTTGCCGCTGCGAGCGCACAACCGATTAGAGGGACAGCAAGCTTAGTTAAAGGCCAAAACACATAGACACAAAAGTAGGAAGGTCATCCAGAAACAGTTGACTTTAAGGGACACTTGGTCTGTCTCAACTCAGCTACACAATTTTATAAATGAAACATTGTCTATGATGATACCAATTAGCTATCGATTGATATCAGTGTGGCATTATTGATTATATTATAGGATTTATAGCACAATAATCAATTATCAAATTAGCTACTCAGGCCTAAAGAGCACCAAACCTGATACGAGAGCAATAAACCTGATACCAAAGATGATACACAACAAAAGCGGTAAGTTCTTGCATTAAAAATATAGTAAAACAAATAGTAACTATTGAACATGAAAAACAACAGCTAAGGGTTTTTAGCTATACAATGAAAAGTACATAAATAAAATTACATCCTCACCCAGGTTCTGTAAATCGAGATATTGCTAACAAAATTCAAAACGAAATAGTCATAATCAGATACACAATTCAAACAGATTGATGAGAAAAAAAGGTGAAGTGACAGAGAAAAGGCGGAAAATGAAAAGGGTCGGAAGATAGGAACGTGAGATGCCAAGTAAAATGGCAAAGGCGGGCCAAATAAAACAAAAAAGATCTCCCAAGGAATTGAAAATATTAAACCTACTAGTAAGGTTTATTTTTTTTCATAATTTATTAGAAATAAAAGAACAGTTTTTAGTTGTTCTTTAAAATAATAAAATATACTAATAAATGAAAATTGTTGTCTATTACTCTTCGAGAACAGTTTTCAATTGTTGCACAAAAGAAATTTTTAAAATTCCAACTGATATACAGAACGAAAAACCGTTGTCTATTATGATCTAAGACAACAGGTTTTTTTTACTGTTATACAAATAGGCGTTGCCATAGGCCTACAATGTTGTAGTGTATATCAATTCTAACCAATTAGACGTTAAGAATAAAGGATAACCGATTAAGTGAGTAATGGTTAACCGATTAAGCCTAGAGCTCTAACAGATTAAGAGTTAAAAGAAATTAGTTAACCGATTAAACACCAAGACTTAACCAATTAGACACTCAAAGGATATTTAATCAATTAGATGTCAAGCCTTATCCGAATAATTGTTGAAATAAGAGATAATCGATTAGACAGTCCGACAAAGGATTAACCGATTAGATTAGGAGCCTTAATAGATTAGAACATGTTAAACAAACTTAATCCATTAAGCAATAGTCTTAATCCATTAAGTGTAAGACTTATTCCATTTAGCTATTAGAAATTAGAGTGTAAATGATCTAATAGATAAGAACATATAAGTATAACTAATTAAGAAGAGTATCATAATTGAATGTGACTGACGATGTGTATGATGTTGATGCTAGTAATTTGGCAAGGTATCACATTAGTATTTATGTTAATAGCACTGTTGAGTGCTAATGATTCAGCCCAATCAAGGAAGGATGGTTGGATGTCGAGTGTGTTGCTCACACATCATGTTGTTGCTGTTGTTGATCTAGGGAATGCAACGTCGAAACATCAGAGTGAAGGCTTTGATGGGCATTGTCCTGACCTTGGGCTCTTGATTCGGTGGCGGGGGCCTTATACAAAGGCAGGAGCTAGCTACTCGCTGCTGGGGACTCGTTGACAGGGTCACCCCGACTAGACACTTTACGTTATCTTGAATGTGAGAGTATTTCGGTGGAGTGGCACAACTCCTGGGGCAAGCCGAATATGTACTCCCATTCACTGTTCCCGAGTTGTTGAGCTGTTGATGGATCCATATGCATACGGAGCAGTTGGAGTCAGGATTGCATTTGCATTATGCCTCATTGTGAGGACATTGTGATTCTATTTGTGTGTATATGGCTGTGTTGTGTGAATTTGTGTGTTTGGGCATGTGTGTCATCCCTTTCTTATCTTGTTATGCCTATATACCTTTAGTATGATTTTTCACCCATACTTTGCTCAAGTGGACCCTAGCACAGGAGGAACTGATAGCCGACCAGCCTGTCGTGGACCGGTTGTCAGTCGAGGAGCGACTAGAGGGAGCTTCTAGCCATAGAAGAGACTCAGGATGTTATTGTATCTATATTACTTATGTTTCTGAAAAGTGATATTCTTTACCTTGCGAAATAAATTGCAAAAATAATAATTCTTTTAAATTGTTAAATTATTTCCAAATCAGGCCATTTTCCAATTTCGGCCATAATAAACATTTTCGGGGTAAAGGGTGTCACAATCATACCTCTATATACCTTTTTATCCACAAACTTACTTATGTCGTCTTTACTTAAGACGCAAGTAGGGTGCATAGATGTGTCCATAGGTTTTAAATCTTCCATTACGAACTTCTTTAGCAGTTCCTTGGTGTATTTGCTTTGATGAGCGTATATACCATCATCACATTGCTTTACTTGAAGTCAAATGAAGAACATTAATTCCATCTTAAATTCTACATGCATAAGCTTGGAAAAGTCCTTGTAGAGTTTCATCAATAGCTCCGAATATAATATCATCAATATATATTTGTACTAAAATAAAATGTTCATTAGAATATTTTCCATTGAGAAAGTACCCAATATGTCGTACCAAGCCCTAGGGGCTTGTTTAAGACCATATAATGCCTTTATGAATTTAAAAACATATTTGGGAGAACTTATATCATCAAAGCTAGGTGGTTGTTCTACATGCACTTCCTCATTTATAAAACCATTTAGAAAATCACTTTTTATGTCCATTTGATACAAAATTATGTCATGATCTAAAGCATAAGATAAAAGAATGTAAATAGCATCAAGTATCACAACAAAAGCAAAGGTTTCAGTGAAATCTATGCCTTCTTGTTGTGAGTAACCTTGAGCAATTAAGCTTGCTTGTTTCTTGTTACCTTATCATCCTCACCAAGTTTTTTTTTTCTCGAACACTCATTTGGTTCAAATAACTGACTTTCCAATCTGGTAGGGGTATAAGGCTCCATACGTCGTTCCTTTGAAATTGATTCACTTCCTCTTGCATAGCAAAAATCTAACTTTCATTCTTTAGAGATTCCTCAATATCCTTCAGTTCAACTTCAAAAGGAAAACCACATTCGACTATTTCCTAAACCACTACAAGAATGTTTTAAAATAGCCACGAATCATTACCGACGACCCCGTGGCCGTGGGTGATGAATTTGTTACCGACGGCCAAACCATCGCTACGTCGACGGTAAAAGGACCAAATCTGGTTTTCATTTTCGTGTTATTTACCGACGGCTTAGCCGTCGATACGTGATTAGGATTTAAACGTTAAACTTGCGACGGGTATACCGACGGCTTTTAAACGTTAAACTTGTGACGGGTATACCGACGGCTTTTAAACGTTAGCTAAGTCGTCGGTAATGTGGCTAGTGACATGTATTAATTGTGCCATTTATTTTTTTTTTAAAATGAGACGATTACCGGTAATGTGGCCGGTGAAATTTGGTCGTTGTGACATTAAATAATTTAAAAAACTGAGGCAATTAGCCATCGGTAATCTGGCCGGTGGGTTGGCCGGTGAACTTGATTTGATGTACATTTAATGTGTTAATTATCGACGGCCTTTACCAATGGCTAAGCCGTCGGTAAAGATAAAACTGAAAATTAATAAACTTTCCTATTTCCCTCCCTCTCACTTTCCCTCTCCCTCTGTTCTTTCGCTCCCTCTGTTCGTAAAATCGAACCGCGACCGCCCCTCCTTCTCCAGCAAGTGTGCTTCCCTTCCCTTCTCTAGGGGCGTGCTTCCATTCCTTTCTCCGGCATGCCTCCCTTCTCCGGCCTCCCTCTGTTCTCCGTTCGCAGAACCACGATCGTCTCCCTGCTCCGACATGCTTCCATTCCCTTCTCCAGCGGCGTGCTTCCCTTCTCGTGCCCCTCCTTCTCTGGCGTGCTTCCTTTCTCCGACCTCCTTTGTGCGAACGGTATCTCTCTGTTTCTTTCTTCATATTTTTCTTCATATGTTTCAATTTTTGTGTGTTTGTGTTGTTGATGATCCAGAATTTCTATCCGGTTTCGTTTCCATTCTCTTGCAAGGTCAGTTTCTTATTATCTCCTTACCCTTTTCATTCCTATTTTGTGTGTTTGTTGTTGTTGTTGTTGTTGCTGCTGCTACCGTTGTTGTTGGAGGGCAAATTATAAAAGCATAAATGCAGACTTATAATAGGATCATTCTATTGTGATTGATGCAATTAAGAAATATCATTCTATTGTTTTGCTTATTAAAACTTGTGGGATGTATGAATAAAAAATGCAGTATTTTTTCTCAGAGAATTGCCTTAGTTTTAACTAATAGATTTCTAGTGTTGCATTTCAATATGATTTAATTTAGTATACTGTTGATTACCTCCCTTGGAAGATGAGTACAAGGAGAAGTCTGCTGTTTATTTATTTAATTAGAATTGATGTAGTGTGACGCAACGAGGAATGATAGACCCAAACCCTTTTTGCTTGAGTAGCCTTACTTTTAACTACTACATTTCTAGTATTGAATTTCAATATGATTTAATATAGTATACTGTTGAATTACCTCCCTTGGAAGATGAGTACAAGGAGAGTTCTGTTGGTTGTTTTGTGTTTTGATTTAATATAGTTTCGGTAATGTTATATTAGTTATGCGCTAGGTTATTGTTTGGTGTTGTATTTGATTGTTGTGTTTAGCAGGGTTATTGTATGTGGTCATTATATCAAGCAAGAACACTGTAATTTTTTATTAGAGAATGTGTTCTTGCCCGATGTAGAGGCAATTTACAGTAACCGTGTTAAACATATGATCATTATGCCCAAACTTGGTGGATCATTTAGTGTATTTTAGAATTTATTAGTTAATTGATTTTTGTACAAAAAATATAGTTGGTTTGTTGTGACCACGTTTTGAAAACAAATCTGTTTATGTGAGGATCCCTATAGCTAATTTTGATGGGGGTTGTGACCACACACTTAGTTATCCACAGCCATCTGCGGCAAGACCTGAGATAATAGAGTTATTCTCTGTAGAGAAACAACTTATGTTCTCACCAGAAGTAATCTGAGAACCTAAAAGTTTTTTCTCCACAGAGAATAACTCTATTACCTCAGGTCTTGCCGCAGACGGTAACTAAGTGTGTGGTCACAGTCCCCATCAAAATCAGCTCCTAGGGGTTCACGTATGAAAGGATTTGTTTTCAAAGTAATGCCTTGAGGAAGTGATAGGGAAACTGATGGGTTTTTCCTATTGCCATTCCCTTAAAGGCGTTACTAGGGTTTGCTACTAGCTATTGTTTTATTATTGTTTGCTATTGTGATATCTTTAAGACATTCACAAATTAATAACTTGTGTTCCGATTCTCCAGAAAATGGACAATCGTGGTTGTCCCCTGGATCGTAGTTGGGTATATGACAGGCTTAATCCTGGTAGAGAGGGGTTAAAACCAAGGTTCGTAAAGGGGGTTAAGGAGGTCATAAAGCAGGCTAGTTCATAACCTCAGGTTGCAAGCGATGGTGGAGTTAGATGTCCCTATCTCAAGTGCATGTGCAGAAGCATACTATCTACTGCTGAAATCAAAGTCCACTTGGGTAGGTTGGATTCCAGCCAAATTATTGGTATTGTACTGAACATGATGAAGAAGTGCCGCATATCGATCCGAGTAATATGCCAACTGGTGGTGGAGATGATGTTAACGATGATCCCTTCTTGACATGCAACATATGGTGGACGATGTCTTCAGGCCCAACTATGACTTCGAAGGTATGGGGGATGATGGCAATGAGGCAGATGAGGAAGAGATTTTTGAGGAGCCTCCAAATAAGGACGCACAAGGCTTCTATGATTTTCTAATTACTGCAAACCAGCCATTATACGAGGGGGCTTCGGAATCCAAACTTTCGATTTGTGTCAAACTTTTGGCATGCAAATCAAATTGGAATGTTCCTCAAAAGTGTATTGATTTCTTTGTAAGCATGCTTGTAGCCATGTGTCCTTCAAAAGATGCATCGCCGAAAAATTATTACCAAGCACAAAGATTGGTGAGCATGCTAGGTTTGAAGTCTGAGCAAATTGATTGTTGTCGAGATGGGTGCATGTTGTACTGGAAAGACAATGAGAACTATCGAGAGTGTAAGTTTTGTAATGAACCATAATATCTTCCTCGTAAGATCGGGATGGGTAAGCATAAAGACGTTCCAGTAAAGAGAATGTTCTACTTGCCAATCATTCCTCGGTTGAAAAGACTGTATGTGTCAATGGAGACTGCAGCTCAAATAAGATGGCATCATCAAAATAGATCTAGTTCAGGCGTTTTATGTCATCCATATGATGGGGAAGGTTGGAAGCATTTTTATTTGATGTATCTAGACTTTGCAAATGAACCACGAAATGTAAGGCTTGGTTTATGCTCTGATGGATTCACACCTTACGTGCAAGCTTCTGCAACCGCATATCCATGTTGGCCAATTGTTGTGACCTCGTATAATCTCCCTCCTGAAATGTGCATGACTAAACCGTTTATGTTTTTGACGTGCCTCATACCTGGACCACGTAATCCTAAAGCAAAAATAGATGTGTTCTTACAACCTTTAATAGATGAGCTTCAGCAATTGTGGAGTGATGGTGCTTTGACTTATGATATCTCCACAAAGCAAAACTTTGTAATGAGGGCAACCTTGATGTGGACAATTAATGATTTTCCCGTGAACGTGAACACAAGAAGGGGGGGTTGAATTGTGTTTACAACTTTTCGCAAACTTTAAGTTAAAAACACTTAGAACAAAAGTTTTTCAAAACTGTTTATATATCGGATGCTGGAAATAATCGGATGCTGGAAAAGCAGTTTGTGAAAACTTATTTTTAACACACCAAGATAAAGAGAAATAGAAAGCTATAAAGCAAAAGACACAGAGATTTATACTAGTTCACTACCAAACTGGTAGCTACGTCTAGTCCCTTCGTTCCTGAAGGATTTTCCACTATAATCAACCTGATTACAATTTCCTCAAAAGTATTCTTCTGTCACAACTTGACAATACTCTCAACTTCTCAAAACGACTCAAGATAATCGAGCCTTTGAGGATACAGCCTTAACTAGGCCAAAACAACTTTTACAAGTGAGTTGAAATACAGTCAAAAATTAACTCTCATAGAGAGGATAAAAGATTAAGCTCAACTATAGAAAAACTTTCTAAAAGAAAGGGTCGGACGCTGAGTTCAGTTCTTGTAGTCCAGAGACTTAGCACGAGACTTGATTGCTCACAGAAGCAGTGCTTCAGAGGTTGACTCTTTGTAATGTATGGCAACAGTGCTTGCTTTCAGTAAATGAGGTAATATTTCAAAGATATTTCAAAGCAAGCTTTTTCACAAGATCTCGGCACCTCTTCAATGGATACCATGAGGTATATATAGGAGTTCCAAGGATATTATCGTTCACGGTAAAAATGGCTCTTTTCCATTGAGTGAGGTAAATTCAAAAAGTCATCTCTTTCTTCCTTTCCAGAGAATATCCCAAGAGTACATATTACCGTTTTTAAATTACTACCTTGCTTTTCACAATTGCTTGTACGATTTTTGTCTTTTAGCTAAAGGTGTCACCTTTGATACCTCGTACAACAATTTTAGCGCTCAGAATCAATTTCAAAATTCGTTCCAGAAACTTCTGAGAGGAAGAGCAGCAACGTGACTAACACGTGATTTGAAATGAAGTTCAGACGCTCGCTCAGAATCGGAAGTTCGGACGCTTGTAGCAATTGGATAAGCCTAGTGTCATAAAGAGAAAATTCCAGACACTCACAAGGATGAGCCGGATGCTGACACATGGAATGTATCCTTCTCTTGAGAATTACTTTCTTCTTGCTTGAGTGGCTTAGAATATATGTATTATTAGTATCTGCACACTTCAAGAAATGTTAGAACATAAATTGTTCTCTTGTGAATATTTTGTTATCATCAAAATTAATGAGGGTGTAAACTTCTCAATCGTTTAGGTTCCAACAATCTCCCCCTTTTTGATGATGACAAACATCTAAGGTAGATGAACAATTTAGTTTAAAAAAGACATCAAAGGTCCCCCCCTGAATTTAACAGTTTAGATATATATATGAATAATTCAGGTATTAAGGCAATTTTTGGTAAACAAATTCATTTAAGTGATTGCGAAAAATCCGTAGATGTATCAGAGTATATATTTAATAAAGTTAGATCGGATGCTGATTATATACCAAATAGATTGATTTAATCAAATTTATTTCATTGTACCAAAATTTATTAAACATTATAAGAGTACTAGATCAATGAATATTAGCGCACACAAATGCTATGCATGATACTTTAGTTCCAGTGTATTCATCGAACAGTGAACATCGAATGGTGGATTATCAGATTTTCACGTGTTCAATATACCTTTCTTTCGTGTTCATCATACCTTTCTTTTACTCCCCCTTTTGTCATCAGACAAAAAGAGTGTAAAAACACATCATAGTCAAAATAAGACTTAGAAAAATTTGAATAGAAATTAGATCAAAAATAATTATATATATAAGTGTACCAACCAAATAGAACAGATTTTATATCACACACAAGAAAAAGAAATTTCAAGGGTTTGGAAGAGGTGGAGGTGGGATATTGAGACGTTCATAGAGTAACTTCAGTGCAGTCTCCAGCTGAGTGACCTTCAAGTTTGTAGCCTTCATTTCTTCAAATTCTGCTTTGGGAATGGTGACCACCTCAACTGCAGAAGTAGAAGTAGAAGGTCCAGCTTCTGGTACTAGTGCAGACTTCATCTTCTGATGCTCTGCTAGCACCCAATTGGATATCTTCAGTCTCAAATCCTTCTTCCTTTGAGCTCTTAAAAAGAATGCATCATTTGGTATAACCCATTTGATGAAATTTCCAAGTCTTCTGAGCTCTGATTCTGTCTGAATCTCCCATTGATGCTTCACATCTTCTAGATACAGCAAATTCATGAAGATGGTTTCTCTGTGTAGAACAACATCAGCAGTGTAAGAGTCAAACCTATTCCTAGCGTCTTCTCCCCATAAACTTCTGATAAAGACACTCAATGCTTCACAGGTGAAGGAGAGTGCTTCATTTTCTGCCAGGTAAATTCTTCTTAGATTTTCCCTGTCATCTTCTTCTAGCACTAGGGGGTTGAGGCATGGTAATATGGCTTTGTCTTTCCAAGACTCAGACCATTGACTCCAAGTAAATCTAATGTCGAAGTGCTTGGTCACAGCAGTCCATTGGTCATATATCTTCATGCAGTCAAAAGGTCTGATTACTGAGCATCTGAACATATCATCGAAGTACACTGTTCTAAGATTGATGTCGATAACTCTGGCGATTGTCCCAACAGTTGGAATAGTAGCCTTCTCAAAGATTGCGTGCAGCTTGAGGAGCCGCTTCTCCATTCATCTTTCTTCGAAGAAGTCAGGTAAAACCTTCTAGCATGATCCTCAGAGATCTTGGCAATCGGAAGCTGGGAGAATTCCTTAAGATTGTACTTTGTAGGTGCCTTCTCATATTCCTTTAGCCCGATCTTCTTTGAATGGTCGCTTGCGGAAGCGAGTTCCTTCCGCTTCCCAAGGATAGACCAAGGTAGCCACCTTTGTCTATCCGGTACTATCTTAATGAAGCAGATGATGGGTCTCGATATTGTCCTATGACTTCAAGCCTTTTCTGCTCAAGACAGTGTGCCATGAAGGCAGCTTCTTCATCTGTGATCCACCTTCCACATTCTTCCAACGTGAGCGGTTCAGACTGTGGTAGGGATCTAGGAAGATCAACAGAGAAGGGAATTGCTTTGCTTCCGGATGCTGGTCTCAACCTTCCTTTAAATGACATTTGGAAGTGGTCTTCTCCATCCTTGAAGGTTGCACTTATTGGAGAGGCAATTTCCAATCTGGCAGCTCCAGAGGTGAAGGTTTTTAAATGCCATGTGGATGGACGATCGTAGATGCTATGATATATCTCATACTTAACAAACTGTGGTTTGTATGCGATATTCTTCTTTCCACCAGCGTCTGTAGGTTTAAGGGTAAGGGTAAGTAAAGTGGGAGTGGTTTTGGTGATTTTGTAGGCTTTTGGTGAGTAGGGTTTGAAGGGATTAATGGGAGGTATTTTGAAAAGGAGGTTAAAGGGATGAGAATGAAGCTTGGAAATGTATGTAGTGAGGGAGTTATATGTGGAGGTTTGAGGTGATGAGATGGTGAGTGTATTGGTCTGTGTTTGGGTAAGATGTTTGTGAGTTATGGAGGTTTTCTGTACACGGGTTTGAGTGTTTGGTGGTTGTGCAACAGATATTGGTGGAGCAGGAATGGTATCATCAGATGCAAAAACAGATACAGACTCATCAGAAGAATTCAGTACCTTTGGTTCAGGTTCAGATTGCCTGACCAATCTTTTGAGCTTCTGTCTGGGAGCAGTTGCTGGAGGCGGACGTTGAATTTTCTTCTGTAAACCGGATGCTGAGACTTGCTTCTCAGCTTCTGGTTTGCTCCTTTTTCTCAGAACCTGACTGATGGGAACTCGGTCCTCATCTTCTGGTTCTTCAACAAAGAGTGTGAGCCACCTTCTGTTTTGTTCTTCTGGTCTCTCGTGAAGGAGACTCAACAGTTCTTTTCACACCAGTCATCGAGCTTCTGGTGGTTTTCTTTTCAGCTTCCTCTTCCTGTTGCTCTGTTTTCACCTTCTTGATCATGGACCCAGTGATCAGTTTCATTCTGACCAGACTGTTGACTCCAAAGGTGTCAGGAATTACAATGCTATCAGCACCAAAATACTTCACCTTTTCTTGATCTGTAAAGCGATCGACTTGTTTATAACCGCACTGACCATCATTCTAGTGAGCAGAACACCATAAGGAATGCACTTGTAGGTGTTCTTCTTGTCAGCAACACCTTTTCTCGAGTTAACCAGTGCATTAAGCAGGTTGTTGTAGATCAACCTTGGCAGGTTTACCTTGTTACCAGCCATGAAGTGTCTCGTGATGAACTTCTGTTCATAGTTGACTATGTCACTAGAGCCAGCCTTCAACAAGACGCTCTTGGTGATTATTTTGTGAAGAACTCTGAAATGACTCTTCAGATTCTTTGCAGTAGGAGTTTCACCAGATTCTTTCAACTGCTTGTAGTTCTCAAACAGATCATCATTGACCTTCTCAATGCCATGAAATGTGTCAGCCCAATCTGTATAGATGACGAGACCCTCACATGGACAACCAGTGACTTCAGAGATATTGTTGACGGTAAAAACAAACTTGTAGCCTCTCACGGTTCCTTCAAAAATACCACCTTTGTGTAAACGAGCATTGCCCCAAAATTCTTTGATAGCGTCACTAGAACCTCAACCTGGTTCCAGAAGAAATAGTGTTCCCAGCCCATCGCCTTGAAACCACTGTAGAAGTCGAAGCCGTAGAGTTTGAAGTTCTCTAATCAACACGATTTTCCAACAAAACTTTTCCTTCAGCCATGGTGTCGTAGATAGCCGTATACTCAGAGGTTGTTACACCAGCCATGATTGCAGTTGAGATGAAGGTGATGGAGGTTTTAGGGTTTAAACACACACACACAGAGATAGAGAGAAAGAGAGAACGAGTACGGTTTTGCAGAAAAAACAGAGTGGAGCGAAAAATGTGGAATAGTGGGAAAGTTAATAGAGAATGGTACAGTTCTTTTTCAAAATATCGCTTCGTATTTTCTTATAAAAATAAATCAAAAAGAAAAGAAAATAAAGATTCGCCTTTTCATTAAATGCAGACGCCAAAATAAAAGTAAAAGATTTTATTGAAAACGTAAATAATCATGACTCAGTAGATGTGATGAGACGCTTGAATCCTTAACACGTGTGACACGTGTGGGTGTGCTCGGACGCACGCAACCGACTTACCGGATGATGAGTTATGATGCATATGACAAATAAGATGCTTATGCACATACATGCTTATGTCATGTCAGATGCTGAGATTAATCATTCTTTTATAAGATGAAAGTTTAAATTTCTTCTTATAAAATTGAATCTATCTTCAGCAAGGGGTTTTGTAAATATGTCAGCCCACTGATGATCAGTGTCTACAAATTTTATTTCTAAAATACCCTTTTGAACATAGTCTCTTATAAAATGATGCTTAATCTCAATGTGCTTTGCTCTAGAATGCAATATAGGATTTTTAGTAAGACATATGGCAGATGTATTATCACAGAAAATAGGAATGTTACTCTCTTTTATCAGGTAGTCTTCAAGTTGATACTTCATCCACAGAAGTTGAGAACTGCAACTTCTTCGAGATGTATTCAGCTTCTGCTGAGAGTGCAATTGTGCTTTGCCTTTGCTTGACCAAGACACAAGATTAGCTCCAAGGAACTGCGCGCCTCCACTTGTGTTTTTCTTTCAATTCGATCTCCAAAGAAAGTCAAGATCACGAAACCTACTAATTTGTAATCTTTTGATTTCTTATAAAGCAAACCAAGATTAGTAGTTCCTTGCAAATATCTAAATATTCATTTAACAAAGACTTAGGTGTGATTCTCTAGGATCCGATTGAAACCTAGCACACAGCAGACGAACATAATATCAGGTCTTGAAGCCGTAAGATAAAGTAGAGATCCAATCATACCTCCGCATGCTCTCTCGATCTACCTTCTTACCAATTTCATTTTTACTAAGAGTGCGGTAGGATGCATAGGTGTACACATAGGCTTGCAATCCAAAGATCTTGAATTTCTTCAATAATTCTTTGATATATTTGCTTTGATGAATATAAATACCATCACTGCATTGCTTGATTTGTATTCCAAGGAAGAACTTTAATTCTCCCATCATGCTCATCTCAAATTCAGCCTGCATAAACTTAGAAAATTCTTTGCAAAGGCTTTCATTAGTGGCTCCAAAAATGATATCATCAACATAGATTTGAACAAGTATGAAGTGCTTGTTTGAGGTTTTTCTGAAAAGAGTAGTGTCAACTAAACCTCTTGTAAATCCATTTTCCATTAAAAAGGAACTTAGTCTATCATACCATGCTCTGGGAGCTTGTTTAAGACCATATAGTGCCTTTTTAAGTTTAAAAACATGTTCTGGAAATTCAATATCTTCAAAACCAGGAGGTTGTTTAACATAAACTTCCTCAGTTATAAAACCATTTAGAAAAGCACTTTTCACATCCATTTGATATAGTGTTATCTCATGATGTGCTGCAAATGAAAGTAAAATGCGAATAGCTTCTAGTCTTGCAACAGGTGCAAAAGTTTCAGTGAAATCAATACCTTCTTCTTGTGAGTAGCCTTGAACAACTAACCTTGCTTTATTTCTCACAACTTTACCATCTTCATCAAGCTTATTTCTAAATACCCATTTAGTACCAATAGCTTGCTTATCTTCTGGTAGAGTGACTAGCTTCCATACATCATTCCTTTGGAACTGATTTAGCTCATCTTGCATTGCTAGAATCCACCCATCATCTTCCAAAGCTTGATCAATCATCTTAGGTTCCATCTCAGAGAGAAGTACAAAATCAGCATGCTCCTTGAAAGAGGATCTGGTTCATACTTTGTCACCAGGTTCTCCTATGATTTGATCTTTTGGATGATTGGTTTTGTACTTCCAGCTTTTTCTTGCTTCAGCTTCCGCTTGAGTAGAATTCTTCGTCTTGTCACCACCAGATGATGAAGATGTATGTTCACCGTCTGACTTGTCGCCGAGGTTTAATTCTGAAAATAACTCATCTAGCTCTGACATAGCAGTGTCAGGCTTCTTATCATCAAACTTGACATGAATGGACTCTTCACCTTACAAAGTTTCTTTGTTGTATATTCTAAAAGCTTTAGATCTTTCAGAATATCCCAAAAAGATTCCTTTGTCAGCCTTGGAATCAAACTTACCAAGCTGATCTTTAGTATTCAAGATATAACAAATACAACCAAAAGGATGAAAGTAAGAAATGTTTGGTTTTCTACCTTTCCACAATTCATAAGGAGTCTTATTCAAAATAGGTCTTATATAAATTCTATTTTGAATATAACACGCTGTGTTTACTGCTTCTGTCCAAAAATATTTCGCAATATCAGCTTCATTGATCATGGTCCTGGCCATTTCCTGGAGGGACCTATTTTTCCTTTCTACAACATCATTTTGTTAAGGTGTTCTAGGAGAGGAAAAATTGTGGGAGATGCCATTTTCTTCACAAAATTTTTGAAAGTTCTCATTTTCAAATTCTCCCCCATGATCACTTCTAATAGAAGAAATACAGATGCCTTTTTCATTTTGAACTGATTTGCAGAAAACAGTAAATACCTTAAAAGACTCATCCTTGTGGGCAAGGAATTTAACCCATGTCCATCTAGTAAAATCATCAACAATGACTAAACCATATTTCTTTCCAGTTAAAGAGGCTGTCCTTGTGGGACCAAAAAGATCAAGATGTAAAAGTTCAAGTGGTCTAAAAGTTGAAACAACATTTTTTAAATGAAAGGAAGTTTTAACTTGTTTTCCTTTTTGACAAGCCTCACAAAAAGCATTAGATTGGTACTTAAGATTTGGTAAGCCTTTAACAAGATTGTGCTTGTTTAATTTTGAGATTAACCTCAAGTTGGCATGACCTAATCTTTTGTGCCAAATCCATTGCTCATCTTCAACAGACATGAGACACTTGACATCTTGTTTTTCAAGTTTAGAAAGATCAACTTTATAAACATTTTGTTTCCTCTTTGCTGTAAAGACAACACTATAACCACTGTCACATAATTGACTTATGCTCAGTAGATTATGTTTCAGTCCTTCAACATATAAAACATTATCAATAGAAGGAAGAGAGTCTTTACCTATGCGACCAATTCCAACTATTTTACCTTTCTGGTTTCCTCCGAAACCAACGAATCCAGCTTCTCTAGGTCTTAGTTCTTGGAACATATGCTTTTCTCCCGTCATGTGACGCGAGCATCCACTATCTAAGTACCAAGATTGGTGTGTTGACTTTGTTGCTAAGCATGTCTGCAACATAGACTATTTTATCCTTAGGTACCCATATCTTTTTGGGTCCTTTCTTGTTAGTTCTTGAAGGAGGCTTATCCTTCACAGTTTTAAAAACATTACATGCACTTTTCAAATGACCATATTTATTGTAGTAAGTACAATGTAAGCATTTACTATGACTATGGGATTTATCAGATGCTGAATCATTTTCCAAAAGGGGTTCATCTGATATATAACCAAGACCATGAGTTGTCGTTTTACTGACACCCCAGATCATTGAAGCTTGCTTGCTACGAGTTACACTCTCTGCAAGAAACTTTTGAAATGCTTGTTCATAGTCATTTGATTTGCAGTTAGGATTACCTGCAACTACAGAACTCTTAGCTTGAGAGCTCTCAGCTTCTGGTTGCTTGTTAGCTTCCAGACGCTGGTTATCAACTAGACGCTGATTTTCAATTTTCAGCTTCTGGTTCTCTTCATTGAGTACAGAGTTTTCATTACGTAAAGAATGAAAATCTTGTGATAGTTTTAAAAATTTCTTTTTCAAATTATTATACTCAGTAGAGAGAGTGGCAGAGTCCTTAAGAAGATCATCAAAAGCAAGTTGAAGTTCAGAGTAGGAATCATATACTATTACCTCTTCAACTTCTTCTTCTGAGTCAATGTCGATTAATGCGCCATGAGGGCAATGTGAGCTTCTTCTTCTTTATCTTCCTCAGAGGAGGATAAGTCAAGATCTTCCCATGTTGCCATGAGACCTTTCTTCTTTTTCTTGAAGGAGCTTCTTGTGGACTTTTCTTTAAGATTAGGGCACTCGGATTTGAAATGTCCAGGCTTCTTACATTCATAGCAAATGACTTTGGCTTTGTCCTTGTCTTTGCTCTCCTTCTTGTCCTTTGAATCTTTCTTCTGAAACTTCCTTCTGAAGTTTCTTTTCTTCCACATTCTCTGGATCTTCTTAGATATGAATGCTAGCTGATCGTCTGATCCATCAGAATCTCCTTCTGAAGCTTCATCATCTGATTCTTCTTCTTCAGCCTGAAAAGCTTTAAAAGTACTAGGTTTATGTTGATTAACTTTTAAAGCAATAGACTTACTCTTCTTGGTAGGTTCTTCTTCATTTAGCTCAAGTTCATGAGCTTTCAAAGAACTCATAAGATCTTCAAGCCGAAGAACATTTAGATCTTTTGCTTCTTGAATAGCAGTGACTTTGGGTCTCCACTGCTTAGTCAAGCTTCTCAAGATCTTTCTCACATGATCAGGTGTAGTATAACTTTTTCCAAGGGCCTGAAACCCATGAACAAGTGTTTGGAACCTTCCAAACATAGTTTCAATGTTCTCTCCATCTTCCATTCTGAATAGCTCATACTGGCGTACCATCATGCTAGCTTTTGTTTCTCTTACTTGGGCAGAACCCTCATAAGACAACACAAGAGAATCCCAGATTTCTTTGGCAGTATCAAACTTACCACATTTATCACATTCTCTTTCTGTCATAGCACAGATGAGAATAAATCTAGCCTTCTGATTGGCTTGATATCTCTTTTTCTGATCATCAGACCAGTTTTCCCTAGGTATTGCAACGCCAAGGACATTAGCGGGAGAAATGTATCCGCTTTCAACTATATCCCACAAATCAAGATTTTGTGCCTCAAGGAATGCTTTCATCTTATCTTTCCAGTAATCAAATTTTTCTCCATTGAATAGAGGAGGACGGTTCATATGACCACCTTCAGTAGACATGTTCACAATATAGGATCTTTTCTCTTGACACTGTTAAGTGCTCAACCAAGAAGCTGAGCTCTGGTACCAACTGAACGTGAACACAAGAAGGGGGGGTTGAATTGTGTTTTCAACTTTTCGTAAACTTTAAGTTAAAAACACTTAGAACAAAAGTTTTTCAAAACTGTTTATATATCGGATGCTGGAAATAATCGGATGCTGGAAAAGCAGTTTGTGAAAACTTATTTTTAACACACCAAGATAAAGAGAAATAGAAAGCTATAAAGCAAAAGACACAGAAGGATTTTCACTATAATCAATTTCCTGATTACAATTTCCTCAAGAGTATTCTTCTGTCACAACTTGACAATACTCTCAACTTCTCAAAACGACTCAGTACAGTCGAGCCTTTGAGGATACAGCCTTAACTAGGCCAAAACAACTTTTACAAGTGAGTTGAAATACAGTCAAAAATTAACTCTCATAGAGAGGATAAAAGATTAAGCTCAACTATAGAAAAACTTTCTAAAAGAAAGGGTCGGACGCTGAGTTCAGTTCTTGTAGTCCAGAGACTTAGCACGAGACTTGATTGCTCACAGAAGCAGTGCTTCAGAGGTTGACTCTTTGTAATGTATGGCAACAAAGGTTTGCTTTCAAGAAATGAGGTAATATTTCAAAGAAGATTTCAGCAAGCTTTTTCACAAAGATCTCGGCACCCTCTTCCATGGATCCCATGAGGTATATATAGGAGTTCCAAGGATATAATCGTACCGGTAATAATGACTCCTTTCCATTGAGTGAGGTAAATTCAAAAAGCTGTCTCTTCCTTCCTTTCCAGAGAATATCCCAAAGAGTACATATTACCGCTTTACGTACTACCTTGCTTTTCACAATTGCTTGTACGATTTTTGTCTTTTAGCTAAAGGTGTCACCTTTGATACCTCGTACAACAATTTTAGCGCCGTAATCAATTTCAAATTGTTCGAAACTTCGAGAGGAAGAGCGACAACGTGACTAACACGTGATTTGAAATGAAGTTCAGGGCCTTCGCTCAGAATCGGAAGTTCGGACGCTTGTAGCAATTGGATAAGCCTAGTGTCATAAAGAGAAAATTCTAGACGCTCACAAGGATGAGCCGGATGCTGACACATGGAATGTATCCTTCTCTTGAGAATTACTTTCTTCTTGCTTGAGTGGCTTAGAATATATGTATTATTAGTATCTGCACACTTCAAGAAATGTTAGAACATAAATTGTTCTCTTGTGAATATTTTGTTATCATCAAAATTAATGAGGGTCTAAACTTCTCAATCGTTTAGGTTCCAACATCCCGCCTATGGTATGTTGTCCGAGTGAGGCACTCAAGGTAAATTTGCATGTCCCATTTGTATGAACGACACGAAGTCTTTTAGGCTGAAATATGGAGGGAAAAACTCATGGTTCGACTGTCACTGTCGATTCATACCACCTGATCACATCTTCAAAAGAAGTAGAAAGGGGTTCACAAAAAAGAGGGTTGAAAAGGATGGGCCGCCTAATGTATTGACAGGGGATGAAATACGGAATTCGGTGCATGGACTGCCATATGTGCCAGTGGATGGAGTTCCTAAGATACCTGGCTATGGATTTACCCATAACTGGGTGAAACAGAGTATCTTTTGGGATCTTTCGTACTGGAAAGATAATTTGTTAAGGCACAACCTAGATGTGATGCACATAGAGAAAAATGTCTTCGATAATGTGTTCAACACAGCCATGAATGATAAAGACAAAACAAAGGATAATGAAAAGGCGACACTGGACTTGCCCCTCATTTGTGCGCGTAGTGACTTGGAATTGGTCCCAAATAACAATGGAAAAATGACAAAACCCAAGGCAACTTACTGTCTATCTTCTGATGAGGCGAAAAAAGTATGTAAATGGATTAAGGAGCTTAAGATGCCAGATGGGTATGCTTCAAACTTGGCTAGGTATGCGAATGTTAACACCGACAGAATGCATGGGATGAAGAGTCATGACTGTCACGTTTTTATGGAGTGTTTACTCCCATTTGCATTTAGTTCGCTGCCTGACCTTGTGTGGAAACCACTTATAGAATTGAGTCAATTCTTTAAGGCCCTATGCAGTAATACCTTGAGACTTGATGAATTGATCAAATTGAATGAAAACATTCCACTTATCATATGCAAACTTGAAAGAATCTTCCCACTAGCAATATTTGATTCGATGGAACATCTACCAGTCCATCTCACACATGAGGCAAGGCTTGGTGGTCCAGTTCAATATCGATGGATGTATCCATTTGAAAGGTACATCACCATTCTCTTTTGTTTCCTTTTCCTAATTAAAATTTTTTGATATTGGTACTCCAATGTACGATATTGTTTTTTTCAGAATGATGGGTGATTTTAAGCGGTCAGTAAAATACAAGGTCAGAGTGGAAGGCTCAATATGCATGGCCTACTTACACAAGGAGACAACATATTTTTGTTCCCACTATTTCAAAACAATATCATTGTACGCCATAAGTCAACGTAATGAAGCTATAAGGTTGATGATGTTGTGACATCAACACTGTCGATTGGCAACCAACTTGGACGTCCTAGTGGGCAACATGAAATACATTGGTTGAGTGATGCTGAATGGAGGTCTTCTCATGTGCACGTCCTCATTAATTGCAATGAGATTAAGCCGTATATTGAGTAAGTCACATAAAACTAAACACATACTCTGTATTTACCTAATATATCTTTGATGGATTCTAATCTTTTATTGACAGTGGTTTTTTGCACTATCACTCCATTAATGAGGAAGATCGATCAGCTCAAACTCGTATATATAGGGAATTTCCAGAATGGTTTCGGGCCTATGTAAGTGACTCCATGAGGGGTTTGGCTAACACTTTGTCGTAAAAAATTACATAACACGTTATCCTTATTGTGAATTTATTGTTTGAATAGGTTACTAATCCGACAAATGGCGTGAGTGATCCCAACTTGATATCATTAGCTTGGGGTCCAAGAGTCAAGGGCCATTAGTTGGCACAAGTATTTCATCAATGGGTACAAATTTCACACACACGCTTGGACTGTGGGTAAAAAAACCATAAACAGCGGAGTCTATGTGAAAGGGGTTACAGGAGGAGGAAAAGATGATTTCTATGGAGTAATCCAACATATATTTGAGTTGGAGTATCATAGATTGCCTCACAAGGTAGCCTTATTTTATTATCAATGGTTTGATCCCAGACGGAATAGAGGAACAAAAGTTCATCCACAGTATAATATTGTAGATAACAAGATGAGCAGACAATATGATCGCTATGATCCATTCATAATTGCACAAAAGGCCAGACAAGTGTATTATGTACCCTATCTAGAAATACCAACGGATAAACGTGGATGGTGTGCAGTTATAAAGACAAAGCCCATAGGTCGTATAGAGGTGGATGACATTGAGGAAGACACACCCTATCAAGATGAAGAGATGACCCACATTGAATAAATAATCGAAATTGAAGACATGCTCGGTTTGCATGATAAAATTCATGGTGAGAACGAAGAGGTCGATATTTTATTTGCTTTAGATATTGACATTGATTGTGAAGTAAAGGAGGAATATAGTGAGGGTAGTTATCAGACAGAGTTTGAGACTAATGCGGATATGGATGTGGATGATGAGGATGAGGATGATATTGATGACGTTTGAAATGAGAGGTAAGAGAATACTACAATGAGCAACAATTTTATATGATCAAAACGGTATTGTGTTGGTTATTTAAGTGTATTTTATAGTTTATTATTTTAGAGTTTCTATTGGATATTGATGATTTCATAGTTCATATTTTAACTTGTTGTTAATTTATTATTTCTAACGTCTTATGTTGTTTGTGCATTTTAATGTTGATAGATGCCTCCAAAAGACAAAGGTAAAGCGGCCAAGATTCCTACGAGGAGGAATCAGATGATTTTGTCGCACATGGTGACACAGGCAGCTCAGCATGCACAGGCTAGCCGTGTCCAGTCACCATTGGACGATGACGCATCCACACCACCCACCCAGCAGGCTCAGGTTCATCCACCTTAGGCACCTATCCGCATGATCCCGACTCCGGGTTTCAGTGCGATGGGTACAATCCCTCCACCTCCTGGGCAGGAGGAGGGTTTGCCATCTCCGACTACTCCTATAGCATCACGACCCTCGACGTCCATTTCATCGAGGCATACTAAGGATGAGGCAGGACATTCACAGCCTGTACCTAGTGGTCTGACGGCGCAGGGATCACGTCACTCTCATCATGACCCTGAGATGGCACCAAATGGGAGGCCATATGTAACATCCCAATTTTTAAGAAAAATTATTTTAGCGATAAAATTTGCAGTTACTTGGAAGTAAGTTGTAGAGACTGATCACCTCAATGATTTACTGAGAGTACGAGGAACTATTTTGAGTTATTTTGAATAATTTATTTATTATAAATAATTATTATTAATGATGTCAATTCAAATTAATTGACAGCGTAGACGTATGTTGCTTTTAAGGAGAATTCATCAATTATATTTATTATAAGTTTTCTGCGTGACACGGTAACGCGTATTTTATGCTGACTAAGAAAATGATTGAATTAAATCAAGATGAAATTAAATTTAAGAATTAATATCCTATATTAATTCATGGTTCAAATCTCGTCAGAAAACTCTAACGAAGTTTCGTCGCGTTCTGAACCACCGGGTAGTCCTTACCCGCGAATAAAATTTTAAATGAACTCCGATTTCGATGAAAATCGAATCGTAACTTCTTGTGAATATTTTTGAGTGTTTTATATTGTTTTTATTATTTATGAGATAATATTATCACGCGAAGAATTAATTTCTCGTTAAATTAATTTTCGTGATTTTATCGGCGAGAAATAAATCGGTAACGCGGTTTCTCGACGCCGTGTTTTACTACTCTAGACTTTAGGATTAGGGGATAATTATGAGAGGAGATAGATTAAATGTTTAAACTTGTTGATTAGATTAGCATCTTACCTTAAGTGGTAGGTGTCAAGTTATTCTGGTAATTAAGAAAAGTATCTACCTAAAACCATTTTGAGCCAAGTAAATTATTTTGATAAAAATTTATTTTATCTTCCCTTTTATTTTGAGCAGGCCGAAGCCCCTTCCCCATTTCTACTCCTCCATTTTATTTCTTCTCCTAATTATTCATGAGTTGGTTTATTAAAAAGGAAAACAATTAATTCCTACCCCATTCCCTTTTGTTCCCTGTCTTGGCCTTTCCCTTAATTCCCTTTTATTCTTCCCCTCTTTCCCTGTTTTTGTTCAGCTGCGTGAGCCCTCCCCAGCTTTCATTCATCTATTTTTTTTTTTATTTCCTCCTAGTTATGCCTTGGTGTGTTGGTGAAGAGAAAAAGGAATCAACAAAATCCCTTCTCCACTTTTGTTGTCCCTGATCGTGACCTCCCTTCTCAATCCCATTTCAATATTTCTTTCCCTTCCCTCTCCTTATCATCAGCGCAGCTCCCTCTCACTTCCATACCTCCATTCATTTTACTTCTCTTAAGTTATTAAGTGTGGGTGAACTAAGGCTTCAAGGTGAGATTGAAATCAAGCTCTTCCCTTGTTCTTTTCCAAGCCAAAACCGTGGCCCCTAATCTAGGAGTAGGAGATGTTATTTTTTTTTATTCTTTTTGTGTTAATGCTTATTTATGTGTTGATAATGATCATGGGAAAAAGGATCAATGTTTCCTCAAATTTTGTGAACCCTAGATTGATTTTGCTCAAGGAAAAGGGGAATGGTGATTTCTCATGTGAATCATGAAATTAGTTTGGGGTGAATGCTCCTTGATACTTGATATTGATGTTGTTGTTGGTAAAAACCTATTCTTGAAAGAGGGATTAGTGGTATTTAGTTGTGAATCATGCAAACTAGTTTGTGTTTATTGCTTCCTAGATGCTATTGTTGCTATTGTAGTAATTAGTTTTGATTTAAAAGTTGAATTGAGTAATTTTTATGAAAAACCCTTGATTCTTGAAGTTGAGTTGGCCATGAATTAGGCTTGTTTTGTAAAATGGTTGTTGTTTTGTGAAAAAAATTTCCTAAGAAATGATGTTGTTAAATGGAATTGGAAGTTTGCCAAAATTGTTGGGGAGAGGGGTGTGTAGGCCGAGAGCTATTCTAGGCTTAGGGGACAAAACTTTTGTATTCCTAGCTTTTAAATTAGTTGTACTTGTATGTTGTAGAAGTTTGGAGAATTATGGAAGTGATGGGATTGAAATTAGAGTTGTGTTGATTTTAAGGGCGATGAAACAATTAAGGTGAAAAGGACTTTTTGAGGTCCTAGACACCAATTGGAGCCTTGACTTGGGTATATGGAGAAAAAGAATTTGATAAGATGATGTGGTCTCAATTTTAAAAGAAGTAAGCATAGTAGTTGGAGAAATGGTTGGAAAAGAATTTAGATTGAATTTGATTTGTTTGGAAGTGGTTTTGATCGTGAAAGGCTATGATACATTAAGGTGCAAAGAGATTTCATTATCTCAAGACCTAGTGGAGCCTTGAATTGAATATGGTTTTGTGTCTCAAGTTTCAAGAAGGAAGAATTAGTCTTTGAAATATTATCTTTTAACTTTGTGCGCTATTTCAAGTAAGTCTTAGTTTTTAAAAGTTGTTAATTTAAGGTGCTTTTTATTTCAAGTGTACGTGGTCATTCGAATAGGTTTTTCGGGTTTGAGAACCTAGGAAGTTAGAGTTAGTGTATGCCTAGGTTGCACTAAGTCTGTTTCGTGTGTTAGGCTCTGAGTGATCCGAGATTGTGCAGTGCAGAAATCGAGGAGTACGTGGATACGCGTGGCTTGGAGTTCGGTAAGGGCGCTTCACATTAATACTTTCATAGTATGTTAGCGTAAGGGCACTTCTAGATAATTGTAGGCTTTTATTTTCTTATGCCTTTGTGTAATGGCAACCTTTAGATACGATAGGGATTTAATTTCAAGTATGTACGCGAAGAAGTCTGAGAACATCAGGGTTTAAAGTGAGGGTCTTGTACCCCTTCGTTTTATTTTTTGATATACTGATTATTTAGTGGGCTTGTCTGTAAGCGGTTGGTAGTTGTCCCCAACCCCCCACACTTGTTTGTTCCTCTCTGTGAACTCCATCGAGTTACGGAGGGATGGATTCTATGATTGATTGTTGAGCTGTGCAATTATTTAATATGAGATTGAATACATGCTGTGAATTGCGTATTGCTTGTTGAATTGCGTTTCTCCATGCAAGCTGCTTTTATTGCTTAAGTTGTTGAATTGTGTTTCTTCATATTAAGCATGCTCTTATTATTTGATATGCGGTCGAATAGTCTTGCGTATAACTTTTTGAATATCGTATGCGGTGAATTGTTCATCGAGTCTGAGAGCATTATCGAGTCGTCGAGACGTTTTTGAGCTGTGAGCCGGACAACTGAGGGTGCTAGGTCCCCTTTGTTCATGGTGGATTAGCTAGGCGTCGCAGCGTAGGAACCGGGACTGCTTACCTAGGGAGAAGCGAAAGATCCCAAGGCTACGGCTGGTATGTCAGTTGATGGATCTGTGTCTGCTTTCCGGAATAATTGTCGAGTCGAGAGAAAATGAGTAGTGAGTCGAGTCGAGTCTAGAATGAGAGAGTTGAGTTACGTTCTGTGAATGATATACACTGTTGTTTGCCTACTGCTTCATGCTTTGGTTTATTTTGATTATTTAAGAAGTTGACCCTTGCCAGTGGTTCTTTCAATTTAATGATTGTAACCCAGAAAGCGGAGCAAGCAGAGGATTTGGAACTGCAAGGAGGAGCAGCTGCGGATAATCATCCAGCCTTCTATCTGTGTTATGTTATGGAACTTACTAGTAGTCTAGTAAGGAGTATAACTTGTCGACCAGCTATAAGGATATTTGTCATTTATTTCAGTGTTGTAATAAATCTCTGGTATGTTTCTTGACACGTTTATTATATATGATTTGACAGAATAAATGAATGTGGTCTATGTGGTGTCTTAAATTATTTTCCGCCATGTTTCTAAAAGTCGCTGTGATGCTCTGACTGCTTCCTTAAAGAACCTTTAAAAAAAAAAATAGGACCACATTTCTCGAAAACCCTACGAGCAGAGTATTCCACCTTTCGGAAACATGTCAACTGTTGTCAGAATGTTCACTTAGTAGCACTCTGGAATCAGGGTGTTACAATAGTGGTATCAGAGCGGTTCGGTTCTAACCGGACTGTGAGTTGGGCAAACTATAGCTGGTCAAGTATTGGGAGGATAGAAGTTAGCCTGTTGGGAGTCAAGATGTGTTTTGTTATGAGTCAAACCATGCTTGTATGCTTGTTCCTCAAGTAGAGTAACTCCACTTATAATTGTTTGAAATTGTTTCTTAATTGAAAACAATATGTGCTGAGACACAAAATTGTTGTAGGGATTCTGACTAGGTTGTAAGATCTTGTGGGAATCCAGTATCTCAGAGACGAATGATCTTTTTATTAAAGTTGAGAGTTCAAGAGATGGATCAGAAGATTCAGGTAGCCCAAGAAGTGGTAGGGATGGCAGTTGTTGCTCAACGGACTACTACGAAGAATCAATGTGAACTGCTGGGACAACAGTGAGAAGAGTAAGTTGCAGAGACCATGAGATTTGTTGACCTCTGTCACCACGACTCCCTTAAGTCCTTCGGGAAATAAGAAATGAGATTCTGGGATTGTGCAGGAGACGTTGTTATTATATTTATGATCATTATTAATATTATTGCTCAGTGTGATCTTTGAAATATTAGTGATCATAGATATAGATTACGTAAATGATTGGTGTTTGAAGTATTTTGATATGTATTTTATTTGAAAATCAAAAGTATTTTATGAATTTGTGAGTGTGACATGTTTGCCACTAACATTTGTGTTCCCATCATAGCTTATTCTTGCACAGCTGCGAATATGTGTGATTGACTGTGTGATTGTTAATTGTGTAAGCGTATTCTTATTTTCCAATGAAAATATTAAACGCGATTATTTTCTTCCTAGCAAGCCTTAATTAAATGCCTTATGACAATTTAATTCGGGTGAGATCCATTTGACTTAGTTAAATGGAATCTAGAGGGATGGTGGGAATTGCCGGTAGTAACGTAGTGCGTGACGACTTGTCCATCTAGTAATGGGTAGTACCAAACATTTTTACCAAACCCTATCCTTATTCTTTTGAGTCATGGGAGATTATCCTATAAGATGAGCCAAGCATAGTGGGATGACTCATTTTCCACTTCTCTTCCTTACGTGACCGGTTACTGGTCCACAATAGGTGGAGCAGAGCATATTCCATTTAGCCTTAGTGTTAGTGGGTGATCCTCTTGTTGCCCTGTCGGCCACGAACGAAAAGAAAAATAGTGGGGGAATAATTGGTCTAGTGGGGAGTGATTGAGTGGAAAGAAAATTGATTCCCTTTATCCTTCCCTTTGGGTGCATTGCAAGCCACTCATGTTCCAGAAGCCTATTTTCTTCAACCCTCCTCATAAATATACAAAACCGTGTGGTGGTGGGTAGTGTGAGGGATCTTGAGAGGCTTAGAGAGTTGCATTTCCTTCTACTTCCCTCTTAGAAAACTGAGAGCCTTAGGATGCTTTGGGAGGAAGATCCCCTCTTCGTTTCCTGTTACTTGTTAATGTGGGAGCTGTTGTTAATGTTGATAATACTGAGGGTGTTGATGTTCTGCTTCTGTTAATATCTTAGCACCGCGAGTTCTTGGAGGAGCTCTAGGTGAGTATTTTAATTCTTGTTTTCAATTCCTGTATTGTTTGTTAACGAACTTGTTGAAAATGGTCCAAAGTTTTTAGATGACTTTGTTAAATCATGACTTAGTAGTAAAAGTTTGAAAATGATTTTGATTTCCTTTGGTGTAAAAGATGATTTCAAGGTATCTTAACTGAACTTTGATTTAAAGACGTTCTTGATCTTATCTTCTCATAGGAAACCGAGTTTTATGTGTGTGTACTGTTGAATTTTTTTTTGGTGTAGTTAAATTGAAGTGACCACCCGTGGCCACCTATATTTAGGTGTGAGCTATATTTCAAATCTTCCTGATTCCAATCCTTGATAATTTTGTGATTTCCAACTTGTTTCTTTCATAGTTCGGTTAGTGTCATAGTCTAGGAGTTTTGAAAATTTAGATTTGAGTTAAAATTGTTTTAAGTGTTGCCAAGTTGGAAAATTTTTGAAAAGAAAGTTGATTTTGAAATCCTTGAACTTGAACCAAGTATGGTAGGAAATTGATTTTTGGACTTTAAGTTGGGCCATTGATTTAAAAGTTTTAGTATATTTGATGTTTTGATTGATTGTGTTTAAGATAATGAAAAACCTAATGTTTAAGGGAATCCTTGTATTCCTAAACAAGGTGGAGTCTTAGGGAATTAAGTGTTTAAAGTTCTTGAGTCTTAGTGCGAGTTTTATGATTGCAAAAACTTTGAAAGAAGAAAATTCTTGGATATTATTTTATTATTTGAAATCGAGGGAGTATTTAATGTCTTGGTATTAATTTTAAAATTTTCCTTGATTACCTGTTAGTGTTGTTAATTAGGTATTCTAGAAGTTCAATAATTGCTTTGGTTTTGAAAGGAAAATGAATTCCTAGTATTTTAGAGTTAAAAGATTGGTTATGAAAATTTTGAGTAAGTGTATAAAATTTATAGCCCTCTGAGAAGAGAAAAAGTGATTTTTAGTTTTGAGTACTTAGTTGTCGGTATGTGAAACTTTCGTTAGGAAAAGCTTTGATTTAAAAAGAACTTTGAAGATAAGTGGGGTATTAATTTTCGTTTAATCTTTGAACTGGAAGTGTGGGTAACGAATTTGAGACGATGAGAACCTAATCCCAAAAGGACCTTGTTGTCCAAGAGAGTGGTTGAGTCTTGAGAAAAATGAAATGATGTTTTCATTAGTTCCTTATTTTTGTGTATTCCTAAGAAATTGATGATTTCTGTTAGAAAAATGTTGATTGGAAAAGAGAATTTTAATCTTTTGTAGGTTTTAAACGATTTCTATATATTCTTTATATGTGTAAACGTGGTTGCTTACGAATATGTTAGTATTATTTTCATAGTGGTGACGCATAACTGTAGTCGAGCTCGTGTTCGTATCCGTATTCGTGAGCGTAATCGTGACCGTGAATAGGCAGAGATCGTGACTCCGGAATGAAGCATCAGTCATACGCGTGTGGTTTCGAGGACGAAACTATTTTAAGGGGGGTGGTAATTTATCCGTTGGGGCGAGGGTACGTAATTTATCACTACTATATGTTTAACACTGTTATATATATATGTTCATGATTGTATAATGTATTTAATATTTTGTTTGTAACTTGTTTATAGATGACTACCAAGTAAGGTGGTCTCTACGGCCCTCACATCCATAATCCAGTCACAGTTTTGGGATCCGTACCCTACCTGGGGAGAGATTCCTGAGGAGGTGGCCGATTTTTGGTTCGAGAAATTTGGGGTAAGTTTGTGTTACTTTTCTCAAAAGCTAATTCAATTATTGTGTTTCTATTACTGAATGTACTCTAACTTATTTGTATTATAACATTGCAGGCAAAAGTTGCCTGGCGGCCTGAGCATGAGTATCAGCTCAGGAAAGTTTTTGATAGTAAGGGCTCAAAGCGTCTATCTGAGATGCTGATGGAGGCAAGGAAGAAGCGCTAACGCCCAGGCTGAATAAGCGAGAGTGCATGGCAAACCCTCGAACAGAAATGGGATTCTCCTGAATACAAGGAGAAATCATTATAGGCAAAGGCAAACCGTGCCTCTGCCAAGGGTGGATCTGTCCATACAGATGGATCCATTTCCATCACTGAGCATGCCATACGAATAGTATGTTTTTCAGTTAAACACTTGATAATTGCAACACATATTTTATTTGTTAACTATTGTTAATGTCTGTTTGGTATTATTTGTTTTGTTTAAGGTGAGAGAGTTGGGTAGGAAAGTGTCGGTGGATGAGGTTTTCATGAGGACTCACCAAAGGAAGAAGGACAAATCCGGGGTGGACAAGAGAGCCAGGGAGACATATGTAAGATTTAACATTGTATTTATTGTTTATTATTTGATATTTGATTTTGTTGTAAAAAAAGTAATGTATCCTAGTTTAACGCCATTTTCTTTTGAGCAGGAGTCATTTCAGAGGCACTACAGCAAGCCTCTCAGCCAGAGGAGGCATCTGGTAGTGGCCCTCAGGAGGTTGACCCGTCGACTAGATTAGACTGCTGGGTCAAATCTGCTGGGGGAAAGACTCGGGAACGTCTCTACGGTGCTGGAGATATGTCCTCTCGTTATAGGCTGGGTGTCTCCTCTCTGACTCAGGAATCTCGTGTGTCTGCCAGTACTACCCCTGTCCCCAGTCAGTACTCAGCACAGTTGGCGACCGTTGAGGAGCGAGCAAGAGCGGCCGAGGAGGAAGCACGTCAGGCATGTCAGGCAGTTTTGGATGCAGTACAGGCGGCAGAGGTGCGCCAACAGGAGCAGGCTGCGGACTTCCAAAGACAGCTGAGAGAGTTGGCAAGCAGCATTGCCAACATCCATTCCGTTCGTCGCCATCCGAACTACGAGGAGGAGGATGTGGACGACGACGAGGAGGAGGAGGATTAGATTAGGTTTTATTTTGTGTTGTATGTTGACTTGACTTCACATACATGTTTATTTTTGTTTAACATTTATAACACTTGTATTTACATATTTTTGTGCTTTTTATTTATGTTACTTATTTATGTATGTGCTGGTGGGCCATTGAGCCTTTGTTGGTTGGTATTTATCTGTATTTTGATTGTTAAAAATGCAGGTTGGGCTGTCAGAAAAACAAAAAAAACTTTTAAAATTTTCAACATTACTGATGGCTAAGCCGTCAGTAAAGACACCAAAATAGTTTAAAATTAACGGTGTCTCCATCGGTAATCCGAAGGTAAAACTAACAGTTAAATCCGTCGCTATGCCGTTGATAACTTATTGACGGCTAGTAAATGGAATTTAATTAATTTAAATTCTTTTCGTTGCCAACGGTGAAGCCATAGGTAATCCGGCGGTAAAAAAAACAGTTATAGCCATCGCTAAATGCGACCAGAACTTTGTTGGTTTCGCCTTGTTTTCGACGACTGTACCGAGGGTTTAGCCGTCGGTAATTACCCACGGCTGTCGTGTGGCCGTCAGTAAAATTACCAACGAGCAAAACTCCCAGGGCCCCGATGCCGTCGGTAGGCCGTCGATAATTGGCTGTTTCCGACGGGTTTCGAGGATTACCGATGGCTTTTGGCTGTCGATAATGTGCGAATTTCTGGTTGTGAATGAAGATCCTGTTCTAACTCTATCTCTTAAGTCCCCAAAGTTTTGCTTTTCTGGATGATAGTTGTAACACCCCAATTTTTAAGAAAAATTGTTTTAGCGATAAAATCCTGAATACTTGAAGGTAAGTCGTAGAGATTGATCACCTCAATGATTTACTGAGAGTACGAGGAATTATTTTGTCTTATTTTAAATGAATTATTTATTATAAATAATTATTATTTATGATATCAATTCAAATTAATCGACAGCGTAGACGTATGCCGCATTTAATGTGAATTCATCAATTAAACTTTATATAAGTTTTCTGTTTGACGCAGTAATGCGTATGTTTGTTGACTAAGAAAGTGAATGAATTAAATCAAGAAGAAATTAAATTTAAGAATTAATATTTAATATTAATTCATGGTTCAAAATTTGTCGAATAATTCTTATGAATATTCGCCGTATTTTGGATTGCCGGGTAATTCTTACCCGCATTAAAATTTAAATCGAATCCCGATTTCGATGAAAATCGAAACGTAAGTTATTCTGATGAATGCTTGAGTGTTTTTAATTGTTTTTATATTTATAAATAATATATTATCACGCGGTAAATTAATTTCTAAGTAAATTAATTTTCGCGATTTATCGGCGAAGAATTAGTGTTAACGCGACTACTCGATACCGTATTTTTAGGATACTCAAGACTCTAGGATTAGGGGGTAATCATGAGAAGAGAGGGCTTAGATGTTTAGACTTGTGATTAGATTAAAATCTAACTTTTTAAGGTGTAGGTGTCACACTTTTGGTTACTAATTATTTTATCCTTATCCTAATTAATCCTAGCCTAGTAAAATGAGGAATTACAATAAATTTTAATTCCTCCCCTTTTTATTTAGACCAGGCGAGGCCCCCTCCTATTCTTTCACTCCTTTATATTTTGTATTCCTCATAATATGTCTAAAGGTGAATAAAAGGAGAACCACTAAATCCTTCTCTCATTTTTTTTAACTTCCAGCCCGTGGCCCCCCTCCCTCTTAATCCAATGTTATTTTGTTTTTCCTCCCTTCTCCTTTCAAGCATCAGCGCTGCCCCTTTCCTCCCCCTCACTCCATTTTTGTTTCAATTTTCTAATTCCAAGTGTTGGTGTGAATAAGGAAGGAAGCCAATTCCCATTTCCTCTCCTTTTTCCCTTCTCAGCCGTGGCACCTCTCACCCAATCCCATTCCATTTTTTTTTGTTTTCCTTCCTTCTTTTGTTATGTAGCAGCGTAATCCCTCCCTCTCCCTCACTTATTCTTTTTTTTTCTTTCCTTCTTCAAGTGCTTGGTGGTGGTGAAGTAAGGCTTCAAAGCAAGTTTTTCCTTTTTGCTTTCCCAATGCCAAAACCGTGGCTCCCTAGATGTTGTTGGGTAAGATTCTTTTGCTTTTTCATGTTAATTACTTGTTGTTGTTGGTGTGGGGGAACAAGGATGGAAGATGTTTTTAGTTGGATTGGTTCCCTTGAAAAGAAGTGGTATTGATGATTGATTGTAAAGAATTCCAACAAATTTGTATTTTCCCCAATTTTACATAAACCCTATTTTTCCAAATTTGGGGAAAAGTAGAAATTTGTTTAGGTAATCTCAAATTCGTGTTATATTCTTGCAATTGGATAGTTGAAATTGTGGGTTAGCAATAGCAATTTCATCTTTCATTATTGATTTTGGATTTTCCCAATTGTTCCAAGAGCCCTAACTTTACAATTTTGGAGAAATTAGAAATTGGTCATGAAATTATGAAATTGATGTGTTATGTTATATCCATTGGAATTGTCGTGGATGATTTTCGCTTGGAACAGAAAGAAAATCCTTCCCAATTGCTTGGCCATCAAGGCTGTGGGTTTTAATGAGGTTAGGGGAAGATTTTCGTTTTGTTCAAAGCTTGAACTTAGTTGTTGTTGTGTTTGTGCGGAATAAGGTTGGAAATGATTTTGGTTTTATTTTGATCAAAAAGAAGTGGCTAGTTGTTAGGAATTTGCTTGAGGAGGATTTTGCTAAAGATTTAAAGTGATTTTGGGGTTGATTTGGGCTTTCATATGTGTCTTAAAAGATTTTGTGAGCTCCTTGTTCTTTTAAGAGAGCCCGACGGTGTGTAGTGTGTGGGGTGTGATTCGAGTTTGGTTTTGCTAAAAGATAATTGTTTGGAAGCCCTCGAGTATGTGGTTTTGTGTTTTAAAAGAAAAGATTCTATTTCCTGAATGTAAAGCTTTAATCTTTTAGTGACTAAAAATGGTTTGATGTTAGTAGATGGATTTTGAAGCTTTTCTTGTTAAAAATGATTAAGAGTGGTTATGAGTTAAAAGATCCAATTTTGGTGAATCAAGGTGTGAGCTTTTCAAGCAGCAAATGTTTAAGTTTCTAAAATCTGTCTTGAGTCTTAAAGATTCGACTTTTGTGTAAAGCTTCAACCTTTTGATGATTTAATGATATTTAAGTTTTCTAAAATTTGTTTCAAGTCTCAGTGCTTTTGGTCTTACGCTTGTAAACTCTTAGAGAGTGTGGGCAGGACCTAGGATTAATTTTAAAAGCGAAACCCCCAATTTGATAGTGTACGCCGTGGGCTACTAATGGGGTTAGAGAGTTGGATTTGACTCTGAATGATTGTTCGTTTGTGTGCTTAAGGTTCATCAAGAGTTCAGAAGAGTTCAGAGTTGATTCGGGATCGTTTCGGAGCGGAGTTAGTGGCTTTGGAAGGAAAGCACCATGTGTAAGGGAACTTCACATTTAGTTGTTCTTATTGTGTTAGTGTATGAACTATTGTATGCTCATGTTTGATGAACTTTCAATATGCGGATGTGGTTCGTTGTGAATTGTTGAATTGTTGTGGGTCTGAACTGTTGTGACTTTGAATTGATTGTGTGGTATATGTGGAACTATGTTTATATCATGTGGAGATATATGTTGTGGTGTTGCTGGTAATTGAATATCTATTTAATTATGCCATATTGAAATATCATATGCATGATATGTTCATTGGAGTAGGCAAAATGCATTGTCATGCATGTGGCGTAACTTCGACCTGAATATCCTGGGGAAGTAGAAATGCCCCAAGGCCAAAGGAATTCAGGAACGTCACTAATTTAACCCTATGGAAAAGTATCGATTGGGGACGTACCATGGCGTACAACGATTAACCATTCAGGGTATTCCGGAATCATAAATAGTGACATGTAGTGGCATTTGCAGAGCATTTATGCATTCTTGTTGAATTGTATATTATGTTCTATCTGTATAATATGAATTGTTATAGTACATGTTGTTGCTATTGTATTTGTTTGTTTAAGAAGTTGACCCTTGCCCGTGGTTCTTTCAATCAATGATTGTAACCCAGATCATGAAGACTGTAGAGTGTTCGAGGCTGCTGACAAGCATAGCTGAGGATAGTCCTATTTGGCCATCTGTCATTGGTGTTTAGTTGAAACTTACTAGAGGACTAGTAAGTGTATTAGTGTGTCGACCAGCTATAGGTTGTATACTGTTTTAATTACAATGTTGTAATAACATGTATTATGTATTCAAGACTTGAATTGTCGTGTGGGTATGTTTAAAATGAATCTACTTGTATGGTTATTGTAAGTTGAACATGGTGTTTTATTTATTCACCACCTTTCGAAAATGCTGCAATTCTCTGATTGCTACTTCAAAAGAAGTTTGAAGAAAAAGAAAAAAAAAATTTAGACTCGCATTTTTGCAAACCATGCAACTAGAACATTCCATTTACGAAAGTATTTGAAATGGCAAGAGTAATGTTTAGTTTAGTAGCGCTCCAGGAACAATGTGTTGCAATAGTTTTTGAACTGATAATTTCTTCTGGCTTCTTCATCTATCTGGTTGATTTCCTGTGTCTATCATGACCCTGTCTTTGACCATCATCTTTTTTTTTCTGATCTTCTTTGACAGAAGGATTCATGTTTATACCTATAAAATCATCTTCTAGCTCTAATATATGGTAGTATCAAGCTTTTTGTCATTAAATTTTACATGAATTGATACTTCCACAATTAAGGATCTAGAGTTGTAAACTCTAAAGGCCTTAGATGTTTCCGAGTATCCAAGAAAAAGTCATTCATCAATCTTTGAATCAAACTTTATAAGTTGATCCTTAGTGTTGACAACAAAACATTGACATCTGAATGTGTGAAAGTATGAAATATTGGGTTTGCGTCCTTTCCACAGTTCATATGGAGTCTTTTTAAGTATTGCTCCAATGTATATTCTGTTTTGAATATAGCAGGCAATATTAATTGCTTTAGCCCAGAAGTGTTTAGCCACTTTAGAGTCACTGAGCATGGTCCTAGCCATTTCTTGAAGAGACTAATTATTTCTCTCCATAACACCATTTTGTTGTAATGTTCTAGGAGCAGAGAAATTGTGAGAAATTTCATTGTCATCACAAAATAGTTGAAAGCTCTCATTCTCAAAGTCTCCTCTGTGGTAACTTAGTATGCCATTAATACATATACCCTTTTCATTTTGAACATGTTTATAGAATGCAGATAAATACTTTAAAAGTTTTATCCTTATGGTCAAGGAATTTATCCCATGTTCATCTAGCGTAGTCATCAACAATGACTAACCCATATTTTTTTTCTGCAAAAGAAGCTGTCTTTGTGGGACCAAAAAGATCAATATGTAAAAGCTCCAATGGTCTTGAAGTGGAAACAATATTTTTCGAAGAAATTGAATTTTTAACTTGTTTTCCTTCTTGACACGCTTTGCAAAGAATATCTCTCTTGTAGTTGAGATTGGGTAAGCCTCTTACAAGACTATGCTTATTCAGATTTGAAATCAATCTCAAGTTAGCATGCCCAAGTCTCTTGTGCCAAGTCCATTTTTCGTCTGTAACAGAGAGTAGGCATTTTACATTTTGATTTTCAAGTTCATCAAAATCAATTTTATATATATTGTTTTATCTTTTTACTATAAAAGCTATGAATCCTTTATAATTTTAACTTTACATAGATCTTCATCAAAGGAGACACAATTACTGCTATCACATAATTGACTTATGCTAAGCAGATCGTATCTTAGTCCTTCAACAAATAAAACACTATTAATAGAATGTAACAGATGGAAACCAATACGACCTACACCAGGAATTTTTGCTTTTTGATTACCTCCAAACATGACCCATCCATAATTTTTAGGTCTGAGATCTTGGAATATAAACTTTTCTCCCATCATGTGTCGTGAGCATCCACTATCCAAATACCAAGAGAAGTGTTTTTGTTTAGTTGTTAAGAAGAAGAAGAAGAAGTTTACCTAAGAGCATAAAAGTGCTATCAGGAGACTAAAGTATTATCTCAATAATATCATCAAGTCTATTGATGGTTAGAAGAAGACTCTATGAAGATGTGTCTGAATGAAGAAAGCGAAAAAGAAGATAGAAACAAGAAGATAGAAGAATGAAGAAGAAAGCTTAATGCTAAATCATTAGAAGCACAAAAGCTTAAAGAAGAAACAAGAAGCTTGAAGAAGAAGCTCAAAGAAGAAACTTGAAGCATAGAGCTTAATGTTGAATCATCAGAAGCATAAGAAAAAAGCTTAATGTTGAATAATCAGAAGCATAAATGATCAGGAAGCATAATGAAGACATAAAAGATTTGAGGCTAAACAATATTTCTTTATAGTTGTTGCAATTGATCAAAAGAAGAAGTAGAAAAGAGTTAAAACACTAAAAAGAAGGATATACTCTCAAGCGTATGAAGGAGAATATACAAGCACCTAATGGCAGAACATCCATAAATAATGATATAAAGGCTAAACCAAGAAGATCATCAAATTGGTGCATATGTGCTACTATGCCCAAAGATGAAGATCATATAGAAATCTGAGCTATATATCTCCAAGACAGATGAAAAAAGGCTTGTTTATCAAGCATGATCAGAAAGAGCTACAAGCAAGAAGAAGCTCAAAGATGACATCGTGCTATGTGTGCTCAACACCAAATCAAATGGTGTGTTTGATATAAAGAAATATTGCATCTGACTAGGATAAGTCACGACACATGCTTATGCGTCTTATGATATACGGATGGATACTCCAAGATCATCAACAGAATTATCTATCCACAAAAGGATTGTGCAAGGCAGAAAGAATCTTAATCATTGGTATACTCTCATAAGTACATAGGAAGAACTACTGTCTGCATTCAAAAGGAGTACATCCAAGAAGAAATCTTCTACACCACAAAAGATTGAAGCTATGAAGAAACTATTGTTGGTATGTAATCTTGGACTATATTTATATTAAGAGTTGGCCAACTCTTTAATATAATATCACTTGAAGATTACGAGAAGATAAGAAGAATGAATTAAAGCATAATCAACATAACAAACTGCCTCAAACAAGACTTCATGAGCGTCTGGTCACTTGAGATTAAGCTTCGTATGATGGATCATCTTATACATCTCAAGAATGACATATCCAAGTGTATAAATGCATCAAAGCCACATTAGCATTTATGGAATAGAAAAGAGAGTCAATTTAAGAAAAGATCAACAACCTCTCTTTAAAGTGGGAAAAGGTATAAAATAATTTTATATTCATCAATCTTGTCTTAAGCACAAAAAGGAAAGCTTTAAAATCAAGTGGTTCAGAGTTCCGTACATATAATTAGAAATCGGTACACCTACTCTGCAAAAGCCGAACATAACTATCAACGCGACCACTTCTCTGAAAAGTCTATAGAAATATTACCGTTCATCACTAAAAGCTCCAGCGAACATATTTCAAAGAGAAGAAGACTAGGCCAACGGATAGATTGAAGATTCAAGCCTATCTCACAACGGATAGAAGCCAAATAACGATCATATCTTTGGCTCTCTATACATACATACATACATACATACATACATACATACATTCCAAAAAATTGAAGGAGTGAATATGGATGAGGGATCTCAAGAAGCAGCAACTCTGCTCAAATTATATATTCACCACCCCATCATGAGCTTATCATAGACATGCTCTCAATGAGAGTTAGTTAAGAACACGAGCTCAGTTGTAATATCCACTTTTAGAATAGCTAAGTGTAAACACTAGAACTTGTTATAATATCCTCTCTAGTGAGAGTTTCGTGTTTCTGATTAAGACACTATTTCATGTTGAAAGAAGTAGTCTAAAGCACCGTTCCCTTAGCAACATAAGAGTCTATTGTGTGCTGAGTAAGATACTTGTGGGTATAGCCAGGTTGGCAGAAGATATACATGAGGATTGTCAAGAAGGTGCTTTCTGAAAAGGTGCAAAGATTTTGTGGCTGTCTAAGATACTTGTGTAGTACAACCAAGATAGGTTACCAGGTACTCACAAGGTTGGTCTTGGAAAGACTGTTTCCTTAGAGGCGCATAAGGTTGTGTTGTTCTAAGAAGTTGTGTTGTATAGCTAGGTTGGCAGAAAATACACACAAGGTTGTAATCATGTTCAATTATAGTGAAAATCTTTCAATGTTAAAGGGACAAGATGTAGCTATCAAGTCGATAGTGAACTAGTATAAAAATATTTTGTGCCATACTCTCTTCCTTACTCTTTTTATATTGTTCTTACTTTATGTCTAATTATTTCTAGAAGTGACTAACAAAAGATTTTTAATATAATTTTAAGGAAAGCATTTAAAACCTCCAAATGACATGTCATCTTGCATCTGGTTGAAGTCGGTATCTCACACTTACACAAATGTCATTTGAAACATATTAATCCTTAAGTATGGTTCAAACTATATTATGTTATAAGGTTATTACAACTCATTTTTGTGAGAAATCTTTCCTTGTGTCTAGTATAAAATTTTATAAAGCCTATGTCCGCGTCTAATTGACCTAGTGCATCTGCACTACTAGAACGCAAGCTGAGCATTGCAGCACAATGTTTGTCTTGATCAACATGTTTTGAAACATCCTTTGAGGAAAAGATTTTAAAACACAATTAACTTCCCCTTCTTGAGCTTTCTTGGAACTTCAGTTATGACCCTGATAATAAAATTAAATCACGACACACAGTCCTTATTTAAAATTACAACCAATTACAACATAACACGTAAGTCACCCAAAATAAATCATGGCACACATACCAATAATAAATCATGGTATGCTGACCATATTTAAATTTAAGCAGCATAAATTAAAATCATAACCACACACCACTCATCAATAATGAGTAATAATAGCAACCTTTTACCCTTATTCCCACTATTAATGTCGAAAGTAGCGTAAAATCGTATTTTATGAGGAGCACAACCTCTGCACGATCTCGAAGTGCGAAGCACACCGGCGCATATCGTCACACCCATGCTTTATGAAACCAGTTTCTTTGCGTGATTGTATGCCTTGTGTGATAATGTGTTAGATAACTTGTATGTGAGATTATGACCTTGCATTAGAGCTTAGAATAGGCCTATGATTAAGGAGGGACTAAAATCAAGATTGCTTATTTTAGTTTGTTCGCTACGTGAACTACTCTTGTTCACTGCACGAAACCTATGTGAGTCAGCCTTTGAGGTGTCATCTCGCATACGTTGCAGATGACATATGTGACACGTGTCGTGAAAACTCGGGTGTGTGGTGACAGCGCAGGTTTGCATATTTTTGCCAAACTTATAAATTCGAACTCCCTTCCATTTCAGACCCTTTTCTTCATCTTGTCTTACCCTAACCTCCTCCTTTTGGATACCAGAAGCATTCCTAAGCTCTTCAACTTGGTTCTATCTTGATTTCATCACAAAACCCTAGTTCTATCGTTAATGGCGTGTTCTTCATTCTGTCATCTCATCGTTCTGACACCGAATTAGCGAGATAAGGATAAGTTTTCCTACTGTGTTTGATTCTAATATCGTTTTTCCCCTGTGCATAGTTATGGTGTTCGTACATGTGATCATTTTATCTAGAGCGAGTTTGCTTTTAGTCCCTCTGTACAGTTGGCTTAAGCTCTCGTTCAGATTAGTATTCCTTATCTTTTGATCCTATTGTAATTGTCTTTTGATCCCTCTGGAAAATCTGTTGTAATTTCCTTGTTTCCAGAGAAAATTCCGAACCCGTTGGTGCAATCAATGCGACTTTTGGGCGTCTTGAGGTGGTTGTAGTGATTCCGGGAGATTTGTGATGAAAATTTCAATGATGTTCGTGCATCTTGGTTGAAATTTGGGATTGTTTCAAAGTCAAGAGTACTCGTCCTTTGGGGTCAGAGCAGCTAGAGTTGGCCGCACGAGCAACTGAGACCAAGTGGAATAAATAATCCATTATCGCCGGGGAGGCAAGCACAATATAATATGACTTGTGAATGTTTCATGCTACTCTTACTGACTAACCATTGAACTATGCAACAAGTAACAATGTTATACTAATCATGTATACCACCATTTTTCTTTTCAATCCAGACTCAAATCATTATCATGCATCAGCTTGACAATTGATTTTTCTCAAACCATGTCAAAAAAAATTGGGTCATAAACTAAGTACCAAAAGTTAAGTGCTATAAATCAATACAAACATAATTTAAAACCAAAGCATAAAACTACTAAAACTAAATAACCAGAGTAGGGATGGGGTGTTATCAGTCTCCAAGAATCTCATCAATGAAGTCCTACTCATTTAACTCCTCATCACCACCATCTCCAACTTCAGCTTCTCCTTCATTTCTGGCATCTCTTTCAGCTTCATCCATATGTTTCACCCCCTCTGAAATAATAGGACTGTCCCAAGGCTATGCAACATGAGTAGCAAAATCTTCTGGAGTGGGCCATGGGAAGGGGTTAGTGTCACCCTAGTATCACCCTAGTGTTGATGCAATGAAAACCTGTTAAAAGAATCATTCAAATTGGTGTAAGCTCTATAATTTGCAGCCTGTTGCTTCTCTATGTGTGTCAGATGAGCAGTGAGGCGAGTCTCCATTGAAGACATGGGAGGCTGCCGAACAATTGCAGGGCGAGATGAGCTTTCTCCAAGATTTTGTTCTACTGGATTGACACAATAATTTTTGATGAATTCTGCATTGATTGGCATTCTCAATTTAGTTTATGGATGATTTGGAATGTTGACACCATGAGCCATACACAAAGCATTAATCAAAGCTGGAAATCCTAATGGTTTAGAAGTAGTTGCCTTCTGAGCTGGTGTTGAGATGACAAATTTATGCATTTCCCCCAAAATTACAGCAGCAATATCCACAGACATTTTATGCAAGATAGAATAGATGAGATATGCTTGATACATTAGAAAGTCTGAGGTGTGAGAATTAGGAGCAACATTAGAGAGGATGAAGCTGGTCCAAATTTGAGTTATTATTTTCATGTGAGGCCTCAAAATTGTCAAAGCTTTGCCTTGCTGATTAGACACATATGACTCACCGGGAATACACAAGGTCTCAGCCACTTTCAATTTTGCGAATCCATTTAAAGTCAGTTTTAGTTTGTTTTTATACCGACACGGCTGTCCTTCCTGTAATTCAAGAGGATTCCCTAAAAGATCATTGATTGCATTTTGGTCATAGGGAACCTAGTGGCCACGTACCCAGGATTTTCTAGTTCGAACCTAATGCTTTCATTGGCCAAGCATTTGCATAAAATTCCTTAACAATTTGTTCGTTGACCAGGTCCAATGGTGTAGCCAACTTTTAACACTTCCTTCTCCTAATCTCATTTTGAAATTCTTCATATATTCCAACATCCAATTCAACTTTCTGCTCACACAGAAGTCCCCAAATTTCAAGCATCATAAACCTTTGTTGTTTGGTACAATTCAGGAATCTTGACCTATCAAGTGGCTCCATTGGCATTTGAGGAAGTTGTTCAAGTTGTTCTTCAACTTGTTCATCTTGGGCAGCCACTTCAGATGCTTTTCATTTTCTTTTCTTGCTCGCAGGAATGGTGTGAGTTGCTTTACGTGGAGGCATCCTGAAATGCATTAAACGAATGCAAAATAACATTTGACACATTAGAATCATTTAATCAAGCAATACGCATTACTGTGAAAATTCCCAGCAGTCATAGTTTTTTGGACATTTATGCAACTTTCTAAACACCATTTGGGTGGTTCATCAAAAAAGAAATTTCCAATCCCAGACCAAATAATGTTCACGAATCCCTAATTTCAGTCCCAAATCCCTAATTTCACGTTTTTGCCCCTAATCAACCACAAATTCAGAACAAACATGCATGTGGGGTATGGGAATCCAAATAAACGTCGAAGTATAAGAGGAAAGTGAAATAAAAGGGAAAAATACATCAAAGCATTCTACCAATATTCACAAACAAACATCACGAGGCCTACTTACTTAAAGAGATGAAAATGGTGATGAGAATGATGATGAGATGCAAAGGAGACTGATGAGATATATGAAGTGCGGAGTGTCAATGGTGTTGATGAAAGAAATAGGAGTTAATGAGAGAGATGGGTATCTGTTAGCGTATTTTATACACTACTTTTTAAGGCAAGTGCACCAATCGCAACCAGTAATATAGTAATGAATAGAGTATCGTCTCCACAGGGATTATGATGATTATCAATAAAAATAAGTGTGTAATTACTTTGAACGGAAATGATTTGGATATTTTGATTGTAATTGTAACTTTAAACAAGTTAAAGTAAAAATAGAATTGACTTGGTTGGTAGAAAACAACTAGGATTTGAATCCTCTTGTACTTGCTCTTATGTAACTAGTTCATCATTAACTTAAGTAATTTCATATAAATTGAAGTTCGAATCAACTGAATTAGCCTAAGGACAATCCCTTGCCTCATAAACCCTTTATTCTAGTCACAATCCCTAATCCCTTAGGTGATTAATGATTAGACTAAGCAATAAGATCAATGATTCATTAGAACACATAACCACAAGTTATATTCCTATAATCTTCATGAATATGGTTACTAATCTCAGTTCAAGTTCATTCATCCTATTTTCCAATAAAGATGAAAAACCCAAAATCAATGCAATAGTGATCAAGTATTGAAAAGCATGAAGTATAGAGATTAGAAACTCAATTTACATAACATAAACTTGTATTAATATAAGAGAACTAACTACATAAGAGTTTGTACATGATTCATCTCATCCAAATCTAAGGTATTTAGCTACTCATGGTAGTAAAAGAAGAAAACAAACATATGGAAGAAAACAACTCCATTGATGATCCAAACCTTGTTCCCAAGAATGAATCCTCCTTGAAGATGAAGAACAATGGAACCCTAGCACTCCTAATCTTTCTCCTCAGTGTTTTTAGATGTTAGAAAAGGTCCAAGATGAATAAAAAGTGAACAAATATCTAATTATACAGATTCTGCAGAAGACCGTGCGCTGTCGCGCAGCTTTAGGTAAAGGTAAATGCGCTGCGCAGACCGAGGCGGCTTCCAGATTTGCACTGATGCGCGTCGCGCGCAGATTCTTCCTGATCAGTGCGCGTTACGCGCATGAAGACAGAGCCAATTTACATAAATGCGCGTCACGCGCATTCCTTTACTTGTAAATGCGCGTCACGCGCATACTCAATAACTTGGCTTTTTTTCGCATTTTTGGCTGCCTTCGAATCTTATGCTCTCACGAATCATCTTCTTTGCCTTTAATTGAATTCTTGAGAGTGTCTTCTTTGGTTTTGTTTCCATTCCTAGCAATTCAAGTGCAATATACATGAGAATAATGTAAGAGTTAAAACATACAATCAAACAACCAAGTGTAAAGAATTCCAAAGTTTAAGCTCAATATATATTCAACTCTCTCAATTCCTCATGTATTTAATTCAATTAATCACTCTAAATTAACATCAGATGAAAACTTATCACAACCCCAAACTTGGCAATTTGCTTGTCCTCAAGCAAAAATTAAATTAAAAACATGGGTCAAAAAATGAAATTAATGGATGTATTTTCAATCTCCACCATAAACACATGCTCAATCAACTTTCTTTTTAATCACACTTGTCAAAGGTGACAATTCATGCCTTCTTATATCACTTGCTTTCTCAATTCCAAATTCTCCCAAATGAACAAATCAAGCAACATAACGTACAATTATCAATTATGCTCAACTTATCAGACTTTCCTCACAAATGATATTTCACTTTCACTCAGGTGTCATTAGGATCGTTCTCTCAATCACATCATACGCAACACTCTACCATAGGCTTGACCAAGTTCTAAAGGATTAAATACAATGCAATGTAATACACATTTAAGAGGCCTTTAAGGTTGTAACGGGGCTTCGGTAAGGGCATGAATTATTTGGATAGTAGGCTCATAATCTTGGAGTAAGAAATAAACCACTTCACGACATTAATATCAAACCCTTGTATTCATTTACATAAATCTCCCCCAACACAATTGATTAAGAACAATAGGTAATATTTACACATTAATGACTTTTTTTTTTTTTTACATAACAATGAACAAGTCCAAATTCTATACAAAATTGAACAATTTAAGTTCTTGTACATCCACCCCAAACTTAGAATCTTTGCTTGCCCTCAAGCAACCCCAAACTTAATCAAATGCTAAGACATGTCGTAATATGGCCTACTGAACTCCAAGTAAGTAGGGACAATTGAGATTCTGGTCTTAGGCTTGCAATGAAGGTAGATCGCAAATAATGAACAATTAGGCTCAAACGGGCTAACAAAGGATTAAATGAATGAGGTGGTGAATTTAGGCTCTAGGTATTAGAAAAAATATTGCCTCAATATGTGTAAACATGCAAGTACAAAACCCTAAGAACGAGGTCAAATTCTGAAGACTATCACATATAACGGAAGCACACAAGAAGAAAAAGTTCTGTTTGGCACAAAATGCTCACTGGTTAGAGAGGAAATTAAGCACAAACGAATCTTGCAGTTAAATGTTACTTAACATGCTTCAAAGGGTTATTTGTGAACTTTTTGATCAAAAAGAGGCATGCAAAGTCACAATCCAATTGTGTATCCATTACAATTCATAAGCATGCATATCATGGGGATTATGAAAATAACAAACCAAAATACCACTTATCAAATCAACATCTCAACTAAAAAATTCATTTAACACAAGGTACAAGAAAAGGAAATTAGAGTTCCCAAAAAAAACAATCAGTACAATATACATTGAATATTGATATTTAAACAGAAAAATAAAAGAAAACAAAAGATAAAAGTAGAAAACCAAAGCGGTGAGCCATGGGACTCAATGTGAGCGAAAATGATTGGGTGGGCCACCCAGCGCCCGCTGAAAGAACTAGGAAGCTGGCTCTGAAGGCCCTTCACCATCACCAGAGTAAGGCTCCTGGAAAATGTCGGCGTCCATATTGACGAACTGGCCACTTTGGTAAGCACCAATGGCTCTGTAAATAGCCTGCATCCCTCGCCTTTGAGCTCGTGCTTCTTCCCGTTGCTCTAAGGCCATACTCTCTACCTGACTCCCAATCCTCTGGACATCAGCCGATAATCTCTCAAAATCAGCCGATAATCTTCTTGCGTTTCTCTGGATTACGAGCCATAGTTCCCTGCACATAGAACGAAGATTTGTGCAAAAATTGTTTTCTATGTTAGTACCAACACAAACATCTTAAAATTCTATGAGCATTATCACTTCACCACTATGGTTTTCCAACAAAGAGATTACCAATGCAATTCATATTTTCATATTAAAATTCTTGCAAAAGTTGAAAATCTCAATGGTTTTTTTTACAAAAAAAAAATTCCTTATGCACTAAGTTGCAATTAGACAAACCTTTGGTCATCTAATAATTTTGACAATTATTTGATTGAGGACAACCAAATTTTGTCATTTGAAACAATCTATGGCATAAACATGAAGTATGGCTTGGCTCATTATCAAGTTCTATTCCCTATACTCTCATAAGCATTTTATCAAACACATTGTGTGCAAACAAAAGCTTCTAACAAACCAACAATGGCTTCATCATGCAAAACTTCCCAAAATAAGAAAAATTCAAGTTTTCACAGCTCAATTGCATAAGAAATAAACAGCTCCCAACAACAACATCAAACTTCAAGCAAGAACTTCATATTTTCGACAACTTTCTTCATGGAGATGAAGGAAAACTAAAAATTAGAAAAAGGAAGTCATGAAATCACTTACTTGAGGATGAATGATGTATGAAGTGAAGAAAATGTGAAGATTAATCTCTCTATGCAATTTGAGCTTGAGTGGTTTGAAGTTTTGAGAGTTAGGGTTTGTTAAGAAATAATTTTTGAGTGAGTGAAATGAGGGAGCTGCGCGAACACCTCCCTTTAGTAAGCCAGGTTGCGCGTCGCGCGCAACAATTCATGTGTATTTGCGCGTCATGCGCACGGGTCACATAGGCAAAATTAAAAAATGCGCGTCATGCACTTTTGTTGCGCGTCGCGCGCATCAGCTGCCCTGTTCCAAATTCACTCATCAGGTGCTATGCGCGTCGCGCGCAGATTACGCAGTGTAAATGCGCGTCGCGCGCATTAGAGATAGAAGCATAAATTGCTAAATGCGTGTCATGCGCACTACTTTCGCGTCACGCGCATGACCTGCAGCAGTAAAAAAAATTATTTTTTTTTTTTTTTTTGGGGCAAACTTGTTGCCATGGGTGCTTCTTTAACGTCACTAGCTTGACGCTTGGTCATTTCATGGATCCTGCAAAACGAGGGCTACTCTTGCCCTGGAGACTTCTCCTCCAAAGAATGGCTTCAATCTTTGCCCATTAACTTTGAAAGTTCTTGTGGAGCCGGAATCTTCTAATTCCACTGCTCCGTGTGGAAAAACTTCTCTGATTATAAATGGTCCCGACCACTTGGACTTCAACTTGCCTGGGAAAAGTTTCAGTCTTGAATTGAAGAGTAGAACCTGTTGACCTAGCTGGAAGTCTCTTCTCACCAGTTGCTTGTCATGATAAGCCTTGGTTCTTTGTTTGTAAATGGTTGCATTCTCATAAGCCATCAACCTCATTTCCTCCAGAATGTAGAAATTTGCATCTTTAAAGAGTTTCTTCTTCTGCTGCCTCTTAAAAATGTCCAGAAATTTTGAATATTGCTCCTCCTTTTCTTTTTTCTTGTTCTCCCTTTGAGGATAAGGAAGTCTCACATATGGAGGAAGAATTTGAGGCTTGTTCCCATCCTTCAAAATTTCAGCTTTTGTTCTTTTGAGGATAGAACCTTCATCCACCAATCTCGAACTCTTTTTATCATCATTTTTCTTTTTCTCACTCTTCTTTTCAACTTCTTCAACATCAATCACCTCATTTTTTCTCTTCAACTCCTCATCCAACATCACCTTGTCATTTGCATCATCACATTCAGGGATTAATGGTTCCACCATAGATGGTGTTACCACCTTTCCACTTCTCAGAGTAACAGCATTACAAGACTCATTTTTTGGATTGTCTACAGTGTTTGCAGAAAACTTACCCTTGGATTGCTCCGCGAGTTGCTTGGAAAGTTGTCCAATCTGATTTTCAAGGTTTTTGATGGATGCATCTTGATTCTTGAAATGAGCTTCATGACTTTGGAGGTTTGTTTAAGTCATCTTCATAAACTGAGTGAGAGCATTCTCTAAGTCAGATTGCTTATCTTTTGATTCTGCTGGTTGCGGAGGCTTGCTTGATTGAGGGGCATCATTTTGCTTCCAAGAAAAGTTGGGATGATTCTTCCACCCTAGATTATAAGTGTTGGAATATGGATTCCCTCCTTGCCTTTGGAAATTTGCCATGTATTTGGCTTCCTCACTAAGCTCACCTTGGGCTTCACATTGCCCATTTTCATGCCCTCCACCACAGAAATCACACCTCTTAGCATCGATTACGCTTTAGCTTGTGCGGTTGAAGAAGATCCTGCTCTTAAATCTTTAAGTTCTTTGGTAAGGGCTTCAAGTTGTTGTGATACTAATTTGTTTTGAGCCAAAATAGCATCACTTGTCTCTAGCGCAAACATACCCTTTTTGATTTGTGCTCCTCTATCATGGTGAACAAGATAATCATTTGAGACCATTGCCTCCACTAGTTCTCTTGCTTCTTCAGCCGTCTTTGAATTCATTGAGCCTCCCATGAAGCATCAAGCATCATTCTTGTGTTAGGCCTCAACCCATGACAAAACATTTGCATTTGGCACAAGTCATCATAACCATGACCAGGACATCTCTTCAACAACACCTTGAATCTTTCCCAAGCATCATAGAGGGTTTCACCATCTTTTTGTTCATAGCTACTCACTTCAGCTCTCCTCTTGACAAACTTGGCAGTGGGAAAAAACCGATCCATGAATTTATCTTCTAAGTCATTCCAGGTAGTAATACTTCCCTGGGGTAATAAACTTAGCCAGTCCTTTGCCCTATCCCTCAAAGTAAAAGGGAATAATCTCAGTTTCTTTGCTTCCTCTGTAACACCGTCCAGCTTCAAAGTTCCACATATTTCAAAGAAATTCACCAAGTGCTGGTTGGGGTCTTCATTCTCAGCTCCAGAAAACTGATTTTGCTTGAGTGCACTCAGGAGAGAAGTCCGGATCTCGAATGCATTGGCCTCCACTGGTTGGTATCCAATAGCCAATCTCTCCCTGTTGTTTCTGCGCCCAAAATCACCAAGAGTACGCCTAGGTGGCGGTTCTGCCATTTCTTCCTCTACCCGAGTATGAGTAGAAGCAGAAGCTTGAGATTGTTGATGTTTTTCTCACGCTTGCCTCCTTAGCCTTCTTCCTATTTGCTTTTGCTGTCTTTTCTATCTCCGGATCAAACACCAATTCAGATGTCTGTTTCCCTCGCATACATAACAACTAGAAAGATGATTAAGCACACAACAGCTGTATTTTTAAACAAGATAAAGTATATCCACAAAAACTAACTAACTAGAAATAAAACTGTAAAATTGTTCAAAGTAGTAACTCCTTTGCCTTGTTGACAATCAAATCAACAATCCCCGGCAACGGCGCCAAAAACTTGTTAATGTATTTTATGCACTACTTTTTAAGGCAAGTGCACCAATCGCAACCAGTAATATAGTAATGAATAGAGTATCGTCTCCACAGGGATTATGATGATTATCAATAAAAATAAGTGTGTAATTACTTTGAACGGAAATGATTTGGATATTTTGATTGTAATTGTAACTTTAAACAAGTTAAAGTAAAATTAGAATTGACTTGGTTGGTAGAAAACAACTAGGATTTGAATCCTCTTGTACTTGCTCTTATGTAACTAGTTCATCATTAACTTAAGTAATTTCATATAAATTGAAGTTCGAATCAACTGAATTAGCCTAAGGACAATCCCTTGCCTCATAAACCCTTTATTCTAGTCACAATCCCTAATCCCTTAGGTGATTAATGATTAGACTAAGCAATAAGATCAATGATTCATTAGAACACATAACCACAAGTTATATTCCTATAATCTTCATGAATATGGTTACTAATCTCAGTTCAAGTTCATTCATCCTATTTTCCAATAAAGATGAAAAACCCAAAATCAATGCAATAGTGATCAAGTATTGAAAAGCATGAAGTATAGAGATTAGAAACTCAATTTACATAACATAAACTTGTATTAATATAAGAGAACTAACTACATAAGAGTTTGTACATGATTCATCTCATCCTAATCTAAGGTATTTAGCTACTCATGGTAGTAAAAGAAGAAAACAAACATATAGAAGAAAACAACTCCATTGATGATCCAAACCTTGTTCCCAAGAATGAATCCTCCTTGAAGATGAAGAACAATGGAACCCTAGCACTCCTAATCTTTCTCCTCAGTGTTTTTAGATGTTAGAAAAGGTCCAAGATGAATAAAAAGTGAACAAATATCTAATTATACAGATTCTGCAGCACCGTGCGCGTCGTACGCAGTTTAGGCAGTGCAAATGCGCGTCGCGCGCACTGAGGCGGCTTCCAGATTTGCACTGATGCGCGTCGCGCGCATATTCTTCCTGATCAGTGCGCGTCACGCGCATGAAGACAGAGCCAATTTACATAAATGCGCGTCACGCGCATTCCTTTACTTGTAAATGCGTGTCACGCGCATACTCAATAACTTGGCTTTTTTTCGCATTTTTGGCTGCCTTCGAATCTTATGCTCTCATGAATCATCTTCTTTGCCTTTAATTGAATTCTTGAGAGTGTCTTCTTTTGGTTTTGTTTCCATTCCTAGCAATTCAAGTGCAATATACATGAGAATAATGTAAGAGTTAAAACATACAATCAAACAACCAAGTGTAAAGAATTCCAAAGTTTAAGCTCAATATATATTCAACTCTCTCAATTCCTCATGTATTTAATTCAATTAATCACTCTAAATTAACATAAGATGAAAACTTATCAGTATCCGCAAGAAAGATGTTGAAAGACGGGTGTGGGTGAGAAATGTTAGTGAATGAGTGAAATGGGTGCCTTCGCACTGAAGCCCCTTTTTTTAGAAATTTAAAACTCAAACATTCACTTAGCGCATACAAATTCGCTTACCGAAATGGCATCAGAAAAGACAATCCCCAAAATGAAGTATGAAACTGAAAGAGATGCCGAAAATGAAGGAGAAGCTGAAGTTGGAGATGGTGGTGATGAGGAGTTAAATGAGCAGGACTTCATTGATGAGATTCTTGGAGACTGATAACACCTCATCCCTACTCTTGTTATTTTGTTTTTAGTAGTTTATGACCCAATTTTTTGTGACATGGTTTGAGAAAAATCAATTGTCAAGCTAATGCATGATAATGATTTGAGTTTGGATTGAAAAGAAAAATGGTGGTATGCATGATTAGTATAACCTTGTTAGTTGTTGCATATTTCAATGGTTAGTTAGTAAGAGTAGCATGAAACAGTCACAAGTCAGGGAATGGATGAACCTTAAGCCTGTGAGTTGTGAGCATCTTAGAATCAAATGCATTGAGAGCCATCACTATTATTCATGTTGTTGGTTTTTGAGGTCACACTCAACGTCACTATTATTCATGCTGTTGATTTTTGAGGTCACACTAAACCCTAATGACGTTAAAAAGCGCGTACTGGGAGGTAACCCAATTTTCTATCCCTTTTTAATCTTTTAGCATATGTGTTTGATTGTTGGTTTAAATATTTTCTTAGTGATATGTGTTTTCTTAGTGATCAGTGGTGGATGAATTGCTTAGATTCTATGTTTAAAACTGTTAAAGTAGATATGGTGATGAGTTTTGACAATGGTGTGTAAAAAAGTTTTGGAAAGGGTGCAGAGCTGTTGAAAATTCGCTAAGCGAACACCAAATCGCTCAGCAAATTATGCAGAAGATTTTAGTGTTATTTTGGTCTACATATTTTGCTAAGCAAAGCCCAACTCGCTGAGCGCAGTACTTCATTTTGGGGATTGTCTTTTCTGATGCCATTTCGCTAAGCGAATTTCTACTCGCTAAGCGAAAGTTTGAGTTTTAAATTTTTTTTAAAAAAGGGGGCTTCAGTGCGCAGACACCCATTTCACTCATTCACCAACATTTCTCATGCACACCCGTTTCAACATCTCTCTCGCGAATACCCATCTCTCTCATTCACTCCCATTTCTTTTATCAACACCATTGAGACTTAGCACTTCATATAACTCATCAGTCTCCTTTGCATCTCATCATCATTCTCATCACTGTTTTCATCTCCTCAAGTAAGTAGGTCTCGTGATGTTTGTTTGTGAATATTGTTAGAATGATTTGATGTATTTTTCCCTTTGCTCTTATACTTTGATGTTTATTTGGATTCCCATAACCCACATGCATGTTTGTCCTGAATTTGTGCTGGATTAGAGGAAAAAACGTGAAATTAGGGATTCGTGAACATTGTTTGGTTTGGGATTGGAAATTTCTTTTTTGAGGAACCAACCAAATGGTGTTTGGAAAGTTGCATAGATGTCCAAAGAACTGTGACTGTTAGGAGAATTTTCACAGTAATGCGTATTGCTTGATTAAATGATTCTAATGTGTTAAATGTTATTTTGCATTGGTTTAATGCATTTCAGGATGCCTCCATGTAAAGCAACTCACACCATTCCTGCGAGTGAGAAATGAAAAGGAAAAGTATCTGAAGTGGCTGCCCAAGATGAACAAGTGGAAGAACAACTTGAACAACTTCCTTAAATGCCAATAGAGCCACTTGGTCAAGATTCCTGAATCGTACCAAATAACAAAGGTTTATGATGCTTGAAATTCGGGGACTTCTATGTGAGCGGAAAGTTGAATTGGATGTTGGAGAATATGAAGAATTTCAAAATGAGATTAGGAGAAGGAAGTGGCAAAAGTTGGCTACACCATTGGACTGGGTCAATGAAAAAATTGTTAAAGAATTTTATGCAAATGCTTGGCCAATGAAAGCAAGATCCAAAACCAGAAAATCCTGGTTACGTGGCCACTGGGTTCCCTATGACCAAAATGCAATCAATGATCTTTTTGGGAATCCTCTTGAACTAAAGGAAGGACAGCTGTGTGGGTATCAAAATAAACTGAAGCTGACTTTAAATGGATTCCCATAATGGAAAGTGGCTCAGACCTTGTGTATTCCCGGTGAGTCATATGTGGCTAATCATCAAGGCAAAGCTTTGAGAATTTTTAGGCCTCATATCAAAACAATCACTCAAATTTGGAGCAGGTTCATCCTCTCTAATGTTGCTCCTAATTCTCACACCTCGGAAATTCCAATGTATCGAGCATATCTCATCTATTCTACCTTGCATAAAATGTTTGTGGATATTGTTGCTGTAATTTCGGGGGAAATCCATAAATTTGTCATCTCAACAACAGCTCAGAAGGCAGCTGCTTCTAAACCACTAGGATTTCCAACTTTGATCACTGCCTTGTGGGTGGCTCATGGTGTCAACATTCCAAATCATCCACAAACCAAACTGAGAATGCCAATCAATGCAAAGTTCATCAAAAATTATTGTGTCAATCCAGCAGAACAAAATCCAGGAGAAAGCTCATCTCGCCCTACACCTGTTCAGTAGCCTCCCATGTCCTCAATGGAGACTAACCTCACTGGTCATCTGACACACATAGAGCAGTAACAGGCTACAAATTATAGAGCTTACACCAATTTGAATGATTCGTTTTACAGGTTTTCATTGCATCAGTACTAGGGAGACATTAACCCTTTCCCTTGGCCCACTCCAGAAGATTTTGCTACTCATGTTGCATGGCCTGAGGACAGTCCTATTCTTCCCGAGGAGGTGGAACATATGGATGAAGCTGAAAGAGATGCCGGAAATGAGCAATTAAATGAGCAAGACTTCATTGATGAGATTCTTGGAGACTGATAACACCTCATCCAAGAATGGCAGTTAAATTATGTTTGTCTTTATTTATAGCACTTAACTTTTGGTATTTAGTTTATGACCCAATTTTTTGTGACATCACGACCTTTTCCCCCCACATGGAAGGGTGCTTCCTGTGGTACTTAACCCTTAAGTCTCGAGTTCGAGCCCTTCAAAAGGCAAAAATACCCTCGGGGGAGAAGATCGTGAGGGACACAGCCCAGAGCCACCATCAATTAATATATCAATTTATATGGTCAGTATAAGGGGGTGTTACAAAAAAAGACGCCTTTTTTTGTAACACCCCTTTTGTGGATCTTACCGCAGGTAGGGTAACATCCCTTAGGCCTGGAAGCCTCGGAATGTTGAACTTATATCCCTTTGTTGTTATTTCCTTTAGCCTTCGATTGTTGGGTTGATTAGCCTTCATCTCTCCTCTTTTGCCACTTGAGTTGGCATTCATCATACATCTTTTTAAGACTCTCCTCGGCCACATAACTCTTGTGAACCAAAGCAGCAAAGTTGGTGAAGTCTGTCTGAGCCAAATTTTTTGAATATCAGCCCTCAAACCCATTTGAACTATTTCGTCTTCCACCTCTCGTTCGGTGCATACCGGGCATGAGAAGAATACCTTGCCAATTCCTCAAATTTGGCAACATATTCAGCGATGGTCGAGTCCCCTTGTTGCAAATAAGCAAATTCCCTTTCCTTCTGATCCTTCAACTTTAAAATGCTCCCAATCCAAGGGTATCCCTTGAGCTAGCAAATATGCCTGTGCACCCTCCCATCAATTGTCAGTCCTTCTGACAGCATGTGTGTAGCGAATGCCACTTTTGGTCCTTCGTACATAGGACAACTTTAAAAAATTTCCCATTGGCCTCCAACCAATGCTGGGACGCCATGGCTTCAGAGCCTCCAGAAAAGGTCAGGGGATTGAGCTTGTGGAACATAAAGAATGCTCGGTGTGGATCTTCCGATTGGATTGGTGGAGGTGGAGGTTGTTGTGGCTATTGTTGTTGTGTGTGGATGAAATGATTTACCAAATTGTTGGTAGCTGCAGCCTGATCTCTCATCATCTGCATCATTTCTAACCAACGAGCTTCATCCGTGTTTCCACACCTACCGCGTCCTCTCCCTCGTCTTCCAGGTTCTTCTGCCATATTCTGCATACACGGTATAAAATATTAAGTTGATCAGGCTTAATAATCTATACTAAGTACAAGAATACAGAGAGGAATTCTTGAACAATAATCTGCACAAAGGAGAGTGCATGATGGGATGGGACGTTTGTTTCCTTTGCCGACAACCGGGCCACTACATGATAGATTGTCCCAAGGTCAAATCAGGAGCGGCTTCTAAGCCCAATGATCTGGTTCAAGGGCGTATCTACACCCTACAAAGGGTGTGAAGAATCTGATCAAAGGTACATGTTTCTTACATGATAACCCTCTAGTTGTCTTGTATGACTCTGGTGCCACTCACTCCTTTATTTCTTGTAAGCGTGCACAAAGGTTGGAGTTGTACCTTTCTTCTTTACCTTTTCCACTAAATGTTCAAACACCAGCGAAAGGTAGTATTTTCACTTCTTTGATATGCAAGAATTGTCCTCTCGTGATTCAAGGGAGGATGTTTATGGTCAACTTGGTATGCTTACCCTTGAAGGGAATAGACATAATCCTAGGAATGGATTGGCTTTAATCTAACCAAGTCGTTTTAAATTGTTTCTGTAAAACCATTGAATTTTCTTCTGTACAGTCGTGTTTCACAACTAAATCAATGTCTAGTTGAAGGACATTTAGGATATATTTTGTTACTCTATTCAACCACAGAGGTCGGTCAAGACTTGACAACCATTCCGGTAATAAATGAATTTCTGGATGTATTTTCGGATGAGATCACTTCTTTACCTCTTGAAAGAGAAGTTAACTTTTCCATAGAATTGATTCCAGGAGCAGGACCAATTTCTATTTATAGGATGTCGCCTTTAGAATTGCAAGAGCTTAAGGTTCAATTAGAAGATCTGATTAGTGATTCATTAGGCCCAGTGCTTTACCTTAGGGAGCACCTATCCTACTAGTAAAGAAGAAAGATGGTAGTATGAAGTTGTGTAGATTATAGACAACTCAACAAGGTTATCGTTAAAAAACAAGTACCCCTTCCTAGGATTGATGGACCTGTTAGACCAACTTGGAGGAGCTTCAGTATTCTCTAAGATTGATCTGAGGTCTGGATATCATCAAATCAGGGTCAAGGCCGAGGATGTGCCGAAAACAGCCTTTAGGACTTGGTATGGCCACTATGAGTATATTGTTATGCCTTTTGGTTTGACAAATGCTCTAGCTATATTCATGGATTACATGAATAGGATTTTTCGGCCCTACCTTGATAAATTTGTCGTGGTGTTCATAGATGATATAACACAACCAGCAATAAAATGATAAAGAAAAGCCTTCTGGCAAGTTTTGAGACGCTCTTCTACACAATTTTGGGACCCCAAATGGAATACAAGTCATACGTATAATTTATGTGCTAAGGCATGTGAAAAATCTACCAAAGTCGGGTGTTACACAATGTAAGCACTTACATAGTGCAAGTGAAGAATTTACACCTTCCATTTTTTTATTTTTTCTAGTAAGTAAAAAAATCGCGAATATGGTCCAAGTAATAAAGGCCCAAGTGGATCCCAATTCCAATATGATCCCCATGCCTCGTTAGCCCATACTGCTCCTGAAAGAATAACTATTGTTAAAAAGAGAAAACCTAGACTAATAATACGATAATCCCAACGATCCAATTGTTGAATAAATTGAGACCTGTAATAATTTCTAGAAGAAGAAAAAGAAGTTTTTCGTAAAACATCGTTTCTTTCATTCATATTCATGTATTTGATTTCAGCAAAAGGATGTTTTTGTAAGTAAACATAGACCATCTTTGGCTATAAATAGAGTTTTCTGTCTTGAAAATTCTCATAAGAGTTTCTTTAGGAAACTTGTCGAATACTTGAGAGTGTCTAAGAGCTAGTCGGATACTTGAGAGTGCATCTATCTATCTTGTATATATTAAAAGTCACATATTCATATAATCCTTCTTCTCGTCATTTATAGTGGGCTTAGTTTAGAAGCAGCAGTGGGAAGCAACAATGGGCTTAGTTTAGAAAGTTATTCAAAATCACAGTCAGGTATATTTATTCAATTTCTGCCAAACAATACAATTATTATTAGCATTATCATATACTAAAATTATATTCTTTAACAAGAAATATCTTAGAATTAGAGTAGATATTTAAAAATGAAAAGAGAAAAAATCGATAATAATAAAATTGAACACTTAGAGATTACTGAAGAAGATAGAAACTATAAAGGAAGTATTTTGATAGATCGTAGTATTTTAATAGATCCAACACTATTTCAAAAAATACAAAAGGGAGATTTAGATTTATCAAAAGATGCCAATATGAAAGGAATGAAAAGATGAATGAAAAGATTCAACCAAAAAGAAAATATTATATATTATTGAAAATATAGTTAATGAAGCACCAACAGATATATAGCAGATGCTCAGAGAAATAATTATATGCAATTACTAATAACAAACACTTATGGAATTAAAAAGAAATATAAAGAAAGAAGAACATAGTAAGAATAGGATATATTCATATAAGAGCTGTTCCGGACTGTTCCGAACTGGGCTCAGGCCCAATCTGCATCAACAACAGGCCGAGTTCGGAACTAGTCCAATGCATCAAAACCAGCAACAGAAGATCGTGGCCGTGGAATAACAATCCTATTTGAACCGTCCCTATTCCATTGACTAGACATAATTTCTTTAATATTATTATCATATTTAGATGAAAGTCGTCTTTTCAGTTAGTTTTACAAGTTAAATATGCTGCATCTTATAAATAAATCTAGATTGTTTGGATTAGTCAAGGATTTATTTAGATTGTATAACTTCTTACTGCCAGTGATGTGTATGTAAAGTGCTTGGTTCGTGTAGATGGACCATGTGTTGCTTTGCTTAATGATTAGTTTTAAATTCAATAATTAGCTTGTGCATGTTCGATCTTCTACAAGCGTAACAAAAAGGAAAACTTATTGTGCAGGTTTTTGTTCCCAAAGCTTGGGAATTTTAACTCTTCAAGCAAGAGAAAAGCTTAATCTACAATGATGTGAAGAATAGACTTGAGGAACAAGTTTCGATCTTATATTCAAAATCCTGTGCTCGTTAAGCCACTCCTTATGGCACTAATCGAAAAATATGAACCAAATTCCAGCCTACTCAAATTAGGGCCAGATAACGGGCCAGATAACTATGTGGACATATTTGTTGGGCCCCTAGATGTTGTGCCAAAGAAAAAAGGGCATTATTAAATGCACCCCCCACCTGGTGGGTACACCCCCCATTTTTCGAATTTTCCAAAATACCCCCGAATAAAAACAGCAAAAATTGTTTTTTTTTTATTCTGAACATTTTACCGGAAATTAAGAATTTTTTGTAATATTTACCAGAAATGTTAATTTCCGGTATACAAAGCACGAACAAGAAATTGCTCCTACGATGTGCATGTAACCAGGAACATATTGAAGAGATACGAAAGAGATAATTCTCTATTGGGGGGAAACTGAACCCTTCACCAATACCGTCAACAATCTCTCGATGCATTCGGACTAGCTTACGATGGTCGAAAGAGCTTATTTACGACAGGTCCATTCCCCTTTACATCAAAGGATTTTGTAGTCAAACACTCATTTTTTATTTTTTTGCACTCAGACTTAGTGGAAAACGCTATCATCGTACCGGAAATTCGTATTTTCGGTACTATTTTGTTTCGTTTTGAACTTTGTTCCGGACATTGTAATTTTCGGTAAAGTTGTTTCCGAATCAAATTTTCTGGAAATTGCAATTTCCGGTATACAATTTCTATACCGGAAATTGGAATTTTCGGTAGACAACATTAAAATAACGTACCGAAAATTTGCAATTTTCGGTTAAAAATTAAGAAAAATGTGTACCGGAAATTGTAAATTTGCGGTATGTAATTTTTTTAATTTTGTACCGGAAATTTGCAATTTTCGGTACGTTATTATTTTTCCAAACTATTTTTTTCCACGTAATAACGTACCGAAAATTTGCAATTTTCGGTTAAAGATTAAGAAAAATGTGTACCGGAAATTGTAAATTTGCGGTATGTAATTTTTTTAATTTTGTACTGGAAATTTGCAATTTTCGGTACGTTATTATTTTTCCAAACTCTTTTTTTCCACGTAATAATATATTGTTTGTTTCATTGGAAATGGAAGATTTAAGTGGCTTCAATTCTGATGAAGCTGACAAGCCGACCAACGCTTCCCAACATTTCGATTGTAGTGATGTATTCACTACTACGCAGGTAATTTAATTATTGTTTGATATTGTGAATATGTCGTATTTTTTTTAGCAAAACATTAAGATTAATATTTTTTGTAGATATTTCCTACACGAGATGACCTTTTGTATTGGGCTCAAGAGGTTGGGAAGGAAAACAATATAGTTGTTGTCATTGTAAGATTAGACACAGAAACAGGGCAAAGAAGAAGAAAACAAAATTCATTCTGGGTTGTGAAAGGGGTAGAAAGTATAGATCAAAGTCATCAAGTTCTTCAAAGTCAACTGGATCTCATAAGTGTGAGTGTCCGTTCGCGCTTAAAGGAAGACCTCTGTCAACGGGTGAAGGCTGGATACTTAAGGTCCTTTGTGGAATTCACAACCATCGGATACCTGAAAGCATAATGGGTCATCCATTTGTTGGTCGTTTAAACCAAAATGAGAAAGAAATTGTTCATGATATGACAAAGAACAACGTAAGGCCGGGAAGCATTCTATTGACACTGAAAAGTCGCAATGTGGCCAATCTCACTACCATCAGTCAAGTATATAATGAGCGGCGTAAGTTTCGATCAACACAGAAAGGTCCAAAAACTGAAATGCAACACTTGTTGAACTTAATCCAATGTGATCGATATGTGTCCTGGTATAGAAGACATGAAGGTTCTGACGTTGCTAGAGATATTTTTTGGGACACATCAATTTATTGAATACATTTCACGTTGTCTTGTTCATGGACAGCACCTACAAAACCAACAGATATCGGCTGCCACTGTTTGAAATTGTTGGTGTTACCAGTACATCCCTTACATACATTGTGGCGTTTGCCTATTTGGATTCTGAGCAGCAGGATAACTTTGAATGGACACTCTTGAAGTTAAAAGGTTTGTTTGTGCGACAAGAATCATTTCCTCAAGTTATTCTTACTGATAGAGATCTTGCTCTGATGAATGCAATTGCGTCTGTTTTTCCAACTTCGGCCAATTTGCTGTGTCAATGGCACATAGGTAAGAATGTCTATGCGAAATGTAAGAAGTTGGTATTTCATGAAGACAAACATGAGGCAGTGAAGAATGCATGGGATGGTGTTGTTGATGCGACTGACGAGTTTGAGTATCAGTAGCGGTTGATGACTTTTGAGTGTGTATGTTCAGAATTTCCTATTTTTGTTGAATATGTCAAGAATACATGGTTGAACCCCTTTAAAGAAAAGTTTGTTGCGGCATGGACCAACCAAGTGATGCACTTCGGATACAACAAAATAGGCTGTCATTGGTATAACAACAACAAATAGGTATGCTTAAACCAGTAGATAAAATTATGTTGATAATTTTGTTTTTTAAATGGTGTCATTGGTATAACAAGATGTCCAGATATAACAAAAAAACATAATAAACATAAAAAACCCTATCGTCTCATTTGTCGGCCTTATGCGGATGTGGTCGCCTCAGTCCCACCTGCGCTATCTGTAGTGCCTGGGCAATATACTCGAAAGCGAGAGGGTCCATCATCTCATAGTCGGTCTCGGAGGTTGTCACGGAGAATCTTTGGTGGCGAGGCCAGCCTCTCAGTCATATCATCACAACGCGGCTGCAAATTATAACAAGACATCAGAGAGACATAAGAGAAAATAAACAAACACAAAAAATACATAATGTATATCTAAACACTTACACAATCAGGAGCACTCCGCTGGATACGAGGCCAGGTATAAATCGGGGACAGTCGACATGATAGAGTGCATAGGAAACTGTATCCATGCATCCATAATCTCCGCAGCTGTGGGACACGGTGGTGGTGGCCGGGGAATGTCCTGGGTGTAGCCGAACTGCCTGACTACCCTCTCAGGCAGGTACGACATAATAAACGAGGCACACCGGATGTACCCCAAAAACGGGCACACGGGATGACAACCCGCCCTAATGCCCTCCCACGGTCTCCAAACAACGTCATCGACTGTCAATGCATCCAGCGCTCTCCTAAGGGCCCCACCTGGCCGTCACCCTTAACCGGTGACCAACTCATGTCTCGTGTCATGCCCGGGGTGATGCCGTTATCTTTCCTCTTGCAGAGACGAGGGAAATACCCATATATCCATGCATGTGACAACAATAACGAATCAACACGCCATACAAAAATTTTAAATAAATAATTGTTTACAAAAATAAGCTGCGTACCTGAAGAAGTGTCATGTATCCACCAATCTGCTTAGTGTCATGCAGGCTAGCGTCTCCCAGATATCCATACAAGAAGGCTAGTGCAGCACTAGCCCATGACACACTACCAATCGCCCCTAAGTCACGTAACAGGTCCAGGTACTTGATGTCAATATATATATATATATGGCTTTTGTCTGCCAAAATGGTACAGGCCAGCAGCAACATTATCATGGCCCTGGTACAGTCCCATCCATAAATATATTTGGTCATATGTCTTCATCAAGAAGTCAATACTCATATGAGCGCCCCTCATATCGTCTCCTTGTTTTCCTCTTCATATGTACATCCCAGCAATGTCTATAAATAAGAGCCGCTCACTTTAAGGCCTAGGAGGACAGACACATTATCAAGCGTGACTGTCATCTCTCCAAAGGGCAGATGGAAGCTGCTCGTCTCCCAATGCCACCTCTCTACAAAGGCTGACAGTAAGGAGTCAAACCATCCTGAAGCTGCAGTATAGCAAGGAGGTTAGGCCGGCCTTTGAGAGATGGTCATTTACATGAAGAGACGGTGGTACTCTTCCACTCAACCATTTTTGCAACTTCAGGCCGTGAGAGGCCACCTAAAGTGCATCACGCTCCTGCACACAAATAAACATCATTGATCATATAAAAAAAAATAAACATTTGATCAAATAACAACCAGATATATACCCGCCCCTGCCATATCTGATAGCCAACGTGATGCTGATAATCTGTAAACAACGACCCATCGTAAGGTCCTACAAGAAAAGGAGCCTGGTCTCCAGCTGGAGGAGACCATGGTATAGCTGGAGGAGACCATGATATAGCTGGAGACCAGGCTCCCTTTCTTGCAGGACCTTACGATGGGTCGTTGTTTACAGATAATCAAAGATCACGCTGCCTATCGATACGGGCAAAGGTGTATATATCTGGTTGTTATTTGATCAAATGTTTATTTTTTTTTATATGATCAATGATGTTTATTTGTGTGCAGGAGCGTGATGCACTTTAGGTGGCCTCTCACGGCCTGAAGTTGCAAACATGGTTGAGTGGAAGAGTACCACCGTCTCTTCATGTAAATGACCATCTCTCGAAGGCCGGCCTAAACTCCTTGCTATACTGCAGCTTCAGGATGGTTGACAGGGCCATACTGTCAGCCTTTGTAGAGAGGTGGCATCAGGAGACGAGCAGCTTCCATCTACCCTTTGGAGAGATGACAGTCACGCTTGATAATGTGTCTGTCCTCCTAGGCCTTAAAGTGAGCGGCTCTTTTTATGTACCCCCAGTGATGGATCCAGACATTGTCATATCTTATTTACAGACATTGCTGGGGTGTACATATGAAGAGGCAAACAAGGAGACGACAGATATGAGGGGCGCTCATATGAGTATTGACTTCTTGATGAAGACATATGACCACAGGCTATTTATGGACAATGGGACTGCGGCACCAGGGCCATGATAATGTTGCTGCTGGCATGTACCATTTTGGCAGACAAGAGCCATATATATATTGACATCAAGTACCTGGACTTGTTACGTAACTTAGGGGCGGTTGGTAGTGTGTAATGGGCTAGTGCTGCACTAGCCTTCTTGTATGGATATCTGGGAGACGCTAGTCTGCATGACACTAAGCAGATTGGCGGATACATGACACTTCTTCAGGTACGCAGCTTATTTTTGTAAACAATTATTTATTTAAAATTTTTGTATGGCGTGTTGATTCGTTATTGTTGTCACATGCATGGATATATGGGTATTTCCCTCGTCTCTGCAAGAGGAAAGATAACGGCATCACCCCGGGCATGACACGAGATACGAAGTCGTCACCGTAAGGTGACGGCCAGTGGGCCCTTAGGAGAGCGCCGGATGCGCTGACGATGACGTTGTTTGAGACCGTGGGAGGCATTAGGGCGTTGTCATCCCGCTGCGTCTGCTGGGTACATCCGGCAGGCTCGCTTATTATGTCGCACTGCCGGTAGGGTAGTCAGCGCTTCGCCACATCCAGGACATTCCCCGCCACCACCACACCGGCCCCACACCGCGTGAGATTATGGATGCATGGATACAGTTTCCTATGCACTCTATCATGTCGACTGTCCCCGATTTATACCTGGCCTCGTATCCAGCGGAGTGCTCCTGATTGTGTAAGTGTTTAGATATACATTATGTATCTTTTGTGTTTGTTTATTTTCTCTTATGTCTCTCTGATGTCTTGTCATAATTTGCACTGTAGATGATATGATCGAGAGGTCGGCCTCAGCCACCAAAGATTCTCCGACACCGAGACCGACTATGAGATGATGGACCCCTCTCTGCTTGCCGAGTATTGCCCAGGCACTACAGATAGCGCAGGGTGGGACGGAGGCGACCACATCCGGGGCGAAGCGTCGACAGCGGAGACGATAAGGTTTTTTATGTTTATTATGTTTTTTTGTTATATCTGGACATCTTGTTATACCAATGACACCATTTAAAAAACAAAATTATCAACATAATTTTATCTACTGGTTTAAGCATACCTATTTATTGTTGTTATACCAATGACAGCCTATTTTGTTGTATCCGAAGTGCATCACTTGGTTGGTCCATGCCGCAACAAACTTTTCCTTAAAGGGGTTCAACCATGTATTCTTGACATATTCAACAAAAATAGGAAATTCTGAACATACACACTCAAAAGTCATCAACCGCTACTGATACTCAAACTCACAATGTGCATCAACAACACCATCCCATGCATTCTTCACTGCCTCATGTTTGTCTTCATGAAATATCAACTTCTTACATTTCGCATAGACATTCTTACCTATGTGCCATTGACACAGCAAATTGGCCGAAGTTGGAAAAACAGACGCAATTGCATTCATCAGAGCAAGATCTCTATCAGTAAGAATAACTTGAGGAAATGATTCTTGTCGCACAAACAGACCTTTTAACTTCAAGAGTGCCCATTCAAAGTTATCCTGTTGCTCAGAATCCAAATAGGCAAACGCCACAGTGTATATAAGGGATGTACTGGTAACACCAACAATTTCAAACAGTGGCAGCCGATATCTGTTGGTTTTGTAGGTGTTGTCCATGAACAAGACAACGTGAAATGTATTCAATAAATTGACGGCATCTGGATGTGTCCCAAAAAATATCTCTAGCTACGTCAGAACCTTCATGTCTTCTATACCAGGACACATATCGATCACATTGGATTAAGTTCAACAAGTGTTGCATTTCAGTTCTTGGACCTTTCTGTGTTGATCGAAACTTACGCCACTCATTATATACTTGACTGATGGTAGTGAGATTGGCCACATTGCGACTTTTCAGTGTCAATAGAATGCTTCCCGGCCTTACGTTGTTCTTTGTCATATCATGAACAATTTCTTTCTCATTTTGGTTTAAACGACCAACAAATGGATGACCCATCATGCTTTCAGGTATCCGATGGTTGTGAATTCCACAAAGGACCTTAGGTATCCAGCCTTCACCCGTCGATAGGGGTCTTCCTTTAAGCGCGAACGGACACTCACACTTATGAGATCCAGTTGACTTTGAAGAACTTGATGACTTTGATCTATACTTTCCACCCCTTTCACAACCCAGAATGACTTTTGTTTTTCTTCCTCTTTGTCCTGTTTCTGTGTCTGATCTTACAATGACAACAACTATATTGTTTTCCTTCCCAACCTCTCGAGCCCAATACAAAAGGTCATCTCGTGTAGGAAATATCTACAAAAAATATTAATCTTAATGTTTTACTAAAAAAAAATACGACATATTCACAATATCAAACAATAATTAAATTACCTGCGTAGTACATTACTACAATCGAAATGTTGGGAAGCGTTGGTCGGCTTGTCAGCTTCATCAGAATTGAAGCCACTTAAATCTTCCATTTCCAATGAAACTAAAATGAAACAAACAATAGATTATTACGTAGAAAAAAAAAAGTTTGGAAAAATAATAACGTACCAGAAATTTGCAATTTACAGTACAAAATTAAAAAATTGCATACCGCAAATTTACAATTTCCGGTACACATTTTTCTTAATCTTTAAAAAAATTCCAATTTCCGGTATAGAATTGTATACCGGAAATTTGATTCGGAAACAACTTTACAAAAATTACAATTTCCGGTATACCGGAAATTCATTGGAATTTCCGGAACAAAGTTCAAAACGAAACAAAATATGTACCGAAAATTCGTATTTCCGGTACGATGAGAGCGTTTTCCACCAAGTCTGAGTGCAAAAAAATAAAAAATGAGTGTTTGACTACAAAATCCTTTGATGTAAAAGGGAATGGACCTGTCGTAAATAAGCTCTTTCGACCATCATAAGCTGATAGAGTTTATCAAGGATTATCTCTCGATGCATTCGGACTAGCTTACTTTGCTAAGTAAGCTAGTCCGAATGCATTGAGAGATTGTTGACAGTATGGGTGAAGATCCTTAATCAAATGGTTCAGTTTCCCCCCAATAGAGAATTATCTCTTTTGTATCTCTTCAATGTGTTCCTGGTTACATGCACATCGTAGGAGCGATTTCTTGTTTGTGCTTTGTATACCGGAAATTAACATTTCTGGTAAATATTGCAATTTTCGGTAACATTGTGTTTAAAATTCTTACTGGAAATTCTGGTATACAAATTGTATACCAGAAATTGCAATTTTCGGTATCATTGTGTTTAAAATTTGTATACCGAAAATTGCAATTTTCGGTAAAATGTTCAGAATAAAAAAAAATTGTTGTTTTTATTCAGGGGTATTTTGGGAAATTTGAAAAGGGGGGGTGTACCCACCAGGTGAGGGTTGCATTTAATAATGCCTAAGAAAAAAAGGTATTGCTGCCACTACAAAAATAGACAAAAATAGATAAAGACATCTAGATGAAGCAATTATTGAAGAGGGACATAGATTTTTGTCATGTAGCCTTTTTGTCATCATGTAAAATTATTAGCACCCAATGTAAGACTTAGGTAGTGCAAGGATGCTTTTGTAAAGGTAAAATTGCTCTGTAAATTTAACTTATTTTCGGTTTTCGAATTAGTCCTTTAGCTCAATTAAACTCTGTGAAAAATAGGCCTACATTTCCATTCATTGAAGGATTTTTTTAACTTGAATGACCTTTTTGAAACATACTAAAAACTTAAAGGACTTGTTTTTTACAAAATTTAACGGGTCATTAAAAAAAGGCCAACGGTACAAGCATTTTAAAACATAAATGACCTATTCAGGAAAAAAAAATAAAGGACTGATTCGTAAACCGAAAATAAGTTAAAGAGCCTACACAGCAGTTTTGCCATTTGTAAATAAACATAGGCTATCTTTGGCTATAAATAAGAACTCTTATGCCGAGGCAAAATAGAGTTTTTCAGTCTTGAAAATTCTCTCATATAAGAAGAGTTTCTTTAGGAAACTTGTGTTGGTTCTCCAAGAGCTAGTTCGGATACTTGAGAGTGTATCCACCTATCCTTATATATTCCACTTATCATCAATAAAATCACTTAATCCACTTATCCTTTTTCTCATCATTTATTCTACTCAAACATTTCCGAACTTAGTTGTTAATGCACGAAACGGTGCAAGGTCGTACCTTTGATCCTCTGCTTGGTAGTTGGGCGATGAGCTCCGTGGTGAGTACTCCTCCTCCGGGCGTGATGTCGTTCCTCCTTCAGACCGGCGGGTGGGGTACCTGCAAAAGGCACTCCGATGCCTAAGTTAGATAGGGCTTTTTAGGGTGAGCATAGAGCTCGCATCATAGAGATGAGTTTAGGGTTTAGAGAGAGTGTAAAGAGACCTTAACCTGGGGGGTCCAGCCCCCTTTATATAGTGGAATTGCGCAGAAGGAGGGTGACCACCGATCCGGAATCTACGCGCAGTGACCCCTCCCTCACGCTCCAAGGATCAGCTCCTCTTCCTGATATTTCGCACCTGCCAAATCCGTCACGTACCGGCTGCGTGATCCTCAATCTACGGAGTGGCAACGGCCCCAAGCATCGTTTCCAGGTGTATCCCTTTCTAGAAGGTTCGAGGTCATGGCGGCTCGCCCCGCCGCTCGGTGTTATCATTAGGCGATCGTCAGACGAGGTCGGTCCGCTCGCCTCGGTCGGTGGCAATCCGCTGAGCTCGGATAAGCGGTGAACCGAGCCGATCCGCTCCGGTTCGGTGAGCACACTAGAACTTCGCCTCTGAGACCGCCCGTAACACAAGCCCCCTAGACTCTGCGCACGAAGCGGCGAGGGTCTACCTATTGTTCTTGGGTCGGTATCCGAGTCGAGTTGTTGAAGCTCGGCGATACCGTAAGTTTGTTTGTCCGGGGTCACGCCCACGTGTTGCACCTTTACTCGGCGTTACGCCATGTGATGGGACTCGGATGGGACGTGCGCTCAAGCGTTCCTCTTCCGCCGTCGATCATCCGATGCGGCCCGAACCGCTAGATCTACATCCGGTTTAAGTAAATGTAGGGCTCGGATTGGTTCGGCCATTTCGATGATCGATTAGGAGCCCAGCTCGGAGGCCGGCCCATAACACAAGCCCCCTAGACTTGTTAACTTGAAAAGTTAAGAAGTCTATATTATTTGTTCTTTTTCGGCCCTATGAATGAGGGCTATTGAATGGGGAGTGATCCGTTGTTGATTTTGAACCATAAGTCCCCGAGACTTGCTTGCCGATCAACTGAGCATTTCTAGAGAGTAGTAGGTCGGGTTGGACCTGTCTAAGTGCCACGATTGATTACATGGGTTTCAACTGTCAATAATATAATGACTGGTCGGATGATCTGATCTACGAGGCATGATGTCTAAATGTCTGAGATGACCTATGAGGTCTGATCTTAGAGGTCTGAGCTGGTGAGAGGTACTGGACTGGTCACGTAGTCTTCCTTGGTTCATGTGCTACATGTGTTAGGCATTAACCTTATTTCCTGTCTTTACAAGGGGACGTAAGCCCCCAATTGTTTAACTGCGTCGCGGCTGCACTTATTCCAGCAGCCTCGTTGTTTCTCCAGGATGGTCGGTCATGGTCGAGTTTATTCGATCTGGGCTCGCTGTGGCCGAGCAAGTTGTAACCGAACTTGTGAGAGCTACATGAGGCACTTGGAGGACCAAAAAGAGTTGCAAAATGAGAGAGATCTCTTGGCTTTCGACCTTGCGATTGAGAAGGAGAAATCCTCGACCGAAGCTGTTCGGGCGGAGGAGTATAAGAGTTTTTGTGCTCTACAGTTCGAGGAGGGCTTTGATAAAGCCTTTGCCCAAATCAGGGTGGTTGCCCCCGATTTGGATATCTCAGAGCTTGACTTCACCAAGACTGCAAAGGATGGTAAGATTGTGGAGGAGGAGGATGAAGCCGAAAAGACCAACCAGGGTGATCCCGATGAAGCAAGGGAGAAGCCGGTTGCTGCGAACGTAGAGAATTATCGCCGATGGTGGCCCAACAGGAGTTCAAGGGGATACTCTTGAGTAGTTTGTATTTGCTTTCTTTTATGCTATGTGTGAGGTAGCTTAGGTGGAGTAGCAGTAGAGCTCGACAGGTCTTCGAGCTGACTTGATGATTTAGACCATAGAGGTGTTTCTGAGGTCGAGTTGTGACCGAAACCGGGCTTGCTTTAGAGCTCGCCAGGTCTTGGTCTGACCTGGAATGATTAGGGGAACCAAGTTTCGACCTTCTTTGTGGCAAGGTTCCATTTGCAGGTGAGCTCACAAGGAGCGTCACTTTTTTGAGCTTGTGGAGAACTGGTCTTCGTTGGTGGGCTCACGGAGAGCTTTACCTCCGTAAACTCGTAGCGAGTTAATCTTTGTTGGGCTTCATCTCTAGGAGAAAAAAGGGCCTCAGTGCTCCCCAATTTTAGGAGGGTTTCGATGATGCCCTGGCCCCAGCAAAGGTGATCGCTCCCGATCTTGTTATTGAAAGCCAAGAGGATGTTGCGTAACTTGTGCTTTTTGCTTTTTGTTTTTCTTTAGTTCCGATCTTGTAATTGCTCATCCGATAACCACCTCTTGTAATTCCTTTTCCTATGAATGAAATTTGACTAAGTGATGATGACTTACTTTACTTTCTTTCCACGCTTTCCTGTAGTCCTTGGGTAGTGTAAGGTAGTGTAGTCCTCGGGTGGCTTCCCCCCGAAAGATTTGTTTCAAATTGAAAGTTTGGAACATTAGTCCCTTGTAACTACATTAGTCGAGTGCTTGTCTAATCCGAGCATCGTTTTGAGCTGTCAGGTCTCTATGATGATTGGAGCTGGTTAGGCTTTTCCTTAGGTCGAGTTATCACCTTCCGAGCTGCTTTAGAGCTCGCCAGGCCTCTATGCTGATCTGAAATCTTTGGAACCGCAGGGGTTGGTCTTTGTCGCGCTGTGTTTGAGCTCGGCACGTCTTTATGCTGACAAGGTGTCTTTGAAACCACAATGGTCTTGTTTAGCTCGACAGGCGACCTTAGCCGAGCTGCTTTTGAGCTTGCCAGGCCTCTATGCTGACCTGGTGTCTTGGAAACCTCAGGGGTCGAGTTGCGAGCGAGCTTACCAAGCCTTTATGCTGACTTGGGGTCTTCGGAACCACGGGGGTCGAGCTGCGAGTGAGCCCACCAAGCCTTTATGCTGACTTGGGGTCTTTGGAACCACGGGGGTCGAGCTGCGAGTGAGCTCACCAAGCCTCTATGCTGACTTGGGTTTAGGACCACAGGGGTCGAGCTGCGAGTGAGCCCACCAAGCCTTTATGCTGACTTGGGTTTAGGACCACAGGGGTCGAGCTGCGAGTGAGCCCACCAAGCCTTTATGCTGACTTAGGTTTAGGACCACAGGGGTCGAGCTGCGAGTGAGCCCACCAAGCCTTTATGCTGACTTGGGGTCTTCGGAACCACGGGGGTCGAGCTGCGAGTGAGCCCACCAAGCCTTTATGCTGACTTGGGGTTAGGACCACAGGGGTCGAGCTGCGAGTGAGCTCACCAAGCCTTTATGCTGACTTGGGTTTAGGACCACAGGGGTCGAGCTGCGAGTGAGCCTACCAAGCCTTTATGCTGACTTGGGGTCTTCGGAACCACGGGGGTCGAGCTGCGAGTGAGCCCACCAAGCCTTTATGCTGACTTGGGGTCTTCGGAACCACGGGGGTCGAGCTACGAGTGAGCTCACCAAGCCTCTATGCTGACTTGGGTTTAGGACCACAGGGGTCGTGTCAAGGTCGAGGTTCTTCCGACGCTGGGTGCCGAGCTCCGTGGCGGGCTCGACCTTTGGTTTTGGGGCACTGTTCCTGTCAAAGTATAGACAACTTGCAACAACTTGATGTAATAAAGTTAGCATTAATTTTTATGCTGAGTAAAGTGCTCGTAGTCGAGTTTTATACTTCCCTGTGAGAGTAGTTGATTTGGCTGTCCAAACGACAAGGTTGAGGTCATGAAGTAATCAAGGTCAATGACGTAACCGAGTTTAAAGTCGTCTGAATATTGAAATTGTTGAGGTGGGCCTGGTAGGCCGCCCGAGTACTGGACTGGGTATCTTCCTGTTGGTTGTCTATATATTGATCTGTTGAGGTTAGCCATCAACAATGTGAAAGTACATCATCCATTCAAATGGCAAATTATACCTTGCTCGAAAGTTTGGGCAGACATGAATAAAGTGAGAAGACCTTATACAATGCTCCAGATAATAAAGAATAAAGTGACACGAATCGTTGATGGTTCATAGTTAAGGATGAGATGCTGAAAGAAACATGGAAAAATAGCACCTGGTTTCAAGGGACGTATCTGTGGTCATACGACTATCTGAATAGTTGAGACTATCTGAGTTGAGGTCGGTCGAATATCTGAATAGTTGAGGTCAGCTCGGTAGCTGAGATTAGGTTGACCAAGCTGAGTGGTTGGGCTTTGCCAAGCATATCTTGACCTCTCCCTTGGTTTGTGTGGTCAACCTGATTTATGAGTAGCACCGTGGATGAACATCCAAGTGATAAGTCGTAATCGGTCCGATTTTATTCCCGTCGATGTCTTTTGATTTGCTATAAATCTGCTCTCTTTAAGGATGGTATGGGGTCTCCACTCGATGAATGTGTCGTCATGGGGAGCCCCTACGTTTGATGTATTCCTATTTTCCCAAGTCGCTCAATAACGACCGATCTGCTTATGATCGCTTTTTGAGGATTTCATCGTGTGCGTATGCTACGCCTCATGATGAGATGCATAATGAAACTTGAGGCCCGGGAAAAGTTTTTACCGGGGCTTGAGGTGCTCCAAGACCGGATCTTTAGATGGTTGTTGGCTCTGGCTGACTGTGTTCTGGCTTAGTGGCGGCGACTTGGGATTCGCTGTGCTTTCAGTGTTCACCATCTTGCTCGGTGGTTTCCTTGAGGCCCAGGCCAATTTTATCGGGCCCCACGGTGGGCGCCAATGTTAATGCACGAAACGGTGCAAGGTTGTACCTTTGATCCTCTGCTTGGTAGTTGGGCGATGAGCTCCTTGGTGAGTACTCCTCCTCCGGGCGTGATGTCGTTCCTCCTTCAGACCGGCGGGTGGGGTACCTGCAAAAGGCACTCCGATGCCTAAGTTAGATAGGGCTTTTTAGGGTGAGCATAGAGCTCGCATCATAGAGATGAGTTTAGGGTTTAGAGAGAGTGTAGAGAGACCTTAACCTGGGGGGTTCAGCCCCCTTTATATAGTGGAGTTGCGCAGAATGAGGGTGACCACCGATCCGGAATCTGCGCGCAGTGACCCCTCCCTCACGCTCCAAGGATCAGCTCCTCTTCCTGATATTTCGCACCTGCCAAATCCGTCACGTACCGGCTGCGTGATCCTCAATCTACGGAGTGGCAACGGCCCCAAGCATCGTTTCCAGGTGTATCCCTTTCTAGAAGGTTCGAGGGTCATGAGCCGGCTCGCCCCGCCCTGCTCGGTGTTATCATTGGGGCAGTCGTACCGGAGGTCGGGTATGGCTCGCCTCAGGTCGGTGGCAATCCGTCGAGCTCGGATAAGCAGGAACCGAGCTGATCCGCTCCGGTTCGGTGAGCACACTAGAACTCACCTCGAGACCGGCCCGTAACATTAGTAATAAACAAATATGAGATAAAGCTGACCTACATATGGGCCTGAGATGCGTACAGAGTATTTGCTGGGGGGAGATGTTGGGTATCCAAGTGTGAAATAGTCTCACATCGCTTAATAATAAACAAAACAAAGAGTATCTAAGATATTAGACCCATAAACCTGGTTTTAGAAATAAATGTGGTCAAAGTATCTGCTACACACCCTATAAAATAAAAATAGTAAGGTTTAAATATGTTTTTAGTCCCTCAAATTAGGGAAAAGTTTGGTTTTAGTCCCTAAAAAAAAATTCGTCTGCTTTTGGTTCCTTTAGTTTGGAACTGTGTCATATTTAGTCCCTAAGAGTTTGGTTTTGGTCCCTCAAAAATATTTCATCTGCTTTTGGTCCTCTTAGTTTAGAAATGTGTCACATTTAATCTCTACGTCTGTTTTCATCTGCTTTTCGACTAATGTTGTTGTGAATAATAACATCGAACCGTGTTAGGGAGGTTGCAGAGAGAGGGGGAGAGAGAGAGAGAGATGAGATACTAAAACCAAACCAAAAACAGGGACTAAAAAGCAGACGAAAACAGTCGTAGGAACTAAATGTGACACATGGGGGACTAAAACTAAACTCTCAGGGACTAAATGTGACACATTTCCAAACTAAAAGGAGCAAAAGCTGATGAAATTTTTTTGAGGGACTAAAACCAAACTTTTCCCTAATTTGAAGGACTAAAAACATATTTAAACGAAATAATAATAATAACCCAACAATCAGAATCTCACATTGGTTCTAACTTGAAGTTGTTCGTGAAAACCGTAAATTGTTAGTATTTTGGGTAAGTCATTCGGTATTTGGCTTATTGATGTTTTAGAGAATTTTAGCTTTGCTTAAAGAGTTCAAAAATGAATTTGAGAAACAGCTTAAGAAAAAGTGAAAAACCATTTATAAAACTAGTTTAGTAACAGAACCAAATAATCAGTTTTGAGAAAAACAATACATCAAACACAGCACAAAAACATATAGACTGAAAAAGTAAACATCAAGGGACTCGACTCGAGTTGTTAGTTGTTACCTCAACCATCTTGTAGAACATAAGAATGTCTTCAATGTATTCCATAGCAGCAAGCTCATTCCCAGCATGGGTGTCAATAATCTGCTCCTTTAGTTCGTTAGTCAAAACACATGTTGGCTTATTAAATTAAATTAAATATCAAACAAAAAAAGAAGATGAAATAAGTAATATAAGACAATAATACCTCTGCCTCGTTCTGTTACGATGGGTGTTCAATAATCACTGGGAACGGTTAATATAGATTAAAACGTGAAGAGATGAGATGGAACGGTGAATGAGAAAGAGAATGAGATGGGAGAGTGGAAAACTGAAGATGCGACGCTTGTGCCCCCTCAACGGTCACATTTATTACCGTTGCATCTTTTATTACATTCCGAATGGTGTCGCTCGGGAGAGGATTATAGCCGTTGGAGATTAAAAAACCAATGGCATGTAGGTAATCTCCATGAGTGTGGCGAGAGATTTTGGTAGTTCATATATTCTTTTTTTATTAAAGTTTCATAGATTATTTTTATTAGTTAAATGGTTTCTTTGTTAGTATTTTGTTATATAATAATGGTTTAATAGTGATTTTTATCCTTGTAATTTCGAAAAAAATTCAGTTTTAGTCCCTATAAAAATATTTTGGCTAAATTACAAAATTGGTTCTCTAAGTTTATTTTAGGTTTCAATTTGGTCCTCTACGTTTTATTTGTTTCGTTTTGGTCCTCTACGTTTTATTTTAGTTTTCAATTTGGTCCTTTCCGTCACTAAAATTCAATTGTCCGTAGCTAGAATTTGACTTTTAGCTACGGACAATTGGCTTTTAGTGACGGAAAGGACCAACATGTTGTAACTTTTAAAATGTAAGAGACCAAAATGAAACAAATAAAACATAGAGGACCAAATTGAAACCTAAAATAAACATAGAAGACCAATTTTGTAATTTAGCCAAATATTTTTTTTAAAATAGCCCCAGTAATTTAAGATTCTTTCACTTTTAGTCCCTGTAAAAATTTTTATTTAGATTTAGTCCCTATAATTTTAATATTCTTCCACTTTTAGTCACTGTAATTTTAAGATTTTTCTACTTTTATATGGATTAAAAGTGGAAGAATCTTAAAATTACAGAGACTAAATCTAAACAAAAAATTTTACAGGGACTAAAAGTGGAAGAATCTTAAATTATAGGGACCATTTTAAAAGAAAATATTTTTAAAGAGATTAAAGCTGAATTTCCCTGAAATTACATGGACTAAAATTACTATTAACCATGTAATAATTTACTCTTAAGCATGACATTCTATGAACAGACTATTTAATAAACAAAAGTCATTTTGTAAAAGACTCATTCCATTTTTTTTTTTTTTGAAAAGATTCATTACGAAGCTATGGTAACATTTGAAGACTAAAAAGTAAAAATATATTAAATTAAACGATACATATAAAGTTGAAATGTAAAAAAATAATTTACAAAGAACTAGTTTCGAAAAATTAAAAATAGGAGACCGTATGAATAATGGGAAAATGGTAATATTGCTCAAAGGGCATAAAATAAAATTTCCATCTGGTCAATAAAATATCTTTTTAAATTATTTATCCCACAAATTAAATTTTACTTAGGATTTTATTTCTACTTTTACCATAACTTATGATGCTTTAAACTTTCCGATTCTTACAATAATTTGATAAAAAGAATTTCAGCATTTAAGAATTTTGATTAATTTTAATACGTGTTTTAGTGGTATACCAGTTATTGGATTATGATATTTTGGTATTTTTTGGTAGCAGATATAAATTTGTGCGGAGTCAAAAAGAAAAACAACCTCATTTGGTGACTCTTCATGGCCATGGCCTTGTAGGCCTTGAACTCTTCTATTTTGCTCACAAAATCTCTTCTTGAGGCATCCCTAGAAATAGCTTCTTGGAGCCTTTGAGGAGTCACCTTCAAGAGACCAAAGAACCCCTCTTTTTCACGAGCTAGAAAGGTAAAGGGAAATGAACTCACAAGTTAGATGGTTAAACAAGTTGCATGCCTTGTGTGGTCTTTGAAAGAAAAATGCTATCTCTGATGTATTTGTTGCCCTGAATAATTATTAACATGATGAGTGTTCTTTAATGAATGAGTATGGATATGTAGATGAGATATTGTGCTTGATATGTGATGGTTGTGCTGAAGGTGTTGATCTTTGAAGCATGCTTAAATTTCCTTTGATGTTGCCATGAATTATGAAGCGTGAATCTATGAAAAAATTGATGATTTGATGATGTTTGTTGGTTGTTTTAGTTTTGGCCAGAAGTGAAAAAGAGAGTTTAAGAAGTTGAAAAAAAAAATAGTGTTCAAATAGGAGTTAGTGAGTTTTTTTTAAAGCAAACTGGCATGTAAATACATCACAATAAGAGAACAATAGGAGAAAGAGATCCCAACTATGTGCTTCTGACCCTAGGAGTTAGTAAGGTAAAACACTATAAAGAACTAAGTTACAATGGTAAAAGGACCAATTTTCAAAAATGAGAAAAATTCAAAATTTATATTAATTTTATAAAACAAGTTAGTTGAGGGACTTGTGAGCAAGAGGGAAAAATTGTAACTTATCTAAGTTACAAAGTAAATTGTAGTGGTAAAGCATTAAAAAGAAAGTAAAAGTTGTAAAAGAATCAAGGAAAAAAAAAATTGAAGAAGGGCCTCAAAAATTAAATTTTTGAAAAGGGTATCTGAGAAATACTTAGGAATGTATCGTAAGGCAAAAGACCAAAGTTACTAGGGGTGAGCAAGAACATTTGGTTCGACCGAATCCGAATTAACTGTGACCAGATTTGGTGCAGTGGGCGGGTTGCGGCGGATTTTCGGGTGAAAAAATAGAGTTAAAGACTGGTAATTGTAGTTGGCTCGGTTCCAAATAATTCAAACCATTGGGGACCGAACCCAACCGATGTTTGAGACGTTTGCTTCTCTTTCAGGTATTGTTATTTTATTAATTAATAAAGAGACATGTGAAATGTGGCGTACATCGTGCAAGCACTAGTGCAGAAGGAGAATTTTACACCGGTTAAAATTGACATTTTACAACAGTTTTGGTGCCGGTATAGATGCTCCCAGTGTTGTATGTTGTGGTTTTTACCACGATTATTTAACCGGCGCAATGTTTTACACCGATTATATATCCGGTGTAAAATTTGAATTTCCGTTATTTGTTATTTTTTGAAGTACCTTTTACACCAGCTATTTAGATAACCGGTGCAAAAGGTTACCTTTTTTCTGTTTATTTTTATCCGATTTTGCCCAGAGACTTTCTAAAATGACAATAATGCAGGAAATTTGATAAGAATTGGTAGCAGAATATATTGACACCAAATTTACCCAAAATTCAAATAATAATTTAATTTAGCAGTCAATTTTATACATAAATAAAAAAGCAATGACATATCTACATTATTACATTACTACATTATTTACACATAAATAAAAAAGCAATGTCGTTTGGAACCTACTCCTTTGGAGGAATCTACTACCCGATTTTGTCCTTGTTGCTTCTCTAGGACTGGCCAAAACTAGACTCAAGATGGACACTCGTCATCGCTGTTGCCGTTTGCATCACCTCCCTCTACTAATTCTTCAACTTCAACATGTTGCCGTTTAGGAGATGGAACCTTCCGAAGACTTCATGATTATTCTCCACATAATGCAAGAAATCTAGGGTTGATGCATTAGTTGAAAAGAAACAATGAAGAGCAACCTGATGTATTTTATCTACTAGATATTGGTAGAAACAATGAGTTATTCTCTGGATTCTATAATGGTGTCAAGAAAATAACTCCCTGGTTTACCCATCATCTTGGGACAAATTTCTTCTGCAAGGAGGAAAACCAGGGAGTTATTTTCTTAACACCATTATAGAATTCAGAGAAGAACTCATTGTTTTCGTCACCATCAAGTGGACAACATGCATCCGTTTGCTCTTCATTGTATCTTTTCAACTAATGCATCAACCCTAGAAAATATGCATTATGTGAAGAAGAATCATGAAGCCTTCGGAATGTTCCATCTCCTAAACAGCAACATGTTGAAGTTGAAGAATCAGTAGAGGGAACTGACACAAACGACAACATCGATGACGAGTGTCCATCTTGAGGCTAGTTTTGGCCAGTACTAGAGGAGTAACTAGGACAAAATCGGGCAATAGATTCCTCCAAAGGAGTCGATGAAGTGTACTCGGGTGTGATAGGAGAATACTCCAGTGTGGATGGACTATACTCTCCGATCTCATCCTCATCGTTGGGGATCTGAACAACATCTGGCCTTGATGAATCTCCCTGGAAGCTACGGGCCTCCTAGAGGGTGGTCTCCTCTTAAGCATACGCATACGAAGGCTTGGGCCCCAACGATCAGCATCGGCATGGGGATCAGCATACTGATTCATCAAATCGCGATCACATCGGCCTACTAATAGAGGGACGTGATCTCTTGGAATCCATGTGAGTATGACGCCCCCCACGACCACGATTTTCATCTAAAAACACCGTTTGTTGTCAATAGTAGTCAATCATGAGCAACCAAACTAAAGTTTAATAGAATGACAACAAAAAGCATAATAGGGAAGAAACAGTTTAATTACTATTCGTGGAATTAACTTTTTGTAAAAGATATAAACTTCCTAATTACTAACATGTAAAAACGTTGATCTTCTAACCATCCATCATAACACAATATAGGAGCTGCATAGAATAGATCCACAACCACACCAACCCTTTTCGAAAATATTTCCTTTTAAAAAAATTAATAAAAACCAGAGCTTGCTAAGGAATCTGAACGAATAATAGAGAAATTAAAAAATGAAAGATAAAAAAGACAAAAACAAAAAAACACAACACATTTCTATCTGAAAAACATAAACACATTTGGAACCCAGTGAAAGCAAAATAGCTAAACAAAAAAAAAGAAAGAAAATAAAAAAAAAAATGAAGCAGTGGCGCACCTATGGAAATGGAAGGTTGGTTGAGCAGAAGAGAGAGTGAAGACGAGAGATTATTATTCTTTTTCTTCTATTTTTCAAGTTTTGGTCAGAGGGAACAGAAGAGCGTGAGTGAAACCTAAAGAGATTATCAAACAGATTAAAACCAAAAAGGGCCAAAGTTATAAGGTAAAGGAACAAACTTATAAGCAAGGAGAAGGAAACTCAACCAGATTTGTGACAGGAAAGGAGAACGGCATGAGAACCATGATAAGGAGAACGACGGCAAGAACCACATGAAGTAGAGGTATTCGAACGGCTACGAGAGAGGATGTGAACGACGATAGTGCAGCGGCGAGAGAGAAGGCTCGAACGGCAGAGAGAACAAGGAGAGTGCAGCGGTGAGAGAGAAAGAGAGAACAAGGAGAATGAAGTAGGGTTATCTCAGAGCAATGCTTCGCGCGTATCTGAGAATGAGAGCGAGAAAGTTATTTTAAACAAAAGAAAGACTTTTAACACCGGTGTAATATGTTATGTTTTTTAACACCGGTTATATACAAAACCGGTGTAAAATGTCTTCAATTTTTAAATGCAAACCTTTTACATCGGTTGGTTATATAACGGGTGTAAAAAGTGACATGTTTTAATTATTATTTTTTAATAAAACGTTTTTCTTCCTATTAAAACGCATTTACCGCACCGTCCAGCAGCTCTAACGTTTTCATCTGCACCCTTTTTTAGCCAATAGATGTGTTTGGCATTGAATATTTCTTTCATTATAAATACACCTTGATGTTGGAACCTAAACGATTGAGAAGTTTAGACCCTCATTAATTTTGATGATAACAAAATATTCACAAGAGAACAATTTATGTTCTAACAATTCTTGAAGTGTGCAGATACTAATATTACATATATTTCTAAGCCACTTAAACAAGAAGGAAGAAGCTCTCAAGAGAAGGATACACTCCATGTGTCAGCATCCGGCTCGTCTTAGTAAACTGTCTTCGTGAGCGTCTGGAATTATCCTTTTGTGACACTAGTCTTATCCAATTGCTATGAGCGTCCGATCTTCCGTTCTGAGCAAGCGTCCGAACTTCATTATAAATCACGTGTTGGGCACGTAGCTGCTCTTCCTCTCAGAAGTTTCTGGAACGGATTTTGAATTTGATCTTATGCGCCAAAATTGTTGTACGAGGTATCAAAGGTGACACCTTTAGCTAAAAGATAAAAATCGTACAAGCAATTGTGAAAAGCAAGGTAGTACGAAAACAGTAATGTGTACTACTGAGATATTCTCTGGAAAGAAAGAAAGAGACAGCTTTTTGAAATCACATCACTCAATGGAAAGGAGCCATTTTTACTGTAACGGTAATATCCTTTATAACTCCTATAAATACCCCAAGGTATCCATTGAAGAAACTGCCAAAACTCTACAAGAGAATATTGCTTCATTTACTGAGAACAAGCACTGTTGCTATACACTACAAAGAGTCAATACTCTGAAAGCACTGCTTCTGTGAGCAATCAAGTTTCGAGCCAAGTCTCTGGACTATAAGAACTGAACTCAGCGTCCGACACTTTCTTTTAGAAAGCATTTCTATATTGAGCTTAATTTTTATCCTCTCTGTGAGAGTTATTTATACTTGTATTCAACTTACTTTGAAAAGTTGTTTTGGCCTAGTTAAGGTTGTTCCCTCAAAGGCTCGAATGTACTGAGTCGTTTTGAGAAGTTGAGAGTATTGTCAAGGTTGTGACAGTAGAATACTCTTAAGGTTTTGTAATCAGTTGATTATAGTGGAAAATCCTTCAGGAACGAAGGGACTAAACGTAGCTACCAGTTTGGTAGTGAACTAGTATAAATCTCTGTGTCTCTTGCTTTACTGCTTTCTATTTATCTTTATCTTGCTCTGTTAAAAACAAGTTTTCTAAACCGCTTCCAAATATCAGGTTTATTTCCAGCGTCCGTTTAACAAACTGTTTTGAAAAACCTGTGATATAAGTGTTTTTAAATCATAGTTTGCGAAAAGCTTTCAACACAATTCAACCCTCCTTCTTGTATTCACGTTCAGTTGGTACCAGAGCTCGGCCTCTTGGTTGAGCACTTATGATGTTAAGAGTAAAGATCCTACGTGAACATGTCTGAAGGTGGTCATATGAACCGCCCTCCTCTATTCAATGGAGAAAAATTTGATTACCTGGAAAGATAAGATGAAAGCATTCCTTGAGGCACAAAATCTTGATTTGTGGGATATAGTTGAAAGTGGATACATTTCTCCCGCTAATGCCCTTGGTGTTGGAATACCTAGGGAAAAGCTGGGTGATGATCGAGAAAAGGGATATCAAACCAATCAGAAGGCTAGATTTATTCTCATATGTGCTATGACAGAAAGAGAATATGATAAATGTGGTAAGTTTGATACTGCCAAAGAAATCTGGGATTCTCTTGTTTTGTCTTATGAGGGTTCTGCCCAAGTAAGAGAAACAAAGGCTAGCATGATGGTTCGCCAGGATGAGCTATTCAAAATGGAAGATGGAGAAAACATTGAAACTATGTTTGGAAGGTTCCAAACACTTGTTCATGGGTTGCAGGCCCTTGGAAAAAGTTATACTACACCTGACCATGTGAGAAAGATCTTGAGAAGTTTGACTAAGCAGTGGAGACCCAAAGTCACTGCTATTCAAGAAGCAAAAGATCTAAATGTCCTTCGGCTTGAAGATCTTATGAGTTCTTTGAAAGCTCATAAACTTGAGCTAAATGAAGAAGAACCTACCAAGAAGAGTAAGTCTATTGCTCTAAGAGTTAATCAACATAAACCTAGTACTTCTAAAGCTTTTCAGGCTGAAGAAGAAGAATCAGATGATGAAGCTTCAAAAGGAGATTATGATGGATCAGATGATGAGCTAGCTTTCATATCTAAGAAGATCCAGAGAATGTGGAAGAAGAGAAACTTCAGAAGGAGGTTTCAGAAGAAAGATACAAAGGACAAGAAGGAAAGCAAAGACAAGGACAAAGCCCAAGTCATTTGCTATGAATGTAAGAAGCCTGGACATTTCAAGTCCGAGTGTCCTAATCTTAAGGAAAAGTCCACAAGAAGCTCCTTCAAGAAAAAGAAGAAAGGTCTCATGGCAACATGGGAAGATCTTGACTTATCCTCCTCTGAGGAAGATAAAGAAGAAGAATCTCACATTGCCTCATGGCATAATCGATCTTGATTCGTAAGAAGAAGTTGAAGAGGTAATAATATATGACTCTTATTCGAACTTCAACTTGCATTTGATGATCTGTTAAAGGATTACGCCACTCTCTCTATTGAGTATAAGAATTTGAAAAAGAAATTTTCAAAACTATCACAAGATTTTCATTCTTTACACAATGAAAACTCAGACTCAATGAAGAGAACCAGTGTTCGAAAACCAAAACCAGTCTGGTGGATAACCCAGTCACTGAAGCCAACAAGCAACCGTAGTCGAGAGCTCTCAAGTCAAAAGCTCTGTAGTTACAGGCAATCCTAACTGCAAATCAAATGACTATGAACATGCTTTTCAAAAGTTTCTTGTAGAGAGTGTAACTCGAAGCAAGCAAGCTTCTATGATTTGGGGTGTTAGTAAAACGAAAACTCATGGTCTTGGTTATATATCAGATGAACCTCTTTTAGAAAATGATTCAGCATCTGATAAATCCAATAATCATAGTAAATGTTTGCATTGTACTTACTGCAATAAATCTGGTCATTTGAAAAGTGCGTTGACTGTGTTTACAACTAAGAAGGACAAGTATCCTTCAAGAACTAACAAGAAAGGACCCAAAAAGATATGGGTACCTAAAGATAAAATAGTCTATGTTGCAGACTTACTTAGCAACAAAGTCAACACACCTATCTTGGTACTTAGGCAAGGATGCTCGCGTCACATGACGGGAGAAAAGCATATGTTCCAAGAACTAAGACCTAGAGAAGCTGGATTCGTTGGTTTTGAGGAAACCGTAAAGGTAAAATAGTTGGAATTGGTCGCATAGGTAAAGGCTCTCTTCCTTCTATTGATAATGTTTTATATGTTGAAGGATCAAACATAATCTATTGAGCATAAGTCAATTATGTGACAATGGTTATAATGTTGTCTTCTGAAAATGGATGTTCAAGAAAGGCAAAAATGATGGATCTATATTCTTTACAGCAAAGAGGAAACAAAACATTTATAAAGTTGATCTTTCTGAACTTGCAAAACAAGATGTCAAGTGTCTTATGTCTGTTGAAGATGAGCAATGGATTTGGCACAAAAGATTGGGTCATGCCAATTTGAGGTTAATCTCAAAATTAAACAAGCACAATCTTGTTAGAGGCTTACCAAATCTTAAGTTCCAATCTGATGCCCTGTGTGAGGCTTGTCAAAGAGGAAAACAAGTTAAAACTTCCTTTCATTTAAAAAATGTTGTTTCGACCTCTAGACCACTTGAACTTTTACATCTTGATCTTTTTGGTCCCACAAGGACAGCCTCTTTAACTGGAAAGAAATATGGATTAGTCATTGTTGATGATTTTACTAGATGGACATGGGTTAAATTCCTTGCCCACAAGGATGAGTCTTTTAAGGTATTTACTGTTTTCTGCAAATCAGTTCAAAATGGAAAAGGCATCTGTATTTCTTCTATTAGAAGTGATCATGGGGGAGAATTTGAAAATGAAAACTTTCAAAAAATTTTTGAAGAAAATGGCATCTCCCACAATTTCTCCTCTCCTAGAACACCTCAATAAAATGGTGTTGTAGAAAGGAAAAATAGGTCCCTCCAGGAAATGGCCAGGACCATGATCAATGAAGCTGACATTGCGAAACATTTTTGGGCAGAAGCAGTAAACACAGCTTGTTATATTCAAAATAGAATTCTTATAAGACCTATTTTGAATAAGACTCCTTATGAATTGTGGAAAGGTAGAAAACCAAACATTTCTTACTTTCATCCTTTTGGTTGTAGTTGTTATATTTTGAATACTAAAGATCAGCTTGGTAAGTTTGATTCCAAGGCTGACAAAGGAATCTTTTGGGGATACTCTGAAAGATCTAAAGCTTTTAGAATATACAACAAAGAAACTTTGACAATTGAAGAGTCCATTCACGTCAAGTTTGATGATAAGAAGCCTGACACTGGTATGTCAGAGCTAGATGAGTTATTTTCAGAATTAAACCTCGGTGACAAGTCAGACGGTGAACGTGCATCTTCATCATCCGGTGGTGACCAGACGAAGAATCCTACTCAAGCAGAAGCTGAAGCAAGAAAAAGCTTGAAGTACAAAACCAATCATCCAAAAGATCAAATCATAGTAGAACCTGGTGATAAAGTACGAACCAGATCCTCTTTCAAGGAACATGCTGATTTTGCACTTCTTTCAGAAATGGAACCTAAGGCGATTGATCAAGCTTTGGAAGATGAAGGGTGGATTCTAGCAATGTAAGATGAGCTAAATCAGTTCCAAAGAAATGATGTATGGAAGCTAGTCACTCTACCAGAAGATAAGCAAGCTATTGGTACTAAATGGGTATTTAGAAATAAGCTTGATGAAGATGGTAAAGTTGTGAGAAATAAAGCAAGGTTAGTTGCTCAAGGTTACTCACAAGAAGAAGGTATTGATTTCACTGAAACTTTTGCACCTGTTGCAAGACTAGAAGCTATTCGCATTTTACTTTCATTTGCAGCACATCATGGGATAACACTATATCAAATGGATGTGAAAAGTGTTTTTCTAAATGGTTTTATAATTGAGGAAGTTTATGTTAAACAACCTCCTGGTTTTGAAGATATTGAATTTCCAGAACATGTTTTTAAACTTAAAAAGGCTCTATATGGTCTTAAGCAAGCTCCCAGAGCATGGTATGATAGACTAAGTTCCTTTTTAATGGAAAATGGATTTACAAGAGGTTTAGTTGACACTACTCTTTTCAGAAAATCCTCTAACAAGCATTTCATACTTGTTCAAATCTATGTTGATGATATCATTTTTGGAGCCACTAATGAAAGCCTTTGCAAAGAATTTTCTAAGCTTATGCAGGCTGAATTTGAGATGAGCATGATGGGAGAATTAAAGTTTTTCCTTGGAATACAAATTAAGTAATGCAGTGATGGTATCTATATACATCAAAGCAAATATATCAAAGAATTATTGAAGAAATTCAAGATGCTGGATTGTAAGTCTATGTGTACACCTATGCATCCTACCTGCACTCTTAGTAAAGATGAAATTGGTAAGAAGGTAGATCAGAAACTGTGCAGAGGTATGATTGGATCTCTACTTTATCTTACGGCTTCAAGACCTGACATTATGTTCAGCGTCTGCCTGTGTGCTAGATTTTAATCAGATCCTAGAGAATCACACCTAAGTGCTATTAAAAGAATATTCAGATATTTTCAAGGAACTACTAATCTTGGTTTGCTTTATAAGAAATCAAAAGATTACAAATTAGTAGGTTTCTGTGATGCTGACTTTGCTGGAAACCGAATTGAAAGAAAAAGCACAAGTGGTAGCTGCCAATTCCTTGGAGCAAATCTTGTATCTTGGTCAAGCAAAAGGCAAAGCACAATTGCACTCTCAACAGCAGAAGCTGAGTATATTTCAGCAGCAAGTTGCAGCTCTCAACTTCTGTGGATGAAATATCAACTTGAAGATTACCTGATAAAAGAGAGTAACATTCTTATCTTCTGTGACAATACTTCTGCAATCTGTCTTACTAAAAATCTCATATTGCATTCACGAGCCAAGCACATTGAGATTAAACATCATTTTATAAGAGACTATGTTCAGAAGGGTATTCTAGAAATAAAATTTGTAGACAATGATCATCAGTGGGCTGACATATTTACAAAACCCCTTGCTGAAGATAGATTCAATTTTATAAGAAGAAATTTAAACTTTCATCTTATAGAAGAATGATTAATCTCAGCGTCTGAAAATAAACAAAATTTTAGCACCTGATATGACATAAGCATGTATGTGTATAAGCATCTTATTTGTCATATGCATCATAACTCATCATCTGGTGAATCGGTTGCGTGCGTCCGAGAACACCCACACGTGTCACACGTGTTAAGGACTTAAGCATCTCATCATATCTACTGAGTCATAATTGTTTATGTCTTTCGATAAAATCTTTTTCTTGATTTTACTTTTCTTTTGGCGTCTGCATTTAATGAAAATGCAAATCTTTATTTTCTTTTCTTTTTGATTTAATTTTTATGTGGAAATACGAAGCGATATTTTGAAAAAAAAAAGGACTGTACCATTCTCTATTAACTTTCCCACTACTCCACATTTTTCGCTCCATCACTTCACTCTGCTTTTTTTGCAAAATTGTGCTCTTTCTCTCTCTCTCTCTCTATGTGTGTGTGTTTTCGAACCCTAAAACCTCCATCACCTTCTCTTCAATTGCTACAATGGCCGACAGAAAGGTTGGACAATACACTGCTGCCTTCGATGTCTTCTCTGAGGCAAAACTTCTGAATGAGAACCGGGTTGATTTCGAGAACTTCAAGCTATACGGTTTTGATTTTGAGGAAGGTCTTGAGAAACTGGGCTGGAAAAACTACTTCATCTGGGAACCAGTTGACGTACTGAGCTACGCTATTAAGGAATTCTGGGGAAGTGCATACTTACTTCCGGGGGAAATCATAGAAGGTCACATCAGAGGATTCAAACTAGGCTTCACTATCAACTCTATTGCTCAGACAATCAAGTGTTCGTGTGAAGGAATCAGTTACCATGCAAACTGGGCTGATGCTTACAGAGGACTTGAAAAAGTCAATGAAGCTCTGTTTGAGAACTACCGTGAACTGGAGAAGAAGAACATCACTCCCACGGCTATAGACTTGAAAAGCCACTACCGAATACTGCACAAAATCATCGCCAAGAGCGTGATTCTGAAGGCTGGCTCAAGCGACATAGTGAACTACGAGCAAAAGTTCATTATGAGGAACTACATGGATGGGAAGAAAATCAATCTGCCAAGGTTGATTATCAACAATCTGATAAATGCCCTTGTCTTCTCAAGGAAGAATGTTGATAAGAAGAATATCGTCAAGATAATCCCATATGGAGTTCTTCTCTCCATTATGATGATCAAAGACGGCATTGTAAGGAAGCTGACTGACTCCATCAACACAGAGGAAAAGGAAAAATACTTTGGTGTTGGTGCTGTTGTTCGTCCAGAAGTCTTTGGAGTCAACAGTTTGGTCAGGATGCAGCTTATTACAGGCTCCATGATCAAGAAGGTGAAAATAGAGCAACAGGAAGGAGAAGCTGAAAAGAAAACCACCAGAAGCTCAATGACTGGTGTGAAAAGACCTGTTGAATCTCCTTCAAGGGAGACCAGAAGAACGAAAGCAGAAGGTGGCACCTGCACCTACTGTTGAAGAACCAGAAGATGAGGATAGAATTCCCATCAGAAAGGTCTTGGAGAAACAGTTTAGACCAGCAGCTGAAAAGGATGCTTCAGCATCCGGTCAAGGGAAGCAAATCCCTCCTCCTCCTCCTGCTGTTGTTGTCACCAGAGGATCGAAAAGAAGGTTGGTCAAGTCATCAGAGGTTAACCCAAAGGTACTTGATTTTACTGCTGATGTAGTTCTACATAGAGAAATCATCTTCATGAATTTGCTGTATCCAGAATATGTGAAGTATAAATGGGAAATTCAAACAGAATCTGAGCTCAGAAAACTTGGAAATCTCATCAAATGGTTTATACCAAATGATGCATTTTTTCTAAGAGCTCAACGGAAGAAGGAATTGAGACTGACGCTATCCAACTGGATGCTAGCAGAGCATCAGAAGATGAAACCTCGCACTGCATTCAAAAGTTGGACCTTCTACTTCTACTCCTGCAGTTGAGATGGTCACTATTCCCAAAGCAGAGTTTGAAGAAATGAAGGCCACAAACATGAAAGTCACTCAGCTGGAGACTGCTCTGAAATTACTATATGAACGTCTCAACATCCCTCCACCACCTCTTCCAAACCCTTGACTTTATTTATTTTTGTGTGATATAAACTATTTCTTTGTTTTGTTGATACACTTATATATACACTAATTTTGCTCTGATTATCTGTTAATATATACCTACATCTGAATTATATTCAAATTTTTCTAAGTCTTATTTTGACTATGATGTGTTTTTACACTCTTTTTGTCTGATGACAAAAGGGGGAGTAAAAGAAAGGTATGATGAACACGTGAAAATCTGACTAACTCACTGTCCGATGTTCACACTCCAATGGATACGCTGGAACTGAAGTATCATGCATAGCATTTCATACATAGCATTTGTGTGGTTATTTATGCGCTAATATTCATTGATCTAGTGCTCTTATAATGATCAATAAATTTGGTACAATTTGATTAAATCAATCTTTTAGATCAGCATCCGATCTTACTCTGATACATCTACGTATTTTTTTTGCGATCACTTAATTGAATTTATTTATCAACTATCGCCTTAATACTAGAATTATCTTATATATCAAAATTGTTAAATTCAGGGGGAGACCCTTGATGTCATTTTGAAACTAAATTGTTCATCAACCTTAGATATTTGTCATCATCAAAAAGGGGGAGATTGTTGGAACCTAAACGATTGAGAAGTTTAGACTCTCATTAATTTTGATGATAACAAAATATTCACAAGAGAACAATTTATGTTCTAACAATTCTTGAAGTGTGCAGATACTAATATTACATATATTTCTAAGCCACTTAAATAAGAAGGAAGAAGCTCTCAAGAGAAGGATACACTCCATGTGTCAGCATCCGGCTCATCTTAGTAAACTGTCTTCGTGAGCGTCTGGAATTATCCTTTTGTGACACTAGTCTTATCCAATTGCTATGAACGTCCGATCTTCCGTTCTGAGCAAGCGTCTGAACTTCATTATAAATCACGTGTTGGGCACATAGTTTCTTTTCCTCTCAGAAGTTTCTGGAATGGATTTCGAATTTGATCTTATGCGCCAAAATTGTTGTACGAGGTATCAAAGGTGACACCTTTAGCTAAAAGACAAAAATCGTACAAGCAATTGTGAAAAGCAAGGTAGTACGAAAACGGTAATGTGTACTACTGAGATATTCTCTGGAAAGGAAGAAAGAGACAGCTTTTTGAAATCACCTCACTCAATGGAAAGGAGCCATTTTCTTTATCAGAATCGGTAATATCCTTTATAACTCCTATAAATACCCCAAGGTATCCATTGAAGAAAGCTAGAAACTCTACAAGAGAATATTGCTTCATTTATCGAGAACAAGCATCGCTGCTATACACTACAAAGAGTCAATACTCAAAGCACCGCTTCGTGAGCAATCAAGTTTCGAGCCAAGTCTCTCGACTACAAGAATCAACTCAGCGTCCGACACTTTCTTGTAGAAAGCATTTCTATATTGAGCTTAATTTTTATCCTCTCTGTGAGAGTTATTTATACTTGTATTCAACTTACTTGTAAAAGTTGTTTTGGCCTAGTTAAGGCTGTTCCCTCAAAGGCTCGAATGTACTGGGTCGTTTTGAGAAGTTGAGAGTATTGTCAAGGTTGTGACAGTAGAATACTCTTAAGGTTTTGTAATAAGTTGATTATAGTGGAAAATCCTTCAGGAACGAAGGGACTAGACGTAGCTACCAGTTTGGTAGTGAACTAGTATAAATCTCTGTGTCTCTTACTTTACTACTTTCTATTTATCTTTATCTTGCTCTGTTAAAAACAAGTTTTCACAAACTGCTTTTCCAGCGTCCGGTTTATTTCCAGCGTCCGTTTAACAAACTGTTTTGGAAAACCTGTGTTCTAAGTGTTTTTAAATCATAGTTTGCGAAAAGTTTTCAACACAATTCAACCCCCCTTCTTGTGTTCACGTTCACTTGAGTTTGTTGATCTCATCACCATTTCACAACTTCGTCCTCATCATCATCACAAGTCCATGTTCATGTTCTTTCCCCGTTTTGATGTTTGTTGTGTACGTTCGTGTCAAAGCTCTAGATACACTATCTCATTCAAATGGTAGAACCCCTATATCTTTTGTTACGCTTCCAAATTTTCCATTGTCTATACGATTCAGTATAGTCTCTTCTGCGATTAAGTACGTCGCAAAAAAGCGAATAATATAGGCAGTGAAAGTTTGGAAACGTAGGGGTTCTGCCATCTGAACGAGATAGTGTAAAAAATGTTTTACACCGGTTATTTAGAAAGACCGGCGTAAAAAGTTAAGACAAATCACCAGTTAATTGTAAAATTGCCATCGCGATTAATTTTACACCGGTTTTACGTATAACCGATGTAAAAGGTGACACATAAATTGACTAATTCACATATTAATTGCAAAATTGCCACCGTGTTCATATTTTACACCTGTTATATATGAAACCGATGTAAAATATTAAATTGTTTTACGTTTCGTGTACTAGTGAAGACTCAGTAAAATAAGACTTGACATAGATTACGGTGCTTTTTGAAACTAGACTAGACATGATCTGACTAGTCACCTATTGGAAAAAGGGGAAAAAAATCAAAATTAAGTTAACCTTTATTTTTAAACGGAGCCACATTAAACTTAACCTGAATAACATCAGAGAAAGGGAATTATATAAACTATAGAGAAAAAATATATATATAGATAGAGGGAGAGGCGTGGAAAGAAGAAGAACGTAAGTATTTGGGGGAGACATCACCCCTGTTTGCTTCTGTAACACCCCAACTCTAATCAGAGAATTACTTATTAACTAATTAAGAATTAACAATAAAAGCTGAAAAACTTTCTTTGAATAATAAGAAATAAAAAGATACAACTGTTGAATTACCAAAACTTTGATTAAACAAAACCTTTGAATGCATAAAGATTCGCAATCCAATTCGCTACTAAAAGACCTTATCAAATTTCATGCTAACACACTAAAACTGCAACGCATAAATCAAAGTTTCGAAAAGCGGAATTTATTTTGAATGTATTTATACAACACTTTTAGATATTAGCCATAAATAAAACCAATCAAACTTACAAGTTTGTTTCCTAACATTACTCTAATATAAATAAACCCGTGTTACAAGGACTCGTGATCCGGTATAGACTATGGACTGACTTTTCCATATTTGGTGAACTGTCAAGCAATATCTGAATTTGCTTTTCAGTCTCCGCTTATACACCTACCAATCTAAAATAAATAAAGGAAATAAGTGAAATATAAAATCTCAGTGAGTTTCCTTAATCTCATCTCCTTACATACTGTTCATGAATGATAGTTATCAATCAAACGAGTTGCATCAACTAGCTAGCATGAGGATGTAAGAGTCATGATCATTCTAGTTTGAAAACTTTATTTAAAAGAAATTCATTTCAAACTTAAGCTCATCAATAATAAGCTAACATTAATCTTTAAGAGAAGATAACATGATTTGAGTAAGGAAAGATGCTTGAACCTTCATCAATTGAGATTCTTCCACATTCCCTTACCCTCACTTATACATTAAAATGCTTAACATGATAATTTACTCATCAATAATCCATAGTAGTCAAACCATATAATCCTTGAGGTTATCAGTAATTGAGGGTGACATACACATCAATCAAACAATAACACTGACCATGACCACAATATACGTAAATCTAAACATTCTTGAAAAAATAAAAACCAAGTCCATGAGCCAATTTAAAGGCTTATGGTTCCTAGTACAAAATTGGCAAGAAATATTCTTTGAGGACATATCACAAACACCTTAAGGGCACACAAGCAAATCCAAGGCAACATAAATGGGGGTTCTTTCAACAACTCCAAAGTATCAAAAATACATCAAGCACACCACATGCAAACCAACCAAGGACTTAACAACATAAGATTGCTCAAGCTCTAAAATGAAAGAATATTACCCAACACATGCAAATAAAGGCAATCAACCTAATAAATGGGTTTTTCAAGATTCCCAACCTCTATATGGAAATAACCCCCAAGAAAAACTCACATTGTTCGTTTAGAGAGGGAAACCCTAAGCTTGAATGTTAATGGAGATGAAGAAGATGGTTGAAGAATCTTGATTCTTCTCTTCCTCTTCCTTCCAAGATGGAACCCTGACCTTTCCCTTCTTTTTCCCTGCGATCTCTCTCTTTGTCTCTCTTTATCACATTCTGATCGCCGTGGAGGAGTGGCCGGCAGCCGCGTTCGTGGCCTCGCCGGAGCTGCACGGTTCCTTCTTCCCCTTCTTTTTCCATCTCGTCCCTCTCTCTTTCCCCTTCTCTTCTTCTCCTTTTCTTTTTATATTGCTTTGTTTTTCTCTTTTCCTCTGTTCTGCTACAATCTCACGCAGGAGGGAGTAAAAAGAGAGAATGGGGGTGCTAAGATGGAGTGTAAGAGAATATGGTTTATGGTGGGACATTTGTGTGCATTTTACTAAAATTAAACTTATAAGTCTCTTTCTTAATCCTTAATTTATCCTTTGATCCCTAATTAAACCTTGGGCAATTTAATCAATTAAAATTACACAGGAATAATTAGTCCCACATTTCCTAAATCCTTGAAAAAATTACTATTTTACCCCTAGGTTCCAACTTTGCTTTAACTTACTAAGTTAAAGACTATAAACCTTATTAATCCTTAGGGATTAAATCTCTTTTTCACTTAAGGTCTCTAATTATTAGGCTTAGGAAAAGTTAGGATGTTACAACATCCCTCTTTCTGCTTACTCTATCTCTCAAGTTTTCTCATATCATTCACAAGCCCACAACTATGTTGTTAATCTAATTCTCCTCAAATGCTTAAAACCAAAGGTCAGCCTCAGTACCTTGTAAGGCGGTGATTTGTAGGACGGTGGGTGATGGTGGTGGCTCGTGGTCATGCATCGTCAAGTAGAGATGACAGAGCGATGATCGTGAATAGTGTGATAACTGCGATGCATGATGGAGGGGTTGCGGCAACCAAAATCTGGAGGGTTTCTCCTCTCCCTCCCCATCTCTCCCTTCCTTTACATCCGTTCCAACCCATCCAAATAGGTTGAAAATTTAAATAATCAAAATAGGTTGAAAATTTAAATAATATGATAAATAGGAAATTATGATTTAATTACCATGTCAAATCCTTAATTATATAGAAAATATTTAAAAAGTGAAATTAATTTCACTAAGATTAATTTCACAATTGAATGAGTGAAGCTTTTTAAGACATAGAAAAACTATTGAAACTCTGAAGATTGAATTGAAATGGAAAATCATGCCATTGCCTATTTACTTGGGTGATTGAGAAACGGACGAAAAGTTAATTAAGTTGATGAAAAATAAATTCTTTGTTAAACATACTTTTCACATGATGCTTAATGTTGAGTTTATGCTCGAATCACTGTTGAGAGTATTGTCGATGAAGGTCGTTCAGACCTTTAGGGCATCCGTGTGTGGCATCGTTAAGACCTTTGAGTTAGTAAGGTAAAACAATAGAAAGAACTAAGTTACAAAGGTAAAAGGGCCAATTTAAAATTCAAGATCTCGATTAATTTTAGAAAATAAATTAGTTGAGGGACTTCTAAGCAAGAAGGAAAAATTGTAATTAACTAAGTTACAAAGTAAATTTTAACGGTAAAACGTTAAAAGGAATGTAAATGTTGTAAAAGAATCAAGGAAAAAATTGAAAAAGGGCCTCTTAGCAAATATTAAATTTTTGAAAAGGCAATCTTAGAAATACTTGGAAACGTATGGCAAGGTAAAAGACCTAAGTTACTAATGTGTTAAAAGTCAAAGGTAAACAAGGTAATGATGGTTAAAACCCTAAAAGTCTTAATTAATCAAAATAAGTTGGAAATTTAAATAATATGATAAATAGGAAATTCTGATTTAATTACCATGTCAAATTCTTAATTATATAGAAAATATTTAAAGAAAAATTGAAATTAATTTCACTGAGTGTTAAATACTAATTAATTTCACAATTGAATTAGTGAAGATTTTTGTAATATCCCCATCTCTAATTATAAAGTTTCGACAAATTGACTGGTTATTACTATCGTCGTGTTAATTAAATTTGGTTGCATTATAAATTTATTTGCATATTCTCATTGGGTAGTGCATCAATAGGGTGTAAGTAGAAACTTTTTTCAAATCTAAGTGATAATTCTTTAGGTCTCGTAAACAATTTCCCTTAAGACACTAGTTAAAGAATTCAAAAATAGAAATTTTGTGTTGAAAAAAATAACATTTAAACTTTTAAATAATTAAATGCACAATTTTCAATACAAAATTTCTATATTTGATTCATTAATCAGCGTGCTTAAGACACTATTTAGCATTTGCCTAATTCTTTTTGGAGTCTATATTTTTATTTCACCTCTCACGCTCCCTTACAAACAAATAACCAAGGTAATTAAAACCGGACCGGGCATTGAACCGGAAAGGGTCAGGGTTCAGGATTTTTGGGTTGGACCGGGGTTAAACCGGAACTAATAAAATATTATTTTTTAATACTGAATATATAATATATATACATAATTAACACAACATTTTAATTTATATACAAAATAATATACAACCTAGTGGTAAGGTGGCTTGTTGTGGCCTTGGGGATAGGGGTTTAAGCCCTTTTGAGACCAAAATTTATTTTTTTAATAAAAGAAATAAAAAATTGATTTTCCAAAAAAAAAAAGTGAACCCGTTTTTCAGTTTTTTAACCAGTTTCGGCCAGTTCAACCGGTTTTTAGCCAATTTCCAGTTTTTTTGGCCGTTTCTCTACCATCCGGTTTTTGGGGGTATACCAGACCGGACACAGGCCCGGTTCTCGATCCAACCGGTCCGACCGGCCGGTCCGGTCCAATTTTTGTTACCATACAAATAACACACACATACGTATTTTTATTATACTCCCCCACACTTGCATCCTCACCATACTCCATTTTCACTCCTACCCAATAGAAGTACTTGCAAAGTGAATAAGGGACCCCACTTCTCTCTCAAGTTTCGGCAGACTCAAGAAGGGGAGAACATGAAAATCACTCATCTTCTCCTTCCTCCTTCTCTTAACCGTAAACACACTCCCACTTCCCCTCATCACTTCTTCTTCATCCTCTTTTCATTCTTCATCAAATCCTCCCCTCTTCATCTCCTATTGAAGACAAGGGTTCATTTTGAAGTATTTGAAAGAAAGAAAAGGGGGAGGGTTGCGCAACTTTTCATAAGGGGGGAACATCATTTTCTCTCGCCTTCAAACAAGTGTTATAGCATCAAAGTGGTGAGTCCTTTAACCTTATACGTGGGCTGACCATAAATCCTCAAGGAATTTTTGTTGATAGTGGTTGAATTGGAGGGAAAGTAGTGATCTTTTTATTGATGATGCATGCTGAAATTTCTGTTTAAAATTTGTGTTTTTAGTATTGAATTGAAGTTAAATTTAGTGTCCTCTATGTTTGATAAGCATGCTGAAATTTGTGAATAGAAGCTTTTTAGTATACCAATTACTTACTAAAAATCACTGCACATGTTTGGCCTTGGTTTGTGTTGATTTGAAGTGAATTAGAAGCTTTTTGGTATAACATTTACTTGCTGAAAATTCCTGCACCTATTGGCCCTAATTTGTGTTGATATAGAGTATTTTGAAATGCTTTATGGTATCTAAAGCATGCTGTATTTTTCTGCACCTAATTGGCTTGGAATTGTGTTGATTAAAAGTGGATTTTCTTCCTTTATGGTATTTAAAAGCATGTTGTATTTTCTGTACAAATTGGCTTGACTATAGTATTGAAATTCATGTGTACTTGTTAGTTTTAATGATAGTAAACATGCTGAAAAAATATCTTACACTTGTATAAGTTCAAATGTTGATTGATTTGAGCGTTTTGGTGGCTTATGGTGATAAATGTAGGCACCCTAGCAAATGTGCAATATGATTGTTTGTTTGTTTTAGGTGGAATTGGCTTTAAGTATAAAAATAAAGTTATGTAAGAATTTATTTTCACATGCTTATCCAAGTAGTACGAAAAGGAATATTTTAATCACCGTTTATCATCCCTTAGTGATAATTTGTCCATATCAATAATTGTTTCCGATTAGGCAAAGTATCGAGGACACATTTTATGTCAAAAGAAAGTTTGAGCCTTTCATTGGAAATGCTTACGTAAGTGAATAGCAAGTCGGGATGTCGCTTGCTGTCATAGACGTCTGACCAGCTTACAAGCTATGTTGATGACTAGGAGTCCACGCCTGGCAACATAGGTTATGTTGATGACTAGAAGTCCACTTTTAGCAACATAACAAGTTTTTGCTTTTTTTTTGTAAAAAAAAAATAGTTAGGCTGATTTAAGCGAGTGGTACGATTTTAATGACTGAAGTTTTGTAGCAAGTTGATTAAATTCTAGAATTTGAGGGAATCACTAAGTTTATTCTCATTAGTTTGTTTATGTTTTCAAATAAGAAGGTGTAGTCATTGCTTGGACACAAATGTTTTGGCGAGCTTTAAAGAAAAAATCTATATTGCTTATTTTGAGACTTGCTTAGTATTATGCAATATATTGGCTTTCATTTTTGGAATTGTGAACAAAGTCAATTACTATTTTCAAATTCTTATCCTATGTATGCACTATCTTATCCGATGTATTTATAGTGTGATCCTTATTTATGATGAATCTATCTTCCTCTTTTCGACTCTTGTGATGTGTTATGAGCTAGTAAGTAACATAGAGTATGTCAATTTTGATATCAGAGCAGTTCAATCTAATTGAACTGTGGATAGTTTTTCATAGAATAGTTATCATCTGGTTTTGTCGTTGGTTATTCTGATTACTATGTATTCAAGTATTAAGCCTGATCAACTTAATATTTATGTGTGGTATGCAGAATCATGGACGGTGGACCCAGGCGCCCTGGAAGACCAAGAAGGAATGTTATAGACCCTCCAAGACATGATGATGACCGTTGGGATGAGTTTATGCAAGTTATTAGAGATCAAACAAAAGTTATTAGAGATCAAACAATTGTCGTAAATAACCTGGTGAATCTTTATGCTCAAACTGGAGGACCTGCCCAACATCCGCCACCACCGCTTGAGACCGCTACTCGTGCTTTCTTCCAATTCCACAAGCTTAACCCTCCAACCTTCTCGGGAGGGAAAAATGCTATGGAAGCCCAATATTGGCTGGAAGCAATGGAAAAGATTTTCATTATAGTTCAGTGTACTGAAGAGAAAAAAGTCACTTTTGCCACTTATATGTTGAAGGGAGAATCAGAAAATTGGTGGAAAGGGGCAGAAGCTCATTTGCTCAGTGGGGACACCTATAGATTGGGAGCATTTCCAGATTGCCTTTCTTGATAGGTACTTTCCCACAACTATCAGGAAGAAGAAGGAAAGAGAATTCGCCCAACTTCAGTAGGGGAGTATGTCGGTTGCCGAGTATGTTGCAAAATTTGAAGAGTTAGCAAGGTACTCCTATCATGCACGGTATGCTCCAGACGAGGAGTGGAAGATATACCAGTTTGAGTGGGGTCTGAGGGCTGACATCAGAAATATTTTGGCTCAGACTAGATTCACCGAGTATGCTACCCTTGTGCAGCAAACCTATGTTGCTGAAGAGAACCTAAAATACATCGAAGAGGAAAGGCAGAGGAAATGGCTGAAGAATAGAAATGAAGGCAAATATTCCCAGCAACTGAAGGCAAGAGGGATTCTAAACAAGGGTAAACAAGTGCAGACTTCTAGTTCACCTAGAATGATGGGGTGCCCTGGGTGTGGCAAGAGCCACAAAGGGGAATGTTTGGCGAGCCAGGACATATGGTTTATCTGCAAGCAACCTAATCACTCATCCAAGAGCTGCTTAAATCTGAAGCAGAAAGGCGTTGCTATCCCAGGTAACCAAACCTCGGGGAGGGTCTTCACCATTAATAGTAAGGCTAAAGGTTCGGACAGTTTGATTACAGGTACGTGTTTTCTAAATTAGGAACCTTTGACTGTATTCTTCGACTCTGGTGCCACGATCTCTTTTATTTCTTGTGTGTGCACATCTTAATTTGTACGTTTCTCTTTTGCCAAACCCTTTGATTGTGTCTACCCCAACAGAGGGTAACATAAAGACTTCATTAGTTTGCAAGCATTGTCCTCTCATAATTTCTGGTAAGGTATTTCTAGTAAGTTTGATATGTTTACCTTTGAGAGGGTTAGATGTCATTCTAGGCATGGATTGACTTTCTACCAATCAAGTTATGTTAAACTGCCAGGAAAGGACTGTAACCTTTCCTTCTGCAACCTTAAATTATATAGGGTCCAATTCTCTTTTATTTGCAAGTGCATCCCAAGTAACTCAATGCCTAAAAAATAGGGACCAAGGATTTATTTTGTTACTTTCTAAAGCTGAAATCAATATCGCAACTATCCTTTTGTCAGTGAGTTTGAAGAAGTGTTTCCCGAGGATTAGGGTATTTCTAGTAAGTTTGATATGTTTACCTATGAAAGGACTGTAACCTTTCCTTCTGCAACCTTAAATTATATAGGGTCCAATTCTCTTTTATTTGCAAGTGTATCCCAAGTAACTCAATGCCTAAAAAATGGGGACCAAGGATTTATTTTGTTACTTCTAAAGCTGAAATCAATATCGTAACTATCCTTTTGTCAGTGAGTTTGAAGAAGTGTTTCCCGAGGATTAGGGTATTTCTAGTAAGTTTGATATGTTTACATATGAGAGGGTTAGATGTCATTCTAGGCATGGATTGACTTTGTACCAATCAAGTTATGTTAAACTGTTGGGAAAGGACTTAACCTTTCCTTCTGCAACCATAAATTGTATAGGGTCCAATTCTCTTTTATTTGCAAGTGTGTCCCAAGTAACTCAATGCCTAAAAAATGGGGACCAAGGATTTATTTTGTTACTTTCTTCAACTTCTAAAGCCGAAATCAATATCGCAACTATCCCTTTTGTCAGTAAGTTTGAAGATGTGTTTCTCGAGGATGTAGTTTCTTTACCTCCGAAAAGAGAGATAGAATTCTCCATCGAGTTGGTTCCAGGCACGAGACTGATATCTATTGCCCCATACCGGATGTCAGCTTTAGAGTTAAAAGAGTTAAAAAATTAGTTGGAGGACTTGATAGCTAAACAGTTTATCAGGCCTAATGCATCTGCTTGGGGTGCTCCGATTCTGTTAGTTAAGAAGAAAGATGGAAGTATTAGGCTTAGTGTGGATTACAAGAAACTCAAGAAGGTCACCATCAAGAACAAGTATCCACTTCCCATGATAGATGATGCAACACCCCTTCCCCGCTCTTTTTACGAGTTCTAGGCGTGTCACTCATAGGATGCTTCCTTGTACTTAAGGCCTAGATCATGGGTTCGAATACTTGTGGGATGCAAAAGAAATACCACATGGTGGTGGTAGATAGTCCTATGAATGACACACCTAGAACCCGTAAAAGGAGGGGGAGGGGTGTTACTTTTGTAATAGACTGGACACCCTCTTATACTACCAATCTGTAACTCATAGGACTATCTACCACCCCCATATGGTATTTTTTTGACTCCCCCACAAGGATTCGAACCCATGACCTGGGGTTTAAGTACATGAAAGCATCATTGTGTCTCATCAGCTGTAACAACCTGTATTTTCATTGTTTAAGTTTTACGCTTTTCTTTGCTTATTGTTGTGTATTTTTGAACTACAAGGATATTTTGGTCTTTTTCAAAATACGTAATTTGAGAAAATGGATTTTATATTTGAAACCTATTATATTTTAATAACTCATGGTACAATTTTCAGAAATTAATTTGGATGAAAACCGGGCAACGTTTTGGCCACCCGGGCAATATTTTACCCGCCGAAAAACCCTTTTTTGACCCACAAGTGAAAATTTTATTTTTTATTTTTCTTTTAATTAATTATGATTTTAGAGACAAAAATAATTATTTTATGATTTATTATTTGCCAACGTTAAGTTAAATCGCGTAAGTTTTCAAATGCGCTATAAAAACCTAAATACGTTTTTGTGACTTCAAAGAATTTTTCATTACGTAGTTTGTAACCTAGGAGACCCGTAAGTCTTCAAAAATGTGATAGAATGTTGTAGAGTATGTACAGTCGTTATAGATAAGCTTTAATTATAAATATCCTAAAAGTTTTTTAACTAATACCGAAATCATCCAAATGACTTAAAACCATGGTTAAGTTCATTTATGGTTAAGCTAACCAACCCACCCTTTTTCCCCTAAGAGCTGCGTAGCCCCCTCCCCATTGTCATCTTCCTCGAGTTTTTTTAGAGTGAGAAAGTGAGAGAGAAAGAAAGGTTTAGAGAGAAAAAGTCGTGATAACTTATTGATTTCTTCTTCGATCGTCAAATCGAAGGTAGATCCGTGATCCTTGACACTTCCTCTTCATCTTCTATTTCTAGCGATTTTCCTTTTCATCAAGTTTTCAAAATGGGTTTCATGGAGGTTTTCTGGAAAAATTGGTATAACTTTGTGTAGGTTTTGAATCAAGCTTTGAAACTTGAGATCTAGCCTTACCTTATCATTCTCTTCATCTTTTTTCTGTAATGGTTTTTCATTTTGAGCAAGTTTGAAAATGGGTCAAATAGTGACTTTTTGTGAAAAATGGTGACTAGTGATCTTTTTTTTTGAAAAACTTTGGATGTTGGACTTGGATTTGATCACTACACCATAACCCTAACCCTTAGTGAAGAGGAAAGAATTTGAAAAACAACCCCTTCCCTATTATTTAGTGTTGGCCGAACCCTAAAGGGTGTATTTAGGAAATGATCTTTGATTTTTAAGTTGTGTTTTGGTGTTTATATGTGTTATTTAGGTAATTTGGTTGTTTGGTAAACTTGTGTTGGAGATTTGAGAAATGGGGCAGTTTTAAGGTAAGGGAAATTTTTCTGGAGTTTTGAAAAAGCATAACTGTTTATGTGTTGATGTGTTTGTGTGGGTTTTATTGTGGATCGAACTCTTTAACGTGAGTTTGATCGAGCATTTATGAAGATTGGTTACATGTTGTTATTTGTGGATTTTGAAGCATAACTTGTGTTGGTATTTCTTTATGGCTTTTAAAAGGATTTTGATTGTGTGAAGGTTATGTGATGTTGATTTAATTATATCCGATTGTTAGTTGGTTTGACGGCATAGTTAGACTATGGCCTGATGCGAATTGTTTTGATGTTGTAACATGTTTTCCGACCACTTTAAAACGTGGGGATTTGCTTGTAAATACAAACGAGTCATAGCAAATTTTCTGCAAATGGTTATGCTTGAAAGTGGTTGTGTGAATGAGTCTTGATACACTGTTGTATTTATGCATTGCATGGACATGACAAATTATTGTCAGTTGAGCTTTATGTCTATGGACCTGACAAATTACTGTCAGCTGGCTTTTAAGCTGTTTTCATGCATGTTGCATGGAAAATTATCATTGGGAGATTATCATTGAGATATTATCATTTATATGTTATCATTGGGAATTATCATTGGGAGATCACCAAGCCATGAAGATATTTATTGTTGTGTTATATTGCTGGAAATGTTATAATTATATGTCTGTGTATATGTTATTATTTTCTTTCCACTTACGCAAGTATCGCGATGAAACTCGTGAAATGAGATTTTCACCATTTCTATGTGTTTCTTGTGTTTTCTTTTACCTCGGTGGACCTATAGCAAAAGAAGAGCTTGGCCCAGGTGGTTACAATTGGAGGAACGGGTGGGAATTTTATGCTAGAGAGGTTGCTGAGTCTGATTAGAATATAGGGATTATCAAGAGATGGTCTGGAGTCTCCTTTTGTATTTTGAGTTAACACGACCAGTGGTATATGTTTCAGTAAATTATGTGTGTAACTATTATGTTCCAACTTTGCAAAAAATTTGATAATGTATAATTATGTGTAATTATGTGATATAAGTATGGTTTATGTTTGTGTATGTTGAGGTTTTAAATTTTCTCAGTATTTTAATGAATATATTATTATAAATTCATGTAGCCCTGTTAGGGTGTTACCCCAGGAGTCCACGTCTGGCAACATAGGCTATGTTGATGACTAGGTGTCCACGCCTGACAACATGGCAAGTCTTTTTTTTTTTTTTAAAATTGAGTTAGGATGATTTAAGCGAGTGGTACGATTTTAATGACTGAAGTTTTGTAGCAAGTTGAATAAATTCTAGAATTTGAGTGACCCACTGGGTTGATTCTCATTAGGTTATTTATGTTTTCAGATAAGAAGGTGTAGTCATCGCTTGGACATAGATGTTTTGTCAAGCTTTGAAGAAAATATCTATATTGCATATTTTGAGACTTGCTTAGTATTATGTAATATGTTGGCTTTCGTTTTTGGATTTGTGAACGAAGTCAATTACTATTTTTAAATTTTTATCCTATGTATGCATTATCTTATCCGATGTATTTATGGTGTGATCCTTATTTATAAAGAATCTATCTTCCTGTTATCGACTCTTGTGATGCGTTATGTTAGGAGCTAGTAAGTAACATAGAGTATGACAATTTTTAAGACAGAAAAACTCTTGAAACTCCGAAGAATGAATTGAAATAGAAAACCGTGCCATTGCCTATTTACTTGGGTGATTGAGAAATGGACGAAAAGTTAATTAAGTTGACGAAAAATAAATTCTCTATTAAGCATACATTTCACATAATGCTTAATGTTGAGTTTATGCTCGATTCAGTGTTGAGAGTATTGTCGGTCAAGGTCATTAAGACCTTTGGGGCATCCATGTGCGGAATCCCACGTGTAACAAGAAGGTAGCAACCTGAGGCGTGGTAAGCCACAACCTAGCACGATGCGATCCCGACGAGACACTGCGTACTCATGATCGGGACTGGTGTTCCAGAGTAGTTGGACCAGGAGTCCTAAAATATGTGATCGTGCTGATTTATAAGTTTTTTTTGAGTTGATTGTGTTATGGGGCACAATGATTGTATCGCAACTTTCAAAGTCGAGAATCTCCATGGAGTAGAAAGAGAGTCTAAATCACATGCACTGCATTGAGCATCTCGTGGCACCATTGATATGATTTCTTTGAGTATGATAGTATTATGATTAAATGCTACTCTCTTGTCTCAATTATAAGTAACAAAAACCTCATATTTTTTTGTTTTAAATATAAGTAAATCTAACCAATTTTATACTAATATTCCTAAAATACCCCTATTAAAATACTCTAATTGTTACTGTGAAGTATCGAAAAAATAAAAAGCAGTTTAAAGCTACCAATTGTTCCTCGTTGCTCTTAGAGGTGGCAAACTCGTCCATTTATTCATCATCCATCCAATTCCATCCGTAAAGAAATCTATCTAATTCATTCATTACATACAAAAAAACTAAATAGATTAGGTCCAATCCATCTATTTAATTTAATAGATAGTTAGTCATTCATCCACTATTTTTCTAAATCTATTGGATTACACTAAGAGGTAGCAAATGGATAGAATGGATAATTTTTTAATTGATCAAAAAAAATTATTTTTAATCATAAAAAATTATTTTAGTTACTTAAAATATTTTTAATGATAAAAAATATTTTATTCTCTCTCTCCTCCATCCCCCTCTCTCTCCCTCCCCTCTCTCCTGTTCACAGTTCGATTTATGTTTCCGTCTCCATCGGGAACCGTTTCTTGGGATAATCGCGAGCGTGTTTTGATTTGGTAGATATGTCAAGCTCACTGTACTGTTTACGGTGTGTCCACTTCAGCTTTTACGGTCTTGCTTTATTGCAGCCGTTTCACGCTTTTTTTTTTTCCAAAAAAAAAAACTCCTCTAGGTTTTCTTAGCTTTTTAATTCGAACCGAGTTAATTCTTGTTAATCTATTGAGAAGAGAGAGAGAGAGGGGAGGGCGGGAAGAGAGAGGAGAGAGAGGGGAGGGAGAGAGACGAAAGAGAGATGGGAGGGATAGGAAAGAGAGAGGGGAGTAAAATATTTTTAATTAAAATATTTTTTATGATTAAAAATATATTTTATGATTAAAAATATTTTTTGTGAATGGATTGGATATCCATCCATAAGAAATTTGTTAATGGATGGATTAGATGGTTTTTTTAAATGAATGATAGATGAATTAGATTTTCTTGATGAAATTTTAGTGGATGGTAAATAGATAAATAGATTTTTTCAATCCATCCATTAGGATCCATAAGGAAATCCATCCAATCTATCCATTTTGCCACCCCTAGATGCTCTCTGCCATTCACTAAAAGCAGCGCCAGCATAGGGGCAATTTTATTGAAAGTAACAATTCCTTAATTAGTGTGCTTTTTTTTTTTGCTAATATTGAAAACCAGAGGGAGTATATCATGATCCACGTGGATATTCCTATGGTATATCTACATGTACGTGTCTATGTACTAAGTACTCCATCTGACCCTTATTATAAGAAATAAAACTCTAATTCACGTAAACCAAGAAAATAAATTGAAAATAACTTTTTTTTTCTAATTAATATTCTTAAATACTTATTTTTTTCAAAAATATCCCTTTTATGAACCAACCTACTTACATAGGAAATAGATTATCTCATTAATATAAGTCTCACTATAAAAGAGGGTATAAATAAAAATTAGGCATTTAATGCACTTGAAAATTGACGTTTTTTCTTATAATTAGGACAAAGAAAATAGATTCTTTTATTTCTTATAAAAAAGACAGGAGGGAGTATTATTTTCGATTATTTCGACAATGCAATGATTGATTTCCTCAATGACGATGGATGATGAACGCTTGTGGGGTTTCAATTTTACATTAATATACATGGTAACAAAAACTGGGCCGGACCGGCCGGTCTAATCGGTTGGATCGGGAACCGGGCCATGGTCCAGTCTGGGTGATCCTCTTGGACCGGCTGGCAGAGAACCGGCCTGAACCAGCCAAAACCGGCCGGTTCAGGGTCGAACCGGTTCGTCTTTTTTTTTTGAAAATTTTTAATTACCTTTATTAGTTGAAAAAATCAGTTTTTGGTCTTAACAAAGCTTAAACCCCTGTCCTCAAAACCATAACAAGCCATCTTACCACTAGGCTATATGTTATTTTGTGTATAAATTGAAATATTATCTATATATTATCTATTTTTTAATATATATATATATATATAAAACAATATTTTATTAATATTTTATTAAAACCGATTCGACCCCAATTCGACCCTAGTCCAACCTAAAAATCCTGAACCCTGGCTCTCTCCTGTTCAATGTCCGGTCCGGTTTTAATTACCTTGTTAATATATCAAAATTATGTATTAGCTACTCCTTTTGAGAAATGACAAAGCACCAGGATATAACAGCAAGAGAATGCGAGTCTCGTCTTCAAATATAACAATATACAATTTGTAATCCGAGATATTTGATGCAATCACAAAAATGCTCTTTGTCATTTCTTAAGACTTCCATTCTTTTTCTGCCATTAGTATATTCCACATATGTGAATTACCAATCCCAGTTTCTTTTGTGTCTCTATATTAGATATTGGAAATTAGCAATGTCGCATTAATAGCTCTCTGCTGAGAATTAACTCAATTAAGTCCATGTAATCCCTCAATTAAGTGCATAACGAAAGGAAAAGAAAACAAAAGATAACAATTGCTGCTCCAATGAAGTGTCCAAGAGTCAACAATCTTATAATTGTGTCTCTATATTAGATATTGGAAATTAGCAATGTCGCATTAATAGCTCTCTGCTGAGAATTAACTCAATTAAGTCCATGTAATCCCTCAATTAAGTGCATATAGAAAGGAAAACAAAACAAAAGATAACAATTGCTGCTCCAATGAAGTGTGTCCAAGGGTCAACAATCTTATAATGATAGTTCATCCTTCACACGGAACATATATAAATTGAAAATTAAGATACAAAATGCTTAGAATAATAGTAGGACAGTTCTAGCACCAAAAAAAAAAAAAAATAGGACAGTTCTAATATATCTACTAGATAGTAGATTCAAATTATTCAAGCACATACATAGCAATTACTCTCTCCCTTCCTTTTTACATGTCGTTTAAGATTGTTTTACACAAACCAAGATAACCAATAAATTTTTGTTGTTTTTTATAAAATTATTAGTCTTTTTCGATGTGATACCCTTAACTTTTCATTTCTCCTTTGTACATATTTCTCTCTCTATAATAAATAGTTAATGGTATATTTGGCAAATAAATAGTTAATGTGACCTTGAACTTTGAAAATCACAAGTAATTAGAAACAAAATTTCTCTAAAAAATCGACATGTAAAAAGGAACGGAGGGAGTAGAATTTAGAGGAGCACCAGTGCAGGAACTTGTTCAGTTCCATGTCACTTTTCTCTCTGAATCTGGTATTTGGATCCTCAACAAAAAGCCATTTGAAGAGAGAAGTGACCAAATTTTACCCAGCTGTAGAACCCCCTAGGAAATATTTAACCCTTGACAGTACATAATTTACAGGGAATGAATGACAAACATGGAAAACAGAGAGAAAATTTTATTCAGAAATCAATAAAAGCTCTTTTTTGGGTGTATCTCTTTGACCTCTTCCAACAAATGTTCTTCCATACACATGCTTTAGCTTTAGGGACTCAATTATCTACCAACCGTACCGCACATGTTGGTATAAAAGCTCATATTTAACAGTGTAAGTACTTGATGTCAAAAGTTCAAAACCTTACCTCTAGAAATTCAAGTTCCTTTAACTCTATCCGAAGGAATTTCACTAGTCATAAACAACTCCAGGTTACTGACAATTAAAAAAAGAATACAAATATAATGAAAACGATTTTTCGGTGATGCAAACAATTATTGTTTATCTGTTGCAGATGCTCCTTGGTCAAAATCTGAAAATCTCATGCCAACTTGCGTTGAAAGCCTCATGAATTTCTCAGCACATCTGAGAACACAAGTTTCCTCTTGCTTGTTCAGGGATTTCCGATAGAATGTACTGACACAATCCTTGAAACATCTCTCCACTAATGAATTATACAACCTAAGACTGCAATTTTGTTGGAACAGAGAATAAATCAAAAAAGCATCCACCTTATGCTACTAGGCCGAATATAACTTCAACATTAACATCCTTGCAACTGTCAGCTCTAGACTGAAAAATAAGTATAGTGCTTTTATAAATGTAAATTTCAAATTAAACTCTAATAAATTACATAAGTGATAATGTATTATGTAAATTCATCATAAACAAGCATATAAGTAAGTTCAAAGTTCTTAACAAACGCAGTTCTTGTTACTGGTAGTTAAGTTAGTTAAGTTAGTTATTAGTTAATAGTTAATTCTTAAGGAGAGAACGCATATTTCTTATTACTGAATTGAAGAATTGAAGAATGAATTACAATTACAAACAGTGTTCCTACTTCCTTATATACAGTGTTTTGGAATGGAAATGAAAGAGTAGTTAGTAACAAACTAACTAACAGTAATAATTAGCGATTAACTAATAACTAACTTAACTACCGGTAATAGTTCTAAAGTATCCAATCAGTGGATTATACTGTCAACCAAAATTATCAGTTAACATGTTAAGGCCAATTTTCAGCCAAAGCTACTGCAACAGAACATTTATCCAAGTCCTCAAAGTTACAACTTATCACTAGATTCACTACTCCCAAGATAATATAGTATCAATTCTGAAATTCGATAGTGATTAGTGAATAAATCCATTTGACATAGAAACTAAGCATGAATTTGTCAAAATGCAAATTATCATTAACCAGAAACACAATACAGAGAACTATACATATTCGAAGTTCAGAAATTCATATATTTTCTTCTCCTCATCAGAATGTACTCATTATATGTATACATGATCTCAACATCAATCTCCTCAATTAAACTATCATAAAAAGTTGAAAACCCAATAAATTGAAAATACAACCCAATATTTAGTTGCCAATTAGTATCACCACATTCCAAATCATTCTTAACATATTGTAGATATGAGAAACAATGGAACCCACATTCAAAGTAATCCCTACTAAGAGGCAAAACCTGAATCATTTCCAGTAAACAATATTTCCATAGATATATAATCAGATCCCCAATCTAGCATTTAATTTCTCTTTCAACTTAAGAGAACTCATAATAAATTTGAAAATCGCAATACAACTCACAAGTAAACAATTAAGAGCGTAGAAAACATAGAGTTTAAAAAATTAAAGGGAAAAAAAATTGTAAACATACCTATCTCGGGTTTGGAGCTTGTCTATCATGGCCGGCATTCTTTGCTTAACTTCCTCAGGAAGATTATCCAGGTCTGGAAAAATGTTCTTATCCATTTTCAATTAAAATTCAAAACAATAAAAGAGAAGAAAAGAAGACAGTTACAGTGGTTTAAAGTCTTTTCAAGGGTTTTAGGATTGTGCCAAAAACAGAAAAAAGAAGTGTGTGCTTAAACCCTAAAACACCGCAATAAAACTGAACTATGCCTTAAACCAGTGTTTCGTTTGGGTCGGGTTGACCGATCAATCCGAACAACCCAACTGAACTAACGGGTAATTGTGGGTAAGATTAAATTGGGTTAACCGGGATTTCCAAATCAACCCGTTAATAGTGAATATTAAGGCCCCCCCCCCCCCGGACTGTGACCAATGTTTTTAGAATTGGTTTGTTGTTGAATCACTGAAAAAACGGTCGTTCGTGGTCTTCTAATTTATATATAATAATTTGGTAAACATACGTAACTTGGATAACTTTTTTTGGTCTTAGATAAATTGGATATTATTCATTATGTAATCATATGGTTAACATTTTACTTATATTTTGAAAAGTATATTATGCATTGAATTAAAGTTTTTTTTTGTTGGGACCCATCCTGATTAGCCACTTTGTAGCCGAATGGGCTAACCAGAGTATCCCCACGACTTTGGTCCTTTGGACCGCGATTATGGATTAATCTCTGGTTCGGGGGTCAGGTCACAGCTTAAGGCTCATCTCCCCTCCCAAAGAATGCGTTCGGTGGGAATCGAACCTATGGTCCTCCCCCACAAATTCAGCGCTGCTTAACCAACTGAGCAACACCCATTTGGTAAAGTTATTTGATGAAGTATCAAATATTTTTAAAATTTTATCAAATTTTATAGAATTAATACTCAATAGAAACTTAGAAACTTATAATTTGATGGTTCGATTGTTGAAATTCAATATCTATGGAGAGTTATTAAGCGGAGTAACTCAAACAAGAGTTACACCTAGAGTCATTTGATCATATATAATCTAATAATATATTTAAGTTCAGCAACAAATATAATATACATTCATGAATATAATATACATTCATGAATTTAATTTTATATTATATAATTTTATTCTAAATATATTTTCATCATTTGTTATATAATATTAATAATTTTATTTATGATAAAACATTTGCTATAGCTAAACCAAAAACGCACTATTAAGATAATAGTACTTGCTTTGCTCCCATTTTCTAGTGGGCCATAAATTGGTCTGGACCCTTCTCCACTAGTCCAAGATACTGACTCCTCTAGTCTAGTGCGGTTAAGAGTGGCAGAGGAGGATACGTGCACAGACACTCTGATGATTAATTCACATTTTGGAGCTTGGGTATGTTTAAGTGAATGAAACTGTACTCATACCTTGTTTGTTCGTTGCTCTCCTTTTGTAGGAGAGATGCTAGGGTTCATTCTCCTTCCCTCGATTCGCTTGTGGTCAATTGTGGGGATAAGCCCCTTGTAGTAAGGCAGTGCACAGGATATGTTTGGTTCCATCCAGGCAGTTGATAAGGACTAGGTACATGCCTGCTCAAAGAGTACGATTTGCCTCCCACATCCTGCCTTTAGAAGATCTCCTTGATAGGGGATTTTCTTCATAGGCTGTTGGGCCCCGCTTAGGGCCCAATTAGTATGTCGAGTCTGAGTGTCCTATAGAATAGTCTTAGTGTAAAGTGAAACATAATATTACGTTGGAATGCTTTCCCCCAACTGGTACTATGTTGTTGTTTGCTTATAAGCACCTTATACCTCAGTGTCGAGGTGCCACCTGTTCCTCGTAGCTTTTGTGCTTGATATCTTTGAATTTGCTTTATTAAAGCTTGGGCCTCTATTCGCATCTGGGTGACAATGGACCCTATAGCGAACATTGATTTGTAATAACTCTCATTGGATTCCTTATTAATATTGCGCTGGTTGATTTGCATATCCGCTCAAGGCTCAGATACGTTTCCTTCATTGATTTTTTCTTTTTGGCCTTCTTTGTGACAAATTACTATTCTCATGCTTTGTAATGGTACATGTGGTTGCTCTTTTTCCAATGTACGGAAGCCTTTCCCATCTAATCACATCTTTGGGTGGCGTTTTCCACCCCATAAATGCTGAATTTATGAGAATTTATTTTGCTTGGGCAATTCCCACATAACATTCATTTTTTCTGCCAACAAATGAGTATTTCTTCCTTCACCAGGCATCCATCACTTTCTTAGATGTTCTCTTTGATGCCTTTTTTTTTTCATCCTTTCGTTGCTCTTCATTTCTCCCTTATTCCTAGGATGGCCCTATGGAAAGTGCACTTATTGAAACGTTCTTTGCATAGATGTAGCCACACCACCAGTGGTCGGTGGCTCCATAACCCTCGGATTTACCTTATTGCCCAAATAGGGGCCCTTTGTTCTCCCCTTGTGACGTCCCCTAGTTTATTTATTAAGCCATTATTAAGTGAAGCTACCCAATATTTCCCGGGTGCATTTAACATTATCTTTCTATTTAACTTATTATAATATAATACTCTGATACCGTTATAATATACGTTTATAGCGGATAGGTGGAAAATACTTCATAAAAATATACATTTTTAGTGTGTCGGTGTATAACAAATCCTCCATTGACCTGTTATATGTAACACCCCATCTCGACACGACGTTATTTTATTCAAATAATAATAATACACACGTATAAAACAACACCATATTATTTATTTCTTATATCAGAGTACGCAAAGCATGGCACATACACACACGCGCGTGCGTACACACACACACACATATATATACCACACCCACAAGGGGTGACAAAACATAGGACACACTGGCTGATAACTCTTAGAAATAAGAGTTATTTAACCTTTATAAGCTTGAATATTGCAAGTTCAAAGAGTGTTTATGATGTCTTAAGCTTGCTTTAAGAGAAATTTGGGGAATGAAATGGTTTAATTCATGAAAGCAGTTGATTATGGCACTTTAGGGGCATTTTGGTGTGATTAATATGTTGTCTTAGTGTGCAAGAAAAGCAGGAAAATGCTGCAAAAAATGCTTTGGGAGCTATAACACCTGGGCATGACCAAAGATAATTCACTGCCAGCTGGAAAATGAGAATTAAATGGAATTGGACTCAGTTATTTTGACAGGGGTGAAAACCCACGTAAACCATGAGCCTTTGAGTTAGGAATGAGACACCCCATGTTCCATTTATAATATTACCATTTTTAAAATACGCATAATATAATAATATATCAGAGTACATCAGAAGAAAAACATATATATCATTATATAAAGTGTTTGTATACACAAGCAGGGTTCCCTCCTACGAACCACCAAAAGAATAATATACAACAGTACATGAACCCGTGAGGGTATACAAAAATCATCATTGTCTATCAAAAGTACATAAAAGTCCTAACGAGAGATTGTTGTCGGGTTGTGGCATCAATTGTCCCGTGGCGGAGGCCTAGGTGGGGTCAAGTCACAGTCGACACGTGGCGCTTGGGCTGTTACGGTTAAGTAGAAAGGGTTGCGCCTTGACTAACAGCTATAGCTTTTGGCCTAGTGGTAAGCGCTCGATCCAACAATTGGTATCAGAGCCAAGGTCACGTGTTCGATTCCCAGTAGGAGCAATTATTGAGGGGGAGATTGTTGCTGGGTTGTGGCATCCACTACAACAAATTCTACAAAAGATGGCGCTACTTTAAGCAGCGCTTAAAATAAAAAACGCTACTTTATGTCATACCTAAACAATAAACAGCGCTTACAACAATAAGCGCTAATGTTTAGTTTTCACAATAATCAGCGCTTAGTCCTTTAAGCGCTGTTTTATCTCTAAATACTAAAAAATGAACTGACACAATAATCAGCGCTTCAAATATCAAGCGCTGTTTTTGGTCATATGAACAATAAACAGCGCTTTATAGTAGTAAACGTTGTTTTTGGTGAAACAATAATCAGCGCTTTTAGACTTAAGCGCTGTTTTTGGTCAATATATTAAATACATTTCCCTCCTCTCTCATTTCGTGGAAGCACTGTTCTCTCTATCTCGTAACTCTCTCTATCTCGCAAACTCATCCGCTCGGCCTCCGCCGTCCCCCTCGCCTCCATCTCCCAAGTCCCGACGTGCTTCTTCCTCAACGAGATCGTGTGCTTCTTCCCCTCACCTGAAATCCAAAAGCAGCCGGCAGTGCTCGGCCTCCGTCGTCCCCCTCGCCTCCATCTCCTAACTCCTGTTTGCGTCCATTTCCAGGTATCGCCACTGTCTCCATTTTCTATCTCGATTCCACATTGGTTTCTGTTAGTGGTTCGTTAGTTTTTGGTCTCTGTTCGATTTTGTTTGATTTTGTTCGCCACTGTTGTCCCATTGCTGTCAATGGTGTTTGGTTACCGTGGCAAAGAATGCAAGTGTTGGCTAGAAACAAGGAAGATTGAGTATAGAAGAGATAAATTAGAAGTGTTAAAGATGCTTGGAATCAGTTTGTTAAAATGTACAGTTTGTAAATATATATGCATATCAGATGGGAATCAATGGAAAAATGTACATCCCAGTTTGGAAAATGTACACTTGCATGCAGGAGAAAGGTTTTTTTTCAAAAGTTATGTGAATAACATAGATTATGGAAAAGTAAAAGAACAAATAAAAAAGAATGGAAGAGTAAAACTGAAGTAAATTTCGTTTAATTTTGATGTTTCTGGTTCTAGATATTTGAATGCCTTTAATTTTGGGTTTAGAAATTAATATTGCTGTAAGTTCTAATTATGATCCAACTTTGTCGTGGTTAGCAGTTGTGGAACCTGTTTTTGGTTTTTTTTTTTGAACAATGAATTTTGGAATGTTACAGGTATTGTATATATTTTGGAATCTCCATATTTTAGGGGAGACTCTGCCAAAATTTTGTTAGAATTTTGATCTAGTCTGTGTGTTGATTTTAAGAGCAGTGATAGTTTTAGTCTTGCTTTATTTAAATGGGCTTTTTCTGTTGTTTTACCTCTCAATCCATAGGTAAAATATGGATCGAAAGTGGATGTCTGCCAATCGTTTGTCGAAGGAATATAAGGATGGAGTGAAAGATTTTATTGGGTTTGTAGTTGGGCATACAACAGACCATAGTAGAATCATATGTCCTTGTTTAAGTTGTTGTTATACAAACAAAATTAGTGTTCGGGAATTGGAATGACATTTAGTGAGCAATGGGATTGATCAAACTTATACCTGTTGGACAAAGCACGGTGAGACAAGAGGTGAATCTTCTAATATGGGGAATAGTGGGAGATATGCGTCAGAGGACACCGCTACAAACACATATGATGGTGACCATTTTGAAGATATGGCAAATGCGGTTGAAGAAGATCTTCGTGATTGTCCTCAAATGTTTGAGAAGTTGATGAGTGATGCGGAGATGCCGTTATATGAGGGTTGTACTAAATTCACAAGATTGTCGGCAATGTTAAAGTTGTTTAACTTGAAGTCGGGCAATGGATGGACTGATAAGAGTTTTACGGACTTACTCACACTGTTGAAAGATATGTTGCCTAATAATAATGTGCTTCCTAGTAGGACATATGAGGCTAAACAAATGTTACGCTCTATTGGCATGAGCTATGAGAAGATACATGCTTGTCGTAACGATTGCATTTTATTTCGTAATGAATATGCATCGTTAAAGTCGTGTCCAAAATGTGAAGCCTCACGGTATAAGAAGGAAAATTCGGCTCCAGAGAAGGTATTGTGGTATTTTCCCATAATTCCCAGATTTAGGCGTATGTACCGTAGTTCAGAAGATGCAAGAAACCCGACATGGCAGGAGGATGAAAGGATGCAAAATGGCAAGCTACGGCACCGTGATTCTCCTCAATGGAAAAAAATTGATATTGATTATCCTGATTTTGGGAATGAACCAAGAAACTTACGACTTGCATTGTCTACTGATGGATTTAATCCACATGGTGTTCAAAGTAGCTCTCACAGTACATGGCCTGTGATTTTGGTGATTTATAACCTACCTCCATGGCTATGCATGAAGCGAAAATATATGATGTTGTCTTTGTTAATTTCTGGGCCGAAACAACCAGGAAATGATATCGATGTATATTTGGTTCCTTTAATTGAAGATTTGAAGCAAATGTGGGAGACAGGTGTGGTGGTGTATGATAGGTATAGAGAAGAAAGTTTCACCTTGAGGGCTATGATTTTCGGCACAATTAATGATTTTCCAGCATATGGTAATCTGTCGGGATATAGTACCAAAAGTCAGTGTGCATGCCCTATATGTGAAGATAGTACAGATTGGATTCGGTTGGAACATGGTAGGAAGAATGTCTTTCTTGGGCATCGCAGATTTTTGCATCCAAATCATCATTATCGGTCATGGAGAAAGGCATTCAATGGGAATACAGAAGAACGTAGAGCTCCTTTGCCTCTCGGCACACATTTGTTTGAAAAAGTAAAAGATTTGAATATTAAATTCGGTAAACCTTTTGCAGGAGACCTTGCCACACGAGGGTGGAAGAAAAGGTCGATTTTCTTTGAGTTACCATATTGGAAATCATTATACGTAAGACATTTCATTGATGTGATGCATGTTGAAAAAAATATTTTTGATAGTCTCAGTGGTACCTTACTTAATGTGCCCGAGAATAGTAAAGATGGTATCAATGCAAGGCTGGACTTGGTTAGTATGGGATTGAGACGAGAGTTGGGACCGGTAAAGAAAGGGAAACGTCGTACATATCTACCTCCGGCCGCTCATACTCTATCTAGAAAAGAGAAAAGAGATTTTTGTAAGTTTCTTGATGGAGTTAAGATTCCAGAGGGGTACTCTTCAAACATTAAGAACCTCGTATCGATGAAAGATCTCAAGTTAAAGGGTCTAAAGTCTCATGATTTTCATGTTCTTATGGAGAATTTGCTACCCATAGCTATACGATCTATTTTGCCCGACAAAGTGCGGAATACCTTAAGTAAACTTTGTTTCTTCTTTAAGGCAATTTGTAGTAGAGTGATTGACCCTGGAAAGTTGCCAGCCTTGCAAAATGAAATTATTCTGACTTTGTGTGAGCTTGAGATGTATTTCCCGCCTTCATTCTTTGACATAATGATTCATCTGACAGTTCATCTGGTTAGGGAGACACAATTGTGTGGGCGGCCACATGAGATGGATGTACCCGTTTGAGCGTTACATGAAGATATTAAAAGGGTATGTGAAAACCGATCACGACTGCAGGGTTGTATTGTTGAACGGTATATAGTCGAAGAAGTCATGAATTGCATGCAAGTATCTATCTGATATTGAACATTCTATAGGGCTGCCGCGGTCTCGTCACACAGGAAGAAGTGCAGGGGAGGGGATTACTAGACTTGAAATATTGACTATATCAAGGAAAGAATGGGAACAAGCACACTTATATGTTTTACGCAACGCCGATGAAGTTGAGTCATATGTTGTAAAACACAAGGACATACTTAAGAGCTTGTACCCAAATAAGAGTCAAAATTGGTTAACAACAGAACACAATCAGTGTTTTATAAAATGGCTGAAAGAATACATTTCTGCAGAGTTTATTGCAAATCCTAGCTCGGTTTCAGAAAGATTGAGATGGTTAGCTAAAGGTCCAGATATACATGTTAGTTCTTACACCGGTTATCTGATGAACGGGTACACTTTTTATACAAAAGTACATGATGATCGGAGGAGAATACAAAATAGTGGGGTGACTCTTGTAGCTGAAGCTATGCATATATCAAGTGCTAAAGACAGAAACCCCATATATGCGAATATGTCATACTTCGGGGTCATTGAACACATATGGGAGTTGGATTATAGGATGTTTCGAGTGCCTGTGTTCCAATGCAAGTGGGTTGAGAATAACAACGGTGTACAAATGGATGAGTTGGGGTTCATGCGGGTGAATTTTAATAAGTTGAGATATAAGGATGAGCCCTTTATTTTAGCATCGCAAGCTCAACAAGTGTTCTATGTCACCGATCCAACTGATATGAATTGGTTCATTGTTCTATTGAATAACAAAAAAATTGTTAGTGAGATTGATGATGAAGCACATGAATATGCTGACATTGAGGATGACCCTTTCTTCGGGACATCACAATCATTGTTTGGGGAGAGTACACCTATAGAGGATGATGTGTATATTAGAAATGATCATAATGAAGGGCTTTGGATCAATCCATTATTTCATAAGGGATGCGCAAATCTCAATAAAACGAGAAAAAGGAAAAGAGTTGCTTAAATGAACATGTATGTAGTGAATGCTATTTAATTTTTATTAATTTATTGATCAATTAAATGTGTATACATTGATTTCTCTATTAATTTTTATTAATAACTTATGTGTATAATTTTTTTTGCAGGTAAATGGCATCTGAAGGTGATGATAGTGCTCTCGAGGCCCCCCAAAAGGGGACGACGTCCCGTGGACCGACTTTTAAGAAGAAACTCATCCGCGAGAGGAGTAAAGGAGTTGCAAAACGTGTGGTAAGATACTTATCGATTAATCTAATTAATTATTTCATTTTTTTTAGTTGAGTATCTAAATTTGTACACTAATACTATTTTTTATAGGTTATATGGAATGCTAGGGGTCAACCAATTGGTGAAAATGTTAATGACTTTATTCAATTCATTGGGGCCACAGTGCGAAAGACGGTCCCAATTAGCCGCGATAATTGGAAGGATAAGGATCCACTTTTGAAGGAGCTAAAAGATGAGATATGGACTGAGATACAGGTATATAAAAATGGGATTAATTAACATTGGTTAGTTGTATTGTTTTTTAATTAATCTAAACATACTTATAGTCTACCATTTTGTTTATAATATTTTTGCAGAAGCATTTTGATGTTGATGAGACCCGAAAGGATATTACACTTAGGTTAGCTGGAAGATCACACCGGAATTTCCGAACTGTGTTAGTGAACAAGTGGTTGAGAGACAAACACGGGAACATCAGACATCAGCCTCCAGCAAAATATGCATCGTTCATAGAACAGGATGATTGGAGCGCTTTTGTAAGAAAACGCACAGAAGATGAAGAATATATAGTATATACAATAATATTTATAACTTTTATATATGACGTTAAACCATGCATTAATATATTCTTATGTTTTTATGTAGAGAAAAAGCAATGAAAATCGGCAAAGAGCGTCAAATCCTCCATACCCTTATAGAGGAGGGGTTAAAGGGTATCCCCGCATTGAGGAAGAAATGGTATGTACAATATCTTTAATTATAACTTGTTTTAACGCATCTCTTGGTATGTACAATTTCTTTCGTAGTTTCTCTCAATTTGTTTGTTCATATGTACAGCTGTTGGAGTCAGGAGAAGATGCAACTTCTCAATCCATTGATCGATCTTGTTTGTGGATAGAAGCCCGGCGAAACAAGAAGGGTGAGATTGAACATCTTCCCACTAGAGAAGTGGCTGACAAAATTGTAAGTATGATAACATTAATTAACGTTTAAATTTGTGACAATGATATTATTTAATAATATTTAATAATATTTGTGTCTCGTAGAATGAACTGTCAATGTCTATGTCAGATTTGTCTGGTCAAGACATCCTTTCCCAAGCCATACCCACCAAGGAGTATCCTGGTCGGGTAAGAGGCATGGGATTTGGTGTCTCCCAGGGCGCTATCTTTGGATCACAGAAGCGCGTAAGACGCCATGCTGATGCTAGTGAAACAGAAGAATTGAGGAGAATGGTAACTCAGCTATACCAAAAAGTTCAGGAATTGGAAGATAGCAAGAAGGATAAGGATGAAGTGGAGAGGAACGAGCATCAGTCACCTATCCCTAACCCAAAGAGTGTTAGAGATAGTTGCACTATTGTGAGTCCCGAGGTAATAATCGTTACATTTCTTTTTATACTTTGTCACCTAAGTATTCAATGATTTAACATATTAATATTTCGTTTATCATTGGTTTAGGGCATTTATGAGTGCAGTCTATATTTGACAAGCCCAACGCAACGAATGGTCGGTAAGGGAATGTTGTATAATGAACCAGGTGTGTTACTACACAACCTACCCTTACTTCCTAATCATGTAAAGGTTAGAGTTGACGTTGCACTTGAGGGAGATACACTATTGCCTGTACCACTGGAGGCGGCAGATGTGATGACAGTGGAACAGGTAATAGGAACCTATGTGGCATGGCCAAACCACCTCGTAGTTACAAGTGATATGGTACATATATATTAAAGTATATGTTTCACTATCATATACTGCATATATTTATTAAATTAGGTGATCACTCACTAACTAATCAATATATTGGAATGCAAAATATGTAGGTATCCCCAACATCCAAAGCCAAGGACAAAGGCAAGGGCAAGCTGCCTATAGCTAGCAAGAGTGTTGGCAAGCAGCCAATAAATGGGTCATTCACATCTCCAGTGAAGAAGGTCATGGTATCTCAGCCTCCTACAGCTCCTGCTACAGATTTTACAATTTATCTTAGAGTCCATGTGGCAACAAAGATGGAGGCGGTAGATACCATTAAAGTACCAATGGATGAATCAATTTTGGGTTATGAGCACGACCTAAGAGCTGGTGTTGATGGTGCACTTCAAGAAATTCTTAATGACAACCTATGGTTAAGTGAAACTGTTATTAGTGTATATCTCAGGTACTGCATTAAATTTTAAAGTATCCAATGTTTTTTTATTTTTTCAACTAAATATTTATGTTATTGTTAATGCATTAATTTGTATGCATGTTTTAATTTAAGGTACTTGTATCAAGAGATATTGATCCCACAAGAACAAACTCAAAGGTTTGTGTTTTTGTGCCCACAACGGACACATATGGGATCATGGAATGCTGACATGTCTGAGTATATGATTCACCGCTTGACATTAGCAAATCCTGACTTTGAGACTCTGTTTTTGTCACCTTGCAACGTAGTGTAAGTCATTTAATTTAATCAATGTTACTAAATTTATTGAAATGTGTTTACTTTCTTATATTTTTTTCTCCAACAATTTTGTAGGAATCATTGGTTATTGTTAGCGATTAACTTGAATCAAAACGTTGTGTACTATCTTGATCCATTGCGTGTACATATCAAGATGCGCAAAACAATGAAAGAGAAGTACAATCAGTAAGTGTGCATAAATCATAGATATATATATGTATGCATTTTCTTAAACGTTTAAGGTACTTGTAATATTGAAGTGTTTATTTGTTTATGTTTGGCCTACGTGACATCTTGTGCTGGCTGGTATGATATTTTCTGTTGTTACAGGTGTTTTATAAATTTTGGAATGTCCATATTTTAGGGGAGACTCTGCCAAAATTTTGTTAGAAATTTGATATAGTCTATGTGTTGATGTTAAGAGTAGTGGTTATGAATGTATTGGAATGGTATTTTTTGGTAGGTAGAAATTATTATGAGTGTAAAATTAGATATTGAATGATTTTGTTTGATTTTGCACTTAGGGCAATCCTACTTTATCGAAGAAACAAGTCTCAGTAAGTGTGTATAAATCATAGATATATATATGTATGCATTTTCTTAAACGTTTAAGGTACTTGTAATATTGAAGTGTTTATTTGTTTATGTTTGGCCTACGTGACATCTTGTGCTGGCTGGTATGATATTTTCTGTTGTTACAGGTGTTTTATAAATTTTGGAATGTCCATAGTTTAGGGGAGTCTCTGCCAAAATTTTGTTAGAAATTTGATATAGTCTATGTGTTGATGTTAAGAGCAGTGGTTATGAATATATTGGAATTGTATTTTTTGGTAGGTAGAAATTATTATGAGTGTAAAATTAGATATTGAATGATTTTGTTTGATTTTACACTTAGGGCAATCCTACTTTATCGAAGAAACAAGTCTCGGTTTTCTAAATTTACTCCACCTAAATGGATACCGATAAAGGTATTTATATCAAATTTTTTATGCAATTATTCAAATTACCAAAATAAAAACAATTAATTTCATATTTTTTTGTTTTATAGTGTCCTCGCCAACCGAACTCTGATGATTGTAGCCGATATGTTTTGAAGTTTCTCAAGGATATTGTCGTTCATAACCAAACAGAAATTCCAACAGAGGTATGTATGTAATAATTTCAAAGTTTATATAATTTTTTTTCTTTTACACATATCATTTGAATGCTTATGTTCAATTCTAACTTCATTTAATTTTCATTTCGCAGTACTATCCTGATTGTCAATTCGACACATACACTGATCATACCGAACTCAAAGAAGAGTGGTGTCGATATTTTACTACGAATTTTATCATTTATAAGCAGATAGAAGAAGATTAATATTTAATGTTTAGGTGAGTTTTTGTTAAATTTGGTTTTTTTTGAGTTTATCATACTTGAATTGGAATAGGTTCACATGAATTTAGGAATAAAATTCCTTTTTATGTTGGCTAATATTTTATAAATTTTATGTTGGCTGGCTGGTATGGTATCTTATGTTGTTACGGGTATTTTATATATTTTGGAATGTCCATATTTTAAGGAAAACTCTGCCAAAATTTTGTTAGAATTTTGATCTTGTCTGCATGTTTATTTGCAGTGACAGAAGAAGAAGAAGATATTAGTATTTAGGTAGTATTTGTAGCATGACATGTGCAATATTTTAGTGATCTAGTCTGTATAATTGTGAATTTGACTGAGAAATATATTGTAATTTATTTATGTTAATGTAAGGATCTGTAGGAATCTATGAAATAATTACATTATAATGTTAAATTTTGATGTTGATACAATTGGGTGTTGATAACAATTTTGGTTGCATTTTGTGTTATCACAATATTATGCAACAGATATAATGTAAATGTGAGAGAATTAAATAAAAAAAAAGAGAATAAACAGCGCTTCAATTAAGGAAGCGCTGCTTATTGTATAAAAAGACAGCGCTTCAACAAGGAAGCGCTGTTTATTGTCCATTTTCAGCAGCACTTCATAAACGCTGTTTTTATGAAATACAATCAGCAGCGGCTTAATTTTCAGCGTCTTTAAGCGCTGTTTTAGGCTAAAAATAAGCGTTGTTTATTGCCAAAACTTGTTGTAGTGATCAATTGTCCCGTGGCGGAGGCCCAGGTGGGATCAAGTCACAGTCGACACGTGACGCTTGGGCTGTTACGGTTAAGTAGAAAGGGTTACGCTCTGACTAACAGCTATAGCTTTTGGCCTAGTGGTAAGCGCTCGATCCAACAGAGACCTACTACAACTGGGCCTGCCTACGGAATCTAACGCGCGGTTGTGGCGGTAGGCGAGAATCCGCAACAGAAGGGCGTCCCTGGAGCCTGGATGGGTAGACCCTCAGAGGTTCTACCAAGGGTGCTATAGGAGATGAGGGGACAGTTGTCTCAGACCTACGATGCACTTCCCAGTCTCCTACGCTATGGCATCCATAATCAATCTCCCAGCAGTCTCCATCCATGTCGTGGTAGTAGACCTCAAAGTCACCCCAGACTGGGATGCCCGGCTCCTCCAACATTGACGGGTGGAAATAGTGCAACATATTCAACACCTCGGGACTCTTCAGAATCTAATCATATAGAGGATAACAAAGAAAAGAAAAACAAGACAAGTCATGTGAGATAAGAATACACCATACACCATATGAACTGGAAAGCAGGATAATAGAATATGTGAAGAAATAGGCACACACTACCTCGAGCAACGATTGGGATCATCACCTAGCTACCCCTATTTATGCAACCTAGAACTATATGCCTACGTGGCAACACTGCTAGTACAAAAAAAGTGGCCCCACCTTAGCCTTTGTAGTTACAGCTACCTCCCACCAGCCTGTGATGGGCAGGTTAAGTCAGTCGTCCATCCCCATCTCGCTCATCGTACCCCTTAGAGTGCATCCCTACTCCCCAATTTCGGTTGATAGGAACAGGTGTCGGGGAGGCAATTGGGATCGGCACCATGGAATGTGATACAACAGTACCCCGTTAGGATGACCAGGCTACCCGACGTCCTGACATAATGGAGGCCAAACCATTGGTCACCTGTGGACTTTTTTCGGACCCAGACTATCATCAAGGACCATCGTGTCCTGTACTAACTGCATCGTATCGGCACTCGTACACAGCTTATGTGCATGGCGATGGATCACAGCTATGCATATGAAACCTCACCTTATAATCTAACAGCTTATCTCAGCACATATCCGCTCATGATAAATAAACAACTCAGCCAATCATCATATTCCTACATACAACAATATTCAATCATTTAGTATAAGTTCAACATAATTATAACTTCCAACATAAACAGCACAACATCATTCATCAATCTTCCTCGATCAACATATGGATTAACCCAAGTGTCGCTCAGGCGACCTGCTGTTGACATGTTATCAATCAACAATCACACATACAACCATTAAGCAATCACAAGTCATCTATCCCAGGGTTTTCCATACACATCAGATAAATTATTCCTATGGTTGATAGACTAACGACGACTATCCTTAGCAGTTGTAGTCTCAACACCCCTCCTTGGGTGTTGGGGGTATCAACCCCTAGTAGGGCTAGGGCCACCCTACTTCCCTATTCTACACATATCCTATTCCTACTATCCTTAGTGTATAGGGTTCAGATCTCCCCATACTTGACTAGAAGAATGCCGTCGCTCGTGTCCCCCAAATGAAGCTTGGAGAGAAGGTGGTTTGAGGAGAGGGGAAGGGCGCTATTTACAAGCAAAATTTGGTCTATCGCGTCGCGATGGGCACCTCTCACAAGTAGCATCGCGTCGCGACCATACCTTCTCCTTTACACGTGTCAGTGGACCAACGGTTACATCGGCAAAAGCTGTCTCGCATCGCAATGGCCCTCCCTCTTGGGTCCGTCGCGTCGCGATGATGCTTTTCCAAAAATATCTAGATTTTTATTTTCTAGAATTTTCTTGGGGTTTTCCCAGCTTCATAGGGGTATTTTCATCCTTTTAAGTCTTTTTAGCCTATTTTCTCCATTTAGAATTTTTCTAAATATTTCTTTACCTATTTTATTTTCTGGGAATGTCACAAGGAGCATTTACTGGAAGCTAGTATTTTGGTATATGGGCCACATTTGCTTTAAAAGAAGAATTAAAGGAAAAAGCCCAAAAAGGAAGAAAAGGAAGGACAGCTGGCAGTTTAGGGCAGTAGGAAACATTCTTTGATTTATGTAACGACCCGTTTTCGGACCGCTATTAAGCTAGAACAACTCTAAATGCAAGTAGGTTTTTGAAATAGTACTCTTCGTGTCTTTTGGAAAATGCGGTAAATTTTTTTTTCTTTTTATAGACGAGCGTCTTTTGTAACACACAATCAGAGTACGAGCAACATTTTCGAAACATGATGGAATTCTAAATGCAATAGACTATTACAACTAAAGACAGACATACCCACATGCATCCGAAAGATAATCAGTTGAAGAGTTTTACACGCCGGAAGTAGTAAATGAATATGCATAAGCAAAATATACCCGAAGTATGAAAACCCTACAATATTACTATCTGAGGTACTCTCGGCAGTTACCCACGCAGGGGGCTGCTCCAAAAGTAAAACCTTGACACCTAAACAACGACAGTCACAAAGTCAACAAAATGACACCGTCACCAACCCAAAACCATAAATAAAATAGTTAAACATTCTTATCTACATAACTACACCGATATCCTGGCAGTCCTCCTCCGTCTGGTCATTCGCATCCTCGTTAGTTCCTCCACGCGAAGGTTTCCAACACGCTTTCTATACAAACATATCGGCTGAGAGTGGGGGTTTAACTCCAAGCCGAGGGAATCTCCATGCTCGGGTAGTCAGAAGCCATCTTCGGTGATGTCGTCGTCGCTGGGATTTCCACCACGTCCGTCATCGCCTGGGTTACCATCATTAATTGAAGGAACCACTGGCAAGGGTCAACTTCTCGTCGCAACAAGGTATAGCAAATCACAAAGCGAATAAACAAACAACATCATACACATTTATCAAGGCACAACTCCAGACTCTCTCATGACTCACCTCACGACTCATCTCACGACTCATCTCACGACTTATTCTCTCCCGACACTTCGACAACTTCCGGAACAACGAACAACGCCCTTGAATTCCGGCCTTAGCCTTGAGCTCTTCCACTACTCTAGGAGATTCAAGTCGAAGTTTCCCAACGCCACGACAATGGACCACGCCCCTGAACATCCAGCCGAAGCTTTGAGCTCTTCCACTACTCTAGGATATTCGGGTCGAAGTCACCCACTACTCGACAAGGAACGACGCCCTTGAACATCCGGCCGAAGCCTTGAGCTCTTCCACTACTCTAGGATATTCAAGTCGAAGTTCAAAAACGACACGACTAGCTCTCACAATCGATGAACAATTCGCCACATACGATATTCAAAGAGCGGTACGCAACATTATTCGACCGCATATCAAATAATTTAGAGTAAGTTTAAAATAGTGAAACGCAACTCAACATTATAAGCAACATCAGCAATTCGCATATTGTAACACATTTCAACAATACAAGCAGCATAAGCAATTCACAGCATTATTCAACCGCATATTAAATAATTGCATAACTCAAACATAACAACAGATATCTCAAGCTCGACATGCAAATCAAGGAATCCATCCCTCTGCAACTCGATGGAGTTGCCAGAGAGGTACAAACAAGTGTGGGGGGTTGGTGTAACGACCCGTTTCCGGACCGCTACCGAGCTCAACATACCGAGCTCGAGTTACCGAGCTCAACACACCGAGCTCAAGATACCCTGTATGCGATGTGTTTTAAAATGATACTCTTGTGCCCTTTAGAAAAGTACGGTCTATATTATTTATAAAACCAGCTCGTGCACATCAGAGTATTTACAGCTTTTCGAAAACATGGTGCAACTAAGACACAAGACATAAATTCTAATAAAACACGCAGGTAACAAGTACATGCTCATATATATACAAGATATAAAAAGTGCATACAAAAGACATAGTAATAATGTACAAAGAAAATACACCTAAGGTATGACGACTTCAAAAGAGCAATCATACCCTGGGGGTACTTCCGGCAGACACCCACGCAGGGGGCTGCTCCAAAGTAAAACCGCCGATACCCTCGTGCTCAAAATAACAAAACATCACCCGTCCCAAATCGTCACAAACCATCAGACACCAAAGTCATATAACAGCTACCCCAAGAAACATAATATAAACAAAGCCAATCACGACAAATAGAGGTCGTCGCCCTGATCCTCATCGACGTCCTCCTCGCCATCATCTGCTACCTAGTTCCCTGCACCCTCGACATCGCCTGGGTAACCGTCATGGATTGAAGGTACCACGGGAAAGGGTCAACTTCTCAACAAATCAAGACAAGCACGGCATAAAGAAATAAGCAAGCAACATGTATATCATTCACCAACGTGACTCAACCCTCTCACTCTAAACTCAACCCTTTATTCCGGAATATCGTCAGCTGGTCCATCCCCGAACTGACGCAATAGGTAAACGGCAGGTCCTTCCCCAAACCGAATTCCATACATTAACAGCAGGTCCATCCCCAAACTGATAATGCAACGCCTAGCCAATCCACCATAAACAAAAAGGGGACCTAGCACCCTCAGTTATCTGGGTCCGGCTCAAAAACGTCATACGACTCCCTAGCTCTCTCACTCGATGATTAGCTCGCCGCAGTCAAAGAGTGACACATAAAATTACTTGATCACATATCAAATAAGGAGAGCATGCTTAACATGAAGAAAACCCAATTTAATCATTTAAGCAATACAACCAATTGCATGAAGAAGCACAATTCAACAGGCAAAACACAATTCACAACATATAAAATAAAGCCTTAATAATGTCTAAGAGTTGCCCTTACCGAACTCCAAGCTAACGCTTCTCGACAACGACCTCAACACGGCTATCTTCCAACGAGCTCGACAACGACTCCTCTAACTCGATCTCGACACGCACGGCTCTTAGTCGACCTCGGCTTCGTGTTCTCGTACACCCTGATCTCCTTGCAGCACGATCTCGGAAATCACACTGCCTAATACGAGTACAACTTAGTTCGATCTATAGGTTCTAATAACACTTAGCTCTCATATCCCATTCTTAACCACAACCCAAGTAAACATTAAAACTTAAGAACTTAAACCAATACGACCTGAACTCAAACATTACAAAATAACTCCTTTTTTCTAAAATTTATTAAAAACTTCTTTCAAACTTCATCAGACAAAGCCATTTTTTTTCCAAGTACTAATTCAAGCTTAAAATCAAATAATACCTTAAGCACAACTTAATCAAAATCTAAGTTTATATTTCTTAAAAATATTTTCGTCATGGTCCAGCAATTTAAAATAAGACCATAACCACTTATGTTAAAATTTTAAAACTCAAAAAGAAATCGATTTCATAATCCCTCAAAAATCCATTTTTGCACAAAAACTAATCTAACACCAACTAAAACAAAAAATCAAACACACAAAATAGGGAGGGTTTTGGGCACTACTTACTTGCAGAAAACAGAGGAAACAATTTGTTGTTCAAGCTCAAATAAATGGTTAAAAAGATAGGTAATGTTATGAAGAAGAAAACCTATCAATATGACATGAGTTGAAAGCATAAAATTAGCTAAAATGGAAGGAAGAGGTAGAGCTAAACAGTAGCATAAAGAAGAGAAAATTCTGTTTTTCCATACCTCTACAGATGGTCGAGATGGTGATATAGGTCGAGAATATGATAAGAAACAAGGTTGATGATGAAAGTTTATGCAGAAGCTCACTGAACTCAAGGTTCTTCGATGGAGGTTTGGAGAAGAGAAGAAAACTTGGAGAAGAAGAAAGAAAGAAATAGCAAGTGAGGATTTGAGGCGGCTGATCGTGATATTTATGTAGGTGGAAGAAACTAATCATGATACTTATCTTACAATTTGGTGGAAAAAGAAAAGTTGGTCTTATCTCACTTAAATATCTCTTAAACAAAAGTTAATTACAAGAAAACCATTTTAAAAGAATTTATCTTTTATAAAACCACAATTTAAGCGACACCTGGATTGTAAGGTAAGATATTAGTCTAACAACAAGTCTAACCCATCCAATCTGTTCCCTCTCATAATCACAGCAAAATATACTACTTAACGCTAAATATTATTCGTAAAAGATACGAGTGTTATCATCTCGACACGATGTCGACCAGGATGCTCGTGCAAGCGCACAAGGCTTTAACACGAGTTCGTGTACGCGGCCCCCTCAGTTCGACATGCGACCTCCTCAGCTCGGTACGCGACTTCATCCGCTCGACATATGACCTCGGCACACGATCTTGGCACGGGATCTCGTCACGAGGTCTTGGTACGAGGTCTCGACGCGAGGTCTCGATACGACGTCCTAATACGAGGTCGATCTCGTCCTCAGGTGTTACAATCTCTCCCTCTAAAAAAAATTTCGTCCTCAAAATTGCAAATAAAATACTTACCATGAAAAAGTTCTGGGTACTGAGTCTTCATCTTCTCTTCCAGCTCCCAAGTCACATCTCCGGTCTTCTGATCCCACACAACTTTGACAAGTTGGATCTCTTAGTTCCGCAACTGCTTGGCTTTCCGATCAAAGATCCTTGCTGGTGATGCTTCGAAAGATAGGTCATCCTTCAGTTGAATCATATCCGGTTCGATAACATGAGAAGGGTCGGAAATATATTTTCGTAACTGTGAGACGTGGAAGACATCATGTATGTTCGACAAGAAGGGTGGCAAAGCAATCTGATATGCCACTGGACCAATACGACGAAGAATCTGATAAGGTCCTATAAATTTAGGGGTAAGCTTCTTGGATTTGATCGCTCGACCAACTCCAGTAGTGGGGGTAACTCTAAGAAATACATGTTCTCCTTCCTCAAACTCGAGTGGTCGACGTCTTTGATCTGCATAACTTTTCTGTCGACTTTGAGACGTTCGCATCCTGTCTCTGATCAAACGGATCTTCTCCATAGTCTGCTGGATCATCTCTGGTCCTACAACAGAACTCTCGCCATCCTGGTACCAACAAAGAGGCGTCTGAAACTTCCGTCCATACAGTGCTTCAAAAGGTGCCATTCCAATACTTGCATGGAAACTGTTATTGTAGGTGAACTCCACCAATGGTAAGACGTCGTCCTAACTTCCTCGGTGATCTAAGGTACACGCTCGCAACAAATCTTCAAGCGATTGGATCGTTCTCTCAGTCTGACCGTCCGTCTGGGGATGATATGCCGAGCTAAGCCTGAGCTCAGTTCCCATCGCTTCCTGCAATTCCCTCCAAAAATGAGACGTAAATTTCGGATCTCGGTCCGACACGATCGAAGAGGGTATTCCATGTAGTCGTACTATCTCCGCGATGTAGATCTCGGTCAGCTTTTCCACGTTGTATGTCGACCTCACTGGTAAGAAATGAGCAGATTTGGTCAATCGGTCGACGATCACCCAAATCGAATCATTCTTCTTCTGCGTCTTCGGTAAACCTACAACGAAATCCATGGAAATACTATCCCATTTCCATACTGGTACGTCAAGCGATTGTAGCATTCCCGCAGGTCGTTGGTGCTCCACCTTCGCTTTCTGACACGTTAAACACGAAGCTACGTACTCAGCCACTTGCTTCTTCATTCCAGACCACCAAAAATGCTTCTTCAAGTCTTGATACATCTTCGTAACTCCTGGGTGAATACTAAAATTGCTCTTATACTCGGCCACTTGCTTCTTCATTCCAGACCACCAAAAATGCTTCTTCAAGTCTTGATACATCTTCGTAACTCCTGGGTGAATACTAAAATTGCTCTTATGCGCTTCGTCAAGTATTAACTTTCTCAGCTCCGCCACATTAGGTACACACACTCGACCATTGCACCTTAAAATGTTGTCCGCTCCGACTTGAAATTCTGTCGCCTTCCCCTGCGCTATCAACTGAACCTTTTCTTGCAGGAGCTCGTCATGAACCTGCTGGTCTCGGATCTCGTCCAACAATCTGTTAGAAATGGTAAGCATACCAAATCTCAGTTTCCCTGGTGAAACTTCCACATTCAACCTCAAGTCTCGGAACTTCTCGAGCATCTCCAACTCCTTGATCATCATTGTTGAGACTAAAACACTCTTCCTGCTCAATGCATCTGCTACTACATTAGCTTTACCGGGATGGTATTCCAACGTAAAGTCGTAGTCCTTGAGAAATTCCATCCATCTACGCTGACGCATGTTGAGCTCCTTCTGATCGAACAGGTACTTCAAGCTCTTGTGATCGCTGAAAACAGTAAGAGTGCTCCCATAAAGATAGTGCCTCCATATCTTCAGCGCGAAAACCACCGCTGCCAACTCCAAATCGTGAGTAGGGTAGTTCCTCTCATGAATCTTAAGCTGTCTTGAAGCATACGCGACCACCTTCCGATGTTGCATCAGCACGCATCCCAATCCCTGGTGTGACGCATCACAATACACCTCGTAAGGCTCTTCTGGTTGAGGCAAAATCAACACAGGCGCTGTCGTCAAGAGCTCCTTCAGTCTTTGGAAACTGGATTCACACTCCTCGGTCCAGGCAAAAGGTTGATCCTTCCTCGTAAGTCGTGTAAGAGGCGCGACAATCTTCGAAAAACCTTCAATGAATCTTCGATAATAGCCTGCTAAGCCAACAAAACTTCTGATCTCGGTAACCGTCCTCGGCTGTTCCCACACTAACACAGCCTCAATCTTAGTTGGATCCACAGCTATCCCTTCTTTGGAAATTACGTGTCCAAGAAAATTCACCTCTTCAAGCCAAAATTCACACTTGGACGAGTTCGCATAAAGTTGCTTCTCGCGCAATATCTGTAGTACTCGACGTAAGTGTTCTTCGTGCTCTTCTCGGTTCTTCGAATAGATCAATATGTCGTCGATGAACACTACAACGAACTGATCCAAAAATGAGTGGAAAATCCTATTCATATAGTCCATAAACACAGCTGGCGCATTTGTCACTCCAAACGGCATCACTAAGTACTCATAATGCCCATATCTAGTCCTGAACGCTGTTTTGGAGACATCTTCCTCCTTCACGCGAATCTGATGGTAGCCCGACTTCAAGTCTACCTTTGAAAACATCGCCGCTCCACGAAGTTGATCCATCAAGTCGTCAATACGTGGTAACGGATATCAGTTCTTCACAGTTGCCTTGTTGAGTTGACGATAGTCCACGCACAGTCTGGATCGTCCATCGTTCTTCTTGACCAACAACACTGGAGCTCCCCACGGTGACACGCTCGGTCGTATGAATTGCTTTGACTCCAATTGCTCAATCTGGGACTTTAGTTCCTTCATCTCGGCAGGAGACATCCTGTAGGGCGCTATTGAAATAGGTCCTGTCCCTGGAATCAGGTCGATGGAGAACTCGACCTCTCGTACTGGTGGTAACCCTGGCACGTCTTCGGGAAAAACGTCCTCAAAGTCACACACCACTGGTACATTCTTCACTTCGATCTGCTGGGAAACTTCTGAACTAGCCAGATACATGTATTCCCGAGTTCCTTCTTTCAAAGAAACTCCAATACGTTCAGTAGAAAGATAATTGGAAACTCCAAGGTCTGGAAAAATTACAGTTTTACGGGCACAGTCCAAGAGGACATGGTGGTATGACAACCAATCCATCCCGAGGATGACATCTAAACCCTTAAGAGGCAAACAAACCAAATTGACCACAAACTTTCTACTCTGAATAACCAATACACAATTAAGACATGCAGTGTTTGTGACTAAGGTTTTAGCAGCTGGGGTCGTAACTACCAGTTTGAACGGTAAAGCAGTCACAGTCAGATTCAAATGGTTCACACAATCAGAAGAAATAAAGGAATGGGTTGCACCCGAATCAAAGAGAACGGATAAGGGTTTACCCTCTATCTCACATTCACCTTGGATAAGATCATCCGCTTGCTCTGCTTCCTCGCCGCTCATGCAGAAGACTCTGCCTTTAGCTACCTGACGCTTCTCTTTTGCCTTCGCCGCATGCATTGCCGGTTCAGCTTTAGGTGTGGGACAATCCTTGGCAAAATGCCCTGGCTTCCTACAGTTGTAGCACACATCCTCCTTCTGAGTACAGTTATTCGAGTAATGTCATGTCTTTCCACAACGGAAACAAGTCACCTCGACACCAGTCTGACTTCCACTCCTCGCTCCCAGGGTCATCGGACGATACTGTCCTCTATTGTTGTTGTAACCCTGAGGTCGGCTGTAAGGCTTCTTAAGTTGCTTTCCTTTCTGTGCAAGTCTCTGTCCTAGGCCCTGAGGTCTCATTGGTCCACTTGAGCCAGTCTTCTTCTTGTGGCTTCTTACTCCTTCTACCTCGACACAGCGATCTATCAGCTCTTGGAGGTTTCGAATCCTCAAGGATACCACTGACTTCTGGATATCAAATCTCAAACCTCGTTAGAACCTCTCACTTAACCATCTTTGGTCAACTCGGTCACTAAATGGACTGAAGTACCTTACCAACGACTCGAACTTGGCTGCATACTCGGACACTGTCGAGCTGCCTTGCTGCAATTGAAGAAACTCTTGCTCTTTTTCAGCTCGTGCAGTATCTGGGAAGTACTTGTCCATGAACCTTCCACGAAAAAGCTCCCATGTCATCTCACGACGCTCGCTTATAAATGTTTGCTTCACTCCTTCCACCAATATTCTGCATCTCCCAAAGAGCGGATAGGTGGCATAGTCTACCTTTACATTATTCGGGCAATGGAGTGCCTCGAAGATCTTCTCGATCTCTTGCATCCAAAGATCAGCTTTATCTGGATTTGGCTCACCGTAGAACTTCGGTGGGTCATGCTTCCTAAAGTCGGCCAACCCTCTAGCTTGACAAAGATTTCGCTCTCGCTTCGCTGTGCAAATTCTCACGTCAACGCTGCCGTCTGTTGAGCCATCGCATTAGACTGTTGAGTTGCAGCAGCTGATTGTTGAGCCATGGCCGCAGCCATCTCGGTCATAGCTTGAATCGCTCGTTCCATGTCGACGTTCTCAAGTACAGCCATCGTATCCCTACGAGGTGGCATTAGATTCCACAAAGTTCAAAACCCTGTCAGAATCTCACAACAAGGATGTGTTAAAACACACTGCTTCAATCAAGAAACAGTTCAAACAATTTTTCAAGCAATAAGTGCTTCACTTAATCAAACAGCAATCAACATAGTGCAATTAGGTACCCAACACATATATATATCCCGACACAGTGACCAGTCCAAATATCCTATGCACAGCCCGGTCAGAACCGAACTGCTCTGATACCAACATTGTAACGACCCGTTTCCGGACCGCTACCGAGCTCAACATACCGAGCTCGAGTTACCGAGCTCAACATACCGAGCTCAAGATACCCTGTATGCGATGTGTTTTAAAATGATACTCTTGTGCTCTTTAGAAAAGTACGGTCTATATTATTTATAAAACCAGCTCGTGCACATCAGAGTATTTACAGCTTTTCGAAAGCATGGTGCAACTAAGACACAAGACATAAATTCTAATAAAACACGCAGGTAACAAGTACATGCTCATATATATACAAGATATAAAAAGTGCATACAAAAAAAACATAGTAATAATGTACAAAGAAAATACACCTAAGGTATGACGACTTCAAAAGAGCAATCATACCCTGGGGGTACTTCCGGCAGACACCCACGCAGGGGGCTGCTCCAAAAGTAAAACCGCCAGTCTACCCTGTGCTCAAAATAACAAAACATCACCCGTCCCAAACTGGTCACAGCCACTGTACACCAAAGTCATATAACAGCTACCCCAAGAAACATAATATAAACAAAGCCAATCACGACAAATAGAGGTCGTCGCCCTGATCCTCGTCGACGTCCTCCTCGCCATCATCTGCTGCCGAGTTCCCTGCACCCTCGACATCGCCTGGGTAACCGTCATGGATTGAAGGTACCACGGGAAAAGGGTCAACTTCTCAACAAATCAAGATAAGCACGGCATAAAGAAATAAGCAAGCAACATGTATATCATTCACCAACGTGACTCAACCCTCTCACTCTAAACTCAACCCTTTATTCCGGAATATCGTCAGCTGGTCCATCCCCGAACTGACGCAATATGTAAACGGCAGGTCCATCCCCAAACCGAATTCCATACATTAACAGCAGGTCCATCCCCAAACTGATAATGCAACGCCTAGCCAATCCACCATAAACAAAAAGGGGACCTAGCACCCTCGATTATCCTGGTCCGCTCAAACGTCATACGACTCCCTAGCTCTCTCACTCGATGATTAGCTCGCCGGAGTCAAAGAGTGACACATAAAATTACTTGATCACATATCAAATAAGGAGAGCATGCTTAACATGAAGAAAACCCAATTTAATCATTTAAGCAATACAACCAATTGCATGAAGAAGCACAATTCAACAGGCAAAACACAATTCACAACATATAAAATAAAGCCTTAATAATGTCTAAGAGTTGCCCTTACCGAACTCCAAGCTAACGCTTCTCGACAACGACCTCAACACGGCTATCTTCCAACGAGCTCGACAACGACTCCTCTAACTCGATCTCGACACGCACGGCTCTTAGTCGACCTCGGCTTCGTGTTCTCGTACACCCTGATCTCCTTGCAGCACGATCTCGGAAATCACACTGCCTAATACGAGTACAACTTAGTTCGATCTATAGGTTCTAATAACACTTAGCTCTCATATCCCATTCTTAACCACAACCCAAGTAAACATTAAAACTTAAGAACTTAAACCAATACGACCTGAACTCAAACATTACAAAATAACTCCTTTTTTCTAAAATTTATTAAAAACTTCTTTCAAACTTCATCAGACAAAGCCATTTTTTTTCCAAGTACTAATTCAAGCTTAAAATCAAATAATACCTTAAGCACAACTTAATCAAAATCTAAGTTTATATTTCTTAAAAATATTTTCGTCATGGTCCAGCAATTTAAAATAAGACCATAACCACTTATGTTAAAATTTTAAAACTCAAAAAGAAATCGATTTCATAATCCCTCAAAAATCCATTTTTGCACAAAAACTAATCTAACACCAACTAAAACAAAAAAAATCAAACAAACCAAATAGGGAGGGTTTTGGGCACTACTTACTTGCAGAAAACAGAGGAAACAATTTGTTGTTCAAGCTCAAATAAATGGTTAAAAAGATAGGTAATGTTATGAAGAAGAAAACCTATCAATATGACATGAGTTGAAAGCATAAAATTAGCTAAAATGGAAGGAAGAGGTAGAGCTAAACAGTAGCATAAAGAAGAGAAAATTCTGTTTTTCCATACCTCTACAGATGGTCGAGATGGTGATATAGGTCGAGAATATGATAAGAAACAAGGTTGATGATGAAAGTTTATGCAGAAGCTCACTGAACTCAAGGTTCTTCGATGGAGGTTTGGAGAAGAGAAGAAAACTTGGAGAAGAAGAAAGAAAGAAATAGCAAGTGAGGATTTGAGGCGGCTGATCGTGATATTTATGTAGGTGGAAGAAACTAATCATGATACTTATCTTACAGCTGGTGGAAAAAGAAAAGTTGGTCTTATCTCACTTAAATATCTCTTAAACAAAAGTTAATTACAAGAAAACCATTTTAAAAGAATTTATCTTTTATAAAACCACAATTTAAGCGACACCTGGATTGTAAGGTAAGATATTAATCTAACAACAAGTCTAACCCATCCAATCTGTTCCCTCTCATAATCACAGCAAAATATACTACTTAACGCTAAATATTATTCGTAAAAGATATGAGTGTTATCATCTCGACACGATGTCGACCAGGATGCTCGTGCAAGCGCACAAGGCTTTAACACGAGTTCGTGTACGCGGCCCCCTCAGTTCGACATGCGACCTCCTCAGCTCGGTACGCGACTTCATCCGCTCGACATATGACCTCGGCACACGATCTTGGCACGAGATCTCGTCACGAGGTCTTGGTACGAGGTCTCGACGCGAGGTCTCGATACGACGTCCTAATACGAGGTCGATCTCGTCATCAGGTGTTACAGTTGGGTTCAGGAGACCAACCGCAATGGGTTCACCCACGATGACTCGGAAAATATTCGACCGCACAACAATCAAATAAACTAAGGGGTTCGAAGACCCTAACCTAAAAATATCTCGGGTCACTCGAGCCTAACATCACAACGAACTTAGCAAAATCTATAATTCTAACTAAACTTAAGCTCTCAACTTAGCCCTTATTCTAGCCAAATTCATTCAAGGATTTTAAATAATTAGCTACTTGAAAATAAATATGGTTTTTAAAATCAAAGTACTTCTTGAAAGATAACTTATCACCTAACAACTTATAAACCTTAACTTACTTGGAAGAAATATAGTTTTTGAACTAAAAGCCTTTCTTGAAAATTAACTAACACCTAACACTTAACTTAAGAAGATGCTAACTTTTAAAGAAATCATTTTTTTTTGAAACCTTAAGTTTAACACGTATCAATAAACCATTTGCATAAATTTTCAAAACCTAATACATAATCACAAAAGCATTTATACATGTTAACAAAAGCATCTTCCTACTCTAAATCCTCTAGGCCTTGCGGCCATCTCCTCTATTTTTCCAAAATGTTTGGTAAAATCTTCTTTCTACAACTAAACAAATCCAAAACCATTTTAATCATGTTACAAACATTCATACACCTAGCATTTCTACTACAACCCACCAATCACAACTCACAACTCCAAATTAACTAAGTTTTCATAATTAGTTTTCAAAGCATCTTCAAGACAACTAGTCAATCACCCAAAATCATACATAATTAAGTCATAAAATAAAAGCCAATCAAAACAAAGGTTTCTAAAAATCTTTGCCAACATTCTTTTCCAAAATTTAAAAGAATCACCACTAATTAATTTCATCAAATTAAAAATCATTTCACCAAAGTCAATAACCATTTCTAGTCATTTACTTACTCCAAGACATCAAATTATCAAACACATTTCAAGACACATTCTAAAACAAATCCCAAACTCCAATTGCCATGCATATACTTAAATCAAGCATTAAACTATTTCCTATTTAACTTACTCAAAAGGTGCAGAATTTGACAATTTTTACGCTATTTAAAATAGCAATTTTCCTACTACATCAAACGAACTCCGTTTCTTATGAAACTTTTTATGCAAGTCCTTGACATACATATACTCATCAAAATATTTTTATTTGGGTAAAAATCATTACCAATAAGTGCAGAAAATCATTTGATTTTCGGATTTAGGACACAAATTCTTCAATAAAACTGTTTTGGGTTCATAATGTCCAAGAGGTCTCAAAACTTATCCAAAAATTACAAAATTTAATATGGGAGATCCCAACACACATATGAATCATCTCCAAGTGGTCCCATGTCAAAATCATAATTCATTAATTCCCAGTAATTAAAAGAGTAACAGGTTATTTTCATGGAAGATATCTATCTAATCACCCAAAATTCTAAACCTTTCAAGAGTAAGTTTTTCCCCAAAATTTATTTCAATCCAACCAATCCCAATTTCAAGAATCCTAAGACACTTACAACATTGCCATCATCATGCCGAGAATTTAAAGAACCAATTGATCCATTCCTACACACCATTCTATCCTCCAAGAATCAAATTTTTGCATAAACATAAACTATGCCTATGCTACTTCATGCATATCTATTTAACAACTTTAAAATTAATCTAAACATATTATCTAATACTTAAACACATAATATAACATCAAAACCTCATGTTTCTTATAGTTCAAGAATAGGAAAAATTCTAAAAATCACAAGTTACACATGCTCATTAAAACTATAACTCTAGTAGGCATCATACAACTTCCAATAGCAATTAAATTAACCCAAACATGTTATTCAACAACTAGGAACATGATCCAATAATTAAAACTCACATTTTTATCACTTCAAGAATAGGTGTTCTTCATAAAAATTACCTAATCATGCTTCAATCACTAAACTATCAACTACAACATAAGGAATATCACTTAGCAAATTAGAAACAACAATTGATTACATGTCTTGACCACCAAAACCAACATTTCCTATAGTTCAAGAATAGATAAAAATCATGAACAACAAGTTAAGCATGCAAAGCAAAAACTATTACTCAAACAACAATCAACAACTTCAAAGAAGCTAGAATCATTCACTAATTTCATGGATTCACTAAGGATTACATCATTTCCTCTTTTTCCCCTTAGGGTCTCACCCTAGGGTTCCAATATTAGGGGATTTGGATGTTCACTTCCCTCATTGATCATAATCCATCATAAAACAACACAATACAAGCAAGAAATCAAGACTAGAAATCACAAAACACAAGAACAAGACAAAGGGGGAAGGGGCCCTGTTTTTTGTGCAGAAAAATGGGGAGAAAAATTCTGTTTTCTCCTTACTTGGATGGCTAGGAATGAAGAACTAGATGTGGTTGAAGCTCATGAACAAGGTTGATGAAGGTTGGAGGTTGAAAGTGCAAGAAAATGGGGGTTGAAGGCTATGGAGCTTGGAGAGCTCTTTCTCACTCTAAGAAGGAAGAAGAAGAAGATGAAATGGGTTTAGAGAGAGTGTATCACGAGGGATGGGCTGATTAGGGGTCTCCATTTCTTTTTATTACACTTGAAACAATTAAAACAAGCATTTAACAATATAACTCAAAAATAGAAAAGACTTAATAGCTTAAGAACTAATAATGGTGTAGAATTAAAAATGAAAAGATAAAGGGGAGGGGAGGGTCACGCAGTATGGGCTGATTAAGGGGGGTCCTCTCCTTTCATTCTACTTAAAAAAAACTAGTTAATTAGAAGATATTTTAGTGAAAAGGTAATTTATTCCAAATTAATCACACACAAAGTGACACCTATCACCTTTATTATATGCTAAACACATCAATAAGTCCTACCCATCTAATCTCACATCTCTCAAGATTACCCACTAATTCTAGAGTATAGGGGTTGTTAAAACACAGCGTCGAAAAACCCGCGTTACCGATAAACTCGCGAAAATTAATTTAGCGAGAAATTAATTCATCGCGTGATAATATTTAATTATAAATAATAAAAATCATGTCAAATACTCAAAAATAGTCTCAACAAGTTACGATTCGATTTTCATCGAATCCGGAGTTCATTTAGAATTTTATCTCAATGAATCGCCTTACGATTCAACGCGATTTAACCTTCGTTAGAATTTTTCGACGATATTCGAACCGTGAATTAATATAAAATATTAAATCTCAAATATAATTTGATCTTGATTTAATTAATACACTTTCTCAGAGAACAAGAAATTGCTTTATTATAGCGTAAATACGAAAAAATATACTAAATAGTGCTAATTAACGCATCGTAAAAATACGCGTGTTAAAATACTCCCCCTCTAAAAGTAGTTTCGTCCTCGAAACTACAGGTGAGTTACGTACCGTGAAAGTTCTGGATACTGAGTCTTCACCTTCTCTTCCAACTCTCATGTTGCATCTCTGGTCTTCTGATCCCATACAACTTTGACAAGCTGTATCTCCTTGTTTCTTAATTGCTTGATCATCTCTATCGACAACCTTCGCAGGAAATACTTCAATAACAAGTCATCCCTTCACTGAATCACATTTGATTCGCCACAGAGTCCTCATCTTCCCGATGCCAACCTAAAGGTATCTGATGCTTACGTCCATACAGGTAATGCTTACAAATCTCCAATGCAAAAATCACCGCAACAAGTTCCAAATCATGCGCGGAATGATTCCTCTCGCGGATTCTTAAGCTGTCTCGAAGTATCAGCCATAACTTTCTGACGTTACATCAGCATGCATCCTAATCCTTGGTGTGACGCATCGCAGTAAACCTCGTAAGGTCCTTCCGGTTGAGGCGAAATCAGCACAGGTGTTGTCGTTAGAAGCTCCTTCAGTCTCTGAAAACTGGACTCACACTCTTCAGTCCACACCAAAAGGTTGATCCTTTCTCGTAAGTCGTGTAAGCGGCATGACAATCTTCGAAAACCTTCGGTAAATCCCCGGTAGTAGCCTGCTAAGCCAACAAAACTTCTGACATCAGTGACCGTCTTCGGCTGTTCCCATGCTAAAACAGCTTCAATCTTAGCTAGATCCACAGCTATTCCATCTCTGGTTATCACTTGCCCAAGAAAATTCACCTCTTCAAGCCAAAATCCACACTTAGACCGGTTAACATAAAGTTGCTTCTTAGACCGGTTAACATAAAGTTGCTTCTCTCGTAGTATCTGCAGTACTTGGCGCGAATGCTCTTCGTGCTCTCCTCTGCTCCTTGAATAAACCAAGATGTCGTCCGTAGATACCGACACAAACTGGTACATTCTTCAACTCGGTTGCTTGGTAACTTCTAAACTAGCGAGGGAATATGAAATCCTGAGCTCTCTCTTACAAATATCTTCGATAGAATTAACAGAAAGGTATGTGAGGACTCCAAAATTAGGAAAAACTGTGATTTTTGGGCATAGTCCCGAAGGATATGGTAATTCAAAGACCAATCCGACCTTAGAATAATGATAAGACTTTTAAAGATACGCGACATGAATTGGAACTAGAGTCTTAGCAGTTGAAATAATTCACTACTGAGCCAATGACAAAACAGTCACAAGTAATTTTAAATCAGCTCACACAATCCAAGGAAATAAAATAGTGTGTGGCATTAGAATCGAAGATTATGGATAGAGAGTTACCCTCAATTTCGTAATCCTTCTGTGTTAGATCTTCTGATCGCTCTGCTTCTTTGCCACCCATGCAAAAGATTCTACCCTTGACCATCGGACGCTTTCCCCTTGCTTTTGCTGCGCCCATACTCGATACCACCTTCGGAGCCTTGCAGTCCTTGGCAACGTGTCCCGGTTTCTCACAGTTGTAGCACAGATCGATCTTCTCCGCGCATTTGTCCGCAAAATGCCCCGGTTTGCCGCAGCGATAGCAAACTTGTCCATCTCTAATCTGTTTCCCACCACTTGAGTTCTGAGTCATAGGGCGATACTGCCGCTGATTGTTCTCTTGAGGTTTATGGTAGGGTTTCCCTTGCTGTTTCCCATTCTGGCCATTCCCCTGACCCTGATTCTGCGATCTGATAGGCCCACCTGCACCATTCTTTGTCTTGCGATTCCTTACACCTTCCACCTCAACGCACCTATCGACTAACACTTGGAAGTTTCGAATTCTCAAAGACACCACAGACTTCTGGATGTCGAATCTTAGTCCCCATTGAAATCTGTCGCTCAACCAATTCTGATCTGCCCGATCACGAAATGGACTGAAGTACCTTGAAAGCGATTCGAACTTGGCAGCATATTCTGATACCGTCATGTTACCTTGGTGTAAACGGAGGAACTCCTGCTCCTTATCCATCCGTGCAGTCTCTGGAAACTACTTCTCAAAAAACCTCCTGCGGAAAATCTCCCAGCTAATCTCCTGATGCTCAGCCGTCAACATCTGTTTGACTCCCTTCCACCAGTACTTGGCATCTCCCAGCAGCAAATAGGATGCATAATTCACCTTGACATTCTCTGGACAGTGGAGTACTTCAAAAATCTTCTCTATCTCCTGTAGCCACAGATCTGCCTTGTCCGGATTCGGTTCTCCATAGAACTTTGGTGGATCATGCTTGCGGAAATCAGGCAATCCTCTAGCCACCGCATTCCTCTCGGCCCTCTGTTGTTGCTGTAGATTATGTTGGTTCATAACCACAGTTTGTTGAGCCATAGCAGCAAATTGTTGGGTCGCAGCAGCAGATTGTTGAGCCATTGCCGCCGCCATCTCAGTCATTGCTTGAATTACTCTCTCCATGGTGGAGTTATTAATTCCAAACGTGCGGTCTCTACGAGGTGGCATTAGATTCCTACAAGGTTCAAAACCTGTCAGAATCTCACACTCTATGTTGTGTTATCACACATTGCTTTAATTAAGAAAACAATTCGAACAATTGCAAGTAGAGTTACCCTACTTGAGGAGCAATCAAGCAAGCATTGTTTGACTCCCAACTAGACACAGTTAGACCTCTACCTCTACAGAACCCGACAAAACAAAACCCGACACGGTGACCAGCTAAAATACCAAACTCACAGTCCGGTTAGAACCGAACTGTTCTGATACCACCATTGTTACGACCCGTTTCCGGACCGCTATTAAGCTAGAACAACTCTAAATGCAAGTAGGTTTTTGAAATAGTACTCTTCGTGTCTTTTGGAAAATGCGGTAAATTTTTTTTTCTTTTTATAGACGAGCGTCTTTTGTAACACACAATCAGAGTATGAGCAACATTTTCGAAACATGATGGAATTCTAAATGCAATAGACTATTACAACTAAAGACAGACATACGCACATGCATCCGAAAGATAATCAGTTGAAGAGTTTTACACGCCGGAAGTAGTAAATGAATATGCATAAGCAAAATATACCCGAAGTATGAAAACCCTACAATATTACTATCAAAGGTACTCTCGACAGTTACCCACGCAAGGGGATGCTCCAAAAGTAAAACCTTGACACCTAAACAATGATTGTCACAAAGTCAACAAAATGACAGTCTGGTCACCAACCCAAAACCATAAATAAAATAGTTAAACATTCTTATCTACACAACTACACCGATATCCTGGCAGTCCTCCTCCGTCTGGTCATTCGCATCCTCGTTAGTTCCTCCACGCGAAGGTTTCCAACACGCTTTCTATACAAACATATCGGCTGAGAGTGGGGGTTTAACTCCAAGCCGAGGGAATCTCCATGCTCGGGTAGTCAGAAGCCATCTTCGGTGATGTCGTCGTCGCCGGGATCTCCACCACGTCCGTCATCGCCTGGGTTACCATCATTAATTGAAGGAACCACTGGCAAGGGTCAACTTCTCATCGCAACAAGGTATAGCAAATCACAAAGCGAATAAACAAACAACAGCATACACATTTATCAAGGCACAACTCCAGACTCTCTCATGACTCACCTCACGACTCATCTCACGACTCATCTCACGACTTATTCTCTCCCGACACTTCGACAACTTCCGGAACAACGAACAACGCCCTTGAATTCCGGCCTTAGCCTTGAGCTCTTCCACTACTCTAGGAGATTCAAGTCGAAGTTACCCAATGCCACGACAATGGACCACGCCCCTGAACATCCAAATTAAGCTTTGAGCTCTTCCACTACTCTAGGATATTCGGGTCGAAGTCACCCACTACTCGACAAGGAACGACGCCCTTGAACATCCGGCCGAAGCCTTGAGCTCTTCCACTACTCTAGGATATTCAAGTCGAAGTTCAAAAACGACACGACTAGCTCTCACACTCGATGAACAATTCGCCGCATATGATATTCAAAGAGCGGTACGCAACATTATTCGACCGCATATCAAATAATTTAGAGTAAGTTTAAAATAGTGAAACGCAACTCAACATTATAAGCAACATCAGCAATTCGCATATTGTAACGCATTTCAACAATACAAGCAGCATAAGCAATTCACAGCATTATTCAACCGCATATTAAATAATTGCATAACTCAAACATAACAACAGATATCTCAAGCTCAACACGCAAATCAAGGAATCCATCCCTCTGCAACTCGATGGAGTTGCCAGAGAGGTACAAACAAGTGTGGGGGGTTGGGTTCAGGAGACCAACCGCAAAGGGTTCACTCCCGATGACTCGGAAAATGTTCGACCGCACAACAATCAAATAAACGAAGGGGTTTGAAGACCCTAACCTTGAACTCGGAGAGTTCTCAGACTTCTTCGCATTTAATAAAGCAATTAAATAACGGAAGCCTAAAAATATCTAAAGTTGCCCTTACCACTTGTCGTCACTAACGTCGCTCCAACGTCCTTAAGTCTGCGTCGCTCATATTCCTCGGTTTCCACACCGCACGATCTCGGGTCACTCGAGCCTAACATCACAACGAACTTAGCAAAATCTATAATTCTAACTAAACTTAAGCTCTCAATTTAGCCCTTATTCTAGCCAAATTCATTCAAGGATTTTAAATAATTAGCTACTTGAAAATAAATATGGTTTTTAAAATCAAAGTACTTCTTGAAAGATAACTTATCACCTAACAACTTATAAACCTTAACTTACTTGGAAGAAATAAAGTTTTTGAACTAAAAGCCTTTCTTGAAAATTAACTAACACCTAACACTTAACTTAAGAAGATGCTAACTTTTAAAGAAATCATTTTTTCTTGAAACCTTAAGTTTAACACGTATCAATAAACCACTTGCATAAATTTTCAAAACCTAATACATAATCACATAAGCATTTATACATGTTAACAAAAGCATCTTCCTACTCAAAATCCTCTAGGCCTTGCGGCCATCTCCTCTATTTTTCCAAAATGTTTGGTAAAATCTTCTTTCTACAACTAAACAAATCCAAAACCATTTTAATCATGTTACAAACATTCATACACCTAGCATTTCTACTACAACCCACCAATCACAACTCACAACTCCAAATTAACTAAGTTTTCATAATTAGTTTTCAAAGCATCTTCAAGACAACTAGTCAATCACCCAAAATCATACATAATTAAGTCATAAAATAAAAGCCAATCAAAACAAAGGTTTCTAAAAATCTTTGCCAACATTCTTTTCCAAAATTTAAAAGAATCACCACTAATTAATTTCATCAAATTAAAAATCATTTCACCAAAGTCAATAACCATTTCTAGTCATTTACTTACTCCAAGACATCAAATTATCAAACACATTTCAAGACACATTCTAAAACAAATCCCAAACTCCAATTGCCATGCATATACTTAAATCAAGCGTTAAACTATTTCCTATTCAACTTACTCAAAAGGTACATAATTTGACAATTTTTACGCTATTTAAAATAGCAATTTTCCTACTACATCAAACGAACTCCGTTTCTTATGAAACTTTTTATGCAAGTCCTTGACATACATATACTCATCAACATATTTTTATTTGGATAAAAATCATTACCAATAAGTGCAGAAAAATCATTTGATTTTCGGATTTAGGACGCAAATTCTTCAATAAAACTGTTTTGGGTTCATAATGTCCTAGAGGTCTCAAAACTTATCCAAAAATTACAAAATTTAATATGGGAGATCCCAACACACATATGAATCATCTCCAAGTGGTCCCATGTCAAAATCATAATTCATTAATTCCCAGTAATTCAAAGAGTAACAGGTTGTTTTCATGGAAGATATCTATCTAATCACCCAAAATTCTAAACCTTTCAAGAGTAAGTTTTTCCCCAAAATTTATTTCAATCCAACCAATCCCAATTTCAAGAATCCTAAGACACTTACAACATTGCCATCATCATGCCGAGAATTTAAAGAACCAATTGATCCATTCCTACACACCATTCTATCCTCCAAGAATCAAATTTTTGCATAAACATAAACTATGCCTATGCTACTTCATGCATATCTATTTAACAACTTTAAAATTAATCTAAACATATTATCTAATACTTAAACACATAATATAACATCAAAACCTCATGTTTCTTATAGTTCAAGAATAGGAAAAATTCTAAAAATCACAAGTTACACATGCTCATTAAAACTATAACTCTAGTAGGCATCATACAACTTCCAATAGCAATTAAATTAACCCAAACATGTTATTCAACAACTAGGAACATGATCCAATAATTAAAACTCACATTTTTATCACTTCAAGAATAGGTGTTCTTCATAAAAATTACCTAATCATGCTCCAATCACTAAACTATCAACTACAACATAAGGAATATCACTTAGCAAATTAGAAACAACAATTGATTACATGTCTTGACCACCAAAACCAACATTTCCTATAGTTCAAGAATAGATAAAAGTCATGAACAACAAGTTAAGCATGCAAAGCAAAAACTATTACTCAAACAACAATCAACAACTTCAAAGAAGCTAGAATCATTCACTAATTTCATGGATTCACTAAGGATTACGTCATTTCCTCTTTTTCCCCTTAGGGTCTCACCCTAGGGTTCCAAGATTAGGGGATTTGGATGTTCACTTCCCTCATTGATCATAATCCATCATAAAACAACACAATACAAGCAAGAAATCAAGACTAGAAATCACAAAACACAAGAACAAGACAAAGGGGGAAGGGGCGCTGTTTTTTGTGCAGAAAAATGGGGAGAAAAATTCTGTTTTCTCCTTACTTGGATGGCTAGGAATGAAGAACTAGATGTGGTTGAAGCTCATGAACAAGGTTGATGAAGGTTGGAGGTTGAAAGTGCAAGAAAATGGGGGTTGAAGGCTGTGGAGCTTGGAGAGCTCTTTCTCACTCTAAGAAGGAAGAAGAAGAAGATAAAATGGGTTTAGAGAGAGTGTATCACGAGGGATGGGCTGATTAGGGGTCTCCATTTCTTTTTATTACACTTGAAACAATTAAAACAAACATTTAACAATATAACTCAAAAATAGAAAAGACTTAATAGCTTAAGAACTAATAATGGAGTAGAATTAAAAATGAAAAGATAAAGGGGAGGGGAGGGTCACGCAGTATGGGCTGATTAAGGGGGGTCCTCTCCTTTCATTCTACTTAAAAAAACTAGTTAATTAGAAGATATTTTAGTGAAAAGGTAATTTATTCCAAATTAATCACACATAAAGTGACACCTATCACTTTTATTATATGCTAAACACATCCATAAGTCCTACCCATCTAATCTCACATCTCTCAAGATTACCCACTAATTCTAGAGTATAGGGGTTGTTAAAACACAGCGTCGAAAAACCCGCGTTACCGATAAACTCGCGAAAATTAATTTAGCGAGAAATTAATTCATCGCGTGATAATATTTAATTATAAATAATAAAAATCATGTCAAATACTCAAAAATAGTCTCAACAAGTTACGATTCGATTTTCATCGAAATCGGAGTTCATTTAGAATTTTATCTGCGGCGAAACTGCCCGGCGATTCGAAACGCGACGAAACTTCGTTTGAATTTTTCGACGATATTCGAACCGTGAATTAATATAAAATATTAAATCTCAAATATAATTTGATCTTGATTTAATTAATACACTTTCTCAGAGAACAAAAAATTGCTTTATTATAGCGTAAATACGAAAAAATATATTAAATAGTGTTAATTAACGCATCGTAAAAATACGCGTGATACAATTTATTCCTCTGCCGTAGGTTATATATTCAGCGCCTCCAGACATAATAGAACAACACCCAACAACTCTTCTTTTCCACATCACTCCATTCCACCATTTTCATCACTTTAAGCTTCCTCCATCACCATTTTCATCACTATTCTGCATTCTGGAACCTATGTTGCAGCTGAATCTCTACATAATGTGCAGTGGATGAGAGTTACACGTTTGGGAGCTAAAGGCAGTAAGAAGTTTCATGTTCATTCAAGCCACTTGGGCATCCTTGGGTCTTCTTCACTTCTCTTAATCCATTGTTCATTTGATTTTCAGTTTGTAATGACTTTTTATTTAAATTCTCAGTTTGTATTTTCTGGTTTGAAGCTCAATATGAGCTAAATTCCTTTAGTTAGGGAACTATGACATTATGAGGATTGTATGGGTTTGAATGTGATAAGGTTATGTTCATGCATTTTTTAAGGTTCTGTTTACATATTCTAATGAAAGATTGATCACCCTTACTTGAATGAAAGCTCATTAATATTGGAAGAGTTAGTGAGTGGAAATACTTGATTAATGTGGGTAATTTGATTAATTGAGAAATTAATTGAAGTTTGAGTGAATATGAATATTACTCTAGCCCAATAAGGTAGCTGAATCATGCTTTTTAGAAGTGAGAGTAACAAATGTGAAATCAAAAATGTGAAATCAGGAATGAGATTAACTTAGTGAACCTCATCTTGAAGTTGTTGGAAAACACTTGCAATTAAATTCTGGACCTAAAATGCTGCAGCATTCCTGAAGCATTCTAACCTGCACATGAATTATAAATGATTAGTGTCCCTAACTGTTTTTACAATCTGTTTTCACCTTATTAAATCTGTTATTTTACTGCCATTTTTACTGCATAATTACTGTTTTAACCTTCACACATGATGTGTTACTTTTTACCTTTTGTTTTCACTAACTAGATTAATTAATTTGGGAATTAGTAGAGTTAACCGTAATCAATTCCCGTGGGAACGATCTTTACTCACTCTTTACTAGTTGCTTTGACTGTGTATACTTGCACATTGCACACGCAACAAGTTTGTGGCGCTGTTTTCCAGGGATTGAAAGTGTTAATTTCTATTGAATTTCAATTGAGTTAATTTGGTTAGTTTTTATTTTCTACCTTTTTGGTGTGTTTTTTGTCCAGCAGTAGGTACTTACTCTGAATGAGAAGGCAGAGCCCACCAGAATATAGATTGGATCCAAAGCTTGAAAGGACACTTAGAAGGATTAGAAGTCAAAATCAATGGTTTTTGGTTTGGGAAGAGTTGTTGCAACCATGTCAGTCCGCAATTCTGGATCTTCAGTGCACTCTGACCATTCTGAGCATTCCAACCATGATTATCAACAGGATGTCATTGTCCAGCCTAACATTATTGGGATGGCTAATGATTAGGACCGTTATATAAGAGACTATGACATGTTTGATCCTAACACCATGAACACGGGCATTGTGAAGCCAAACATCGTTGCCACTCACTTTGAGTTCAAGCCAATGATGTTTCAAATGCTTCAGACCATTGAACAGTTTGGGGGAGCTCCTCAAGAGAACCCTCATCTTCATTTGAGGCAATTCCTTGAAGTTGCTAGCAATTTCAAAATTCCGGGTGTAACACGCGTATTTTTTTTATGCGTTAATTAGCGTTATTTAGTATATTCTGTCGTATTTACGCTATAATAAAGCAGTTCCTCGTTCTTTGAGAAAGTGTATTAATTAAATCAAGATCAAATTAAATTTGAGAACTAATATTTTATATTAATCCACGGTTTGAAAATCGTCGAAAAATTCTAACGAAGTTTTGACGCGTTTCGAATCGCCGGGCAGTTTCAACGCAGATAAAATTATAAATGAACTCCGATTTCGATGAAAATCGAATCGTAACTTATTGAGACCATTTTTTTGAATATTTTTTATGATTTTTATTATTTATAATTAAGTATTTTCACGCGATGAATTAATTTCTCGTTAAATTAATTTTTGCGAGTTTATCGGTAACGCGGTATTTCGTCGCCGTGTTTTAAACAACCCCTAGACTCTAGAATTAGTGGGTAACCTTGAGAGATGTGAGATTAGGTGGGTAAGATTAGGTGATATGTTTAACATCTAATTTAATTGCTAAGTGTCATTAATTGTGTGGTTTGTTTTAAAAAAAAGAAAAGAGAAAGTCTTACATATAACCACTCTTACTTACTACATTATTTTTTTTCTTATAAAAGGAGGAAACCCCCACCAGCTGCCTCACGTTTTCTTCTCCCCCAAAACCCTCTTCTCCATCTTTTCTTTTCTTCTCCAAGTTTCCATCACTTCCATTGATGATTCCATCCATTTCTTTGATCCTTTGAGCAAGGTTTCTTCATCAAAATTGTTCCATACCATCTCCTCTACCTAGATCATCCTTTTGATCATCATTTGAGGTAAAGAAATCTGATTTTTCTTCCCCTCCTTGCTGCTGATGTCGTGACTTTCCCTCCCCATTTTAGCTAGGTTTTTTTGCTTCCAAACTTTGATTAATTGCTAGGTTTTCTTCCTTATCCTACTACCTATCTTTCTAACCATTTGTATGAGCTTAAAAACAATTTTTCCCCTCTGTTTTTCTGCAGAAATTAATGCCACCCTCCCCCTTTTTTTAGTGTTTTGAGCTTTGCTTGTTTTGTGCCTTAATATGTTACTTGTTTGTTGTTGGTTGTTGTTGATTCATGGTTGAAGCATCATAGAACTTTTCCCTTGAGCCTTGATCGAAAAACCCTAGGCATGAACAAGAGGGAAATTGTGTAATCTTGCTTAAATCATGTAATTAATGATTTATATGTGTTGTAGGAATTGATTAGATGCTAATTGCATGTGTAATTTAATTTAATTAGGAGTAACATGTTAGTTTGCAATTTTTCTCTATTCTTGAGTCTTGAGAAACATGTTATTTAATTGTCTAAATATGTGTTTAAGTATGTGATAATGTGTTTAATATGATCTTAGGACTATTTGGGATTAAATTGCATGATTAGTTTAGTGTTAGATAAGTTTTGGTATAAAATTGAGTTTAGAGGGATTAAAAAGGGCATGTAGGAAATTGATTTTCTTTTTATGCTTTAAATTCTAGCATGTTGGTTTATGGCCTTATTTTAATTGTTGAAGCATGATGAAAAACATTTTTAAGAAACATAAACTTGGTTTTGATTAAATTGTGATTAGTATGTGTTACTTGAAATAAGGCTTGAAATTGTATTTGAGCTTGATTTAGTACCTAGAATGCTTGCATGTACGAAAGAAGTTTTATATATATATATATGTATATATATATATATATATATTTTTAATGAAAAACATTAGTTATGCCTTAGTTGTGTAAATGTGTGTTTATGTGAAAGTTTTTTCAAACTAATTAAAAGAGTTACCTTGAATTACTTGTTATGCAAGAAACTTCTATTTTATTTTACTTTTATTTTTTTGGATTCTTGAGTGTTGGGCTAAGTAAGGGATAAGTGAGAACTAAGTGTTACTAGAATTTCTAGTTTGTACTAAGTTGTACATGTAATAGGAATCGAAGTTTCCGAGATCGTGCGGCACGGGAATCGAGGCGTACGTGGAAGCGGACCCGAGGACGTAGGAGCAGTGTTAGCAGTGACAAGCAGTAAGGGCACTTCTAAACATTTTAGGACTTATTTTTATGTCCTTGTGTAAGGGCAATTTTTAGATGCTAATTTATTTTCAAGTGTTCATGCGAAGAAGTCTGAGAACCTAAGGGTTCAAAGTGAGGGTCTTGTACCCCTTCGCTTTATTTTTGTTATATATGCTGATTATTTAGTGGGCTTGTCTGCAAGTGGTTGGTAGCTGTCCCCAACCCCCCACACTTGTTTGTGCCTCTCTGTCAGTTCCATCGAATTGCAGAGGCATGGATTCCATATTGATTGTCGACTGTTGCTGCTAAGTGTGTTTATTTGAAATGAGATGCTTATGTTGTTTATCATTGATGAATTGAGTTATATTGCTATGTTGCTTATGCTGTTGAACTGAATTATATTGTTATAATTGTGCGAATTGTCCATCGGAGTGCGAGAGTTGGTTGAGTCGTTGATTCGTAGGACGTTTTTGAGCCTGAGCCGATTCACCTAGGGTGTTGGAATCTCCTAAAAGGCTACGGCTGGTGTTCGGTAGGGAATGGCTAGACGTTGGTTTTGTCGGGATGTTTTTGAGCCTGAGCCGATTCACCTAGGGTGTTGGAATCTCCTAAAAGGCTACGGCCGCGTTACTTCCGGTATATGGCAAAAGTGTTGAGAGAGTGAGTTTTGATTTGGGTCTTGAGTCGCGTTTGCGAATTGTATACACTATTGTTTGCCTACTGCTTTATGCTTGGTTTATTGTGATTATTTGAGAAGTTGACCCTTTCCCGTGGTGCCTTCAACCCATGATGGTTACCCAGGAGATGTCGAGGACGTGGAAGATCAGCTGGAGGACGAGAGCGAGGAAGGCCACTTTGAGGGTTCTGGCAATGACCATTATTTGTCTTGAGTTGCTTGTTGATCGTTGTATCTTTGTTATGTTTTGTGGGAATTGTAGTATATATATGTATCTATACTTTTGTGTATAGTTGGTTGGTGACCGGTTGGGTTTGTGATGTTTTGTTATGGCGGGGTAGATGGTGGTTCCGCTTTTTGGAGCAAACTGCGAGTGTCTGCCGGAAGTACCCCCAGGGTATGATCGCTCTTTGAGAGTCATCATACCATAGGTGTATTTCTTTGCACATTTTCTGCTCTGTTATTTTGCACATACTGTGTGTATGACGTATGTTTTTATGCATGAATGCTTTATCAGCTTTAGAGTCTTGCGTCCTAGTTGCACCATGTTTCGAAACGCTGTAAGTACTCTGTGTGTGCTTTACAAGCACTATTGTTTAAAAAAAAAATCCGTATTTTTCAAAAGGGGCACAAGAGTACCTTTTTTTAAAACACGTCACATATAGGCTTCTTTTGGTTTCGTAGCGATCTGGAAACGGGTCGTTACAATGGTGGTATCAGAGCAGTTCGGTCTAACTGGACTGTGCATAGGAGAATTGGAACTGGTCACCGTGTTGGGTTGTGCTTGTTGGTGTGATTAGCTGTTTTGTATCGTTATTGTTTGCTTAGTATAGTAGTTGTTTGTCAATTGTTTGGATTGTTTCTTGATTGAAGCAATGTGTGTTAACACACCCCTTTTGTTTGTGAGTTCTGGCAGGTTTTGGATTTTTCGAAAATCTAATGCCACCCCGTAGAGACCCTGCAACCGGATCCGATAACTCTAACATGGATCGAGCAATTCAAGCGATGACTGAAATGGCGACTGCTGTTGCCCAACAGACTGCGGTTAAGACTCAACGGGATCTACAAAAGCAAGAGAGAGAGGCACGAGCTGCCGAATCAAGGGGATTGGTTGATTTTCGTCGACATGACCCTCCGAAGTTTCGTGGAGAGGTTAACCCGGAGAAGGTTGACCTATGGCTGCAAGAAGTAGAGAAGATTTTTGAGGTACTACGTTGCCCAACTGAGGTTAAGGTGAACTATGCAACTTACCTGCTCTTAGGAGATGCGGAGTACTGGTAGAGGAGTACTAGGCTGATGATGGAGGCAAACCATTAGGAGATCACTTGGGCATCCTTCCGGGAGAAGTTTCTGGACAAGTACTTTCCCCTTAGTGCAAGGACCAAGCTGGGAGATGATTTTCTGAAAGTACGACAGGGCAACATGACGATCGGTGAGTATGCTGCGAAGTTTGAGTCACTATCTCGATACTTTGTTTTCTTTCGACAGACGGTGGATGAAGGGTATATGTGTCATAGGTTCATGGAGGGGCTCCGTGATGACATCTAGGATTCAGTGCTGCCACTGGGTATTAGACAATTTCAACAACTGGTTGAGAAGTGTAGGGAAGTGGAGACTATAAAGAATCGGAGACTTAATTTAGGAGGCAACTACTCTATATGGCCAATCAGGCAAAGTGATCGGAACCAGAAAAGGAAACAACAGCAGAAGAAGCCCTATAGTAGACCCCAGGGGAACAACAACAACAGGGGACAATATCGTCCAATGGCTCAAAACGCAAGGGGCGGGAGTCAAGCTAGCACTGATGTGATCTGTTACCGATGTGGGAAGTCGGGGCACTACGCTAACAACTGCACTGAAGGAGATACCACTTGCTTCAACTGCAAGAAGCCGGGGCACTTTCCTAGGGACTGTCGAGCACCTAAGGTTGAACCGGCTGTGCATGCGGCAAAGGCAAAAGGGAAGCGCCAGATAGCTAAAGGCAGAGTTTTCTGTATGAGCGGAGAAGAAGCAGAGCAAGCGGATGGCCTCATCCAAGGAGATTGTGAGATTGAGGGTAAACCCCTAACCGTTCTTTTTGATTCGGGTGCAACCCATTCCTTTATTTCTTCAGATTGTGTTGACCGTTTGAAATTGACTATGACTGCTTTACCATTCAAGCTGGTAGTTACTACCCCAGCTGCTAAAACCTTAGTTACCAACACTGCATGCCTTAATTGTGTAGTGGTCATTCAGAGTAGAAAATTCGTGGTTAATTTGGTCTGTCTACCACTTAAGGGTCTAGATGTCATTCTCGGGATGGATTGGTTATCCCACCACCATGTCCTTTTGGACTGTGCCCGAAAGACCGTGGTTTTTCCCAACCTCGGAATTTCCAACTACCTATCTGGTAATCACATTGGTGTTTCATTGAAAGAGGGAACCCAGGAATACATGTACCTGGCTAATTCAAAAGTTTCTCAGGAGATCGAACTGAAGAATGTTCCTGTTGTTTGCGACTTTATCGATGTTTTCCCGGAAGACGTGCCAGGACTACCGCCAGTCAGAGAAATCGAATTTTCTATTGATTTACTTCCAGGAACAGGACCAATTTCGATAGCGCCTTATCGAATGTCACCAGCTGAGATGAAGGAGTTGAAGTCTCAGATTGAGCACTTGGAATCGAAGCAGTTCATACGACCCAGTGTGTTGCCATGGGGGGCCCCAGTATTGTTAGTGAAGAAGAAGGATGGACGATCAAGACTGTGCGTGGATTATCGCCAACTCAACAAGGTTAATGTTAAGAATCGGTATCCGCTACCGCGCATCGATGACTTGATGGATCAACTGAGAGGAGCTGCCATGTTTTCCAAGATTGATTTAAAGTCAGGTTATCACCAGATTCGAGTGAAGGAAGAGGATATTCCCAAGACCGCTTTTAGGACAAGGTACGACCACTACGAGTATCTAGTGATGCCTTTTGGAGTGACGAACGCACCAGCAGTATTCATGGACTACATGAACAGGATCTTTCATCCATTTCTGGATCAATTCGTGGAAGTGTTCATCGACGACATCTTGATTTACTCGAAGAGTAGAGAGGAGCACGAAGAACACCTGCGTCAAGTACTGCAAATATTCTGAGAGAAGCAACTTTATGCCATCCTTGCTAAGTGTGAATTCTGGCTTGAAAAAGTGAACTTTCTCGGACATGTAATAACTAAAGACGGGATAGCTGTGGATCCGGCCAAGATAGAAGCTGTGTTAGCATGGGAGCAACCGAAAACCGTGACGGATATCAGAAGCTTTGTGGGCTTAGCAGGCTATTACCGGAGGTTTATCGAAGGTTTCTCGAAGATTGTCGCGCCACTCACACGGCTTACAAGAAAGGATCAACCGTTTGCTTGGACAGAAGAATGCGAATCCAGTTTCCAGAGACTGAAGGAGCTTTTAACAACCGCACCTGTGTTGATTCTGCCCCAACCAGAAGAACCTTACGAGGTTTATTGTGATGCGTCACACCAGGGATTAGGATGCGTGTTGATGCAACATCGGAAAGTTGTAGCTTATGCTTCGCGACAGCTTAAGACTCACGAGAGGAATTACCCTACGCACGATTTGGAGCTTGCTGCAGTAGTTTTTGCACTAAAGATTTGGAGACACTACCTCTATGGGAGCACGTTCACCGTTTACAGCGACCACAAGAGCTTGCGGTACTTATTCGATCAGAAGGAGCTCAATATGCGACAACGGAGATGGACAGAATTTCTGAAGGACTACGATTTTACTTTGGAATACCATCCGGGGAAGGCGAACGTGGTAGCTGATGCACTAAGCAGGAAAAGCGTTTTAGTCTCAGCAATGATGATCAAGGAATTGGAGATGCTAGAGAAGTTTCGAGACTTGAAGCTGAGCATGGAGGTGTCACCGGGAAAGCTGAGGTTTGGAATGCTTACCATTTCTAGCGGCCTATTGGAGGAGATTAGGGAACATCAAGCTCACGACAAGCTACTGCAAGAGAAGATCGAGCTTATAGCACGCGGAAAAGCAACTGAGTTCAAGGTCGGAATGGACAATATCTTAAGATGCAATGGACGTGTATGTGTACCCAACGTAGCTGAGCTGAGGAAGTTGATTCTCGACGAGGCACACAAGAGTGGTTTGAGTATTCATCCAGGAGTTACGAAGATGTATCGGGACTTGAAGAAGCATTTTTGGTGGCCTGGAATGAAGAAGCAAGTAGCAGAGTATGTAGCTTCCTGTCTAACTTGTCAGAAGGCAAAGGTAGAACATCAACAACCAGCAGGGATGCTACAATCGCTTGACGTACCAGTGTGGAAGTGGGACAGCATTTCTATGGATTTCGTCGTGGGATTGCCGAGAACATAGAGGAAGCATGACTCGATTTGGGTAATTATCAACCGACTGACTAAATCGGCTCATTTCTTACCAGTGAGATCAACATACAATGTGGAGAAGCTGACAGAGATCTACATCGCGGAGATTGTGCGTCTACATGGTGTACCTTCTTCTATCATTTCCGACCGAGACCCGAAGTTCACATCTCATTTTTGGAGGGAGCTACAAGAAGCTATGGGAACCAAACTCAAACTAAGCTCAGCATATCACCCCCAGACCGACGGTCAGACTGAGAGGACGATACAATCACTAGAAGATTTGTTGCGAGCATGCACCTTGGACCACAGAGGAAGTTGGGACGATGTCTTACCGCTGATAGAATTCACCTATAACAACAGTTTCCACGCGAGTATCGGCATGGCACCGTATGAAGCATTGTATGGACGTAAGTGCCAGACGCCTCTTTGTTGGTACCAAAATGGCGAGAGTTCTATCGTAGGACCAGATATGATTCAACAGACTACCGAGAAGATCCGATTGATCAGAGATAGGATGCGGACATCTCAAAGTCGACAGAAAAGCTATGCAGACCAGAGACGCCGACCGTTGGAGTTTGAAGAAGGAGAACATGTATTTCTCCGAGTTACCCCTGTCACTGGAGTTGGTCGAGCGATCAAATCCAAGAAGCTTACTCATAAATTCATTGGACCCTATCAGATTCTTCGTCGTATCGGCCCTGTGGCCTATCAAATTGCCTTGCCACCTTTCTTATCAAACATTCATGACGTCTTTCACGTCTCGCAATTGCGGAAGTATATCGCCGACCCTTCTCATGTCATCGAACCGGATGTGATCCAGCTGAAGGATGATCTGTCTTTCGAAGCGTCACCTGCAAGAATCGTAGACCGAAAGACTAAGCAGTTAAGGAACAAGGAGATACAACTGGTTAGGGTCGTATGGGACCCGAAGACCGGAGACGCCACCTGGGAACAGGAAGAGAAGATGAAGACTCAGTATCCAGAGCTTTTTCACGGTACATGACCCACCTATAGTTTCGAGGACGAACCTATTTTTAGAGGGGGAGTATTGTAACACGCGTATTTTTTTTTATGCGTTAATTAGCATTATTTAGTATATTCTGTCGTATTTACGCTATAATAAAGCAGTTCATCGTTCTTTAAGAAAGTGTATTAATTAAATCAAGATCAAATTAAATTTGAGAACTAATATTTTATATTAATCCACGGTTTGAAAATCGTCGAAAAATTCTAACGAAGTTTTGACGCTGCTTTCGACCGCCATGTTTCACCGCAGATAAAATTATAAATGAACTCCGAGTTCGATGAAAATCGAATCGTAACTTATTGAGACCATTTTCTTTTGAATATTTGTTATGATTTTTATTATTTGTAATTAAGTATTTTCACGCGATGAATTATTTCTCGTTAAATTAATTTTTGCGAGTTTATCGGTAACGTGGTATTTTGTCGCCGTGTTTTAAACAACCCCTAGACTCTAGAATTAGTGGGTAACCTTGAGAGATGTGAGATTAGGTGGGTAAGATTAGGTGATATGTTTAACATCTAATTTAATTGCTAAGTGTCATTAATTGTGTGGTTTGTTTAAAAAAAAGAAAAAGAGAAAGTCTTACATATAACCACTCTTACTTACTACATTATTTTTTTTCTTATAAAAGGAGGAAACCCCCACCAGCTGCCTCACGTTTTCTTCTCCCCCAAAACCCTCTTCTCCATCTTTTCTTTTCTTCTCCAAGTTTCCATCACTTCCATTGATGATTCCATCCATTTCTTTGATCCTTTGAGCAAGGTTTCTTCATCAAAATTGTTCCATACCATCTCCTCTACCTAGATCATCCTTTTGATCATCATTTGAGGTAAAGAAATCTGATTTTTCTTCCCCTCCTTGCTGCTGATGTCGTGACTTTCCCTCCCCATTTTAGCTAGGTTTTTTTGCTTCCAAACTTTGATTAATTGCTAGGTTTTCTTCCTTATCCTACTACCTATCTTTCTAACCATTTGTATGAGCTTAAAAACAATTTTTCCCCTCTGTTTTTCTGCAGAAATTAATGCCACCCTCCCCCATTTTTTAGTGTTTTGAGCTTTGCTTGTTTTGTGCCTTAATATGTTACTTGTTTGTTGTTGGTTGTTGTTGATTCATGGTTGAAGCATCATAGAACTTTTCCCTTGAGCCTTGATCGAAAAACCCTAGGCATGAACAAGAGGGAAATTGTGTAATCTTGCTTAAATCATGTAATTAATGATTTATATGTGTTGTAGGAATTGATTAGATGCTAATTGCATGTGTAATTTAATTTAATTAGGAGTAACATGTTAGTTTGCAATTTTTCTCTATTCTCGAGTCTTGAGAAACATGTTATTTAATTGTCTAAATATGTGTTTAAGTATGTGATAATGTGTTTAATATGATCTTAGGACTATTTGGGATTAAATTGCATGATTAGTTTAGTGTTAGATAAGTTTTGGTATAAAATTGAGTTTAGAGGGATTAAAAAGGGCATGTAGGAAATTGATTTTCTTTTTATGCTTTAAATTCTAGCATGTTGGTTTATGGCCTTATTTTAATTGTTGAAGCATGATGAAAAACATTTTTAAGAAACATAAACTTGGTTTTGATTAAATTGTGATTAGTATGTGTTACTTGAAATAAGGCTTGAAATTGTATTTGAGCTTGATTTAGTACCTAGAATGCTTGCATGTACGAAAGAAGTTTTATATAAATATATATATATATATTTTAATGAAAAAAGATTAGTTATGCCTTAGTTGTGTAAATGTGTGTTTATGTGAAAGTTTTTTCAAACTAATTAAAAGAGTTACCTTGAATTACTTGTTATGCAAGAAACTTCTATTTTATTTTACTTTTATTTTTTTGGATTCTTGAGTGTTGGGCTAAGTAAGGGATAAGTGAGAACTAAGTGTTACTAGAATTTCTAGTTTGTACTAAGTTGTACATGTAATAGGAATCGAAGTTTTCGAGATCGTGCGGCACGGAAATCGAGGCGTACGTGGAAGCGGACCCGAGGACGTAGGAGCAGTGACAAGCAGTAAGGGCACTTCTAAACATTTTAGGACTTATTTTTATGTCCTTGTGTAAGGGCAATTTTTAGATGCTAATTTATTTTCAAGTGTTCATGCGAAGAAGTCTGAGAACCTAAGGGTTCGAAGTGAGGGTCTTGTACCCCTTCGCTTTATTTTTGTTATATATGCTGATTATTTAGTGGGCTTGTCTGCAAGTGGTTGGTAGTTGTCCCCAACCCCCCACACTTGTTTGTGCCTCTCTGTCAATTCCATCGAATTGCAGAGGGATGGATTCCATATTGATTGTCGACTGTTGCTGCTAAGTGTGTTTATTTGAAATGAGATGCTTATGTTGTTTATCATTGATGAATTGAGTTATATTGCTATGTTGCTTATGCTGTTGAACTGGATTATATTGTTATAATTGTGTGAATTGTCCTTCGGAGTGCGAGAGTTGGTTGAGTCGTTGAGTCGTAGGACGTTTTTGAGCCTGAGCCGATTCACCTAGGGTGTTGGAATCTCTTAAAAGGCTACGGCTGGTGTTCGGTAGGGAATGGCTAGACGTTGGTTTTGCCGGGACGTTTTTGAGCCTGAGCCGATTCACCTAGGGTGTTGGAATCTCCTAAAAGGCTACGGCTGGTGTTCGGTAGGGAATGGCTAGACGTTGGTTTTGCCGGGACGTTTTTGAGCTTGCGTCGATTCACCTAGGGTGCTAGAATCCCCTAAAGGCTACTACCGTGTTCGATAGGGAATGGCTAGGCGTCAGAATGCCAATGGAACCCGAGTGAATGTCCTAGGGTGAGGGAGAGCCCAAGGCTACGGCTGGTATTCGATGGATGGATCCGCGTTACTTAGGTATATGGCAAAAGTGTTGAGAGAGTGAGTTTTGATTTGGGTCTTGAGTCGCGTTTGCGAATTGTATACACTGTTGTTTGCCTACTGCTTTATGCTTGGTTTATTGTGATTATTTGAGAAGTTGACCCTTTCCCGTGGTGCCTTCAACCCATGATGGTTACCCAGGAGATGTCGAGGACGTGGAAGATCAGCTGGAGGACGAGAGCGAGGAAGGCCACTTTGAGGGTTCTGGCAATGACCATTATTTGTCTTGAGTTGCTTGTTGATCGTTGTATGCTGTTATGTTTTGTGGGGGATTGTAGTATATATATGTATCTATACTTTTGTGTATAGTTGGTTGGTGACCGGTTGGGTTTGTGATGTTTTGTTATGGCGGGGTAGACTGGTGGTTCCGCTTTTGGAGCAGCCCCCTGCGCGGGTGTCTGCCGGAAGTACCCCCAGGGTATGATCGCTCTTTGAGAGTCATCATACCATAGGTGTATTTCTTTGCACATTTTCTGCTCTGTTATTTTGCACATACTGTGTGTATGACGTATGTTTTTATGCCTGAATGCTTTATCAGCTTTAGAGTCTTGCGTCCTAGTTGCACCATGTTTTGAAACGCTGTAAGTACTCTGTGTGTGCTTTACAAGCACTATTGCTTAAAAAAAAATCCGCATTTTTCAAAAGGGGCACAAGAGTACCTTTTTTTAAAACACGTTGCATATAGGCTTCTTTTGGTTTCGTAGCGATCTGGAAACGGGTCGTTACACCGGGTGTCATTGACGATGTTTTTAGACTGAGGTTTTTCCTTTACTCTTTGAAGGACCGAGCCAAAGCTTGGTTAAATTATTTGGAGCCAAACTCAGTAGATTCATGGAATGGCATGGCTGAAAAATTCTTGACAAAGTACATCCCTCCCATTAAGAATGCTAGAATGAGGAATGAAATCACCTCTTTTAGAAAACTTGATAATGAATCATTGTTTGAAGCTTGGGAAAGGTTTAAGGAGCCGTTGAGGAAGTGTCCCCACCATGGCATCCCTATTTGTATTCAAATGGAGACATTCTACAATGGTTTGTTGCCCTCTACAAGACTTATGTTGGATGCATCTTCAGGCAGAGCATTGTTGCACAAATCATATACAGAGGCTTTTGATTTAATTGAAAGCACAGCTGTAAACACTTACCAATGGCCTACTGTTAGGCTAAGTTCTTCCAAGGAGGTTGCCGATGTTCATGAAATAAGTGATTCAAAAGCATTAGCTGCTCAAATTGCTTCACTAACACACATGATCAAGAATATGACCACTACCTGTAATGTCGCAAAGACACCAGAGAAACTGCTTCTGCAGAGCGCACTCGCCCAAGTGAATTATGTTTCTTGTATTTATTGTGGTGGAGGAAACCTTTATGAAGAATTCCCAAGAAACCCTGTTTCGGTGAATTATATTGGGAATTTCAATAAGAACAACAATCCATATTCCAACACATACAACCCGGGGTGGAAGCAACATCCTAATTTTTCATGGAGTAATAACATAGCTGCAGCAAGAAGCTCTAACAATCCAGCTAGGCCTACTCATCCACCTAGTATTCTAGCTCAAAGCCAAAATAATTCAGCCCCTCCAAACACTTAAGAGCCTTCACTTGATAATATGTTAAAAGCCTTCATGAATGATACCAAGGCTCAATATCAAAGTCAAAGGGTTGCAATAAAAAATTTGGAGAATCAAATGGGCCAATTAGCTACCGCGTTAAGTGCTAGGCCAAGTGGATCTCTGCCTAGTACAACTAAAACACGAAAGCCTCATGGAAATGAACAAGTGAATGCCATTACTCTTCGTAGTTGGAAGAACATCAATCCTCATGTCGAAAACTCCAAGGGAAAAAATTCAGATTATATTGGAACTAGCAGTCAAGGGGAAGAATCCACTGAGAAAAAAACAAGTCCAACAACAAATGTGTTTACAGAATCGGATTCTGCACAGAAACTGTAGCAGAAAAATTCTGCAGAATCTGCCAAAGATGCTACAGCATCTCCCACAGCACCTGATGCAAGAATGAGCTTTCATAGATTGGTTTCGGAGAGACCTCCACCTCCATTTTCACAAAGACTAAAGAGAGCCCATCAAGATAAGCAATTTGGCAAGTTTATGGAGGTCTTGAAACAGCTTCACATCAATATTCCATTAGTGGAAGCCCTCCAACAAATGCCAAATTATGCTAAATTCATTAAAGATGTTCTTACAAAGAGGAAAAGACTAGTATGGCTATGACAAAGGAATGTAGCCAACTTTTGCAAAACAAGGTGCCTCAAAAACTCAAGGATCCTGAAAGTTTCACCATTCCATGCTCTATTGGAGATACTTATTGTGGCCGTGCCTTAAGTGACTTAGATGCAAGCATCAACTTGATGCCAAAATCCATTTTTCAAAAATTGGGGATTAGAGAAGCACGCCCAACCACTCTTACACTTTAGTTGGCTGAACATTCCATTGCATACTCGGAGGAAAAAATAGAAGATGTGTTGATCAAGGTGGGTAAGTTTGTGTTTCCAGTTGATTTCATCATTTTGGACTTTGAAGCGGATAAAGAGGTGCCTATTATCCTTGGAAGACCCTTCCTAGCCATAGGGAGAACCTTAATTGATGTGCAAAAGGGAGAATTAACCATGAGGGTGAATGATCAAGTGGCCACTTTTAATGTTTTCAATGCTTTGACGTACCCGGATGATGGCATGGAGGAATGTTCTTTTGTTAGAGCTTTGGACTCATTGGTTCACAAGCAACTAGTGAAGGAGCAAGATGTCCTTGAAGAAGAGCCAACCCCTCTTGATGATGAAGAGCTAATGAAGGAGGGAATTCTTGATTTTGTGAAAGAAAGGCCAGCCACCCCAAGGTGGGCAAAAATATATGAATCACTAGAGCTTACAAGTGAAAGTTTCAAAGATAATTTGCCTTCCATTGAAAAGCCACTGGTTCTTGAGTTGAAGCAACTTTCTCCTCACTTCAAATATGTTTATTTGGGGGAGAATGGGATAATTCCGGTGAATATTTCTTCTTACTTGACTCCTCTACAAGAGGAGAACCTTGTTGATGCTTTGAAGAAGCATAAAAAGGCTATTGGGTGGAAAATGGCTAATATTAATGGTATAAGTCCTACACTTTGCATGCACCAAATTTTATTGGATGGCAACTCAAAGAATAACATTGAAAGACAAAGAAGATTAAACCCAATCATGAAGGGGGTGGATTGCATCCAAAATGTGACGGATGAAAAATTCGATCCACACAAATTCAAGAGGAGAAAAAGAAGAAGGATGAAGGCTACCACAAGCCTTAGAGACCCTTGACACAATGAGGGACAAAGTCAGGCTGAGTACTCTTAAACTAAGCGCTACTGGGAGGCATTCCAACAATAATCCATGATAGGGACGTTCCCTTTTTCTTTTCTTTTATCATTTTGTTTGTGGTATAGTCATTTTTTAGTTCTGTTTGTCTGTCGTGATAATGTTACAACATCTGCTCTATGTGCTGCAGCATTTGTTTGCTGTTTACTATGTGTTTTGATTTGTGCCGCAGCAAGTATGCATGTGTTGTTAAATACTACAGCACTGTTTTTAGGGTCAGTCTTTTGTTGTGTATGTTGGAATCAAGTGGATCAGAAATAATGACCCTTAATTGTTTTGATAATAACAAATAGTTAATAGAACACTTTATCCTCTGATGTGTTTGTTAGTGTGCAGAAGTCACTATTTATCAGAAGGAATTATCTTAGAAGACTAAGTGAAAATGTGTATTTCACTCTCAGTTTCATAAATCTGAGTCTGGCATTAATCCTCTGAAAATTGTTGACGCCATCATCTGATAGCCTCACTCTGTCTTGGTCAATGCTATGTTATCAGTCAACGCTCTGATAGACCATGCTCTGGAGAGACCATACTCTGTCTTGGTCAACATTCTGTTTTGGTCAACGCTCAACAGACTATGAATAGACTACTCAGTGGAAGCCTTCGCCCGTTTCTACAAAACTCTGTTATATGAAAGGCCAACAAATTCTGTACTGAAGAACTTGCCTCTATTTCAAGCTCACTCTGCTGAACAGAGTATCTCAGTAACAAGCATCGTCTATTTGACAGATGCTCTGATTGGAAATCAGACCGAGTGTTCATTAAAGGCTACTTCATGTATTAAAGAGACCTCATTGATGAGATTTTAATGTACGAGGAATCAAAAGCCAAAGGGAATGTCAACGGATATAATCATCAGAAAACTTGCTCAAGAAGTGTGTTATTTTCAAAAGATCATAAGGGACAAGATCCTGCAAAAGTCTGCTGTGTCAGTATGCAAAAGCAGAGTGAAAGGCGACGTGACTTGCTAAAAGCCACAAAGAGGGGATCTGAAGTTTTGTCCATTGGTGAAAAGAGCTGTTAGGTCACAATGACACTATTCACAACCCTAGCTATATATATCTTGCTTCATTCACTGAAGAAGGTTAACGATTGAGAATGCAGTGAAACACAGTGAGCAACCAAGATTCATTCCAAGTCTCTGAGATCACATTGAACAAGTACTTACACGTTTTATTCTTTCAGTTTGAAAGTTATTCTTTGTGCTTGAAGTTTTTCATTGTATATCCTCTCTGTTGAGAGTTATTTGATATTGTTTCAAACTACTTTTGAACACTGTATTTAGCACAGTAGTGGCTTCACTCCTTAGAGGCTTGACTGTACTAAGTCGTTCTAAGAAGTTATGAGTATAGCCAGTTTGACAGTAGTATACTCTCAAGTGTAATTAGGTTGATTATAATGGAGAAATCCTTCAAGTGTGTGAAGGGACTAGACGTAGCTATCGGGTGATAGTGAACTAGTATAGATCACTGTGTCATTCTCTTCTCTTCTCTTTACTTGTTTTCATTACTATTTTGTTAAAGAGTTGTTTTTGAAAAGATTTTAAAAAATACACAAGTTTTGCTAAAAGATTTCTAAAACCAAATTCAAACCCCTCTTTCTGGTGTTTTTACCACGTTCAATTGGTATTAGAGCTCGGCCTCTTGGTTGAGCACTTAATAGTGTAAGAGGAAAATATCTTATTCTTTATACATGGCCAACAATGAAGCCGGTGGTCACGTTAACCGTCTTCATTTGTTCATTGGAACAAACTACGACTACTGGAAAGATAAAGTGAAAACCTTCTTCGAGTCTCAACAACTTGAACTATAGGATATGGTTCAAAAACAATATACTGAACCAGTTGATTTCAAGAGTAAACCCATTGCTAGATAAAAGCGGGAAGATGAGCATAAGAAATCCTATCAACTAAATCAAAAGACAAGATATTTTCTTATCTGTGCCATTTCTGAGAAAGAGTACGAGAAATGTGGGAAGAATGAAACTGCCAAAGAAATTTGGGACTCATTGGCTTTGGCTTATGAGGGTACTTCCCAGGTGCAAGAAATCAAGGCTAACATCTTGGTTAGACAATATGAACTCTTCAAAATGGAAGAGGGTGAAAGCATTGAAACTATGTTTGGAAGATTCCAAACACTAGTTCATGGTCTAAATATTCTTAAGAAAAGCTATACCACTGCTGATCATGTAAAGAAAATCTTAAGAAGCCTGCCAAGGAAGTGGAGACCTAAGGTCACAGCTATTCAAGAAGCCAAGGACCTGAATGCCTTGCGACTTGAAGATCTTCTGAGTTCCTTGAGAGCCCATGAGCTTGAGCTAGATGAAGAAGAGCCTCCTAAGAAATCAAAGTCTATTGCTTTGAAATCTACAAGCAAAGCATCCTCCTCCAAAGCTCTTCAAGCTGAACTGGAAGCAGACGAAGGATCGTCTGATGAGAGTGGTGGAGACACAGACGAAGAAATTTCCTTAATATCAAGGAAAATTCAACGTATGTGGAAAAATAAAGGAAGGTTTTGGAAGCAATTCGACAAGAAAGACTCAAGGGTTAAGAAGGACTACAAGGACAAAAGCCAAGTTACTTGCTACGAGTGAAAAAAGCCTGGACATTTCAAGTCTGAGTGTCTGTAACGACCCGTTTTCCGGAACGCTACTAAGCCAGTATCTTGACAACAGTTTACATATTTCCGAAAGGTGGAATACTCTGCTCGTAGGGTTTTCGAGAAATGTGGTCCTATATTTTTTTTTAAAATTCTTTAAAGAAGCAGTCAGAGCATCACAACGACTTTTAGAAACATGGCGGAAAATAATTTAAGACATTACATGACCACATTCAAATGTTCCATCAATTCACGTCTAACAATACATATCTTGAAACATGACAGACATTTATTACAATACAGAAATAAATTCAAGCGTCCTATAGCTGGTCGACACAACAAGCTCCTCGCAAGACTACTAGTAGGTTCTGCAACCACAACACAAGTGGAAAGCTAAACAACCATCCCCAGCTGCTCCTCCTTGCAGTTCCAAATCCTCTGCTTGCTCCGCCATCTGGGTTACAATCATTAATTGACAGAACCACTGGCAAGGGTCAACTTCTTAAAATAAAGAGTCTGTTACACTTATTCGACAATGGCAACAAAGCATATAACAATGCAACATGTTATAGGAAATAGAAAATCATAGCAATAATCAACAACAGCATGCACAGTTCTCAAGACACAATGCAGACTCAAGATTTTCTCTCTCTAGACTCGACTCATTTTCACTTGGCACGACAATTATTCCGGAAAGCAGACGCAGATCCATCAACTGACATACCAGCCGTGGCCTTGGGATCTTTTGCTTCTCCCTAGGTAAGCAGCCCCGGTTCCTACGCTGCGACGCCTAGCTAATCCACCTTGAACTAAGGGGACCTAGCACCCTCAGTTGTCCGGCTCACAGCTCAAAAACGTCTCGCCGACTCGACAATGCTCTCAGACTCGATGAACAATTCGCCGCATACGATATTCAAAGAGTTATACGCAAGATTATTCGACCGCATATCAAATAATAAGAGCATGCTTAATATGAAGAAACGCAATTCAACACTTAAGCAATAAAAGCAGTTTGCATGAAGAAACGCAATTCAACAATACAAACAGCATAAGCAATTCACAGCATTATTCAATCGCATATTAAATATTGCATAACTCAATCATATTAAAACATCACATGCTTGACACGCAAATAAAGGAATCCATCTCTCTGCAACTCGATGGAATTAACAGAGAGGTACAAACAAGTGGGGGGTTGGGTTCAGAAGACCAACCGCACAATTTTTCACCCACAATGACTCGGAATATGTTCGATCGCACGACAAAAATAAACGAAGGGGTTCGAAGACCCTAACTTCGAACTCGTAGAGTTCTCAGACTTCTTCGTATTTAAATAAGCATTTAAATAACAAAACAAGAACTTAAGCATATCTAAAAGTTGTCCTTACACAGGGACATAAAAATAAAATCCTAAAAATGTCTAGAAGTGCCCTTACCACAGTTGTTAAGTCTCGAGTCAACACACGTCTCGGTCTCACGCGGCACGAACTCGGGTATCACAAGTCCTAACACCACAACAAAACTTAGTACAATCCTAAGCCACTCAAAATAACCCCTTAGGCTTAGACTTGGTTCTACTTCCTAGGTTCTCAAAACCCAAAAACCTCTTAGATAACCAAAACACTTACACTTGAATACACACAAATTAAAATTAACATTTTAAAGAATCACCTACACTTGAAAGAAATAACAAACAATTGGAAGAGTAAGGTTTTAAAGACTAAGACTCATTTCCTTTCTAAAACTTAAGACATAAAACCATAACTAGATTTCAATCTCAATAATAATAATATTTGATTCAAGGCTCCACTAGGTCTTAGGATTATGCAATCTCTTTGCACCTTAATTCATCATAGCCTTACATTCCAAATCACTTCAAATTCAATCAAAAATCTTTTCTAAAAACTCTCCAATACTAGAAAAATTCCTAAACACACTAAGATTCAATACTTTTTATACCAAACTCAATAAAATCTTTAATTAGGCTCCACTTGGCTTTTAGGATTACAAAGAATCCCATTCACCTAAGTGCTTCATTGCCTTAACCATCCCAAAATCACTTTCACTTCAATCAACCCATTCCCAAATTTTCCCAAACTTATACAACAACTCAAAGCACTTAATTAAAGCAAAGAACACACAAAATAATTTCCTTCTAAGCTCAAAGAGCTCGCGGCCAACACCCCCTTTTTCCCAAAAATTTTTGCAAGTTCCAAACTACTTAAACAACATCATTCAGTCAATTATTTCTTTCATCAAAACAATGATAATTTCACAAACCCAAGCCTAATCAATACCACCCTAACTCAAGCCTCTTTAAAAAATTCAAGGTTTCATGAAAACTTCTCAATCCAAGTTTTAAATCAAAACCAACAAATACAATATCAACAATAGTACTTAAGAAGCAATAATCACAAGCTAATTGAAGTGATTCACATGAGCAATCACATTTTCCCCCTTTTTCCATAGAACTAGGATTCACAAGATTTTGGGAAAATTTGATCATTTTGCTCTAAGATCATTATCAAGCCAAATATAAACATAAATAAGCAAGAATCCAAGCGTATACAAATAAATAAGCAAGTAATTAGATAAAAGAATGGAAAGAAACCCTCACCCCCAATACCCTAGGACCCACTGTTCTGGCCCCAAATTTGGAAGGGAAGAGATTGATCTCATATTCACTCACTTGGTCAAGGTTTTGGTACTAATTTGGAGAAGAAAAATAGAAGAAAAATGATGGTATCTCTTAGGTTATAGCTCACGGTTTTGAGCTGAAAGAAATGGGGAAAAAGAGTTGGTTTTTCTTTCTTACTTGTAAGGTTGTGAAGATGGTGGCAAGAAGAAGAAACTAAAGGTGATTGAGGTTGGAGGAAGGGAGGGGATTCACGCCAAGAAGGGGAGGAAGGAGCCCATGAAAGTGGCTTGGCCCTTGAAGCTTCTCTCCACCCATAAACCAGAAAAAAAATAAAGTGGGGTTGTGAAATGAGGAGGGGTCGCTGCTTGCTGGCTTAAGGAGAAAGAGGGATTAAAATTTAATAAAAGCTTGTCTTCACTTGTTCTCATCCACTCATACTCACATAAAGAAGAGACTAATTAAATAAAAGTGGAAATTGAGAGAATGATGGGGATGTCACGCAGGGGAAGAAAAAGAAGAGGAATTATGTTCTCTTTTTTTTTTTCTCTCCCACTTAGGCAATTTAGGTAGACAATAAAAGAAACTGAATAAGTGAAAAGGAGGGGAGGGGGTCACGCAGCTGATGGCTAAAAGAGGGGGAACAAAATAATCAAAAACAAGGTTTTACTTGGTTAGAATAATTTAGGATAAGCATAAAATAATTAGTCACCAAAAGTGACACCTACACACTAAAAGCTAGATGCTAATCAAATCAACAAGTATAACCTACCTAATCTCTCTTCTCTCATGATTACCCTCTAATCCTAGAGTCTAACGCGTACTAAAAACACGGCGTCGAGTAATCGCGTTACCGATTAATTCTCCGCCGATTAATTCGCGAAAATCAATTTACCGAGAAATTAATTTATCGCGTAATAATATATTATCTTAAATAATAAAAACAATTAAAAACACTCAAACATCATCACGACAAGTTACGTTTCGATTTTCATCGAAATCGGAATTCGTTTTAAATTTTAATGCGGATAAAATTTACCCGGTGATTCAAAACGCGGTGAAACTTCGTTAGAGTTTTCTGACAATTTTTGAACCATGAATTAATATTAAATATTAATTCTTAAATTTAATTTCATCTTGATTTAATTCAATCAATTTCTTAGTCAACAAAATACGCGTTACCGCGTCACGCAGAAAACTTTTAATAATTATAATTGTTGAATTCTCCTTAAAAGCAGCATACGTCTACGCTGTCTATTAATTTGAATTAACATCATGAATAATATTTATTTATAATAAATAAATTGTTCAAAATACTCAAAATAATTTCCCGTACTCTCAGTAAATCATCGAGGTGATCAATCTCTCTGATTTATTTTTCGAGTATTCAGGATTTTATTGCTAAAATCACTTTTCTTAAAAATTGGGGGGTTACAGTGTCCACAACTCGAGAAAGAGAAACCAAGAAAAGGTGGTTTCAAAGGTAAGAAGAAGAAGGGTCTCATGGCAACATGGGATGATTCTCATTCATCATCGTCTGATGATGATGAGGAACAAGCCAACATGGCTCTGATGGCTACCATAGGGTCAGACAGTGAAGAAGAAGAAGATGAAGAGGTAGATTCTAACCCATCTTCTGATATTGAAATAGCTTTTGATGAGCTATTAGATGAGTCATTTAAGCTCAACATTGAGTATAAATCTTTGAAAAAGAAATTCTCAAAACTTTCAAAAGAATTTCAAATGCTCATTGAGGAGAATGAGAAGCTCAAAGCTAAAAATCACCATCTAGTGAGTGACAGCTCTAAGACTGAGGAAAAAGTTGAATGTAACTCTTCAAAATATGAAGAGGGATTTTAAAGATTCCTTGCTAAGTGCGTTACACGAAACAAACAAGCATCTATGATTTGGAGCCTAAGCCAAAATGGTAAATGGGGTCTTGGTTACAAACCAGAGGAACCCACTTTTCAAAATACAAATTTGAAAACCAAAGATACCAACAATCATAGTGACTGTCTACTTTGTACTTTCTGCAATAAGAAATGACACATTATAAGTACTTGTTATGAATTGAAAAATAAGAAGGACAAGTTTCCTTCTAGAACTAACAAAAGAGGACCCAAAAAGATTTGGGTACCTAAGGACAAGATTGTATATGTTGCAGATCTACTTAGCAACAGAGTTGAAACACCAGTCCTGGTACTTGGACAGTGGTTGCTCACGCCACATGACGGGAGAAAGTTGTGTGTTCCAAGAACTCCAACTTCAAGAGAGTGGAACAGTAGGTTTCTAAGGAAACCAAAAAGGTAAAATCATTGGAAGTAGAAGAATTGGTGAGAAATTTCTACCTTCTATTGATAATGTTTTACTTGTTGACGGCCGAAAGCTTAACCTACTAAGTGTAAGTCAATTATGCGATAGTGGGTATGATGTTGGCTTCAGTGATAATGCTTGTATAGTCAAGAGCAAGAAAGATGGATCCATTTTCTTTAAAGCAAAGAGAAAGAACAATATTTATAAAATAAAACTTTCTGAGTTGGAAAATCAAAATGTCAAGTGCTTTTTGTCAGTTGACGAAGAGCAATCACTACTAGAATGTTGGATATTAGCTTCGAAGTCGTAGTGTAGGCCACGACCCCGACGCTAATAGCGTCGGAATAGCGTCGGCTTTTCCGACGCTAAAAGCCAATTCTATTTCTAATTATTCTATAATAGGTTGCGTCGGGATAGCGTCAGCCTAGCCGACGCTATTTGGAGTATTTTTTTTTTACCGTCAGTTGGCCGAAGCTAAAACTTTTCACTGTTTTTTTAACCATTCTCCCATCCCTTTTTTTTACGCGTACGCTCCCCCTCCAACTCGTGTTTGTTTTATTTATTTATTTTTTAATTAAAAAAACTTGTAAAAATCTGGCCTGAGACTCGAATTCGATCTTCTCCCAAATTGAAAAAAACCTAGCAGCGGTTTCTTCTTCTCTGCGACAGCACCGCCGCGGCCTCTGCAACATCACCACTGCCACAGCAACATCAGCACCACCGCACCACTCTTTCGTCCGCCCGAAACTCAGGCGCTAGTGTTCGTCCGCCCGAATCGGTCTCAGCTGCTTCTTCCTTCGCTCGAAACTCAGCGTTGGATTTAATGGAATTTGTGTGTTTGTTCCCAAGTAAAGTATCTTATCCCCTCTGTTTCTTTTTATTTTGCTTTGTCCCATAATCCATGAAAGTCTGAATAAGGAGGAGAAAAAAATTAAAAAAAGAGAACGTTTTGATTTATTCTGACCAGGAGATTGTTAAACAAGCCTATTCTTACACCAAAAGCCGTAAATCTGCTTTTTTGTATATATTGTTGTTTGTGAATTGAGATTAAACAACAAGCATTTAGAAATACTATTTACATGATATATTACTTTCCCTGCATGTTATTTCAGCATTCTTGATTGTCACCGTTGTATTCATTCCTATCGGTGTTGCTTCGCTTATTGCTTCGCGAGATGTATGCTTGAGTGCACATCGTTTCGATTTTTGCTCACAGCTCTATATAATATGTCTAATATTGAGTGCTGACTTTTATTTTTGGTATATCTATCTATCTATCAGGTTGTTGAAATTGTTGATAGGTACGAGGCAGATTGCATACCATCAAATTGAACAGACAAAGTAGTATACATTCAGAGTGATGCAGATAAAACTTGCAAAAGGGAGCTGCGTGTATGGTTCCTTGACACCAACTTTTCTTTTTACTTGTTTGACCATTATCCTTGCATTAACTCTGTTCCTGTAATTGATGAATTATGGATTTCAAATTTCGATGATCGTTTGTTTTAAAAATTGCTCTTATGAATAGGTGGAGAAGCATATGAAGTCTCCTATCTATGTTTGCTATCAGCTTGCCAACTTCTACCAGAATCATCGCCGGTATATACCCGTTTTATTTCTCATGAATCATGCTTTCCTTTTATCTGTTTGAATTTTGCATTTACCAAGCGGAGAGAAAATTGGTTTGAAGTGACAAGGATCTCATGTTCTTCAATGGGTCTTAACAATTTTAGCTTTTGTTCCTTATTTCCCTCATTGTTTGGATTTGGATTTCTTTTCCAGTTACAAGTTGCATCTTCTCCTTGTGATTTGTGGTAGAGATGTTTCTAGGCTATAGATGAACAACAACAAAAGATTAAAAAGATGGTGGATATGCCTCAACGACAACAACGGCGATTTCATGTTTGAAACCCCTGCGGTCAGAAATGACAACAGTGTTCTTCTCACCAGGTTTGTTCCTCGTGCTCAGCTATTTTATTCTGACCCTTTTGCATTCTTGGTTAACCATTTTTATTATTTTGCTCTATTTTACTCCTCTTTATGAAACCCCCTTAAGTTTTACAACATAGCTTTCACTGTAGCTCAAGTTTCTGCTAATTAATTAGCCTAAGATTCACCCAACGCACATGGACAAATGCCAAAGGCTAAATAACTTCATGTCTGTATTTTTCTCCAGTATACTTTACATTTTTTAAGTTCGTTTCTGTTCATGTATGACAAAATCTATTCAAAAGAATTAACAAGGATAATCAAATCAAAAGAATTAAAAAGCATCTTGAGACACTCAGCCATAAAAAGTATGAATAAAAAACAAGAAATTAATTGGAACACATAAACAAACTTACTGCTTTGGAGCTTCCAAACTTACATGCTTTATTCTGATTCAAGTGAAACCCCATTTTTTACGGGTTCTTGTAAATTTCACTGAGTTTGGGTTGTATCCCATCATTGCTGGCCATGCGTGTGTGTGTGTTATCTTGTGGGTTTCTTACTGTTACTATGATTTGTGATTGATGCTAAGTTTGTCATACCTAGTGGGAGATTATGATTGGTTGTTTGATCTTGTTACTCTGTTATCTGTTCAGAAAAAAAGCAAGCTACTTTGCAAAGAATTGTAAGAAGACAAGTGATCGTCTTGAAGAGGGCTTTGATCAATTTTGTTGCAAGTTGCATTTTTGGTTTAAGTAAATCCTTTGGCAACTGTTCAACCACTCTCTGAGGTACATCTTTAAATGACGTATATTTTGTGTGTGTTTCATTTTTCGCAACGATAAAGTAACTGCAAATTCAATAGTATATTTATTTGTGAATAGAATTATTATCTAAGTCAAACAACTTTAGGAGTGGATTGGATAGCAGATTGTGGTTAGAGGAGAAAACTGCACAGAAAGATAAAGATAGATCAATTGAATTCTCCTTGTTGATCTATGCCTGTAAGACCTCATAAGGATACTTTGTTGGTTCATCTTTGTTTCTTTAATTTAATTTTTGACTTGTTATTCTTTCTTTTCTTCTCTTTGCTTTTGCTCTTCTTTTGCTTTTGTCTTGAAAGGATACATACTAATTCTTTTTTTTTATTTTTATTTTTTATGTTTAAGAGAGACAATAATTTAGAGTTTCAGAAATTTGAGTCATAGCAGAAAATGTTTCTCTGCGTTTTTTCTCCTTAGGAGCCGTGTGCAACTGATTCATTTAATTAATGTAGTGTCCACTGTCCAATACTACTGCATTTCTGCCAAACATGATGTTAGTAAAGTGAAAAAACTTGTGTGGATTTAAAGAAATCTGAGCTACTTTAGTAGAGTGAAAACACTATTGTGGACTCAAAAGAATTTAAGTGTTAAAGAATTTAATTGTCAAAATAATATCATTATAAAATATAGATGAATTTGTTTGCACACTAATGGCGATATGTAGAAAATGTTGAATTTCTGTGATTATGTATGACTTGGGTACAAATTTTCTGTCACCTATATGTGATCTGAAAATTGTGGGGAAAAAGCAACAAATACATAGGTGCTTATGTTGTTTGTGACTACTTGCTTGGCCAAAGCTCGTGCTCTTGCTTAATCAAAACTAAATTGGAAATTGGTTTACTTGTTAAAATATCTCTTGATTCAACAACATTACATCAAATAGAATGAATGTTGTTTTTGTAATTTAAATGTATGTTGAATCAGTCAGTGGCAAAATAAGGATAGCATAATATTTATCTTAGAAAAGTGTAGCATCTACGGCTAAGCTTTGGATAATTCTATAATACACTAAGGTTGCGGCCATGTTTTTGTATTTGTGTTTACATAACTTATTTAGTGGCTGATAATGTTATGTGTTTTCCTTATAGAAAATGGAATGTAGTTGGATGTATAACAGGGTAAATGCTGATAAGTTTGGCTTGAAAGACGAGTTTATTAGGGGTGTTCGAAATTTTGAGAAGAGGGCTATGAAACGACCTGACTATATATCCGAGGGAGGGATAAGGTGTCCGTGTGAAATGTGCAAGTGCATGAATATAACGACTCCAATCAGGGTTAGATTGCACTTGTATAAGTTTGGATTTCAACCAAACTCTTGGATGCAGGTGAACACGGAGAAGTGGAGTCAAATATTGATACAAGGGCTTATTCGAACAGTAGTGGGTCTATGAATTATGACGATCAATTTGATGCAACGAATCAGATGGTGTATGATGCTTTTAGACCTTTTGTAGATGTCCCTCATGTGAATGTTAACATTAGAAACGAGACATTGACGGAGGAGGAGTTGCCCAACAAAGATGCACAACAGTTTTATGACAAGTTGATCTCTGCCAACCAGCCCATCTACGAGGGAGCTGTTGTTTCTAGATTATCGATATCAGTTGAGCTTTTGGCAGTTAGGTCTAACTATCATGTTCCACAAAAAGGTATAGATTTTGTTGCACGAATGCTTAATGATGTATGTCCAATTAAGGGCTGCTTGCCCAAGAACAATTACCAAGCAACACAATTGGTGTCTAAGTTAGGGTTGGAGGCTAGAAAGATTGATTGTTGTGTGGAGGGCTGTATGTTATATTACAAAGATGATAGCAACTTATCTGAGTGCAAATTTTGTGGATCTGCTAGGTACATTCCTCGTAGGATTGGGATTGGAAGGTTCAAAGATGTCCCAAGGAAGAGAATGTTCTATTTCCCAATCATTCCTAGATTACAAAGACTGTATGCATCAATCGAATCAACGGCCGAAATGAGATGGCATCATGAGAATAAAAAGAGTTTGAATGTTCTTCGTCATCCATCCGATGGTAAAGCATGGAAATACTTCGATGAGGTATATCCAGACTTTGCTAGCGAGCCTAGTAATGTTAGGTTGGGTCTATGTGCCGATGGGTTTACACCTTACGTCCAATCATCGGCTACTCCATATTCATGTTGGCCGATAATAGTTACCCCCTACAATCTTCCCCCTGAGATGTGCATGGCCAAACCGTACATGTTTTTGACTTGTCTCGTACCCAGATCTTCTAACCCCAAAACAAAGATAGATGTCTACTTGCAGCCGTTGATTGATGATTTGCAACTGTTGTGGTCCAATGGCTTTTTGACGTATGATATATCCAAAAAACAAAACTTCATCATGAGGGCGTGTTTGATGTAGACAATTAATGATTTTTCGGCCTATGGTATGTTGTCTGGATGGGGGACACAAGGTAAATTGGCATGCCCTCATTGTATGGAAGACACAAAAGCTTTCACTTCGAAATATGGTGGGAAGAATTCATGGTTTGATTGTCATCGTCGGTTCTTGCCAGCGGATCACACTTTTAGAAGAAGTAAAAGGGCCTTTACAAGAAATGTGAGAAAGACAAATCACTTTACATTTACACAGGGCATGATGTATGGGAGGTGGTTAGTAGTCTTCCAAAAGTGACTGAAATTAGTTGGGTTGAAAAATTGCCGGGGTATGGAGTTTGTCATAATTGGACTAAACGAAGTATATTTTGGGATCTTCCCTATTGGAAGGACAACTTGTTAAGGCATAACCTTGATGCGATGCACATAGAAAAGAATTTCTTCGATAATGTATTTAACACTGTCATGAATGATAAAGACAAGACAAAGGATAATGAAAAGGCGAGAAAGGACTTATCTATGTTTTGTGCACGTGAGGACTTGGAGATGCAAGTCTTGCCTAACGGAAAGATGGGAAAGCCAAAGGCAAGATACACTTTGACATCATCAGAAGCGAAGTTTGTAACACCTGAGGACGAGATCGACCTCGTATTAGGACATCGTATCGAGACCTCGCGTCGAGACCTCCTGTCGAGACCCCGTGTCGAGATCGTATGCCGAGGTCGTATGACGAGCTGAGGAGACGCTTGCACGAGCATCCTGGTCGACATCGTGTCGAGATGATAACACTCGTATTTTTACGAATATTATTTAGCGTTAATTAGTATATTTTGTTGTGATTATGTTTTATTAAAGTAATTACTTGTTTTTAATATGTTTAAGTGAATTGTATTGTTTCTAATATTTATAAATTGATATAATCACGCGGAGAATTAATTTTTCGTAAATTAATTTTCCGGGATTTTCCGTCGAGAATCGTCACTGTGTTTTTAGATTTTAAGTCTATAGATTAGAGGGTGATTATGAGAGAGGAAAGATTAGATGGGTTAGACTTGTTGTTTGGATTAATATCTTACTTTAAAATCTAGGTGTCGCTTATTTGTGATTTTATGAAAGATAAATTCATTTAAAATGGTTTTCTTGTAATTAATTTTTGTTTAAGAGATATTTAAGGGAGATAAGACCAAACTGTTTTTTTTCCACCAGCTGTAGATAAATATCATGATTAGTTTCCTCCACTGCCATAAATATCACGCTTAGCCGCCTTAAACACTCACTTTCCAGTTTCTTATTTCTTCTTCTCTAAATTTCCTCTTCTCCAAACCTCCATTGAAGAACCTTAAGTTTCATTGAGCTTCTGCATAAACTTTCTTCATCAACCTTGTTTCTTATCATCTTCTCGACATATATCACCATCTCGACCATCTTTTGAGGTATGTAAAATAGAATTTTAGTTCTCTTCATGTTACTGTTAGCGCCACTTCTTCTCTCTATTTTAGCTAGTTTATATGCTTCCAAATCAGGTCATATTGATAGGTTTTCTTTTTCATGACATGACCTACCTTTCTAACCAATTATTTGAGCTTGTAAAACAAATTGCTTTCTCTGTTTTCTGCAATAGGCAGTGCCCAAAACCCTCCCTATTTGGTTTGTTTTGATTTCTTGTTTTTAGTTTGTTGTACATTGCTTCTTGTTGTTGTTTGTTGTTGATTTATTTGTTATAGAATCATATAACCTTTTTCAAGAACTTTTGATCGAAAACCCTAACTTTGTGTTAGAGGAAAAATGGTTTTGTCTGGTGATGTATGAAAGAAGTTTTTAATAAAATTTTAGAGAAAAGGAGTTATCTTGTAATGTTTGAATTCTGGTTGTATTTGTTTAAGTTCTTGAGTTTTAATGTTTACTTGGGTTGTGGTTAAGATTGGGATAATGAGAGCTAAGTGTTATTAGAACCCATAGATAGAACTAAGTTGTGCTCGTATTAGGCAGTGTGATTTCCGAGATCGTGCTGCAAGGAGATCAGGGTGTACGAGAACACGAAACCGAGGTTGACTGAGAGCCGTACGTGTCGAGATCGAGTGAGAGAAGTCATTGTCAAGCTCGTTTGAAGACAGTCGTGTCGAAGTCGTTGTCGAGCTCGTTTGAAGACAGCCGTGTTGAGGTCGTTGTCGAGCAGCGTTAGCTTGGAGTTCGGTAAGGGCACTTCTAGACATTTAGGATTCATTTTATGTCCCTGTGTAAGGACAACTTTGGATATGCTTAAGCTATTGTTTTGTTATTTAAATTGCTTTATTTAAATACGAAGAAGTCTGAGAACTCTACGAGTTCGAAGTCAGGGTCTTCGAACCCCTTCGTTTTGTTGTCGTGCGGTCGAACATATTCCGAGTCATTCGTGGGTGAAAACTTTGTGGTTAGTCTGCTGAACCCAACCCCCCACTTGTTTGTACCTCTGTTAATTCCATTGAGTTGCGAGAGGGATGGATTCCTTGATTTGCGTGTCAAGCATGTAATGTTGTGATATGATTGGGTTTTTGCATGTATTTAATATGTGATTGAATATATGTTGTGAATTGTGTATTGCCTGTTGAATTATGCGTTTCTTCATGTCGAGCCCGCTTCTTTATTTGACATGCGGTTGAATATCTTGGCGTATAACTCTTTGAATATCGTATGCGTAATTGTTCATTGAGTGAGAGAGCTTAGCGAGTCGTTGGCGTTTGAAGTTGCGACCGGATAAGCGGAGAGGGTGCTAGGTCCCCTTTTTCCGCTTATGGGGACTTCTAAGCGTTGCCACGCTATTGGACCTGAGTTGATCGTCTAGGGAGAGCGAAGATCCCAAGGCTTCTGGACTTTCCAAAGATACTGATGCACGTGTGCATTCCTAATAATTGTCGAGTCTAGAGTGAGATGGTTGAGTTACGTTTGGTGATTGATAAACATTGTTGTGTTGCTTATTTCTTTATGCCGTGTTTATCTTGAATTGTTGAGAAGTTGACCCTTTCCCGTGGTACCTTCAATCCATGATGGTTACCCAGGCGATGTCGAGGGTGCAGGGAACTCGACAGCAGATGATGGCGAGGAGGAGCTCGACGAGGATCAGGGCGACGACCTATATTTGTCGTGATTGATTATGTTTGTTGGATGTTTTTTTTGGGATGACTGTACTTTGTTTTTTTTGTGTTCACAGGTTGTGACCAGTTTGGGCTAGATGTCATTTTGAGCACGTGGTAGATCGTGGTTTTACTTTTGGAGCACCCCTGCGTGGGTGTCTGGAAGTACCCCAGGTATGATTGCTCTCTTGAAGTCGTCATACCTTAGGTGTATTTTCTTTGTACATTATTACTCTGTCTTTTTGTATGCACTTTTTATATCTTGTATATATAAGTATGTACTTGTTATACCTGCGTGTTGTTATTTAGGACTTAAGTCTTGTGTCTTAGTTGCACCATGTTTCGAAAAGCTGTAATTACTCTGATGTGCACGAGCTGGTCTTATAAAATAATAATAATAATAATAATAATAGACCGTACTTTTCTAAAGGGCACAAGAGTATCGTTTTAAAACACATCGCATACAGGGTAACTTGAGCTCGGTAACTCGAGCTCGGTATGTTGAGCTCGGTAGCGGTCCGGAAACGAGTCGTTACAAAGTTGGTGTGTGAATGGATTAAGGAATTGAAAATGCCAGATGGCTATGCTTCAAACCTAGCTAGGTGTGCCAATGTTCGAAAGAGTACAATGCATGGGATGAAGAGCCATGACTGCCATGTTTTCATGGAGTGTTTACTCCCAATTGCATTTCGTTCTTTGCCAGATTTTGTTTGGAAACCATTAACGGAGCTAAGTCAATTCTTCAAGGATCTTTGTTGCAATACGTTGAGGATGGAAGACATAGTTAAGTTGAATGAGAACATACCTGTTATCATATGCAAGCTAGAAAGGATTTTTCCACCGGGATTCTTTGACTCAATGGAGCGTCTTCCAATTCATCTTCCCTATGAAGCAATGCTAGGTGGTCCAGTACAATATCGGTGGATGTATCCGTTTGAAAGGTAACCAACCTAGGAGATTATCTTAACTAACTACATGTTTTATTATAACTTCATAGACGTTGGATGATTGAATGTGCAGATTAATGGGTGTCTCAAAGTGGGCAGTGACAAATAAGGCTAGGGTTGAAGGTTCCATATGCGCTGACTAAATACACCGCGAGACAATTTATTTTTGTTCTCACTATTTCAAATCTTTCAGCTTGTTTCCAAACACAAGTTTAGGAAATGGTCCTCGTTCCGTACATGAGGGCGTTTAACCAATGTTGTCTGTCCTGCACAACTGTGGTCGACAAAGTGGGAAGCCTGAAGAATATTGGCTAACGGACCAGGAATGGAAATCTGCTCATGTACATGTCTTGATTAATTGCGATGAGATTAAACCATATCTTGAGTAAGTATCTGTAGTAACACATCATTCTTGATCTTGATGCATGTCATAACATAGATTTACTTATGGATTGTGTGATCGATATCAGCATATTCTTGGAAAATCACTCCATCAATGAAGATCATGAGTCGGGACGTATATATGCAGAATTTCCCTTATGGCTGAAGGCATATGTAAGTGTAGTTCCCATAAATCACGTATTTTTAACAATCACACTCTATAAGCTTATGTGTATTATCTTCTATATAGGTGCATGATGAGGTGAATGGTGTGACAAACAAATACATAAGGGCACTATCTTGGGGTCCTGCATCAAAGGCAACATCATGGAACATGTATTTTGTCAGTGGGTACAAGTTTCACACCGAGGCGTGGAGCAATGGTAAAAAAACTATCAATTGCGGGGTGCATGTGACGGGTCTTACAGAAGGAGGAGAAGATGATTTTTACGGCATCATCCAACATATATTTGAACTAGAATACCATGATCTGAGCGAAAAGATAACATTATTTTATTGCGAATGGTTTGACACAACACTGAATAGAGGCACAAAGGTTCATCCACAATATAAAATTGTGGATATTAAAATGAATAGACGTTATCCTCGTTATGATCCATTCATCCTTGCGCAAAAAGCAAGACAAGTGTATTATGTCCCCTATCCAGAAACTTGTAGAGACATGCATGGATGGTGTGTGGCTATTACCACAAAACCAAGGGGTCGTGTGGAGATTAATGACATGGAGGATGAAATGCCTTATCAGTCTGATCAGATGTCACCCGTTCTACCCATTGCGGAAGTTGAATTGATACATGGTTTAGGTGACAACACACAGGTAGATGTGTGCGAAGATGGTCAATCAGAAGAGGAAGCAGAAGCAGAAGAGGAAGATGACGAGGAAGAGGAAGACACATATGAGGATGACGATGAGGATAATGTCGACGAATAACTTATTTTATAAAGACGTTTTTGGGGGTTTTCTAATGTGGGTGTTTTATGTATGTGTCCTTAGATTGTATTTTGGTGTTTGAAGATGTATTTTGGTGTTTGTTATGCAATCTTCAGAATTTGTTTATAACTTGTTCTGCATTTGTTTTGCTATTATATTCTGTTGCTGTTCTGCATCTGTTTGTAACTTGTTTATAACTCAAAGGATAGTAGTAGTGATATTCTCTTCAATTCTTTAAAACATAATTCAATTTTCTAAAATCAACCCAAGAACATAGTTGAGCGTATACAAAGGAACCTTCACAACAACCCCCAGCAAAAAACACACACACACAGTCACACATACAGAAAAATCACAAATAAAGATAGGACACTGAAATATGAATCATGAATCATGAATATGAATCTATGCAAAAAGGAAACAAATTTGTATCTATAACACAATTATGAAGAACAACTTCTAGCTAACATAATAATAGAATTGGCAAAAAAGGACCTGATTTCTCCATGAATCTCTTTACCACTTTGCTTTTGAACCACTTTGCTTATCAAAAGTAAATTTCAGTTTGAAACACAACAAAGTTTAGACTTGAGAATCAAAAAACAGTCCTCAAATCACTTATATCCTTCAAATCAAATGCAACCACATGTAGTTCTCATTTCCATGTTTTGGAACACATTGTGAATTGTGGTCATTTGATTTAAATCTAATGAAATTGGCAATTCGGATGATGTCTGCAGACTTTATGTGGTATGTAATTCTTTCTGTCAATATAGCAACATAAATATGATATAGGATTTATTGCATATCTCACCATTCTGCATTTGTTTATAACTTAGTCTTCTAAGTTGTTTTAAATTTTGTGATTAATGAAATGCTTGATTATATTTAATTTTGTGATGAGATGAATATCAGAGGTCGTGGCAATAAGGGAAAGGCTCTTGCTAATAGTGGTCGATCGAGACTTTTACGACCAGGCCAGCTTCCAGCAGAGCGTGATCGCTTGCGTCGCCTAATTAGTGCACCCACACCACCGGCTCGTGCACCCACACCACCAGCCCAGGCACCCAAACGACCAGCTCGGGCACCCACACCACCAACCCATGTGGCCCCACCACCAGCCCATACCAGCAACCCAAGGTCACACCGATCGTCTCCACCACCTTCCCAACCGATAACATCACCCATACAGACCTCTACCCCTGAGGCCTTCACATTTGTTCTAACTCCAGGTAGAGGCCTTCCACACATGGGTGCACAGGCTCAGGCAGAGGAAGAGGTTCAGGCAGAGGAGGAGGTCCATAGAGACCACCACCACCAGGAGGTGGAGGGGGACGAGGACCACCACCACGAGGAGGACGGGGAAGGGGAGGGGAACCCTCCTCCTTACGTGCCAGAGAGAGACTCTGATGGCAAGATCATCATAAGACCTCATGGTCGAGGGTAAATTATAATTAGTAATCAGCTTCTTTTATTTTCAAGTGATTAACTACTCCATAATTGTTTTATATGATTTTTTATTTTATGCTTTATGAATCTCTTGAAGGGAAACTGTGCACCACTTGGTGTTGGTAAGCAATGCAGTTGCGATGCAAGCAAAGTTATTTGTATTTTGTTCTTAGTATTTGTATAGATCCAGTAACATGGTTGTTCAAGTTTCTATTGAAACATGTTACAAGTTGAGAATATTGCTATTAATTTCCTCTCCTCCACCTCAACTGCTATGTCCTATAATTAATGTAGATGTAAGGATTGATTATGATGCAAAATGGATATGTATCATCCATTATGTGGTGCTCATACGATGCGCAGAGAATTCTGATTAAGATGTAATTCATAAATAGAACTTTTAGGTTATTCAAGCAATCTGTCAAGATATTGGTTCTCCATTTTGTTACTTTCTGAAATTTACTTTATTTATACTGCTTTTCCTAATGTTATGTTATCTAGTTATATGCTGGTTTTTCTTTACACATTTCATTTGATTTTTTTAATTGTACTTCTGATATTTGTAGGTTAGCTCCTTGCAAGGAGGTTGCTGATGCCATTAGGAGAGCAATACAGACACAGTTTCGAGGTGCTTACTATTGCTGGAGTGAGACACCTCAGGAGATTAAAGACCATTGGTGGAAATTATTTCTGGCAAGTATAATATTTTGTGTGTTGGCAGTAACTTGTTTTCTAATTTATATCAACATAATGAAAGATTACTTTTATCATCATCATCATCATCATCATCATCATCATTATTAGTACATATTATCATTTTTTTTTGCAGAAGAATGTGTCGTTTCAGCCTTATCCCGAGAATCAAATTCGTCACTTGTTTAACCAGAGAGGCGCAAAGCATCTTGTGGATATGCTCACGAAGGTGAGGAAGAAGGGGACCCGACCCAGCTGGATGGGTGAAGAAGCTTATGCCGGTATTGTTTCCCACTGGAGAGGTACAACCTTCAAAAACCTCTCCGCCCAAAACAAGACCAACCGGGCTTCGACTAGAGGCGGAGCAGTCCACACCTCAGGCCGCAAGGCTCATCTTGACATGGCACTTGAGATCGTAAGTATTAATTTCACATTTATTGTTTGGTTCATCATAATAGGTCATATATATCTTTAAATTCTTGTTCACTTTATTTCAGGCTAGGAAGCTTGGACGAGATTTGCATCCTGACAAGCTCTTCATAAAAACTCACAAGAGGAAGAAGACTGATGAGTGGGTTGATCACAGGGCTGGGACAACTTATGTATGATATTGGTTGTATACATTTTTGGTCATTAATTTTTTGTCATTAATTTTAATGTTTTTTTCCTATTAATTAGGAACATTATCATCGAAGTTTGAGCCAGATACAGACGCAGATTGATGAGATCAGCGGCGATGGGGTGTAAGAGGTGGATGCGGCGACAAGGCTCCAATTGTGGCAAGAGTCCGCCGGGGGTCATTCTCGGGGACGAGTTTACGGCACAGCGGATTTGTCCGCCAACCTCCGACGTGGGGCAACATCGTTTACTCATGAGTTCCAAACATCTACTGCGATCGAGATAGAAAGGGCAGCGAGACTTAGAGCTAAGGAGGCAGCAACTAGAGCCATGGAGGTTGCTAAAGAGGCTCAAGAGCGCGTGAAGACTCTGGAGAATGATATGCAGACTATTTTGGCGCAATTTCAGGAGCGCATGTAGGCTCTGGAGCGGCAATCAGTCGGTGTGTCCAGCTCTGCGAGTCGTCCGAGTCCGCATCCTCACTACGATGATGATTTGGATGATCAGTCGCTATAGTGGGAGATTATGATTAGTTTTAGATTTTTCATCCTATTTTGTGTAGTTGGTAGTATTTTGGATGAAAAATCAGTATATGGTAGTATTTTTCATCCTATTTTGTGTAGTTGGTAGTGTTTTGGATGAAAAATCAGGCAATGGTAGTATTTTTCATCCTATTTTGTGTAGTTTGCAGATGAAAAATCAGTATTTGGTAGGATTTTCAATTGCCAGTATTTTTCATCCTATTTTGTGCAGTATTTCTCAGTTTGTTTTAGGTTTTTTATCCTATGTTGTACTACATTTTGGATGATTTTCAGTACTTAAGTTTGTTTATAATCTATAATTTTACTATAATACATTTTGTAATTGACCGAGTTTCATTGTGGTTTTGATTCATATTGCGTTGTTGGTCGAGTTGATAGTTTGATATTGGATTGTTGGTTTTCAATAGCAGGTTGAAGATTATTGTTAATTGGTTGATCCCAAAAACAGGCAGTAGCAGCAAATACTGCACAACGTAGTGTAGGCCCAGCCAACGCTAAATATAGCACAGGTTTAGCAACAAATGTCACAGTTTTAGCGTCGGCCAAACCGACGCTAATGTTAGCGTCGGTCCTTTACATCACTGAATTTAGCGTCCACTTAGCGTAGGCCTGGCCGACGCTAATTAGTGTCGGATGAGAGAAAGCCGACGCTAACGGTTAGCTTCGACAGTTAAAGTGTCGACCTCGACACCGACTCTAATCCGACGCTAATCGTCATTTAGCGTCGGTTTTTTTCAATTAGCGTCGGCTTTTAGCCTACGCTAACGAGCAACATTCTAGTAGTGAATAGACTTGGCACAAAAGATTGGGTCATGCCAGCTTGAGGTTAATCTCAAAGCTTAACAAGAAAGAACTTGTTAGAGGATTACCAAATCTTAGGTATCAATCTGATGCTCTTTGTGAAGCATGCCAAAAAGGAAAACAAACAAAATCTTCTTTTGAATCCAAAAATATTGTTTCCACCCAAGATCACTTAAGCTTTTGCATTTAGATTTATTTGGTCCAACCAGAACTGCATCTTTGTCTGGAAAGAAATATGGACTTGTAATTATTGATGATTATACTAGATAGACATGGGTAAAATTCCTAGCTCATAAGGATGAGTCGTTTACATTATTCTCTGTTTTCTGCAAACAAGTGCAAAATGAAAAAGGTTTTTGCATTATAACAATTAGAAGTGATCATGGTGGAGAATTTGAAAATGAACAATTTCAAAACTTCTGTGAAGAGCATGACATCTCTCACAATTTTTCATCACCTAGAACACCACAACAAAATGGTGTTGTAGAAAGGAAAAATAGATCCCTTCAAGAAATGGCCAGAACCATGATTCACAAAACTAATGTTGCAAAATACTTTTGGGCAGAAGCAGTAAACACTGCATGTTATATTCAAAATAGAATCTATATTTGACCTATCTTGAATAAGACTCCTTATGAATTGTGGAAAGGAAGAAAACCCAACATTTCATATTTTTACCAATTTGGGTGTGACTGCTTTGTTCTTAATACGAAGGACAGTCTAGAAAAATTTGATTCCAAATCACACAAAGCTATCTTTTTGGGATATTTTGAACGCTCCAAAGCTTATAGAGTATACAACAAAGAAACATTAATTGTTGATGAATCTATGCATGTGAGATTTGATGATAAGAAGTCTGACAATGAAATGTCAGAGCTAGATGAGATCTTTGTAGCTATGCAGATAAGCAAAAAAACAGATGATAGTGTCACAGGTGCTGGCTCTGATTCTGCGTCTGGTGACAAGACTCAAGAAGAGATCACAACAGATTGGAAGTTCCAGGAACCCCAATCACCTGGCTCTGATACAATTTGTGATGTTCAACCCCTCACTACCTTACAACCCCTTGCTATACTACTACCTTCGCCACCACAAATCCCTTCTTCACCCCATTCACCTATTCACCATGTGGCTGAATCTACTACAGAACCAATTGTAGATGATGACCTGGTCATTGCTGCTATAATTGCTGCTGAAGTAGTTTAAGAACTTGAATTGGAAAATGATGATGTAACCATCATTGATCCACCAACCCTGCATCTTCCTGTACCTCCTGCTCCAGTTGTTCAAATTAGGTGTGAACCTCCTCCCAACCATCGTGAAGCAGTAGTTGTGCCTCCTAATCCACACCTCTTTGCTAGATATGAGGTATTTAAGGCTAAGAGGACTTTTGAGCCGGATATAGAGAAATACATTAAAGAAGACAGAATGGATGGTGTTGGATCTGCTTTGGCTTTGGAAGACTTCATGGATAACTGGTACTTTGTGAAATTTTGGTTTGAGAAACATAAAAGGGATCAACTTGAGAGAAACAGAAGACTCCTAACTGCTTCTGCTTGGAGGGTACCACAAAGGGTTGTAACCGCTACTGTTTGGGAACCAGAACTTGCTCCCATACCTCCACCTGCCCCTGTTCCTCCACCTACACCAGAACCAGTAACTCCTCCTCCTTCTTCTACTACAATGGTGACTCAACCTTGTTGTAACACCCCATTTTCGGAGCGCTACGATGCAACCTAATCTAATGCTGAAAACATTTGATGCTTGTATGCTTTTAGTAAAAAGTACTCTTCTGTATTTTGCAATGGAAAATAGGGTGAATTATTTTTTTTCTTTCCTTTGAAACCATTTTTCAAAAATGAGAGATAAAGAGTACTACAATTTTCTAAATGATGCAAAATCAGTCTTTTGTAAATATCAGAGTATATCATAATATATATATATATATATATATATATATATATAAAATACAACAACATGCATTTATATACCTATACATACTTAATAAACCACATGCATCATCATGGTATATCAAGCAATTGCATTTGAACAGATAAATCAACCAACAGATCAACGATCAAGTCATCACAATATCAAACAATTGCATGTGAGCAGGCAAATCAATCAATAGATCAACAATCAAGTCATCACCTATTACAATGTGGTTAATTATACATGCCAATGCATTATGGACAAGTTTGTGTATACACTTGCAGCCTTAAACAAGAATAGCAATAAGACATCGGAAAAATCCTCCAGGTCCAGACAAAATTTCCCTACCAAGGGTATCGGACACGGGAAAAATCCTCCAGATCCAAATCAAATTCCCCTAGCAAGGGTATTGGACACTGGAATAATCCTCCAGGTCAAAATGCTCAATGGTCAGTATGCATCAATCCAATCCAGTTCTTTGATATGGCCCACTCACCAAGAGGAGCGTTCGAGTAATGTTTTAATTAATCAATTTCAAGTTCCAATTAAATCAAACATGATTTAAGGAAAACAATACAAATCACTAATGCCACGTAGGGCCAAAAACATGCTACAACATTTCAGACAACATATAGTAATACTACAAGTACTACCACACAATTAATCAAACAATCAAACCAAACAACACACAAGACGAAAAGCCCAAACTCATTATATATGAATTTCCCTTACCTTGAATACGCTTCAAGTAGGTAAGTTCCACAACGTCGTCGGATCGTACCTCGCACGAACTTTAACAATACAAACTTAATTCAATTAGAACCCAAAAACTCAAATCCTAGAACCCTAGGACAGCCACGGTTTTCAAGTCCTAAAAGACCTAAAATCTTACTAACTTAAACCCTTTTGGATCACACCTAGTCATATACCACGATACAAGTTCAAGTCATACAAGTTTTGAAACTTTCACTAACTCTACACACTTAGAAAAAGCTTAAACCAATTTTTACCAATTGAAATAGTGTTTTTACCATTTGAATAGTATTTTACCAATTTTGAACGACATTTAAAACTCTAGAACATGCCATAAAAGTTATAGAAACAAGTTTGTTATAAGTCCAAGACAATCTTTGAAACATAAACCAAACTTTCTCCCAAAATCACACTTCTTTGAAATGTTTAGCTAAACCAAATATTTAATCAACTTTTACAACATATTTGAGACATAAACAAATCAAAACAAGGTTCTAAATCAACAAAAGGGGTCACGGTTTTGTGCCCTAAAATAAACCCAAACTTTTCATTTCCAAATCATACAATTTCACTACATTTTGTTCCTTTAACCTTAAACCAACTTCTCTAACACTTACAATACTTTAAAAACAATTTAAAACATCCTCCAAAAACATCTTTGAGGCCATGGTTCCAGCCCCTATTTTCAATCAATTTTATTTTCTCAAAGCTTTCTAAAACTTGCATATATGACTAGTTCCAAACATACCATTAAAAACCCCATAAGAACTAACTCCAGATCAACAAAAACAAATCAAAACCAAGGCTTATAACAACCCCAAAGGTTCGTCCAGAGCAAGCGTTAGGGTTTCCCAAATTTTAAATACCAAGAACAAGCTTAATCATGGAAGAAAATCAAGGGTTAAAAGACTAATCATGCTATTCTAGCAAAAACTAACACTTTTACCCCAAAAACAATTCCAAAATCCTTCAAAACCCAAATCATGGAACTCAAGAGAGATGAGGGAAGGATCATGGAGCTTACCAAGAGATTAGATGATGATTGAACAAGGATTGAGAAGGTAGGAAGCAAAGATGCAAGCTTAATCACCAAAATCCTCCAAAACCCACACTTTCTCTTTCTAATTTTTTTCTCAAGTTTTTCTCTCTAATGGAGGAATGAATGGGCTGATCTTGGGTAAGCACGAAGGCCACGAAATCAGGTGGGACAAGGAGGGAACAAATTTGTTCATTTATGTTGAAACTTAACTAATTAGTTACAACTTAACCAAGGTAACTACCCACCATTTACCTAAACCCTAATCACCACATGACACATGTCATGGAAGCTTCCAAACATCAAGTTCAGCTCCCCTAGTTTCTGGATTCTTCGCCCCTCAGCCCAAAATATCAAGATATTTCTTTTGTTGCGTTCTCGCTCAATCGGGTGCGCGGCGTTACGCGTATATTAGTGTTTTTGGTCCAAAAACTCTAAAAATAATTCTAATAAATTATTCTACAATAAAAAATTATTAATCAACCAAAATGTACCTAAAAATATTAGAAGTATTTCTATGAATGTTGCTTTCTTGGTTTACGAGCTAAAACGCTACCATTAGGATGTTCCTAGGCGTAGAAAATACCCTATATTTTTCTGATGCCCAAAAATTCCAAAAAAATTACAATAAATCCTAAATAATGGAAACTACTAAGATATAAAATTTTGTAAAATTTGGATCATGTTTGGGCTGATTTCAGTCAAAAACTCGCCCTATAGCTCAAATTCAGCGTTTTACGGCAGAATTCAAACATCAAAAGAAAAACCTTATATTAGTAATAATTACTAATCCCAATTTTTCTTATCATCTAGATATTATTAAAACAATAAAATCATCAATACAAAATCATTAAAGTAAAAGTCGTATTAAATACGACATAAACCGACAATTAATAAATCACTAAACGTCAAAAATTCAAACTGTGACTTAAAAAGATATCTATTAAGTCCTAAAAATTATTCCTCCTTCATTAAAATAATTTTTCTTTAAATCAAACAACAAGTTTACATATTTTTAAGGATTAATTCATATTAAAAACAGTATACGTCTACACTGTCTGTTAATCTGAATTAATTACCAAAACAACAAATTGTTTAAAACAAACATAAATCATCAAGGTGATCAATCTCTATGATTTATTTCCAAGTAGTCAGAAACTGTAAAATAGTTTTCATAAAACTTTGGGTGTTACACTTCTGCTTCTGGGTCTGCTTCTGTATCCACCAGTCATTCTGTTGTTGTCCCTAAAGAGGTCTTGGACCAACTTGTTGAAGACAACAAAAGCTTCAAGGAATTCATGGAAGTTTCGAACAAGAGACATGAGGATGTCACTACTATGCTGCAGTTTATAGTGGATCCGTTGATGAAACCTTAGACAGCCCTTAGGTTTTTGTTCACCCTTTTGTTTTTAGTCTTGTACTTGTTTTTATCTTTTTAGTTGGAAAACAATTTTGTACTATGGTATTTCTATCTGATTAAAGAAATCATTTTTGGTACTTATTCTGTTTTAACTTTATCTTTCTCAAACTCTGTTTTGACTATGATGTTCTTTATTTATCCTTAACCTTTTTGTCTGATGACAAAAGGGGGAGAAGAAAATATAGAAATATAGAGTAATTGATGAACCTGATGTATCAACCAAGTGTCGTCATGCATTGCATTTTTGCATTATTTACTCTAATACATTAACTTGGAATGTATAATCTGATGATGTGTTAATATATATATGCTCTGATAGATCTCTCTATTTATGAAAGCTCTAATACTTTATTTGGAATGCTCTGATGTGATACATTCATCTGATGGGACTTTACACTTAGAAAATATTTATATGTGCTTAATTCAGAGGGAGCCTCTGAAATTCTTTTCAGTAAATATTTTTCTAATGGAAAATTGTTCATCAATATATGTATTTGTCATCATCAAAAAGGGGGAGATTATTGGAATCAAGTGGATTCAGAAACAATGACTCTTAATTGTTTTGATGATAACAAATAGTTAATAGAACAATTTATCCTCTGATATGTTTGTTAGTTTGCAGAAGTCACTATTCATCAGATGGAATTATCTTAGAAGACTAAGTGAAAATGTGTATTTCACTCTCATTTTCATAAATCAGAGTCTGGCATTAATCCTCTGAAACTTACTGACGTCATCGTCTGATAATCTTTCTTTGTCTTGGTCAATACTCTGTTATCAGTCAACGCTTTGATAGACCATGCTCTGGTGAGACCATGCCCTGTCTTGGTCAATACTCTATGTTGGTCAACGCTCAACAGACTATGAATAGACTACTCAGTGGAAGCCTTTGTCAGTTTCTACAAAACTCTATTATATGAAAGGCCAACCAATTCTGTACTGAAGAACTTGCCTCTATTTCAAGTTCACTCTGGTGAATAGAGTATTTCTGTAACAAGCATCGTCTGTTTGACAGATGCTCTTATTTGAAATCAGACTGAGTGTTCATTAAAGGCTACTTTATATATTAAAGAGACCTCATTGATGAGTATTTTGATGTACGAGGAATCAAAAGCCAAAGGGAATGTCAACGGATATAATCATCAGAAAACTTGCTCAAGAAGTGTCTTATTTTCAAAAGATCATAAGGGACAAGATCCTGCAAAAGTCTGTTGTGTCAGTATGCAAGAGCAGAGTGGAAAGCGACATGACTTGCTAAAAGCCACAAAAAGGGGATCTGAAGTTTTTCCCATTGGTGAAAAGAGCTATTAGGTCACAACGACACTATTCACAACCTTAGCTATATATATCTTACTTCATTCACTGAAGAAAGTTAACGATTGAGAATGCAGTGAAACACAATGAGCAACCAAGATTCATTCCAAGTCTCTGAGATCACATTGAACAAACACTTAAATGTTTTATTCTTTCAGTTTGAAAGTTATTCTTTGTGATTGAAGTTTTTCATTGTATATCCTCTCTGCTGAGAGTTATTTGATATTGTTTCAAACTACTTTTGAACACTGTATTTAGCCCAGTAGTGGCTGCATTCCTTAGAGGCTTGACTGTACTAAGTCGTTCTAAGAAGTTGTGAGTATAGTCAGTTTGACAGTAGTATACTCTCAAGTGTAATCAGGTTTATTATAGTGGAGAAATCCTTCAAGTGTGTGAAGGGACTAGACGCAGCTATCAGGTGATAGTGAACTAGTATAAATCACTATGTCATTCTCTTCTCTTCTCTTTACTTGTTTTCATTACTATTTAGTTAAAGAGTTGTTTTTGAAAAGGTTTTCAAAAATACACAAGTTTTGCGAAAAGATTTCTAAAACCCAATTCAAACCCCCCTTTCTTGTGTTTTTGCCACGTTAAGTGTAGACACTCCACTCTCAAATTTTTAGCATGTTGTAGTGAGGACACTACCATCCTAAAGTTTGGGGGTGGGGTGGAGTTGTTAGTAATATGTTTTTGTTAAAAAAAAAGGCTCAGGACACTGAAGTGAAATTCAATGAAGCAAAAATTGTACGGTGTTAGGAACCCTTGAAGTGTAACACCCCGTTTTCGGAGCGCTACTGTGCAACCCAATCTAATGCTGAAAATATTTAACGCTTGTTTGCTTTTAGTTAAAGAGTACTCTTATGTATTTCGCAATGGAAAAATAGGAGTAATTTTTTTTTTCATTTTCTTTCCTTTGAAACCCTTTTCAAAATGAGATAAAGAGTACTCCAGTTTTCTAAATGATGCCAATTCAGACTTTTGCAAATATCAGAGTATAATGCATCACAAAATAATACTTCACATAACATAATCATTTCGCACTAAGGCGAGGTTTTCTGAAAAGAGTAATTACACAAATAACAAAGGCATTACCCTAAGCTAAGCGGGCCAACCACTATAACTCTTACTGAGAAACAGCTCAGCAAGACCATAACATGAAGCACTCATAGGAATATTCCTACATTGGCTCAATCTTCAATGCTCCTAAAAGACGAAGCTGCAACAGCTACCGAACTCCATCTGGAAGTGACATCCATAAAGACATCCAATCTAATAACAGTGCAAGGGTAAATCCTTTGTCCACGAGTTTATCATAGGCTATGTCGCATGCAAACAATATATACATATATAATACAACAACATGCTTTTATATACATATACATACTTAATAGACCGCACACATCATCATGATATATCAAGCATTGCATGTGAGCGAACAAAACAACCAACAGATCAACAATCAAGTCACTACAATATCAAACTATTGCATGTGAGCAGGCAAATCTATCAACAAATCAGTGATCAAGTCATCACAATATCAATTCATCACATATCATAAATGTGGTTAGCCATGCATGTCAATGCAGTATGACAAGTTGTGTATACACCTGTAGCCTTAATAGGTCAGCAGTATGACGGGGACTACTTTCCCAACGTCCGAACAAGATAGCCTCTGCTTAGGCTTGCCACTACTTTGGCTGGCCACTACTTTGGCGTGCCTCTACTTAGGCAATGCAGTGTCAACTCGCCTTGTAAAGTCTGTACGACCAATCAAATGCTACGAGTGACATGACAACTCATCTTTTGAAGTCTTTAAGACCAATCAAACGCTCCGAGTGTCGATGCTAAATGGTTAGTATGCATCCAAACAAATTCAACAATATGGCATGCTCACCGTAGTGAACGCCCGATTGATATCCAACAAATTCTACAATGTGGCGTGCTCACCGTAGTGAGTGCCCGAGTAATGTTTTAATTAATCAATGTGGATCGACGAACCCTCACTCACTCAACTTAGTGGGTTTCCAAATCTCAATTAACTAAGAGTTCAACACAGGACACAAAATCCAAGTGTTCAACTGCGGAACGCTAGTCCTAATCTTAGATCAGAACTCTACGCACGTAATGCGGAACGCTAGGCTCAACTTTTAGGTTGAGATACTAGGCACGCCATATGGAACACTAGGTCCAATCCTTAATCAAGAAAAAGCACACGCAAGCAGTACATTAAGTCCCAGCACAGGACACATGGCCCATATGCTCAATAGGAACGCTAGGTTCCCTATGTTTTATTCTTTCAAAAACTCGATCTTTGAAATCTCTTTTTCAGTTCTTGTATCACTCCTATGTATCTGAAAATACTTTTTAACACTAGGTCGTTGAAACCCTAGTTGTGCTAAATAACACACTGGAAGAGTTCCCAGGAAAGAGAGGTGGTGCGAACACTCTTAATTACCAAGTCTTTCCTAGCCAGAATTTTCCCAGGCGCATTATTTAACTCAACCGTTTTCGCAAATTGTACTATTTATTTCAAGTTCTTTTCTCTACTATTACTCCATTGAAATTTCCTTGCAAGCTTTGGCTAGTTGTACTAAAACCCTCACGCTTACTTTTAACTCAAAATGCCCTTAACAATTTGTTTACGAAATCAGAATTCGGCTTGTGGAATCGCATCAGATTTACCGATGTAAATCGTCAACCAATAGCAGTCGATCAACGCATTGTTAACTAATCCATTAACAACAATAACATTTTTCATATTCCAATTCAATGTGTGACATCCCAAGCCATACTCACATTGGAGCCACAAGGCCTTACGAAAGGGTATGCCACTCACAAGACTTTATTCCCCCTTTAAGGAATATTTTTGCCTCATGGGAGGTTCGGACCCACACCCAAAGGGATAAAGGTAATGGAAAGCACCTCCCCACTACCACTATCACTATACATCTGAAGTTGCACTAATCTGATGCTCTGCCATGCCGTGTTTTAATCTGTCTCCTAGGCTTAAAATGCTTAGTTTTGGACCATTTAACTCCCTTAAACATGCTAATATGCTTGTTATGCTTAGGTATTACTCTTATGTATCTTTATATGAGATTATGAGGAATGTGTTGGAGCTATACATAATTTGATAATGACTTGTGATTTGTTATGAGCTAATGATTTATGATTGAGTTTGGTTGAGGCTGAGGGTGTTCGCAATTGTATGGCAACTCGTTTTTGGTTATCTAGGGTTTTTCCACTGACGAGGACCCCTTGGTGGAGCGGTATATAATTGAATAGCTCTCACTCTTTTCTTGGGCTATTGAGTGGCACCAAGTGGGTACATCCTTTGCGATTATGATTTGTGACTTGTTTGTAAGCAATACTGAATAGATGTTTGTATAGATATGTTAGAGGTATAAATGTGACTTGGAAATTACTATTACATTTGCCTAACTTGGACATTATGCTTTAAGGAGGCAAGTAAGGTGAGGGGTCCGTGGAGGACTCACTGAGATTTCTTAATCTCACCCATTCATTTAATTGTTTCAGATAAGCAGGTGCAGAAGATTGACTAACTGAAGGGATTGCTTATCCGCTAGTTTTATGTATTTTGTTTAAGTGATGTATGTGGGCTTATGGACCTTACCTTTTGTAACCTTTATGATTTATGATTGTATTTTGAGTCTTAAGCGATGTACTAAAACTCGTAAAACAAGTATTATGAATGACTTATGACTTGTGTTCTATCGAGTTTAATTTATCCTTGTGTCGATATCTGATAATGTATAAAATGCTATGATTCGATGTGAAAATTGAATTAGGATGTTACATTATGGTATCAGAGCAGTTCGATTCTTATCGGACTGTGGAATAGCTAGGAACTGCTTAACGTGTTGTTAGAAACTGTTGTTATATTTCTCCTTATTATGCTATGAGATATTGAGCCTGATCAACTCAATGCTTTGTGCATTTTATTCAGAATTATGGCCTCAGCTGCTGGACGACGCGGTAGGCCTAGGAGGAACGCTGCTGACCCTAATGACCCACCGGGACAAAATGACAACATCATGCAGGGAATACTACAGGCAATTCAAACTCAAGCAGCAGCAACCAATCAATTGGCAGCCCTTATGGCACAACAAAGAATACGCAGCTTTCTACAACCTCCCCATGCAGTTGACGGGAATTTCCTTAACTTTCTCAAGCTGAAACCTTCCACCTTTGTCGGTGCCTTAGACCCCACCAAAGCTCCGTATTGGCTGGATGAGATGGAAGGGGGTTTTCAGGTGGTTCCCTGTACTGAAGAACAAAAAGTAATAAATGCTACTCAGATGCTGAAAGAGGAGGCAGAACATTGGTGGAGAGGACAGAAAGCTTCCTCGACAAATATGTTCCCGAAGCCATTAGGCAGCAAAAACATAGGGAGTTCCAAGACTGCAAGCAAGGAGATAAGACAGTTAGGGAGTATGTGATGAAATTTGAAGAGTTGGCTCGGTATGCTCCCTGGGCCACCTATGCTCCCGATGAGACTTGGAAAATTGACCAATTTAAATGGGGTTTGAGGGCTGAAATTCGAAACAGTTTGTCCCAGACTAAGTTTAATGACTATGCCACTTTAGTGCACCAAAGCTTGGTGGCAGAGATAAGTTTGAAGGAGGTAATGGATGAGAGACAAGAGAAATGGAAGAAAAGGAATGAAGACCGTAAGACTAGCCAACCCCCAAAACAAAAGGGCAACTCCAGCAAAGGAAAGCAAGCTCAATCATCCGACACCGACAAATTGAAAACTTGTACCACTTGTGGTAGGTACCATAGAGGGGAGTGCTTGGGCAAGGACTACTGCTTCTACTGTAAGGAAAAGGGTCATTTTACCAATGATTGTCCCGCACTCAAAAAGAAAGGTGAAAAAAGAGAAGCGGCGAGAAGTGGTGAACCTAACCAAGGGCGTGTGTTTGCCTTAGATGCCAAGAGGGCAAAGGGTATGGACGGTCTGATGAAAAGTACGTGTCTCTTGAATGAGCAGCCTGTTATTGTTCTTTATGATTCTGGTGCTACCCATTCTTTCGTTTCCTACAAATGTGTTGTAAGGTTAGAGTTGCCACATACTTCATTACCAGTTCCCTTGAATGTCTTGACCCCCGCTGAGGGCAGCATTCCGACTTCCTTTCTATGCGAGAATTGTTCTCTCGAAATACAGGGAAGAGTATTTAAGGTCAATCTAGTGTGTCTACCTTTGGAAGGTATGGATATTATTTTGGGGATGGATTGGCTTGCGGCTAATCAAGTCGTTTTGAATTGTTATTGTAACACCATAGAATTTGCTGATTTACAATCTCCCCAAAAGAATATTCATCCTGATGTGCTGGCCAGTGTTGCTCGACTAAACCAATGCTTAGGAGAGGAGTATTTCGGCTATGTTCTGCTACTCTCTTCATCTTTAGAGGTTGGACTAGATTTGATCACTGTCCCGGTCGTAAACGAATACTTAGATGTGTTTCCTGAAGAGGTGATGTCCCTACCTCCCGAGAGGGAGATTGAGTTTTCAATAGATTTAATCGTCGGGACGGGACCAATATCAATAACTCCGTATAGGATGTCTCTAGCAGAACTTAAAGAGCTCAAATCCCAATTGGAGGAACTGATATCCAAGCAGTTCATCAGACCTAGTGCCTCCCCTTGGGGAGCACCTGTATTGTTAGTTAAGAAGAAAGATAGTAGTATGAGACTGTGTGTGGACTATAGGCAGATTAATAAGGTGACCATCAAAAATAAGTACCCGCTTCCCCGGATAGACGATCTCATAGATCAACTTAGGGGAGCTTCATACTTTTCCAAGATTGACCTAAGGTCTGGCTACCATCAAATTCGGGTTAAGGCCAAAGATGTTCCCAAAACCGCTTTTAGAACCCGGTACGGCCACTACGAGTATTTGGTTATGCCCTTCGGGTTAACCAATGCTCCCGCCGTGTTCATGAGCTACATGAATCAAATTCTAGGGCCTTTTCTTGATAAATTTGTGGTGGTGTTCATTGATGATATTCTGATTTATTCTAAAAGCTCCCAGGAGCACGCGGAACATCTTAGGATCGTGCTAGATACCCTTAGGCAAAAGAGATTGTTTGCAAAACCTTCCAAGTGTGAGTTTTGGTTAGAAGAAGTAAAGTTTCTAGGACATGTGATCTCACACGCAGGAGTGTCGGTTGACCCCGATAAAGTACGAGCAAAGATCTTGGATTGGGAAAGGCCGCCCCTTGTTACTGAAATTCGAAGCTTTTTGGGTCTAGCTGGGTATTATAGGAGATTCATCAAAGGGTTCTCCCAGTTAGCACTTCCGCTAACGAGGCTAACCCGTAAGGGGCAGCCGTTTGTATGGAGTAATAGTTGTGAGAATAGCTTCTTAGAGCTCAAGATTAGACTGACCACTGCTCCGGTACTGATTATTCCGGATCCATCATTAGGGTTTGAAGTGTATAGTGATGCTTCGATTAAGGGATTAGGATGTGTGCTTATGCAAGGTGGGCAGGTGGTAGCTTATGCTTCAAGACAATTGAAACCTCATGAAGAGAACTACCCAACTCATGATTTGGAACTCGCGGCAATTGTTTTTGCCTTAAAAATTTGGAGGCACTATTTGTATGGTGCCCGGTTTGAGGTCTTTAGTGATCATAAGAGTTTGAAATATCTCTTTGATCAAAAGGAACTCAACATGAGACAAAGAAGGTGGGTAGAACTCCTCAAGGATTATGATTTTGAGCTGAAATATCACCCAGGCAAGGCGAATGTGGTTGCCGATGCTTTGAGTAGGAAGTCCCTTCAAATATCATCCTTGATGATTAAGGAATTAGAGTTGTTGGAGTCCTTTAGAGACTTAACCTTAGAATCCTTCTCTATTGGTTATAGTCTTCTAGTGCATCAATTGCAAATCAGTTGTGACCTCAAGTCTCAGATTAGGCAAGCTCAACTCTTGGATGAAGAATTGCAAACTAGGAAGAATCAGCCCGACTTCTCCATAGACAACAAGGGAACTATCCTGTTTCAACATAGAATCTGTGTCCCTAAAAATTCAGAACTTAAGTGGCAAATTTTAGAAGAAGCTCATAGGAGCGGATTCACAGTCCATCCCGGTACAACCAAAATGTATCATGACCTCAGACACCGATATTGGTGGCCGGGGATGAAAACGGATATAGCTGAGTTTGTAGCCCGATGTCTAGTGTGTCAAAAAACCAAGATTGAACATCAGAAACCTTCTGGCATGCTCCAGCCCCTAGAAATACCTGAGTGGAAGTGGGAAGGTATATCCATGGACTTCGTTGTGGGATTACCCCGTACCCAAGCAGGTCATGACTCAATTCGGGTGATTGTGGACCGATTGACAAAATCAGCTCACTTCATACCCGTTAAGACTACGTACTCCACCTCTAAGCTAGCAAAAGTCTACATCCAGGAAATAGTCAAGCTCCACGGGGTCCCTACGAGCATCGTCTCGGATAGAGATCCCAAATTCACCTCTAGATTTTGGAAGGTTTTTCAGCAAGCTTTGGGAACTAGGTTGAACCTTAGCACCGCATACCACCCCAGGCATCGATGGTCGATCGAGAGGACCATCCAAACCTTAGAGGACATGCTTAGAGCATGTGTCTTAGAGGATGGAGGAAGTTGGATTGATTATCTACCTTTGGCTGAATTCGCTTATAATAATTGCTATCATTCGAGCATAGGGATGGTTCCTTATGAAGCCCTTTATGGGCGGAAGTATAGGACACCTTTGTGCTGGTATGAAGTCGGGGAAAGGAAATTGATAGGTCCCGACCTAGTTCAGGAGACAACGGATAAGATTCGGATGATCAGGGATAAACTTAAGACCGCTCAAAGTCGACAAAAGAGTTACGCGGACTTAAAATCTAGACCACTTGAATTTGAAGAGGGCGAACATGTTTTTTTGAAAGTGTCTCCTACATTAGGTGTTGGTAGAGCACTAAAGGCCAAAATGTTGCATCCTCGTTACATCGGTCCTTTTCAAATCCTGAGTCGAGTTGGTTCTGTTGCGTATGAACTCGCGCTTCCTCCCTCCTTGTCCAATTTGCACAACGTGTTTCATGTGTCACAACTCCGAAGATACATTCCCGATCCTTTCCAACCCTTGGCTCATGAGTCTGTACAAATAAGATCGGACCTAACGTACCAACCTATGCCGGTCCAAATCGTCGATCGGGACACTAAGGCACTAAGGAACAAATGCATTCCTATGGTTAAAGTCATTTGGGAAGGATCCACTCCGGGGGATGCTACTTGGGAGGTGGAAGAAGAGATGCGGAAAGCATATCCATATCTATTTCCTTAGGTATGTGCATCTAATTTTTGAGGGCAAAAAATCTTAAAAAGATGGGGAGTAATGTAACATCCCATCAAATATATCTAATTTGCATAGATTGAAAAAAAAATTATAGTATTTATTTAATTCGTTCAACTTGTTTAATTTGATTAGTTAGTCCCTTAAAAATTAGAATCTATATATTATGTGATTAAAGATGTAATAGATTATGTAGGGTGTAACTTACAATGAGAGGGGTGTATCTAGTAGGCATAAGAGTAAAACTAAGACATAAGTGAGGGTAAGAGAGTAAAATCACGTCCCAACACCCCTTAATCCCCTAGGGCTCGAAACCAGCCCCATTTTTCCCTTCTCTCTCAAAAATTTCTGGTTAAGAAAGAAAAGGAAGACAAGCTTGTGCTAGGGCTTGGAGAGGTGGAGAGAAAGGGAAGAAAGCCAAGAAGATGCTGCCCCTACTTAGTTGAAGAGGAAGATTTGAGCCACCACCTTCTGATTTGTGGAAGTTTGAGAGCTGTACTAAGTGCTAGCAAGGGGAGCTCGAATTTGGGGGAAGAAAGAACTAGGGATTGTGCAAGCTTCCATCTTCTTCTCTTTGCTGTTGGTGAGTTCTTCTCCTTTAGGTGGTGGGCAATCAATAAGACCCCCATTAGGATTTTATTTCCCTTTGCATGTGGCTTAGCTGGTCTAAGATGGAGATTTTTGAGTGAGGGTTTGATGTTGAACTTAGTAGAAGTTTGGGTTACAACCTAGTGGACATGCATGTTAAGACTGCCTCTGGTATTTCGAGTATAACTCTCTCTATAGACCTTGGATTGAAATGATTTTTGTTTCTGTGTAAACTAGACATGAGGGGCTTCATTTTAGGCACAAGAATCACTTGAAAATGTTAAGAACTGAATTAGATATAGAATTTACAAGTTCAGGTATGAATGCTGTTCTGTTTTCTGACACCAGTGGATTGTTTGTTAAAACTGCACTAATATGATGGTTATCTTCCAAAATAAAAATTATATTCATAAACTAGACATCCTAAGCTTTCCAATGAGTGGTCGTTTGCCCAATTCCGACTTCGTTTGATATGTTAGCAAAATTCCCGAAGTTGATGCTCTGCTGCAGAAATTCTGCAGAAGGCCTGGCACGGCCGTGTTATGCAGCACGGCCAGGCCGTGTTTTAATCTGTCTCCTAGGCTTAAAATGCTTAGTTTTGGACCATTTGACTCCCTTAAACATGCTAATATGCTTGTTATGCTTAGGTATTACTCTTATGTATCTTTATATGAGATTATGACGAATGTGTTAGAGCTATACACAATTCGATAATGACTTGTGATTTGTTATGAGTTAATGATTTATGATTGAGTTTGGTTGAGGCTGAGGGTGTTTACAATTGTATGGCAACTCGTTTTTGGTTATATAGGGTTTTTCCACTGACGAGGACCCCTTGGTGGAGCGGTATATAATTGAATAGCTCTCACTCTTTTCTTGGGCTATTGAGTGGCACCAAGTGGGTACATCCTTTGTGATTATGATTTGTGACTTGTTTGTAAGCAATACTGAATAGATGTTTGTATAGATATGTTAGAGGTATAAATGTGACTTGGAAATTACTATTACATTTGCCTAACTTGGACATTATGTTTTAAGGAGGCAAGTGAGGTGAGGGGTCCGTGGAGGACTCACTGAGATTTCTTAATCTCACCCATTCATTTAATTGTTTCAGATAAGCAGGTGCAGAAGATTGACTAACTGAAGGGATTGCTTATCCGCTAGTTTTATGTATTTTGTTTAAGTGATGTATGTGGGCTTATGGACCTTACCTTTTGTAACCTTTATGATTTATGATTGTATTTTGAGTCTTAAGTGAAGTACTAAAACTCGTAAGACAAGTATTATGAATGACTTATGACTTGTGTTCTATCAAGTTTAATTTATCCTTGTGTCGATATCTGATAATGTATAAAATGCTATGATTCGATGTGAAAATTGAATTAGGATGTTACACAATGCCAAGTTCCAATGAAATCCAAGGTGATTCAAGGAAAACAATACAACTCATAATGCCACGCAGAGCCAAGACATGCTACATATTATCATCAATTTCAAATCCAATTAAATCATTCAAGTATGATTTAAGTCACACAATACAATTCAGTCTTGTCACACAGGGCCAAATCAATACACAGCAGTTCATGTTATAACATCTCAAAAGCACATAGTAATACTACAAGTACTACCACACAATCAATCAACAATCAAGCAAACAACACACAAGGCGAAAAGCCCAAACTCATTATGTAAGAATTTCCCTTACCTTGGGCGCTTTAACAATCCAGGCAAGGTAAATTCGAACTATCGTCAAGTCGCACTGCCAGATCCTAACAACACAAGTTTCAATCAATTAAAACCAAAACTCAAGCCCTAATACCCCTAGGGAAGCCACGGCTCTAAGGTTCCTAAAGCCTAAGAATTACTCACTTAATCCCATTTGGTTCACACCTAGTCACATATCATGAAACAAGTTCAAACTATGCAAGTTTTCAAACTTTTACAAAAGCTACATACTTAGAAAATACTAAAACCAAAATTTACCAATTGGAATAGTATTTTACCAAATGAATAATGTTTTGCCCAACTTAAACCACATTTAAAAACCCTAGAACATGCCATAAAAATTTTAGAAACAAGTTAGGTATAAGTTTAAGACAATCCTTTAGACGTAAACCAAACAATTTCCTAAAATCAAACTTCTTTGAATTGTTTTGCTAAACCAAATCAACAACCACTTTTTACAACATATTTAAGCATAAAACAAGTCAAGGACAAGTCACAAAATCCCTTTGAAGGCCACGGTTTTCAAAGCTCCAAAACAACTTCAAAATTTCAAGCCATTAACTCCTAAATCCTACAAACTTCATTTAATCAAAACTTCTTAACATAAGACATCTTCTTTGCTACTTTGATACACTTTAAAACAAGTTAAAACTCATCCTAAAATATCTAAAAATTCTGTTTCAAAACAGCCCCATCAAGTAATTTTTCAATTATATAAATCAACTTGTTTTTCAACATAAACAACAATATCTAACCACCTATAATTTAAACAAGTTTTCACAACCATTTTGTAACTAAAACAAGTCACATATTTTCTCCAAACACAAGTTAAAACATCATTACAAACTTGCTCTTAAGTCACGATTTTTGGAAGCCCAAAACAGCCCCTAAATTCATTTTATTTCAAACCATACAAGTTGCTAAAAATGCTAAATCTAATTACTACATCTTAACACAAGTTAATCATAAAATTTAAGCAAAAAAAACTTAATTAAAAACACCATAATCAGCCCTTAAATGGCCATGATTTCCAGCCCCAAAAAATCTCCATATTAATTTCACAAAACTTTGTATAATCAGGTATATGACTAGATTAAGTATACTAAGCTAAAACCCTCAAAGATCTAACTCCAAAATCACAAAATCAAGCCAAAAATAAACCCCCTAACAGCCCTATAAATTTGGCCCCTTTCATCTCTTAGGGTTTCTCAAATTTAAAATGATCAAACAAGTGTAATCAAGGAGGAAATTGATGGATTCAAGGATTAAACAAGCTATTCTAACACAATCTAACACTTCTAAGCAACAACAACTCTAAGAATCAACAAAACCCATTTTAGGAAACTCAAGAAACATAAGAGGAAGTTCATGAAGATTACCAAGAGGTTAGGTGATGATTGAACAAAGATTGAGTAGCAAAGAAGTAAAGATGGAAGCTTTGTCTCCAAAATCCTTCAAAACCCACACTTTCTCTTTCAAGTTCTTCTCAAGTTCTTCAACAATGGAGAAAATGGAATGGGGCTGGTCATATGAGGAAGGAGGCCACGAAATTTTCAGCTAGGACATGGATGGAATAGATTTGTTCATTTAAGTTGAATCCTAACCAAATAATTAGAAACTAACTTAACAAACTAACTACCCATTACTTCCTAAACCAATCAAAATGCTTCCTTCAAAATTGTAGGCTACAAGCACATGGCTGGCCTCCCATAGGTCCATGTGTGGCAGCCATTTGCTCAAAATATCTCAGGGTTTCGCTACGACGCATTTTCGCTCAACCGGGTGCACGACGTTACGCGTATATTAGGGTTTTTATATCAAAAACTCCAAAAATAAATCTAATAAATTATTCTAAAATCAAAAATATTAATCAACCAAAATTTCCCTAAAAATATTAGAAGCATTTCTATGAATGTCGCTTTCTCGATTTGCGAGCTAAAACACTACCGTAATACAGTTCTGGGCGTAGAAAACACCATATATTATTCTGATGCCTAACAATTCCAGAAAAATTTCCAATAAATCATAAATATTGGAAAATGCTAAGACCTAAAATTTTATAAAATTCGGATCACGTTTGGGCATGTTTCAGATAGAAACACACACAATAGCCCAGTTACAGTCTGATAGAATTCTCGCAATGTAATAAAAGCGTAAATTAGTGAGGATCACTAATTTCAATTTCTCTTATTAACTAGATATTATTCAAACAATAAAATTATCAAGACAAAATCTTTAAAATAATAGTCATATTAAATATGACATAAAACAGACAATTAATACAATAACTAAACCATGAAAATTCAAACTATGACTTGAAAATATTTATTAAATCCTGAAAATTATTTCTCTTTCAATAAAATAATTTTCTTTAATCAAACAACAATCTTTCACATTTTTCGGGATTAATTCACATTAAAAATAGTATACGTCTACACTGTCTGTTAATCTGAATTAATTACTAAAACAGTAAATTGTTTACAATAAATCTTAGTAGCTCTTCGTACTTTTAACAAACCATTAAGGTGATCAATCTCTATGATTTATTTTCAAGTAGTCGGAAACTATAAAATAATTTTCATAAAAATTGGGGTGTTACATTAACACCCTCCTAAAAAAAAATTCGTCCCCGAAAATTAACTTATAAACCAAAACAAAATCAAAATTATGAAAAGTCATAACTTAATACTGAACATATCATAAATTTGAACTTTGAAATTCAATACAGCATAATAATTATTTCACTCAAACAATCAAACACAAAGCATACATTTTATTCATATATCCTTACTAAAGTAAGGCACTACATCATCAACTTAAATGTCTACAAAACACAGTACTACGCGCCCATGTTGAAGAAGTCTTTCCGAATGATGCCTTATTTCAAATCCAGATCACGAACACGTACAGTCACGAACACGATTACGAACACGTACAATCACGAACACGGTTACGAAGGCTGTTGGCCACATGCTAACCCCAACAAGACATTGCCAACATAAAAACACTCACGGAACCTAAAATCTTCTATGAACCCATGGTCTGTAGACAAAACAAGAAAGAAGAATTTGCACGATCACCAAACACAAAATCACTGACAACATCAACCAGCATAAACGCCAAGGAATTGCACAAGGATCTTCCCCCAAAGTCATCCTAAAGCTCACGGTTTGTAAGAAGAACAAGAAGATGAATGTTTGATTTTTCTCACACTAGAACTCACGACACTTCACACTAAAATGAAAACAAACTCCTCTCCTCCTTATATATAAGTGTGGTTGGCCAATGGTCAAAGGAATTAAGATAACTCACAAAAAAGGAGAAAAAAGGAATCTTAGATGTTTACCAATATCAATATCAATAATGGACTCACATCCCCCTTGTTAATGAGACGGAACTAGCAAGAAAGAAAGGAAGAAAAAGTGGTCCATACCCAAAATTCTATTAAGTCATCAATGTGTCTAAAGACAAGATAAAGTGGAATAGGATTTTACAAAATTGTCTAAACCATGATCATGACACCATACTCCCACTAACAATTCCCACCTACTCAAAAATTCTCTCTTGAATTAGCCCCACGGTCTCGGCGTCGCTCTAATTCGCTGCGTCAGGGTAGTCGCGTAATCAGTTGCTCGATTGGTGACAAATCACGTAAATTAAATTATCAAGATAAATTTAATTCAACGCGCTCTAAAATATTCGCATATAAGAAATACGCTCACAAAATAATCACATAAATAATTGTTTTCATACAACAAAAGAATAGAAATTTTTTTCCAAAGCCATCAATAAAACAATTTAAAACAACCCAAAATCAAAAGCTTAAGTAATTTGAAATACTCACCCACAAGTTCTTCAAAAACCCACGATTTTATGACATTAAAAGAAAGGAAAAATTCTAAAAATCATTAACCACAAAATCAACAACATCACTTACAAATAATTATACACAATCACAATAACATCTATCGTAATACCAAAAGTATAATAAAAATTTGGATTTTGGAATTTAGTATAATAATAAAATACGTCACAGAGTTAAAACACTTATGTGGTCTATATTTAGAACCACGCGCACACCATAATACATATAATACGATAATTATAGCGTCACCTACGAATAATCTCTCTCGTAAATCTCGGCCCACTCAGCTCCATTGTGTCGCATTTCCTGCGATGAAGTCTTTAGATGATGAGTTCTCTGCTCTACTTGGGGTGTAGACACGTCCCTTAGTGGTTGGTCTTGTAGTTTCAACATTGTTGACAATAGACTCAGCTCGTGGTACTTTGCAGTCTCTGGACAGGTATCCCAATTCCTTGCAGTTAAAGCATAATCTTTCCTTGGTTGGTTACTGTTAACGTTGTGCTCCTCATCTTCACCGTTGAAGTAGTGCGTCTTCGGCTATCGATGCTTGTGATTCCCTCTTTTGTCTATCATGTAGGCATATCCTCCAGTAGTTGGGCACGTAACCTTCGCAGCATCTGTAGTTGATCCACATCTGGCAATTGATAGTCCTTAGAAAAATGTCCTGGCTTCTTATAGTTACGGCATAGTCTGTTCTTCGATGAGCATTCTTCAGCTAACGGTTCCTTGCTTCCACATTGATGACAGTGCCACTTCAACTCCGGGTCATTCCCAATAGCCTACGCCACAAGACGATCCTGACTGCGGTCATTTCCCTGAGGATGGAAATGAGATGTTCCTTGTTGTTGTCTTCTTCTTTGTCCTTTGCCCTGATAATCCAGCTTAACTGACCCTCCAATAGCTCGCTCCTCCGTTCATTGTCTTAGCCAATCGTGTTGATTCTCTGCGGCAATCAGTTGTACGACAATAGTTGCTATCCAGACTATCACTTGGATTACGTGATTCACATCTAAGTTACTAGCTCTAGCAAAAAGACTCGTTCGCCCCGAAGGCATCGAATTTCCACAAAGTAAACTAACCAAATCCCCACAATAAATTCAATCATTTAGATGATCGTACACAATTTCACACAATGTCAAACCTGTTTCAGCTAGGAAACATCACAGACAATCACAACAAAGTCCACATAACCTAGGCATAACAAACTTATACCCGACAATTCCCAACAATCTAGGCCAGCTTAACCCAAAGCGATCCAGTTAGAACCGAACTACTCTGATACCACCATTGTAACACCCCGTTTTCGGAGCGCTACTGTGCAACCCAATCTAATGCTGAAAATATTTAACGCTTGTATGCTTTCAGTTAAAGAGTACTCTTACGTATTTCGCAATGGAAATATAGGAGTAGTTTTTTTTTTCATTTTCTTTCCTTTGAAACCCTTTTCAAAATGAGACATAGAGTACTCCAGTTTTCTAAATGATGCCAATTTAGACTTTTGCAAATATCAGAGTATAATGCATCACAAAATAATACTTCAGATAACATAATCATTTCGCACTAAGGCGAGGTTTTCTGAAAAGAGTAATTACACAAATAACAAAGGCATTACCCTAAGCTAAGCTGGCCAACCACTATAACTCTTACTTAGAAATAGCTCAGCAAGACCATAACATAAAGCACTCAGAGGAATCTTCCTCCATTGGCTCAATCTTCAATGCTCCTGAAAGACGAAGTTGCAACAGCTACCGAACTCCATCTGGAAGTGACATCCATAAAGACATCCAATCCAACAACAGTGCAAGGGTAAATCCTTTGTCCACGAGTTTATCATAGGCTATGTCGCATGCAAACAACATATACATATATAATACAACAACATGCTTTTATATACATATACATACTTAATAGACCGCACGCATCATCATGGTATATCAAGCATTGCATGTGAGCGAACAAAACAACCAACAGATCAACAATCAAGTCACTACAATATCAAACTATTGCATGTGAGCAGGCAAATCTATCAACAGATCAGTGATCAAGTCATCACAATATCAAATTCATCACATATCATAAATGTGGTTAGCTATGCATGTCAATGTAGTATGACAAGTTGTGTATACACCTGCAGCCTTAATAGGTTAGCAGTATGACGGGGACTACTGTCCCAATGTCTGAACAAGATAGCCTCTGCTTAGGCTTGCCACTACTTTGGCGTGCCTCTACTTAGGCAATGCAGTGTCAACTCGCCTTTTGAAGTCTGTACGACCAATCAAACGCTACGAGTGACATGACAACTCGTCTTTTGAAGTCTTTAAGACCAATCAAACGCTCCGAGTGTTGATGCTCAATGGTTAGTACGCATCCAAACAAATTCAACAATATGGCATGCTCACCGTAGTGAACGCCCGATTGATATCCAACAAATTCTACAATATGGCGTGTTCACCGTAGTGAGTGCCCGAGTAATGTTTTAATTAATCAATGCGAATCGACGAACCCTCACTCACTCAACTTAGTAGGTTTCCAAATATCAATTAACTAAGAGTTCAACATAGGACACAAAGTCCGGGTGTTCAATTGCGGAACGCTAGTCCCAATCTTAGATCAGAACTCTAGGCACGTAATGCGGAACGCTAGGCTCGGCTTTTAGGTTGAGATACTAGGCACGCCATACGGAACACTAGGTCCAATCCTTAATCAAGAAAAAGTGCACGCAAGTAGTACATTAAGTCCCAGCACAGGACACATGGCCCATATGCTTCATAGGAACGCTAGGTTCCCTATGTTTTATTCTTTCAAAAACTCGATCTTTGAAATCTTTTTCTCAGTTCTTGTATCACTCCTATGTGTCTAAAAATACTTTTTAACACTAGGTCGTTGAAACCCTAGTTGTGCTAAATAACACACTGGAAGAATTCCCAGTAAAGAGAGGTGGTGCGAACACTCTTAATTACCAAGTCTTTCCTAGCCAGAATTTTCCCAAGCGCATCATTTAACTCAACCGTTTTCGTAAATTGTACTATTTATTTCAAGTTCTTTTCTCTACTATTACTCCATTGAAATTTCCTTGCAAGCTTTGGCTAGTTGTACTAAAACCCTCACGCTTACTTTTAACTCAAAATGCCCTTAACAATTTGTTTACTTAAATCGATTCGGCTTGTGGAATCGCATCAGATTTACCGATGTAAATCGTCAACCAATAGCAGTCGATCAACGCATTGTTAATTAATCCATTATCAACAATAACATTTTTCATATTCCAATTCAATGCCAAGTTCCAATGAAATCCAAGGTGATTCAAGGAAAACAATACAACTCATAATGCCACGCAGGGCCAAGACATGCTACATTTTATCATCAATTTCAAGTCCAATTAAATCATTCAAGTATGATTTAAGTAACACAATACAATTCAGTCTTGCCACACAGGGCCAAATCAATACACAGCAGTTCATGCTACAACATCTCAACAGCACATAGTAATACTACAAGTACTACCACACAATCAATCAACAATCAAGCAAACAACACACAAGGCGAAAAACCCAAACTCATTATGTAAGAATTTCCCTTACCTTGGGCGCTTTAACAATCCAGGCAAGGTAAATTCGAACTATCGTCAAGTCGCACTCTCACAGATCCTAACAACACAAGTTTCAATCAATTAAAACCAAAACTCAAGCCCTAATACCCCTAGGGCAGCCACGACTCTAAGGTTCCTAAAGCCTAAGAATTACTCACTTAATCCCATTTGGTTCACACCTAGTCACATATCATGAAACAAGTTCAAACTATGCAAGTTTTCGAACTTTTACAAAAGCTACATAATTAGAAAATACTAAAACCAAAATTTACCAATTGGAATAGTGTTTTACCAAATGAATTGTGTTTTGCCCAACTTAAACCACATTTAAAAACCCTAGAACATGCCATAAAAATTTTAGAAACAAGTTAGGTATAAGTTTAAGACAATCCTTTAGACATAAACCAAACCATTTCCTAAAATCAAACTTCTTTGAATTGTTTTGCTAAACCAAATCAACAACCACTTTTTACAACATATTTAAGCATAAAACAAGTCAAGGACAAGTCCCAAAATCCCTTTGAAGGCCACGGTTTTCAAAGCTCCAAAACAACTTCAAAATTTCAAGCCATTAACTCCTAAATCCTACAAACTTCATTTAATCAAAACTTCTTACCATAAGACATCTTCTTTTCTTCTTTGATACAATTTAAAACAAGTTAAAACTCATCCTAAAATATCTAAAAATTCTGTTTCAAAACAGCCCCATCAAGTAATTTTTCAATTATATAAAACAACTTGTTTTTCAACATAAACAACAAGATCTAACCACCTATAATTTAAACAAGTTTTCACAACCATTTTGTAACTAAAACAAGTCACATATTTTCTCCAAACACAAGTTAAAACATCATTACAAACTTGCTCTTAAGTCACGATTTTTGGAAGCCCAAAACAGCCCCTAAATTCATTTTATTTCAAACCATACAAGTTGCTAAAAATGCTAAATCTAATGACTACATCTTAACACAAGTTAATCATAAAATTTAAGCAACAAAAACTTAATTAAAAACACCATAATCAGCCCTTAAATGGCCATGATTTCCAGCCCCAAAAAATCTCCAAATTAATTTCACTAAACTTTGAATAATCAGGTATATGCCTAGATTAAGTGTACTAAGCTAAAACCCTCAAAGATCTAAATCCAAAATCACAAAATCAAGCCAAAAATAAACCCCCTAACAGCCCTATAAATTCGGCCCCTTTCATCTCTTAGGGTTTCTCAAATTTAAAATGATCAAACAAGTGTAATCAAGGAGGAAATTGATGGATTCAAGGATTAAACAAGCTATTCTAACACAATCTAACACTTCTAAGCAACAACAACTCTAAGAATCAACAAAACCCATTTTATGAAACTCAAGAAACATAAGAGGAAGTTCATGAAGATTACCAAGAGGTTAGGTGATGATTTAACAAGGATTGAGTAGCAAAGAAGTAAAGATGGAAGCTTTGTCTCCAAAATCCTTCAAAACCCACACTTTCTCTTTCAAGTTCTTCTCAAGTTCTTCAACAATGGAGAAAATGGAATGGGGCTGGTCATATGAGGAAGGAAGCCACGAAATTTTCAGCTAGGACATGGATGGAATAGATTTGTTCATTTAAGTTGAATCCTAACCAAATAATTAGAAACTAACTTAACAAACTAACTACTCATTACTTTCTAAACCAATCAAAATGCTTCCTTCAAAATTGTAGGCTACAAGCACATGGCTGGCCTCCCATTGGTCCATGTGTGGCAGCCATTTGCTCAATATATCTCAGGGTTTCTCTACGACACGTTTTCGCTCAACCGGGTGCACGACGTTACGCGTATATTAGGGTTTTTATATCAAAAACTCCAAAAATAAATCTAATAAATTATTCTAAAATAAAAAATTTTTAATCAACCAAAATTTCCCTAAAAATATTAGAAGTATTTCTATGAATGTCGCTTTCTCGATTTGCGAGCTAAAACGCTACCGTAATGCAGTTTTGGGCGTAGAAAACAAAATATATTATTCTGATGCCTAAAAATTCCAGAAAAATTTCCAATAAATCATAAATATTGGAAAATAATAAGACCTCAAATTTTATAAAATTCGGATCACGTTTGGCATGTTTCAGATAGAAACACATAATAGCCTAGTTGTGGCAGAATTCGATAGAATTATCGCAGCGTAATAAAACTGTAAATTAGTGAGGATCACTAATTTCAATTTCTCTTATTAACTAGATATTATTCAAACAATAAAATTATCAAGACAAAATCTTTAAAATAATAGTCATATTAAATATGACATAAAACAGACAATTAATACAATAACTAAACCATGAAAATTCAAACTATGACTTGAAAATATTTATTAAATCCTGAAAATTATTTCTCTTTCAATAAAATAATTTTCTTTAATCAAACAACAATCTTTCACATTTTTCGGGATTAATTCATATTAAAAACAATATACGTCTACACTGTCTGTTAATATGAATTAATTACTAAAACAGTAAATTGTTTACAATAAATCTTGGTAGTTCTTCGTACTTTTAACAAACCATTGAGGTGATCAATCTCTATGATTTATTTTCAAGTAGTCGGAAACTATAAAATAATTTTCATAAAAATTTGGATGTTACATGAAGCGTAGGAGGATTGTGACATTTATTATTCCCACACATACCCTGTGCATGAAGGAACTGGTACTGAGAAACTTGAGAGCAAAAGTGAGGCCCAACACTTAGGGGCTAACTAAACTTGCTTTAAATTTGAAGAAATGAGAAAACTAGGCACACCTTTAAGTTTGGAAGAGGGTATGAATGATTGTAAAACTTGCCTTAAAAGTTCTAAAAGAAAATGATTGAAAAATCCAAAAAGAAAGTAAGAATAAAGGTTGTTTTGCTGAGTAACCGGGTAGTTTCACCACAAGTGTTGCTATTCGTGTCAAAAGGAAAAATGGCAAAAAAAAACAGAAAAAGGCAATAAAAGAAAAAAAATATAGAAGAAAATGCATATGTGAGGCAAGTTGTTGTTTTGTATAAGTTAATTGTATGTCCCCCATGTTTCATTGTTTTATTGCCTATTGCTTCCTTGTTTTGATAAGGAGAACTAAGTGAGGAATGCCTTGATGTGAAGGGATGATCTTAGCTCTTAGGGGTATCTTGAGAAATTTTCAACATAAACAGGATGGCACACACACGATTTGAATGATTACGGTCAAAAAGAATCCTTAGGGTCAAGGGGGTTTGCTTGAAAAAGTGTTCATTCTGGGAATTGATCTTCATTGTCCAAAAGCCTTGGGTCTGTTGAGTCTTTTGTTGTTGAGTCTTGTGTTCTTTTCTTTTCATCACTTGAGGACGAGCAATGGTTCAAGTTTGGGGGTGTGATAACTCTTAGAAATAAAAGTTATTTAGCCTCTATAAGCTTGAATATTGCAAGTTCAAAGAGTGTTTATGATGTCTTAAGCATGCTTTAAGAGCAATCTGTGGAATGAAATGGTTTAATTCATGAAAGTTGCAGATTATGGCACTTTAAGTGCCATTTTGGTGTGGTTAATATGCTGTCTTAGTGTGCAGGAAAAGCAAGAAAATGCTGCAGAAAATGCTCTAGGAGCTATAGCACCAGGGCATGACCAAAGATAATTCATTGCCAGCTGGAAAATGAGAATTAAATGGAGTTGGACTCAGTTATTTTGACAAGGGTGAAAACCCACATAAACCATGAGCCTTTGAGTTAGGAGCATTAACTGGAAGCTAATATTTTGGTATATGGGCCACACTTGCTTTAAAAGAAGAATTAAAGGAAAAAGCCCAAAAAGGAAGTAAAGGAAGGATAGTTGGCCACTTAGGGCAGCAGGAAACATTCTCTAATTTATTCCTCTATCCTAGGTTATATATTCAGCGCCTCCAGACACAATAGAACGGCACCCAACAACTCTTCTTCTCCACATCACTCCATTCAACCATTTTCATCACTTTGAGCTTCCTCCATCACCATTTTCATCACTATTCTGCATTCTGGAACCTATGTTGCAATTGAATCTTTGCATAATGTGTAGTGGATAAGAGTTACATGTTTGGGATCTAAAGGCAAGAAGAAGCTTCATGTTCATTCAAGCCACTTGGGCCATTATTCTTCCTTAGGTCTTCTTCACTTCTCTTAATCCATTATTCATTGATTTTCAGTTTGTAATGACTTTTTATTTAAATTCCCAGTTTGTATTTTCTGGTTTGAAGCAATATGAGCTAAATTCCTTTAGTTAGGGAACTATGACATTATGAGGATTGTATGGGTTTGAATGTGTTAAGGTTATGTTCATGCATTTTTTAATCAAGTTGGAAGTTCTGTTTACATATTCTAATGAAAGATTGATCACCCTTACTTGAATGAAAGCTCATTAATATTGGAAGAGTTAGTGAGTGGAAATACTTGATTAATGTGGGTAATTTGATTAATTGGGAAATTAATTGAAGTTGGAGTGAATAGGAATATTACTCTAGCCCCAAAGGGTAGCTGAATCATGCTTATTAGAAGTGAGAGTAACCAATGTGAAATCAGGAATGATATTAACTTAGTGAATCTCATATTGAAGTTGTTGGAAAATACTTGCAATTAAATTCGGGACCTAAAATGCTGCAGCATTTCCTCATTTCCTGAAGCATTCTGACCTACACATGAATTATAAATGATTAGTGTCCCTAACTATTTTTACAATATGTTTTTACCTCATCAAAGTTGTTATTTTACTTCCATTTTTACTGCATAATTACTATTTTAACCTTCACACTTGATGTGTTACTTGTTACCTTTTGTTTTCACCAACTAGATTAACTAATTTGGGAATTAATAGAGTTAACCTAATCAATCCCCATGTGAATGATCTTTACTTACTCTTTACTACTTGTTTTGACTGCGTATACTTGCACATTGCACACGCAACACTGGCCTTGATACAAATGTATAATAGATATGAACACTGCCCCTAGGTAACTTTATCATTGCGGTCACCTCCGCTAGGTCCCGCTCCCTAAGAGTAACCTCTTAGCACATGCTACTCCTACCCATCTGCTATTCATCATAATATAGAAATACACAAGAAACAAAGGGGGTAAGAGATCCATCAATCATCAATAAACAGGAAAACAGAGTAGAAAAGTCGTATTCAACATGCACACAACAACCAATCGACAAGGATAACAGTCACGGATAATGACTGGCACACTACTAATACCGCATACACACTGACACGGACCGATCACCAGTCCATCACACACCCATGACCGATCACCAGTCTCAGGGCACATGAGGAATGACACATAAGTTTGTTGTCCCGGGAACACATCTTGATACGCTACCATCTTTGATCATCGGAGTAAGGTATCTTCCTTGTGCACAAGGACGACATTCGCAAACACAAGGAATGACCAAGATTGTCCCCCATCGGCCGTGGAGTCTTGAAGCCTTGTCGGGATGACTGAGACTCTCTCAATCTATCCCCCAAGGTCTACGGCCTGCTCCAAAATACTTCGTACCTTCGGTCCGATCACCAGCCTTTAGGTACACCGACCCGACTATCACCACTGACAAACAAAGTATCGACGGTAATACCCCTAGAGAGAGGGAAAAGAGAAAAGGGGCAAGAAAAAACGGGCCGGGGGACCCCTATTTATAATTTTCCAAGGTCTTCATTGTTTTGCAAAGGCATCCGTCCCTGACACGTGGAAGAGTTGCGAGACATGCGTGATGACACACATTTTAGTTGGTCGCATTGCGATGTTTTCATGTCGCGTTGCAAAATGGCACGTCCTCGCATTGCAAGGTGTCCCTGTCGTGTCGCGAGTTGACCAATCTCCATCGTTTTTCTCCTTCCTTATCACTCCTAACTTATTCCAAGCCCTAATTCAAGCTCTCAAAAGCTTGTTTAAGGTTTTCAATACTAAGATTACATTAGGGTTTCCAATTGGAAAATCTGGGATGTCACACCCCTAACCTTAACATGTTCTACTGCGTTCTGGTCTTTGGGCGTGGGTTGGTTGATCGCAAGCTTTGCGACGAAAGGAAGTTCTTCCTGTCAAGGTAGTGCTTACAAGCTTCCTTTCCACCTCAGGCTTGAGGGAGGTTTAGGCTTGAGGGAGGTGGGTAACTTTTGAGAGCATTACCAGTTAATTCTGTTAGAAGTGATTTACCTATGGAGATTTCTCGAAACCCTCTGACTGCTAGTGTTGATGGAATTTGGCGCTACATGTAACACCCCCATTTTTATATGAAGGTATACGTGTTACTGTAACTATAGATGTGTCGCTATTATTATTATTATTATTATTATTATTATTATTATTATTATTATTATTATTATTATTATTATTAATGTTTGTATTATTATTGAAGTATTTAATAATAATATAACTGTTGTAGTGTTTAATTGTGTGTGCGTGTGTATCATATATAACAACATGTTTACTTATGTTGTTATAATAGTGATTTGAATAAGTATGTGTTAATATATAGAGGAGAGAAATGAAAAGAGGGTGTTTATATAGAAAGAGAAATGAAAGGGTGTGTTTACATAAAGGAGAGGGATAAAAGAGGGGACGTAAATTAAAAGGGTTAATCAAAGGTGGATAGTGGTTGGTTGAGTTGCATACGGATTGCCGTTACTGATGGCCTAATGAAATAACTATCATTCAACGATCTAAGGGTTGAAAATCAAAGAAGAGAAGCACGCTGATCGACATTACGAATGACTTAATGCAATGACTATGGCTCAATGATCCAAATGATCAAAGAAGAGAAGCACACTGATGGCAATGTCTGCCCGTTAGTATTCAAAATTGAACATTATGGACGGGCATGACCGTCAGTAATGTTGGTACCTTAACTTCCTGCCTTCATAGCAAATGACCCTACCAGTCATGTTAGAAGACTCACATGGAAGAATGAGATGGCCTGAATAGTGGTTATAAATGGAAGCAACCCTCACCCCATGAGCTAGCTTTTGGGGTTGAGTTAGGCCAAAACCCAAATTCTTAAGATGGTATCAAAGCCTATCATAGATCCATTGTTGGATCACCCGTTATTGAGCCACTCGGGTCACGCTCCAGATGTTCAGTCCTGGGCAGGAGGGGGGTGTATTAGAAGTCCCACATGGAAGAATGAGATGGCCTGAATAGTGGTTATAAATGGGGGCAACCCTCACCCCATGAGCTAGCTTTTGGGGTCGAGTTAGGCCAAAACCCAAATTCTTAAGATGCTATCAAAGCCTATCATAGATCCATTGTTGGACCACCCATTATCGAGCCACTCGGGTCACACTCCAGACGTTCAGTCCTGGGCATGAGGGGGTGTTAGAAGTCCCACATGGAAGAATGAGATGGCCTGAATAGTGGTTATAAATGGGGGACAACCCTCACCCAATGAGCTAGCTTTTGGGGGTTTAGTTAGGCCCAAACCCAAATTCTTAAGATGTCAATAATATTCAATTTTGAATACAGACGGCTTAAACAATCAATAATAGCAATCGAATGTGTACCGACAGGTCTGGCCGTTGGAAACCGTGTTATTACGGACTGGTTTTCACTACAAGAAAACAACATATTACCGACGGCCCCGACTCCGTTGGTAATATTAAAATCTGCATACGAAATTATTTTTTTGTTACTTTACCGACGGCGTATCAGCTGTCTGTAATAGCCGCCGGTAAAGGATTTTTTTAATTCGAATTTATTTTTTAAATTTATTAACGACCTGGTCGTCGATAATTACCGACGGCTTAGCCGTCGGTACCGTAAAATATCAATGCTGAAGACGGGATTTAATTTTTTTGTAGGTAATCTCCCCTTTTTTGTTTCCCGCATTTAATTCTGTGGACGGTGGACCGTACCGACGGCTAAGCTGTCGGTAATCTCCCCTTTCAGATTTTACATTACCTCTCCTTCTCATTCTTAAAAAACACTTTCCCTCTGATTCTCAAAACCGTTCCCTTTGAACGCTCTGTCGCCATCGTCCTCTCTCCCCTCATCGATTCCTAACTCATCGCCGTTGAAGGCATCGTCCCTCGCTCCTCCACCACCAACAATAAACACCGTATCCTTTTCCAGGTTCACATCTTCACTCATTTCTCCTCTTTCGACACTTTTTCTCATTCCCCTTTACACTTCATTTTCCACTCCGATCCCTCTTTCACCCACTCCCACTCCATCACTGTTAAAGAAACCCGCGCCGATACCACCACTCACCACTCAGTGTTCTCAAAATTTTTGTTCGAACCAGACGCTGCCCCCTGCTCCGCCGGTCGCCTTCCCGTCGTCGCGACTCCCTCTTTCTGGTCGGCATCGCTTCCGTCTGTTCTCTTTGTCTCTCGTCCAGAACGGGATCCGGCTCCCTCCGTTCTCTATTCTTTGTTCTCTCCAGTGACCTCCCTCTCTCTCTCTCTCCGTCGCGTCCTCCTCCGCTGGGTGCCGCTCACTGTTGGTGAGTCATTACTTATTGTTTTGTTTTAGTGACTTTGTTAATTGCCTGGAAGAATTTGATTTATTGTGGACTACTGTTGAGCTGAACCATCTTGTTCTTTGGTATTTTCGTTTCTCTTTTTATTTGAACTATTGATATGCTCAACAATGCATTTCAAGAGATGAAATTTGAAATATAGGTTTGGTTTTGTTTTTTCTTTCTGGTATTTTGTGAAATCTTTGCTTCTTGCTGCTGTTTCTGAAGTGGGGAGAGGGTGTGAGGGAGTGAGGTATTGAGTAAAGGTGTAGAAAGAGTTTGATTTAGTAGTGAAAGTGAAGAAGAATTTTGCATGAAGTTTGTTTGTGTATGTCTATAATGTGATCAGATAAAATTCCTTAAAGCATTTTGCTTATGGTATTTTTAGGGGTTTCCTCATAAAGTAGTTTTTGTAGATGCATAATCTTAAATTTTCACTTTTATGGATGGTTCTAGTGTTGTGCAGGCTTGAGCAGGATTTTGACTTTTAAGGGGTATGAAAAATTGAACGAAAATAGAAACAAAAAATCTAGGGTTTATAGAAATTGTTACCCTGCACACCACAACAGGGGTGTAACGGTGGAAATTTACATTGACTTTATGGTTGCTAGTAGTTTGATATTTATTTTGTAAGTTTCCAAATTTGTTAGTTGCTTAACTTTCACCCAGTGTTTAAAAAAAAATTAACACTGCTACTTCATATTGTTGATTTGTATACAGAACAGGTCAAGAATCGGTTCATTGAGAAATATATTGATTAGGCTTGAGAAGGAACAACAGTGGCATAGGGTTATTCAGGTACCACTGGTGCTTACTTTCTTTTTTTCTTCTCATCATCATGCATTATCCTTGTCAAAGTAAAGCATGTCCAATAACGAAAATGAACAAAAGATTGGGGAATGTAGGCATTTTAACTGGAGAAATGTCAGAGCCAGACTGCGGCTAATTTGTAATTTCCACTTTGAATGTGGTTGCATTGCAAATGAAATAGAATTGGATAATATAGCCTTATAATCGGCCTCTATACTTTTATCACTAGTTCTAGTAAATCAAATTGCCCTTCAAATTGGATTAATGTATGTGATTGAAGTAAATCAGACTTAATACGATTACTAAAGGGCACATGACTCTGAAAAAAATGACAAACATTTAATGAATCTATTCTGGTGATTGAACTGCACGTTGGCAAACTATTGAATTTCCAATATCAGGCGATTTAGCATTTGATAAATGCATTTCTTTGCATATATTATATAATTCTACTTCTATTGGTTGGTTAGTTATTGTTTAATACATTTGAAAATACATGATATCATGCCAGGGAGTTTATCAATTTTGTATTATTTATCTGAATAGCTTGCTACTTTTTTTGTTTGTACAAGTTTTTATAGTTTAATCTCTATGCAGAAGTTGGCTGATTTTATTCCTTCTTTCTTTTGCTGATGAAGTTTTATTTTTATAGTTTTTCCTTGCCATGTATTGATTTTGGCCTGGTCTATTTGCATGTTAGTTTTGGAATGTATTGTAGTTTTGTGTGCATAAAGATGTCTAGGTAAAAATAAAACCGTTTGTTGATCAATTTGTGATGTTGCTGTAAAAGGGCATTCTGCTGCAATCGAATAAATGGTTACAAGTTTTTCATTTCATGTTTACTTTCTCTACTTAAGATATGTTGAGTTATACATTGTAAGCCACAAATATGCTAACTTGATACCTTTTTCAATGTGCAACTTGATGCTTTTATCATTAGCATCTTTTGAACACAAGGATTTGAAGTATATTTTTGTTTATGCAGAGTTTGGCTTGTAGTAAGACATTTCATTTGCTTAACTTGGGCACTTCTTGTGCTTAATTGGGTTCCCTGTTCTTTTAATACAAATTTCATTTTGTATTAGAAAAATAATTAAGAAAAATTGGTCTCTGTTCTTTTAAGACATCCCTGTTCTTTTACTTTTTTATTGTTGGTTATTGTTGAAGTTATTGACCTCATATATTTTTGTTTCAGCCAAGGAAGCTCTCTTTTTGCATTTCAGAATTTATAAAAGGTTAGGCGAATCTTAAACCCATGTTGGACGTGACTGGATGTTGTTGAATGTTATGTGTAGCTTAGATGCAAGATTGGTTTGTTGGGATTGTTTTTTTGTTATTTGATTATAAATCACATGCTTGAAATTGGGAAAAATAGAAAATGAATTGAGAAAGTGGCTTAGTGTTTATTGTGTTTTATTTTTAGTGGATAGGGATTTGGTAAGTGGATAGATTTGATTATAAGTGTATTTGTTTATTTAATTTTTATTTAATTTGATTTGATGTAATATAGTGATGAAATTACCCATAATAATGGGTTGTTATGCGTGGATCTCCAGCATTGTCATATCATCAGTATGTTCTTTTATAAATTAAAAAAAATTTAAAATTAATAGTCCACGTGTAAAAAATTCAGGTGAATATTGATGTAAAATAGCTTAAAGCAAAGTAAAGCCACACTATGCATGCAATAAAGAGAATGTACATATATGAGTGACAATTTTTGATGTGTGAATAATCATATCACGTACTCTCATTTTGATCCTTCTTGATTTGACCATTGGGAATATATTGGGTTCTAGAATTAGTAATTTATTTATAAAGTAGATTGTATTGTTTTTTTTTGCAGCAATTGGCTGTTTAGTTCACACTTATTTGTATTCTCTTTTAGATCTTAATTAGGAATACTATTATAGGGTTTTCGTTATTGTGTGTTGATATTAATAATTAATATTGATCTTATTTGTAATACAATATTGTAGGAGCATGTTTTGTGGGATCATAAAGACCATTATCTGGTTGAGAAGCTCTTTAAGACCAAAGGCTCAAAGCGTCTTTCTGAGATGCTTATTGAGGTGAGGAAGAATGGTAAACGCCCAACCTGGATAGGTGAAGGGGCTTATTTAGAACTTAATGCCAAGTGGAATGCTCTAGAATATAAGGAGAAATGCACCAAGACCAGGCAGAATCGTGCTTCTTCTAAGGACTTGACTTTTTATTTTATTGACTTGTTTTGACATTTTGGATTTGTGGGTATTGACATTATGGATTTGTGGTTTTTTACATTATGGATTGTTATTGACTTGCTTATGACTTGTTGTCACTTGGTTTGCTCACTATGGATTTGTTGTTTTAATGATTAAAAATATATGTTGATGGCTTTTTTGTTAATATATGTTGATAGCCATTGAAGCCTTTGTTGTTGTTGCGTTCATATAGCAGGAACTGTAAAATTTTGGGTTGCTTAGAAACAAAACTTCCTAAAATTTTTTTTGACATTACCGACGGCCAAACCGTCTGTAACGGATGAAAATTTTCAATTTTTTGTTACCATTACCGATGGCTTAACCGTCTGTAACATACTGACGGTTTAGCCGTCCATAAATTACCGATGGCCAAGCCGTTGCAAATGTTATCCTAATTTTCCAATTTTTTCGGCGAGCGTTACCGACGACTTAGCCGTCTGTAATTTACTGACAGTGAAACAACCCAATTTTTATGAAAATTATTTTATAGTTCCAGCTACTTGAAAATAAATCATGGAGATTGATCACCTCAATGGTTTGTTAAAAGTACGAAGAACTACCAAGATTTATTGTAAACAATTTACTGTTTTAGTAATTAATTTAGATTAACAGACAGTGTAGACGTATACTGTTTTTAATATGAATTAATCCCGAAAAATGTGAAAGATTGTTGTTTGATTAAAGAAAATTATTTTATTGAAAGAGAAATAATTTTCAGGATTTAATAAATATTTTCAAGTCATAGTTTGAATTTTCATGGTTTAGTTATTGTATTAATTGTCTGTTTTATGTCATATTTAATATGACTACTATTCTAAATATTTTGCCTTGATAATTTTATTATTTGAATAATATCTAGTTGATAAGAGAAATTGAAATTAGTGATCCTCACTAATTTACAGTTTTTATTACGCTGCGAGAATTCTATCGAATTCTACCGTAACTAGGCTATTGCGTGTGTTTCCAACTGAAACATGCCCAAACGTGATCCAAATTTTATAAAATTTGAGATCTTACCATTTTCCAATATTTATGATTTATTGGAAATTTTTGTGGAATTTTTAGGCATCAGAATAATATAGGGTGTTTTTTACGCCCAGAACTGCATTAGGTAGCGTTTTAGCACGCAAATCGAGAAAGCGACATTCATAGAAATACTCCTAATATTTTTGTGGATATTTTGGTTGATTAATAATTTTTTATTATAGAATAATTTATTAGATTTATATTTGGAGTTTTTGAAACAAAAACCCTAATATATGCGAAACGCCGCGTACCCGGTTGAGCGAAAACGCGTCGTAGCGAAACCCTTACTTGGTGAGCAAGATTGTGGGTTGTAGGTGGACCAATAGGATGTAAGACACATGATGGTAGCACACCATTTTGAATGGAGGCTTTTGATTGGCTTAGGAGGTAATGGGTAGTTAGTTTTGTTGGTTAGTTTGTAAGTAATTAGTTAAATTCCATCTAAATGAACATTTTCTTCCACCATTGCCCCTCAAAATTTCGTGGCTTCTCCTTCCCTTGGCTGCCCCATTTCAGTTTTTCCATTCATGACTTGGAGAGAAAAAAAATTTAGAGAGAGGAAGTGTATGTTCTTGAAGAAAGTTTAGTAATTTAGCCTTTGATCTTACTCCCTTCTTCTTGATCCTTGATCCTTTATTTTCCTTCCTTCTCCCACCTGAAATTTCGTGGCCTTCCTCCTCATGAGATCAGCACCTTCATTTCTTCCATTATTGGTTGGTTCAAGAAAAAAATTTAGGAAGAGAAAGTGTGGATTTCGGATGTTTTGGTGATCAAGGTTGCTTCTTTGCTTCCTTCCTTCTCAATCCTTGCTCAACCAGCATCTAATCTTCTTGGTGAGCTTCATAATCACCCTCTTATCCCTCTAGAGTTCATGGAATGGGTTGCATGATTTTTTGAGTTGTTTTTGCTTAAAAGTGTTAGACTTTGCTAGATTAGTGAGATTAGTTCTTTAATCCCTTAATTCCTTCCATGTTTAAGCTTGTTTTTGGTATTTAAAATTTAGGAACCCTAACATTTTGATGAGGCCGAACTGATAGGGGCTGTTAGGGGGTTTAGTTTGACTTGATTTAGTTGTTTTGAAGTTAAATCTTGCAAGGTTTTAACTTAGTGCACTTTGATCTAGTTTTATATATGCATTATTACAGGGTTTTGGAAAAACAAATTTGGGTGTTTTACGGCTGGAAATCATGGCCATTTAGGGGCTGATTATGGTGTTTTAATTAAGTTTTTGTTGCTTAAATTTTATAATTAACTTGTGTTAAGATGTAGTAATTAGATTTGGCATTTTTAGCAACTTGTATGGTTTGAAATGAAATGAATTTAGGGGCTGTTTTGGGCTTCCAAAAATCGTGACTTAAGAGCAAGTTTTTAATGATGTTTTAACTTGTGTTTGGAGAAAATATGTGACTTGTTTTAGTTACAAAATGGTTGTGAAAACTTGTTTAAATTATAGGTGGTTAGATCTTGTTGTTTATGTTGAAAAACAAGTTGTTTCATATAATTGAAAAATTACTTGATGGGGCTGTTTTGAAACAGAATTTTTAGATGTTTTAGGATGAGTTTTAACTTGTTTTAAATTGTATCAAAGTAGCAAAGAAGATGTCTTATGGTAAGAAGTTTTGATTAAATGAAGTTTGTAGGATTTAGGAGTTAATGGCTTGAAAATTTGAAGTTGTTTTGGAGCTTTGAAAACCGTGGCCTTCAAAAGGATTTTGTGATTTGTTCTTGACTTGCATTTATGCTTAAAAATAGTTGTAAAAGTGGTTGATGATTTGATTTAGCAAAACAATTCAAAGAAGCATGATTTTGGAAAAAGTTTTAGTTTATGTTTCAAGAATTGTTTTGAACTTGTAATAGAATTGTTTCTAAAATTTTGTGACATGTTTTAGTGCTTTGAAAAATGGTTCAAAGTTGGCAAAAAACTATTCATTTGGTAAAACACTACTCCAATTGGTAAGTTTTGGGTTTTGGTATTTTCTAAGTGTGTAGCTTTTGAAAAAGTTGAAAACTTGCATGGTTTGAAATTGTTCCATCACATGTGACTAGGTGTGAACCAAATGGGATTAAGTAAGTAGTTCTTAGGCCTTAGGGACCTTAGAGCCGTGGCTGCCCTAGGGGTATTAGGGCTTGAGTTTTGGTTTTAATTTGTTGAAACTCGTGTTGTTAGGATACGCGCGAGGAACGACTTGACGATAGTTCAAATTTACCTTGCTTGGATTGTTAAAGCGCCCAAGGTAAGGGAAATTCTTACATAATGAGTTTGGGCTTTTCGCCTTGTGTGTTGTTTGTTTGATTGTTGATTGATTGTGTGGTAGTACTTGTAGTAGTACTATTTGCTGTTGAGATGTTGTAGCATGAACTGATGTGTATTGATTTGGCCCTGTGTGGCAATACAGAATTGTATTGTGTGACTTAAATCATATTTGATTGATTTAATTGGATTGGAAATTGATGACAATATGTAGCATGTTATTGGCCCTGCGTGGCATTATGAGTTGTATTGTTTTCCTTGAATCACCTTGGATTTCATTGGAACTTGGTATTGAATTGCAATATGAAAAATATTATTGTTGATAATGGATTAATTAACAATGCGTTGATCGACTGCTATTGGTTGACGATTTACATCGGTAAATCTGATGCGATTCCACAAGCCGAATTCTGATTTCGTAAACAAATTGTTAAGGGCATTTTGATTTAAAAGTAAGCGTGAGGGTTTTAGTACAACTAGCCAAAGCTTGCAAGGAAATTTCAATGGAATAATAGTAGAGAAAAGAACTTGAAATAAATAGTACAATTTACGAAAACGGTTGAGTTAAATGATGCGCCTGGGAAAATTCTGGCTAGGAAAGACTTGGTAATTAAGAGTGTTCGCACCACCTCCCTTTCCTAGGAATTCTTCCAGTGTGTTATTTAGCACAACTAGGGTTTCAATGACCTAGAACTAAAAAGTATTTTCAGATACATAGGGGGGATACAAGAACTGAGAAAGAGATTTCATGATTCGGGATTTTGAAAGAATAAAACATAGGGAACCTAGTGTTCCTATTGAGCATATGGGCCTTGTGTCCTGTGCTGGGACTTAATGTCCTGCTTGCGTGCGCGTTTTCTTGATTAAGGATTGGACCTAGTGTTCTATATGGCGTGCCTACTATCTTAACCTAAAAGTTGAGCCTAGTGTTCCGCATTACATGCCTAGAGTTCTGATCTAAGATTGGGACTAGCGTTCTGCAATTGAACACCCAGACTTTGTGTCCTGTGTTGAAATCTTAGTTAATTGAGATTTGGAAACCCCCTAAGTTGAGTGAGTGAGGGTTCGTCGATCCGCATTGATTAATTAAAACATTACTCGGACGTTCACTACGGTGAGCATGCCATATTATTGAATTGTTGGATATCATTTGGGCGTTCACTATGGTGAGCATGACATATTGTAGAATTTGTTGGATATCACTCGGGCGTTCACTACGGTGAGCATGCCATATTGTTGAATTTGTTGGATATCACTCGGGCGTTCACTACGGTGAGCATGCCATATTGTTGAATTTGTTGGATATCATTCGGGCATTCACTACGGTGAGCATACCATATTGTTGGGCGTTCACTACAGTGAGCATGCCATATTATTGAATTGTTGGATATCATTTGGGCGTTCACTATGGTGAGCATGCCATATTGTAGAATTTGTTGGATATCACTCGGGCGTTCACTACGGTGAGCATGCCATATTGTTGAATTTGTTGGATACCATTCGGGCATTCACTACGGTGAGCATGCCATATTGTTAAATTTGTTGGATATCATTCGGGCGTTCACTACGGTGAGCATACCATATTGTTAAATTTGTTTGGATGCGTACTAACCATTGAGCATCGACACTCGGAGCGTTTGATTGGTCTTAAAGACTTCAAAGGACGAGTTGTCATGTCACTCGTAGCGTTTGATTGGTTGTACAGACTTCAAAAGGCGAGTTGACATTGCATTGCCTAAGTAGAGGCACGCCAAAGTACTGGCCAGCCAAAGTAGTGGCAAGCCTAAGCAGAGGCTATTTTATTCTGACGTTGGAAAAGTAGTCCCCGTCATACTGCTGACCTATTAAGGCTGCAGATGTATACACAACTTGCCATACTGCATTGACATGCATAGCTAACCACATTTATGATATGTGATAAAGGGTTTGATGAATTTGATATTGTAATGACTTGATCATTGATCGGTTGATAGATTTGCCTGTTCACATGCAATAGTTTGATATTATAGTGACTTGGTTGTTGATCTGTTGGTTGTTTTGTTGCTCACATGCAATGCTTGATATATCATGATGATGCGTGCGGTCTATTAAGTATGTATATGTATACAAAAGCATGTTGTTGTATTATATATGTATATATTGTTTGCATGCTACATAACCTATGATAAACTCGTGGCAAAGGATTTACCCTTGCACTGTTGTTGGATTGGATGTCCTTATGGACGTCACTTCCAGATGGAGTTCGGTAGCTGTTGCAGCTTCGCCTTTCAGGAGCATTGAAGATTGAGCCAGTGGAGGAAGATTCCTCTGAGTACTTCGTGTTTGGTCTTGCTGAGCTGTTTTTCAGTAAGAGTTATAGTTGTTGGCCAGCTTAGCTTAGGGTTTTGTATTTGTTGTTGTGTAATTACTCTTTTCAGAGAACCTTGCCTTAGTGCGAAATGAATATGTTATGTGAAGTATTATTTTGTGATGCATTATACTCTGATAATTGCAAAAGTCTGAATTGGCATCATTTAGAAAACTGTAGTACTCTATGTCTCATTTTGAAAAGGGTTTCAAAGGAAAGAAAATGAAAAAAAAAGACTCCTATTTTTCCATTGCGAAATACATAAGAGTACTCTTTGACTAAAAGCATACAAGCATTAAATATTTTCTGCAATAGATTGAGTTACACAGTAACGCTCCGAAAACGGGGTGTTACAATGGTGGTATCAGAGCAGTTCGGTTCTAACCGGATCGCTTTGTCTAAGCTGGCCTAGATTGTTGGGAATTGTCGGGTATAAGTTTGTTATGCCTAGGTTATGTGAACTTTGTTTGTGATTGTCTGTAATGTTTCCTAGTTGAAACAGGCGTGACATTGTGTGAAATTGTGTGCAATCATCCCAGATGATTGCTTTGTTGTGGGCTTCTAGTTTGGTTAGTTTGTAGAATTCGAAGCCTTAGAGACGAATGAGTCTTTCTGCTAGTGCTAGTAACTTAGACGTGAATCACGTAATTCGGGTGATAGTCTGGATAGCAACTACTGTCGCACAACAGATTGCCGCAGAGAATCAACACGATTGGCTAAGACAACAAATGAAGGAGCGACCGAGATTTACGAGAGAGATTATTCGTAGGTGACGCTATAATTATCATATTATATATATTATTGTGTGTGCGTGGTTCTAAATATAGACCACATAAGTGTTTTAACTCGGTGATGTATTTTACTATTATTCTAGATTCCAAAATCCAAATTTTTATTATCTTTTGGTATTATGATATATGTTATTGTGATTATTCGTGAAATTATTTACGTGATTTGTCACTAATCGAGCAACTGATTACGCGACTACCCTGACACAGCGAATTAGAGCGACGCCGAGACCGTGGGACTAAGTTAAGAGAGCAATTTGGAGTATGTGAGAGTTAGTGGAGGGGATATAGTGCGTGATGATTATCGGTTAGACTTTGTTGCAAAATTCTATCCCACCTTTTTCTTTGTCTTCCCACACATGGATAGCTAAGTGGAACTTTAGGTGGGGGGTCATTTTTATTCCTTCCTTTCGCCTGTTCCTTCTAAATAATTGAGGGGAGAAAGTTTCCTTTAGTGTTTTGGTGTTGGTGGGGAGAACCTTGGCTTTCTTCCTTTTTATTCCCTTGTGAATCATAAACCATTTTGCTACAAAATCTCCATTTTACCTTCATCCTTACTCTAACTTGTGCCCAATCGCGTGGTGGTGAGAGGTGTGAGAAAACCAAACCTTCATCTTCTTCTTTCTCCTGCAAACAGCAAGCCTTAGGATGATTTTTGTGATGGATCCTCTCATGTTCCTGAATGTAATAATGTTGTTAGTGATTTTGTGGTTGTTAATGGTAGCAATCCTCCTCTCTCTTCATGTTTCCAAACCGCGGGTTCCTGGAAGGTTTTAGGTGAGTGTCTTAGTTCTTTTGTTTTCCACTCTTGTGTCTTTGTTAATGATCTCGTTGAAAATGGTTTTAAGTTTTAAATGTTATTTGTTAAAACTATGATTTAGTAGTAGAAGTTTGGAAAGATTTTGTTTTCTTTCATTGTAAAAGATTCAAAATTTGTAGTCCATCTTGTCTTGTTGGGAAATGCTTTTGAACTTGTTTTCTTTTGGAAAACCAAGTCTTATATGTGTGAGGCTAGATTTCAAGTTTTAATAAAAGGTCCGTAGTAATTTTGTTGTTGTTGGTGTTTGATTTAAATTTTAGACTTTGAATTAAGTGTGTCTTGATGATTTTAAGACAATAAAAAACCTAATCTCAAAAGAACCATAATGTTCTTGAGAAGGTCGAGTCTTGAAGAGATCAATTGTGGTTTATGCAAATTAACTCTTGCTTTGTGTTATTTTTAGAAATTAGATGTTTTTAAAATTAAAGAGATTTGATGTTGGCTTTTGTGTTAGTAGAGTTTCGTTGGTGGTAGCATGTAGCCGTAACCCAGGGTCGTCGTGGCTGTGTTCGTGATCGTGATGGAGTAGAGATCATAGTCTGGAATAAAGCATCATTCACGAGGACTTCTTCAACATGGACGCGTAGTACTGTGTTTTGTAGACATTTAAGTTGAGGATGTAGTGCCTTACTTTAGTAAGGATATATGAATAAAATGTATGCTTTGTGTTTGATTGTTTGAGTGTAATAATAATTATGTTGTATTGAATTTCAAAGTTCAAATTTATGATATGTTTTAGTATTAAGTTACGACTTTTCATAATTCTGATTTTGTTTTAGTTATAAGTTAATTTTCGGGGACGAAATTTTTTTTTAAGGAGGGTGGTAATGTAACATCCCAATTTTTATGAAAATTATTTTATAGTTCCAGCTACTTGAAAATAAATCATGGAGATTGATCACCTCAATGGTTTGTTAAAAGTACGAAGAACTACCAAGATTTATTGTAAACAATTTACTGTTTTAGTAATTAATTCAGATTAACAGACAGTGTAGACGTATACTGTTTTTAAAATAAATTAATCCCAAAAAATGTGAAAGATTGTTGTTTGATTAAAGAAAATTATTTTATTGAAAGAGAAATAATTTTCAGAATTTAATAAATATTTTCAAGTCATAGTTTGAATTTTCATGGTTTAGTTATTGTATTAATTGTCTATTTAATGTCATATTTAATATGACTATTATTTTAAAGATTTTGTCTTGATAATTTTATTGTTTGAATAATATCTAGTTAATAAGAGAAATTGAAATTAGTGATCCTCACTAATTTACGCTTTATTATTACGCTGCGAGAATTCTATCGAATTCTACCGTAACTAGGCTATTGCGTGTGTTTCCAACTGAAACATGCCCAAACGTGATCCAAATTTTATAAAATTTGAGATCTTAGTATTTTCCAATATTTATGATTTATTGGAAATTTTTGTGGAATTTTTAGGCATCAGAATAATATAGGGTGTTTTCTACGCCTAATCAGATTACTGATGGCGTTTTAGCACGCAAATCGAGAAAGCGACATTCATAGAAATACTCCTAATATTTTTGTGGATATTTTTTTTGATTAATATTTTTTTATTATAGAATAATTTATTAGATTTATATTTGGAGTTTTTGATACAAAAACCCTAATATACGCGAAACGCCGCGTACCCGGTTGAGCGAAAACGCGTCGTAGCGAAACCCTTACTTGGTGAGCAAGATTGTGGGCTGTAGGTGGACCAATAGGATGTAAGCCACATGATGGTAGCACACCATTTTGAATGGTGGCTTTTGATTGGCTTAGGAGGTAATGGGTAGTTAGTTTTGTTGGTTAGTTTGTAAGTAATTAGTTAAATTCCATCTAAATGAACACTTTCTTCCACCATTGCCCCTCAAAATTTCGTGGCTTCTCCTTCCCTTGGCTGCCTCATTTCAGTTTTTCCATTCATGACTTGGAGAGAAAAAAAATTTAGAGAGAGGAAGTGTATGTTCTTGAAGAAAGTTTAGTAATTTAGCCTTTGATCTTACTCCCTTCTTCTTGATCCTTGATCCTTTCTTTTCCTTCCTTCTCCCACCTGAAATTTCGTGGCCTTCCTCCTAATGAGATCAGCACCTTCATTTCTTCCATTATTGGTTGGTTCAAGAAAAAAAAATTAGGAAGAGAAAGTGTGGATTTTGGAAGTTTTGGTGATCAAGGTTGCATCTTTGCTTCCTTCCTTCTCAATCCTTGCTCAACCAGCATCTAATCTTCTTGGTGAGCTTCATAATCACCCTCTTATCCCTCTAGAGTTCATGGAATGGGTTGCATGATTTTTTGAGTTGTTTTTGCTTAAAAGTGTTAGACTTTGCTAGATTAGTGAGATTAGTTCTTTAATCCCTTAATTCCTTCCATGTTTAAGCTTGTTTTTGGTATTTAAAATTTAGGAACCCTAACATTTTGATGAGGCCGAACTGATAGGGGCTGTTAGGGGGTTTAGATTGACTTGATTTAGTTGTTTTGAAGTTAGATCTTGCAAGGTTTTAACTTAGTGCACTTTGATCTAGTTTTATATATGCATTATTACAAGGTTTTGGAAAAACAAATTTGGGTGTTTTGGGGCAGGAAATCATGGCCATTTAGGGGCTGATTATGGTGTTTTAATTAAGTTTTTGTTGCTTAAATTTTATAATTAACTTGTGTTAAGATGTAGTAATTAGATTTGGCATTTTTAGCAACTTGTATGGTTTGAAATGAAATGAATTTAGGGGCTGTTTTGGGCTTTCAAAACAATTTACGAAGATAAATCATGGAGATTAATCACCTCAATGGTTTGTTAAAAGTACGAAGAACTACCAAGATTTATTGTAAACAATTTACTGTTTTAGTAATTAATTCAGATTAACAGATAGTGTAGACGTATACTGTTTTTAATATGAATTAATCCGGAAAAATGTGAAAGATTGTTGTTTGATTAAAGAAAATTATTTTATTGAAAGAGAAATAATTTTCAGGATTTAATAATTATTTTCAAGTCATAGTTTGAATTTTCATGGTTTAGTTATTGTATTAATTGTCTATTTAATGTCATATTTAATATGACTATTATTTTAAAGATTTTGTCTTGATAATTTTATTGTTTGAATAATATCTAGTTAATAAGAGAAATTGAAATTAGTGATCCTCACTAATTTACAGTTTTTATTACGCTGCGAGAATTCTATCGAATTCTACCGTAACTAGGCTATTGCGTGTGTTTCCAACTGAAACATGCCCAAACGTGATCCAAATTTTATAAAATTTGATATCTTAGCATTTTCCAATATTTATGATTTATTGAAAATTTTTGTGGAATTTTTAGGCATCAGAATAATATAGGGTGTTTTCTACGCCCAGAACTGCATTACGGTAGCGTTTTAGCACGCAAATCGAGAAAGCGACATTCATAGAAATACTCCTAATATTTTTGTGGATATTTTGGTTGATTAATATTTTTTATTATAGAATAATTTATTAGATTTATATTTGGAGTTTTTGATACAAAAACCCTAATATACGCGAAACGCCAGACGTTGGGTTGAGCTTAAAACGCTGTCAGAATAACCCCTTACTTGGTGAGCAAGATTGTGGGCTGTAGGTGGACCAATAGGATGTAAGCCACATGATGGTAGCACACCATTTTGAATGGTGGCTTTTGATTGGCTTAGGAGGTAATGGGTAGTTAGTTTTGTTGGTTAGTTTGTAAGTAATTAGTTAAATTCCATCTAAATGAACACTTTCTTCCACCATTGCCCCTCAAAATTTCGTGGCTTCTCCTTCCCTTGGCTGCCTCATTTCAGTTTTTCCATTCATGACTTGGAGAGAAAAAAAATTTAGAGAGAGGAAGTGTATGTTCCTGAAGAAAGTTTAGTAATTTAGCCTTTGATCTTACTCCCTTCTTCTTGATCCTTGATCCTTTCTTTTCCTTCCTTCTCCCACCTGAAATTTCGTGGCCTTCCTCCTAATGAGATCAGCACCTTCATTTCTTCCATTATTGGTTGGTTCAAGAAAAAAAAAATTAGGAAGAGAAAGTGTGGATTTTGGAAGTTTTGGTGATCAAGGTTGCATCTTTGCTTCCTTCCTTCTCAATCCTTGCTCAACCAGCATCTAATCTTCTTGGTGAGCTTCATAATCACCCTCTTATCCCTCTAGAGTTCATGGAATGGGTTGCATGATTTTTGAGTTGTTTTTGCTTAAAAGTGTTAGACTTTGCTAGATTAGTGAGATTAGTTCTTTAATCCCTTAATTCCTTCCATGTTTAAGCTTGTTTTTGGTATTTAAAATTTAGGAACCCTAACATTTTGATGAGGCCGAACTGATAGGGGCTGTTAGGGGGTTTAGATTGACTTGATTTAGTTGTTTTGAAGTTAGATCTTGCAAGGTTTTAACTTAGTGCACTTTGATCTAGTTTTATATATGCATTATTACAAGGTTTTGGAAAAACAAATTTGGGTGTTTTGGGGCAGGAAATCATGGCCATTTAGGGGCTGATTATGGTGTTTTAATTAAGTTTTTGTTGCTTAAATTTTATAATTAACTTGTGTTAAGATGTAGTAATTAGATTTGGCATTTTTAGCAACTTGTATGGTTTGAAATGAAATGAATTTAGGGGCTGTTTTGGGCTTTCAAAACAATTTACGAAGATAAATCATGGAGATTAATCACCTCAATGGTTTGTTAAAAGTACGAAGAACTACCAAGATTTATTGTAAACAATTTACTGTTTTAGTAATTAATTCAGATTAACAGATAGTGTAGACGTATACTGTTTTTAATATGAATTAATCCGGAAAAATGTGAAAGATTGTTGTTTGATTAAAGAAAATTATTTTATTGAAAGAGAAATAATTTTCAGGATTTAATAATTATTTTCAAGTCATAGTTTGAATTTTCATGGTTTAGTTATTGTATTAATTGTCTATTTAATGTCATATTTAATATGACTATTATTTTAAAGATTTTGTCTTGATAATTTTATTGTTTGAATAATATCTAGTTAATAAGAGAAATTGAAATTAGTGATCCTCACTAATTTACAGTTTTTATTACGCTGCGAGAATTCTATCGAATTCTACCGTAACTAGGCTATTGCGTGTGTTTCCAACTGAAACATGCCCAAACGTGATCCAAATTTTATAAAATTTGAGATCTTAGTATTTTCCAATATTTATGATTTATTGGAAATTTTTGTGGAATTTTTAGGCATCAGAATAATATAGGGTGTTTTTTACGCCCAGAACTGCATTACGGTAGCGTTTTAGCACGCAAATCGAGAAAGCGACATTCATAGAAATACTCCTAATATTTTTGTGGATATTTTTTTTGATTAATATTTTTTTATTATAGAATAATTTATTAGATTTATATTTGGAGTTTTTGATACAAAAACCCTAATATACGCGAAACGCCAGCGTCTTTGAAATAAAAACGCGTCAGAATAAACCCTTACTTGGTGAGCAAGATTGTGGGCTGTAGGTGGACCAATAGGATGTAAGCCACATGATGGTAGCACACCATTTTGAATGGTGGCTTTTGATTGGCTTAGGAGGTAATGGGTAGTTAGTTTTGTTGGTTAGTTTGTAAGTAATTAGTTAAATTCCATCTAAATGAACACTTTCTTCCACCATTGCCCCTCAAAATTTCGTGGCTTCTCCTTCCCTTGGCTGCCTCATTTCAGTTTTTCCATTCATGACTTGGAGAGAAAAAAAATTTAGAGAGAGGAAGTGTATGTTCTTGAAGAAAGTTTAGTAATTTAGCCTTTGATCTTACTCCCTTCTTCTTGATCCTTGATCCTTTCTTTTCCTTCCTTCTCCCACCTGAAATTTCGTGGCCTTCCTCCTAATGAGATCAGCACCTTCATTTCTTCCATTATTGGTTGGTTCAAGAAAAAAAAAATTAGGAAGAGAAAGTGTGGATTTTGGAAGTTTTGGTGATCAAGGTTGCATCTTTGCTTCCTTCCTTCTCAATCCTTGCTCAACCAGCATCTAATCTTCTTGGTGAGCTTCATAATCACCCTCTTATCCCTCTAGAGTTCATGGAATGGGTTGCATGATTTTTTGAGTTGTTTTTGCTTAAAAGTGTTAGACTTTGCTAGATTAGTGAGATTAGTTCTTTAATCCCTTAATTCCTTCCATGTTTAAGCTTGTTTTTGGTATTTAAAATTTAGGAACCCTAACATTTTGATGAGGCCGAACTGATAGGGGCTGTTAGGGGGTTTAGATTGACTTGATTTAGTTGTTTTGAAGTTAGATCTTGCAAGGTTTTAACTTAGTGCACTTTGATCTAGTTTTATATATGCATTATTACAAGGTTTTGGAAAAACAAATTTGGGTGTTTTGGGGCTGGAAATCATGGCCATTTAGGGGCTGATTATGGTGTTTTAATTAAGTTTTTGTTGCTTAAATTTTATAATTAACTTGTGTTAAGATGTAGTAATTAGATTTGGCATTTTTAGCAACTTGTATGGTTTGAAATGAAATGAATTTAGGGGCTGTTTTGGGCTTCCAAAAATCGTGACTTAAGAGCAAGTTTTTAATGATGTTTTAACTTGTGTTTGGAGAAAATATGTGACTTGTTTTAGTTACAAAATGGTTGTGAAAACTTGTTTAAATTATAGGTGGTTAGATCTTGTTGTTTATGTTGAAAAACAAGTTGTTTCATATAATTGAAAAATTACTTGATGGGGCTGTTTTGAAACAGAATTTTTAGATGTTTTAGGATGAGTTTTAACTTGTTTTAAATTGTATCAAAGTAGCAAAGAAGATGTCTTATGGTAAGAAGTTTTGATTAAATGAAGTTTGTAGGATTTAGGAGTTAATGGCTTGAAAATTTGAAGTTGTTTTGGAGCTTTGAAAACCGTGGCCTTCAAAAGGATTTTGTGATTTGTTCTTGACTTGCATTTATGCTTAAAAATAGTTGTAAAAGTGGTTGATGATTTGATTTAGCAAAACAATTCAAAGAAGCATGATTTTGGAAAAAGTTTTAGTTTATGTTTCAAGAATTGTTTTGAACTTGTAATAGAATTGTTTCTAAAATTTTGTGACATGTTTTAGTACTTTGAAAAATGGTTCAAAGTTGGCAAAAAACTATTCATTTGGTAAGTTTTGGGTTTTGGTATTTTCTAAGTGTGTAGCTTTTGAAAAAGTTGAAAACTTGCATGGTTTGAAATTGTTCCATCACATGTGACTAGGTGTGAACCAAATGGGATTAAGTAAGTAGTTCTTAGGCCTTAGGGACCTTAGAGCCGTGGCTGCCCTAGGGGTATTAGGGCTTGAGTTTTGGTTTTAATTTGTTGAAACTCGTGTTGTTAGGATACGCGCGAGGAACGACTTGACGATAGTTCGAATTTACCTTGCTTGGATTGTTAAAGCGCCCAAGGTAAGGGAAATTCTTACATAATAAGTTTGGGCTTTTCGCCTTGTGTGTTGTTTGTTTGATTGTTGATTGATTGTGTGGTAGTACTTGTAGTAGTACTATTTGATGTTGAGATGTTGTAGCTTGAACTGATGTGTATTGATTTGGCCCTGTGTGGCAATACAGAATTGTATTGTGTGACTTAAATCATATTTGATTGATTTAATTGGATTGGAAATTGATGACAATATGTAGCATGTTCTTGGCCCTGCGTGGCATTATGAGTTGTATTGTTTTCCTTGAATCACCTTGGATTTCATTGGAACTTGGTATTGAATTGGAATATGAAAAATATTATTGTTGATAATGGATTAATTAGCAATGCGTTGATCGACTGCTATTGGTTGACGATTTACATCGGTAAATCTGATGCGATTCCACAAGCCGAATTCTGATTTCATAAACAAATTGTTAAGGGCATTTTGATTTAAAAGTAAGCGTGAGGGTTTTAGTACAACTAGTCAAAGCTTGCAAGGAAATTTCAATGGAATAATAGTAGAGAAAAGAACTTGAAATAAATAGTACAATTTGCGAAAACGGTTGAGTTAAATGATGCGCCTGGGAAAATTCTGGCTAGGAAAGTCTTGGTAATTAAGAGTGTTCGCACCACCTCCTTTTCCTAGGAATTCTTCCAGTGTGTTATTTAGCACAACTAGGGTTTCAACGACCTAAAACTAAAAAGTATTTTCAGATACATAGGGGGGATACAAGAACTGAGAAAGAGATTTCATGATTCGGGATTTCGAAAGAATAAAACATAGGGAACCTAGTGTTCCTATTGAGCATATGGGCCATGTGTCCTGTGCTGGGACTTAATGTCCTGCTTGCGTGCGCATTTTCTTGATTAAGGATTGGACCTAGTGTTCTGTATGGCGTGCCTAGTATCTTGACCTAAAAGTTGAGCCTAGTGTTCCGCATTACGTGCCTAGAGTTCTGATCTAAGATTGGGACTAGCGTTCCGCAATTGAACACCCGGACTTTGTGTCCTGTGTTGAAATCTTAGTTAATTGAGATTTGGAAACCCCCTAAGTTGAGTGAGTGAGGGTTCGTCGATCCACATTGATTAATTAAAACATTACTCGGGCGTTCACTACGGTGAGCATGCCATATTGTTGACCTATTAAGGCTGCAGGTGTATACACAACTTGCCATACTGCATTGACATGCATAGCTAACCACATTTATGATATGTGATAAAGGGTTTGATGAATTTGATATTGTGATGACTTGATCACTGATCGGTTGATAGATTTGCCTGCTCACATGCAATAGTTTGATATTGTAGTGACTTGGTTGTTGATCTGTTGGTTGTTTTGTTGCTCACATGCAATGCTTGATATACCATGATGATGCGTGCGGTCTATTAAGTATGTATATGTATATAAAAGCATGTTGTTGTATTATATATGTATATATTGTTTGCATGCGACATAGCCTATAATAAACTCGTGGACAAAGGATTTACTCTTGCACTGTTGTTGGATTGGATGTCCTTATGGACGTCACTTCCAGATGGAGTTCGGTAGCTGTTGCAGCTTCGCCTTTCAGGAGCATTGAAGATTGAGCCAGTGGAGGAAGATTCCTCTGAGTACTTCGTGTTTGGTCTTGCTGAGCTGTTTCTCAGTAAGAGTTACAGTTGTTGGCCAGCTTAGCTTAGGGTTTTGTATTTGTTGTTGTGTAATTACTCTTTTCAGTGAACCTCGCCTTAGTGCGAAATGAATATGTTATGTGAAGTATTATTTTGTGATGCATTATACTCTGATAATTGCAAAAGTCTGAGTTGGTATCATTTAGAAAACTGCAGTACTCTATGTCTCATTTTGAAAAGGGTTTCAAAGGAAAGAAAATGAAAAAAAAATTTACTCCTATTTTTCCATTGCGAAATACATAAGAGTACTCTTTGACTGAAAGCATACAAGCATTAAATGTTTTCAGCATTAGATTGGGTTGCATAGTGGCGCTCCGAAAACGGGGTGTTACAGACAGCTTGACCATCAGTATTTTACCGACGGTTAAGCCGTCGCAAAAACGATGATTTTTTCTGTGAGAGTTACCAACGGTATAGCCGTCGGTATGCGCCACCGTCCACCGTACACGGTGGCTAAGGGTGGGAATAGTCCAGGCCGTCCGACAGGGGCCTACGGCCTAGCCTACGTCAGGCCTAGGCAAGGCCAGGCTTTTTTCTAAATAGACAAGGTCAAGGCTTTTTGAAAAGCCAATTTAGCTCAAAAGACCAGGCTTCAGGCCACTCAAAAAGCCTTTTAGGCTTAACAGGCCGGCCTATTTAAGTAAATATAAATAATGCTATTTTTTATTGCTATTATTATATTGGATTTTGTATAATGTGTTAAATCATATACTGATCTTTTCAATAATTTAAGTATATTGGCTTACATAAATTTTTGACATATTTAAATGTCTTATTAGAAAATAAAATTTAAATAGGCTATTATATAAGGTTAGATTCTCTAAAATATCAAGTTAGACATTGAAAAAGATTTATATCATATAAATACATCAAAATCAGACTTTATAAAACTCAGCTCATTTGTCTATTTCCACCCATATGTCCTATGTATCTTAGTAGCAATATTTCTTTTTATAGTTTATCAGAATAGATCTTAACCTATCAGCCTGTTAGTCTATTTAAGATAGATCAAATGACTTATCTAAAGATGTTAATATGAAATAGGCCTTTAAGTAGGCTAATTGGCCATACCAGACTTTCAAAAAGGTCAGGCCAGGCCTAAAAAATAAGCCCATGACAGGTAGCAGGCCAGGCTTAGGCCTTGGATTTTTTGAACAGGTCAGGCTTAGGCCTCGCAAAGCCTAGCTCGGCCTAGCCTATTCCCACCTCTAACGATGGCGCATTACCGACAACTAGGCCGTCGGTAACTCTCACAAAATATTGACAAAGTTGCACCAAATTAGCAACGGCCACGTAAAATTTTCCGAAGGCTTAGCTACCGACAGCTTCAAATGGCCATCAGTAACAGATTTCCCACGAGCCATTAGCCGACGGCCTCGGGGCCGTCGGTAAGCCGTCGGTAATCCCTATTTACCGATGGATTTCGTGCGTTACCGACAGAAAATGACTGTCGGTAACAGCAAAAATTCTTGTAGTGTTTTCCATTGGTAATAGCTCGTCGATACGACTGTGCTTACTTGTATTTTTTCTTCGTCATCTCGATCCGTCCTCACTCACACTGCTACGAGTTTAGGGAGGATCGATCTTTTCTCATCTTGAATCCTTCCTAACTCAAACTCTTATGGGTTTAGGGAAGATTCTCGAATCCTTCCAATTGTTCAAACTAAAATAGCTTATATCGTCTAAGAACGAACTTTCAATTGTCTTATTACCATTTCTTTTGCTCCATAACACACTGATTTTAAGAAAAAGTTTTAAAACACAATCTAACCCTCCCGCATTTGTTTTTATATGTGAACTTCAATTAACAAAGTCTGAAGCCTACAATATGTACGGAACAACTAAGATGAAAGTCTACACATGATGGACTCCCAAATATAAATTTATTGCAAAAGACAAATTTTGCTAAGGTAAAAGATGGTTTCCAATATCTTTTCAAAATAAATAGAATTTGATGAGAACTTTCATTTTCGTTTTCGCCGGCACGTCGATTGCGACAATTAAATAACCAAAACTTTCAAATTTTAGAACAATTGACGACCTAATGCGACGACCTATGCACGACTTCTCGGTTCAATTCTAAACCAACCTTTTGGAATTATTACTATCCAACATTAATTGATTAGAGAATGTTATTTTTATTTTCTTCTTATTTTTAACAAATTTGATATATTCATTATTTTCTAACTCAATTTTGTTTCTTTTTAACTAATTGTCTCCCTTCCAATATTAGGTGGTTTCGAAGAAGAGGGGGAAATGAGCTTATGTTAGATCTGAAATTCGAAAATATTTGAAAAAATTGAAAATCACCGATTGAAATTACTGAGATGAGTCGCGGACTAGGTCGCTCTCTTTAAGACGTTTCGCGGCACTGCTCTAAGGTGCAAGCAGGCTATCAACCACGACGTCCCCAGGATAAAACAGCTCAGACGAAAATTCGAATTTCAGGTGCACTGCCGAAATTCGTTCAAGATATACACCTTCTGATATAAGGTTTTTCAAAGAAAACCTCTCGGAATATGGTTTCACAAAACCACTCGACAGTTGCACACTTTTGAACGGAAGAAAATAAATGGGGAGAGAAGAGAGTAAACTCGGTAAGTGCGTCGAGTTTGGGGCGATTTGAAACTGATGCGGCGTTTCAAATTTATAGGCGAAACAGGCTTGTTGAACACGAAATTAAATCCGATCGTGATCGTTGATCGTGGCGAGAGATTTAATGATCGTGATTTGACTCAATTCGCTCGTTGAGGGATTTTCGGATCCGATGGAGTAGTGACTAAGCCCAAGCCCGGCCCGGCCTGACCGGCCGGCCGGACGGACGGCGGTGGCGCGCGCGCGTGTGTGGTGGTCACTTTGTGAGCGTCCTTTCCCGTTTATAAAACTGGTTACCCCTTGGGGCACATCCCAAGGTGGTGAGCTCCATATATATAAACACTCATAAAGTGTCTATTCTCTCCTATGTGGGACTTCCCAATTTTTTCAATTCATTACTCCAAGTTCCAACAATCCCCCACTTGAATTTAAAAAAAATGTTTCAAAAATAGTGTCAAACGCCTCATTAAGATTGTGCATAAGCCGAGGTGTCTTCCGACTTGAACCTTTGCATAGTGATTAGGATTTAGATTTAACAAGAGTGACTCGTAGTCTTGAACTCTATCTCTAACATCAAAATCACACACACTCTTATCAATAGGTGTATTCTTCAAATGCCCGTATGCTAATGGCCCTCAAGACGTCTATCCCAAAGATAGTGAACGCTCTAGGAATTCTGCCCACGATTCCATAGGAAGCGGCCCCACTTCCACATTCACATAGGTGAGTCTATCAGAAGTACTCCTGTAGCTAGGTACTTCACTCCACATAGAGCATAGATCTCATTAAGAGTTTCTATTACCTCATCCTTTAATCGCTTCAGGAATCATGCCTCTTGACTTATAATAGTATGTTCATCTCTTATCACATCACAACTTGTTATTACCCTTTGAACCTAATTCTTGGGATCTCCAGTCTTTTAGGTTGGGTTACCATCATGAGTGACTCATGGTTCCAAAGGCAGTAGTCCCATCCTTTTAGATGTATTTTGGACTTTCTCTCTAGCTAATCCTTTCGTCAAAGGATCGGCTAAATTTTCATCGGTCGCATATGATCCACTCTCACAGCTCCTTTTGAGATAAATTCTCTCACAGTGCTGTGCTTACGACGTATCTGTCGCCTTTTACCATTGTAATAACGATTCTCTATTTTTGCAATAGCCGCGGTACTATCGTAGTGGATCAACACAGCTGGCAACGGTTTTTCCCATAACGAAATCTCAGCTAGCAAGCATCTCAACCAGCTTGCTTCCTCACTAGCTGTAGCTAGTGCTATCATTTCGGACTCCATAGTGGATTGTGCTAGTATAGTTTGTTTCTTAGACTTCCAAGAGACGGCACCTCCAGCTATGCTAAATATATAGCCACTAGTTGCTTTGGAGTCATCTGACAGAGTATTCCGCAAGATCACTGCATTCCTTCAAGTCATACCGAAATCTCTGATAGTGTAATCCGAGATTCATGGTCCTTTTTAGGTATCTCATGACTCTCTCGATGGCATGCCAGTGCTCCATACTAGGTCGACTTGTAAACCTGCACAACAATCCCACGACATAGGCTATGTCGGGTCTAGTACAATCAGTGGCATACCTTAGGCTACCAATGATGCTCGCATATTCTGTTTGTCTAATACCTTCCCGGTGTTCTTAAAAAGTTTTACACTTGGATCATATGGTGTACAAGGTGTCTACAATCAAAGTAATTGTATTTCTTCAAGATCTTCTCAATATAGTGAGATTGATCCAAAGAAATTCCTTTTTCCGATCTAGTAATTTTAATGCCAAGGATTACACTTGCTTCTCCGAGGTCTTTCATGTCAAAGTTGTTGCACAACAATGATTTCACATTATTCACAACATGAATATTTGAACCAAATATGAGTAAGTCGTCTACGTAGAGACATATGATAGTGCAAATGTCATTTTCGGATTTGTAATAAATACATTTGTCACTTTCATTCACTTTAAACCCATTCGAGATAATCAAATTATCAAACATTTCATGCCACTGCTTAGGAGCTTGTTTGAGACCATACAGAGATTTATCTAACTTACAGACCTTGCTCTCTTGTCCATGGACTACAAAACCCTCAGGTTGCTCCATATAGATTTCTTCTTCCAATTCACCATTTAAAAGCGCTTTGACATCCATCTGGTGTACTATCAAATTATGAATAGAAGCCAGTGAAATAAGTACCCTGATGGATGTAATTCTTGTAACGGGTGAAAATGTGTCGAAGAAATCTATATTTTCTCTTTGTCTAAAACCCTTGGCTACAAGGCGAGCCTTGTATTTATCAACAGTTCCATCAGGTTTTAGCTTCTTTTTCAAAATCCATTTGCAACCTATTGGTTTGCAACCAGGAGGCAAGTCCACTAAATGCCAGGTCTTGTTAGACTTTAGGGAATCCATTTCATCATTTATGGCTTCTTGCCACAAATCTGCATCCAATGAAGACAAGGCTTCTTGAATGCTAGATGGATCCTCTTCTAATGTATAGACCGTATAATCAGGTCCATAGTCTTTAGCAACCCGTGCTCTCTTACCTCTACGAGGTTCCATTTCCCTTTGCTCATTGTTCTCAATGTTCCTAGGCACAGAACCTTGACTAGTTCCGGTGCCCCCACTATTTCTTGATTTAAAAGGGAATCTATTTTCATAAAAGTCAACATCATTTGACTCTATGATCACTTTGGCATTCAGGTCATAAAACCTGTATGCCTTATCAAGCATCGCATACCCAATGAATACACATTCATAGGCTCTCAAGAAGTTTGACTCTTTTTGGATCCGGATCCTGACATAGGCCAGGCAACCCTGTGTTCTAAAATAAGACACATTCGGTTGTCTTTTCTTTAATATCTCAAATGGAGAAATTTTATTCTTGGATTTAGGTACTCTGTTGAGCACATAATGCAGTTAATAAAATTTCCCCACTAGTGAGTCTGCGCCTTGAGTTGAGCATAATAGCAACAACTAATTCAGTAAACGTTCTATTTTTTCTTTCTGCTTTACCATTCATTTCAGGTGAATATGGTGCAGTCGTTTCATGTATGATTCCATTTGATTTATAAAAATCATTAAATAATTGGGAGTCATACTCAGTTCCTCTATCACTTCGAAGTCTCTTAATCTTTTTCCTAAATTGATTTTCAATTTCAATTAGCAAAACTTTGAACATTTCAAACGCTTCACTTTTATTTTTCATAAGATATACGAAAGTATAATCGGAGCAGTCATCTATAAAAGTGATAAAATATCGTTTACCATTTCTGGTCAACGTTCCATCCAACTCGCATATATCAGAATGAATTAAATCTAACGGTTCAGATTCTCCAAATACGGATTTATGCGGCGTTTTCGTAATTTTAGCTTGACTGCAAAATTCACATTTTTCTAAATCATTAAACGATAATTTTGGAATAAATCCTAAATTGCACATATTAGAAATAATGCGTTTGTTCACATGACAGAGACGAGTATGCCAAATATTAAAATCACAAAGCATATAAGCAGAAGTGGAAATTTTATTCATTTCAATGTTCAATTTAAACATGCCATCAGTTGCATACCCTTTCCCTACAAAAATGCCATTTTTAGTAATGGTGTACAAATCCCCCCCAATAGACTGAGTAAACCCTGCCTTGTTCAAAAGGAAGCCAGAAACTAGATTCTTCCTTATTGCTGGAGTATGCATCACATCTTTCAGAATAAGAGTTTTTCCGTAGTGAAGTTCAGCGACATCTCCAAGACTGCAACATTAGTGGTGTGAGCATCGCCCAACAGCACTTTCATATCTTCAACAGCAGTGTATGTTTTAAACATAGCACGGTCATTGCAGACATGGCGAGAGGCGCCAGTGTCCACCCACCAACCATCTGATCCACCAACTACGTTGATTTCAGTAATCATAGCCACAAATGGCTCTTCAGTCAGGTTAGCCTGCGGAGCAGAGCTTGGCCTGTTCCTACACTTTCGTGCCATATGACCTGGTCTGCCACAATTAAAACAGATGAATTGAGGAGCAACATCATTTCTAGGAGATGGTTGAGGTTTCTGATTTGGGACCTTTGGAGGGTTCCCATTCTTGTTGCGGTTCTTTTGAGGCTGAGTACGGTTCTGATTCTTAAAAGATTTGCCAGTTGACTTCAGAACCGCTCCAGTGGTTTTCTTGTTTGAAACAAACAAGACTTCTTCTTTCTGATCTTGTTTTCTGGATTCTTCCTCAATTCGAAGACGGGTAATCAGGCCTTCCAATGACAGTTCCTTGGTTTTGTGCATTAAAGTATTTTTGAAATCCTTCCACGCAGGGGGTAATTTGTCAATTAGAACAGCCACCAGAAACTGTTCATCCAGGGTCATACCTTCAGAAGTGATTTCGTGAGCAATTTTCTGAAGCTCATGGGATTGACCTCAACAGATTTGTCGTTAGACATTCTAAAATTTATATAGCGGCTCACTGCATATTTTTTAGCGCCCGCTTCTTCAGTATCATATTTCTTTTTCAGAGCATCCCAGACATCTCTTGCGGTCTTACGAGTGCCATAGTAATCATAGAGTTCATCACTCGCATCGCTCGTAATGAAATTCTTGCAGAGATAGTCATGCTCATTCCATAGGAGTATCTCTTTATTTGTTTTATCCTGTTCTTCCTTTTCAGCTTTTTCGTTCAACACTGGAATGTCATCTGTCAAGACGTTGGCAACCTTTTTAACGGTTAAGAAAAATTGCATCTTTTGTTGCCAGCGTTTGAAGTGAGATCCCTCAAACCGAAACGGTTTATTGAAGTCATTAGCAGCAGGACCAGATCCAGTAATTTCAACGGTGTCCATGGTTGAACACTTTTGAACGGAAGAAAATAAATGGGGAGAGAAGAGAGTAAACTCGGTAAGTGCGTCAAGTTTGGGGCGATTTGAAACTGATGCGGCGTTTCAAATTTATAGGCGAAACAGGCTTGTTGAACACGAAATTAAATCCGATCGTGATCGTTGATCGTGGCGAGAGATTTAATGATCGTGATTTGACTCAATTCGCTCGTTGAGGGATTTTCGGATCCGATAGAGTAGTGACTAAGTCGCACAGTTTAAAATTAAAAAATTGAATTTTTAATAAATACACCACAAGGCCCAAGCCCGGCCCGGCCCGACCGGCCGGTCGGACGGCGGCAGCGCGTGTGTGTGGTGGTCACTTTGTGTGCGTCCTTTCCCGTTTATAAAACTGGGTACCCCTTGGGGCACATCCCAAAGTGGTGAGCTCCACATATATAAACACTCATAAAGTGTCTATTCTCTCCTATGTGGGACTTCCCAGTTTTTTCAATTCATTACTCCAAGTTCCAACAGCTTAAGCCAATTAAAATAAAATGATTTAAATATTTTTACATAAAATATAATGTAAAAGATTATAAATATAAAAATAAATTAATTTTTTTCTCTATTAAAATCTCTCCCACCTCTTGAACCAAATAAGCAAAGGTTCTCCTCTTCCCAACAAAAACACAATATCAAATTAAATCTCTCTCATCCCCTCCATTAAAATCTCTACCCTCCTCTTCCCTCATTTGAACCAAGCATACATACTTGACACAAATTGGAGTTTAGTTGTAATGGTGTTTTTATGGAACGTCTCTTCTTAAAAATTCATTTGCCTTAGGAATACTGTCGAAGCCCGCACAACTAGTAGTTTGAAAATAACGTAGCAACCAATAAGTGTGACTTAGTTGGTTGTACAGGCTAAACTCTTTGGGAAAGACCACCATTCGAATCTTACAGAACACATTCTTTATGAAAGGCAAAAAACTTTAACTGTGACAAAGCACCTGATCGAAAATTAGTCTCATAGTGTGGGTTCAAAAAGGTCCTAATTACCGTTGGTTACTAAATATATATATATATATATATATATATATATATATATATATATATATATATATCATATGTATTAATATAAACGCAACATTAATGACGCTATGCCAAACTTGATAAAGGAACAAACCTTTTGTATATATAATAACACACCACTATTCCAATTACAAGCAGAGATTGATGATTCAGATCATTAGCTATACTTTATACAATACCAAGCAACCATATAGTTCAAGGTGAGATCCATGGCTACTTTATTCTAAAACTCCATACGTTGTTGAAACAAACACAAAACAAACACATACATGTGCTTCTTATTGAGTGTGTTGATGCTGATAAACACAATTACACATATTGGTTCCAATATCTCTGCTTCAAGCTTTTATCTGCACCTCACTTGCAGTTGCAAGGGTCGCAAGTGCAGTTTGATCCACACTTGCAACCACCGTTCTCAGCTGCAACACCCATTTCAACACCCTCCAACTGGATCTTTGGAGGAGCAATACCCATAATCACAGTCTCTGTGGTATTCCCTTCAGCATAGTTCAGCTCAGACCACTTGTTGCAGCTGTGACCGGAAAAAAAAAAAAAATCAACAAATCAACATACAAATGAAAATTGTTAAAACTTGTGCAAGGTAGAAAAAAAGGTCCTCGTGAGAATAATATACACAGAAAAAGCTGCACGTTTTTGTAATTTCAGTAAATATTGAAAATAATGTTTTCTGTATTTATTTTTCGTTCATGGATTTTGAGATTTTATTTATTAAAAATTAAAAACTAGAAATATTTATTAAAAATATAATTTTTTAAGCTATTAACAATTTAAATTTAATATTTTTAAATAATATTGTTCATTTTTTTTCCGTGCTAACTTATGGCGAGACCTACTTAATGAAAAGAGTGTATCAAAACGACAATTAAAATATCCAGAAAAATTTCCCTAGCAGAGTAAAAAGAGATACTTATGCGAAACTAACACACAAAGCTGATATATTATTTATCTCTAATTAAAAAGAAAATAATAATAAAGTTCTTTTTGTTTAGGGTCTTTGACTATGTTCTAGTATTAGGGATAAGTAAAATCTGTTTCTAAGTTGTTTTATCGTTAGAGTCCAGAGATTGAACTCGGATACTAACTGAACTTGTTCCTTTAAACAAAGTGCGTTAACTATTTGCACCCACCCAACCTTGGGGTTAGAATAAATTTTGTTTAAACTGACCTCTAGACAATTTTAAGAAATTTACTCAAGATATAAATCTAAATATCCCCTAAACACCCCTAAAATCAGAACCTCAAAGTGATCAGAGCACTCATGTTAAAAATAATAAAACATCATATTTCGTCAAAATCAGTCAATAGGGGGAACTGTAAAAGCAATCAAAGTTTTGAGAAAATCTCCCTGAATTATAAGATGAAAATTAAACAGACAACGAAAAACCTTATCAAATGAATTAGAAAGCAACAAAAAATTTAGGTGCTACTTACTTGCAGCTGCTGCCGCATTTGCAGCTATCTCCACACCCACAGCTTGACATTCTCAGAGACAAAGATAAAAACAAACACACAAATGCAAGGCAACGCAAGGAACAATAGTTGGTAGATGTTATAGGACTCAGGAATGTCTCTTAATGATGCTGCGTGACCACAATTTATAAGGTGCTTGTGGTCCCTTAGTAAAATCTTGACCGTCCACGTGTCATAATCCGGTGCCAAATGCGGCCACTACCTACACTAGGACTAATTCCACGTTGACATCTTTTTCATCACACGCCTTCTTGCGGTGTGCAATGGCGATACAAATTATTGCACGCTGCTCTTAAGTCAAATGTATGTGATCTGTCGTGTTCGTATTGTTAAACACGGCACTCCTCTGATACTCCGCTGATAGATTTGTACTATATATTAATATAATGAATATTTTAATATCAATGGATAGTTACGAACGACTTTTTTTTTAATAAATACTCTCTTTCTCTATAATATCTAACGTCCAGGATAATTTATTTTTAAATATTTTATTATTATTATTATTATGCTTGTTGTTTGTTGTTTGAAGGTAAGAAGCTGAAAACGTTTCACACTGTAGTGTAATAACAAAAATAAATGAGGAAAATTCAAGACACTAAACTTATGGTTAGGGAAGAAGAAGAAGAATAAGAATAAGAAGGAGAAGAAGAACTGTTCTGGTAACAATAGAGGGACAGAGACTAATATGTTTCAAAGCTTACAGGGAGTAAAACGTCTCAATCCGAATTTCGATAAAAAAAGGACAGCTGGTGGTGATTTGACAGCTACTCAGAGGGTTAACATTGCCACGTCAGCATTTAACGTGACACGTCAATGCGTTAACTGACGGATTTGGAAGGAGATGGACGGAGGGACTAACGTGACCCTGTTTTGAAATTGCTAGGGACTATTTTTGGACTTATTATTTGTCAGGAACTAAAATGAGACTTTACTCAATTTAAAAATCTTTACAAAATTTTCAATTATAAATTGAACGACAACTGAATGGAGGGACCAAAATCGAATAATTACGACATCTTGAGGACCCAATTTGCTCACTTAGAATATGGGGGACAAAAATCGCATAATTGTGATACCTAAAGGACCCAATTTGCTCAATTAAAACTTGGGGACTAAAATCGCACAATCGCCATATCTAAAGAACTATAAGTGCTACTAAGCCTTTTATTTATTTACATACTTAAACGAAATCAAGTCCCTTGCCACTTGAACATTTTGTGTCTCTGTGTATATATATATATATATATATATATATATATATATAGTAATGTTACAAAAGAGAAGAGATAATACAGGAGACATAATAGAAGAAAACTTACAAAGAGCTTTAGAGTAATCCTAGAGATAATGAGATTCTAAAATGATGATGAGTAATGCAGAGAAGGCTCCCTTTTATAGATGGAAGAGAGGACTTTCATTTACAATAATGTCCCTAACATTGGATTCAAAAACAAATAAGACAAAAGACTTTTCTAAATGACTAAAAGCAAATAGTAAAGTTACAACTTTCAAAAAGGAAATAGTGAAAGTAATACATAATTTTCAAAAAGAACAATAATGATGTCAGAGGAAATCTTCCATAGTTATAATGATGATGCCGGAAGAAAACTTTAATGCACTCCACTAATTCCATAGCAATCATCCTCATTAGTTGGCGTATAGCTGCCTGGGGATCTTACTTCATTCTGATCTTCATTATCATCTGATTCTGATAATGGTAATTCTGGTTTAATTTGTTATGTATCCAAATTATGTTCGGTAATTGAATCATAAGATGCTTAAGACATGTCTTCTTCATCTGAGAAGTATATATATTCTTTTGTGAGTAATTCTCCTGGAAAAGATATAAACATTTTATCAGTGTTGGGACCCCAGATCTTGTAAATTGAAGTTTCTCCATATAAAGATCTTGAGGGCTATCTATATTCTGGTTGTATTGACTTACTAATCAGAAATTCATAAACTATTTTCATTAATGTCCTATGCTGTCGCCCCCTTTGGTATCAGAGCCTCGTAAGAGGTCTTTGAGCCATTGAGCTATTATAGTTTTTTATTCACTAAAGTTTTATCTACAACATCTTCTTTCTTTGAAATGTTAGTCAGCCGTGGTCAGTTGCGTTGGTCAACCCATTTGAGAAGCTCAAAGAGAGGGTAGTATAGGGTGGTCGCGGAACCATAGGAAGAAATTCCCTAGATCGGTGGTCCTGTTATAAGAAAGAGTGATAGAGAAGATAAAATTTGAGTGAATTAGAACTAGAAATGACCCAATTTCTCAGAACCTTAAGCGAGTTAGGATCCAGAAGGAGAGAAAATAGGACATTAATTCCCTCTACCTCATTATCCCAACAAGAATTAGAAGCCAAAAGAGGTCAAGGTAATTATCAATATAGAGAATTACAGATAGTAGAAATAGAAAACAGATTACAAAGTTAGAAATTACCAGATATTAGATATAAAGAAATCTATAAGACTAGTACTTTTGAAATATTTAAGAATCAAGATATTATTCATACCATAGAATCATCTAGATCTATAAAACAAAACTAGGAGACTATTACTTTATTAGATGCAGAAATAATAGATAATCATGTTAGAAGTGGTAATCATTATATTCATTTAGGATTAATACAAGTAGCAGTTAAGCCATTACATAAGTTAGGATTAAATACTCCTTTATTATTAATATTAAGAGTTAGTAGAATTAAAAGATTTCTTGAATCTATTATAACTATATTAGAATCTAATTTGAATGATGGTCCAGTATATTTTAACTGTTATCCTAATTTTTCTATGAATTTAGGAGATAGTTATACAAAAGGTTCATTAGTTATAAATATTCAGTGTATGGCTGATTTATTTCATGAAGATGTTTCTAATATAGATATTATATATAGAATTAAGTATAAAGTTTCTAATGTTAATTATAATTTTAAAGCATTACGTAGTACCCCTAGAAATGAGATAGTTATTATAGAAGCTAATTTGAGTAGATCTAATATTACTACCCCTAAGAAGTTAAAGGCATAAAAAATAATAGCTAAGTTACTTAAAGAATGGATATTAAAAGAAATATTGGAGGTACCATAATTAGAATATAGAAAGCCTAGAGAATTTGTTCTATAAGAAGATGGAACTATAAGAATTAGAATGAATAGAAGCCAGTCATTAACAATTAATGAACCTCAAGTTGTTACTCCACAATCCTCTAGAAGATCAGTAGATTCCTCCTCTACTATTAATGTGAATTTAACAGGTGTTAATTTTACTCTAAATATTCCTCAACCATTATATGAACCATGTCCCTCATTAGAATCTGAATCTCCTAGGATGTCACCTACTAGATCTCAGATTATAGGAGCTATTACTAGAGAAGAATAATTTAAAATAGATAAAGTTTGGATTAGAGAAGATTTTGAAGCAGATTATAATAAAGAAAAAAGAGATTGGTATTTTAGTACTTTTAGTAAAGAACAGACTTCGTATTACTTGCAAGAATTTTATAGTTATCTTAGAAAAATAGAATTAAATGTTTATTTCTTTACGTGGTTTGAAAATTACTGTTTAGAGAAAGAAATAGAAAATCATTTTATAGATAAGTCCTACATAGAAGTTAATGTTAGACTAAATAATAAATGGCAGACTTTAGATAATAAGATAGTAGAATCAATACATCCTCCTTTAGAAAGTATTAAATTAGAAAAAGAAGGAGTAGAAATAGAAGCTTCTCCCTTTAAAACTATTATAAATCCAGCCCCTGAGCAAAAAGAATTAGGAAAAATACAAAATCAATTGAATTACTCTAATCAAGTATTACAGACTATGACACAACAATTAGATAGAGTAGAATTACAATTAGTTAATAATAAGTCTATTACCCTCCAAAAAGTTAATGCCAATAAAGAATTTAAATTAGATCTAGATAGACCAATATATAAGTTATTAAATGTTCCTGAAAAAGAATTAAAAGGAATTAGTTTAGGGCAAAAGAATGATAATATAAATGAATTAGTAAAGCAATTGAAAAATTTAACTTTACCCAGTAGTAGTAATATTAATCCTTCGAATTCATTAAAAATAAATATGTTGTCACAAGAAGAAGAATTAAATATTAATAAATTAAAGAATATCGAAAGAACAAAGAATTATTTAGGAAAAACTTGAAATTATTACTCTAGACCAAGTTTTCCTGATTTACAATTTGAAGAAAAATACTTTATGACTGATAGTTCTCATTCTGGTATTGCAATAGTAGAATGGAATATAGATGGTGCTAGTAATAAAAATATATTAGATGTAATACAAGCAATGGCCATGGTAGCTACTGTTTATATGATAACAGCAAGAAATAGTAATAAAAAAGCAGCAATGTTATTAACTATTGGTTTTACAGGATAATTAAAAGGTTGGTGGGATAATATTGTTACTAAAGATCAAAGAAATAAAATTTTAGGAGCATATAAAATAAATCCAAATACACTACAAGAAAGAAGGGCAGCAACGGCAGTCAGTTTGCGGCGGTTCTTACTGCAATCACTAGCAGTTGAAAAGCGGCAGCGGTGTAGGCCGCGGTTCTTATAACCGCCCTTAAATACTTGCATTTCGCGGCGGTTGATAGACACCGGCGGCGGTTGAAAGAGAAATCCGCGTTCCTGACTTTCAATTTGCGGCAGTTGACTGGCAATTCACGGCGGTCCAAATAAAAAAATATACTTACTCTAATTTCTATTCCTCATTCTTCTCTAAGCAGCAGGGCCGCGCCCCCTTTTCTTTTGGAGCTCTCTCTCTCTCAGGTCCTCATCCCTTTCTTCCTCCATGATCATCCATGATGAACCACCATGGTGGCTGCCTCTCAAGTAAACCCTCGCTGCTCGTATTCTTTGCTCCGATTTCCTCTTATTTTGTTTCTGCTCGTAATGGTTTGTCTTCGTCATTAACACACATGGTGAACCCTAGATCATGATGAAACCGAAAATGGGTAGAAAGCAGTGCGAACAGTAGAAGGCCAGGGTTGTTTGGTGTTGTGTGCGACAGAGGTTTGGACGCCATGGTAAACCCTAGATCTCAGATCGTGAGGGATTGGATGCGGTGGTGAGCCCTATCTCCCACTCACTTTTCCTTTGTTATTTTGTTTTATCTCTGTCTCAACAATTTCTCTCTCTGTTTTTTCTTTGATTGCTAGCAGAGACAGAAGGACGTTTTGATTACTAAGAGGTTTAAGGTTCGTTTGTTCGTTGTTACACTATTCGGGATTCTCAATTGTTCAACCGATTCCCCGTTCTTAACAAGACGTTGATTATTTGATAGAAGTATGAAACTTTTTGTGATTATTTTAATGGATACCAATTTTTCATTTGTTTCTTTCAATAAGTGAACCCTAAACCCCCCTTCCCTTCAATTCTTCTGATCATATTTTCTTGTGCATCTTTTCTGGTATGCTTATTTGGTGTTTTGTGTTGATTTTTTGCTTTCTGTGATTAAATGTTTGGTGATTGTTTTTCTTTCTGAGTTTTGCTTATAAGGTGTTTGGTTTTAGGTGAGAATAAGCAAAAGAATGTACCGGGAGAAGGAAGGAATAGGAGGGTACTTCAGAATATTGGTAATCTTATTGCTCAACAAGCAGAGCCTGGTGCTGCTGATGCATCCAAGCGTGTCACAAGGTGGTGGTTTTATACTTTTACTTTTACCCCTTATATTTGCTCTTTCCAGCCTCATGTTTTTTCGTTTACCTTTGCCTAATTCTATTTATTTTTGGTTGAAGGACTCAATTATTGGCTGTTGGTCAAGCCGCGGCAGAGAAGAACAAGGTGTGAATTTTTCTTTCCTCATTAATTATTATTAGTTTTTACCTTGCTAATTTTCAAAGAAGTGAATAGTTTTATTTCCTTAAAATGTTGTCTCTCTAAATCTGTTTGATGGATTGTTATTTTTTGTTTAGAAGTCAAGCACTGAACTTGTCAATGCAACACTAGTAGCAGCTAATGGGGCTGGTGTAGGGAACTTTATTGCTGCAACACAGGTGGAACAAGCTCAGAAGGCTGCAGAACCTGAAGTTATTGTCATCAGCTCTAATTATGAATCTTAGGAAAAGAAGGAGACAAGAGCTGTTAGAGTAAAAAAGATAAGAGAAAGATCTGCTAGGAAAAATGCCAAGGCCTTTAGTTCAGTCCTCTCAGCTAGAAGCAAGGTTCAGTCCTCTTTTTGGAATGTAGTTTGGGAATTGTTGTTCTATTTTAATGTGATCTAACAAGTAACAACAAGAATTTTCAATTTCGGGCTGCTTGTGGACTTATGCCAAAGGATTTGGTAGTGAACATTGATGCAACTGACATGGACAATGAATTGGCTGCAACTGAGTACATTGATGACATCTACAAGTTTTACGAACTCATTGAAGTAGTGTTTCTATGTCTTGTGTTATTTCTTTGTTGATCTTAAGTGGGATTACTTCTGTCTTATTCTGATGTGAAAAACACGGAACATGTTTCTGACAATCCATTGTTAAACAAAACTAGTTTTTGTGTTTGTTTGGTAATATGGTCTGTAATTGAAATAATCAATCAAAGCTATATGAATTCTTAATTCAACTGAGTATGCAATTGTTTGTTCAAAAGCCTGAAATAAATTCATGCAGGAGGGATTCAATGTTTAATTTATTCTATTCTTCAATTGTATATCAAACAATAGTTGACATGTGTGTTGATTGTTAAGGCTAGGTGGCCGGTAAATAGAAGAATAACATTAAAAAGAAACTGAAGCATTTGGAGTTCAGATACTTTGTTTCAATTCCTATATATTATAATTATAATTTTGGAGATTGTGGGGTTTATTTCTTTGTTGGCTTGCCACTTTACCTTTCCTGTGCTCTTATCTATAAGATCTTATATCTCTTATAATGCTACATCCATGTAAGCCAAAGTGTAGAAGCACTTGTCATACATTTATTGCTAGTGGTTTGAAGTTTCTTATAAGAGCCTTGTATCTTATAAGAGGCTTAGATCCATTTATTGCCAGTGGCCTCAAGTGTAGAAGCATGTCATACATTTTTTGACAGCTCAGTGGATAGATAGTAAATTTTTCTTTAAGAGCATGTGATGCTTGTATGGCATTTAGTATAATTGAAATGAAAATGAGCCCCCCGCCCCAAAAAAAAAAAAATGAACAGAAGTTGTAGTTAAAGAAATAAAAGAGCTCTTAAAATTAGATGATAATTTGAACTATTTCTGGTTGTGAATTCTAACCTTTATTAATTTGAACAGAAGTTGCATTATTATTTTAATTGCCTCTTACCAATTCCAACCTTTATTATTATTTTTTTGTTACATGTTATTACGTCTGTTACATGTTATTACTGTTATTAGAATATTAGGTTGCTATATTAGGTTCTTTAGGAATACTCAATTTTTTTTTTTTTGATATGGAGGAATAAAACTTACATGTATGCTTGCGCCTCATAATTTAACGATTCAATAAATTTTTTATCATGTTTATATATAATATATATAATTGTTACTATTAAAATTTAATAGTTATTATTATAAATTTTAATTATTTTATTACTTAATTTAATTTCAGGTTATAGATTTGGGGTCACCCGAGACGTGTAAGATGATCTTCAGTTGTTAGACAGGAACTATGGAGTTAGAGACAATCAAATTCTTTATTTTTTTCATACTTTTTATCTTATAGCCCGCTCTACCAAAATACTATTAAAAATATTTGAACTATCATTCTTTTCTATCCGTAAATTTGTTGGTATCATACGTGTTAATGTAGTTTTTGTTTGAATTCTCAATATTTATTGAATGATTTGATGGTTTTTGAAAAAATTATATGCAATTCTAAAATTAGGTATAAGATAGTAGCGAATAATTAGTGTTGTAATTTTTGTACCAAAAAAAAAATTAGTACTGCAATTTAAAAAAAACTGATTAATATTTATTACATCATTAAATGAATTAAATATTATCTTTATAACAATGGTTATGGTTATAATACATTAAAATCAAAAGAAAGGAAAAAAAAAAATAGAATTAGGATCTCGAAAGTCAAGAATCACGCTAGGAAGTTCCAACTCCAATTCAGTTTTTATTTATTTATTTATTTTTTAAACCATGACGGCGGTTACAAACCGCAATTAAAATATATATATTTTTTTTTATTTTTTTGGCAACTTGCAGCGGTTTAAAACTGCCCCTAAACACAAAAAAGTAATAAAGCGCATGGGCATTTTGCGGCGGTTTCAAACCGTCGCAAAATATGAACCGCCGCCACAACCGCCGCAGGTTATTCAACCGGCAGTTATACCAGCGGTTGGTTACGAGCAACGAGGGTTTACCTGAGAGGCAGCCACCATGGTGGTTCGTCATGGATGATCATGGAGGAAGAAAGGGATGAGAGCCACAGAGAGAGAGAGCTCCAAAAGAAAAGGGGGCGCGGCGCTATTGCTTAGAGAAGAATGAGGAATAGAAATTAGGGTAAGTATATTTTTTTTTTGGATCGCCGCGAATTGTCAGTCAACCGCCGCAAATTGAAAGTCAAGAACGCAGATTTCTCTTTTAACCGCTGTCGGTGTCCATCAACCGCCGCGAAATGCAAGTATTTAAGGGCGGTTATAAGAATCACCGCCTACACCGCCGCCGCTTTTCAACTGCCGGCGGTTGCAGCATGAACCGCCGCAAACTTACCGCCGCCGCTGGCCTTCTTTCTTGTAGTGATTATATGTAATCATTGCAACACAACTCATATAAATATACACCACATTACATACACATCATACAACACTCACATTTAAAACCATAAGCACTCACAGATAAAATTCACCATTTTTCAGGGTCAAATAGCTATCTCAAGAAAGATGCAGATACTAGCAACACTACTTCATATGCATGTGGTACCATCTACTACTCTAGGAATCAGACTAGGATTACATATTTGGTTTATTGAGGGAGAGTATTTTCGGTGATCACCTTGTTACCTCATACTCTCACTAGTCATGATAATGTCCGGGGACTGTCGGGAGTCACGTAATCTTGCAAGTAGCTTCCCGACATCAAGTTGCAGCTTGAGTCACTTAGGTGTGCCATAAATTCAGTATCTCATCCCCAAGGCCAGGATTATCTGTCACGAAGGCTCACCTCTATTGGCCTCACCCTTTCATTTCAACGGTCGTTCCCCCCAAATCCTAATCACAAGGCTTGGTATGTCAATCATACACACAAGGTCGGGTTTCCTCTGAACGTCATAATTCAATTTTTCATCGACAATCCATCATGGCCCATATGGCTAGGATCATTTCACAAGGAATAACTCAAGTCCCATTATGGCTACTTATAGCTAGGTGACTTGCACACAAGGTCATTTATCCTCTCAAGGTCGTTGCCACAGACATGGACTTTTCATAATCATTATCAAAATTTAACAAGCAAAACACAAAATAAGTTACAATGGCAACTCAAAAATAACCACCACGTATTTAATTATTTAGGTGAACACATAGGAACAACAACAATGACAACTCAACCATAACACATATTGGGGTCTAAACTTGACTCAACCAATGCATCATTTGGATTAATACATAGTGCAGAATTTTTCAGAACAGTCATCAATAATAGTAACGAACACATAGTCAAACGACCTTGCAAATTTTTAAATATTTAACTGAAGGTATCTAACTCATATACAAACACAATACAAGTGGTCCCATCTAAAAATTTGAATCCAGTAATTTATGAGAAATCCTATACTGAAGCTGTTTTTACATTGTGTTACTCAAAACAATGTCCTGGACATCCCAAAGGTTTTAAAATTCTTAAGGCTATCAAAAGAAACCAAAAAATTATGCCAATTTTTATGAAAGCATCCAACACTCACAGAATCCATTTAGAAGTGGTTCCAGTAAAAAATACCAAGTATAAAAATAATAGAAATTCATATACTGAACAAATTTTTCAGAAATCAGAGCTGAAAACAGCAGTTAGTAAAAATAATGAAGAGAGTGTCAAATGACTTCGATATTTTTTGTAAATCTTGTGAAGGTCCTTTGGAGAAAGGTTCACTACGAAAACAGGAGAATACAAAGGAAGCGTTAGACATCAATTTTGTGAACGAAACCCCAATGTCAAAATAACGAGAGGTTTACCGAAACTTGGATTAAAGAGAGTTCTATGGTATGGAGATGATGATGGCCACTTTCCTCCCTACAAAATCGCAGCTTGGATGCAAGGCTAATACGTTGCTCAAGCTCCTTCAATGGTGGAAGGAGTTGAGAGAAAGTGATGAGAAGAGAGAGATGGCTGTAGAGTTGGGAAACTATTTAGAATTGTCAAATGAGAGTCTCAATAGGTGTAGATAGGTCTGATTAGGCTTAGGGTCAAATTGGCTCGAATTTACACAGGCCCAAAGTGGTAAAACGCAATAAAACTCAGTAAAAATTTAAAACAACATTTTTTTTTGCTGCTCCACTGTTTTGACCATATCTTGAGTTCCAAGTGTCCGATCGAGGTTTTCGTTATTGTGTTGGAAAGCTAAGACAATTTACTACAATTTCCTTTCTAATGATCATGGTCAGAATCTGATTCTAAGTGGGTCAAAAAGTTAGTGTAAAGTTACTCAAGTATTCCAAAAGCTACACTTGGACAGCCTTAACTCCGAAAAGCTTATCTACAGTTCTAGTCATCGGATTTGAGTCAAACTAAAGCCAAATGAAAGCTAAGAGAAATATCTACAATTTTCATGAAGGTGACTAAATCCAATTTGGTCGTTAAAGGGTTCTAAAATATAGAGTACGATGACTGAATTATTTCCCGAATCAAATCAAGTCTTGAACTCCCTCAAAGGTGTACTAACTTGTACACCTTGGTTACGGATTGACCCTAATAGATTCCTAAACACTTTCATACACTCTTAAAATATTATTAAACATAATCACACGTTAAAAATTAATTATACATAACAATCAAAAATTAACACAAAATAATATATGAAAATGAGGATTGTACACAGCAAATCAGTAAAAGTTCATTTTTATATATCTTTGAAACATTTTAACCCCTCAGATAAATGACATCTCGAATACTACTATTTTATAAAATGAAATATTAAATAATATATTACCTCAAATTTCTAAAAATACAAATAAATATAAACTCAACATTTTCAATAATTCAAACACACATAGGGAAATCGGAATCACTAAATCTATAGATCATAATAATTAATGAAGTAAACATATATTTAAAAATATACAACGATTGAAAAATGCGGGGTGTTACAGTAAGTTTCTCAAACCATATTCTGCTTGTCTGTTTAAGTCTATAAAGCGACTTGAGTAACCGGCACACTTGACCTTGCTTTGGAGCAGTAACACCTTGAGGAACCCGCATATATACAGCTTCTTCAAGGTCTCCATTAGAAAGGCATTATTTACATCTAATTGATGTAAAAACCAGCCGTGAATAGATGCTAATGCAAGGAGAATTCTCACGGTTGCTAGCTTGGCTATAGGGGAAAATGTGTCAAAGTAATCCAGCCCTTCTGTTTGATTAAAACCTTGTGCAACAAGTCTTGCTTTGAATCTTTCAATAGACCCATCCGCATGTCTCTTGATTTTGTAAACCCACTTACTCCCAATTGGTGCAGCACCAGGTGGTAACTCTACAAATTTCCAGGTATGATTAGCATCAAGTGCAATAATTTCTAGTTTCATTGCTCTACCCAACGAGTATCCTTGTTGGCTTCAGCAAAGGACGTAGGTTCAAGGTCTGAAGAAAGTGATAAAGCATAAGCTTGATGTGCAGAAGAAAGATTTGAATAGGAAATGTGATTAGCCAATGAATGAGAGGTAGTGGAAGAATGAGTGCATATATAGTCATTTAATGAGATGGTTTATTTATAGGTTTGCTGGATTTTTGAATGGCAAGTGGTGTTGTATTTGCAGGTGGATTTTCTGCTACATTGGATGGTTTTGTCAAAGAAGTGAATGTGGTATCTAGGCATTCTGATTGAGACTCAAAATGTGAAGAAACAGGTACAGGGATGTGTTGTTCTAGCAGTGAAGACTGAGAATGAACAGAGATTGAAGTAGAAATATCTCCATCATGAATGGAAGGTGATGAAGAAACATTCTGAGAATTAGAAAAAGGAGGAAACTCCAAATCATAAAACTGCACATCCTTGGAAATTACAATTTCTCTGGTATGAACATCAAGTAACACATAGCCTTTCATCCCTAGTTTGTAGCCTAAAAAGGCACACTTTCGAGCTCTAGGATCTAACTTACTCCTATGAGCTGATAAAGTTGGAAGAGTAACATAAACAACCAAATACTCTCAAAGTACTCAAATCAGGTAGTTTACCATATAACATCTTATAGGAAGATTTGTTTCCCAAGATTTTGGTAGGAATTCTGTTCATCAGAAACACAACATGTAAAACTGCATATGACCAATAAATCTTTGGTAATTGTGACTGAAACATAAGGACTCTGCTGATATTTAAAATGTGTTGATGCCTTCTCTCCACTCTTCCATTTTGCTGTGGAGTAGAAACACAACTTCTATGATGTAAAATACCTTTTGATGCATAAAAATCAGTTAATAAAAATTCTGGTCCATTGTCAATTCTCACCACTTTTATTTTCTTATCAAATTGAGTTTCTACCATGGCAATAAAACTCTTCACATGGTAAGGAACTACAAATTTTTGTTTTAACAAAACAATCCACACATGTCTACTATAATCATCCAAAATGCTTAGAAAGTATCTATCACCATGAACTGATTTTGTGGAGAATGGTCCCCAAATATCCAAGTGTACAAGATCAAACACTGAATTTGCATTACTGGCACTAATTGGAAATGGCAATTTCTTTTGTCTAGACATATGACATATATCACAAGCTATGTGTGCAGGAACTAAAATGTAAGCATAATCTTTATTCAAACATGCCATCCTATCATGAGCAAGATGATCTAACCTCAAATGCCAAAGCATGGCTGAGGATAATACACGAGTATTATTGCTGGAAGCAAAAATAGAATTAAGAACAGAACCTGATGAATCCTATTCAATCTGTAAGTAATACAAATCATCAACTTGTTTAGCAAAACCATTCTTCTTCGAATTGTTGTTTGCCTGTATGATACATGAATCAGGCCCATAAATTAGTGAGCAAGATTGTGCTACAGACAATTTTGCTACTGAGATTAAATTCAAATTGAATTGTGGCAAAAACAGCACATTGTCTATTGATAGATCATTGCTAAACTTCACTACTCCAGTAACATTAGCTTGAACATAATTTCCATTGGGCAATTTAACAGCTATTGGTTCAATCTTGTTGTAAGAAACAAACCAATTAATAGAATGACAAATATGATGTGTGGCTCCTGTGTCTATAATCCAAGTAGAATCAATGTGTTTTTGAGCTAAATTCACTGAATAATTTTTACCTGCTACCTGTGCAATATGGCAATGTCCTTCTCCTCTAACCATATTTGTTGAGTTCTTCACCTCCATAGTATTCTTTTCCAGTAGTGTTATCAGATTCTGATACTGCTGTTTGGTTAAAGTCATGTGTTCCTCTTCTTCAGTTTTCATCACTGATCCCGCAGAATTATCACTTTCTTCTCCATTGACATTATTTGCATAAGAATTCCCATGACCAAAATTAGGTGAAAATCCATGCTTCTTATAACATGTCTCTATGGTGTGTCCTAGTTTACCCCAGTAAGTACAAACTTTACCATTGCCTCTACCTCTTCCCTGAGAATTGCTACCATAACCTCTTCCTCTACTATATGGTTTGGAGCCTTCAGCAGTATTAATTAGACCACTAGATTCCTTAGTAGTAGTTACTGAACCACCAGGCTGCATTTGCCTTTCTTGTTCCAGCACCATTGAAAATACTCTATTTATTTATGGCATTGGCCCCATAAGAAGAACTTGCGACCTTGCACCTTGATATTCATCTTTTAAACCAACTAAAAATTGTACGATTCTATCCTCCAGTCTGAAGGACCTAACATTTCTCATAGCTACACAAATACAAGTCATTGGACACACACATTCTGGTAAAGGTCTATATTGCTCTAGTTCTTCGTACAAAGTTCTCAATTTAGTGAAATAGTCAGAGATAGTACGGTTACCTTGCTTCAGGTTTGTAATTTCTTGCTGCAATTGTTATACATGAATTCTGTCTCCTCTCATGAATCTTTTTTTCAGATCATTCCAACATCAACTGCATTTTCGATGAACACCACACTTTCAGCAAGTTCTGGTGTCATTGAATTCAGAATCCAAGAATGCACTAGGTTATTCCATTTGTCCCAGGCAGCATAGATCAAATTCGTCTCTCTTGGCACATGAATTGTACCATCAACAAATCGAAATTTGTTCTTCAACCCTAACGCTCTACGCATCTTTCTCGCCTAACTGTGATAATTCTTCCCTAACTGCAATAACGCTGGAGTGACTGATACACTGGTTGGTGTATCAGAATGATGAACAAAATAGGGATCAAGACTCTGATCTTGATTTGCATCCTGGTTGTTTGTAGCATGAACAATAGTGGTTGCATTTGTGTGATTATGCAAATTTCTTGCCATTTGCTGAAGATTAAGAAAAGGAAATCAAAGAAAGAAATCGAATCGAATCGAATCGAATCGAATCGAAGAAGAAGATAAACGTTCACGATCGAAGATCAGTGAAACTTGCATCGCAAAAGTAGAGCAGGTTGAACCTGCTCTAACACCATCAAAGTAATCATAGAAACATGATGAATAAGAGAGCAAATTAGCAAACTGATTCTCATTGATGAAGAAGATCGATCTACATTGGTTATGTACAAGAGTGAGCAGTTGTAACTTGTTGGAATCAAGTGGATTCAGAAACAATGACCCTTAATTGTATTGATGATAAGAAATAGTTAATAGAACAATTTATCCTCTGATGTGTTTGTTAGTGTGTAGAAGTCACTATTCATCAGAAGGAATTATCTTAGAAGATTAAGTGAAAATGTGTATTTCACTATCAGTTTCATAAATCTGAGTCTGGCATTAATCCTCTGAAAATTGTTGACGTCATCGTCTGATAGCCTCACTCTGTCTTGGTCAACGCTCTGTTAGACCATGCTCTGGTGAGACAATGCTTTGTCTTGGTTAACGCTTTTTTTTTGTCATCACTTAACAGACTATGAATAGCCTACTCAATGGAAGCCTTCGTCTGTTTCTACAAGACTCTGTTATATAAAAGGCCAACAAATTCTGTATTGAAGAACTTGCCTCTGTTTTAAGCTCACTTTGGTGAACAGAGTATCTCTGTAACAAGGATCCTCTGTTTGACAAATGCTCTGATTGGAAATCAGACTGAGTGTTCATTAAAGGCTACTTCATGTATTAAAGTGACCTCATTGATGAGTATTTTAATGTACGAGGAATCAAAGGCCAAAGGGAATGTCAACAGATATAATCATCAGAAAACTTGCTCAAGAAGTGTCTTATTTTCAAAAAGATCATAAGGGACAAGATCTTACAAAATTCTGTTGTGTCAGTATGCAAGAGCAGAGTGGAAAGCGACATGCCTTGCAAAAAGCCACAAAAAGGGGATCTGAAGTTTTGTTCATTGGTAAAAAGAGCTGTTAAGTCACAACGACACTATTCATAACCCTAGCTATATATACCTTACTTCTCTCACGGAAGTAGGTTAAGAAAAACGATTCGAGAATGCAGTGAAACACGGCGAGCAACCAAGATCTATTCCAAGTCTCTGAGATCACATTGAACAAGCACTTGAATGTTTTTATTCTTTCAATTTGAAAGTTATTCTTTGTGCTTGTGCTTTATACATGACAAGCAATGAAGCCAGTGGTCACATTAATCATCCTCCTTTGTTCACTGGAACAAACTTCGACTACTGGAAAGAAAAAGTTAAATCCTTCTTCGAGTCTCAACAATTTGAACTCTGGGATATGGTTCAAAAACAATACAATGAACCAGTTGTTTCCAAGAATAAACCTATTCCTAGGGACAAATGGGAAGATGAGCAAAAAAAAGCTTATCAACTACATCAGAAAGCAAGATATTACCTTATCAGTGCTATTTCTGAGAAGGAATACGAGAAATGCAGAAAGAATGAAACTGCCATAGAAATTTGGGACTCATTGGCTTTAGCCTATAAGGGTACTTCCCAAGTGCAAGAAACCAAGGCTAATATCTTGGTTAGACAATATGAACTCTTCAAAATGGAAGAGCGTGAAAGCATTGAAACTATGTTTGAAAGATTCCAAACACTAGTTCATGGTCTAGAGGTTATTAAGAAAAGCTATACCACTCTGATCACGTAAAGAAAATCTTAAGAAACCTACCAAAGAAGTGGAGACCTACGGTCACGGCTATTCAAGAAGCCAAGGACTTGAATGTCTTGCATCTTGAAGATCTTCTGAATTCCTTGAGAGCTCATAAGCTTGAGCTAGATGAAGAAGAACCTCCTAAGAAATCAAAGTCCATTGCTTTGAAATCTACAAACAAAGCATCCTCATCCAAAGCACTTCAAGCTGAACTGGGAGCAGACGAAGGATCGTCTGATGAGAGTGGTGGAGACATAGACGAAGAAATTTCCTTAATATCAAGGAAAATTCAACGTATGTGGAAAAACAAAGGAAAGTTCAGGAAGCAGTTCCACAAGAAGGACTCAAGGGATACGAAGGACTACAAGGACAAAAGCCAAGTTACTTGCTACGAGTGCAAAAAGCCTGGACATTTCAAGTCTGAATATCCACAACTCGAGAAAGAGAAACTAAGGAAAGGTGGTTTCAAAGGCAAGAAAAAGAAAGGTCTCATGGCAACATGAGATGATTCTGATTCATCATCGTCTGATGATGATGAGAAAGAAGCAAACATGGCTCTGATGGCTACCATAGGGTCAGACAGTGAAGAAGAAAATGAAGAGATTTGCTTAGCAACAGAGTTGAAACACTAGTCCTGGTACTTGGACAGTGGTTGCTCACCTCACATGATGGGAAAAAGACGTATGTTCTAAGAACTCCAACTTAAAGAAAGTGGAACAGTGGGTTTCAGAGGAAACCAAAAAGGTAAAATCATTGGAAGTGGAAAAGTTGGTGAGAAATTTTTACCTTCAATTGATAATGTTTTACTTGTTGATGGCCTGAAGCATAACCTACTAAGTGTAAGTCAATTATGCGATAATGGTTATGATGTTGGCTTCAGTGATAATGCTTGTATAGTCAAGAGCAAGAAAGATGGATCCATTTTCTTTAAAGCAAAGAGAAAGAACAATATTTATAAAATAAAACTTTATGAGTTGGAAAATCAAAATGTCAAGTGCTTTTTGTCAGTTGATGAAGAACAATAGACTTGGCACAAAAGATTTGGTCATGCCAGCTTGAGGTTAATCTCAAAGCTTAACAAGAAAGAACTTGTTAGAGGCTTACCAAATCTTAGGTATCAATTTGATGCTCTTTGTGAAGCATGCCAAAAAGGGAAACAAACAAAATCTTCTTTTGAATCTAAAAATATTGTTTCCACCTCAAGGCCACTTGAGCTTTTTCATTTAGATTTATTTGGTCCAACCAGAATTGCATCTTTGTCTGGAAAGAAATATGGACTTGTAATTGTTGATGACTATACCAGATGGACATGGGTAAAATTCCTAGCTCACAAGGATGAGTCATTTACAATGTTTTCTGTTTTATGCAAACAAGTGCAAAATGAAAAAGGTTTTTGTATTACAGCAATTAGAAGTGATCATGGTGGAGAATTTTAAAATGAACAATTTCAAAACTTCTGTGAAGAGCATGGCATCTCTCACAATTTTTCATCACCTGGAACACCACAACAAAATGGTGTTGTAGAAAGGAAAAATAGATCCCTTCAAGAAATGGCCAGAATCATGATTCATGAAACTAATGTTGCAAAGCACTTCTGGGCAGAAGCAGTTAACACTGCATATTATATTCAAAATAGAATCTATATTAGACCTATTTTGAATAAGACTCCATATGAATTGTGGAAAGGAAGAAAACCCAACATTTCATATTTTCACCAATTTGGGTGTGACTGCTTTGTTCTCAATACAAAGGACAGTCTTGGAAAGTTTGATTCAAAATCACACAAAGCTATCTTATTGGGATATTCTGAATGCTCCAAAGCTTACAGAGTATACAACAAAGAAACATTAATTGTTGATGAGTCAATGTATGTGCGATTTGACGATAAGAAGCCTGACAATGAAACGTCAGAGCTAGATGAGATCTTTGCAGATATGCAGATAAGCAAAGGAACAAATGATGGTGTCATAGGTGCTGACTCTGATTATGCGTCCGGTGACAAGACTCAAAAAGAGAACATAACAGACTGGAAGTTCAAAACTCATCACCCAAAGGACCAGATCATTGGTGAACCAAGTGATAAAGTTAGAACAAGATCGTCTCTTAGGGAACACTCTGACTTTGCGTTGTCATCAGAAATAAAACATAAGACGATTGATGATGCACTAACAGATGTTGGATGGATACTTGCTATGCAAGAAGAGCTCAATCAATTCCAGAGGAATGATGTTTGGAAGCTTGTGCCTCCTCTAGAGGATAAGCAAGCCATTGTGGGTTTTCATAAACAAACTTGATGAAAATGGCAAAGTGGTAAGAAATAAAGCTAGACTAGTTGCTCAAGGGTATTCGTAAGAGGAAGGTATAGATTACACTGAAACCTTTGCACCTGTAGCTAGACTTGAAGCAATTAGAATTTTATTATCATTTGCTGCACATCATGGCATTACTTTATATCAAATGGATGTAAAGAGTACATTTTTAAATGGTTTTATAAGTGAGGAAGTGTTTGTAAAACAACCACCTGGATTTGAAGATATTACTTATCCAGAGCATGTCTTCAAACTTAAAAAGGCTCTCTATGGTCTTAAAGAAGCCCCAAGAGCTTGGTATGACAGACTGAGTTCCTTTGTAATGTCAAATGGTTTTGAAAGAGGACAGGTGGACACTACACTCTTTAGAAAATCATCTAAAAAGCATTTTTTTATAGTTCAAATATATGTTGATGATATTATTTTTGGTGCTACTAATGAATCCCTTTGTGAGGAATTCTTTAAGCTTACGCAGAATGAGTTTGAAATGAGTATGATGGGAGAGTTAAAATTCTTCCTTAGTATTCAAATCAAGCGATGTCAAGATGGAACCTATATCCATCAAACTAAATATGTGAAAGAACTTTTGTAGAAGTTCAAGCTTAAGGAACTAAACCAATGAGCACACTAATGCATCCAACATGTGCTCTAGGCAAAGATGAATCTAGTAAAAAGGTAGACCAAAAGGTATATAGAGGTATGATCGGTTCACTCCTTTATCTTACTGCCTCAAGGCCTGATATTATGTTTAGTGTGTGCTTATGTGCAAGATTCCAATCTGATCCTAGAGAATCACACTTAATTGTTGTTAAGAGAATCTTTAGGTATCTCAAAGGAACTACTAACATTGGTTTACTTTATAAGAACTTAGATAAATACAAGTTAGTAGGTTTCTATGATGCTGACTTTGCTGGAGATAAGATTGAAAGAAAGAGCACAAGTGGTGGCTGCCAATTTCTTGGAGTAAACCTTATCTCGTGTCCAGTAAAAGGCAAAGCACAATTGCACTATCAACAGCAGAAGCTGAGTACATTTCTGCAGTAAGCTGTAGCTCACAACTTCTATGGATGAAGTATCAGCTTGAGGACTATCAGATAAAAGAGAGTAACATTCCTATATACTGTGATAATACCTCTGCAATATGTTTGACTAAAAATCCTAGTTTGCATTCACGTGCTAAATATATTGAAATTAAACATCACTTTATGTTCAGAAAGGGATACTTGAAATTAAATTCATTGATACTGACCATCAATGGGCAGATATCTTTACAAAACCGCTTGCTGAAGATAGATTCAACTTTATAAGAAAGAACTTGAATTTTCATCTTATAAAGGAATGAGTGTTTAATTTGAATATATTTGCCTCTGATTTTTGTGCCTCTGAAATGCCTGAGTCTGATAGCTTATTTACCTTTGTTTTTGTTATTGCGTCTGTTTTTCAAAAGTGGCAATGTTTTTATGTGTTCGTCTGTTATATATGTATACCTCTGTTTTTAGCTTGCCTCTGTTTATATTATATTCATTATTTTATATCATCTGTTATTGATTAACTGTTCATATTCATGTGAGTCTATTGCATTTATTGCAAGTTCCCTCTGGGAATCTTGGTGCACATGTGTCTCTTTGAGATTAGTTGATGTGTTAGTGGATGAGAATTGCTCTCGCTGAGTCATAATTATTTTTTACTGCCCATGGACAGTTTTACTACGCCTCTTTAAAACTATGCTTGACATGTTTCATTTGTGAAACAACAGATTATTTATTTCATTTATTTTGAAAGCTGAACAAGGCGGCTTTCCTTCCTCAACACATTTTAAAACCCACTCACTACACTCACTCACCCACTACCCACTCTATCTCTCTGAGAAAACTCACTCTTGAAACCCTAAACCCTATTTCACTACCTGCTCTCTACTGCTACCTTTTCTCTGCAATGGCCGCTCCACCACAGCAAGTGTATGGTCCTGAGGAAAGACCTCAACCTACTATGATGAACGCAGAGCAACACCAACTGAAAGTGATGTGTGAATCACAAGTGAACTTCAAGGATTTGGCTGAAAACGTGTATGATTTCAGAACTACATTCACTGACATGGACATCATAGATTTTTTCTACATGGAGAACCAACCCATCAACCCATCTATCCAGAGCTTGTAAAGGAATTCTGGAGGTTTACCAAGACTAAAGACAATACTTTCTACTGCTATGTGTAAGGAAAACACATAGTGATAACTCAGGATTTGATTTCTGAGGTTATCAAGTGTCCAAACTCTGGAAGAATAATCACGAATAACTGGGAAGACGAGTATGGTGGAATGGACACCGTTAACTCTACCATCTATGAGATTCCTGATTCTGCAAAAGCTGTGGACATGAAGAACAAGTTCCGGGTGCTCTTCAAGATCATCAAGAACTGCATTCTACCCAAGTCCGGGTCAGTGGACACTGTGAGCACAGACCATAAGTTCGTAATGTGGCATTATGAACTCACTTCATAGATCAACCTGCCAAGCATCATCTTCAACTATTTGCGTAGAAACATTGCCATCTCCAGAAAAGGGAAGAACCTGAATAAACCCTATGGAAGAGTAATCTTTGCAATTTTGGATAACCAAAGGTTGATTAGGGATCTTCAAGCCCTAAACACTGAAGAAGCTGGAGTTGCACTCTAAACTTGCAGTGCACCAACCTTCAACAGTAAGAACCTGAAGAAGATGAGGGTTCTTACCTCTGAAGTCATTACTGATATTCACAAGGAAGAAGAAGCTGAGAATAGACCTCTTTTTGAAGTTGCTCCTGCTGAGCCTACTAGAAGGATAACAAGGAGTACTGGCATTCACATTGCCTCTAAGCCTACTCATCTTGTTCATCTAGCCAGACCTGCATGCCTGCCCTCTTTGCTAATAGAGGAGCATAAAGAGAAGAAAGTGGAAATTGCTGAGATGATTACAAAATCTCAGGAGGAATGTTTTAAGTTTCATAAGGATCGCAGAGCACAAGGGCTTCAACGTCAAGCCAACTTTGCTCCACCTCAAATGCTGCTCCCTCTACTGCACCCTCCACTGCTCCTACTACTGTTGCCTCTGGCACTGCTGCCTCTACAACTACCACTAAGAGGAAAAGGATCACAAGGCTTAGTGATATCCCTGCAAAGAAACCAAAGGTATTTGATGATGATGTTCGTTTGTTTGATTCTGTTTATGGTACTAGTACTACTGAAACACAATCCTCTCAATCCTTACAACCTTTACCATCCAACCCTATTCCTTCTTCCCAAACCTTTAATCCAACTTCATCTAAAAAGCCTTTACCTCCACTACCCTCTGACTCCTCTTCATTTGATGATGGTGATGAAGAAGATCATGTCCCCTTAAGACAAAGATAGAGACCTATACCCAAAGTCTCAATCCCTTACATTGAGCCTCTCTCAGTTGTTCTCCTAACACTAAGTTCTTTTGAACCTATTCCTTCACCACAACCACACACAACTTCAACACCTTCACCACAACATAAACCTACCACTCCACCTAGACCTAAATAACCACCACCAGTCCAACCTGATTTAAACCTCCCTTCCCAACCTGAAACAGTCACTGAGACTATCAACCAGGAACCCCAATATCTTACACCTGGCTCTGATACGATTTGTGAAGCACAACCCCTTACTACCTTAACACCATTTTCACATCACCCTCTTCAACTTGCTATCCTATTACCTTCACCACCACAAATCATTTCTCCACCACATTTACCAATCCACCCTGAGCCTGAACTTGCTACAGACCTAATTGTAGATTATGACATTGTCATTACTGCTACAATTGCCTCTGAGGTAGGTCAAGTCCTTGAACAGGATGATGATGTCACCATCATTGAACCACCAATCCAACCACCTCCTGGCCTCCTTGCTGGATTTGAGGTGTTTAAGGCTACGAGAACATTTGAGCTGGAGACAGAATGGATGGTGTTGGTACTTTGTTAACACACCAAATTGTCTACTTTTATAGGGCATTTTTAGTATCTAAATATACCACTATGCACTAATTTAAGCACAAAGGTACTCATTTATGTCTTATTATGCAGAAATATCATGAAGACACCACTCGGAGAAAAAGATGCGAAAAAGGACAAAAAACTGCTAGTTTTGGAGAGTTTTAGCACTACTGGACAAGTGGTACGGCCTGACCTACAAGCGGTACGACCGTAGCTACAGCAGAACTTCAGTAAGGGCGTACCCCCTCAGTCTGTACCACCTGACGCCGATAAAATAGTCCAGTACGACTATGCCAAAGGTAGTACGGCTGTACACAAGTGATACCAGGGCTGTAACATGCATGGGTACGGTCCAGCGTCATCATCGAAGCTCGGTACGACTATATATATATGCGGTACTACCGTACCCCGTCTCAAAATAGTGCAGATTTGAAGCCAGATGACCTAGTTCGCAGCCTAATCTATAATAAGGGGGTCTTAACCTTTTCTAAAGACGTTTTGACTAATTCCCAAGTCAAGAGCTCCTAATTGAGATTTCATATCAATTCGTTGCCTACTTTCATTGATTTGCGTGTATTCCTTGGAGCTTGGTGCCACCCCGAATCGCTGCCGGAGCTTGTGAGGACACGAAGAACGTGCTTAAGGACCGTCGTCATACCGAAAGGGTGTCCCGGTTTAGATTTATTCTCTTGTTATGGATTGTTTTGATTTCGTATCTAAGTTTATGTTATTATCATCGATAATGAGTAGCTAAACCCATCACTAGGGGTGATGGGGGATCCTTTAGAATACTCTTGATGCTTTGTCTATTTAATTGTATGAGTTTCTGTTAAATGTTTAAGTATTTTATTCTTGTTGTGCTTAATCCCATAAGGCCTGATCAACCTTTATCTAGTTGGCTTAATTGTGGTAATAGGATCATGATTAGTTAATGGAACTATAGGATAAATGAACTTGCTTTATACGCCAGATAGGTTAGAACTTGTTTCTAATCAATTATTAGATAAACAAACCCACATGTGCTTAATGATCTTTCCTTTAATTACCTTCTAGGACCAAATGGAGTAATTAGTTAGGAGAAAGGCTATTGCAAGCTAGGTAGCCCTTAGTATTTTAGAGTGGGTGGTTAGTGCTCTTTCATTATAGACAACTCATATCAATTGTTTAGTGAACTTAAGAGTAGAGTATTAGTGAACCCGGTTCCCTTAGGCTTCCCATAACATAGTTAAATCGTTCTCGCATTCAGTTTATTTATTGTTTTAATTCCGATAACTTTCATTAGTTGCATAATTACAACTTTTGCTCGCCTAATAAAATAGAATCCTACTTAGTCATTGGTACTCGCTCATTCTCTGTGGGTTCGACATTCAGAGTTCTAATTATACTCCACTTTTATTACGAGTTACGATCAGGCGCACTTGCCTGAGCCGCAACAAGTTTTTGGTGATGTTGCCGGGAAATGATTGCGATATTAATTGAATTATATATTTTATTCTTATTAGGCATAATTTTATTTAGTTATGTAATTTTCTGTTATTTTTATGTAGTTCTAAGACATTCTAATTTGGTTTCCTTTGGTGTATGCAGACAAGTTCTCAACATCCTGAATTGATTTTTGATCCTGAAATTGAAAGAACACTTAGATTGTTGAGAAGACAACATTTAGCAATGGCTGACGAATTAACGTTGAACGAGTACTTCACACCAACTTCGGATGTGGCAGACAGTGTCAACTATCCGGCAATTGAGGCCACTAATTTTGAGCTAAAGCCAGCACTAATCTCTATGGTATCTGTAGTGCAATTCTCTAGCTTATCTTCTGAAGACCCAAATGCTCATCTTAAGAGGTTTCAAAAAGTTGCTAATACTATCAAGTGTTAAGGTGTGACACCGGAGGCCATCAAATTAAGACTGTTTTCTTTCTCACTGCAAGGGAAAGCACAATTATGGTTGGATTCGCTTCCACCTAACTCTATTACTACTTGAGAGGACCTGAAAACTAAGTTTTTGAACAAGTACTTTCCTCCCGCAAAATCTGCAAAGCTGAAAGCTGACATATCTGGATTCACCCAAAATGAAGGAGAATCAATGCGTAAGGCATGAGAAAGATTTCAAGATTTAATTAGAAGTTGCCTTCATCATGGTTTCACCAAGTGGCAGCTGCTTCAGATTTTATACAATTGTTTGACCATGCAAACTAGAGGAGCTATTGACGCTGCTTGTGGATGATCTTTCAGAAAGAAGACACCCACTGAGGCTTTTGAAATTATAACTGAAATGGCTCTGAACAATGCTCAATGGTCAGTTAGTGATAGACAAACCGGAAGAAAAAACCAGCAGGAAGGGATTTACAAAGTGGAAGCCAACACAACTTTGGAAGCAAAATTGGAGGCAATGACTAAGAAAATAAAGACTTTGATGGCAGCGCAAACCAGCAGAAACCAGCAGGAAGGGATTTACAAAGTGGAAGCCAACACAACTTTGGAAGCAAAATTGGAGGCAATGACTAAGAAAATAAAGACTTTGATGGCAGCGCAAACCCAGTCCAATGCTAATAATGATTGGGGTTGCATGGCAATTGAAGTCAATTGGAAGAAGTTAATGCTATAGGCCAGAAAGATTTTGACCCAAAAACGGGGATGCAAGAGGCTATGTTGAAATATATACAAAGACACGGACATCCGTGTATGGGAGTTCTAGCCGGTTTCATGGAGAAAACTGAAGAAAAACTAAAGGCTATAGAAACCAAGGCAGTTAATGCATCTTACAATTTCTGTGGAGTAGCAACTCATGACTTAAAGGACTGCACTAAGGAGGTGAATTTTGTTGGGAATAAGCAACAGAATGACCCATACTCAAGCACTTACAACCTCGGATTGAGGAACCACCCAAATTTCTCATGGGGAGGTCAACAGAGATCCCAAGGCCAAAATCAGAATACTTATAAGCCCCACATTTGCAAAATCGTGCTCAGAATGATAGAAGTCCTGGAGAAAGCGAGATCAATAACTTAGTGGGACAAATGAATGAAAGGTGTAACAACTTGGAAAAGTTAGTCACTGCAAACGCAGAAGGACAGAAAATATTGAGAGAACAAATGGCAACTGTGTTGAATGTGGTGACTCAAAGAGAAAAAGGAATACTTCCAATTCAAGTGGAGCCAAATCCCAATGAAAAGTGCAATACAATCTTCATGGAAAAGGAGGAACCAAAAGAAGAGAAGGCTCAAACTGAGTCGCAACAGGTAAGTAACTATCTCCAAGGTTCTAAAATTTTTTGTAAGGATAGGCAAGCTAAGAGGTTATTAGAAAAACTTAGAAAGTTGCATGTCAATATTCCTTTTGCTGATATTATCTCTGAAGTGCCTAAATATGTTAAGTTTTTGAAAGAAATAATTTTTAACAAAAAAAATAGAAGATGAGACTGTTAAATTGAATGAGGATTGCTCTACTATGTTATTAAAAAAATTGCTACCTAAGCTTAAAGATCCAGACACTTTTGCTGTTTCCTGTTCAATTAGTAAAAATACATTTAAAGCACTATGTGATTTAGGCTCAAGTATCAATTTAATGCCTCTGTCTGTTTGGAGAAAATTGAATTTACAGGAACCACAACCTACTAAAATATCCTTGCAGTTAGCTGACATTGTTTACCCATGAGGAATAATAGAGGATACGCTAGTCAAGGTAGGAAAATTTATTTTCCCAGTGAATTTTGTAGTTCTAGATATAGAGGAAGACAAAGATGTTCCTATTATTTTAGGAATACCATTCTTGGCAACAGGAGATGCTACCATTCAAGTGAAGAAAGGAACCATGACTCTGAGAATTGGGGATGAGGAAGAAGTATTTAATATATATAATTCTAACAAAAATTCTCCCTCTAGTGCTTCTTGTTGTTTCTTGTAGGATGTAAAAGTTGAAAAGGAAAAAGAAAAAGAAGAGCAAGTTGAATAACAAGATAGCAATTCTTTGGAGCAGGATAAGGACATAACCCCTTCCTTGATTTTGGAGGCACTTTGTTTGCCTAAATTCAAAGGACTCTGTGGAGAGGATCCTATTCCTCATATTTTAAATTTTTATGACTTGGTCAAGACTGACAATTTTGCAGGAACCACCGCAGGAAAGATAAGACTCAAATTATTTCCTCTTTTCCTAGGAGGAATGGCTAAGCATTGGTTCTCAATTTATCCAAGTTTCACTTTTCCAGTTGGGAGGAATTAATGGTGGAATTTGTAAGAAGTTTTCAGATTACACAAGAAGAAAAAGTGGACCAATTCCAAGGTTTCCAAGGGCTAAAGGAAGACAATCCAGAGGGATTTACAAGTTTTGAATTAAACCCATCAATCATCTTAGAGGTGTCAAAATTACAATTCAAGGGAACCACAGGACAAGATCCTATTGAGCATATGAGACAGTTTTACAAAAAGATGAGAAAGGCAAAGTTTGAAGGCTTGTCTCCAGAGGAAGCAAAACTAATGATTTTCCCATTCTAATTAGATGAGGAAGTCAAAGTATGGCTTTATCTCCTACCAGTTGAAGAAGTAAAAACATGGAATAACTTTTGCAGCCAACTTTGAGAAGCCAATCTGCATCTGTGAAGACTGTGGGTATACAATAAACCCACCAAAAAAGTGCCCAGGTCCTTCTTGGATGGACCACTCAGAAAAAGGTGATTACTTTGCTGTCTTTCCCAATGGTGAGAAGACAAAAGGTAATGTCAAGGACGGGCCATTGCCCGTTGAGGACTAATTCTTGAGACGTTAAACAAGAGCTTACCAGGAGGCAACCTGTGGTCACTAACATTTTTATCTCTTATCTGTTTGTTTTATTTCTATTTTTATTTTTAATTTTAATTTTATTTTTATTTTTACTCATTTTTTTGATTATTTAAAAAATACAAAAAAAGTACTAATTTAAAAAATCAAAAGTTTTTCTGGAAAGCCAGTAGGTACGGGTGCGCCTTGTACCAAGTACGGCCGTACCATATGGCTGCATCTTCAAAAAAAAAGTGGAGAACAGACAGGAACGACCGGACATAAAACCAGGTACAGCCGTACACCGTGTCTAGAGAAAGAATATAAGGTAAACAGTGAGACGTAAGGGCGTACCTCAACCTCGCACGCCCAACACCTATCCATTCTAGCACCCTCTTATCTCAAAATCTTCGGATTTCCATCCATAAGAACATCCAGATACAGATTCTAAACTCAATTTGTCGATTGATTGCCTGTTTTACTGGTTATTTTAAGTTTTTAGTTAGTTTAGGTTCTTGGCTTTGTTTAACTCTAACTTTAGGTAATTAGGAGTAGTTTTGGTTTGGTTTTGCATGCTTAGAGACCCTAGGAATGATTAGAAACTTAAAATCTAGGCTTAAAATTGAGAAAATCTTATCATAGGGTAGATTTTTCACAAAACCGTAGCGCAGTACGGTCGTACCTATCAAGAACAGGCCGTACTGAAGGTCGTACTAAAGGCCGTAGGGTTGAAGACTGACCATAGGTACGAGTGTACCTGTGGCAAAGTACGGCCGTACATAGACCTTAAGTAAGTCAGGCTGTACTGACCCATTGAATCAGGGCGTACTTAGAGATTCAATACGGTCGTACCACACGAAGCACGGCCGTACCTTATGTAGTTTCTGCTTAAAATTATTTTTTTCTATTTTATTTTGCAGGTAAAATGCCTCAACGTCAAAAAACTGACGATTCCGCATCTTCTGCTGCAGCAGCACGTGGCTCTAGAGCCGTGCCTAATTATATTCTAGAGCAGTTCAGGGATAGTTACAGGCAGTTGCGGGACTTCCACACACATACTCAGAGATATCTGGACTTTGATGCCCTTCAGCAGATTGGACTGCGTGAGGAGCTGGAGACCTTGCTGCAGAGGATAGGATGGCTCCATGCAGCCTCTGTCAAACAACCCATCTACGTGGAGGCAGTTTTGGATTTCTTAGCCATTTTTGGCTATCACATAAGAGACAAAGAGCCCCAGCACCCAAATTGGGAGGACGAGCCGGAGCAAGAGGTTGTAGTTACTTTCTGGGTCCGTGGAACTCACCACGAGATCACCCTGGCCAAGTTTAACACGGATTAGGATTTGAGACAACGGAGTCAGTTTAGTCGCCGAAGTATTTGGAGGCACTTCTGGAGATCCCGGAAGGATGGCAGGATTCCGAGAGTTGGAGAGCTCTCACTGGGGATGGCCACTACATTCCCAGCAGTGCCAAGGCCAGCAGGATCAGAGACCCAGCTGTTCGGACAATGCATAGATGGATTGCCCATTCCATAAACGGGAGAGCCTTGAGTGACGGCACGGTCACGAGACCAGATCTTTTTCTACTATGGGCGATGACACAGGGACGCCACTGCGACGCCGGGATGTTTTTCTTGCGAACGTGCACCCAGTTAGGCGTTCATCTTCAGATTCAGAACACAGGGCACATTGGCTTGGGTTCTTTCATCTCTCGCCTGGCACATCACCTCGGAGTTCACGTCGGAGCTGGGGCCACGATGATTGAGATGGAGCCCATTAGACTTCAGACCCTCCTTCACATTGGTGTTCTGCGGAGATCGGTGTACGGGGACTATGAGGTCATCCGATCGGAGCAGCAACAGGACAAGGCTGCAGATTTTGTCCCACTTGCAGAGGAGCATCCACCACCACCACCACCGCCACAGCCTTAACCAGCAGCACAGAGCCACTCCTATGAAGATGTCATGATGCTTCTCGACGAGATGCAGTCCAGCTTTGTTGATTATAGGACCCATGTGGATCATCAGCTAGCACTCATTTTGGAGCACTTACAGGGCATCCAGCCTTTTCCTCCTACAGAGTGATGCGAGACTGCATCTTATTTTTCTCTTTTAGTTCTTAGGCTTTGCTTTTGTATTAAAAAGAGATGTACATATTTTTGGGCACACTCACAGGATACATTTTATTTTATTGCTTTTACATTTCTATTTTGTTATTTTTTTTTTTATTTTTGTTTCTAAACTTTTGTGTTTTGTGTTGCACAGTTCTTCCGCTGCTTACCAGCTCCATCGGTATTGCGACAAGGAAACAACATATTTTGCCAATATCCCCATCCAATTTGCTCGTGATATTTTTCAGAGGGGAGTCTCTTTCCACATTCTTTTACAACACTTATTTTCTTTTGTTTTATCTTTTGTGCTTGCTTTAACTTAGTTGCAATAGGGATACTACTAGAAATAAGTGTGGGGAGGGAATTTTAAATTATCCTTACTACTTGGTTGTGCTTATAACTGCTTATAATTATAAAAGAACTTTAAATTTTTGCTGATTTAGGGGCTATACAAAAAAATTTCGTTATGACAACTTATGATTGAATCAATTCGTTGTTAGTAATTGGATTCTGCTGAAAATTAGCATTAAAGTTCTGTGAGTTCTGACTTTCTGTGTAAGCTATATGTGAGTTTTGAGCTTGAAATAAGAGGCCACATCATGCTTTTGCCTCTTTTCTTTGTTGAGTGATATTTTTCTGTGAATGTGCATTCTAGAGCTTATGTTGAGACCATTACGAAGCGAATATGAATCTATTTGCATGTGAATTTGGAAAGGGCAATTTTTAGGAATTCTTCAGGCCACTACCAGTTTGAATCTATTTGCATGTGCTTAATGCTCTTTCCTTTAATTACCTTCTAGGACCAAATGGAGTAATTAGTTAGGAGGAAGTCTATTGCAAGCTAGGTAGCCCTTAGTATTTTAGAGTGGGTGGTTAGTGCTCTTTCATTATAGACAACTCATATCAATTGTTTAGTGAACTTAAGAGTAGAGTATTAGTGAACCCGGTTCCCCTAGGCTTCCCATAACATAGTTAAATCATTCTTGCATTCAGTTTATTTACTGCTTTAATTTCGATAACTTTCATTACCTGCATAATTACAACTTTTGCTCGCTAATAGAATAGAATCCTATTTAGTCATTGATACTCGCTCATTCTTTGTGGGTTTGACATTCGGAGTCCTAATTATACTCCACTTTTATTACAAGTTACGATCAGGTGCACTTGCCTGAGCCGCAACATACTTCACTGGCTCTCAAGGATTTCATGGCCAACTAGTACTTTGTAAATTTCTGGTTTGAGAAGCACAAGAAGGATCAACTTGAAAGATATAGGAGATTACTGACTGCCCCTACTTGGAAAGTACCACAAAGGGAAAAAAACCTCGTTATTTGGGAAACAGAACCTGCTCCCATACCTCCACCGGCCCCTGTTCCTCCACCTGCACCAGAACCAGCAACCCTCCTCCTGCTTCAACTGCAATGGTGACTCAGCCTTCTGCTTCTGCTTCTGCATCAACTAGTCACTCTCAGAGTGTTGTGGTTCCAAAGGAAGTCTTGGACCAACTAGTTGAAGACAACAGGAACTTCAAGCAATTCATGGAAGCATCGAATACGAGACATGAGGATGTTACTTCTATGCTGCGGTTTATTATGCATCAGCTGAAGAAAACTTAGATAACCCTTAGGTTTTTCACCCTTTTGTTTTGAGCTTTGTACTTGCTTTTCTCTTTTTCGTTGAAAACAATTTTGTACTATGGTATTTTTACTTGATCAATGAAATCAATATCTGTTTTAACTTTATCTTTCTCAAACTCTGTTTTGACTATGATGTTCTTTATCCGTTCTTAACCTTTTTGTCTAATGACAAAAGGGGGAGAAGAAAATATAGAAATATAGAGTAATAGATGAACCTAATGTATCAATCAAGTGTCATCATGCATTGTATTTTGCATTATTTACTCTGATATATTATATTGGAATGTATGATCTGTTGGTGTATTAATACATATATGCTTTGATACATCACTCTGAAAGTGAATGCTCTAATAATTCATTTGAAATGCTCTGATGTGATACATTCATTTGATGTGACTTTACACATAGAAAATATTTATATGTGCTTAATTCAGGGGGGGCCTCTAAAATTCTTTTCAGTAAATATTTTTCTAATGGAAAATTGTTCATCAATCTATGTATTTGTCATCATCAAAAAGGGGGAGATTATTGGAATCAAGTGGATTCAGAAACAATGACCCTTAATTTTTTTGATGATAACAAATGGTTAATAGAACAATCTATCCTCCGATGTGTTTGTTAGTGTGCAGAAGTCACTATTTATCAGAAGGAATTGTCTCAGAATACTATGCTTATGCGTGCATTTCACCCTCCGTTTCATGAGTCTGAGTCTGACAATGATCGTCTGGAAAGTGTTGATGACGTCATCGTCTTATAGCCTCACTCTAAAAAGGTCAACGCTCTGGTAGACCATGCTCTGATGAGACTATGCTCTGATAAGGTCAACACTCTATTGTCAGTCAACGCTCTAACAGACCATGAATAGACTATGCAGTGGAAGTCTTTGTCCGTTTCTATATGACTCTTTTATATGAAAGGCCAACAAATTCTGTACTGATGTACTTGCCTCTGTTTCAAGCTCACTCTGGTGAACAAAGTAACTCAGTAACTAGTATTGTCTGTTTGACAGATGCTCGGATTGGAAATCAGACTGAGTGTTCATTAAAGGCTACTTCGAGTATTAAAGAAACCTCATTGATGAGTATTTTAATGTACGAGGAATCAAAGGCCAAAAGGAATGTCAACGGATATACTCATCAGAAAACTTGCTCTGGAAGTGTCTCATATTCAAAAAGATCACAAGGGACAAGATCCTGCTACTATCTGCTATGTTAATGTACAAGCGAAGAGTTGAAAGCGACCTGGCTTGCTAAAAGCTACAAAAAAGGGGATCCGAAGTTTTGTCCATTGGTGAAAGAGCTGTTAGGTCACAACGGCACTATTCACAACCCTAGATATATATACCTTATTTCTTCCACTGAAGTAGGTTAATAAAAACTACTCCAATATCTGAGACAATGAGCAACTACGAAATTATTCCAAGTCTCTGAGATCACATTGAACAAGCACTTAAACATTTTATTCTTTCTGTTTGAAAGCTATTCTTTGTGCTTAAGTTTTTTATTGTAAATCCTCTCTGCTGAGAGTTATTTGATATTGTTTCAAATTCTTTTGAACTTTGTATTTAGCCCAGTAGTGGCTGTATTCCTTAGAGGCTTGACTACACTAAGTCATTCTAAGAAGTTGTGAGTATAGCCAATTTGACTGTAGTATACTCTCAAGTGTAATCAAGTTGATTATAGTGGAGAAATCCTTCAAGTGTGTGAAGGGACTAGACGTGGCTATCAGGTTATGGTGAACTAGTATAAATCACTGTGTCATTCTCTTCTCTTCTCTTTACTTATTTACTTTGTTATTCAGTTAAAGAATCGTTTTGAAAAGGATTTCATAAACACATAAGCTTTGCGAAAAGATATCTAAAACCCAATTCAAACCCTCCCTTTCTTATGTTTTTGCCATGTTCAATTGGTACCAGATTTGAGACCTTGATGTTGGGGGAAAGGGAACACACAAACCCAGGAGGAAATGGAGACTCTGGTAGCGAATTGCAAGCGGTAGAGAACTGAAGGATTTTGCGGAAGTGAAGAGCAAAGAGGGTGAAGGATGAAAACTTAGATCCGGTTGATGGAGGATGGGTGAAGATTCTGGTGTTGTAGATCTAGAAACTGAAGATCCGACCCGGTGATACTGGGGGTGGCTTTGGTGGAGGTCGGGTTGCCCTCGAAGATGGTGTAGGTGGTGGCTTACCACCACCCTGAGAGAGAGGAAGAAACATGGCAGTGGTCACACGCCGAACAGTAGAGACATCGAGCTGTCGTCGTAGACTTTCCATGGTCCAGTGAAAGTAGAGAGGGTAACTTGAAGGGAAGAGAGGAGAACGGCACCTTTGCACCAATCGTACGGCACCAGGTGTACCGAAAACTACAACGACGGGAGCGCCGCCGACCAATCCCTGGCAAACCCTATGATCTGAACATGTATCTCGGATATTTTGGTTCAGTGGATCTCAAGCCCATTAGCAAGGCCCAAAAGCATAAATCTGAGACACATAGGGCTTGTTTGGATTGACTTATGAACATCTTATTGAAGCTTATCTACTGGTTTAAACACTATATATAAGACTGTTTGAGAGAGCTTATAAAATTAGCTTATCCACATCTATAAATTGTTTTGAGCTTATTTTTATAAGCTGTCCAGAGATGCTTATGCCAAGAGCTTGTACGAGCTTCGAATCCGCACATCACTTTTTCTTTGTCTTTTTTTATTGAGAAAGTTTAGGTGAGTTGAGTCCCGAAGGCTCACCAGAGCAAGAAAAAGCCTCCGGCCTCTAAAGAGACTTCTTTTTTGTCTTTACATTTATTTTTTTCATTTATGTTGAAACACACTCGCTGAAGCCCTTTTTATTCATTTTTTCCCTTTTGTTTATTTTGTAAAGTTCAATTTCGTTTGCCTTTTTTTAATTGACATTTTTTTTTATTTAAAAAAACCTTACGCTCTTTTTTTTTTCCGACGGCATTACGCTTTTTTGTTATAACTTGTAAAGTTCAGTTACCCTAAATTCAAATGGTTCAAATATTGTTTCTGCACTAATTAATTTTACAAAGAATTCTTTACCTTCATAGCTCACTGTTATTTTTTTTAGAAGCTGTTTACACCAAAAAATAGTTTGTTGGATCATGTATGGAGCCACTCAGCTAAAATGCAAGTATTTGTTGATCAGCTGAATCCTGGCCAGCTGAATCCATATCAGCTGCACTAAGATCGGCAAACGGCTGACTCCAGATCGGTTAAATAAAAAATCAGCTGATTAAGACCTATTGGACTAAATATAACTACTCAACTGAGATAGGCAGCTGATGAGCACTAATCGAGCATGATTAGCTAATGCAAGCTCAGCTGTAGCTGACGCAGAATCAACTGAACGTGGCTGTTAAGTCTAGATGGGTTTGGAGGCTGTAATTGGCTCTTATGGGCTCATGTGAATGTTGATTAAGGGCCCAAGAGATTACAAATATATTTAAAAAGGAAGAAATGACCATGTCAAAGCACGGTAACCACTTTCCTATATTTTTTGTAGGAGGATTTGAGGTGGTTTCAGAGAGAGAACGTGAAGATGAGAAGATAACCACCTGGAATCAAGGGATAATCAATTCAAAAACGTGTACCCACTTCCTTAAAAATAGGGATATGGATAACATGGTCAAATGGTGGATAATTAGCTGTTATAGTGGATTTTTGCCCATATCTTAGTTGATTGCGAATATATCTGAATTCTATGAGTTGACCAAGTCAAGAACGTGCATGAATACCTATTTCCTTAAAAATAGGATTATGGAGAACATGGTCAGCTGATAGGCAGTTAGCCGTTTGGCCCATAACTTAGCCGGCTGAAGAGATATGCGAATTATGAACTGAACGTGGCTGTTAAGTCTAGATGGGCTTGGAGGCTGTTATTGGGTCTTATGGGCTCATGTGAATGTTGATTAAGGGCCCAAGAGATTACAAATATATTTAAAAAGGAAGAAATGACCATGTCAAAGCACGGTAACCACTTTCCTATATTTTTTGTAGGAGGATTTGAGGTGGTTTCAGAGAGAGAACGTGAAGATGAAAAGATAACCACCTGGAATCAAGGGATAATCAATTCAAAAACGTGTACCCACTTCCTTAAAAATAGGGATATGGATAACATGGTCAAATGGTGGATAATTAGCTGTTATAGTGGATTTTTGCCCATATCTTAGTTGATTGCGAATATATCTGAATTCTATGAGTTGACCAAGTCAAGAACGTGCATGAAGGCCTATTTCCTTAAAAATAGGATTATGGAGAACATGGTCAGCTGATAGGCAGTTAGCCGTTTGGCCCATAACTTAGCCGGCTGAAGAGATATGCGAATTATGTGAGCTGGCCAAGTCAAGGATGTGATTGAAGGCCTATTTTCTTATAAATAGGATTGTGGAGGATGTGGTCAGCTGATATGACAGTCAATACGTTAGCTGACTAAGCGTTTTTGGGGTCATAACTTAGCTAACAGGGTAGTCACTTATATTTATGTTGTTATCCATGATCTTATATGATGTAATATGTGAGTTAGTGGGTTAAGAACGTGGCAAATAGGGTAAGTATAGGTTTTCTAGGTAGTCTTTGTCTATAAATACCAATTGTACAGAATGTATTAGACACACACATTCAATCAAAACAAGTCTTTACAATTCTTTATCGCTTTCATTTATCGTTTTTATTATTTATTTTTATGCAACCTTAGTTTGGTAGTTCAACCTTCTACACTAGACGCTTTCTGGAGTAGTCTAGGAACCCACAACTGAGGAACAGAGTACCTTCCTCGGCATATTGGCTTGATTAAAAAGGGCATCATTGTTAGCATGTGAGTTAGCTGATATATCATCTTATCAGCTGAGCAAACGCCTATCCAACAGAGCAAACGACTCATTAGCTAAGCAATCGGCTAGTCGGCTAAGCACCAAATTCGCACGACGCTTCAACAGATGCCATCTGTTATTTTGAGACAAGCTTTGATTAACATATAATTATAGAAAATTGTTTTAAAACATATGTACTCAATTTATAAATAGGTAAATGGTGAGTTTTATTTTTAATCATGGTTATATATATATATTTTTTTCAAATTTTGCTACTTTTATTTTATTTTTAATGATTGTACAATTTTTACATTTTTTTTAATTTTTAAAAATTGTAACATCTTATAAGTGCTTATATAACAACACATCCAAACACTTCAGATGAATGGTGAATTTTATTAATTTTAATTATGATTTTACAATATATATGACACTGTTTTTTCAAATCATTTAAATAATAATTTTATGTTATGATGATTTGTGAATTTTTAATTTTAATAACCATTTTGTGATATATCATGTATTTTTATAAATTTGTAATATATTTTTAATTAAGGTTTGATTCTTAAACTTTTTAATTTTTAAAAATTATAACATTTTATAAGTGCTTATTTAATTAGGCACAAGATCCTCATATCCGAGGAAGAAGAGGCGATCTCAGCTAAACTCCCAATTTTTGAGCAAATTATGCTCGTCTAGATTCCTCGTCGACTCGAACAATTACCGACAATGGACCAGTACGACGGAATAAGTGATTCCCATGAACACTTAGACATGTTCGAGTCCTTATTATCCTACAAGGGAGCCATCGGCCCGATATTGTGTCGAGCAATCCTCTTGTCCCTTAAGAATAGCGCCCTAAGATCATTCCAGACATTGTCTCCAGGGTTCATCGATTCTTGGGGTGACTTGAAGAAATGTTTTCTCACACACATCACTACAAGTTGTGTATATCCCAAGTCAGAAGCGACACTAGCTGCTGTCCGAAAAAGGAAGGATGAATATTTGAGAGATTGTATCTCAAGGTTTACCAAATAGGATGTGGAGGTCCAAGATTTGCTCCCAGGGGTGGAGCTCCAGCTTTTGAAAGATAGGCTCTTCACCTAGAGCCCCTTTCACACCTCCATACCAAAGAAAACATACAAGAACCATGAAAGAACTCATGGAATGGTCTGAAACGTTTACCAACTTCGAGGGAAAGTGTAACACCCCGATTTCGGAGCGCTACTGTGCAACCCAATCTAATGCTGAAAACATTTAATGCTTGTATGCTTTCGGTTAAAGAGTACTCTTATGTATTTCGCAATGGAAAAACAGGAGTAAATTTTTTTTTTTTCTTTTTCATATTCTTTCCTTTGAAACCCTTTTCAAAATGAGACATAGAGTACTACAGTTTTCTAAATGATGTCAATTCAAACTTTTGCAATTATCAAAGTATAATGCATCACAAATAATACTTCACATAACATAATCATTTCGCACTAAGGCGAGGTTCTCTGAAAAGAGTAATTACGAAACAATCAATACAAAATCCTAAGCTAAGCTGGCTGACAACTATAACTCTTACTGAGAAACAAATTTCAAGAAGATCAAACACGAAGTACTCAGAGGAATCTTCCTCCACCGCTCAATCTTCAATGCTCCTAAAAGACGGTCGCAACAGCCATCAACTCCATCCTGGAAGTGACATCCATAAGGACATCCAATCCAACAACAAAGGTGCAAGGGTAAATCCTTTGTCCACGAGTTTATCATAGGCTATGTCGCATGCAAACAATATATACATATATAATACAACAACACTCTTTTATATACATATACATACTTAATAGACCGCACACAATCAAGATGGTATATCAAGCATTGCATGTAAGCAACCAACACAACCAACAGATCAACAATCAAGTCACTACAATGTCAAACCGCTGCATGTGAGCAAGCAAGACTATCAACAGATAAGTGATCAAGTCATCACAATATCCAATTTATCAACAATTCATCACATATCATAAATGCGGTTAGCTATGCATGTCAATGCAGGATGACTAGTGTGTGTATACACTGCAGCCCTTAAACAAGGTCGTGAGACGAGGAACTTTATTTCCCAACGCCCAAATCAACTCCCCTACCAAGGGTATTGCCACAAAGGCTTGCCACACATTAGGCTTTACGCCACACGGGCATGCAAAGTGACAACTCGTCCTTTTGAAGTCCTCAAGACAATCAAACGCTCAGAGTGTCGATGCTCAATGGTCGATATACATCCAAACAAATTCAACAACATGGCATGCTCACCGTAGGGAGCGCCCGAGTAATGTTTTAATTAATCAATGCGGATCGACGACACCTCAACTCACTCACTCTAATTAGTGAATTTTCATGCTTCCAATTCTTATATTACCTAGGTGAGGTTGTACCAAAATAAATAACTCATTTAGCTTTGGGTCATTGGAACCCGAGTTTCATCAAATTCTTTATCTAGCATGGTTCCATTTCTACTTATCTATAAGCTTAGGCTAGTCATACTACAACCCTCATGCTTATTTTTAAACCAAAATACCTTTAACAATTACTTAGAGTGCAAACACAGGACACAAAGTCCGGGTGCTCAATTGCGGAACGCTAGTCTTAATCTCAGATCAGAACTCTAGGCACGTAATGCGGAACACTAGGCTCAACTTTTAGGTTAAGGTACTAGGCACGCCATACGGAACACTAGGTCCAATCCTAAACCAAGAAAATGCGCACGCAAACAGGACATTAAATCCCAGCACAGGACACATAGTCCATATGCTCAATAGGAACACTAGGTTCCCTATGATTTAATCTTTCAAAAACTCGATCTTTGAACTCTCTTTCTCTATTCTTATATCACTCCTATGTATCTGAAAATACTCTTTTAGTTCTAGGTCGTTGAAACCCTAGTTGTGTTAAATAACACATGGAAGAATTCCTGTGAAAGAGAGGTGGTGCGAACACTCTTAATTACCAAGTCTTTCCTAGCCAGAATTTCCCAGGCGCATCATTTAACTCAACCGTTTTCGCAAATCGTACTTTTTATTTCAAATTCTTTTCTTTACTATCATTCCATTGAAATTTCCTTGCAAGCTTTAGCTAGTTATACTAAAACCTTCACGCTTACTTTTAAATCAAAATGCCCTTAACAATTTGCTTACGAAATCAGAATTCAGCTTGTGGAATCGCATCAGATTTACCGATGTAAATCGTCAACCAATAGCAGTCGATCAACGCATTATTAATTAATCCATCATCAACAACAATATTTTCATATTCCAAGTCAATACCAAATTCCATTTAAATCCTACTTGATTCATGGAAAACAACATCAATCATAATGCCTCACAGGGCCAACGACATGCTATAGCATTTCAACAAAGATATAACAATTCAATAGGCTACAACATGCTCCACGCTTCATCAACTTCAAGTCTAATGAAATCACTCAAACAAGATTTAAGTCACGCAATACAATTCAATTTGCCACGCAGGCCAAAAGCATGCTACAACATTTCCAACAACACATAAAAGTACTACAAGTACTACCACACTATCAAACAATCAAACAAGCAACAAACAAGGCGAAAAGCCCAAACTCATTATATAAGAATTTCCCTTACCTTGGGCGCTTTAACAATCCAAGCAAGGTAATCCGAAATAATCGTCAAGTCGCACTTCGCGCGCGTACCTTAAGCACGAACCTTAACAACACAAACTTAACTAAATTAGAACTAAAACTTAGTCCTAATGCCCCTAGGGCAGCCACGGCTTAGGCATCCTAAAGCCTAGGAATTACTTGACTTAATCCTTAATTGGTCCTATCTAGTCATACAACAAGTTACAAGTTCAAGCCATGCAAGTTTTGAAACTTTTACAAAAGCTACACACTTAGAAAAATACCTAAACCAAAATTTACCACTTGGAATAGTGTTTTTACCAAATGAATAGTGTTTTGCCAACTTTGAACCATTTTTTCAAAGCAATAAAACATGTCACAAAATTTTAGAAACAATTCTATTTCAAGTTCAAAACAATTCTTGAAACATAAACTCAAACTTTTCCCAAAATCATACTTCTTTGAATTGTTTGCTAAATCAAATTCTTGGCCAATTCTTACACCATTTTAAGGACACAAATCAACTTAAAACAATGTTTAGAACTAGCATGAAGGCCACAGTTTTAGTTACTCAAAAACAAACCCAAACTTTCCAATTTTTCATTTCCAAAGCAAAGCATTTCCTATCATTCAATTCCTACAACAATTAACCAACTTCCTTAACATCTAACATACTTTAAAAACAAGCTAAAACATCATCAAAAACTTGATCATAGCCACTGTTTTTAATAGGTATAAACAGCCCCAAATAAAATTGTTTTCAAACAATTTTTCAAAGTTTCAAACATAACAATCCTTATAGTTTTAAAGTCCCAATCAAAAACCAATTTTTTTACCACTTTAATACATTAAAAACATGTTCAAACCCACTCAAATCATGCCTAAAAGTTACTGTTTTGATGGCCCTAAAACAGCCCCAAAAATCCATTTGTTTCAAACAATTTTTAAAAGCTTCACACATAGAAATCTTTATAGCTTTAAAGTTCTAACCAAAACCAACTTCTTAAACACTTTAATCACTTTGAAAACAATTTAAAACATCCCCTAAACCATGCTTAGGAGCCACGGTTCCAGCCCCTACAAAATCCCCAAATTATTTTCACATAACTTGTTAAACATGCATATTGACTAGTTTCCAAACTAATCAAGTATAACCCATCAAAGAACTAACTTTAAATCAACAAAATCAAACCAAAACAACCTTGAACAGCCCCTAATTTCGTTCAGCCCCAAAACCTAGGGTTTCCCAAAATTTCAATTACCAAAAACAAGCTTAATCATTGAAGGAAACAAAGGGCTAAAAGACTAGTCATGCATATCTAGCTAAATCTAACACCTTTTAGCAAAAACAACTCCTAAAACCAACCAAACCCATTCATGGCAGCCAAGAAGAAAAGGAAATGGGTTAGGACTCTTACCAACCAAGATGATGATGATTGATCATGAAGGAAGAAGAAACGATGGAAGGAATCAAGGATTAAGGACTAAAACTTCAAGTTTCTCCAAGATCTTGAACTTTCTCTCTCAAGAATTTTTTTTTCTCAAACCTTCAACAATGAAAGAATGGATGGATCTGATCTTGAGCAAGGGAGAAGGCCACGAAATTTTTGAGGGCAAGAATGGAAAGGAAAAGTTCATTTAGTTGGATCATGACTACATAGTTACAAAGTAACCACCTTAACTACCTACCATTTAATCATCATCCAATCCTAAGCTTACACTTGTCAAGGAAGCTTCTAAAGGTCCATGTTCAGCTCCCGTAGCACATGTGCAGCTGCCATACATCCCCCTTGGCCACAGGTTTCGTTTCGTCACGTTTTCGCGCGTTCTCGCTCAACCGGGTGCGCGGCGTTACGCGTATAATAGGTTTTAATAATAAAAACTCCAAAAATATTTCTAATTATAACCCCACACCCAAAAATCACAAATATTCCTCGTGGCATAAGAAAAGTATCTATGTATCTCGTTTTCTCGAAATGCGAACCGAAACGTCGCAATTAGGCAGTCCCTGGCCATAGAAAATACACTAAATATTTTCTGATGCCCAAAAATTCTAGAAAAATTACAATAAATCCTAAATATTGGAAAATGCTAAGATCTCAAATTTTATAAAATTTGGATCATGTTTGGGCATGTTTCAGTTAGAAACACACACAATAGCCTATCTACTGGTAATTCAATGTAATTCTCGCAGTAATAAAACTGTAAATTAGTGAGGATCACTAATTTCAATTTCTCTTATCATATAGATATTATTCAATCAATAAAATTATCAAAACAAAATCATTAAAATAATAGTCATATTAAATATGACATAAAACAGACGATTAATACTATAACTAAATAATAAAAATCCAAACTATGACTTAAAAATAACTATTAAGTCCTAAAATTATTTTTCATTCAATAAAATAATTTTCTTTAATCAAACAACAATCTTTCACATTTTTCGATATTAATTCATATTAAAAGCAGATATCGTCTACACTGTCTCTTAATCTGAATTAATTGTTAAAACAGTAAATTGTTCACAATAAATCTTTGTTGTTCTTCATACTTTTAACAAACCATTGAGGTCATGACTCTCTACGATTTATTTTCAAGTTGTTGGAACTACAAAATAATTTTCATAAAAATTGGGATGTTACAGAAAGATGAAGGCGTTACACAAGAAGGAACAAAGCTGGCCTATTTACAAGTACGACAACCACAAGTCCGACAAAAGTCTCCCCAATGAGTAACTGCCGTCATGCTGGGAAATATGAGGAATGCATGCCTCTATCTACTTCCCACTCCAAAATATTGACATAAGTTCTCTCTACATTAAAAGAAGGAGGCATCAAGCCGTTAATACATGTGAAGGCCATGTCTGAGATAGACCAGACCAAGTATTGCCAGTTCCACTGATCTTTTGGCCATACCAGTGATGACTTCGTTTAGCTAAAAGACGCCTAGAAGTACTCATCCGTCGTGGCTGCTTGGCCAGTATGTTACGGTTTGACCCCTGGATGACGGATACCCTTGTAACTGAGATACCAAAAAGGGAAGGGTGAGGGCTCGGTCCAAAAGTCGCAATGACGGATACCCTTCAGAAGCATAAGCACAATTTTGGATCCTCTTCTCGGATGAATCATGATCCCTTTCAGAAATCTTCTAAGAGATAAGAAGAAAAGAAAAACAGGTTAGCAGACGATCTCTGGTGGCCACTAAATGTGACATCCACTACCTCGTTGTTTAGTAAATGCGTCATAAAGCATACATGAAGTAAATAAAATACGTAATTTATAAAAATCTTTACGGAGTAGTAGTTCACGTCGACAAAAACTAAAAACCAAGTTTGCGGAATAATAAAAAAAACATAAAACATATTGAAGAATTAAAACCCATAAACCCCAATGTCACATGTCTCAGAACTAAACTCTTAATCTTTACATCAGAAAAACAAACAATAATAATTAATAAAGTAAATCCTAAACTAAGCAGCATCGCAAAGACTACTCCTCAGACTCCACGTCCAAATCATCACCTGTAGGCACCTCATTTACCTGTACACAGAGTGCAAAAGTAGTCACAAACACAAAGGGATGAGGAATCATACTCATTATGAAAAGATATATGGCGTAGGCACCATAAAATATGTTGCAAAAACAATCGAAACATACAAAAAATCATCACTGTAATCACAATAAATACTAATCAGTCAATGGTCCTACATCGGTAAACCAGCTAATGCGAACCCAATATCTACTCCATCTAATCTTCAGAATCTTTTCCCCTCCATGTAAGCGGATGCAAGTGCCCTCAACATCCAGAGTCAAAAACAGGATGCCCTAGCAGTCAAGGACGGATCTACGCGTACAACTTTGAGGGAAAATGCCCCCACTTGAATTTCAATAATTTTTATATTATGTATGTATGGTATGAAAAGATTTGCCGCCACACATATGCAATAACCAACTGTAAGTGCTGCTGTTTTACCTATGGTTACGAGAAAGAAAGAGTGATGGTGGTGTTGAGGATTGTGTCTCTGATAGAGGTGGGAGTGAAGGTGAGTTTTGAGGGGTAAACCAATGACACAAATGAAATTTGTTGCATATTGAATCATTTTTTTTTTAGTGCACATAGATACGTACTTTCAATAATAACGTTTATTAGACCACTTTCAATTTTTCATTTTTGTTGATAATAGAGGAATGTTTAATATTATGATTGTGTTAGAATAGGACAAAATATATTGAAAAATATTTATTTTGTATTTAATACATATTCGATAAAATAAAACGGAACATAAAATAAGAAACTAATATGTCTTGATTTTATTAAAAATGTGAAACTAAATTAAGATTAAAATAAGGTTAAATTATACTTTTGGGTCCCTTATATTAATTTTAAGTTTCAGTTTGGCCACTTATGTATTAAAAGTTTCGAATTGGTCCTTTATGTGTAAAAGTTATACCAATGTGGTCCTTTTTTTTGTTTCGAAGAGATCTCTTATGTTACAAAAATTATACTAATATGGTCCTTTTTTTTTGCAAAAAAAGGGGACAAAAAGGGGACGACATTGGTATAATTTCTGTAACATAAGGTATTAGTTCGAAAAAAAAAAAGGGACCACATTGGTATAAATTTTACACATAAGGGATCAATTCTGAACTTTTAATACATAAGAGACTAAACAGAAACATAAATAAACTTAAGGACCAAAAGTACAATTTATCCTTAAAATAAACTACTTCATTTCCTTTTATTTGTGTGTCAAGTGTAACAATAAATGATACTTTTTTAGTGGAAGATGGTTCAAAATGATTGATCCAAAACAATTTGTAAAAAAATGAATTAGAAAATAATGATTTGAGAGTGCTAGGATGTTAGACAGAGTAATTTCCAAAGGACTTGATTATAATTAAAAAAATATGGAATAAAAAATTATTGAGAAAATAAAATTGCATATTATTCATGACAATAAGACTTTCTATTTTTTCCCTGTATTTACCTAAAGAAAAAAAAATAAGACTTTGCTATTAAGCCAATATATTATCATTTAACAAAATAGCAATGTCATTTGATACAAAAGTTTGTGTGAAATCTGTTACAAACGTCTAACAATTTATTATAACCATAGAGGTCAAAAGGTAAATAAATTACTAAAAAATAATTTTGTCACTTTCCTTCTGTTTGCGTGAGCAACTCAGCTGAGGGATCGGCTAATATTCAGCCGACAAATTGATTCCTGTCAAGCGATTACACCGAGAATGAAACTCTAATTCTCAGTTGCGGTTTCCCCAACTACTATAGAAAGCGTTGGGATTGGTGAATCTATGCTAAGCTAAGGCTAAAAGACATAAAATCGGCTAAATGAAAAACTGTAAATTTTAGAGAAAAAGTATTTTTGATTGATTGGTCCTGTCTTTTACAACTCTCAACAAGGTATATATATACAAAAGAGAAAACAAAAATCTAACCGCCCCCTATTGACCACTAAGCGCTCCCACTACGCTAGTAGTTGACAACAAGCAGTCATGCGTCCCTCAACTGCTGTGGTTATCTACTTCGTGGAATAACTGCCCTGCCCTCGGTTGAAAAATGCAACTGCCACGCCTAATCGAGCCGAGGACCTTTAAGAGCTAATTTTAAACTTTTGATTTACGAGCAACACAAAAGTTCAATGATATCTATCTCAAGCTCTTGGTCATGCTCTATCGTTTCCTTTTTCGGCAGCTTTCAACCAGCCTATAGCTTTGTAATAATCAAACGCTTGTTCATTCCCCCTACGACTAGTATTTTTAGCTATTGGCTATCCTCATGATGTCCCCTGAGTCTTCATCAACTCTCATTTCTAGTCTCAGCTCAAATGGACCACCATCGGCTATAACTATAGTCGGCTAGACCATGTATCGACTACTACCCTAATCGCTTGCCCTTTGCTATTTTTTGGTGATAACAATTGCCCCCTATATCATTTCAGTTGTAAATGTTGAATAGATGTATCGGATAAAATCAAATCTCTGGGTTGTTAATCGCAAAGCACGTCAACTGCATTTAATGCCAGCCGTCATGACCCCAAACGACAAGTCTATCTTCACCCAATGACTGTGTTGTCATCTTATAATGCCTCAACAAATCTTATCAGCTAACAACGCACGTGCTTCTCTTTAAATAGCCACCCTAGCCGTTTAAATAGTCACTTTACTTTCAAACTTGTTCAAACCTTGAACCCTAATCTTCGTTTCTGCATTTAGCCTTTTCCTGCAACCATGTCTTCTGATTCTGATTCCCAAAACCGTGAGCATAGCTATGAGGGAGATGATTCCTTGGAAGCATCTTCTTCATCAGCCGATTTGTCCTCACTTGTTCAAGAAACGGCCCGATCCGATGATGGGATCTTACTTGCCCTCTACCCGATCCAGGAATCCCTCACCTTGAGGCCTTCCATTGACCTTCGAGGCAGGGCCATGTTTCTTCAAGAATATTTGTTCCCAGACCTGTATGGTTTACCACTCGTTTGCGACTGGTTTACCAACAACAAATGTGTAACATCCGTATTTTTTTACGATGCATATTTACCGTTATTTTAGTGTAATTTATCGTATTTATGCTATAATTAGTAGTTTCTTGTTAGCTAAGTAAGTGATTTAATTAAATCAAGATAAAATTAAATTTGAGAATTAATTTTTTATATTAATTCATGGTTCAAAAATCTTCGAAAAATTCTAACGAAGTTTTGCCGTGTTTTGGATCACCGGATGGTTTTTATCCGCAATAAAATTTTAAACGAACCCCAATTTTGATGAAAATTGAATCATAACTTGTTATGATTATGATTGAGTGTTTTCAATTGTTTTTATTATTTATTATAAATTATTATCACGCGATGAATTAATTTCTAAGTTAATTAATTTTCGCGATTTAATCGGTGAAAGAATTAATCGGTAACGCGATTACTCGACGCCATATCTTTAGTACACTCAAGACTCTAGGATTAGGGGGTAATCATGACAAGAGAGGGATTAGATGTTTAGACTTGTGATTAGATTAGAATCTTGCTTTATGGAGTTTAGGTGTCACACTTTTGGTGATTAATTATATTATACTTATCCTAATTAATCCTAGCCAAGTATTATACTTGTTTATTTAATTTTTTTTCTCCTCCTTTTTCCCTTGATCAGGCCGCGAACCCTGCCCTCATTTCTCACCTTCATTTTATTTTTCTTTCACTTGTTCTTGAGTGAGAAGCTCCAAGGTTCTTCCATGGCTTCCAACTTCATCTTCTTGGCATGATTTCACCTCCATTTCTCAACCTTATTTGCTCCTAGCTTCTTCTTCTTCTTGTTACCATCTTCTCCACCTTGTAAGTAAGTATGGAGACAAACTCTTCCTCACCCTTTTTGAGCTCCAAAACTGTGGCCTCCATATTAAGTGTAGGAGATGTTTTCTTTGCTTAATTTCTTGTCTAATGTTTTATTTATGGCTTGAATGTGATCATGGGAGAGATGAGCAATTCTTCCCCCAAATTTCTCAAACCCTAGATCAATGGTCTAAGGAAAAGGCGTTAAGTGATCTCTCATGTAAATCATTCAATTAATTTGGGGTTCTTACTCCTTGATAATTGATATAGTTGTTGTTGTTGTTGTTGTTGTTGTTGTTGTTAATTTTAGTTTTGATCAAATGAAATTGAAATTTTTGAGAAACCTTTGATGCTTGGATTGGCCATGATAGTGTAATGGACTTGAATAATGGTTTTGTTTTGTAAAAATTTGGAAAGGAATTAGGTGAGTAAATGATGTGGTTTTGGTTAATTGGAAAGTTTGCAAATTTTTTTATAAAAAGAAGGGTGTGGCCGAGAGCTCCAAGGAGCTTGGGGAGGAAAAAAATTTGTGTCCTTAGCTAGAAGTAATTTCATTGGATTTTGGTTTAAGTTTGGGATGTTTTGGAAATAGTTTGATTGAATTGGAAGTTGTTTTGATTTTTAAGGCAATAAGACACTTAGGGGAATTGGATTCTTTGTAATCCTAAAAGCCAAGTGGAGCCTTGATTAAGCATTATGATGAAAATGAATTTGATCTTAGTGTTGTTTCATGTTTTTAAGCTTAAAAGAAAATGAGTTTAGTTCTTTAAAACTTTATCTTTCAACTCTATGTATTATTCAAGTGAGTTTTAGTCTTTAAGAACATTTAATTTCAATTTACTTATCATCTCAAGTGTGGGTGTTTATTTAAAAAGATTTTTTGGGATTGAGAAACCTAGGGGGTAGAATTGAATCTATACCTAGGGAATTATTTTTGGGTGAACTAGGATTGTACTAAGATTTGGTGTGTTGCTAGGAATCCTTGAGGATTGAGTTCGTGCTGAGTAGGAAGGTAGCGTGCTTTGACACGTGAGCTGATAAAATTTTGGTAAGGGCTACTTCTAGATATTGCTTAGAAATGTATATTTGCTTTTGTATGCTTGTGTAAGGGCTCTTCAAATTATATGTGCTTAAGTTTGTATGCTTATGTCTGATGATTGTCAATATGCGAACGTGAATGGTTGTGACTTACTGAACTAATATGAATTAATTATCTGTCGTGTTTGCATGTATACTTAATTGAATTGAGATGGATGGTGTTGATACTTGTGTTGGGTAATTAAATGTATATTTAATTATGCCATGCATTTGAAATATTACATGTTCGATGGTAACTTCGTCCTGAATCCCGAGAAGAGGTGATTGTATCGTAAGGGATTTCAGGGTCGTCGTTATTCATAAGCATTGATATGTTCTTAAGTAGGTGAAATGCATTGTCATGCATTGTGATAACTTCGTCTTGAATCCCGAGAAGAGTTGATTGTATCGTAAGAGAATTTCAGGGGCACAGTTAATTGACCGATCGCATGGAAAAGTATCGGATTTGGTACGTACAAAACCGATTGACCATGGTGTAAGTTATTCTAGAATCATAAACAGTGGCATGTACTTGCATTTGCAGAGCATGTATGCATTTTATTGAGCTGTAGATTATGTTGTACTCTGTTATATGTTTTATTTAAGAAGTTGACCCTTGCCCGTGGTTCCTTCAATTGATGATGGTAATCTAGAGGATGGCGAATGCGGTGGAGATCCCCGCGATGACGACGTAGCAGGAGGTGATCTTTGACTTCCCAGACATGGAGATTCCCTCGGCTATGGAGTTCGATCCCACTTCAGGCCGGGTTGTATATATAGGGGATGTAGTTGAGACCTTTCGCATAGATAGACTGGATGTTTGACAGCAGATCTCTAGGCGTACCGTGAGCTTTCCTGTCAGGGTTGAACTGATTGTAGATGGCTGGCGTCGCACTTAATAGGATCGAGTGTTACTAATTACTTCTTCTACTTCAGCTGACGAGTCTTCTGAGATTCCTAGGAGGACGACTTATCGTTACGCACCCATTCCTAGTAGTGCTAAGGTTAGAAGGACCGCTCGTAAGAGCGTTGGTATGAGACGTTGGACATTAGGAGCTTCTACCTCACGTGTGGCGGTAGACACTCCTAGTCCCGTGGTGGATCTAGAGCCAGAGCCAGAGGCTGTGCCGACTTCTCCTTTACGTGTCAGGACACCCATCCTGCCTGTGGATCCTTCTTCTATTTGTCGAGTGTGTGACGAGGCTGGATGCAGTGGCATGGGATGGACCGACAATGCATTGGTGGAGTAGGTTAGGCCCAAGGGGATACCTGCTTCTGTACCTTTTATAGACTTGATCGGAGATGATGAGGATGACCTGATGGAGGAGGAGGATGAGGAGGACCCGTCAGAGGATCTGAGTAGTGCGGTGTAGTTTGGTTGGTTGTTGACGTCTGTCTATTTTTGTATATAGTTTTGGATAGTGACCAGTCTGTTTGATAGTTCTTTTGTGGTAGTTGTGGATAGGTCTTGAGGTTTAGCTTTTGGATCAGCCCCCTGCGTGGGTAACTGCCGGGAGTACCTCAGAAGTATGACTAGTCTTGTTAGGGTCTTCATATTTTAGATGTATTCCTCCATGTGTATATTTATTTACTACTGCTTTCTTGAACAACTTGTCAGTTGTATATCATTTTGAAAAGTGTATATATGTATTTATGTATGTTCAGATGCATTAGTCTCTTGCATGGTAGAATTTCCATTATGTTTCTAAACGCTGTTAATACTCTAATTGTGTTTTGCAAAAGACATTTGAAAGAAAAAAAAATTTCCGCATTTTCCAAAGGACAAAGAGTATTATTTAGAAAAGATCGTTGCATTTAAAATTAAGTTTTAGTTTAGTAGCGCTTTAGAAATGAGGTGTTAAAGTAAGTGGTATCAGAGCAGTTCGGTTCTAATCGGACTGTGTGCGTTAGGAACACTAAGCTGGTCACCGTGTCGGGTTTTGTTCTGTTGGGTAGCTAGTTGTGTTGTTATTGTTGTTGTTTGATGAGTAAAGTAACTTTGCTTAAAATTGTTTGAATTGTTTCTTGATTGAAGCAATGTGTGTTAACACATCACTAGATTTTGAGGTTCTGACAGGTTTTTGGACCTTGTAGGTATCTAATAACCCCTCGCAGAGACCCTACGATTGGACCCGATAACTCCAACATGGAAAGAGCATTTCAAGCTATGACTGAGATGATCGCGGCGATGGCTCAATAGACAGCAGCCATGAACCAGCGAGACTTACAGCAACTGTAGAGGGCAGAAAGGAACGCGGAGGCTAGAGGATTATCTGAGTTTCGCAAGCATGATCCACCAAAGTTCTATGGAGAACCAAATCCGGACAAGGCTGACTTCTGGTTACAAGAGGTAGAAAAGATCTTTGAAGCTCTCCACTGTCCTGAAAATGTGAAGGTGAACTATGCTTCTTACCTACTGTTGGGAGATGCTGAGTATTGGTGGAAAGGAGTTAAGCAGATGCTGACTGCTGAGCATCAGGAGATTGATTGGGAAACTTTTCGCAGGAGGTTCTTAGAGAAATACTTTTCGGAGACTACACGGATGGAGAAGGAATTCCTCCTTTTGCATCAAGTCAACATATCGGTGTCTGAGTATGCAGCTAAGTTCGAATCATTGTCGAGGTACTTCAGTCCTTTTTGTGATTAGGCAGATGAGAACTGGTTGACTGAAAGATTTCAGCGTGGACTTAGGTTTGACATCAAGAAGTCTGTGGTGTCATTGATGATTGGAAACTTCCAGGAGTTGGTGGATAGGTGCAATGAGGTGGAAGTTGTGAGGAACGGCAAGAGAAAGACTGGTGCAGGTGGACCCATCAGATCCCAGAATCAAGGTCAGGGATATAATCAGAAGGGAAAACAGCAGAAGAAACCTTACAACAGACCTCAGGGGAACAACAAGGGTCAGTATCGCCCTATGGCTCAGAATTCAGGTGGCAGGAGTCAAACTAGAGATGGGCAAGTTTGCTATCGTTGCCAAAAACCAGGGCATCATGCAAATAATTGCATGGAAGAGAGAGACTTTGTGTGCTTCAACTGCAACAAACCAGGACACTATGCCAAGGATTGTAAAGCTCCTAAGGTGGAACCTAGTGTGAATACAGCAAAGGCGAAGGGAAAACGTCAGGCTGCCAAGGGCAGAGTCTTCTGTATGAGCGGCGGAGAGGCGGAGCAAGCAGATGATCTTATTCAGGGGGACTGTGAGATCGAGGGTAAATCTCTATCCATACTTTTTGATTCTGGTGCAACTCATTCATTTATTTCTATGGATTGCATGGACCGTTTGAAGTTGTCTGTGACTGCTTTACCTTTCAAATTAGTAGTTACTACTCCAGCTGCTAAAACTTTGGTTGCCAACACTGCATGCCTTAATTGTGCGGTGGTTATTCAGGGTAGAAAGTTTCTTGTTAATTTGATTTGTTTGCCACTAAAAGGTCATGATATTATCCTCGAGATGGATTGGTTATCTTACCACCATGTCCTTTTGGACTGTGCCCGAAAAACAGTAGTCTTCCTAGACCTAGAAGTTTCTAAATATCTTTCTACTAATCACATTGGGGTTTCCTTGAAAGAGGGAGCTCAAGAATACATATCCCTTACTAGTTTAGAAGCTTCTCAAGAGATTGAGTTGAAGAATGTTCCGGTGGTGTGTGAGTTTCCAGATGTTTTTCCTGAAGATGTATCAGGTTTAGCACCAGTGAGGGAGATCAAGTTTTCCATCGATTTACTTTCAGGAACAGGTCCGATTTCGATAGCGCCCTATCGAATGTCTCCATCAGAGATGAAGGAGTAGAAGTTACAGATTGAACACTTGGAGTCAAAGCAGTTCATATGACCTAGCATGTCACCGTGGGGAGCTCAAGTGGCGTTGGTGAAGAAGAAAAATGGAAGATCAAGACTGTGTGTTGATTATTGGCAACTCAACAAGGTTACTGTCAAGAATTGGTATCCGTTACCACGTATCGATGACTTGATGGATCAACTGCGAGGAGCTGCGATGTTTTCCAGAATTTACTTGAAGTCCAGCTACCATAAGATTCGTGTGAAAGAAGAAGATGAGGATGCCCTAAGGGAGGAGAAGGATGAGGAGGACCCGTCAGAGGATCTGGGTAGTGTGGTGTATTTTGATTGGTTGTTGACGTCTGTCTATTTTTGTATATAGTTTTGGATAGTGACCAGTCTGTCTGATAGTTCTTTTGTGGTAGTTACGGATAGGTCTTGAGGTTTAGCTTTTGGATTAGCCCCCTGCGTGGGTAACTGCTGGGAGTACCACAGAAGTATGACTACTCTTGTTAGGGTCTTCATACTTTAAGTGTATTCCTCCGTGTGTATATTTATTTACTACTGCTTTCCTGAACAACTTGTCAGTTGTATATCATTTTGAAAAGTGTATATATTTGTTTATGTATGTTTAGATGCACTAGTCTCTTGCATGGTAGAATTTCCATTATGTTTCTAAACGCTATTAATACTCTGATTGTGTTTTGTAAAAGGTATTTGAAAAAAAAATTCTGCATTTTCCAAAGGACAAAGAGTATTATTTTGAAAAGATCGTTGCATTTAAAGTTAAGTTCTAGTTTAGTAGCGCTTCAGAAATGGGGTATTACAAAATGCCCAACTGAAATTAGGACTTGGCCATGCACAACAGCGAGATACTCTGGCTGGCACACACGGGTAGCTGAGGTGAAGGGCGAAGAGTGGAAAAGGATGGGCCTTTATGATATCATAATGTTCTCGGCTCCCCTCAACATAGGTTTGGTCTTTGGCTTCCTCGGTTATTGGTCCGTCACCACTAATACTTTTGTCTTTCCATGAGGAATGTGTACTCCCACTCTTCTTGATGTGGCTGCCATCACTGGCCCAGAAGCCCCAGCTCTCTATGACACCCCTTGCTCAAATATGAAGATTGTTCATGATAGGAACAATTCCTATTATTCAGCCTTTGTATCGGTTAACCAAAAAGGAAAGAATACCCCTGTCACTGATGTTGAGCACTGCATCTTCCTGCTTTACTAGTTTAGCAAATACTTTGTTTTCACTAGTTCGGTTGCCGTGGTGAAGGAGCTTCAATTGTACGTTGGCCAAGCCTTATCAGGCCGACAAGTGGCTTGGGGGTCACTCCTCCTTTCTTATCTCTACCGAACGCTATTCACCATGTTGGATTGGCTAAGGCAGGGTATTGATTTGAAAAATACTTTAGGGCCTCTTTGGTTCTTACAGCTTTGGATCACCCTTTACTTTTCAGACTTTATTGATCTTATTTTCAACATCAACACTCTCCCCGTTGGTGCAACGACATTAGCCGAAGACCTTCGGCTGACCCTTCTTAAGCTAATGGCTGCCTTTGACGTGGTGGAGACACCGCATAACATGACCATGATTACTCAAGATTGGCAGCTGATTTTTGAAAGAAGGATCGGCCCGAGCTGGATTTTCACCACGGTTGATCCTAACCTTCCCGTGGAGGTGCATGGAGATATGGTGCTCAACTGGAGCAAGGTTTTAACAGCCAGAGATCTGCTTGGAGTTTTTTGAAACCTAATTCTAGGAACAACAAAACCACAACTGAATTCTACAACCCTAACTACGTTGCTCGCCAATTTGGACTGTTGAAACATATGCCATGGCCTTATCTCAGTAAGGTCCCTCTGCTGGGAAAGAACACATTATCGGTTGAAGAAGTGAGGACTTTGGCAGCCTATAACATGAAGAATGTAAATAGCTTCTAATGGGCCTCTTTTGCGCCTTCGGCTGGGGAAACCTCTGCTTTGGCCAAATGGTGGCCCTCAGCTAAGGAGAAATTCGCAGACCCTTTGCAGAAGTACATCATAAGGCTCTTTGACTTGCGTGATGACAACTCTGATGATTCTGCCTCTGAGAAAGAAATAGAACCAATCACTATTCCCCCTTTGAAAGTTGTAAGGCCTGAGACGGTGCGAAAGACTAGGTCATCGGCTATTATGAAAAGTAAGTGCATCTTTTCTAACTCCCTTCATACTTTCACCTTTCGCATCAACATCAGCTAACCTCTTGTATTTTTGGCAGCCAAACCTTCGTCCAGGGTCATTATCTTGGATGAATCCCCTCGTCACATTAAGAAAAGATCCAGGACTGGGGGAATTCATATTGAAGAACCCTCTCCTGCAACTCCAGTTCCCAAAAAATCCAAATAGGTGCTAGCCAACAAGGGAAAGAAAGTTGAAGTAAGCTATTTTCCTTGGCTGTTTTCTTGACTTGTCCACGAAGATTTCTATCATTATTCTTAACTTCTCTTTGTTTTAGAAACAACGCCCTCATGTTTCCAAGCCTACGCCTCACAAGGCTCCCTCTTCGCAGTTCTCAAAGCCTCAAAGACCTCCCTTGGCTACTCCTCCACCAGAGTCGACCCCTCAAAGGACTCATGCTCCTCAGGCAACCAGGCTCAAATCTCAGTACAGGTATTTTACCTCTCGAATTTCTTTCCCTTTGACCACACATTCTTAAAGGGTCAATTCTTACTTCTTTTATGCTTCCTATTGCAGTCGGCTAGAGATGAATATCCCGTTGCCCATCAAACTCCTCCTTGCCAGCCAACTCTTGTTGTTCAAGTCTCCGAAGAGGTCCTTGCACAGTATTTCGCTTCGGCTGACCCACTGTAAAAGGTCTCTTTGCCCACCTCTACCCACTTAGAGAAGGTGGACGTAGTCCTAATAGGAGAAATCCCAGTTGAGAAGGAGTGAGTAGCTGAATTGAGAGCATCCCTGTTCAAACTATCCAACTCTCCAGATATCACTCTTGCCAGCCGAGAGCTGTACCAGCAAATGGCTCTCCAAATCAATGATGTCTCTACTCTTTATCGCTATCAAAGGAGAATTATGAGAATGCTACTCGGGATTTACAACACCTTCAAGAGCTTCAGACCCAAAAGACCTCTTTTCTGTCCACTTATCATGCTGTTGACAAGGAGAGGCAACAGGAAATGGCTACGAGAGCTAAGCTTAGGGAAAAGTTGACTCGGCTAAACCAGGAGCTTGCTCACATCAAAAATGAAATCAAAGAGGTGACGCCTCAAGTGGAACAACTAGATGTTAAAATCGAAGCCCATGTTGACAGGCGTCTCAACCTCTATGTTCAAGCCACTTCTCTTGATGGTGAAATTTCAATCCTTGGCTCCAAGAAGGCTTGGTCTGGAGAAGGACATATGGAGCAAGAGAGATGGCATTACTGAAGCCAACTAGACCTAGGATCGGCTGTTCCTCTTGCTGAACCAAACAAAAGAAGGACCTTTGTCGCCTTCAGTTGAGATGGCCACTGCCCAAACATGGGGATCAGCTAGCGCCACTTTAGAAGGCACTTCTACTGCTACTATGGAAACAGAGGCTTTGGTTTCTAGTGAGCCGACTGAACTTCTCCAATCAGGGAAAGAGGCCATGGCCATTGACACTGCTAAGAATGAGTAGGTAGCAGTCGATGAAGCTCAAACCTAGCTGTAACACTCTAATTATCTAACGCTTATATTATTATGAGACAATAAGATTTCAAAACGTTTGGTAAAATAAGTCGGGTTTTCTTTTCAAAATGAATTCTTTTGATGAGTAATTAAAAATATTTCTGCCGATAAAATAACTAAGTTTACAAATTAGTTCATAAATAACATGACATGTACGATAATCATTTTTGTGATAAAATCAAATTTCTAAACTCGATTTATTTATATGGGTCAAAACCTTAAACGTTAAAAACCATTACGCAACGACATTTCTTTGTCGATACAAAACCTTGCACAATTATTATACAATGTCACAACTTGATTTAAAATACCTTTACAAAACTTAATACAATACATTTATACTTTATTTACAATTACACTTCCAAAACTTAATACAATTAACCATCTTCATACTCCCAGCCAGTTAACTGAAAAAAGTAAATGGAAAGGAATGAGATAAAAATCTCATCGAGTGTTCCCACACACACGCACCCGACAGTTAACAAGCAAGACATGCAACGGAGGCAAGTATTCATGCAGCAGGTATATTAAAACTATAAAACAACTCGAGTCAGTTAGCACATAGGGCAAACCACATTAAATCAACAGCAACCAACATTTCATTCATACAAGTACAAGGTCAATTCCATTTCAAAAGCACATAAATCAAGCACGAAGCCAAGTCAATCTTAACAACGAATGCTATTTGGTTAACGGTCCTACATGGGCAACCAACAAATGCGAACCTAACATCTACTCCGTCGAAATCTTCAGGATCCTTTTCACTCTGGGTGAGCAGATGAGAGTGCCCTCAACATTCAGAGATACACACTGAGTCTAGTCAGGGTGATCCAGTGTACAAATGGGACGCCCCAGCAGTGCCCTACCATTACGTAAGACCCCATACTAGAAACTAGTCTCAAGGCCGAGCAAAGCTCCTCAAGGCCATCTCCAAACAGTTCCCCATGAAATCGTTTGCTCACCACCCAAAAGACACTACATAAATAATGCATGGCAACTAGCCTATGTATCAAACTAATCTAGAGATTAAACCATAGTCATAACCAATCACATTGGCAACCGGCCTAGGTGTCAATCTGGAGGTACCACAACATCAGTACGTCGACGAGGTTCCCTCCAATCCAAAACCAATCTAAACAAACAATCCAAATGAAAAAACTAAGTGAGACTAAGCTAGAAAACAATATATCATTTCCTCATAATTTCTGCATAATTCAAATACAACAATTGCTGCAGCGCTGTCCAACAACCAATCCATCAAAGGTGTAAGCAGAGCATCATCAAATTATAAATAATATATGTTTGATCATACACCAGTCACAAGATCATCAATTATATTCACACGTGAATTCAGTCAGGTACCATCAAGAATACACATACTCATACTTTTCCTCCGATTATGACTCCAAGTAGTCCAATAACTGCTACACAGCTCACGTTCCCCGATCTCTACTCTCCGTTCTAGCTTGAAGTCACAGCCGAGTGCTCGTCGACGTCCAAACATCACAGATAACCACAACCAATCACATAACAATAATCAATAATCAAACATAAATCCCATAAAACAAATTAAATAAATAATTTATAGCGTATTTAAAATCAGGTTCATCCGAAGGCAGATTGCTCACCTGAAAAATGCACAGGAGGAAAAATGTCAATTTTTGAAGTGTCTCGTTTGTAATTCTGACTTGACGGGGTGGAAGAATGTTTTTTGATGAGTCCAACGCAAGTCTCCGTTCATCACTACGATCCTCAGAGCGTCCGAAAATGAGACCCAAAGTAGCGGCTCCAGGTAAAACAGGCACTTCGTCAACTTTGACGTAACGAGAAAAAGACTAGTGCTTCTCGAAGGTTTCGACGTGAGAAATCCGAAAACAATGTCTGTTTTCCCAACCGGTGGCTGTGGTGGCTGGAAAACGCAAAATACAGTCCACCAAAGGGAAAAATACAGCGCGGTTTCAGTCTCGAATCGCCAAAATTAGGCCATAAATGGATTCAGTGGGTGATTTTGTACAGGAATATGAATTTTTCAGAATTTTTTGGGGCCTAATGAGAGAGGAATCGAAGAGAGAAAAATTGAGAGGAAGAGGGAATACGGCGGCAGAGGAGTGTGTGTTCTGCGAAGAAGAAGAAAAAGATGAGCAGTGTTTTTGTTTTTAAAACACAGGTGGGTGCGTACATGAAAATGGGCTATTAGCAAATATTATTTTTTTTTAACAGCATGGAATGACAACGTGAACCAAGTTCTGGTCCACATCTTTACATTTTTTTTTTAAACAATTCTCCCTCCCTTTTTTTTGACGAGTTAAACAATTCTCTCTTAAAAAACATTCATATACACTTTTATAATTCTAAACTCATTTATGCACCCTTTTAAAAAAAGACTACTATTCCAAAATATTTTATAATAATTTTAAGGCTAATATTTATAAAAATAATACAAATAAAATATTAATATATCATTAAAATGTGCAAATTACTAAAACAAGTACACACAAAATTATCACAAAATTGCTAATATATGTACACATGTATACATATATGTTAATAATAAAATTGAGGTGTTACAATTCTATCCCCTAAAAGAAATTTCGTCCTCGAAATTTGTGTAAATCGCAAAGACAAAATAAAAGGGTATCATATATCTATTACGCGTTCGTTATACTCCGAATAGTTTAGTAGTATAGAAGGATGGTCAAAACTTTATCGTGATTTTGAAAAAAGAGAATGCTAGCCACAATTGTATGAAAAAGGATTCAACAAGTCAAGAAGAGACAAATCTTCTCAAAGGAATAAATAACAAGCATTGCCTTAGAAACGAGAAATGAATTTTCAAAAAAGAAACTTGCTCGGCTTTACTTTACGAGAAAGTACAATGGAGAATTTTCTAACAGAAGATAATGAATATTCAACGCATAAGAATAGTACTCAATATATTCCTAAGTATAAGAATGTGTTGTCCTAATACATGGTTACAAACGGAACTCTACCGAAGTTTCTTCTTCCATGTGAATTCTATAAGCATTGCAACTCAAGAAAAAAAAGTCATGACAAACTTTCAAGCAAAGGACAATCAAGTTAAAGATTAAAATAGATTTTCTTCTACTCGAATGCCTAATGCAATCGCGAGTACAAGGGTACTAGAAACGAACTCCAAATACAAGGAATAAGAAACTACAATGTCAATTATAATAACAGTGTTGAAACTGAGACAGCCACAATTTTTCAGATAAGATTTTTTTTATAAATAATATCTTGACAACCTTCCCATGCAAAACGCCTGAAGAAGAACTAAGAAAAGATCACGAGAGAAACTTTTGGGTCTTACATCCCAAAAAATTCGTCTAAGCCAGCGGTTGTTATAAAATTAACCCGTGAGCGTATATCGTAACTTAAAATCTCATGAAATCTTAGACTAAACTATTTTATTCTAATGAACATATTATATAAGCTACGCATACAATTCAACTTGATGCAGATAATACACTATTACGAGTCTAGACAACCTAGAGATCACGCTAGTACAAAGCTAACACAATACATGACAGACCTCAAGAATTTCAAGATCACAAATATACAGAGTAAGCACAACATGTATTAATCACGTATCCATGTTAAGTGTACACCACAAAGCATTGGGAACATATCAACATTCAAGTTTCTCATGACATACAACACAAACGAGTAAAATAAATTTGCATGGGGAATCATGCTACTCACAAAAGGATCTAGCAAAAGTTTAGCATAAACTAAACATTCTGAACATAGTCAGCACAAAGTTATACATTCCTGTAAGGTGTAGCTCATAGCATGGATAGCACACATTGCCCAATTAAGTAATCAAGTCATACAACACATTCATACTATTTGAAACCATCACATAAGACCAAACGGCATAAACATGATCATATACAACTGTCAATTTGAAATACCAGTACTAAGGTCAAATATGCCACAGTGAAGAATATTACACAAGACTCACTATTGAACCAAAAATACAATTGAATAACCAGTAAAAAAAAATCCAATAACAGTTCATACAAATTAGTCTCAGTACATGTTTGCATAAAACAGATCACACATATGTAGAGATTAAACAGGCACATGGGTGATACCAAGTCAGAGATTTCACATACATGGGGAATACATGACACAAAATTTACACATAAACACGTCACACATATACAGAGTTCACACAGTAAAAACATAATAGACCATGTACATAGCCCGGTTAGAACCGACCTACTCTGATACCACTAAATGTAACACCCTAATTATCTAATGCTTATATTATTATGAGACGATAAGATTTCAAAACGTTTGGTAAAATAAGTCGGGTTTTCTTTTCAAAACGAATTCTTTTGATGAGTAATTAAAAATATTTCTCCCGATAAAATAACTAAGTTTATAAATAAGTTCATAAATAACATGACATGTATGTGAATCATTTTTATGAAAAATTCAAATTTCTCAACTCCATTTATTTATCCGGGTCAAAACCTTACACAATTATTATATAATGTCACAAGTTGATTTAAAATACATTTACAAAACTTAATACAATACATTTATATTTTATTACAATTACACTTCCAAATCTCAATACAATTAACCATCTTCATACTCCCAGCCAGTTAACTGAAAAAAGTAAATGAAAAGAAATGAGATAAAAATTTCAGCGAGTGTTCCCACACACACGCACCCGACAGTTAACAAGTAAGACATGCAAAGGAGGAAAGTATTCATGCAGTAGGTATAATAAAACTATAAAACAACTCGAGTCATTTAGCACATAGGGCAAACCACATTAAATCAACAGCAACCAACGTTTCATTCAAACAAGTACAAGGTCAATTCCATTTCAAAGGCACATAACTCAAGCACGAAGCCAAGTCAATCTTAACAACGAATGCTAATTGGTTAATGATCCTACATGGGCAACCAACAAATACGAACCTAACATATACTCCGTTGAAATCTCCATGATCCTTTTCACTCTGGGTGAGCAGATGAGAGTGCCCTCAACATCCCGAGATACACACTGAGTCTTGTCAGGGTGATCCAGTGTATAAATGGGATGCCCCAGCAGTGCCCTACCATTACGTAAGACCCCCTACTAGCAACTACTCTCAAGGTCGAGCAGAGCTCCTCAAGGCCCTCTCCAAACTGTTCCACATGAAATCGTTTACTCACTACCCAAAAGACACTACATAAATAATGCATGGCAACCAGCCTATGTATCAATCCAATCTAGAGATTAAACCGTAATCACAACTAATCACATTGGCAACCGGCCTATGTGTCAATCTTGAGGTACCACTACATCAGTACGTCAACGAGGTTCCCTCCAATCCAACACAGTCCAAACAAACAATCCAAATGGAAAACCTAAGTGGGACTAAGCTAGAAAACAACATATCATTTTCTCATAATTTCTGCTTAATTCAAATACAACAATTGCTGCAGCGCAATACAACAACCAATCCATCAAAGGTGTAAGCAGAGCATCATCAAATTATAAATAATATATGTTTGAACATACACCAGTCACAAGATCATCAATTATATTCACACATGAATTCAGCCAGGTACCATCAAGAATACACATACTCATACTATTCATCTTGTTTCATTGCTCCTACAATGAACATGCACACCGACTCACATAATAACATATAATCACAATCACACTATTGCTCATACAATGAGGACAACACAAAACACATAAGGACAAGTTCGAGGTTACAGGGTACCACAAACAAAAGAAATACTCACCTTAATAAATCCAGCAATTATTTCAATCATTCTTTTCCTCCGATTATGACTCCAAGTAGTCCAATAACTGCTACACAGCTCACGTTCCACGATCAATACTCTCTGTTCTAGCCGGAAGTCACAGCCGAGTGCTCGTAGACGTCCAAATATCACAGATAACCACAACCAATCAAACAACAATAATCAATTATCAAACATAAATCCCTTAAAACAAATTAAATTTATAATTTATAGCGTATTTAAAATCAGGTTCAACCGAAGACAAATTGCTCACCTGAAAAATGCATAGGAGGAAAAATGTCAATTTTTGAAGTGTCTCGGCTTGCAATTCTAACTTGACGAGGTGGACGAATGTTTTTCGATGAGTCCAACGCAAGTCTCTGTTCATCACTACGATCCTCGGAGTGACCGGAAATGAGACCCAACGTAGCGGCTCCAGGCAAACAGGCACTTCATCAACTTTGACGTAACGAGAAAAAGACTAGTGCTTCTCGAAGGTTGCGACGTGAGAAATCCGAAAACAATGTCTCTTTTCCTAACCGGTGGCCGTGGTGGCTGGAAAACACAAAATACAGTCCGCTCATGGGAAAAATACGGCGCAGTTTCGGTCTCGAATCGCCAAAATTAGGCCATAAATGGATTCAGTGGGTGATTTTGTACCAGAATATGAATTTTTCGGAATTTTTTGTGGCCTAATGAGAGAGGAATCGAAGAGAGTGAAATTGAGAGGAAGAGGGAATACGGCAGTGGAGGAGTGTGTGTTCTGCGAAGAAGAAGAAGACGAGCAGTGTTTTTGTTTTCAAAAGACAGATGGGTGTGTACATGAAAATGGGGTGCTACTAGCAAATATTGTTTTTTGTTTTTAACAACATGGAATGACAACGTGAACCAAGTTCTGGTCCACATCTTTAAATTTTTTTTAAACAATTCTCTCTCTCTTTTTTTTTGACGAGTTAAACAATTCTCTCTTAAAAAAACATTCATATACTCTTTTATAATTCTAAACTCATTTCTACACCCTTTTAAAATAAGATTACTATTCCAAAATATTTTATAATAATTTTAAGTCTAATATTTATAAAAATAAAACTAATAAAATATTAATATATCATTAAAATGTGCAAATTACTAAAACAAGTACACACAAAATTTTCACAAAATTGCTAATATATGTACACATGTATACACATATGTTAATAGTAAAATTGGGGTGTTACAGTTATACCCCCGAAAAGAAATTTTGTCCTCAAAATTTGTGTAAATCGCAAAGACAAAATAAAAGGGTATCATATATCTATTACGTGTTCGCTATACTCCGAATAGTTTAGTAGTGTAGAAGGATGATCAAAACTTTATCGTGATTTTGAAAAAAGAGAATGCAAGCCACAATTGTAAGAAAAAGGATTCAACAAGTCAACAAGAGACAAATCTTCTCAAAGGAATAAATAACAAACATTGTCTTAGAAACGAGAAATGAATTTTCAAAAAAGAAACTTGCTCGACTTTACTTTACGAGAAAGTACAATGGAGAATTTTCAAATAGAAGATAATGAATATTCAACGTGTCAGAATAATATTCAATATATTCCTGAGTATAAGAATGTGTTGGCCTAATACATGCTTACAAACGGAACTCTACCGAAGTTTCTTCTTCCACGTGAATTCTATAAGCATTGCAACTCAAGAAAAAAAAGTCATGACAAACTTTCAAGCGAAGGACAATCAGGTTAAAGATTAAAATATATTTTCTTCTACTCGAATGCCTAATGTAATCGTGAGTACAAGGGTACTAGAAAGGAACTCCAAATACAAGGAATAAGAAACTACAATGTCAATTATAATAACAGTGTTGAAACTGAGATAGCCACAATTTTTCAGATAAGGGTTTTTTTTTTTTTTAAATCTTGACAGCCTTCCCATGCAAAACTCCTGAAGAAGAACTAAGAAAAGATCACGAGAGAAACTTTTGGGTCTTACATCCCATAAAATTCCTCTAAGCCAGCGGTTGTTATAAAATTAACCAGTGAGCGTATATCGTAACTTAAAATCTCATGAAATCTTAGACTAAACTATTTTATTCTAACGAACATATTATACAAGCTACGCATACAATTCAACTTGATGCAGATAATACACTATTACTTGTCTAGACAACCTAGAGATCACGCTAGTACAAAGCTAACACAATACTTGACAGACCTCAAGAATTTCAAGATCACACATATACAGAGTAAGCACAACACGTATTAATCACGTATCCATGTAAAGTGTACACCACATAGGATTGGGAACATATCAACATTCAAGTTTCTCATGACATACAACACAAACGAGTAAAATAAATTTGCATGGGGAATCATGCTACTCACAAAAGGATCTAGCAAAAGTTTAGCATAAACTAAACATTCTGAACATAGTTAGCACAAAGTTATACATTCCTGTAAGGTGTAGCTCATAGCATGGATAGCACACATTGCCCAATTAAGTAATCAAGTCATACAACACATTCATACTATTTGAAACCATCACATAAGACCAAACGGCATAAACATGAACATATACAACTGTCAATTTGAAATACCAGTACTAAGGTCAAATATGCCATAGTGAAGAATATTACACAAGACTCGCTATTGAACCAAAAATACAATTGAATAACCAGTAAAAAAAAATAATCCAATAACAGTTCATACAAATTAGTCTCAGTACATGTTTGCATAAAACATATCACACATATGTAGAGATTAAACAGGCACATAGGTGATACCAAGTCAGAGATTTCACATACATGGGGAATACATGACACAAAATTTACACATAAACACGTCACACATATACAGAGTTCATACAGTAAAAACATAATAGACCACGTACATAGCCCGGTTAGAACCGACCTACTCTGATAACACTAAATGTAACACCCTAATTATCTAATGCTTATATTATTATGAGACGATAAGATTTCAAAACGTTTGGTAAAATAAGTCGGGTTTTCTTTTCAAAACGAATTCTTTTGATGAGTATTTAAAAATATTTCTCCCGATAAAATAACTAAGTTTATAAATAAGTTCATAAATAACATGACATGTATGTGAATCCTTTTTATGAAAAATTCAAATTTCTAAACTCCATTTATTTATACGGGTCAAAACCTTACACAATTATTATATAATGTCACAAGTTGATTTAAAATACCTTTACAAAACTTAATACAATACATTTATACTTTATTACAATTACACTTCCAAATCTCAATACAATTAACCATCTTCATACTCCCAGCCAGTTAACTGAAAAAAGTAAATGAAAATAAATTAGATAAAAATATCAGTGAGTGTTCCCACACACACGCACCCGACAGTTAACAAGCAAGACATGCAAAGGAGGCAAGTATTCTTGCAGCAGGTATAATAAAACTATAAAACAACTCGAGTCATTTAGCACATAGGGCAAACCACATTAAATCAGCAGCAAGCAACGTTTCATTCATACAAGTACAAGGTCAATTCCATTTCAAAGGCACATAACTCAAGCACGAAGCCAAGTCAATCTTAACAACGAATGCTAATTGGTTAACGGTCCTACATGGGCAACCAACAAATGCGAACCTAACATCTACTCCGTCGAAATCTTCAGGATCATTTTCACTCTGGGTGAGCAGATGAGAGTGCCCTCAACATCCAGAGATACACACTGAGTCTTGTCAGGGTGATCCAGTGTATAAATGGGATGCCCCAGCAGTGCCCTACCATTACATAAGACCCCCTACTAGCAACTACTCTCAAGGTCGAGCAGAGCTCCTTAAGGCCCTCTCCAAATTGTTCCCCATGAAATCGTTTGCTCACCACCCAAAAGAAACTACATAAATAATGCATGGCAACCATCCTATGTATCAATCCAATCTAGAGATTAAACCGTAATCACAACTAATCAAATTGGCTACCAGCCTATGTGTCAATCTTGAGGTACAACTACGTCAGTAAGTCAACGAGGTTCCCTCCAATCCAACACAGTCCAAACAAACAATCCAAATGGAAAAACTAAGAGGGACTAAGCTAGAAAACAACATATCATTTTCTCATAATTTCAGCTTAATTCAAATACAACAATTGCTACAGCGCAGTCCAACAACCAATCTATCAAAGGTATAAGCAGAGCATCATCAAATTATAAATAATACATGTTTGAACATACACCAGTCACAAGATCATCAATTATATTCACACGTGAATTCAATCAGGTACCATTAAGAATACACATACTCATACTATTCATCTTGTTTCATTGCTCTTACAATGAACATGCCCACAGACTCACATAATAACATATAATCACAATCACACCATTGCTCATACAATGAGGACAGCACAAAACACATAAGGACAAGTTCGAGGTTACAGGGTACCACAAACAAAAGAAACACTCACCTTAATAAATCCAGCAATTATTTCAATCATTCTTTTCCTCCGATTATAACTCCAAGTAGTCCAATAACTGCTACACAGCTCACGTTCCACGATCAATACTCTCTGTTCTAGCCGGAAGTCACAGCCGAGTGCTCGTAGACGGCCAAACATCACAGATAACCACAACCAATCAAACAACAATAATCAATTATCAAACATAAATCCCTTAAAACAAATTAAATTTATAATTTATAGCGTATTTAAAATCAGGTTCATCCGAAGGCATATTGCTCACCTGAAAAATGCATAGGAGGAAAAATGTCAATTTTTGAAGTGTCTCGGCTCGCAATTCTGACTTGACGGGGTGGAAGAATGTTTTTCGATGAGTCCAACGCAAGTCTCCGTTCGTCACTACGATCCTTGGAGTGTTCGGAAATGAGACTCAAAGTAGCGGCTCCAGGCAAACAGGCAATTCGTCAACTTTGACGTAACGAGAAAAAGACTAGTGCTTCTCGAAGGTTTCAACGTGAGAAATCCGAAAAGAATGTCTGTTTTCCTAACTGGTGGCCGTGGTGGCTGGAAAACGCAAAATACAGTCTGCCCAAGGGAAATATTCGGTGCGGTTTCAGTCTCGAATCGCCAAAATTAGGCCATAAATGGATTCAGTGGGTGATTTTGTACAAGAATATGAATTTTTTGTGGCCTAATGAGAGAGGAATCGAAGAGAGTGAAATTGAGATGAAGAGGGAATACGGCAGTGGAGGAGTGTGTGTTCTGCGAATAAGAAGAAGACGAGCAGTGTTTTTGTTTCCAAAACACAGGTGGGTGTGTACATGAAAATGGGGTGCTACTAGCAAATATTGTTTTTTTTTTAACAGCATGGAATGACAACGTGAACCATGTTCTGGTCCACATCTTTACATTTTTTTTAAACAATTCTCTCTCTCTTTTTTTTTTTTTGACGAGTTAAACAATTCTCTCTTAAAAAAACATTCATATACTCTTTTATAATTCTAAACTCATTTCTACACCCTTTTAAAATAAGATTACTATTCCAAAATATTTTATAATAATTTTAAGTCTAATATTTATAAAAATAAAACTAATAAAATATTAATATATCATTAAAATGTGCAAATTACTAAAACAAGTACACACAAAATTTTCACAAAATTGCTAATATATGTACACATGTATACACATATGTTAATAGTAAAATTGGGGTGTTACAGTTATACCCCCGAAAAGAAATTTTGTCCTCAAAATTTGTGTAAATCGCAAAGACAAAATAAAAGGGTTACTCCGAATAGTTTAGTAGTGTAGAAGGATGATCAAAACTTTATCGTGATTTTGAAAAAAGAGAATGCAAGCCACAATTGTAAGAAAAAGGATTCAACAAGTCAACAAGAGACAAATCTTCTCAAAGGAATAAATAACAAACATTGTCTTAGAAACGAGAAATGAATTTTCAAAAAAGAAACTTGCTCGACTTTACTTTACGTGAAAGTACAATGGAGAATTTTCAAATAGAAGATAATGAATATTCAACGTGTCAGAATAGTATTCAATATATTCCTGAGTATAAGAATGTGTTGGCCTAATACATGCTTACAAACGGAACTCTACCGAAGTTTCTTCTTCCACGTGAATTCTATAAGCATTGCAACTCAAGAAAAAAAAGTCATGACAAACTTTCAAGCGAAGGACAATCAGGTTAAAGATTAAAATATATTTTCTTCTACTCGAATGCCTAATGTAATCGTGAGTACAAGGGTACTAGAAAGGAACTCCAAATACAAGGAATAAGAAACTACAATGTCAATTATATAACAGTGTTGAAACTGAGACAGCCACAATTTTTCAGATAAGCTTTTTTTTTTTTTTTTTTTAAATCTTGACAGCCTTCCCATGCAAAACTCCTGAAGAAGAACTAAGAAAAGATCACGAGAGAAACTTTTGGGTCTTACATCCCATAAAATTCCTCTAAGCCAGCGGTTGTTATAAAATTAACCAGTGAGCGTATATCGTAACTTAAAATCTCATGAAATCTTAGACTAAACTATTTTATTCTAACGAACATATTATATAAGCAACGCATACAATTCAACTTGATGCAGATAATACACTATTACGAGTCTAGACAACCTAGAGATCACGCTAGTACAAAGCTAACACAATACTTGACAGACCTCAAGAATTTCAAGATCGCACATATACAGAGTAAGCACAACACGTATTAATCACGTATCCATGTAAAGTGTACACCACAAAGCATTGGGAACATATCAACATTCAAGTTTCTCATGACATACAACACAAACGAGTAAAATAAATTTGCATGGGGAATCATGCTACTCACAAAAGGATCTAGCAAAAGTTTAGCATAAACTAAACATTCTGAACATAGTCAGCACAAAGTTATACATTCCTGTAAGGTGTAGCTCATAGCATGGATAGCACACATTGCCCAATTAAGTAATCAAGTCATACAACTCATTCATACTATTTGAAACATCACATAAGACCAAATGGCATAAACATGATCATATACAAGTGTCAATTTGAAATACCAGTACTAAGATCAAATATGCCACAGTGAAGAATATTACACAAGACTCGCTATTGAACCAAAAATACAAGTGAATAACCTGTAAAAAAAAAAAATCCAATAACAGCTCATACAAATTAGTCTCAGTACATGTTTGCATAAAACGGATCACACATATGTAGAGATTAAACATGCACATAGGTGATACCAAGTCGGAGATTTCACATACATGGGGAATACATGACACAAAATTTACAAATAAACACGTCACACATATACAGAGTCCGCACAGTAAAAACATAATAGACCACGTACATAGCCCGGTTAGAACCGACCTGCTATGATACCACTAAATGTAACACCCAAATTATCTAATGCTTATATTAGTATGAGATGATAAGATTTCAAAACGTTTGGTAAAATAAGTCGGGTTTTCTTTTCAAAACGAATTCTTTTGATGAGTAATTAAAAATATTTCTCCCGATAAAATAACTAAGTTTATAAATCAGTTCATAAATAACACGACATGTATGAGAATCATTTTTGTGATAAATTCAAATTTCTAAACTCCATTTATTTATACGGGTCAAAACCTTACACAATTATTATACAATGTCACAAGAAACACCTTTACAAAACTTAATACAATACATTTATACTTTATTACAATTACACTTCCAAATCTCAATACAATTAACCATCTTCATACTCCCAGCCAGTTAACTGAAAAAACTAAATGGAAAGGAATGAGATAAAAATCTCAGCGAGTGTTCCCACACACACGCACCCGATAGTTAACAAGCAATGCATGTGTAACACCCTAACTCTAATTAGGGGATTACTTACTAATAAAGATTGAAAACTTCACCTGGAAAATTTTCTCAAATATAACAACCTTAAGATATAAATAAAACCTTGTTTAAAAGACCTGTCTGACTTGGAAAGAAATATTTCAAAGACCCAAACATGACACCTATATCTATCAGAGTTTCAAAAGCGGAATAACTTTATTATTTACATCTCTTTTTATAAAATGACCACAAGATAAAACAAATATAACCTATACATTATTTTCTAATTGCAAAGGACTCAACCTAGAGATAAGGACTCTGACTCGTGATCTGGTGACTCAATGTCTTGCCGAGGGCGAGACCGAACACGCTTCGTGCTCTAAACCTCCTCCATCAAGTGTACCTGAAAACAAAGCCCCAACGGTGAGTTTATAAAACTCAGTAACATAGACTTAGAAGAAAAATGCTTTTACCGTTGTTTCCAGCCATACGCGTGTGCTACGTATGGAAAATCCTCCCTGACAACATATACTTAACATATAATAATACTATGGCCTAATCTTAACATCATCTTCAGTCATTCAGTCAACCTCAAACACAACTTGCTTCAAGAGCATTCATTTGCAAGGTAACATAATTCATACACATAACATACAATCACATAATTCATACAAGTTTTTGATTTTGAATGTACCCCCTTGGACCTAAACTCATTTGCAACTGAGCAATGATTCGATTTATGATGATTGACCAAGGGAGTCCCCGTCGGAATACGCTTGTAAGGATTCACAACCGACGGACCGGCCGCCTAGGTGCACCTTCGTACGAACCAATATTCCATATACAATCAAATCAAACATAATGGGCCTCTTTGTAAGTCTTTTATCGCAACACCCGGGTTACTGGACTTTACTGTCCAGCCCAGTGGCTTACCCCACTGGTGAGCCCGCCATGCCACATCACGTAATTGTGTTCTTTATCGCACCCGGGTTACTGAACTTTATTGTCCAGCCCAGTGGCTTACCCCATTGGTGAGCCCGCCATGCCACATCACGTAATTGTGTTCTTTATCGCACCCGGGTTACTGAACTTTATTGTCCAGCCCAGTGGCTTACCCCACTGGTGAGCCCACCATGCTAAGTCACCCATTAGTGCCTATGCAAATCAGACAATTCCAAACACGTAATTCGTAATACATGACATCAAACCTTATTCGTCATTTCCTTTTTTTTTTTGAATACAAGTCTATTAATATAGCCCTGACCTCAATTTTAGTATTAAACCTCTTTCTTTTTAAGCCATTGCGTAAGCAATACATCATAAAAGCGTAAAGAAGAAAGAAAATAAAATAAAATCTGTCCAGGGGAGCACGGCCTAGCCGTGCCAGGAGGCACGATCGTGCTCCTCCAATTCCCTATTTTCCTTCACAAACAGAACAAAACACGGCCAGGCCGTGCTTCCTGGCACGACCGTGGTGGCCTGTCAGTCCAAAAATCCTGCATTTCTAACTTTGTTCCTCATTCTAAATCCTTTCCAAACCAATCCTAACACCAACGGAATAGTTTCAAGACAAAATTACATATAATTGCACCATGAATCAAAGGCACAACAAGGGACCAAACTAATAGAACTTTTAACATGTTATTTCACAAATTTAGGAATCAAACTCTTCTAGGTTCAACAGCAACATCAACAATAATCCTCACACCTAGGACAACACTCACAAGATTAAATTCATCATATGTCATTCATTGCACCTAAAATAAGTGTCTTGGAGCCCAAACTCATACAAATAGGCTAGCTCGGGTGTCGAGCCATTTCAGAATCGAATTCATACATTTTAGCAAACATAGCAATCACAGAAATAATCCGAGTGAGGCTCGATGGAGCTCACAATGTAACAAACATCGACATTGGTTTAGGGGGTTTGGGGCAAATTGGCCCAACCCTATTTCAGTCAAACCCCATACAAGACCATTCAGTATGACTAATAAGCTAATTATTGAACTAATAAAATTAATAATAAAACCTAGCACACTCTAAGGGAGGTTTTGGGGGAAGTCTATGTTACCTGAGCAATCCCTAGTTAGGGATTTCAATTCCAAAAATCCCTATTCTTCTTCTTTCAAAGTTCTAAGCTCAGATTCATCACCCTCTTCACTTGGAATCCATATGCATGTCTTCTTCTTGTTGCTCCAAAGCTTACCTCCATTAAAGCACATCCTTGAGCTTCCAACTTCTTCAATCGAAACCCAAGCAAGTATGAAACTATCTTCACCATCATTTTCGAGCTCCACACTCTCTGAATCTCTCACTCGGCCTCTCTCTCTCGGCCCAACTCTCTCTCTCACGCGATCTCTCCCTCTCTCACGGTCGTGAACAGTGGCGCGGCCACCTCCACACACAGCCGCGCCACCACCAGCAGCCACCAACCACAACCCTTCATCCTTCTCCTCCATCGATCGTGAGCTTCCTTCTTCTTCTCTCTTCTTCTTTCTCTTTTCTTCTTCTTTCTTTCTCTTCCTTCTCTTTTCTCTTTCTTTCTTCTTTCTTTCTTCTTTTTTGGGGCGAGTCACGATGGAGGGAGTATATTAGGGTATGAAGGGGCTCTAGCGTAGGTTTAAGTGACTTGTGGTGTATGGTGGTCTCTTGTTTCTAAATTAATTAAAAACTTTGCAAACAAGTCCCTATCAACCTCTTATTCTAATCTTTGATTTCTAATACCCTCTTGAGCAATTTTAATTAAGTAAAACTACTCCTAATTACTTAGTCCCATAATTCCTATATTATTGGGTAAAATTACTATTTTACCCCTTTAATTCCTAATTGGTTTAAAACTACTAAATTATGGCTAATGAACTATACTTAGTCCTGAGGAATTAATTCCTCTTTTCACCTAGGTTCTCTAATAAGTAGGCCTAAGGGTTGTTGGGATGTTACAGCATGCAAAGGAGGCAAGTATTCATGCAGCAGGCATAATAAAACTATAAAACAACTCTAGTATTTAGCACATAGGGCAAACCACATTAAATCATCAGCAACCAATGTTTCGTTCATACAAGTACAAGGTCAATTCCATTTCAAAAGCGCATAACTCAAGCAGGAAGCCAAGTCAATCTTAACAACGAATGCTAATTGGTTAACGGTCCTACATGGGCAACCACCAAATGCGAACCTAACATCTACTCCGTCGAAACCTTTAGGATCCTTTTCACTCTGGGTGAGCAGATGAGAGTGCCTTCAACATCCAGAGATACACTCTGAGTCTAGTCGGGGTGATCCAGTGTATAAATGGGACACCCCAGCAGTGCCCTGCCATTACGTAAGACCCCCTACTAGCAACTACTCTCAAGGCCGAGCAGAGCTCCTCAAGGCCCTCTCCGAACTATTCCCCATGAAATCGTTTGCTCACCACCCAAAAGACACTACATAAATAATGCATGGCAATCAGCCTATGTATCAATCCAATCTAGAGATTAAATCGTAATCACAACCAATCACATTGGCAACCGGCCTATGTGTCAATCTTGAGGTACCACTACGTCAGTACGTCGATGAGGTTCCCTCCAATCCAAACAAACAATCCAAATGGAAAAACTAAGTGGGACTAAGCTAGAAAACAACATATCATTTTCTCATAATTTCTGCATAATTCAAATACAACAATTGTTGTAGCTTAGTGCTGCATCATCTAGTCCAACAAGCAATCCATCAAAGATGTAAGCAGAGCATCATCAAATTATAAATAATATATTTTTGAACATACACCAACCACAAGATCATCAATTATATTCACACGTGAATTCTGTCAGGTACCATCAGGAATACACATACTCATGCTATTCATCTTGTTTCATTGCTCCTACAATGAACATGCACACAGACTCACATAATAACATATAATCACAATCACACCATTGCTCATACAATGTGGACAACACAAAACACATAAGGACAAGTTCGGGGTCACAGGGTACCACAAATAAAAGAAACACTCACCTTAATAAATCCAGCAATTATTTCAATCATTCTTTTCCTCCGATTATGACTCCAAGTAGTCCAATAACTGCTACACAGCTCACGTTCTGCGATCTCTACTCTCCGTTCTAGCCGAAAGTCACAGCCGAGTGCTCGTCGACGTCCAAACATCACAGATAACCACAACCAATCCGACAACAATAATCAACTATCAAACATAAATGCCTTAAAACAAATTAAATATATAATTTATAGCGTATTTAAAATCAGGTTCATCCGAAGGCTGATTGCTCACTTGAAAAATGCATAGGAGGAAAAATGTCAATTTTTGAAGTGTCTCGGTTTGCAATTCTGACTTGATGGGGTGGAAGAATGTTTTTCGATGAGTCCAACGCAAGTCTCTGTTCGTCACTATGATCCTCGGAGTGTCCGAAAATGAGAGCCGAAGTAGCAGCTCCGGGCAAAACAAGCACTTCGTCAACTTTGACGTAACGAAAAAAAGACTGGTGTTCTCGAAGGTTTCGACGTGAGGAATCCAAAAACGATGTCCGTTTTGCCAACCGGTGGCTGTGGTGGCTGGAAAACGCGAAATACAGTCCGCCCAAGGGAAAAATACGTCGCGGTTTCAGTTTCGAATCGCCGAAATAAGGCCATAAATGGATTCAGTGGGTGATTTTGTTTAGGAATATGAATTTTTCAAAATTTTTTGTGGCCTAATGAGAGAGGAATCGAAGAGAGAGAATTGAGAGGAAGAGGGAATACTTGGGCGGAGGAGTGTGTGTTTGCGAAGAAGAAGAAGAAGATGAGCAGTGTTTTTGTTTTTAAAACACAGGGGGTGCGTGCATGAAAATGGGGTGCTGCTAGCAAATATTGTTTTTTTTTAATAAACTGCATGGAATGACAACGTGAACCAAGTTCTGGTCGACACCATTTTAAAATAAGACAACTATTCCAAAATATTTTATAATAATTTTAAGGCTAATATTTATAAAAATAAAACTAATAAAATATTAATATATCATTAACATGTGCAAATTAGTAAAACAAGCACACACAATATTATCATAAAATTGCTAATATATGTACACATGTATACACATATGTTAATAATAAAATTGTGGTGTTACACTAGCCACCTAAAGCATCCGATCCAAAGAAGGCAACCGATTCCAATGAGGTATCTGATCCAAAGGAGGTAGCCGATCTAGCAGAGGCAGCCGTTCTAGAAAAAGCAGCCGATCTAACCGCCTCATCTGCTTAACTTTCTTTTTAATGCTTTCAGTTTGTTTTCTTTTCTAGCTAGACAGCCAGCTTGTGGCTATTCTTTTGAACAAGTTTGCCAAATAGTAGGGTAGTAATGCTTCAAGTATTTTCCATTTATGCTTTTACTCAATTCTTCGCCTTGCATGTTTACTAGTCGATAAGCACTCCTCGCAAACGTTTAGCTAACAATAAATGAGCCTTCCCAATTTGGCGACCATTTCCCAAACTTGGGATCCTTCACCCCTATTGGTAAAATAGTTTTCCAAACCAGGTCGCCTTCAACAAACATTTTCAACTTAACATATTTTTTGTAGGCATTGGCCATTCTACGCTTGCTTGCCTCGATATTTTCTAAAGCCATCAACCGATCTTCATCCAACTGATCCAATTCGATGAACATAGCTTGTTGATATTCTTCCAAAATCAGGGAATTATGCTTTGCCACTCTTAATGAAGTAACATTAATCTCTGAGGGTAAAACTACATCCTAGCCGTTTGTCAGCCGATATGGGGTTGGTCCATTGGTAGTGGACTTAGAATTCCTAATGGCCCACAAGACTTCATTAAGAGTTTGGTGCCACTTCCTAGTTTTGGTGTCCAAATTCTACTTGATTAAATCAACAATGACCTTGTTGGTTGCTTCGGCTTGTCCATTGGCCTGCGCGTAATATGGGGTTGAATGAATCAACTTGATCCAAAATTGATGAGCAAAGGCAACCGCTTTTTCTCCTGTAAACATGGTTTCTTGATCCATAGTGATGGTTTCTGGAATCCCAAACCTATAGATAATTTGGTGCTGGATGAATCAGATGACATTGTCTTGCTGCACTCTGGCCATCAGCTGGGCCTCAACCCATTTGGTGAAATAATCGGTTGCTACAATAACGAAATTATGTCCTTTGGAGGATTGTAGGTGGATCTTACCGATTAGATCCATAGCCCATCCCCTGAATGGCCAAGGTTTTACTACTGGATGCAACAATTCGACAGGCACTCTCTGGCTTGGGCCATGCAGCTGACACTCCTTGTATCCCTTAGTATATTGAAAGAAATCGGTTGTAATGGTAGCCCAATAATATCCATGGCAATAAACCATCCACCTCGTGACTGGCCTAGCCCAATGTGAACCGCACATGCCCTCATGAATCTCACCCATGACCCTTAGGGCTTCACTCTTGTCTATGCACTTCAACAGCACCCCATTCATACTTCTTTTATATAATTCATCATCGATAAGCACATACCTTAAAGCCCTTTTCTTAACTTTGGGATCAGTGCATCCAGAGGGATTTTGCAGATACTCAATCAGCTCTTTCCTCCATGAATCGATATGGTCCATGGCCATTACCTCGGCTGGTAGTTCATCATAGTCCAAAGTCAAGAAAGAGCCTCTGTATCCAGAGGCTTCTTGGGCTAGATCATTAGCCCCAATATTGATTCCTCTTGGAATGTATGACACCTTCACATCTATAAAACAACGCAGCAACCTGCTAGCTGTTTTATAACAAGCCAACAGATTTGGGTTGTTGCATTTATACTCCTTTGTTAACTATTTTATCACAAACTGAGAATCCCCCTTTACATGAACATAATCGGCTTTTATAGTAGTCAAAAGCCTTAAACCTATGATTAAGGCGTCATACTCGGCTTGGTTATTGGTTAAATCTGGGTCTAACCGATACAAAAACCTCAACACCTTCCCATCTGGGTTAGTGATTGTCACTCCGGCTCCAACTCCATTCTGGGTTTTGGACCTATCAAAAGTTAGAACCAAAGGCAATAGGTCTATGCAAGTGATTGGGGATACCCAAGGGGTCTTCCACCTCTACACAGGGATGCTCTACTAAGAAGTCGGCTAATGCCTAACCCGTAATAGCCCTAAGTGGGATGTATTTTATAGCGAAGGCAGTGAACTTAATGGCCCACTTCATTAGCCGATCTTGTAAGACAGACCTATTAAGCAAGTATCTAACAATGTCAATTTTGCACAAAACCAGTACTTCATGTGGCATCAAATAATATTCAAGTTTTGTACAAGCATGAAACAATGGCAAACAAAATTTTTCTATAGGAGTATATCTAGTTTCAGCATCATTAAGCATTCGGCTAAATTAGTATATTGCCCTCTCAGTCCCATGTTCAACATCCTACGCTAATAGGCAGCCGATAGACTCTTCAGCAGCTGCAATGTAAAGTTTCAAGGGCTTTCCTAGCATAGGAGGTACCAAAACAGGTGGACTAGCTAAGGCATTTTTTATTTGGTCAAAGGCCTCTTACTATTCAGGATCCCACATCAAATCCTCTGCATTCTTGAGCTTCAAAAAAGGGGAAAAAGCCTTCACTTTCCCAGCCAAATTAGCTATGAACCACCTTATGAAGTTAATCTTGCTCAATAAGCTTTGCAGCTCCTTCTTATTCTTGGGTGCTCTAGCCTCTATCACTGTCTTGGCCTTGTTCTAGTCTATCTCAATAACTTTCTGATGTACTAAGAAACTAAGGAAGTTGCCAGCCGATACACCAAACTTGCACTTAGCATGATTCATCTTCAAGTTATGAACCCTCATCCTTTGTAGGGCTTATTCCAGATCGGCTAAATGGGCCTTGAAGTCCTTAGACTTCACCACGACATCATCTATGTAGACTTCCATACTCTTGCCGATTAAATCATGGAAGATAGCATTCATAGCTCTCTAATACGTGGCCCTAGCATTCTTCAGGCCAAATGGTATTACCAACCATTCATAAATTCTCAATGCTTCTGGGCACCTGAAGGCAGTCTTATGCGTATCCTCCTCGGCTACAAATATCTGGTTATAACCAGAGTACCCATCCATAAAGGTTAGGATCCCATGGGTGGCAGCAACATTGACTAACATGTCTGTCACCGGCATCACATATTCATCCTTTAGAGTGGCTAAATTCAAATCTCTATAATTAATGCAAACTCGAATTTTTCAATTCTTCTTCATGACAGACACTATGTTTGCCAACCAATCCACATACCTAGTTGTTCTGATGAAGCCAACTTTTAGCAAGCGTTCAATTTCTGCCTTGATCTGCAATAACAGCTGAGGATTATATCTTCTAGGCATATGTTTGTGTGGCTTAAAACCTTCCTTAATCGGTAACCTATGCTCCACTGACTGACGATCTAGTCCAGTTATCTCATTGTAGTCCCAAGCAAAACAGTCCCTATATTTTCTAAAAGGGCTACAATATCCCTTTTGTCCTCTTCTTTTAGAAGCCTGCTAACTTGCGTCAACTGAGGCTCCTCCGATATCACTAAATTGATGTCTTCCAAGGGATCCTGAGATTCAAAGCTCGACAGAGTCCTTTGGATGGATGATTCGAACTCTATCGGTAACTCAATCGTCTCCATTGCTGAAGCATGGTCATTGTCTCAGTGACTTTCCATTTGCATGGAGTCGACTACTTTGGATTCAACCCTAAAGGCTTCTAACCGATTCCATAAGCTTTGCATCACCTGGGTGTCTTCAATCATTAACCTTCTCCATGATTAGCTGTGGCTCGGCTAGTTGCTTGATTTCAGACCCTTGGGGAGTCAAGTTGCAAGACTCCCATGAACCTATTGCGGCTCAGGAAAGTACAACAGATCGTAACTCGTAATAAAGTGGAGTATAATTAGGACTCCGAATGTCGAACCCACAGGGAATGCACAAGTACCAGCGTAATAAAGATCCTTAATTCTTTAAACGAACAGAATAATTGGGTTGGAATTGAATAGAAAACTATGCGGAATGAAAATAATACTTTAAACTAAGATGATTAAAGCAAGATCAAATAAGAGAAACATAGGGGAACCGAGTTCACTAATACTAGCTCTTGAATCTATTTCCTTGCTCTTATGAATTGTATTTCCTCATTGAATGCCAACCACTTACTTTAAATTACTAAGGGCTATCCTCGCGTACAATAGCCTTCCTCCTAACTAATTACTCCATTTGGTCCAGGAAGGTAACTAAGGGGAAGAGCATTAAGAGCAGGCAAGTTTGTTAATTTAATAACTGATTACAAACAAGCAATAACCTATCCGGCGTATACCGCGAGCTCTGTGATCATAGAGTTCCACTAATTAATTATGATCCTGTTACCATAATTAACTAATTTTATAAGGGTTAGCTACTCCCTATGAAATTAAGCACACTAGAATCAACACATTCATAAAGATAATAAGGAATTCAAAATAACAATTAAATAGATATCAAGAACATCATAAAAGATCCTCCATCACTTCCAGTGATGGAATTAGCTACTTATAATGTTATGCAACAAAAGAAAGTAAAACAAATCCAAACTCCTAAAAGACATGAGTTAAAGAACCGGGACACCAATTCGGTATGACGACAATCATCTCGTGTGTTCCTCACGTCTCCACGGATTCCAGCAACAATTCTGAATTGATGGGAAGCTCCAATGATCCAAAACTTACTCCAATCGTATGGTGTTTGTGAATGATTCTCAACAAAGGGGCTCTTGATTTGGGAATTCGTCAAAAGGTCTTTGTAACATGTTAAGAGCCTCTATTTATAGACTAGGCTACGAATTAGGTTATCTGGCTTCAAATCTGCACTGATCAGGGATGGGGTACGGCCGTACCGCATATATACACGGTCGTACCGAGCTTCGTTGATGACGCTGGACTATACCCATGCGTGCTGTTGCCCCGACATCACTTGTGTACGGCCGTACTGCCTTAGGCATGGCCGTAATGGACTATTTTATCGGTGTCAGGTGGTACAGACTAAGGGGAAATGCCCCTACTGAGGTTCTTCACTGGGTACGGCCGTACCACTTGTCCAGTAGTGCTAAAACTCTCCAAAACTAGCCAGTTTTTGGTCCTTTTTCGTATCTTTTGCTCCGAGTGGTGTCTTCATGATAATTCTGCATAATAAGACATAAATGAGTACCTTTGTACATTAATTAGTGCAAAATAATATAATTAGATACTAAAAATGTCCTATAAATATTGACAAATTGGTGTGTTAACACATCCCCACACTTGAGCTTTGCTTGTCCTCAAGCAAACTATTTGGGTAACTATAGTAAGAAAAACTATTTCTACTGAATAGGGGCAGAAAAATAAGTGAGACAACAATATGAAATCATAAACATGTCAGTAAATAAAATGCCCAATTAGAGGTGTAAGTTCACGTAAGCTAGCAATCTGCGATTTTCAAGTCACACTTTCGCCATTCTCAAAGTGTTTGTAGGTATAGTCATTAACACTCAGATTTTTCAAATGAAATGGCATTACCATATGCTTGTACATTGACTAAAAACTCTACTATTAGAATTTATCAGACATGCAAAAGAGGAATAAGGGTCTTTCATTGGTTGTAATGGGGCCAAGGTAATAATGTTTGGTATGATAAAACAAATAAAATGGTCATGCAAAGGGTCAGAAACAAATCAACCAAAATAAGCAACCTAATTCTTTTTCACTTTCAAGAGCAGGCAAGAATCGCATTTTTTCAATCAATATTATTTTTTTTTGTAAATTATGAAGGCATGAGCATGATCACAAATTTTTTTCTTTTTCTTTTCTTTTTCGATGCTCTTTCTTTTCTTTTTTTTCTTTTTCCTTTCCTCCTTTCATGCATTTATGCAGCAGTTAATCATTTGTAAGAACTAGGAGGGGAATAAATTTTTAAGCCTTCTCTTTTGTAAACATATAAAAAGGATTTTACAACATTATTCTTTTGATTTTTCCACTAATTGCTCTCAAATAAACTTTTTCGAGGTTGCCTTCACAGAAAATAATCAATAGTAACAAGAAGGATACCAAAGAAATTAAACATAATACTTTTTGGGCACAAAAGTTGGTAACTAGTGGGATAATGCATTCAAAATGGTAGTGGCCTGAATAATTCCTAAAAATTGCCCTTTCCAAATTCAAATGCAAATAAATTCATATTCGCTTCGTCATGGTCTCATCACAAGTTCTAGAATGTACATTCCAAGAAAAATATCATTCAACAAGGAAAAGAGGTAAAAGCATGATGTGGCCTCTTATTTTCGGCTCAAAACTCACATTTAATAGCTTACACAAAAAGTCAAACTCACAGAACTTCAATGCTAATTTTTAGCAAATTCTAATACTAGCAACGAATTGATTCAATCAAAAGTTGCCATAAAGAAAAAAAAAATTGTATAGCCCCTAAATCAACAAAAATTTAAAGTTCTTCTATAATTATAAGCAGTTATAAGCACAGCCATGTAATAAGCATAATGTAAAACTCCCTCCCCACACTTATTTCTAGCAGTGTCCCCACTGCGACTATTTTAAAACAAGCACAAAAAGATAAAATAAAAGAGAAATAAGTGTTATAAAGGAACGTGAAAAGAGACTCCCCTCTGAAAAATATCACAAGCAAATTGATGGGGATATTGATGTTCATATGTCATCATCTTCAGCTTCCTAGAGTGCCTCAGAGATGATAGACAAACTGTAAAAGTAAAAGAATTAAAATTACTAAAAGTAAATGATAAATACTAAGTAAAGGTCTACAGGTTGCCTCCTGTAAAGCACTTATTTAACGTCACGAGCCTGACATGTTGCTTCAAGTGGTTAGTAATTCTGTGAGATTTTGGATGTGTCCCTAGGTGTTCCTGCAACATAGATTTTTGCTCACTATCTGTTCACCTTGAAAGTTGACCCATCTTTAGCAACCACTTCTATTGTTCCATATGGAAAGACTTATATTACTTCATAGGGACTTGACCAATGGGATTTGAGTTTCCCTGTAAATAGTCGAAGTCGAGAGTTGTAGATTAATACTTTGTCTCCAATTTGAAAGTTTCTCTTTTGGATGCATTGATCGTGCAGCTTCTTAGTACGCTCCTTGTACAATTTTGCATTTTCATAAGCTTCCAATCGAAATTCATCCATCTCATTTATCTATAATAAACGATGCTCACCTGCCATCTGCATATCAAAATTTAGAAATTTGGTAGCCCAATAAGCCTTGTGCTCTAATTCGACAGGAAGGTGACAAGCTTTTCCAAACACTAGCCTATAAGGTGACATTCCTATAGGTGTTTTGAAAGCAGTTCTGTATGACCACAGAGCATCATCTAGTTTGAAAGACCAGTCTTTTCTTGACACACTAACAATTTTTTCTAGGATTTTCTTAAGTTCCCTGTTAGAGATTTCTACTTGGCCACTGGTCTGGAGATGATAAGGTGTGGCCACTCTATGGTTGACTCCATATTTAGCTAAGAGGTTGTCAAATTGTTTATTGCAAAAATGACTTCCGCCATCACTGATTATTGCTCTAGGAGTTCCAAATCTAGTGAAAATATTCTTTTTCAAAAACCTTACTACCATTCGGGCATCGTTAGTTGGTAATGCTACTGCTTCTACCCATTTGGAGACATAATCTACTGCCACTAAAATATACATGTTGTTATTAGACTTAGGAAAAGGTCCCGTGAAATCAATGCCCTAAACATAAAAAAGTTCACAATACAGAATAGTATTTAGAGGCATTTCTTGTTTTCTAGAGATATTTCCGCTTCTTTGGCAGGGGTCACAAGCCTTGACAAATTTATAAGCATTTTTAAACAAGGTAAACCAGAAAAAACCGCATTATAAGATTTTCTGAGCTGTACGTGTGGGTCCATAATGGCCTTCTACTTCCCTAGAGTGACAGTGTTCTAATATAGATTGGTATTCTATTTCTGGGACGCATCTTCTAATTATTCTGTCAGCACAAGTCTTAAATAAATAAGGTTCATCCCAAAAATAATGCTTAACATTAGAAAAGAATTTCTTATGCTGTGCATATGATAAATTGGGTGGAAGTACCTCACCGGCTAAAAAGTTAACATAGTCAGCATACCATGATGCCGAAGAAATAGCATATAGATGCTCTTCTGGAAATGTTTCTTGAATTTGCTCTTTATCAGGTGGTCTTACTGCTACATCTATCCTTGACAGGTGATCTACGATGACATTGTCCACGCCCTGCTTATCCTTAATTTTGATGTTGAATTCTTGCAGCAGTAGAATCCATCTAATTAGCCTTGGTTTTGCATCCTGTTTGGCAAGTAAATGTCTAATAGCAGAGTGGTCAATATAAATTATGATCTTAGACATCACCAGATAAGAACCAAATTTATCAACTGCAAATATGACAGCTATTAGCTCTTTTTCAGTAGTAGTGTAATTTCACTGTGCTTCGTCCAAAGTCCTACTAGCATAATAAATAGTATGAAAGATTTTGTCTTTCCTTTGTCCCAACACTGCACTAACTGCGACATCACTGGCATCACACATTAGTTCAAAAGGAATAGACTAGTCAGGTGCTATCACAACAGGAGCATTTATTAATATAGATTTTAAAGTTTCAAAAGCTTTTTGGCATGCTTCAGAGAATTCAAATGGTATATCTTTCACTAAGAGGTTAGAAAGAGGATTTGCAATTTGTGAAAAATCTTTTATAAATCTCCTTTAAAAGCCAGCATGTCCTAAGAAGCTCCTAACACCTCTAACTGAATTTGAAGGTGGTAATTTCGAAATAACGTCAATCTTTGCTGGGTCTACCTCAATGCCTTTTTGAGAAATTTTGAGTCCTAAGACTATACATTTTAAAATCATAAATTGACACTTTTCCCAATTCAGAACTAGATTTGTTTCTATGCATCGTTTTAGCACAAGTTCTAAATTATGCAGACAGACATCAAATGTGGATCCATAAACTGAAAAATCATCCATAAATATCTCAATGCAATTTTCTAAAATATCAGAAAAGATAGCCATTATGCATCTTTGAAATGTTGCAGGGGTATTGCATAAACCAAATGGCATTCTTCTATATGCAAACGTCCCATAAGGACATGTAAAAGTAGTCTTTTCTTGGTCTTCCTTAGCTATAGGAATTTGCATATAACCAGAATAACCATCTAAACATCAATAAAATTCATGACCAAATAATTTTTCAAGCATTTGGTCAATAAAAGGGAGAGGGAAGTGATCTTTCCTGGTGGCTTCATTTAGTTTCCTGTCGTCGATGCACATACGTCATCCGGTCACTTTTCTAACTGCAATTAATTATTTTTGCTCATTTTCCATAGCTGTGGTTCCTCCCTTTTTAGGAACTACCTGCACAGGACTCACCCAAAGGCTATCAGAAATAGGATAAATACTGTCAGCGTTAAGTAATTTAATAACTTCCTGCTTGACAACTTCTTTCAGATTTGGGTTAAGTCTTCGTTGAGGTTGCACTTTGGGTTTGTGATCAATCTCCATGTAAATCCTATGGGTACAAATTGTAGAACTTATCCCTTCTATGTCATGGATGCTCCATCCAAATGCTGCCTTGTTCTCCCGCAAGACTCTTAAAAGTTTTTCCACCATTAGACCTGTTAAAGAAGATGAAATGACAACTGGTAAGGATGATGGTGGGTGTAAAAATACATATTTAAGATTACGGGTAGCGGTTTTAATTCCAGCTCAGGTGGCTCTTCTAAAGATGATTTGACCGTAGTCTTTTTGGGGTTATCTAATTTCTCAAATCGCTGCACTACGTTCCATCGTCTTGGTTCCATGCCTGCCTCTAGAGCTAAAATTTCCTTTTTAATTTCCTCTTCATCAGTGATGACCTCTTTACTGCAAGTTAAATTTTTTTCTAAAAGGTCCGTAAGCAAGTGTACTTGCGAATCAGGAGACATCAGAAAAGTTTCTGTTAAAGTGCCAATAAAATTGCACGAGTGAGAATTTGGTGTTTTTAAGGAATCAAACACGCTGAAAACAGCTTCCTCATCGTTAAGCTGTAATGTAAGCTTTCCTTGGTGAACATCAATGATTGTTTTTCCTGTTGCTAAAAATGGTCTTCCCAAAAGAAGGGGTACTTCCTTGTCTTCTTCCATGTCTAGAACTACGAAGTCAGCTGGAAAAATAAATTTTTCTACCTTTACCAAGACATCATCAATTATCCCTTTTGGGTGCACTACGGACCTGTCTGCCAGCTGTAATTGAAGTCTTGTGGGTCTGACTTCTTTTAAACCAGGTCGTTGAAAAATAGATAAAGGCATTAGATTTATACTGGATCCTAAATCACAAAAAGCTTTTTCAAAATAAGAATTTCCAATTGTGCATGGTATTGTAAAACTCCCTGGATCTTGCATTTTAGGAGGTAGCTTTTTCAAGATTATGGCTGAGTACTCCTCGCTTAACCGAATAGTGGATAACTCCTCTAGCTTTTTCTTGTTGGCAAGGATATCCTTCAAGAATTTAGCATATTTAGGCATCTGAGAAATAGCTTCCACGAATGGTATGTTGATAGTTAGCTGCTTCAGGACTTCTAAAAATTTTGCAAATTGAGGGTCCTGCAAGTCGTTCTTCAGTCTCTGTGGGAATGGCACAACATGGGTTTTGTTAGGTGGATTGACAGGTACTGTTGACTGTTCTTTCTCAGGCTCCTTGTTTCTTGTCTCTCTTTCTTCGGTAGTGATAAGTGATTTTTCTTGGGGCTGAGTGGATATGACATTTTCCTTACTCTTCTCAGATGGCCCCGTGGGTACTGTCCCTCCTCTTGTAGTTATTAGATTAGATTGCACTTCTTGGCTATATGTTTTCTCTTCTTTCTTGGCTAAATGGTTTATCAAGAGAGCTAATTGATCTGCTAATTGCTTCTGTCTTTCCGCATCTGTTGATACCAATTTTTCCAGATGCTTAAACCTTTCGTCAAGTGCCTTCATGTATCCATGAACTAATGCAGGGTGGCCTGGATATGGATTCCTTCCAGGTTGAGCCTGTAAAAATGAGCCTTGGTTTCTCCACACCGGATTGTTATTATTTGAGCAGTGATTACCATGTTTCTCGGTGCCTATAAAATTAACCTTCGCAACTTCATTCCTAATTGTTGAAGACTTCCTTGAAGTTCTGATATGAGCATGAGATTCTAACAAGGCTTCAAATTTTTCAATGAGTGCATCTACCTTGGCTTTTAAAGATAAGGGAGTTTGCCTCCCATGGCTCCCTATTTCAGGATCAATCTATTTCCTTTCCGAAACATTGAGCATCGTTCTGAGCCATCTCTTTAATAATTTCTAGCGTCTCAGAGGGTGCTCTTGTTCCCAGAGATCCCCCACAGGTAGCGTCTATGGCAGCTCTACGATGTGCATTTAACCCATTGTAGAAAATGTGAACAAGTTGCCATGTAGTGAATTCCTTGTATGGAAAACCTCTAAGTAGTTCTTGAAAACGCTCCCAAGCTTCATGCATTGGTTCCAGCTCTGACTGTTTGAAACTAGTTATTTTTTCTCTTATTTCTGCAAATTTGGCTAAAGATAGATATTTCTGGAGAAATTTGCCCTTCAGATCCTCCCAAGTGGTGATTGAGTTTCGTGCCAAAGAGTCTAGCCAAACTTTAGCTTTTCCCTGCAATGAGAATGGAAATAGTGTTAGTTTAATAGCTTCTGCTGGGACTCCATTATAATTGACAGTGCTAAGTATTCTTCGGAAGCTCTTGAGATGGGTATGTGGATCTTTCGAAGGTAGCCCTAAAAATTGTACTGCAGACACTAGCTTGATTAAAGCAGGATTATATTCGAAGTTACGCCGCCTAATGGCTGGGCCGTTTATGCTATCCTGAGTATCAACAGAAGCAGAAAAGTACTCGTCAAGAGTGAGCTCTGGTTCTTCTTCCATTGCGGTGCCTGAGTACACAGATGGTAATTAATATAAATAAAATAGCTATAAAATAGTAAAACAGAAAATAGAATAAAAATGCTTAAAGTAACTAAGATCTCGTTGAACTAATCTCGCTAAAACATTCCCCAGCAACGGTGCCAAAAACATGTTGCGGCTCAGGCAAGTGCACCTGATCGTAACTCGTAATAAAGTGGAGTATAATTAGGACTCCGAATGTCGAACCCATAGGGAATACGCAAGTACCAGCGTAATAAAGATCCTTAATTCTTTAAACGAACAGAATAACTGGGTTGGAATTGAATAGAAAACTACGCAGAATTAAAATAAGACTTTAAACTAAGATGATTAGAGCAAGATCAAATAGGAGAAACCTAGGGGAACCGAGTTCACTAATACTAGCTCTTGAATCTAGTTCCTTGCTATTATGAATTGTATTTCCTCATTGAATGACAACCACTTACTCTAAATTACTAAGGGCTATCCTCGCGTACAGTAGCCTTCCTCCCAACTAATTACTCCGTTTGGTCCAGGAAGGTAACTAAGGGAAAGAGCATTAAGAGCAGGCAAGTTTGTTAATTTAATAACTGATTGGAAACAAGCAATAACCTATCCGGCGTATACCGCTAGCTCTATGATCATAGAGTTCCACTAATTAATTATGATCCTATTACCATAATTAACTAATTTTATAAGGGTTAGCTACTCCTTATGAGATTAAGCATACTAGAATCAACACATTCATAAGGATAATAAGGAATTCAAAATAACAATTAAATAGATATCAAGAACATCGTAAAAGATCCCCCATCACCCCTAGTGATGGAACTAGCTACTCATAATGTTACGCAACAAAAGAAAGTAAAACAAATCCAAACTCCTAAAAGACATGAGTTAAAGAAACGGGACACCCTTTCGGTATGACGGCAATCCTGTCGTGTGTTCCTCATGTCTACACGGACTCCAGCAGCAATTCTGAATTGATGGGAAGCTCCAATGATCCAAAACTTACTCCAATCGTATGGTGTTTGTGAATGATTCTCAATAAGGGGGCTCTTGACTTGGGAATTTGTCAAAAGGTCTTTGTAACATGTTAAGAGCCCCTATTTATAGACTAGGCTACGAATTAGGTTATCTGGCTTCAAATCTGCACTGATCAGGGATGGGTACGGCTGTACCGCATATATACACGGCCGTACCTAGCTTCGTTGATGACGCTGGACAGTACCCATGCGTGTTGTTGCCCTGACATCACTTGTGTATGGTCGTACTGCCTTTGGAACGACTGTACTAGACTATTTTATCGGCGTCAGGTGGTACAGACTGAGGGGGTACGCCCCTACTGAGGTTCTGTTCTAGGTACGGCCGTACTGTTAGTAGGTCAGGCCGTACCGCTTGTCTAGTAGTGCTAAAACTCTTCAAAACTAGCCAGTTTTTTGTCCTTTTTTGCATATTTTGCTCCGAGTGGTGTCTTCATGATAATTCTGCATAATAAGACATAAATGAGTACCTTTGTGTATTAATTAGTGCAAAATGGTATAATTAGATACTAAAAATGCCCTATTAGTATAGACAAATTGGTGTGTTAACAGAACCTTCTTCATATTCCTTAGTGACAGCAATGGGAACAACACAAGGAGAATAGAACAAAGCCTATAAAGCTTGTACCTCGGCTGGGAATGAGTTGTCATTGGCTGGGACTATTTCTATCTTGTCTCCTTCCCAGAAAATCAACTTCTGATGCATTATAGAAGGCAAACACTGGCTAGTGTGAATCCAATCTCTTCCAAGCAGGACTGCATATGATGGTTTACCATCAATCACAAAGAAAACTGACTTGATGCTCTTGGGGCACACTGTGACATCGGCTACCAGGATCCCTAAAGTTGAGGATGGTTCTCCCATAAAACTAGCCATCTTCATGTTGGTTGGGATCAGGTCTTCCTCAGACTTGTTCAAACTCCTTAAAGTAGCAACCGACATCACATTCAACACTGCTCCATTGATATAAGCCCTCACATACAAGGGTTTCAGGTGTTTTACCATGTCCTCTGTTGGTTTACCAAAGACGGTACTCAAAGCATCTTTTGCCGTGTCATCAGCTAAAGTTGCCCATTCTTCTTTTTCCACGCAAACATCTCCATCCAAGTGTTCAGTCTATTGGGAACCTGCCCAGACCTCACTTGGAATTAAACTAACCACTTCAATGGCTGCCATCAACCCATCTGCTTCCTCATTAAAGATATAGTCCAATATGGAGTCTTTTAGATAATTAGTTTCTGCATTCGGTTCATCTCCATCACTCGTCATCTAAGCCTCCTTAGTTTGCTTAATTTCAACTTTGCCAGACCCTTGCCCACAAGGTCCAAAAGCTTTGTTAATAGCCTTGGCTACTTTTGCTTCTGGAATTTCTTTCTTATTAGCAACATTGGCATCGGCTAGCATTTGCAAGGTCTGCTTCATCTTCTGTAAGGCTCTGGCTCGTTGCAGCCTCCTCTTCTGAGTTTTAGTCAAAGTGATGGACTTGGCTTATTTCTTCTTAGGAGGCTGATTGATAACCCACTGCCCTTCTTTGACATTTGCAGCTGGTTTGATCATCCTTTATGGCCTAAATTCTTCATCATTTCTCACAGTTATACGAAGGGAAGAGATTCCTCCTTCCATGTTGAACTCCGCTACTCTCCTTTTAGTTTTGGGGAGAGGGTCCTCAGTGATCTTTGGCATAATCGGCTGGGTTTCAGTCGTCATTCCGAGCCGATTTTGCCCCCAGGCCTCTGAGCATGCTGTACCCTTCCTGTCATCAGGCACATGTCGTGATATTGGTTAACCTACTCATTGGTTAAATGCCCAGGTCTAGGAGGTTTACCACGGGATCGGTTGGTAGACGATTGACCCATAGTGCTTCTAGACAACACATACGGATTACCCAATCTTTCAAACACAGACACTCTGGCTGCCTCCTCATCTTTCCTAGACTCTTCTTTAGGTACCCAAACACTCTTCATTGGCTGCTTTCCCTTTGATAACTTGGGCCGGTCAGACCTTGAGAAAGACTCCATGGCCATGTTTATGGCAGGGAAAGTATTACTATCCACGGACATTTCTGCTATGCTCTTGTCAGCTAGCATGAATCTTTCTTCTTTGATAGCTCTTTGAATTGCTTTCCTGAAAACCACACAATTAGCTATAGAATGGTTATAAGAGTTGTGCCACTTATAGTATTTCTTGTTCTTTAGCTCCTTAGGGGAAGGAATTTGATACCCTTCTACCAGTCGAATCTTCTTGTCTTTGAGCAAATAATCAAAGATTTGGTCCGCCTTGGTTATATCAAAAGAATATCTAGCCTTGTCCTCTGTTGACCCAGTTTCCTTGGCTTTAGTTTCTTTCAACATGGGGCAGGAATAGCTTTTCCCTTTGACTATCACGGCTATCATTATGTCAGCTATGGGGTCAACCGACTAAGAGTCAGACTCCTCTACTTCTATGATAGAAATTAAGTAGGGACTCTTTCCATGGCTGGCCCTCCTTTTCTCCTTCTCCTAGATGTATTGTTAATTCCGGATAGCCCTCTCAGCTAATTGATTCAAGTCTGTACAAGGCTTTCCTACTAACTTTTCTTTCTAGTGAGGATGCATATTGTTAATTACCATGGAAGTATATTCTGTTTCAGGGAATTGCACAAAACATTTCCCTGCCTTTTTCCTGAACCTTTCAATATAGTCAGCAGTCGATTCATCAACCTGATGCCTAAGGCTAGTAAGATCAGTTACAGTAACTTTGGGTTGGGGCCAGTAGAATCTATCATGGACGCATCTCTCTATGTCAGCCCAATTTTGCACTGAATTAGGAGGCAACAAAGAATACCAAGTGAAGGTTGTCCTAGTGAGTGACAAAGGGAAAATCTGAAGCTTGTGGTACTCATTCTGACTGCTTTTAGCGCAATGGGCTGTGAAGCGCCCGATGTATTCCATGGTAGATTTGCCATCTTCTCCTGAAAATGTTGTGAAATCTGGAGTCTTAAATCCTCTAAGAAGAGGTATCATCCGATCTACCCATTAATAGTAAGGCTTCCTGTAAACAGGACGATCCTACGGCTTCAATTGTACACCAAAATACATCTGGATATATTCACAATCATCTCTGGGTCTATCAACTGAGAAGGCCCTTGCCGATTTTCTTGTGAATTCGACTGTGGCACGTTCAGACTTATAGGTCTCCAAGGTGAAGCCTGTTGGAACAAATTCTGAAGGTTGAAAGTGTTTGGTGGAACATTGCCTAGAGGTGGATTGGCATTCAATTGCTGCTCTTGACCAGATTCCCCAATACATCCTCCCGGAGTTCCTAGAACAGCCGATGAATTATGGGCAAAAGGTGGAACAGGATTCCATGTCTGTTCTCCCCATAATTCCCAACTGTTCGTAATTTGAGCTTATTGGAAGGTATGGCATGGGGACTGCTGTGGATGGTAGAATGGTGGTTTGTAACGGTTACAATCACCAGGTAGCTTCCTTGAACCATAACCAGGGGCCATTGGCTGCTAGCTCGGCTGACCATAAGTATTTGCCTGCACAGTAGGGCCATGTGTTGGGACATATGACATTACTGGCGACAAACCAATGTGTCCAGCTGTGTTAACTGGCCTCCGGGCTATGTTGATATGCCCATACTGCAGATTCGCTTGATCATTTGGCATAGTTTTTCCCCAGCATAAGATGGTACCCATGCGTTCGGTTGATCCCCAACTGTTTGGTTTGGTGGCCCTCCGGCTGTGTATTTGCCTGTACCTGAACAGGTGCGCCTTGGACCACATTCGGTTGAGGCTGCTAAATGTGACACCCTCTACCCTGTCGTACAAGAAATGCATAGAAACGTATGCAAATAAGATAAAAATGTGGTTTTACAAAAATCTTTCACGGAGTAGAAGTTTCACATCAACATAACCCATTTGCGGAATAAAAATAAATTGCGGAATTAAACCCAACAACTCAATATCACATGTCTCAGAGCTTGACCCTTTATTTTACATCGGTAAGTAATATCAATATAATACGTAAATAACTCCTAAGCTAAGCAGCAGCACAAAGTATACTCCTCAGCGTCCACGTCCTCGTCATCACCTGCAAACTCATCGTTTACTCGTACATGGGGTGCACAAGTAGGCACAAATCACAAGGGGGTGAGGAATCATACTCAAATGAAAAGACAACGGCATAGGCAAAATAATATGTTGTGTCAACAGTCAAACAACATATCAGTCACGGTCAAATAAGTCTCAACGATAAGTCGTCGTGTACCATCAAATGACTGGCAGTCCTTAGTCAGCAACTAGCTAATGCAGACCTATAACTTATTCAATATAACCTTAGATTCAACATGTTACGAGTATAACAACAAGCATACCACAATCCAACAAATACCACGTAACCAGTCACAATCCTACGTTGGTAACCTGCTAACGTGAATCTATAACTATTCAACTTAACCTTAGGATCCTTTACCTAGTCCGGGTGAGCGAATGTGAGCGTCCCAACATCCGTACAATGCCATCGAGCCATGGGATCCCCCCATCAGTGAAACGTTGACGAGTGCCACCATAGTAACTCTTTTCAAACGGCGTCCCATTGAGCTATGCGATCCCCCCGTCAGTGAAACATCGACGAGTGCTATCATAGTAACCGAATGTTCTTTAAACCAATACCAACGAGCCATGGGATCCCCCCGTCAGTTAACGTCGACAAGTGCCGCCATAGTAACTCAAAGTTTGCACATGAACGACTAACGAACAATGGAGGCTAACGAGTCATGCGGTCTCCCCAAGCAATAAAACGTCACTGAGTGCCGTCATAGTAACTCATCGTCCCCAAATTAATTCTTACAAGCCACAGGGTCCCCTCCATCAGTGAAGCGTCGATGAGTGCCACCATAGAAACCCAAATGCGAGCAACGAAATCTACTGCATCACAAATCGGGGATGAGTCTTACAACGCACGGTATTAACAAAAACCGTTGGATACCAATCTACCAATTTGTTACAAACCCATGACCAATAAACAACAATCAACAAGACAAATCAACATATACAAACAGCAATCAATGAGACAAATCAACATATATTATACATAGACGCAACCCACGACCAACATCAATCATGGGGTTACTAACTGGTAGCTCTTTCAAACAAGTCAAACATTCAACATTCAATAAGCTTAGGTGGTTGCTACCCTTAACCAGCCCTTACAAGTCATTATAAATGTAACACCCCATTTTCGGAGCGCTACTGTACAACCCAATCTAATGTTGAAAACATTTGATGCTTGTATGCTTCCAGTAAAAAGTACTCTTCTGTGTTTCGCAGTGGAAAATAGGAGTAAATTTTTTTCTTTTTCTTTCTTTTGAAACCCTTTTTCAAAAATGAGACATAAAGAGTATTACAATTTTCTAAATGATGCGAAATCAGTCTTTTGCAAATATCAGAGTATATCACATCACAATTAATGCTACACACAACACAAAACATAACATGATGATTTTGCACTGAGGCAAGGTTTTCTCAAAAGAGTATTTACAAAACAATGGGTAATTATGCAAATAACAAAAACAATATCCTAAGCTAAGCTGGCCAACAACTATAACTCTTATATATAAACCGTTTCAGTAAGATCAAAACATAAAGCACTCAGAGGAATCTTCCTCCACTGACTCATTCTCCAATACTTCTGGGAAAGATGAAACAGCGGCAGCAATGTGACACTCCATTTGGTACCATCCATAAGAATGTCCAATCCAACAATAGTGCAAGGGTAAATTCTTTGTCCACGAGTTTATCATAGGCTATGTCGCATGCAAACAATATATATATATATATATATATATATATATATTTATATATATAATACAACAACATGCTTTTATAAACATTTACATACTTAATAGACCGCATGCATCATCATGGTATATCAAGTATTGCATGTGAGCAGACAAATCAAACTATACATCAACGATCAAGTCATCGCATAACAAATTCATCAGCAATTCATCACATGTCATAAATGTGGTTAGCCATGCATGCCAATGCATTATGAACGAGTTTGTGTATACACCTGCAGCCTTGAATAAGGTCAGTAGTAGACGAGGAATTTTATCTCCCAATGTCCGAACAAGATTCCCCTACCAAGGTTATTACCTACCTTGAGTCACCAAAAGGACCTCGGGTATTTGGTAGAGCCATTTATAACCACTAGTCACCAGAAGGACCTTGGGTATTTGGCCTACAGTGACAACTCGTCCTTTTAAAGTCCTTAAGACAATCAAACGCTCCGAGTGTCGATGCTCAATGGTCAGTAGGCATCCAAACAAATTCTTTAATATGGCTTGCTCACCAAAAGGAGCGTCTGTGATATATTTTAATTAATCAATGTGGATCAAAAATCAACTATGATTTCTTAAGTCTCTCATGTCCTATAAATCAAATCACTATGTTTCACTTTTGAAAAGGTGGAGGGAACTCAAAGTTTAAGCACTACACTGAGCATCCCGTACTACTCAAGTAATGCTCGGGCATTCTTCATCACACAGTAAACTGAGACGATGAGAAATACCACTTAGAGTTTAAACACTGGACACAAGGTCCAGGTGTTCAACTACGGAACGCTAGTCTCAATCTTAGATTAAAAACTCTAGGCACGTAATGCGGAATACTAGGCTCAATTTTTAGGTTGAGATACTAAGCACACCATACGTAACACTAGGTCCAATCCTTAATCAAGAAAATACGCACGAAAGTAGGACGTCAAGTCCTAGCACAGGACACATGGCCCATATGCTCAATAGGAACACTAGGTTCCCTACATTTTATTCTTTAGAAATCTGGATCTTTGAAATCTTTTTCTCAGTTCTTGTGTCACTTCTATACACTATGGTATCTGAAAATACTCTTTAACTCTAGGTCGTTGAAACCCTAGTTGTGCTAAATAACACATGAGGGGAGTTCCCAGGAAAGAGAGGCGGTGCGAAGACTCTTAATTACTAAGTCTTTTCTAGCCAGAATTTTCCCAGACGCATTATTCAACCCAACCGTTTTCGCAAATTTCATTGTTTACTCGAGTTCTTTTTCCTACTATTGTTCCATTGAAAATTCTTTGTAAGCTTTGGCTAGTTGCACTAAAACCCTCACGATTATTTATAAGTCAAAATGCCCTTAACATTTTACTTATGAAATCATAACTCGGCTTGTGAAATCGCATCGGATTTACCGTTGTAAATCGTCAAACCAATAATAGTCGATCAACGCATTATTAATTAATCCATATTCATCAATAATATTTTCTATATTCACATCAATTTCAAGTTCCAATTAAATCAAACATGATTTAAGGCAAACAATACAAATCACTAATGCCACGCAGGGCCAAGAACATGCTACATTATTTCATACAGCATATAACAATTTAGTATGTTATGACATACTACTGCATTTCAGACAGCATATAGTAATACTACAAGTACTACCACACAATTAATCAAACACTCAAACCAAACAACACACAAGGCAAAAAGCCCAAACTCATTATATAAGAATTTCCCTTACCTCAAATGCATTCCAAGGAGGTAATCCAAAGTTGCTGTCAAGTCGTACCTCGCACGAACCTTAACAACGCAAGTTCAATTAATTAGAACCAAAACTCAAGTTTAATGCCCCTAGGGCAGCCACGAGTTTAGGGTTCCCTAAACCTAGGAATTACTCAACTTAATCCCTAATTGGTTCTATCTAGCCACATGCGATGACACATATTCAAATCATGCAAGTTTTGAAACTTTTACAAATACTATACGCTTAGAAAAATACCTAAACCAAAGTTTACCACTTTGAATAGTGTTTAACAACTTTGAATTGTATTTTCCCAACTTTGAACCACTTTTTAAAGTACCAAAATATGTCACAAAAACTTGGAAACAATTTCATTATTGTTTGGAAACAATTCTTAAGACATATAACAATTCTTTTTCCAAAAATTAAATTTCTGTGAAAGACTTTGCTAAATCAAATCACTACCCACTTTTCACAACATTTTTAAGGTTTAAAACAAATTAAAACCAACCCCTTAAAATGCTTATAGGTCACGGCTTATAACAACAAAAACCAATTCAAGATTTTGAACCATTTTCAATGCTTTAAACATACTAAACTTTATAGATCTAAAGCACTAACCAAAACCAACTTCTTTACCACTTTGTTACCCCTAAACACGAATTTAAAACTCACTCTAAAAGAGCTTCAAGGTCACGGTTTTGACAAAAACAAGGAAATCTTTTTAGTTCATAAACTTCATTTTTGATGCTTAAATCATACAAACCATTTTAGATCTAAAACACATGGACCAAGATCTATTTCTTTCACTATCTTTAAACAATAAAAACCAGCTCATATGACTCATTTAAAACAAAATTAGTTGCTGCTTTAAAGAAATAGAACCGAGATCAACTTTTAATTTCACAACTTCATGAATATGTATGCTTATGGCTAGATCCAACCTCTTAATCATTATTCCTTCCAAGATCTAACTTTCAATCACTTAAAAACACAAAAATAAAGCCTTAAGAACAGTCCCTAGGTTTGGCTTGTTTTAGATCTAGGGGTTTTAGAATTTTTAATTACACAAAACACACTTAATCATGAAGGAAATGATAGATCTAGGAAGTATTAAGCTTAATGCATCAAGATCTAACAATTTCTAGACAAAACAACACTAAAATCATAAAAATTCGGCAGCCATGGAGGAAAGGAAAGTGAGCTAGAAATCTTACCCACAAGGATAGTGGTGACTGAATCAAGAAGGAAGAAGAAAGGATCAAGTTTGCATGCTAAATCACTAAGTTTCCTTCAAGAACATACACTTTCTCTCTCAAGAATTTTTCCTAACCTCTTCAACAATGGAGAAATGATCAAGATGAAGTCTAAATCAGGGTGGTAGTGTAACATCCAAATTTTCAAGAAAAATTGTTTTAGCAATAAAATATCAGATACTTGAAGGTAAGTCGTGGAGACTGGTCACCTCAGTGATTTACTGAGAGTACGGGAAATTATTTTGACTTATTTCAAATAATTTATTTATTATAAATAATTATTATTTATGATGTCAATTCAAATTAATAGACAGCGTAGACGTATGCTGCTTTTAAGGTGAATTCATCAATTAAACTTTATATAAGTTTTTTGTTTGACGCGGTAATGCGTAATTTTTGTTGACTGAGAAAGTGATTGAATTAAATCAAGATGACATTTAATTTAAGAATTAATATTTAATATTAATTCATGGTTCAAAATTCGTTGAATAATTTTTATGAATATTCGCCGTATTTTGAATTTGCTGGGTAAATTTTATCCGCATTAAAATTTAAAACGAATTCCGATTTCGATGAAAATCGAATCGTAACTTATTGTGATGATGCTTGAATGTTTTCAATTGTTTTTATTATTTACGTATAATTATTATCACGCGGTGGATTAATTTCTAAGTAAATTAATTTTCGCGATTTGTCGGTGAACGAATTAGTGTTAACGCGATTACTCGACGCCGTAATTTTGGGACACCAAAATTCTAAGGTTAAACTAGATTTAGGAGGTGTCATGTTTTAATTGGGTTAGAAATAAATATCTTAGTTTGGTCTTATCCTAAGTGTTAGGTGTCAAGTTGTTGTGGTGATTAAGAAAAATATCTATCTTAAACTATTTTGAGCCAAGTATAATTCCTTTTAATTAAATGTTTTTTCCCTCCCCTTTTTCTATGATCAAGCGAGATCCCCACCTCCATTCACTCATTTTATTTTTCTTTCCCAAATGTGCAAATATTGGTGAAAAAGGAGAAAATCAAGACCCATCCCTTCCTTTCTTTTTCATCAGGTCGTAGCCTCCCCCCTTCACCTTGCCTTCATTTTATTTTTTTCCTAAGTGTGATAGTGTATGTGAAGTGAAAATAAGCCAAGAAAAACAAAGCCCAATTCCTTCCTTCTTTTTCCTAATCAGGCCGTGAGTTTTCCCCCATTTCTACTCCTTCCTTTTTACTTCTTAACTATTCATGTGTGATGAAGTGGGAAATATCAAGTTTCCATTTCTTCCCTTATTTCCCTTCCAGCCGTGGCCCTTCCTCACCTTAAACATCTCATCATCGTCATCTTTTCTTCCTCAAATTTTTGGGGCTGAATCCTTAAACATTTTAGTAAGGGTTTTGAAACAAAATTTTCCTCTTATTTTCCATTTTCCAGCCGTGATGTACCCCCTCCTTCCTAACCTTCATTTTCTTGAAATTCTTACTATCATTGGTGTCAAGAGCTTAGTGTTGATGAGTTTATTTTCAAGAACCATCCTCCTTCTCTTTTAGCCTCAAAACCGTGGACCCTAGAGTATTTGTGGGTGAGGGTTTCTTTTTATTTCTCGTCTATTTTCTTGCTTATTTATTCATATATGTTTTGATTATGATCAAGAAGCAAAAGGATCAATTATTCTCCTAATTTTTGGAACCCTAGGCCGATTTGCCTTAAGGAAAAGGGGGAAATATGATTGCTCATGTGAATCCTTAAATTGGGTTAGGGTTATTTTTTTTTTGTCACTTGAATTTTGTTGTGTTGTTATTAATTTGTGTTTGATCAAAGAAAAATTTAGTTTGAGATTCCTTGATGCTTGATTAAGCTATGATAGGAGCAAAGTGTTTGGATTATTAGTTTTGATTTGGAATCTTGAAGATTTTGGACAAAGAAATAATTAGGTGTTGTATGTTGTAGTTTGGTTGATTTGAAAGTTTTAAAATTTTTCCCTAAACTTTGGTGTTGTAACCGTGAGACCTAATTGGGGTTGGAAGGAAATTTTTTGTGTTTTTGGACTTGAAACATGTGTAATTAGTTGTTGTTAAAGTTTTGAAATTTTTTTGGAAAGAGTTTAATTGGGTTTGAGTAGTTGTTTTGGAATTTAAGGCAATGAAACAATTAGGTAAAATGGAATCCTTGTATTCCTAAACCAAAGTGGAGTCTTGACAAACTTAGTATTAAGAAATATTTGATTTAGTATTGTTGTCTTGTGCTTGACTAAGAAGAAGAGTTGATTTCGTACTCCTTGAACTTGAATCAAGTTATGATAGGAAAAGAATTTTTAGGGACTTGAAGTTTTGGGTTAATTTATTTAAAGTTGTAAGAAAAGGTTTTAGTATATTCGTTGTTATTGTTGATTGAGTTGAATAAGACTATGAAACACCTAGTATTAAAGAGATCTTTGTATTTCTTAAACAAGGTGGAGTCTTAGAAAATTAGTGTTGAAAACCTTTTATTTTTTGTGTTAATATTGTTGTTAGAAAGGATTTGAAAGTTAGAAAAATTTTTAGGTATTGTTTGGTTGTAAAACCGAGGGGGTAGTTTGTGTTTTGGGGTTTGTTTGTGAAAATTTTACCTAGTTGATAAGCTAATAGTTGATAATTAAATATTTTAGTAGTTTAATATTTGCTTTGGTTTTGAAAGAAAATGACTTCTGATATTTATAAAATTAAAAAGTTTTTGAGAAGGTTATGAAGATGTTGAGTAAGTTGTAGAGTATTTAAAAATATTATTTTTAACTTCTTTTATAATTTCTAAGTGTGAGCATTACTATAGGTTGTGTAACCTAGGAGTTTAGGATTAAACCGTGACCTAGGGATTTCCTTGGGTGAATTAGAAATTGTTCTGAGTTTCAGTGTGTGCTGTTTAGGATCGTTGAGATCGTGAGTTCGTGCCGATTAGAGCTGTGACGTGTTATTGACATGTTGACTATTGATTTTGGTAAGGGCTTCTTCTAGATATTGTTTTGGTGATGTATACTTGTTGTTGTATGTTTATGTAAGGGCTCTTCATATTCTATGGGTTTATGTTTCGTATGCTGCGTGTAAGGGCACTTCACATTCAGTCCTTGATATCGTTTAGGGAAGTGTATGAGTTTTATATGCTTATGCCTGATGAATCTGGATATGTGAATGTGAATTAATGTGAATTGCTGAACTATGAGATTCTGAGATTGTTAATGCGATGTACTTGTTGTATGCTTCATTATGCATGAGATATATGCGGTTGAAGTTTGTGTTGGATAATTAACTGTCTGTTTAATTATGCTGCATCTGAAATATCATATGCGTTGATATATTCAATTTGAAATGTGAGTATGTATTGACATGCATTCATAGAGACTTCGACCCGAATCAAAGTCCTAAAATGGATAATCCTATGCGGGGAGTTCGGTGTCGTCGTTAGTCCTATACACGGACATTGTCAGTTTGGGGAAGGACCATCCGATAAGATTGTGCGTCAATTTCGGGATAGACCAGCTGACTAACTTTGCGTCAGTTCGGGGATGGACCAGCTGACTAACCCATTACATTGGGGACCTTGCGATATTCCGGAATCATATACACTGACATATAGTTGTGTCAATAGGGAAGTCTGTGCATCCTTATTGAATTGTTTGTAATGTCAATGACATGTTTATGTGAATATGCGAAGAAGTTGAATTCCATATTATATTCTGTCTGTATAATATGATTGGCTATTGTACATGTTGTTGTTATTGTATTGTTTATGTAAGAAGTTGACCATTGCCCGTGGTTCTTTCAATCAATGAATGTAACCCAGATGATGAAGACTGCAAAGGGTTCGAGGCTGCTGACAAGCGTAGGTGAGGATAGTCCTATCTGGCTATCTGTCTTGCATATTTGTCTGTAACTTACTAGAGGTCTAGTTAGTGTTATAGCGTCTCGACCAGCTATATGATGTTTGTTGTACTAATTACAATGTTGTAATAAGTATATTATGTTTTCAAAGCATGAATTGTTACTGTGTACAATGATTGAATAAATCTATTTGTATGGTTATTGTGGTTTTATTTTTGTGTCTTTATTTGTTCACCACCTTTCGAAAATGCGGCAATACTCTGACTGCTCTTTTAAAAGAAGTTTTTAAAAGAAAAAATAAATAAATCCACATTTTCGAAAACCATGCAAGTAGCGTATTCCATTTTCAGAAGGTTTATTAGAACAGTAGCGCTCCGGGAGCGGGGTGTTACAAAGAGCCACGAAAATGACGAGGATAGGAAGGGAAGGAAATTTGTTTAATTAGTTAGGATTTAACTAATTAATTACAAACTAACTACCCATTACTCCCTTAACCAGTCAAAAGGCTCCATTCAAAATGGTAGGCTAATAGCACATGGCTGGCCTCCCATTGGTCCATTTGGGCCGCCATTCACCCCCTGGTCATATGGTTTCGTTTCGTCGCGTTATCGATCAATTGGCTGCACGGTATTCCACTTATATTAGGGTTTTTATACTAAAAACTCCAAAAATAATTCTAATAAATTACTCCACAATCAAAAATTATTAATCAACCAAAATGTCCCTTAAGACAATAGAAGTATTTCTATGAATATCGTTTTCTCGATTTACGAGCTAAAACACTACCGTAAAGCAGTTTCTGGGTGTAGACAATATACTAAATATTTTTTGATGCCAAAAAATTTCATAAAAATTCTAGTAAATCCCAAATATTGGAAAATGCTAAGATCTCCAATATTCTGGAAGGGGGTGCAGTAGGCAAATTTCTTCCCAAAACTGACAGTTTGTCACAGATGAAGTAAGTGAAGAGCGAACTGTCGAAAAAATTAGAATGGTGAACATAAAATAAAATACATTGAAATAATATAAATACAGGTTGCCTCCTGCGAAACGCTTTATTTAATGTCGTGAGCTTTGACAAATTGCTTAGAAATGGTCAACCAGCGAGTTCTCCAAGAGTGAATTTTGCATTTAGCGCATTCCCTCTTCGCTATTTCTTGACCATGTGGTTTAAATTGCTTGACCTCTTTCTTTGCGATGGTGGAGGGTTATCATGGGGTGATGCAATTTTTACTTTAACATCCCCCACCAACATATTAGGATCCTGCAAGTTAGTAATGTATTTCAAAGGATCCTGCATTCTTAAACTAACAAACTTGTTAACAAAAACATCCACATTATTAATAAAATCAAAAGAAATTAAAGGAGGATTTAACAGCAACCACATCGTCAATATAGTAACTAGAAATTGATGGAGAGGGGTTAAAATTCAAAGATTGCGAAATATCCTCTTCCTTACCAGATTTAATAGTTACCTTTCCTTTGTGAACCTCAATGGCTGCCTCGCCAATTTTGACTACAAGAGTCTTTCCAAAGTAATTGGGGCTTCCACCTCTTCCTCTTCATTAAGTACTGGGAGGTTTCTCTCGCTTTCCTTAGAATCATTCTCTTCTGCAAGAACTTTGATCTTTTCTAAGGATGGTTGTGAGTCATGCTTAGGTTCAACCTCTGGCTTAGACCAAGTTTCAGAGTGAGTCTCCGGCCAAGTATCAGACTCGGTGTCAGGCCAAATGTCAGACCCAGTCTCAGAACAAGTTTCAGATTCAATCTTAGGCCAAGTGTCAGACTCATTCTCAGGCCAAATGTCAAGCATGGCCTGAATGTCAGACTCTGTCTGAGACCAAGTGTCGGACTCAGTACCTTCAATTAACTTCTCATCATCCTCAGAAATGATGATTTCACCTTTAGTCTCTGGTTGATTAAGCAATGTAGTCTCTCTTTCTTTTTGGTTTATCAATTGAGCCAAAACTGATATTTTATTTTCTAAGGATTTGTGACTTGCATATGTAGTGTTTGTTAAAATACCACAACACTCACAAACGAAAAGAGAATCCATATTTTTTTTTAAAGAAAAGAAAAGAAAAACTAAAAGAAAGAAAAAATAATCTAGTCTTCCAACCAAGAGATGCTAAATAATAAGTTTAAGTAATAAAATAGTAATAAAATCTAGTCTTCCAACCAGGAGACGCTACACAAAATAAAATCTAGTTTTCCAACCAGGAGACAAAATATAAAAATAAAAGCTAACCGTCCATGTAGGAGGTAAATCCATCCATGTAGGAGGTGATAATAAAATTAAAATGACAAGAAAGAAAGAAAAAAAATTAAAAGATAAAATTAAAATAAAATAAGAAAAAGAAAAATAATTACAAAAAGCGTCTAAATTAACAATTAATCATTTCGATCAATATCATTAACAATTCCCCAGCAACGGCGCTAAAAACTTGTTCGGTCAAAATCGCAAGTACACGATCTCGTCAAGTTATAGTATAAAAGATTATCGTCTCCACTGGGAATTGGAATGATTACTTCTCTACTTAGATCAATTTGTTATTTAGACAAATGGTTTGAGGTAAACTTTAAATAAAGAGTGCATAAAAATAAGTAGAAAAGAAATTATAAAATATTTAAGAAAGGAATTAGATAATAAAAGCATTAAGGTAATGGGTTCACTAATACTTATACTTGTGTATTTGATTAATTTATAACATAAGTAACAATTCTTACTGATTACCAATCATCTATTCAAAAGCTATTAACACCCAATGATCATGCAATGTTAACAGTCTTCCTCCTAGTTTATTACTTTGTTTGATCAATCAAAGCAAGTAAATAGAAAGAGCATAAAGCATCAACAGATTTACTAATTCAATGACTGACTGGAAATGAACATGCAATCTTTGATTCGGCAGAGCATGCAGATTGAATTATCCCTAGAGTTCCGTTAACTAATTGAAGGTACGATCACCACACACTTAATTAACTATGTAAAGAGTAGCTAATTCTTTTATTAAAGAAATATCACTAGGAATAATTTAATCGAAAGGATTTAAACACTCATATTATAAATCATAAATATACTACAGATAAAGTAAAAGATCCTCCATCACCTCAGTGACGGGATTAGTTACACAACATAATATAAGAAAACAAACAAAATAAGACTAGAAGGTAACAAGAGAAGAAGAGACTTGGGAGAGAATCAATCTCGGGGAACCTCTAAATGTTCTGCTGAGCGTTCCTTTTATAGGAAAAAATTTGGGTTCAGCACGGCCTAAGCACGGCCGTGCTAACTTTTCAGCCTGTTTACGCGTCACCGACCTTGCCGACATGATTTTCTGATATTTTTGGTTGAGCACGGCCGTGCTTCATGATGAAGAAGTCGTGCTTCATGTTAGAGTCCATCCAATTTGTGACAACATTGTAGGAAATTCTCTTAGCTTTCCAACGCCACCAAGAACGCCTTAATCCGATAACTACAGCTCCAGATATTATTAAAATACCAACCAGATATCCGGGGAGCGTGTGGACGCGCATGAGGTGCGCTCGTGGCTAATTGCAGCTTCAGGTAAGCATGGGCATGCTTCATTATATTATGCAAAGGCCATGCTTAGCATTCTGGGCCTATTTCAAGCCCAAATTTGTATTTGACCACCATATTGCCTAATTTTCCATTTCTGTACAATTTAGATTAAAAGAGAGTGAATTTCAATTGATAATATTCAATAGGAGATCGGGTGCATTCTTATTGATTGTTCTGTATGCTATTGATATGATTGACTATATGTGTTGAAGAATGTGGCTTTATATTATATATTGTGTCTGTATAATATGATTGGCTGTTATCACATTCAATGTCACAACAATTCAGTTTCGACAACAATTCCATAATCCACAACAATTCACATAACAATAATCATCAACATAGATAGACAACAATTCGTCCATTTGAAGCTCCGTGGAACTAGCAAATAGGTAACATAACATACAAGAGTGGGGAGTTGGGGGCAGTCGCCAACCTCTTGCAGACAAACCCACTAATTAATCATATATAAAGCTTTAAAATCAAAGGGGTAACAAAACCCTCACTTTGAACCTAGAGGTTCTCAGACTTCTTTGATAGAAAAAATAAAAACATAAGTGGGTCTTATGGGTGCCCAACACCTAATCATCTCTAGAAGTAGCCCTTACCAAAGTCGTCAGGTCGCGTGTCAGAGCACGTCTTGGTCGCACGCAGCACAAACTCGGATTTCTCAAGTCCTAACATCGCAACATAAGCTTAGTACAATCCAAGGCATAAATCTAATTCTAACTCCCTAGGCTCTCAACCCCAAAAATCTATTAGATAACAAAACACCTACTCTTGAAAAACTAACAAACAATTAAAAAGTAAGGTTTTAAAACTAAGAATCATTTTCTTTCTAACTTAAAACATGAAACAACACCATTATCAAATTCTTTTTCTCAAAAAACTTAATCAAGGCTCCACTTGGTTTTTAGGATCTCATGGAATCCAATTCATCTTATGTGTTTCATAGCCTTAAAGATTCAAACAACTTTCAATTCAATCCAACCATTCCTAAAATTTTTCCAAAACTTAAACACACTTCAATACAACTAATATAAACCAAAGAACACAAAAATATTCTCCTCCAAGCTTATGGGAGCTCGCGGCCATGCCCCATTTTTCCTAAAAAAATTTGCAAACTTTTACTAAATCAAGACAACACCATTCAATCATCTAGTTTTCTTTCACAAAACAACAATTATCTCCAAAACATAAGCTTTTATCAACTCCAATCCCAAATCATGCCTTTTCAAGAACAAGGGTTTTCATAAAATTTATCAATCCTTTGATCCAAATCAAAATTAACAACTACAACAACAATAACCATTATTAAGGACTAAGAACCCCTAATCAATTAGATGATTCACATGGAAAATCACATAACCCCATACCCTTGTACCATTCGCCCTAGGGTTCAAGAAAATTGGGGGAAAATATGTTCATCTCTTCCATGATCACAATCAAACAATACACAAAGCATAAACACAAGAAATGAAGCAAGAAAATCATCTCCTACTCCAAAAAATGGGGCCACGGTTTTGGGGCTGAAATGAGGGGAGGAAAGTTTGGTTTTCAAGCTTACTTACAAGGCTTGGAAGATGGAATCAAGTAGAAGAAGAAACTAGGATCAAGTTTGGTTGAAGATTGGAGATGAGAATGAGCCAAAATGATGAAGAATGGAGGGTGCCATGGAAGACAACTTGGAGCTTCTCTCTCAAGGAAAGTAAAAATGAAAGATGCGAGTGAAATGGGGGTGGGGGTCGCGGCCATCTGCTCCTAAAAAGGGGAGGGATTAAAAAAGTTAATTAAAAGATAAAACACTTGGTTATTATAGGTTTAGGAAAAGATACGACTAATAAACCACCACATCAATGACACTTAGCACTTAAAGTAAGATGTTAATCCCATCAACAAGTCTAAAACATCTAATCTCTCATCTCTCATGATTACCCTCTAATCCTAGAGTCTTAAGTGTCCTAAAAACACGGCGTCGAGTAATCGCGTTACAGATTAATTTTTTCGCCGATTAAATCGCGAAAATTAATTTACTTAGAAATTAATTCACCGCATGATAATAATTTATCATAAATAATAAAAACAATTGAAAACACTCAATCATAATCACAACAAGTTACGATTCGATTTTCATCAAAATCAGAGTTCGTTTAAAATTTTATTTGCAGATAAAAACTATCTGGTGGTTCAAAACACGAAGAAACTTCGTTAAAATTTTTCGACGATATTTGAACCATGAATTAATATAAAATATTAATTCTCAAATTTAATTTAATCTTGATTTAGTTCAATCACTTGCTTAACAAACAAGAAACTGCTTATTATAGCATAAATACGACAATTTATACTAAAATAACGCTAAATAACGCATCGTGAAAATACGGGTGTTACACTTCCTAAGTGGTCCCACGTCCAATTCAAGGTCCAGGGCAACTACCAAGTTGTCCTGAAGGTTTCTATTCATTTATCCTTGATTCAATTCATGACTTTAATCATTAATGGTTCCATATTTATCCAAGGTGATTCACATATATCTTTCATCCTCCTCTTAACTCTTAATTCATAACTACTCATTCTAATCCATCTAATTCATCAAGTCTCAAGTCCATTAGAGGTTCTTTATTCAATTTAACAATTCTACCTTGTAAAACAATTAAGTTACCTACATTAAGCCCTTTAATTCTAGATAACAAATTCTACTCGTTTTATTACATCTTAGCAACCGCAACTAGTCTAAACATATAGCCCCTATTCAATCATGAAAACAGTAGCTATACATCATCATTCATATTATTAGACAAATTCAACCACACCAATGTTCACTAAACATGCTTCTTCTAGTCGTAATTCATCAAACTCAATAAAATAATACTATCCATTCATCAAAGCATTACATGCATAACATCTATTAACTCTAATTAATCCTAAGCATATCAGCACATACTTAACAATCAAAATAGTGACTAAATACATGTATCATTCCTTTTCACAATTATCACAACATTATTGAGTCCTACATCATGCTTTTACTATATTAACACTTCCAACTCAATCCACCAACACTAACTGTATATATAGTCATGTAAGAACACTTGTTAACAACCCCAAATTAATTTTAAAATATGAGAACTCTTAGCCAAGCATTAAAACAACAATTAAAGCACATGAATCATGCTTCTTTACAATTAAACATAGCCAATAATCTTAGATCACGCTCATACTGATAAAAACACATAAAGCACAAACCTTTTGTTATTACACATACACCAATTTACTAAAACATGCTATTTATCAATACTAAGTTAATTCTAAACTTGAGAACTCTCAATTAGATTATCAAGATAGCAACTTCTTACCATAATTCATGTTATTAAGTAATAAAACTATCACTAATGATCCAAAGTTATTCCAAAGCACATAAAACATTAACCTTTTGTTATTAAACATGCATTAATCTACTAAAACATGCTAGTCATCAATTCTAATTTAATTCTAGGCATAAAGACATCTATCAATATTCAAAAAAACATCTTCATATTACAAGTTATGCCATTAAACAATGCAAACAATAATAATTATCCTAAACCATGTCTTTTCCAACAACAACACATAAAGCATCAACCTTTAAAGGATAACATACTTCTATCCATTTAAACATGTTAATTAACAACTAAAACATCAACCTTTAAAAGATAATCATACTTTAATCCATTTAAAAATGTTAATTAACAACTATTAAGGCTCCTTGCTCATACAAGGGCCTCCAATTAAATTAAACATAAACCATACACATCCAAATTCATGCTCTTGCAAGGATTACACAACAATAGCTTTGCCCCGCAAGGCATAGGGATCATAGGACATCCCTAACATATTATTTGAAGCCATAAGCCTCTTTCCAAGAGATCATCCAACCCTCCCATACCTTATGATAGTCGCAGCCTGCAAAAGTGTCCTAGAGGATTTGGGATTGAGTTCCTTGCTACTCCAAGCCTTGTAGTATCCAATAACTCCAAGTTCAACAATTAGAAAAGAGAGGAAGAAACTCTAAGAGAGCAAAAACCATAGAATAATGAGGGTCATGAATTTTGATCCATAAAAATAGAAAAGAAACCAAGAGGAATGAAGCGAATGTTCTTACGATCACATCCTTAAAGACGGACTCGATTTGGTTGAGAAACGAGAGAGAAACGGCGAAAACGGTGGCAACGGCAACAATAGAGCTCCAAGGAGTTCTAAGATTCTTGAGAGCTCTTAACCAATGTTTAAAACTAGGTTTTAGAGTCCTAATAGGTCTAGGATCAGGTTTGGGTCGTGATTTATGAGTCTCATCACGTTTGGAATGAAACGGGCCGAAACGGGGCGACCCGCTAATTTAAAAAACGCTGTCAGCAGGTGTGAATCGATTCATGAATGTGTGAATCGATTCACAGAGTTTGTTTTGGAAATAACATGAGTTACAGGTCTCCGATTGAGGCGTTCTTGGTGGCGTTGGAAAGATAAGAGAATTTCCTACAAAATCTTGTTTCACGGTCCTTTCCTAAAACAGAATCTAACATGATGTAAAATCTATTTAACATTGACTCAGGTGTTTCCAATTCTACACTTGCGCTGCATTGACTTGGGAGAGCATATCTAGAGTTGTAGGTATTGAAATCCTGTAAAACTAAAGCTAATTGAAAGATAAGGGATAAAGCTATAACTTTCATGAAGACGCGTAATTTCCATTCAGTCCCTAAAGGGTTAGAAAATGAAGAATACGATGACTGGGTTGACTACACATAATGATAGAGTTAAGTCTAGACATGTCCTTATGTAAATGGGTACTAAACACTTATTCAACCCCCAAATAACACGCAACAGCTCTATAATTTCTAACGCTTAGGCTTAAGAAATTCGGGGTGTTACACTAAGCCTGACTGTCTTGGGCGTGCTGAGTTTGCCTTCTACCCATGGGTGTCGCAGAACTAGCCGAGTACTCCCCCCGCTGCCCTCGACTCACCTCTGTTTCTCGTGCCTGCTGAACCTCGTTATGCACCATAGGCTTGACAATATCTGCTAATTGCCTTGACACCTGGTATATGATGTCATGAACTCCCATGTCAATCTGTTTCCTGATGAAGGATGTGGTCATGTCCATTGGGGCTTCAGTATTTTCAGGGTCATCCATGGCAGTTGAGGCTGGTGCGGAGACTAGAATATCTTCAGGCTTACATGCCATGTTTCTCTTGGAGTTGGAACCAGATTCCATGTTGTTGTTGAGTTTCGTTCAGGACCTCAGGTGCATATGCTAAGCGTGATCCTGTTTTGGAGAATCAAACTTGACCTTTGATTCACCTATGATCCCACCGGGCGTGCCAAATTTGTTTGCATAAACAACTCAGCCGAGGGATCGGCTAATATTCAGCTGACAAATTGACTCCTATCAAGCGATTACACGGAGAACAAAACTCTAATTCTCAGTTGCGGATTCCCCAACTACTCCAGAAAGCATTGGGATTGGTGAATCTATGCTAAGCTAAGGCTATAAAAAATAAAATTGGCTAAATGAAAAAAATATAAATTTGAGAGAAAAAGTATTTTTGATTGATTGGTCATGTCTTTTACAACTCTTAACAAGGTATATATATACAAAAGAGAAAGCAAAAGTGTAACCGCTCCCTATTGACCACTAAGCGCTCCCACTACGCTAGTAGTTGACAACAATCGATCATGCGTCCCTCAACTGCTGTGGTTATCCACTTCGTGAAATAACTGCCTTGCCCTCTGCTGAAAAATGCAAATTCCAGCTGATAGCTTTGTAATACTCAAACGCTTGTTCATGCCCCCTACGACTAGTCTTTTTATCTATCGGTTGTCCTCATGGTGTCCCCTGAATCTTCATCAACTCTCATTTCTAGTCTCAGCTCAAATGGACTACCATCAGCTATAACTATAATCAGCTAGACCATGTATCAGTTACTGCCCTAATCGGCTTGCCCTTTGCTATTTTTTTTTGGTGATAACACCTTCATTTTAGATTCGTTTTAGAAAACATACAGGTACTAATTGAAATTTTAAGTATTAAAATAATTATGAAAAATATATACTAACAGCTTTCAGCTATTATTGCACAAAATATGCAAGGACACAAATCCATATATTTTAAACAATAATTAAGACATTTTTAATTATTGTAAAATGACATGCACACAAATTGTTTTCCAATTGATTATGAAGTCTATTTTTTAGTGAAAGATAAATATTGAACCACTTTCACACTCATGTCACGTTGAGGTAATGGCAGAAGGATAAAACTCACAAAATCCAATTTCAGCAATAGACAGATATAGACAGAAACAAAACCAATATCTATTCAATTCCAATGCTAGTAATCCAAAAAGTCAACTCCCCATATAGAAAAGTAAAAGCAACATTGAGACGGGTATCCAAGCTCCTGTTGAAATAATTCGAACAAGGAACACACTTGTCATTAATTCATTGGTTATAACTTATTAGCGGGTTATGTCGTAACTTGTATCCATTGGATATCACGAAAACATCCAACCAAGCTCCAAATTAGTGGGATTAAGATTTAAGACAAGGGAGAAGCAATGTCATACGCAAAATGGAAGTTTCATAGGACGTCAAATGCTAAAGTTTGGTTAATCAGTGAATAAGATCTATATTATTTTTAGATACAAACAAACCGACTTGGCAATGAACAATTAGAAAAAATCAAAATGACCAACATATTTTTGTGCATCTACCTTCCTTCCTATTTCATGACAGGTACAAAAGGAAGACAAACAAACAAGAAAAGGAGAACTCGAGTGGGGATGGCAATGGGCACCTTCTGGACAGGTAGTACCTGTCCTCATATTCTCATTTGAAAAAAATGTCCGTAAAATGCATAAATCTGCGTGGTGAGTTTAGTCTTTCCCATACCCGTTGGATACTTAAGAGCCCGTACTCGGACCTGCTACCCACACTTAACCATGAAAAAAACAATAAATAACGAAAAAAAATCTTATAAGATCTAAAAATCTTTCAAATCAACTATAAAATATTATAAATTGTAGTATTTAGCCAAATAAAAAATCCAAAATATGAAAAACAAGTACGTATTACAATAAAAATAAATTCTGGTTAAAAAAAAAGTAGATAGATTAATTAAATAGATTCCGGTAAAAAAAAATAGATAGATTAATTAATTCTATTTAATATTTTGATAATTTGATATAAACTTATAATTATACATACGTATACATACATATATGTACATACATATATATATATATAAATATACGTATATATACATATATATACAAATATACGTGTATATATATACGTGTATATATACACACACATATATACAGACACACGTGTAGGGGTATATATCTTGTGAGAAAGAGATTCTTATCTGAGAGGAAGAGGGTCAATTCTTAACCTCAGGATCAAAATGAGCAGCTTAGATTAAAAACTCAGATCAAGTGACTCACGTGAGTATCTTTCCACTCTGTTGGCGCCAAAATACGCAGAACGGTAGCACAAAAGAACAAAAAAAAACGCAGAGCTGTCTTTTTCCGTCGTCAACATTCAGACCCACTTCTTCTTCCTCCGCCTCGCTTCTCGCTGCCATGATGCCGACCTCACTAAGGCCATTGGCGCCTCCCTTCTCAAGCACAATGTAGAAGGACGAAGACACCCAAGGTCTTCGACGTCTTTAAGCTTTTTCTTTTCAGGGAAAATCGTTATATATTTTCAATCATAAGTCTTTCTCTGTTCTCTTTTCATTCCTCTAATCTTCCCTTTCTAACCTGTTTTTTGACAGCATGTGGTAACCGAACTTTTGGATTTTCTCATTTCTCTCGACGCACTGGTAATCCTTTTCTAATTTTTTCAACTTCTGGAAATCATGGATTGTTCTGTTATTGTTAAGCTCTCCTGAGATAGTTGGCAATTTGAAATTTATGGTTTTGGATTTCTTTGATTCTCCCTTGCAATCTTACACCTTCAAGTTGTTTGATGAAATGCGCCAAATGCAGAGCAAAAACATCGAACTGAGTCTATGTGTAATGAGTTTTTAAGAAGGACTAACTAGTTGTAAGCACAAAGACAAGCTCCTCTATTTTTTTTTATATTTTAGTTGTTATTTCTGGAGTTATTCCTTTCTAAAATAGGAATTCGAGTTACTGATTTCCACCAATGGCTAATTGATTAATGTATTGCCATGTAGATTGAGAGGCATGTCATAGCTGCCACTCTTTAATTTTGTCTTTGTTGCAGTTCAAGCAAGTGTCAACAATTTCACGGGTAGATCAACATTGCTTGGAGTTATACTTTGTGCCAACCGAAAGCTTAGAGATGGTGAAACTATATGGAGACAAAAACAGTTAACCCACAATAGCACAATAATTTGTATGTCTGCATGAGAGGTACTGTTTTGGTAATCAGGAAACTAAATGCCAATTGTATGTCTGTACCATGTCTATATAGTTGCATATTATTCATTAAATGTCAATGATCCTAAGCCATATAAATTGATAGCTTGTTATCATATTTGCAGGGTTTCTCTTACAAGAAGGAATTTATCATTCTCTGAAAGGAGCAGCAAAGCTAAACTCAATGCTTATATAAAGAACCTTATATCTAGGATATATAGCTTGCATTTTATTTATGATGAATTATGTTAATATAGCTTGATTCCTACATGTAAAAACAAGTAAGTTGCAATACTATCGCATACAAGGATTCCAAATAGATGTGGTTGCATTCCAGATAGTTGGGCTTACAGTGTCATTCTCCAATGATGGCAACCAAGAAATGAAAGGAATTGCATGGCAAAAAAACACAAAATCACATTACAACAGTGGAAAAAGGTTATTGTTCATGATAATAATCAATTAAATCCATTGAATCGCCAAGTTGTTACAAGCAGTTTGCCGAACTTTAGCTGAAAGGTAACAAATAATTTTCTTAATCTCATTCTCTTTGTGCAAGACTCATGGCCAACGTTTTTTTAAATAAGCCAAATAATTATATAAAAGAAAGAAAAACTGAACTATAGCTCAAGTTGTGCACATTGTTGAACCCCAAGGTTTTACAAATATGAAGTACATATACCTCAAGTGGTACAAGTACCACAGAAAACCAGGAAAAAAACCCATTTTGCACAAGGCCACACAATGTTTCTATCTATCAGAGAAAATTCCAATGCATGGTTATAAAGCCCTATTGACTTCCGTAAGGCCTCTACCCGTGAACCATTATGACTAGAACCTGTGAGAGATTTTTCAAAATATAAGTTGGAATATTGTTAATTCGTAATATTATATATATTTAATAGTTAACAATTTGTATCAAACATTGTGTTGGTCCAGTGGTTGGATGTTGGATTATTTACTGAGTCGGATATGGTTCGAATCTGAACCAGGGCATTTTTTGAATAATTTGTGACTGTTTTAATAAAACGGAAATAAATGGCGAAAGATGTGTCCCGTCCTAGACTCAAACCTGCTCACTCATGGCTAAGGGGCGCAACGCTTAACCACCATGCCACGTGAATAATATATAAACATTCAGATTAACGAGTGTTATATTAGAGAGTTGTTTCCCTTCACTAAGTGGCATGAGTTGTTCTATAAATAGAGCCACTCTGTATGCAGAAAAGGAGACGAAATTCATTGTTTTTCCTTGCCATTATCAAATTCTAAATCATTTCTTCATTTCTCTAATGGACGAGAATTAGTGAGGAAACTTTATTCTGTAAACTATTATTGATTGATAGGCTTGAAGTGTGTATGCAAACCACTTCAAGAAATCCAAAGTATCCTGAAGGGAATTCGCCAAGAACCCTATTGCATCCAATATTCTAAGATTGGTGGGGGCGAATCGAACCTAAAGCTTAGTGTTTCACACACGCTTTGGATTTATTTGTGCAACTATTTTCTTCTCTTTCATTGTTTAGGTACTGCAGAATCTTCCACAACATCTCCAATAATTCAAGGTTCTAACATAACCATGTTATATGCATGGTTATAATTCCCTAGAGAGGTATGACAACATAAAAAGCAAGTTAGAAAAACGTTGTACTAATTCTTTTTGTACTATCAGCCATAAAAATAACTTGCACATGACTTTGGGATCTGTGAATCTCATTTAATACATAATTAAATTCTGTACAACATAATTCCATGATCTGCATTTTAACATAACAAAGGTTGAAAAAGAAAAATTACATCACAAATAATTTGGTACATAATAAGCTTCTGCAGTAGTAATGCTTCAGCTGTTATAGTTGTTATAGTTTGGTACACCAAGTGTGTAGCAGCTTGTAGCTCTGACTTGGTCCTCCCCTTTTGGTCTTCCAGTTATTATAGCATGGACACACTAAATGTGCTTATGCAATAGAAAAATGCTTTGCTGCAGGCAAGCACAATTTATTGGCAAGCTGGGAAAATGCCTGCTTTACACATCATGTTATGAAGAATCAGTCTTGGAACTAGAGTTCACATGATTCATTCGATTGAATCAGTTTGTGCATATGGAATCATATGGAATCAGTGCACTATTGGATCCCAATGACGCATACTATCAGTGCAGTAATAACTTTATGCTAGTCAATTTTCACATGCTCAACTGAATTGGAAACGTAACATCATTCTCTTTCTTTTCAACAGTAGATTCGTGCTCTTCAATCTTCACATGGCTCCATTCTCATTTTAGGGCGAACAGCCTCAATGCCAAGATGATAACAATAAGGGAATGGTATTTGGTTTATTTGAAACGGGTATGAGTCCATGCTTTTGCCTTTGGCAACTCAGGGAAGTTGCTAAACTCTGCATTTCACACAAGCACCAGTAAGAAAAGCATTAATATCAATTTTAACAAAAGTGGGTAAATAACATTCAGAAAACAACTTGCTGCCATGAATCAAAGGAAAAGTAGCCCATTACATTCCAGTATATTCCAGATTGACAGTCACAATTCCATGAGACTTGAAAATGAGAACCAAACACCATGCATTTAACAGATTGGCAGTCTCCATTTTATAGCTACTAAAAATAGCACTTGAAGTCTTGAAACTACTATATATGAAGCACCGAAATCTTGAATCTACCAATTGAAAATCATTCATTGTGGAAAAAACCAAAATGCCACAACATCAGATCAATAGATTACACATGTTTTAGCAGTACCCTGAGTAAGAAAAACAAGAAAAGTTAAAAGCTAAACCATTGGTGCTTTGTTGCCTCCATGTTTTGAAATAAGCCATCAATCTCATCTTGCATCTTTTTTTTTTTTTTTTTTTTTCATTTTAAGCAGCATTTGGACGTTTTTATACTATTCAGAAGCACAAACTATAAAGAGTATCGACCAAAGAGGGACAATCTTCATATCTCAGCAGAAGAAAATGTGATTAAGAAAAAATGAAACTACAACATATAGCATGTAATTACAATAGGGTGTCCATTAGGAGAAATAGAAAGGAAAGAAAATTCTCTACTTCAAATGCCACCAAAATCGGTGACAAATCGTTTACCAACATTCTTCTCAAATGCCACTAGTGAGCTTGAAAACGAAGATGCTGCCGGACTCGATGACAAAGAAGAGGGAGGTCGAAATCGAGTGTGACCATGGCATTGTTAATGTCAAATACCTCCGCGGGGGTTTTCCTGTGCCACCACTAGTGGAAGCGGCTGTGGCATCGCCGATGAAATGAGTTTGGCAACCGGTAGAAAATAACGGCAATGGTGGTGCGGGTGCGTACATGGCAGGGGATCTAAAATGAAAGAGTGATTTTAGGTTGTGGGAATAGAACGAGAAGGGAGAGCACTTGACTCACTTAAGTGACCTTTTAATCTCATTCGTGCCTTTTGATCCAATAGCTGATAATAGCTCCTTTCACTCTCATATAAAAACCACTCCTCTCACTAGATGTTAAGACTGAGAAGAAGAAATGGAATTGGAGAGAAATTCTCATTCATTGAATCTGGACAGAAAGATACAATCTGCTTAACTTCTACACAATACATGAATCCTATATCTAGATACTTTTACAAGCTTGTATGAGTCTAACAAACTAACTATCAGTGCTGCCTGAGCTGTTTACAACTGTTAAATAACTAAACTAACTTCTGTTAGATCTTAATACTCCCCCTCAAGTTGGGAGATACAAATAAAAAACACCCAACTTGGATATGAGTGAATTAAATAGTGGCTTTGGGAGTGCTTCGGTAAGTGGATCGGCTAGCTAATCTTGAGATTTAACATGAACTAGATTAATGAACTTGGACTGCACATGTTCTCTCACAAAGTGGCAATCAATGTCTATATGTTTGGATCTTTCATTGCATGTAGGATTGGATGCAAGTTGAATAGCTAAATTACTGTCATATAGTACCATGAAAGTCTGCATTGGAAGCCAAAAGCACGAAGTACTTGTTTTAACCACAGTAATTCAGAAGTCAATGTGGCCATTGCTCGATACTCTGCTTCAGCAGAGGAGGGTGCTACAGTGGCCTGCTTCTTGGATTTCTACGCAACAAGGGCTTGACCCAGAAAAATGCAAAATCCTGATGTTGATTTTCGAGTTGCTACACAGCTACCCTAGTCAGTATCTACATAAGCTGAAACTCGCAAAGAAGACTGAGAAGGAAATAAGATTCCTTGACCCAGATTTGCTTTCAAATACTGCAGTAAATGATGTACTGTAGACAAGTGAGAAGTGTGCGGTTTAGCCATGAACTGACTCAAACGGTTGACTGCAAAAGTAATATCCGGTCTAGAGATTGTCAAGTACATTAACTGACCAATGAGTCTTCCGTAAAGTGATGGATCAGGTAGGGGATCACCCTCTGAATATGTAATCTGCAAAGTTGGTTCCATAGGAAGAGATTGGGGTTTGGTAGCCAAGAAACCCGTATCTATAAGCAGTGGCAATGTGTATTTGCATTGGCAAAGATGTATACCCTTGGAAGATTTTGCTATTTCCAGCCCCAAGAAATACTTCATGTCACCAATTACTTTAAGTTTGAAGCAAGCTACCAGTAAGCTCTGTGTTTGCTGCACAAGTTTCTGATTTGGACCAGCTATTAGATGTCATCCACATACACCAATAAGGTTACCAAATCAGCTCCACTACCTTTGGTAAATAGAGAATGAGTAGCAGGGCATTTCTGAAAACCATGAGCCAAGATTATAGTGGAAAATTTGTGGAACCATTGACGAGAAGCTTAACGCAATCCATAGAGAGAGTTGTTGAGCTTGCACACCAAATTCTCCCCCTTAATGTGATACCTGAAAGGTAGTTGCATGTATACCTCTTCAAATAAATCTCCATTGAGGAATGCATTATTGATGTCAAGCTGTAACATATGCCAATTTTTCTGTGCAGTTATGGCCAAGAGAATTCTCACCGTGGTTAACTTTGCAACCGGTGAGAATGTGTTTAAGAAATCAATGCCCGCCTGTTGAGTGTAGCCTTTAGCTACAAGACGCGCTTTGTGTCTATCAAGCGATCCGTCAGCTTTGTATTTCACTTTGTAAAGCCACCTACATCCAATAGCTTTCTTGCCCTTGGGTAAAGGTTAAATGGTCCATGTATGATTTGATTCCAATGCAGCAACTTCCTCATCCATAGATTTTCGCCATTCAGGAAATTTCACAGATTGGTGATAAAATTGAGGTTCATAGATGGAAGAGACTTTGTACCTAGGAGTAAGTTTATGATATGAAAGCTGGTTTTGAATAGGATATTTGACATTGACATTACAGACATAATCATGGAGGTATGAAGGAGGTCTACTTTGTCTAGTGGAATGCCTAATGGCTTGTGTTTGAGGAATATGAGAAGTGCTGGGAGGAGCAGAGGGTGCTGCAGCATTAGCAGAGGATGCTGCAGCATTAGGAGGTGTAGGAGGCAATCCAGAATCCAACGGTGAAGTGGCTAGCAAATTGGGAGTAAAAATGTCAAAAACTGGTTTGGGAATTAAATATGTGTAAACGGGTCAGATTTGGTGGATGGCATGGAAGAAAAAGGGAACACATCTTCTCTAAATGAGACATCTCTAGAGATGATGATTTTATGATGCTCAATGTCAAAAAACTTGTAACCCTTGGAACCAAAAGGGTAACCAATAAACACACATTTGATCACTCTAGGTGTGAATTTGGTTTTATGAATGGGAGTAGTGGCAACATAGGCAGACAACCAAAGACTTTCATATTTGCATAATCAGGTGCTTGTTGGTACAACAACTCAAATGGAAAGACTTCTTTTGCAGATTATGACTTGGTGTATGATTTATAATGTTGGCTGCAGTGGCAACACACTCTCCCCAAAACTGAATTGGCATCTTAGCCTAGAAAAACAAAGCTCTTGCCACATTGAGGAGTTGCTGGTGTCTTCTTTCAACTACAACATTTTGCTGCGGCCTATATGGAGATGAGGTTTGATGCATAGTGCCTTCATCCTATAAAAACTGAGAGAGAGCAAACTCTTTGCCATTGTCAATTCGTAGCACTTTAATAGATTTAGAAAATTGTGTTTTCACAAATCTGAAAAAGGCTTTCACTAAATGTTGTGTTTCTTGCATCAAATGTATCCAATTGAACCGAGTGCAATCATCCACAATTGTCAAAAAATAACATTTTCTATCATAAGTTGGATCAGCAAATGGACCCCAGATGTCACAATGGATTAGATCAAAAGGTTCTTTAGCAAAATAAGTATGAGACTCAAAAGGTAATTTCTTGAATTTTGAAAGAGGACATACATCACAGCATTGAGAACTAAAAGTTGTAGAATATTGAAAAGGCATTTTACAACTGAGAGCTTTAAGAGTTTTTATCAGAAATGTGCCCCATTCGGGCATGCCATAGATTGGCTTTGTCACAATTGACAGAGTTTACACTGCTTATTGAATTAAAATTGGTATTCACAGTGTTACAAGAAATGGAATCATACAATGATCCTACAGAAGTGGATGTGTGTGCAGTGTGAGATTCTAAAGATCCTGCAAGTTATTGATATTGGTAGAGGCCTTGATGGAGCCTACCCTTGCCAATCATTGTCATCTGTTCCCTGTCCTACACCATAATGGTGTTTGCAAGGATAGAGACAGAGTAGTTAGTATCAAGCAGTAATGAACTAATTGAAATGAGATTGACTTTCAAGGATGGAATGTAAAGGACATTATGGAGTGCGATATGTGTGTTAAGTGCAACAATTCCTATAGCTGTGACATTGATTTTAAAATTGTTAGGTAAGCTAACAAATTTGTTTTTAAGAAAGGAATAAGAAGTAAACCAAGAAAGGTCATGACAAATATGAGAGGTAGCTCCCGAATCAAATATCCAAGAGTTAGAAGGTGTATAAAGAATCGAATTAGACATATTAAAGACCATACCTAGGGTAGTATTACCCATTTGTGACTGATCTGAGACAGATGCCTGAGCCACTTATGACTGAAGGAATGTTATCATTTGTTGCAATTGGAGAAGGCTGAGGGTACCATCATCAGCTGTCTTGGATTTTGTTGCAGTATCATCAACAAATTTGACAGAAAAGGCATGTGAATTGCCTTTGTGCCTCTTATGACCAGGGGATATCCATGGAGTTTGAAGCACTTCTCCTTAGTGTGAGCAAGAATGCCACAATGAGCACACAATGGCCTATCCTTGGATTTTCCAGCATACTGTTTTGGCTTGCCTTGTGATTGTACTGCACAAGCCAATTGAGGATCACTAGGCACAACAGTATTCATTCCTCTTTGTTGCTCTTCTTGCATGATCAGAGAATAAACTCGACTCATGGAAGGCAAAGGATTCATTAGCAAGATCTGACCTCTAACTTGCATATAACTCTCATTAAGTCCCATCAAGAAAGCCAACACGTATTCTCTTTGTAAGTGATCCAAGATAGGTTAAACACCACCATACACACAGTGATGAACAGGTTTGTACTCACTCAATTCCTCCCAAACAAAACGAAATTTGTTGAAGTACAGACCAATAGAGAGAGTACCTTGAACACAATTGATGAGATCACGTTTCAATTGAATGATTCGTGGTCCACTTTGTTGGCAAAACTTGTCTTCCAGTTATTTCCAAATTGCAAACGCAAAAGATGAAATCATGACACTAGCAGTGATTTCTTTGGTCATTGCATTCAATAACCAAGAAACAACAATGTTGTTATTCCTCAACCATAGAGGATAAGTTGCATCTTCTTCAGCAGGAGGTAGAATTGAGCCATCAACAAAGCCAAATTTTGTTTTTGGCTATGAGCGCAACCTTCATTTCATTACGCCATGAATGATTATTGTCAAAATTGAGTTAATTGGAAACAAGACAGAGCCATGGATTATCAGATGTAGGATGAATGTAAAACGGATTTGCTACAAGATCTTCCATGATTGAAAGCTAGAACAATCGTACAATCGCAGAGAAATGCAGAAAACGCGAAGAAAACGCAGACGAAAACCTAGAAATCAAGAACCTGAGAGATCACACTGAAGATTAATGTGATGAATCACAGAGAACCTGATCGAAGAATCCAAAAGAAAGAAAACGAAGTCCAGAAGAATCAAAGATGCGGAAACTCAGATCCTACTGATACTATGTTAAGACTGAGAAGAAGAAATGGAATTGGAGAGAAATTCCCATTCATTGAATCTGGACAGAAAGATACAATCTGCTTAACTTCTACAAAAAATACATGAATCCTATATATAGATACTTCTACAAGCTAGTATGAGTCAAACAAACTAACTATCAGTGTAACCGAATGCTGACTAACCAAAACTGTCTGAGCTATTTACAGCTGTTAAATAACTAAACTAACTTTCTATTAAATCTTAATACTAGATATGCCCCCTATGTGTGTGTGTATATATATATTCATAAACATATAGTATATATACATATATATGTAGCTATATGTATATATATATATACGTATATTTGTATATATAAGTATATATACGTATATATGTTTATATATGTATATTTGTATATATACATATATATACTTATATACACAAATATACGTATACATACATACATATATATACACACACACACACATATATCCCTTCTCTTGATCACATACATAGAGAGAGATGTTTTTAATAGTGTTAAAAATGAAAAAAGAAAAACATATAACAATTTCAAAATATGAAGAAGACATGTAGAGAGCAACTATAATTCATAGATGTTAAGGCGTTTTCAATTTTTTGGGTATGTAATGTTATAGTTTTTGTAATTTCCAATTTTTTGCTTATGCATTGGTGTATTTTTTACATAAGCATTTATAGCATATGATCTTTCCCCCACTAGGCGAAATTTCTGGATCCGTCATTGGCTGTTACCCTCTTAAAACAAATCAAACATATTAAAAGTCACCCTTAACCAACCCTTACAAGACATTTAGACAAGGTTTTAAACAAACGGCAAGGGTATGAATCGATTCTTAGCCCCAGTGAATCGATTCAGGCTTGAAAGGCCATTATGTGAATGGAAGTGAACAATCATTACTTTGATTCATAGGATCCAGGAATTGTTGTGATTCTATTCATGTAGGCATGAATCGATTCACAGACTAATAACAGTGTTGTAAATGCTGTTTCAGCACTTTCACGAATCGAGGATAAGCATTCAATCCGTTGCTCATGCAATGGTTTTAAAACAAGAAACTTGCCCTGCAAGGCATAGGGGTCATGGGACACCCCAAACATGCTAATTGAAGCCCTAGGCCTCTTTTCATAGGAGCATCCACCCCCATACCTTTAATGAATTTGTCAACCTCCAATAGAGTCTAGAAAGTCTCGAATTTAAGTCCTTTCCTGGTTCCTAGCATTACGGCAACAATGGAACCCAAAACTAACAAGGGTTTAAATGAATTCTCCGTGTAGAAACAGAAAAGAATTAGAGGAGAAGAAGCAGATGGTTTATTGGTTGCAGCCTTGAAGACAGTAGTACTCAATTTGGTGGAGAAACGAGAGAGAATGGCGAGAAATGACAACGAGAGCTCTTGGATTTCTAGGCTTCTTAGATAGCTCTTAGAGGATGATTAGAAGCTGCTTCTTAGAGTCCTATTAGGTTAAAATTAGATTTAGGTCATGATCCCTAAGTCTTATCACGTTTAGAAGCGAAATGGGGTGATCCGTTAATTAAAAAATGTTGTCAGCTGTTGTAAATCAATTCAGTCACGGGGTGAATTAATTCACAGACTTAATTTTGACTAAAAAATATTTTTCCCCATTCTAAGGCTATATAGTCCCTCCTAAAGATATCACCTCTTACTAAAACTCCAAAACAAGTATAAAACTATACAATTAACATACCAATAACCTAAAATCCCTAGCACGTAAAAGTTAAAGAGTTTGAGGTGTTACATACATCATTGCAGAAGGATTTGCACGTGGGGGCCCAACTATGCTTCCCTCAAAAAATGGACTCGACAGGTTATGTCACTCGTCAAAGGTCAAGAAAAACCCACAAAAAAATACTAAGAAAAACTCTACTTACCTTTTCGGACGAAGACTATGGGTCAGTTCAACTAGGCCAAGATGGGTTGGTTCAATTAGTACCTTGGGATTTTTGACTCAGAGCTGACCCCCCAAGCGAAGGAGCTAATAGGCTTCACTAGGGACAATATCTTTCTGAAGGGACACATTGAGATCTTGCTCACCTTCGGCAACCCTCCCCTTTCAAAGACTATTCAGGTAAAGTTTCTAGTAGTGGACTGTCAGTCAGGCTACAACATAATACTAGGAAGACCTACTCTCACCGCCCTTGGAGAAATCACCTCTAGCCTCCATCTCGTGATGAAGTTCCACAATGATGAGGGATAGGTTGTAACAATAAAGGGAGACCAATTGGCATGAGAAACCTCTACAAATAGTTTCTCAAAATCTCCAAGATCACTTGACCTTCAAGCGACACATCAACCAAGAAGAATCTGACCCGTAAGTCAACAGACATTTTTCCCGGTCGACCTCGACATGAGAGACTATCGTAGCCCGAAGGTAATTTCACTCTAATCTAAGTCGATAATGATCCATCCAAAATAGTGATGATCATGGTAAACCTCCTAGAGAATGTGCAACTCCAACTGACCTTCTTCCTCAAGGAGAACACCGATATTTTTTTTTCATGGACCTCCGGGGACATGCCGACTTTTCTCCCATAAACTCTCCCTTGATCCAACAGTCAAGCCGGTGGCTCAATCCCGCCACAAGATGTGTCTCGAGAGGAAGGAAGTTGCTAAGAAGCTAGTGTCTGAACTCTTAGATGCAGGCTTTATTAGGGAAATTAAATACACTACATGGCTATCTAATATTGTACTTGTTAAAAGGGAAATTGGATATGAAGCATGTGTATTGATTATACCGATCTCAACAAGGCTTGTCCTAAGGACGCCTATCCCCACATCAATATTGACAAATTTGTTGACGACTCCTTAGGCTTCTGCATCCTATCCTTTATGGATGCCTACTCGAGATATAATAAAGTCCCAATGAACCTAGAGGACAAGAAAAAACCACATTCATGATAGAGATTGCCAATTACTGCTACATGATGATGCCTTTTGGGCTTAAAAATACGGGCACAATGTAATGATGAACAAAGTTTTTGAGGGACAGATAGGTAAAATGCTTGATGTCTACATTGACGACATGATCATCAAAAGCACCCAAGAAAATTTTCATAATATTGACTTTGGTGAAGTTTTTCAACAACTTTGAAGGAATAACACGAGGCTCAAATCCAACAAATGCACTTTCAGCGTCAAGGCTGGCAAGTTTTTAGGGTTCCTGCTAACTGAAAGAGGCATAAAGGCCTATCCCGACAAATGCCAAGCCATAACCGAAATGAGAAGCCTGACCTTGATCAAAGAAGTGCAACAACTAATTAGGAAAATGGCGACACTAACAAGGTTCATTTCCAAATCTGCCCACTATGCCTTACCTTTCTTTTAATTGCTGAAAAAGCAAAAAATTTAATTGGAACGACGAATGCAAGAAAACATTTCAAGATTTGAAACATGCATTGTCAACCCCACTTGTCCTAACCAGGCTAGAACCGGGGGAAAGAGATCAACTTTGCATTGATCCGAGAAACACTAGAGGGCAAACACCCTATATAATTTGTTAGCAAAGCCTTACAAGATCCAGAGATCTGATACTAATGGGTCGAGAAGCTAGCCTACGGATTGATCATCATGGCCAAATGTCTCAGATAATACTTTTAGAGTCATCAACTGATACGTCAAATACTTCATCGACCTGATTTGGTGGTGATATGATCCTCGAAGCCATCAGGGATAAATCAGGAGTTGTATGGTGGAAGTGGTGAAGACGCCACAACTGGCTACAACATTCTGCTTGATAAGTCAGGGTTGAGCGTCGAGATAATCCGATAAGCTCAAAACAGCTCACAAGAACCACAAGAAATCCTCTCTAGTGTTAATTCAATCAAAATTCATCTTGTCCATTCATGAATAATGAATTACATTATATTAAGCCCTTATCCCAATTGACTCAATGAACCCTAAGTAATTCAAATTTCACATAATATTCATTTTCATATTTAAAATAAGTATTAAATCAAATATGGAAATAATACTTCCTAATAAAAATCTAATTAAATTGCTAATTTAAAAGACAACAAGTAAATGGCATTAATGCCTTACAAATCCATAATAGCTTCATATTTGGAGACAAAGAAAATTTGTAACGCACTGCTTAGCTAGGGCATCGCAATTCTATGTTAATCACCAATATTTTTATTACATTTCAATCTATATTGAGAACCTTATTTTGAATAAAATGCAATTATTTTTCTGTAAAAAAAAAGAAATAATAAATAAAAAACCATATCAAATATTTATTTTAGTCTATATCAAATAAAATATTTGAATCCACGTGAACAACCCTTTTTGCGCAACACAAGCTGATTGCATGGAGTTCTCTTCTAAATGTACATTTGCTGATGGGCCATGGCTTTTGATCAGCTCACAAAATGACATAATGAGCAAAGGCAAACTGTTGGTGCTGGTTTCTACCTTTCTGTGAGCAATTAGCGTCATTTGACTTTGAGGTGCTACTTGCTTCTTGTTTTTTTTGGGCCAATGAAATGCTGGACATTGCCAATTAGCTCCCTGCATTGGTGGATATTAAACGAGATGCACTAGATGACAGCTAAACAACACAACACAAAATTTGTTGGTCCGTAGGAATGCTCTGCTAGGGTTTGGTCTGCGTGAATAAGCGCGACTTCTTTGGCACCTCTGGCACCACAACTCCAGTGCAAGCGGTGCCATGGTCCTCTTCCTCGTCCAGCCATCCCACTCCGCTATCCTCCCAACATGAGACAAACACGTCTTCATCTTGGGCCCCCTATCTCCAGCTCTTCGTTTTCTCCCTTGACCATGTCTCGCCTGTACGGTGATGGTAAGTCACCACCCTCTTCGCAGCCGGAGGCCTGCCGCCCCCACCAGAGCTGCCAAATGGAGAGCAACCTCTTCCTTCCAACACTGAAGCTCCCGCCCTCCACCGAAAACTCCAGACCAACTCGCTGGCCTTCACTTCGGGCTTCCTTCTCCAACTGTCACCACAAACCCGCCGCCTCCTCAACCAACCCATACACCAACTCGCGGCCGCTAGGGCCAATCCATGATCTCTGAAATGCTGACTTTTACCCCTTCTATTCTCTTCATATTCAATGAAGTACATCCAGGAAAAATGGTATTTTTCCCTTAGCTGTTTGGCTATCAAAATCACAGAAAGTTCTAGACTTTCCGACTTCCTTCGCTTCTCTATCTTGCCCAGTTATGGAGGTCGACTATAAGCTTTTGGTCGGTAGCAAATCTTTACGGTATTCAGGAACCTAGCTGGGTAAAGAAGCTCTGGAGGATCAATTGGTAATTTTGCTTGTGGTTCCTGAAAACCCTAATGGGATAGGCCCAAGTTCTATATCTGCTAGTTTTTGAATACCAGGGCATAGTTGGAAAAGGGATGGAGTTTGAGCTTTTAGGTGGCCTACTTTGGTGTTTGATTACTGGGTCTAGTAGGTTGTAACTATTTGTTAGTTGTAGTAGGTTTAGCCTTTTTTCGGAGCTACTCACGTGCTTATGGATGTATCTAAGAGTATGTATTGCTCCTGTATCGTGCCCCATTAGAGAGTTGTGAGTTTTACAATTGGTGTAATATCTTGAGGCTTTTGCCCATATGAATGAAATGCTATACTATTGACAAAAAAAAAGAGATGGACTAGCATCCTAATAAAAACTAGTAACTCCAGGTGCATTATTAATCATCTTGCCTTAAGCGCACAGAAAACAAGCACTAGGTAGCATGTTCTTCAATTCATCATTACTCCATCTAGACTCAAATATAAACAAAAATATCTAATTTCACACTGATTAATAATGTTAGTTAAGTTGATTTAATTTTTTTGATTTTATATAAACAATGAATTATACTTCCTAAACTACCCTTAATCATGGAGAGTGTGTCATTTCTTGGGGAAAAAAGTTGAATTAACTTAAAGATATTTTGGAATGATGACATTAAATATGATTGAATTAGTTAAAATTTGCGTATATTTAATCCACCAACTTGAGCATTTTTTTGCTTATATTTAAGTTAGGAGGGAGTACAAATTATTTATTTGGCTAAATAAAAGAAAGCATTAAAAGGTAACGCAATAACCACATATACATGCCCTCAAACAACTTCTTCAAGTGCATTTTATTAAGTAGATTCCTTGTAAGTTTCCTTCCACATATTAAAAGAATTGATACTCATTTTAGGTGAGAAAGATTATCTCGTGGTCAGCAGAGTTATCAGAGTTTGGACTCCACTAGGAGCCAAGACAAGCCAAAAAGGCCGAAGCACTCACCGATTTTGTGGCAGAATTCACCTCGTGCAACCAAGATATAGTATCTCAGATGTGGGCCATTTATATCGAAAAATCGTCCAATCTGAAAGGATGTGGACCTAAGATATTTCTCCAAAATCCCGAAGGTGTCATAATTGAACACTTCTTAAGCTACACATTTCAAACATCACGCAATCAAGTTAAATATGAAGCCCTCTAGGCTGGGATAAGAATGGCCATTGATTTGGGAGCAGAATAGGACACCATTTATGTAACACCCTAATCCACTAATGCTATTCTTTTATAAAATAGTATGACTTTCGAAATGTTTTGTAAAAATAGTCGAGTTTCTTTTCCTAAAAGTAATTGTTTTGGGAGTAAAAATTAAAAACCTTTCCTTCAATAAAAATGACGATCATAAATTCTTTAATCAATAAAAATAACTCATACAAAATCCATTTTCGTCAAATTACTATCAATTTGAAACTTCATAAAACATTGTCCTTTAAAATACGTATACATAACCTTTTCCACAAACTAAGATTTCCGAAGAAATCATACTTTGAAACCAAACCTTTACTAATCACCATCAAATATCACACTTTAGTCCAACATATATTTACAATACCTAATGCGAAGAATTCTTTAATACAATGACAATTTACAAATTTTGAACTTTATATACAAATATTCTGTCTAAGTATTCAAATTTAACTCAAAAGACATCTTCAGTTCTCCATGCCAATTAATTGGAAAAAAAATGGAATGGAATGAGGTAAAAATCTTAGCGAGTGTTCCCAACACACATGCACCCTGTAACACCTGAGGACGAGATCGACATCGTATTAGGACGACGTATCGAGACCTCGACCAAGACCTTGTGTCGAGATCCCGTGACTAGATCGTTTGCCGAGATCTTTTGTCGAGCTGATGAGACCACGCGGCACTAGTCAGCCGAGTTGAGGAGTCGGGTGTCGAGTTGATGAAGTCGCTGCATCGAAATGATGAGGACGCAAGTCGAGCTGAGGAGACCGCGTTCACGAACTCGTGTTAGAACCTTGTACGTTTGCACGAGCACCCTTGTCGACATCGTGTCGAGATGATACCTCGTATTATTTCGAACGTTACTCAGCGTTATTATTATATTGTTTGTAATTATTACATTGTCGGCTTGTCGTTGACCGACAGAGTAGAGGGTAATTATGAGAAGAACGAGTTAACGGGTAGATGATTGATGGGATTGGCATCTTATAGCTGGAGTTACGTTTATACCCCTTTCTCGCCAGCTGTATACCACGACCGTTTCACTCATTTCTCTTTTCTTCTTTCTTCTTCCTTCCTTCTGCTCTGTGTTTCGTTGTTTTCTTCAAAATCTTCATCGACGAAACCGTGAGTTCCAGCGAGATTCTGCACAAGCTTTCTTCATCAATTTTGTTCATCATCAATTTCTCGACCCATATCTCGTCTGATCGACCATCACCGTTGAGGTATGAAGAACAGATTTTCTTTCAACTGTGCTACTGTTTAGCGCTAATTTTTCTTCCATTTTTGACCAGTTTTATGCTTCCAAATCATATCAAATTGATGGGTTTTCTTATTCACGATATTACCTATCTTTTTAACCGATTAATTGGGCTTGTAAAACAAATTTCTTTCTCTGTTTTTCTGCAATCGGCAGTGCCCAGAAAACCCCATTTTTGGTTCATTTCGATTTCTTGTTTTCATTTGTTCTTCTGATTATTGTTGTTGTCGATCTTTCTGTTGAAGCATCAGATAACTTTTTCATGAATTTTGATCGAAATCCCTAACTTTGTGTTAGAGCAAAAATATCTTTCAGTTCTTGAGTTTCATATTTTTCTGGGTTGTGGTTGAGTTTGGGGAAGAGAGAGTTAGATGTATTGGAACCCGTGGATCGATCTGAGTTATGTTTGTTTTAGGAAGTCTGATTCCCGAGATCGAGTGATTTCCGAATCGAGGTGTACGGGAAAGCGAATCCAAGGACGCGGAAGCAGCAGAATCCAGATCGAGGATTGTACGAGGTCGACTGAAAGCGTACGTGTCGAAGTCGTTGTCGAGTTCGTTGAAGACAGCCGTGTCGAGATCGAGTAAGAGAAGTCGTTGTCGAGCTCTTTGAAGACAGCTGTGTCGAGGTCGTTGTCGAGCAGCTTTAACTTGGAGTTCGGTAAGGGCAACTTCTAGATATCTCTAAGGCTTTATTGTATAAGTCCTTAAGTAAGGGCATTTCATATTCTACGTGGTTATGTTATTGTGTATGGATTTTCCTGATTTGTGTCGAGCTTGAAATGTTGTGATATTGAGTTTTTGCATGTATTTAATATGTGATTGAATATATGTCGTGAAGTGTGTATTGCATGTTGAATTGCGTTTCTTCATGTTGAGCTTGCTCTTTTATTTGACATGCGGTTGAATATCTTGTGTTTAACTCCTTGAATATCGTATGCTAATTGTTCATCGAGTGAAGCGAGCTAGGTGAGTCGTATGACGCTTTTGAGCCGTGACCCGGATAATCGAGGGTGCTAGGTCCCTTTTTGTTTACGGGAGATTGACTAGACGTCGCCACGCCACGGGACCTGAGTTGACCGCCCTAGGGAGAGCGAGGATCCCAAGGCTTTGGCTGGACTTTTCGACATACCAGATGCAGCGTGTGCATTCCGGAAAATTGTCGAGTCGAGAGAAAATGGAATTGTGAGTTGTGTCGAGTTTAGAGTGAGATGGTCGAGTCACGTCGGTGATTGTTATACTTTGTCGTTTGCTTATATTTTTATGTCGAGCTTATCTTAACTTGTTGAGAAGTTGACCACTTTCCGTGGTGCCTTCAATCCATGACGGTTACCCAGGCGATGTCGAGGGCGCAGTAACTCGGCGATGAGACGATGCCGAGGAGGATCTCGACGAGGACCCGAGTGACGACCTCTATCTGTCGTGATTGTTTATTTGTTGGATGTTTGTTTTTCTGAGGACTGTACTTGTTTTCTTTTGTGTTCGAGGTCGTGACCAGTTTGGGCAGTGTTGTGTTGTTGCTACAGGGTAGACTGGTGGTCTTACTTTTGGAGCAGCCCCCTGCGTGGGAGTCTGCCGGAAGTACCCCCAGGGTATGATTACTCTTTTGAAGTTGTCGTACCTTAGGTGTATTTTCTTTGCACATTTGCTACTCTGTATTTTGTATACATTATTATTTCGAGTGATATGTATATGTGTATGTTATGCATGTATGTTTTATTTGAATTTAAGTCTTGTGTCTTAGTTGCACCATGTTTCAAAAGTCAGAATTACTCTGATGTGCACGAGTTGGTTTTATAAAAAAAAAATATATCGTATTTTTAAAAGGCACAAGAGTTTTGTTTTTAAAACACATCTCATATAGGTTTTGTTGAGCTTGGTGTGTTGAGCTCGGTAACTCGAGCTCGGTATATTGAGCTCGGTAGCGGTCCGGAAACGGGTCGTTACACTGTTGGTATCAGAGCAGTTCGGTTCTGACCGAGCTGTGCATAGGAATTTGGACTGGTCACTGTGTCGGGTTGTGTGTTGGGTACCTAGTTGTTTTGTGTTGATTGCTGTTTGATTAAGTGAAGCACTTATTGCTTGAGAAATTGTTTGAACTGTTTCTTGATTGAAGCAGTGTGTTTTAACACATCCTTGTTGTGAGATTCTGACAGGGTTTTGAACCTTGTGGAATCTAATGCCACCTCGTAGGAATACGACATCTGCAACCGAGAACGTCGACATGGAACGAGCTGATGATCTTATCCAAGGTGAATGTGAGATCGAGGGTAAATCCTTATCCGTTCTTTTTGATTCGGGTGCGACCCATTCCTTCATTTCTTCTGATTGTGTGAACCTTTTGAGCTTGACTGTGATCGCCACCGCTTAAATTAGTAGTTACAACCCAATTTGCTAAAACCTTAGTCACAAACACCGCATGTCTTAATTGTGTAGTGATTATTCAGAGTAGAAAGTTTGTGGTCAATTTGGTTTGTTTGCCTCTTAAGGGTTTAGATGTTATTCTCGGGATGGATTGGTTGTCACACCACCATGTCCTTTGGACTGTGCCCGTAAAGCTGTAATTTTTCCGGACCTTGAGTCTCAATTATCTTTCTCGCCGAACGTATTGGAGTTTCTTTGAAAGAAGGAACTAGGGAATACATGTATCTAGCTAGTTCGGAAGTTTTCCACAGATCGACGTGAAGAATGTTCCAGTGGTGTGTGATTTTGAGGATGTTTTTCTCAAGACGTGCGGGATTACCACCAAGACGAGGTCGAAGTTCTCCATCGACCGATTCCAGGAATGTGACCGATTTCCAAAGCGCCGCATGTGATGTCTCCTGCCGAGATGAAAGAGCTGAAGTCCCAGATCGAACACTTGGAGTCGAAGCAATTCATACGACCGAGCGTGTCACCGTGGGGAGCTCCAGTGTTGTTGGTTAAGAAGAAGGATGGACGATCAAGGCTGTGCGTGGACTATCGCGAACTCAACAAGGTTACCGTGAAGAACCGTTATCCGTTACCACGTATTGACGACTTGATGGACCAACTTCGTGGAGCGGCGATCTTTTCCAAGATAGATTTGAAGTCGGGCTACCATCAGATTCGCGTGAAGGAGGAAGATGTCGCCAAAACAGCTTTCAGGACTAGATACGGTCACTACGAGTATTTGGTGATGCCGTTTGGAGTGACGAATGCGCCAGCTGTGTTTATGGACTACATGAACAGGATTTTCCATTCGGTTTGTGAGCAGTTCGTTGTAGTGTTCATCGACGACATATTGATTTACTCGAGGAACCGAGAAGAGCACGCAGAACACCTATGTCGAGTACTACAGATATTACGAGATAAGCAACTCTATGCCAATCTGTCGAAGTGTGAATTTTGGCTTGAAGAGGTGAATTTTCTTGGTCACGTGATTTCCAGAGAAGGGATAGTGGATCCAACTAAGATTGAGGCGGTGATAGCATGGGAACAAATTAAGGCGGTTCTGAGATCGGGGAGTTTTGTCGGCTTAGCGAGGATATTACCGAAGATTCATTGAAGGTTTCTCGAAGATTGTCGCGCCTCTTACACGATTGACGAGGAAGGATCAACCTTTGCTTGGGCCAGGAGTGCGGCCGCTTTCAACGGCGAAGGAGCTTTTGACGACAGCGCCTGTGCTGATTTTGCCTCAACCCGAAGAGCCTTTCGAGGTGTATTGTGATGCGTCACACCAGGGATTGGGATGCGTACTGATGCAACATCGGAAGGTGGTCGCGTATGCTTCAAGACAGCTTAAGATTCACGAGAGGAACTACCCTACTCACGACTTAGAGCTAGCGGCAGATGGTTTTTGCTTGAAGATATGGAGGCACTACCTTTACGGGAGCACTCTTACTATTTTCAGCGATCACAAGAGCTTGAAGTACCTGTTCGACCAGAAGGAGCTCAACATGCGTCAACGTAGATGGATAGAATTTCTCAAGGACTACGACTTTACGTTGGAATACCATCCCGGTAAGGCTAACGTAGTAGCGCATGCGTTGAGCAGAAGAGCGCTTTAACCTCGGTAATGATGATCAAGGAGTTGGAGATGCTCGAGAAGTTCCGAGATTTGAAGTTGAGTGTCGAAGTTTCACCGGGAAGCCGAGATTTGGTATGCTTACCATTTCTAACAGATTGTTGGGCGAGATCCGAGACCAGCAAGTTCGTGACGAGCTTCGCAAGAGAAGATTCGATTGATAAGCGCCAAGGAAGGCGACAAAATTTCAGGTCGGGCGGACGACATCTTGAGATGCAATGGCCGAGTGTGCGTACCTAACGATCCGAGCCGAGGAAGTTGATTCTCGACTAAGCGCATAAGAGCAACTTTAGTATTCATCCCTGAGTTACGAAGATGTATCAAGACTTGAAGAAGCATTTTTGGTGGTCCTGAATGAAGAAGCAAGTGGCCGAGCACGTAGCTTCATGTTTGACGTGTCGTAAAGCCGAAGGTGGAGCACCAACGACCGCGGGAATGCTACAATCGCTGACGTACAAAGATGGAAATGGGACAAGATTTCCATGGACTTCGTTGTAGGTTTGCGAAGACACGTAAGAAGAATGATTCGATTTGGGTGATCGTTGACCGATTGACCAAATTTGCTCATTTCTTGCCGGTGGTCGACATACAACGTGGAAAAGCTGACCGAGATCTACATCGCGAGATAGTACGACTTCATGGAATACCCTCTTCGATCGTGTCGGACCGAGATCCAAGTTCACGCCTCATTTTTGGAGGGAATTGCAAGGAGCGATGGGAACCGAGCTCGGGCTTAGCTCGGCATATCATCCACGCATCGACGGCCGATCGAGAGAACGATCCAATCGCTTGAAGATTTGTTGCGAGCTTATGCGTTAGATCACCGAGGAAGTTGGGACGACGCCTTACCATTGGTGGAGTTCACATACAACAACGCTTTCATGCGAGTATTGGAATGGCACCTTTTGAAGCGGCTGTATGGACGGAAATGTCGACGCCTCTTTGTTGGTACCAGGGCGGCGAGCGAATCGTCAGAGACCAGATATGATCCAGCGGACTACCGAGAAGATCCGTTTGATCGAGAGATCGGATGCGAACATCTCAAAGTCGACGTAAGAGTTATGCGGACCAACGGCGTCGACCACTCGAGTTCGAGGAAGGAGGACATGTATTTCTTAGAGTCACCCCACTCTTGGAGTTGGTCGAGCGATCAAATCCAAGAAACTTACCCCTAAATTCATTGGACCTTACCGGATTCTTCGTCGTATTGGTCCAAAGTGGCATATCAGTGCATTGCCACCATTCTTGTCGAACATCCACGACGTCTTTCACGTCTCACAATTGCGGAAGTATGTTTCCGACCCTTCTCATGTCATCGAACCGGATGTGATTCAACCGAAGGGCGACTTATCTTTTGAAGCGTCACGGCAAGGATCGTTGATCGGAAAGCCAAACAATTCGCGGAACAAAGAGATTCAACTTGTCAAGGTTGTGTGGGATCAAGGCGGGAGATGCGACTTGGGAGCTGGAGGAGAAGATGAAGATTCGATACCACTGAACTTTTACGAGGTAAGAATCTTATTTGCAATTTCGAGGACGAAATTTTTTTAGAGGGAGAGATTGTAACACCTGAGGACGAGATCGACATCGTATTAGGACGACGTATCGAGACCTCGACCAAGACCTTGTGTCGAGATCCCGTGACTAGATCGTTTGCCGAGATCATTTGTCGAGCTGATGAGACCACGTGCACTAGCTGCTGGGCTGAGGAGGTCGGGTGTCGAGTTGATGAAGTCGCGCATCGAAATGATGAGGACGCAAGTCGAGCTGAGGAGACCGCGTTCACGAACTCGTGTTAGAACCTTGTACGTTTGCACGAGCACCCTTGTCGACATCGTGTCGAGATGATACCTCGTATTATTTCGAACGTTACTCAGCGTTATTATTATATTGTTTGTAATTATTACATTGTCGGCTTGTCGTTGGCCGAAGCGAGTAGAGGGTAATTATGAGAAGAACGAGTTAACGGGTAGATGATTGATGGGATTGGCATCTTATAGCTGGAGTTACGTTTTTACCCCTTTCTCGCCAGCTGTATACCACGACCGTTTCACTCATTTCTCTTTTCTTCTTTCTTCTTCCTTCCTTCTGCTCTGTGTTTCGTTATTTTCTTCAAAATCTTCATCGACGAAACCGTGAGTTCCAAATGTAGATTCTGCACAAGCTTTCTTCATCAATTTTGTTCATCATCAATTTCTCGACCCATATCTCGTCTGATCGACCATCACCGTTGAGGTATGAAGAACAGATTTTCTTTCAACTGTGCTACTGTTTAGCGCTAATTTTTCTTCCATTTTTGACCAGTTTTATGCTTCCAAATCATATCAAATTGATGGGTTTTCTTATTCACGATATTACCTATCTTTTTAACCGATTAATTGGGCTTGTAAAACAAATTTCTTTCTCTGTTTTTCTGCAATCGGCAGTGCCCAGAAAACCCCATTTTTGGTTCATTTCGATTTCTTGTTTTCATTTGTTCTTCTGATTATTGTTGTTGTCGATCTTTCTGTTGAAGCATCAGATAACTTTTTCATGAATTTTGATCGAAATCCCTAACTTTGTGTTAGAGCAAAAATATCTTTCGCTTCTTGAGTTTCATATTTTTACGGGTTGTGGTTGAGTTTGGGAAGAGAGTTAGATGTATTGGAACCCGTGGATCGATCGAGTTATGTTTGTTTTAGGAAGTCGATTCGAGATCGAGTGATTTCAATCGAGGTGTACGGAAAGCGAATCCAAGGACGCGAAGCGTGTAATCCAGATCGAGGATTGTACGAGGTCGACCAAAGCGCACGTGTCGAAGTCGTTGTCGAGTTCGTTGAAGACAAATTGTCGAGATCGAGTAAGAGAAGTCGTTGTCGAGCTCTTTGAAGACAATTTGTGTCGAGGTCGTTGTCGAGCAGCTTTAACTTGGAGTTCGGTAAGGGCAACTTCTAGATATCTCTAAGGCTTTATTGTATAAGTCCTTAAGTAAGGGCATTTCATATTCTACGTGGTTATGTTATTGTGTATGGATTTTCCTGATTTGTGTCGAGCTTGAAATGTTGTGATATTGAGTTTTTGCATGTATTTAATATGTGATTGAATATATGTCGTGAAGTGTGTATTGCATGTTGAATTGCGTTTCTTCATGTTGAGCTTGCTCTTTTATTTGACATGCGGTTGAATATCTTGTGTTTAACTCCTTGAATATCGTATCACGTAATTGTTCATCGAGTGGCGAGCTAGGTGAGTCGTATGACGTTTTGAGCCGTGACCGGATAATCGAGGGTGCTAGGTCCCCTTTTTGTTTACGGGAGATTGACTAGACGCCGCCACGCTACGGGACCTGAGTTGACCGGCCCTAGGGAGAGCGAGGATCCCAAGGCTTGGCTGGACTTTCCGACATACGATGCAGCGTGTGCATTCCGGAAAATTGTCGAGTCGAGAGAAAATGGAATTGTGAGTTGTGGCGAGTTTAGAGTGAGATGGTCGAGTCACGTCGGTGATTGTTATACTTTCTTTGTTTGCTTATATTTTTATGTCGAGCTTATCTTAACTTGTTGAGAAGTTGACCACTTTCCCGTGGTGCCTTCAATCCATGACGGTTACCCAGGCGATGTCGAGGGCGCAGTAACTCGGCGATGAAGCGATGCTGAGGAGGATCTCGACGAGGACCCGAGTGACGACCTCTATCTGTCGTGATTGTTTATTTGTTAGATGTTTGTTTTTCTGAGGACTGTACTTGTTTTTCCTTTGTGTTCGAGGTCATGACCAGTTTGGGCAGTGTTGTGTTGTTGCTACAGGGTAGACTGGTGGTCTTACTTTTAGAGCAGCCCTGCGTAAGTCTGTGGAAGTACCCCAGGTATGATTACTCTTTTGAAGTTGTCGTACCTTAGGTGTATTTTCTTTGCACATTTGCTACTCTGTATTTTGTATACATTATTATTTCGAGTGATATGTATATGTGTATGTTATGCATGTATGTTTTATTTGAATTTAAGTCTTGTGTCTTAGTTGCACCATGTTTCAAAAGTCAGAATTACTCTGATGTGCACGAGTTGGTTTTATAAAAAAAATATATATCGTATTTTTAAAAGGCACAAGAGTTTTGTTTTTAAAACACATCTCATATAGGTTTTGTTGAGCTTGGTGTGTTGAGCTCGGTAACTCGAGCTCGGTATATTGAGCTCGGTAGCGGTCCGGAAACGGGTCGTTACACACCCGATAATTAACAGGCAAAGCATGCAAAGGAGGTAAGTGTTCATGCAGCAAGTGTTCATGCAACAGGCATAATGAAGCTATAAAACAACTTGATTCATGTAGCACATAAGACAAACCACATTAAATTCAATAGCAACAAATTTCCATTCATACTGGTACAAGATCTAGTACAAGGTAAGCAAGCACAAGGTCAAGTACAACGTCTACCCATTCCAAGAACACATAACTCAAACATAAAGCAATTATGCCTTCATCATCAAAAACTAAAATCTTATAATGACTATTCATTTTTTTAACGTCCTGCGCAGGAGTCAATTTCAAAGCAATTTGCCACTCGTCAGTGGACTTGTCATGGCCACACGCGAGTGGACTTGTCACAGAGTATTTGCCACTAACAGTGGACTTGTCACAAAGTAGTTGCCACTTACGGTGGACTTGTCACAGAGTCATTTGCCACTAAGAGTGGACTTGTCACAAAGTAACCACAAGGTAACAATTAATTCATTATTACGATGCTAAGCTTTGGAAATCGTCATGGTTAAATTCTATCATATATCACACTTAATTCATAGGTACCAAAATTACACAATTCATGAACACAACGATTTAAATGAATATATGGCATATTAGCATTATCAAGGCATGCTTACACAACCAATCACCAAAGGATTCAACAAGAGTATCAATCAATAATTTATTTCATCACTTTAATCAAGCAACAAGCATCTCATAGTCTCTCGGGACAGACGACACTACTTCACAGTCTCACATATCAATCCAATAAGACACCACAACAGACTTACTCCCACATATTCAATTAAGAATTCATGTAATTTATATTATCCATAAAAAACAATCAATCCACCAAAGGTTTAATCAAAGTATCATCATATCATAGAGAATATATATTGAACATCCATCAATCACAAAGTCATCAATTATACTCACACGTAAACTCAGTCAGTTACCATCAAGAATACACATACTCATACTATTCAGCTTGTTTCATTGCTCCTATAATGAACATGCACCCAGACTCACATAACAATATATAATCACAATTACACCATCGCTCATACAATGGTAACAACACAAAACACATAAAGACATGTTCGGGGTCACATGGTGCCCCAAACGAAGGAAACACTCACCTTAATAAATCTTGTAATTATTTTCGTTGTTCTTTTCTGATGATCACGTTTCCAATTAGTCCAGCGGCAATGTTATAGCTCCTATTCCATGATCCTGACTCTCCTTTCTCACTGGAAGCCTCAATCGAAAGCTCGTCGACACCCAAAAATCACAGGCAACCACAATCAAACGTACAACAAGTTAAAAATCAATTAAAATACAGTTTCAAACCAGTTTAAATAATTAAAACACAACTTAATAGAATTGGGCTCGGTTCGAAGTAGTTTGCTCACCTAAAATACGCACAGAGAACCGGGACCAATTTTTGAAACGTCTCGGTTTGCAATTCCGATTAGACAGGGTGGAAGATTTCTTTTTGATGAGTCCAACGAAAGTATCCGTTCATCAATACGATCGCCGGAGTATCCGGAAATGAGACTTGAAGTGGTGGCTCCGGGCAAAACAGGCACTTCGTCAACCTTGACGTAACAGGAAAAAAACTAGTGCTTCTCGAAGGTTTCGACGAGGCGAATCTGAAAACGACATCCGTTTCCCAACCGGTGACCATGGTGGCCGAAATCGAGCCAAAACTAGTTCGGTTATGGAGGTGCATGGTGGCTTTAATGAAGATTTTGTGGCTGTCTCAGGTAAAGGAGGCATGGAGGAGAAGTGGTGGTTCAAGGAGGCCAAAATGTGGACAGAAAATGCGCCTGAGAGGCGACTGGAACCCAAGCTTGTGGCAGCCATGGCAGCTGCATGAAGCAACATGGCCAAGATTACACCCCCGTTGGACGTGGAGTCCTGAAGCGTCGTCGGGATGACCGAGCCTCACTCTGTCTATCCCCATGGTCGACGACCTGCTCCAAACCACTCTGTACCTTCGATCCGATCGCCAGTTCTCAGGTACTCCAACCTCGGGTACACCGACCTGGTTATCACAACTCTAAAATAGAGTATCAAAGGTAATACTCGCTATTACCATCTAGGGATTCACAATCCTCTAACGAGAGGGTGTCGCCCTTGACATTAAGACCATATATCAATCATCACACTCACAGGTATCATATTTATTCAATCAGCACATTAATCAGAATATCAATAGTCACTTGTGATTAGCGTATAGACTATTCCTAGCGTCGCGAAGGCGACCGTCAACTAATTATGTTATCAATCAAGTAGACACGTAAGTCAAGCAAGCACACAAATCACACTAAGCAAAAATTACGTTGGTTGATAGGTCTACAGTGACTATCCTTTGCCACCGCATACCGTAACCCCTCTTCTAAGGTGTTGCTGATATCAACCCCTAGTAGGGTTTGAGGTCCCCTACGCATGCTAACAGTACTATTCTACATGTTTTGCCTAGTAATTGAGATATCTTCCCCCTCACCTGGCACTCTTGGCTAAGCTCCTATTAGAAAGCCTTGACCCTCAACTGCTATCCACGCTCCCGCCTTGGGCTACTTCTCTGAGCCTTACTCTTCTCTCAGGCTTGAGGATTTCCAACTAAGAGCTTTTTGATGTACAGGATCCTCACTTGAGGCAAGTGCAGAGCATACTTACTCCTTAGAGGAGGTTCCTAGAGAGAGAAGAGGATTTGGTGCAAGGAATGAAAGGAGGGTGAGCACCTATTTATAGGTGAGCTCTAACCCCATTGCGTCGGATGGTACTCTTACCTTTACACGTGTCAAAATCTAAATGGAGACAAGTGCCAGACCGTATCGTGTCACGACGGTTCCCTCTCACAAGTACCGTCACGTCGCGATAGTACCTTTACGAAAATATCTTATTTTTCTTCTTTTAGATGCTTCTAGGGGGTTCTACACCTTTCTAGGGTTTCTTTAGTCCTTTTTAGGATTTTTCAGCCTTTTCTAAGGTTTCTATGTCTTTCCTGTAACACCCTGTTTCCAGAGTGCTACTAAGTGAACATTTTGACAAAAATTGACATATTTCCGAAAGGTGGAATACTCTGCTTGTAGGGTTTTCGAGAAATGTGGTCCTTTTTTTTTTTTTAAGTTCTTTAAAGAAGCAGTCAGAGCATCACAGCGACTTTTAGAAACATGGTGGAAAATAATTTAAGACACCACATAGACCACATTCATTTATTCTGTCAAATCATATATAACAAACGTGTCATGAAACATAACAGAGATTTATTACAATACTGAAATAAATGACAAATATCCTATAGCTGGTCGACAAGCTATAATCTTTCTACAACACAACATAGATAAAATGCTGAACGATTATCTTCAGCTGTTCGTTCCTGCAGTTCCAAATCCTCCGCTTGCTCTGCCATCTGGGTTACATTCATCAATTGAAAGAACCACTGGCAAGGGTCAACTTCTTAAAAAATAAAGAGACAGATACACATATTCGACAACACACTCGGCAACAAAACATGTAATAACACAACATGTTACAGGAAATAACAGATCAAGATAATCAATGCATAAAGCAATAAGCAAACAACAATGTATATCACTCACAGAACGTGACTCAACTCTCTCACTCTAGACTCGACTCGACTCACTACTCATTTTCTCTCGACTCGACAATTATTCCGGAAAGCAGACGCAGATCCATCAACTGACATACCAGCTGTAGCCTTGGGATCTTTTGCTTCTCCCTAGGTAAGCAGTCCCGGTTCCTACGCTGCGACGCCTAGTCAATCTCCCGAAAACAAAAGGGGACCTAGCACCCTCAGTTATCCGGGTCACGGCTCAAAGACGTCACGACGACTCGCCTAGCTCTCTCACTCGTTGAACGACTCGCCGCTTATGATAGTCAAGGAGTGATACACAAGATTACTTGATCACATATCAAATAAAGAGAGCATGCTTAACATGAAGAAAACACAATTCGACATTTTAAGCAATAACAGAATCCTGCATGAAGAAACGCAATTCAACAAGCAATATGCAATTCGCAGCATATATTCAATCTCATATTAAATAATGCATAACTCAATCATATCACAACATTACATGCTTGAAACGCAATTCAAGGAATCCATCCCTCTGCAACTCGATGGAGTTGACAGAGAGGTACACAAATGTGGGGGGTTGGGGACAGCTGCCAACCACTTGCAGACAAGCCCACTAAATAATCAATATATAACAAAAATAAAGCGAAGGGGTACAAGATCCTCACTTCGAACCCTTAGGTTCTCAGACTTCTTCGCATGAATACTTGAAATTAAATTCATATCTAAAAATTGCCCTTACACAAGGACAGACAACAATAAAAGCCTACGATGTCTAGAAGTGCCCTTACATAAGGACTTATAAAATAAAGCCTTAGAGATATCTAAGAGTTGCCCTTACCAAACTCCAAGCTACGCTTCCACGTGCTTCTCGATTTCCACACCGCACTGTCTCGGTCACTTGAATCTATTACACATAACAAACTTAACGCAACCTAGGCATAGACTAGTTCTAATTTCCTAGGCTCTCAAAACCCAACCTACTAACTAATCAAAGCATTTATGCCCAAAATGCACAATTTGGATACATGTTTTTTTGAAGAATTATATACCCTTGAAAATTACCAAAAATTAAAGTAATAAAGCTTTAAAGCCAAGTCGTGAACAAAACCGCAATCAAAATTCTTTTCCTCAATTTGTTCAAGTCAAGGCTCCAATTGGTGTTTAGGACCTCAAGGAGTCCTTTTCACCTTAATTGTCTCATAGCCCCAAAACCACAAACTTCATTAATTCAATTAAATGATTCACAAGGTAACCACCATAAATTCCCTTTTCAAGAATAGGTTTTTCAACCAAAAGATACCCAAACAAGGTTCTAATTTCAAACTATAACTAAAACATTAACAACATAATCACATAGAACTTAATTTAACATGTTAGCTTTAAAGCATCAAGACATCGAGTTCATATAACAATTCAAGTGCATAATGAAGTTTTAAATCAAATAAGTTCCAACATATTTTCAAATACATTTCCAAGCATTTACTATCAAGACAACACCAATATAACTTAAGCACCTTCAAAGGTATGTTTCTAAAACATTTTTCATAATCAACCTAGTATCATTTCCATAGCCTTTTTCCTTTTGAAAGCAAGTCATGCTCAACTTCAATTCATAAAATCTCATAATTCACTTACCCAAAAGCAATTTCCAAAAACAAGAGTTCTTTTAATTAAGCCACTTTCCAACAATCCCAAAACATCTAAATCATGGCTATAATCATGTAAGTACTTAGTGGAATAATTAAATCAAGTAACCAAAATGATTTTCCTTTTCTAATCACCCCTTTCTCTCCCAAAAATTTCAAGTTTCCAAACCTTTGCCCAAAATATTTTCAATTCATGCTCATGATGATGTTAAATGATCAAGAACGGGTCAATTAAATTTTACATGTCATATTAGTCCTTCAAGAGTCACTTTTTCACCAAAACATCAACTAACACCTATATTAATTCATGCTTACCTATCTCAAGACCAATTAAACTATTCAAAACATATTAGTTAATACTTAGATACACGTTTATGCAACATAACCTCTCTTTTTCTCAACTTCAAGAATGAATTTCCATAAGACCTACACTAGCTCTTCTTACTTCAACATACATTACTACTCCAAAACCCATTAAATCATCTAAACATCAAGTTATAACCAACACCTAGTTCAAACATTTTCAAGACATGTTCTAAAGCATTTTCCCAAAAACAAGAGCTTCAAGAGTTATTTCAAATCAAACCATTTTCAAGACACTACAATCATGGCCATGATAATGCTAGAAATTAAAGAACAACTTAATCAATTCCTACATGCCATTTTAGTCCCTCAATGGTCAATTTTTCATGAAACATTCACCAACTCTCCTACTTAATCATGCATAGCTATTCCAATAACAATAAAACTACCCAAAACATATCATTTAACAATTAAATACATGATTCTACAACATAGACCCCACATTTTCCCTTTCAAGAGAATAGGTTTTAATCCACCAAACAACCCAACAACATGCTAGTTTCAAAACTATCACCTAATCTTGCAACAACAACTTCAAATAGACCCAAATAACCAACCAATTACTTGATTCACATTGGCAATCACATTTTCCCCTCTTCCATGGAACCTAGGGTTCCAAAATTTGGGGGTCATTGGTCATCTTGCTCTAAGATCATTATCAATCAAATTATGAACATAAATAAGCAAGAATTAAACATATATACAAATAAACCAAAATGAAAGAACTACTACCTACTCTAATCAAGAAACTCACGGCTCTTTGGGCTGGAAAAGGGGGAGGAAAATTGATTCACAACTTGCTTGCAAGGTGTGGAAGAAAGGCTCAAGAGAAGAAGAAGCTAGAAGCAACAAAAGTCACCACCTCCTCCTCTTTGTGTGCTCACGGTTTCAAGCTGTCTAGGGAAGGAGAAATGTTGCTCTCAACTTGCATAAATGATGAGGTAGATGATGTTGAAGAGAAGAAGAAGTTAGTATCAAGAAGGGTGGAAGAATGGAGATGAAACCTATCTCAAAAACTAAGGGAGAAGGTGGACTCCATGGGTTTTGGAGCTTCTCTCTCAAAGATAGGAAAGATGGAAATAGGGTGGGGGTCACGCTGCACAAAAAAAACAGGGAAGGGGAAGAATAAAAGGGAGGTCTCGCTGTTGCTTCACATAAAGGAGTGGAAATGAATTTTTTTTTTTAAAACTAATAATTAGTAATTGGCTTTAATAGTTTTTTTTTTCTCCACTTAGTAAAGGAGAGAAAATGAAAATGGAAGGTAAAAATACAAGGGGGTGCTACGGCCAGCATGAAGGAAAAAGGGGAAAGATTAATTTCTTTCTCAAACAAAATAAATACTTGGTTACAAATACTTGGTTACTAATAGTTTAGGAAAAGTAATAAAATTTGATCACTCAAAGCATGACACCTAACAATTTTAAAAGATGCTAATCAAATCAACCCATCTATCTCATCTAATCTCACCTCACTCATAATTACCCTCTAATTCTAGAGTCTAAGAGTACTAAAACACGGCGTCGAGAAACCGCGTTACCGATTTATTTCTCGCCGATAAAATCACGAAAATTAATTTAACGAGAAATTAATTCTTCGCGTGATAATATTATCTCATAAATAATAAAAACAATATAAATCACTCAAAAATAACCAAAACAGGTTACGATTCGATCTTCATCGAAATTGGGGCTCATTTAAAATTTTAACGCGGATAAAATTTACCTGGCGATTCAAAACGCGACGAAACTTCGTTAGAGTTTTTCGACGATTTTTGAACCATGAATTAATATTAAATATTAAATATAAATTCTTAAATTTAATTTTATCTTGATTTAATTCAATCAATTTTCCAGTCAGCATAAAATACGCGTTACCGCGTCACGCAGAAAACTTATAATAAATATAATTGACATCATTAATAATAATTATTTATAATAAATCAAAATAATTCCACGTACTCTCAGTAAATCATTGAGGTGATTAATCTCTATGATTTATTTTTTGAGTTTTCAGGATTTTATCGCTAAAATCACTTTTCTTAAAAATTGGGATGTTACATTTCCTAGGGTTTTTAGGCTATTCGAAATTTTTCCAAAATCTTATTCTAAGTCCACACAGCAAACACCCAATTAAATAAAGAACCTAAAAATTGGAATGTCACATCGCCGCCGTTTAAGATGATCTGGTAGTATTGTTAGATTCGATGCGTCACCTTTTTTTCTTTGTCATTTTATCAGTTCCCAAATAAACAAAATGTACCTTAGCTTTTGTAGTGAATGTGAGTTTCCTTTTCATGCTCTCTTTGCATTTATACTTCTCAGATATTCGTTTTTTGTTTACAATAAACAACTTCATTCAAATAAACGAACAATGATCGGTACAAACGAGTTTAACAAATTGCGTTGAGGCATTCCTCGTCCACATTTTAACACTAACGCAGATAATTGAGCTAGCTAGATACACGACATCAATAAACATAGAGTTTATAGGAATCAATAGGGTAAAACCAAGCTAAGATCTTAATCCTAATAGCTAAACCAATTTTTCCTGTGCATGGTCAATGGCCAAGGAGAAGTGAGGATCCACAGTCTTTAATTTCATCCAGTTACAGATCATTTCATTTCCAGGCTTAAATCGACTATTGGTGGTCTCGAAAATGACCAATCTAACTGTATGCCTGAAAGCCATTTGTAGGGTGGAAAGGATGCTGAAGTTGGTCGCAGCCACCATTATCACTGCAAGACAAAACACAATTCCAATAAGGCAAACACATCTGGGCCATTTCCACAAACACAATGGGTGCAAACTTAAAACAATCTAAATAAGACAAGTCACTAGAACACAAATAGAACACGGAAAGCACAATAACAAACTCAAACACGTAAATATTAAAACTCAAAACATTCAACAGTAAATAGATCAAGCCCCAAAAATTCCACGGTGGCTTAAGGGGAGGTCGCTCCAGGTTCGAAACTGAAGGCGAGGGAGCAACCATGGGAGCAGTAAACAGGGGTGGTGGTTTAGGTGGTGGACGTTCCACCGGATAAGGTACCACGGCGGTGAGGGTTCGATACTCAAGGCGTAGTTGAACGCCAGTGGAAGCTGAAAGCGTTTTACTTCTTCTCAGATCTTCGTTAATTGTGCTGGATTTTGACTTTTTTTTTTTTGAATTATTTGTTGTTTCATGCACATGCAACGATCTCTGGTAAGTGTTTCTTTTAAGCACAAGTTTTGGTAGATGGTTAGTATTGGTAGATGGATAAAACACAAGTCTTAAATCTTCTATCTCACTAGTTTCTGACTAAAAATTTGTTCAACTAAACCAATTTAATTCACTTTTTCTTTGTTTTTATTCTTCTGGATCATATCTCTAGTCAACACACCCCCTCACGCTCAAGATTGGACATCTAAAGCGTGGACTAATGTGGGTGGAATAATAGAGATATCAACACACCCCCCATGCCCAAGACTAAACATCTGTGGCATGGACAAATACGGGTGAAATAACCGAGATCATAACTCAATAATAGATCTAAGATAGGCTCTGATACCATCTAGAATTTGAGCTTTAGGCCTAACTCATTTCAACAAAACTGGCTTATAAGATGAGAATTATCTAAGCCTTATAAATACCATTCAGGCCATATCTCTAGTCGATGTGGGACTTTCAACATAATGAAACAAACATTGGGGATTAAAAGTATGAAAGTTTCAATTGAAGATATCAAAAGATAAAAATGACCCCATATAAAGCCAATACATAATCACAACTGCTCAATAAGGTATTTAGGTAGAGTATAAGTTAATAATTGCAGATACATAATCTCAACATAAGGATGGATGCAGATAAATCTGGAAAAGGTTCAAGTCACACCAAAAATTGTAATAATTTATTACAACATTTCTAAAGCTTTAGAAACAATTAAAAACCGTTTACTATGACGTTAAGAAGGTGTCCAATCAAATAACAATATGAAAAGGGAAAAAGGGTTGGCTTCATCAACACCTGAAGCATTAAGCACAAACAGACATTATTTCCCATGCCAAAACAAAGCCTAAACCGCAAACATACATTATTTCAATAAACAAAAACAATAGACAATGAACCCAAAGCCAATATGATATTAAAGAATGAAGATAATGACATCACAGATACAAAAGTAAAAGTGGAATAGAAGCAAATAAGAGAAAAGGGTTTGTTGCACACTCGCACATAATAGAAAAAAATAAGTTGTACACTCATTTTTATCTTATGGTTTTCGTTCATCTTTGTTTAGCCCAACGCTCTATAAACAACAGCAAATTGAAGAAATGGGAAAAAAGAGTACCAATAAAGGAAGTGGGGTAACCATTAAAGGGAAGGAAAAAGGCAGAAAAGTAATAGCCTAGGAACTAGGAAGGAAATGGGAACAAAAACGTAAAAGTCATGACTCTTAAACACGAATTTATAAGTCAATGCCATGCATGAAATCAAAATATTAAAAGACTGATTACTAAGTGGGACAACCGGGTGACCCGAGGGTCATTCCAAACCCGAACTGGCCAAATGTCGGGTTTCATTTTGGAGAGTCACTTTTGTCCAATTTTCTTATCGGGTTCAAGTCTGATCCGGCCCGAAGCCATCGGGCCAGGACATGTTGGCATGCAGGGTCGGGTCCTATACACCCCTACTCTGACTTAGATTCTAATTCTCTATCGATCTGCGTCTATTTTCATCAATATTGGAATTTGCGTCTCACAACTTAACTGATAGCATACTCAAACTCATGCTTTGACATAGTACATTCACACACATAGTACACACGTTATATAGATATTAAGCATAAATATTTCATACTATTTGTAGATATTGCATTCAAACGGTATTTAATATTCCAACAAACTTAATCTATACATAAACAATTCATTCGGATTTACAATGTATGTTCAGATTATCTCATATGGACCTAAATTGCCTTCAAAAAGAGATTTTATGAATATATCAGCCCATTAGTGTATTTGTATAAATGAATTGAATACTAAATACTCCATTTCGATTATAATGTTTAATAAAATGTTGTTGCTTGACTATTACATGCTTAACCCTTGATGTTGAAGAGGATGGAACCACTTCTTACTCTTTTTGAAAATTGAGAAATGTTGGCTTGTATTGAGACATATTTATACTTAAGCATAATTCTGCTATATAGCTGAATAAAAAACATTATTCTTTTAAATTTATAATTATAATATTAACATACAAAAATTATTATATTATAATTAAATTTAAAGTGGAAGATATCATATTATAACGACCAAAATTATAATTATAATATTAACACACAAAAGTATTATTTAAACTTAAAGTTAGGGGAATGTAATTTAAATAAATATAATAAAATATAACTTTTGTGAAGAAATATAATATAACTATAGCCATTAATTAAAAAAAGTAAAAAAAAAAAAAAAAAATCTAATCAATTTAAGTTTATGATTTTAAAATTATTGTTAATTTAACATTTTAACTTATAAAAATATTATTCCATAAAAAACCTATCAAAAATAGTATAGTTTATATATATTATAAAGAACATTTAATTTCGGGGTCTGTTACGCCAACAAAGTAATTAACTTTTGTGTAGAAATCAGAAAATTGTATATGCACACACAATAATCAATGATACTTTATTTTTTGAGGTCGTAATCAATGATAGTTAGGGGAATATAATTTAAATAAATTTAATGAAACCTAAATTTAATGAAGAAAGAGAATATAACTATATTCATTGATTAAAAAAATTAAAAAACAAAATCTATGATAACATTTTTTGTTTGACAGGAATCAAATTTAACCTTTTAACTTATAAAATATTATATTTATATACATCATAAGTTATAGAGCACATTTAATTTATGGGTCTGTTATACCATCAAACCCTGCAGGATCATGACAACATGGATATGCAAATTCATTGTGATCAAACTGTTGTTGAGCAACGACTGGAACCAGAGACTGAGCTTCCCAATAATATTATTATCCCACCATGAATATGTTAGTGGGGAATATTAGAGGTGCTGGTTAGGGGTGGTAAAGTCATCCATTTATCCATTATTCATCTAATCCATCAATAAAGAAATCCATTCAATCCATTCATTACAAACAAAAAAAACTAAATGGATTGGATTCAATCTATCCATTTAATTTAATGGATGGTATCCATTATTTTTCTAAATCTATTGGGTTACATTAAGGGTGGCAAATGGATGGAATGAATAATTTTTTGAATTAATAATAAAATATATTTTTGTTTTTTGAAAAATCATAAAATATATTTTAATTACAAAAAAATATTTTTAATCATAAAAAAATATTTTACTCTCTCTTCCTCTCCTCTCTCTACCTCTCCTCTCTCTCTCTCCTCTCTCCTCCCTCTCTCTCCCCTCTTTCTCTCTCCTCTCCCTCCCCTATATCTCTCTCTCTCCCCTCTCTCCTCTCCCTCCTCCCTCAACTCCCGCACAGGACTATGTCTTTACCCACTCCAACAACCAGTGACAGGAACCTCCTTTCTTTTTCATATTTATTCTATTTATGTGCCCTTTTCATGGTGAGTGGATATTCTTTTTAAATGCATCTGAAAGCTAAACCTTCAAGAAGCTGACAGTATCAAACAAGTGAAGGGCGGTGCATAAATTGTTGAACAAATTAGCTAGGCATGGCTTGTGTGTGCTCTTCAATAGCAATGGCAGAGAAGGTTTCTTGGTACTGTGCTCTGTTTGTTACACTATTGCTAGTCTTGAGTAGCTGCGAGTCAAGCACAAGCGAATTCACGGTTCAGATGATGAAGCAGAGGAATACTAACAACAAGGCGTGTGATGAGATATATGTGGTTCGTGAATGAGAGAGGAGAGAGAGAGGAGAGGGGGGAGAGAGGAGAGAGTGAAGAGAGAGAGGAGGGAGGAGAGAGTAAAATATTTTTCATTAAAATATTTTTTATGATTAAAAATTATTTTTTGTGATTAAAAATTTTTTAGTGATTAAAAATAATTTGTATGGATGGATTGAATGGTTTTTTTTAAATGGATGACAGATGGATTGAATTTTCTTAATGAACTTTTAGTGGACAGTAAATGGATAAATGGATTGTTTTCAATACATCCATTAGGATCCATTCAAAAAATTATCCAATCCATCCATTTTGCCACCCCTAGTGCTGGTGGCAAAGATTTCCATAATCTCATTAAAGATATTATGAGGATTCATCATATTGATTTTGTTGCCATACTGGAGCCTAGAATAAGTGGTACTAATGCTGATACTGTTCACTACTAGAAAAATCAATTTTAGAGAGGGATTTTAGTGAGGGATATTTATCCGTCGCTAATTGCGAAGGATTTAGTGACGAAAAACAAGGTTTCATAAAAATTTAATTTGGATCACATTTGAGACGAATTTAGTGATGGAAAAAATCCGTCGCTAATTTTTCCGTCACTAAATCCGTCACAATTAGTGACGGATTTATCAATCCTTCTCTAATTTTTTTTATTTTTACGTCTTTTTTATATTTAGTGAGTAACTCCGTCGCAATTAGTGACGGATTTATCAATCCTTCTCTAATATTTTTATTTTTATGTCTTTTTTTTTATGATTAACATACCACAAAATCGTCTCTCTCGCAGGTCACGGTCCACGAAACCCCTACGCTTCTCGTCTCTCGCGCATCCTCCCCATTCGCCGCAACCTCCCTGTTCTTCGTCAGCCGTTAACTTCCTTCTCTTGCCGTGACGTCAACCTTCAACGAGCAAATACCACGAACTAGAACCAGCAAGGCAGGCGGCAGACAGAGCTCCCAAACACCACAAACACAATAAAAAAGTAGGAAGGTTCGTGTCAAAAAAATTTGTTGACAGAAAATCAAACTCCCCTTCCCTCAAAAACGTATCTCGGATCGGTCCTCTTCTCTCTCACTCTCACTACCTTTCTCCTCCATTTGCTTGCTATCGTTTCTCGCGAATCGCAGAGCAGTGAGCCCTTCTCTTCGACCACCTCCCGATTCTCCCTTCGTTCGCGTCATTTGCCTCTGCAATTCCTCAAGGTGTTTACCTTTCTCAGATCTATGGCAGAACACTTTGCTTTAAATACTTCCTTACATATCATATTCCCTTTCTTTGACATCTCGTATTTATTGTGCAGTTACTTGCTTGACAAGCCCCGTGTTAATTACCCATCACTGAGGACCCAACGTGTGACAAAAACCGTTACCTTATACTCTCCGAGAAAGTCTAGAATCAAGGTATGATTTTTTTGCATCTCTGGAATTTTTTAAAAAAAATAATGAATTATGGTTTCAGCGGACATTTTTATCTGTGGCTTGATTTGGATATGGGGCAGATTTATCCGATATTCCAAAGCAAAAGCTTGATGAGCTTAAGGACTTGTCTGAGATTGGAGTTTTGCCCTATTCGTTGACACTAGGTTATTCATACTGGAGTGCAGGTGGGTCCATTGTTTTCTTTGAAGCATACTGCAGACTTCCTTTTAACATGATTTCTTGATGTTGACTAGCCAACTATCCGGCTGTTGGAATATTCATTGAAAATTTATGAATTTGTGTTGTGTAGTGGCATCTTTTCCGTGTCAAAATCATCATATATTTTACCCATGAATGCATGCTAAATTGCCTTATTGTAGCATAGTTTTTATTTTTCATGTAAGATCCTGATTCACACAATACTTTGTCCCACCTTGATATCCCAAATAGAGATGTACTGCTTGTTTCTAGTCTGACTTATATTGACCCTGATGTCTCCGCATTGTGTTGGTGTTTCATTGAAATATTGATATATCAATTCAGTTAGAAGCACTCTTTTTGTAATGATTCATTTGTTTCTCACATTTTGCTTTCCTCTGTCCTACAAATATTTACAATCATCTGATAAATTATGTTTGCAGATCATGTGCTGAAGCAAATACTGCCTACTGGAGTGGAAATTCCCTCATCTTTTGAAACAATAGTTAAGTATTTAGAATTTTTATCATTTTTTGAGTGGTATCTGACCGGTCTGTATTATTTTATTTTTACTCGTTCTGGATTCACTCTTTATAACTGTTATAATTTGTTATAAATTATTTTATTAACTCAATACATATGCATTATTAATTCTTGAATATTGGTTCCTTCAGAGGGGATTAGTGGGTTTTTCAATTTTGAAAAAATTAAATCTGTTTGGTCAGCCACTGATTGTAAACTAACATGTGTCCTACTTATGCAGGTCAAATTCCACTCAGGTCTGTCTGCTTTCAGGTTTATCTTAGTTTCTTTCTTTTGTTCTAATGAATCTTTTTCTTCTTTTCCTCCCGTCGTTGCAAATAAATTGTTTTATTTATTTATTTTGGGAATTCAAACCTGTTATTGAGTGATTGCTATAACATCCTCATGTACCATTCTCTTTCAAAGAACTGTAATGAATTACAGTCTGTGTTAGCATTGCCTCCTGTAGACAATGTTTTCAGAACAAGGGAGCCTCATGATTTTGAGGAGGACTTTGTTGAGAAAGATCCAACCGGCCGGTACATAAGGTACAATGAAATCTTGGGCAGGGGTGCCTTCAAGACTGTTTATCGGGCATTTGATGAAGTTGATGGAATAGAAGTTGCTTGGAACCAAGTCAGGATTGATGGCCTCTTGCATTCAGTAGATGATCTTGCAAAATTGTATTCTGAAGTTCATCTATTGAAGTCTTTGAAACATGAAAATATCATTAAGTTCTATAATTCCTGGATTGATGATAAGCAGAAAACTGTTAATATGATCACTGAACTCTTCACATCTGGAAACTTGAGGCAGTACCGTAAGAAGCATAAATATGTTGAAATGAAAGCCATAAAAGGTTGGGCCAGACAGATTCTTCAAGGCTTAGTATATCTTCACGGTCACAAGCCGCCTATTATTCACAGAGACTTGAAATGCGACAACATCTTTGTGAATGGAAACCAAGGAGAAGTTAAGATAGGAGATCTCGGTTTGGCAATGGTCATGCAGCAGCCAACTGCTCGAAGTGTTATTGGGACACCTGAATTTATGGCTCCAGAATTATATGAAGAGGAGTACAATGAACTTGTTGACATCTATGCTTTTGGAATGTGCATACTGGAGATGGTTACTCTTGAATATCCCTATAGTGAATGCAACAATCCAGCTCAAATCTATAAGAAAGTTACCTCGGGCATCAAACCTGCTTCCCTTAATAAGGTGAGTGACCCCCAAATTAAGGAGTTTATTGAGAAATGTCTGGTTCCAGTATCTCAAAGATTGTCTGCAGAGGAGCTTCTTAGAGATCCATTTCTACAAGTTGAGAATCCAAAGGATCCTGTCCTTTTTCCTTTACAGCCACCTATTAAAACTCCAAGAGCTAGTGATGTGCCCAAGTCTCGTTCTCCATCTATGGACATAGATGCTGACTTCAAACAGCTTTCTGGGAGTACCTATGCTGAAAGCAGCCAGGGAAAGGAGCTGTTCATTGATTTTGAGCTTGTTGATTAACCTATTTTGACCCGTGTCAAAGTTGTTTCATTTTAAAGTTGGTGATGTTAACTGTAATTTGTATATTGGATGTGGCTCTTTTTTTGTGGAAGCAGGTGTCCTTACTCTCAAAAAAAAAAAGTTGTTGATATATGAATGGCATATACTATTTGGATTTTGCTTATTATTCTTAATTGAAATCACTGTGCTATTGCTATCTTTCTCTGATTTTAATCTCTATTATGAAGTATGAACACACTTGCTTTTAGCATTTTGGAGTTGGGGATTGGGAAGACAGTTATGATTTTTAAGGGGGGAAAAGTGAGAAAAATGTTATTTTTTCTTTAGGATCTGTACTCTATCAGACTTGTATCCACCATTTAAACCTACATGATGAGTTATTTCCCTTGAAAGACCAGTAGATTTGGTTTAAGGGCTGTTCTGTTGATCTGATTTTGAAGGTTTGAAACTTTGAATTGGTTGCATTACTTTAGGATTTGTTACTGCTCGATCTGTCTGCTTCCATGCAATTATTGTGTGCTTTTTACTTACCCATCCAGCCCTAGTGTATGTCAATGTGGTTGAGTTTCTATTGTTACTACTACTTTTTCGGTGGCTTTAGCTCTGTAAGGTTATGTTTATATAATATGGAGTTCGCATATTTTTTTGAATTTATGCCAATATGTATGGATGTGTGTATATGTTGTGTTTTGTGTTGAAGCTTATTAAATTGGCGATTCTGAGGTTTCCCTTATGACCAGGGGATGATGCCATGGATGAAATTAAGAGGTGATATGTGAATGGTTGAGTGAGGTTCAAAACAAGTGAGGAGCACAATTTATAACCTTAAAGCGAACAATGTTCTTATGAATTGTTTAATTTATTAGTATTTTCTTCTTATCCGACTCTAGATTCTCCAGCTCAGTTTGCATTTGATGTAGTTTTCATTCCATGTTAGTGATTATTAGTTAGGATACTAACAGAACTTGCAAAGGAATCTGGATTGCCTGTTCCACGCATTAACCAGTCAGCAGCTCAGAATCGTTATATCAAGATCAGACAACTCCGATTGAGTTTGCTTTTAAAGCCATTCCATTTTATCGAGCTTAAAATTGGATTTGTCTGATTTTGATCCAACGGCTCCGAGATGCTGAATGCATGAATGCAAAACTGATGATGACATACAAATCAGATTTTAGACATTGTGATAGAAGACCACCTCTCAGCGTGACAATAAAGTGTTTTTTTTTTATCTGTAACAGAAGACTGAATGCATTTTACGGTGAGAGAGACTGAATGCTAGAAATGTCTAATAAATGTAGTTCTGGTTCTGAGTTTCTATATATGCATATATATACATATTTCTGGTTCTGAATGTATAAGTCTTGCTATCTGCAATTGCAAGAAAAACAAGTGTCTTATGGCTTCATAATGCAACATCTAAAGCTTACTTATTAATGCACTAGTGATGGCTTTTGACTATATTAAGCACTCTTTCATGTATTATTTTTCCCATGGCATTTTTCACCTTTATGAATATCCTCTTCAAGTAAGGGCTACTCTGGTCATGACTCATGAGCTGCAATTTATGAAATTAATGTAGCTAGCTGTAAGAATTGTACTTAGTTTAATGAAAATATAAAAACCAAAACTTAGAGCAAACTGTCCTTTGTAATTATATTTAAAGTTTTGTTGCCCAATGATGAACAATAAATGATTGAGTGGCTATGTGGTTTTGTTCATAGTCAGGCACATTGATTATTAGGGAAAGAATACTGAGTGGATTGTTGTCTTTGATTATATAATTTGGCTGTATAAACTCTTGAGGTTTGCCCTGGTTCTCATGCTTGCACTTGGGCAAAGGAATCAAGTAATGTGCACTTTATCTTCATGGCAATTGATGCCTTCATTCACAAGTAGGTATTAGAGGTGTTTTCAATTCTTTAGATCATGTTGTGCTCCTTGTTGAAGCTCACTCCAATGATGAAATTTTCTGAGCATCTTTCTATTTCTGGTTTTTTATTGTCAGTCAAGTAGTTTCAGTTTCACAATGCAGATCACGTACAAAGCATTACTACATATGTCTTACCTATTTATTATTTTTCTTATTTGTAGAATATCTACTGAACGTTATTTGAGATGGCTTTGGACGACGATGATCTTGTTATTATCGTGAAGGTTGAGCTGCTAACGATATTTATTTTGGTGATTATTTTGGTGATTATGAAAATCATTCTTTCTCGTTGACCTCCTAAAACCGCAGGCTCTTGGAGGATTTTTAGGTGATTACTTTAGTTCTTTTGCTTTCAATTCTTGTGTTGTTGAAGATGATCTTGTTGATGATTATTTAGTAGTAAAAGTTTGAAAGGTTCTACTTTTTTGTTGTATGTAAAAAAATGATTTCAAGGTTTCTTATTGAATATGGCTATGACGAACTTGGATGCCGATGATTATGTTTTGTGTTTTGTTTGAAACTTTGGAATTGGATGTGAACTTTTGAATTACTATATGGACTTGTTTGTTTGGCCTTGTGAAAATGAACTTTCTGTTGCATGATATATATTTTTGCTAGTGACATAACTTGATATGCATGAGTGACATAATGACATTTACTTGATAGCCCATTTATTTGTTGAGTAAAATGTCAATTGCATATGCTAATATTATTGTAAGATACTTGGTAAATGTATTTTTTAAATTGCAATTCTCAATGATGATTCGAGTTCTTTTGATTGTTTCTTCATGTACTGTCAATGATTAATGCTATCTTGTGTAAACAATGCATCAGCAATGGAAGTACCTGAAAATAGAAAGTGGATGGACAACAGAGTGGATTGTGACAAGAATATCACGGCTGAATTTCAAGTTGGGATTCATGAATTTGTTAAGTTTGCATTGGAACAAGATACAGATAACATTGGAAGAGGTAAGATCAGATGTCCTTGCAAGAAATGCAAGTGTTTGCGTCATGAAACACCGGCCACAGTTAAGGTGCATCTATGTAAGAATGGATTCATGAGTGATTATTATCGTTGGACAAATCATGGTGAACCTAGTCCCCCGATTCCCCCAGTAGTTGTTGATCAATCATATTATGGTGGAAGTGGCCAAAGGAAATGTTCGATAATTATGAGCGATTGGTAATGGATGTCGCGGGACCATCAATTGGCAACTATCTTGAGCGAGAGGTGATTATGAAGAAGACGCAATGACGTAAGATCCTAACCGTAAGCACAACAATTCTTTGAAATGTTGAAAAGGTCGCACAATCTCCTTTATGGAATGGTTGTGACAAACATTACGTGTTGTCGACTTCTTTAACGGCATTAAGTTTGAAAACAGAATATAATTTATCCGAGGGTTGCTTTAATGGATGGATGCAGTTATTGGGAGATGTAATGCCAGATGGTAATAAGATGCCTAAAAATCTTTACCAGGCAAAAAAATCAATTTCTGAACTACGTTTAGGAAGTGTGAAGATTGACTGTTGCCCGAAAGGATGTATGTTGTATTATAAGGAATATGAGATGCTCCAAAACTGTAATTTTTATGGAGAGGAGCGGTATAGACGCGTTACGAGACGGGGTAAAGTGAAATTAGTGCCACTAAAAAGTATGTGGTACTTCCCGCTTGTTCCAAGACTACGCCGATTGTATTCCTCAATACAAACGGCTCGTGAAATGAGATGGCATCGTGAAAATCAAAGGGTGGCAGGTTCTTTATCTCATCCATCGATGCGAAGCTTGGAAACACTTTGATGAAACATGGCCTGCATTTTCTCGGGATCCTCGAAATGTTAGATTAGGCACGTGTTACGATGGCTTTGCTCCATTTGATAAAGCGGTAGGAAATATTCTTCCTGGCCCGTGATTATCACTCCTTACAATTTGCCACCATGGATGTGTATGAGAAGGAGTTTATGTTCTTAACTATTTTAATTCCTGGCCCTTCCAATCCTAAGAGGAAAATTGATGTGTATTTGCGCCCCTTAATCGATGAATTAAAAAAGATGTGGGAGGAGGGATAGATGGCTTATGATGTGTCCTTAAAAGAAAATTTTGTGATGAAGGCCACTTTAATGTGGACCATCAATGACTTTCCGACCTACGGGATGTTAAGTGGGTGGATGACAATGGGTAAACTAGCTTGTCCAATTTGTATGGAGCGTTCAAGGCATTTAGCCTCGCATATAGCGGAAAGCCCTCATGGTTTGATTGTCACCGCAAATTCTTACCACAAAATCACCCATATAGGAGGAATAAGATTACATTTACAAAAGGCAGGGTTGAAATCTCTACTCCTCCACAAAGGTTGAGTGGTCAAGAAGTGCAGGAAAGGGTAAAACATTTACAAAGTGTGGAGGAATCCCCGAGCAAGATAATACACCAGGCTATGGGGTAGAGCACCATTGGACAAAGCGAAGTATATTTTGGGAATTGCCATATTGGAAAACTCATCTTCTCAGCATAATCTTGACTGATGCACATTGAAAGAAATGTGTTTCTCAATATTTTGTTCACAGTGATGGACACCAAAGGGCTGACAAAGGATACTTGTAAATCTAGAAAGGACTTGGAAATACACTGTAAGTGGAGTGGATTGGAACTACAACCTAGCAGGGGTGGAAACTTTGTAAAACCGAAGGCAAACTATACACTAACTAAACAACAAAGACTTGCTGTTTGCGAATGGGTTAAAAATCTCAAACTTCCAGATGGTTATGTTTCCAATTTGAGCAGATGTGTTGACTTGAGGGAAGCGAAGTTGAGTGGCATGAAGAGTCATGATTGCCATGTGTTCATGCAACTGTTGCTTCCAACGACATTCAAAGCCTTGCCCAAACCTATATTGAACACGCTTACTGAATTTAGTCATTTCTTCAGAGAAATTACTTCATCATTGTTGAGAGAAGATAAGTTGCGTATGTTAGAGGAAAACATCCCCGTCATTATGTGCAAATTGGAACAAATATTTCCACCAAGTTTTTTTGATTCAATGGAACATCTTCCAATTCATTTAGCATATGAAGCTAGAGTTGGCGGACCTGTTCAATACAGATGGATGTATCCATTCGAAAGGTTAGATCCTCATAATATTACTTTATATCTTGTTCAGGTGTCCTTATTTATTTTCTTTTCCTTTAAGCTTAATCTTGATTTACTCAATAGGTTTATACGATCTTTAAAACAAAATGTGACAAACCCGGCTTTTGTGGAAGGCTCAATTTGTAAAGCATATTTACTGGAGGAGATGTCTACATTTGCTTCGTATTATTATCCTCCTGATGTTCTATCAAGGAGAACAAGAGTGCCACGAAACGATGACGGAGGAGAAGGTTCTTCTGTAAATCCTCCATTGTCAATCTTTAATTATCCGGGCCGTTCTATCGGAAAATGTGCCAATTCTACCTTGGATGATAGGGAAATGAAAGCTGCACATTTATATATTCTTTTAAATTGTTATGAGGTGGTGCTTTACTTGAAGTAAGTACTTCTAATAGACATTATACATTTATCTTATGTAGGGTCATGTTTAACTGATATCTTGTGTGTGTAGTATGTACTCAGATTTGTTACGAGAACTAAATCCTGAAACAAATGAAGCAGACCTGGACAAAGAAATTTCTGCAAAGTTTACCTCATGGTTTAAAACATATGTATGTGATTTTAATCAATTTAAAAATTAGAGTACTGTAATTTGTTAGGTTGAAATTAAAAATTGTTGTCTAATGTAGGTGCTTGACTCAACAAATGCGATTGATGATGTGCTTTTAACGAGTTTGGCATGGGGTCCTATTAGGAAAGCTACCAAGTGGCCAAATTATGTTATCAATGGCTACAAGTTTATGACAAAATCTCAAAATGAAGGGATGAGTACGACAAATCATGGTATATGTGTTCGAGGTGGGAAAGGTGATACAATGGAAAATGATTACTTTGGGGTATTGATTGATATTGTTGAATTGGAGTACACCGTCACCCTACCAAGAAGGTGGTTTTATTCAAATGTGAGTGGTTTGATCCTAGTCCTCGGGGACAAGGATAGATAGTTACGGCAATGTTGAAATAAAAAAATCACGGAGATATCAAAATTATGATCCTTTCATATTAGCTCGACAAGCAGAGCAAGTCTATTTCACATCCTTTCCTGAAGGGCAACAAGGTTGGTTGAGTGTCATAAGAACAAAGGCACGCAATATAATTCAAACTTTGGAAAATAATATACTTGAAACAAATGATGCATACCAAGATGATGATGCAGAACAAGTACCTATAATTGTTTCAAATGAAGATTTTTCTGCAAAGTCTTGTTGACACTGATGGTGTAGCAGAGGAAGTACCGAGCTCCATGTTGAACCTTGATTTAGAAGAAGTGGAAGAAGAAGAAGAAGAAGAAGATATAGAGCTTATATCAGATAGTGAAGAAGAGGGAGATGATTATGATTATGAATAAGCTTATGAAGAGACAGATGCAAACTAAGTTATTGAGTCAACAAGTGTTATTCTTGTGTATTACTTTTGAGCATTTTGTGTGCTACTCCAATGTATATTAAATTAAAATGTTTAATTTTATGTGACTTTGTAGATTTTTTTTTATGTGCCTTTTTGAGCTTTTTATTTATAATAGTTGGTTGTTACTTTTGAATATTTTTATCCATAACATTTGCTTTTTTTATAGATGGCGGACAATAATAATACAAGGCGAGAGGAAGAGGTACTGGTAGAGGTATCGAGAGGCGGGGAAGAGCGAGAGGTAGGGTGCAGCGACTTTGCCACAACCTTCAGTGCAACCCACCCATCATTCTACCGGGCAATCCACACATCCTTCCACTTCTGACACACATGTGGCTCCCCAACCTCCCCAATCTACACCTAGCCCTTATCCTTCCTTCTCAGAGATGCTGCATTCCTCAGCCAACCCTTCTATACCTAGCACGCATTCCCCAGCTGATGTTGTATCTGGTGATGACCCCCGTGTATCATCAACTTCTCGTGTCGATTCATCTCCACAAATTGGGAGTATAGACACTGATGGACGTATGTGGATTTGCCCAGGTCCGGGGAACACGTAAGTAATTATAACTTTTTTTCTTTAAGCTCTAAAATAACTTATATGCTTGTCACTTACAACTCGTTTAATATTATTGGCATAGGTTCGACCCTTCCATCCAACCTACACGTGAAATTACAAAGATAATTAAAACTAAGTTTGAAGGGTGCTGGGAAACATATGGAGAAGTGAAGAGCAAAGACAAACCATTAAAAAAACTATGGTGGAAAGAGTTTCAGGTATGAACTGGAAGTATTAATATTTGCATAACTTGATATTTTTATTTTCTTTTCATCACATTGCACTCTTATAATATTATTCTAACTTTAGTTAAATTGCTTTGTGTTGTAGAGGAAGTTTAAGTGGCTACCGGAACATAAGGCCCAAATTAAAAAGACATATCATCATAAGGCCTCAGATGGGTACTCTAACGCAATGTATAGGGTACGCCGTAAGCTTGATTCAGGGAGTTGGATTCCTGCTGAATTGCGTGAGCAATTGGAACAAAAGTGGAACACAGATGATTGGAAAGAAAAGGCAATAGTTAACACTAACAATAGAAGCTTATCTGATGGTTCCCTACATACAGGAGGGTCAATCCCAACAACTGAACATTATAAGAGAATGGTAAGCAATTGAGTTATATATAGTTTTGTATTTTCTGATAACACATTTTAATTGACACTAATCTATATTTTTTTATAGAAAAATCCTCAGATATGACTCCAAGTTGTTGGGATCTATTTTGCAAGACTCACAAAATAAAAGCGTCTGATAAAGTGGGTCTCCTCTAAGTCGAGACTATTCTTTGTAAGTAACTTCTTAGGCATGGGTTAGAAGTTATTGGAAAGATTAATTGACATAGAAGATAAATGTTTGAAGTAAAAGCAAGAATTGGTATATCAGATGTATGAATTGTTCTTCTAGAGGCATTTATTTTACCTGAGATTGATCCCTTGCTATTTCCTTTCATTTTTTAAGCAACCTCTTTTATTAAGTTTTGCTATTTAGTCTGACATGAAATGAATTAATTGCCTGAATGTATGAGAAGAGATAAAAACATATATTATTGGGGAGAAAAAGTGAGGAGAATAATATCTTGTTTACAAATTAACGTATGCTTGTGCCAAAGGCATATTTGGTACAGTCAGCTTTATCTTTTATCTTTTGAGTATATGACTCTTCTCTTCATGTATAATTCTTCACGAAGAGAAACAAGATAAATTAGGTGGCCAAAATTTGGATTTTTCCTTAAATCACACATGGTTCAAAAGAAGCAAGATAAATTTAGATGTTCAAAACAAATGAATGTTTTTAGACAGTTCTGATTCTTTGTGCAACAATTCTCTTTTGTAGTTATGTAACAATTCTCTTTATTGTTACATAATCTTCTATTTTCAGTAATGAATATGAAAAGCGGATTCTTGAAAGGGATTCCCAAGAGGCATTGGGAGATGATGTGTCTAGCCACCAGTCTGACAACAACATCTTCTTAGAGGTGGTTGGTGGTGTGGACAAAAAGGGAAGAATTTATGGTTTAGGTCCTGAGGCTGCAAAATACAAACCTTCTACTTCTTCCACATCAATTGGCATCTCACCATCTGAATATGAGGAGATGAAGACTCACGTTTTTAACCTGACAGCTGAAAACAAGGCTCTTAAGGATAAGTTGGACACGATTGCTGCAACACAAGAGCAAATGCGTCAGTTTATGGCAAGTTTTTCATTGACTCATCCTTCTCCGTTGGTTGCGCCACCACCACCACCTCCACCTGCACCTGCAAATGAAGATGATCAACACGATGACGAAGCACTCTGTGATGACTTCGATGCAAATCTTTGATGCGTCTTTCTTTGAGTTGGGTAATTGTTTTTAATTTCATATTCTTCTGTCCAAATACAACTTTAATGATTATAATGATTATAATAATTTAGAGTAGTATACCATTGAAATTTCCATGACTTTTCTTTTCCATAAGATTTTCCAAAATGAGAATTACTTTTGACAGCTTTTCATAGCCATAGTATACTCTAGCTGTGTTAGATTTCTAGAGAGAGAAGAGAGAAAACAGGAATTCATTGTTTCTGTTCTGAAACTCACACTTTTGTTAGTAGAATGGGGGGATGGGGGGCGGCAAGGATTAAGCTCTTGACTACTCGGTCATAGAAGCTCTATTACCATGTTGTGGACCAACTATCCCAAATGTTTGAGTTGTTAGGTGAAAGATAGAGTCTATTATTTGGCATATGTCTCAATCTTTTGGCATATTTGCTTTTGTTATATACCAATGGTGTTTATTCTTTTATTCTTGTCTTAAAATATTTGTCTGTATTCACACCTTTAAGAGGCATCCTCTTGGAGCAAGAAGGAGCGAATCAATAAATCTGCCCATGAATATTTCTGGTTACTTATGTAGTACTATTAATAGTATGATGGGTTGTATTATTCCTTTTGTTCCATTTTTATCTTTTTATTACAATATATTATCAAACAAAGATGAATTTCTTATTTCACCATAATCTTTGGATGTTAAAAATTACAAGTTTACTGGTCAGGAAAGAGTAAATAGAGAAAGACGGTTGGCTAACACTATAATATTGATATGAGAATGTGTTGAAATATCCTAACCTAGCACCTCTATTTTTGTTTTTCACATTTTTATTTTTATTTTTGATTTTTGATTTTTAATTTTTTGGTTTCCCTTCACAACCATCGCAGTTTTCCCAATTACTCTAAATTATGGAATGTATGTGTCATTTTTATTTCTGTTTTGAGTTTTCTATTTCATGGTTGTATTTGTTGATTGTATCAATTTTTGAGTGGTTGTTATAACCCATGATTGCTATCAAATAGAGTGGTTGTTATCTGTTAGTTCATGTGGATACTATGGTTTCTAGGAGAGAAAGGGTATTGCTTTACCATGGGAAGAGTGACACAATCACTGGATATGTAAATGACTTGCCTTTTTTGTCCCAAATATATTTTATATCAATCAATGGTACTTGCATGATTTGTTCTAGATCATGTTAGTTGATGATTCAACTGTTGTTGTTAATCTTCTCTGTGACAGTGATCAAAAGTTATTGATGGAACAAACATGGCCAGGATGGAAGTTATTGTTCGTAACAATGAAGAGATTGCTCAAGAACCTATGATTGCTTTGTTAAACTCTTATCTTTCACAAGAGACTGCTCAATTAAATTTATTATCTTTGGAACAATGGTATAGCAAGAGTCTTTTTTTTCCCTGCGGTGCACAAGAAGAGTCCGCTCAATGAAACTTATCTTAAGACTTAGATAGTGGTAATTAAACTTGATCTTGGCATGGCTTAGTTCCCATGTCATCTTTGTTGCCGATAATTACCAAAGATCTTGATTTAAGTTTTATAGAATATGTAGTCTGCTTTTCCGACTTTTATACAATGCCTTATATGCAATATATTATTTATTCTGATATTTATACTCCTTTTTGTAATTTATTATAATGCAAATAATCCAAGTACATTGTGCATATCACCCAAAGCTATATGTAAGGTGCTCTCAAATTGCTGGGCTGACATTAATGTTACTTGGAACTTGTTTAAATATAGTTTGATGTTGTCCCGTGCAGCGCACGAGTTGTTGTCTACAAGTTTATTTGAAAAATAAATTAATTAGAAAAAGAATTAAATAGTAATTTTGTTCCAAAAATAAAAATAAAATAAATTGTGGGCTCACATTAATGTTACTTGGAATTTGCTTAAATATAGTTTGAGCGTTGCCAGATGCAGTATACATTTATTGTCTACAAGTTTATTTGAAAAATAAATTAATTAGAAAAAGAATAAAAAAGTAATTGTGTTCCGAAAAAAAGAGAGTAAAATGGTAATTCATCTCTAATAAGGAATTGTCCAGGTTTATTTTTTTTACAATCCCTCACTAATTAGCTAGGGAATATATTCCTCACAAATATTCCTTCACAAATAGCGACGGAAAATCGTTTCCCTCACAAATAGCGACGGAAATAATCCCTTGCAAATAGAGACGGAATTTAAAATCCGTCACAAATAGCGACGGAAATTATCCCTCATAAATAGAGACGGAATTTAAAATCCGTCACTAATAGTGAGGGATTTTTTCCGTCACAATTAGCGACGGAATTTAAAATCCGTCACAAATAGTGAGGAATTTTTTCCGTCACAAATAGCGACGGAATTTATCCCTCATAAATAGAGACGGAATTTAAAATCCGTCGCTAATTGTGACGGAAAATATTCCTCACTGTTAGTGACGGATTTTAAATTCCGTCGCTAATTGCGACGGAAATAAGTTTTTTGTTTTGTTTCGTCCCCATTTTTTTGTGACGGAAAATATATATTTTGTGAGGGATTAAATCCGTCGCTAATTGCGACGGATTAATATTTCCCTCGCTAATTTTTTAGCGACGCCAAAATCAGTTACGATTTTAGCTCCGTCACAAAATTCCGTCGCTAATAGATTTGTGACGGATTTTTAATCATTTAGTGAGGGATTTCTTCCCTCGCTAAAACTGATTTTTCTAGTAGTGGTTATTGAAAGAATTGGCCTTGAGGAGGGCGTGAGAGTGGAAGCTATTGGTTTTTCTGGAGGCACTACTAGAAAAATCAGTTTTAGCGAGGGAAGAAATCCCTCACTAAATGATTAAAAATCTGTCACAAATCTATTAGCGACGGAATTTTGTGATGGAGCTAAAATCGTAACTGATTTTGGCGTCGCTAAAAAATTAGCGAGGGAAACATTAATCCGTCGCAATTTACGACGGAATTAATCCCTCACAAATATATATTTTCTGTCACAAAAAAGTGGGGACGAAACAAAACAAAAAACTTATTTCCGTCGCTAATAGTGAGGGTAAATTCCGTCACTAACAGTGAGGGATTTTTTCCGTCCCAATTAGCGACGGATTTTAAATTCCGTCTCTATTTATGAGGGATAAATTCCGTCGCTATTTGTGACGGATTTTAAATTCCGTCGCTAATTGTGACGGAAAAATTCCGTCGCTATTTGTGACGGATTTTAAATTCCGTCTCTATTTGTGAAAGATTATTTCCGTCGCTATTTGTGAGGGAAACGATTTTCCGTCGCTATTTGTGAAGGAATATTTGTGAGGGATATATTCCCTAGCTAATTAGTGAGGGATTGTAAAAAAAAATAAACCTTTGTGAGGGACAAATTCCTTCTCTAATTAGAGATGAATTACCATTTTACTCTTTTTTTTTTGGAACACAATTACTTTTTCCGTCGCTAATTGTGACGGAAAAATTCCATCGCTATTTGTGACGGATTTTAAATTCCGTCTCTATTTGTGAGGGATTATTTCCGTCGCTATTTGTGAGGGAAACGGTTTTCCGTCGCTATTTGTGAAGGAATATTTGTGAGGGATATATTTCCTAGCTAATTAGTGAGGGATTGTTAAAAAAAATAAACCTTTGTGAGGGACAAATTCCTTCTCTAATTAGAGATGAATTACCATTTTACTCTTTTTTTTTCGGAACACAATTACTTTTTTATTCTTTTTCTAATTAATTTATTTTTCAAATAAACTTGTAGACAACAGCTCGTGCGCTGCACGGGGCAACGTCAAACTATATTTAAGCAAGTTCCAAGTAACATTAATGTGAGCCCAACAATTTATTTTATTTTTTATTTTTGGAACAAAATTACTATTTAATTCTTTTTCTAATTAATTTATTTTTCAAATAAACTTGTAGAGAACAACTCGTGCGCTACACGGGACAACGTCAAACTATATTTAAGCAAGTTTCAAGTAACATTAATGTTAGCCCAGCAATTTGAGAGCACCTTACATATAGCTTTGGGTGATATGCAAATACAAACACATTTAAACTGGGTGACGTTGATATGCACAATGTACTTGGATTATTTGCATTATAATAAATTACAAAAAGGGGTATAAATATCAGAATAAATAATATATTGCATATAAGGCATTGTATAAAAGCTGGAAAAAACAGACTACATATTCTATAAAACTTAAATCAGTATCTTTGGTAATTACTGGAAACAAAGATGACATGGGAACTAAGCCATGCCAAGATCAAGTTTAATTACCACTATCTAAGTCTTAAGATAAGTTTCATTGAGCAGACTCTTGCTGTACCGCTTTTCGGGGGGAAAAAAAAAGACTCTTGCTATACCATTGTTCCAGCATAATAAATTTAATTGAGCAGTCTCTTGTGAAAGATAAGTTTAACAGCAATCAAGTAGGTTCTTGAGCAATCTCTTCATTGTTCTGAACAATAACTTCCATCCTAGCCATGTTTGTTCAATCACCATTCTTTGCATCACTCAAAATAACATATTGTCACATACAATAAAATTTATTATTTTAAACGTGAAATAAAAAGGAGATATATATGAAAACTATAGTGTGATATAAGCACCTAGCCATATTTGTTCCATCCCCAGCAAAATGTTTCTACATCTTCTTGAAGAACAGAAACAAAAGAGAACTAATGAGAATATACTTTAAAATCATTCACTTCCGTTCTCTCTATAGTCGTTAATTATGGTTGTCACATCACCTACAAAATTGGAGAAGCAATTTTCACAAACAATTCAAGGAAACAATGTGTCTGTATTTCATATTTTCATGTTTTCCTCTAAGAAGTGCGACAGACCTTTGAGAGGTTTCTTATCATTTGAAAGTCTAGTAATGATGCATACAACCGTTGCTGCAATTGACATGGGACTTCTCCTGGAAGATTAAAGATCTTATTAGTATCAAACATAATAATATAATAGCATCCACTACCAAGCTTACGAAAAAAGAAAGAATCCATACAAAATTAAGGTGCAGTGAATTAGACTGAAAGTTGATGATAATTAAAGCTAAAAACAGGGGTTTTGAACATGATGAGATTAGTATTATACCTTTCTACCAGCTTGTGCACAGCTTGGGGCACTTGAGTATATAAGGATCAAAACGCTACCTTTTTATCCATGAAAATAATCTCAATAAAGCCTACTCTTGGTGATCTATGCACACTCCAAAGATTCAATAAATTGTGTTTAGCTTACTGGTCGTTCTTAGGTATCTGCCAAAACGAAGGTAATTGTGCAAAATAAGCCATTGATGTCTTTAGCTTGCATTCTTAATTTAGATTCAATAATTGAGCCAACACCCAATCAGCTTATGTCGCTATGTCTTCTACTTTCCCCATTGAATTGAATATTTTTTAATGAAAAGCTATGCCAAAGAACATTAATCATGGGGAAGACCTTTCTAGAAGAAAATGGTCCTGAATAAACTACTTTGAAAACTTGATTGAACTTTATACTAAAAGTCATAAAACCTTTCAATGTAACTTTGAATGACTTTCATTTGAAGAAGCCTCAAAGCATGGCACTCTATAAACATACACTGGACAACTTTCCTTTGAAGATAGCTGATAATTAAGCAATCAAATTCATGAAAGAGTAAAATAATCAACCTAAATTCTTGATACATGAAAATGCTGCAAAATATTTCAGAAATAAGCATGACTTATAATGTAACAATATTGCCAAAGAACATTAAGCTACGGGAAATACCTTTCAACAAGAAATGTTTATGAATGAACTACTTTAAAAACTTGAATAAACTTTGTTTAAAAAAATCATAAAACTAAATTACAACAGGGTGTACAGGTTCTCCAATAATGAGAAGGTGTAATCTCAAAATGCACAAACAATGAACCTGCAACCCCATGCAAGACTTGAATTACAAAAAGATGTAAAAACTAACAAAAATTACAAACAAAAAAATAGGCTCACCTGGTCTGCATAAATAATCAATAGATATCTAAAGTGCACAGGTATCCTGAGAAAGAAACAGTCCCACAACTCGGTTGTGGGGAAGTAATAGTTAAGGCAAAAAAGAGGTGGAATAACTCCAACCTCCAGGAGCATAATAAGCCTGAATAAGAAATTGATGGGTCAAATGCATAAATTTTTTATCAGCTGAAATGCTTTCACAATAACAATAGCCTTATTAAAAGTCTATATCACATTGTCCACTAAACTACATGGAGCTTCACCAATCAGAATATGAAAGTGACAACGGTATCTAAAATTAGTATTGAGCAGAAGTGATAAGGACATGGGTGAGACAGGAACATTCTTGATTAATTGGCTATGTAAAAGTAGAGAACTCACAGCTCCAGTGAAGAATATAAAATCAGCATGTCACTAATGTCAAAGTGAGAGGAAGAATTAAAAACAGTAGCATGAGTATTTTTAATAATAGTAGCAACTTGCATTCAAATTACAGCTCATCACTTAACATATTATTCTCCATTTAATCCACCCAAATCTTTATTTCTCTCACATTTAGGATTCCTGAATGGCACACTTTTCATGTAAGTAGTTCACATATTGTTTGCTTCATATTGGACTCAGATCTTGCACTTTTTTTCACGGTTACATTGACAACTTTGTTGGTGACTACTTTAACATGAACAAAAAAAAACATGGAAGTATAAAGAGATAATTGTTTGTCTTTAAAACCTTGAAAGCATGACCTTTGAATGAATACAAAATTCTGATCTGAAGCAAACCTTGAAAGTGTGACCTTAAGAAATTACCTGCATACGAAACATGACATATTTTAGTCATCATAAAACTAAAGCAAACTGTAAAGTTGAAGCAAGCCATCATAAAATTGTTTCAGTTATCCAATTACATTGGCTTTCTCATTTATGCTCTCAACTGATGCAGTATCTGAAAAATGCCTTGATCATTGTCACAAAAACATAGCTACTTCCTCAGCCATTAGCCTTTTGATCACTGTCACAGAGAAGATTAACAACAACAGTTGAATCATCAACTAACATGATCTAGAACAAATCATGCAAGTACCATTGATTCATATAAAATATATTTGGGACAAAAAAGGCAAGTCATTTACATATTGTAAGGAGTGATAATCACGGGCCAGGAAGAATATTTCCTACCAGTTTTATCAAATGGAGCAAAGCCATCAGAACACAGGCCTAATCTAACATTTCGAGGATCCTGAGAAAATGCAGGCCATGTTTCATCAAAGTGTTTCCAAGCTTCTGCATCTGATGGATGAGATAAAGAACCTGCCACCCTTTGATTTTCACGATGCCATCTCATTTCACGAGCCGTTTGTATTGAGGAATACAATCGACGTAGTCTTGGAACAAGCAGGAAGTACCACATACTTTTTAGTGGCACTAATTTCACTTTACCCCGTCTCGTAACACGTCTATACCGCTCCTCTCCACAAAAATTACAGTTTTGGAGCATCTCATATTCCTTATAATACACCATACATCCTTTCGCAACAAATAATCTTCACACTTCCTAAACCTAGTTCGTAAATTGATTTTTTACCTGGTAAAGATTTTTAGGCATCTTATTACCATCCGCATTACATCTCCCAATAATCGCATCCATCCATTAAAGCAACCCTCGGATAAATTATATTCTGCTTTCAAACTTAATGCCGATTAAAGAAGTCGACAACACGTAATGTTTGTCACAACCATTCCATAAAGGAGATTGTGCAGCCTTCAACATTTCAAAGAATTGTTGTGCTTCTGGGTTAGGATCTTCTGTCATTGTGTCTTCTTCATAATCACCCTCTCGCTCAAGATAGTTGCCAATTGATGGTCCCGCGGCATCCATTACTAACTGCTCATAATTATCGAACATTTCCCTTTGGCCACTTCCACCATAATATGATTGATCAACAACTACTGGGGGAATCGGGGGACTAGGTTCACCATGATTTGTCCAATGATAATAATCACTCATGAATCCATTCTTACATAGATGCACCTTAACTACTGTGGCCGGTGTTTCATGACGCAAACACTTGCATTTCTTGCAAGGACATCTGATCTTACCTCTTCCAATGTTATCTGTATCTTGTTCCAATGCAAACTTAACAAATTCATGAATCCCAACTTGAAATTCAGTCGTGATATTCTTGTCACAATCCACTCTGTTGTCCATCAACTTTCTATTTTCAGGTACTTCCATTGCTGATGCATTGTTTATACAAGATAGCATTAATCATTGACAGTACATGAAGAAACAATCAAAAGAACTCGAATCATCATTGAGAATTGCAATTTAAAAAATGCATTTACCAAGTATCTTACAATAATATTAGCATATGCAGTTGACATTTTACTCAACAAATAAATGGGCTATCAAGTAAATGTCATTATGTCACTCATGCATATCAAGTTATGTCACTAGCAAAAATATATATCATGCAACAGAAAGTTCATTTTCACAAGGCCAAACAAACAAGTCCATATAGTAATTCAAAAGTTCACATCCAATTCCAAAGTTTCAAACAAAACACAAAACATAATCATCGGCATCCAAGTTCGTCATAGCCATATTCAATAAGAAACCTTGAAATCATTTTTTTACATACAACAAAAAAGTAGAACCTTTCAAACTTTTACTACTAAATAATCATCAACAAGATCATCTTCAACAACACAAGAATTGAAAGCAAAAGAACTAAAGTAATCACCTAAAAATCCTCCAAGAGCCTGCGGTTTTAGGAGGTCAACGAGAAAGAATGATTTTCATAATCACCAAAATAATCACCAAAATAAATATCGTTAAGACTCAACCTTCACCATAATAACAAGAGAATCGTCATTCCAAAGTCATCTCAAATAACGCTCAAGTAGACATTCTACAAATAAGAAAAATAATAAATAGGTAAGACATATGTAGTAATGCTTTGTACGTGATCTGCATTGTGAAACCTAAACTACTTGACTGACAATAAAAACCGTAATTAGAAAGATGCTCGAAAAATTTCATCATTGGAGTGAGCTTCAACAAGGAGCACAACATGATCTAAAGAATTGAAAACACCTCTAATACCTACTTGTGAATGAAGGCATCAATTGCCATGAACATAAAGTGCACATTACTTGATTCCTTTGCCCAAGTGCAAGCATGAGAACCAGGGCAAACCTCAAGAGTTTATACAGCCAAATTATTTAATCAAAGACAACAATCCACTCAGTATTCTTTCCCTAATAATTTGAACAGGTCGGACTATGAACAAAACCACGTAGCCACTCAATCATTTATTGTTCATCATTGGGCAACAAAACTTTAAATATAATTACAAAGGACAGTTTGCTCTAATTTTCACTACTTGTAGTTCATAGAGCATGATAAACAATTACATGAGGAGCCAAACTTGCATATTCAAACACAATTACTATGAAACACAATTTAGACACATAACCGGTGTAGTCTATTATTTCCGAACATTGCAATTCTTAACAGTACATATAACAAATCAATAGAGTTCTTCGATAACTAACTTTGCAATTACAAAATTAGACAACCAGTAAAATACTTAAAGCCAATAATTCATCACTAGATCTGAAGCAAATCTAAACAAAACATGGCAGTAATCATTTGCCCATAAAAGTTCTTTTTCCTCCTTTCTAATTCCCTGTCAAACAAGGGTAAGTACATGTGATGGAACCAAATCTTGGGTTTGGTATGCAGAAGTCTTGAATTGGATCAGGGTCAGAGGCCAATGTGATTGTGGCTATGTTGAGGGAGAAAATAGCAAGCAAAAGCCAAAGGTTCTTTTTTGAATACATTTTCTTTTCTCTTGTCTTGCTTCTGGGGCTAGCTACCTAGCTATGTGTTTGTTGAACAATGAGTGAGAGTTTGAGCTTTCTTATATAGAAATGAAATATATAGATGTATATTTGATAAAAGTTTAAAATGAGCTACACTACGCTCTTGGAATGAGAGTTTGGAATCACTCTGTCACTCATGCTGTTTTTATTATCAACAGGTTGCCTTCTCCTCTACTAAACAACATGTCTCCTTATCAGCTATTATATAACAAACTGCCAGATATTGAGCACCTTCGAATTTATGGCTGCTTAGCATATGTAGCAACTCACAGTTCTCCAAGAGGGAAACTGGATCCAAGAGCAAGAAAGTGTGTTCACTTGGGTTTTAAAGAAGGCACCAAGGGCTATTTGTTATTTGATATCAACAACAAAGAGTGCTTTATGTCTAGAGATGTGTTTTTTTTTAGGAAGACTTTCCATTCAATACTACCACTGCATCAAACCTGCCACATTCCAACAAAATTTCTCTGCCTAATCCTGCTGCCATTATTTCAGATTCTGTTGATCCATGGTTTAATTCATCCTCACTTGACATTTCTCAATCCCAAACAGCACATGTCACTGATTCCTCATTGTCTACTCCAACAAATTCTGTACCAGTGCTCAATTCAGACTGCTTATTCTCGCACGCAGCAATTCGCCATCAACCAAAGGCACCAAGAACAACAATGCCCAATTCTGCACTGCCGAATCTTGCAAGTGTGAGTCACAACACTAATTCTCTGGACTTGAGTTCTCATCCAGCTCAATCTCAGCCTTGCAGAAAATCTACTAGATCTACCAAACCACCATCTTATCTCCAAGACTACCATTGTTCTCTACTTGCCTCAACCAAAACATAAAATGACACCAAACCAGTAAATAACACCAAATATCCTATTGATCAGCATCTATCTTATGACAATTTATCCCCAACTCATAAACACTTCATCCTTTCTATTTCCACAACCAAGGAACCTACTTCATATGCAGAGGCAGTAAAGCATCCTTGCTGGCAGCAGGCCATCCAGACTGAGCTTTCAGCTCTTGATCGCAACAAAACATGGACTCTTACTTCTCTTCCTCCTGGCAAGAAAACAGTAGGATGCAAATGGATTTTCAAAATCAAATATAAAGCCGATGGTTCCATTGAGAGGCATAAAGCTCGACTAGTTGCTAAGGGCTTCACACAAACAGTAGGTTTGGATTACTTAGAGACTTTCAACCCAGTAGTTAAGATGACTAACGTGCGTCTCATTCTCTCTTTAGCTGCACATTTTAACTGGCACTTACATCAATTGGATGTAAACACCGCTTTTCTTCATGGAGATCTTTTGGAGGAGGTGTATATGAAACCTCCACTTGGTCTTCAACTACCTAAACCGCGTATGGTTTGCAAATTGGAAAAATCCCTTTACGGTCTTAAGCAAGCAAGTCCACAATGGAATGCCAAACTCTCTCACACATTAATTGCTTCAGTTTATGTACAATCTAAAGCCGATTATTCCCTGTTTACTAAGCAAACTGCTGCAGGATTCACTGCCATATTGGTATATGTCGATAATCTTGTTCTTGCTGGCAGCGATCTGCATGAAATTCAGCAGATTAAACAGCTCCTTGATTCAAAATTCAGTATCAAGGACCTAGGAAATCTCAAGTATTTCCTTGGTTTTGAGATTGCAAGGTCAGCAAAAGGAATAAACATATGCCAACGCAAATATGCTCTTGATCTTCTTCAAGATACTGGTTTGTTGGCATCCAAACCTTGCTCTACACCAATGGATCCGAATGTGAAGCTATGTAAATCTTCTGGATCTGCTCTTCTGGATGTCTCTTCCTACAGGAGATTAATTGGTAGGTTATTATATCTCACACACACTAGACCCGACATATCTTATGCTGTTGGAAAACTCAGTCAATACTTGGATTCACCTACTAATATTCACCTGCAAGCAGCACACAAAATTCTGCATTACATCAAAACTGCCCCTGGCCTTGGTTTGTTCTTTTCTCATGAAACTGAACTTACTTTGAAAGGTTTCACTGATTCTGATTGGGCTGCCTGTCATGACACTCGAAGATCCATTTCTGGTTTCTGCTTCTTTCTTGGAAACTCCATTATCTCTTGGAAAAGCAAGAAACAGTCCGTTGTTTCTCGGTCTTCCGCAGAGGCTGAGTATCGTGCATTAGCTCAAGGAACATGTGAAGCACAATGGCTGCTCTATCTTTTACATGATCTTCGCATATCACACTCTCAACCAGTGGTTATATACTGTGATAACCTTTCTGCCATTCATATTGCTAACAACCCCGTTTTCCATGAATGCACAAAACACATCGAACTTGATTGTCATCTAGTTCGAGACAAGATTCAATCCGGTATACTTCATCTACTCCCCATTTCTACTCATGAACAAGTTGCTGACATCCTCACAAAACCTTTGCATCTCGGTCCATTCAATGCACTTCATCTCAAGCTTGGAATGTCCAATATCCATTCCAGCTTGCGGGAGGGTATTACATAATGTATTTTTTATGTCTTTTATTTAATTAATTAGCTATAAGTACAAATTGTTAGTTAGTTAGAATTAGCTTCTTGGTTTGTTAGACAGTTGTGACTGTGTTTAGTATATATTGGCAATTGTATGTAGAATTCAAGCAGTGTGATCAATACAATGAAAATTCCCAAAACTCTTCATCTTTCTCTCCCTTTCCCTCTTCTTTCTCTGTTCTTGATCACATGGTTTTACATTTAACACTTTTGGGGCACGAGCAGAAGAAGCACGGGAACAAAAAAAATGCGCACAATTACTCTTCTCTGCTCTCTCTCACGATCTACAAAAATCAGAAGGAAAAAAAATTAAATGACTTGCACAACTTAAAGGAAGAGAGTGAGATGACGTCGCCGGTGCCGGAGGAGTGGGCTGACTTCGCCGGTGTGGGACTCAGTCAATGCACCGTCAGGTAACTCGACTCAGGCAACGTCAGGTAACTCCAGATCTGGAAAATTGGGAAAAAAAATTAGGGGTTTCTCCAGAAGAGAAGGACTCAGTCAATGCGTAGATAAATGAGATCGTGGTGGTTACCGTGTGGAGTCGCCGTCGCTAGAGATCCTGATGTCGCCGTCGGCTGTGGAGTCTTGGTCGAGAGAGAGCGCCGGAGATGGAGAGTTGGTCACAGCAGTGAGACTGAGACGGGAGGCAAGAGAGACCGAGACGAGAGGCGAGAGAGATGGAGACGATAGGCGAGAGACGAGAGGCGAGAGAGACGGAGACGATAGGCGAGAGACGAGAGGCGACCGAGACTGATAAAAAAAAAAGACAACAAAAAATTATAAAAAAAGGCAGAGAAGGTTATAATTATTAAAAAACACAACAAAAAAATTAGTGAAGGATTTCTAAATCCGTCACTAAATCTGTGACGGATTTAGCGACGGATGCCCCTTATTAAATGTATTTTAGTAAATCTGTGATGGATTTAGTGACGAAAAATTTAGAGACGAATATTTTCCGTCGCTAAATCCGTCACAAACGGTATCAAAGTTAACTTTCTGTATTTCGTCACTAACTTCGTCGCTATTAGTGAGGGATTTGTATCCCTCGCTAAAATCCTTCTCTAAAATTAATTTTTCTAGTAGTGAGGGATTTGGTGTCTTTGGAGTACAAGGTGCCCACCTATCACAATCATTGCTACTACTCGATACTGCATTTGTCTAGAGAATATGCAAATACTTCTTCTGCTTGGTACCTTTCCATTATTTATGCCAGTCCGAATGTGATTCAGAGAAGTACTGTGTGGCAAGAACTGAGGAATTTCCATTCTACTATAAATGGTCCCTGGTGCCTTGAAGGGGACTTCAATGTTGTCATATCCCAACATGAGAGGTCTGGTGGATGTCATATTAATCCTTGATCTTGTGCTTCTTTTTTGAATTGTTTAAATGATTGTAATTTGACTGATATAGGTTTTTCTGGATCTCTTTACACTTATAGCTATAGGGACATGAAGGAAAGATCAGGTAGAATTGTTTGAAATGCTGAATGGCAATATTTTAATTCCTAGTAGTAAAGTGGTTCACTTGACTTTGCCTATTATAGATTTTCTTAATATTTCTTGGGCTAGGTTGTCGTTCCCTGGTTTTTCTGATATCCATATAGATTGTATTGTTTGCACTTTGGTTCTGGTCTAAGGTTTTGGCCTAGTCTCACCAGGCACCTTTTGTTACTTTTTTTTTTCTCTTTCTTCATAAAAACTGGGAGGAGTACTCTTTTTCTTTCTAGATATTTTTTTCCTAAGAAAAATTTTGTATCAGAAGGTTTTAACGAGACTCCCTTCCTTCATTTATTAAAAAAAAAAATACTTCGGACCATAGTGGACTTTGGCTGCAACTTAATGGTAATCCTAGATCAAGAAGAGATTATTTTAAGTTCCTGGGATCTTGGGTTTCTCATCCTGACTTTAACAACCAAGTTAGACAATCTTGGCATGACACTCAAAACTGGAACCATAATATCTCTAATCAGACCTCTAATCTTAAGAGGTGGAATGCCACTATTTTTGGGAATATATTTCAAAGAAAAGAAATAATCATAAGGCACAGAGAAGGTATCAAAAGAGTCCTACTGAATTCTGATAAAGATAGGCTCAGAATTCTTCAAAATGACCTTTGGAATGAGTATAGAAATATTGTGAAACGGGAAGAGAATTACTGTATCAACAAGCCAGAAGTAAATGGATCACATAAGCAACATTGTAACACTGGATTCTTTCATCAATCTACTTTGATTAGAAGAAAGAAGAATAAAATCTCTACTCTTCAAGTTAATAACTGAAAGAATTCTAACAGAGGGTTTGAGAGAGAAAGCTAATCAGAAACTGTTTCATTGTTTCAACTAATCTTTTATTGATTGATTCATTGATACATCGATACATTTATATAGTTCTTAAATGACAGCTATTGCCAGCATATTACAACTAAACTCAACAGATTAATAGCTAACTAACTGAAGGTTAGTTAGTGAGAGAATGATCCTATATGCGCAAGTGTATACTAACAATGTGTACATTATTATTCCCCCGCAAGCTCAACCGAGTGGAATTCTGGCAGAATTGGCAGAATTGCACACTGTGAGATTGGCACGAAAATCTTCAAACTTGGTAGGAGGAAGGGGCTTGGTCATAATATTAGCACATTGAAGAGTGCCTGGAACATGAGACACAAGTATTTGCTTCTTGAGAACCATTTCCCTTACAGAGAATAAATCTAGTTCCATATGCTTTGTTCTAGAGTGAAGAACCAGATTGTGAGCAAGAGCAATAGTGCTCATGTTGTCACACAACACTGTTGGAGCCTGAAATGAAACACCAAGTTCAGATAATAAGGACTGATTCCACAATACTTCAGATGTAGCCGAAGCCATACTCCTATATTTGGCCTCAGTGCTTGATCTAGAGATGACAGGCTGCTTCTTTGCCCACCAGGAAATTAAATTCGGGCCAATGAACACAAACCCCAATCAGCATCACAATATGTTGTTAGAGAGACTGGAACAGTGGTTACTGGTTTTAAATGTAAGCCCCAAGCAGTTGTGCCTTTAAGGTACCTGAGGATTCGTTTGACAGCAGCCCAATGGGAATCCAGTGGCCTAGACATGAATTGGCAAACTTTGTTAACTGAAAAACTAATGTCAGGTCTAGTAATTGATGCATATTGCAGAGCACCTACTGTAGACCTATACAGTGAAGGATTACCAAACAAATTTGTCCTAGACTTTGATAGTTTACTTCCAGCAATCATGGGAGAAGGAAGAGGCTTGGCTTCATGCATGTTGAATTTAGATAAAAGATCCCTAATGTACTTGCTTTGAGTAAGTATTAGAGAGCAATCAAGCTGATGTTTAACCTCTATTCCCAAGAAATGATCCAAAACTCCTAATTCTTTTAGAGAGAATGTAGAATTTAATTGATAAACAAGTTGCTGAATGAACTGAGTATTGTTGCCTGCCACAATTATATCATCTACATATACAAGCATATAGATGAGAATGGACTACTTTGAGTAAATAAAAAGAGATGGATCACACTTATCTGTCAAACCAGGCTCTTGGAGCCTGCTTGAGGCCATAAAGAGCCTTATGTAATTTGCAAACATGGGCTTTATCTTGAGCTTCAAAGCCTGGAGGTTGTATCATGTAAACCTCTTCTTCTAAAATTCCATTTAAGAAGGCATTATTAACATCTAGTTGTTGAAGTGACCAACCTTTAGAAATGGCTAAAGTTAAAACAGTCCGGACTGTGACATGTTTTATGACAGGAGAAAAAGTCTCATTGTAGTCATCTCCAAATCTTTGATGAAAACCTTTAGCAACTAGCCTTGCCTTGTGTTTATTTACTGAATCATCAGGATTTTCCTTTATTCTAAACACCCACTTACAACCTATAGGCGTTCTGTTTGGTGGAAGAGGGACCAAACTCCATGTTTTGTTGCAAATTAAGGCATCATACTCAGTCTGCATGGGTGATAACCAGACAGGGCTAGCCAAAGCTTGTCTTGTAGTTTTTGGTTCAATATGAGCTAGCAGCAAAGTAGGATGAACTTTAGGACAAGTAATTCCTGACTTTGACCTTGTTTGCATGGGGTGAGTGTTTAATGTAGGCATAGAATTCACTGCAGGCTGTGCAGGAATTGCAAAAACAGAAGGCATAGAAGTACTAGCAGAATGATTACTGGGAATTAATTGTGAAGAGGAATTAGGTAATGTAGGGGCAGAAGGAGGAGAATCAGGACATGAATTAACGGGGGAGGGAGGACTGAAACTAGAATTACCAGGAGATTGGGGAGATGTAGAGGTACTTGGTGATAACTGGACAGCATTTTGAGAAGACAACAATGATGGAACAACAGGGATATTTGCTGGAACAAATGATGATTGAGGCTGAGAATTTGAAGATGGAAACAAATGTGGATAAGGAAATCTATATTCATTGAACAAGACATCCTTGGATATATAAAGCCTACCATTAGGAGCAAGATATTTGTATCCTTTATGAGTTGTGGAATATCCTAGGAAAACACATTCTTGAGACCTAAATTGAAGTTTATGTTGATTATAGGGTCTAAGAAAAGGGAAGCAAACACACCCAAAAACTTTGAGAAAGGAGAAATCTGGTGGTGAATTAAAAAGTTTGGTGTATGGAATGTCAAAATTAAGAGAAGAAGTAGGGAGTCTATTTATGAGGTATACCCCTGTAGGAAAGGCATGATCCCAATAGTTCAAAGGGAGGGATGCTTGAGAAAGTAGTGTAATTCCTACCTCAACAATCTGTCTATGCTTTCTTTCAACCATTCCATTTTGGTGATGGGTGTGAGGACATATTAGCCTATGTACAATACCAAACTGTTTTAGAAAAGCAGTGAAGGGGCGAAATTCACCACCCCAATCAGTTTGTAAGGCTTTAATTTTATGAGAGAATTGGTTTTCAACCATGACTTTGAACTCTTTAAAGATTGCCATAGCATCTGATTTTCTTTTCAAGAGATAAATCCATGTAAATCTAGTGAATGAATCAACAAAGGTAATATAGTATGTAAAGCCAGTGGAAGAAGTAATAGGAGTAGTGCCCCATAAATCACTGTGGATTAATTCTAAAGGATGAGTAAAAACAGTGGTAGATGCATGAGATGGTTGTCTATGTGCTTTACCAAGACAGCATGAGCTACAAAAATCAGTGACACTCTTATTAGAAAATGGAATCTTACAAAGATTGAGTACACGTTTTTGCACTTTAGAGCTTGGATGACTAAGTCTTGAATGCCACAATGAGTAGGAATTGGTATTAACAGTGGTATTGATTACAATAGGAAAAGAAACAACATTAAGAGAAGCACTATCAGCAGTAAGAGACTTAGCAAAAGAATCAGGAAGAGGCAGTGAGTTGGACAGCAAATCAGGAAATTGATAGAGGCCATCATTACCAAGGAATCCTTTGAGAATAACCTCATTGGAAGCCTGGCATTTGACAAGACAATAGTTAGGCCAGAATTCAAAATAAACCAAGTTATCTTTGGCAAATTGGCTCACACTTAGCAAATTTTTGGTAATTTTAGGTACATGGAGAAGATTATGCAAAACAAGCTTATGATTGGGATTAATAGGAGAGGAAAAAGTAGAAGAACCAATGGAATTGACTGACAAAACTTGGCCATTGCCAATGACTATCTGATCGGGTCCTTCAAAGGGATACTGCTGCTGAATATTTTGTGATGCTAGAGTTAAATGGTGAGAAGCCTCTGAGTCTGGATACTAACCAACAGTGAAACAAGCAGCATGATTTGCTTGAGCATTAGCAAGATGAGCATGAGGTCGTGGCTGAAACTGAGGTGCCATCATTGGATTAGGTTGAAGCTGAGGCATAGTGTAAGCAGGAGGTAGCATTGGTAAAGACATTTGTGACTGAGTAAATTATGGCCTTGAGGATCCATATTATTGCCAGGTTGAGTAAGGCCATAGTAGAGGACAGGACATTGGAGACCAAGGCATTTGAGGCTGAGGAAAATTGCTCTTTGAGGGATAGCTTGTTTGAGCAGACCAGGGAGCAGTGCCATTGGAATTCTGAGGTGCTTCATCAAGAGCAGAAGATGGAACATAATCATGTTTGAAGCGATGAAAGCAAATAGATGCATCATGTCTATACTTCCTACAGACTTGACACTAGATAAAACCATGGCCACCATGGCCACCACATCCACCTCGAGAACTAGAATTCTGAGCAGGTGTGTAAGATTCATCATTAGGAATGGAGTCTCCTTGAGAGTTTTGCGAAGCTGAGGGTGGAACATTGGAAGAAACCGAGGATGTGGTGAGATTAACCGAAGGAATGGAAGCAATTGTTTGCTTCTTGAACCTTTCAAGGCGAGCTTCATGACCTAGAAGCAGAGTCTCAACCTCCTCAATAGATATTAGCCCAAATTTTCCATAAATTAGGGAAACTATAGATTCGTATTCAGGAGGAAGTCGTTCAATGATAACATCCAGATGTTCACGAACCGAAATTGGCTCACCAATTGCATTGAGCGAACCAATTAAGGTTTGAACTCGAAGAAGGAAATCTGAAACAGACTTGTCAGCGAGCATTGTGTTATGCAATTCAGATCGGAGTTGACGCGATTTCGCATTTGTATGCATGTGAATCTTATCCTAAAGTTGCCATGAATTCTTGTAACCTATAATGCGAGTGAGCATAAAACGAGAAATTTTGGATTGCAACCAAGCCAAGAGCAATTGATCTTGTTGCTCCCAAGACTCCGAATTCACTTGTGCATTTGAACAATCATCAACTGAAAGATACTTTGGTGGAATCGTAGGATTGATCAAGAAATGATAGAGTTTATGTGCCTTAATTACAGGTTCTACCTGTTGACACCATAGGAGATAATTATATGTATCTAACTTCTCTGAAATCACAGAAAACACAGAAGATTATTTCTCATAAACCACAATAGAGGTTGGAGGCGGTTGAGGTGGCAGAAGTGGTGGAGGCGGTGGAAGCGGTGCCGCTGCATGTTCAGATGAGGTGTAAGAAGAATCCATAGGATCGTGTAGACTCGACGATACCATGAAAGAATTCTAACAGAGGGTTTGAGAGAGAAAGTTAATCAGAAAATGATTCATTGTTTCAACTAATTTTTCATTGATTGATTCATTGATACATCGATACATTTATATAGTTCCCAAATGACAGCTGTTGCCAGCATATTACAACTAATCTCAACAGATTAATAGCTAACTAGGTTAGTTAGTGAGAGAATTATCCAGTGTGTGCAAGTGTATACTAACAATGTGTACATTATTAATAACGATGTTTGATTGTATGAGGAAGATACTCCCAAGCAACATGTTATTCATTTCTATCAAAGTTCATATCTTTCCCCTCATATTACTGCCGGTAGTTTGCAAACTATCATTACTTTTCCTACTATTAGAGAAGATGTTTTATTGCTCAATAATGCTACTACTATTGAAGACACTAGAAAAGCACTCTTTAGCATGCATAATACAAATCCCCTAGACCTGATGGTTATCATCCCTTATTCTTTAAAGACCAGTGGAATAATATAGGTAACTCTGTTCATCTTCTTGTGTCTAAATGCTTTATGTTCCCTGAAAAGGTAAGAGATGTGAACCAGACTCTCCTAACTCTTATTCCAAAGTGTAATGTCCCATCAAAGGTGTCACAATTAAGGCCTATAACTCTTTGTAATGTGAGCTATAAAATTGTGACTAAAATTTTGGCATAAAAACTGAGAGCTATTCTACCCTATATGATTGCTAACACTCAATCCAGTTTTGTGCCAGACATGTCTATAGTGGATAAATTTTAGTTTTGCAAGAATCTACACACTCTCTTAACCATTTCCTGAAAAGACTTATGATAGGCTTGAGGAACTTCATCATGGAAACTCTTCAACTCATGAACCTACCATGTCATCTCAGCGCTTTGATTTTTAATTGCATCTCTTCTACAACCCTAAGCATTAATTGGAATGCTTAGAAAAATGATAGCTTTCATTCTTCTAGAGGCCTTAGACAAGGTGATCCAATTTCCCCTTACATATTCATCATGGCTATAGAGAGACTAGCACATTTAATCCAAGACAAAGTTAAGAATGGTAACTATAAACCTCTTAAATTTGGGAGAGGTAATGATCTTATGATATCTCATATATGTTTTCCTGATGATATTATTTTGATAGCTGAAGCTTCTCATGATCAAGTAGCTATTATTAAAGAAGTTATGGAGCAATTCTGTATTAGTTCTGGATAGAAGATTAATCACCAAATATCTAAAGTGTTGTTTTTTTCCTAAGAATATAAATTTAGATCTGGTTAATTCTCTTAGTAATTCTCTTGGCATTGATAATACTGACAGCCTTGGAATATATCTTGACGCACCTAATGTTACACCAGAAAGTAGTTTCAATATCGGTCTTTTAATAGCGGTTATAATTAGAAGCGCTATGATATGCTGTACGGAGGTTTTTCATAGCGCTTCCTGAAGAAAGCGCTATGAAAGGGTTTACTTTTGATAGTGGTTATTTATCAAAGCGCTATAAAAAGGTTTTATTTTTATTCTTAAACTTTATTCATAGCGTTTGGTTGGGTAAGCGACATAAAATATGATAACTTTTAATAGCGCCTTCCTCATCAACCGCTATCAAAAGATAGAAACAGATTGAAAAAAAACTCTCTCGCGTGCGTGCAATAAACACAAGTACAATCTCTCCAGCGTTTCCATCAAAGGTTTCTATTTCGTTCTAATCATAATGATGCCTGAAGACTTCCGCCGTTCGACCCATCCTGACGCCGCAATCTACTGCGTTCACAGAGCGAATAAAACATACACGGCTTCACACAACGATAACGCGACCACGAAAAAATGTCCTTTCATTTTTCATTTTTCTAGGGTTTCCCATATTTATCTTTCCTACTTTCTTCTAGGATCGCGACGAGAGACAAGGGAAGCCCGATGTCGCTCCCGGGGAAGGAGAGGCCACGGTTGATTCTCCGTGATGCAATTCTGGTTTCGCGGAGGTGGTTGTTGTGCCGGATTTGAGAACGAGCACTGCGAACGGGGCGGGTTAGGCCGTGTGAAACCAGTGCAACGACGGAGCTAGGCGCGGCGGACGAAACAGAAGTGATGACATCCAGATCGAAGCCTCCCTTTAGAAGGTAAGTAGAAGACTGCACGATAAGGCTGCAATGCTATCTGGTTGGTTTTGTGAGGGAACATCAACGGGGTTCACAGTGGGGGTTGTCTAGGTTTTGGTGGTAGCATGTGTACATAGGTTGTCCGAGTCTCTTTCTCTCAATTCTTTGATCACTTCACCTCTGTTTGGTTTATCTGTTTCTGGTTCTTAATTGTTCTTTGTTTTGGCAGACTTGGTTATAAATTGGCGATGGAGTGGATGGAAGATGGTTGGATTCACAGTTGATCTGGAAGTGAGAGAACGATCTGGATCGGATCATTGGAGGTAGTTGTTCCATTACTTATTAATTTAAGAGCAACATTTAAAATTTTGGCAACAACATTATTTATTGATAAAATGGAAGATTATGGGAAAGCTTCCTTTAATTAAAAGGAAGATTGAGAGAGAAAATAAATAATTTGGTTGTTCAGAATATGTACTAAACCAAATATAAATGGTTAATCAAATCTGGCTCTATGTTGATAACTTCATTGTGTTGTTAAATTTTGCTTTTTCTATTGGTGTTTTTAAATGTTTAATTAAATTTGTTGTTTTCAACACTTGATTGATTGTCATGTTTTTAATAAGTGCAGTATTGGGTCAATGATAATTGTTCATCTTGGGTTACCCAAAACAAATTTTGTTGTTCTTTTCAGATATTTGTTGAAGCACTCTCTATTTGAGATTGCTTTTGCACCTTTTCAATGAAATAAAATAATCAAAGTTCCATGTATGTGAGTTGACAAATCTTTGATTCAATAATTCCCGTGCTTAATCTTTAAAGTAGTCTAGTGTTTGATCCACAAAATGCTGGGTAGTAAAAACCCCTACTTCTATTACTCTACCTAGAAATGTACACTAACAAAGTGCTTAATCCACAAAAGTACCAAATGCTAAGAAAACTATAAAAGCACCAACAATAATAAGGGGTATATATTAAGAAAAACAATGGAGAAAAAGAAAGTTACCTCAATCAATAAATGCCTCATTACCTTGAACTGATTGATAACACCCATATTGCATCATTTTTATAAGGATATTAGAATGTGATTTAAATAATTATTGAATATTATCAATTGAAATTCACTCTCTTTTAATCTAAATTGTACATAAATGAAAAATTAGGCAATATGGTGGTCAAATACAAATTTGGGCTTGAAATAGGCCCAGAATGCTAAGCACGGTCTTCACATAATATAATGAAGCATGCCCATGCTTACCTGAAGCATCAATTACCCACAAGCGCGCCTCACGCGCGTCTACGCGCTCCCCGGATAGCTGGTTGGTATTTTAATCATATCTAGAGCTGTAGTTTTCGGATTAAGGCGTTCTTGGTGGCATCGGAAAGCTAAGAGAATTTCCTACAACTTTGTCACAAATTGGATGGATTCTAATATGAAGCATGACCTCTTTATCATGAAGCACGGCCGTGCTCAACCAAAAATATCAGAAAATCATGTCGGCAAGGTCGGTGACGCTTAAACAGGCTGGAAAGTTAGCACAGCCTTGGAGCACGACCGTGCGGAACCCAAATTTTTGCCTATAAAAGGAATGCTCAGCTGAACATTTGGAGGTCCCCCGGGATTGATTCTCTCCCAATTCTCTTCTTCTCTTGTAATCTTCTAGTCTTATTTTGTTGTTTTCTTATATTATGTTGTGTAACTAATCCCGTCACTGAGGTGATGGGGGATCTTTTACTTTATCTATGATATCTTTATGATTTATAATATGAATATTTAAATCCTTTTGATTAAATTATTCCTTTTAAAAAGAATTAGCTACTCTTTACATAGTTAATTAATTGTTCGGCGATTGTATCTTGAATTAATTAACGGAACTCTAGGAATAATTGAATCTGCATGCTCTGCTAGATCAAGGATTGCGTGTTCATTTTCAATCAGTCAATGAATTGATAAATCTATTGATGCTTTATGTGCTTTCTATTTACTTGCTTTGAATGATCAAACAAAGTAATAAATTAGGAGGAAGACTGTTAACATTGCATGATCATTGGGTGTTAATAGCTTTTGAATAGATGATTGGTAATCAGTAAGAATTGTTACTCATGTTATAAATTAATTAAATACACAGATATAAGTATTAGTGAACTCATTACCTTAGTGCTTTTATTATCTAATTCCTTTCTTAAATATTTTATAATTTCTTTTCTACTTATTTTTATGCACTCTTTGTTTAAAGTTTACCTCGAACCATTTGTCTAAATAACAAATTGATCTATGTAGAGCAGTAATCATTCCAATTCCCTGTGGAGACGATAATCTTTTATACTATAACTTGATGAGATCGTATACTTGCGATTTTGACGCAACACTGATCCTTACATATTCTCATCTTCTGAGAAGGAAAAGCTAACATTTTTCCTTTTGATTATATGATAACATTTTATTGTGTACCTTTTTTGCCCTATTTAATAAAATTCCAAAAAGGTTTCACATTTTCATATTTATATGTGCCTTGCATCTTACTTGTTTCTTCCTACACAGATGCCTTGGGAGCTACACTTGCAACTCATTTGGACAAACTTCGTCTTTACATGGGATGCATGAAATCAGGCGAAGTTTTCTCAGAACCATGAGCCCCTTATGTTGTTTAAAATATCATGCTAATATAGAAAGCATTTTGCGATTCTCATACTGGTTGTTTGTGAATGATGACAGGAACCATAAGTGGTATGAACCAGAATGGTGGAAGTTTGGTGACAAAAAATCGTAAGCCAAGCAACCAGTTATTTCATATGATTTAACAAATGCATTAATTTTACTGCATGTCAAACTTATATAAATTAGCCATGTATGACAGCATTGACTAGTTTTGAATGCTGCATGTGGATCTTGGGTGAAACTAAGGTTTTTTTTTTTTTTTACATGGTGTTCTGCAGTGCTGAGAGTTTGTTGACCCCATAAATAAAAATTGCAATACGTATTTTAATTTTGCTTTTTCAAAACAATTTTTACTGGAGAAACGTATTATGTGACATGAATATACATGATAGTGTCAAAATCCTAAGTCCTTGCAAAATAGTGATCAAATGTGTGATGTGCTAGTTGAGGATAGAAACCAAGCAAAGCTTGCACACAATTAGAATATTTCATTTATCTAGCATTTTGGTGCAAAACTCTGAAGCAGTGCACTAAGTACCACAATTTTTTTTGTCATGCCAATCTATTTATCTCCTTTTGAAATGATGGTTAAATCTCTTGTGCAACAGGTATTTTTGTCACGCATCAGGAGAGATGTATGTCATATCACAAGCTGTGGCTAAATTCATATCGATAAACGGGGTCAGATCCACTCTTTGCTGCACCAATGTTGTTTGCTACTGTTTATGCATCAATCTTGAGTCTGTTGAGTTAGCATATCAATTCTTTGTACCTATGCACATGATGATGTGAGTGCTGGATCCTGGTTTATTGGGCATGATGCGAAGCTGATGTTCGACGTGCTACACTGCTTGATATAAATTCTTCTGGCATCCTGAAAACTAAGGCATTTGTTTCAGAGGTACTTCTGCTCTGCAAGTCTGACCCTGTCTTCTTGAAATCATATGTTTTTATTAATTCCCGCGCTCAATCTTTAAAGTAGACTAGTGTTTGAATTGTTTTCTATTAGAGAGCTGATCATTGGAATTTTGGGCTTGCTATTTCTACGCGCAATGAGTGCCATATAAACTGTTAACAATAAAGCATGTTTGTCACAGTTTTGAATTGAGTTTCCCCTGCATTGTCTTTAGACCTTTTTCATTTTAGCTTTCTCTCTCTCTCCAGGGAAATGAGGATAGAAGAATAAGGAGGCTGAGAAAAGGAATGTTGTGCTGTTATGCTCTACAATTTCATAACCTTGCTTGCATGAAGAGTTGTAAGCCTGCAACAAAGAGCTAAATATTACAAAATGTAAATCCCTTTCAATGGTTATCTCATATCTATTTTGTACTCAGTACAATGCTTTCTTTTTAATATTTGATTGTCCGCAGTCCAGCCAAATTTAAAAATATCTTTATGCTATCTTCTGAAAAATAGTCCAGGCAAGTTTTTTGTCCCATATTAGGCTGTTTTAAGTTTATATTTTTGTAGGTAAAAGAAGAGGCACAACAACTTGCTCTAATTTTTGAAACTGTTGGGGCTTTCAAGGTGAAACATAAAGGTGGTAAAGGAAAACAAATCTTTGGAAGGTAAAATTTGTTCTGCCCAATTACCAAAAGTCACTTTGTGCCTATGTATGGTGTAGTCATTTTGTGGCCAGTTAAGGTTTAAGCCTTCTTCTTTCCTTTACCTTTGTTATTTATTTATTTATATGAGATTGTCACTGCATAACTCCATTTGCTGTCGCTCTGAAGCTATTCTTTGTAGCACTTGAATTTGTTTCAATTGTTCACATTGACTAGTTGACAAAGCTTTATAAATAGGACTCAGAAACTCAATGATGAATACAAGTAATTTATATTTGTAGCTTCAATGTTGTAAACTCCTTTTGTTATCATTCTGAATTACGCTTAATTGGTTTCTTGTACTTAGCTTTTAGTTATAGCTCATTATGTTCTAAATGGTCTTTATTGTTTTGATGTTGTGCCTCAACTTATTGCGAAAGGGAAGAAACACCTCTCTGTCATATTTGTCATTAAGGCACCATGGATTTTATTTATTTTTTCTGTTATGATTATTGGACTTCTATGTCAAAAGTTGTTTTGTGCTTCTCTGTTATTTGGCTTGAGTGATTATATTCTATGCTTTATATCAATATGCAGAACCTGATTGATTTGGTCGCTTTTAAGAGCTCAAAGGCTGAAACAACTAGCAGGAGAAGGAAAGAAAGATCTTACATTGAAACATGTCTTTTAACTATTTGTGAGGTCTCAAATCTTGTTAGCTAGATGATCCTATCAGATTTTATCTATTATAGGGTATGACTATTTTTTTGAGGAAATTATAGGGTATGACTACAGGGAAGAAAATATTTATAACCATTTTTATAAAAAAAAAAAAAAAGGCTTAATAGCGCTTGTTTGAGGAAGTGCTAGTATAAGCGCAACTTTTAATAGCGCTTCGTGGAGGAAGCGCTATCATAGATGCATATTTTACAGCACACCCGTATGCCTATGATAGCGCTTTAACAGATAAGCGTTATGATTGGTTCACTTTTAATAGCGCTTTAGAAGCGCTATTATAGGTGACATACCCTATAATAGCAATGAGATTTATAGCGCATAAAAGCTAGAAAAAAACGCTATTAAACATGATTTTTGGCGTAGTGATAATAGAATTTCCAAGAATGATTTTAATTATGTTCTAGATAGGATGAAGAAGAAGACTACTTTGTGGAAGGCAAAAAATTTGTCTATGGCTGGCTACATAACCGTTGTTCAATCCACATTGGCAAGCATCCTAAACTATGTTTTTCAAACAGCTGCTATCCCAATTTCTTTGTGTGAAGAAGCTGATAGAATTTGTAGAAATTTTATTTGGGGTAGTACCAACAAGAACAGGAAATGTCACCTTATTTCTTGGGAGACATTTGTCTACCTAAGAAAGATGAAGGATTAGGATTTCAGAAACTTAAGGATTGTGAATAAGGCTTATATACTTAAACTTGCTTGGCAACTCAAATCAAACATGGATATGCTACGGGTCAAAGTGATGAAAGCTAAATATAATCGTGGTCCTTTCATCACTCCTACTATGAATCGTAGATTCACTGCATCAAACACATGGAAAGCAATTCTTGTTGTTTGGCCTGAAGCTGCTTCCAATGTATCCTTGATTATAAAAGATGGGAATGATTATAAAAGATAGAAATAATCTTGTGTTCTCTCAAAAGACTGATATGGGAAGACAACTTTGGTTTCTAGTTTCAAATGTTGTTCACAATAGAGTGCAGCTAATAGTGCTTCCTCTAGAACTGATGCTTGGTGCATGTAAACCTCAAGAAGGATGCTTTGAAGTTAATATTATTGTATCCTATTGTCCTACTTCTGGAAAATCTGCTTGTGGTGGGATTATCAAAGACAACTCTGGTGTTTTTGTTCAAGGATTCTATTGCAACCTAAGTTGTTCTAATGCTTTATGGGGCTAAGATGTCGGGATTGTTGTATGGTATCAGAATGGCTAGAAAATTTGCTCTGCATATTGTTTCTTTTGAAACATATTCTACCTCTGTATTACAAATGGTGGAAAGAGGGTGTACTTCTATTCTTCATCTTCAGCCACTCCTTACTGAGATTGTTATAGTTACTGCAGTTACCAGATTGACAAGTTTCTTTGGCTCTTGTTCACGGGAGTGCTAATAAAATGTGCTGATATGTTAGCACACAAGGGTGCTAATTCTTCTTTCTCCTTGGTTCTAGTTGGGAGTTCTTTTCCTCTTTTAAATTGCTTGTTAGTTGAGGACTCTGGAGGAGTTTGTTCCTCCAATTCTGGTTAGTCTGTTTCCGGGCTCTTCCCCCCTGTTGTAGCAAAAAAAAAAAAAAAAAAGTAAGTAATTTTAATGTAGAAATTGTCAAATTGTGTATACACAAATAATAATCAATAATAGTTTTTTTTCTCATGCCATAATCAATTATAGGTAGGAGAATTTATTTTAACTAAATATATTTAAATCTAATAAAATCTAACTTTAATGAAGAAAGATCTGTAGAAAAAAAAAACTTTAATCAAGAAACATAATATAACTACAGCCATTAAATAAAAAAGTCAAAAAGAAAATGTAATAAATGCATGTTAATGATTTGAAAATTAATATGTGCATTTAATATTTTAACTTATAAATATATTATAATTTATATAAATTATAAAGCATGTTTAATTGCTGGGTCTGTTACAAATAACTTTAGTGTAGAAGTCAACAAATTCTATATATCCACAGACAATAACAAATGCTAGATATTATTAAACATATAAATAAAATATTATAGATTAAAAATTTTAGTTTTTAATGATTATTCTATCTTATAAATTGATACCTCATTTTTGAAAAATATATTATTTTAATTTGGTAATTAAGTAAATCTTTCTCTTTATTAAGGTTTCACTATCATCTCTTGTTAAAATCATTATTTACTATTTTATTTAATCATTAATTTCATATGTTTATCATTTGCAATAAATTAAATAAATTTAATTTTTTATATTAAAATGTAATAATAATTATATTTAAGTTCACCTGTTACTTTTGTCAAAAAAAAAAATTACTAGGACCCATATACCTATCATAAAATTATGAGAAACATAAGAATGTAAAAATATTCTCAGAAATTTAACGATTAAAGTTATTTCAAAATTCTCAAATTTTTAGTCAAAAATTATGAAAACACTCTAATTCGTTTTGAAAATATTAAGTTACTCCATTATTATCAATCTTAAAATTTATCGTGGTATACAACTTGCTTATTTTTTTTCTTTACAAGTGCACAAGTGAATTAAATGACATGATTTTTATACCAAGAATTGAAAATTTTGTAATCAGTTTTCTAAGAACAGTGATATATCAATTTATAAGGCTGCGTTTGCTCATTCCTAAAGTCTTAATGTTTTTCCTAAAGAGCATTATTATTTAATATAAATGCAATTATATATACTATTATAAGGGGACTATATAGTCACATGTTCATTATTCTTAAGAATTAATATAGTTCTTTTAAAAGGGAATAAAGATTTAATAGTGAAAGAATCATTGAATTTTATTTTTTTGACGCAAAACTTTTATATTTTCTATAAAATTAAATGATGACAGAATTTTAACATGCATCATACATATACATAACTATATACATACATTTACACACACATTAAAAATTAAATATGACTTGTTCTCAAAATCTCATTATTTATGTGGAGTTTAGTTTGGGAGTAATTTTTAATTTCAATCATCAAAATGATATGCTTTAGTAGAACAATTGCATAGATTTGTGATACATGCATGATAAAAAACCGACTAACTATTTGATTAAATTTGTGTCATCTAGGACAATTAAACAATATTTGTTAAATGAACAAATATTGTTTTAAGGTGATATACTTTTTTTTTTTCAAAAAAGTGTAAGGTAGTATGGTAAAGAATTCATTCTTATGAAATGCTGACCGTTATACAAATCATAATCGATTGCAAAAATGGTAGGCTGGCGAAGCAAATTTGGACAGTGGAATTGAATGGAAATGTGAAAATAGGAAATGTTTTTTTTTACCATTAAATAGTATTAATTTCTGAAACAAATTTTTTATATCATTATTTTTTATTTGAAAATTTCCCTTAATTGTCAAACCTGAAATAATTTATATATCATAAAAAAATCATAAATAATTTGAAATATTGCACAACTGTGGACAGTAATGTGAGTATCTATAATCATCCCCCTTAGATTATAACGCACATGTGCAATACTAATTCTCTCACTTCATTAATTAATAGATTCCTTCTTAATTTGCTTAAGCCAATATTTTAACATTTCTACTAGCAACAAGTTTTCACAGTAGCAGTTTTCTCCAATATCCTCTATATAAACAAGAACAATATCAGGTTATAGAGCCCAAATTGTAGTGAAGAGCTAGAGAGATTTCATAATATACAAAAAATCTTATAGAGCGAAAGGTATCATGTGTAACATTCAAGAGATTCAAGAGGGAGGTACCCATAGCCAAGATCTGGCTCTTATCCTTAAAGAAATTATCAACGTAAGCAAAGCAATCCTTAATTTTTCTTTCATTCTTTGTTGATGAATTTGATAATTGCAAGAGTTTCTTACATATATCTTGTTAATTACATGACACAGCAATCCTTAATTTTTCTCTCATTCTTATTGATGAATTTCCTCGTTGCATAGGGTTGGAGTACCTTAGTACTCCTCTTTGAATACATTTCTTTGCTATTCAAAAAAAAAAGAAATCTTATTGATGAATTTGATAATTAATTGCAAGAGTTTCTTAAATATATCTTGTTACATGACACAGCAATCCTTAATTTTTCTTTCAATATTCTTTTGATGAATTTCATAATTGCAAGAGTTTCTTACATACATCTTGTTACATGACACAGCAATCCATCCAAAAGTTTAAAGAAGAGCGCCGAGCAAAGATTGCCGCAAAAACATCTTTTCCCGCATTACCTGTATGCTTATATTCTTGATTTTCTCAAAATTAATTTCATATACACGTCAATTTTGTAGGATATATATAGTCATGTATGAATACTTTAGAGTAAGCAACATAATTTTCATTTATATTGATTTTGTATTGTGCAATATTTTGTTGGTCTTGTTAACAGGAGCCACATAGAAAAGGGAGAAATTTGACAACCACTCTGGTGCTAGAAGAAACTATTTCTTTTAATTATGAAAACTATGATCTGATGCATTACAAAGACATAGACGTGGTACTATCTAATCTTCAGAATTGGAAGATAGAGAGCAGACAACGAGAAACCAAAATGTTTGATATGGTAAATAAACATTCTTTTATATAAAATTTCTCAAACCATAATTTGTACAAATGAGTTTGGCCAAAAGTTGGATTACCCTTTATTTTTTGTTTTTCCAAAATAGTTGGATTACCTAGTGTACAAGGTTTGTATTTAATTTACAGTAAGCGTTTGATATGATATTTTTATTATACTATATGATAACTTGAGGTCTATCATAATGACACATATTCTATTTGTTTTTTTTACTTTTTTTTTTTTCCTTATTGCAGTATTATATTCACGCTAGCTCGAGTCGAAAATTTAGATCAATAACAGAAGTTGTAAATCATATACTTCCAAAAGGCTATCCGAAACTACCAACTAGAAAAAGAAAACTCAAGGTGAGGCATCAAAGCTATATGTTTCAGATATTGGTATATATTGAGATTTTTACAAAACATAATATTTATTTATTTATTTATTATTTTCTTTTTAACTATATATCATTTCTAGGGTGGCAAAGAAAAGGCACCTAAAAATTTGAGAAAAAATCTTTCACGTGACGGTAATTCTAAGATCACAGAGGACAGGAAGATTGCCGAAATGAGAAATGTTCGCATTCTTCCGGAAAGTTTATTCCGATTACCAGCAAAGAAAGGAAGGAGCAAAAGAAAAAACAAGGTGATGCATTCAAATTAAATTATATTTAGAATGTTGTGAACGACGATTTTAGGCAATAATACTCTAGATGTACTTTATCTTAATTTAAAGTTTCACTTCAATCTTTTATATTTCTTTTGTGTCAAGTTAGTCCTTTAAAGTTAATTTTAGTTTCAGTTTAGTACCACATGTTCTAAAATGTTGACAATTTTGGCCAAATTTGTCTTTTTTGGCTTTCTGCAAGAATTTTTTGGTTTCTGATTTGTGTCACAATTGATACAACAGATTGTGTTTGTGACACACTTGCATTACTCATTGTAAGTCAGCCAACAATTTGTCTCTAAGTTAACGTTTAAAAACATATGGGACTGAATTGAAAGAAAAAAAAAGATAAAGGATTAACTTGAAATTTTAAATTAAGATAAATGATTTCTAGAGTAATTTTGCCGTGATTTTACTAAGCATTATTATACATCGTGACTAAATTTTTGTCTTTTTCTAGGATAAAAAAGGAACAAAAAAAATTCTGGAGGAAATTCCTTCTACTAGCAATGTTTCTAAGAGCTGCGAGGAGAAGGTGAACAATATTCTTGAAGTGGGTGATATTTCAATAGAAATTTTGCTAAGTTTACAAGAAGTGCAGGTTGCTACAACGCCTGAGAATGAAACTCTTCGAGATGAAGAGATAGAAGAGATACTACGAGACTTTCTTGCTAAGGTGAATTCCGGCGAAAACAAGGAGAACAATCATGAAGCGGCAAATGTTTCAACTCAACCTGTGCAAAGTCTAGTACCTGAGCATACAATTCTTCAAAAAGAAGAGTTAGAAGAGATTTCAAATGACTTTGCTGCTGATGATTGGATATTCAACTATTTTACTTAATGTCAATTGAAGTGTTTTTTTACTTTTGAATTTATTAAATTTTTATTTAATGTCTAAGTTAAAAGTTCCTTGTTGGTCTCTCCTTTTTGTGGTAGACAATAAGCTATTGGGATTAAATATTTTTTTGACTGGTAGTGGAATTAAATATTGAAACGCTAGAAATTAAAATAAGCATTAGTCATATATATACTGCGTATATAGAGCAACTTCAACTATCCAGGAGTAACAAATTAACAATGAAAGATTGCTGACTTATTTATGAAATAACGTAACCTATATTAAAAGCTCAAAAGACAAAGATTGTACAATTTATTTTACCATTGAAGAAAACTGGTCGAATATCTATAAACATAACTGTTTTTTTTTTTTTCCCAACAGAACGGGTTTAATTTTGAATCTCCAGTGAAACAAAGAGAAGTCAAAATTTCAATTTAATATGTCAGAGATGAAAACTGCATGAATTTCTGATATAGTCACCGGTTTGGTCAATAAAACAAAATAATATAAGTCAATATTTTTATTTAGTACGTCGAGGTCGCAAGCCAGCTAGTTACTATATTTTGCATGTCATTTTGCTTTAAAAAAAAGCCAGCAGGTTATTTAAAAATAATAATTGATTTCTACCTTGAGGAATTTTTTTTTAAAGTTATATATAATATGTTTGCCATTTAAAAAAAAAATTTAAGTTGTCAACCAAAAGGCTTATTTCATTTTATGTGCAAAGCTAATAGTTACACGACTCATTATCAATATAAAGTTATTTCAACTTTTTGTTCTATGAAAGTGATTTTTAAGATATCTATCAAAAGATTAAAAAAATCAACTTAGCTGAGTGATATGTCAGAAGCACTAAGCACTTTTTTTATTTTTTATGTTTATGTTCAGTATTATAAATAAATAAAACCGTAGTGGCGCAACATTTAGGACAAGGATCAAACAAGCTAGGGTTTACAGTACACAGCCGTCTTCCTCACTAATCAGCATTGTCGACGGTCTTCCAGCATAAGCTTGGTCGTGCCTCCGACCACCCTCCCCTCCCCCGACCACGGTGCACCCTCACTCCAGTCCGACGCACTCATCTCTGGTCCGGCGCACTGCTGCAACAAGTATTGGACTTTGTTCTTTTTTTCCACAGTTGTGGAACTTCACTAATGCTCATATAATTCTTGATGAAGAAAAAATTATGTTAATGGAGGGAGGCGAGTGGACAGAAGTCAATAGGCGACAAAGGAAACGTCATGGTGGTAGTATGCAGTGGAGCAAACAAGGAAATCAGATGGATATTGCACGAAAGGAGTTTGGGGAGGGATCGAGTACTGCTAGTTATACATCTTTTTTCTTCACATCCTTCCCAAATAACTTTGATGCTAGGGCCATGCTTAATGCCTTCCAACTATATGGGAAGGCTGTGGAAGTCGTAATTCCTTATAAGAGAGACAAAGTTGGGAGGCGATTTGGGTTTGTGAGATTTGTTGATGTCAGAGATGTTGACTTATTTGCTATAAAACTTGATAATATAATTATAGGGAACACACAGATTCATGCCAATTTGCCAAGATTTAATCGAGATAATAGAGATAATATGGTCTCCAACAAGCCTTTAGCTTTTAAGAATGCACGTAAGGCCAGGGAGCAACAAGCACATGCTTGATGGGGGGCCAATAATAGGGTCAAACACAGTGAAGGTTTCCAGCAGCGGACTTACGCCAACACTCTGAAATAAGGAGGCTCAGCTAACGATGGAACTAAAGGGAGAAGGCAGGTACCAAAATATGTACGAAAGCATGTTAACGCGAATCTAGAATTCACTGTGGAGCCAGAACAATTATAGGTTATGAATAAGGCGTACGTCGGCAAAGTCTGCACCCCTAGAACGTCTTACTGCATCCAACAAGAACTACATAGGCAAGGCTTCTTCTCGATCAAGGCAACTCCGATGGGAGCCAATTTTGTTCTTTTAGAATCCGAGGAGGAGGGGAAGTGAGCGCATTAATAAATGAGGGAAGTGAGTGGCTCTTACAATGGTTTGATGAGGTTAGACCATCGAGTCCTAGAAAAATGGATAATGAAAGGCTCTCCTGGGTTAGAGTTTATGGTGTTCCAATGCATGCATGGTCAATGGAGTTCTTTGAGTTCATAGTATCACCTTTTGGGGTTTTTGTGGTTGTTGATGAGTCAACAAGGAATAAAAAGGCGCTGGATGTGGCTAAAGTTCTCTATCGATCCAAGGTGCATGATTTGGTGAATAGAACGGTATCTGTCAACATTAACGGTTCTGTTTTTTCCATCAAAATAGTGGAAGATTGGTATGGACCAATGCAATGGTTGACGCCGGCGGTGGTGGATCAATCGGAGGTGAAACTGTAACACCCTGTTTCCTGAGCGCTACTGTGCAACCTAATCTAATGCTGAAAAACATTTAATGCTTATATGCTTTCTGTAAAAAGTACTCTTCTGTATTTCACAATGGAAAATATGAGTAATTTTTTTTCCTTGAAACCCTTTTCAAAATTGAGACATAAAGAGTACTGCAATTTTCTAAATGATGCCAAATCAGTGTTTTGCAAATATCAGAGTATATCACATCATAATTAATGCTTCAGATCACATAAGACATAACATTATCATTTCGCACTGAGGCGAGTTTTTCGAAGAGTGTAATTACAAGGCAATACGTAATTACAAAAATAATCGAAGCAAAACCCTAAGCTAAGCTGGCCAACAACTATAACTCTTACTGAGAAACAGTTCAGCAAGATAAAAACACGAAGCACTCAAGAGGAATCTTCCTCCACTGGTTCATTCTTCAACGCCCCTGGAAAGGCGAAACTGCTGCAGCTATCGAACTTCATCTGGAAGTGACATTCATAAGAATTCCCAATCCAACAACAGTGCAAGGGTAAATTCTTTGTCCACGAGTTTATCATAGGCTATGTCGCATATATATATATATATATATATATATATATATATATATATATATATATAATACAACAACATGCCTTTATATACATATACATACTTAATAGACTGCATGTATCATCATGGTATATCAAGTATTGCATATGAGCAGACAACTCAAACAACAGATCAACAATATAGTCATCACATAACAAATTCATCAACGATCCATCACACGTCATAAATAATGTGGTTAGCCATACATGCCAATGCATTATGAACGAGTTTGTGTATACACCTGCAGCCTTAAACAAGGTCAGCAGTGACGAGGAACTTTATTTCCCAACATCCGAATCAAATTCCCCTACCAAGGGTATAACCATGCATTAGGCTTTGCTGCCAGACTGGCAATGAAGTGACAACTCGTCCTTTTGAAGTCCTTAAGACAATCAAACGCTCTGAGTGTCAATGCTCAATGGTCAGTATGCATCCAAACGAATTCTTTACTATGGCTCGCTCATCGTAAGGAGCGTCCTTGATATGTTTTAATTAATCAATGCGGAACGACGATACCTCAACTCACTCAGTTTAGTGAATTTCAAATCTCAGCTTACTTAGAGTTCAAACACAAGACACAGGGTCCAGGTATTCAATTGCGGAACACTAGTCTCAATCTTAGATCAAAACTCTAGGCACGTAATGCGGAACACTAGGCTCAATTTTTAGGTTGAGATACTAGGCACACCATACGAAACACTGGGTCCAATCCTTGATCAAGAAAATGTGCACGCAAATAGGACGTCAAGTCCCAGCACAGGACACATGGCCCATATGCTCAATAGGAACCCTAGGTTCCCAACATTTTATTCTTTAGAAATCTGGGTCTTTGAAATCTCTTTCTCAATTCTGGTCTCTCTTTTATGCACTATTGTATCTAAATATACTTTTTAGCTCTAGGTCGTTGAAACCCTAGTTGTGCTAAATAATGCATTAGGGAAAATTCCCAGGAAAGAGAGGCGGTGCGAACACTCTTAATAACCAAGTCTTTCCTAGCCAGAATTGTCCAGACGCATCATTTAACTCAACCGTTTTTACAAATCACATTTTTTTTTTACTCATGTTCTTTTTCCTACTACTGATTCATTGAAAATTCTTTGCAAGCTTTGGCTAGTTATACTAAAACCCTCACGCTTACTTTTAAGTCAAAATGCCCTTAACAATTTACTTAAGAAATCATAACTCTGATCCATAAAGCATGTTTGTACGCTGAATTATTTTAAAGATACCTTTGGTTTACCTCGAAAACATTTCTCGGCTCATGGAATCGCATCAGACTTACCGTTGTAAGTCGTCAAACCAATAGCAGTCGATCAACGCATTATTAATTAATCCATTATCATCAACAATATTTTTCATATTCCAAATCAATTCCAAGTTCCAATTAAATCAAACATGATTTAAGGCAATCAATACAAATTACTGATGCCACGTAGGGCCAAGAACATGCTATAGCATTTCAGACAGCATACAACAATTCAGTATGCTACAACATGCTACAGCATTCCAGACAACACATAGTAATACTACAAGTACTACCATACAATTAATCAAATAATCAATCCAAACAACACACAAGGCGAAAAGCCTAAACTCATTATATAAGAATTTCCTTACCTTGGGCGCTTTAACAATCCAAGCAAGGTACTTCCAAACTACCATCAAGTCGAACCCCGCGCGAACCTTATGCACAAACCTTAACAACATAAACTTAATACAATTAGAATCCAAAAATACAAGTCCTAACACCCTAGGATAGCCACGGTTTGGGTCTCTAAAAGGCCTAAGAATTACTCACTTAATCCCATTTGAATCACACCTAGTCATATGTCATGAATCAAGTCTAGGTTATGCAAGTTTTGAAACTTTTTCAAACACTACACACTTAGAAAAATACCTAACCCAAAATTTACCAATTGAAATAGTATTTTACCACTTTGAATAGTATTTTCCCAACTTTGAACCATTTTTTCAAAACACTAAAACATGTCACCAAATTTTAGAAACAATTTCATTACAAGTTCAAAACAATCATTGAAACATAACCCAAATCTTTTCCCAAAATCAAACTTCTTTGAAATATTTTGCTAAACCAAAATCTAAATCAACTTTTACAACATTTTTAGAAGCACAAAACAAGTTGAACAATGTTTAAAACAAACCAAGGGGTCACGGTTTTGTGCCCTAAAATATAACTCAAAATTTCAAGCATTTAACATCAAAATCTTTTAAAATTTGATAACATAAATTCTTTTACCATAATCCAACATGTTTAAATGCTTAAACACACTTGAAAACAATTTAGAGCATGCACAAAATCATCCCTTCAAGCCACTGTTTCCAGCCCCCTAAACAACCAAATTTATTTTTCCAAAACTTTGTAAAACATGCATATATGATTAGTTTCCAAACATACCACTTATAACCCTTCAAGAATCAACTCTAAATTAACAAAATTCAAACAAAACCAAGGCATCCAGCAGCCCCTAGTTTCGGCCAAGACAAAAAGTTAGGGTTTCCAAATCTTTAAAATCAAGAACAAGCTTAATCATGGAAGAAAACAAGGGTTTATAAGACTAATCATGTATTTCTAGCCAAAACAAACACTTTTACCTAAAAACAACTCCTAAAACCTTCAAAACCCTAATCATGGAACTGAAGAGCGATGAGAGAAGGATCATGGAACTCATCAAGAAATTTAGGAGTGATGGAACAAGGATTAAGAACAAAAGAGGAAGATTGCACTAAAAAACACTAAGTTTTTTCAAGATTTCTCACACTTTCTCTCTCTAGCTTCTCTCTAGTTTTTCTTCCACCAAAGCAACAATGAAAAAAATGTGAAGGCTGGTCTTCTATTTATAGAGGTTTCAAGGGACAAGGAAGGGAATAAAATTGTTTCATTTAGTTGGAATCTAACTAATTAATCCTAAACAAACTACCTACCATTTACATAACTTCCACACAAACACTAACACTTGGCATGGAAGCTTCTAAAGCTCCATGTTCAGCCCCTCTTAACACATGTGCAGCTGCCATACATCGCCCTTGGTCATACATCTCCCTTGGTCGGTTTTGTCGCGTTATCGATCAATCGGGTTGCGGTATTATGTGTTTATTAGGGTTTTTGTACCCAAAAATCCCAAAATAAATCTAATAAATTTCTATTTAATCAAAAATTATTAATCAACCAAAATGCCCCTAAAAATATTAGAAGTATTTCTTTGAATGTCGTTTTCTCGATTTACGAGCTAAAACGCTACCATAATGCAGTTCTGGCCGTAGAAAGCACCATATATTTTTTTGATGCCCAAAAATACTAGAAAGATTTCCAATAAATCCTAAATAATGGAAAATTCTAAGATCTCAAATTTTATAAAATTTGGATCATGTTTGGGCATGTTTCAGTTAGAAACTCACTCAATAGCCTAGTTACGGCAAAATTCAAAAGAATTGTCGCAGCGCAATAAAAACTGTAAATTAGTGAGGATCACTAATTTCAATTTCTCTTGTCATCTAAATATTATTCAAACAATAAAATTATCGAGACAAAATCATTAAAAATAAAAGTCATATTAAATATGACATAAAACAGACAATTTAACAAATAACTAAACATCGAAAATCCAAACTGTGACTTAAAAATATCTATTAAGTCCTAAAATTATTTTTCATTCAATAAAAAAAATTTATTTAATCAAACAATAATTTTTCACATTTTTCAAGATTAATTCATATTAAAAACAGTATACGTCTACACTGTCTCTTAGTCTGAATTAATTACTAAAAAGTAAATTGTTTAAAATAAATCTTTGTAGTTCTTCGTACTTTTAACAAACCATTGAGGTGATCAATCTCTATGATTTATTTTTAAGTAGTTGGAACTGTAAAATAATTTTCATAAAAATTGGGATGTTACAAAAACAGACTCTTACTATGATAGCGAAGAGGCAGAGGATTCACCGGAGATGGAGGAGGGAGAATTTGTTGCAGAAATTAATGAGCCCATTAATGATAATTATGAGGTGAATAATGGAATTTTGAATAATGCGATTTTGGTTGATCCTGGAGAAGGAAATTCATGCACTGGCGGCAATGAAAGCCTCGTTGAGTGTACTGTATTTGCAGCTGATAATGTGGAATTAAATGTCAACGTGGTGGAAATTTTTTTTGAATGTTACAGGTGAAGACGTAAGGCCTGATAAGGAAAATCCCATTGTGGTGGCTAGGACAGACTATGGGCTCAACTACTTAACACAAGAAATTAGGCCTTCAGTTGATAATTCGAATGACCCAACACATGATGGTGTGGAGAATACACTGGCGGTGCGCGAAGCAATTCAGGTAGGCGAGTTGCTGGGCCACGACAAAATGCATGAGGCCCTCCCTTCATAGACTCATGCTGGACTAGGCCTGGTTCCCTATTGTGACCCAAATGGTGACAGTGCTTCTTTGCCTTATGCGAATTCTGGGAACCCCCTGTCTCAACTACAATGCAACGCCAAAGGGATCACCAGAAACCCTCTCATCACTATCAAGCAGTGTGGTTGATGTCTAGCTGGAAGAATGGTGGGTCGGTTTCTGCCACTAATGGCTCATTATTCTCTGGTGGCTTTATTCTCTGCTGCAAATCCACCACTAGCTTTGATTTGAACCATGGAAACTCGCGTTTTTGGAAGAATTACAAGGTAAAGACAGATTTGGAACCAAACAACAGAGGTTGGGGTGACTGCTGTTGTAAATGATGAAATTTATATTGCCAAGATTCATGATTTGGAGGCTCAAGAGACCGCGGTACAGAGGGAGAGGGTGGAAAACAGACAGTTTTGATGAAGATTGCCATAATGAACACGAGGGGGTTGAGAGACCGGGCGAAATAGTGCAAAGTTCAGTCCTTTTTAGGCTCAGGTAATTTTGATATTTGTCTGTTGCAAGAAACCAAATGTAATTCAGTAGATAGAATGTTTGTGCATAGTTTATGGGGTGGTGTGGATGTTGAATGCGTAGTAATCAACCAAATCATTCAGAGATTTCAGAATTTAGACAATTTGTGGAAGAAATGGAGGTGATTGACTTGCCTGTGCTAGGCAAGAAATTTACCTGGTTCAGTTCGGACGGTACTTTCATGAGCAGGTTAGATCGATTATTCTTATCAGAAGGTGCAATGCAATTGTGGCAAGTTGATGCTCAGTGGGTTGGAGACAGAGATATCTCTGACCATTGTCCTGTGTGGCAGAAAGTTGCAGAAAAGAATTGGGGTCCGAAACCATTTCGCTTCAACAAATATTGGATTGAACATCAGGAGAATAGGGCCTTTGTGGAAAAAAGTTGGGCTGAGTCTCAGGTGGTTGGATGTAAGGGCTATGTTTTGAAAGAAAAACTCAAGAACTTAAAGGAGAAATTGAGAATATGGAACAAAGAGGTCTTTGATATGGTGGACCTTAATATTGAAAATACAGTGGCAGAGATTAATCAATTAGCTGAAACTATGGCTGCAGGTGGGATAGTAAATCTAGAACAAAGGAAACTATTGACGACCAAATTCTGGAAATAGTTGCATGACAAAGAGAGCATTTTGATGCAAAAATCAAGAGTTAAGTTGATCGCGGAAGGGGATGCCAACACTAAGTACTTCCATGCTTTCTTAAAAGCTAGGAGGAGGACAAATCAAATGATTGCTTTGAAGAATGGAGATATATGGTTGGAGACAGTACCGAAAGTTGAAAATGAGGTGAAAAGATTTTTCCAAGATCAATTTTCGGCTAAGTTTGATTTTGTACGCCCTACTCTTAATGGACTATCCTTTGCTACGGTGACAGATGCTGAAAATCATATGTTGATCTCCCTCATCTTACTTGATGAACTGAAGGAGGCTGTTTGGAGTTGTGATAGTAATAAGAGTACGGGGCCTGATGGATTCAACGTTAACTTCTTAAAGACTCACTGGGATATGTTAGAAGAAGACATACTGGGGTTTGCTCTTGAATTCCAACAGAAAGCTTATTTGCCAAAGGCCATTGCTGCCTCCTTTATTGCACTAATTCCTAAGGCTGATAACCCACAATCCCTAAAGGAATTCCATCTAATTTCTTTGATCGGGTGCTTATATAAAATTATTGCAAAAGTCTTGGCGTCTAGGCTCAAATCTGTTTTGAACAGAATTATTTCTCCTTGTCAGACCGCCTTCTTGTCTCATAGACAGATTATGGATGGGGTGTTAATTGCAAATGAGTTGGTGGATCTGGCGAAAAGAAGAAAAGATAAGTGTCTTTTGTTAAAGGTTGATTTTTAAAAAGCTTACGACTCTGTTGACTGAGATTTCTTGGAATACATGCTTTTTTGTATGGGTTTTGATCCCCAATGGAGAAGTTGGATGAAAGCTTGTATAAGATCCACTACGATGTCAGTTTTGGTAAATGGGAGTCCCACTATTGACTTTCATACTTTTCGGGGACTAAGACAGGGTGACCCTCTGGCACCTATCCTTTTTCTTGTAGTGGCCGAAGGTCTAACGGGGATGGTGCACAAGGCGGTGGAGCTGAATATGTTATCAGAGTATAAGGCCTTTCCCGATGTATCTTTTCCAATCTTGCAGTATGCTGATGACACCATAATTACGTGTGAGCCAACTTAGGGGAATTTATGGCGGTTAAAATCCATCCTGAGAGGCTTTGAATTGGTCTTAGGCCTTAAAATTAATTTTTTTAAGAGTAATCTTTATGCTATTAATGTTGATGACAGGTTCTTGAATGCTGTAGCTACCTTCCTTTCTTGCAGGGTGAGCATTATTCCTTTCAAGTTTTTGGGCATTCCAGTTGGGGCCAATCCAAGGCTGTCCTCCACCTGGGCTCCTATCATTAATATGTTGCAGAAAAGACTGTTTTCTTGGAAGCGTTCTCATCTCTCGATTGGTGGTCGAGTGGCCTTAATAAACTCAGTTTTGACTAGTCTTCCGGTTTATTGGTTCTCCTTCTACAAAGCTTCAAAAAAGGTTATTCATTCTCTTATCAGCATCCAAAGGAATTTCTTGTTGTGTCAGTTAGAGAAAGGTATGTATACCAAAAGAAATGGGAGGATTGGGGGTTAAAGACTTAGAGCTTTTCAATGCTAGTCTCCTTACAAAATGGAAGTGGCATTGTTTATATGATGATGGGGCAGTTTGGAAGAATCTATTTTCACGAAAATATGGATCACTACACAACGGAATCTTAGATCAAGGTTCAATAAGGAGACATTTCTCCATCTGGTGGCGTGATTTAATTTCTCTTTTCCCAAAATGGCTTCATGGTGCGGTTGGTGTACATCTGGGCAATGGTGAGAAGGTAAATTTTTGGTTAGACAATTGGTTGGGGGCTAGGCCTCTAATGTCAGATTTCCCTGTATTATTTCACCTTGCTTCTAATAATTCTGTCACTATTGCAAATTGTGGTAATTGGGTGAATGGGTGTTGGCATTGCCAATGGAGTTGGAGAAGCGGTCTACGGCCACATGAGGAGATCATGAGGTAAGATCTGGAACATGTATTGGAAGATGTTGTACCGAATGTTTCTACCGTGGACAAGTGGTATTGGAGGCACAATTTGACAGAACAGTTCACCGTAAAATCAGCATACCAACAGATGGTGTTGCTGTCTCGCAGCCTTGATGGTCCCGTTGATCACCAGTTGTCTAAAGTCTGTAGGGGCGTGTGGTGTTCTGCTATCCCTTCTAAGGTGGTTGCTATGGTTTGGAGGCTTATGCTTGACAGGCTTCCCACAAGGTCTACTCTAATAAGTCGTGGAACTTTTTCTTATGCGGTGTGGAGCTCTATCTTCTCTTGGATTGGTCTCTCAGGGGCTTGGCACTGTGATGGAGTTGCAAATTTTATTCAATATGGCTCACCATGTTTGGGGAAGGTGAAGAAAAAAGTATGGTATCTAATCTGGTGTGCTGCAGTGTGGGCTTTGTAGTCCTTAAGGAATAATATATTATTTAGGGGAGATGCTGCTTCACATTCTGAGATTACGGCAAAAATAAAGGTTATATCATGGGGCTGGTTCATTGCTAAGGCTGGGAGAAACTTGGGTTTGGCAATTTTCGGATTGGTATTCGAGTCCTATGAGTTGCTTACGGTCAATTAAGTGACTTCTTCTACTTTTAAGTTGCTGGTTTTCTGTCTGGTTGTACACTTGTAACTCATGGTTGTTGTACTCTTTTTCCTCACTTTGTCTTTTTCCTAATGGGTTTTGGCTTAGGGAGGTTTTAATGAGGCACTTCCATGTCGTTATGGATTGGAGTACCCCTCGTACTCCCTTAATAAAAATTCATTTGCTTATCAAAAAAAAAAAATAGGACAAGGATCGAAACTAACCTAACTTGGCTCCGCTATTTGTGAAACTTATCCATTAGATTTTATAATACATTTATATCAAATTCAAAACTATCTAAGTAGAAACTTGACTATGTAAATAGAGTATATGAAATTATTTCACGTGTTGGAGGCAACCAATCTTCAATCTTGATTGCCATATTCCTTCTTGAGACAAACGATCATTCTTTATGTCTTTACAAGAAGTCTGCTTGATGAAGTCTTTTGGATGTGAGTGATCTTCTTTCTTTGTATTTCTTTTAGTTAAGAATTTTAAATTTTTCCTCAAAATATTTTTTTTTTGTCTTCACAATGTTTGTAATTTCATGCTTAATTCTACACAATTTTTTTTTTGACTGTTAATTATACATACTTAAACAAACATATATATATATATATAAGATATTTTTAAGACTTTAATTGTTTGGTGTTTGTTATCTTCAAAACGAAGAGGGTTAAGATGGTATGTTTGGATTGCTTATTTGCCATGGTTGTGCATTCATGTTATTATGTTTTTGGGGGGCACATACGACGAAGTGCGATAGTGGGAGTCATAATGACCTAGGGGGTAGTAATGTGTTGGGGTCCTGTATAAACTTAGAGGCTAGCCACCACCGCTGGGACATCCATTAAGCAGGATCACATCTAACATGTCACAAGGCATTATTATGATTGGTGAGAGTATCAGTGAGAAATCTTGCTAATTGGGGATTTCGTCAAGCCAACTGAATACAGAGCGCCCTCTAGTTTTCCCAGAGTTAGTGGGTCACGAATCTGTATTGCATACAAAGTGGTCGGAGTTAGATAGATATGTGTTTTGCATTGTCATGCATCATTCTCAAGTTCTAGCTAGTTATATGTATATGTATGAAATGCTCTATATTGGTAATGTGTAACTGTTGTTGTGCGCAGTTAACATAGTGTACTGTCTTATGTCTCTTATATGGTTGGAACATGTTTTCTCACCCATACGCGATTTTTAGATTTATTGCTAGATGTTGGTGATGTCTGTCTACATATGGTCATGTAACAATGAAGGTGTGGTCACTCCGGATCACTCTATGACAATTTCTCATATAACCATTTCCTGATACTATTATTGTATAATGTTTTATAAAAGGGATAATTGTTCTGATCATGTGACATCGGGAATTGGGGTTATCATTTGTAATATCATTGTAAAGTTTTAAAAGTATTAATTTGTTTGTAATCTCTTGAGAGAATGGTTTTAAATTAACAATTAGTAATGATTCCTGGGACTAGTTAATTTAACGGTGTAACACCCAATTTCCAGAGCGCTACTGTGCAACCCAATCTAATGCTGAAAATATTTGATGCTTGTATGCTTTCAGTTAATAAGTATTCTTATGTATTTCGTAATGGAAAATAGGAGTAATGATTTTTTTTTCTTTTTCTTCTCTTTGAAACCCTTTTCAAAAATGAGACATAAGGAGTACTACAGTTTTTTAAATAATACTAAATCAGTCTTTTGCAAATATCAGAGTATATTGCATCACAATCAATGCTTCACATAACATAAAACATAACATAATCGTTTCGCACTGAGACGAGGTTTTCTGGAAAGAGTTATTACAAAACAATGGGTAATTACGCAAGTAACAACGACAAAACCCTAAGCTAAGCTGGCCAACAACTATAACTCTTACTGAGAAACAGTTCAGCAAGGTCAAAACACGAAGCACTCAGAGGAATCTTCCTCCACTGACTCAATCTTCAACGCTCCTGGAAAGACGGAACTACTGCAGCTATCGAACTCCATCTGGAAGTGACATTCATAAGAATGACAATCCAACAAAGTGCAAAGGTAAATTCTTTGTCCACGAGTTTATCATAGGCTATGTCGCATGCAAACAATATACATATATAATACAACAACATGTCTTTATATACATATACATACTTAATAGACCACATGCATCATCATGGTATATCAAGCATTTGCATGTGAACAGATAAATCAACCAACAGATCAACAATCAAGTCACCACAATATTAAATAATTGCATGTGAGCAGACAATTCTATCAATAGATCAATGATCAAGTCTTCACAATGTCAATTTCATCAAACAAATCATCACATATTATAAATGTGGTTAGCCCTGCATGTCATGCATTATGAACAAGTTTGTGTATACACATGCAGCCTTAATAGGTCAGCAGTAGACGAGAAATTTTCCCAATGTCCCAACAATATAGCCACAAATAAGGCTTGCCATACATTAGGCAGTGCAGTGACAACTCAACTTTTGAAGTCTTTAAGACAAATCAAACGCTCCAAGTGAAATGACAACTCGTCTTTTGAAGTCTTTAATACAAATCAAACGCTCCGAGTGTCGATGCTCAATGGTCAGTATGCATCCAAACAAATTCTTCAATATGGCATGCTCACTGTAGGGAGCTCCCGAGTAATGTTTTAATTAATCAATGCGGAACGACAATCAACTATGTTTCACAATCAAAAAGGTGGAGGGAACTCAAAGTTTGAGCTCCACAATGAGCATCCCATACTACTCAAGTAATGCTCGGGTATTCTTCATCCTGCAGTAAACTAAGATGATGAGAAATACCCCTTAGAGTTCAAACACAGGACACTAGATGCAGGTGTTCAACTGCGGAATGCTAATCTCAATCGTAGATTAAAGTTCTAGGCACGTAATGCGGAACACTAGGCTCAATTTTTAGGTTGAGGTACTAGGCACGCCATATGGAACACTAGGTCTAATCCTTAATCAAGAAAATGTGCACGCAAGCAGGACATTAAGTCCTAGCACAGGACACATGGCCTATATGCTGAATAGGAACACGAGGTTCCCTATATTTTAATCTTTCGAAATCTCGATCTCAATTCCTGTATCACTCCCATTTATCTGACAATACTTTTTAGCTCTAGGTCGTTGAAACCCTAGTTGTGCTAAATAATATGCTAGGATAATTTCCAGGAAAGAGAGGCAGTGCGAACACTCTTAATATCCCAAACACATTATTTAACTCAACCGTTTTCAAAATTTACTATGTTTTCTTTTTAAAAGATCCTCTTAAACAACTACTAACCCTCTGATCCATAAAGCGTATTTGTACGCCAACTTATTTTAGAAAGATACCTTTAGTTTACCTTGAAACATTTCTCGGCTTATAGAATCGCATCAGACTTACCGTTGTAAGTTGTCAAACCAATAGCAGTCGATCAATGCATTTTTAATTAATCCAAATCATCAACAATATTTTTCATATTCGAAATCAATACCAAGTTCCAATTAAATCCAACATGATTCAAGGATAACAAATCATAATGCCACGCAGGGCCAAAAACATGCTACAGCATTTCAGACAGCATAAAGTAATACTACAAGTACTACCACACAACCAATCAATAATCAAGCAAACAACACACAAGGCGAAAAGCCCAAACTCATTATGTAAGAATTTCCCTTACTTTGGGTGCTTTAACAATCCAAGCAAAGTAATTCCAAACAATCGTCAGGTCATTCCTCGCACAAACCTTAGCAAAGCAAGTTCAATCAATTAGAACTAAAAAAAAACTCAAGCCCTAATACCCCTAGGGAAGTGTAACACCCCAAATTTCTAAGTTAAGTTGAGGAATAAGTTGGAATTAATCCTAAGATGGTTTAAGGTGTTGATTTATAGTTATGGGAGTTAATTTCAGAAGAAAGTCTCAAGGTTTGGTGTTAGAACTAAGATTTCCTGGTTTTTCTGCAGTGTGAATCGATTCACATAGCCTAGGAATCGATTCACAGCATTAAAACTCCATTGGCATCGAATTCTAGCAGTGGGAATCGATTCACAGAAGGCAGGAATCGATTCACATAAGACAGGCCACAGGGACTCGTATGCAGGAATCGATTCACTCATTAAATCTGCGATTCAGGCACTTTTTACACTGTGGGAATCGATTCACACTGTGCTGTGAATCGATTCACAGCTGCAAAAATGTTTAAAAACGCTGTTTCCACGAGCAGAACGCAGAAAGAAAGAAAAAGGAAAAGAAGGGAAAGGGAAAGGAGAAAGAGGAGAGGAGAGCTAGGGTTTCACCCTTTGAGAAGGATTGAAGAGATTCATGTTGGATTTCTTCAATCACTTGCCTAAATGGAGAGTTTGAGAGTTGAGATTTGGGTATTTGAAGATTTGGGTTTGAACCCTAGAGAGGAGAAGAAGAAGCACGAATTTGGAGAAGAATAAGGGGGGAGAAGACCAAGCTCCAGCAAGGATGGTTCAAGTTCTTGGATGGAGAAGGAAGATTGAAGGTTGAAGATCAAGATTTGAGAAGTATTTGGAGAAATCCCAAGTTGAGCAAAGAGGGAAAAGCTTGAAGAGGAGCAAAGAGTCCAAAGTTCAACCTTTCTAGCACTATGTCTTGAAGAATAGATGTGAGTTCTTCAACCCTTAGGTGATGGGCACCCATAAGTCCCACATATAGGAATTTCTATTCTTTTAGTAATATGTGAACCTTAGGTTCAAGTTAGGTTTTAGATACCTATAAGAGGTTGAGTTATTATTGTTATGATTGTCATGATTGTTATGATTGTTATGATTGTGTAGTGGGCTTGATTAAAAGAGGTTGGCGACTGCCCCTAACCCCCCACAGTTGAATGTATGCTTGATGTTTTCTCTCTTGAGAACTCCATAGAGTTTCAAGGGATTAGTCAATGTATGTGTTGTCCATTAATTTGGTGAATTGTGAGGCTTGTTAAAGAGCCATAAGCTTAAGTCATAGAGGTCAAGAAAGGACCCTAGGAAAAGGATGTGATAGGATGAATGTGTGAATTAGTGTCCATGATTGGAGTAATTAGATAAAAAGGGATACTATTAGTGTAAGCTTGATTCATTGAAATGATTGTAGTTTCCTTGAATAGTTAAGTAATGTGGATGATTGTGTTTCTATGAACATGCATACAAGCACAAGCATAAGCATAAGCATATGCATAAGCTAAAGTCCATGGCAAGACTCCTCTATTTATAGGAGTAGATCGGTTTGGTTAGCCAAGTGGGACGCCCTTAGAGGGTTATGACGTCTAACCACCATTCTGAAAGCGTGTAATTGGGGTCTAGGGACTGAAGCCTACGACACTACCCAATAACACAAAATGCATTGCATTGCATAGCCTCATATTATATATCTCTTTATGAATGGTATAATATGTGAAGTGATGTTAAGTTGATGAATGTTGATGAATGTTGATGAATTCCTTGTATGTATGTATATATATATGTATTAGGAATTAGCTTAGTTAGTGGTATGGGATCTTGGATAGCACATCCCTAGTCGCTTAATTATTATATAGTAATGAGCATTGTGATTAGATCACTTAAAGGATAAGCAAGCTAGGTTGATTGGGATTTGTGGTATAGAGCATAAAGCAAAGTCCAATAACATAAGGAAAAGCAAAGATGTGTTAAGCATAAACGAGTAAGTAAGAACAATACGTTCTTAGTTAATAAGGTTGCAATTTACATTGTATTGAGGTTAGTTGAGCTAAGCATAGGTTAAAGAATGGATATTTATAAGATTGATGTGGGTTTGCTATACATTTATATGTTTAGTTTAATCACAAGTTGATAAGTGGCATAATAGTCCTAGGATTACCCTATGGTATAATATACTAAGTTTTTTTTATTCAAGCTAGCGCCTTCTAAAGCGTCTTAGCTTAGGGAGATCAAGAAGTTGCAAGTCAAGTCCTTATGGTACATAGGGAGAGTATGTCTAGGTTTGAAATGCCTAAGTTAGTCTTCTCAGCCTAGAATGTTCCGAGGAAAGAATGGTGAGGAGTCCGTGAAGAGCTCACTGAGATTTATAATCTCACCCTTTTTCCTTTTATTTGTTTTCAGATAAGCAGGTACTTAAGACGGCGAGCCGAAGCTTCAAGCTTGGGACACATAAGCTAGTCGTAGATTGTAATGGGAATTTTATATTCCAAGTTATGTGTAAATTGTAATCTATTTATTAGATTTATGAATTGAGTTTAATTTATGACTTGGATTACTGTAACCAAGTTTGTAAATGCTTAGTAATTCCTGTGCCTTAATGTAATTTGTCGTACTTTCAATTATGTTGAGGTGCGGGTGTTACATTATGGTATCAGAGCAGTTCGATCTTATCGGACTGTGAGTTACTGACTTAGTAATTTAGGAAGTGTCAGTTTAGTCCTTGTTGGACTGTAATCAGTTAGTAGGAATTTTCCTTTGTCCGAGAACTTCTCTACATATTCTTATGCTTAGTATGGAATATTAAGCCTGATCAACTTAATACTCCATACCGTGTACGAAGAATGTAGTAGATGGAGCTGGCGGATGAGGGAGGAGACCGAATAGGAGCGTGAACTCTGAGGAAGTTTGATGGATAAGGATGATGTAGACAAGGAAGGAGCGGATGTACGAGCTCTCATCAAGTGAAAACCTTCGGAATACGGAAAAAGGGAAACAAGTTCCCACCTTTCCGGAACCAAGAGTTAAGGAATGTTTCAAGAGTGGTCGGAACCATAGTGGTGAGGGTTCGGCTAGACAAAGCGTGTAGTTCATGTACCGTCAACCGAGGCGCTCTGGAAGTGATTGGAAATGACGAGCAAGTAAGGGGTCTTAATTGTGAGGTTTCAAATCCACTTAGGATGGGCATTTGTAATCGGTTAGGGTTACAACACTGGTTATGCTATCAAGTTGATTCGCCTAATCCATTATGAATGGATCCTAGAATGATTGAGATCTTATGATGATTCCCAAGTTAATTCAAGTGTCCTTCGTGGTTAACAGTAAGTGCTCTTAATTGTAGGATTTCAATCGAGTAGGATGGTCGGTTATAATCGGTTAAGGTCTCAACACTTGTTGTCTCGACAGGATTGGTTAACTTAGCCGATTATAGGTGGATCCTAGGTCGATCGAAATCCTATGATAATCCCTGAGAGAACTTTAGCGTTCCGAGTGGTAATGGTAAGGGTAAGAAACAAGATGGAGTTAGGCGATATGCTACAACGCCCAAATGGTAGTATGGGTCCTCAAGGGTGACTTTGCCCTAGTAAAGCAGAAAGAAAACTCTAAGTCTTCACAGAACGGTGTCCTTAGTGTAACAACAAACTTCAGAGAATCAGATGAGATGTAGTCTTTAAACTATAGGAGTTTTAAGAAAAGCTGAGTCAGCAGAAACCTAAAGTTATTGATGTCTATGTTCGATCTAACTGTTCAGTGCGTCAAGTGAATTCAATTGACCAATTATAGACTTTGCCTTAACTAAGTAAGAATATTAGTTAGAATAAGACTTAGTCTGTAATTGGATAATGAGATCACTTAATTTCCTGAGCAATTAGTTCCTCTATAGAGATTAATATCGTCCAGGGTTTCTAATGATTCAGATTGGGTAAGGAGGATCAGACAGGATCAATAAGGTAGATTGTTTCCAAGAATATCAAGGAATTATTTTCCGGATACTTGTTGGTCCATTGATTATTAAATGCGTCAATCTACACCGCTATCAGATAAAGCCGTGTGGGTTCTGGTTTAATTCCAGTAGCATCAAGAAAGGGAGTTAATCCACCAAGCGAAGGAGAGCAGTAGTAAAATTCATTTAAGAGTGAATATGGTGGACCTCTGAGACTATAAGTTACTGCTAGTCAAGTCGTTAGGTTGGGTCTGATGTGATTCTAGCGAGCCACTTGCAAGCTAAGTCTCCAACCAAGTGAGGCTTAGACCTCATGTGAGACAAAGTTTGCAATCAACTAATGGAAATCAAGTCAGTTTAACCAACGGATATCTCCCAAGAGTTGAGCAACCCTAGAGTTTCAAGCTTCCTAGGCCAAGTCGGTTGCAAGACCAAGTATAGTGAGTTAAATATGAGTATCAACTCCGTAGTTGCGGAAGAGGTCTCTAAGTGAGGATTTCCATTGGTAACATAAGAGTGAACGTCACGAAGGGGAAAATTTGTTCAAGGTATGTATTAGTTACCTCTAGGTGACAATTCTATTTTGATAGGATAATTGCCCAATGAAGGGTTATGAAACCACCAACGATAGTATTGGATGGCTATACGAGACTGTGGGCTATTACAGAATTACCGAGGAAGCACATGTTATCATATGGCAGAATGCCTAAGTGAGTAGCAGACGATGAAAAGCAAGCGTAACGATTTCCAACAATCAAGGGCAACCGAAAGATAGAACAGCACCAGAGTTAAACTCTTAGACTACAAGTAAAGTATTCCATCTGATGGAAATAAGACGAAAGGAGTTCATTCATTTGAAAGGATGTAAGATCAGAGCTCACAGCGGAAGCACCAAAAGCCAATTTATTATACAGAGGATGAGGTAAGGAAGAAAGGCGTGATTTGGGGACGAGATTCCATGGAGGTAAATCTCTGTTCGCATCCCATATTACCAATGCTAAGAAGTTCCTACACCCTTAACTCCACATAGGGAGTCTGGAAGTAAGAACCTATCTCATGGGAGAAAGATTTGAAGTTAGTAAGGAGGTGAAGTTACCACCAAATCAGAGGATACCTAGAGTCATTCACGATTGTAAGTATTCTATCGATTAGTGCTTAGAGTGATTTCACTTAACCAGTTACACGCACCGTTTCAACCGATTGAATTATATTCATCAGTTAGAGCTTAGTATGTGACTAGTTAACGCTATCGCAACTAAGCTAATCGATTAATGCTTTGTGAGAGTTAATCGTTTCAAGGTTTTTCCAATGGATGGAATGGGCTATGAAAGGAAGTTGTAGTTGAAGTTCCGATGAAAGACGCAGTAATTTTCGAGGATGAAAATTTTTAAAAGGTGGGTAGTAGTGTAACACCCCAAATTTCTAAGTTAAGTTGAGGAATAAGTTGGAATTAATCCTAAGATGGTTTAAGGTGTTGATTTGTAGTTATGGGAGTTAATTTGAGAAGAAAGTCTCAAGGTTTGGTGTTAGAACTAAGATTTCCTGGTTTTTCTGCAGTGTGAATCGATTCACATAGCCTAGGAATCGATTCACAGCATTAAAACTCCATTGGCATCGAATTCTAGCAGTGGGAATCGATTCACGTAGGCGTGAATCGATTCACATAAGACAGCCACCGGGACTCGCATGCGTGAATCGATTCACTCAAGAAATCTGCGATTCAGGCACTTTTTACCTTTGTGGGAATCGATTCACACTGTCTTTGTGAATCGATTCACAATTTGCAAAAATGTTTAAAAACGCTGTTTCCATGAGCGTAGCAGAAAGAAAGAAAAAGGAAAAGAAGAGAAAGGGAAAGGAGAAAGAGGAGAGGAGAGCTAGGGTTTCACCCTTTGAGAAGGATTGAAGAGATTCATGTTGGATTTCTTCAATCACTTGCCTAAATGGAGAGTTTGAGAGTTGAGATGTGGGTATTTGAAGATTGGGGGTTGAACCCTAGAGAGGAGAAGAAGAAGCCGCAATTTGGAGAAGAATAAGGGGGGAGAAGACCAAGCTCCAGCAAGGATGGTTCAAGTTCTTGGATGGAGAAGGAAGATTGAAGGTTGAAGATCAAGATTTGAGAAGTATTTGGAGAAATCCCAAGTTGAGCAAAGAGGGAAAAGCTTGAAGAGGAGCAAAGAGTCCAAAGTTCAACCTTCCTAGCACTATGTCTTGAAGAATAGATGTGAGTTCTTCAACCCTTAGGTGATGGGCACCCATAAGTCCCACATATAGGAATTTCTATTCTTTTAGTAATATGTGAACCTTAGGTTCAAGTTAGGTTTTAGATACCTATAAGAGGTTGAGTTATTATTGTTATGATTGTCATGATTGTTATGATTGTTATGATTGTGTAGTGGGCTTGATTAAAAGAGGTTGGCGACTGCCCCTAACCCCCCACAGTTGAATGTATGCTTGATGTTTTCTCTCTTGAGAACTCCATAGAGTTTCAAGGGATTAGTCAATGTATGTGTTGTCCATTAATTTGGTGAATTGTGAGGGTTGTTAAAGAGCCATAAGCTTAAGTCATAGAGGTCAAGAAAGGACCCTAGGAAAAGGATGTGATAGGATGAATGTGTGAATTAGTGTCCATGATTGGAGTAATTAGATAAAAAGGGATACTATTAGTGTAAGCTTGATTCATTGAAATGATTGTAGTTTCCTTGAATAGTTAAGTAATGTGGATGATTGTGTTTCTATGAACATGCATACAAGCACAAGCATAAGCATAAGCATATGCATAAGCTAAAGTCCATGGCAAGACCCCTCTATTTATAGGAGTAGATCGGTTTGGTTAGCCAAGTGGGACGCCCTTGGAGGGTTATGACGTCTAACCACCATTCTGAAAGCGTGTAATTGGGGTCTAGGGACTGAAGCCTACGACACTACCCAATAACACAAAATGCATTACATTGCATAGCCTCATATTATATATCTCTTTATGAATGGTATAATATGTGAAGTGATGTTAAGTTGATGAATGTTGATGAATTCCTTGTATGTATGTATATATATATGTATTAGGAATTAGCTTAGTTAGTGGTATGGGATCTTGGATAGCACATCCCTAGTCGCTTAATTATTATATAGTAATGAGCATTGTGATTAGATCACTTAAAGGATAAGCAAGCTAGGTTGATTGGGATTTGTGGTATAGAGCATAAAGCAAAGTCCAATAACATAAGGAAAAGCAAAGATGTGTTAAGCATAAACGAGTAAGTAAGAACATTACGCTCTTAGTTAATAAGGTTGCAATTTACATTGTATTGAGGTTAGTTGAGCTAAGCATATGTTAAAGAATGGATATTTATAAGATTGATGTGGGTTTGCTATACATTTATGTGTTTAGTTTAATCACAAGTTGATAAGTGGCATATTAGTCCTAGGATTACCCTATGGTATAATATACTAAGTTTTTTTTATTCAAGCTAGCGCCTTCTAAAGCGTCTTAGCTTAGGGAGATCAAGAAGTTGCAAGTCAAGTCCTTATGGTACATAGGGAGAGTATGTCTAGGTTTGAAATGCCTAAGTTAGTCTTCTCAGCCTAGAATGTTCCGAGGAGAGAATGGTGAGGAGTCCGTGAAGAGCTCACTGAGATTTATAATCTCACCCTTTTCCTTTTATTTGTTTTCAGATAAGCAGGTACTGAAGACGGCGAGCCGAAGCTTCAAGCTTGGGACACATAAGCTAGTCGTAGATTGTAATGGGAATTTTATATTCCAAGTTATGTGTAAATTGTAATCTATTTATTAGATTTATGAATTGAGTTTAATTTATGACTTGGATTATTGTAACCAAGTTTGTAAATGCTTAGTGTTATACCCCAATTTTGTCCGCTTATATTTTCATTTTTTTTTTTTGTCGGCGCGCCGAGCTGAGGGAGGTCGCGTACCGAGCTGAGGTCGTATGCCGAGCTGTGGAGAGGTCGTAATCCCTCATTATTGCTTTCCGATCACCGTGTCAGTACCCGACCTGGCGGAGATCCTTATTTATAGTTTTTTTTTGATAAACGCGCCAAGCGTTAATCCCTCATTATTGCTTTCCGATCACCGCCAAGATTCGACCGCGAGATCCTTCTTTATAGTTTTCGATAAACGCGCTGCGTTAATCCTCTTTATCACTTTTAGATTACCTCGCAAGATCTCGACCTGGCCGTATTCCTTCCTTATCACTTTCCGATTAAACGCATCAAGCGTTGATCCTCATTGTCATTCCTCACGCCAAGTTCAAGACAAAATTAGTGTATTTATCTTTAGCTCTATTTTATGACAAAAATATAACAACCATTGTTGTTTGCATTTTCTAATAAAATATAACTAAAGAGGGCAAATTATACCCCAATTTTGTCCGCTTATATTTTCATTTTTTTTTTAGCAGCGAGCCGGGAGGTCGCAGATCGAAATGAGGTCGTATGCCGAAATGTGGAGAGGTCGTGACGCCGAGCCGTGGGGAGATCGCGCATCGAAGTTGAGGTCGGTGCCGAGCCGTGGGGAGGTCGCTTGTCGAGCCGTGGAGAGGTCGCGTTCGAGTTGAGATCGGGTGCCGAGCTGTGGGGAGGTCGCTTGCCGAGCTGTGGAGTGGTCGCGTACCGAGTTGAGATCGCATGCCGAGTTGTGGAGAGGTCGCGTACCGAGTTAAGGTCGGGTTCGCATGCCGAGCTGTGGAGAAGTCGCGTGCCGAGCTGTGGAGAGGTCGTACGCCGAGCTGTGGGGAGGTCGCTTGCCGAGATGTGGAGAAGTCGCGTGCCGAGCTGAGGTCGCCTGCCGAGCTGTGGAGAGGTCGCGTTCCGAGTTGAGATCGGGTGCCGAGCTGTGGGAGGTCGTATGACGAGCTGGGGAGATCGTATGCCGAGCTGGGCCATTTTTAGCCCAATTGCAGTTCATTACAAGCGTTATTAAAAAAAAAAAAAACCTAAAATTCAAAACTAAAAAATCAAAGTCAGATTTCCACACTTCACCCTTCACAAAGTCATCTGCATATCTTCACCAAAGTCCTCTGCATATCTCCTCAGCCACTCTACAAACTATGTCTTACAGCTATATGTCCCCCACATGCCTCTTGCTTTTTTTTCATCTGCCAACCAAGTTTGACAAACAATGCAATTTAAAAACAAAAACGAGGAGCACCGTTGTTAAAGTTACGGCTGATTGCAATTTTTTTTCAAACCATTGATATCATCTCAGACTTTGCACATGTTACCATCTCCTCAAAGATCATTTTAGTACACACTTAGCATACAAGTTGCAACCTTAAGTGGACAAACCGAGCCCTCTGCTTTTTCTATAAATAGCAAGAGAGAATAGGGAACGGGGAAAATGGCATTTTAATTTCAGAATTGATATCTCATTCTTGGTACCAATTATACACAAAGAATTTGAGAGAAAATTGAGAGAAAAAGAGAAGAACTAAAAAAACGCAGAAGAAGCAAAGCAGAAGAAGAAGAAGCGTAAAAAGGTTTCTCTTCTTCCTCCTTCACCTTCCCTTGTTCCTCCTTTCTCTCCCCACGATCTCCCCTTCCCTTTGTTTTCTTCACATCTCGCACGCCCTCGCCATTCTCGTTCACGCAAGGCAGCCTAGGACCGCCCCCACGATCTCCCCTTCCTCTTTGTTTTCTTCACATCTCGCACGCCCTCGCCGTTTGTTTCACACAGCGTTGACTGATGGCGGCCGCTGCACCCACCTCCAAGGAGGACGACGATCCTCCCTCAGATCCCAACCTCGTGGTTCCTCCTCTTCTTCTCCTTCTCGACCACTCTCTCTCTCTCTCTTCCCTCCTTCACTCTCTTCTTTTCTTTTCTCACAAAGAATGGCGCTGCATCTTTTCTTTCCTTTTGTTTTGTGTTGGTGTGTGTGTGTGTTTAGGTTTAATTCCCCCCCCTTATTTCATGTTCTGCTCCTTTTTATTTTATTTTTATTTTTTTTTCTTTTCACACCCTTGTTCCCTTTTATTTATGCCCCCTCTCTAAAAAAAAAAATAATTGGTACCAAGAATGAGGTATCCGTCGCACTCCCTTTTGCTTTTCTTTATTTTATTTTTGCATCCCTGTTAATTGTTATAAACTTCCAGATTTTTAGTTGTTATGTTTTTTTTAAACTATTGATAAAACATTGGGCTTGGCCCACTTTTTTTCTTCCCCCATCTGCTTATCTTGTTTTTGATGTAGTTATTACTTGTTATTTTTGTTGTCTTGACTAATTTTAAATAATAAATATTAGTAGTGGTAACACTAAATCTACTTTTGGTTTAGCCACTACACGAATATTTTTTTAAAATCTCCAAAACTTAAAAATCGATGACTATTCCAAATCTTCTTTTGGTTTGATCATCATCAAATCTTGATAAAAAAAAAATCTAATAATAATTAGTAGTGACAACACTAAATCCACTTTCGGTTTAGTCACTACGCAAACTTTTTTCGATCTAGAAAACCCTAAAATCAATGACCACTCTAAATCCTCTTTTGGTTTGGTCATTACACAAATCTTAAATAAAAAAAATCTTAAAATATTAGTAATGATTACGCCAAATCCACTTTTGGTTTGGTCACTACGCAAACCATAAAAATTAAAAAATTTATTAAAATCAATCAACACACAATCATTTTCTACCCAAGAACTACGTAGCCTTTGATTTCTCCACTGCACCCGGAGATACGTAGGAGCAGGAGCCCACTCCTGTCAAGCGCAAAAATAAACGACTTTTATTAAGTCCTTTTTTTTTATCTTGGTTAATTTTTTTTTTTTAAATAAAAGGGAAATAAATATTTTTTTAGAAGTTAATAAGATTTGCACAATTAATTAGAGGTAACCTTTTCCGAAAGGATGTTGTAGGGTGCTAATACCTTCCCTACACATAATCGACTCCCGAACCCAAATCAGGTCTTAAGGACCACTTTTCTTCAAAAAAGGTTTTTCCAATATTTTTCCTTCGAAAATAAATTATTGGTGGCGGCTCCATTAAACTCGAATAAAATCCCTCCGGATTTTTCGGTCGCTACAGCTGGCGACTCCACTGGGGATATTTTTTTTTTAGAGAGTCAAGCCTAAATAATTGATTGTGCTAAATAGTTAACTCCTATGTTTAGTTTCCCTTGTTTTTATTTATTTATTTATTTATTTATTTATTTGTTTATTTAGTTATTTATTTATTTATTTATTTATTTTATTTATTGTTCTTTTGTGAATATTTGTTGTGAATATTATGCATATATTGAACCTTAGGTTAGAAGACCATATTTTATATATTTCATTTGTTTTGCAGCTTGGGTAATTTTAGGTTGCCTCCATCACACACCTCACTTACACACTTTTTACACACACTTATGAGTGGGACCCTATACCCGGGCCCGAGTGCAGCTTAGGGAGTGAGAGGTTGTTAGTGATAGTCACTGATCTACTTTCGATTTGGGTATCACGAGAACCTCGTCTAGAGTGCGACCGCTTCGTGGATGCCCACACGTAGGATCCTCTTCCTATTGGTGGTCGCATCCCGAAATGGTACTTGGCTCTAGAGACCTTTGGTGAGGAAATGTTAGTACCACCTATGAAAGTGTTCACAAGTCGAATGACCTATAGATCATCAGAAATAGAAATCCTCTAATTTAGAGTGACTTTGTTTAGGACACAAAGAGGCAATCTTACTTTTGGTTGACCTTTTTAAATGCTTCTTTTCAAAGTAGTATAGGCATCCCATCATTTACAAACATTTCAAAATATGTCCCTCTCACTAGTAGTTGCATCGCTCGTCATGTTCATGCATTTTTTTTTCAATCAAACATGATAAAAGTTCGAACATATGGCATTCATCATCATTTCATTTTATTTTGAATAGGTTTACTAGGGAATCGTAAGGAAGAGCTAGCTTGTAAGTATCTACAACAAAATAATATGGGATCAAATAAGGAAACAGTTTCAAAAAGGCTCATACATGCCAAAGCAAAGATGCCGGAAATACAAGGTTTAAAAGAATTTGGGAAGTTGCTAATGTGGAAAACCGCATAGCCTTCAATGATAAATATGGGAAGATTCTTGCATTGATGGAGGTAGATGTACAAGTAGAGGTCATTCTTGCACTAGCTCAATTTTATGATCCCCGATGAGGTGCTTCACATTTCAAGATTTCCAAATGGCGCCACTTTAGAAGAGTATGAGCAAATTTTAGGATACCCTTTGGAAAATGCTAAGCCTTACCATTATATAGGGCATTATCCCTCCTACCCAACAGTTGCTTCAATTTTAAAAGTTGAGGAAAGTAAGTTGAAAGCCAACATGAAAAATCCAAATGGTGTTGATGGCTTCCCACTAGCATACCTAGAGGAGAGATTAAAGTCATTATCTCAAGGTGGGGAATGGGTTGCTTTCATGGATGTATTAGCCCTTGCCATTTTTGGGATAGTTCTGCTCCCACGGATAGAAGACCATGTTGATTTTGCAAAGAATTGATGTTTTCATGGCAAGAAAAACAAGGGCGAGAACCCCAGACTACTGTGCTCGCCGACACGTATCACATCCTTAATAATTGGCCATGAGAAGAAAAAGAAGAGGATATCTTGTTGCCTACCAGCGCTCTATGTATGGCTTGTCACCCATGTATTTCATGAGGCGAAGAGCACTATGCCCTATTGTTGATTCCAATTGGTGCTCTGTGAAAACTAAGAGCAAAACCAGAGTGGGCTCGATGATTCTGCGTGGCCTTGATGAGAAGACTATTCGTTGGTATCCCAAATGGCAAGAAGTGAATGAGGTAATCTACCCGGTGTGGCAGTTTCCCAAATGTGCCGCTCTTAGGAACGAAGGGTTGCATAAATTATAACCCCTCTATATCACTAAGACAACTGTGTTATCCCATCATGCATCCCCACCAAGAGTTGATAACCCCTTTATTGTGTATGGGATAGATAAGAAAGATATAGAGGAGCACAAAAGGATCAGCAGTGCATGGAGCCAAGTCATCCGAAAGGGAAAATACTTGGGAAAAGAAGTACCGACGCCAAAGAAAGCTACCGTCGGTGGGTTAAGGATAGAGTTCAGAAATCAAGCTACCTTTCAATGGGACACCTCCTCCCAAGCAAGAGACACCTGAACCTATCCCTATTACAAATGAAGAGGTACAAGAACTTAAGGCATCACCGCCAAGTCTCAAGAGGAAAAGGAGGTTTGCAAGCAAAGTTAGAAAAAGCACTTCAGGAGAATAGGAACTTACGCTCGTAAAACACTCTTAAAGGGCAATTCATCGAAAGAAGCAACAAAAGAGCTGCAATAGAGAAAAAAAATAAGCATGATATACAACTTTGTCTAAGAGGCGCAAATGAACAGTTGAGCTTGCGTAATCAAGAGAGGGATAAGGCCATAGATAATGCCTATATATGGAAAGGATTGTGGAAAAAATCTTCAGTTACCGAAAAGAATTTGCAAGAGGAGCTTGAAGGTTTAAAGCAACATCTTGAGAAGGTGGTAGCTGGGTATGAGAACCGAGCCCAAAAGGAGAAACAATGCAAGGAAGAAATGGAAGAGATGCTTATGAAGTATCAAGAGGCGCTGAAAAAAGAACAAGAAGGTGCAAATGAGTTGCAGAATTATATTGAATACCAAGAGAAGATCTATGACGACCTAAAAAATGAAAGCATGTATTGGGAGAAGTGTTTTACAAAACTGGTCAGTCAGGTAGAAAATCAAGCGCTCTTTAATGAACTGAGGAACGAAGGCATGCATTGGAGGGACTGTTTTTCAAAGTTGGCAAGTTTGGCCAATCAAGCAGTTATAGATATCCCAAGGCGTCTAGAGGAGGCTGATGCGGCGATGCACCCACTGAATACTCCAGTCAATGTTTACAAGTTTATTGAATTTTGTAAAAGTTTGATAGAAGAATTGAGAGAAAAGGCCGGTTGTCCTATGAAGAAGAAAAAAAGGGCAGCTAATTGATAAGGCTTTAGTTTGAGTGAATTGTACTACTTGTCTTTCTCATCAACAAAGAATTTGCCACTTTGCTTATTGATCCCATTTTACTCTCCCAATTACTTAACGCTTTTAAAAAAAAATGGATAATTACAACAAAGCAATGAGGCCTACGGTTCCCTGGTACAAAATGAATAGACTCATACATCCACATCCATTCATTCATTTTTTTTTTCTCTTTTTTTTTTTTCTTTCTTACATACTCATATCATTTTTTTTAATCACTCAGAAAATAATCAAACAAACTGATTCCTCGACACCCTTATCGAACTCGCTCTCAATCAAAGATCATGGATGACCGAGAGGTGAAAGAGGACGTCAACCAGCTGAAGGAACAGATGAGCAAAGTTTTGGAGCTTCTGCAATCCCTAAACAAAGACAAGGCTGCAGATGGGGCTTCTCCAGCAGTGAATGATGAAAGTCAAGCTACACCTTCCCACCCACCTGGCTTCGGTCCTATGCAGTTGCAATATGGTCTCAATACTCAAGGGATGATGGTACCTTTTGCAATTTACCCGCAGGGTCCTACACACTCACTAGTTAGCAACCCTCAGAATCAAGTACCACAATTCCCACTTTACGGACTCCCGCCTGGTTACACGCCACCTATGGCCAATGATGACACTGCGAACCATAACCCTCAAGCCCCACAGGCACAACAGTTCCCACTATTTGGTCTCCCGCCCGGTTACACACCACCAGGTGCTAACAATAACTCTGCAGAAACTGATTCCCAAGCACTTGTTGTGCAAGATGTAGCTCAAGGATCTGCTCGATCGAAACCACACCAGTTCAAAGCTCAACTCCTGGCTTCATGACATACACCTTTCCACCTGGTTATGCACCATCCCATCTCGGGAATACTCAAGGAATCAGTACGCCCGTAGTGACCCCCGTGGTGAATCACCGACCATTTGGTTACCCCCATTATATTCAAGGAAATCCATTGAATCCCCAGACTAACCGCATTGCCTGGTCTCCAGCTATGGGAGGACCCAATCTAAGCATCCCAGTTGGGAATCAGTCGTCTGATACGAAGTTGCAAATCCTCGAAGATAGGCTAAGAGCTGTAGAAGGAGTAAGTTATCTCGGTTCAAGTATCGCTTCAGATCTTTGTCTCGTACCGGATGTGGTTGTACCGCCAAAGTTCAAGGTGCCGGATTTCGACAAGTATAAAGGGACAACTTGCCCGAAAAGTCACTTGACCATGTACTGTAGGAAGATGGCGTCCTATGCACATGATGACAAACTTCTGATTCATTTCTTCCAGGATAGTTTAACAGGGGCAGCGTCGAGTTGGTATACACACCTTGAGCGATCTCACATTCGCTGTTGGAAAGATTTGGCGGATGCCTTCTTGAAGCAGTATAAGTATAACATTGATATGGCTCTGATGCACGCAATGCAAAACATGGCAAAAAGAGACAATGAGACTTTCAAAGAATATGCCCAACGATGGAGAGGACTGGCAGCCCAAGTGGAACCACCTCTGATTGAAAAAGAAATGGTGGCCATGTTCATGGATACTCTTCAATCACCCTTCTATGACAAAATGATCGGAAGTGTATCCTCAAACTTTTCAGATATGGTCATCGTAGGGGAAAGAGTTGAAGGAGGAATGAGAAATGGAAAGATTGCCCAAAGTTTTGCTGGAACTAGTAATATCAAGAGACCCCCAACAAACTTCGTAAAGAAGAAAGAAGGGGAAACCAATGCTGTGATGACGAGCCCGGGAGGACAAACACAAGGAAAACCACCCCAATTCTTTACCAATTTCCCACATCCTTTTCCATACCCCTACTTCGCACCTCCATACATTGCCGCCTCTCATAATCCTACCCCCCGGCCAAACCAACCAATGATGCCATTTCGACCACCTTCTCCCATTCAAACACAAGCACAGCCAGTTGCTCCCACCCAACCGAACCAAAACCAGAAACAACCAAATGACCAAGAAAAGAAAGCAGTCCAATTTGATCCTATTCCCATGACCTATACGGATTTGTTCCAGCACCTAATCAGTAACTCCTTGATCTCTCCACGCTCAATGAAACCACTCCAACCTCCCTTCCCAAGAGGATATGACCCAAATGCCAAGTGTGAGTTTCATGCAAAGCGATGGAGGTCACACAACTGAAAATTTGCAAAGCTTTGAAGTACGTGGTTCAAGATCTGATCAATGCCAAATGGTTGAGTTTTAAGGAGGATGGACCTAATGTGGGTAATAATCCCCTTCCAGGTCATGGAGGTTCAGCAGTCAACGCCATTATTGAAGAGTTTAGGGATCAGCCCCTGATAATGAAAGTAGAGGATGTCCGTACTCCCTTGAAGATCATTTATGCCAAACTCTGCGAGTTCGGTATAATTGAGATGAAATACGATGAGAGGGACTTATGTAGCTTGCATCCTGATGACAGTCATTGCATAGAGGAATGCGAGGAATTCAGACAAATTCTCCAAGAATTGTTAAACAGACACTTGATACAGGTAGGTTGTGTGAAGAAAGATGAAAATATATTGACCCTTCAGTCAAGTGAAGATAAAAACACGACCTTCCCAAAACCATTGGAGATCTGTTACAACAAGCCAGTCCGAGGCGTGCCTAAACCGATAACTATTCATGTACCAACTCCTTTCCCTTTCAAGAACGCTAATGCAGTGCCATGGGATTACAGTATGAAGGTCTTTGTGGACAATTTAGGGGATGACCAGTTAAAGACGGCATCTGGATCTGGCAATCCTGCTATCACTAACATCTCAGGAATCGGTGGGATGACCCGAAGTGGACGAATTTATACCCCTATCAGACCCATGGACAAAGCTCACAAGGGAAAAGATAAAGAAGAAGAATCCATTGATAGAGATATGGGTAATGAGGCAAAGAAAGCAGAAGAAAATAAGAAAGCAGTATCTGAAGAAGAAGTTTGTGAATTCCTGAAATTTATGAAGCAGAGTGAATACAAGGTGGTGGATCAATGAATCATACTCCGCAAAAATATCCGTGTTATCACCGCCATCAATTCTGAGCGCCATAGGGAATCATTGATGAAAGTGCTAAATGAAGCTCATGTCACCCACGACATCACGGTGAACCAATTCGACGGGATTGTGGGTAATATTGTTGCTAGTAATTACCTTACTTTCACTGATGAAGAAATTCCAGTTGAAGGAATGGGGCATAACAAAGCATTGCATATCTCTGTGAAGTGTGGAGACTATATCCTTGCTAGGGTACTCATCGATAATGGGTCATCTCTAAATGTTATGCCAAAATCTACCTTGGCAAAGTTGTCTGTTGACGGATCATATATGAAGCCCAGGACCATGGGGGGAAGAGCCTTTGATGGGGCGAGAAGAGAGGTTATTGGAGAAATCGAGCTACCTATACAAGTCGGTCCTCGCACATTCGAGGTAGTCTTTCAGGTAATGGAAATTGTACCAAAGATACGCTGCCTCCTCGAAGACCATGGATCCATTCACCGAGTTGTGCCTTCAACCTTACACCAAAAGCTGAAATTTTCAATGGATAATAAGTTGGTGACTGCCTCGTGAAGAAGAGATGCTAGTAAGCAAGCCGTCCTCCACGCGCTATATTGAGGCTGCAGAAGAAGCTCTTGAGACGTCTTTTCAAACGTTGGAGATTGCGAATGCCACTTTCGCAGGAGAAGGAGTCCTAATGAAGAAACCAAAATTGTCTGAAACCTCCACGATGATCGCTAAAGTTATGATGAAAGGAGGGTATAAGGCCGGATGTGGATTGGGAAGATATGGACAAGGGATCGTGATGCTGTTAGAACTTCCAGCTAACAGAAACAGATATGGGTTGGGATACGAACCCAACAGATTTGACAAAAAGAGAATTGCCAAAGAAAGAAAAGAAAAGAGGATAGCTAGACTGGAAGGCAGGGAGCCAAAAGATGAGAGTATTCCCATCTGTGACATCAGGCAAAGCTTTCGGAGTGCAGAAATATTGGATCCGAATCGATAGCAAATATCAAGGACGATCACAAAGGCGTAAAACGACAATGTCAACCTTGTCCACCCTTGCTCGCCGAATGAAGAACTTCGAAATTGGGAGATCGTTGAGATTTCCGAGATCTCTGATTCAAAGGAATTATGTAATGCAAATTCTAGTGCTCGCCAAGGCTTTAGAATAATTTATTGTCAAAAGGGCGCACATGTTTCATTTCAGTACCATTATCAATAAAATGCACTTTGAATTTTCCAATCATTTCTCTTTTCTTTCCTTTTCCATCTTTTCCATCTCTCTTCATCTTTTTTCGCTTTTTCATTTCGTTATTTTTAACTAATGCAGATCCAAAAACATTGTCTTTGAAAATAATGATGCCAGTAACTCATACTATAATTTTGAATACCCCATTAATCATACTGAGGAAGATAATGAAGACAATTGGGATACCCCTCCTGAATTAATGAAGTTGGTGGAACAAGAAGCTAAAGTGATTCAACCCCACGAGGAAGAAACTGAAACAATCAATCTGGGCACTGAAAACGACAAGAAAGAAGTTAGGATTGGAACCACAATGAAAAGCAGTGAGCGAGAAAAATTGGTTAAACTCCTATTTGAATATGCAGATGTTTTCGCATGGACATACCGAGATATGCCTGGATTAGATAATAGCATAGTCGAGCACAAATTACCATTAAAACCCGAGTGCCCACCGGTCAAGCAGAAGCTGAGAAGGATGAAGCCGGAGATGTCACTCAAGATTAGAGATGAGGTAAAAAAACAGTTCGACGCCGGTTTTCTGGCTGTAGCAAAATACCCTCAATGGGTGGCTAATATTGTTCCAAATTCCAAAGAAAGACTAAAGGTCCGAATGTGTGTTGACTATAGAGATCTAAACAAGGCCAAATTTCTAAGGATGACTTCCCTTTGCCACATATTGATGTCTTGGTAGATAGCACAGCTCAACACTCTATCTTCTCTTTCATGGATGGATATTCTAGCTATAATCAAATCAAGATGGCTCCCGAAGATATGGAAAAAACCACATTTATCACTTTATGGGGAACTTTCTGTTACAAAGTAATGCCGTTTGGATTAAGAAATGCTGGGGCAACATACCAAAGAGCAATGGTGGCTTTGTTCCATGACATGATGCACAAAGAAATAGAGGTCTACGTGGATGACATGATTGTAAAATCCAAAACAGAGGAAGGTCATACCATTAACCTACAAAAACTTTTTGAGCGACTGAGGAAGTATAAACTCCGGTTAAACCCAGCTAAGTGTAGTTTTGGTGTAAGGTCGTGCAAGTCGCTAGGGTTTATAGTTAGCCGTGGCGGAATAGAAGTTGACCGGCCAAAGTAAAAGCAATCCTCGAAATGCCGACTCCTCGCACCGAAAAAGAAGTTCGTGGATTCTTGGGAAGACTGAACTACATCGCCAGGTTTATATCCCAGCTAACTGCTACTTGTGAGCCAATTTTCAAGTTGCTGTGTAAGAATCAAGAAACCAGATGGAACGATAATTGCCAGAAAGCTTTTGAGAAAATCAAACAAGATTTACAAGATCCACCGGTTTGGTACCCCTGTGCCAGGGAGACCCTCATCATGTACTTAACAAAGATTGGACGAATCAATGGGTTGTGTGCTAGGACAACATGATGAATCTGCAAAAGGAGCATGCCATTTACTACTTGAGCAAGAAATTCACTAGCTGCGAGACGAGGTATTCATTGTTAGAACGAACGTGTTGCGCGTTAACCTGGGCCGCACATCGTTTGAGACAATATATGCTATCCCATACAACCTGTTTGGTGTCCAAAATGGATCCGATCAAGTATATTTTTGAAAAGCCTGCTCTCACAGGAAGAATTGCCCGTTGGCAAATGTTGTTATCTGAGTACGATATTGTGTATGTCACCCAAAAGGCAATTAAAGGCGTACCTTAGCCGAATACTTAGCTCATCAACCTGTGGAAGACTATCACCAATGCGGTGTGATTTCCAGACGAAGACATAATGGCTCTATTTGAAGGAAAAGAAACCCCGATGGCGAAAAATGGATCTTGTTGTTTGACTGCCTCTAATGCATTGGGACATGGGATTGAGTCGTCTGATTTCCCAGAAAATCATTTCATTCCATTTATCGCAAGATTGTGTTTTGATTGTACAAACAATATGGCGTAGTATGAGGCATGTGCCATGGGCATTCAGCACCATTGAATCAAAGGTCAAGATTCTCGAAGTATATGGAGACTCGGCTTTGGTTATCCATCAGTTAAAAGGCGAATGGGAAACGAGAGATTCCAAATTAGTTCCTTACCACGATTACATCAAAGAATTGATGGAACAGTTTAATGAAGTCACCTTCCATCACATTCCGCGTGAAGATAATCAGCTAGCGGACGCCTTAGCTACTCTATCATCAATGTTCAAAATCAGTAACAGGGATAGCCTACCGCTCATAAAAATACAGAATCACGACCGACCAGCACACTGCCTAGCAATAGAAGGAGAGCCTGATGGCAAACCCTGGTATTACGACATCAAACAATACATCACGAATAGAGAATATCCTCCTAATGTCTCAGAGAATGATAAAAGAGCATTAAGGCGTTTGGCAATGGGATTCTTTCTAAACGGCTGGCGTTTCTACAAGAGAAACCATGACATGGTACTTCTTAGGTGTGTTGATAAGACCGAGGCGGAAAGATTATGCGAGAGGTTCATGAAGGTTCCTTTGGGACTCACGCAACGGGCACGCAATGGCAAGAAAAATCTTGAGGGCTGGCTATTATTGGTTGTCTATGGAGACTGATTGTTTCGGTTATGTGAAGAAATGCCACAAATGTCAGATTTACGCCGATAATATCCATGTGCCACCAATCTCTTTGAACATCTTGACAAAGACCATGGCCTTTCTCAATGTGGGGATTGGATGTCATTGGACCCATTGAACCTAAAGCATCCAATGGACACCGCTTTCATTCTTGTCGCAATCGACTATTTCACTAAATGGGTTGAAGCGGCTTCATATTTGAGTGTGACAAAAATGTGGTTGTCAAATTCATCAAGAGAGATTTGATCTGTCGCTATGGTTTGCCAAATAAGATTATCACCGATAATGGGACTAATTTGAACAACAAGATGATGAAGGAGCCGTGTAATGACTTCAAGATCCAACATCATAATTCCTCACCATACCGCCCAAAGATGAATGGGGCGCTTGAAGCCGCAAATAAGAACATCAAGAAGATTGTCCAAAAGATGGTGGTAACATTTAGAGATCGCACGAAATGCTCCTTTCGCCTTGCACCTTATCGGACTTGATTCGCACCTCAACAGGGCAACCCCTTTCTCGGGTGTATGGAATGGAAGCAGTGCTTCCCATTGAAGTCGAGATCCCCTCGTTAAGGGTATTGATGGAGACAAAACTAGAAGAGGCGTAATGGGTTCAGCTCTACTGGATCAATTGAATCTCATTGAAGAAAAGAGAGTGATGGCCTTATGTCATGGGCAACTATATCAAAGACAGATGAAGAGGGCTTACGAAAAGAAAGTTCGCCTCTGAATTCCAAGAAGGAGACCTTGTACTCAAGAAGATTTTGCTCATCCAAAAGGATTCTCGTGGAAAATGGACTCCAAATTATGAAGGTCCGTATGTTGTGAAAAAGCTTTTTCTCGAGGAGCCTTAATCCTCACAAGGATGGATCGGTGAAGATCTCCCGCCCCAAGAAACTCGATGCGCCAAAAATATTATGCCTAAAAGCATATAAAAACCAAGCAAAAGTGAGCTCGCTAGGTTGAAAACCCAAAGGCGACCTAGGCAAAAATTAGAGCGACCCGTTGGATTGAAAACTTGAAAGAGCAATCCAAGCAAAAGTTAGGGTCCAAATCGGACATTGAAGAAGGCCGACGATCAAGGGCTCTTATCCACTAGGCGATTCTATATATTTTCAGAAGTAGAGTAATGAGTAATCAAAGTTATGGATATGGGAAGCTGGCATTTGTTCCTACAAAGACACAAACTATAAAATATCTGTTTAGTTATTGTCTTTCTTTGTTTTTTCTTCTTCCTGCATTTTTCTTGATGTATTTTTTAGTCTGTGTAACTTCAGTCCTTGTACACATGACTCTTTCTTTTGAATACCAAACACCTCCGTTCTTGTATTTCAAAATGTTGTTTTATGATAATAGGCACTGAATTGTGAAGCATGTGATGATATGGGAAAGCATTACAGTTATTATATACATCTTAAGAATCACGAGGAAACGCCAAATCTCAACAAATAAGTTTCAAAAAGGGTAAAAGGATTACCTTTAAAAAATAATTAGCGCTGCATCGATAACTCACGCTCCCTCCTAGTCGAAGGCATAGCATGACTAAATCCGATGAATCTCAGTCCGTCCGATATCTTTAAGCACTAGAGATCATACGGGACGAGGAATCAGTAAAAATAATAATCGCATTGCATACATGCATCACATACCATATATCCGTGCATCATCTTCATATCACCACCTTTTAGCCGTTTTGTTACACCTGGTCCGTGCACCAAATTTTGATCCTTCATTCTCGTTTACAAACAATGCGCCTAGCATTGGTCCTTTATTTTGCTTTCTAAGCGACACGCCAAGTATCGCTCACTCTTTATTGTTTTTCGATCACCGCGTCAAGACTGACCGCGGAGATCCTTCTTTATAATTTTCTGATAAATGCGCTGAGCATCACCCCTTTTTATTTGCTTTCCGATCACCGCGTCAGTACCCGACCTGGCGGGAGTCCCTCATTATTCCTTTTTGACCAACATATCAGTTCTGGTCCTGATGTTGTTCCTTCTTTATTGCTTTCCATCGACGCGTCAATACCCTACTTGGCGTCGAACCTTCCGATCACCGTGTCGATCCGACCTGGCGGAGATCCTTCTTTATAGTTTTTGATAAACGCGCGCCGTTAATCCTCATTATTGCTTTTCGATCACCGTCGTCGACTACCTGGCGGTAGTCCCTCATTATTGCTTTTGACCAACATATCGATTCGGACCTGATGTTGATCCTTCTTTATTGCTTTCCATCGACGCGTCAATACCCTACTTGGCGTCGAACCTTCCGATCACCGTGTCGCGACTGACCGCGGCGATCCTTCTTTATTGCTTTCCATCGACGCCAATACCCTACTTGGCGTCGAACCTTCCGATCACCGTGTCGCGACTGACCTGGCGAGATCCTTCTTTATAGTTTTTGATAAGCGCCGCGTTAATCCCTCATTATTGCTTTCGATCACCGCGTCAAGATCTGACCGCGAGATCCTTCTTTATAGTTTTTTTTTGATAAACGCGCTGCCGTTAATCCCTCATTATTGCTTTCGATCACCGTCAAGACTGACCCGGAGATCCTTCTTTATAGTTTTTTGATAAACGCGCAAGCGTTAATCCCTCATTATTGCTTTCCGATCACCGTGTCAAGACTGACCGCGGAGATCCTTATTTATAGTTTTTTTGATAAACGCGCTGCCGTTAATCCCTCATTATTGCTTTCCGATCACCGCCAAGACCGACCTGGCGGAGATCCTTCTTTATAGTTTTCGATAAACGCGCCAAGCGTTAATCCTCTTTATCACTTTTAGATTACCTCGCCGATCTGACCTGGCCGTATTCCTTCCTTATCACTTTCCGATTAAACGCATCAAGCGTTGATCCCTCATTGTCATTCCTCACGTCAAGTTCAAGACAAAATTAGTGTATTTATCTTTAGCTCTATTTTATGACAAAAATATAACAACCATTGTTGTTTGCATTTTCTAATAAAATATAACTAAAGAGGGGCAGCCGTTATACCCCAATTTTGTCCGCATATTTTCATTTTTTTTTTTAGCGCGCCGAAATGGGAGGTCGCGCATCGAAAGCTGAGGTCGTATGCCGAGCTGTGGAGAGGTCGTACGCCGAGCTGTGGGGAGATCGCGTACCGAGTTGAGGTCGGGTGCCGAGCTGTGGGGAGGTCGCTTGCCGAGCTGTGGAGAGGTCGCGTTCCGAGTTGAGATCGGGTGCCGAGCTGTGGGGAGGTCGCTTGCCGAGCTGTGGAGTGGTCGCGTACCGAGTTGAGATCGCATGCCGAGTTGTGGAGAGGTCGCGTACCGAGTTAAGGTCGGGTTCGCATGCCGAGCTGTGGAGAAGTCGCGTGCCGAGCTGTGGAGAGGTCGTACGCCGAGCTGTGGGGAGGTCGCTTGCCGAGATGTGGAGAAGTCGCGTCTTGGTGAGGTCGCCGAGCCGTGGAGAGGTCGCGTTCGAAGTTGAGATCGGGTGCCGAGCCGTGGGAGGTCGATGACGAGCCGGGAGATCGTATCGCGAGCTGGGCCATTTTTAGCCCAATTGCAGTTCATTACAAGCGTTATTAAAAAAAAAAAAACCTAAAATTCAAAAATAAAAAATCAAAGTCAGAATTCCACACTTCACCCTTCACCAAGACATCTGCATATCTTCACCAAACTCGTCTACATATCTCCTCACCACTCTACAAACTATGTCTTACAAATATATGTCCCCACATGCCTCTTGCTTTTTTTTCATCCGCCAACCAAGTTTGACAAACAATGCAATTTAATCAAAAAGGAGGAGCACCGTTGTTAAAGTTACTACTGATTGCAATTTTTTTCAAACCATTGATATCATCTCGGACTTTGCACATGTTACCATCTCCTCAAGATCATTTTAGTACACACTTAGCATACAAGTTGCAACCTTAAGTGGACAAACCGAGCCCTCTGCTTTTTTCTATAAATAGCAAGAGAGAATAGGGAACGGGGAAAATGGCATTTTAATTTCAGAATTGATATCTCATTCTTGGTACCAATTATACACAATTTGAGAGAAAATTGAGAGAAAAAGAGAAGAACTAAAAAAACGCAGAAGAAGCAAACAGAAGAAAGAAGAAGCGAAAAAAAGGTTTCTCTTCTTCCTCCTTCACCTTCCCTTGTTCCTCCTTTCTCTCCCCACGATCTCCCCTTCCCCTTTGTTTTCTTCACATCTCGCACGTCCCTCGCCATTCTCGTCTCACAAGGCGCCTAGGACTCGCCCCCACGATCTCCCCTTCCTCTTTGTTTTCTTCACATCTCGCACGCCCTCGCTGTTTCGTTTCACAAGACGCTGCCAGGATCGGATCAAGGCGGCCGCTACAAGACTCCACCTCCAAGGAGGACGACGATCCTCCCTCAGATCCCAACCTCAGGGTTCCCTCCTCTTCTTCTCCTTCTCGACCACTCTCTCTCTCTCTCTCTTTCCCCTCCTTCACTCTCGCCTCTTCTTTTTCTTTTCCACAAGAATGGCCAGATCTTTTTCTTTCCTTTTGTTTTGTGTTGGTGTGTGTGTGTGTTTAGGTTTAATTCCCCCCCCCCTTATTTCATGTTCTGCTCCTTTTTATTTTATTTTTATTTTTTTTTCTTTTCACACCCTTGTTCCCTTTTTTTTATGCCCCCTCTCTAAAAAAAAAAATAATTGGTACCAAGAATGAGGTATCCGTCGCACTCCCTTTTGCTTTTCTTTATTTTATTTTTGCATCCCTGTTAATTGTTATAAACTTCCAGATTTTTAGTTGTTATGTTTTTTTTAAACTATTGATAAAACATTGGGCTTGGCCCACTTTTTTTCTTCCCCCATCTGCTTATCTTGTTTTTGATGTAGTTATTACTTGTTATTTTTGTTGTCTTGACTAATTTTAAATAATAAATATTAGTAGTGGTAACACTAAATCTACTTTTGGTTTAGCCACTACACGAATATTTTTTTAAAATCTCCAAAACTTAAAAATCGATGACTATTCCAAATCTTCTTTTGGTTTGGTCATCATCAAATCTTGATAAAAAAAAAATCTAATAATAATTAGTAGTGACAACACTAAATCCACTTTCGGTTTAGTCACTACGCAAACTTTTTTCGATCTAGAAAACCCTAAAATCAATGACCACTCTAAATCCTCTTTTGGTTTGGTCATTACACAAATCTTAAATAAAAAAAATCTTAAAATATTAGTAATGATTACGCCAAATCCACTTTTGGTTTGGTCACTACGCAAACCATAAAAATTAAAAAATTTATTAAAATCAATCAACACACAATCATTTTCTACCCAAGAACTACGTAGCCTTTGATTTCTCCACTGCACCCGGAGATACGTAGGAGCAGGAGCCCACTCCTGTCAAGCGCAAAAATAAACGACTTTTATTAAGTCCTCTTTTTTTTTTATCTTGGTTAATTTTTTTTTTTAAAATAAAAGGGAAATAAATATTTTTTTAGAAGTTAATAAGATTTGCACAATTAATTAGAGGTAACCTTTTTCGAAAGGATGTTGTAGGGTGCTAATACCTTCCCTACACATAATCGACTCCCGAACCCAAATCAGGTCTTAAGGACCACTTTTCTTCAAAAAAGGTTTTTCCAATATTTTTCCTTCGAAAATAAATTATTGGTGGCGGCTCCATTAAACTCGAATAAAATCCCTCCGGATTTTTCGGTCGCTACACTTAGTAATTCCTGTGCCTTAATGTAATTTGTCGTACTTTCAATTATGTTGAGGTGCGGGTGTTACAGGAAGCCACAGGTTTAGGGTTTCCTAAACCTTGGAATTACTCAACTTAATCCCTAATAGGTTCTATCTAGCCATATGCCATGACACCTATTCAAATCATGCAAGTTTTGAAACTTTTTCAAACAGTTTTGAAACTTTTCCAAACACTACACACTTAGAAAAATGCCTAACGCAAAATTTACCAATTGAAATAGTATTTTACCACTTAGAATAGTATTTTCTCAACTTTGAACCACTTTTCAAAGCACTAAAACATGTCACAAAAATTTGGAAACAATTTCATTATTGTTTTGAAACAATTATCAAGACATAACACAATTCTTTTTCCAAAAATTAAACCTCTATGGAAGATTTTGCTAAATCAAATTACTAACCACTTTTTACAACATATTTTAGCACAAAAACAAGTCAATATCACTTTCTAAAAATTATCAAAGGCCACGGTTTTGGAAGTTCAAAAATAACTTCAAGGTTTTAAACCTTTAACTCCTAAATCTTGCAAACTTTGTTTAATCAAACTTCTTACCATAAGACAACTTCTTTACCACTTTAATATAATTAAAAACAAGTTAAAACTCCCTCAAAATTAATTCATAACTCACTATTTTGAAAGCCCCAAAACAGCCCCAAATTTATTTTATTTTAACCCATTTTCAAAGCTTTAAACATAGCAATCTTTATAGATCTAACGCCTTAACCAAAATCTAACTTTTTTACACACTTTAACACACTTGAAAACAAATTAGAACATGCACAAATTCATCCCTCTAAGCAACGGTTTTCAGCCCTTAAAAATCAATCCATTCAATTTCTCAAAACTTTGTTAAACATGCATATATGACTAGTTTCACACTTACCACTAAACCCACCAAAGAACTAACTCCAAATCAACAAAATCAACCCTAAACAATTCCTTAAACAGCCCCTGATTTCGGTCAGCCGCAAAACTTAGGGTTTCTCAATTTTAAAAACTCTAAACATGCTTAATCATGGAAGGAATTAAAGGATCAAGGGACTAATCTCACTAATCTAGTAAAATCCAACACTTTCTAAGCAAAACAAGTCTAAAATCATTGAGATCTCATCCATGGCAGCCATGAGAAGAGGAAAGTGAGTTAGAACACTTACTAACAAGATTGATGATGGTTGATCAAGGATTAAGAACAAGGATTGAAGGTTGCAAGCTTAAACACCAATTTCCTTCAAGAATCAACACTAAAATCATGAGGAACAAAACTAATACCATGAAAACCCAACCATGGAAGCCATGAAGAAAAGGAAAATAAGCTTACCACAATGATGGAGATGATTGAACAAGAAGGAAGGAGAAAGGATTAGGATTTACTTCCAAAATCACAAGATTAAGCACCTAAATCAACTTTCTCTTTCTAGAATTTTTTTTTCTCAAGCTTTCATCAATGGAGGAAATGAGAAGGCTGAAACCCATATGGAGAGAGCAGCCACAAAAATTAGGAGGACAAGGATGGAATGAATTTGTTCATTTAGTTAGGAATTAACCAAACTAGTTACAAACTAACTAAACTAATTTCCTACCATTTACAACTTAGCTAATCCTAATCTAACACATGGGAAGGAAGCTTCTAAAGCTTGGATTCAGCCCCCCTAGCTGTTGGATGCATCTCTCCTCAGCCCAAAATATCTAGATATTTTGTTTCGTCGTGTTCTCGCTCAATCGGGTGCGCGACGTTACGCGTATATTAGGTTTTAATACCAAAAATTCAAAAAATAATTCTAATAAACAAGTCCACACCCAAAAATTACTATTTAGCCAAAATATTCCTCACGACATGAGAAAAGCACCCATGTATCTCGTTTTCTCAAAATACGAACCGAAACGTTGCAATTAGGCAGTTTTTGGACATAGCAAATGCACTAAATATTTTCTGATACCCAAAAATTTCAAAAAATTCCAATAAATTCTAAATATTGTAAAATGCTAAGATCTCAAATTTTATAAAATTTGGATCGCGTTTGGGAAGGTTTCAGTTAGAAACTCACTCAATAGCCTAGTTACGGTAGAATTCAATAGAATTCTCGCAACGCAATAAAAACTGTAAATTAGTGAGGATCACTAATTTCAATTTCTCTTGTCATCTAGATATTATTCAAATAATAAAATTATCAAGAATTTTTTTTTTTAAATAAAAGTCATATTAGATATGACATAAAACAGACAATTTAACAAATAACTAAACATCGAAAATCTAAACTGTGACTTAAAAATATCTATTAAATCCTAAAAATTATTTCTCTTTCAATAAAATATTTTTATTTAATCAAACAAAAATTTTTCACATTTTTCAAGATTAATTCATATTAAAAACAGTATACGTCTACACTGTCTCTTAATCTGAATTAATTACTAAAACAGTAAATTGTTTACAATAATCTTTGTAGTTCTTCGTATATTTAACAAACCATTGAAGTGATCAATCTCTTTGATTTATTTTTAAGTAATCGGAAACTGTAAAATAATTTTCATAAAAATTGGGATGTTACAAACGGAATAAGTGATATTCTTTACTCGCGAAAAGTCTTTTGAAAACCCATTGTCATATTTTGAAACAAAGTTACTTGTATTTCCATGCTTTTTCCTTATTAAACGTTTTCGAGGTAAAGGGTGTCACGGCACACTATAGTCACAGCTCCTTCTCCTAAATTCCTAAGCTGCCCCAAGTCATACCCTTCTATGCCAATTTTGTCTCAGGTAAAGCCACCAAATCTATACTCCTGTTCTCCAGCTCCTGCCCAGAGCGGCTATTCTTCTCTCATCCAGAAGTGATCGAATGTGCTACTCATCTCCATAATAGTGTGACCAACTAAGGAGTTAATCATGGCATCCTCACTAATCCTTCCTGTTCAATGATCCGTATCCTTAGAATCCGGCTCAACCTTGTCCACATCTCTTAATTGTAGAACCTTACCCTTCCTGTGAGCCACAGATCCCTGAAAATCAACAACACATGAAATTCATAAGATATAATAAAACATATAATATTACAAATATCTTATGAACAAGAAATAATTAATTATCTTTACACCACATATATAGATAACTTGCATGACAGGCACTTTACCCATATCTAAGCATAGTCAATATCTGATGTGGATTCGACTAGAAACAATAATGAAAGTATTTAAACATAATCGTATACTTAAGCGTTAACGGATATGTGAAAATAGGAATAAATTAAAGTTCAAAAATAAGATCGCATGCAACTGGTGATTGCTATACATACAGAAGGTCCATCCATAGGGCCCACTATCTATACGAGTGTTGTGTGTGTGGTGACAAATCGACAAGTAATACTCATCTATGACTCACTAGCTATAAAATGTACAAATGGTACTGACCAAGAAAAATTCGGGGCACTATACTAGATTACTCTCTGATCTAATTAAGTATCCTCTAGTATAAAGTACACCGTCAGCTGCTATATCACCAACAAGTACATACAACATAAAGAGAGAAAAGAAAGAAAGATAGGGAGATAAGAAACACAATTTTCATAACAAGAGTGGAAATGTAGATGTAGAATATTAGTGTAAATAACGCACACTTAAACAGACAAATCATCCATCTCCAAAAATTATTGATACTAGGATCATCACCTATTCTACTAATGCCAGTCCTACTAAATCCTACTCTCACACTCATGCACCTAAATTTGATAAGAGTGGCTGGGCTGGAGGTTTCACTACACCAGATTCCGGATGTAATATCACAAATTTGATAATTACTACTATATAATGCGCTATGTAAAAAACACAGAGATTAGAGATAACACATCTTCAAGAAAACGCTATTTATTTATTCGCTAGTGTTTTTCCAAGGATGTGTTATATTAAATATATAGAAAATTTTAAGTTTATTTTAGAATCAAATTAAATGAATATATAGTGCATTATTGGAGATGTACTATCTATTTTGTCCAAATAAATAGAGTTTTTTCATATTATGCAATATCTAAAGTAGGATTCTAATTTAACAAAAAAATTTGCAAATTAAAATAAGACCTTCCCTCCAAGAATATCAATGTTTGTTGTTCACTTCCCTCCAAGCACTTCACTTCCCTGTACGTTTTATGTTCGTCTCCAAGCTTGTTACTCCATTTCCCATAGTGCCTTTTTTATGCTCACTGCTCCAATCTCAGTATGTGCTGGTTTTTATTCTTTTTCTATGATGTTTCCTAATTGCCAATTTCTCCTGTTTATTGGTTTTCCTTTAGACATGAGCAACTGAGCTCTCTTCTAGGGTCTAGATGATTTTGTATCCTGAATCTTTTCTAATGGTTTAATTTCTATTTTATGTTCCTTGTGCATAATCAGATTGAATTATTATTCTGATTGAATTATTATGTTGTTAGAATTACATGATTAGGATTGATCACCCTTTGAATGCCTTTAATCAATTAATTATCAGTAATAAACTTAGGTTAATTGGTGTGTCTGCATAATAATTTAGACTTGTAATTAGGCACAACCAGTGATTAAGCACTTTTCTTCCGATTATTCCAAACTCCTTTAAACTTAATGCTTTTCTCGGGTTAAATCGAAGATAGACAAAACTGGGTATGCTCTCACAGGGAAAAGACTATTAATTCTTTGATCAATTGGATTAGTTAAATCTAGTCGGGGGGCGGTAATCAAAGAATTAAAAGGAACGAAATAGAATTAAATCTACGAAAAGAGGAAGGGGGCTTTTGAAATCTAGACTCTACGCTCCTTTAATCTGTTATCTGATTTGCCTGCTCTCATTTTTATTGTAATTGCAAACAACCTCAATTCCGATTAGCCTAGATAGTAACGAATTCTGAGTACGATCGGTACTCGCCATTATTCCCTGTGGGTTCGACACTGGGGACTTAATTTTCGTACTTCTTTTATTACTATTGCGACTAGGTGCACTTGCCTGCGGAGAAATATAGACGCTCAATAATTTTGAGTATAACATTGACAATCTTAGCTGAATAATTTATCTTGTTATGCCTAACCAAGTGTATTCAATTGTACAAAAAGTTGTTTTGACAAGAATCACTTGAAGTATGATATGAGTCTGATTGAAGATCAAGCGCATTTGGTTAAAGTGGAAGAAATATCAAAGAACATCTTATCAACATGCATCTGATCTCACTCAGAAGAAACACAACGTGCGTCTATCTATAACATAATTACTTCGTCACGCGTATCTTCAAAGAACGAGTATATGCGTCTGCTTGAAGACAAGCTCAATAGAGTTACAGTGTCTGTTGTTAGTGTACGAAGGAACATTCTAATTATTCTCTATGCACCCAATACGATGAAGAGTGATGGAGAAAGTAACAAAAGGAAAAATTCAAATCTTTAACTACCTCGTCACAAAGAAAGGATACTTTTGGAAGAAAGCATAAGTCACAAAAATTGCACAGTACAACTACCAGAGAAATCATCAAGAAGTACGATGTCACCTCAATAAGGAAAAAATCAACATGAACTTTACTTTTTGAAATCGATGATGATGAAAGCCTAAGAGTCTCAACGGGATTTTGCCCTCTGTAAATGACTGTAATCTCTCGCTGACTATATGTACTCAACAAGAGTGAAGGCAAAACAAGAAGCATTCATCTATCAAAGCTAAAACATTGCAGAAATATCTATTCAAGCTTAAACATCCTTATTCTCTTTGGTTGAGAGTTACTTCTATCACTTGAGCTGAAATTTCCTATTCTCTTGTATCAAGAGTTAAAAACTCACTCCTTTGTAAAAACTCTTTGTTTGTTTGTTGTAAACCTAGGTTAGGCAGATTCCTTAAAGATACAAGCTTGTGTCTGTTTAAGAAGTTGAACTATAGCTAGGTTGGCAGTAGATACATCCAAGTTTGTAATCAAGGTCAACTATAGAGAAAAACCTTCAAGGTTTAAGGGACTAGACGTAGCTATCAAGGTTGATAGTGAACTAGTATAAATTGCTTTATGTGATTCTCTCTTCCCTTTACTATCTTTAATAAGTCTCTTTTCAAAAGAACTTTTCATTCTTGACTTGAACTATTCCATAAACATTGTTCTCAATCATTTCAAACAAGCTTAGCATGTCTGACTTATTGAGTGTCTACTCACTATCAAAACTTCTTTCATAAGAATTATAAGAAAGTTTTATTGAAAAACTAGTGTTTTACTTCTCTTCTTGTGTGTTATTCTTCATATTTCATCTTCTGCTCAGATAGAGTCTTTTTCTTCTAGGTTCTTATTGGATGAAATTAAGGAGGTGGCATCTTTTAGTGATGGGAATAAGAACCCTAGGCCGAATGGCTTTAATTTTACATTCATAAAATCTTTTTGGCTGATTATGAAAGAGGAAGTGGGGGTTCTGTTTGATGAGTTCTACACTACTTCAAAGCTCCACATGTGTTTCTCCTCTTACTTCCCCACTCTGGTTTATAAAGTTGATAGTTCGCTAAGTTTGGGGGATTACAGGCACATCTCCCTATTGTGATGCTTGCATAAAGTGCTGGCGAAGCTGCTTACTCCAAGATGTCTAAGGTAATGGACTCCATTATGTGCTCTAACCAATCCATACTTATTCGGGGGAGTCAATTAGTGGAAGGAGTGGCGGTGGTGAATGAAGTGGTGGACTATGCCAAGAAAAAGGGAAAAAGTGTTTGATTTTCAAGGTAGACTTTGAGAAGGCCTATGATTCCATGGGTTGGGGGTTGACTATATGTTGGGAAGGTTTAGTTTTAATGAGAAGTTACAGGCATTGATGCAGGCATGTGTATTCTTAGGAAACCTCTCAGTCCTTTTAAATGGTTAGGAGGTGAATATCCTAAGAGGGCACAAACAAGGGGACCCTCTCGCTTTTTTCTTGCTCCGTTTGGTGCCAAAGGGGTTGGGAGGTCTCATGAGACAAGCGATGGCACAAGGAAAGTTCAAAGGGTTTAGATTGGGGCAGTCCAATGTAGTTATCTTCCATCTTTAGTATACTGATGATACTATATACATAGGGGAGGCTAGTGTTCAAAATCTATGGTATATAAAGCAGATTCTACGGTCATTTGAGATGGTCACCAGGCTAAAGATAAACTTTCGTAAGAGCAGTCTTACGATAGTGAATGTACCAAAGCCCTTTCTCACTATGGATTCAAGGTTCCTCAATTTTAATGTAGGGGCAGTGCTCTTTAAATATCATGGTCTCCCGGTTGTTGCTAGCCATCGGAGGTTGACTACTTGGTAGCCTATGCTTGATGTCTTGTGCTGTAGGATCGGATCTTGGTGAAATAGGTGTGCCGGTCTTGGTGGGAGGATTGTCATCATTAATTCGGTTTTGAGTAGCATCCCTATCTTTTATCTTTTTTACCCTAGTATGCCTGTTAAGGTGGGAAGGGATGTGGTTAAAATACAAAGGGAATTCCTTTGGGGAATGTCTAGGGGTGAGAGTAAGATCCCTTGAGTGAAGTGGTCTGAGGTGTTTAATACTAAATGCGAAGAGGGTCTAGGGGTCAAGGATCTCAGGCTAATGAACCATTGTTTTTTAAGCAAGTGGAGGTGGCGTCTCCTTCTTGGGGAGCAAGGGGTTTGAAGGGAGGTCTTGATGGTGAAGTATGGGGATTGGGTAGTGAATAAAAGATCTTAGGGGGCTTACAGATTCCCTCATTGGCGTCTGTTAGGTGGGAGCTTACTGTAGTACGGAGGCTTTGCTTTGGGGATATCAGTTATGTAGAAGTAGTGGAGGAGTTACACACCTTCCAATGTAATTGTTTTCACTTAGTAACTCCTTTGGAATAGGATTGCCACTAGGGTAAATCTATTATGTAGGGGTGTGACTGATGACTCAGGTGATACCTCTTGTATACTACGTGAGAACGCTAGGGAGTTTGAATCACATTTGTTTGTTCATTGTGGCTTATCTATATCTATTTGGTATGTTGTATTTAGGTGGCTAGGTCACGTCCAGATCATGCCTCCTGATTTGTCATATTTGTTTACTATTTTGTCTTCATTCTACTCTTCTAAAAGGGTAAAGAAGACGGTGATTTTGATCTATCATGCTGTGTTGTGAGAAATTTGGGGCCTCTAGAATGGTGTATATTTTCAGGTAAGGAACCTAATGTGTCGGCAGTAGTAGGCATATTAAGTCTTCTTTTTTTGTTTTTGCAGAAGCAAAAAGGGAATTTTTTTAAAATAAGAGTGTGCATGCTTAAGGTAAGCCCAACACCAACCAACATTTGTTACAACATCCATCCAACAGTTTAGCAAAATATGCACATATTCAATGATTACAATTACAACCATTCTAAATCAGCAAAATTATAGATTAAGCATAGGACATTTGGCATGAGTTTCGAGTACTCCTCCCTATGGTAACGACAAATCCAAAGTTTAAAAATGTGATGATCCAAAACAGAAAGCATATGGCACAAACATGTTACTGCACACTGTCATGCTCCCTGTAGCATTCCCCTGATCCTGCGCACCTGCTCTAATGCCCCCAAGCTCTATTCCATTTGATCCACTTATCACTTTAACAAAAGCTTGAATGCATGATGCTAATTCCAATACTTACAGCAGGATTCATAAACCACTGTGTTATTGAATAATTAAAGCCTTTGTCTCTTGTCTTCAACTAACTACAAGAATATATTTTGGCCTTCTCCACCATCTCCTCTACTACTACCAGTTTTGAATTGAAAATCACTTTGTTACGAGCTTTCCAAATGGACCAAATAATAAGGACATGAAGATTCAAGATTTGGTACTAGGACTAATAACAAGAGGGAGAGCAAAAAAGACTAAGGAGCAATTAAAGAATCAAATGGCTTATTTACTTGATGATAGCAAGAGTTCTAAGATTGTTCCTTGTCTTATAAATCTTTTAGTAATTGAGATTGTTTAGATTTCCTTTAATTGTAATAAACTAAACTTTAAGTTTGTAACTAGACGACTAGACCGTGACTTAGGTTTAAATGTGTAGGCATGTATTAAACTCTTTGGGCCATGTTTTGGTCTTGTATTTGGGATTTGATTTGCTTGTGTAGCCATGGCCAGACATTGCCTATATAAGGCTTGGATTTTCATCATATAGGGACCTTTTGATCATTTATGTTATTGTGAGTTTAGAGTTTGATGCTCCTCTATGTGTTCTTTGTGAACCTTCAAGAATCTTATCAAGAATTTCAATGTCTTGTGGCAATTCAATGGAACTAATCTTTCATCCTTGAGTGTGGCGTTCATGCACTAATCTTCTTCTTCTTTCCTTTTCCATTTGTAAGTTTCTTCTCAATTTAGTGATGTTTTGTTATTAGGGTTCAAATATGATTTTTGAATTACACTTGGAAAAGATCCTTTAATCTCCATGGAATCCCTTGGATTTACATCAAGTGATATCATTGAGCCTTACCAAGTATAGTTGTGCTTGAATCATAATCTGAAAGGAAAAAAAATACAAATCGGCGCTGTCTTCTTTAATTTTTGCTAAGACTTTTTTTTTGGCTGATTTTGAGTTCCGTTTTTGTTAGTTTTTTTTCTTTCCTTTTCTTTGTTAATTACCTTGACAAATATGGAACATTAATTCTTTTGCTGGAATAGCCATGGCTTTATGAATATCGCACGAAACGTGAATATTTGGTTGCTCCAGTAGCATTCTGTCTTGGAACCATTTGAGCGTGTAATTTGTGCTTCCAATTTTGTGTTGTTCGGTTGATTACAAGTATTTCAATATGTGTGGGAAGGTGTATTTTGATGATTATTAGCTGCTTTGTGGTCCAAAATTAGTGAAATTGGTGTGCAGCTTTGCTGGGAAAAAAAATTATTGCACACATCTTTTTCACATTGAGGTATTTGATCTTCCATTTCATTTGCAAAATTGATTTTGATGTTATTTCTTCGATACTTACTCGAATCTGGATTTTCAAAAGCTGAAATTGATTAGAAAAATGAGAGGAACTCAAATGTGTAGCGAAGATTATTAAAAAAAATACTGTGAAAAAAAAAGTGATTCTACATAAAAGCACTTATAGAAAAAGTCATTTTACACAAAAAAAAATCCAAAATTATTGAGTATGATATATTAATCATTTTTGCATCATTGTTAATCTATTTGGTTGTGTTTTCTCGTTTGTCCCTCAAATTCCTTGGTTTTGTCATAGAGTTTCATTTGTGTCTTTTTGGCCTCTTGAATGATATGTTCGTTGGTGTTTTAACATTGCATTGAAATTTACCACAAGCTTGACAATTGATCATTGTTAGTTGCACTTAGAACCCTTAAGGGCAGCACCAAGGAAGTGGTAAAAGGCAAGTGTGAACATTAGAGAAAAAGCCTAAATTTGTGTGAAACACGAGTGACACTTTCTTTGAGTGAAACACTTGGCGACTGGCGATGTCCTTTTCATTTTTTTTTTGGGTGTATTTGTGATCTTGGAATTCAGATATGGTTGACTCTCCATCTACTTCCCCAAGGATGGCTTCCCTTATTCGTCATATGACTAGAATTTTGAATGCTTAAACCAATATATTCAATGCTTAAGTTAATGAATTGAGGGAGGATTTTTTGCATCAAAGGGATGCTAGGTCCGAACATGGGAGACATTCTAATGTTGGTGAGTCCAATGATGAATCCGAAAAGGATAGGAGGTATGAAAATCATAGGCATAAGAGAAGGCATAGGGGACATGGAAGGCACCATAGGGATCATAGTGATGATGGAAGAAGGCATAGAAGGTATACTGATAAGTATGAAAGTGGCAAAATAAAATTTTTATCATTTTATGGGAAAAGTGATCCGGATACTTATTTAGATTGGGAACTTAAGATGGACTAATTATTTGAGGTTCATGATATTCATGATGATAGGAGGGTGAAATTAGCTTATTTGGAGTTTAAAGATTATGCTTTACTTTGGTGGGACCAAAATGTAAAGCATTGGAGAAGGTGTGGTGCTAGAGAAGTGGATGATTGGGAAGATTTGAAAAGCATTTTGAGAAAAAGATATGTTCACTCTCATTACCCTAGGGAATTACACCAAAAGCTCCAAAAGTTAAAGCAAGGGTCCAAAAGTGTTGAAGATTATTATAAAGACTTTGAAACTTTGAGGATTAGATCCAATACAAGGGAGGATGAAGACGCTACAATACCTAGGTTCCTCAATGGCCTAAGCTATGAAATAAGGGATGTGGTGGAACTCCAACATTTTGTAGATATTGAGGAGCTTGTCCATCAAGCTTCTAAAGTGAAGCAACAAATTAAAAAAAAAGGCAACTACAAGAAATTTTCCTCAAGCAAGGATAAAAATACTTCACATTGGAAGGACAAGCACAAAAGGGAGGGCTTAAAGTCTTCCAAGGCCACCACTTCAAAGGAGGGAGGTAAGTCTTCTAACCCTTCTAAATCTACTTCTTCTGGTTCTTCATCCATCAAATGCTTTAAATGCTTAGGAAGAGGTCACATAGCATCAAATTGCCTTAATAAAAAAACCATGATTGCAAGAGGCAAAGATGTTTATGAAACTGCTTCCTCCTCATATTCTTCCCCTTCACAAACCTCTTCAAATTCTTCTTTAAGTGAGCAAGAGAGTGATTGTGAATTGGCTCCCCTTAAAGGAGATCTTCTCAGGGTAAGAAGACTCCTAGTAGTCAAAGTGAAGGAGCACGATGATTTTCAAAGAGAAAATATTTTCCATACAAGATGTTTAATTAATGAAAATATTTGCTCTTTAATCATTGATGGAGGTAGTTGTACAAATGTGGCTAGCTCTAGATTAGTCAATAAACTTGATATGCAAACAACTCTCCATCCTAAGCGATACAAATTCCAATGGCTTAATGAAAAAGAAGAACTCTTGGTTGACAAACAAGTATTGGTTTCTTTTAGCGTAGGTAAATATCATGAAGAAGTTTTATGTGATGTTGTACCTATGGAGGCGGGCCACCTATTGTTGGGTAGGCCATGGCAATTTGATCGTATGGTCATACATGATGGTAGAACCAATACCTTCACTTTTATGCATAAAAAGCATAAAATGACTCTTTTGCCTCTTAGTCCCAAAGAAGTTTGTCATGATCAACTTGCTTTGAAACAAAAAAGGATCAAGAGCAAAAGGAGGAAAAGGGGAAACCTATCTTGAATGTCCATAAAATCAAGTAAAAAGGGTTCAATTCCTAAGGTTGAAAGTTTGTTCATTAGAAAGCATGTGGTTAGGAAAACATTGTTGGCTAGACAACCTATGTATTTTCTTTATTACAACGATTTGTGTTTGTCTATTTCACATGATGCTTTGCCTAGTTCTTTGGATTGTCTTTTGAAAGAGTTTGAAGATGTGTTCCCTAAGGATTTACCTTATGGCTTACCACCTTTAAGAGGCATTGAACATCAAATTGATTTCATGGCTAGTGACTCTTTACCTAATAGGCCGCCATATAGGACTAATCCAGAACAAACTAAAGAGATTGAAAGACAAGTCCAAAAGCTCTTGTCAAATGGTTAGGTAAGAGAAAGTTTAAGCCTTGTGCCATGCCGGTTATCTTAGTACCAAAGAAAGATGGTACTTGGCGCATGTGCACCGATTGTCATGCCATTAATAATATCACAATTAAATATAGGCACCCAATACCTAGGCTTGATGATATGTTTGATGAGTTGCATGGGGCTAGTGTCTTCTCTAAAATTGATTTAAAGAGTGGCAATAATCAAATAAGAAATAGAGAAGGAGATGAGTGGAAAACTGCTTTTAAGACCAAATGTGATCTTTATGAGTGGTTAGTCATGCCATTTGGCTTGAACAATGCCCCTAGCATTTTCATTGAGACACTTTATTGGAAAATTTGTTGTGGTGTATTTTGATGACATCCTTATTTATAGTTTGAATATGCATGATCACATTGAGCATTTGAGGAGTGTCTTCGATGTTTTAAGAAGTGAAAAGTTGTATGGAAACTTGGAAAAATGTCAAAGTGAGGTTATGTTTTTGGGCTTTGTAGTGAGTGCACAAGGTGTTAAGGTGGATGAGGAAAAGATTAAGGCCATCAAAGATTGGCCTACACCTAAGTGCATGAGTGAGGTAAGGAGCTTTCATGGTCCAGCTAGTTCTTATAAGCGCTTTGTGTCTAATTTTAGCACCGCTCCATTAATTGAAATTGTAAAAAAAGATGTTGCATTTCATTGGGGAAAAGAGCAAGAAGAGGCCTTCAATGCTCTTAAACATAAATTGATGAATGCACCCATTTTGGCTTTGCCAAATTTTGCCAAAACATTTGAGATTGAGTGTGATGCATCCAATGTTGGTATAGGGGCTGTCCTATTGCAAGAAGGCCACCCTATTGCTTATGTTAGTGAAAATTGGGTGAAGCTAGTTTAAACTACTCTACTTATGACAAAGAGTTGTATGCATTAGTTAGGTCATTACACTCTTGGCAACACTATTTGCTCCCTAAAGAATTGGTGATCCAAAGTGATCATGAATCTTTGAAGTACTTAAAAGGCCAAGGAAAACTCAATAAAAGGCATGCTAAGTGGGTTGAGTTTTTGAAACAATTCCCTTATGTCATCAAACATAAAAAGGGGAAAGCAATTGCAGTGGCAGATGCCCTATCAAGAAGGTATTCTCGAATCACTACTCTTCAAACTAGGCTTTTAGGTTTTGACCATGTGAAAGAATTTTATGCCTTCGATGATGACTTTGCCTCTCTTTTTCATTCTTGTGAACTTATGTCTCATGACCCATTTTATAGGCATGATGGGTATTTGTGTAAAGGAACTCAATTGTGCATTCCTAAGTGTTCATTGTATCCCAATTTCTGACAATAATTTTTAGTCACGCGGTATATTAAATTCTCGATAAATTAATTTAAGTGATACTCGGACTTTTTTTATTAGAACACCTAGCATGGTAAGTAGTTATGATTAGGATGAATTTTCTTATTACTTCTTAAAACTACAGAAATACCCTCAATTTATGAAATTCCATTTTTGTCCTTAATAATTTTAGATAATCACCAAAATGCCCTAGAAATTTCTAGAATATTTGAAATTACTATTTTACTCTTGCTAATCTTTTGAAATCACTAAAATGCCATTAAATTATGAAATGACTATTTTACCCTTTTCTACAAAAATTCTATTTGTATCCTAAACTTTGTTAATTTACTTAGTTAAGTGATTATGTGATAAGTATATAAAATTAGTGGTAAGAATGATGAGTCATGGTCTTGGATAAAGATTGACCAAAGATATTTTCTTATGGATAAGCATGAATTAGGTGAAAGGATAAGATTGAACTAATTATGTGGTTAGCAATAATCCAAGTAGCACCATAGTTATTAGGCAAATGTCTTAAAGATAAGGATGGATTAATATGTGGCTTGTAGTAAATTAAGATAAGGATGGACTCTTAATTCCATAGGAACTTGACAAGTGTCCTTAAGGATAAGTATGCCTAGGTGTCTTTGGATATGAATATTACTAATGGATAAGAATGCTACTAATGGATAAGGATCCTTATGTGTATGGATAAGAAAGAGAAGAAGATGTGGTTAGCATTAATGCTTAGGTGTCCTAATGGATAGGATTGGTGACTAGGTAATGACTAGAATTAGGATAAGCTTGGACCTACTTGTGGCTAGAAAATGATCAAGATAAGAATGGTAAGTCATAAAGGGATAAGTATGAATTTTGTGTGGCTAGTATTGATCCAAGTTGCACCACAAAATGATGACAAGTGTCTTTGTAGATAAGCATGTATGGTTGGCAAGTAGCATGTGCCCTTGAATTTGCTTATAAATAGAAGGCAACACCTTGAGTAACTCATAAGTTCCATTTGTGAGAGTCTTAGAGAGAGAAGCTCTAGAGTTCTAGAGAGAGAAGTGAGAGAAAAGTTAGAAATTCCTTTACTCCTTCTTGTGTGAAAACCATGAGATACCCTTTCTTGGTGACCATCTTTAGCTTGTTTTTCTTCTCCTTCTCGAGCTAGAGATCTTGTGTTTAAGAGTATGAAAATGCTTGAGTGAGAAATCAAGAGAGTTTGTGGGAAGTTTTCCTTTCCTTGCTATTGCCGTGACCCATAGAGCTTTTTGGGGGATCGTGCTCATGAGTTCGTGGTTGTGGTTCGATATCAGCTAGTCGTTCCAAGTACTCTGAATTCTAGGTGGGAGAAAGAATATACTTCCATTGGGTTATGTGTAGTAGAAATGATTGTTTGGCATGTGTAGGGTGACCTAAGCCCTACTAAGGGTTAATGTTAGTAGCACCTAATGATAGGAGCTACGGTGTACCACATCTAAGGATAGGCGTGGTAGACCCATCAACCAACTTATGATTTATTATTATTAAATATGATTGCCTGATAAATATGCTTATTTGTAAGTTATGTTGTACATGACATATGAGGGTGGTAACATGCCTAGGATTGCTTTATGACATGCCTATTGAATGTATGATGTTGTGATATCTGTGTTAACATATGAAATTGAATACTTATAAGAAACTGTGTAAAATGTTGTACCACTTAAGTATGATATATTGCATAACATGATATGAGTTTGGGTATGTGAGCATAACATGATGTGAGGCATATGGTTATGAGGTGTTGGATGCATAAGCATGATATTGCATTAGTAACCACTTCATTCTTGACGGGAATGTGATGTGGAGAGAATCTTTAACGGGAATGGGGGATATCTCGCCCAGCTGGTAAGATCCACTCTGTTCCTTATCGAAAAAAGGGGAAATGGACGTCCATATCGGGAAAAGGGGAGGAGGATTCCTATTGGGAAAGTGGAATACCTCGGGAACTAGGCTAGTGTCGCCCCGTCTCTATCGGAAAAGGGAGGCGGGAGTCCCTATCGGGAAAGGGGGACGGCAACCTAATTGAAAGGGGTTTGCCAATATGTATTCCTATCAGAAATGGGGAGTACATCGAGAATAGTAAAGAAAAGATGCACAACTCGTTGAGAGACATGGGGTAAGTGGAAGAGGGTAGCTAGATCCTAATTATTGTATTTGTGACTATCTGTGCATATTGTCTTACTTTCATTCTACTTATGCATTTCCTGCTTTTTAATGGATGTGTTATTCTTATCTCCTTGTGTTTCTATGCTTGTGTATATATATTATCTCTGTGTTAGACTGTCTTGAAGAAGATGCAGCAGCAGCCCCACCCAATGAAGCAGATACTGGTGATGTTGTTGATGAAGGAGCAGGCCCCGAAGATCCATGTTTGGGAGAGTTTTGAGTTATAGGCGAGCTGGATTCCGAAGTGGGAACTCTCAGCATCCACCTCGTTGATGGTTTTTTGTTTCTTTGGCCAGGAGTCTTCTTACTGATGTTTAGTCTGGTTTAGTGTATTTAGATGAGGCGCAGCATAGCCTCATAGGTTTATATTTTGAATAACTGTATTGTACTATTAACACTACGCTTGCTTTTGGCACTCTGATAATTTAGGCCATACTGATGAGGCCATCTTTTGGAGAAAACCTATTTACATATTTTATGGCACTAGTTACTTCACGGTGATGCGTCGTTGTCTTATTTGTGCATTCGGTTTTAATCCCTTTGTATTTTTATACACGTTAAATACGCGAGTTAGGTTAATTATGTAGAATAAAGCATGAATAGGACAACAGGATGTTACATTTGTGGTATCAGAGCAGTTCGGCCCTAACCGGACTGTGAGGTCATTTAGGATGTTAATTCTGGCCGAGTCTAGTCGTATTCTCACCGAATATGACTATCTTTAGAAGTTGGGTAGAGTGTCCGTGTTATCTTTATTTCCTTAAATAAAGGTAACCAGTTATCAATTCATAAGATATATGGCATATATTTCTATGATTCTTTATATTTTATGAACCTCGAGCAAATGATTTCTTTCCTGGACTTCATGGCTTATCGCGGTAGACCAGTGCGTGAGAGAGTGAACGAAGTACAACATGGGAATGGTACGGGATGTGGTGGTGCAGGACAAGGAGGAGGAGCCGGTGCAGGTAGACATTAGGCTACAGGGAGAGTATTTACTGTGAGGGATGCTGAATCCTCTCAATTGCCGAATCTAATACAGGGTGTGTGCTTAGTCTCTGGTCAACTCTTATTTGTGTTGTTTGACTTTGGGGCTACCCATTCTTTTATTTCACTTGCATGTGTGGATCATTTGAAATTGTCTGTTTCCTCTTTACCTTGTAAACTGGTAGTTTCTACTCCTACTAGTGATCCTTTAACTACCGTTTCTGTTTGCCTTAAATGCCCAATCACAATAGAGAATAGGAATTTCTTGGTAGACCTTGTTTTTCTACCTATGCAAGACTTAGTTATTATCCTAGGAATGGGCTGGCTTGCCGCTAACCACATTTTACTAGATTGTTCCCGTAAGACCCTTACTTTTCCTGAATAACCCTGTATGGTATCTGCCAATGAAAGTCAATTTACCTCTAGTGGTAACTCTCAGAAGTATGTGATGTTATTTTCTATGGAAGCTAAAAACACTCCTAGCATTGACTCTTTGATGTAGTGCGAGAATTTCCAGAAGTGTTTCCAGATGGCATTCTAGAATTACCCCCAAAAAGAGAGATAGAAATTGCCATAGATCTTATCCCTTGTACTGGGCCAATATCCATAGCACTCTATAGAATGTCTCCAGCGGAATTAGTAGAGTTAAAGTCTCAACTGGATGACCAAACCAAGAAAGGATTTATTAGACCCAGTGTTTCACCATGGGGAGCGCCGATGCTATTTGTGAAGAAGAAGGATGGATCTGCAAGGATGTGTGTTGATTATAGGCAACTTAACCGGGTAACGATTAAGAATAAATACCATTTGCCTAGAATAGATGACTTGATGGATCAATTGAAGGGAGCGACAATATTTTCAAAAATTGATCTGAGATCTGGTTATCATCAGATTAGGGTCAAGAGAGAAGATATTCCTAAGACTGCCTTTAGATTTAGGTATGGATATTATGAGTACTTAGTTATGCAATTTGGTGTGACTAATGCTCCGGTAGTGTTCATGGATTACATGAATCAGATCTTTAGACCTTTCTTAGATAAATTTGTAGTCGTCTTCATTGATGACATATTAATTTATTTGAGTACCAAAGAAGAGCATGTGGATTATCTTAGAACCATACTTCGGATTTTGAAGGACAGACAGCTAAACTGTCAAAGTGTGAGTTTTGGCTTGAAGAAGTGTAATTTCTTGGGCATGTGATCAATAGGGATGGAATTGTTGTAGATCCCTCGAAGGTGGAAGCTGTCACTAAGTAGGAAAGACCTAAGACTGTGAGTGAGGTTAGGAGTTTCCTTGGATTAGCCGGATATTATATAAGATTCATAGAAGGATTCTCAAAGACAGCCTTACCAATGACCTAGTTGACGAGGAAAGAAAACCCTTTCGTGTGGTCTGACAAGTGTGAAGAGAGTTTTCAAGAATTGAAAAAGAGGTTGACCATATCACCTGTGTTAGTCTTACCTGATCCCTAAGGAGAATTTGAAGTGTACTGTGATGTATCTTACCACGGGTTGGGTTGTGTTCTAATGCACGGAAGGAGAGTTATAGCTTACGCATCAAGTCAACTAAGGATTCCTGAACAGAACTACCCTACCCATGATCTTGAGCACGCAACCATTGTTTTTGCATTGAAAATTTGGAGGCATTATCTTTACGAAGCTAAGTTCACGGTATTTAGTGATCATAAGAGCCTGACATACTTGTTTGACCAGAAGGAGCTAAATATGAGATAACGGCGGTGGATGGAGTTTATTAAGGATTATGAGTTTGAGTTGCAATATCATCCAGGAAAAGCTAATGTTGTAGCTGACGCTTTACATGTGTTAGCTTTGATGATAAAGGAGTTGGAGTTGGTACAGCAATTCAGAGACCTGAATTTGGGAGTCCAGCTGTATAAGAACAAGATGTGTTTAGGGCAGCTTGTAGTGACCAATGAATTTTTGCGAGAAGTGAAGGAGAAGAAAGGACTTGATGATCAGCTGGTTAAGATAAAGGAATTGATGAAGGATGGAGAGACTTCTGAGTTCAACATCAAGGCAGATGGAGTGATAAGGTTTGGAGACCGAGTTTGTGTGCCTCATGACACCGAACTTTGGAAAATGATTTTGGAAAAAGCCCATAGAAGTAAGCTCAGTTTTTATCCGGGCACCACTAAGATGTATCAAGACTTAAAGAAAATGTTTTGGTGGCCTGGTATGAAGAAGGACATAGCAAACTTTTTTTTTATCTTGTCTTGTATGTCAGAAAGCTAAGATTGAGCATAGAATACCGGCAGGATTATTGCAATCCTTGGATATTCTCGAATGGAAGTGGGACGGAATAGCAGTGGACTTTGTAGTAGGATTACCAAGAACACCTAAGAAGTTTGATGCAATATGGGTAATCATTGATCGATTGACCAAGAGTGCTCATTTCATTCCAATCAGAGAGAAGTATCCTTTGGAGAGGTTAGCTCAGATTTATATCAAGGAGGTTGTAAGGTTGCATGGTGTTCTTTCGAGCATCATCAGTGATAGAGACCCTAGATTCACCTCTAGGTTTTGGAATGAATTGCAACGAGCTTTAGGGACAAAGTTGAGATTAAGTTCAGCTTATCATTCCCAAATGGATGGTCAGTCAGAACGAACAATTCAAACCCTAGAAGATTTGTTGAGAGCTTGCGTGTTGGAGCAAGTGGGGAATTGGGATGAATTTTTACCTTTAGTGGAGTTCACCTATAACAACAGTTTTCACTCAAGTATAATTACAGCGCCTTTTGAGGCATTGTATGGAAAGAAGTGCAGAACCCCGTTGTGTTGGTTTGAAACCGGAGATACCCAAGTATTAGGATCAAAACTGGTACAACAAACCACAGAACAAGTGAGGAAGATCAGAGAAAAGATGAAGGCAGCGCAAGATAGGCAGAATAGTTATAGCGATAAAAGGAAAAGACCTTTAGAAATTCCAAGAAGGAGACCATGTTTTTCTAAGAGTAACACCTAGAACTGGAATTGGCAGAGCCATCAAATCTAGAAAACTGACCCCTAGGTTCATCGGACCTTTCCAAATTCTTCGTAGGATTGGCCCAGTAGCTTATCACATTGCCTTGCCACCTAATCTTTCCAGACTCCATGATGTTTTTCATGGTTCTCAACTTCGCAAATATTTTCCCGATCCATCACATGTACTTGAACCAGAGTCAATACAATTGAAAGAGAACTTAGAGTACGAAGCCTTACCAGTACAAATTTTGGATAGGAGGATGAAGGAAACTTCGTGGTAAAACTATTCCCCTAGTTAAGGTTCTGTGGGATGACAACACTGGTAATATGACTTGGGAGCGTGAGAGTGAGATTCGTCAACAGTAGCCACATTTATTTTCAGGTACGTAATTTCGGGGACGAAATATCTTTTAAGGGAGGTGGAAATATAATATCCCAATTTTTGAGAATAATTTTTAGTCACGCGGTATATTAAATTCTCGATAAATTAATTTATGTGACACTTGGAATTTTCTTATTAGAACACCTAGCATGGTAAGTAATTATGATTAGGATGAATTTTCTTATTACTTCCCTAAAATTACAGAAATACCCTTAGATGTAAAATTACCACTTTACCCTTACTACTTTTATGAAATTACCAAAATACCCTCTGTAACATCCCAAATTCCCTAAGCATAATTATTAGAAATCCTAAGTGAAGAAGGGGTTTAATCCCTAAGGATTAATTACAGTTCATAGCCTTAATTTAGTAGTTTAAAACCAATTTGGAACCAAAGGGGAAAATAGTAATTTTACCTAATGATTTAAGAATTATGGGACTTAGTAATTAGGAGTAGTTTAGTAATTAGGAGTAGTTTTAATTAATTAAAATTACTCAAGTTGTTGTTAGAAACCAAAGTTTAGATTAAGGTAGCTAATAAGGGTTTGTTAGTAAGATATTTTAACAAATCTTAGCTTAAGTCCCACCATACACCATGTTTCATTTAAACCCACCTAAGCACCCCTCCTTCACCCTAATACTCCCTCCATCGTGACCTGCAGTGAACAAGAAAGAAAGGAACAAAAACAGAAAAAAAGAGGAGAGGAAGAGAAAGAGAGAGAGACGAGCGATGGAGGAAGAACGAACGGGGAGCAGCCATGAGGGCTCCGGCATGCTCGACGGCGGGAGGAGGTGGCGCACCACCGCGCCACAAAGATCATAAGTACATGTTTTTAAGGTCCGAAATCCTAGAGAATCGCTTAGTGATATCTTAGAATTCCCTTAGAAATGTGATCTAGGTGTTCTAAACCCTTGAGAGTTAGATTTTGATAAATGATCTAGGACTTGAATCTTTGAGGAATAGGGTCTCAACCCTAGTTATGTAGTAGTCTCAAACTACGTGAATTGCTTATGAGTTCGTGTGATTAAATGGATGTATAAGCAACACATCTATTTTCGAAAATTAGAAATTTCTGGTGCATTATGTGGAAGGTGGTTAGATGATGCATAAGTTAGGCTTTTTCCTTATGCTTAGAATTTTGTAAACCTGATAAGTATGGTCAAGTGATATTTCTAAAGCTGGAAAATGCGAAGGTCACTTTGGACATATTGTATCTAGTGCTGTCCAGCACCTTGTTAATCCTTTTGGTTGTGACCACTTATTCCTATAGGAATTAGAATTGGTAAGTAAGGATTCTTAGCGGGGCGGTTTTGATCAGTTTTGGATGGGCATTCATAATCACTTAGGTTTCCAACGCCTGTTAATTAATCAGGTTTGTTGGGCCTAACCATTATGGATGGATCTTAAATTGATTGGGAACCTCAAAGCCTCCTAAAGAACCTATAGTGCTTTTGATTCGAAATACCCTAGTGTTTTCTAAAATCGAAAGGGATGGTGATGAACCAGACTTAGTAATACCTAAGTTGTAATTAGGGAACCTCGTAGGGAGTCAAAGCCCTAATTCGTTAGAAACACTTTAAGCCTTCTAGGCATAGTGACTTTGGTGGAATAACTAGCCTGATGAAGAGTGCTAGACCATAGTCTTTGGACTACAAGAGTATTAGTATAGCTAAATCGGCGGGAATTCAGAGAAATTAATGTCTACGCTAGATTCAATAGCCAGTGTATGAAGTGGCATTGTTGACCAATTACAAACTTTGTCTTGACTTAATAAGTATTTTATTGGGATTAAGACTTAGTTTGTAACCGGTTAGCTAAATCACAAATTCTCCGGATAGTTGACCTAGGGTGGCTATTAATTCTTTTTGAAATTTCAATGATTTAGAACGACCAAGGGACGACACTTACTCATTTGGAGCAGAGTAGGAATAGAGTTTGCAGCGGAAGCACGGAGAGTAAAACCTGCTTAAGGATAAGGGTAGAAGGTAAGGCGAATTTTGGGGACAAAATTCCTAAAAGGTGGGGAGTAATGTAACATCCCAAATTCCCTAAGCTTAATTATTAGAAATCCTAAGTGAAGAAGGGGTTTAATCCCTAAGGATTAATTACAGTTCATAGCCTTAATTTAGTAGTTTAAAACCAATTTGGAACCAAAGGGGAAAATAGTAATTTTACCTAATAATTTAAGAATTATGGGACTTAGTAATTAGGAGTAGTTTTAATTAATTAAAATTACTCAAGTTGTTGTTAGAAACCAAAGTTTAGATTATGGTAGCTAATAAGGGTTTGTTAGTAAGTTTTTTAACAAATCTTAGCTTAAGTCCCACCAAACACCATGTTTCATTTAAACCCACCTAAGCACCCCTCCTTCACCCTAATACTCCCTCCATCGTGACCTGCAGCGAACAAGAAAGAAAGGAACAAAAACAGAAAAAAAAGAGGAGAGGAAGAGAAAGAGAGAGAGACGAGCGATGGAGGAAGAACGAACGGGGAGGAGCCATGAGGGCTTCGGCATGCGCGACGGCGGGAGGAGGTGGCGCACCACCGCGCCACAGAGAGCAGAAGCAGGTCGCGGCCGAGAGAGAGGATGGCCGAACCGAGAGAGAGAAAGAAGAAGCAGAATCAGACGTGGCTGAGAGAGGGAAGGACGAGACTAAAGGAGGTAGAGAGACAGAGATGGAACTCGAAAATGGAAGTGGAGCAAGGATCCAAACATGATCTTAGAGTTGATTGAAGCTTCAAGAAATTGCTCTCATGGAATCTAGGCCTTGCGTGTGCTATTTTTAGAAGGAGAAGTAAGAACCAGTTTTAGATTCAAGAGATTGAAGCTTGAGAACCAATTTCAATGGAAGAGGGTTAGGGTTTTTAGATTCAAGAAATTGGGGATTTTCGTCCTACGGCTCCTAAGGAGCAACTGGTAACATAGACTTCCCCTAAAACCTCCCTTAGAGTGTGCTAGGATTGATTATTTAAGTTATTTAGTTCAATAATTAGTTTATTGATTATTCTGAAATGGTCTTGTATGGGGTTTGACTGAAATAGGGTTGGATTCTGTCCCCAACCCCCCTAAACCAATGTGTGATGTTTGTGGCCATTGTGAGTTCCATTGAGCTCCAATCGGATTATTCGAATTGTCGTCTTGTTTGTTATAAATGTATGAACTTAATCTTGAAGTGGCTCGACATTCGAGCTAGCCCTTGTGTTTGTGTTTTGGGCAATAAGTTACTTGAGCTTGAATTTGCATGCACTAGCATATATATATGTAAATATATAATCTTATGAGGTAATTGTTATTTTGATAAGAGTATTGACCTTCCTTTATACATGTTAAGTTTCCTTTTGATCTTGGCATCTTAATATGTCTTTGATTCTTACTAAGGCACATTTATATTATCCTGACATTCTTGTTGTAATGTTCTTGGATTTGTGATTGAAATTGTTTATGTGTGTGGATGTTTTCGTTTAAAACCGCAAACCCGTCATATGTGTACTTCGGTCACTTTTGTTGACGGGGACCCCTTGGTAGGACCACATATAGATCCTTGCTCATTTTGATCCCTGAGCTTTGCCATGTGGGTACATTCATTAATGCTTATGATAAGTGTTGCATTACTTGACTAATGATTTGTGATTGAAATTGTTTATGTGTGTGGATGTTTGCTTTTGAAATGCAAACCCGTCATATGTGTACTTCGCTCACTTTCGTTGACGAGGACCCTTTGGTAGGACCACAAATAGGTCCTTGCTGATTTTGATCCTTGCGCTTTGCCAAGTGGGTGCAGTCATTAATGTTTGTGTCATGTATTTGCATTGAGCTTGTTTCTCATTGATTGAAACTTATATATATTCGGAATGTTTGCACTTGAACTGCTACGCTAGTGATGTGTATTGCATTATTAATTAATGATCTTGATTGAATTGCTTGTGTGAAGTCCTGTGAGTGGCATACCCTTTCGTAAGGCCTTGTGGCTCCAATGTGAGTATGGCTTGGGATGTCACAATAAAAGGCATTGTTTGTGTGTGGAGTGTTTGTAATTCGCTTGCAACCCCTTCGTATGTGATTAGCTACCACTTGTGGCGTTGAGGGCCCCCTTGGTTTTATCCTTTTAAATAGGATTTTACTCATTTCGTGCTTGAGCTGGATCAAGTGGGGGACATTCATGTGATCTCTGTGATATATGTCTGCATCTGTGATATATGTCTGCATTTCCATGTTTGGGGATTGGTTATGTAGTATGATTAATTATACTTATGATTATGGGGAGGATTTTTCCATATGTCGCACACCACGTACAGCTGAAAACAATGGTAAACGTATTTTGATTCTAAGTCTATGTTATTGAGTTTTATAAACTCACCTTTGGGGCGTTGTTTTCAGGTACAGCGGATGTGAAGAGGTTCAGAGCATTGGAATGTGCTCGGTCATGCTTTTCTGCGAGACCCGAGTCACCGGATCACTAGTCATGTCCTAAGTCTTAGGTTGTGTCCTAGTATTATATGTGAATAATGTGTAATTATAATTGTTTTACCTTATTATTCTTTCAAAAAGAGTTGTAATAATTAAGTTAAGTTCCGCTTTCGAAAACTCTGATTTACTACTATCATTGTAGTACCTATTTTGGTATGTCGCTTGTGTGTCCAGGGTTCATTCTTTATATTTACCATGTATGCGAACATTTTTCCGAGACTGATTTCCTTAAATTCTGGTTTTATTCGTACGTAATTCCCTAATATGGGTTAGGGTGTTACACCCTCAATCTATGAAATTCTATTTTTATCCTTAATAATTTTAGATAATCACCAAAATGCCCTAGAAATTTCTAGAATATTTCAAATTACTATTTTAACCTTGTTAATATTTCGAAATCACTAAAATGAAATTAAATTATAAAATGACTATTTTACCCTTTTCGACAAAAATTCTATTTGTATCCTAAACTCTGTTAATTAACTTAGTTAAGTGATTATGTGATAAGTATATAAAATTAGTGGTAAGAATGATGAGTCATGGTTTTGGATAAAGATTGACCAAAGATATTTTCTTATGGATAAACATGAATTAGGTGGAAGGATAAGATTGAACTAATTATGTGGTTAGCAATAATCCAAGTAGTACCATAGTTATTGGACACATGTCTTAAAGATAAGGATGGATTAATATGTGGCTTGTAGTAAATTAAGATAAGGATGGACTCTTAATTCCATAGGAACTTGACAAGTGTCCTTAAGGATAAGTATGCCAAGGTGTCTTTGGATAAGAATGTTCCTAATGGATAAGAATACTACTAATGGATAAGGATGCTTAGGTGTATGGATAAGAAAGAGAAGAAGATGTGGTTAGCATTAATGCTTAGGTGTCCTAATGGATAGGAATGGTGACTAGGTAATGACTAGAATTAGGATAAGCTTGGACCTACTTGTGGCCAGAAAATGATCAAGATAAGAATGGTAAGTCATAAAGGGATAAGTATGAATTTTGTGAGGCTAGTATTGATCCAAGTTTTACCACAAAATGATGACAAGTGTCGTTGTAGATAAGCATGTATGGTTGGATGGATAAGGATAGATTAGTGTGGATAAGGATGGATGATGTGGAGATAAGAATGGATGGTGTGGATAGGATAGTAATGGATTAATGTGTGTGGTAGAATTAATGGAACCACAATATTTCAACAAGTGGCACCACAAGAAAATAGCATGTGCCATTTAATTTGCCTATAAATAGAAGGCAACACCTTGAGTAACTCATAAGTTCCATTTGTGAAGTCTTAGAGAGAGAAGCTCTAGAGTTCTAGAGAGAGAAGTGAGAGAAAAGTTAGAAATTCATCTACTCCTTCTTGTGTGAAAACCGTGAGATACCCTTTCTTGGTGACCATCTTTAGCTTGTTTTTCTTCTCCTTCTCCAGCTAGAGATCTTGTGTTTAAGAGGGTGTAAATGCTTGAGTGAGAAATCAAGAGAGTTTGTGAGAAGTTTTCCCTTCCTTGTTATTGTCCTGACCCATAGAGCTTTTTGGGGGATCATGCTCGTGAGTTCATGGTTGTGGTTCGGTATCAGCTAGTCGTTCCAAGTACTCTGAATTACAGGTGGGAGAAAGAATATACTTCCATTGGGTTATGTGTAGTTGAAATGATTGTTTGGCATGTGTAGGGTGACCTAAGCCCTACTAGGGGTTGATGTCAGTAATACCTAAGGATAGGAGTTACGGTGTGCCACATCTAAGGATAGGCGTGGCAGACCCATCAACTAACTTAGGATTTATTATTATTAAATATGATTGCCTGATAAATATATTTATTTGTAAGTTATGCTATACATGTCATATGAAGGTAGTAACATACCTAGGATTGCTTTATGACATGCCTGTTGAATATGCGATGTTGTGATATCTGTGTTAACATATGAAATTGAATGCTTATAAGATGCTGTGTAAAATGCTGTAGCACTTAAGTATGATATGTTGGATAACATGATATGAGTTTGGGTATGTGAGCATAACATGATGTGAGGCATATGGTTATGAGGTGTTGGATGCATAAGCATGATATTGCAATAGTAACCACTCCATTCTTGATGGGAATGTGATGTGGAGAGAATCTCTAACGGGAATGGGGGATATCTCACCCAGTAGGTTAGATCCACTCCGTTTCCTATCGAAAAAGGGGGAAACGGACGTCCCTATCAGGAAAGAGGAGGAGGATTCCTATCGGGAAAGGGGAATACCTCGTGGACTAGGCTAGTGTCGCCCCGTCTCTATCGAAAAAGGGAGGCGGGAATTCCTGTCGAAAAAAGGGGGACAGCAACCTAACGGAAATAGGGTTCGCCATTATGTATTCCTATCGAAAATGGGGAGTACAGCGAAAATAGTAAAGAAAAGATGCACAACTCATTGAGAGACACGGAGTAAGTGGAAGAGGGTAGCTAGATCCTACTTATTGTATTTGTGACTATCTGTGCATATTGTCTTACTTTCATTCTACTTATGCATTTCCCGCTTTTTGATGGATGTGTTGTTCTTATCTCCCTGTGTTTGTATGCTTGTGTATATATATTATCTTTGTGTTAGATTGTCTTGAGGAAGATACAACAGTAGCCCCACCCAATGAAGCAGTTCCTAGTGATGCTGTTGATGAAGAAGCAGGCCCGAAGATCCATGTTTGGGAGAGTTTTGAGTTATAGGCGAGCTGGATTCTGGAGTGGGAACTCTCATCATCCACCTCGCTAATGGTTTTCTGTTTCTTTGGCCAGGAGTCTTCTTACTGATGTTGTGTCTGGTTTGGTGTATTTAGGTGAGGCGTAGCTTAGCCTCATAGGTTTATATTTTGAATAACTGTATTGTACTATTAACACTACACTTGGTTTTGGCACTCTGATAATTTAGGCCATACTGATGAGGCCATCTTTTGGAGAAAACCTATTTAAATATTTTATGGCACTAGTTACTTCACTGTGACGCGTTGTTGTCTTATTTGTGCCTTCAGTTTTAATTCCTTTGAATTTTTATACACGAGTTAGGTTAATTATGTAGAATAAAGCATGAATAGGACAATGGGGTGTTACACATTGTGTGAGTCACTTGTTAGGGAAATGCATGAAGGGGGTTTGATGGGTCATTTTGGGGAAGATAAAACTTTAGAGATGTTGCATGAGCATTTCTTTTGGCCTAAGATGAGACATGATGTGCATTTGATATGTTCTAGATGCATTGCTTGTGAAAAGGAAAAGTCTAAGAGTGTGCCTCATGGATTGTACACCCGCTCCCTATACCATCTTCTCCTTGGGTTGATTTGTCTATGGATTTTGTGTTGGGCTTACCTAAGAACAAGCATGGCCGAGATTCTATTTTTGTAGTGGTTTGCCGTTTTTCTAAAATTGCCCAATTTATTCCTTGCCATAATGTTGATGATGCATGTTACATTGCTAATTTGTTTTTCAAGGAGGTTGTTAAATTGCATGGAGTGCCCAATCCATTGTGTCGGATAGGGACTCAAAGTTTTTAAGTCACTTTTGGAAAACTTTATGGGCTAAGCTTGGAACTAAGCTCTTATTCTCTATTACTTGCCACCCTCAAACGGATGGTCAAACCGAAATAGTGAATAGGACCTTAGGAAACATTCTTAGGACTATTTTACAATCCAATTTAAGAGCATGGGAAGATTGTTTACCTTTTATCGAGTTTCCTTATAATAGGGTGCCTCATGGCATTACATCTTATTCTCCATTTGAGGTAGCATATGGTTTTAATCCTCTAACCCCTCTTGACTTGATTCCATTGCCCATAAATGATGAAGTGTTACATAAGGATACTGAAGCCAAGGCACAATATGTGCAAGAGCTACATGCTAAGGTCAAGGAAAATATTGAGAAAAAGACTAAGCACTATGCAAAGAGTGCCAACAAAGGAAAAAGAATAGTGGTTTTTGAACCCGGCGATTGGATTTGGGTTTACTTTAGGAAGGAAAGGTTCATTTCCCAAAGAAAATCCAAACTTCAACCTAGGGGTGATGGACCTTTTCAAGTCTTGGAGCGCTACAATGATAATGCATACAAGATAGACTTGCCCGGTGAGTACAATATAAGTGCCACATTCAATGTTAGTGATCTTTCCCCCTTTGATGTAGGCGAGCCTGGAGACCTTGGAGAACACTCTCATAAAGATTCAAATTCGGGGTCGAATTCTCTCCAAGAGAAAGGGAATAATATTGACATGAAGATTCAAGATTTAGGACTACGACCAATAACAAGAGGGAGAGCAACGAAGATTAAGAAGCAATTAAACAATCAAATGGCTTATTTGCTTGATGATAGCAAGGGTTCTAAGATTTTTCCTTGTCTTATAAATCTTTTAGTAATTGAGATTGTTTAAATTTCTTTTAATTGTAATAAACTAAACTTTAAGTTTGTAACTAGATGATTAGACCATGACTTGGGTTTAAATGTGTAGACATGTGTTAAACTCTTTGGGCCATGTTTTGGGCTTGTATTTAGGCCTTGATTTGCTTGTGTAGCCATGGCCAAACCTTGCTTACATAAGGCTTGGATGTGCTTCATGTAGGGGCCTTTTGATCATTTATTTTATTGTGAGTTTAGAGCTTGGTGCTCCTCTATCTGTTCTTTGTGAACCTTCAAGAATCTTATCAAGAATTTCAATGTCTTTGTGATGATTCAATGGAACTAATTAATCATTCATCCTTGAGTGTGGCGTTCATGCACTAATCTTCATCTTCTTTCCTTTTCCAGTTGTAAGTTTCTTCTCAGTTTGGGACTGTTTTGTTATTAGGGTTCAAATATGATTTTTGAATTACACTTCGAAAAGATCCTTTAATCTCCATGGAATCCTACATCACCAAATACATGCGAACCACACTATCATTACTCCATTTTTAGTCACTTTATCACTTTTTAAATAACCCCTCAAATTGCACCAGTTGTTGCCACCCATCATTGTGCATGACAGCATATATTCCCAGCCATCTAATGATGTCCATCCACACCTTAGAAGTTACGGGACAGCCAAAAAACAAATGATTAGCTGACTCTACCTCTTGACATCCACCTTGACAAACTTGTTGATCACTAGCTATAATCCCTTTCTTCAAAATATTATCCTTGCTAGGGCATCTAAAGGGTATTATCCATAATATGAGTGGTGTATTGACATGTTAGAGTGTATTTCTAGGAATTAGCCTGAATTCATTTTGATGGCGATTGTATTAGCCATAGTTATTAAAACCGGACCGGATTGGCCAGTTGGACCGGTTAAACCTGGAACCGGACCCCTGTCCGATCTAAATGTGCCTGGAAACTGTTCAGCACAAAAACCGGCCACAGGACCGCTGAACCGGCCAAAAACCGGAAAAACGGGTTACGAATCCGGTTCAAGCAGTCTGGAAAAAAAAAGTGTTACGCTTTGCTTTTATAACTAATTTTCCTCTTTTTTTTATTCGATCTTTTCGATGTGGGACACTTTGTGACATGGAATAGGTAAAAGATACAAAATGGGGACTGCCAATGTCTCATATCATTGGATTCTTCCACTCTCGGATCTGTTCTTCTCTTGCAGAGTTGCAAGATCTTTTTCCTCTTTCTTGAATACCGAATTCTCAGAGCTCTTGTCATTGCAAAAAGATTTGTCAATAGCAGAATTTTATACATATATTTTAGAACCCAGATAGCTCAGAAACATCCCGCTTGAAGTCCGTACCACAAGCTGTGCTCTTCCTCTTGAAATCCTTTTTTCTCTCTCAGATCTCTTTTACGCCTCTACAGCAAACAATGGAGGTCTTCCCCTACTGCAGCTGCCACTGGTGGCAGCTCCCTTCAACACCCAGATCTCCTCCTTCCATCGTCCTTCCTCTCTCTCTCCCCTCCTCCATTTCTCCTTCATTCTCTCTCAGGCGCGGTTTTCTCTTCTCTACCTTTCGATCTTCCTTCTTCCATCCCCTTTTCTTTCCCTTTCTTTCTCTCTCTCATCCCTTTTTTCTCTCTCTGTGTCTGCTAAACATGCGCTTCCCCCACTTTAGCTCACAAGCCCTTATTCTCTTTTTTAATTACCTAATAAAAATGGGCCCATATTAAAGGCACCCCCACCTATTGGGCACCCCCAATTATGTCATTTGACCAAAATATCCCTAAAAAATTACCAAAATCCGTACATTATTCCGTAAATACGAATTTACGGTAAGAAAATTTTTTTTTACCGTAAATTCAAATTTACGGTATACAAATGTATACCGTAAATTGGTATTTACGGTAAAGAAATTTTTGTGTAAAACATTACGGTAAATAATTTACGGAATATAATTTTATTAAATATTGTGTATTGTAAATTGTTAATTTACGGTATGCATTTTTTAAAAACTGGATACCGTATTTACGGTACACAGGTCATGAAAACTGGGAACCGTAAATTGATAATTTGTGGTGCATACTTATAAATCTCCATCAACTTCCCCTCTTCCACCTACGATCATCCTCTGCTACACCGTTTAGTCGCCGCCCTTCTCATTTGCGAACAGCTTCGTCCCTTCGTCAACGAAGGAAGGTGGTGGAGACTAGTTGTGAGTTGTTCTTTCTCTCTTCTATCTATTTCCAACCGTGACTAGTTTTTGGGAGAGGTGGAATCAAAGTGGGTGGAGCATTCTGGTGGTGGAGGTAAGAACAGAGGGTCGCCTCCCTTCTCTGTTTTTTATTTTTTTCCCCTTTGATTTTGAATCTATGATTGATTTGGTTGTTGTGAAGGTTACAGAGAATGAATGAAAGAGGAAGAATCTTGGAGAGGAAGAAGAGACGGAAATTTACGGTACTGCACACCGTAACGATACAAACTTTTATGACTTGTATACCGTAAATTAGTAATTTTTGATACTCAGTTTTTAAAAAATATATACCGTAAATTGACGGTGCATAAAATTATGTATCGTAAATTGGTAATTTAGGGTAATTTTTTAAAAAAATATCTTTACCGTAAATACGAATTTACGATATACATTTGTATACCGTAAATTTGAATTTGCGATATACATTTGTATACCGTAAATTCGAATTTGTGGTAAAAAAAAAAAAATTTCTTACCATAAATTCGTATTTACGGCATAACGTAAGGATTTTGGTATTTTTTAGGAAGATTTTGGTCAAATGACATAATTAAGGGTGTACGCAACAAGTGGGAGGTGCCTTTGATATGGGCCTAAAAATGAATATTATGCGCTTCCCCCACTTTAGCGCTCACACACACATGGGCTCAGAAGCCCTGATTCTCTTTTTTAATTACCTAATAAAAAATTTTTAATTACCTAATAAAAATGAATACTACTAAACTGTATCTAAAAAATTGGATCAATTTATGTATCATAAACATAATATTGAATATTATTTAATATATTACGTAATATATAATATTATATATTATATAAAAATATAAAAATTATTATTTAATTATTTTCGGTTGGACCCCGGTCTGACTCTTTAAACCTTGAACCAGTGTTTTCACCGGTTGAAGGACCGGTCCGGTTTTGATAACCTTGGTATTAGCTTGGTGTAGGATTTGGAGCTTGTCTCCCTCCGTCCTATTTTGAACTTGTATTGGGTTGGAGTATCCCTTGTACTGTCATTGATATAAATCTTTTTGCTTTAAAAAATAAAATAAAATCTAACTTCAATGAAGAAAGATCTTTCTAACGTGACTTTAACATTTTAACTTACAAAAATATTGTAATTTATTTATTTATTCTTGGTGAAAAAAATATTGTAATTTATATACATTATAAAACATGTTTAATTTCTGCGTCTGTTACAGGTAATTTTAGTGTTATTTTTTGGCCGGAAGTAATTGTAATGTTGAAATCGACAAATTGTATACGTATAGACAATAATAAATGATAGATATTACGAAAAATATAAGTAAAATATTATATAATTAAAATTTTCGTTTTTATTGATTATTACAACTTATAAAATGATTCCTAGTTTTTGAAAAATATATTATTTTAATCTCTCTCTTTATTGAATCTTTCTCTTTATTAAGTTCTAAATATCATCTCTTATTAAAATCATTATTTACTATTATATTTAATTATTAATTTAATATTTTATTTTATCATTCGTAATCAATCAATAATTTTAAATTCTAAATTATCTTAAAATGAAATAATAATCATATTTAATTGTAATAGTAATTTTGTCACAAAAAAAGTGTTACAGTCACGAGGACCCATATACCTATCATAAAAAATTATGAAATACATAAAAATATAATATTTTCAGAAATTTAAATATTAAAGTTATTTCAAAATTCTCAATTTTTTAATCAAAATTATAAAAATACTCAATTTTTTTTAAATATTAAGTAACTCCATTATTATCGAATCTTAAAATATATCGTGGTCTACAACTTGCTTTTTTATGTAAAAATTTGCTTATTCAATTGCACAAGTAAATTAAATGACATAATTTTAAAAACAATAAATAAATTAATAATTTTTAATCAATTTTCTAATTTTAGTCATATATTAAATTATAAGGGGACTTCCTCGTTTATAATATATAAAGACTTAATGTTTGTCCAAAATAGCATTATTATTTAATATAAATGCAATTATATCTACTATTATAAGGAGCTTAAATAGTCACATGTTCATTATTCTCTAAAAATCAATACAATTATTTTAAAAGGAAATAAAAATTAAATAGTAAAATTTTTATAGAATTTTATATTTTCTTTTTTTATGTGAATTTTTTATATTTTCTATAAAATTAAATGATGACAGAATTTATAAATGCATATATACATATACATATACATATATACATACACACATTTACACACATTAAAATTAAATATGACTTGTGCTCAAAATCTCATTATTTATGAGGAGTTTAATTAGATCTGGAGTAATTTTTAATTTTAATCATCAAAATGGTATACTTTGGTAGAACAATTGCATATATTTGAGATGCATGATAAAAGACCGACTAACTATTTGATTAAATTTGTGTCATCTAGGATAATCAAACAATATTTGATAAATAAACAATAATATTTTATGGTAATTTTCTAAAGAATTCATTGTTATCATATATTATGGTAATATTACATGTGATCACACCACCAAAAACATTTTCTAGAAGAAGTACTTTTCTTGCTAATCGATTGCAAAAAAGGTAAGCTGGCTGAGCAAATTTGGACAGTGGAATTGTAGGGAAATGTGATAAGAGGAAATGCTTTTGCCATTAATTATTATTTTCTGCAACAAATTATTTAGATCCTTATTTGTTTTTTAAATTTTCCCTTAATTGTCATCAAACCAGAAATAATTTAAAATATTTCATGACTGTGGACAGTAACGTGAGTATCTATTGCCAACCACTTTAGATTTCAACACTTCTAGTAACAAACAATTTTCACAGTAGTAGTTTTCTCCCTTTCTCTATATAAACAAGAATAACATCAGGTTATAGAGCCCAAATTGTAGTGAAGAGAGAGATTTCATAATGTTATATGAAAAAAAAAAATCAATCCTATAGAGCGAAAGGCATGATGAGTAACATTCAAGAGGAAGGTGCCCATAGCCAAGATCTGGCTAACATCCTTAAAGAAATTATCAATGTGAGTAAAGCAATCCTTAATTTTTCTTGCATTCTTATTTATGAATTTGATAATTACATCAGTTGGTATAGCTAAGTAATTTACATATATCTTATTACATGACATAGCAATCACTCCAAAAGTTTAGACAAGAGCGACGTTCAAAGATTGCTGGAAATACAACTCTTCCTCCAATACATGTATATATGCTTATCCTTAATTTACTAAAAATTATTTTCATATACAAATTAGTTTTGTAGGATAGTCTTGTTATGCCATACTCAAAATGATGTATCGTGTAATATGTTGGTCTTTTTAACAGGAACATCGTAGAAATGGTAGAATTTTGACAACAACTTTGGTGCTAGAAGAAATTATTTCTTTTAATGTTCCTGAAAACTATGATCTGGCACATTTCAAAGACATAGACGACATGTTCTCTAAGCTTGAGAATTGGACGATAGAAAGCAGGCTGCGAGAAACAAAAATGTTTGATACGGTAAAAATAAAGATTTTTTTTTTATATATAATTCTCACACTATAACTTGTAATGACCTTGCCAAAAGTTGGATCACACATATTGTTATGGTTTGTATTTAATTTACCATATGTTTTGATTGGAGTTATATTTTTATCTAGCCCAAGCACATAATTGAGTGATCCTTTCCAACCCTTCCTAGAAGGTGGGGATTGTGATCATTTGTGATGCTAAAGCTAGATTCCATGAATAAAATTATTTTGCTTATCGGAAAAAAAAAATAAGTATTTAATATAATATTAATATAACATTATATGACAGCTTGATATTTGTCAAATGATAATAACACATGCTGTCTTTTTTTTTTTTTTTTTTTGCAGTATTATACTCATGCTAGCTCACGTAGAACATTTCGATCAATAACAGAAGTTGTGAATCACATACTTCCTATAGGCTACCCTAAATTATCAACTAAAAAAAGAAAAAACAAGGTGATGAGCATCAAAGCTATATTTCATATGTTGGTATATATGGAGAATTTTACAAAACATAAATTAAATGTTTTATCACTATATATCATTTCTAGGGTGATCAAGAAAGGAAATCAAAAAAATCAAGAAAAAATCTTTCTCATGGGAGTAACTCTAAGATCACGGAGGATAAGCAAAACAATGTTGACGTGAGAAATGTTCGAATACTTCCTGAAAGCTTATTCAGAGTACCGGCTAAGAAAAAAAGAAGAAAAAGAAGAAACAAGGTGATGAATTCAAAATTATATTTATGATGTTGGTATCAATAATTTTACCAAACATTATTATGTTGACTAAATTTTTGTCACTACATGTCATTTCTAGGGTCAAGAAGGAATACCAAAAAATCAGAAGGAAGCTCCTTTACCTAACAATGGTTCTAAGATCAAGGAGGAGAAGGCGAACAATTTTGAAGTGGGTAATGTTTCACCAGAAATTTTGCCAAGTGTACTAGAATTGAAGGCTGATATAGCACCTAAGAATGAAACTCTTCGAGATGAAGAGATAGATGAGATACTACAAGACTTTATTGCTAAGTTGATATCCAGCGAAAACAAGGAGAACAATAATGGAGCGGGAAATGTTGTAACTGATCAAACTGTGCAAAGTGAAGTAGCAGATGATGATTGGATATCTAGCTTTTTTATTTAATTAATGCGGAAGTTCTTATTTAATGTACGAGTTTAATAGAACCTTGTTGGGCTTTCCTTTTTGTGTTAGACAATAGACTATGGGTATTAAATGTAACACTACAAATTAGAATATAATTATTGTAACACTACTATGAGTTTAACGTTCCAATCATTTTCTTCCTATATGAAAAGCTCAACAACAATGATTGCTCAATCTTTTTTACCATTGAAGAAAACCGCTAGAATTCTGGTAAACTCAACGTTTGTTTTTTTTTTGTTTTTTGTTTTTTTTTTTTTTTTGTTTTTCCTCTTCAATAGAACGGGTGTTTGAATCTCCAATAAAATGCAGAAGTCTAAATTTTAATTTAATATGCTAGAGAAGAAAACCACTTGAGTTTCTGATATACTCGACGATTTGGCAAATAGAACGAGGACCCACGCAAGTTTAATTATTGAGAGTTTTTCAAATATATCAATTGATAAATATTTGGTCTCTTGCTGTGAAATAAACCAAAGCAAGAGCAACACAAAATATAAGAGAACAGAGATAAAATGTAATTTTTTCTCAGGGAGAAATGGAGAAGAGAAAAAGAAAGTGTTTCTATTATGCTCTTCAAAGTGTAATTTTTTATATTGGTACATGAGTCCAATTTATAGGACACAAGTCTTGTAACTTACAAGCATATTGAGGACCAAACATAATGTGTCATTAACATGTGAAAATAAGAGGAATAACTTATGAGAGTGAAAAGTCTTTTACTCATGGGAGTTATAGGAGCTAGACAATACGGAAAGACAATGGAGATGAGCATCCACACATATATTATTCATAACACTCTCCTTTAGATGTCCATTAAGGATGTGTCTTATTAAAACTTTACTAGGAAAAAAAACCCAGTGGAACCTAGTGAAGGAAAAATAGTACAAAATCATGTCTGTGGGGATTGCCTCGTTTAAAACCTTGCCAAACCCAATGAGACAAAACCATGACGAAGGAAAAAAAGAGTACATTTTTCTGCCCCGTTAGAAACATCACTTAAGAATATGAATTCCAATATTTTGATTTTCTCCATCTGAAGCATTTGAAGCAATACACTTTTCTCCGCCACTTGTAATTTATCCCCCTTTCAATTGAACTTCGCAAGCAATATTATTTTTAGGACTTCTTCCTGAACTCGTTATTATTTGAGCATGATATGAAGAAGGGATAACTATAGATTGTCTTGTTGATCGTAATGATGTATCAATACCATCACAAGTAAATATCAACAGGTTTGGGATTTGACTTCATCTGCATGGTCAATCAGCTAAACGTATGCTCATAAAATAAGTGCATCAATTGTGTTGTGAAAACATGGAGAAAAAAAAAATATATATTTCACTTTGTTCCAAAGCCTTTTGGTTGGTGATAAACTATATCTTACTAATAAGTATCACAAAAATATTATTATATCAAGCCATGTAACATTTAATAAAATGCGCGTATGTTTTTATAGCACTAAGTTATGGTCTTTGGGACCAAGATATTTGTTATCTTCTTGACACACAAACTCGTGTACTCAATAGATATAATTTATCACGAGTCACTTAAAAACTATTTCTTTATAAATTGTTAGACAAAAATTCAATTAGTCAGTTGTTCAATCTGCAAGTCAAGACAAAACTTTGTTCTCCAAAAATATTTCATATAAAGATATTTCTTTATATTTTTAATCCTTCTGGGATTTTCTAGGTAGAGAGGGATCATTCTCGGGTTCGGCCTTTTAAATCCATTATGTGTAAATTAAGGTCCTTCGTTTTCTACCAGACTAATTTTCTTTGGTACCCATTTAGTACCAATAGCTTGATTATCTTCTGGTAGAGTGACTAATTTCCACACATCATTTCTTTGGAACTGATTCAACTCTTCTTGCATAGCCAGAATCCAACCTTCATCTTCCAATGCTTGATCAATCGTCTTAGGTTCCATTTCAGAGAGAAGTGTAATATCTGCATGCTCTTTGAAAAAGGATTTGGTTCTTACTCCATCTCTAAGTTCTCTTATAATTTGATCCTTAGGATGATTGGTTTTGTATCTCCAACATTTTCTGGTTTCAGCTTCCGCTTGAATAGAATCCTGTGTCTAGTCACCACCAGATGCTGAAGATGCAGGTTCACTATTTGTTGTACCACCAATATTTAACTCTGAAAATAATTTATCTAGCTCTGACATGGCAGTGTCAGGCTTCTTGTCATCAAACTTGACACGAATGGATTCTTCCACTATCAAAGTTTCTTTATTGTATATTCTAAAAGCTTTAGATCTTTTAGAGTATCCCAAAAAGATACCTTTGTCAGCTTTGGAATCAAACTTACCAAGTTGATCCTTCGTATTCATAATATAACATATACAACTAAAGGGATGAAAATAAGATATGTTTGGTTTTCTACCTTTCCACAGTTCATATGGAGTCTTCTTTAAAATAGGTCTAATAAGAATTCTATTTTGAATATAGCAAGCTTTGTTTACTGCTTCTGCCCAAAAATATTTTGCAATATCAGCTTCATTGATCATGGTCCTGGCCATTTCTTGGAGGGACCTATTTTACTTTCTACAACACCATTTTGTTGTGGTGTTCTAGGAGAGGAGAAATTGTGGGAGATGTCATTTTCTTCACAAAATTTTTGAAAACTTTCATTTTCAAATTCTCCCCTATGATCACCTCTAATTAAAGAAATACAAATTCCTTTTTCATTTTGAACTGATTTGCAGAAAACAGTAAATATTTTGAATGACTCATCCTTGTGGGCAAGGAATCTAACCCATATCCATCTAGTAAAATCATCAACAACGACTAACCCATATTTCTTTCTAGTTAAAGAGGTTGTCCTTGTTGGACCAAAAAGATCAAGATGCAAAGCTCAAGTGGTCTAGAAGTTGAAACAACATTTTTCGAATGAAAAGAAGTTTTAACTTATTTTCCTCTTTGACATGCCTCACAGAGAGCATCAGATTGGAATTTAAGATTTGGTAAGCCTCTAACAAGACTGTGCTTGTTTTGTTTTGAGATTAATCTCAAACTGGCATGACCCAATCTTTTATGCCAAATCCATTGTTCATCTTCAACAGACATGAGACACTTGGCATCTTGTTTTGCAAATTCAGAAAGATCAATTTTATAAATATTTTGTTTCCTCTTTGCTGTAAAGAAAATAGAGCCATCCTTTTTGCTTTTTACTGAACACCCAGTTTCTGTAAAAATGACATCATAACCATTGTCACATAATTGACTTATGCTCAATAAGTTATGCTTTAGTCTTTCAACATAAAGTACATTATCAATAGAGGGAAGAGAGCCTTTACTAATACGACCAATTCCAACTATTTTACGTTTCTGGTTTCCTCCGAAACCAACAAATCCTTCTTCTCTAGGCCTTAGCTCTTGGAACATATGCTTTTCTCCCGTCATGTGACACGAGCATCCACTGTCTAAGTACCTAGATAGGTGTGTTGACTTTGTTGCTAAGCATGTCTGCAACATAGACTATTTTATCTTTATGTACCCCTATCTTTTTGGGTCCTTTCTTATTAGTTCTTGAAGGATACTTGTCCTTCTTAGTCTTAAAAGCAGTACATGCACTTTTCAAATGACAGGTTTGTTGCAGTAAGTACAATACAAGCATTCACTGTGATCATTGGATTTATCAGATGCAGGATTTTTATTTTCTAAAGAGGGTTCATCTGATATGTAGCCAAGACCTTGAGTTATAATTTTACTGACACCCAAAATCATTGAAGCTTGCTTGCTTTGAGTTACACTCTCTACAAGAAACTTTTGAAAGGCATATTCATAATCATTTGATTTACACTTAGGATTGCCTTTAGCTTCAGAGCTTCCAGTTTGAGAGCTCTCAGCTTCTGGTTGCCGACATGTCACCAGACGCTGACTATCCACCAGATGCTGATTTTCAGTTTTCAGCTTCTGGTTCTCTTCACTGAGCTTTGAGTTTTCATTTTTCAAAACTTGAAATTCTTGTGATAATTTTGAAAATTTCTTTTTCAAAGCGTTGTACTCAGTGGAGAGAGTGGCAGAGTCCTTAAGAAGATCATCAAATGCAAGTTGAAGTTCAGAATAAGAATCATATATTATTACTTCTTCAACTTCTTCTTCAGAGTCAAAGTCAGTATTTGCCATGAGGGCAAGATTGGCTTCTTCTTCATTATCTTCCTCAGAGGAGGATAAATCCAGATCTTCTCATGTGGCCATGAGACTCTTCTTCTTTCCCTTGAAGGAACTTCTTATGGGCTTATTTTTAAGATTAGGACATTCAGATTTGAAGTGTCCAGGCTTTTTACATTCATAGCAAACAACTTGGCTTTTGTTTTTGCTTTCCTTCTTGTCCTCGACATCTTTCTTGCGGAATTTCTTCTTGAAGTTTCTTTTCTTCGACATTCTTTAGATCTTCCTGGATATGAACACGAGCTCATCATCAGACCCATCAACGTCTCCTTCTGAAGCTTCATCTTCTAATTCTTCTTCAGCCTGAAGGGCTTTAGAAGTACTGGCTTTATGTTTGTTGACTTTCAAAGCAATAGACTTGCTTTTCTTCACAGGTTCTTCTTCATTCAGTTCAAGTTCATGAGCTTTCAAAGAACTCAAGAGATCTTCAAGTCTTAAGACATTTAAATCTTTTGCTTCTTGAATAGCCGTGACTTTGGGTCTCCACTGCTTGGTCAAACTTCTCAGGATCTTTCTCACATGGTCAGGTGTGGTATAACTTTTTCCAAGGGCCTGTAACCCATGAACAAGTGTTTAGAACCTTCCAAACATAATTCAATGTTTTCACCATACTCCATTTTGAACAGCTCATACTGGCAAACTAACTTTCTAGCTTTAGTCTCTGTTACTTAGGCAGAGCCCTCAAAAGACAAAACAAGAGAATCCCAAATTTCTTTGGCAGTATCAAATTTGCGACATTTGTCATATTCTTTTTCTGACATAATATAGATAAGAATGAATCTAGCTTTTTGATTGATTTGATATCTCTTTTTCTGCTCATCATTCCAATTTTCTCTGCCTATTGCAACACCAACAACATTAGTGGGAAGAATGTAACCACTTTCAACAATATCCCACAACTCAAGTTGTTGTGTCTCAAAGAAAGCTTTTATCTTATCTTTTCCATAGTCAAATTTTTCTCCAGTAAATAGAGGAGGACGGTTCATGTGACGCCCTTCTGCAGACATGTTCATAATATCGGATCTTTTCTCTTAACACTATTAAATGCTCAACCAAGAGGTCGAGCTCTGGTACTAACTGAACGTGAACACAAGAAGGGGGTTGAATTGTGTTGAAAACTTTTCGCAAACTTTAAGTTAAAAACACTTTTGAACTCTTGATATTAAATCTGTAACTTATCAGATGTTGGAGTATGACCAGACGCTGGAAATGAAGTTTAAGAAAACTTGTTTTTCTTTGCAAGATAAGAATAAATGTAAAGCAGTAAAGCAAGAGACATAGAGATTTATACTAGTTCACCACCAAACTGGTAGCTACGTCTAGTCCCTTCGTTCCTGAAGGATTTCCACTATAATCAACTGATTACAAATTTCCTTAAGAGTATTCTACTGTTACAAACTTGACAATACTCTTAACTTCTCAAAACAACTCAGTATGTTTGAGCCTTTGAGGAACAAAGCCTTAACTAGGCAGAACAACTTTTACAAAGTGATATTCTTTTGAATACAATCAAATAACTCTCACAAAGAGGATGAAAATATTAAGCACAAAAACAAATAACTTTCTAAAAGAAAGAATATCAGACGATGAGGTTCAGTTCTTGGTGTCCAGAAACTTGATTGCTCACTTAAGTAATAGCTCTTTCAAAATTTAGTTTCTAGCAGTTTTTGACAACCTTCTTCAATGAATACCTTGGGGTATTTATAGGAGTCTTTAAGGGGTATTACCGTTGTAGTAAATTTCAGCTCCATATCATTGAGTGAGGTAATTTGAAATGCTGTCCTTTTCTTCCTTTCCAGAGAGTATCAGAATAGTACACATTACCGTGTTTGTACTATCTGCTTTTCACAATTGCCTTGTACGAATTTTGTCTTATACTAAAGGTGTCACCTTTGATACCTCGTACATCAAAATGAGCGCACAAAATTAAATTCGAATTCCGTTCCAAAACAGCTGAGGTAGAAGAGCACAAATGTGATTATCACGTGATTCATTAATAGATCATATGCTCGCTCAGAACAATGGATGGACGCTCGCAGCAATTGAGTAATTCACGTGTCAAAAGGTAACACTACCGGATGCTTGCTTTAGACAAGACGCTGGAGTGAACCGATGCAGACACACATGGAATGTATTCAAACTCTTGTGAATTGCTTCTTCTTGCTTGTGTGAGTTATAAAACATGGGTGATTTTAATACCTGCACACTCCAAGACTTATCAGAAGATAAATTGTTCACTTGCAAATACTTTGTTATCATCAAAATTAATGAGGGTCTAAACTTCTCAATTGTTTAGTTTCCAACACAAACCGGAGGAAAACCAATAAATTTGCCAATATCCATTTTTTATTTAAGATAAGTCTCGTAATATAAGGATATTCAATATTTCCTTCGTTTGTTGTTTCGATATGGTATCTATTTAGACGAATATCCTTGAAACTTAATAAGTTCCTATGAGACAACGAATAAAATGCAATATCAGTGTGCAACTTTGTTTCTCCATACAACATTACAGTAGCTCTTCTAGAGTCTTCAATTACATTTGCAAACTTCTAGTTGCAAATTGATAATAAGTACACACGTGGCGATATGACTTCTAGCCATAGCTATATGAATAGTACACATAATTTATTATAAAATGCACAAATATCATCTTAAATGTATTCTTAAAAAAAATAGAATACTTAAAAAATGATAAATTTATTTAGATAAGTAAACTTCAGGTTTACAACAATATAGTGGTTTTTTAATAGGTTCATATCAAACTTTTGGTTTATCTTAGCATAATTGTTAATTGCACCTATATCTATTTGAATTGATAATGAATAAAAATAATGTATTACCTTTGTTATCCAAGCAAATTAATATATAATAGATATTTTGTAGACTTGATTTACCTTTTGCATTACCATCCATATATGTGAAAAAATGAATTACAATTTCTTTATAAAGAAATAGGAGAACACTATTTTCCTCGACGACTAAAACTCTAGAAACCATACATACATATTTATTTAATTAATTATAAACTAAATCAAAAAAGAGAAAAGGTGTACGTGTTCATCTGAAATTGCAAAAAAAAACTAACCTGTAGCTCATCACCTGTAGGATTTGTGAGACAAACATTCATATTTTACTTAATTGAAACCAGCTTGTAATTTTTAGCAAAATATTTTGCATAGATCAGTGTCATTTCATACATGCACCAATTCTTCTTATTCTTCCTACGAAATGATGTATTTACATAGAATGTCAAGCTTATAATATATATGTGTTACTACACCATTATTAGGAAAATCAAAGGCCATAACCACAACTCATACTAATGCCATTTAAGTAGGATAATGGTAACCTTTACCACATCAATGATAATAACCATAAATTTTGTTGTATCCAAAATTTTAATGTGAATCATTCACTTCTAAGAATGAAGTTCAATTCATTGAGTGACTTGTAATTCTTCTTTCAATCACAATAATGCATAAGCTTAATTCAAAAAATTCTTGAAAATATTTTTTTCATTTTGATACTCCAGAAGCATATTTGAGAGACATAAAAATAGATATTTTTTCACTTAATTTCATTTGCTTTAGAACATACTAAGATCAAATAGATGTTTTAAATTTCAATCATGATCTAAAATGTTAGTTCTTCAAGGAAAATCATAGTTTGTGCAATCCTACAAGAATGCTTAAATATTAAATTCTTCTAGAGTTTATCAAGAATACACAAAATATTATAATTGTTTTAGCTAAGCAAAATTCACAATAAAATTTCTATGCATGAAATATAAAAGACTAACACGAAAAAACAAAGCTATCAGAAACAACACGATGATAAATTAGATTAGCCCAAAGATAGTGAGAAGAAGAACTATTCTTTCAACATAACCTCCAAAATGATTAAGTCATCACTCATATGATAGAGTCTCGTGATGATAACGTGTTATGAAATAACCAAACAAGAGCAAGACAAAATATAAGAGAATAGAGATAAGGGAGAAATGGAGAAGAGAGAAGAAGAAAGTTTCTATTATGCTCTTCAAGATGTAATTTTTACATTGCTGCATGATTCCTAATTATTGGACATAAGTCTTGTAACTTACAAGCATATTGAGGACCAAACATAATGTGCCATTAACATAAGAAACTAAGAGGAATAACTTATGGGACTCAAAGCTTTTTACTCATGGGAGTTATAAGAGCTAGGGATTATGGAAACACAATGGTGATGGACATCTACACATATATTGTTCATAACATCTCATGCCTCTTGTGGAGGTATCTTCAGAGACTGTAGAGCAGCCGCGTTTGGTTGTTTTTGTGATTATATTGGCATTGCCTCCTTTCTTGAGGCTGAGCTCATTGCTGCAATGATGGCTATTGAATTTGCTTTGCAGAGGGGGTGGCTTAATTTGTGGCTTGAGTGTGATTCGTTGCTTATGGTATCTTCTTTTAAGTCTGCTCATCTGATTCCTTGGAAGCTTAGAGTTTGATGTGACAATTGCATTCACCTTACTAAGCAAATGAATTTTATTGTATCTCATATTTATAGTGAGGGTAACACTTGCGCTGATAGGCTAGCTTCTTTTGGTGTTAGTACCCTTTGCTTTAGTTGATGGGATATTATCCCCTCCTTCTTGTTTGGGGAGTTTTACAAGAATAGGCTTTGGCTCCTGAATTTTAGACTTTCTTAACTGACATAGGTTTTGGTTCGGTCCCCATATGTCTGCTTGTTCATTTTTTCTCCTTTTTAATGAATTATGGTATGCTGCATATGATTGTTAGGATCTGATGTGCCAACATAATTGGAAACTCTCCTCTTATAGTGATGTTTTTGTATACTATATTTATTTGATCTAAAAAAACTTAAAGAAAAGTATTTTATAAGTTAATACGTGATTGTGAAAAAATTAGATAATTAAGATAGTAGTGGAATGTGGTCCAGTGTAAATTAAAAGCTCGTTTCAAATTACGAAAAGTTAATAGTTATAAGAATAATTATCTATGTCTTTTCTATGAGTGGTTTGTTGACATTCAAGATTGTATTAGCAGGTGTTAGTCTCTTCTATAATGGGCCCATTCCTTTCTTCTTTTCTTTTGTGTGGGTGGTGCGCCCCTTGGTGTGTGGATTGCACACCTATCTTGTGTGTTTGTTTTGGTTGTACTCACTTCTAATTAATACGAAAAATGATGGGTGGACACCCATCCACCCTTCCAACACCAAGAGAGAGAAATGATAGATGTGATAGGTCAGTAATGTGATAAAAGAGAGAGATAAAGAGAGAAAAAATGTGTTGGATGGGTGTTGGAAATCAATGGGTGTCTAAAAATAAGAACTCAATTAATACATCTTCATATTCATCTTAAGAAAAGCAAGACTTATTATCATTATTGTATAATTTCAACTTTTGTTTCTTGGAAAATGGTTATTGAAAAATCTATCCAAATTATAAAATAAATTGCAATAAAGTGAGTTTATCTCTGACGTCAAAAACTATTTTACATGTCATGCCTACATAAATGTAGACGGTGGTGTGTTATACCCACTCCATCTCATATTATTTGTCATATTTGGAATATTTGTTTGTCTCATATTATTTGTCATTTTATAATATCGAGAGAGTATTAATTATGTTTTTTCAACAATACTCTTATTTATTTATATCTCAATTATCCTATATTAATTACTATCATATGTTAATTGACCCTTCCACTTAACTCCTACTACAATAAAAGTATTTTAGTCAAAATAAATTATTTCAATGTGTAATTAATTATTTTATTAAAACACGTGCATAACTTTAAATGACAAATAATATGAAAGTAAATAAAAACGCATGATAAACGGCGTAGAATTGCGTGAGCGCAACATTTAGGAGAGACTAACCTAACTTGACTCTGCCATTTGAAAAATTTATCCTAAAATGTTCTTGATAAATACTAATTAATCAAATTAGCTGTTAGGTTTTACAGCAGAATTATTCTCGCGTTACAAAAATTGGCCTTGATGAATGAACTCAAGTTTTTGTTTTTTGACAAAATTATAATCATAGCATTTCTAAATCAATAATGTCGCCAATACAATTAGGTACGAAATCAAAGACTTGGGGACTAGTCCAGAATGTAGCCGCCCTTGCAAGGGCATGAGCTACTACATTAGTTTGTCTCCTAATAAACTCTACCTTAACGTTTGGATGTGAACGAACAATGTCTCGGCACTGCTTAATCAACCAACCAAATTTTGTGGCATCATGTCTAGTGTGATTAAGGTTGTCAACCACCAACTGAGAGTCAAGTTGGAAAATGACATGAGACAATTCCAACTCGGCAGCCCATGTCAACGCAGTGAGTAAGCCCCACGCTTCGCCCTCTCTAACCTCCAGTTTTTGTGGTTGCCAAATAGTCTTAGCCATTAAGAATTCCCCTGACTCGCCTCTAATGCACATTCCAACACTAGTTACATTCATATGTTGAGGAAAGACAGCATTTACAGAACACACAAAAAAACCTGTTGTCGGTTTAGGCCACCTGACTTGAGCTTCAGCCCTTGTCATTCTTTGCAACCCAACAACACACGCATTAATAGATTGCCACTCCTCCAAAGTAATGCAAGCTCGAGCCACCACACTATCAGCCCGTTCCGCTTTATCTTCCCACATTAACACATTACCGCTTGCCCGCAAACTCCACATGAGATTAGCAAAGAGAATAACTTGGGATTGCGACAGCTTGGAGAAGACCCCATAGAAAAAATAAGAAAAAGAGGTATACTAAATGAGACAACTCCAAATTATAGGGGACAATCCTTCTCTTTCCAAACAGTGCTTGCTCATAGGACAATGGAAAAATAAGTGCCATATACTCTCATCTTCATTTGAGCAGTGTACACAAGCAGTCGAACAGGGAACCCCTCTTTTGACCAACCGAGCTCTTGTGGGAAGGACATTCCTACAACACCGCCAAAGAAAATTCTTGGGTAGAATATCCAACTTCCACTACTTACACCAATCACCTGGAACCACAGTGTGCTTGCTTTGAGGAAAGAGCTCACGACAGAGGTGATATGTTGTCTTCACGGTGTAGGAACCATCACGACTTAAGTACCACCACAATGAATCCTCTGTGACAGCTTCGCAAAGGGGAACGTTGACGATTTCTTCCGCGACATGTGAATCAAAGATCTGGAAGATCAAATCTCGATTCCATCTCTTACCTTCTGCTTCCATCAATTGAGCGACTCGTATATCATTTCCATCAGTATTCAGAACCGGGGGTACACATTTCAGCTGACCACCGCGCAACCTACAGGGGATGTTCCCCACCCGGATATTGTTCCCGGACCCAATTATCCAACACGAGCCTGCTTTCAAGATGGGCCTAGAGTGCCACAAACTCTGCTAAATGAAGCTTAGGCTATGGCCCAATTTGGAATTTAAAAAATAACCATCCGGATAATATCTGGACTTGAGCAGATAGGCCACCAACATGTCCGGTTTAGAAAAAATCTTTCAGGCATGTTTTCCAAGCATAGCTAAATTGAATGCCTGTAATTGTCGAAAACCCATACCTCTATGAGCTTTACTAACTGTCAAACAATCCCAAGACATCCATTTAATACCATTGGAATTTCTATTACCAGAACCCCACTAATAAGAATTCATCATTTTCTCTATGTTTTCACAAATTGATGTGAGTAGCATATACACACTTGTTGAGATCCTTATTATTCCACCCACATTAGTCCACGCATCAGATGTCCAGTCCTGAGCGTGAGCGCCTATGTTGAAAGTCCCACATTGAGTAGAGATATGGCCTGAGTGGCCTTTATATGGCTTAGGCAATCCTCACCTTACAAGCTGGTTTTGTAAGGATGCGTTAGGTCTAAAGCCCAAATTCAAGATGGTACCAGAGAATATCCTAGATCTGTTATTGGATCATGATCTCTGTTATTCCACCTGTGCTTGTCCATGCTACAAATGTCTGGTCCTGGGCGTGAGGGGGCGTGTTGAGATCCTTATTATTCCACCCACATTAGTCCACGCATCATATGTCCAGTCCTGAGCGTAAGAGGGTACGTTGAAAGTCTCACATCGACTAGAGATATGGCCTAAGTGACCTTTATAAGGCTAAGGCAATTCTCACCTTACAAGCTGGTTTTGTAAGGATGAGTTAAGTCTAAAGCCCAAATTTAAGAACACTCATAACGTAGGAAGGGATAGCTTGTAAAACAGACTTGATAAGAAACTCTCGTCCCACCCTAGACAATGCACGACCTCCCCAAGAGGAGATGCGTTTCCAAACTCTGTCTTTAATGTAAGAAAAATTGCTCGTCTTGCTCCTACCTACCATAGACGGAAGTCCAAGTTACTTACTAGTACCTAGAATAATAGTCACACCAAGAATTGTTGCCAACTGACTACGAGTCTCTGGGCTTACATTTCTACTAGAAAAAAGCTTCTGACTTGGTAAAATTAATTGCTTGACCCGAGGCAGCCTCATAGGCCTGCAAGATCTGCTTCATAGCGTCAGCCTCTAATTGATTTGCCCTAAAAAAGAAAACAATCATCTACGAAAAGGAAAAAAGCTTAGAATAGGCACTCGACTGAAATTTTAACACCATGGGTAGTGCCACTTCTCTCTGATTTATTTATCAGTGCTGAAAGACCTTCCGAGACCTGAATAAATAAATAGGGTGAGAGTGGATCCCCTTGACGAAAGCCTCTACCCGGTTGAATAGATCCTACATAATCAGCATTACCCAAGACAGAGTAATTCACTGAACTAATACAAAACAACATCCAATTAACCCAACGCATATCAAACCCTAACCGGAGCAACATATTGGCTAGAAAACCCCAGTCAACTCGGTCGTAAGCTTTGCTAATATGAATCTTGAGAGCAACATCGCCCATATTACCCCTCATTTTTGCACTTTATGTGATGGACAACTTCCATGGCCATAATAGCATTATCCAAAATAGAACGACCCTCTACAAAGGCTGATTAGACCTCTGAAACAAACTTAGGGAGTACTCTCTTCAAGCGGTTAGCCAAGACCTTGGAGACCAACTTATAGAGCACATTACACAGTGAAATAGGTCTCAAATCTAATATAGAAATTGGACTCTCCTTTTTGCGAATAAGTGATATATGTGTTTCGTTAAGTGATAGAGGAAAATAGCTCTATCTAACCAAGAGGTGCAAAAATATCATCACCACTAAGATCCCAATACTTGGGAAATAAACCCGAATTCAGACTGTCAAGACCTGTGGCCTTATCCGGATGCATTTGCTTCAAGGCGGCCGAAAACTTTTCTTTTGAAAAAAGGACTCAATAACTGGTCATTATCTTCACTGGTAATACGAGGGTTCACCAGATTGATAATTGGTTCATACACCCCACTTTAGCTGCAAAGTGTAACACCCGTATTTTTACGATACGTTATTTAGCGTTATTGTAGTGTAATATTTGTCGTATTTATGCTATAATAAGCAATTTCTTGTTCGCTATGTAAGTGATTTAGATAAATCAAGATCAAATTGAATTTGAGATTTAATATTCCATATTCATTCATGGTTCGAATACCGTCAAAAAATTCTAACAAAGTTTCGTCGCGTTTCGAATCGCCAGACAGTTTTGCCGCAGATAAAATTTTAAATGAACCCCGATTTCGATGAAAATCAAATCGTAACTTGTCGTGATTATTTTTGAATGTTTGATAGTGTTTTTATTTATAATATAATATTATTACACGATGAATTAATTTCTTGCTAAATTAATTTTCGTGATTTTATCGGCGGGTAATTAATCGGTAATGCGGTTATTCGATGCCGTGTTTTGACAACCCTTAGACTCTAGAATTAGAGGGTAATCATGAGAGATGTGAGATTAGATGGGATAGATTAGTTGATGGGATTAGAATCTTCACTTTATGGGAGGTGTCACTTAGTGTGTGATCAGTTTTTTTTTATTACCTTTTACTTAACCCATTTTTAACCAAGTGTTATTAAGTGATAATTTTTTTTTTTAATCTTCCCTCCCCTTAAAACAGCCCCACGCATCCCATCCCTCTCTCTACCCTCATTATTCACTTCATCTTCAACCTTTAGAAAGAGAAACTCCAAGCTTCCATGGAGACCACTTTCTTCCTTGGTTCCTAAGCTACCTCACCTCCATTGTTCCACATCTTTTGTTACCCATTTCTTCTTCTCTTCATCATCATCTAGGTTGTAACATCCCAATTTTTATGAAAATTATTTTGTAGTTCCAACTACTTGAAAATAAATCGTAGAGAGTCATGACCTCAATGGTTTGTTAAAAGTATGAAGAACAACAAAGATTTATTGTGAACAATTTACTGTTTTAACAATTAATTCAGATTAAGTGACAGTGTAGGCGATATCTTGTTTTTAAAATGAATTAATATCGAAAAATGAGAAAAATTGTTGTTTGATTAAATAAAATTATTTTATTGAATGAAAAATAATTTTAGGACTTAATAGTTATTTTTAAGTCATAGTTTGGATTTTTATTATTTAGTTATAGTATTAATCGTCTGCTTTATGTCATATTTAATATGACTATTATTTTAATGATTTTGTTTTGATAATTTTATTGATTGAATAATATCTATATGATAAGAGAAATTGAAATTAGTGATCCTCACTAATTTACAGTTTTATTACGTTGCGAGTGTTGAATTACCAGTAGATAGGCTATTGTGTGTGTTTCTAACTGAAACATGCCCAAACGTGATCCAAATTTTATAAAATTTGAGATCTTAGCATTTTCCAATATTTAGGATTTATTGTAATTTTTCTAGAAATTTTGGGCATCATAAAATATTTAGTGTATTTTCTATGGCCACAGACTGCCTAATTGCGACGTTTCGGTTCGCATTTCGAGAAAACGAGATACATAGATACTTTTCTTATGCCACGAGGAATATTTGTGTTTTTTGGGTGTGGGGTTATAATTAGAAATATTTTTGGAGTTTTTATTATTAAAACCCTAATATACGCGAAACGCCGCGCACCCGGTTGAGCGAGAACGCGCCATAGCGAGACCCTGAGATATTTTGGGCTAAGGGGAGATGTATCTAGCCACTAGGGGAGCTGAATGTGCTTTTAATGATGGCATTTACAAGTGTCAAGGTGTGATTGGTTGGTTAGTAAATGGTAGGAAGTTAGTTTAGTTGGTTTGTGACTTAGTGAGTTAGTTTCTAACTAAATGAACTTTTCCTTTCCATTCTTGCCCTCAAAAATTTCGTGGCCTTCTCCCTTGCTCAAGATCAGATCCATCCATTCTTTCATTGTTGAAGGTTTGAGAAAAAAAAATTCTTGAGAGAGAAAGTTCAAGATCTTGGAGAAACTTGAAGTTTTAGTCCTTAATCCTTGATTCCTTCCATCCTTTCTTCTTCCTTCATGATCAATCATCATCATCTTGGTTGGTAAGAGTCCTAACCCATTTCCTTTTCTTCTTGGCTGCCATGAATGGGTTTGGTTGGTTTTAGGAATCATTTTTGCTTAAAGGTGTTAGATTTAGCTAGATATGCATGACTAGTCTTTTAGCCCTTTGTTTCCTTCAATGATTAAGCTTGTTTTTGGTAATTGAAATTTGGGAAACCCTAGGTTTTGGGGCTGAACAGAAATTAGGGGCTGTTCAAGGTTGTTTTGGTTTGATTTTGTTGATTTAAAGTTAGTTCTTTGATGGGTTATACTTGATTAGTTTGGAAACTAGTCAATATGCATGTTTAACAAGTTTTGTGAAAATAATTTGGGGATTTTGTAGGGGCTGGAACCGTGGATCCTAAGCATGGTTTAGGGGATGTTTTAAATTGTTTTCAAAGTGATTAAAGTGTTTAAGAAGTTGGTTTTGGTTAGAACTTTAAAGCTATAAAGATTTCTATGTGTGAAGCTTTTAAAAATTGGTTGAAACAAATGGATTTTTGGGGCTGTTTTAGGGCCATCAAAACAGTAACTTTTAGGCATGATTTGAGTGGGTTTGAACATGTTTTTAATTGTATTAAAGTGGTAAATAAGTTGGTTTTGATAAGAAGTTTTGATTGAACAAAATTTGTAATGACTTAGAAGTTAATAGCTTGAAACTTTGGAGTTGTTTTTGAAGCTTTAAACCGTGGGCCTTATGGTGTTTTGGAACATGATACTAAATTTGTTTAGGCCTAAAATATGTTGTGAAAAGTGGGTAGAGACTTGGTTTAGCAAAATCTTTCATAGAGGTTTAATTTTTGGGAAAAGAATTGTGTTATGTTTTGAGAATTGTTTCACAACAATAAGGAAATTGTTTCTAGAATTTTATAACATGTTTTAATGTTTTAAAAAGTGGTTTAAGTTTGGAAAAACACTATTCATTTGGTAAAACACTATTCCAATTGGTAAGTTTTGGGTTTTGATATTTTCTAAGTGCTTAGCTTTTGAAAAAGTTTCAAAACTTGCATGGTTTGAATATGTACATTGGCATATGGCTAGATAGCACCAATTAGGGATTAAGTCAAGTAATTCCTAGGCTTTAGGATGCCTAAGCCGTGGCTGCCCTAGGGGCATTAGGACTAAGTTTTAGTTCTAATTTAGTTAAGTTTGTGTTGTTAAGGTTCGTGCTTAAGGTACGCGCGCGAAGTGCGACTTGACGATTATTTCGGATTACCTTGCTTGGATTGTTAAAGCGCCCAAGGTAAGGGAAATTCTTATATAATGAGTTTGGGGTTTTCGCCTTGTTTGTTGCTTGTTTGATTGTTTGATAGTGTGGTAGTACTTGTAGTACTTTTATGTGTTGTTGGAAATGTTGTAGCATGCTTTTGGCCCTGCGTGGCAAATTGAATTGTATTATGTGACTTAAATCTTGTTTGAGTGATTTGATTAGACTTGAAGTTGATGAAACCGTGGAGCATGTTGTAGCCTATTGAATTGTTATATCTTTGTTGAAATGCTATAACATGTCGCTGGTCCTGTGGGGCTTTATGATTGATGTTGTTTTCCATGAATCAAGTAGGATTTAAATGGAATTTGGTATTGACTTGGAATATGAAAATATTGTTGTTGATGATGGATTAATTAATAATGCGTTGATCGACCGCTATTGGTTGACGATTTACATCGGTAAATCTGATGCGATTCCACAAGCCGAATTCTGATTTCGTAAGCAAATTGTTAAGGGCATTTTGATTTAAAAGTAAGCGTGAAGGTTTTAGTATAACTAGCCAAAGCTTGCAAGGAAATTTCAATGGAATGATAGTAAAGAAAAGAATTTGAAATAAAAAGTACGATTTGCGAAAACGGTTGAGTTAAATGATGCGCCTGGGAAATTCTGGCTAGGAAAGACTTGGTAATTAAGAGTGTTCGCACCACCTCTCTTTCCTGGGAATTCTTCCAGTGTGTTATTTAACACAACTAGGGTTTCAACGACCTAGAACTAAAAGAGTATTTTCAGATACATAGGAGTGATATAAGAATAGAGAAAGAGAGTTCAAAGATCGAGTTTTTGAAAGATTAAATCATAGGGAATCTAGTGTTCCTATTGAGCATATGGACTATGTGTCCTGTGCTGGGACTTACTGTCGTACTTGCGTGCGCTTTTTCTTGATTAAGGATTGGACCTAGTGTTCCGTATGGCGTGCCTAGTACCTTAACCTAAAAGTTGAGCCTAGTGTTCCGCATTACGTGTCTAGAGTTCTGATCTGAGATTAAGACTAGCGTTCCGCAATTGAACACCCGGACTTTGTGTCCTGTGTTTGCACTCTAAGTAATTGTTAAAGGTATTTTGGCTTAAAAATAAGCATGAGAGCCATAGTATGACTAGCCTAAGCTTATAGATAAGTAGAAATGAAACCATACTAGATAAAGAATTTGATGAAACTCGGGTTCCAATGACCCAAAGCTAAATGAGTGATTTATTTTGGTACAACCTCACCTAGGTAATATAAGAATTGGAAGCATGAAAATTCACTAAGTAGAGTGAGTGAGTTGAGGTGTCGTCGATCCGCATTGATTAATTAAAACATTACTCTCGCGCCTCCTACGGTGAGCATGCCATGTTGTTGAATTTGTTTGGATGTATATCGACCATTGAGCATCGACACTTTCGGGCGTTTGATTGTCTTCAGACTTCAAAAGGACGAGTTGTCCACATGCCCGTGTGGCGTAAAGCCTAATGTGTGGCAAGCCTTTGTGGCAATACCCTTGGTAGGGGAGTTGATTTGGGCGTTGGGAAATAAAGTTCCTCGTCTCTGTGACCTTGTTTAAGGTCAGCAGTGTATACACAAACTAGCCATCTTTGCATTGACATGCATAGCTAACCGCATTTATGATATGTGATGAATTGTTTGATGAATTGGATATTGTGATGAATTGATCACTTATCTGTTGATAGATTTGCCTGCTTACATGCAATAATTGGATATTGTGATGACTTGATCACTTATCTGTTGATAGACTTGCCTGCTCACATGTAATGGTTGATATTGTAGTGACTTGATTGTTGATCTGTTGGTTGTTTTGTTTGCTCACATGCAATGCTTGTTATACCATGCTGATTGTGTGCGGTCTATTAAGTATGTATATGTATATAAAAGCGTGTTGTTGTATTATATATGTATATATTGTTTGCATGCGACATAGCCTATGATAAACTCGTGGACAAAGGATTTACCCTTGCCTTTGTTGTTGGATTGGATGTCCTTATGGATGTCACTTCCAGATGGAGTTCGGTAGCTGTTGCAGCTTCGTCTTTTAGGAGCATTGAAGATTAAGCCAGTGGAGGAAGATTCCTCTGAGTACTTCGTGTTTGATCTTCTTGGAAATGTTTCTCGAAGAGTTATAGTTGTCAGCCAGCTTAGCTTAGGATTTTGTATTGATTGTTTCGTAATTACTCTTTTCAGAGAACCTCGCCTTAGTGCGAAATGATTATGTTATGTGAAGTATTATTTGTGATGCATTATACTCTGATAATTGCAAAAGTTTGAATTGACATCATTTAGAAAACTGTAGTACTCTATGTCTCATTTTGAAAAGGGTTTCAAAGGAAAGAATATGAAAAAGAAAAAAAAAATTTACTCCTGTTTTTCCATTGCGAAATACATAAGAGTACTCTTTAACCGAAAGCATACAAGCATTAAATGTTTTCAGCATTAGATTGGGTTGCACAGTAGCGCCTCGGAAACGGGGTGTTACATTAAGTGGTATCAGAGCAGTTCGGTTCTAACCGGACCGCTTTGTCTAAGCTGGCCTAGATTTTTGGGAATTGTCGGGTATAAGTTTGTTATGCCTAGGTTATGTGAACTTTGTTTGTGATTGTTTGTAATGTTTCCCAGTTGAAACAGGTGTGATATTGTGTGAAATTGTGTGCGATCATCTCAGATGATTGAATTTGTTGTGGGGATTTTGGTTAGTTTACTTCGTAGAAATTCGATGCCTTCGGGACGAACAAGTCTCTCTCTAGAGCTTGTAACTTAGACGTGAATCACGTAATTCGAGTGATAGTCTGAATAGCAATTACTGTCGCACAACGGATTACTGTGAAGAATCAACACGATTGGCTAAGACAACGAACGGAGGAGCAAGCTATTGGAAGGTCAGTTAGGCCAGATTATCTGGACCAAACAAAGATGAAGACAACAACAAGGAACATTTTATTTCCATCTTCAGGGAAATGACCACAGCCAGGATTGTCTTGTGGCATAGGCTATTGGGAATGGCCACGAGTTGAAGTGGAACTGTCATCAATGTGGAAGCAAGAAATAGTTAGCTGAAGAATACTCATTGAAGGACCGACTATGATGTGACTGCAAGTAGCCAGGACATATTTTTAAGGACTATCAATTGCCAAATGTGGATGATGCGAAGGTTGTGTGCCCAACTACTGAAGGATATGTCTACATGATAAACAGAAGAGGGAATCACAAGTATCAATAGCCGAAGACGCACTACTTCAACGGCGAAGATGAGGAGCACAACGGTAACAGTAACCAACCAAGGGAAGATTATGCTTTAACTGCAAGGAATTGGGATATCTGTCCTGCAGACTGCAAAGCACCACGAAATGAGTCTATTGTTGACAATGTTGAAGCTATAAGACCAACCACTACTAAGGTGTCTACACCCCAAGTAGATCGGAGAACTCATCATCTGAAGACTTCATCCCAGGAAATGCGACACAATGGAGCTGAGCGGGCCGAGATTTACGAGAGAGATTATCCATAGGTGACGATATAATTATCGTATTATCTGTGTGCGCGTGGTTCTAAATATAGACCACATAAGTGTTTTAACTCTGTGACGTATTTTAGTATTATATTAGATTCCAAAATCCAAATTTTTATTATATTTTGGTATTATGATATATGTTATTGTGATTATTCGTGAAATTATTAATGTGATTATTTTGTGAGCGTATTTCTTATACGCGAATATTTTAGAGCGCGTTGAATTAAATTTCTCTTGATAATTTATTTTACGTGATTGGTCACCAACCAAGCAACCGATTACGCGATTACCCTGACACTGCAAAATTGTGCGATGCAAGAACCCATGAGGGCTAAGTCAAGAGAACATTTTGGAGTAGGTGAGACTTAGTGGAGGGAATATGGTGCATGATGACTATTGATTGGACATTTTAAAGAATCCTATCCCACCTTGTCCTTGTTCTTAAACACATTGAGGGCTTAATAGAATTTTGGGTAGGGGTCACTTTTCCTTCCTTTCTTTCTTGCTAGTTTCGTCTCATTAACAACGTGGGATGTGAGTCTATTATTGGTGTTGGTTTTAGTGGAGAGTAATCATAAGATTCCTTCCTTATCTTTTCTTGTGAGTTATCTTATTTTCTTTGACCATTGGCCAACCACACTTATATATAAGGGGAGAGGAGTTTGTTTTCATTCTTAGTTTGAAGTGTGGTGAGTTTTTGTGTGAGAAAAACCAAACCTTCATCTTCTTGTTTCTCCTGCAAACCGCGAGCCTTAGGATGATTTTTGTGATGGATCCTCTCACATTTCTGAATGTAATAATGTTGTTAGTGATTTTGTGGTTGTTAATCGTGGCAATCCTCCTCTGTCTTCATGATTCCAAACCGCGGGTTCCTGGAAGGTTTTAGAGTTTTGTTGATGTGAGCATGTAGCCGTAACCCAAAGGTCGCCGTGGCTATGTTCGTGATCAGGCGTGTTCGTGGATCGCACGTGTTCGTGACCGTGTTTGTGATTGTGTTCGTGATCGTAGATTGGAATAAAGCGTCATTCGCGAACTTCTTCAACATGGACGCGTGCAAGATTGTGTTTTGTAAATGTTTATGTTGATGATGTAGTGCCTTACTTTAGTAAGGATATATGAATAAAATGTATGCTTTGTGTTTGATTATTGAGTGAAAAATTATTATGTTGTATTAAATTTCAAAGTTCATATTTATGATATGTTTAGTATTAAGTTATGACTTTTCATCATTTTGGTTTTGTTTTGTTTTATAAGTTAATTTTGGAGGACTAAATTTTTTTAATGAGGGTGGTAATGTAACATCCCAATTTTTATGAAAATTATTTTGTAGTTCCAACTACTTGAAAATAAATCGTAGAGAGTCATGACCTCAATGGTTTGTTAAAAGTATGAAGAACAACAAAGATTTATTGTGAACAATTTACTGTTTTAACAATTAATTCAGATTAAGTGACAGTGTAGACGTATACTGTTTTTAATATGAATTAATATCGAAAAATGTGAAAGATTGTTGTTTGATTAAAGAAAATTATTTTAATGAATGAAAAATAATTTTAGGACTTAATATTTATTTTTAAGTCATAGTTTGGATTTTTATTATTTAGTTATAGTATTAATCGTCTGTTTTATGTCATATTTAATATGACTATTATTTTAATGATTTTGTTTTAATAATTTTATTGATTGAATAATATCTATATGATAAGAGAAATTGAAATTAGTGATCCTCACTAATTTACAGTTTTATTACGCTGCGAGAATTCTGTTGAATTCTGCCGTAGATAGGCTATTGTGTGTGTTTCTAACTGAAACATGCCCAAACGTGATCCAAATTTTATAAAATTTGAGATCTTAGGATTTTCCAATATTTAGGATTTATTGTAATTTTTCTAGAAATTTTGGGCATCAGAAAATATTTAGTGTATTTTCTATGGCTAGAGACTGCCTAATTGCGACGTTTCGGTTCGCATTTCGAGAAAACGAGATACATAGATACTTTTCTTATGCCACAAGGAATATTTGTGATTTTTGGGTGTGGGGTTATAATTAGAAATATTTTTGGAGTTTTTATTATTAAAACCCTAATATACGCGAAACGCCACAAGACCCTGGGTTGAGCGAACGCCATAGCGAGACCCTGAGATATTTTGGGCTAAGGGGAGATGTATCTAGCCACTAGGGGAGCTGAATGTGCTTTTAATGATGGCATTTACAAGTGTCAAGGTGTGATTGGTTGGTTAGTAAATGGTAGGAAGTTAGTTTAGTTGGTTTGTGACTTAGTGAGTTAGTTTCTAACTAAATGAACTTTTCCTTTCCATTCTTGCCCTCAAAAATTTCGTGGCCTTCTCCCTTGCTCAAGATCAGATCCATCCATTCTTTCATTGTTGAAGGTTTGAGAAAAAAAAATTCTTGAGAGAGAAAGTTCAAGATCTTGGAGAAACTTGAAGTTTTAGTCCTTAATCCTTGATTCCTTCCATCCTTTCTTCTTCCTTCATGATCAATCATCATCATCTTGGTTGGTAAGAGTCCTAACCCATTTCCTTTTCTTCTTGGCTGCCATGAATGGGTTTGGTTGGTTTTAGGAATCATTTTTGCTTAAAGGTGTTAGATTTAGCTAGATATGCATGACTAGTCTTTTAGCCCTTTGTTTCCTTCAATGATTAAGCTTGTTTTTGGTAATTGAAATTTGGGAAACCCTAGGTTTTGGGGCTGAACGAAATTAGGGGCTGTTCAAGGTTGTTTTGGTTTGATTTTGTTGATTTAAAGTTAGTTCTTTGATGGGTTATACTTGATTAGTTTGGAAACTAGTCAATATGCATGTTTAACAAGTTTTGTGAAAATAATTTGGGGATTTTGTAGGGGCTGGAACCGTGGATCCTAAGCATGGTTTAGGGGATGTTTTAAATTGTTTTCAAAGTGATTAAAGTGTTTAAGAAGTTGGTTTTGGTTAGAACTTTAAAGCTATAAAGATTTCTATGTGTGAAGCTTTTAAAAATTGGTTGAAACAAATGGATTTTTGGGGCTGTTTTAGGGCCATCAAAACAGTAACTTTTAGGCATGATTTGAGTGGGTTTGAACATGTTTTTAATTGTATTAAAGTGGTAAATAAGTTGGTTTTGATAAGAAGTTTTGATTGAACAAAATTTGTAATGACTTAGAAGTTAATAGCTTGAAACTTTGGAGTTGTTTTTGAAGCTTTAAACCGTGGGCCTTATGGTGTTTTGGAACATGATACTAAATTTGTTTAGGCCTAAAATATGTTGTGAAAAGTGGGTAGAGACTTGGTTTAGCAAAATCTTTCATAGAGGTTTAATTTTTGGGAAAAGAATTGTGTTATGTTTTGAGAATTGTTTCACAACAATAAGGAAATTGTTTCTAGAATTTTATAACATGTTTTAATGTTTTAAAAAGTGGTTTAAGTTTGGAAAAACACTATTCATTTGGTAAAACACTATTCCAATTGGTAAGTTTTGGGTTTTGATATTTTCTAAGTGCTTAGCTTTTGAAAAGTTTCAAAACTTGCATGGTTTGAATATGTACCTTGGCATATGGCTAGATAGCACCAATTAGGGATTAAGTCAAGTAATTCCTAGGCTTTAGGATGCCTAAGCCGTGGCTGCCCTAGGGCATTAGGACTAAGTTTTAGTTCTAATTTAGTTAAGTTTGTGTTGTTAAGGTTCGTGCTTAAGGTACGCCACAGTGCGACTTGACGATTATTTCGGATTACCTTGCTTGGATTGTTAAAGCGCCCAAGGTAAGGGAAATTCTTATATAATGAGTTTGGGCTTTTCGCCTTGTTTGTTGCTTGTTTGATTGTTTGATAGTGTGGTAGTACTTGTAGTACTTTTATGTGTTGTTGGAAATGTTGTAGCATGCTTTTGGCCCTGCGTGGCAAATTGAATTGTATTGCGTGACTTAAATCTTGTTTGAGTGATTTGATTAGACTTGAAGTTGATGAAAGCGTGGAGCATGTTGTAGCCTATTGAATTGTTATATCTTTGTTGAAATGCTATAACATGTCGTTGGCCCTGTGAGGCATTATGATTGATGTTGTTTTCCATGAATCAAGTAGGATTTAAATGGAATTTGGTATTGACTTGGAATATGAAAATATTGTTGTTGATGATGGATTAATTAATAATGCGTTGATCGACTGCTATTGGTTGACGATTTACATCGGTAACTGATGCGATTCCACGTTTAATTCTGATTTCGTAAGCAAATTGTTAAGGGCATTTTGATTTAAAAGTAAGCGTGAAGGTTTTAGTATAACTAGCCAAAGCTTGCAAGGAAATTTCAATGGAATGATAGTAAAGAAAAGAATTTGAAATAAAAAGTACGATTTGCGAAAACGGTTGAGTTAAATGATGCTCCTGGGAAATTCTGGCTAGGAAAGACTTGGTAATTAAGAGTGTTCGCACCACCTCTCTTTCCTGGGAATTCTTCCAGTGTGTTATTTAACACAACTAGGGTTTCAACGACCTAGAACTAAAAGAGTATTTTCAGATACATAGGAGTGATATAAGAATAGAGAAAGAGAGTTCAAAGATCGAGTTTTTGAAAGATTAAATCATAGGGAACCTAGTGTTCCTATTGAGCATATGGACTATGTGTCCTGTGCTGGGACTTACTGTCCTACTTGCGTGCGCTTTTTCTTGATTAAGGATTGGACCTAGTGTTCCGTATGGCGTGTGTAGCGACCGAAAAATCCGGAGGGATTTATTCGAGTTTAATGGAGCCGCCACCAATAATTTATTTTCGAAGGGAAAAATATTGGAAAAAACCTTTATTGAAGAAAATGGTCCTTGAGACCAGATTTGGGTTCGGGAGTCGATTATGCGTAGGGAAGGTATTAGCACCCCACGACATCCTTTCGAAAAAGGTTACCTCTAATTAATTGTGCAAAATTTATATTAACTTCTAAAAAATATTTATTTCCCTCTTATTTAAAAAAGAATAGACAAAAATTTACAATGATGAAATAATAAAAAAGGGGTTTAATAAAAGTTGTTTATTTTTGCGCTTGACAGGAGTGGGCTCCTGCTCCTACGTATCTCCGGGTGCAGTGGAGAAATCAAAGGCTACGTAGTTCTTGGGTAGAAAATGGTTGTGTGTTGGTTGATTTTAATTAATCAATCTGTGACTTAATTTTTATGGTTTGCGTAGGGATCAAACCAAAAGTGGATTTGGCGTAATCACTACTAATATTTTAAGGTATTTTATTAAGATTTTTGTAATGACCAAACCAAAAGAGGATTTAGAGTAGTCATTGATTTTAAGTTTGCGTAGTGACCAAACCAAAAGTGGATTTGGCGTAATCACTACTAATATTTTAAATTATTATTATTATTATTATTATTATTATTATTATTATTATTATTATTATTATTATTATTATCTAAGCTAGATACAATTATTAATAATAGCAAATATAACAAAAGTATCTAACATTATAAATAAAGACAAACATAAACATACTAAAAAAAATACATAAAAAGAAAAAGAGAGAAGGAATTAAATGCACTTACCTCGAGAGAAAATATTTTTGTTGGGCAATGCGTCACTCCACGAATCCCTCCAATCTTGAAGGTTGAAAAGGGATAGTAACCTTCTCAAAATTTTTTTGACTAAAGCAAAGGCCCTATGCTTTGCACTAGGCCCATTAATCCATTTTTCTTGGATCCTTAGTGCTTGGTGATGCACTCCTTATATAGGAGAATGAGAGGTTGAAAGAGTGTGGATTTTTCAAAGTGGGACTTCAATAGTAAAGTTGGGAGTTGGCTTCTTAAGTTTGATATTTTAAATGTTCAACAAAACTAAATAGCCAACTTTGAGCACTAATACAACACTTAAAACAACTTTATTGTGCTTCATGACCTTCATAAGAATTATAGACATTGTTTCCAGCTTTCAAATGGCACAAGTTTCATCTCAAAAGGATATCTACAACTCAAGATATTGTCAACACAAGTGGCTGTCCCGAACAATACATGTAACATCACGTCTCGAACTTCATGCTCGATTTGGTCCATGATAGAGGTCGATCTGGGTTTGTAATCCAAAATAATAGTTGTAGATCTTTTTCTTATCTTTCCAACAGTATAAAGAACACCTTATTTGGACAAGTATAGCTCAAGATACGATATTTTCTTTGAACGTTATTCAACATGATGTGTTGTCCGTTTTTGTGCAGTTTTATAACTTTCATGGTATTTTAGGGCAGTAAATCGTTAGAATCAAGTCCCGAGTCCTTCATAACATTTGTAGCCAAGGATGTTAGCTTTCAAATGGCGTTGGTTTCATTAAAAAAAGACTTCTACAACTCAAGATATGACCTAATCTTTACATACTGTTCAAAACCATTTTTCAGCATACTTGTTCTTACTTCCAAGTCAATTTGGACTTAGTAAACTTCATATTTGACTCTTGGGTTCCTCATCAAAGTTGTAGAGTTTTGTTTTAGCTTTCTAACAAGGTAAAAATCACTTTAATACCATCTCCACAACATCAATTACACCCAGAATACATAAGCTATACCAAAGTACAAATTTTTTCAACCTCTTTTCTCTTCAAGATTTCTTTCTCCTTCTTTCTTCTCTACTACTATTTTTGTTCTTTTTGAATGTTATTTTACCAGACAAAATTAGGGTATGACAGCTGCCCCTCTTTAATTATATTTTACTAGAAAATATGAATAACAATGGTTTTCAAATTTCATTGTAAAAGATAAGTAAAGATAAAGACACTAATTTTGTCCTGAATCAGGATAGGCGAAGGATGAGGTGAGGAATAATATCGGGGGATTAACGCTTGGCGCGTTTATCAGAAAGCAATAAAGAAGGATCTCCGCTAGGTTAGGTACTGACGCAGTATTAAAAAGGCAATAATGAGGGATTAACGCTTGGCGCGTTCATCGGAAAGCAATAAAGAAGGGTCACCGCCAGGTCAGGTACTGACGCGGTGATCGAAAAGCAATAATGAGGGATTAACGCTTGGCGCGTTTATCAGAAAGCAATAAAGAAGGATCTCCGCCAGGTCGGGTACTGACGCGGTGATCGGAAAGCAATAATGAGGGATTAACGCTTGGCGCGTTTATCGGTGCAATAAAGAAGCGGTCACCGCCAGGTCGCATCGACGGTGATCGAAAAAGCAGTAATGAGTGATTAACGCTTGGCGCGTTTATCAGAAAACTATAAAGAAGGGTCACCGCCAGGTCGGGTACTGACGCGGTGATTGGAAAACAATAATGAGGGTTCGACGCCAAATAAAGTATTGACGCGTCGATGGAAAGCAATAAAGAAGGGTCACTGCCAGGTCGGGTACTGACGCGGTGATCGGAAGGTTCAACGCCAAGTAGGGTATTGACGCGTCGGTGGAAAGCAATAAAGAAGGATCAACATCAGGTCCGGAACTGATATGTTGGTCAAAAAAGCAATAATGAGGGACTACCGCCAGGTCGGGTACTGACGCGGTAATCTTAAAGCAATAAAAAGGGGTGATGCTCGGCGCATTTATCAGAAAACTATAAAGAAGGATCTCCGCCAGGTCGGGTACTGACGCGGTGATCGGAAAGCAATAAAGAGTGAGCGATACTTGGCGTGTCGCTCAGAAAGCAAAAATAAAAGACCAATGCTCGGCATATTGTTTTGAAAACAATACTGAATGATCGATACTTGATGCATGGACCAAGCATAACAAAGCCGCTGGAAAGGTTGTGATATGAAGATGATGCATGAATAGATGACATGTGGTGCGTGTATGCAATGCGATTATTATTTTTACTGATTCCTCGTCCCGTATGATCTCTAGTGCTTAAAGATATGGGATGGACTGAGATTCATCGAATTTAGTCATGCTATGCTTCGATTGGGAGAGAGCGCGAGTTATCAATGCAGCACTAGTTACTTTTTAAAGGTAATCCCTTTGCCTTTTTGAAACTTATTTGTTGAGATTTGGCGTTTCCTCGTGATTCTTAAGATGTATATAATAACTTTAATGCTTTCCCATATCATCACATGCTTCACAATTCAGTGTCTATTATCATAAAACAACATTTTGAAATACGAGAACGGAGGTGTTTGGTATTCAAAAAAAAGAGTCATGTGTACAAGGACTGAAGTTACACAGACTTGAAGATACATCAAGAAAAATGCAGGAAGAAGAAAAAACAAAGAAAGACAATAACTAAGCAGATATTTTATAGTTTGTGTCTTTGTAGGAACAAATACCAGCTTCCCATATCCATAACTTTGAATACTCATTGCTCAACCTCTGGAAATGTATAAAATTGCCCCGGTTGGGTAACTTGAACCTCTTAATGCATCAGCCAACTTTATTGTCCAATTTCCAGACCTTAACTTTTGCTTGGATCGCTCTTTCGAGTTTTCAATCCAACGGGTCACTCTAATTTTTGCCTAGGTCGCCCTTTCAGGTTTTCAACCTAGCGAGCTCTTTTTTGCTTGGCTTTTTTTTGTTGTTTTTTTTGTTGTTTTTTTTAGGCATAATATTTTTTGACTGCATCAGAGTTTACTGGGAGCGGGAGATTTTCGCCGCCCATCCTTGTGAGGATTAGGGCCCCTCCGGAAAAGACTTTCTTTACAGTATATGGGCCTTCATAATTCAGGGTCCATTTTCCACGAGCATCCTTTTGTATGGGCAAAAACTTCTTTAGTACTAAATCTCCTTCTTGAAATTCCCGGGGGCGAACTTTCTTTTCAAAGGCCCTTTTCATCCTTTGCTGATATAGCTATCCATGACATAAGGCCATCACTCTTTTCTCTTCGATGAGGTTTAGCTGATCCAGCCGAGCCTGGACCCATTCTGCCTCTTTTAGTTTCATTTCCATCAACACCTTAGCGAGGGGATTTTGACTCCACTGGGAAGTTTTGCATCCATTCCATATACCAGTGAGAATGGGGTTGCCCCTGTTGAGGTGCGAATCGAAGTTTGATAACCGTGCAAAGTAACAGGGAACATTTCATGCCAACCTCTAATTTTTACCACCATCTTTTGGACAATCTTATTCGTTTGCAGCCTCAACTGCCCCATCCATCTTTGGGCGGCATGGTGAGGAATTACGATGTTGGATCTTGAAGTCATTACACAAATCTTTCATCATCTTGTCATCCGAGTTTGTCCCATTATCGGTGATGATCTTATTTGGCAGACCATGGCGTGAATCAGATTCCACATTTTTGGTAAAGCAACTGCAACAAGGAGTTTATTTGGATTTCCTCTTCCAAAAATCAAGTTTTGAGAAAATATGAGCAATTTGATTTTGATCGGAATGGACTTTATTAGGGTTGTAACGTGGCCAGGGGTTGAAGGGTCACAAAAGAAAGGATATTTCAAGCTCAAAAAGTGTTTGAGGTATTTTTTCAACAAGGATTTTTAGTGCAAAGATGCACTTTGATGGTTGCTAGCACAATTGTCTTTTCTTGCTTTGGCATTTTTATTGATTTTTTTTATTCTTGCAAGCGTCTTTTGTTTTGCCTTTTTTTTTTTAACAGACGAAATTGAATAGATTATTGTGCTAGTCTCCATTGGATGAGTGATCCTTGTTCAGGGTATTTAAAAGAAAATTTTTTGTTTTTTAGGCTCAAAAGGGGTAGCAAGGGATGTATATATTTTTTATTTTTTGGGATAGAGAAAAATGGCCAAACTTCATCTCAAAATCTTATTGCTCAAATTTTCACAAAAAATAATTTTTGGCAAATTGCGAATTTGCTTTACCTTTTTCTTTCTATTTTTTATTAACTCCCTTTTTGTCACTTTCAGTACTCAAATTGATTATTTCAAGTTCTTCCTCGTGGATTAAATCACTTTTGCTTCTCGTACCATCAATCTCTCGATTCATAAGGTGTTTCCCAATAGTCCTCATGGGGTAGTCAAAGTATGAGTCATCGACATCATATTTCCCAAAGACAAAGTTTTTGATCTGCATTAGTTAAAACTGACGAAATGGAAAAAACGAAAAAAGATGGGAGGGAATGGAAAAGATGAAAAAAAGGAAAAGGGAAATGATTGGAAAATTCAAAATGCATTTTATTGATAAAGATACTGAAATGAAACATATGCGCCCTTTTGACAACAAATTATCCTAAAGCCTTAGGCAGAGCAATAGGATTTGCATTACAAAAATTATTTTGCACCAAAAATCACGGGAACCTCAACAATCTCCCAATTTCAAAGTTCTTCATTTGGAGGGCAAGAGTGGACAAGGATGACAATGTCGTTTTCAACACTGTGATTATCTGTGACAGTTGCTATCTTGTTTGATTTCAACATCCCTGCGCTCTGGAAGCTTTGCGTGATGTTGCAGATAAGGACATTCTCACCATTTAGTTCCCCGCCTTCTGATTTAACTATTAGGGGTTGGTCCCCAAACTCCTCAGTAATGACATTAATCTGAACCCCATGACTTGGAAGGGATTATTACCCACATTAGGACCATCCTCCTTAAAACTCAACCATTTGGCATTGATCAGATCTTGAACACGTCCTTCAAAGCCTTGCATTTTTCAGTTGTGTGACCTATTGCCCCTGCATGAAACTCACACTTGGCATTTGGGTCATATCCTCTTGGGAAGGGAGGTTGGAGTGGTTTCATTGAGCGTGGAGAGACCAAGGAATTGCTGATGAGGTGCTGGAACAAATCTGTATAGGTCATGGGAATAGGATCAAATTGGACTGCTTTCTTTTCTTGGTCATTTGGTTGTTTTCGGTTTTGGTTTGGTTGGGTGGGAGCAACTAGTTGTGCTTGTGTTTGGATGGGGGAAGGCGGGCGAAAGGGGATCATTGGTTGGTTTGGCCGGGGGCTAGGATTATGAGAGGCGGCGATGTATGGAGGTGGGTAGTAGGGGTATGGAAAATGATGTGAGAAATTGGTAAAGAATTGGGGTGGTTTTCCTTGTGCTTGTCCTCCCAGGCTCGTCATCACAGCATTAGTTTCCCCTTCCTTCTTCTTCAAGAAGTTTGTAGTGGGTCTCTTAATATTACTGGTTTCAAAGAAACTTTGGTCAATCTTTCCATTCCTCATTCCTCCTTCAACTCTTTCCCCTACGATGACCATATCTGAAAAGTTTGATGATACACTTCCGATCATTTTGTCGTAGAAGGGTGATTGAAGAGTATCCATGAACATGGCCACCATTTCTTTTTCAATCAGAGGCGGTTCCACTTGGTGCCGATCCTCTCCATCGTTGGGCATATTCCTTGAAGGTCTCATTGTCTCTTTTTGCCATGTTTTGCAACTGCATTCTATCAGGAGCCATATCAATGTTATACTTATACTGCTTCAAGAAGGCATCCGCCAAATCTTTCCAACAGCGAATGTGAGATCGCTCAAGGTGTGTATACCAACTCGACGCTGCCCCTGTTAAACTATCCTGGAAGAAATGAATCAGAAGTTTGTCATCATGTGCATAGGACGCCATCTTCCTACAGTACATGGTCAAGTGACTTTTCGGGCAAATTGTACCTTTATACTTGTCAAAGTATGGTACCTTGAACTTTGGCGGTACAACCACATCCGGTACGAGACAAAGATCTGAAGCGATACTTGAATCGAGATAACTTACTCCTTTTACAGCTCTTAGCCTATCTTCGAGGATTTGCAACCGTGTCGGACCACCGATTCCCAACGGGGCCTTTCAGATTAGGTCCCCTATAGCGGAGACCAGGCAATGCGGTTAGTTTGGAGATTCAATGGATTTCCTTGAATATAATAGGTAACCAAATGGTCGGGATTTACCACGGGGTACTACGCGTCTTGACTCCTTGAGTATTCAGAGATGGTACGGTGCATAACCAGGTAGATAGGTGTATGTCATGAAGCCAGGAGTTGAGCTTTGAACTGGTATGGTTTTGATCTGGAGCCGGATCCTTGAGCCACATCTTGCACAACAAGTGCTTGGGAATCGATTCTGCAGAGTTATTGTTAGCTTTGGCGGTGTGTAACCGGCGGGAGACCAAATAGTGGGAAGCTGTTGTGCTGTGGGCCTTGGGGGTTATGGTTTGCGGTATCATCATTGGCCATAGGTGGCGTGTAACCAGCGGGAGTCCGTAAAGTGGGAAGCTGTGGTACTTGATTACGAGGGTTGCTAAGCTGGTGAGGTGTAGGACCTGCGGGTAAATTGCAAAAGGTACCATCATCCCTCGAGTATTGAGACCATATTGCAACCGCATAGGACCAAAGCCAGTGGGTGGGAAGGTGTAGCTTGACTTTCATCATTCAACTGTGGAGAAGCCCCATCTGTAGCCTTGTCTTTGTTTAGGGATTGCGAAGCTCCAAAACTTTGCTCATCTGTTCCTTCGTGGTTGGCGTCCTCTTTCACCTCTTGGTCATCCATGATCTTTGATTGAGAGCGAGTTCGATAAAGGGTGTCGAGGAATCAGTTTGTTTGATTATTTTCGATGATTTAAAAATGATATGAGTATGTAAGAAAAGAAAAATGAATGAATGTGGATGTATGAATCTATTTATTTGTGCACAGGAACCGTAGGCCTCATTGTTTTGACATGTATGAGTTTCTTTGAAAGCTGTTTCACAATTTGATCCCATATTATTTTGTTGTAGATACTTACAAGCTAGCTCTTCCTTACGATTCCCTAGTAAACCTATTCAAAATAAAATGAAATGATGATGAATGCCATATGTTTGAACTTTTATCATGTTTGATTGAAAAAATGCATGAACATGACGAGTGATGCAACTACTAGTGAGAGGGACATATTTTGAAATGTTTGTAAATGATGGGATGCCTATACTACTTTGAAAAGAAGCATTTAAAAAGGTCAACCAAAAGTAAGATTGCCTCTTTGTGTCCTAAACAAAGTCACTCTAAATTAGAGGATTTCTATTTCTGATGATCTATAGGTCATTCGACTTGTGAACACTTTCATAGGTGGTACTAACACTTCCTCACCAAAGGTCTCTAGAGCCAAGTACCATTTCGGGATGCGACCACCAATAGGAAGAGGATCCTACGTGTGGGCATCCACGAAGCGGTCGCACTCTAGACGAAGTTCTCGTGATACCCAAATCGAAAGTAGATCCGAAGTGACTATCACTAACAACCTCTCACTCCCTAAGCTGCACTCGGGCCCGGGTATAGGGTCCCACTCATAAGTGTGTGTAAAAAGTGTGTAAGTGAGGTGTGTGATTGAGGCAACCTAAAATTACCCAAGCTGCAAAACAAATGAAATATATAAAATATGCTCTTCTAACCTAAGGTTCAATATATGCATAATATTCACAACAAATATTCATAAAAGAACAATAAATAAAATAAATAACTAAATAAACAAATAAATAAATAAATAAATAAATAAATAAATAAAAACAAGGGAAACTAAACATAGGAGTTAACTATTTAGCACAATCAATTATTTAGGCTTGACTCTCTAAAAAAATGTCCCCAGTGGAGTCGCCAGCTGTAGCGACCGAAAAATCCGGAGGGATTTATTCGAGTTTAATGGAGCCGCCACCAATAATTTATTTTCGAAGGAAAAATATTGGAAAAAACCTTTTTTGAAGAAAAGTGGTCCTTAAGACCGGATTTGGGTTCGGGAGTCGATTATGCGTAGGGAAGGTATTAGCACCCCACGACATCCTTTCGAAAAAGGTTACCTCTAACTAATTGTGCAAAATTTATTAACTTCTAAAAAATGTTTATTTCCCTTTTATAATAAAAAAAAATGAAAATTAACCAAGGTAAAAAAAAGAGGACTTAATAAAAGTCGATTATTTTTGCTTGACAGAGTGGGCTCTGCTCCTACGTATCTCCGTGCAAAGGAGAAATCAAAGGCTACGTAGTTCTTGGGTAGAAAATGGTTGTGTGTTGGTTGATTTTAATTAATCAATCTGTGACTTAATTTTTATGGTTTGCGTAGGGATCAAACCAAAAGTGGATTTGGCGTAATCACTACTAATATTTTAAGGTATTTTATTAAGATTTTTGTAATGACCAAACCAAAAGAGGATTTAGAGTAGTCATTGATTTTAAGTTTGCGTAGTGACCAAACCAAAAGTGGATTTGGCGTAATCACTACTAATATTTTAAATTATTATTATTATTATTATTATTATTATTATTATTATTATTATCTAAGCAAGATACAATTATTAATAATAGCAAATATAACAAAAGTATCTAACATTATAAATAAAGACAAACATAAACATACTAAAAAAAATACATAAAAAGAAAAAGAGAGAAGGAATTAAATGCACTTACCTCGAGAGAAAATATTTTTTGTTGGGCGCAATGCGTCAGACCCACGAATCCCTCCAATCTTGAAGGTTGAAAAGGGATAGTAACCTTCTCAAAAAATTTTTGACTAAAGCAAAGGCCCTATGCTTTGCACTAGGCCCATTAATCCATTTTTCTTGGATGATCTTAGTGCTTGGTGATGCACTCCTTATATAGGAGAATGAGAGGTTGAAAGAGTGTGGATTTTTCAAAGTGGGACTTTAATAGTAAAGTTGGGAGTTGGCTTCTTAAGTTTGATATTTTAAATGTTCAACAAAACTAAATAGCCAACTTTGAGCACTAATACAACACTTAAAACAACTTTATTGTGCTTCATGACCTTCATAAGAATTATAGACATTGTTTCCAGCTTTCAAATGGCACAAGTTTCATCTCAAAAGGATATCTACAACTCAAGATATTGTCAACACAAGTGGCTGTCCCGAACAATACATGTAACATCACGTCTCGAACTTCATGCTCGATTTGGTCCATGATAGAGGATGATCTGGGTTTGTAATCCAAAATAATAGTTGTAGATCTTTTTCTTATCTTTCCAACAGTATGAAGAACACCTTATTTGGACAAGTATAGCTCAAGATATGACATTTTCTTTGAACGTTATTCAACATAATGTGTTGTCCGTTTTTGTGCAGTTTTATAACTTTCATGCTATTTTAGGGCAGTAAATCATTAGAATCAAGTCCCGAATCCTTCATAACATTTGTAGCCAAGGATGTTAGCTTTCAAATGGCGTTGGTTTCATTAAAAAAAGACTTATACAACTCAAGATATGACCTAATCTTTACATACTGTTCAAAACCATTTTTCAGCATACTTGTTCTTACTTCCAAGTCAATTTGGACTTAGTAAACTTCATATTTGACTCTTGGGTTCCTCATCAAAGTTGTAGAGTTTTGTTTTAGCTTTCTAACAAGGTAAAAATCACTTTAATACCATCTCCACAACATTAATTACACCCAGAATACATAAGCTATACCAAAGTACAAATTTTTTCAACCTCTTTTCTCTTCAAGATTTCTTTCTCCTTCTTTCTTCTCTACTACTATTTTTGTTCTTTTTTAATGTTATTTTACCGGACAAAATTAGGGTATGACAGCGTGCCTAGTACCTTAACCTAAAAGTTGAGCCTAGTGTTCCGCATTACGTGTCTAGAGTTCTGATCTGAGATTAAGACTAGCGTTCCGCAATTGAACACCCGGACTTTGTGTCCTGTGTTTGCACTCTAAGTAATTGTTAAAGGTATTTTGGCTTAAAAATAAGCATGAGAGCCATAGTATGACTAGCCTAATCTTATAGATAAGTAGAAATGGAACCATACTAGATAAAGAATTTGATGAAACTCGGGTTCCAATGACCCAAAGCTAAATGAGTGATTTATTTTGGTACAACCTCACCTAGGTAATATAAGAATTGGAAGCATGAAAATTCACTAAGTAGAGTTAGTGAGTTGAGGTGTCGTCGATCCGCATTGATTAATTAAAACATTACTCGGGCACTCCCTACGGTGAGCATGCCATGTTGTTGAATTTGTTTGGATGTATACTGACCATTGAGCATCGACACTCGGAGCGTTTGATTGTCTTCAGGACTTCAAAAGGACGAGTTGTCACTGCATGCCCGTGTGGCAGAAAGCCTAATGTGTGGCAAGCCTTTGTGGCAATACCCTTGGTAGGGGAGTTGATTTGGACGTTGGGAAATAAAGTTCCTCGTCTCTGCTGACCTTGTTTAAGGCCGCAGGTGTATACACAAACTAGCCATACTGCATTGACATGCATAGCTAACCGCATTTATGATATGTGATGAATTGTTTGATGAATTGGATATTGTGATGAATTGATCACTTATCTGTTGATAGATTTGCCTGCTTACATGCAATAATTGGATATTGTGATGACTTGATCACTTATCTGTTGATAGACTTGCCTGCTCACATGTAATGGTTGATATTGTAGTGACTTGATTGTTGATCTGTTGGTTGTTTTGTTTGCTCACATGCAATGCTTGATATACCATGCTGATTGTGTGCGGTCTATTAAGTATGTATATGTATATAAAAGCGTGTTGTTGTATTATATATGTATATATTGTTTGCATGCGACATAGCCTATGATAAACTCGTGGACAAAGGATTTACCCTTGCACTGTTGTTGGATTGGATGTCCTTATGGATGTCACTTCCAGATGGAGTTCGATGTATTGCGACTTCATCTTTTAGGAGCATTGAAGATTGAGCAGTGGAGGAAGATTCCTCTGAGTACTTCGTGTTTGATCTTCTTGGTGTTTCTCGATAAGAGTTATAGTTGTCGGCCCGACTTAGCTTAGGATTTTGTATTGATTGTTTCGTAATTACTCTTTTCAGAGAACCTCGCCTTAGTGCGAAATGATTATGTTATGTGAAGTATTATTTGTGATGCATTATACTCTGATAATTGCAAAAGTTTGAATTGACATCATTTAGAAAACTGTAGTACTCTATGTCTCATTTTGAAAAGGGTTTCAAAGGAAAGAATATGAAAAAGAAAAAAAAAAAATTTACTCCTGTTTTTCCATTGCGAAATACATAAGAGTACTCCTTAACCGAAAGCATACAAGCATTAAATGTTTTCAGCATTAGATTGGGTTGCACAGTAGCGCCTCGGAAACGGGGTGTTACATAGGTCATCACCCAAGCAAGGATTGAGAGCACCATTTCTCCCCCAAAAACAGCCCCTTGGCCGCGAGCTAACAGGAGGGAGTAGGTGATGGTTCTTCCACTTCCATTTCTTGTTCTTATGTCTTGTTTTATGTTTAATTTATGCTTGATTGTGATCAAAAGAGGAGATGAGCACTTCCATCCCTTTTCCTTGGAACCCTAAGCGAGACCTTAAGGGAAAGAAGAGGGTTTGTGTGATCCTTGGTGAATCAATAAATTAATTAATGATTTTGAGCTTAATTGGTGTTGTAGTTGTTGTATTTGTTCATAGTTTTGGAATTAGAAGTTGTTTGGGTAATTTTTATGATGAACACACAAAGAGGGATTAGGGGTAATTAAATTGTGAACCATGAAATTAGTTGATGATTCTTGTGTTTTAGTTAGTATAAGTGTTATTGAGTTTGTTGAGTTTGTTAAAATAAGAAAGTTAGTAAGTTTTATTGAAAAACCTTGTTCTTGAAATGGGTTTGGAAAGGGATTGGTTTTGATTGAGCTTTAATTTGTGAATTGGATTGTTGTTTTGTGAAAAAATTGGACTATGGAAGGTTGTTATGTAATTGTTTGGAAGTTTTGAAATTTGTTTCCTATTTCCTTGATGTTGGCGGAGAGCTCCTTAGGAGATTTGGGAGAGAAATTGTTTTGCGTTTTAATTTATAATTATTGTGTTGATGAATGATTAAGTTGTGGAAAATTTTGGAAAAGGTTTGATTGGAATTGGATTTGTTTTGAAATTTTAAGGCTATGAAGCATATGAGGTGATTTGAGTTCCTTGAGAAAAGCCTTAACTTAAGGTTTTAGATAAAATGAAGTTGATTTTAGTATTGAATTGTGTTTCAAAATTTTGAAGGACTTGAACTTAGTTAGTAGAACCTTATTTTTCCAACTTATGCATATTTCAAGAAAAATAATGTTGCATTATGTTTTAGTTCTCAAGAGATAATTCTTTGCACAAATATTTCAAATATGTGACTTAGTATTTTAAATTAAATTCTAAGTGGAAGTGTTTGGTTTACGAAAGGGTTAGGTTTGAGAGCCTAAGGTTTTGAGTTAAGTTTTAGCTTGTGCTAAGTTTACTTGTGGTGATAGGAGTTGCGAATCCGGAGACCGTATGACGTGGACTCGAGGCTTGCGGTACTCTGTTAGCAAACAACTGTGGTAAGGGCAACTCTTAGACATAGATAAGCGTTATTATTTAATTTCAAGTCTTAAAGCGAAGAAGCCTGAGAACCTCAGGGTTCGAAGTGAGGGTCTCGTACCCCTTCGTTTTAGTATTTAAGCTTATGTTATTATCTAGTGGGCTTGTCTGCAAGCGATTGGCAGCTGTCCCCAACCCCCCACACTTGTATGATTGCCCCTCTGCCAACTCCACTGAGTTACAGAGGGATGAACTGAGTTGTCGGTGTCGGTGCTTGATATGATGTGAATGCTTATACTGCTTATACTGTTGACCTGAGTGCATTGTGTTAAGCTTGGCATGAATATTATTGACATGTGGTTAATTAATTATTCGATTGCTTCTTGATTGATTATATGCGGTGATTGTTTCATTGGGGTGGTGAAAAATGTCGACGTGACGTGCATGAACTATATCCCGGATATCCTAGGGTGGTCGCGGAACCCAAAGCCAATGGCTGGAGTTCAACAGTTTAGTTAGGCATTGTGTCGTTTGGAGTTGTCGTGACGTTTATGAACTATATCCCGAATAACCTAGGGTGCTAGGATCCCCTAAAAGGCTACGACTGGTTTTTGGAAGCTTAGTTAGACGTTGTAGCGTCAAGGAACATATCCTGAAATTCCTAGGGTGGTCGTGGAGCCCAAGGCTAATGGCTGGAATTCAGCAGCTTGTTCGGCGTTACCTTCCGGAAGATTGTCGAAAGTGTCGTGAGGGAATGAGTCTTAAGTTGAGTCCTGAGTTGCGTCTTGAGAACTGTGCATATTGTTGTGTTGTCTCTTGTTTATGATTTGTTATTTCCTGATTTGTTGAGAAGTTGACCCTTTCCCGTGGTGCCTTCAACCAATGATGGTTACCCAGGTGATGACGAAGAGTGTACTGATACCGACGATGAGGACATCACCGGAGATCATCTTTGATTTTCCAGAAATAGAGATCCCTATGGCGATGGAGTTCGACCCCATCTCCCATCACGTTGTTTATACTGGGGATGTTGTACAGAGCTTCCGAGAGGGTGGTATGGTAGTGAGACAGGAGACTTCGCGGCGCACAGTGAGCTTCCCGATTCAGATGATGCAGGTGGTGGACGCTTGGTGTTGTGTGAAATAATAACACAATTGTGCAAGTATACACAATTGCAACAAGTAGTAAAGAGTAAATCAAGATCGTTCCCACGAGGATTGATTAATTGATTTCACAAGTTTTTCCATTAGTAAGTGAGTTAGTGAGTAAGTAATAAAAACAAAAAATAAACATCAAGTTTTTGAGATTTTAATAACTGAACAAAACAGAATTAATCAAGTGATTTGAGGAAAATATGGATAAAGGCAGTTAGGATTCAGTTCATTCATATTTCCACCAGGTTGGTTTTGATTGCCATAAGTCGATTGCCATATGGCACCTGGCGCGAGCACTAATGTGTGTGCCTTTCAAAGCACTTTCACCAGGAGTTAAGTAAAGGGTTCCTTATGTCTAAGCCCCATTATGTTCCCCACTTGTCTAATTAATGTGGCCAAGAACACCCTACAAGACAGATTGCCTATGTCTAGTTTAATCTAAATCAATTAAAGTGTCCTTTAATTTGATACCCCTTATAGTGCTTCATGAAATCAGCATGTTACCACCTTTCAGCACCTAACATACATGTACCTAACTAAAGTTGATCAGGCTCAAGTTAAATATGTAAGCAATGAAGTCGCATGAGACAAAGATGCAAAGGCAAAGACAAATAGACATTCACCAACCAAGTTTCAATACAAAGTCACTTCATCCTAACTTAAGAAAGTTAGCTCATAATGAGCCTAAAAATAAAACAACATAAACTGGTGCCAAAAACAGAATCCATGGCACTAGAGTAAGAGTTTAGAAACTATTACAGCTATGAATAAAACAGAAACAGAACTGCTCCCAGCCTTGTGAGCTTGAAAACCACTCATACGCAATGCCTTCTTTGTTTACCTTCAATCTGTACTGACCAAGTTACTTCTCTCCATGGACAAAGTTGATAGCTTGAATCAATGGTGTTTGGAAGAAGAAAGATGAGATGCGGCTGCTTCTATTTTAAGGGGGGACGATTGCTGCCCTAGCAGAAAAGAATATCAGAACCAGCCTCCTTTGCTTCATTAGGTCATTGTACTTTCATATCTCTCCTCAAAATGGGCTGACCAATGTTAATCCCCAAAAAGATGTTGTCTTTGGGCCCAAAAGTGAGAGCTTTTTGTCATGTAGTGAGCTGAGAGAAAATGCAATAGGACAAGGAGGGACCACCAAAAAGCACGCTGCAGCAGCATACATGAGGACAGAGTCCTTTGTTTAGCTCCACTGAAAGATCACACGCTGCTGTTTTACTTCCAGGGCTGTTATCAACACAGTGCCGTGGCATGGCACCAGACTTGGCACTGAGCAATTCTCATAAAAATCTGCACAATGTCACAAAAACATCAAAATGCTCACAAAAGCACCAAAGTGCTTTAAACAGCTCCAAACCAGGGAAACCACATTATTTACATGACTCTAATAATTAAAGGATCTAAATTACTCTTAAACTCACATGATTCATAGTCATAAAAGCATAAATAACTCTTATTTCTAAGAGTTATCACACCAATGTTAGGAGTTAATTGTTGCAATTGCAGTAGTGTTCTTTTACTATATAAAAAAAAAAACTTTGGTTGACACAATGGCTTAACTTGATGAGGATTCTATGCATGGTGTTGTTGGAACTTTGTGCTGATTGGCAATTGGTTGGAACACTGATTTTTGACACAAACCCTTAGCTTGAGAAGGAAGAATAGGTAGCCTTTAAACTAGTTGATGTTGAACCCTTAGAATGGACTGAACCTTGTGCTAAATTTGATCAATGAAGGAGGATTGGGTAAAAGATAAGTTTGGGGGTATGCTCACTGTAAAGAATTAAAGAATAGGACAATGCACACATTAGTAATCAGAAAAAGCCAAAAATACATAAAAAAAAAGGAAAAAGTCTCTTTGTTGAGTAACCGGGTAACTTCATTACAATTGTTGTTATTCGCGTCAAAAGGCAAAGAGATTAAACTTAGAAAAAGGCAAAAAGATTAAAAGTTGAATGAGTGTGCATTGATCCCATGTTTCTTAGTGCTGTTGTGCTTATCAGTAGCCCCTAGTTCCTACAATTGTAAGCCTAGTCCCCTTTGTTAGATTAGGAGGTGCAAACTAGGAAAATTCTTTGGGAGAAAACTGAGATGAACTTGATGGATCTATACTAGCTTTTTGATTGAGCATAGGGGGTGCACACACACACTTGAGGTTAGTGGATCAACCCAAGGAAGCATGATGCACAAAGGGATTGCTTGCAAAGTATTAGTCTGAAAGTGAAGCCTTGTGAAAACCACCCAATAAAAAGTTTCCTGTTTGAATTCACTTGTTCAGTGCTGCTGCATTTGTGATAATTTTTCTGTTTTCTGCTATTGTTCATGTGTCATTACTTGAGGACAAGCAATGGTTCAAGTTTGGGGGTGTGATAACTCTTAGAAATAAGAGTTATTTATGCTTTTATGACTATGAATCATGTGAGTATAAGAGTAATTTAGATCCTTTAATTATTAGAGTCATGTAAATAATGTGGTTTCCATGGTTTGGAGCTGTTTAAAGCACTTTGGTGCTTTTGTGAGCATGTTGATGTTTTTGTGACATTGTGCAGATTTTTATGAGAATTGCTCAGTGCCAAGTCTTGTGCCATGCCACGGCACTGTGTTGATAACAGCCCTGGAAGTAAAACAGCAGCGTGTGATCTTTCAGTGGAGCTAAACAAAGGACTTTGTCCTCATGTATGCTGCTGCAGCGTGCTTTTTGGTGGTCCCTCCTTGTCCTATTGCATTTTCTCTCAGCTCACTACATGACAAAAAGCTCTCACTTTTGGGCCCAAAGACAACATCTTTTTGGGGATTAACATTGGTCAGCCCATTTTGAGGAGAGATATGAAAGTACAATGACCTAATGAAGCAAAGGAGGCTGGTTCTGATATTCTTTTCTGCTAGGGCAGCAATCGTCCCCCCTTAAAATAGAAGCAGCCGCATCTCATCTTTCTTCTTCCAAACACCATTGATTCAAGCTATCAACTTTGTCCATGGAGAGAAGTAACTTGGTCAGTACAGATTGAAGCAGAAACAGCAAGGCATTGCTGCGTAAGGAGTGGTTTTCAAGCTCACAAGGCTGGGAGCAATTCTGTTTTTCTGTTTTATTCATAGCTGTAATAGTTTCTAAACTCTTACTCTAGTGCCATGGATTCTGTTTTTGGCACCAGTTTATGTTGTTTTATTTTTAGGCTCATTATGAGCTAACTTTCTTAAGTTAGGATGAAGTGACTTTGTATTGAAACTTGGTTGGTGAATGTCTATTTGTCTTTGCCTTTGCATCTTTGTCTCATGCGACTTCATTGCTTACATATTTAACTTGAGCACGATCAACTTTAGTTAGGTACATGTATGTTAGGTCTTTGAAAGGTGGTAACATGCTGATTTCATGAGGCACTATAAGGGGTATCAAATTAAAGGACACTTTAATTGATTTAGATTAAACTAGACATAGGCAATCTGTCTTGTAGGGTGTTCTTGGCCACATTAATTAGACAAGGGGGAACATAATGGGGGCTTAGACATAAGGAACCCTTTACTTAACCCTGGTGAAAGTGCTGAAAGGCACACACATTAGTGCTCTGCGCCCAGGTGCCATATGGCACTGACTTATGGCACTGAAACCAACCTGGTGGAAATATGAATGAACTGAATCCTAACTGACTTTATCCATATTTTCCTCAAATCACTTGTTTAATTCTGTTTTGTTCAGTTATTAAAATCACAAAAACTTGATGTTTATTTTCTGTTTTTATTACTTACTCACTAACTCACTTACTAATGGAAAAACTTGTGAAATCAATTAATCAATCCTCGTGGGAACGATCTTGATTTACTCTTTACTACTTGTTGCGATTGTGTATACTTGCACAATTGTGTTATTATTTCATACAACAAGTTTTTGGCGCCGTTGCCGGGGATTGAATTGATTAAATTTACATAGTTTTGAATTTAGTAGGTTTGTTAGTTGAGATATTCTAATTCTTTTGGGTGTTGTGTCAGCTGTTAGTGCTCAACTCTGCACATGCGCAGGCACACGGCACCAGAATATCAGTTGGATCCTGAGATTGACAGAACTTTCAGAAGGTTGTTAAGGGAGAGGCAAGCATTTCTTTGCATTAGGTCTTCTTTGCAAATATGGCGACAATCGCCCCCATCTTGAAGAAACAATTCTGAGGCGTAAGATGAAGGCGGTGTTCATTTTCAACAGAGTGTTCACATCGATACCAAGCCTTGGTGTCGCATGTCGATATCATAGGCTTAGCCAATGACAGGGCAGGCCAATGAGGGACTATCTTTGTTTTTGATCCTCAGACTATGCACACGGGCATAGTAAGGCCTGACATCACTGCAAATCATTTTGAATTTAAGCCTATGATGTTCCAAATGCTGCAAACTGTGGGACAATTCGGTGGCACACCTCAAGAAGACCCTCACTTGCACTTGAAACAATTCCTTGAAGTGTGCAGTAATTTCAAAATTCCTGGAGTTACAGATGATGCTTTCAGACTCAGGCTATTCCCATATTCCTTGAAGGATAGAGCCAAGGCTTGGTTAAATTCCTTGGAACCCAACTCTATCACTGATTGGAATGGTATGGTAGAGAAATTCTTACCCAAGTATTTCCCTCCAATCAAGAATGCTAGGATGAGGAATGAAATTACATCTTTCAGGCAAAATGAAGAGGAATCACTATTTGAGGCTTGGGAGAGATTTAAAGAGCTGCTCAAGAAGTGTCCTCACCATGGCATACCTATTTGCATTCAAATGGAAACATTTTATAATGGTCTTTCAGGAAGAACAAGAGACATGCTTGATGCTTCTTCTGGTGGTGCCCTCTTGGCACAGTCTTACAATGATGCATATGAGAAAATTGAGACCATTCTTTGCAAACAGTTATCGATGGCCCTCTTGCTAGGTTGAGTCTTTGCAAAGAAGGTTCTTTGGAGTCCATGAAGTGAGTGAAATGACGACTTTATCTGCACAGGTGGCTGCAATCGCAAACATGTTGAAAGGCCTGAATGTTGCTGGAGCCACCACAACACCTGTGAATTCTGCAGAGTCTGCACAGGTGCAGGCTAAAGCTATTTCTTGTGTGTATTGTGGAGGAGGTCATCTATATTAGGAGTGCCCTAGCAACCACAGTCTGCATCAATTATGTAGGGAATTTCAACAAAACAATAATCCTTACTCCAACACCTCTGACCCTGGGTGGAAGAATCACCCAAATTTTTCGTGGAGTAACAATAATCCTGCGGCACTCTTCTTTGTGTCTGCAAAGCCCACACATCCCCTGGTTTCCACTGTGACCGGTTCAAAAAGGCTGCTGCTCCTATTGCGACAACTCAATGGAGGCTATCTTTGAAGGCTTTCATGAATGAAACCAAAGCCCGATCCAAAGTCGAGTGCGTGATTAAAAACTTGGAGAATCAGTTGGGGCAGATGGCAACAACTATGAACCAAAGACCAAGTGGTTCACTGCCTGCTACAACTGAGCCTACCAAGCCAGCAGGGGGAGAGCAAATAAAAGCCATATATTTGAGGAGTGGTACTAAATTACCAGGTCCTTCTCAAAGGCCTGATGTTACCACTAGCCAGCCCTCAAAGAAAAAAAAAGACGAACCTGAAGTGCCAAAAACTACAGAGTGCAGTGCCATCCCGGACTACTCTCGCACTGCACTGAGAAAGTTACACCAAAGAATCGCAAGCAATAGATTAGTTCCTGAATTTCCACCTCCACCATTCCCTCAGAGACTTAAAAAAGCCCATCAAGACAAGCAGTTTGACAAGTTTATTGATGTACTGAAATAGTTGCACATCAACATTCCATTAGTTGATGCCTTGCAACAGATTCCAAATTACACAAAGTTCATGAAGGATGTTCTAACCAAGAAAAGGAGGTTGGGAGAATTTGAGACAGTTGCTATGACCCAGGAGTGCAGTATGCTGATGCAAAGCAAGATCCCCCAAAAGTTAAAAGATCCTGGCTGTTTTACCATTCCTTGCACTATTGGTGACACTTATTGTGGGAGAGCTCTATGTGACTTAGGGGCCAGCATTATTCTAATGCCTAAGTCCATCTTCCAACAGCTTGGAATTGGTAAGGCCAGGCCTACTACTCTGACTCTGCAACTGGCAGACAGAACTCTTGCTTATCCAGAAGGGAAAATCGAAGATGTGCTTGTCAAAGTTGATAAATTGGTATTTCCTGCTGACTTTATTATCCTTGATTTTGAAGCTGCTGCTGAGGTGCCTATTATTTTAGGTAGACCATTCCTTGCCACAGGGAAAACACTGATTGATGTGAAAAAGGGTGAACTCACCATAAGAGTCAATGATCAAGAAATCAAATTTAATGTTCTTAATGCTCTCAAGTATCCTGCAGAAAATGTAGAGGAATGTTCCTTTGTTAGAACCATTGATTCATTGGTTCAACATCAACTCTTGAGGGACAAAGATGTGCTGAAACAGGAACTGAATGTCCCTGATTATGAACTAGTGCAGGATAAAAACACAGAAGAGAAGGCTTCGGTAAATCAATTATGGTTCAGAAAGTACGAGTCATTGGAACTCAGTGATAGAAGTTCCAAATCCAATATTCCATCTGTTGAAAAACCTCCTGAGTTGGAACTGAAAGTGCTACCTCCACACTTGAAGTATGCTTATTTGGGTGAGAACAACATTCTTCCTGTTATTGTTGCTTCTGATTTGAGCTTGCAGCAGGAAAAGGAACTGCTCACTATTTTGAAGAAACATAAGAAGGCTATAGGATGGCAAATGGCTGACATAAAAGGCATAAGTTCTACTCTTTGTATGCACAGAATCTTTTTGGAGGAAAAGCCAAGAATAGCATTGAAGCACAACGAAGGCTTAACCCAGTGATGAAGGAGGTAGTTAAGAAGGAAATCATTAAATGGCTGGATGCTGGAATTATTTACCCAATCTCAGACAGTTCTTGGGTTAGTCCAGTGCAATGTGTTCCGAAGAAAGGAGGAGTGACTGTTATAGCAAATGACAAGAATGAATTAATTCCCACCAGAACTGTGACTGGTTGGAGAATTTGTATGGATTACAGAAAGCTCAACAAGACAACAAGGAAAGATCATTTCCCGTTGCCCTTCATTGACCAGATGATCGACAAATTGGCAGGGAAGGAGTTTTACTATTTCCTTGATGGGTATTCAGGCTACAATCAAATTGCCATAGCACCTGAGGATCAAGACAAGACTATTTTCACATGCCCTTATGGCACCTTTGCTTTTAGAAGGATGCCATTTGGGTTGTGCAATGCACCAGCAACTTTCCAAAGGTGCATGATGGCAATATTCTCAGATTTTATTGAGAAATCCATGGAAATTTTCATGGATGACTTTTCTGTTTTTGGAGAAACATTTCAAGCTTGCCTGGATAATTTGGAACAAGTCTTTGTCCAGTGTGAGGAGCCTAATTTAGTCTTGAAGCGGGAGAAGTGCCACTTCATGGTGCAAGAGGGCATTGTTACGGGTCACAAAGTCTCCAAGAAAGACATTGAAGTGGATAAGGCAAAGATTGAGGTCATTTGAAATTACCTCCACCAACTAGTGTGAAGAAGTGCAGTTTTTGGGGCATCTTTGGTTTCTATAGACGGTTCATCAAGGATTTTCAAAAATCTCAAAGCCCCTTTGCCAACTCTTCTGACATGAAACTGTATTTGATTTTGATGAACAGTGCATGTCAGCTTTCCAGACACTGAAGAAAGCCTTAACCACAGCACCTATCATTGTTGCCCCAGACTGGGATAAGCCATTTGAGTTGATGTGCGATGCAAGTGATTTTGCTATAGGAGCTGTTCTCGGTCAAAGACATGGCAAGGTGTTTCATTCAATTTACTATGCATGCAAGACATTGGTGGATGCTCAGTTGAACTATACCACCACTGAGAAAGAACTACTTGCAGTGATGTTTGCTTTTGACAAGTTCAGATCCTATCTGGTTGGCACAAAGGTGGTGGTGTACTCTGACTACTCAGCAATCAAGTATTTGATTGCCAAGAAAGATGCAAAACCAAGATTGATAAGATGGGTGTTGTTACTTCAAGAGTTTGACTTAGAAATCAGAGATAAAAAAGGAGTGGAGAATCAAGTAGCTGATCACTTGTCCAGAATTGAAAATGACAGTGTTGAACAACAAGGAGGTGAAATTAAAGAAAGTTTTCCTGATGAGTAACTATTGGTAGTAACAGGTGCCAAGGTTGATGCCCTCACAGCACCTTGGTATGCTGATATAGTGAACTTTCTGGTTTGCAAAATCCTTCCAGCTGACATGGATTACCAACAAAAGAGGAGATTCTTCCAGCAAGTGAAGCAATATTACTGGGATGAACCTTTTCTATACAAGAAGTGTGTGGATCAGCTATTCAGAAGGTGTGTAGCAGAAGAAGAAGTTGGAAGCATCCTGCAACATTGTCATTTTGCACCTTGTGGAGGACACTTTGGAGGAGCCAGAACAGCAGCCAAAGTTTTGCAATCTGGTTATTTCTCGCCCTCTCTATTTAAAGATTCTCATGAATTTGTTAAACATTGTGATAGATGCCAAAGGGTAGGAAATATTTCAAGCAAACAAGAATTGCCTCTCAACAGCATCCTTGAAATTGAACTCTTTGATGTATGGGGCATGGATTTCATGGGCCTTTTTCCTCCTTCCTTTGGAAATCTGTACATTTTAGTGGCTGTGGATTATGTGTCTAAGTGGATTGAAGCAGTAGCTCTGCCTACCAATGATGCCAAGGCAGTGAGCAAGTTTTTGCATAAGAATATTTTCAATAGGTTTGGTGTCCCTCGAGCAATTATCAGTGATGAGGGCACCCATTTTTGTAACAAACTAACGGAAAAACTCTTGCTGAAGTATGGGGTGAAGCACAAGATAGCTACTGCATATCATCCACAAACAAGTGGCCAAGTTGAGCTCTCCAATAGGGAAATTAAGAGGATTCTTGAGAAGGTTGTCAATCCTTCTAGGAAAGACTGGTCCTTGCATCTTGATGATGCCCTGTGGGCCTACAGAAAAGCATATAAGACACCATTAGGGACATCTCCCTATAGATTGGTGTTTGGTAAGGCTTGCCATTTGCCTATTGAGTTGCAGTACAAAGCTTTCTGGGCCACAAAGAAGCTGAATTTTGACTTGGAGAGTGCTGGTGCAGCAAGGTTGTTGCAACTTTATGAACTAGAAGAGCATAGGCTCTTTGCCTATGAGAATGCCGAGCTGTACAAAGCCAAAACTAAAGCTTGGCATGATAAGAAAATTCAACCCAGGGAATTAAAAGAAGGATCTCAAGTGCTGCTGTTCAATTCAAGATTGAAATTATTCCCTGGGAAGCTCAAATCAAGGTGGTGCAGTCCTTTCAAGCTAGTCGAAGCTATATCCATATGGGGCGGTGGACTTCTTGGATGAGGTCACAGTGCAACCTCTAAAGTCAATGGCCGAGAGTAAAAGCGATATTGGGTGACCACGATGAAAGAACAAGGGTCACCACTAAACTCAAGGACGGTGAAGTGAAAAATAAGTGCTGTGAGGACTTTTATAAACCAAGCGCTCTTGGGAGGCAGCCCAGTTTTTAACTTAGTTTAATTTTGTTTTGCGAGGAATAAATTGAATTTTGGAGTCTTTGGAAGTGTAGTGCGGTTAGGTGGCTGGTATGAAGTTACGAATCTTTGTGCATCTGGTGCCATGGCACCACAGAGCACCGGTCGGGGTTGAGTTTTTAAGAAAGAAAGGGTGAAGGGGCAGTTGCGCAGTAAAAAGAAAAAGCAATCCATATGGGCATTAAATGACTTGGCATCTCACAGGTGCACTTTTTCCTACGTGTACCAATGGCAGTATGCCACCTTGCATCCTCACACTCTTGCTCTCTAATTTAGAAAATCACTCTCTCCCTCCTCAATTAAGCTCCAACGGGAAAGTTCTTTGAAGTCCACAACCTTCCCTCCATTTCCCAAACACTTACCATTGCAGCAACAACAACCTCCCACGACCCCCATCTTCCAAACTACAGAAACCTCCCACTATCTCCACTCATCTCAACCTCTACCCATCGTAAAAGCCCACCTTTTTAACCCTAACCCCATTCGTCAAACTCACTCTCACATTCTCCCTCATTTCAAATCCCCCAAATTCTCAAATCTGCGAACCCTAGTTTTCCCTTTTGCCCAAAAATCATTGAGACAGCAGCTGTAGAACGTTGGAAGCAATTATTATCAGCCATGAGAACCAAGCACACAGCGCAGAGAACAAAATCACGAGTGCCAAATTTGGCACCAGAGGAGAGATTTCATAATGAGGAGTCAAGAAAAAGGTACGAGGATTGCATAGAAAAAAGGCCTCTGCATCCTGAAAGGGGTTTCGAGTTGCAAACGGCCTCCCCTGATATCATGATGTTGATTGAGCAGTACAAATGGGAAAACTTTTGCTCTCACCCTAAGAGCCCTGTCACGGCTATTGTGAGGGAGTTTTATCTTAGGAATACCCCTCGGGAAGAAGGTCGGCTGAAACAAACTACTCCAACATTAGAGAGTCAACATCACTTTCTCTTCAGAAGGAATCAATGAATACCTTGCTCTGCTGGAGAAGGGAGATGCCTTTGAAAAGAGGATGAAGGCCATAACAGAGAAGCAGATGAATGAGATAATGCATCAGCTGACAGTTGAAGGCACCAAATGGGAAAGGAGGCAGGGGGATGACTACCGGATAAGGAGAAACACCCTAATCCCTGCAGCTAAAACTTGGTACAATTTTATGGTTACTAGCTTACTCCCTACCACTCACCATCAAACCATTGATAAGGAGAGGATTGTGTTATTGCATCATATTCTGGAAGGGAAATTGGTTGATGTTGGCAGATTGATTCATAGGGAAATTGTTGCTTGCGCAAAGAGGACCAAAGGCAGTCTATTCTTCCCATGTTTGATCACTGCCTTGTGCAAGCATGAAGGGGTGCCCATTCTTGACAGTGATGTCACATGGCCTGTTCCAAAGCCTTGGAATGCCATAAGCGGTGCCCAGCCAGCCTGTTTGTTTCTGCTCCCCAAAATGAAGAAGGAAGAGAGGAGCTGGCTGAGATTGTGAATCAATTATTGAAGAAACAACAGGCATACTGGAGGTTTGCCCAAGAGCAATACCTATGGCAGAAAAGAATTTTCAATTTTAACTTCCCCAAGAAATTGGGTAATGCTCCCCCTGAGTTTCCTAACTGGATCTTAGGAGACAAAGAGGAGGTTGCAGCTGCTGAGGAGCCTGCCTCCAGTGAATTAACACCGAAAAAGAAGAGGGGCTCTAGAAAAGGAAAGGAGCCTGAAGGAGTTCTTTGAAGCTCCCGAGGCGATGCGGTCAGACGCGATCTTTGATGAAGGCTGGCAACCACCACCTCCCCTGCTGACACACCACGGAAGACAGCCTCCCCTGCTGAAGGGAGTCAGACAATAAAGAGAAAAGAAGCTGCCAAAGAGGCAGTCATCACCATCACTGGTGATGAGGAGGAGGAGCCAATTGCTAATCTGATGAGAACACCCAGGAGATGGAGCTCACGGTTCCAAGCAGGGATGTTCTAACCCTAATCTTTCACCAATAATTTTTGTTGCAGTAAATATTTTTAGTAGGTTTCTTTGTGTTTCCTGAATTTTGTTGTGTGAAGGTTGCATAATTAGTCTGTTTTGAGTCATCCCTTTCTCTAACATAAAGTATTTGCAGTGAGGACACTGTAAGGAATTGTGTGGGGGGAGGGATATGTTAGGAGTTAATTGTTGCAATTGCAGTAGTGTTCTTTTTCTATATAAAAAAAAAAAATTGGTTGACACAATGGCTTAACTTGATGAGGATTCTATGCATGGTGTTGTTGGAATTTTGTGCTGATTGGCAATTGGTTGGAACACTGATTTTTGACACAAACCCTTAGCTTGAGAAGGAAGAATAGGTAGCCTTTAAACTAGTTGATGTTGAACCCTTAGAATGGACTGAACCTTGTGCTAAATTTGATCAATGAAGGAGGATTGGGTAAAAGATAAGTTTGGGGGTATGCTCATTGTAAAGAATTAAAGAATAGGACAATGCACACATTAGTAATCAGAAAAAGCCAAAAATACATAAAAAAAAATCTGAATATTGAAAAATGTTGAAAACATGTTGAAAAATCAGATATTGTTAGACGACCACTTGTACTTGTGGTCTGCGAGAATGCACAGTGCAGGCCAAAGCTATTTCTTGTGTGTATTGTGGAGGAGGTCAATTATGTAGGGACTTTCTAAAAACAATAATCCTTACTCCAATAGCTATAACCCTGGGTGGAAAAATCACCCAAATTTTTTTTGGCTCAGCCTTTAAGTAATAGCAGTAGCTATTTGCCCAATTTGATTTTCTAAATTTCTAATAGAAGCTCATTGGCTCTGGTATTGGGTTTTGGTTTCATTCATGAAAGCCTTCAGCATGACTTCCAATGAGTTTTAAAGTAAATCTGTTTAGCACTTCTGATTCTTGGTCTTTGTGTTGTTTGCAGTGCGAAGCGGCTGACACTGATGCGGCGCTAAACGGCTCATTAAAGTCATCTTTGAGAGTCATGGTGAAACCAAAATATACTGAGCCAATGAGCCATAATTTAGAAATCAAGTGGGCAAATAACTTCTGTATTACTCAGTGAGCCAAAAATTTGGGTGATTTTCCACCCAGTAGCTGTTGGAGTAAGGATATTGTTTTTGTTGAAATTCCTACATAATTGACCTCCTCCACAATACACACAAGAGTAACTGGCTGCTTTGTGCGGTCTGCGAGTCGCAGTCTTGTGTTGGCTCGACAATCAGATTTTCAACAGCGTATTTCAGCATTTTTCAATATTCAGTACTTTATGTATTTTGGCTTTTGATTGCTAATGTGCGTGTCTGATTCTTAATTCTTTACAATGAGCATACTTTGACATCAACGCTGTCATTGATCAAATTTAGCGCAGGCCGTCTATTACAGGGTTCAGACATCAATTAGTTTAAGGCTGCACATTGCTTCTTCGCGAGTAGGGATTTGTGTCAAAATCAATGTTTGACCAGTGCCCGATGATCTGCAGTTCAAACATGCATAATCCTCATCAGAGTAAAGCCATTGTAATCGACCAAAGTTTTTTGTATATGAATGAGAACAGCTCTGGGTACAACTATTGATGCTTCTAATATATCACTCTCACCAATTCGCGATGTCCTCAGCAAATACATGTTGGAAGGGATGAAAGCGGACTAATTATGCGGCCTTCACGCAACAAATTCACCTGAGATATGCTAAAAATATTTTCAACAAAAATTATTGGTAAGACAGGGTTAGAACATCGCTGTTGGAAGCGTGAATAACCTTCTAGTGTTCTCATCAGTGAACGGTGGCTCCTCCTCATCGCGTGATGTGATGACATCTTTGGCGGCTGCTTTTTCTTTCATGCGACTCGCCGGCGGCTGTGTCTTCGTGGTATCGGCGGAGTGTATTTGCGACAAATGGGCGACATCGATGCCAGGGTGGCAGCGCTTTGCTGAGGCCCCGACTCCTTTCGATCTGCAGGCCCTGTGCTTTTGCGTGTTAATTCAGGAGCGGCCCTCGGCAGCCTCCTAACGCTCCGATCGGTCGGCTTCGGAGGCGTACGATTTCTTTGGGGAAGTTAAGGTGAAGTCGCGCGTAGACTAACTAGACCTCAGGCCTGCATTCTTGTGTGATTCACATTCTCGGCCGGCGACTCTTCCTTCTTCATTTTGGAAGGCGAAGCGGCGGGTGCAGTACACGGTATGGCATTCAAGGCTTTGGAGCGGCCATGTGACATCAGCTTTGGCAGCTCCCGTCTTGCGCAAAGGCGTGATCAAACATGGGAAGATGGCGCGCAGTCTGGCAGCGTGACAGCCGATTTCCACAATGAATCAATGCTGCCCGCATCAGCCAGTTTCCACTTCGGTATGATGCGACAACACTGATCATATAAGCTATCAATGGTTTGATGGATGAGTGGGAACAGTGACCATGGTAATTGTGCCGGGTTTAGGCTGTGGAGGACAGGGTGTTTCTCCTTATCCAGGTGTCTCACGCCATTTCGTTGGCGCCTCATTTGTCTGATATTATGCCGTTCATACCGTTCTGGCCTGTTCAATGGCAGCTTCCCTCCGCGGCGAGGTATTCATTGATTTCGCTACGAGAGAGGACGTGATCCTCTGATGTTGGTAGTTTGTTTACACACTACTGCGAGTAGGCGTAAATACTCACTCGCGGTAGCGTGAGCGAGGCAGTTTTCCATTTGTAGCCGATCAACATCATGATATCGGGAGGCGTTTGCAGCTTCAGGAACCCTTCAGATCTGAAGTCCATCGTGCGGCTTTCTTGACTCTCGTTATGAGAATCTCTCGTGGTGCCAAATTTGGCACTCGTGATTTTGTTCTCTGCGCAGCTTGGTCATAACAGCTGTGTAGCGTCTCTAATTGTCTCTGTTTGCAGGCGAAAGGCTAGGGTTGCGGAGGCTGATTTGAATGAGGAGAATGTGAGTGGTGAAGATGGGGTAGAGGTGGCTTTACGATGGTAGAAGGTTGAGATGAGTGAGATGTGAGGTTTGTAGTTTGGAAGATGAGTAGTGGGAAGGTGACTTATTCTTTGATAGGTAAGTGTTTGAGAAATGGAGGAAGGTGTGGACTTCAAAGAACTTTCGTTGGAAGCTTATTGAGGAGGAAGAGTGATTTTCTAAATCGAGCAGGTGTGAGGTGCAGGTGGCATCTTGCCATTGCCTAGCGTAGGAAAAAGTGCATGAGTGACATATGGGTAATGACAGCTTTCTTTTTCTTTTGCTGCCTACTTGCCTTAAAAACTCGACCCTGAGCGTGGTGCCATGGCGCGCTACGTATTGAACTGCGCCAGCCACTATCTTGACACAGTCAATTTATTCTGCAAACAAAATTAAGCTAAGTTAAAAATGCGAACACCTCCAGTAGCGCACTTATTTCAGTCACCGGCCGACTTATTTTTCGCTGTCCTTGCTGGTGACCGATTTCTTTCGATCGGTCACTATCTTTGCTTTATCTGCCATTGACTGGAAGGATGTGACTCGTCGATCAAGTCAGCGCCTGTAGATATAGCTAGCTTGAGGACGGACGGTCCACCTTGATTTGAGCTTCAGGGAATGGTTTCCGATCTTGAGTGAGCTGCGGCTATCACTGAATTCCTGGGTTGAATTTTTATCATGCCGAAAGCTTTGGATTTATGCGACCGACGTCTTCCTAATAGGCAGGAATACCAGCTTCTTCTGGACCGTGAGTTCGCGGTGATCTTTGGCGCGCGACCTTCTCCAGTCAAATTCGACTGGCGCTTTGTGGCCAGTAACGCAGACTCCGATGGCAGGCCTTACCACGCCAGTCTGCTGATGTCTGGTGGTATTAACATATGTAGCGTTGCAGCAGGCCGGGAACGTCAGATGCGGGACGATCTTCCTGGAAGGTTGACGGCCTTCTCAGAATCTGAACCTTGTTTCCGGAAGGCTGGCTTGGCCGCTGTTTGTGGATGATATGTAGTAATATCTTGTGCTTCGGACCGAGTAAGCTGCGGCAGAACTTTCTGTGGTTTGTTGCGAAGATGGGTGCGCCGTCAGATGGATAATTGCGAGCCTGCTGTGAAGGCATGTATGCGAGGCTGCTCAGCTAGCTGGCATCGTGTGACGAGCTAACTGCTTCAATCCGCTGGATAATCCGCGACCCCTAAATGTCTTGATTTCAGAGGAAGGAGAAGGGCCCGTGAAATCCATGCCCGATTAAATCAATTTCAGGATCTTGTTGACGAAGGCATCTCTTATTTGGCCTGAATATTTCTGCCGCTGGCATCTATCTGCAATGTTTAACAAATTCATGAGTCTTTTTAAATGGAGGGCGATGGCGGTTGCAAGGCTTTGAACAACGTGCGAAGTGTCTTCCGCGAGTGCCAGGTGTTGTGTTGCGGATGTCAACTCGATTTCGCTACGCTACGAATAAATCCACCTTCTTGTATGGAAGGTTAAATCCCGATAATGTGCTTCAGCTGGCTGGAAGAATCTCCTAACGTTGTAATCCATGCCGATGCGGAGGTTTGCAGGCGAGTTCAGCATATCGGCATGCCCAGTGTTTGTGAAGGGCATCGGCATGAGCTTTGACTGCCGATGGACCGCCAAGGCTTTCTTTTTGTTTCGCATCTGTGTTGGCAGCATCATTTTCAGTGCGGACAGAGTGTCGGCTAGCGGTTCCATCTGCGATTTCTATGTCAGAAACTTTGAAATGCGAGACGCCCGTCTTATCGATCTTGGTTTTGCATCTTTGGCGTCAGATGCTTGATTCTTTGAGTGATCGTGTGCGCACCGCGCGGCGTCGATAGGATGCGAACTGTCAAAGTGTACCGCGCAGTAGTTTAACTGCCGTGATTGATAGTTCAGGCATCCGCCAATGTCTTCTTGCTGCATAGTAGGTGGAATGAAACACGCTTTGCCATGTCTTTGTGAAGGCGATCTATAACAGGAATTACTGCGTAAAGCATCGCGAATGGCTTATCGATGCGGGAACGGCAATGATAGATAACAATGGTTAAGGCTTTCTTCGATGATCTCGAAAGTGCGCTGTTCATCAAGAATCAAATCTGTTTCATGCTGTAAGGTTGGCAGGGCTTTGAGATTTTTGAAAATCCTTGATGGCAGTCTATAAACGCGCTGAAAACTTCGTGCCCGCCGCAGTTGGTGGAGGTAATTTCTCGATGACCTCGATCTTTGCTTATCAGCGACTGTGCGCTCTTGGGGACTTTGTGACCCAGCAATGCCTCTTGCACCATGAGTGGCGCTCTCGATTGATGCTAAATTAGTCTCACCTGCACGGGCATTTTATCAAATTATGCGGCTGAATGTTTCTCCAAAAAAGCGAAATCATCCATGAAGAATTTCCGTAGTTCTCAATAAAATTTGAGATATTGCCATCATGCGCTGAAAGTTCTTTGCGTGCGTACACTAAAATGGCGAGTGCCATAAAGGCATGCGAAATGTCGTCATGTGATCGCCAGTCATATGGCTGTTTGATTGGCTGAATACCGTCGAAAGCGATAAACCAGCTGCGCAGTCTGGTCAATGAAGGCGAGAGTAAATGATGTTGCGCTGTTGAGCTGCGTAATCGCACAAATTCTCCGGCGATCCGATTACTGGTGAATTAATTCATTCTTGTCATTTGCTATAGCGATCGGCACTGTTTTGCCAGGTTTAGAAGCTGCTGGATTGGGAATTCGGACATCCAACCATTTAATGATTTCTTCTGCTACTCATTTGTCAGGTTAAACTAAGTTGGGCTTGATGTTGTGTGGCATTTTCCTCAGAGTGCGTGCGTACAAGAGTAGGACATGCCTTTATATGCGGACCGATCTGGCCTCTATGATGTTCAAACAGTGGCGGTCCTTTTTACTGGCTACTGAAGCGGCGCAATGCCGGAAGAATATTGTTCTCGCCAGTAAGCGCTTCCGAAGTGTGGAGGTAACAACTAGGTTTCAGCGGTGGAATATTGGATTTGGAACCTTCTCAGCGAGTTCCAATGACTCATACTGGGCCATGGTGATTTCTGACGCCTGCTTACGTGTTTTATCTGCGCTGGTCATGTCGGACATTCGATTCTGTTTCGCATCTTTGTCACCGAAGTTGAATTCTTGTTTGATCATTAAATTTGATTTCTTGTTCATTGACTCTCATGGTGAGTTCACCCTTTTGCACATCAATCAGTGTTTTCCTTGTGGCAAGGAATGGTCTACCTAAAATAATAGGCACCTCAGCATCAGCTTCAAAATCAAGGATAATAAAGTCAGCAGGAAATACCAATTTATCAACTTTGACAAGCACATCTTCGATTTTCCCTTCTGGATAAGCTAGAGTTTACATCGCGATTGCGGTCGAGTAGTAGGCCTGGCCTTACCAATTCCAAGCTGTTGGAAGATGGACTTAGGCATTAGATTAATGCTGGCCCCTAAGTCACATAGAGCTCTCCCACAATAAGTGTCACCAATAGTGCAAGGAATGGTAAAACAGCCAGGATCTTTTAACTTTTAGGGGATCTTGCTTTGCATCAGCATACTGCACTCCTGGGTCATAGCAACTGTCTCAAATTCTCCCAACCTCCTTTTCTTGGTTAGAACATCCTTCATGAACTTTGTGTAATTTGGCATCTGTTGCAAGGCATCAACTAATGGAATGTTGATGTGCAACTGTTTCAGTACATCAATAAACTTGTCAAACTGCTTGTCTTGATGGGATTTTTTAAGTCTCTGAGGGAATGGTGGAGGTGGAAATTCAGGAACTAATCTATTGCTTGTAGTTGCTGGTGTAACTTTCTCGTGCAGTGCGAGGTGGTCTTTGGGATGGCACCGAGTGCTCTGTAGTTTTTGGCACTTCAGGTTCGTCTTTTTTTTTCTTTGAGGGCTGGCTAGTGGTAACATCAGGCCTTTGAGAAGGACACAGTAATTCAGTACCACTCCTCAAATATTTGGCTTTTATTTGCTCTCCCCTGTGGCTTGGCGAGGCTCGGTTATGTGACGGTGAACCACTTGGTCTTTGGTTCATAGTTTGTTGCCATCCGCCTCTGATTCTCCAAGTTTTTAATTGTGCACCTTGACTTTGGTGCTGGGCTTTGGTTTCATTCATGAAAGCCTTCAAAGATAGCCTCCATTGAGTTGTCGACAATAGAGCGGCAGACTTTTGAACCGGTTGGGCGAGAAACCAGGGGGATGTGTGGGCTTTTGCGGACACAGCCGGCCAGTCTTCTTGAGATTATTGTTACTCCACGAAAAATTTGGGAGATTCTTCCACCCAGGGTTGTAGGTGTTGGAGTAAGGATTATTGTTTTTGTTGAAATTTCCTACATAATTGACAGACACAGGGTTGCTAGGGCACTCATCATATAGATGACCTCCTCCACAATACACACAAGAAATAACTTTAGCCTGCACCTGTGTAGACTCTGCAGAATTCACAGGTGCTGTGTTGGCTCCAGCAACATTCAGACCTTTCAACATGTTTGCGATTGCAGCCACCTGTGCAGATAAAGCTGTCATTTCACTCACTTCATGGACTCCAACAACCTTCTTTGCAACACTCAACCTAGCAGTAGGCCACTGATAACTATTTGCAGCAATGGTCTCAATTTTCTCATATGCATCATTGTAAGACTGTGCCAAGAGGGCACCACCAGAAGAAGCATCAAGCATGGCTCTTGTTCTTCCTGAAAGACCATTGTAAAATGTTTCCATTTGAATGCAAATAGGTATGCCTGGTGAGGACACTTCCTGAGCAGCTCTTTAAATCTCTCCCAAGCCTCAAACAGTGATTCCTCTTCATTTTGCCTAAAAGATGTAATTTCATTCCTCATCCTAGCATTCTTGGTTGGAGGGAAATACTTGGTTAAGAATTTCTCTGCCATACCATTCCAATCAGTGATAGAGTTGGGTTCCAAGGAATTTAACCAAGCCTTGGCTCTATCCTTCAAGGAATATGGGAATAGCCTGAGTCTGAAAGCATCATCTGTAACTCCAAGAATTTTGAAATTACTGCACACTTCAAGGAATTGTTTCAAGTGCAAGTGAGGGTCTTCTTGAGGTGTGCCACTGAATTGTCCCACAGTTTGCAGCATTTGGAACATCATAGGCTTAAATTCAAAATGATTTGCAGTGATGTCAGGCCTTACTATGCCCGTGTGCATAGTCTGAGGATCAAAAACAGCATAGTCCCTCATTGGCCTGTCCCTGTCATTGGCTAAGCCTATGATATCAGCATGCAGCACCAAGGCTTGGTACTGACTTTGAACACTCTGTTGAAAATGAACACTGCCTTCATCTTCTGCCTCAGGAATTGTTTCTTCAGTATGGGGGCCAGTTGCTGCCATATTTGTAGCAGCACCTAATGCAGCAAATGCTTGCCTCTCCCTTATCAACCTTCTGAAAGTTCTGTCAATCTCAGGATCCAAGCGATATTAAGTGCCGTGTACTGCGCGTAATGCAGAGTTGAGCACTAACAGCTGACACAACACCCAAAAGAATTAGAATATCTCAACTAACAAACCTACTAAATTCAAAACTATGTAAATTTAATCAATTCAATCCCCGGCAACGGCGCCAAAAACTTGTTGTGTGAAATAATAACACAATTGTGCAAGTATACACAATCACAACAAGTAGTAAAGAGTAAATCAAGATCGTTCCCACGAGGATTGATTAATTGATTTCACAAGTTTTTCCATTAGTAAGTGAGTTAGTGAGTAAGTAATAAAAACAGAAAATAAACATCAAGTTTTTGTGATTTTAATAACTGAACAAAACAGAATTAATCAAGTGATTTGAGGAAAATATGGATAAAGGCAGTTAGGATTCAGTTCATTCATATTTCCACCAGGTTGGTTTCAGTGCCATAAGTCAGTGCCATATGGCACCTGGTATGAGGCACTAATGTGTGTGCCTTTCAAAGACTTTCACCAGGGTTAAGTAAAGGGTTCCTTATGTCTAAGCCTCCATTATGTTCCCCCTTGTCTAATTAATGTGGCCAAGAACACCCTACAAGACAGATTGCCTATGTCTAGTTTAATCTAAATCAATTAAAGTGTCCTTTAATTTGATACCCCTTATAGTGCCTCATGAAATCAGCATGTTACCACCTTTCAGCACCTAACATACATGTACCTAACTAAAGTTGATCAGGCTCAAGTTAAATATGTAAGCAATGAAGTCGCATGAGACAAAGATGCAAAGGCAAAGACAAATAGACATTCACCAACCAAGTTTCAATACAAAGTCACTTCATCCTAACTTAAGAAAGTTAGCTCATAATGAGCCTAAAAATAAAACAACATAAACTGGTGCCAAAAACAGAATCCATGGCACTAGAGTAAGAGTTTAGAAACTATTACAGCTATGAATAAAACAGAAAAACAGAATTGCTCCCAGCCTTGTGAGCTTGAAAACCACTCCTTACGCAACAATGCCTTGTTGTTTCTGCTTCAATCTGTACTGACCAAGTTACTTCTCTCCATGGACAAAGTTGATAGCTTGAATCAATAATGTTTGGAAGAAGAAAGATGAGATGCGGCTGCTTCTATTTTAAGGGGGGAAAATTGCTGCCCTAGCAGAAAAGAATATCAGAACCAGCCTCTTTTGCTTCATTAGGTCATTGTACTTTTATATCTCTCCTCAAAATGGGCTGACCAATGTTAATCCCCAAAAAGATATTGTCTTTGGGCCCAAAAGTGAGAGCTTTTTGTCATGTAGTGAGCTGAGAGAAAATGCAATAGGACAAGGAGGGACCACCAAAAAGCACGCTGCAGCAGCATACATGAGGACAGAGTCCTTTGTTTAGCTCCACTGAAAGATCACACGCTGCTGTTTTACTTCCAGGGCTGTTATCAACACAAAGGTCTTGCGTGGCATGGCACCAGACTTGGCACTGAGCAATTCTCATAAAAATCTGCACAATGTCACAAAACATCAAAATGCTCACAAAAGCACCAAAGTGCTTTAAACAGCTCCAAACCAGGGAAACCACATTATTTACATGACTCTAATAATTAAAGGATCTAAATTACTCTTAAACTCACATGATTCATAGTCATAAAAGCATAAATAACTCTTATTTCTAAGAGTTATAATTTGGCGAGCCATTCAGTGAGAGAGGACTATGCCAGCATCATCTTCCTCACCAGAGGGACACCTCGAGATTTCAAGGTGCACTACTTCCCGACTTGCTTCCCGAGGACGAGGACGAGGACCGAGGGTTTGATGGATCGCTCGTAAGAGCATGATTAGACGCGGGACTGCAGGAGCATCTACTTCCAGGGCAGCTGTTATTCAGAGTTCTCCAGCAGGATCTGAGCCCGAGGCGAAGCCAGTTTATCCCATGTTATTCAAGACCCCTACCCCACCGGGACACCTCTCACCTATCTGTAGAGAGTGTGGTGAGGCTGGGTGTAGTGGCGCGAGATTCTTGGAGGAGGCGGTGATAGCAGAGGACGTGCTGGAGGGTGTGCCTGCGACAGCACCTTTTATTGATTTGACTGGAGAGGACCCGATGGACGATAAGGAGGAGGAGGATCCATCTGAGGATTCGGATAGTTATCTATAGTCGTTGTGTTGTCTGACTATTTGTTTATCTTGTTTTGGATGACTGTAGTATTTGTTTTGGTGTATAGTTTGTCTGGTGACCAATCGGGCTTGATGGATGTTTTTTGTATTACAGGGTAGACTGGTGGCCTACTTTTGGAGCAGCCCCTGCGTGGGTGTCTGCCGGGAGTATCCCCGGGGTATGATTGCTCTCATGAGGGTCTTCATACTATAGGTGTATTCTTTTGGGACATCTTTATGCACTGTCTTTATTTTGTACGTACTGTTTTCGCTAACATGTTTATGTTTATATATATATATGTGTGTGTGTGTGTGTGTATGTATGTATTTACAGTGCATGTATCTTGTGTCTTAGATTGCACCATGTTTCTAAATGCTGTGGCAACTCTGTGTGTACTATGAGTACTATGAGGATATGATTGTTTAAAAAAAAAAAATTGACCGCATTTTCCGAAGGACACAAGAGTATCGTTTTAAAAATGTGTCGCATATAGGTTTATTTCTAGTTTAGTAGCGATTCGGAAACGGGTCGTTACACAAAGAGCTGCTCAAAATAGGCCTTGGCCACTTGAAACATATCAGCCTGTCTATCCACAAACACACCTTCATTATTTTCCATCTTTTCTATTCTGTTCCTTCTCGAAGCCAATGAGTTTTAGCACGTTGCTGCCAGAAATACTCATCTTTCACAAGCAAAGATGCTAGTCTCTTCATTTCAGAACTGAAGCACTGAATTGATTCATGGTCACGTCTACCCCGCAACACTATTAGCTTACGCATGCACCTGTCGATATCCTGCTTGAATTTTGAGTTGAGCCCTTTGCTCCACCAGCTTAATTCCTCAGCATACCCTGCTAGTCTGTCCACTACATCAAAACTATGATCCCGGTTCCATCCCCTGTGGACAACCTCTTCAGTGTCCAGTTCAAGCAACCATGGATTCTCAAATCTGAACCTTCGCTGTACTCGGGGGCATATAACCACAATACAGTTAAATAGAATCAGGCTATGGTCCGAAGTTTCTGCTAAAAGATTCAGGAAACAGTTGGAGCCAACAGTCAGAGGCCATGGCGCGATCAAGTATTTCTTCAATAGCCCGCTCTGAGTCTAAATGCAACACCATGTAAAAGGTTAGCCGTCCAATGCTATATCAGTGAGGTTACAAGACTGGAAACCTCTCATCAACCACTGCGGATGATCCGAGTTACGACGCTTGTCATCTGGGGACAACAGATCATTAAAATCCTTGATGATACTCCAAGGCACCGGCGGCATGCTGTGGAGTCTGCGAAGCAACTCCCAACACTCCTTCCAACGACCACAATTGGAGATCCCATAAAAACCAGTCAGCCTCCATGTACCCATTCTTGATCATTGGCCAACATATTTTAAAATTAGAAGAATAATGAACGTGACCAAAAAACAAGAAAAAGGGGGGTTTGAATTGGCTTTAGAAATCTTTTCACAGTACTTATGTTTTTGAAAACTTTTTTCAAAACAACTCTTTAAGCAAAGATAATAATAAGAAGCAGTAAAAAGAATAGAAAGAGTAGGACACAGTGATTTATACTAGTTCATTACCACCTGGTAGATACATCTAGCCCTTCACCACACTGAAGGATTTCTCCACTATAATCAACTAATTACAACTCAAGAGTATACTATTGCCAAACTGGCTATACTCTCAACTTCTTAGAATGTCTTAGTACAGTCAAGCCTCTAAGGAAATACAACCACAACTGGGCTAAATATAAGTGTTCAAAAATAATTTGAAACAATATAATTGAACTCTCAGCAAGAGAGGATTTACAATAAAAGCTTTAAGCACAAAGATAACTTTCTAAGCGAAAGGATAAAACTTTTGAGTGTTGTTCACTTGGTCTCATAAACTTGGAATATTTCTTGGTTGCTCACTTGTCAGTTTCATTCACAATAGTTTCGTTAACCTTCTTCAGTGATTTGAATAAAGTATATATAGCCAGGGTTTCAAATAATGCCGTTGTAACCTAACAGGTCTTTCACCAATGGACAAAACTTGAGATCCGCTTTTTGCGGATTTTAGTGAGTCGTGTCATTATCAACTTTGCTTCCGTACACTGCCACAGCTATCTAATACAGTGTCTATCCTTTTATGATCCTATTTGAAATTGAGATACTTTCAGAGCAAGACAAAATAATGATGATTGTATCCGTTGACATTCCATTTGGCCTTTGATTCCTCATACATTAAAATAGTCATCAATGAGGATCCTTTAATGCTTGATAAGGTCTTTAATGCTTCACTCAGTCTGATTGTCTACCAGAGACATCTTCTACCAGATGATGCTCGTTACTGAGATACTCTGCTTACCAGAGTAAGCTTGTACCAGAGGCATGATTCCTACCAGAGTGTAGTCCTACCAGAGCTTGGTCTTATCAGAGCATGGTCTACCAGAGCATTGACTACCAAAGCTAAGCTATCAAATGCTGACGTCGTTAGCTCTTACAAGATGTTCAATGCCAGACTCAAAGGAATGGGCCAAAGGGTGATATGTGCACATAGCTAAAGCTTTCTGAGGCAGTTCCATCTGATGAATAATGATTTACTAGTTTCTGCACACTAAGAAACACATCAGAGGATAAATTGTTCTTATCATTATTTGTTATCATCAAAACAATTAAGGGTCATTGTTTCTGAATTCACTTGATTCCAACAATCTCCCCCTTTTTGATGATGACAAACACATGGACTGATGAACAATTTTCCATCAAAAAAATATTTATTTAGAAGATTTTCAGATGCTCCTCCTGAACTAAGTGCATGTAAATATTTTCTAAGTGTAACGTCACATCAGATGCATGCTTAGATTCACTCATTTATATGATATATCAGAGTGTAAAATGCATATTAGAGTGTAAATGCAGATGCATGGTGTTCATTTCTTTTTAACACTTGGTTGATATACTGTGTTCATTAATTACTCTCCATATACTTCTCTATTTTCTTCTCCCCCTTTTGTCATTAGACAAAAAGTTAAGACATAAAGAACATCATTGTCAAAACAAAACAGAGTATAAAAATATAGAAAGATAAAGGTTAAAACACAGGAAATACCAAAATGTAACTTTGTCATTAATTCAAAAGTGTACCAAATTACAAAAATTTTAAACAACCAACATAGAACCAAAAAGAGGGCTAAACAGAAGGGGGAAAAAATTCTAAGGTTTCTTAAGGCTTAGAGACTTTCTCTAGCAGTTGCTTCAACAAATCAGTAAGTCATTCCTATTTCCTGCTTGAGGTGACCATGAACTTCTTAAACTCTCTGTTGTCTTCAACCAACTGGTCCAATACATCCCTTGGAACCTTTATGCAATCAGCATTACTGGATTGAGCAGAGGCAGAAGATTGTGCAACCAATGCAGATGAAGATACATGAGGAGGTGTTTCTGGGACAACAGACGCAGGTTCAGGCTCAGGTTCCCAAAAAGCTGGAGGTGGTGGAGGAGTCCTTCTCCAAGCTGGAGCAGCAAAGAGCCTTCTTGTGAGCTGAAGTTGTTGCTGCTTGTGACTTTCAAACCATTCAATCACATTGTACCATTCAGCATAGTAATTTTCTAAGGCTAGCCAAGTATGAGTAGACATAGCAAGGTCCTTGACTATTTGTTCTTCTATTTCAACAAATTTATGTTGTTGGTTCATATGTCTCTCAAAGGTAGGAAAGATATGATGGATTGGTAGAGGTAGAGAGCAAGTTGGACCTCGGTACAGAGGGATGGTTTGAGTCTGGTTTATAGGAATTTGTTGGGTTTGGTTCACAGTGTTTGGTTGAGTCTGGCGTAGGGTGGTTTGTAGGTTTTAGTTATCAGAGGGTAAAGAAATGATGGGGCTTGAAGGAATAGTGTAGGTAGGTGAATCTGGTGAAGTAGGTTCAGATTCAAGATTTGCAACTACCTCAGAGGCAATCTTAGAAGTGATGACAATTTCATCTTATAGGATTGGTCCTATTGTAGTTTCAAGTTCAATGTGGTGTAAGGGTGACGGTGGTGGTGAGATTTGTTGTGTTGAGGGTGGTGAAAAAGTCTAATTAAAGCTAAGGGTTGTATATCAAGTGTAGTATCAGAGCCAGGTTCAAGTGTTTGGGTTTCCTAGTTGATAGGTTCTGCTTATGTTTGTGGTGGAGAAATAGTTCCTGGTTGAATTGGGATGTTAAGATCTGGTTGAGACTCAGGTTGTGATTCTATTTGAGTTTCAACTTGTTGTGAAGTAGGAGTGGGTTCTGGTTGAGGTAGAAAGGTAGGTTTGGGTTGTGGTGCCAGAGTAGGATCAGTTTGTTGTGGAGGGTGAGTGAAAGAAGGTTCTTTAAGTACAGGAATTGAGGTAGTGGTTCTCATTCCCTGTCTCAAAGGCATGTCATCGTCTGATTCATCAGATGATGAGTCAGACGACAATGTGGTTTGAGGGGCAAAGGTTGGTTGGGGGTTTTGGGTTACCTTAGAGGAACCAACAGGATCAGAGTAAATAGATTCAAATAATTTGACAGTATTGTCAAGTACCTTGGTTTTCTTGGGAGGTAGCTCACTGGCCTTGATAAGTTTCCTCTTCCTAGCACCAAAGGCAGCAGTAGCACCAGAGCCAACTACAGTACCAGAGGCAGCATGTTGAGGTGCCTTTGCAAAGGCTTCCCCTTGAAGCCTTTTCGGTCGCAGGTCTTCATAGAATTTTATACATTCCTACTAAATCTTAGCCAAAAATTCTACTATGTCTTCTTTCTTTTCTTCCTGTTCCTCAGTTAGCAAAGAAGGCATGCAAGTAGGACGAACTGGGGGAATGAGGGCAGGTGCATGTGAAGAAATAGAGATCCTAACAGAGCTTCTGGTGATTCTCTTTGTTGGTAGAGGGGGCCTTCATCAACTATTTAGGCTTTTTTCCTTTCTTTTTCTTAGCTTTAGCTGCTTATTCTTCCTCCTTAGCAACTTGAGCAATCAACTCTGATGATAAGAGCTTCATCTTCTTCAAGTTGTTGCCGTCAAAGATGGGGGCCAAAAGTTTTCTAGAGTCAAGCATTTAAGGAAATACAGCCACTACTAGGCTAAATACAATTGTTCAAAAATAATTTGAAATAATATGATCAAACTCTCAGCAAGAGAGGATTTATAATAAAAGCTTTAAGCACAAAGACAACTTTCTAAGCGAAAGGATAAAACTTTTGAGTGCTGTTCACTTAGTCTCAGAAACATGGAATATTTCTTAGTTGCTCACTTCTCAGTTTTGTTCACAATAGTTTTGTTAACCTTCTTCAGTGATTTGAATAAGGTATATATATCTAGGATTTCAAATAGTGCCACTGTGACCTAACAGGTCTTTCACCAATGGACAAAACTTGAGATATGCTTTTTGTGGTTTTTAGTGAGTTGTGTCATTTTCAACTTTGCTTCCATACACTACCGCTGCTGTCTAAGATAGTGTCTTCCTTTTGTGATCCTTTTTGAAATTGAGATACTCTCAGGGCAAGACAAAATGATGATGATTATATCCGCTGACATTCTATTTGGCCTTTAATTCCTCGTACATTAAAAGAGTCATCAATGAGGATCCTTTAATGCTTGATAAGGTCTTTAATGCTTCACTCAGTCTTATTGTCTACTAGAGGCATCTTCTACCAGATGATACTTGTTACTTAGATACTCTGCTTACCAGTGTAAGCTTGTACCAGAGGCAAGATTCCTACTAGAGCATTGACTACCAAAGCTGTAACACCCCATTTCTGAAGCGCCACAGACAAGAACTTAACACTAAATGCAACGAGCTTTTTAAAATAATACTCTTTTTCCTTTTGGAAAATGCGGTATATTTTTTTTTCTAAACAAACGTCTTTTGCAAAGCACAAACAGCGTATCCACAACATTTAAAAACATGATGGAATTCTAAGTTACAAAAGACAGATGCACTGAAATACATACATACATACATTTCCAAAGATATGCCATAACCAGTACGTACAAAATACAAGTAGAGAAATGTCCAAAAGGAGAATACACCTAAAGTATGAAAGCCTTACAAGAGCAATCATACTTCTGGGGTACTCCCGGTAGTTACCAACGCAGGGGGCTGCTCCAAAAGTAGACCTCCAGGCTAACCAACTATACACCAAAAAACTACAACAAAAAGGGCTCACTGGTCACCACCCAGAACTATATACAACAGATAGACCTCACAGTCAACCAAAACATATAAATAAGCAGACGACAACATCAGCTAAACATCACTACCCAAGTCCTCAGATAGGTCCTCCTCGTCCTCCTCCATCAGATCATCCTCATCCTCACCAGTTAGATCTATAAAAGGTGCAGATGTCAGTACACCCTCAGGCACGTCCTCCTCAACTAGTACATCATCGATAAAACCTACTCCGCTACAACCAACCTCACCACACACTCCACAAACAGGATGAGGATCCACCGCTGGAGTGGGGGTTTTAATAATCAAAGGGGAGGTCGGTGCTGCCTCTGGCTCTGGCTCTGCCATAGGGCTCGGGGTAGCTGCTGCTGCACGTGAGGTTGAGGCTCCGGCTATCCAACGTCTAACTCCCACGCTTTTTCGAGCGGCCCTCCTGATCCTAGCACCTCTAGGAAAATGTGCATAGCGAGTAGTGAGTCGTCTGGGAATCTCAGAGGACTCCTCTGGAGAAGTAGAAGAAGATGCCTGTAAAACTTGGTCCTGCTGAGTGCTATGCAATCCGTTCACGATCTGCATCATCCTCACTGGGAAGCTCACGGTCCATCTAGAGGTCTCCTGTCGCAGTGCCAGTCCGTCCACTCGAAGGGTCTGAACTACTTCCGCAATATACACAACTCGGCTGGAGATGGGGTCAAACTCCATCGCCGAGGGGGTCTCCAAATTTGGAAAGTCAAACACTATCTCTGGCGATGTCATCATTGCCGGGATCACCGTCGTCTTCACCATTGTCTGGGTTACCATCGTCAATTAAAGGAACCAAGGGAAAAGGGTCAACTTCTCAAATAAGCAAGTATAAATAAATACAACAGGATATACAAATCACAAATATATATGATTTCCCACTAATGCAACTACATGTCACTGTTTATGTTTCCAAAATAACGAAAAACGCCCTTGAATTCTGGCCGTAGCCTTGAGCTCTTCCACTACTCTAGGAGATTCAAGTCGAAGTTACCCAACGACACGACAATGAACAATGCCCCTGAACTCCGACCGTAGCCTTGAGCTCTTCCACTACTCTAGGATATTCAGGTCGAAGTTTCCCAACCGAAGTTTCCCAACGACACGATAATGCTTCTACCAACCCCAATGAATATATCAATGCATATGACAATTCAATCAGGCATAAAACAATAAATATAACCATCCCACATTACATACTATTGAATTATTCAACAACATCAAAAATGTATTTCCACAACAAACAAGCACATATCCACATAATAAATACGACAGTCCAAACATCACAGAATCACAATAATTCATCACATAAACAATAAGCACCTTTCGTCCCTTTGAAGTCCGATGGAACTAACAAAGAGGTAACAAACAAGTGTAGGGGGTTAGGGGCAGTCGCCAACCTCTTGCAGATAAACCCACTAATTAATCAAGTATAAAGCTTAAGAACAATAAAATCAAAGCGGTACAAGACCCTCACTTCGAACCCTGAGGTTCTTAGACTTCTTTGATCGGAAAACAAATAAAATCCTAAGTGGTCATTGACTAAACGTATCTAGAAGTAGCCCTTACTGAAGGTCTGTAGCTCACTTGTTAAACACGTCCCAATCCAAGTCAGTACGAACTCGTATCTCAACTCCTATCACCACAAGCAAACTTAGTACAATCCTTAGGAAACTTAGTTCTAACTCCTTAGACTCTCAAAACCCAAAAACCTCCTAGAAAACCAAAACATATACACTTGGATACCAATTTTGAAATACATATTTGTAACATCTCAATTTTTAAGAAAGGCAACTTTAGCGATAAAATCCTGAATACTTGAAGATAAGTCATAGAGATTGATCACCACACTGATTTACTGAGAGTACGAGAAAATAATTTGACTTATTTTGAATAATTTAATTATTAAAAATAATTATTATTCATGATGTCAATTCAAATTAATTCACAGCGTAGACGTATGCTGTTTTTAAGGAGAATTCATCAACCGTACTTATTATAAGTTTTCTGCGTGACGCGATAACGCGTATTTTGTGCTACCTGAAAAATTGATTGAATTAAATAGAGATGAAATTAGATTTAAGAATTAATATTTAATATTAATTTATGGTTCAAAAATCGTCGGAAAACTCTAACGAAATTTCATCGCGTTTCGAATCGCCAGGTAAATTTTATCTGCATTAAAATCTAAACGAACTCCGATTTCGATGAAAATCGAATCGTAAATTTTCGTGATTAATTTTGAGTGTTTGATATTGTTTTTATTATTCGTGATAATATTTTATCGCGCGGTGAATTAATTTTTCGGCAAATTAATTTTCACGAATTAATCGGCAAAGAATTTATCGGTGACGCGATTATTCGACGCCGTGTTTTAGTACCCTTAGACTCTAGGATTAGAGGGTAATCATGAAAGACGAGAGATTATATGGGTTAGACTAATGATGGGATTAGCATCTAGCTTTTTGGTGTTAGGTGTCACTTTTTTTGTGATTTAAATTCCTACACTTTGCTTACAATCATTTTTAACCATGTGTTCTTACTTAATAAATTTTTTTTTTGATCACACCCTTTTTAGGGGCTGTTGGCCGAATCCACCTTCCCTTTTACTATTTTTTTTTTTTATATATTCCTTTGTTTTAGTGTAGGTTAATAAGGAGGCATAGATTAAAAACAAAACTATTAAAAACCTTTTTAATTGATTGTTTTGTAAAATTGAAATCCTCTCTTTATTTTTGAAGAACCAGGCCGTGACACCCCCACCCTCTCTACTTCTCCATTTGCTTCTTCTTCTTCTTACTTTTAGAAAGAGAAATTCCCATGGTTCCTCTCCTCCTTCCATGGCGTGAACCACCTCCCATTTTACTCCCCATTCTACTACTTCCTTCCTTTCCTTTTTGGTTCCAGCCGAACACCCCATACTCTAACCCTCATATCTTCTCCTTCTTCATTTTCTTGAGAGAGAAGCTCTCCAAAACTTCATGGATGTTTTCTCCACCAAAACCTTGAACTACTTCATTTATCTACTACCATGTTCTTGCTAATTCTTCTTCTAACACTTCATTCCTACCTAGCTCATCATCAAACATTTGGAGAAGCATTTTCCTTCCCCTAGAACAGTCCAAAATCGTGAGCTAGAGGAGGGAGTAGGTGATAGTTCTTTCTCTTTGATTTCTTGTATTTATGACTTGTTTTGTGTTTAATTTGTGCTTGATTATGATCAATAAGAGAAAGGAACACATTATCCCCAAATTCTTGAAACCCTAACCTAAGGGAAAGAGGGATTTGTGTGATTTCTTGTGAATCTTGCAAATTAATTGGTGTTTCTAGCTTAATTGATGTTGTTGTTGTTGTTTTAAATTGATAGTTTGAGATTAAATCTTTGACTGAGTATGGTTTTTGATAAAAACCTATTCTTGAGGAAAAGGGATTAGTGGTAATTATGTTATGAATCATGTAATTAGTTGTTGAATAATATGTTTAGGTTGATAAAATTGATTGGGTTTGTTGTATATGCTTAAGTAGAAGAGTTAGTAAGCGAATTGTGAAAATTGGTTCTTGAGGGACTTAAAAAGCATGTTAGGACTTGATTGAGTTGTCCTTAATTATTAGCATTGTTATTACCATAGTTTAAATGTTTTGGATCAAAGAATTGAAAAGATTTCTTGTAAAACCTTACCCTTGAAATGTTTTGAAAACAAGTTTTGAAACTTGGTTGGACTTGTTCTTGATTTGTGACTTGTTATTTGAAAGAAAAATGCTAAGTGAAATGGCACTATTTTATTGTTGGAAAATTTTCAAATTGGTCCTTTCTTTTAGGCACCTAGCCGTGAGCCTTAAAGGTGTAGGAAAAAGGAAAATTTCTTGCAAAGACTTGTATTAATGATGCATGCTTAATTGAAAACTTGAGTGGATAAGTTTTGTGAAAAGCACTTACTTGAAAACATGATTTTGGAAAGTGGTATATGACTTGTAATATTCTTTGAAATGTGCTTGGAACTATGCCTTGGATGTGTCTTTATAGTGTGATGTCTTGGTGTTTAATTAAATGACTTAGAAGTGGCTTGTGTGTTTTAAAAGGAAGTTTAGCAATTTTTTTTTTAGAAAAAGGGGTGCAAAAGCCAAGAGCCCCAGAGGAAGATTTTGGGAGGAAAATTATTATGTGAATTTGATTTTAAATACTTGATTAATATATTTCAAGGTTTTATAGATGTAGAAAAATGATTCTTTGAAAGTTAGCACCTTTAAATTAAGTCTGATGTGATGGTGTTTGGCTAGGATAAAGGGATTAGGGTGAGAGCCTAAGGTTTTAAATTTAGCTTTAGAATTTTGCTAAGCTTACCTCGTGTGATAGGAGTAGAGGGATCCGAGTTCGCGCGACGTGGGATCGAGGATCGAGGAATACGTGGATACGCGCGGCTTGGAGTTCGGTAAGGGCTTCTTCTAGATATTGCTTAGAGTTGAATAATTGTTATTATATGTTAGTGTAAGGGCGTTTCAAATTTAATACTTTTCATAGTATGTTAGTGTAAGGACAACTCTTAGACATAGATGCGCGTTATTATTTAATTTTCAGTCTTATGCGAAGAAGTCTGAGAACCTCAGGGTTCGAAGTGAGGGTCTCGTACCCCATCGACTTTTAGTTCTTAAAATTTTAATTATGATTTTTTAGTGGGCTTGTCTGCAAGTGGTTGGTAGATGTCCTCAACCCCCCAAACTTGTATGATTGCCTCTCTGCCAACTCTACTAAGTTGCAGAGGGATGAACTGAGTTGTCGGTATCGATTCGTAATATGATGCGAATGCTTATACTGCTTATACTGTTGGCGTGAGTGCGTTGTGTTAAGCTTGGCATGAATATTATTGACATGTGGTTAATTAATTATTTGATTGCTTCTTGATTGATCATATGCGGTGATTGTTTCATTGGGATGGTGAAAAGTGTCGACGTGACGTGCATGAACTATATCCCGGATATCCTAGGGTGGTCACGGAACCCAAAGCCAATGGCTGGAGTTCGGCAGCTTAGTTAGGCGTCATGTCGTTTGGAGTTATCGTGACGTTTATGAACTATATCCCGAATAACCTAGGGTGCTAGGATCCCCTAAAAGGCTATGGCTGGTTTTCGGCAGCTTAGTTAGACACCGTAGCGTCAAGGAACATATCCTAAATTTCCTAGGGTGGTCGTGGAGCCCAAGGCTAATGGCTGGAATTCAGCAGCTTGTTCGGCATTACCTTTCGGAAGATTGTTGAAAGTGTCGTGAGGGAATGAGTCTTAAGTTGAATCTTGAGTTGCGTCTTGAGAACTGTGCATATTGTTGTGTTGCCTCTAGTTTATGATTTGCTATTTCTTGTATTTATGTTGTGTTGTTATATGCCTTGTTGTCGAACATGTTGTTGTATGTGCATTTGTCTCTTTATTTTAAGAAGTTGACCCTTGCCAGTGGTTCTTTCAATCAATGAATATAACCCAGATGGCGGAGCAGATGGAGTGTTTGGAACTGTTGACCAGTGGAACAGAGGATAGACTGTTCGGCATCTACTTGTGTGTTATGCTTGTGGTAACTTACTAGTAGACTAGTAAGGGATGTAGCGAGTCGACCAGCTATAAAATATTTGTCATTCATTTCGGTGTTGTAATAAATGTAATTTCAGTTGTAAGGCTTAGAGTGTCATATGTGAAATACTTAAATAAATTATTAGTGTGAACCCTGTGGTTTTATTTTGATGTTTTTATTTATTTATTTTCCATCATGTTTCTGAATTCGCTGTGATATTCTTACCATCCTTTTAAAAGAAGTTTTTGTAGAAAAGAAGAAAAAAAAATAAATCCACATTTTCAAAAACCCTACGAACAGAGTATTTCACCTTTCAGAAATATGTCAACTTTTGTCAGAATATCTAGTTTAATAGCGCTCCAGAAACGAGGTGTTATAATAGTGGTATTAGAGCGGTTCGGTTCTAACAGGACTGTGAGTCGGGAAATTATAGCTGGTCAGGTGTCGGGTTTTGTTAGAAGTCAAACCATGTCTTGTTGTGAGTCAAACCATGCTTGTGTGCTTGCTCCTCAAGTAGAGTAATTCTACTTGTAATTGTTTGAAATTGTTTCTTAATTGAAACAATGTGTCCTGAGACACGAAATTGTTGTGGGGTTCTAATGAGGTTCTAAAACCTTGTGGGAATCCAATATCTCAGAAGCGAGTAATTCTTTCTGTTAGAACTGATATGGATTAGAAGATTCAGATAACCGAAGCTGTAGTAGGGATGGCAGTTGTTGTTGCTCAATGGACTACTCCGGAGGATCAACGCGAACTGCTAGGACAGCAATGAGAAGAGCAAGCTGTAGAGACTAAGGGAGTGATTGACCTTTTGTCACCATGGAACTCTTAAGTCCTTTGGAAAATAAGAGAGGAGATTCCGGGATTATTGCAGGAGACGTTGTTATTATATTTATTATTAGTAATATTATTGCGTAATGTGATCTCTGAAATATTAGTGGTTCCAGATATAAACCACAGTGTGATGTTTGAATTATTTTGATACGTACTAGACTTGAAAAATCAAAAATATTTTATGATTTTATGAGTGTGACATGTTTGCTACTAACATTTGTGCTTTCACAGTGGTCTATTTCTGTCCCGCTGTGATTATATGTGATTGATTGCGTGATTGTTATTTGTGTGAGCGTATTAATATTTTCCAACGAAAATATTAAACGCGATTATTTCTTAGCAAGCGTTAATTAAATGTCCTGCGATAATTTAATTTACGTGAGACCCATTTGACCCAGTTAAATGGAAGCTAGAAGGATAATGAGAGTTACGGGTAATAGTTTAGTACGTGACAAGTTGCCTAGCTAGCATTAGTACCCAAAATTGTTTTTACCAGACCTTATCCTGAATTTTAGATCATGCAATTTTCCTTTAAAAGGACAGCCAAGTAAAGTGGAATAATTTATCTTCATCTTTTCATGTACTTGCTTGGCCGACCACTCACTTATAAGAGGGAATAGTTGGTTGCGTTATTAGCTTTAGTGGTGGGGTGAAGGACCTAGTTCTCTTTCTTTTTCCTTTCTTATGCGCTGTGTGCCCTTCTCACTCTAGGGATTCTCATTCCTGTCCGATTCTTCCCCTAGGTAAGCCGTGTAGTGGTGAGAATTAGGAGAGACCTTGCAAAATTTAGAGAGAAAGTGACAACCCTTGATTCTTTCCTTCTTTTCCTCATATGCGTTTTGGACAAATTCTATTAAGAGATCCCTATGCTATCTGATCATTCCCTTAAGTAGTGCTAGACCGTGTGGCTCTTGAAGTGTGTCAGAAATTTGGAATTTGTTTCCTTTCATTCCTTGGTTAAGCCAAAACTTTGAGAGATGTCGCGTGAGGACTGTTCTTTATATCCTCTATACCCTTGGGTGATGTTATGGGCGATTTTATGGTTGGTGATCATAGCAATCCTCCTGTCTCTTCCTGTTTTCAAACCGCGGGTTCCTGGGAGATTTTAGGTGAGTATTTTAAATTTTTTTTGCTTTTGATTTCTGTATTGTTTGTTGATAACCTCGTTGAAGATGGTTTTGAGTTTAAAATAATTTTTGTTAAATTATTATTTTATTTTCATCTTGTATTGTTGGTTATTGAGTTTGTTGAAAATAGTTCCAAGTTCTAGATGATCCTGTTAAATCATGATTTAGTAGTAAAAGTTTGAAAATGGTTTTGTTTTCTCTTGTGTAAAAGATAATAGTTTTGATGTTAATCTTTGAACTACAAGTCTATATATGAGTAAGAATGATTTTGTGACAGGTTTTGGAGAAGAGTTTTAGAAAAACTTTAAATTTCTTTAGGTCCTTGTTTGATTTTTAGAATCTTATGAGTGGTTTTGGTATATTTGTTATTAAAGCTTTGTTGAAAGAAAATTGAGTGTTTCCCTTAATCCTGTTGTTGAAGCCGTGAGCTTGTGATTTCCAACTTGCTTCTTTCATAGTTCAGTCAGTGTCATAGTTAGGAGCCTTTGAAAACATGATCGAGTAGAATTTTGTAAATTGTTATTTTAGCATTTCAAGACGATGAAACACCGAATGTTTAAAGAATCTCTGTGACTCTTAAACAAGGCGGAGTCTTAGAAAATTAAGTGTTTGATGTCTTAGTATTATTTTGAAATTTTACTTGACTGACTGTAGTGTTTGTTATTTAGGTATTCTAGAAATTCGATAATTGCTTGGTTTCGAAAGAAAATTATATTCTAGTGTCTAAAAGTTAAAAAGTTAGTCATAAAATTTTGAGTGAGTCTGTAATTTGTATAGTCCTTTGAGGAGAGAAAACGGAATTCAAGTTTTAACATTTAGAGACTAGTGGTTTTAGTGCTGATGGTGTAAAGAACAAGATGATTTTAGAAAAGTTTTGGATCAATTTAAAGGGATTTTAAAGATAAATGTGTTATTAAATTGCTTTTAATCTTTAATCAAGCGTGGTTGGTAATTTTGAGACAATGAGGACCTAATCTCAGAGGAACTTTAGTGTTCATGAGAATGGTTGAGCCTTGAGAAAATGAAATTGTGTCTTATTAGCTCCTTGTGTCGATATTGTTTCTAAGAAATTGATTTTTTTTCTTTTTAGAAAAAGGTTGATTGGAGAAAAGAATTTTAATTTTTTTTTTGAGATTTTAACTGCTCTTTTTATAATTTTGCTATGCGTAACCGTGATCGTATGCGAATAGATTAGTATTATTTTCGTAGTAACGGCGCGAAGCCGTAGATCGTGCTCGTGTTCGTGGTCGTGGATAAGCAAATTTCGTGATCGGGAATGAAGCGCCAGTCAGTCACAAGGAATTCTTCGTCCACTAACTACGTTTACTTCACGGTGTGCTGTATGTATATGCTTGTGTCATCAAATGTGATTGTTGCTATTGTATGCTATACTATGTAGTTATAAATATTATAGCACTACTTACATTAATAAGTATTGTGAATGCTTATGTGTGCAAATTATTTTACGGTTTTGAGTTTTGAATAATTTAATTATTAAAAATAATTATTATTCATGATGTCAATTCAAATTAATTCACAGTGTAGACGTATGCTGCTTTTAAGGAGAATTCATCAACCGTACTTATTATAAGTTTTCTGCGTGACGCGATAACGCGTATTTTGTGCTACCTGGAAAATTGATTGAATTAAATCAAGATGAAATTAAATTTAATATTAATCCATGGTTCGAAAATCGTCGGAAAACTCTAACGAAGTTTCGTCGCGTTTCGAATCGCTTGGTAAATTTTATCTGCATTAAAATTTAAAACGAACTCCGATTTCGATGAAAATCGAATCGTAAATTGTCGTGATTATTTTTGAGTGTTTGATATTGTTTTTATTATTTGTGATAATATTTTATCGCCTGGTGAATTATTTTCTCGGTAAATTAATTTTTGCGAATTAATCGACAAAGAATTTATCGGTGACACGATTATTCGACGCCGTGTTTTAGTACCCTTAGACTCTAGGATTAGAGGGTAATCATGAGAGATAAGAGATTAGATGGGTTAGACTAGTGATGGGTTTAGCATCTAGCTTTTTGGTGTTAGGTGTCACTTTTTGTGTGATTTAAATTCCTACACTTTGTTTACACTCATTTTTAACCATTTGTTTTTCCTTAATAATTTTTTTTTGATCACACCCTTTTTAGGGGCTGTTGGCCGAATCCACCTTCCTTTTTACTATTTTTTTTTTTTGTTATATATTCCTTTGTTTTAGTGTAGGTTAATAAGAAGGCATAGGTTAAAAACAAAACTATTAAAAACCTTTTTAATTGATTGTTTTGTAAAATTGAAATCCTCTCTTTATTTTTGAAGCACCATGCCGTGACACCCCCACCCTTTCTACTTCTCCATTTGCTTCTTCTTCTTCTTCTTACTTTTAGAAAGAGAAATTCCCATGGTTCCTCTCCTCCTTCCATGGCGTGAACCACCTCCCATTTTACTCCCTATTCTACTACTTCCTTCCTTTCCTTTTTGGTTCCAGCCGAACACCCCATTCTCTAACCCTCATATCTTCTCCTTCTTCATTTTCTTGGGAGAGAAGCTCTCCAAAACATCATGGAAGTTTTCTCCACCAAAACCTTGAACTACTTCATTTATCTACTACCTTGTTCTTGCTAATTCTTCTTTTAACACATCATTTCTACCTAGCTCATCATCAAACATTTGGAGAAGCATTTTCCTTCCCCTAGAACAGTCCAAAATCGTGGGCTAGAGGAGGGAGTAGGTGATAGTTCTTTCGCTTTGATTTCTTGTATTTATGACTTGTTTTGTGTTTAATTTGTGCTTGATTATGATCAATAAGAGAAAGGAACACATTATCCCCAAATTCTTGAAACCCTAACCTAAGGGAAAGAGGGATTTGTGTGATTTCTTGTGAATCTTGCGAATTAATTGGTGTTTCTAGCTTAATTGATGTTGTTGTTGTTGTTTTAAATTGATAGTTTGAGATTAAATCTTTGATTGGGTATTGTTTTTGATAAAATCCTATTCTTGAGGAAAGGGGATTAGTGGTAATTATGTTATGAATCATGTAATTAGTTGTTGAATAATATGTTTAGGTTGATAAAAGTGATATTGGGTTTGTTGTATATGCTTAAGTAGAAGAGTTAGTAAGCTAATTGTGAAAATTGGTTCTGGAGGGACTTAAAAAGCATGTTAGGACTTAATTGAGTTGTCCTTAATTACTAGCATTATCATTACCATTGTTTAAATGTTTTGAATCAAAGAATTGAAAAGATTTCTTGTAAAACCTTACCCTTGAAATGTTTTGAAAACAAGTTTTGAAACTTGGTTTGACTTGTTCTTGATTTGTGAGTTATTATGTGAAAGAAAAATGCTAAGTGAAATGGCACTATTTTATTGTTGGAAAATTTGCAAATTGGTCCTTGATTTTAGGCCCCTAGCCATGAGCCTTAAAGGTGTAGGAAAAAGGAAAATTTCTTGCAAAGACTTGTATTAATGATGCATGCTTAATTGAAAACTTGGGTGGATAAGTTTTGTGAAAAACACTTACTTGAAAACATGATTTTGGAAAGTGGTATATGACTTGTAATATTCTTTGAAATGTGCTTGGAACTATGCCTTGGATATGTCTTTATAGTGTGATGTCTTGGTGTTTAATTAAATGACTTAGAAGTGGCTTGTGTGTTTTAAAAGGAAGTTTAGCAATTTTTTTTTAGAAAAGGGGTGCAAAAGCCGAGAGCCCCAAAGGAAGATTTTGGGAGGAAAATTATTATGTGAATTTGATTTTAAATACTTGATTAATATATTTCAAGGTTTTATAGATGTAGAAAAATGATTCTTTGAAAGTTAGCACCTTTAAATTAAGTCTGATGTGATGGTGTTTGGCTAGGATAAAGGGATTAGGGTGAGAGCCAAAGGTTTTAAATTTAGCTTTAAAATTTTGCTAAGCTTACCTCGTGTGATAGGAATAGAGGGATCCGAGTTCGTGCGACGTGGGATCGAGGATCGAGGAATACGTGGATACGCGCGGCTTGGAGTTCGGTAAGGGCTTCTTCTAGATATTGCTTAGAGTTGAATAATTGTTATTATATGTTAGTGTAAGGGCCCTTCACATTTAATACTTTTCATAGTATGTTAGTGTAAGGGCAACTCTTAGACATAGATAAGCGTTATTATTTAATTTTCAGTCTTATGCAAAGATGTCTGAGAACCACAAAGTTCGAAGTGAGGGTCTCGTACCCCTTCGACTTTTAGTTCTTAAAATGTTAATTATGATTTTTTAGTGGGCTTGTCTGCAAGTGGTTGGTAGTTGTCCCCAACCTCCCACACTTGTATGATTGCCTCTCTGCCAACTCCACTAAGTTGCAAAGAGGTGAACTGAGTTGTCGGTATTGATGCGTAATATGATGCGAAAGCTTATACTGCTTATACTGTTGACCTGAGTGCATTGTGTTAAGCTTGGCATGAATATTATTGACATGTGGTTAATTAATTATTCGATTTTTTCTCGATTGATCATATGCGGTGATTGTTTCATTGGGATGGTGAAAAGTGTCGACGTGACGTGCATGAACTATATCCCGAATATCCTAGGGTGGTCGAGGAACCCAAAGCCAATGGCTGGAGTTCGACAGCTTAGTTAGGCATCGTGTCGTTTGGAGTTGTCATGACGTTTATGAACTATATCCCGAATAACCTAGGGTGCTAGGATCCCCTAAAAGGCTACGACTGGTTTTCGGCAGCTTAGTTAGACGTCGTAGCGTCAAGGAACATATCCTGAATTTCCTAGGGTGGTCGTAGAGCCCAAGGCTAATGGCTGGAATTCAACAGCTTGTTCGGCGTTACCTTTCGGAAGATTGTTGAAAGTGTCGTGAGGGAATGAGTCTTAAGTTGAGTCTTGAGTTGCGTCTTGAGAACTGTGCATATTGTTGTGTTGCCTCTAGTTTATGATTTGCTATTTCCTATATTTATCTTGTGTTGTTATATGCCTTGTTGTCGAATATGTTATTGTATGTGCATTTGTCTCTTTATTTTAAGAAGTTGACCCTTGCCAGTTGTTCTTTCAATCAATGAATGTAACCCAGATGGCGGAGCAGACGGAGTGTTCGGGACTGTTGACCAGTAAAACGGAGGATAGACTGTCCGGCATCTACTTGTGTGTTATGCTTGTGGTAACTTACTAGTAGACTAGTAATGGGCGTAGCAAGTCGACCAGCTATAAAATATTTGTCATTCATTTCGGTGTTTGTAATAAATGCAATTTCAATTGTAAGGCTTGGAGTGTCATATGTGAAATACTTAAATAAATTATGAGTGTGAACCCTGTGGTTTTATTTTGATGTTTTTATTTATTTATTTTCCATCATGTTTCTGAATTCGTTGAGATGTTCTTACCATCCTTTTAAAAGAAGTTTTTGTAGAAAAGAAGAAAAAAAAAATCCACATTTACAAAACCCTACGAACAGAGTATTTCACCTTTCAGAAATATGTCAACTTTTGTCAGAATATCTAGTTTAGTAGCTCTCCGGAAACGGAGTGTTACAATGTTCTTGAAAAATTAGCAACAATTAAAAGATCAAGGTTCTAAAGCATAAGACTTATTTTGAAAGAATACACTAAGTTGTAAAGAACATGGTTTTCAAATACTAAGCTTACCTCCTCCAAAACTTGAGACATAAATCATTACTAAATTTTATACTTTTTCTCAAAATGCTAAATCAAGGCTCCACTTGATGTCTAGGGTCTTAAAGAGTCCATTTCACCTTCATTGTTTCATAGCCTAAAAGCTTCAAACAACTATCAATTCAATCGAATCCTTCCTAAAATTTTTCCAAAGCTCACACAAATCTTACACATGCTAAATACAACTAATTTAAATGCTAGGAACACAAAAATTTTGCCTCTCAAGCCTTGAAGAGCTCGCGGCCAACACACTTTCTTCCCAAAAAAATTTGCAAATTTCCGAACTAGTTAAACAACATCAATCCATATTTTTATTCTTTCACAAACAACAAATAATTTCACAAGCAAAAGCCTAATTCATGACCAATCTCAATTTCAAGTCTCTTCAAGAATCAAGGGTTTTCATAAAATCTACTCAATCCACATTTTCAAATCAAACCATCAACTACACTAGCAATATTAGCACCTAAGAAGCAAGAAATACTAACTAATTTGCAAGATTCACAAGAAGATCACACAAACCCTTCTTACCCTTAGGGTTAGCGCCTAGGGTTCCAAGAAATTGGGGATGAAGTGCTCATCTCTCCCATTGATCATGATCAAGCATAGATTAAAGCATTAAAACAAGAATAAAGCAAGAGAACACAATCCCACACACACACACACACACACCCCACGACTTAGGGCTGAAAAAATGGGGAGGAAAAGTTTGCTTTTCTTCTTACTTACAAGGTTAGGAAGAGATGATTCAAGTGGAAGATGAAACTTAGAAGCAAGAAAGGGTGAAGATTGGAGATGAAACAAGACAAAAATGATGAAGCATGGAAGCCATGGATGTGCTCTCAAGCTTTCTCTCTCAAGAACCAAGAAGATGAAATAAAATGAGGGGTACAAAATGAGGGTGGGGGCGCGGTCAGCTGCCCAATTAAAGGGGAGGAATAAAAAATTTATTAAGTGATAAAAATGCTTGGTTAAGGATCAATTAGGAAAAGTAGAAAATTGCTAATCACCCAAAAAGTTACACCTCCCATCTAAAAGCAAGATACTAATCCCATCAAAGTCTAAACATCTAATCTCTCATGATTGCCCTCTAATCCTAGAGTCTTAAGGGTACTAAAAACACGGCATCAAGTAATCGCGTTACCGATTAATTCTTTGCCGATAATTCGCGAAAATTAATTTACCGAGAAATTAATTCACCGCGTGATAATATATTATCATAAATAATAAAAACAACCTAAAACACTCAAAAATAATTACAACAAGTTGCGATTCAATTTTCATCGAAATCGGGGTTTGTTTAAAATTTTATTCGCGGATAAAAACCATCCGGTGATTCAAAACGCGACGAAACTTCGTTAGAATTTTTCGACGATATTTGAACCATGAATTAATATAAAATATTAATTCTCAATTTTAATTTGATCTTGATTTAATTCAATCGCTTGCTTAACGATCAAGAAACTGCTTATTATAGCATAATTACGGCAAAATACACTATAATAACGCTAAATAACGCATCGTAAAAAAAATGGACGTTACAAGAGCTAAGCTATCAGACGCTGACATCATCAGCTCTTACCAGATGATCAATGCCTGACTCGAATAAAAGGACTAGAGGGTGATATGCGCACAGAGCCGAAGCTTTCTGAGGCAGTTCCATCTGATGAATAATGACTTACTCACCAGTTTCTACACACTAACAAACACATCAAAGGATAAATTATTCTTATCATTATTTGTTATCATCAAAACAATTAAGGGTCATTATTTATGAATCCACTTGATTCCAACAAATAATTCATAACACTACAAATTCTAGAATCCCTCCAAAGCATTGCAATACCACCACTCCTCCCTCTACAATCCACCGCCAGACATCCTTCAAAACACAATCTTCTCCTCAACTCATCTACTTTTTTATCTTTTTCCAAAGTTTTCGAAAGAAAAACAATGTCCTGTCGATGATCTCAGACTAGGTCTTTAAGAGTAGGAATTGCACTCAGGGAACCCAGGCCTCGGCAGTTCCAACTGAGAACAATCATTGGTCCTGTCAGGCCTAGGAGCCAAGACCCGCCAATAAAAAATGACCATTGATTTTGATAGAAGCTTTAGTAGGATTATCCATGTAGACAAGTTGGTTGACCTGACTGTGTCCTTCACTTTTCTCCTTCTTTTCCCTATGTTGCCTTTTTTCCCACCTGCACCCTATTATCACACCATCTTATCTACTTTTATAGGGAATTTTTAGTACTTAAATATATTATTTTGCACTATTTAAAGCACAAAGGTACTCATTTATGTCCTATTTTGCAGAAATATCATTAAGACACCACTCAGAGCAAAAGATACAAAACTGGACTAAAAACTGGCAAGTTTTGGAGAGTTTTAGCACTACTGGACGAGCGGTACGGCTTGATAGTCCATCAGTACGGCCGTACCTAAATCAGAGATTCAGTAGGGGCGTACCCCCTTGGTCAGTACCACATGGCGCCGATAAAAAAGTCCAGTACGTCCGTGCCAAAGGCAGTACGGCCGTACACAGATGATGTCAAGGAGTACAATACGCACAAGAACGGGCCAATGTCGCAAGCAAAGTTCGGTACGGCCATACCCCGTCCCAAAATGTGCAGATTTGAAAGCCAGATGACCTAATCTGCATCCAAAACTATAAATAGGCCCTCTTAGCCTATGTTTGAAACCTTTTGATGAAATTGAGAATCACAAACCCCTTTTTGAGAGTTCTACATTAATTCCCTTGCTTTTCAAATGATTCGTGTTTCCTTGGAGCTTGGTGCCAATCCCGATTCGCTATCGGAGCTCGTGAGGGACCGTCGTCATACCGAAAGGGTATCCGAGTTTAGATTTTTATTCTCTTTGTTATGGATTCATATGGTTTTATGATTGTGCTTATGTTATTATCATTGGTTATGAGTAGCTAAACCTATCAAGAGGGGTGATGGGGGATCCTTTACAATACTTTTGTTATTTATCTAATTAATTCTATGTGTTTCTATTTATATGATTGATTATTTTATCCTTAGTGTGCTTAATCCTATAAGGTCTGGTCAACCTTTAATTAGTTAGCTTAATTGGCGGTAACATGACCACAGTTAGTTAACGAATCTCTAGGAATAAAAGAACTCGCTTTATATGCCGGATAGGGTTTTTGCTTGTTTCTAATCTGTTATTAGATTAACAAACTCACATATTCTTAATGTTCTTTCCTTTGATTACCTTTTTGGATCAAACAGAGTAGTTATTTAGGAAGAAGGCTATTAGCTAGGTAGCTCTTAGTAATTTAGAGTGAGTGATTAGCTATTGATAACTCTTAGAAATAAGAGTTATTTATTCTTTTATGACTATGAATCATGTGAGTTTAAGAGTAATTTAGATCCTTTATTTATTAGATTTATGTAAATAACGTGATTTCCCTTGTTTGGAGCTGTTTAAGGCACTTTGGTGCTTTTGTGAGCATTTTGATGTGTTTTGACATTGTGCAGGATTTTTATGAAAATTGCTCAGTGCCAAGTTTGGTGCCATGCCACGGCACTGTGTTGATAACGACCCCTGGAATTAAAGCAGCAACGTGTGATCTTTCATTGGAGCTAAACAAAGGACTCTATCCTCATATATGTTGCTGCAGCATGCCTTTTTGGTGGTCCCCTTCTTTCATACTACAATTTCTCTCAGCTCACTACAGGACAAAAGCTCTCATTTTTGGGCCCAAAGACAGCATCTTTATGGGGATCCACAATGTTAGCCCATTTAAGGAAGAGTCTATATAAAGACAATGACCTAATTAAGAAAGAGGCTGGTTCTGATATTTTCTCTGCTAGAGGCGACATCATCCCCTCTAAAAGAAGCAGCCGCATCTCTTCTCTTCCCTTTCAAACACCATTAATTCAAGCTTTTAGCTTTGTCCATGGAGAGAAGGAACTTGTTCAGTGCAGAGTGAAGCAGATTCAGCAAGACATTGCTGTTTAAGGAGTGGTTCTCGAGCTCACAAAGCTGGGAGCAATTTTGTTTACTGTTTTATTCCATAGATGTAATAGTTTCTAAACTCTTACTCTAGTGCCATGGATTCTGTTTTTGGCACCAGTTTCTGTTGTTTTATTTTTAGGCTCATTATGAGCTAACTTTCTTAAGTTAGGATGAAGTGATTTTGTATTGAAACCTGGTTGGTGAATGTCTATTTGTCTTTGCCTTTGTATCTTTGTCTCATGCGATTTTATTGCTTACATATTTAACTTGAGCCTGATCAACTTTAGTTAGGTACATGTATGTTAGGTGCTGAAAGGTCGTAACATGCTGATTTCATGAGGCAATATAAGGGGTATCAATTTAAAGGACACTTTAGTTGATTTTGATTAAATTAGACTTAGGAAATCTGTCTTGTAGGGTGTTCTTGGCCACATTAACTAGACAAGGGGGAACATAATGGGGGCTTAGACATAAGGTACCCTTTACTTAACCCTGGTGAAAGTGCTGAAAGGCACACACATTAGTGCCCTGCGCCCAGGTGCCAAATGGCATTGAAACCAACCTGGTGGAAATATGAATGAACTGATTCCTAGCTGTCTTTATCCATATTTTCCTCAAATCACATGCTTAATTCTGTTTTGTTCAGTTATTAAAACCACAAAAATTTGATGTTTATTTTCTGTTTTTATTATTTACTCACTAACTCACTTACTATTGGAAAAACTTGTGAAAGCAATTAATCAATACTCGTGGGAACGATCTTGATTTACTCTTTACTACTTGTTGCGATTGTGTATACTTGCACAACTGTGTTGTTATATCACACACAACAAGTTTTTGGCGCCGTTGCCGGGGATTGAATTGGTTAAATTCACATAGTTTTGAATTTAGTAGGTTTGTTAGTTGAGATACTCTAATTCTTTTGGTGTTTGTGTCAGCAGTTAGTGCACAAATCTACACATGCGCGGGCACACTGCACCTGAATACCAGTTGGATCCTAAAATTGATAGGACTTTCAGAAGGTTGTTAAGGGAGAGACAAGGTTTTTGTGCATTAGGTGTTGCTGCAATCATGGCAGCTACTGGTCCCTTTACTGAGGAAACAATTCCAGATGAGCGGAGTGTCCATTTTGAGTGCAGTCAACATAGCCACTACCAAGCTGCAGTGGTGAATGCTGATATCATAGGCATGGCCAATGATAGGGACAGACCAATGAGGGATTATGTTGTTTTTGATCCTCAAACTATGCATACTGGCATAGTTAGGCCTGAAATCACCACAAATCACTTTGAATTTAAGCCCATGATGTTCCAAATGCTGCAAACTATGGGCCAATTTGGTGGCACACCTCAAGAAGACCCTCACTTGCACTTGAAATTGTTCCTTGAAGTATGCAGTAATTTCAAAATTCCTGGAGTTTCAAATGATGCTTTCAGACTTAGGTTGTTCCCATATTCCTTGAAGGATAGAGCCAAGGCTTGGCTAAATTCATTGGAGCCTAACTCTGTCACTAACTGGAATGGAATAGCAGAAAAATTCCTCACCAAGTATTTCCCTCCAATCAAGAATGCTAGGATGAGTAATGAAATTACATCATTTAGGCAAACTGAAGAAGAATCACTGTTTGAGGCTTGGGAGAGATTTAAAGAGCTGCTCAGAAAATGCCCTCACCATGGCATACCTATTTGCATTCAAATGGAAACATTTTATAATGGTCTTTCAGGAAGAACAAGAGACATGCTTGATGCCTCTTCTGGTGGTGCCCTCTTGGCACAGTCTTACAATGATGCATATGAGAAAATTGAGACCATTGCTGCGAACAGTTATCAGTGGCCCACTGCTAGATTGAGTCTTTGCAAAGAAGGTTCTTTGGAGTCCATGAAGTGAGTGAAATGACGACCTTATACGCAGTGGCTGCAATTGCAAACATGTTGAAAAATCTGAATACTGTTGGAGCCAACACAGCACCTATGAATTCTGCAGAATCTGCACATGTGCAGGCCAAAGCTATTTCTTGTGTGTATTATGGAGGAGGTCATCTATATGAGGAGTGCCCTAGCAACCCTGTATCTGTCAATTATGTAGGGAATTTCAACAAAAACAATAATCCTTACTCCAATAGCTACAACCCTAGGTGAAAAAATCACCCAAATTTTTTTTGGAGCAACAACAGTGTTCTTTGCCGGTGCGAAAGCTTGACACCGGCAAGCTGCGGTGCGAAGCGGCCTGGTAGAAAACTCATTGGAAGTCATCTTTGAAGGCTTTCATGAATGAAACTAAAACCCAATACCAGAGCCAAGGAGCTTCTATTAGAAATTTAGAAAATCAAATTGGGCAAATAGCTACTGCTATCACTCAAAGGCCCATTGGCTCCTTGCCATCCACCATTGAACCTCCAAAGCAAGAGCAATTAAAAGCTATCTATTTGAGAAGTGGGACAGAGCTTACTGATCCCTTAAAGAAGCATGAGGCTAACACCAGCAAGTTTATAAAAGGCAGGGACTCTATACCCCCAGAAACAATAATTGTTAATGAAGATTCTGCAGGACACATTGCTGGTGCCGTCCCAGCACCTGTTGTAGAATCAACATCAGCTACCTTGTACCCAAAACTGATTCCAGAATTACCACCTCCACCATTCCCTCAGAGGTTGGAGAAGGCCCATCAAGAAAAACAATTTGGCAAGTTCATGGAGACCTTGAAGCAACTGCATATCAACATTCCTTTGGTTGAAGCACTTCAGAAAATGCCAAATTACATTAAGTTTATGAAAGATGTTCTAACAAAGAAGAGGAGGTTGGGAGAATTCGAGACAGTAGCTATGACTAGGGAGTGCAGTATGCTGATGCAGAGTAAGATTCCACAGAAACTAAAAGATCCTGGTTGTTTTACCATTCCCTGCACTATTGGTGACACTTATTGTGGGAGAGCTCTATGTGACTTAGGGGCAAGCATTAATCTAATGCCTAAGTCCATCTTCCAACAGCTTGGAATTGGTAAGGCCAGGCCTACAACACTGACTCTGCAACTGGCAAACAGAACTCTAGCCTATCCAGAAGGAAAAATCGAAGATGTGCTTGTTAAAGTTGACAAATTGGTATTTCCTGCTGACTTTATTATTCTTGATTTTGAAGCTGATGTTGAGGTGCCTATTATTTTAGGTAGACCTTTCCTTGCCACAGGGAAAACACTGATTGATGCACAGAAGGGTGAACTCACTATGAGAGTCAATGATCAAGAAATCAAATTTAATGTTCTTAATGCTCTCAAGTATCCTGCAGAAAATGTTGAGGAGTGTTCTTTTGTCAGAACCATTGATTCTTTGGTTCAACATCAGTTGTTGAGGGATAAAGATGTGTTAAAAGAAGAATTGACTAACATTGACAGGGATCGAGCAAGAAAGGGAATCTGAAAAGAAAGAAGTTGTGAATCAATTGTGGGCTAGAAAATATGAGTTATTGAAGCTCAATGATAAGAGTTTCCAAGCCTATGTGCCTTCTATGGAAAAGCCTCCTGAATTAGAGTTGAAGCTGCTGCCTCCACACTTAAAGTATGCCCGTTTTGGAGAGGAAAACACACTTCCTGTAATCATGGCTGCTATCATTATGGTGGAGGATTGCATTCAAATTGTAAAGGATGAACAATTTGATCCACACAAATTCAAGAAAAAAAAAAAAGAAAGCTGCTGAAGAGGCTGTGATCACCATCACTGGTGATGAGGTGGATGAGCCCATTGCTAGCCTGCTGAGAACACCAAAGAGAAGGAGCTCAAGGCTCCAAGCAGGGATTTTCGCACCCTAATCTTTTACTATTTTTTTTAGTAGTAAATATTTAGTATGTTTGTTTGTTTTGTTGTTTGCTGAAATTTGTTTTAGTTTGCTCATAGGTTGCTTAATTTGTTGTTTTTGTGTCAACCCTTCATCTAGCATAGAATTTTTTCAGTAGGGACACTGCAAGGTTTTGTGTTGGGGGGAGGGACAGTTTAGGTTTAGTGTTGTTGTTGTAGCAGTGCAGTCCTATTTTGCTGTTAAAAAAAAATTTGGTTGACACATGGGCTGAACTTAATGAGGAAATTGTGCATGGTGTTGTTGGAACTTTGTGTTGATTGGCAATTGGTTGGAACACTGATTTTTGACAAAAAACCCTTATCTTAAGAGGAAAGAATAGGTAGCTTGTTAACTAGTTGAAGTTGAACCCCTTTTGTGAACTGAACTTTGTTGCCAAATTTGACCAATAAGGGGGTATAGGCTATTAGATAAGTTTGGGGGTATGCTCATTGTAAATATCTAAAGAATCGGCCAATGCACAAACTCTATTAAATAGAAAAAGCCAAAAATATATATAAAAAAAAGAGAAAAAAATGGAATGAACCTCTTTGTTGAGTAACCGGGTAACTTCATTACAATTGTTGTTATTCGCGTCAAAAGGCAAAGAGGCAAGTTCTAGTAAAAAAAAATTAGTAAAAATTGAATAAGTGTGCATTGTGCCTTGATCATTCAAGTTATGTTTGTATATTCTGATCTTATGCAGCCCCTAGTACCCAAATTGTAAGCCTATTCCCTTTTATTTGATTAGGAGGAGCAAATTAGGGACATTTTAGGGGGGAAGCAGAGATGACATTGATAGGACTCTACTAGCTTTCAAATTGAGCATAAGGGGTGCACACACACACTTGAGGTTAGTGGAACAAACCAAGGAAGCATGATGCACAAAGGGATTACTTGCAAAGTGTTAGTCTGAAAGTGAAACCATGTGAAAACCACCCAATAAAAAGTTTGCTGTTTGAATTCATGTGCTCAGTGCTGCTGCATTTGTGACAATTTTTCTGTTTTCTGCTGTTGTTCATGTGTCATTACTTGAGGACAAGCAATGGTTCAAGTTTGGGGGGTGATAACTCTTAGAAATAAGAGTTATTTATTCTTTTATGACTATGAATCATGTGAGTTTAAGAGTAATTTAGATCCTTTATTTATTAGATTTATGTAAATAACGTGATTTCCCTTGTTTGGAGCTGTTTAAGGCACTTTGGTGCTTTTGTGAGCATTTTGATGTGTTTTGACATTGTGCAGAATTTTTATGAAAATTGCTCAGTGCCAAGTTTGGTGCCATGCCACGGCACTGTGTTGATAACAGCCCCTGGAATTAAAGCAGCAACGTGTGATCTTTCATTAGAGCTAAACAAAGGACTCTGTCCTCATATATGTTGCTGCAGCATGCCTTTTTGGTGGTCCCCTCCTTTCATACTACAATTTCTCTCAGCTCACTATAGGACAAAAGCTCTCATTTTTTGGCCCAAAGACAGCATCTTTATGGGGATCCACAATGTTAGCCCATTTAAGGAAGAGTCTATATAAAGACAATGACCTAATTAAGAAAGAGGCTGGTTCTGATATTTTCTCTGCTAGGGCAGCATCTGTCCCCTCTAAAAGAAGCAGCCGCATCTCTTCTCTTCCCTTTCAAACACCATTAATTCAAGCTTTTAGCTTTGTCCATGGAGAGAAGGAACTTGTTCAAGGTCTGAGTGAAGCATTCAAAGAAGACATTCTTTGTTTAAGGAGTGGTTCTCGAGCTCACAAAGCTGGGAGCAATTTTGTTTACTGTTTTATTCCATAGATGTAATAGTTTCTAAACTCTTACTCTAGTGCCATGGATTCTGTTTTTGGCACCAGTTTCTGTTGTTTTATTTTTAGGCTCATTATGAGCTAACTTTCTTAAGTTAGGATGAAGTGATTTTGTATTGAAACCTGGTTGGTGAATGTCTATTTGTCTTTGCCTTTGTATCTTTGTCTCATGCGATTTTATTGCTTACATATTTAACTTGAGCCTGATCAACTTTAGTTAGGTACATGTATGTTAGGTGCTGAAATGTGGTAACATGCTGATTTCATGAGGCAATATAAGGGGTATCAATTTAAAGGACACTTTAGTTGATTTTGATTAAACTAGACTTAGGAAATCTGTCTTGTAGGGTGTTCTTGGCCACATTAACTAGACAAGGGGGAACATAATGGGGGCTTAGACATAAGGTACCCTTTACTTAACCCTGGTGAAAGTACTGAAAGGCACACACATTAGTGCCCTGCGCCCAGGTGCTGAATCAGAAAATAGATCTCATAGTAATTGTTTAGTAGATTCAGAAGTTGAGTATCGGTGAACCCGGTTCCCCTAGACCTTCCCTAATTTAGTTAATCCGTTCTCGCACTTAGTTTAATTGTTCTTTTTTTTATTTACGTGACAATTCTTCAAACTCAGAAATACTTCCCCCTCAACCTTTGTTTTTTAAATGCAATACCGACGGTGCTGCGAAGGGTTGCCCGGGCCCTGCTTCCTATGGGGGTATCTTTCGTGATTATAATGCAGCTATTGTGGGCTGTTTTTCTGCTAATCTGGGTATTAAAAACTCTTTTCAGGCAGAATTATTTGGCGCTATGTTCGCTATTGAGGCGCCATCGTAAGGGTTGGCATCACCTTTGGCTGGAATGCGACTCGCAGTTGGTTGTTGGCGCTTTTAAGAATCAAAGTATTGTGCCTTGGCGTCTTAAGAATAGATGGAATAACTGCATTGCTCTGACAAAGCATATGACTTTCCTTGTGTCTCATATTTTTCGTGAAGGGAATAACTGCGCGGATTGTTTAGCGGCTCATGGCCTTGGTATCTCTGGCTTCATCTGGTGGAATTCATTTGCCTAAGTTTCTTTATGAAGATTTCTTTAATAATAGATTGGGTCGTCCTTGTTATAGATTCAAGTAATTGTGCCTTGCTTTTGGCTTATTTGCTTTTTGCAGTCTTTAGTTATAATTGCCTCACCTTGGGGTTGGGTTTTACTTTGTCTTCCCTTGATGTGCTGCATATGATTGTTAATGGCTTTGGTGCCAACTTAGTTGGGATGAAAGCCATTATTGTGATGCCTGTGCATGTCAAGATTTGTTTTACCTTTTTAGACGGGTGTTTCTTTCTTGCGGATCTTCATTTTGTTTATGCTCATGGGTTTTGGTCTAGTCCCCCCATGTTTGTTTGTTTTTCCTTTTTATTAATAAATTTTAGGCAGGGGTACTCTTTTTCCTTGTTGGTGTTTTTTTCCTAAGGAGGGTTTTGCATCAGAAGGTTTTAACGAGGCCTCTCTCCTCTCATTTGCCTAAACAAAAAAAAAATTTACGTGACAATTTTTGCTATTCTCTAAGTACAACTTCTGTTAGCCTAATAGGATAGGTTCTTTACTTCATTGGTACTCGCGCATTCCCTATGGATTAGACATTCGGAGTCTTAAAAATACTCCACTTTTATTACGAGTTACGATCAGGTGCACTTGTCTGAGCTGCAACACACCCCCACTGAGTCAACATCAATCTGAATGGGCTTTGCAATGGGTTCTCGCTCCTGAATAATAGTATGGACCACGTTGACCATTTGAGCCACCCGTGGGACAAACGCCCCTGACTACCCTTATCATGGGATACAGATTGAGATTTATGAATCACATTTGAAGCACTAAAAGTGGGCCCCTTGCCATCAGTGTTAACAAACAGATTCTTTCCTTCATCCTTTGGTCTTCTGTTATTTGTTCCCCCATAATTAGCAGCATGGTTGACGTGTGTAACACCCCGTTTTCGGAGCGCTACTAAACTAGATATTCTGATAAAAGTTGATATATTCCTGAAAGGTGAAATACTCTGTTCGTAGAGTTTTTGAAAATGTGGATTTATTTTTTTTCTCTTTTATACAAAAACTTCTTTTAAAAGGATGGTCAGAGTATCACAGCGAATTCAGAAACATGATGGAAAATAAATAAATAAAAACATCAAAATAAAACCACATGGTTCACACTCATAATTTATTTAAGTATTTCACATATGACACTCCAAGCCTTATAACTGAAATTGCATTTATTACAACACCGAAATGAATGACAAATATTTTATAGCTGGTCGACTCGCTACGCCCCTTACTAGACTACTAGTAAGTTACCACAAGCATAAAACACAAGTAGATGCCGAACAGTCTATCCTCCGTTCCACTGGTTAACAGTCCCGAACACTCCGTCTGATCTGCCATCTGGGTTACATTCATTGACTGAAAGAACCACGGGCAAGGGTTAACTTCTTACAAAAAGATAGGTACAAATACAACAACATATTTGACAACAAAGCATATTACATAAACATTATGGAACTCACATGCTTCGACACAAATAAATCAACAAACATGACACGCGAGATAACAAAATGAATAAATTCCCAAAACGCAACTCAAGACACTCCCTCAAGACACTCTCGACAATTTCCGGAAAGTAACGCCAATCCATCCACTGAATGCCAGCCGTAGCCTTGGGCTCTCCGCTCACCCTAGGACATTCAGCTCAGGTTCCTTGATGCTACGACGTCTAGCTAAGCTGCCAAAAAACCAGCCAGAGCTTTTTAGGGGATCCTAGCACCCTAGGTTAATCGAATCGAAGCTCAAAAACATTACGACAAACTCTCACAACCCCAATAAATAAATTGACGCATATGACAATTCAAAGAAGCATAATCAAATAAACATTCAATCCCATATTAAATAAATATTCAATCATGAAAGTCATCACAATACAACTCAGTCCAATAGTATAAAGCGATCAATGCAACCAAGTCATATCACCACATTCAGGCACATAAATCATCCCTCTACAACTTTGCGGAATTGACAGAGAGAAAACAAACAAGTGTGGGGGTCGGGGGCAGTCGCCAACTACTTTGACCAAGCCCACGAACAATTCAATATATCAAATAAGAAATAAAATGAAGGGGTACGAGACCCTCACTTCGAACCCAGAGGTTCTCATACTTCTTCGCTTGAAACTTAAAATTAACTCCTATAAATGTCTATAAGTTACCCGTACACATAAACATATAAAATATGACCCTAGATATGTCTAGAAGTAGTCCTTACTCACAAGTGTACAAAACATAAGCATGTAAACTGTGAAGCGCCCTTACCAAAGGTCGTCAAATCATGTGTCCACGCACGTCCCGCACTTACGCCGCACGAACTCAGATTCTCAAGTCCTAACGCCACAGAACAAACTTAGCACAATCTAAAAACTCAATTCTATAACCTTAGGCTCTCAAAAACTAAACCCTTTTCTAACCAAAGCACTTTCACTTAAAAACATAATTTAGAATACTAGTTTTAAATAAATTACATACTTGGAATACTTGTTTTAAAGGATCATATTCACTTAGAGACATAATTACTAACTAATTGAAAAGATAAGGTTCTAGGACTAAAAATCATTTCTTTTAAACTTAAACATGGAACACTGCCGCAATCAAATTCATTTGCCTCAAAATGCTTAAATCAAGGCTCCACTTGGTTTTTAGGATCTCAAGGGACCCAATTCACCTTATGTGTTTCATAGCCTCAAAGATCAAGACAACTTCAATTTCAATCAAATCAATTCCAAAATTTTCCAAAACTTTAACACAAGTTAATATAACTAGTATAATCCAAGGAAACCCAAAAATGATCTCCCTTCAAGCCCATAGAGCTCGTGGCCATATCCATCTTTTGCCAAAAGAATTTGCAAAACTTTCCACTAACTAAATAACATTATTCTAGATATCAATTCTTTCACAAAACAACAAATAATTTCACAAAGTAAAGCCTAATTCAATTCAACTAATATGAGCCAAAAAATACAAAACAATTTTCCTCCAAAACTCCTAAGGAGCTCACGGCCTTGCCCCCCATTTTCCAAAAATTTTGCAAACCTTCAAACTAGTTAAACAACATCATTCCATAATCCAATTCTTGCACAAAACAATCATTTTCTTACCAAGCAATTGCCTAATTCAAGTTCAACCCTCTCAAGCCTTTTTCAAAACTTCAAGGGTTTCCATAAAATCTTCTCAATCCAAGTTTCAAATCAAAATTGACAATTTCAACATCAATAACAATTTCTAAGAAGTAAGAAACACCAATAATTAAGTGATTCACAAGGAAAATCACACAATCCCAAATCCTTAGGTCAAGTACCTAGGGTTCAATAAAATTGGGGATATTGTGCCCATTCCTTCCATTGATCATTATCAAATAATAAACAAGACATAAAACAAGACTAAAGCAAGAAAATTCATTCCTACACACATATACACACCCCACGGTTTTTGGGGCAATAAGGACAAAGGAAGAGTTTGATTTCCACCTCACCTACAAGACCAAGAAGATGATGGAGATTAGAAGAAGAAGTTGGAAGCAAATGGTGATGGAGGAAGTAGGAAGGAGTCACACTGGATGAGGGAAGGAGAAGGGGATGAAGGCTTGTCTTCTTTCTCACTTTTCACCCATACATGGAAGCAAGATGGAATTTAAATGAGAGTGTAAAAATGGGGGAATGGAAGGGGGAGAGCTGTGGCTCTTCGTAGGAAAAGGGAGAAGGAAAAAAAAATATTAAGGGTGCTTATGAAGAAGGGGAAGACTATGGCTCCTGGAGAAAGAAAATGGAGCTTGTCTTTTTTTTTTTTTTCTTCCACCTTACCAACACATCTAACTTAGAATAAAAAAAATGAGCAAGTGGAGAGGTAAAAAGGGGGAGGCTTTGGCTGACCCAACATAAAGAAAAGAGAAGAATATTGGGTAAAAAAAATAATAAACAAGTGTGTGGTTCTCCTTAATTCACTTTTAGACAAATTAGGAGGAAATAAAAAAAACAAAGTAGTGAAAAAAAGGAGGAGGAATCATGCTGATCCTAAAAAATAGGGGAAGAAAAATAAAATAATTTTAATAAAATGAATTTACTTGGTCAAGAATGATTTAGGGAAAGTGTCTCTTAATTAACCATGTAAAGCTTGACACCTAGATATTTAAAGTAAGATTCTAATCTAATCACCAAGTCTAAACATCTAATCTCTCTCTTCTCATGATTATCCTCTAATCCTAGAGTCTAAAGCGTGCCCAAAACACGACATCGAATAGCCGCGTTACCAATTAATTCTTCCGCCGATTAATTTTGCGAAAATTAATTTACCGAGTAATTAATTCTCCGCGTGATAATATATTATCATAATTAATAAAAACCATCTAAAACACTCAAAAATAATCACGGCAAGTTACGATTTGATTTTCATCGAAATCGGAGTCCGTTTTAAATTTTAATGCGGATAAAATCTACCCGACGATTCAAAACGCAACGTAACTTCGCTAGAGTTTTCCGACGGTTTTTGAACCATGAATTAATATTAAATATTAATTCTTAAATTTAATTTTATCTTGATTTAATTCAATCAATTTCCTAGTCAGCACAAAATATGCGTTATCGCGTGACGCAAAAAACTTATAATAAGTATAATTGATGAATTCTCCTTAAAAGCAGCATATGTCTACGTTGTCAATTAATTTGAATTGACATCATGAATAATAATTATTTATAAAATAAATTATTCAAAATAGTCAAGATAATTCCCCGTACTCTCAATAAATCATTGAGGTAATCAATCTCTGTGACTTATCTTCAAGTATTCAGGATTTTATCGCTAAAATAATTTTTCTTAAAAATTGGGATGTTACAATACCACCCCCTTAAAATAGTTTCGTCCTCGAAACTACACAGACAACAAAATACGAAAAATTACTTTACTCAAAACCGTAAAATAATTTGCACACATAAGCATTCACAATACTTATTATTATACGTAGTACCATAATATTTATAGCTACAAAATATAGTATGCAATAGTAGCAATCACAAGGCATAAACATATAGCACACCACAAAATAAGCGTAGTTAGTAGACGAAGAAATCCTTGCGACTGACTGATGCTTCCTTCCCAAACACGACATCTGTTCATCCATGATCACAGTCACGCTCACGATCACGGTTACGAACACGAGCTCGACTATAGCTACGCGTCATTGCTTACGAAAGTGATACTAACCTATTCGCAGGTAACCACGTTAACACATATAAAAATATAAAAATCACTTAAAACCTTCAAAAGATTAAAATTCTCTTTTCTAATCAAACATTTTTCTAAAAGAAAATATCAAATTGCTTTGGAATACACCAATACAAGAATCTAATATAATACAATTTCATTTTCTCAAGACTCAACCATTCTCATGGACACTAAAGTTCATTTGAGATTAGGTTCTCATTGTCTCCAATTTATCAAACACATATCAGTTCAAGGTTTAAAACAACGTTAATAACCCTCTCTTATCCTTAAAATCCTTTTGAACCAAAGCTTTTTCTAAAAAATTTCGCACATTAATAACTAAGTACTCAAAACACGAAATCATTTTTCTCTTCTCATAGAACTATAAAATTTACACACTTGTTCAGAACTCTCGTAATTACTTTTAATTTTAAACACTAGAAAATCATTTTCTTCCGAATCCAAAACAACTACTAAACTTCTAAAATGCCTAATTAACAAACATTATCTTTTTTTTCTTTTAAAAAAAATTACCAAATAGCAAGTACTCCCTGGGTTTTAAAATAGTAAATAGTACCCAAGAATTTTTCTTCCTTCAAAGTTTTTGCAATCATAACACTCATACTAAAACAAATCAAAGATTTTAAATGCCTAATTCCCTAAGGCTCCACCTTGTTTAGTAACCTCAAAGATTCCTTTAAACATTTGATGTTTCATGGCCTGAAAACACAACTCAACCAAACAACAATATACTAAGACCACTCATAAGATTCTGAGAAAGCAAACAAAGACCTAAAGAAAATTAAAGTTTTTCTAAAACTCTTCTCCAAAACCTGCCACAAAATCATTCTTACTCATACATAGACTTATAATTCGAAAGTATTAACACCAAACTTCTATCTTTTACACAAGAGAACACAAAACCATACAAGATAAAAATAAAATAATAATTTAACAAAAAAATATCATTTTAAAAACTTAAAACTATCGTCAACAAGATCATTAACAAGGATATAAGCATTGAAAACAAAAGAACTAAGACACTCACCTAAAATCTTCCAGGGACCCGCGGTCTGAAAACAGGAAGAGACAGGAGGATTGCTATGATCACCAACCATAAAATCGCCCACAACATCACCCAAGGGTACAGAGGATATAAAGAACAGTCCTCGCTCGACATCTCTCAAAGTTTTGGCTTAACCAACGAATGAAAGGAAACAAATTCCAAATTTCTCACACACTTCAAGAGCCACACAGTCTAGCACTATTTAAGGGAATGATCGGAAAGCATAGGGATCTCTTAATAGAATTTGTCCAAAGCGCATATGAGGAAAAGAAGGAAAGAATCAAGGGTTGTCACTTTCTCTCCAAATTTTGCAAGGTCTCTCCCAATTCTCACCACTACACGACTTATCTAGGGGAAGAATCGGAGAGGAATGAGAATCCCTGGAGTAAGAAGGGCACACGGCGCATAATGGATGAGAAGTTTATCTTCATTCGAGACCCACCCCACTCTTCTTTGAGTTGGTTCTTCTTCTTCTTCTTCTTCTTCTTCTTCTTCTTCTTCTTCTTCTTCTTCTTCTTCTTTTTCTCCTCCTCCTGCCTCGAGCACAATATTTTCCAACCCAATTTGTGTGGAAAATGGTGGAGTTTGTGATGGTGGAGTTTGTGATTATGTCGCAAACTCAGATGCCGCTTCTTGCTCTTGTTCACAAGATTGTCCACCACTTGTACCAATTGAATTCCCATGATCTATGGAGGGGTTAGTTGATGGTGATTGAAACATGGGATATTGATATGGAAATGAGAGTGTAGGGTACGAAGGTGGTGATTGAAACATGGGTACTTGGTGTTGATTGGCTGTATTTGGGATATTTTGTGGATTTGGTAAAAATGGAGGATTTGGAAAATTTGGATTGGTGGGAGCTTGATAATTATTTATCAAATTTAAGAAGGAATTGATGTTGAATTGGTTTGGATCCATTTGGTGAAAACAAATAAAAGAAGAAGCTGAAGATTTAGAGTGTGTAAGTAAAAAAGTTGAGAAAATTTTGAAAGACAATATGAGAACAAAAGAGAGAAATTTGAGAGAGTTGATTGAGTAAAAAAATTTGAGATTGAACACATTTATATAGATTTTAGTTAGAATATATAAATAATAAAAATGGACTCCAATGGATAAAAAACGACTAGTTTCTCAAATATTATTAAAAAAATAATTCTCAACGGCTCCAAGCCTCCAACGGATACTTCACATTATATTTAAAAAAAAAATTTAATAAATGGGTCATGTGGAATGCAAGACCTGATGCCAATTTGGGCATCGCTTCCCTTTTTAGCACCTGGCTCTCTCTCTCTCTCTCTCCAACGCTGATTTTTTTTCAGCATCGAATCTTCTTAGCATCCATCGAATTGGACCTCCCCGTTGCATATGGCCATAGGGAGTTGTTTCTAGTTTGGTGTGTGTTTGGTTCAACTTTTCTTGTGTTTTGGGTGCTCCAGTGTTGGTTTGGTATAACTGTTGATTGGGTTATTAATGTACTGGTCTTTTAGTTGGGGGCCATTGTTCGAGTATTATTTGGGGTTGATGCTTTCTCTGCTTGTTAGTTTCATCAAGTGTATATTTTCTCTATTTCTTGACACTTCTTGTCTTTTGTTCCATATCATTCCCTCTTATCTAATATATTCTTTTGATGTTCAAAAAAAGGGTGTTGTAGATGCATAGGAGTTGGAGAAGAAGCTTTGCCACATTTGGGTGGGATCTTATAGACTGAGTGTCGACATCCCTAAGTTTGATAGAGGTCTTCATCGCTTTGCAGTAGATGTTATGAAGCCTTGGCCCCTTCATCAGTCTTCTGTTTCCTTTGCTGAGGTTCATGATGGTAGGTCGTCTGTCCAAGCTCTTAAGGATAACGATGCAAGGAGGAGTTGCTCAATGAATGATATGGTTTGCACCAATTTCTTTTTGGAGGAATTGTTCTTCTTTTAAAGGAAACCTCTTAGAGTATGGTGCAAACCCTGATCTTTTGAAGAGGCTTGAAAACTATTTTATTGGATAACCATATAATAGAGACACTACAATAAATTCTGCAAAAGATGGCGCTACTTTAAGCAGCGCTTGGAACAAAAAATGCTACTTTAGGTCATACCGAATCAATAAACAACGCTTATAATATAAAGTGCTTCTTTTGGTTTTGACAATATGCAAGACAAAAAATAGCGCTTGGAACCAAAAATGCTACTTTAGGTCCACCGAAACAGTAAACAGCACTTATAATATACACGCGTTGTTTTTGCTTTCTTTGGTTTTCACAATAATCAGTGCTTATAATATACACGCGCTGTTTTTGCTTTCTTTAGTTTTCACAATAATCAGCGCTTAATATTGAAGCGCTGTTTTTTCTCGAAATAGTAAATAAAAACGTTGTTCCCTCCTCTCTCACTCGCGTTTCGTGTTCTGCTTTCTTTCTCTCATCTCCTCCACAAAAACCATGGCTTGGCCTCTTCTGTTCTCCAATGAACTCTTCCCTCGCAACACTCGGCGCAAACCCTCATGGCTTGACCGCCTCTGTTCTCCAACGAACCCTAATCCTCTATTCTCTAACGAACCCTAATCCTCGGTTCTCCAATGAACCCTAATGCTGAGTGCGGTGCTGGAACCTTCATGGCTTGACCGCCTCTCTTTCTCCGACTCCTCCACAGCGCATGAATGGCGAACGAACGGCAAATGGCGAACGGCGATCTTCGATCGTTGCTGGTTCGGCTCGCCGCATCGTGGTTCTGCTTCACTGTCACTGGTTCGGCTTCACCGTTGCTGGTTCTGCTTCACCGCGTCCCGTTTCTGCTTCGATCTGGTTGGATCTGGCTGTGATGTTAAATTTGGGGGTTCGATGTGGTTGGATCTAGTTGATATCTTTGTGCCCTTTATAGGATCTGGTTCGATTCGCACCGAATTTTGGCCAGATCTGGTTCTCTTCTCTCTCTGGTTCAATCTGTGACTGTAAGCTTCTCTACTTTCTCTGGTTCGATCTGGTTGATGTTTATAGTTTCGGTCACTTGTTCCTTATTTTTTAGTTTGGTTTTGTTTTGATTTCAGGTCCATTTTCCCAAAGGGTTCTCTTAACTTTGGAGGAGAAGAAGATCTGTGATGTTTTTTTTTCCTGAGAGAGATCTGTGATGTTTTAGGGTTTTAGTTTTTTCTAAGAGAGATCTGTGATGTTTTGATTTCAGGATTTTTTTCTTTTCTGTAAAATCAAGATCTTTTTCTGGGTTTGGTTATATACCATGGATTGAATCAATGAAGTATAATTTTTAGTTATTTCTATTCTTGCTTTTAAACTTAGTTATTTTTGAGATCTGGGTTGGTTGTAGCGCTTCTGATGCTGTTATATGATATGAAGAGTTAGTATGATATGAGATGCAAGAGATGGAGGGGAAACGTAAATGCTGAAGAAAAAAAAAGCGATAAACAGCTCTTCCTTTTAGGAAGCGCTATTGTTTCCTACTCTTAAGTAGCGTTTTTTACAAAGAAGTGCTGATGAAAGGTGGGAATAAACAACGCTTCCTAAAAACAGCGCTTACTATTTTCAACAGTGCTGTCTAAGCGCAGTTTTTTTAACACATTCAGTAGCGGCTAAATAAGTAGTGCTTTTAAGCACTGTTTAAGGCAAAAAAAATAAGCGCTGTTTATTCCCAAATTTGTTGTAGTGAGAGGAGGCTTCGTCACTCAGGAGAAGCTTCTCATGGACGGGTTGCGTAGCATTAAAGCCATGCCTATGGATGGTCCTTTATTTCTTCTTTCAAGGTCAAAGGAGGGGGAGAGCATAGATGCTAAGGAAAGGATTTTCTGGCTTAGATGTTTGGTCTCCCATTTCATGTGTATGATGAAGGGTTTTTCAAGTCTATTGCTTGTCATTTTGGGGTGTTTATCAATTGGGATGAAGGTTCTTGATCTATGAATAGGTTTAAATTTTGAACAAGTTAATCAACTCAAAGGAAGATGCATAAAACAATATACATCCAACTTGGATCATATCGTGTGGTATCTAGAGCTCGGATCCTAGAGTTGATAGAGTTCTTGTATTTTGTGTACATTATTTCTTCCCAAACATCAAGCACCGTTGATTGAATTTCGAAATTGTATAGAACCTTTGATCATCATTGATCTCTGTCTAATCTAAGAATTGGAAACAGTCTTTACTTTGTGCCATTTACTTTCCGTCCTTAAAATTTCTGTCATTTACTTTCTGTCATTTAAATTCCAGTCATTTTATGTTCTGCTTTTTAGTTCCTGTTCTTTAATTTTTGGACAATATTTACAACTTTGATTCTTATTTCCTATATCCTTTGTTGTATATGTTTTATAGCACCTTAATTTGTAGGGAAATTCCCAAATATAGAATTCGGCATAAAATTTGCAGAATTCACACTCAACAACCTTTTTAAACTGCAAAAGAGAACAAGGGCGCAAAATAGCAAAAAAAAAAGGAAATAAAGGAAGGGAAAAAGAAGTCTATTTCAAACAAAAATAGATTTTCCCTTACACTAAAGTTAAAATTGATTGCCTTGTGGATTTCATAAAGTGGTGCTTTTCTACAAACCTTGTACACTCCTCCTCCTCCTTAATTCATTCTTTTCCTATTTGTCTTCTTTCTTATTCCTCTTGAGTTTTACCTTTCTTTTTGTTAATTAGTTTTCCTTGCTTGTCTTTTAAATTCCTTTAGTTTTGTATAGTGTCTCGTTCTTTCATCAACTTTTGAGCGTTTATTCATGTGAGCACTAAGAGCTTTTGGTAATTGAAACGTAAGAAGGTCCATTTAAGAACTTGCAAAGAGGACTTAAGTGGTAAAAGATAAGAGAGTTTATGTGAAACACGAGTGGATTCAATCTAAAGAGTGAAACATGTGAGAAGAGCGTTGAGGTCCTTAGTTCTTGATTCTACTAACTTGTTTGCTTTAAAGCATGGTTAGCAAAGTAGAATTACAATTTCAAAGCCTAACAAGACACATGGTAATGCTTATTCAAAGACAAAGGGAAGAAATTCATGAGTGACTTAGCAACTTGGAAGCAAATAGAATGAGACATGAAAAAAGTATAAAAAAGGAGAAAAGTAGAAAATATGAGAAAACAATTAGAGAAAAATAGAAATGTATAGAATACGAGAAAAGAAGTCATGAGAAAAGAGATAAAGAAAAAATAGAATAAGTCATGAAAAAAAGAAAAGCGGAGAAAAATAAGGAAGTCATAAAGACTATGAGATGGGGGATAGGAGGTATGAAAGGAAATACGAGAAAGGAAATAGAGATTACAAGAGAAAAGATAGGACAAGTGGGAAACCCATCAAAAGTAGGAAGGTTCCTCCTAGCATTGCAAAGAGATTTATAGTACTCTTGAAAGATCATCTAGTAATGTTCCTTCTACCCATACTCCTAAAATTAGGACTACATGTATTTATTGCAACATATGTACGGAAAGAGGACACAAATCTTCTCAATGTCCTAATTTGAAGAGTCCACAAGAAGTTTGTAAGGTTTAAGATTAAAAGGACTGAAGAGAAAATGATTGTGTGAGTAAGAAGGACTTGTATGAACATAAGCTCCTAACAGCACGAATAGCCTTGACCCTGTAAAACATGGAGCACGAATGTGACACTTGAAGAACAATGAAAAGTCTTCCCTAATGAATACCAGTACCCTGAGAACTCTGAATTTAGTCTTGGAGGCGTTAATGGGACCCAGAGGCTGTGAATTTGAATACAATCGTAAATACCTAGTTAGGGACCAAAAGTGACGACTATCCAATTAATATAAAAAAGGGAAGAACTTGTCCTAAGGGTTTACCACTGACACAGAGTGACCAAAAATTGAAAATGGTGTTTGGAATATATTTGGGACGAAGAAACCATAGAACAGATGTTTGGAAGATTCCAAACTTTGATCAATGATCTCAAATCTTTGGAAAAGACCCAATCCAGTGGAGATCAGGTCAGAAAGATACTGGCAATCCTGTCCAAGCCATATAGTGAGGAGCTTATTCAAAACTTTGATCATTTATTCAAAGCTTAACTGTTTATCGTCTTTGTGACACTAGTACATGAAATGTAAAATAATTTGCCATTTTACATCGATTTCATATATAACAGGTGTAAAATGTGAACGCGGTGGCAATTTTGCAATTAATATGTGAATTAGTCAACATACAGGTCACATTTTACACCGGTTATCCATAAAACCGGTGTAAAATGTAAACACGGTGGTAATTTTACAATTAACTAGTGATTTGTCTAAACCCTTTACACCGGTCTTGCTAAATAATTGGTGATTTGTCTAAACATTTTTTACACTATTTCATTCAAATGGCAAAACCCTTGTATCCTTTGTGACGTTTCCAAATTTCCACTGCCTATACGATTAAGTACATACGTCACTTTTTTGCTACATACTTAATCGCAAAAGCGACGCCCTTAATCGTATAGACAATGGAAAATTTGGAAGCACCACAAAGGATATTGGGGTTCTGCCATTTGAACGAGATAGTGTATATGGAGCTTTGCACGAATAACGCACCCTCAAAACAGGGGAATAACAAGAACAAGAACTTGTGATAATGATCAAAAAGAAGTTTTGAAGTGGTGATGAGATCAACAAACTCAAGGTGTATTTATAATGAAAAGAATATTCAATGTCAAACACATCTATTGGATAAAAAAGGATGCTGATGAAAACGTCAGAAAATTGCTGGACGGTGGTAAATGCATTTTAAAAGAAAGAAAAACGTGGTAAGAAAGAATATTTATACCGGTTATTTGGACAAATCGGTGTAAAATGATATGGTATTTTTGACTTTTTACACCGGTTGCCACACTTAACCGGTGTAATATGTTTAATATTTTTTTTTGAATTTATCAGAAGACTTTGCACACCGGGTTTTTATAACAATCGCTGTAAAAAGATTTTATAATTTTAAATTTATAATTTTTTACACCGGTTTTTATAAATAACCGGCATTAAGAGTTTGTTTCCCACATTTTATCGTGCTACTGAGAAAATATTTCATTCTCCCTCTTCTTTCAGAAAACCTTTCACGTATTCTCACGACTAACATACAACGCCTCACTCTCACAAAGAACCACCACCTTTATTTTCACTTTCACTCTAACGACGAATCACCACCGACATCCATTGTTCCGTTCGTGTTCCCTGGTAATGCTCTATATCTTTCTTTACTTCTCGTTTTCGTTCTCCTTCCTCTTTCTCTCCTTTTCGTTCACATTCCATTGTTTCATGCATACTTTCATCCTCCTATTTGTGAATGAGTGTACGTTATTAAAGTCCACCATTGTTGTGTTTCTTGAAGCTTGAAGCTTAAAAATTGTATAAGTCTAGCTTTTTATTTTTTCAGAACTTAGTTATGGACTATAGTTGGATGCAAAAAAATCGCTTGACTGATGAGTATAAGAATGGAGTATCAGAGTATATAAAATTTGCTGAAATAAAGCTTCCTAATAGTAATGGAAGATTTTATTGTCCTTGTGTTAAGTGTTCGAATCGGGCACCAATAACAGTTGAAGACATACGGTATCACCTTTGTGTTTATGGGATTTGCAATAGTTATATGACATGGACATGGCATGAAGAAGTGTTAGACACGCCAAGTGTGTCCCAAAGAGAGGAAGTTGAGGTAGGTATGGGCAATCGACTATAGGACTTGATTCGTGATATTGAAGAAGACTCTTTTCAGCGAGCATATTTGTATGATACTCTGTGCAGTGACAACGAAGAGCCTTTGTATCCAGGTTGCACCAATTCCACACGGTTGTCAGTGGTGTTAAGATTGTTCAATTTGAAGGCGATAAATGGGTGGACTGATAAGAGCTTCACAGAATTGGTTGGCTTATTGAAGAAAATGCTTCCAGAAGGCAAGAAATTGCTTAACCGTAACTATGAAGCAAAAAAGATATTATGTCTGATGGGTGTGGATTATAGGAAAATACACGCATGCCCTAATGATTGCGTACTGTACTGGAAGGATAATGAAGAAGAAAAAAAGGTGTCCCACTTGTATGACATCGTGCTACAAAAAAAGGGTGATGACGAGGGTTGTGATGTGACCGCAAAGGGTCCTCCTGTGAAGGTGTTGTGGTATCTTCCAATTATTCCATGATTTAAGCAACTGTTCGCTAATGTAAAAGATGCAAAGAATATTAAATGGCATGCAGATGAGAGGAAATGTGATGGAAAGTTTCGCCATTCGGCTAATTCTTTGCAATGGAAGCGAGTTGATTCTCTGTTTCCAGATTTCAGAAATGAGCCAAGAAACCTTAGGCTTGGACTTTCTACGGATGGAATGAATCCATATGGGAGTTTAAGTAGTATCCATAGTTCATGGCCTCTTCTCTTGGTTATTTATTTGTCTCCTTGGTTATGCATGAAGCATAAATATATTATGTTATCTATGATGATTTTCGGACAAAAATAGCTAGGAAATGACATAGATGTTTATCTAAGTCCCTTGATTAAAGACTTGAAAATATTGTGGGAAGAAGGCATCGATGTGTTTGACGGGTATTCCCGTGAAAATTTCAGGTTGCGTACCATATTATTTTGCATCATAAATGACTTTCTAGCTTACGGGAACTTGTTTGGGTATAGTGTTAAAGGACATAAAGTGTGTCCTATATGTGAAGAAGGCACAAGCTACCATCAATTGCAACATGGAAGGAAGACTGTTTATCTTGGACATCGTAGATTTGTCAAACGTAATCACCCGTATCGGAGGTTGAAACAGGCTTTTAATGGATGCTAAGAGAATGGAGTTGCTCCGGAGGACTTAACTGGGGAAGAAGTTTATCAACGGGTGAATGACATCAATGTTATTTTTGGAAAGAAACAAAAAAATTCTACTAAAAAAAATATGGATGAAGAGGTCAGTGTTTTTTGATCTTTCGTATTGGTCCAGTCTTGATGTAAGACACTATATTCACGTGATGCACGTGGAAAAAAATGTGTGTGACAGTGTAATCGGAACACTTCTAAACATTTAGGACAAGATGAAGGATGGTTTAAATGCTCATCTAGATTTGGTTGCGATGGGCATAAGAGAACAATAAGGTCCACAACTAAGAGCAAACAGGACGTATTTGCTACCAGCATTTCATACATTGTTAAAGAAGAGAAAAAAAGTTTTTACAAGTGTCTACGAGGCGTAAAAGTGCCACAGGGCTACTCTTCAAATGTCAAGATTCTTGTGTCAATGAAAGATCTCAAACTACTTAGCTTAAAATCTCATGACTGCCATGTCTTGATGCAATAGCTACTACCAGTGGCTATTCGTGGCATCTTACAAAAAAAGGCTCAACATGCGCTAACTAGATTGTGCTTATTCTTCAATGTTGTATGTAATAAAGTGATTGATCCTCAGGAATTGGATGACTTAGAAAATGGGGCTATTATTATCTTGTGTCAGTTGGAGATGTTCTTTCCTCCTTCATTTTTTGACATCATGGTTCACTTAATTGTTCATCTAGTGAGGGAGATTAGAGTGTGTGGCCTCATTTATTTAAGGTGGATGTACCCTGTCGAGCGATACATGAAGACCTTGAAAAGGTATGTCATGAATCCATACTGTCCTGAAGCATCTATTATTGAAAGGTACATCACAGAAGAAGCCGTTGAGTTTTATACAAACTACTTGTCAGAAGCGGAACCTGTAGGGCTACCCAAGTCTCGTCATGAGGGAAGATGTGATGGTAAGGGTACACGAGGTCTATAGGTTAAGAGCATGGGTCGGGCGGAAGTGCTTCAAGCACATTTGTATATATTGAATAACACTGATGAGGTTAAGTCATACTTGTCTACTTAGAAAACCAGTGTCAAGGCTAAAAACCCTCGAAAAACGAAAAATGGGTGTTGAAAGAGCATACCAAGACATTCCTAAACTGGTTTTAAACACAGATTATGAATGATGATACTGCTTCTGATACTTTAAAATGGCTAGCACATGAGCCTAGCATTAATGTCTTATGTTGGAGTAGGTACGATATAAATAAATTTTCCTTTTACACAAAGTCACAGGATGACAGGATTACCGTGCAAAACAGCGGGGTTATGATCATGGCTTCTTCCAGGCACTTCTCTAGTTCAAAGGATAAAAACCTCGTTCTAGCATTCAAAGCTTACTTTGGGATCACTGAAGATATTTGGGAGCTCAATTATTGTAAATTTAGAGTGCCTGTTTTTAAATGTAAGTGAGTTAACAGTAATAGTGTACAAACCGATGAATTAGGATTTACATTGATGGACCTTGACAAGATACGTTATATTGACGAGCCTTTCATCATTGCTGAACATGCAAAACAAGTTTTTTATGTCACGGATCCCTCTAGCAATAAGTTATACGTAGTCTTCCAAATAAGAAGCACGCATCAGATTGATGAAAGTCAAAACCAACCCTAGATATTTGTGACACTCCTTCTTTCACTGATGAAAATGAAGTGGACGATGTATATGCCACTCATGATGATCATCAAGAAGGGATTTTGGAGGACAATAAAAAAAGACCAAGAAAGACTTTCTAGGTTAATACTTGATTGTTATATGTCCATGCGCTTCTCTTGTTAATAAATGCATATTTGTAATTTATTTATTATTTTAGTCATTTATTTATCTTTTGACTAATATGTTCTCATTTTTTTGTGTGTAAACAGGCATCATGGCTGATACATCAGGTTCTTCTCCCACCATGAGAAGTAGCAGACATGCCACCACCATGACACGTGTCATTGCTAGACGTGCCGCTGGTCAGAGGTATGATATCGATTTTGATCCTGTTACTTTATTGCCTAATGGTCACCTTATGACACAATTCAAGAGTTATGTCTGGTTCCTTGCTCATAGCAAGGCTCCTATCCATGAAAGGATATAGACGGATGTACACAGTGACATTAAGCATAGGGTTTGGCAAGATCTCATGGTATTTACTCTTAACACAATTCTTTATAACTTAGGTTAAATTACCTTTTTGGTTCCTTAACTTATTTTAAAGGTTCACTTTGGTCCTTTAATTTTTAAAAGGTTTATTTTGGTCTTTTAATTTATCAAGTTGGACCAAGTTAGTCCTTTCCGTCCAAAAGTCAACAATCAGTCCTACGTGGACACGACATGGCAATCTAAGTTATCATTAAAAAACCTTCTCTCGCTCTGTCTTCTTCCCCCAGTCAGCAACCTTGAAACCCATTCTTCTTCAATCTCCCTCCATCGAAGAAAAATCAGTAACAGAAGCAAAGCTCTCCAAGAATCAGGAACACATCCAAGCTCAGGATCAGAAACACAAGCAAAGTTGTAATCATCATATGAACCACCATTTGTTGAATAGAAACGAGAATAGCCTGAACCATCATCTGCATCACAGAAACATATGCTCCCCTCACCACTCACATCACTTCCAACAACAGAACGATGATGTTGATTTCCTTGCTGTAAATCCACATGGACATCTGTAAAGTTGACATTTTTCCACCCCACAAAACAAAACAACAACAATAACAAGGTTTCTCAGAGGTTGAAATAGAACATGAAATGTCTCAAACTTTGAAGCTTTGGGGTTTGTGTAGAAGGAGAAAAACACACATACACACACACACATACATATATATATATATATATATGTATATATATATATATATATATATATAAAACCAAAGGGGGAAAAAAGAAAGAAGAAAGCAGTTGGGGTTAAAGAATTTGAGAAACTGGATTAGGTGACCATTCACTTCAACCCCATTACTGAAAAGTTCCAAAAGTTGCAAGTTTTGGAACAGGTTGAGGAAAGTTGCATCCTTTTATTACTGCTCTGGGGTTGAACTGAAGAATGATGGGTTGGAGAAACAAAGGAGGGTGAGGAGGTAAAAGAGTAAAGACGGGTGTTGTGAGACGGAGACTAGTGTTGTTGTGGAAGAAGGCAGTGACAGTGACACTGCCAACAACAACAACAACCCTTGTCATTGCTTTGTTATTCCTTTCTGCAGAATCATGAATGATTCTTTGGATGGCCGAGGGAGGGGTGGGGTGGGTTTTAGGGTGGGAAAGGGGAAGTGGCTCAGGGGGAAGAATGGAATGGGTGTGTTGATGAGGATGGAAGTGGTGGCTAGTGGGAGAGAGCAACCATGGAGAAGAGAAGAGCAGCCATTGAATTGTTAAGGAAACAGTGGAAGAGAGAAAAAAAGATGAAGGTTGCTGACGGGGGGAGGGAGAGAGAGAGAAGGTTTTTCAATGCTGACTATGATTGCCACCTCGTGTCCACGTAGGACTGATTGTTGACTGGAGTTAACAGTTTGGATGGAAAGGACTAACTTGGTCCAACTTGATAAATTAAAGGACCAAAATGAACCTTTTAAAAATTAAAGGACCAAAGTGAACCTTTAAAATAAGTTAAGGGACCAAAAAGGTAATTTAACCTATAACTTAATAAATTATCGATATATATGCTAATTAACTACATTTATACTAGCATTAGCACAATTTGTTGTCTAATTGTAGAAAACCTGGACTGTTCCTAATGACGAAAAGCTTAAAAAGAAAATTCTTACTTATGCAGGGGAGCGTTGGAAGCAATTTAAGGTCATGCTTTCCAAGACCTATGTATTTGGGAATGGAGATGCAGATGGCAACACAACGCCATTTGCAAAAAATAATTATATCTCCGAGGAAGACTGGCAATTGTTTGTCAAGGGCCGTGACGAAGAAGATTTTCAGGTTAGTTAAAATCATGGTTTTTTACATGGCATAGCTAATTTAATATTTTTATTGACTTATAATTTGTTGTGTCTTATTTGTAATAGGCCAAAAGCTAAAAGGGAAAGGAAAATGCATTGAAGAATCTATACCCCCACATAACGTCTCATGGGGGTTATCTTAAGGGCGATGTAATTGAAGAGAGGAGGAAAAAACTGGTTGCAGAGGCGGGTGATGGAGGCTCAGTGTTTGACGAGCCACCGTCACCTACACGAGAGGAGCTTTGGTTGATGGCCCGAAAAAAGCGTTCAGGAGAGTATACATCTGAGGCCACAACCTCAGTTGCTTCAAGAATTGTAAGAAAATATTTCCATTGATCAATGTAATTATTTTACAACTTATGCATTTTATGACACAATGTATTAATTTGGAATTTAATTATATGTGTTGTAGGGGGGACCTAGTTGTACAGAGTGCACAGGGTACTTTTATTCCACAGGGACGCCAGGATATCTTGTCTACTGCCCTTGGAACACAAGAGCACCCTGGTCTTGTCCGCACTGCTAGTTGGGGTGTTGGCATAAAGAAATACTATGGACGACCTTCACGCTGCACCTCAGCCGGTATATCCAAGGAGGACCTTCAGCAGCTCCAGGAGGAGATGTCCAGGGAGATCTGAGAGGAGATCCAAAGGGAGATATCCTTGACTCGGAAACAGGATATCCAAATGGCAGTGAAGGAGGCCCAAAGGGAGATTTCCTTGATGCCGGCGCATGAGATCCAAACGGCGGTGAAAGAGGTATGCGTAACTTCATACAATTAATGAAATAAAAATTACTAACTTTGGTAATGTTATTTATGTTTATTTTTTTGATGCAGGCTCTACAAGTAGGAAGTAGTTATACCGCTCCTCATGATTGTTATGGTACTAGAGCTACCGTGTGTGTGAGCACTCAGGGTAACTGTTCACTAGGCGATGATGAGAACCAGCCAGCCAAAGATTTTTGTGAAAAAATGAGGCTTCTCAAAGGTGACAACTTCCATGTCGACCTGGAGCATGAAACCAATGTCTATCAGTGGTTTTCTGTTGATTGGAAGGACACTGATGAGGTTGGTGATGGTGATCAGTGGCTATCAAGTGAAGTCTTGTCAGTATGGTGCACATAAGTATCATTACTTTATAAAAATTATTTTGTATGTATCAATTATAGTTAACATTTGGTTCAACATCTTAGGTATCTTCATTGCCTTTATGTGACAAAGGGCCCCAATGATCGGTTTGGGTTCTTTGACCCAAATAAGATTATTATAACTGACAAAATGACGTTATCTCATGAGGTAATGCAATCATACTTTCAAAATAAAATGGACTCTGAGCCAAAAAAGTGTTACCTTGGACCGTATTTGAATAAGTAAGTACGTACATGTAACTGTATTGTCCAATTATAGCCTAGTATGCATTTGTCTGATTATTGTTGTATAATATTGCAGTGATCACTGGCAGCTGTTTATCATTTGTCCTGATGATTATTTCGTTATTTGGTTGTGTTCGCTGCACTATAAACCAAGCACAGATATTAGGGGCATAATTGAGAAGTAAGCTTTTATTTTTAACATATATATACCAATTGATTTGTCTTTTATTAGATAGATCTATTGCATTAATTTGATGAATTCATTTAATTTTCAGAGCTATGGATAGATATCTTTTATCTTTTAATCCTAGTAAGTTTGTACATAGAAAACTCCCACCCAAACTCCTTCGTCTTTTGTAAAATGCCCATTTAATGTAAAATCTACCTGCCAGCATCTTTTCATTTATTACGCCAGCACATACACAACTTTACCATTTAATGTAAAATCTACCTACCAGCATCTTCTTCTCAAATTCAAAAAATTTTGAATACTTTTTCTCTCTTCCTCTCTTTTAAGAACAAAAGGTTGAAGAATGAGTTGCAAGAACTGAAGCTTCCAATGGAAGAAGAGAGGAGAGAAAGCGAGAGGAAAGTGGAGGCATTGGAGGATGAGATTACAAAACTGAAGAAAACGGTGTCGGATTGTGGTAGCAATAGAGCAGAGTCGTTACAAAGTGACGAGCGTGAGCACTTTTCCACTTCGCAGAGATTCGCGGAGGTTTCGTTGAGGTCCAATCTCTTTAAAAGCTTGAAGAAAATGATGTTGAATCACGCAATCATGTACCAAAAACACAGTGAAGGTGTGGACTTGAAAAATGAGGTTTCAGAAATTGAAAGGACGCATCGCTCGCGTTGTAACTTAGATGAACTCGTTGATTGCACTGACTCTGTTCTCAATGTTAACATCAGATCCCGTGCACCCGAGTTCCTAACCCGCCGTCGAGACCGTTTTCATCGTTGATTTATGCAATGAATTCTTTTTGGCACCCCCAAGTTTTCGTTCAAGGTTCGCTACTGACCATAGTGAGGTTGCTCATTGTTTCACTGCTTGCCTTCACTGTTCGAATCATGTCTGAATGTAGGTCGGTTCACTGATCACTACTCTCCCAATTTGATGACGAACCCAGGAAGATCGATGATGTGAGCTCCCTCTTTCCATGCTCCTAGTGAGTCAGATCTGAAAGTTCGTCTGATTTGTGTTTTTTTTTTTTGGGTTTTGGTTCTGATTTTTTTTACATAATAAACATATCTCATGATCTTCCTCTTTTGTTGATGTTCCTCTTTTTCATTCCGAAATGTTTTGTTCTGATGTTTCTTTTTTGGTTTAATGGTTTCTTCTTTGGATCCTGTTATCTCTAGAAGAACATAAGGTATGTTTATTTTGGAGATTTTTTTTTTCTTCATATGATTATTTATTTTTTGTTACTGAGATATTGTTTTTGTTTCTTCGAATTACTGACATACATTGTTTATTTCTTCTAATAATAGCTTAACAGGGTCTTCATGAAGAGGCCTTACAGATTTTTTGGGCATTTCTTTGTTGTTTATACATGGCTCTGTAGTTTTTGTATTTTTTCCTCTAAGTTTTTAACTGTTTTACTATATTTTGTAAAATAATTGTTATTGGTATAGATGTTGTTCTCTTTTCTTTCTGTATTTAATTTATCCAAGTATTGATTCATTTTCTAGGTTATCTCTGCTATATTTTATCGGAAAAAATGTGTGACTTCTTAAATCATTCATGAGAGCTTTAGAACCAGAACACAAAAGGAAGCAACTGAGTAAGAAAGAGTGGACGAGTTAGCAGAAAAGTCTTTAAACAAATGCGAGTCCTCCTTTTTTTGTTACTGGGTTTTTCCAATCAACTTTACTAGGATGCGATGCCTTTCTACTTAGTTTTTTTAAAATATCTCTTTTATGATGGTGTTTTTGTAAAAGCTCCTCAGAATTTTGGAGGTGCTAGGTCAGATCCTGTACTCTAATGAGTATTTCTATGATGCTTATGAGTTTCAATATGCACTCCATTCTAATTGTTTCATCTTTTGTGATTAGTATTGTTTTTCTTTCAATTTATTGTTCTTGCATGTTATTCTGACTCACAAAGTTGTCATGCTACTCCCCAAGATTTGACTTCTCCCCAAAGTAACTTATTACCTTTTTTTTTTCCTATGCATTCAATTTGTTTGTGTTTTCGGTAGACATTTTATGATTGTTTCCAATACCATGAGTTCTTTCCAATACCTTTTTGTTTTTCTTTCAATTTATTGTTCTGGCATGTTATTCTGACTCACAAAGTTATCATGCTACTCCCCAAGATTTGACTTCTCCCCAAAGTAACTTATTACCTTTTTTTTTTCTATGCATTCAATTTGTTTTTGTGTTTTCGGTAGACATTTTATGATTGTTTCCAATACCATGAGTTCCATGTTCTGTATCGAAGTTTTTCAAATACTATAGAGTTTCGTATCAGTATGTCCAAATGACCATACTTTTAATGATGTTGTTTTTCATGGTGCATTGATACTATATTGTTGTTTTTCATGAAATTTAACTTTAGTGAGATGGGCCAATGCTCCAATCCTAGCTTCCTTTTGGAGCTATGCTACTACAAAATCAGAAAAGATTTTACCAACGAAATAAGTTTTCCATTCTTTGTCCACTATATCATTTCTTCAGATCTCATAGTTTAGTATGTTCATTCCTTCAGATCTCTTATTGGGTCGTTCTTCATAACAAAATAATGCGCTACTCCCATGATGATATGTCATGGTATCTTAACCAACTTGGTGAATATTTAATTTTGGAGTTATATTTGCTATTAAGCTTACAATTATTATATAATGCACTCCTAAAATTTGTAGTAGTTCTTTGTGGTAAAGCTACCAATCTTGAAATATAGTATCTAAAGGTAGATATGTATGCTATGAAATTTTCATGATATGACCCAAATCCTTTACTTATGGTTGCAGGGTTTCACAAGAATATAGGAATAATAATAAATCTAAACTTTTATTTTGATTTGGCTCAGGAATGATTTGTTTGGCCTTAATTTTCTTTTTCTTTGCTTTTGATTGCAGCCTACTTCCTTGGGAATTTGGAACATGTGTTATTATAAGGGGGGTTTGAGCTACTGATTCTGAAACTATGTTGATCTACACATTGATATTTGTTTTCATTATGTTTGAGGGAACTTAAAGTACTCTAGCAAACAAAGGAAAACCTGTACTCCAGCAAACATAAAGTACTCCCAGTCCCAGTTCTTCTGATTCTGAATCCTTTGATGATGATTTTGACGAGACAGAAGTCATACATCATGATAAAAGGTATGGGGCCTCATTTTGTTTAAGTTTTATTATATTCAATATAATGGTGTAGGCTTTAGGTAGCAATCCTTAATTCTATTTTATTTAAAGGTTTTTCGTGTTGTATTCTTCTATCTTAACTTTAAATAAGTGTTGAGTAGGCTTTTCCTAATAGCATCTTTGCATAGTGCTGTTTTAATTAGTTTTAAGGATTTTACCTAGCTTTTCACATTATGTTGTTACATTTTTGCATTGAGATATGGCTGGTGAAGGATGTTGGTATCGATATTTAAACTACAATGATTTCATAGAAGCTTGATAATAAAAATCAGGTTCTTATTTATACTCTTAAAGAGTAAATTGTCTGGTGTGTCCATTTCTTGATGTAATTATTAATCTATTGTTTCATGTTTATCCTAAAGTATATGTCTAAAGCACTTATTTTGGTGGTTGGATGGGATGAATTTGTCTAAAGCACTTACATGACAGATCTTATGTTCTATTGATCTGTTCAGAACAATTTATGGAATGAGTGATTTGTCTAGAGTATGGAGCACTTTCGCATGTGATTTCAGTTGTTTTGGGTAGAGCAAAAAGGGCAAGGATCTAATGCACTGAGCACTATATGGTTTCACAGGAATGCATGAATCGAGAATTTGTAACACCCCGATTTCGGAGCGCTACTGTGCAACCCAATCAAATGCTGAAAACATTTAATGCTTGTATGCTTTCAATTAAAGAGTACTCTTATGTATTTCACAGTGGAAAAATAGGAGTAATTTTTTTTTTTTCATTTTCTTTCCTTTGAAACCCTTTCCAAAATGAGACATAGAGTACTACAGTTTTCTAAATAATGCTAATTCAGCTTTTGCAATTATCAGAGTATAATGCATCACAAAATAATACTCCACATAACATAATCATTTCGCACTAAGGTGAGGTTTTCTGAAAAGAGTAATTACACAAATAACAACGACATTACCCTAAGCTAAGCTGGCCAACAACTATAACTCTTACTGAGAAACAGCTCAGCAAGACCAAACACGAAGTGCTCAGAGGAAATCTTCCTCCACTGGCTCAATCTTCAATGCTCCTGGAAGGACGAAACTGTAGCAGCTACCGAACTCCATCTAGAAGTGATATCCATAAGGATATCCAATCCAACAACAGTGCAAGGGTAAATTCTTTGTCCACGAGTTTATCATAGGCTATGTCGCATACAAACAATATATGCATATATAATACAACAACATGCTTTTATATACATATATATACTTAATAGACCGCACACAATCAGCATGGTATATCAAGCATTGCATGTGAACAACCAAAACAACCAACAGATCAACAATCAAGTCACTACAATATCTAACTATTGCATGTGAGCAGGCAAATCTATCAATAGATAAGTGATCAAGTCATCACAATATCCAACTCATCAAACAATTCATCACATATTATAAATGTGGTTAACTATGCATGTCAATGCAGTATGACAAGTTGTGTATACACCTGCAGCCTTAAGAGGTCAGCAGTATGACGGGGACTACTTTCCCAACGTCCAAACAAAATAGCCTCTGCGTAGGCTTGCCACTACTTTGGCTGGCCACTACTTTGGCGTGCCTCTACTTAGGCAATGCAGTGTCAACTCGCCTTTTAAAGTCTGTACGACCAATCAAACGCTATGAGTAACATGACAACTCGTCTTTTGAAGTCTTTAAGGCCAATCAAACGCTCCGAGTGTCGATGCTCAGTGGTTAGTACGCATCCAAACAAATTCAGCAATATGGCATGCTCACCGTAGTGAACGCCCAAATGATATCCAACAAATTCAACAATATGGCATGTTCACCGTAGTGAACGCCCAAGTGATATCCAACAAATTCAACAATATGGCATGTTCACCGTAGTAAACGTCCAAGTGATATCCAAACAAATTCTACAATGGGGCATGCTCACCGTAGTGAGTGCTCGAGTAATGCTTTAATTAATCAATGCGGATTGACGAACCCTCATTCACTCAACTTAGTGGGTGTCCAAATCTCAATTAACTAAGAGTTCAACACAGGACACAAAGTCTGGGTGTTTAATTGCGGAACGCTAGTCCCAATCTTAGATCAGAACTCTAGGCACGTAATGCACAACGCTAGGCTCAACTTTTAGGTTAAGATACTAGGCACGCCATATGGAACACTAGGTCTAATCCTTAATTAAAAAAAATGCGCACTCAAGAAGGACATTAAGTCCCAGCATAGGACACATGACCCATATGCTCAATAGGAACACTAGGTTCCCTATGTTTTATTCTTTCGAAATCCCGATCTTTGAAATCTCTTTCTCAGTTCTTATATCACTCCTATGTATCTGAAAATACTTTTTAGTTCTAGGTCGTTGAAACCCTAGTTATGCTAAATAACACACTGGAAGAATTCCCAGGAAAGAGAGGTGGTGCGAACACTCTTAATTAGCAAGTCTTTCCTAGCCAGAATTTTCCCAGGCGCATTATTTAACGCTACCGTTTTCGCAAATTGGACTATTTATTTCAAGTTCTTTTCTCCACGATTATTCTATTGAAATTTCCTTGCAAGCTTTGGCTAGTTGTACTAAAACCCTCACGCTTACTTTTAAATCAAAATGCCTTTAACAATTTGTTTACGAAATCAAAATTCGGCTTGTGGAATCGCATCAGATTTACCGATGTAAATCGTCAACCAATAGCAGTCGATCAACGCATTGTTAATTAATCTATTATCAACAATAATATATTTCTCATATTCCAATTCAATGCCAAGTTCCAATGAAATCCAAGGTGATTCAAGGAAAATAATACAACTCATAATGCCACGCAGGGCCAAGAACATATCATCAATTTCAAGTCCAATTAAATCAATCAAGTATGATTTAAGCAACACAATACAATTCAGTCTTGCCACATAGTCCAAATCAATACACAACAGCTCATGCTACAATATCTCAACAGCACATAGTAATACTACAAGTACCACCATACAATCCAGCAACAATCAAACAAACAACACACAAGGCAAAAAGCCCAAACTCATTATGTAAGAATTTCCCTTACCTTGGGCGCTTTAACAATCCAAGCAAGGTAAGTTCGAACTATCATCAAGTCGTTCTCCGCACGAGCCTTAGGCACGAACCTTAACAACGCAAGTTTCAATCAATTAGAACTAAAACTCAAGTCCTAATACCCCTAGGGCAGCCACAGCTCTAAGGTCCCTAAGGCCTAAGAACTACTCACTCAATCCCATTTGGTTCACACCTAGTCACATGTGATGGAACAATTTCAAACCATGCAAGTTTTCAACTTTTTCAAAATCTACACACTTAGAAAATACCAAAACCCAAAACTTACCAATTGGAATAGTGTTTTACCAAATGAATAGTATTTTGCTAACTTTGAACCATTTTTCAAAGTAGTAAAACATGTCACAAAATTTTAGAAACAATTCTATTACAAGTTCAAAACAATTCTTGAAACATAAACTCAAACTTTTCCCAAAATCATACTTCTTTATATTGTTTTGCTAAATCAAATCCCTACCCACTTTTTACAACATTCACAAGGTCTAAAACAACTAAATTCAATCCCAAAAAGTCACTATAGGTCACGGCTTAGAACAATAAAAACCAACTAAAGATTTTCAATGTTTTAAACATACTAAACTTTATGGATTCAAGCCATAACCAAAAACCAAACTCTTTACCATTTTAATACACTTAAAACAAGTTAAACTTCATTAAGAACTTCCCCCAAGTCACGGTTTTGAAAACCCAAAAGCAAGTCAAGGATTTGATCTATAAACTTCATTTTCTATAATCTAAATCATGCAAACTTGTTAGTCTTTAACTCATAAGCTAATATCTACTAATTGTAATACCTTTAAGCCATAAAAGCAAGTTCATAAAACTCATTTAGCACTACAAAGGTTGCTATTTTCAAAACCACAAAACAGCCCCAAAATTTATTTTGTTTCAAACAATTTTTCAAAGCTTCACAGATACAAATTCACCACATTCAATCCCCTTAACAATAAACCAACTTCTTCTACACTTAAAACACTTTGAAATCAATTTAAAACATCCCCCTAATTCATATTATCAGCCACGGTTTTAGTCCCCCTTTACAACAAATTCATTTTTCCAAAAACCTTGTAAGATGCATATATGACTAGTTTCTAAACTTAGCAAGTATAACCCATCAAGAATCAACTCTAAAACACTAAAAACCAAACAAAACCAAGGCTTAAAACAACTCCTAGGTTTTGGCCAGAGCAAGGTTAGGGTTTCTAAATTTTAAAAATCAAGAACAAAGCTAATCTTGGAAGGAAACAAAGGGCTAAAAGACTAATCATGCATATCTAGCAAAATCCAACACTTTTGCCCAAAAATAATTCCTAAAACCAACCAAACCCATTCATGAAACTCAAGAGAGGAAAACGAATGGATGTGGAGCTTACCAATCAAGGTGACGATGATTAATCAAGGGTTAGGAAGAAAGGATGGAAGATTGCAAGCTTAGCATCAAACTTCCTTCAAGAATCAACATCAAAATTATGAGAAACAAAAATCTTAAAAACTCATCCATGGCTGCCATGGAGGAAGAAGAAGGGATTAGGATCCTTACCAAGAAGATTAGAGGTGATAGAACAAGGATCAAGAATAAGGATGGAAGATTGAACTCCAAAATCACCATTTTCTCAAGTTTCTCAACACTTTCTCTTTCTAAATTTTTTTTTTCTCTCCAAGTCATGAATGGAAGAGCTGAAATGGGGCAGCCAAGGGAAGGAGGAACCACGAAATTTTGAGGGGCAATGGTGGAAGAAAATGTTCATTTAGTTGGAAACTAACTAACTAGTCACAAACTAACTACAATTACATAACCACTAATCACACATCAACACTTGTAAAGTAACATTCTAAGGATGAGGTTCAGCTCCCATAGTGGCTGGATGCATCTCCCCTTAGCCCAAAATATCTAGATATTTTATTTCGTTCTTGCTCGCCAATTCCACAAGGTCTTGTGGCGTTCTGTATATTAGGGTTTTTATATCAAAAACTCCAAATATAAATCTAATAAATTATTCTATAATAAAAAATTATTAATCAACCAAAATTTTCCTAAAAATATTAGAAGTACTTCTATGAATGTCATTTTCTCAATTTGCGTGCTAAAACGCTACCGTAATGCAGTTCTGGGCATAGAAAACAACCTATATTATTCTGATGCCTAAAAATTTCAGAAAAATTTCCAATAAATCATAAATATTGGAAAATGCTAAGATCTCAAATTTTATAAAATTTGGATTACGTTTGGGCATGTTTCAGTTAGAAACACACACAATAGCCTAGTTGCGGCAGAATTCAATAGAATTCTCGCAGCGTAATAAAAACTGTAAATTAGTGATGATCACTAATTTCAATTTCTCTTATCAACTAGATATTATTCAGACAATAAAATTATCAAGATAAAATCTTTAAAATAATAGTCATATTAAATATGACATAAAACAGACAATTAATACAATAACTAGACAATAGAAATCCAAACTATGACTTAAAAATATTTATTAAATCCTGAAAATTATTTCTCTTTCAATAAAATAATTTTCTTTAATCAAACAACAATCTTTCACATTTTCTGGGATTAATTCATATTAAAAACAGTATACGTCTACACTGTCTGTTAATCTGAATTAATTACTAAAACAGTAAGTTGTTTACAATAAATCTCTGTTGTTCTTCGTACTTTTAACAAACCAATGAGGTGATCAATCTCCATGATTTATTTTCAAGTAGTCGAAAACTATAAAATAATTTTCATAAAAATTGGGATGTTACAGAATTCTTAAGGATATTATTTTTTATGTTCCTTCTTTTTTAGAAAGTGTTATTTTAGGCTTATTATGATACAAAGCTATAAGTTATTTTGGAGGGTTTTCTTTTGATTCACTTTTCTGTTGTAACAGCGGCTACACATCCATTCGTTATGTGTGTCCTATGTTTTTTTATATATTTTTTTTCTGTTCCATTTTTTGCCTTTTGTTTTGTCTCTTCTTCTCTGCCTTTCTCTTTGACCAATATTTGCTTTGAATGGTAGACTGTAGTAACGAGGGACTTGATTGGGGTTGGAAGTGGCTAAAACTACCGTTCTAACATTGAATAAGGTGAGTCTTTCAAATAGTTTGCATTCTCATCTATTTTGTTGGTGTTCTACCATCACTATTATTACTTTGGCAAAATTACTCTGTAGGTCCTTGAACTAATATTTGGTTTTCGAATCAGTCCTTTATCTTTTTTCTCCGAATAGGTTTTATGTTTTAAAATGCTTGTACTGTTGAACTTTTTTAAATTCTGTGAAAAATAGGCCTACGTGTCCATTTATTGAAAGACATTTTTGAAACATACTAAAAACTTGAAGGACCTTTTTGAAAGATACTAAAAACTTGAAGAACTTGTTTTTCATAGAATTTAATGGGTCATTTAAAAAAGGTCAACGGTGCAAGTATTTTAAAACATAAAGGACCTATTCGAGAAAAAAAAAAGATAAAGGACTGATTCGAAAACTATAAATAAGTTAAAGGACGTACAAAGCAATTTTGCCTATTATTTTTGCTATTTCTTTGATTATGTTTTCATTTTGGTTTCTATTTGGTGATTTTAGTTCTTTTTTGGTTTCAATCCCCTTTTTTTCCTTATATCGTATCCACTCCATCCTTTGTAAAAGCTTATCAGAAAGTGGTGAATAAAAAGTTCAAAATTAATTAATCGTAGATTTGAAACTTGGATTTTCCCTGGGCTTTCTTTTTAATGCACTGGGATTTAATTTGTGCATCTAGGTTGAACTTTCTGGTCTCTGGGGCTATTTTTGTGTGATCATATTCATGTTTATATATTTTGTGCCTATTTGTGTGTAGTCAATTGTAATACTCTATGGATTTTCTTGCTTTTACCAAAGGATGCTCAGGTATTAAGCCACTAAAGGTTTACAGGGATGCCACTTATCCTGTGTGCATGCTCAAGGCTACATTTTTACACCCATTTGAGTTTTCATTCTTTTGTGCGTTCTCTCTTTTTCTTAAAAAAGTAAGCTAAAATACTATGTATATTAGGATTGGGAGATTTCAATAATTGGTTTAAAGCTGCTTGCTTTAGTTTTCCTTAGTTTTTGACTTATAGATTTTAGCCTAGGTTGCCTTTGTGCACCAATGGAGAGATGGCTGAATTTGACTGCACAAAGATGAAGCTGTGTGTGTTTTGATTTTCTAAAATCATTTAACTCAGGTGAATATATGCTTTTTAAATTTTCATTAGATAGTAACATCTTTGTTTCCCTTCTGACTCTGTTGCTGAATGTCTGTTGCTCACTTTCTCTTATTGGCTTTATGTTGAAAGTTGTCTCAGATTGTTAAACACTATCAATTTAATTATTAGATTTATGACCCTAAAATATACTAGAACTTTCACCGTAGTGGTATATCTTTTCTGGCAGCACATCATTATGGGACTATCCATTAATACACAGGCACAAGTTTTTAAATTATTCAAGAAAAGTACTAATAGTTGTATCCCTATTTGTTTTCCCTGGTTTTAGTTTTAGTTTTTTATCATCATTTGTAATGCTCTGTTAATGGTGTAGCAACACTATTTTATCACCAAGAGAGATAAAATGAACTAAAACTCAAATTGTACTATTGCAATCCCATAAATAAAAGCTCATCTTAATCATGTTCTCTCATTTTTTTTCATTTTTCTGTCTTCCAGAGACTCCTCGCCTTGGCCAATTCCAGAGAAGGCTTTCAGAAGCGAGGATGTTCAAATTGTACTAGGTTGCATGGTCAGTGTAACACTCCACTTTTCGGAGCGCTAATGATCTAATATAACATAAAAATGTTGAAATAATTTTCGAGACAATACTCTGTTTGCATGATTTTTAGAAAATATGGGTCTAAAATTTTCTCTTTTCTTTTCAAACTTCTTTCAAAATCACAATCAGAGTATTACAGCATTTTCGAAAGGTGGTGAATAAATAAAACATTGTAATCAAATTTGCAGCAATCATGCAAATAGCCTTATTTACTCATTTCACACAAAGTGATTCAAGTCTTTGGAAGCATAGTATATTTAATACAACATTGAAATTAATACATTAAACACCCTATAGCTGGTCATCACATACTACACTTACTAGACCCTCTAGTAAGTTTACTATACAACTACACAAAGCAGATAGCAATATAAGACTATCCCCAGCTACACTCGTCAACAGTCTCGAACACTTCGCAATCTTCATCATTTGGGTTACATTCATTAATTGAAGGAACCATGGGCAAGGGTCATCTTTCCAAACAAACATATATAACAACAATATGTAGATGCAAAACATAACATAATATCACAGTAAATAATCAACACAATAAAGATGCACCACAAATCTCTATTGGTTAGTCTATATGCCAATGCACACAATTATGAAATATCACCACACCACCCTCGCAAGGGTTCCTCGCAGGGATTGTGCCCAAAACATCACATCTGATGATACACACTCGTTTTTCCGTTTGACTGTGGGTACATACTCGTGCCTAAGTCTGCGCGACTCTATGACACCTCGCTTCTAGCATCGATGTATGCATGAAATGCTTCACTTCTTATCACAGTTATGTACTACGATGGGATCACTCGCACAGAGTGTCCGAGATAATCTACTCGATGCTAACTCCTTTAGTTAGAACCCTACATTTTCATCTCGAGATCTCACCTTATATCCCTAAATTCTTTTTCTTAGAAATTTCATACTAGTTACAAAATTATTCATGTTGAGAAATCCACTAGTAGTTCAAAATAATTATTTTAATTATTCTAACTCTCACTTTATTCTTTTAAGGAAAAGGTGATTAATCCGTTACTAATTAGGGTTTTTAGAAAAATACACTTTTAAGTGCCTCTTTGATTTTAATAAAATACCTCTTAATTTTCATTTCAAAATCATTAAGTTATTTAAAGTTGTTGCGACGGATACCCCAAACTCACATGCTCTCGACATTTCCCAATCATCACAGTCATTAACAACACATTCACAAATATAGGTAATGATCAACAATACAATGATTATAATCACAAAGCATCATAATTCACCCAAGAATTACAATCATGTACCATTTAAAAAAATAATTTCATAACTTAAGCATGTTCATCACTCTAACAACATCAACAAAATATCACATAATTAATTTATGCATTCACACACCAATAATATATACTTTTGAAAAATGCAATTACCTAAAGGCTTTCCTTCCTCGTCAATTTCGTAATCACGATCTCTACTGCGAATCCGATCACGACCTCGTACACACGATCCTAAAACAATTACTTAAGGTTTAAGAACAAAACCAAATCCCTAGTCCTAGGAATACCCCCGCGGCTTCCACCATCCTACCTTAAGCAACACACTTCAAATCTTAATTTATTACCCATACTCAAAGAGGTAAAACAAGGTTTGAAAGTACTAAATATTTTAGAAAACTTTCAACACTTAAACACTAAAATCTTTTTGATCAAAACTTCATCTTTCTAAGGATCAAAGCCTTAGAATTGTTCCTTATCATTAAGATAAAATCAAAACAACTTGATCAAAACTTCGGCAATATCTCAAACGTATGAAAACTCAAATATATAATCCAACTTCACCGATTTTATTAATATAGCAAAAAACGCCGGATTTGAGCAAATGGCCACTCCCTGGAAAGCTTGGAGTGTCTAGTTTTTTAAAGTGAATTTTAGTTTAACAAGATTTTAGCCATTTGGTGCAGTTTTGCAAAACCATTCTCGGACGTACAAAAAAAAGACAGCTTCGATCTGGCTTCCAACTTGTAATGCATTTTAAATTATCAATACGCAACCAAATTCAGTAAAATATGTGTGCCAAATGTAAAGAAATGAGTATAGCTTCCAGAAAATCAAGAATCAACAAAAACGGATATGTGTGGAAAACGTTATGACCAAAACACTAAACATATATCAGTGCAGATTTTTCATGGCTTTAGGACAATAACAACAAGTAATACTAACTTTCCTTGACTCAATATCTTTTTTGGAAACTCTTATGTTTACTCAAGTTTGAGATCCTCATCATCAAGAGGTTTTGAAGAACATTTTCTAAAATCATCTCTTTGAAAACAATGGATCAACAACAACAACAACAAAATGTTACATTAACCACTCCTTTTTGAAAGAATACTAGAATGAAAATCATTTTCCAATGTTAACACCTAAACAAAACTGCAATATCAACATTATTCTCAAGGATTTAAGTGTGAAAACTTGAACACAAACTTCCTCCAATCACCACATAGGGTTTGGCCTCAAGACTTAAGAAAGGAAGGAAGATGTTTCAAATCTTAACACTTGATCACACTAACACTTAATCAAAGAATAGAGAAGGAAAATGAGTCAAGAAATTTACTCCAAAGCTCTAAAATGGCACGGCTAGGCAAGGGAAAAGGAAGAGGAAGAACTTCTCCAAACACAAACTATTTCTCTTTAAAACTCTCACACATGCAAGCTAAGAAGCAACACCAAAAAAAAAAAAAAACTCCCCTTAATAAAGGCCATGAAGACCACGGCCAAGATGGGAAAAAGGGAGGGATTTGGCTTCTAAATTTCACCACTTTCTAAATTTTTGCTAGATTTTACCTCCACCAAAACTAAGCCTTCCAAGGTGTTAAAAGGGAGATAGAAATGAAATTATATAGGCCAAGGCCAGAGGAAGGGTGCTGCGCAGCCAGTAGAAGGAAAAAGGGAGTAAAAGATTTTGAGTTAAAAATCTTATGACACAAAGCCATGTCTAGGCCATACCTATTTTACACACACACCATACTAAACCCCTCCAACCACTCCTATCACTCATAATTTTGACCAAAATTAAAACTTACCCTCCATGTTTCCCCCAGGTGGCACCTAGGGTCTCAGCCCCCAAGGGTCTCGCACTCGATCGTTCGCGTTACCGATTCTTCGCTCGCCGATTAATCATGTAGAATTTACACGCGCTAAAAATGTTCTCGTATGAAAATTTCACTAAAAAATTATAATCACACTTAGAATCAATCATAAATATTATAAAACACCTACGTTTCAATTTTCATCAAAATCGGAGTTCGTTTCAAATTTTATCGTAGGTAAAATTTACCCGGCAGCTCAAAACGCGACTAAACTTCGAAAAAAATTTCGACAAGATTTGAACCATGAATTAATAATAAATATTAATTCTCAAATATAATTTTATCTTGATTAAATTCAATTACTTTCTTAGTCAACAAAAATACGCGTTACCGCGTTAAACAGAAAACTCACCGAACTCGGTTGATGAGTTTTCATTAAAAGCAGCATACGTTTACGCTGTCTATTAATCTGAATTTGCACTGTAAATACTAATTATTGAAAATAAATTAACACGGTTCCTTGTACTTTCAGTAAGTTATTGAGATGATCAATTTCTACAACTTACCTTTAAGTATTCGGGATTTTATTGCTTAAACAATTGTTTTCTCAAAGATTGGGGTGTTATACTCAGCAAGCTCACCATATTCATTTTCTAATGACTTTTGTGTTCTCCATAGATGAAGAGATGATGACATTGGTTATGGGAGACGGGTATGTGGGGACAACCCAAGGCGCGGTTCGGACTCGACGACCAGAAGCAGAGTGTAACATCCCAACATCCCTAAGCCTAATTATTAGGAATCCTAAGTGAGAAAGGGGTTTAATCCCGATGATTAAAAATAGTTCATAGCCTTAATTTAGTAATTTAAAACTAATTTGGAACCAAAGGGGTAAAATAGTAATTGTACCCAATGATTTAGAAATTATGGGACTAATTAATTAGGAGTAGTTTTAATTAACTAAAATTACTCAAGTTGTTGTTAGAAATCAAAGGTTGAATTAAGAGGTTTAATAAGGGCTTGTTTGCAAGGTTTTTAATTAATTTTAGGCCTAAGTCCCACCATACACTATGTTCCACATAAATCCACCATAGCACCCCTTCTTTAACCCTAATACTCCCTCCCCCATCGTGATTCTCAGCAGCCACAAAAGGTAAGGAGAAGCAAAAATCAGAAAAGGAAAAAACAAGAAAGAAGAAAGGAAAAGGAAAAAAAAAGAGAAGAAGGGAGAGGAGAGGAGATGATGTGCGACGGTGAAGGGAGGAGGCCGCACGCCTTAGGCTCGCAGTGGCGCACCACCGCGCCGGTCAAGAAGTAGAACTGTGGCCGAGAGAGAGAGATGGATAGCGACTAAGAGAGATAGAGTGAGAGACCGAGAAAGAGGAGAAAGAAGCAAAGGAAGGAGGAGAGGCCACCATGGCCTGGACGTGCGACGGCGTGCCATCGCGCCGGAGGAGCAGAAAAGAAGCATAACATGACCGAGAGGAAGAGAAAGGAAGAAGAAAGCTGAAGAGATCGAGAGGCAGAGGTGGAACTCGAAAATGAAGATGAAGACCACTTTGCATGTGTTGATATAGAGAAGAACAAGAAAGGAACAGCAAGATTGAAGAGGAAGGGATGAATTTGAAGAGCATGGTTGGAGCTTCAATGGAGGAAGACTAGGGTTTCAGATTTTGAAATTTGGGGGTTTTCACCCCAAGGCTTCTCAGGAGCTATAGGTAACATAGACTTCCCCCAAAAACCTCCCTTAGGGTGTGCTAGGATTTGACATTTAAATTCTTTAGCTTTATAATTAGTTTCTGAATTACTCTGAAATGGTCTTGTTTGGGGTCTGGCTGAAATAGGGTTGGCGACTGCCTCCAACCCCCCTAAACCAATGTTTGATATTGATGTTTGTTCTGTTGTGGGTTCCATCGAACTTCACTCGGATTATTTATGGGATTGCTATGTTTGCTACTATGATTGAATTCAATTTTGATGTGGCTCGACACCCGAGCTAGCCCCTTCTACGAGTTAGGACTGTATAATACTTGAGTTTATGTAATATGCATGGAAGGACTTTTGTTAATCTAGCATGGGATGGTTGTTCATTGTATTGGATTATCATTGTGTTGTTGGTGAGGATGTGTGTTTTGACTCTTGGTCATGCATGTGAGTTGTCGCATTGATTCTTGAATTGACTGAATTGGAATATGAAAAATATTATTGTTGAATTTGTTGGATATCATTTGGGCGTTCACTATGGTGAACATGCCATATTTTTGAATTTGTTGGATATCATTTGGGCGTCCACTACGGTGAACATGCCATATTGTAGAAATTGTTGGATATCACTCGAGCGTTCACTACGGTGAGTATGCCATGTTGTTGAATTTGTTTGAATGTGTACTAACCATTGAGCATCGACACTCGGAGCGTTTGATTAGTCTTAAAGACTTCAAAAGACGAGTTGTCATGTCACTCATAGCGTTTATTAGTCGTACAGACTTCAAAAGGCGAGTTGACACTGCATTGCCTAAGTAGAGGCACGCCAAAGTAGTGGCCAGCCAAAGTAGTGGCAAGCCTAGGCAGAGGCTATTTTGTTCGGACGTTGGGAAAGTAGTCCCCGTCATACTGCTGACCTATTAAGGCTGTAGGTGTATACACAACTTGCCATACTGCATTGACATGCATAGCTAACCACATTTATGATATGTGATGAATTTGATATTATGATTGTTGTTTCTTGATGATTGAAACTTGTGTGTTTGGAATTGTTTTTATGTGGAATGTTTATAATTCACTCTACAACCCCATCGTAAGTGATTAGCTACCACCTATGCCGTTGGGGGCTCCCTTGGTTTTATCTTTTTAAATAGGATTTTACTCATTTCGTGCTTGAGCTGGACCAAGTGGGGAACATTCTTGTGATTGCTGTGACACATGTCTGCATATTGATTGATGCTTGAATTATCATGTTTGAGGAATTGCTAGGATAGTATAAATAACTATACTTATGTTATAGGGAGGATTTTCCATACGTCGCACACCACGTATGGCTGGAAACAACGGTAAAAATATTTATGATTTCAAGTCTATGTTATTGAGTTTTATAAACTCACCTTTGGGGCGTTGTTTTCAGGTACGACTGTTGAAGAGGTTCAGAGCATTGGATTGTGCTCGGTCTCGCTTATCTACGAGACCCGAGTCACCGAATCACTAGTCGCGTCCTAAGACTTAGGTTGTGTCGTAGTATTTCTTTTAAAATAAAGCATATTTGTAATTGTTATAATTTATTATTCTTCCGAAAAGAAATTGTAACAATTTAAGTAACTTTCGCATTTTCGAAACTTTGAGTTATGTTTAAGGTTTTCACAGCGTATTTTGTTAACACGTCAATATCTAGGGATTTTATTAATTAAAGCATGGTTAATATTTGTAAAACAGGAGTCGTCCATTGTATCATTCGGTTTGCGAAACTTTTTCTACGTCCAAATTCTAGTAATTAGGGCTTAATTGTAAGTAATCCCCTAATAAGAGTTAGGGTGTTACATTATGGTATCAGAGCAGTTCGATTCTGTCGGACTGTGAGTTGTGTGTCTAGAGATGATCCGGTTTAGGAAAGTGTCGGTTGTGACTGCGAATCTGAATTCTCTAAGATCTCTCGCCGAATTATTGAGGTAGGCACCTCAAGGATTCGCCTGGAGAATGAGGAGAAAGAAGATGAGCAGGAAATAGTTTGGTGTTTTCTTGTTTTTACAGGATTTCTAAAGGTAGGTATATACTTACACGTGATAGTATATACATTCTTGGAATTCCTTGGATGAAAAACTATCTTAATTGTGTAATGTATATTAAATTATGTACATGCTAAGATCTTTGTTGTTATTCGGATTGGCTTATGCTGGATAATTGTCTATTGGATGCGTATAGGAAATTCTGGCTTGTTTGTCTTGTTTGCTTGGTTTGTTTTGAACTTGCTTGTAAATGATGTTCGGTTATCGATGACCACTCATGATTCGAATATCGGGAAAAAAAAATTTACATGATATATATGTGTAAGTTTTGGAAACACAAAGTTTGAAAATTTGAAAGATATAATTTTGTAACGTGAACGAATTTTATTCACTTTGATTTTTCATTTGGTCGTTTTCAATTCCTTCGATGAACTAATTATAGGCTTGCTTGCGAACTGGGAAATTTAGAAGCATCTGGTTAATGTGTAATATGATACTTAATTTTTATGGTGTGTAGCTCATTGAGGTTAAGCTTAAGTGTAAGTGAGAGACAATCTTACAAAAATGTTATGTTCATATTTTGATTGCATTGATGACATGAGAAATATGCATTTGATAGTAGTTCATATACAATATACTTGGATGCTACTAATATATGTATGTCTGATCCTTGTTTGGATTTCTTGAGATTATGCTCTATTTGATGAGTTTATGAATTAGTTGAAATGCTTAAAGCATGATTTTTCCATGAGGTGATATTGGATGAATATTCCTTGTAATTCACCATGTTTGAAATCTGGTTTTTGAATCCTTAATTGTTGTGGATTTGTCATGGATTGAGTTGAGTTTAGGATTTTCAATTCCTTTGTGTTGTTATGTGTTTGCTTAATTCAAGATGGGTTAGGTAAATGCATGAAAAGCGTTGGAACCCATGAATAAATGAACATTTAATGTATGTTATGATGTGTGTAATCTTGCTTTGTGGTGATTCAAATATGTCATAAGTACACTTGATCATGTAATCGGGTTAAATGTGAGTTATGGAGAAGCATGAAAATGAAATTGGAAAAATATGTTGATGTTCGTGGATCACATGCAAGTTTCCTCCATTCTTTTACGTTTGAATCTTGATTTGATTGTGTCTTGATTTATTGGTGTGGTTTGAGTAGAGTCTTGGAAATTTGAAACTTGTTTTGGCTTTGCATGTAATTATAAAGTTGTGCATGTGTCTTGAACTATTCTAAGTTTGAGGTTAAGAGAGGTAGGATTTGGGTTTGGAGTCTAAGTGAGCTTGTGCATGTTGATTTAGTATTGTGATTTAGGAATCATGGAAGTTGTTAAGATTAGTTTGTTATATGAGCTAATGATGTAAATGTCATGCTTGACACTTTGATTTATTTTTTTTACCTTTAGTTCCTTGGATTTGATTGAGATTGAGAAGATATGAGATTGGGGAAGTTGGATGCTGGAGAAAGGGCAATTTGCAGAATTCTACAGACCTGTGCACGTGACGCGCCTCCAGGGTGCGCGCGACGCACACAGAAACAAAATCGAATTTGAAAAATGCGCGTGACGCGCACTTAGACAGTGCGCAGCCCAGGTGATGCGCGTGACGCGCTTCCAAGCGCGCACGGCGCGTATCTGCTCCAGTTTTTATTTTTGTTCTCTCCTTGATTGCAATGCTTTAAAGGATAAATGTGCGTGACCTTTGAGTTCTTTTAAGCATCTTATGATCATGGTTGACTGAACATTGACTTGGATTATATTTGTGATGAATATCCTGATTGAATGTTTGTGCTTGAGGATGTTTGCATTCGTATTGCAAACCTGTCTTTGGTCATTTTAGGCTTTTCCACTGACGGGGACCCCTTGGTGGAACCAAATACAGTTTTCACTCTTTTCTTTGGACTATTGAGTGGCACCAAATGGGTACATCTATTGAGGTTTGTGATTTGTGAATTGCTATATAAACAATATTGAACCTTTGTTTGCATTATGACTTGAAGTATGTAACATGTGATTTGTATGTAACAATACTGAACCTTGTTGCATTAATCATGATTAAGGATTATGATATGTGCTTATTGGGATCAATTGATTCCATAGTTATTCCTCAATAGGTAAGTGCTCCTCATGGTGACCTTACTGTTAACAGTGTTAGTAAACATGACCAATTTTCAACTATTAACTTTGAGAAGGTCACTTTGGATATATTGTACCTAGAATGGTTCAACACTGTGTTAATCCTTTTGTCGTGACCACTTGGTTCTACGACAATTAGAATTGGTGAGTAAGGATTCTTAGCGGGCGGTTTGGATCAGTTTAGGATGGCCATTCATAATCGCTTAGGTTTCCAACGCTTGTTAATTAATCAGGTTTGTGGGGCCTAACTATTATGGATGGATCTTAAATTGAATGGTAACCCCAAAGCCTTCTAAAGAACCTATGGTACTTTTGGTTCGAAATACCTTAGTGTTTTCTAGAATCAAAAGGGGAAGTGATGAGCTAGACTTCCTAATACCTAAGTTGTAATTAGGGAACCTGGAATGGTATTCAAGCCCCAAGCTTTCTAGGCATAGCTACTTTGGTAGAATAACTAGCCTGAGGAAGAGTGTTAGACCATAGTCTTGGGACTACAAGGGTCTTAGTATAGCTAAATCAGCGGAAATTCAGAAAAATTAATGTCTACGCTAGATTCAATAGCTGAGGTATGAAGTGACGTTGTTTGACCAATTACAAACTTTGTCTTGACTTAATAAGCATTTTATTGGAGATAAGACTTAGTTTATAACCGATTAGCTAAATCACAAATCCTCCAGATAGTTGACCTAGGGTAGCTATTAATTCTTTTCAAAATTCCGATGATTTAGGACGATCTAGAAAGGAACTTACTCATTCAAAGCAGAATAGGATTAGAGTTCGCAGCGGAAGCACGGAGAGCAAATCCTGTTTAAGGATAAGGTCAGAAGGTAAGGCAAATTTTGGGCACCAAATTCCTAAAAGGTGGGGAGTAATGTAACATCCCAACATCCCTAAGCCTAATTATTAGGAATCCTAAGTGAGAAAGGGGTTTAATCCCGATGATTAAAAATAGTTCATAGCCTTAATTTAGTAATTTAAAACCAATTTGCAACCAAAGGGGTAAAATAGTAATTGTACCCAATGATTTAGGAATTATGGGACTAATTAATTAGGAGTAGTTTTAATTAACTAAAATTACTCAAGTTGTTGTTAGAAACCAAAGGTTGAATTAAGACGTTTAATAAGGGCTTGTTTGCAAGGTTTTTAATTAATTTTAGGCCTAAGTCCCACCATACACTATGTTCCACTTAAATCCACCATAGCACCCTTTCTTTAACCCTAATACTCCCTCTCCCATCGTGATTCTCAACAGCCACAAAAGTTAAGGAGAAGCAAAAATCAGAAAAGGGAAAAAACAAGAAAGAAGAAAGGAAAAGAAAAAAAAGAGAAGAAGGGAGAGGAGAGGAGATGATGTGCGACGGTGAAGGGAGGAGGCTGCACGCCTTAGGCTCGCAGCGGCACATCACCGCGCCGGTCAAGAAGCAGAACTGTGGCCGAGAGAGAGAGAGGGGGATGGACAGCGACTGAGAGAGATAGAGTGAGAGACCGAGAAAGAGGAGAAAGAAGGGAAGGAAGGAGGAGAGGCCACCATGGCCTGGACGTGCGACGGCGTACCATCGCGCCAGAGGAGCAGAATAGAAGAAGAACGTGACCGAGAGGAAGAGAAAGGAAGAAGAAAGCTGAAGAGATCGAGAGGCAGAGCTGGAACTCGAAAACGAAGATGAAGACCACTTTGCATGTGTTGATATAGTGAAGAACAAGGAAGGAAGGGATGAATTTGAAGAGCTTGGTTGGAGCTTCAATGTAGGAAGACTAGGGTTTCAGATTTGGAAATTTGGGAGTTTTCACCCCAAGGCTTCTCGGGAGCTATAGGTAACATAGACTTCCCCCAAAAACCTCCCTTAGGGTGTGCTAGGATTTGACATTTAAATTCTTTAGCTTTATAATTAGTTTATGAATTACTCTGAAATGGTCTTGTATGGGGTCTGGCTGAAATAGGGTTGGCGACTGCCCCCAACCCCCCTAAACCAATGTTTGATGTTGATGTTTGTTTTGTTGTGGGTTCCATCGAACTTCACTCAGATTATTTATGGGATTGCTATGTTTGCTACTATGATTAAATTCAATTTTGATGTGGCTCGACACCCGAGCTAGCCCCTTCTACGAGTTCGGACTATATAATACTTGAGTTTATGTTATATGCATGGAAGGACTTTTGTTAATCTAGCATGGGATAGTTGTTCATTGTATTGGATTATCATTGTGTTGTTGGTGAGGATGTGTGTTTTGACTCTTGGTCATGCACGTGAGTTGTCGCATTGATTCTTGAATTGACTGAATTGGAATATGAAAAAATATTATTGTTGAATTTGTTGGATATCATTTGGGCGTTCACTACGGTGAACATGCCATATTGTTGAATTTGTTGAATATCACTCGGGCGTTCACTACGGTGAGCATGCCATATTGTTGAATTTGTTTGAATGTGTACTAACCATTGAGCATCGACACTCGTAGCGTTTGATTGGTCGTACAGACTTCAAAAGGCGAGTTGACACTGCATTGCCTAAGTAGAGGCACGCCATAGTAGTGGCTAGCCAAAGTAGTGGCAAGCCTAAGCAGAGGCTATTTTGTTCGGACGTTGGAAAAGTAGTCCCCGTCATACTGCTACCTATTAAGGCTGCAGGTGTATACACAACTTGCCATACTGTATTGACATGCATAGCTAACCACATTTATGGTATGTGATGAATTTGATATTGTGATTATTGTTTCTTAATGATTGAAACTTGTGTGTTTGGAATTGTTTGTATGTGGAATGTTTGCAATTCGCTCTGCAACCCCATCGTAAGTGATTAGCTACCACCTGTGCCGTTGGGGGCTCCCTTGGTTTTATTCTTTTAAATAGGATTTTGCTCATTTCGTGCTTGAGCTGGACCAAGTGGGGAACATTCATGTGATTGCTGTGACATATGTCTGCATATTGATTGATGCTTGAATTATCATGTTTGAGGAATTGCTAGGATAGTATAAATAACTATACTTATGTTATGGGGAGGATTTTCCATACGTCGCACACCACGTATGGCTGGAAACAACGGTAAAAATATTTATGATTTCTTGTCTATGTTATTGAGTTTTATAAACTCACCTTTGGGGTGTTGTTTTCAGGTACGACTATTGAAGAGGTTCAGAGCATTGGATTGTGCTCGGTCTCGCTTATCTACGAGACCCGAGTCACCGGATCACCAGTCACGTCCTAAGTCTTAGGTTGTGTCCTAGTATTTCTTTTAAAATAAAGTATATTTGTAACTGTTATAATTTATTATTCTTCCGAAAAGAAATTGTAACAATTTAAGTAACTTTCGCATTTTCGAAACTCTGAGTTATGTTTAAGGTTTTCATAGCGTATTTTGTTAACGCGTCAATATCTAGGGATTTTATTAATTAAAGCATGGTTAATATTTGTAAAATAGGAGTCGTCCATTGTATCATTCGGTTTGCGAAACTTTTTCTACGTCCAAATTCTAGTAATTAGGGCTTAATTGTAAGTAATCCCCTAATAAGAGTTAGGGTGTTACACAGAGCATCGTAACTGGCAATTTTGCTTAAGTTTTACTTATTCTGTATGAGAGAATAAGTAATTTTTGTTTGCATGTTCTTAAAATCCGTAGTTCTATTCTAGGATTTTGTTTGCATGTACCATGCTACTTCCAATATTTCCATGCACTATGAATGCACATATTAATTCTGCTATTTAGTGATCTCGATAGACCCGTTTCACTTTCAAACCATGAATATTTTGTCAATATGCAAAGAATTTTGGTTTAATTATAAGTAGTTTTCAACCAATCAAATGATCTGATTCCAATAATTGTCACTACTATCAAGTAACTCCTCATTAATTATGCAACAAATATAAATCATTGCAAAATTCTGAAGACCAAAACACATGTCATATGAAGTCCTTAAACCCCCATTGAGAATGCAACTCAATTATGATTGAGTGTGTCATACGGATTTTTTCAAGATATCATATTGATCAAGGAAACTACTTGATAACCAGATTGTTCAGTAGAGGTGTTGTAACAAGGATACTAGTTGAATTGTTAGTCTCACCAGAAGGTTATGGTAGAGGTAATTGGCCAGGTTTCTACTTTGACGTGTTAGTTGGCCAGAAGGTTCAGTACTAGTTGTAAGTGTAACATCCCAATTTTTATGAAAACTATTTTACAATTTTTGACTACATAAAAATAAATCATAGAGATTAATTACCTCAATGGTTTGTTAAAAGTACGAAGAACTACAAAGATTTATTGTAAACAATTTACTGTTTTAATAATTAATTCAGATTAAGAGACAGTGTAGACGTATACTATTTTTAATATGAATTAATCTTGAAAAATGTGAAAAATTGTTGTTTCATTAAAGAAAATTATTTTATTGAAAGAGAAATAATTTTTAGGATTTAATAGATATTTTTAAGTCACAGTTTGGATTTTCGATGTTTAGTTATTTGTTAAATTATCTGTTTTATGTCATATTTAATATGACTTTTATTTTAAAGATTTTTCCTTGATAATTTAATTGTTTGAATAATATCTAGATGACAAGAGAAATTGAAATTAGTGATCCTTACTAATTTACAGTTTTTATTGCGCTGTGAGAATTCTATTGAGTTTTGCCATAACTAGGCTATTGAGTGAGTTTTCTAACTGAAACCTGCTCAAACATGATCCAAATTTTATAAAATTTGAGATCTGAGTATTTTCCAATATTTAGGATTTATTGGAATGTTTATGAAATTTTTGGGCATCAGAAAATATTTAGTGTATTATCTATGCCTATAACTGCATTACGGTCGCGTTTTAGCTCGTAAATCGAGAAAGCGACATTCATAGAAATACTTCTAATATTTTTAGGGACAGTTTGGTTGGTTAATAATTTTTGATTATAGAATAATTTATTAGATCTATTTTTGGAGTTTTTGGTTCAAAAACCCTAATATACGCGTAATGTCGCGCACCCGATTGAGCGAAAACACGATAAAACGATATATCTAGATATCTTGGGCTGAGGAGTGATGAATCCAGCTATTAGGGGAGCTGAACCTGATCTTGGAAGATTATTTGACAAAGTGTTAATTGGTGATTGGTGATTTAGTAATTAGTAGTTAGTAACTTAGTTAGTTTAGGACTTATTGGTTAGTATCCAACTTAAATGAACATTTTCCTTCCACCCTTGTCCCTTAAAATTTCATGGTTGCCCTCTCCATATTGGCTTCAGCCCATTCATTTCCTCCATTGTTGAAAGCTTGAAAAAAAATTACTCCTATTTTCCATTGCGAAATACATAAGAGTATTTTTTAACTGAAAGCAAATAAGCATCAAATGTTTTCAGCATTAGATTGAGTTGCACAGTAGCGCTCCGAAAACGAGGTGTTATAGTAAGCAACTTGTTGATTAGTGAATTTCTTCAGCAGAAGGGACAAGACATAGTTCTTAGTTTGAGGATGAACCTGTATAAACTTATGTGTCTTGTCTCCTTTTTATTTGCTTTAATTATATATTGTCTACTAACCTGGGATGATTTGTATTTAACGTTTTTATCCACCACTTAGTTGTGGCTGACCATTGCTCTTTGAAGTAAAGCATACATATGCTAACAACGATTCATACGCTAACACCGATTCAGTATTGTAAACTTCAGTAAGGCAGTGTTTTAGAAAACTCGTAAAAGTTTTTAAAACACAATTCAACCCTACTTCTTGTGTTTTCTTATATTTCAACCTTTTCTTATATATCTAGGTTATGGTCTCATTAAGAGCACATTTAAGGTGAACAAATATTTTGTCGATGGTGTGACCTTTATCAATAATGAGGCTGAATCTATATCCTGGATAAGTTGGCTTATCGTATATTAATTTCGAATATTATTTTCTATTTGATATCACTAGTAGATATAAAAATTCATGAGATTGTGTGCACAATCTTTTAATTTTCACTTGTTAAGTTATGCCGCACATTTTACACGAAAACATAATTGAGGAATGCTAGCGTCAGTCACCCAGACACTCTCCCATAAACACTCGCTTATCTGTGAAGCTACGTGATTATTTTTTTTAAACTCTTTACTTATTTACCGGCTCTATAAGTTGAGTGTTTATTAACTTTTTTATTATTGGCATCTTAGACGTTCCTGCTGCAAATTCTACACGTCGCTGCAAATCAGCCGTTTAAGACAAAAGAAGCTGGCACAATGAAATTCAAAAACTGGCAAATATAATAGATATATCTTTGATTGACTCTGAAAATAGCAATTAAGCTTTCACATGAATATTTCTTTCGCATGGATATTTCTAAATCTGCTTATGGAGTTTTATTGCATATCAATTTTCTCTTATTCCTCGACTCCTCCTCTTCTTTATTCCTCTTTGTCTTTTCCTTTACAGTCCACTAAACCCGGGCCATAACTTGTAACCCAGTCCTCGACTCACTTGGACTCGCCTCACTCTCCTCTCCTTTCTCAGCGGCAACCCATTTCACTCTACCGAAAACTCGTCGAAAAGTGGGCACAGAGATAACTCCAAGCCATAGCAACTGTGAAGACTTCAAGGCGCAAGAACCGTCCGCCACTCGGGATGAATCTGACCCTGCGAAAGATGAAGGAAATCGTAAAGATAGATCGAGGATGGTGACAACGTGCTCGAAATGGAAGCGGTGAAGATCGAAGTGGTAGACTGAGTGAATAAAATGGTTGATGACGGAGATGGATTTGTTGGGTGTGAGATCGGTGATGGGTACGGATTGAACGCTCCAAATTAATAAAAAAGAAAAGAAATTATTAAAAATCTAAACTTGGAGAATGAGTAACCAAGAAAGGAGTTTTAAAAAGCAATAACGTGTCTTCATAAACGAGCGAGTGTTTATGCGAGAGTGTGAGAGCGACTAACGCTATCATTTCTCAAACATAATTATGCTAAATAATAGATAAAATAAATTGTTTATATTTTATAATTATAATATTATAATATGTAAAATTCTAATTATAATATTAACATACAAAATTTTCATATAAAGTCAGAGGAATATAATCTAAATAAATATAATAAAATCTATCTTTAATGAATAAAGATAATATAAATATAGTCATTAATTAAAAGAAGCTAAAAAAGAAATTCTATTCAATGTATGTTTATGATTTTAAAATTATGTGAATTTAATATTTTAATTTATAAAAATATTATACTTTTTTTCTAACCCACCCTAATTGGGGTCTTTGACGTAATAAAATCTATCTTTAATGAATAAAGATATTAAAAATATAGTCATTAATTAAAAGAAGCTAAAAAAGAAATTCTATTCAATGTATGTTTATGATTTTAAAATTAATATGAATTTAATATTTTAATTTATAAAAATATTATACTTTTTTTTCTAACCCACACTAATTAGGGTCTTTGACGCCAATAGGCGTCTCAAGTCTCGAGGTATCTCCACGACCTAGGCCCTTTGGGGCCGCTATGAAAAAAATCCCCGAGTCAGGAGCGAGACGTCTAGTTTTTTCACATGGGGTCCAACCAATCATGTTACCAAATTTCACAATGTTGGGTTGGTTAAAAATATTGTATTTCCTATACATTATAAAGCAAATTTTATTTATGGGTCTATCATGCCCGCATAATAAGTAATTTTAGCGTAGAAATCATCAAATTATACATGCATAGACAATAATCAATGATAGATATTATTAAAAATATAAATAAATAAAATACAATCAAAAGTTTAGTCTTTAATGATTATTATAACTTAAAAATTGATACACTTAAGGAAAAAAATATAATATTATAATTTGGTAATTAATTGAATCTCTCTCTTTATTAAGTTCTCAGTATCATCTCTTATTAAAATCATTATTTACTAATATATTAAATCATTAATTATGATTTTTATCATTTTGTAATAAATTAAATAATTTTAAATTCTTATATTAAAATGCACTAATAGTTTTATTTAAATGTAACCGTTACTAGGAGCCATATCTATCATAAAAGATTATAAAAACATAAGAATATAATATTTTAAGAAATTTAATGATTAAAGTTATTTCAATATTCTCAATTTTTAATCTAAAATTATGAATTCTTATTTTTTTTAAAGTATTAATTAGTACCATAATTATCAATCTTAAAATATATCGTGGTATACAACATACTTTTTTTTTCGTTTCTATACAATTACACAAGTGAATAAGCAAATTTGGACAGTGGAATTGAACGGAAACGTGATAAGTAGAAACGTTTTTCCCACAAATTATATATTATTATTTCTACAAAAATTATTTATATCTTTATCTTTTATAAATTTTTTCCCTAATTGTAAAACAATAAATAATTTAAAATATTGCCAGACTGTGGACAGTAATGTGAATATCTTTAATCACCCACCCCTTAGATTATAGCGTACATTTCAGTACAAATTCTCTCACTACAATAATTAATAGATTCCTTCTTTGTTTAAAACCAATTTTTTAACACTTGTACTAGATGAGTAAAAACAAAAACACCTGTACTAGCAACACATTTTTACATTAGCAGTTTTCTCCCATATATCCTCTATATAAACATGAACAACATCAGGTTATAGAGCACAAATTGTAGTGAAGAGAGTTATTTTCATGATAGAAAAAAAAATCTTATAGAGTGAAAGGCATGATGACTAACATTCAAGAGGAAGAGCTAAGATCTAGTTAAGATCCTTAAAGAAAATACTATTGTAAGTAAAGCAAAGTCTTTTTTCTTTTATTTTTATTGATGTGATAAGCACAAGAGTTGTTGTAGCTAAATCACATCTATCTTGTTACATGACACAACAATCAGTCCATAAGTTTACCACAAATACCTCTATGCTTATATCATTAATTTACTCAAAATTAGTTTCATATATACACATCAGTTTGTCGGATGGTTTTGTGACGTCATACTCAAAATGATCTGTCAATATTTTTTCATGATAAATTGATTTGTGAATATTTTAGAGTAAGCAACATAATTTACACTTATATTAATTGATTTTGTATTAATTGTGCAATATGTTGGTATTGTTAACAGGGACCACATAGAAAAGGGAGAAACCTGACGATTACTTTGGTGGCAAACAAAACAGTTTCCTTCAATTTTCCTGAAAATTTTGATATGTCGCGTTTCAAAGACATAAACATGGTATTTTGTAAGCTTAAGGATTGGAAGATAGAAAGCAGACAACGTGAAACAAAAATGTGTGATAAGGTAAATAAATATAAGGCCATAAAAAAATAAAGAATTTCTTTTATATATATATATATTTATTTATTTTTTGACGTAAATTTCTTATATATATGTGGTAATAAGTTTGGGTAAAAGCATGATTAATTATTGTTATGGTTTGTATTTAATTTACCATATGCATTTGATATGACATTTTTAATATATTATATGACAACTTGATGCTTGTCAATGATAAGAACAAATATTCTGTTGGTTTGACTTTCTTTTTCTTGCAGTGTTACATTCAAGCTAGCTCACGCAAAAAAAATCGATCAATCACAGAAGTTGTAAATCACAAACTTCCTGAAGATGACTCTAAATTACTAATTAGAAAAAGAAAAACAAGGTAATGCATCGATGTTATATTTTAGATATTGGTATATATATCGAGAACTTTTTTATAATAATATATATCGAGAATTTTACAAAACATAATATTGACTAATTAAATATTTTTTCACTATATATAATTTCTAGGTTGGTCATGAAGGGAGATCGAAAAAACTGAGAAAACATCATTCTCTTTCCAATGATTCACAGATCACTGAGGACAAGGAAAATGATGTTAAAGTGAGAAATGTTCGCATAGTTCCTAAAAACATATTAAGAGGACCAACTAAACTCGGAAGGAGCAAAAGAAGCAACAGGTGATGCATCAACACTTCATTTAAGTTGCTTGTAATGAGAACTTTACTAAACATTATGTTGATTAAATATTTTGTCACTGCATATCATTTCTAGGGTGAAGAAGGGAAAAAACCTAAAGGACATTCCTTCTCCTAGCAATTATTCTAAGAGCACCAAGCTGTAATTTTTTTTTGAAGGAAATTAATCTTCAATTCTTCTGAAGGAAATCAAGCTTCGCAGAAGTGCAGGTTGATTTAGTAGGTGATGTTGCCGCTATTGATAATGTGATATCCAGCGAGGATAAAGAAATCAATCATCAACGAAGTATTCAAGCTCTAAATTTTAAAGTGCCTCGATGGACTCTCTATTTTGTGTTAGACATTAGGCTATTAATTGAAGCACTAAAAATTAGAATGTGAGTTAGTCATATCTACAGCATGGAGAAGCTTCATGTAAATCCATAAACAACAACAGAAAATTGTGAATTATTTCCAGAATAATGTTCTTATCATTTTCTTCCTATATGAAAAACTCAAAAGATAGGATTGCTTTCGTAAAAATAAAATAAAATAATATTGCTCAATTTTTTTTACCATTGAAGAAAGAAAACTGCATCAATATCTAATAAAGTTAAAAGTTTTTTTTTCCAATAGAACAGGTCTATTAATATCTAATAAAAAAGAGAAGTCAACTTTTCAATTTAATATGTTATAGATGAAAACTGTTTGAATTTCTAATATACCCAACGATTTGGTCAATAGAACTGGAAATTGCAACGACAATAAAACATAGAAATCAATATTCCAATTTAGTATGTTAAGAGTGAAGCTAGGTGCGGCCAAAACTTATTGAAGGAATGTCCTTTAGGTTTTTCCCCTTAAATTCCAGCTGGTCAATTAAGATGACATAGGAAGTTTGCCCTTGGTACCATGTGTGCCATAGGTATAGTGGATATCTTAGGAAGTTTCTCCGGTCTTCAATTGTACACTTCTTCACGAACTTTCAAACTGAGATGACTCAGTTAACAATGTGGAGAACCTCTAGGATTTTACGGAGAAGTGGTTGATGATGCATTCATTCTGACGGAAATGAATAAGTAAGGATAGATCTAGAAGTGTGAGTTCATATGTTTTACAGAAGTGGAGGACATGAAACTCTTGAAAGAAGACTGGGAAATATCTACCTTTGGAGGTATATGCTTCGGGTGAGTATTTCATGGTTCTAGAAGAATAACCAGAACAAGTATCTACAAGAGAAAGAAGGAGACCAGCTGGAGAAGCCCGTATTGAGGGGTGGTGAGATAGCGGCAGGTAAGTCCTGTGCAAATTCTCTACATGTTCCTTGTCATCACCATTACACTAAATGGCATCTTAACGTTAACCTGGCCGGAATGGCCCCAAACCGGGGAAGGAAAGGTGGGGAGTATGTGGATGGGCTTTTGGAAGTGGTGGTTCCAGAGAAGAAAATGGAACTTGGCTATGTTTCTAGTGGGGATGCTGCATGATTTTAAGGTTGCACTGGATATCATTCTATCAATGTGGTTCCTATCGAAGGTGACTTGGTGTTGTTATGTCCTTCTCAAAAGGGAGAAACAACACAATTTGCTACCTTTTTTAATTGATCCCCATCTATACTTCTCAAGGAGCATTTTGTTTGGCTGAGGTGCCTAGGGTACCCATTCATGTTTAGGGAGAAGGTTTTTTTGGGATCTGGCTCTCAGGTTTGGGAAGTATATCTCCTGAGATGAGGTTACCTCTAAGATGTCTCAGGTGGATGTTGGTAGGGAGCAAGTGGTTGTTTCATCTGTAAACACCATCGTTGTAACAATGAGCATTAGGGTGAGGTTTTTCCAATTAGAGTCTTTGAAGAGAAGTTTGGGGTTGTGGACTTTTGTTTGTACAAGAAAAACATATGACATTCCTGGTTGCATGGCAATTGTTGTAAGGAAATTATAATGCGTATGAATTAAGTTAATATATTTACATACTAGAGACGATGAGAATATATATATAAATTTCACTGCACGTGAATCAAGTTACTCAAAGAATAATTTTAAAGATTTACTCTGAATCCTCACCCTTTGTTCTCTTTTAATCTAACGGTCCATATTAATTTTTAATTAGGACTCACTTTTTTTCTCCTTATTCTTCCAATAATCTTATAAAAACATTGTTCGTGTGCATCACTCGTTCTCTGGCTTTGCAAGGAGACTATTATGTACAGTTCAAAAAGATCTCGAACAACTCTATTTTTTTATACACGACTCCCAAAAATTTAAAATAGAAGCACTGAGCATTTGTAATCAAATCGAGTGTTTACCAAGAAATTCAAAGCGGGTGAGATATGTTTGCTTTCACATCTCGAAAGTTTGCCATTAATGGGGAACAGAACTTGGTGTTGAGCATTGAAAATGAAAGCCAACAATACAAGGTTTGCTCACTAAATCAGATGTAGGGCTTCTGATTCATTTTTTCCTTTCTGATTTCATTAAATCGCAATAGAGGTTGTTTCGGCCAATTTTTAGTAGTATTTTAATTTGCTATTTCTCTGTGGTTGTGTCGTGTAGCAACAAGGGCAAGAAGATGACTTGTTTTGGTTTTTTTTTCCAATTCATTTGAAAATTTGGCATGTTCTTCTCAGCCTCGGCATGATTTTCTGTGCTGAATTTTTTTCTGGGCAGCCAATTGTCGAATTTTAAGTTTTAACAAGCAAGGAATTAGATCTGAATAGAACAACAAGAACGAGGGCACAACTTTTGTAATTAAAAACTAATATAGACTGCTGGATTAAAAGAGAATAAAGGGTGGGGATTTGGAATAACTCTTTATAGTTCCCTACTTGAATTTTCGGCATTTCTTACGGACTTTTCTACGGATTTTGCTAGAAAATTCGTAGGAAACACATTTGCTGCGGATTTTCCTGCAGATTTTAGTTCCTAGTAATACTTTCTGTAATTTTTTCTTGCGAATTCTAGTAGTGATTACTCTTGGAGTAACTTTATCCCTTCACACACACACACACACGTATGGATCAAATTACACCGGTATAATACTTAGGTAGTGTTACACTAATCAATAGCTTTGTTCCAGATATTCATATTACAAAACTGACCATTAGACTGAAAGATACTACCACATAGATCATATCTAGAAAAATTAACATTAATCTAAAATGATTTGATATGTCATTGAGATGTATCAAGATTAACCTGACATATCAAACGATTTTCGATTAATATAATTTTTACATATATGATCTACATAGTAGCATCTTTCAATCCAACGACCAGTTTCATAATATAGATATCTGGATCAAAGCTATTGAGTACCGGTGTAACTTAATCCCTCCTCATATATATATATATATATATGTGTGTGTGTGTGTGTGTGTGTTTTGGGGAGGGACCAAGTTACTCCCAGAGTAACTCTTGTCTAAGGTACCCTGGTTAATATTTCTCTATAAACATCAAATTTTATCAATACAACCGTTGAAAATCGTCATATTATGTTAATATGCATACCAAATTTTAGGTAAATTGGACTTTCGTAGCTATGTATTCACATGGTCAACATTTTACTTGTAAATTAAAATGTATATTATTCATTGAATTCAATAGATCTGATGAAGTATCAAATATTTTTAAATTTTTATGATGTTTAATGGAGCTGATCAACTCAATAAACACTTTTAATTTGACGGTTCGATCGATGAAATTTGATGTCTATCGAGAGATATTAACCGGAGTAACTAAGACAATAGTTACTCCTAGAGTAACATGATCCCTAAATATGTTTTTAGTCCCTAAAAATATTTACTCATTTTTTGTCCCTCTAGGGACTAAAACAATAGTCCCTATAAAAGCAAAATAAGGACTAAAAATGAATAAAATTTATTTATGGACTAAACTTGAAAATTCGTAATTTTATAGGGAATAAAAACATATTTATCCCATATATAGAGAGGAAGATCAAATTGCACCGAAGAGTTACACCAACAGTTACACCTATTCAATAACATCCTACCGGATAAATATTTTTCAAAATCAATCGTTGGATTGAAATTTACTGTCATATAGGTCATATCTATAAATTTTAATATTAATCTATAATCATTTGCTATGTCATCGAGATGTGTCAAGATTAATATTAACGATGCAAGAGTTACACCAACCTTGCGTCATGATTCAATCACTTTCTTCTTCTCAGATGTCCTAGTTGGGGTTGGTGTTACAAACCTATGGAAAAATTTCGTAAGGTATGGGAAGGTGGGTAGGTGGGTGAGGTCGTTATTCCTCTTGAGGTTGTTGAAAAATTATCTCTGGAAAAGAAGATCGATAATAAATGGATGGGCACCTACAAACTTAGAGCTAATCATTCTACAGTTGAGAGGCGAGTTGAAGGGATGACATCTTTCATTTCGAAAGTGTATGCTTTAAAGAGTGTCGATGTTATTTATTTAGTTTTTGATTGGAATATATATATTAGGAGGTACAAGGGGTACCCCAACCCAATAAGCCAGACAAAAAGAGCCTAAAGGTCCAACTAGAAGTACCCAAAGGCTCGCCAAGGTAAAAGAACAAAAATAGAACTCTAGGAGGCTAAGCCCTCATAATACAAGCTATGGGATTGGCAAACCACTCGTAATACAAACACGAAGTAGATTTTACCCTGGCCAAAAACCACCTCCAGGACAAGGATCTAATACGATCGATCGTCTGTCCCACATTAAGCACCCCCTGGTAAAAATACAATCATTCCGGAGCCCACAAATAAGCCACATCATCGTATGTTAGATCAAAGCCAAACCACCCCTACATCGAGAACTACCCCCGAGGTATGTGAATTGAGAAAACGAGGAGAAGAGGTCTAGCGGCTGCACATAGTCACAACCCAACCAGTTAGCAATGGTGTACTAAACCGTAGAGGAGAAGTCGCACCTGCCGAAGAGATGTAACCCCGACTCTCGGTGTGATCCACATAACACACAAGTAGTTGCAGCCATATCAGAAATAATACCTCTGCTAAACAAATTTGTCTGAGTCGGGACTCTATCTAAAAGTAACTGCCAAGAAAAGGCAATTTACCTTTGAGGGAGCCAAACTCTTCCATAATTTGCCAAGCATACTAACCTCCACAAATCCAATGTGGTGCTCATCCCGGGTCGAACGTCCCTTCACATCAATCAAGCTTCGAACAACGTCGAGGACAACATGGTTACTCTCGTCCTTCATCCCTTCTCACTTAGACAGTCAAGATATGAATTAGTCACTAAGTAATGTCCTAAAATCTCATATCATCATCTATTCTAACATAGACAATCATACAAGAGTACACAGAGATTACATGATAGACACATACCACGGCCTGAAGAACAAGCTGAGCTCTGATACCACTAAATGTGACACCCTCTACCCCATCATATCATTATAACAACGTAATAGAATAAAGTAAAACGCGGAGTAAAATGTTTTTTTTCTTTTTTTTTGGTCCAATCATAATTTCATTCAACGTGGAATAGAGTCGTCATGTTCACTTGCGGAAAACAAACTTAGTAAAGGAGGAGAAACAGCAAAAGGAAGTAAAACCAAGATTATTTGACAAAGTGTTAATTGGTGATTGGTGATTTAGTAATTAGTAGTTAGTAACTTAGTTAGTTTAGGACTTATTGGTTAGTATCCAACTTAAATGAACATTTTCCTTCCACCCTTGTCCCTCAAAATTTCGTGGCTGCCCTCTCCATATTGGCTTCAGCCCATTCATTTCCTCCATTGTTGAAAGCTTGAAAAAAAATTACTCATATTTTCCATTGCGAAATACATAAGAGTATTTTTTAACTGAAAGCAGAAAAGCATCAAATGGTTTCAGCATTAGATTGAGTTGCACAGTAGCGCTCCGAAAACGAGGTGTTATAGTAAGCAACTTGTTGATTAGTGAATTTCTTCAGCAGAAGGGACAAGACATAGTTCTTAGTTTGAGGATGAACCTGTATAAACTTATGTGTCTTGTCTCCTTTTTATTTGCTTTAATTATATATTGTCTACTAACCTGGGGATGATTTGTATTTAACGTTTTTATCCACCACTTAGTTGTGGCTGACCATTGCTCTTTGAAGTAAAGCATACATATGCTAACAACGATTCATACGCTAACACCGATTCAGTATTGTAAACTTCAGTAAGGCAGTGTTTTAGAAAACTCGTAAAAGTTTTTAAAACACAATTCAACCCTACTTCTTGTGTTTTCTTATATTTCAACCTTTTCTTATATATCTAGGTTATGGTCTCATTAAGAGCACATTTAAGGTGAACAAATATTTTGTCGATGGTGTGACCTTTATCAATAATGAGGCTGAATCTATATCCTGGATAAGTTGGCTTATCGTATATTAATTTCGAATATTATTTTCTATTTGATATCACTAGTAGATATAAAAATTCATGAGATTGTGTGCACAATCTTTTAATTTTCACTTGTTAAGTTATGTCGCACATTTTACACGAAAACATAATTGAGGAATGCTAGCGTCAGTCACCCAGACACTCTCCCATAAACACTCGCTTATCTGTGATGCTACGTGATTATTTTTTTAAAACTCTTTACTTATTTACCGGCTCTATAAGTTGAGTGTTTATTAACTTTTTTATTATTGGCATCTTAGACGTTCCTGCTGCAAATTCTACACGTCGCTGCAAATCAGCCGTTTAAGACAAAAGAAGCTGCCACAATGAAATTCAAAAACTGGCAAATATAATAGATATATCTTTGATTGACTCTGAAAATAGCAATTAAGCTTTCACATGAATATTTCTTTCGCATGGATATTTCTAAATCTGTTTGCGGGAGTTTTATTGCATATCAATTTTCTCTTATTCCTCGACTCCTCCTCTTCTTTATTCCTCTTTGTCTTTTCCTTTACAGTCCACTAAACCCGGGCCATAACTTGTAACCCAGTCCTCGACTCACTTGGACTCGCCTCACTCTCCTCTCCTTTCTCAGCGGCAACCCATTCCACTCCCCCGAAAACTCGTCGAAAAGTGGGCACAGAGATAACTCCAAGCCATAGCAACTGTGAAGACTTCAAGGCGCAAGAACCCTCCGCCACTCGGGATGAATCTGACCCTGCGAAAGATGAAGGAAATCGTAAAGATAGATCGAGGATGGTGACAACGTGCTCGAAATGGAAGCGGTGAAGATCGAAGTGGTAGACTGAGTGAATAAAATGGTTGATGACGGAGATGGATTTGTTGGGTGTGAGATCGGTGATGGGTACGGATTGAACGCTCCAAATTAATAAAAAAGAAAAGAAATTATTAAAAATCTAAACTTGGAGAATGAGTAACCAAGAAAGGAGTTTTAAAAAGCAATAACGTGTCTTCATAAACGAGCGAGTGTTTATGCGAGAGTGTGAGCGATTACCGCTATCATTACTCAAACATAATTATGCTAAATAATAGATAAAATAATTTGTTTATATTTTATAATTATAATATTATAATATGTAAAATTCTAATTATAATATTAACATACAAAATTTTCATATAAAGTCAGAGGAATATAATCTAAATAAATATAATAAAATCTATCTTTAATGAATAAAGATAATATAAATATAGTCATTAATTAAAAGAAGCTAAAAGAAATTCTATTCAATGTATGTTTATGATTTTAAAATTATGTGAATTTAATATTTTAATTTATAAAAATATTATACTTTTTTCTAACCCACCCTAATTGGGGTCTTTGACGTAATAAAATCTATCTTTAATGAATAAAGATATTAAAAATATAGTCATTAATTAAAAGAAGCTAAAAAAGAAATTCTATTCAATGTATGTTTATGATTTTAAAATTAATATGAATTTAAAATTTTAATTTATAAAAATATTATACTTTTTTTACTAACCCACACTAATTAGGCTCTTTGGCGCCAATAGGCGTCTCAAGTCTCGAGGTATCTCCACGACCTAGGCCCTTTGGGGCGCTATGAAAAAATCCCAGTCGAGCGAGACGTCTAGTTTTTTCACATGGGGTCCAACCAATCATGTTACCAAATTTCACAATGTTGGGTTGGTTAAAAATATTGTATTTCCTATACATTATAAAGCAAATTTTATTTATGGGTCTATCATGCCCGCATAATAAGTAATTTTAGCGTAGAAATCATCAAATTATACATGCATAGACAATAATCAATGATAGATATTATTAAAAATATAAATAAATAAAATACAATCAAAAGTTTAGTCTTTAATGATTATTATAACTTAAAAATTGATACACTTAAGGAAAAAAATATAATATTATAATTTGGTAATTAATTGAATCTCTCTCTTTATTAAGTTCTCAGTATCATCTCTTATTAAAATCATTATTTACTAATATATTAAATCATTAATTGCGGATTTTGTATCATTTTGTAATAAATTAAATAATTTTAAATTCTTATATTAAAATGCACTAATAGTTTTATTTAAATGTAACCGTTACTAGGAGCCATATCTATCATAAAAGATTATAAAAACATAAGAATATAATATTTTAAGAAATTTAATGATTAAAGTTATTTCAATATTCTCAATTTTTAATCTAAAATTATGAATTCTTATTGTTTTTAAAGTATTAATTAGTACCATAATTATCAATCTTAAAATATATCGTGGTATACAACATACTTTTTTTTTCGTTTCTATACAATTACACAAGTGAATAAGCAAATTTGGACAGTGGAATTGAACGGAAACGTGATAAGTAGAAACGTTTTTCCCACAAATTATATATTATTATTTCTACAAAAATTATTTATATCTTTATCTTTTATAAATTTTTTCCCTAATTGTAAAACAATAAATAATTTAAAATATTGCCAGACTGTGGACAGTAATGTGAATATCTTTAATCACCCACCCCTTAGATTATAGCGTACATTTCAGTACAAATTCTCTCACTACAATAATTAATAGATTCCTTCTTTGTTTAAAACCAATTTTTTAACACTTGTACTAGATGAGTAAAAACAAAAACACCTGTACTAGCAACACATTTTTACATTAGCAGTTTTCTCCCATATATCCTCTATATAAACATGAACAACATCAGGTTATAGAGCACAAATTGTAGTGAAGAGAGTTATTTTCATGATAGAAAAAAAAATCTTATAGAGTGAAAGGCATGATGACTAACATTCAAGAGGAAGAGCTAAGATCTAGTTAAGATCCTTAGAGAAAATACTATTGTAAGTAAAGCAAAGTCTTTTTTCTTTTATTTTTATTGATGTGATAAGCACAAGAGTTGTTGTAGCTAAATCACATCTATCTTGTTACATGACACAACAATCAGTCCATAAGTTTACCACAAATACCTCTATGCTTATATCATTAATTTACTCAAAATTAGTTTCATATATACACATCAGTTTGTCGGATGGTTTTGTGACGTCATACTCAAAATGATCTGTCAATATTTTTTCATGATAAATTGATTTGTGAATATTTTAGAGTAAGCAACATAATTTACACTTATATTAATTGATTTTGTATTAATTGTGCAATATGTTGGTATTGTTAACAGGGACCACATAGAAAAGGGAGAAACCTGACGATTACTTTGGTGGCAAACAAAACAGTTTCCTTCAATTTTCCTGAAAATTTTGATATGTCGCGTTTCAAAGACATAAACATGGTATTTTCTAAGCTTAAGGATTGGAAGATAGAAAGCAGACAACGTGAAACAAAAATGTGTGATAAGGTAAATAAATATAAGGCCATAAAAAAATAAAGAATTTCTTTTATATATATATATATTTATTTATTTTTTTGACGTAAATTTCTTATATATATGTGGTAATAAGTTTGGGCAAAAGCATGATTAATTATTGTTATGGTTTGTATTTAATTTACCATATGCATTTGATATGACATTTTTAATATATTATATGACAACTTGATGCTTGTCAATGATAAGAACAAATATTTTGTTGGTTTGACTTTCTTTTTCTTGCAGTGTTACATTCAAGCTAGCTCACGCAAAAAAAATCGATCAATCACAGAAGTTGTAAATCACAAACTTCCTGAAGATGACTCTAAATTACTAATTAGAAAAAGAAAAAACAAGGTAATGCATCGATGTTATATTTTAGATATTGGTATATATATCGAGAACTTTTTTATAATAATATATATCGAGAATTTTACAAAACATAATATTGACTAATTAAATATTTTTTCACTATATATAATTTCTAGGTTGGTCATGAAGGGAGATCGAAAAAACTGAGAAAACATCATTCTCTTTCCAATGATTCACAGATCACTGAGGACAAGGAAAATGATGTTAAAGTGAGAAATGTTCGCATAGTTCCTAAAAACATATTAAGAGGACCAACTAAACTCGGAAGGAGCAAAAGAAGCAACAGGTGATGCATCAACACTTCATTTAAGTTGCTTGTAATGAGAACTTTACTAAACATTATGTTGATTAAATATTTTGTCACTGCATATCATTTCTAGGGTGAAGAAGGGAAAAAACCTAAAGGACATTCCTTCTCCTAGCAATTATTCTAAGAGCACCAAGCTGGAATTTTTTTTTGAAGGAAATTACTCTTCAATTCTTCTGAAGGAAATCAAGCTTCGCAGAAGTGCAGGTTGATTTAGTAGGTGATGTTGCCGCTATTGATAATGTGATATCCAGCGAGGATAAAGAAATCAATCATCAACGAAGTATTCAAGCTCTAAATTTTAAAGTGCCTCGATGGACTCTCTATTTTGTGTTAGACATTAGGCTATTAATTGAAGCACTAAAAATTAGAATGTGAGTTAGTCATATCTACAAAGATGGAGAAGCTTCATGTAAATCCATAAACAACAACAGAAAATTGTGAATTATTTCCAGAATAATGTTCTTATCATTTTCTTCCTATATGAAAAACTCAAAAGATAGGATTGCTTTCGTAAAAATAAAATAAAATAATATTGCTCAATTTTTTTTACCATTGAAGAAAGAAAACTGCATCAATATCTAATAAAGTTAACAGTTTTTTTTCCCAATAGAACAGGTCTATTAATATCTAATAAAAAAGAGAAGTCAACTTTTCAATTTAATATGTTATAGATGAAAACTGTTTGAATTTCTAATATACCCAACGATTTGGTCAATAGAACTGGAAATTGCAACGACAATAAAACATAGAAATCAATATTCCAATTTAGTATGTTAAGAGTGAAGCTAGGTGCGGCCAAAACTTATTGAAGGAATGTCCTTTAGGTTTTTCCCCTTAAATTCCAGCTGGTCAATTAAGATGACATAGGAAGTTTGCCCTTGGTACCATGTGTGCCATAGGTATAGTGGATATCTTAGGAAGTTTCTTCGGTCTTCAATCGTACACTTCTTCACGAACTTTCAAACTGAGATGACTCAGTTAACAATGTGGAGAACCTCCAGGATTTTACGGAGAAGTGGTTGATGATGCATTCATTCTGACGGAAATGAATAAGTAAGGACAGATCTAGAAGTGTGAGTTCATATGTTTTACAGAAGTGGAGGACATGAAACTCTTGAAAGAAGACTGGGAAATATCTACCTTTGGAGGTATATGCTTCGGGTGAGTATTTCATGGTTCCAGAAGAATAACCAGAACAAGTATCTACAAGAGAAAGAAGGAGACCAGCTGGAGAAGCCCGTATTGAGGGGTGGTGAGATAGCGGCAGGTAAGTCCTGTGCAAATTCTCTACATGTTCCTTGTCATCACCATTACACTAAATGGCATCTTAACGTTAACCTGGCCGGAATGGCCCCAAACCGGGGAAGGAAAGGTGGGGAGTATGTGGATGGGCTTTTGGAAGTGGTGGTTCCAGAGAAGAAAATGGAACTTGGCTATGTTTCTAGTGGGGAAGCTGCATGATTTTAAGGTTGCCTTTGGATATCATTCTATCAATGTGGTTCCTATCGAAGGTGACTTGGTGTTGTTATGTCCTTCTCAAAAGGGAGAAGCAACACAATTTGCTACCTTTTTTAATTGATCCCCATCTATACTTCTCAAGGAGCATTTTGTTTGGCTGAGGTGCCTAGGGTACCCATTCATGTTTAGGGAGAATGTTTTTTTGGGACCTGGCTCTTAGGTTTGGGAAGTATATCTCCTGAGATGAGGTTACCTCTAAGATGTCTCAGGTGGATGTTGGTAGGGAGCAAGTGGTTGTTTCATCTGTAAACACCATCGTTGTAACAATGAGCATTAGGGTGAGGTTTTTCCAATTAGAGTCTTTGAAGAGAAGTTTGGGGTTGTGGACTTTTGTTTGTACAAGAAAAACATATGACATTCCTGGTTGCATGGCAATTGTTGTAAGGAAATTATAATGCGTATGAATTAAGTTAATATATTTACATACTAGAGACGGTGAGAATATATATATAAATTTCACTGCACGTGAATCAAGTTACTCAAAGAATAATTTTAAAGATTTACTCTGAATCCTCACCCTTTGTTCTCTTTTAATCTAACGGTCCATATTAATTTTTAATTAGGACTCACTTTTTTTCTCCTTCTTCTTCCAATAATCTTATAAAAACATTGTTCGTGTGCATCACTCGTTCTCTGGCTTTGCAAGGAGACTATTATGTACAGTTCAAAAAGATCTCGAACAACTCTATTTTTTTATACACGACTCCCAAAAATTTAAAATAGAAGCACTGAGCATTTGTAATCAAATCGAGTGTTTACCAAGAAATTCAAAGCGGGTGAGATATGTTTGCTTTCACATCTCGAAAGTTTGCCATTAATGGGGAACAGAACTTGGTGTTGAGCATTGAAAATGAAAGCCAACAATACAAGGTTTGCTCACTAAATCAGATGTAGGGCTTCTGATTCATTTTTTCCTTTCTGATTTCATTAAATCGCAATAGAGGTTGTTTCGGCCAATTTTTAGTAGTATTTTAATTTGCTATTTCTCTGTGGTTGTGTCGTAGCAACAAGGGCAAGAAGATGACTTGTTTTGGTTTTTTTTTCCAATTCATTTGAAAATTTGGCATGTTCTTCTCAGCCTCGGCATGATTTTCTGTGCTGAATTTTTTTCTGGGCAGCCAATTGTCGAATTTTAAGTTTTAACAAGCAAGGAATTAGATCTGAATAGAACAACAAGAACGAGGGCACAACTTTTGTAATTAAAAACTAATATAGACTGCTGGATTAAAAGAGAATAAAGGGTGGGGATTTGGAATAACTCTTTATAGTTCCCTACTTGAATTTTCGGCATTTCTTACGGACTTTTCTACGGATTTTGCTAGAAAATTGTAGGAAACACATTTCTTCTTGATTTTCCTGCATTTTAGTTCCTAGTAATACTTTACGTAATTTTTTCTTGCGAATTCTAGTAGTGATTACTCTTGGAGTAACTTTATCCCTTCACACACACACACACGTATGGATCAAATTACACCGTATAATACTTAGGTAGTGTTACACTAATCAATAGCTTTGTTCCGGATATTCATATTACAAAATCGACCATTAGATCGAAAGATACTACCACATAGATCATATCTAGAAAAATTAACATTAATCTAAAATGATTTGATATGTCATTGAGATGTATCAAGATTAACTTTGACATATCAAACGATTTTCGATTAATATAATTTTTACATATATGATCTACATAGTAGCATCTTTCAATCCAACGACCAGTTTCATAATATAGATATCTGGATCAAAGCTATTGAGTACCGGTGTAACTTAATCCCTCCTCATATATATATATATATGTGTGTGTGTGTGTGTGTTTTGGGGAGGGACCAAGTTACTCCCAGAGTAACTCTTGTCTAAGGTACTCTGGTTAATATTTCTCTATAAACATCAAATTTTATCAATACAACCGTTGAATATCGTCATATTATGTTAATATGCATACCAAATTTTAGGTAAATTGGACTTTCGTAGCTATGTATTCACATGGTCAACATTTTACTTGTAAATTAAAATGTATATTATTCATTGAATTCAATAGATCTGATGAAGTATCAAATATTTTTAAATTTTTATGATGTTTAATGGAGCTGATCAACTCAATAAACACTTTTAATTTGACGGTTCGATCGATGAAATTTGATGTCTATCGAGAGATATTAACCGGAGTAACTAAGACAATAGTTACTCCTAGAGTAACATGATCCCTAAATATGTTTTTAGTCCCTAAAAATATTTACTCATTTTTTGTCCCTCTAGGGACTAAAACAATAGTCCCTATAAAAGCAAAATAAGGACTAAAAATGAATAAAATTTATTTATGGACTAAACTTGAAAATTCGTAATTTTATAGGGAATAAAAACATATTTATCCCATATATAGAGAGGAAGATCAAATTGCACCCGAAGAGTTACACCAACAGTTACACCTATTCAATAACATCCTATCGGATAAATATTTTTCAAAATCAACTGTTGGATTGAAAGTTACTATCATATAGGTCATATCTGTCAATTTTAACATTAATCTTTAATCATTTGCTATGTCATCAAGATGCGTCAAGATTAATATTAACGATGCAAGAGTTACACCAACCTTGCGTCATGATTCAATCACTTTCTTCTTCTCAGATGTCCTAGTTGGGGTTGGTGTTACAAACCTATGGAAAAATTTCGTAAGGTATGGGAAGGTGGGTAGGTGGGTGAGGTCGTTATTCCTCTTGAGGTTGTTGAAAAATTATCTCTGGAAAAGAAGATCGATAATAAATGGATGGGCACCTACAAACTTAGAGCTAATCATTCTACAGTTGAGAGGCGAGTTGAAGGGATGACATCTTTCATTTCGAAAGTGTATGCTTTAAAGAGTGTCGATGTTATTTATTTAGTTTTTGATTGGAATATATATATTAGGAGGTACAAGGGGTACCCCAACCCAATAAGCCAGACAAAAAGAGCCTAAAGGTCCAACTAGAAGTACCCAAAGGCTCGCCAAGGTAAAAGAACAAAAATAGAACTCTAGGAGGCTAAGCCCTCATAATACAAGCTATGGGATTGGCAAACCACTCGTAATACAAACACGAAGGAGAATTTACCCTGGCCAAAACCACCTCCAGGACAAGGATCTAATACGATCGATCGTCTGTCCCACATTAAGCACCCCCTGGTAAAAATACAATCATTCCGGAGCCCACAAATAAGCCACATCATCGTATGTTAGATCAAAGCCAAACCACCCCTACATCGAGAACTACCCCCGAGGTATGTGAATTGAGAAAACGAGGAGAAGAGGTCTAGCGGCTGCACATAGTCACAACCCAACCAGTTAGCAATGGTGTACTAAACCGTAGAGGAGAAGTCGCACCTGCCGAAGAGATGTAACCCCGACTCTCGGTGTGATCCACATAACACACAAGTAGTTGCAGCCATATCAGAAATAATACCTCTGCTAAACAAATTTGTCTGAGTCGGGACTCTATCTAAAAGTAACTGCCAAGAAAAGGCAATTTACCTTTGAGGGAGCCAAACTCTTCCATAATTTGCCAAGCATACTAACCTCCACAAATCCAATGTGGTGCTCATCCCGGGTCGAACGTCCCTTCACATCAATCAAGCTTCGAACAACGTCGAGGACAACATGGTTACTCTCGTCCTTCATCCCTTCTCACTTAGACAGTCAAGATATGAATTAGTCACTAAGTAATGTCCTAAAATCTCATATCATCATCTATTCTAACATAGACAATCATACAAGAGTACACAGAGATTACATGATAGACACATACCACGGCCTGAAGAACAAGCTGAGCTCTGATACCACTAAATGTGACACCCTCTACCCCATCATATCATTATAACAACGTAATAGAATAAAGTAAAACGCGGAGTAAAATGTTTTTTTTCTTTTCTTTTGGTCCAATCATAATTTCATTCAACGTGGAATAGAGTCGTCATGTTCACTTGCGGAAAACAAACTTAGTAAAGGAGGAGAAACAGCAAAAGGAAGTAAAACCAAGATTATTTGACAAAGTGTTAATTGGTGATTGGTGATTTAGTAATTAGTAGTTAGTAACTTAGTTAGTTTAGGACTTATTGGTTAGTATCCAACTTAAATGAACATTTTCCTTCCACCCTTGTCCCTCAAAATTTCGTGGCTGCCCTCTCCATATTGGCTTCAGCCCATTCATTTCCTCCATTGTTGAAAGCTTGAAAAAAAATTACTCCTATTTTCCATTGCGAAATACATAAGAGTATTTTTTAACTGAAAGCAGAAAAGCATCAAATGGTTTCAGCATTAGATTGAGTTGCACAGTAGCGCTCCGAAAACGAGGTGTTATAGTAAGCAACTTGTTGATTAGTGAATTTCTTCAGCAGAAGGGACAAGACATAGTTCTTAGTTTGAGGATGAACCTGTATAAACTTATGTGTCTTGTCTCCTTTTTATTTGCTTTAATTATATATTGTCTACTAACACAGGGATGATTTGTATTTAACGTTTTATCCACCACTTAGTTGTGGTGACCATTGCTCTTTGAAGTAAAGCATACATATGCTAACAACGATTCATACGCTAACACCGATTCAGTATTGTAAACTTCAGTAAGGCAGTGTTTTAGAAAACTCGTAAAAGTTTTTAAAACACAATTCAACCCTACTTCTTGTGTTTTCTTATATTTCAACCTTTTCTTATATATCTAGGTTATGGTCTCATTAAGAGCACATTTAAGGTGAACAAATATTTTGTCGATGGTGTGACCTTTATCAATAATGAGGCTGAATCTATATCCTGGATAAGTTGGCTTATCGTATATTAATTTCGAATATTATTTTCTATTTGATATCACTAGTAGATATAAAAATTCATGAGATTGTGTGCACAATCTTTTAATTTTCACTTGTTAAGTTATGTCGCACATTTTACACGAAAACATAATTGAGGAATGCTAGCGTCAGTCACCCTGTGACACTCCCATAAACACTCGCTTATCTGTGATGCTACGTGATTATTTTTTTAAAACTCTTTACTTATTTACCGGCTCTATAAGTTGAGTGTTTATTAACTTTTTTATTATTGGCATCTTAGACGTTCCTGCTGCAAATTCTACACGTCGCTGCAAATCAGCCGTTTAAGACAAAAGAAGCTGCCACAATGAAATTCAAAAACTGGCAAATATAATAGATATATCTTTGATTGACTCTGAAAATAGCAATTAAGCTTTCACATGAATATTTCTTTCGCATGGATATTTCTAAATCTGTTTGCGGGAGTTTTATTGCATATCAATTTTCTCTTATTCCTCGACTCCTCCTCTTCTTTATTCCTCTTTGTCTTTTCCTTTACAGTCCACTAAACCCGGGCCATAACTTGTAACCCAGTCCTCGACTCACTTGGACTCGCCTCACTCTCCTCTCCTTTCTCAGCGGCAACCCATTCCACTCCCCCGAAAACTCGTCGAAAAGTGGGCACAGAGATAACTCCAAGCCATAGCAACTGTGAAGACTTCAAGGCGCAAGAACCCTCCGCCACTCGGGATGAATCTGACCCTGCGAAAGATGAAGGAAATCGTAAAGATAGATCGAGGATGGTGACAACGTGCTCGAAATGGAAGCGGTGAAGATCGAAGTGGTAGACTGAGTGAATAAAATGGTTGATGACGGAGATGGATTTGTTGGGTGTGAGATCGGTGATGGAGTGCATTGAACGCTCCAAATTAATAAAAAGAAAAGAAATTATTAAAAATCTAAACTTGGAGAATGAGTAACCAAGAAAGGAGTTTTAAAAAGCAATAACGTGTCTTCATAAACGAGCGAGTGTTTATGCGAGAGTGTGAGAGCGACTAACGCTATCATTTCTCAAACATAATTATGCTAAATAATAGATAAAATAAATTGTTTATATTTTATAATTATAATATTATAATATGTAAAATTCTAATTATAATATTAACATACAAAATTTTCATATAAAGTCAGAGGAATATAATCTAAATAAATATAATAAAATCTATCTTTAATGAATAAAGATAATATAAATATAGTCATTAATTAAAAGAAGCTAAAAAAGAAATTCTATTCAATGTATGTTTATGATTTTAAAATTATGTGAAATTAATATTTTAATTTATAAAAATATTATACTTTTTTTCTAACCCACCCTAATTGGGGTCTTTGACGTAATAAAATCTATCTTTAATGAATAAAGATATTAAAAATATAGTCATTAATTAAAAGAAGCTAAAAAAGAAATTCTATTCAATGTATGTTTATGATTTTAAAATTAATGTGAATTTAATATTTTAATTTATAAAAATATTATACTTTTTTTTCTAACCCACACTAATTAGGGTCTTTGACGCCAATAGGCGTCTCAAGTCTCGAGGTATCTCCACGACCTAGGCCCTTTGGGGCCGCTATGAAAAAAATCCCCGAGTCAGGAGCGAGACAGCTAGTTTTTTCACATGGGGTCCAACCAATCATGTTACCAAATTTCACAATGTTGGGTTGGTTAAAAATATTGTATTTCCTATACATTATAAAGCAAATTTTATTTATGGGTCTATCATGCCCGCATAATAAGTAATTTTAGCGTAGAAATCATCAAATTATACATGCATAGACAATAATCAATGATAGATATTATTAAAAATATAAATAAATAAAATACAATCAAAAGTTTAGTCTTTAATGATTATTATAACTTAAAAATTGATACACTTAAGGAAAAAAATATAATATTATAATTTGGTAATTAATTGAATCTCTCTCTTTATTAAGTTCTCAGTATCATCTCTTATTAAAATCATTATTTACTAATATATTAAATCATTAATTGCGGATTTTTTATCATTTTGTAATAAATTAAATAATTTTAAATTCTTATATTAAAATGCACTAATAGTTTTATTTAAATGTAACCGTTACTAGGAGCCATATCTATCATAAAAGATTATAAAAACATAAGAATATAATATTTTAAGAAATTTAATGATTAAAGTTATTTCAATATTCTCAATTTTTAATCTAAAATTATGAATTCTTATTTTTTTTAAAGTATTAATTAGTACCATAATTATCAATCTTAAAATATATCGTGGTATACAACATACTTTTTTTTTCGTTTCTATACAATTACACAAGTGAATAAGCAAATTTGGACAGTGGAATTGAACGGAAACGTGATAAGTAGAAACGTTTTTCCCACAAATTATATATTATTATTTCTACAAAAATTATTTATATCTTTATCTTTTATAAATTTTTTCCCTAATTGTAAAACAATAAATAATTTAAAATATTGCCAGACTGTGGACAGTAATGTGAATATCTTTAATCACCCACCCCTTAGATTATAGCGTACATTTCAGTACAAATTCTCTCACTACAATAATTAATAGATTCCTTCTTTGTTTAAAACCAATTTTTAACACTTGTACAAGATGAGTAAAAACAAAAACACACTGTCCTACCAACACATTTTTACATTAGCAGTTTTCTCCCATATATCCTCTATATAAACATGAACAACATCAGGTTATAGAGCACAAATTGTAGTGAAGAGAGTTATTTTCATGATAGAAAAAAAAATCTTATAGAGTGAAAGGCATGATGACTAACATTCAAGAGGAAGAGCTAAGATCTAGTTAAGATCCTTAGAGAAAATACTATTGTAAGTAAAGCAAAGTCTTTTTTCTTTTATTTTTATTGATGTGATAAGCACAAGAGTTGTTGTAGCTAAATCACATCTATCTTGTTACATGACACAACAATCAGTCCATAAGTTTACCACAAATACCTCTATGCTTATATCATTAATTTACTCAAAATTAATTTCATATATACACATCAGTTTGTCGGATGGTTTTGTGACATCATACTCAAAATGATCTGTCAATATTTTTTCATGATAAATTGATTTGTGAATATTTTAGAGTAAGCAACATAATTTACACTTATATTAATTGATTTTGTATTAATTGTGCAATATGTTGGTATTGTTAACAAGGACCACATAGAAAAGGGAGAAACCTGACGATTACTTTGGTGGCAAACAAAACAGTTTCCTTCAATTTTCCTGAAAATTTTGATATGTCGCGTTTCAAAGACATAAACATGGTATTTTCTAAGCTTAAGGATTGGAAGATAGAAAGCAGACAACGTGAAACAAAAATGTGTGATAAGGTAAATAAATATAAGGCCATAAAAAAATAAAGAATTTCTTTTATATATATATATATTTATTTTTTTGACGTAAATTTCTTATATATATGTGGTAATAAGTTTGGGCAAAAGCATGATTAATTATTGTTATGGTTTGTATTTAATTTACCATATGCATTTGATATGACATTTTTAATATATTATATGACAACTTGATGCTTGTCAATGATAAGAACAAATATTCTGTTGGTTTGACTTTCTTTTTCTTGCAGTGTTACATTCAAGCTAGCTCACGCAAAAAAAATCGATCAATCACAGAAGTTGTAAATCACAAACTTCCTGAAGATGACTCTAAATTACTAATTAGAAAAAGAAAAACAAGGTAATGCATCGATGTTATATTTTAGATATTGGTATATATATCGAGAACTTTTTTATAATAATATATATCGAGAATTTTACAAAACATAATATTGACTAATTAAATATTTTTCACTATATATAATTTCTAGGTTGGTCATGAAGGGAGATCGAAAAAACTGAGAAAACATCATTCTCTTTCCAATGATTCACAGATCACTGAGGACAAGGAAAATGATGTTAAAGTGAGAAATGTTCGCATAGTTCCTAAAAACATATTAAGAGGACCAACTAAACTCGGAAGGAGCAAAAGAAGCAACAGGTGATGCATCAACACTTCATTTAAGTTGCTTGTAATGAGAACTTTACTAAACATTATGTTGATTAAATATTTTGTCACTGCATATCATTTCTAGGGTGAAGAAGGGAAAAAACCTAAAGGGCATTCCTTCTCCTAGCAATTATTCTAAGAGCACCAAGCTGGAATTTTTTTTTGAAGGAAATCAATCTTCAATTCTTCTGAAGGAAATCAAGCTTCGCAGAAGTGCAGGTTGATTTAGTAGGTGATGTTGCCGCTATTGATAATGTGATATCCAGCGAGGATAAAGAAATCAATCATCAACGAAGTATTCAAGCTCTAAATTTTAAAGTGCCTCGATGGACTCTCTATTTTGTGTTAGACATTAGGCTATTAATTGAAGCACTAAAAATTAGAATGTGAGTTAGTCATATCTACAAAGATGGAGAAGCTTCATGTAAATCCATAAACAACAACAGAAAATTGTGAATTATTTCCAGAATAATGTTCTTATCATTTTCTTCCTATATGAAAAACTCAAAAGATAGGATTGCTTTCAGTAAAATAAAATAAAATAATATTGCTCAATTTTTTTACCATTGAAGAAAGAAAGCGCATCAATATCTAATAAAGTTAATGATTTTTCCCAATAGAACAGGTCTATTAATATCTAATAAAAAAGAGAAGTCAACTTTTCAATTTAATATGTTATAGATGAAAACTGTTTGAATTTCTAATATACCCAACGATTTGGTCAATAGAACTGGAAATTGCAACGACAATAAAACATAGAAATCAATATTCCAATTTAGTATGTTAAGAGTGAAGCTAGGTGCGGCCAAAACTTATTGAAGGAATGTCCTTTAGGTTTTTCCCCTTAAATTCCAGCTGGTCAATTAAGATGACATAGGAAGTTTGCCCTTGGTACCATGTGTGCCATAGGTATAGTGGATATCTTAGGAAGTTTCTCCGGTCTTCAATCGCACACTTCTTCACGAACTTTCAAACTGAGATGACTCAGTTAACAATGTGGAGAACCTCCAGGATTTTACGGAGAAGTGGTTGATGATGCATTCATTCTGACGGAAATGAATAAGTAAGGACAGATCTAGAAGTGTGAGTTCATATGTTTTACAGAAGTGGAGGACATGAAACTCTTGAAAGAAGACTGGGAAATATCTACCTTTGGAGGTATATGCTTCGGGTGAGTATTTCATGGTTCCAGAAGAATAACCAGAACAAGTATCTACAAGAGAAAGAAGGAGACCAGCTGGAGAAGCCCGTATTGAGGGGTGGTGAGATAGCGGCAGGTAAGTCCTGTGCAAATTCTCTACATGTTCCTTGTCATCACCATTACACTAAATGGCATCTTAACGTTAACCTGGCCGGAATGGCCCCAAACCGGGGAAGGAAAGGTGGGGAGTATGTGGATGGGCTTTTGGAAGTGGTGGTTCCAGAGAAGAAAATGGAACTTGGCTATGTTTCTAGTGGGGAAGCTGCATGATTTTAAGGTTGCACTGGATATCATTCTATCAATGTGGTTCCTATCGAAGGTGACTTGGTGTTGTTATGTCCTTCTCAAAAGAGAGAAGCAACACAATTTGCTACCTTTTTTAATTGATCCCCATCTATACTTCTCAAGGAGCATTTTGTTTGGCTGAGGTGCCTAGGGTACCCATTCATGTTTAGGGAGAATGTTTTTTTGGGACCTGGCTCTCAGGTTTGGGAAGTATATCTCCTGAGATGAGGTTACCTCTAAGATGTCTCAGGTGGATGTTGGTAGGGAGCAAGTGGTTGTTTCATCTGTAAACACCATCGTTGTAACAATGAGCATTAGGGTGAGGTTTTTCCAATTAGAGTCTTTGAAGAGAAGTTTGGGGTTGTGGACTTTTGTTTGTACAAGAAAAACATATGACATTCCTGGTTGCATGGCAATTGTTGTAAGGAAATTATAATGCGTATGAATTAAGTTAATATATTTACATACTAGAGACGGTGAGAATATATATATAAATTTCACTGCACGTGAATCAAGTTACTCAAAGAATAATTTTAAAGATTTACTCTGAATCCTCACCCTTTGTTCTCTTTTAATCTAACGGTCCATATTAATTTTTAATTAGGACTCACTTTTTTTCTCCTTCTTCTTCCAATAATCTTATAAAAACATTGTTCGTGTGCATCACTCGTTCTCTAGCTTTGCAAGGAGACTATTATGTACAGTTCAAAAAGATCTCGAACAACTCTATTTTTTTATACACGACTCCCAAAAATTTAAAATAGAAGCACTGAGCATTTGTAATCAAATCGAGTGTTTACCAAGAAATTCAAAGCGGGTGAGATATGTTTGCTTTCACATCTCGAAAGTTTGCCATTAATGGGGAACAGAACTTGGTGTTGAGCATTGAAAATGAAAGCCAACAATACAAGGTTTGCTCACTAAATCAGATGTAGGGCTTCTGATTCATTTTTTCCTTTCTGATTTCATTAAATCGCAATAGAGGTTGTTTCAGCCAATTTTTAGTAGTATTTTAATTTGCTATTTCTCTGTGGTTGTGTCGTGTAGCAACAAGGGCAAGAAGATGACTTGTTTTGGTTTTTTTTTTCCAATTCATTTGAAAATTTGGCATGTTCTTCTCAGCCTCGGCATGATTTTCTGTGCTGAATTTTTTTCTGGGCAGCCAATTGTCGAATTTTAAGTTTTAACAAGCAAGGAATTAGATCTGAATAGAACGACAAGAACGAGGGCACAACTTTTGTAATTAAAAACTAACATAGACTGCTGGATTAAAAGAGAATAAAGGGTGGGGATTTGGAATAACTCTTTATAGTTCCCTACTTGAATTTTCGGCATTTCTTACGGACTTTTCTACGGATTTTGCTAGAAAATTCGTAGGAAACACATTTACTGCGGATTTTCCTGCAGATTTTAGTTCCTAGTAATACTTTCTGTAATTTTTTCTTGCGAATTCTAGTAGTGATTACACTTGGAGTAACTTTATCCCTTCACACACACACACACACACGTATGGATCAAATTACACCGGTATAATACTTAGGTAGTGTTACACTAATCAATAGCTTTGTTCCAGATATTCATATTACAAAACTGACCATTAGACTGAAAGATACTACCACATAGATCATATCTAGAAAAATTAACATTAATCTAAAATGATTTGATATGTCATTGAGATGTATCAAGATTAACCTGACATATCAAACGATTTTCGATTAATATAATTTTTACATATATGATCTACATAGTAGCATCTTTCAATCCAACGACCAGTTTCATAATATAGATATCTGGATCAAAGCTATTGAGTACCGGTGTAACTTAATCCCTCCTCATATATATATATATATGTGTGTGTGTGTGTGTGTTTTGGGGAGGGACCAAGTTACTCCCAGAGTAACTCTTGTCTAAGGTACTCTGGTTAATATTTCTCTATAAACATCAAATTTTATCAATACAACCGTTGAATATCGTCATATTATGTTAATATGCATACCAAATTTTAGGTAAATTGGACTTTCGTAGCTATGTATTCACATGGTCAACATTTTACTTGTAAATTAAAATGTATATTATTCATTGAATTCAATAGATCTGATGAAGTATCAAATATTTTTAAATTTTTATGATGTTTAATGGAGCTGATCAACTCAATAAACACTTTTAATTTGACGGTTCGATCGATGAAATTTGATGTCTATCGAGAGATATTAACCGGAGTAACTAAGACAATAGTTACTCCTAGAGTAACATGATCCCTAAATATGTTTTTAGTCCCTAAAAATATTTACTCATTTTTTGTCCCTCTAGGGACTAAAACAATAGTCCCTATAAAAGCAAAATAAGGACTAAAAATGAATAAAATTTATTTATGGACTAAACTTGAAAATTCATAATTTTATAGGGAATAAAAACATATTTATCCCATATATATAGAGGAAGATCAAATTGCACCCGAAGAGTTACACCAACAGTTACACCTATTCAATAACATCCTATCGGATAAATATTTTTCAAAATCAACTGTTGGATTGAAAGTTACTATCATATAGGTCATATCTGTCAATTTTAACATTAATCTTTAATCATTTGCTATGTCATCAAGATGCGTCAAGATTAACATTAACGATGCAAGAGTTACACCAACCTTGCGTCATGATTCAATCACTTTCTTCTTCTTAGATGTCCTAGTTGGGGTTGGTGTTACAAACCTATGGAAAATTTTCGTAAGGTATGGGAAGGTGGGTAGGTGGGTGAGGTCGTTCTTCCTCTTGAGGTTGTTGAAAAATTATCTCTGGAAAAGAAGATCGATAATAAATGGATGGGCACCTACAAACTTAGAGCTAATCATTCTACAGTTGAGAGGCGAGTTGAAGGGATGACATCTTTCATTCCGAAAGTGTATGCTTTAAAGAGTGTCGATGTTATTTATTTAGTTTTTGATTGGAATATATATATTAGTAGGTACAAGGGGTACCCCAACCCAATAAGCCAGACAAAAAGAGCCTAAAGGTCCAACTAGAAGTACCCAAAGGCTCGCCAAGGTAAAAGAACAAAAATAGAACTCTAGGAGGCTAAGCCCTCATAATACAAGCTATGGGATTGGCAAACCACTCGTAATACAAACACGAAGTAGATTTTACCCTGGCCAAAAACCACCTCCAGGACAAGGATCTAATACGATCGATCGTCTGTCCCACATTAGGCACCCCCTGGTAAAAATACAATCATTCCGGAGCCCACAAATAAGCCACATCATCGTATGTTAGATCAAAGCCAAACCACCCCTACATCGAGAACTACCCCCGAGGTATGTGAATTGAGAAAACGAGGAGAAGAGGTCTAGCGGCTGCACATAGTCACAACCCAACCAGTTAGCAATGGTGTACTAAACCGTATAGGAGAAGCCGCACCTGCCGAAGAGATGTAACCCCGACTCTCGGTGTAATCCACATAACACACAAGTAGTTGCAGCCATATCAGAAATAATACCTCTGCTAAACAAATTTGTCTGAGTCGGGACTCTATCTAAAAGTAACTGCCAAGAAAAGGCAATTTACCTTTGAGGGAGCCAAACTCTTCCATAATTTGCCAAGCATACTAACCTCCACAAATCCAATGTGGTGCTCATCCCGGGTCGAACGCCCCTTCACATCAATCAAGCTTCGAACAACGTCGAGGACAACATGGTTACTCTTGTCCTTCATCCCTTCTCACTTAGACAGTCAAGAAATGAATTAGTCACTAAGTAATGTCCTAAAATCTCATATCATCATCTATTCTAACATAGACAATCATACAAGAGTACACAGAGATTACATGATAGACACATACCACGGCCTGAAGAACAAGCTGAGCTCTGATACCACTAAATGTGACACCCTCTACCCCATCATATCATTATAACAACGTAATAGAATAAAGTAAAACGCGGAGTAAAATGTTTTTTTTTCTTTTCTTTTGGTCCAATCATAATTTCATTCAACGTGGAATAGAGTCGTCACGTTCACTTGCGGAAAACAAACTTAGTAAAGGAGGAGAAACAGCAAAAGGAAGTAAAACCAAGGTTCCCGATGTCACAATAATTCAGACCTTTTCCCCTAATTATTACATCGGAAAAATACAATGATTTAACCAAATAAAAACAAGTCTTTTATCTATCCCAACGAGCTATCGTGATCACTCGCCGGCATTCACATCCTCAACACCTGTAGTCTCATCATCTACATATACCCGGTGGGATATGCATAGCCACAAAAGGGGTTAGTCATCATAACCTCAAATAGTGCATACAGTGTAGGAAATTAATGAACAATGCGTAATATACAACAATTCTAATGGAAACACCTAACCACCCGTACTACAATACCAACCACATCATGAAGATGTTACCACAGCAATTAAATATCACATGCCACAACAACAACCACAGCATTAAAGTACACCACCAAAAACTAAACAACCAGACATGTTATCATGCAAAATGATGTATTTCTAGGACCATAACTATATGCATGTGGATCTATTTATAACGAGGCCGGGATACCTTGCCCATTTCGGAATGCCATGTCCGTAATGCCCCAATAACAACAGGACCAGGATACCACGCCCGTCACGGGATACCTTGCCCGATTCGCCCCATTAACCGTAGGACCGGGAAACCTCACCCGTCACAGGATACCTTGCCCGATTCGCCCTTTTAACCGTAGGACTGTGAAACCTCGCCCATCACGGGATACCTTGCCCGATACGCCCTACTAGTAACAACAACAATGCCGACTCCAGGATGCATGAACATGACCAAATGCGGTGTCTAACAATAACGACCTCTATCGCGATATCTTCGATAGAGTAGCAACAACAACAACAACAACAACAACAAGACACAAGTTCATAAGTCAGCCAGTGCCTTTAACCAATAACAGAAACATTCAATACTCTTAGCCACTTCGATTAAGCATATAATATCCAAGTGAAGTTTTAAATTAGAAAGATTAGTTCTCCCAAAATTTATTACATCAATAAATCCTTAGGCATCATAAATGAACTTTAGATATCCTACCTAGGCTTTACAATACCAACCTAAGCACGGAAACCTGAGGAAACACGACGAAACGACAAGCACGCAGGCTGTCACTGGCCCTATCATCTAAGTCGTAAACAGAGGATTCCTACCCGTTCGGGGACCTAACGCCTCACTATTACGTCCCTCAGAACTTGGTTGAACATGGTCTAGAGTTCTTTGATCCATACTTAGTCATTACACATTCATAGAGTCTAAAAATTTACCCTTTAGCTATTTAAATTCCTTACCCTATCATTTGGCAGCAAACAATTTCTGCACAACTTAACTTATCACTATCATTGACTCTCAATTCTCTTGTTAACACATCAAAACCTCTCTCAAGGCATGGTTTACTCGTATGTCAATTATTCTAAATAATTAATCCTAACTCGATTCACCTTTGGTTCCATTTTAACCTCTCCAGCATTCTGTTTTTAAATCATCATCACTGCTAATTCCTTGCAACAACACTAGTGGTTTAGGCAATTCAATACTTTTAAATACTGACCATATCAGTACCAAAGCACACAACACTAATAATATAGAATATCATCAAGTCTTGTAGGAGTCCATACCATAGCAAATTAAAATCAACAACAACCGAAGACTTTTACCTCGCTGAACAACAAAAGGATAATCAAGAGTAACAATCATATAAACAATCAAGACTCAATCACCACACCAAATTCATCAATCCAACAAAATTATCACATCACTTTACAGTAAATATCACCAGTCAAGAATAATAATTGAAGGGTTCAAGTATCTTCCTATCACAGTGGCGATAGTGCTCGTTTTTCATCACCGCGCGAGGCGTAGGGGTCTTGGGACACCCCTATTGCTCACCCATGTAACATACACTCACTAGAAGAGAACAACTACCCCTTACTTTAAGAGAATTTCGTACTCCTAGAATGGGATGAGGTAACACCAAGCTTTTCCTTTCCTAGTGAAGCTTTCTTCACCAAAAACACAAGAGCAAGGGTTTAGGAATGGAAAAATCATAGTTTAGAATCCTAACGTTGATCTTAAAACAAAGCTATCATTAGAAGGCTTACCACTTTCTATTCTTCTCAATGAGGCTGTAAGAATCACAGTAACAATGCTCCCTAGTCGAGTTCCCTAGTGTAGTTTTGAGTTCAGAGCCTTTGACAGCACAAAATTGGAAAAAGGGAAAAAAAAAACTTTCTCTATTTTGATTGATCTTATGAGCAACTCCTAATCATGTTTAGGGTTTTAGAACCGAGGCTTAGTGGCTAGGTTAAGCCTAGGGGTCGTGGCTTGCTTCTTCAGGTCGAGAATGGGTCACACGAGGTCACAGAGCTGACCCAAAATGAGTTAAAACGCGAAAAAATGCACAGCCACTTATCAGTTGTGGGAGCCTTGCGCCAGCATCCCCTGGGCGCCCTGCGCCTCCTGGGACTGTGTCTTCGGCCCGTTTTGTGTCCTGACTCGCCTATACGTGCACCGTGCCAACCTTATTGGACTTCTAACTAATCAACAACATATTTAAACACATCCACATACATAAAATGCATAATCAAGCACACAAAGAATTATAAGATCCTAGCACAAAAGTGAGGGTGTTACAGGGATAATCTTGGCTATTCCTCGTATAGGGAATGTCGTCCATTTGTGCACGTGGACGGTACCTCACTCCGGCGATCAGAGGTGGTAGCGTATCAGGATGTATTCCCGGGACAACCAACTTATGTCTCATTTCTTGTGCCCTGAGACTGGTGAGTGGTCTAGGGAGCAGGGCGTTAATGGCTCGCAATATTCAGCGATCTGTGGTCTGGGTTAGTAGGGCCTGTGATCAGCCCGAAAGCTCGTGGTTTCTGCCAGTCTGTGGTATCAGAGTATGATGTGGTCTGTGACCGTGTGGTTAGGCTTGTCAGTATGTCGTATTAGTGTGGTCTGGTCTGTGACTGTGTGCACAAAAGTCTGAGCGTGGTAACAGTCAAGTTGATAGTTGTGATGTCCATGATGACGATGGTTATGTCTGTGCTGATATGGTTGTACAGTGCATAGTGACAATATCTCTGCTATGTTGTTTCCCTATTAGTTAGTGATTGATGAGTGTCTTACCCCATTATTTTCTGTGTTTTCCGTATTATATTATGATGAATAACAGATGCACAAGAAGATCATGTACTTAGAGCCTGGGATGCAGGACCTAGCGGAGGTGACCGCTGAGGGAAGACGCCTAGGAACAATATTGCATCACGGCCAGTGTGTCCTTTTGTGTACTCTGATAATAAATAAAAATGTGTTATTGCTTTAAGCATGTGTTAGGATTTAAGTGACGCTCTGTCTCGGCGGGATGTTACAATAATCCCCGAGTCGGGAGCGAGACGTCTAGTTTTTTCACATGGGGTTCAACCAATCATGTTACCAAATCTCACAATGTTGGGTTGGTTAAAAATATTGTATTTCCTATACATTATAAAGCAAATTTAATTTATGGGTCAGTTACGCCTGCAAAGTAAGTAATTTTAACGTAGAAATCATCAAATTATGCATGCATAGACAATAATCAATGATAGATATTATTAAAAATATAAATAAATAAAATACAATCAAAAGTTTAGTCTTTAATGATTATTATAACTTATAAATTGATACACTGAAGAAAAAAAATATAATATTATAATTTGGTAATTAATTGAATCTCCCTCTTTATTAAGTTCTCAATATCATCTCTTATTAAAATCATTATTTACTAATATATTAAATCATTAATTGCAGATTTTGTATCATTTTGTAATAAATTAAATAATTTTAAATACTAATATTGAAATGCACTAATAGTTATATTTAAATGTAACCGTTACTATGAGCCATATCTGTCATAAAAAATTATAAAAACATAAGAATATAATATTTTAAGAAATTTAATGACTAAAGTTATTTCAATGTTCTCAATCTCAATGTTCTCAATGTTCTCAATATAATATTATGAATTCTAAAATATCGTGGTATACAACATACTTTTTTTTTCCGTTTCTATACAATTACACAAGTGAATAAGCAAATTTGGACAGTGGAATTGAAGGGAAATGTCATAAGTGGAAATGTTTTTACCACAAATTATATATTATTATTTCAACAAAAATTATTTATATCTTTATCTTTTATGAAATTTTTCCCTAATTGTAACTGTGGAAAGTAATGTGAATATCTTTAATCACCCACCCCTTAGATTATAGCGTACATGTTCAGTACAAATTCTCTCACTACAATAACTAATAGATTTCTTCTTTGTTTAAAACCAATTTTTTAACACTTGTACTAGATGAGTAAAAAAAAAACCTGTACTAGCAACACATTTTTACATTAGCAGTTTTCTCCCATATATCCTCTATATAAACATGAACAACATCAGGCTATAGAGCACAAATTGTAGTGAAGAGAGTTATTTTCATGATAGGGAAAAAAAATCTTATAGAGCGAAAGGCATGATGACTAACATTCAAGAGGAAGAGCCAAGATCTGGTTAAGATCCTTAGAGAAAATACTATTGTAAGTAAAGCAAAGTCTTTTTCTTTCATTTTTATTGATGTGATAAGCACAAGAGTTGTTATAGCTAAATCACATCTATTTTGTTACATGACACAACAATCAGTCCATAAGTTTACCACAAATACCTCCATGCTTATATCATTAATTTACTCAAAATGAATTTCATATACACATCAGTTTTGTTGGATGGTTTTGTGGTGTCATACTCAAAATGATCTGTCAATATTTTTTCATGATAAATTGATTTGTGAATATTTTAGAGTAAGAAACATAATTTTCATTTATATTAATTGATTTTGTATTAATTGTGCAATATGTTGGTATTAACAGGGACCACATAGAAAAAGGAGAAACCTGACGATTACTTCGGTGGCAAACAAAACAGTTTCCTTCAATTTTCCTGAAAATTTTTATATGTCGCGTTTCAAAGACATAAACATGGTATTTTCTAAGCTTAAGGGTTGGAAGATAGGAAGCAGACAACGTGAACAAAAAATGTGTGATATGGTAAATAAATATAAGGCCATAAAAAAATAAAGAATTTCTTATATATATCTTTTTTTTTTACGTAAATTTCTTATATATATCTGGTAATAAGTTTGGGCAAAAGCATGATTAGTTATTGTGATGGTTTGTATTTAGTTTACCATATGCATTTGATATGACATTTTTAATATATTATATGACAACTTGATGCTTGTCAATGATAAGAACAAATATTTTGTTGGTTTGACTTTCTTTTTCTTGCAGTGTTACATTCAAGCTAGCTCACGCAAAAAAAATCGATCAACCACAGAAGTTGTAAATCACAAACTTCCTGAAGATGACTCTAAATTACTAATTAGAAAAAGAAAAAACAAGGTAATGCATCGATGTTATATTTTAGATATTGGTATATATATCGAGAACTTTTTTATAATAATATATATCGAGAATTTTTCAAAACATAATATTGACTAATTAAATATTTTATCACTATATATAATTTCTAGGTTGGTCAAGAAGGGAGATCGAAAAAACTGAGAAAACATCATTCTCTTTCCAATGATTCACAGATCACTGAGGACAAGGAAAATAATGTTAAAGTGAGAAATGTTCGCATAGTTCCTAAAAGCATATTAAGAGGACCAACTAAACTAGGAAGGAGCAAAAGAAGCAACAGGTGATGCATCAACACTTCATTTAAGTTGCTTGTAATGAGAACTTTACTAAACATTATGTTGATTAAATATTTTGTCACTGCATATCATTTCTAGGGTGAAGAAGGGAAAAAACCTAAAGGACATTCCTTCTCCTAGCAATTATTCTAAGAGCACCAAGCTGGAATTTTTTTTGGAGGAAATCAATCTTCAATTCTTCTGAAGGAAATCAAGCTTTGCAGAAGTGCAGGTTGATTTAGTAGGTGATGTTGTCGCTATTGATAATGTGACATCCAGCGAGTATAAATAAATCAATCTTGAACGAAGTATTCAACCTCTAAATTTTAAAGTGCCTCGATGGACTATCTATTTTGTGTTAGACATTAGGCTATTAATTGAAGCACTAAAAATTAGAATGTGAGTTAGTCATATCTACAGCATGGAGAAGCTTCATGTAAATCCATAAACAACAACAGAAAATTGTGAATTATTTCTAGAATAATGTTCTTATCATTTTCTTCCTATATGAAACACTCAAAAGATAGGATTGCTTTCGTAAAAATAAAATAAAATAATATTGCTCAATTTTTTTACCATTGAAGAAAGAAAACTGCATCAATATATGATAAAGTCAACAGTTTTTTTTTCAAAAGAACGGGTCTATGAATATCTAATAAAAAAGAGAAGCCAACTTTCAATTTAATATGTTATGTTATAGATGAAAACTGTTTGAATTTCTGATATACCCAACAGTTTGGTCAATAGAACTGGAAATTGCAACGACAATAAAACATAGAAATCAATATTCAAATTTAATATGTTAAGAGTGAAGCTAGGTGCAGCCAAAAATTAGAGAAGGAATGTCCTTTAGGTTTTTCCCCTAAAATTCTAGCTGGTCAATTAAGATGACATAGGAAGTTTGCCCTTGGTATCATGTGTGCCATAGGTATAGTGGATATCTTAGGAAGTTTCTCCAGTCTTCCATCTCACACTTCTTCACAAACTTTCAAACTGAGATGACTCAGTTAACAATGTGGAGAACTTCCAAGATTTTACGGAGAAGTGGTTGATGATGCATTCATTCTGACGGAAATGAATAAGTAAAGACAGATCTAGAAGTGTGAGTTCGTATGTTTTACAGAAGTGGAGGACATGAAACTCTTGAAAGAAGGCTGGGAAATATCTACCTTTGGAGGTATATGCTTCGGGTGAGTATTTCATGGTTCCAGAAGAATAACCAGAACAAGTATCTACGAGAGAAAGAAGGAGACCAGCTGGAGAAGCCCGTATTGAGGGGTGGTGAGATAGCGGCAGGTAAGTCCTGTGCAAATTCTCGACGTGCTCCTTGTCATCACCATTACACTAAATGGCATCTTAACGTTAACCTGGTCGTAATGGCCCCAAACTGGGGAAGGAAAAGTGGGGAGTATGTGGATGGGCTTTTGGAAGTGGTGGTTCTAGAGAAGAAAATGGAGCTTGGTTATGTTTCTAGTGGGGAAGCTACACGATTTTAAGGTTGCACTGAATATCATTCTATCAATGTGGTTCCTATGGAAGGTGACTTGGTGTTGTTATGTCATTCTCAAAAGGGAGAAGCAACACAATTTGCTACCTTTTTGAATTGATCGCCATTTATACTTCTCAAGGAGCATTTCGTTTGGCTGAGGTGCTTAGGGTACCCATTCATGTTTAGGGAGAAGGTTTTTTTGGGACCTGGCTCTCAGGTTTGGGAAGTATATCTCCTGAGATGAGGTTACCTCTAAGATGTCTCAGGTGGATGTTGGTAGGAAGCAAGTGGTTGTTTCATCTGTTACCACCATCATTCTAACAATGAGCATTAGGGTGAGGTTTTTCCAATTAGAGTCTTTGAAGAGAAGTTTGGGGTTGTGGACTTTTGTTTATATAAGAAAAATGTATGACATTCCTGATTGCATGGCAATTGTTGTAAGGAAATTATAATGCGTATGAATTAAGTTAATATATTTACATACTCGAGATGGTGAGAATATATATATAAATTTCACTGCGCGTGAATCAAGTTACTCAAAGAATAATTTTAAAGATTTACTCTGAATCCTCACCCTTTGTTCTCTTTTAATCTAACGGTCTATATTAATTTTTAATTAGGGCTCACCTTTTTTTCTCCTTCTTCTTCCCATAATCTTATAAAAACATTGTTCGTGTGCGTTGCTCGTTCTCTCGCTTTGCAAGGAGACTATTATGTACAGTTCAAAAAGATCTCGAATAACTCTATTTTTTTATACACGACTCCCAAAAATTTAAAATAGAAGCACTGAGCATTTTTAATCAAATCGAGTGTAAACCAAGAAATTCAAAGCGGGTGAGATATGTTTGCTTTCACATCTTGAAAGTTTACCATTAATTGGGAACATAACTTGGTGTTGAGCATTGAAAATGAAAGCCAACAATACAAGGTTTGCTCACTAAATCAGATGTTGGGCTTCTGATTCATTTTTTCCTTTCTGATTTCATTAAATAGCAATAGAGGTTGTTTCAGCCAATTTTTAGCAGTATTTTAATTTGCTATTTCTCCATGGCTGTGTCGTGTAGCAACAAGGGCAAGAAGATGACTTGTTTTGGTTTTTTTTCCCAATTCATTTGAGAATTTGCCATGTTCTTCTCAGCCTCGACATGATTTTCTGTGCTGAATTTTTTTCTAGGTAGCCAATTGTCGAATTTTAAGTTTTAACAAGCAAGGAATCAGATCTGAATAGAACGGCAAGAACGAGGGCACAACTTTTGTATTTAAAAACTAATATAGACTGTTGGATTAGAAGAGAATAAAGGGTGGGGATTTGGAATAACTCTTTATAGTTCCCTACTAGAATTTTTGGCATTTCTTACGGATTTTGCTAAAAAATTCGCAGGAAACACATTTGTTGCGGATTTTCCTGCAGATTTTAGTACTTTCTGTAATTTTTTCCTGCAAACTCTAGTAGTGATTACTCTTGGAGTAACTTTATCCCTTCACACACACACACACACACATATGGATCAAATTACATCGGTATAATACTTAGGTAGTGTTACACTAATCAATAGCTTTGTTCCAGATATTCATATTACAAAACTGATAGATCATATCTGTAAAAATTAACATTAATCTAAAATGATTTGATATGTCATTGAGATGCATCAAGAATAACCTGACATATCAAACGATTTTAGATTAATATAATTTTTACAGATATGATCTACGTGGTAGTATCTTTCAATCCAACGGCCAGTTTCATAATATAGATATCTGGAACAAAGCTATTGAGTACCGGTGTAATTTAATCCCTCCTCATATATATATATATGTGTGTGTGTGTGTGTGTGTGTGAGTGTGTGCGCGTTTTGGGGAGGGACTAAGTTACTCCCGGAGTAACTGTTGTCTAAGGTACTCCGGTTAATATTTCTCTATAAACATCAAATTTTATCAATACAACCATTGAATATCATCATATTATGTTAATATGCATACCAAATTTTAGCTAAATTAGACTTTCGTAGCTATGTATTCACATAGTCAACATTTTACTTGTAAATTAAAATGTATATTATTCATTGAATTCAATAGATCTGATAAAGTATCAAATATTTTTAAATTTTTATGGAGTGTAATGGAACTAATCAACTCAATAAACACTTTTAATTTGGCGGTTCGATCGATGAAATTTGATGTCTATCGAGAGATATTAACCGGAGTAACTTAGACAATAGTTACTCCTAGAGTAACATGATCCCTAAATATGTTTTTAGTCCCTAGAAATATTTACTCATTTGTAGTCCCTCTAGGGACTAAAACGATAGTCCCTATAAAAGCAAAATAAGGACTAAAAATGAATAAAATTTATTTATGGTCTAAACTTGAAAATTCGTAATTTTATCGGGAATAAAAACTTATTTATCCCATATATATATGTGTGTGTGTGTGTGTGTGTGTGTGTGTGAGGAAGATCAAATTACACTCGAAGAGTTACACCAACAGTTACACCTATTCAATAACATCCTATCTGATAAATATTTTTCAAAATTAACCGTTGGATTGAAAGTTACTATCATATAGGTCATATCTGTCAATTTTAACATTAATCTTTAATCATTTGCTATGTCATTAAGATGCGTCAAGATTAACGTCAACGATGCAAGAGTTACACCAACCTTGCGTCATGATTCAATCACTTTCTTCTTCTCAGATGTCCTAGTTGGGGTTGGTGTTACAAACCTATGGAAAATTTTCGTAAGGTATGGGAAGGTGGGTAGGTGGGTGAGGTCGTTATTCCTCTTGAGGTTATTGAAAAATTATCTCTGGAAAAGAAGATCGATAATAAATGGATGGGCACCTACAAACTTAGAGCTAATCATTCTAGAGTTGAGAGGCGGGTTGAAGGAATGCCATCTTTCATTCCGAAAGTGTATGCTTTAAAGAGTGTCGATGTTATTTATTTATTTTTTGATTGGAATATATATATATATATATATATATATATATTAGGAGGTACAAGGGGTACCCCAACCCAATACAGCCAGACAAACAGAGCCTGAAGGTCCATCTAGAAGAACCCAAAGGCACGCCAAGGTAAAAGAACAAAAATAGAACTCCAAGAGGCTAAGCCCTCATAATACAAGCTATGGGATTGGCAAACCACTCGTAATACAAACACGAAGTAGATTTTACCCTAGCCAAAAACCACCTCCAGGACAAGGATCTAATATGATCGATCGTCTGTCCCACATTAGGCACTCCCCCCGTAAAAATACAATCGTTTCGGAGCCCACAAATAAGCCACATCATTGTATGTCAGATCAAAGCCAAACCAGCCCTACATCGAGAACTACCCCCAAGGTGTGTGAATTGAGAAAACGAGGAGAAGAGGTCTAGCAGCTGCACATAGTCACAACCCAACCAGTTAGCAATGGTGTACCAAACCGTAGAGGAGAAGCCACACCTGCCGAAGAGATGTAACCCCGACTCTCAGTGTGATCAACACAACACACAAGTAGTTGCAGCCATATCAGAAGTAATACCTCTGCTAAACAAATTTGTCTGAGTCGGGACTCTATCTAAAAGTAACTGCCAAGAAAAGGCAATTTACCTTTGATGGAGCCAAACTCTTCCATAATTTGCCAAGCATACTAACCTCCAAATCTGAGAGTCGAGCCATATAGGAAGATGACTCTGACAAACGCCCATAGGCCGAGGACACATAGAACATACTGCTAGGGTGTCGAGTCCATACCCATCGATCTAACTCCGCTGACTGGGACGGGGGCACCAAGACTGCCAAACCCAAAAAAGCGTCACCTTACCTTCCAACCCTATCCAGTTAGAGTTTTAGATTTTGAGAGAAGGCAGCTTAGATCGAGGACCATTCCGATGGTAAAAGTCCTTTGGGACGCAGATTCACCCGAGGAAGCTACTTGGGAGCTTGAGGAGGAGATGCGCTCTCGTTATCCGTATTTGTTTTGATGAGGTAAGATTTAAGCAATTTCGAGGACGAAATTTTTTTCAAGTTGGGGTGTAATGTAACACCCAAGTGTATGCCTATGTTCATAAATATGAGACTAATTATTCTTGGGAAATTTTAATTGATAAAATTACTCAATGTTTAATTAGGGACCTTAGAATAAATTAAGGAATTAAGAAAGAGACTTACAAGCCCAATTTTAGCAAAACCTTCAAGTCTAATCCACCATACACCATATCCCTCATGCACCTACCCTAGCACCCTCACTTCTCTCATTTTAATCACACACACACACGCTGGAACAGAGAAGGAAATCAGAAAAAATAAATAAGAGAAAGTCAAGGTAGGATAGGAGGAAAAGATGAGGGGATTAGTAAGGGTAGAAAAGTCTATTCCTAACACACCACAAACACAACTAGAGGGGGGCTTTTCATTCGACCCCATCAGCTGTAGCAAGCCTTAAGAGAAACAGAATGGAGACCAAGGGAGAGAGGGAGGCGCTTAGGAGAGAAGAAGAGAGAACCAGAATTTCTCTCATTGCATGTTGCTAGAGATTTCACCATTCTCCTCCATTTTCAATTTCCTTTCCATTGATACTAGTTTCAACAAGCAAAACAAGCCATAAACCTCTGTATTAGTTGCTGTCCAGAATCATCCAAGGGTTGGGAGTAGTTTTGGTCTGAGTCTTGTGTGCTTTGGGTCGATTGGAAGAAAGCAAGAATCGGAGTATTCGGTTTTCGAGTTACACGGCAACTAGGTGAGTTCTAGGGTTTTGCTTGTGTTATTTCTGAATAAATTGTATGAATGTTTATGAGCTGGTTGTATTGGAATTCTCTGGTTGTATTGTGGAATTTTGATGATGTATTGTGCAAATTTTGTGTGGAAGTTTTGATATTGGAACCATTCTGGATGCCTGTTCTGTTTTGGGTAGGCTGGGGATACTTGTTAGTCCAAAAATTTTATAGTTTAGTATTCCTGAAAATAGATTAAATGATGGTCATTTTGGCTTTGGTTTGGTCTCATTTGGAGTAGTATAGCTCAAGTTATAGACCCCACAAGTGAGGGTGAAATTGTGCAGGCTGTCTGCAGGTAGGTTCAGTTCTTATGAAACTGGGACCATTCTGCTTATCTAAAAATTTTGGGGCTTACCTTGTTCGAAAATAGACTTAATTACGGTCATTTTGGCACTGTTTTGGTTTAATTCGGAGTAGTATACCTCCAGTTATGAGTGTCCCAAGTTAGGTCAAATTTCTGAAGCCAAACTGTGCATAGGTTCAGTATTTCGGTTATTATATTGTCAAATGAACTTATTTTTTTATGAATCCAATTCCTTTGAAAAGTAGACAAATTTTGCTACCATTTGGGCTCAAGTTTCGTGTTATTTGAGTTTGTCTTGGTCATTCTAGAAGGCTCCCAACTTAGGACACAGTTGCTGTCCCATTCTGTAAACTTACTGTTTTATTTAGAAAAACTGCACTTTTTGGTACATCCTTCCAAAATTCTAAATACACGGTTAGAAAATAGACCTCATTAGCTTTCTGTAGGTGGGTCGTTTGTTAGATTCCGATATCGTTTGATAGGGTAAATAAATTGTCGAAGTTTATGTATCTGTGCTGAAAGTTTCTGTATAATGTTTATGCATGATTTTGGTTAACCGTGTGAGATGACTATGTATCCTATACATAAGGGAAAAATAAACTGATTAAAGAATGGAGGGTGTATTCGGGGTCGGTGTCATGAACTGCTCCCGGGGTCTTCATGGTTCAGTTACTCGTTATTTACGAGTGTCGGATTCCCTCACGATTATGCCGGTAGCTTTTATATTATGTAAGTCTATCACGTTAGGAGGGATGCACCCTAGGCTAAGTTTAAAATTTAACAACTGAGAATATTATGGTAAGGGGTCGCGAGAACTCACTGAGATTAAGTAATCTCATTCCTCATTGTTGTTGATTTTTCAGATTCACAGGTGAAGGATTCAGGTAAATCAAGTAAGGGCAAGAGTCCTGCTAGCTGAAGTTATCAGATCATGATCAGTTCATGTTCCAGTGTTTTGTATCCTGGGGACTATATTTGGTCATATTTAGTGTCATGTATCGGTCTTGAACCGCTTTATGTTTTGGGGTTTGTGCACTTATGGATATTGGTATCTTCTCGACTAAGTGATGTGTAATATCAAAAAAAAAAAAAAAACTTCATGTTATTTTGTATGATTGAGACATCACTGGTTGTGAAACTTTATGTAATTCTCTTATGAGATTATCCATTCCGTCTTGTGCACCTCTGATTTTACTAAAAGTAATGATTCTAGTTTGTATGGTCGACTGCGAACTAGGGATGTTACAGATATCCTAGGAAGTTTCTCCGGTCTTCAATCTCACACTTCTTCACAAACTTTCAAACTGAGATGACTCAGTTAACAATGTGGAAAACTTCCAAGATTTTACGGAGAAGTGGTTGATGATGCATTCATTCTGACGGAAATGAATAAGTAAAGACAGATCTAGAAGTGTGAGTTCGTATGTTTTACAGAAGTGCAGGACATGAAACTCTTGAAAGAAGGCTGGGAAATATCTACCTTTGGAGGTATATGCTTCGGGTGAGTATTTCATGGTTCCAGAAGAATAACCAGGACAAGTATCTACGAGAGAAAGAAGGAGACCAGCTGGAGAAGCCCGTATTGAGGGGTGGTGAGATAGCGGCAGGTAAGTCCTGTGCAAATTCTCTACGTGCTCCTTGTCATCACCATTACACTAAATGGCATCTTAACGTTAACCTGGTCGTAATGGCCCCAAACCGGGGAAGGAAAGGTGGGGAGTATGTGGATGGGCTTTTGGAAGTGGTGGTTCCAGAGAAGAAAATGGAGCTTGGCTATGTTTCTAGTGGGGAAGCTACACGATTTTAAGGTTGCACCGAATATCATTCTATCAATGTGGTTCCTATGGAAGGTGACTTGGTGTTGTTATGTCATTCTCAAAAGGGAGAAGCAACACAAATTGCTACATTTTTTAATTGATCGCCATCTATACTTCTCAAGGAGCATTTCGTTTGGCTAAGGTGCCTAGGGTACCCATTCATGTTTAGGGAGAAGGTTTTTTTGGGACCTGGCTCTCAGGTGGATGTTGGTAGGAAGCAAGTGGTTGTTTCATCTGTTACCACCATCGCTCTAACAATGAGCATTAGGGTGAGGTTTTTCCAATTAGAGTCTTTGAAGAGAAGTTTGGGGTTGTGGACTTTTGTTTATATAAGAAAAACATATGACATTCCTGGTTGCATGGCAATTGTTGTAAGGAAATTATAATGCGTATGAATTAAGTTAATATATTTACATACTCGAGATGGTGAGAATATATATATAAATTTCACTGCGCGTGAATCAAGTTACCCAAAGAATAATTTTAAAGATTTACTCTGAATCCTAACCCTTTGTTCTCTTTTAATCTAACGGTCTATATTAATTTTTAATTAGGGCTCACCTTTTTTTCTCCTGCTTCTTCCCATAATCTTATAAAAACATTGTTCGTGTGTGTCGCTCGTTCTCTCGCTTTGCAAGGAGACTATTATGTATAGTTCAAAAAGATCTCGAACAACTCTATTTTTTTTATACACGACTCCCAAAAATTTAAAATAGAAGCACTGAGCATTTTTAATCAAATCGAGTGTAAACCAAGAAATTCAAAGAGGGTGAGATATGTTTGCTTTCACATCTCGAAAGTTTGCCATTAATGGGGAACATAGCTTGGTGTTGAGCATTGAAAATGAAAGCCAACAATACAAGGTTTGCTCACTAAATCAGATGTTGGGCTTCTGATTCATTTTTTCCTTTCTGATTTCATTAAATCGCAATAAAGGTTGTTTCAGCCAATTTTTAGTAGTATTTTAATTTGCTATTTCTCCTTGGTTGTGTCGTGTAGCAACAAGGGCAAGAAGATGACTTGTTTTGGTTGAGAATTTGGCATGTTCTTCTCAGTCTCGGCATGATTTTCTGTGCTGAATTTTTTTCTAGGTAGCCAATTGTCGAATTTTAAGTTTTAACAAGCAAGGAATTAGATCTGAATAGAACGGCAAGAACGAGGGCACAACTTTTGTAATTAAAAACTAATATAGACTGTTGGATTAAAAGAGAATAAAGGGTGGGAATTTGGAATAACTCTTTATAGTTCCCAACTAGAATTTTTGGCATTTCTTACGGACTTTTCTACGGATTTTGCTAAAAAATTCGCAGGAAACACATTTGCTGCGGATTTTCCTGCAGATTTTAGTTCCTAGTAATACTTTCTGTAATTTTTTCCTGCAAATTCTAGTAGTGAATACTATTGGAGTAACTTTATCCCTTCACATACACACACACACACACACATATATGGATCAAATTACACCGGTATAATACTAGGTAGTGTTACACTAATCAATAGCTTTGTTCCAGATATTCATATTACAAAACTGACCATTAGATTGAAAGATACTACCACATAGATCATATCTGTAAAAATTAACATTAATCTAAAATGATTTGATATGTCATTGAGATGCATCAAGATTAACCTGACATATCAAACGATTTTAGATTAATATAATTTTTACAGATATGATCTACGTGGTAGTATCTTTCAATGCAACGGCCAGTTTCATAATATAGATATCTGGAACAAAACTATTGAGTACCGGTGTAATTTAATCCCTCCTCATATATATATATATATGTGTGTGTGTGTGTGTGTGTGTGTGTGTGTGTGTGTGTGTGTGTGTGTGTGTGTGAGTGTGTGTGCGTTTTGGGGAGGGACCAAGTTACTCCCGGAGTAACTCTTGTCTAAGGTACTCCGGTTAATATTTCTCTATAAACATCAAATTTTATCAATACAACCGTTGAATATCGTCATATTATGTTAATATGCATACCAAATTTTAGCTAAATTAGACTTTCGTAGCTATATATTCACATAGTCAACATTTTACTTGTAAATTAAAATGTATATTATTCATTGAATTCAATAGATCTGATAAAGTATCAAATATTTTTAAATTTTTATGAAGTTTAATGGAGCTAATCAACTCAATAAACACTTTTAATTTGACGGTTCGATCGATGAAATTTGATGTCTATCGAGAGATATTAACCGGAGTAACTCAGACAATAGTTACTCCTAGAGTAACATGATCCCTAAATATGTTTTTAGTCCCTAGAAATATTTACTCATTAGTAGTCACTCTAGGGACTAAAACGATAGTCCCTATAAAAGCAAAATAAGGACTAAAAATGAATAAAATTTATTTATGGACTAAACTTGAAAATTCGTAATTTTATAGGGAATAAAAACATATTTATCCCATATATATATGTGAGGAAGATCAAATTACACCCGAAGAGTTACACCAACAGTTACACCTATTCAATAACATCCTATCGGATAAATATTTTTCAAAATCAATCGTTGGATTGAAAGTTACTATCATATAGGTCATATCTGTCAATTTTAACATTAATCTTTAATCATTTGTTATGTCATTAAGATGCGTCAAGATTAACGTCAACGATGCAAGAGTTACACCAATCTTGTGTCATGATTCAATCACTTTCTTCTTCTCAGATGTCCTAGTTGGGGTTGGTGTTACAAACCTATGGAAAATTTTCGTAAGGTATGGGAAGGTGGGTAGGTGGGTGAGGTCGTTATTCCTCTTGAGGTTGTTGAAAAATTATCTCTGGAAAAGGAGATCGATAATAAATGGATGGGCACCTACAAACTTAGAGCTAATCATTCTAGAGTTGAGAGGCGGGTTGAAGGAATGCCATCTTTCATTTTGAAAGTGTATGCTTTAAAGAGTGTCAATATTATTTATTTATTTTTTGATTGGAATATATATATATATATATATATTTGTTCATAACTTTTTATGAACAAAAGCAATATGATGCTCGAATCCTATGTTCTGGGTTCATGATGTTACTGTTCTGGACTGTTCAGTTATATGCAGATGTTCTTTAACTTTAAACATGATTAAAAAGAAAATGCTAAAGGTAATAAGCAATCTTTCAGTATCTGTTTATAGTATGTTGTTTACTCAGAACTTGCCATTGTTCAAAACTTTATTTATTCACAAGTTTATTTGAAAACTGATAAGGATCAAGTTTTTGGAAAAAATAGTTTTTACTAAAAGAACTAAAGTAATAAGATCTCATGAGAGATGGAAACCAGGTTTAGTAAAGGCAAGGAGAATGGGAAAAGGCGATGAGTAAGTCCCGACGGATAGGGCAGTGGAAGGCCGACAAGTACCAAACTCTGAAGTTGAACGACTGGTAGAGATCTGGAAATGGTTTTTTAGAACTTTAGTTTTGTTGAAAAATATTTTGGAAAAATCCTAGATCTGTTTTCAATACTCTTTGAAAAGGCAAGTACTAGTATCTTCATAACTCTTTGATTGATCTGAAAGTATTCTATTTGACCTTAGTTTTCAAAAGTCATCAACAGCATATACTTTACAGTTACAGCTTTAATTTCATTTACTCTGGAATGATCTCTGAGCTATATTGTGGTTTATACTCTTTAAACAATGGTAACAAAAGTCATAGATTAGTAGGTTCAATATTTCAGTATACTGTTAAAGTTGTTTTTTAGAAACAATATTCTTTGGTAATTATCCTCCCATAGAATCTGAAGCAAGTATACCCGGTTAAACATGATTAAGTATGTTAGAATGTAACTGTTGTTTTCATTCATTCTTAATACCAGTATCCCTATCAAGCTAGATGATGGCGAAGATACCAATGGGCGAGGAAGGCTTGTTAAGACTGTTTGTTTTTGTGATCTTAGTTGTTGCTTGCGTTGTCTGCATTCTACTCTTTCCTATTATCTTGTGTACTCTCTTTTTGGTTCTTTATTTCTTCAATCATGTCTGTTTATTCAGATAACCAATCAATCATGTCTTATGACAACCAATCAACATATTCCAATATGTCTATTGGAGATCAATCGGTTTATTCCAAACAATCTTATCAATCCTTAGACTCCCATTGGTCTAAACAATCTTTTCAATCGTCAGATTATTCTGATAATCAATCTCAGTTTTCTGAAAATCAATCTATTATTTCTTCTAATTTTGAGGAACATTTTGCCAATCAACAACCTTTCAGGTTCCCTGATAATGGCCTTGAGATGGCCAGGTCTGTCTTCAAGAAGAACTTGCAGCTTCTTAGAAAGTCTAAGAAAACGCAAGAGGACAGTTTTCAGAAACTTGTCCGTTCTGCCATTCATTCTAACCGTAAGGAGTTAGCCAAAAAAGACTCTAAGACTAAAAAGGATTTAGTCGACAAAAGCAGATCTCATCGATCTGATAAGAGTCACAGTCAATCCGAGACTAAAGATCCTTTAGTCGTCAAAAATATCTTCGGGTCACATAGATCTGAGATATTCAACCCTTCTGAAGCTAAAGTTTTAGCTGACAGAATCAAACTTCGTCTCAAGAAGATGAAGGAAGCCAAAGCTTCTAAGACTAAAAAGAAACTTTTAGTCAAGGAAGATGAGTCTGGATCTATACCTAGATCTAGATCCAAATCTGTTCACATGAGTGAAGAGATTCAATCTGCCAATCCTCAACCAGAGTTAAGTAGTGAAACCACTAGGATTAATTCTGACAGTCTTATTCAGGCTAGCCAGTCAGAGTCCTTTAGTTTACCTACTATTACTTTGCAATCTGAAGAACATGTAGAAGAATCCCTAGAACTAGTTTTAGTTCCCTAGGAACCTTCTATAATAGAAACTCCTGTAGAAACCCTTATAGGTTCTCAAGAGTCATATTTAGTTTCTTCAACCAATCTTCAATTAGGCAGAAACCCTAAGGATGTTTCCATAGAACTCCCTAGTGCCAGCCAGTTAGCATTACCTCCCTCTCCAAACCAGGATGATAGGTTATGTATCAAATGTCGTGATCCTATCCCTCTAAGAATAGAATCCGATTTCCAAAACATCAGTATGCTAGATCAACCTTGGATAGGTCATCTTTGGTCTGAAGCTAGTCAAATACCACTTATCAACCTTAGGCTTGATCCTCTAGATCCTCTGTCGGTGGAAATAGAAGCCAACCTTAAGTTTGATAACAATCAATTAGGTTTAACCTGTGCTAGGAAGCCCAAAAACAAACCTAAGTCAAAGAACAATTACTACCCTCCTAGGCCCAAACCTCAGTATAGGAAGAAAGGTATTTCTGACCTTGAGGCCCAGTCCAGTAAGGAGAATAGTAATCAATCTAAACCCAGTAGTATCTGTTTAGAATGTGGTAAGTCCAACCATAAGACTAGATACTGTTGGTTAGCCAAGAAAAACCTTAAACAGTCTGTGATTAAGACCAATAATCTTATTCTTGAAAATCTTTGGGAAAAAGAATGTTTTTCTGAAAACCCTAATTTTCAACACAGTCAAAAGGTTTTTAGCCAATTTAGCCAAAATGAAGGTTCGGATGAATATTTCAATCAAATCAATTTTTTAGAACAAGAGTCTGAGAATACCAATCTAATTGATATTCAAAATCTTCGTTCTGAAGTCAAAACTTTAAAATCTGAATTACAGGTTTTAAAGCAATCATCCAATCTGCAGAATGATCATAGTTCTTCTGAAAATATTAACAATGTTAATAAAATTCAAAAGTTCTATATCAATATCAAGATAATCATAAGTGATTTTATTCTTGAAACACCGGCTCTTTTTGATATTGGTGCTGATTCAAATTGTATTTTGGAAGGGTTAATTCCTACCAAATACTTTGAGAAAACCTCAGAACAGCTCAGTACAGCCAGTGGCTCCAAGCTTAAGATTAATTATAAATTATCTTCTGCTTCAATCGTCAATCAAACCCTTAGGATTGATACGTCTTTCTTATTGGTTAAAGATTTAAAAAGCAAAGTTATCCTTGGTACTCCGTTTATCAGGATGCTTTTCCCTTTTCAAACTACTGATGATGGTATCATTACTCAACATCTGGGTAAGCCAATTATTTTCAAATTTTTGAGAAAACCCATCACCAGAATTATCAATCCAATCTCTTTCAAAAAGAATCAAATAGATTTTCTTAAAGAAGAAATTTCTTTTAAGTCTATTGATTATCAATTACAACAATCTGATGTTCAGGGAAAGATTAATAATCTTTTGAACCAGATTCAAAATTCAATCTGTTCCGATTTACCTAATGCTTTTTGGGAAAGGAAGCAACACGTTGTTGACCTTCCATATGAAAAGGATTTTTCTGAAAAGAATATCCCCACAAAAGCTAGGCCGATTCAAATGAATCAGGAACTACTTCAATTTTGCCAATCTGAGATCACTGATTTACTGAGTAAAGGTCTTATTCGTAAATCCAAAAGCCCTTGGTCTTGTTCTGCCTTCTATGTCAATAAGCAAGCTGAGATAGAAAGAGGAACACCTAGGTTAGTGATCAACTATAAACCGCTTAATCAAGCCCTTAGCTGGATTAGGTACCCAATCCCAAACAAGAAAGATCTCCTTAATAGGTTATTTAAGGCTAGGATCTTCTCTAAGTTTGATATGAAGTCTGGATTTTGGCAAATCCAGGTCAATCCCAAGGATAGGTATAAGACTGCTTTTACCGTTCCTTTTGGCCAATATGAATGGAATGTTATGCCATTCGGCCTCAAGAATGCTCCTTCAGAATTCCAGAGAATTATGAATGAGATTTTCAATCCCTACTCTAAGTTCATTATTGTCTATATAGATGATGTCTTAGTGTATTCTCAATCCATAGATCAGCATTTCAAGCATCTTGACATTTTCATCGATATTGTTAAGAAAAATGGTCTTGCTGTTTCTAAAGCCAAAGTCAATCTTTTTCAGACTAAGATCAGATTTATTGGTCACAATATTCATTTAGGGACCATTGTTCCTATCAATCGTGCAATCAGTTTTGCTGACAATTTTCCTAACCAGTTAATTGACAAAACTCAATTACAAAGATTTCTTGGATGTCTTAATTACGTCTCTGATTTCTTTCCTCAATTATCCAATCTGATCAAACCACTCCATGATCGTCTCAAAAAGGATCCTCCTCCTTGGACTGATGTTCATACCAATGTGGTCAAACAGGTCAAAAGTCAAGTTAAAGACCTTCCATGTCTTTACCTTCCCAATCCTCAATTTTTTAAAATTGTTGAAACAGATGCCTCAGACATTGGGTATGGTGGCATTCTCAAACAGAAAACTTCTTCTGGTAATGAGCAAGTGATTGCCTTTACTTCTAAGCATTGGAATTCTGCCCAACAGAATTACTCCACTGTCAAAAAAGAAGTTTTATCAATTGTTTTATCAATTTCAAAATTTCAATCTGATTTGTTAAATCAAAAATTTTTGGTGCGTGTAGATTGTAAGTCTGCAAAAGAGATTTTACAAAAAGATGTTAAAAATCTTGCATCAAAACAAATGTTTGCCCGTTGGCAAGCAATCTTATCAATCTTTGATTTTGACATTGAATATCTAAAAGGCAGCCAAAATAGTCTCCCTGATTACCTTACCCGGGAATATTTGCAGGGAATTGACTCCAGCCCGACGTGTTCAATGGTCACAAGATCTTCTTCCTCTCGGGGAAGGGGAAAAGACAAAGGTAAGTTAATTCTTACCTCAACAGGTACAACAGGGCATTTGGCCCAAGACCAATCTGAGTCATCGACTCAAAATCAACCTGGGTCATCAACCCAGAACCAACCTGGATCTGTGATCCAACACCAATCAGGGTCTTCGACCCAAGCCCAATTAATCGGGTCATTCACCCGAACCCAACCTTCTAAAGGTACAGCTAATCAAAAGAAAGAAGACTATTTCTTTCCAATCCAAACCCTTCAGGCCTTTCAACAGCAAGGACTGACCAAAATACCTATGTCTACTTGGGCCAAAACTGTCCAAGATAGTCCAAACATAGATCTGGATCTTGCTATCCAAAGCCAAAGTATGGAGATTGTCTAGGTTAACCCAAAACCAGTTACCAAATCTCCCAAAAGCCAATACATTGCTAAACCAAATTACTGGCCCACAGTAGGTTTAGAGCCTGAATGGTTAGAAAAGGATATTAACAAAATCCCTTCTAAAATCTTTCCCTCGGGATTCAATTTTGTTCCTATGGTTTTAAACAAAACCCAATCATTCTATGAACTTATTCTCATAGATACTGAATCTGTAAAAATTAAACATTTTAAGGATTCACAAAATAATTCAATCATAACCCATTCAACTTTGCAATTTTGAATGTGTTGAATCCTTCAGCTTGGGGGCAGAATCCTTCCAAGTGCAAGAAATTCTCAGGAAGCTTTGACCCAATAGGTTATTCTTACTGGGATTATATAAAGGCTTGGGATCTGACAATCTTAGGCCTACAAAATAAATTTTTCAAACATTCCTGGCTCATTTATTTTAAAAATGGAGCAAGGTATCATTTTCCAAACTGGTTCCTTCATTGGTGGCAGTTCTTTGGACCAATCCCAGAAATCCTTCCTCCAGAGGTTGATGAAGGTTTCCAATTATTCAAAGCCAAATATGATCAATCAAAGGACAATATACCAATAGATTTAAATTTCTTTGTAAATTTCTCCTTATCTTGGGTATTTACTTGGCAATTTAAAATTCTTAAATCTGTTGTCCCAAATGCTCTTCCATGGCTCCTGTAACACCTGAGGACGAGATCGACCTCGTACTAGGACGTCGTACCAAGACCTCGTGTCGAGATCCCGTGCCAAGATCGCGTGCCAAGGTCATATGTCGAGCTGATGAGGTCGCGTACCGAGCTGAGGAGGTCGCATGTCGAACTAAGGAGACCGCGTGCACTAGCTGCTGAGCTGAGGAGATCGCGTGCACTAGCTGCTGAGCTGAGGAGATCGCGTGCATTAGCTGCTGAGATCGCGCACCGAGCTGATGAGGTCGCATGTCGAACTGAGGAGGCCGCGTGCACGAACTCGTGTTAGAGCCTTGTGCGCTTGCACGAGCACCCTGGTCGACATCGTGTCGAGATGACAACACTCGTATTTTTACGAACGTTATTCAAAGATTATGATTATTTTGTTTGTTATATTTATATTGTCGGCCTGCAGTTCTCGACGCTGTGCTTCTTTTTAGATCTGTACCTATAGAGTAGAGGGTAATCATGAGAAAGGAGAGATTAGATGGGTAGAATGATTGATGGGATTGGCATCTCATAACAGTAGTTACGATAATGCCCCTTCTCTCACCAGCTGTATATCACGATCAGTTTCCTCAAACACTCACTTTCTCTTTTCTTCTTTCTTCTTCCTTCTTCTCTGAGTTCCTCTTCCTCTCCAAACCTCCATCGAAGAACCTTGGATTTTACTGAGTCTTTGCACAAACCTTCTTCATCAATTTTGTTCCTCATCATCTTCTCGACATATCTCACCTTCTCGACCATCATTTGAGGTATGAAAAACAGATTTTCTCTTCCTTCATGCTACTGTTAGCGCCACTTCTTCTCTCCATTTTAGCTAGTTTTTATGCTCCAAATCATGTCATATTGATAGGTTTTCTTCTTCATGATATTACCTACCTTTCTAACCAATTATTTGAGCTTGTAAAACAAATTTCTTCCTCTGTTTTCTGCAATAGGCAGTGCCCAAAAAACCCTCCCTATTTGGTTTGTTTCGATTTCTTGTTTTAGTTGTTGTTTGTTGCTTCTGGTTGTTGTTGTTGTCGATTTATCTGTTGTAGTATCAGATAACCTTTTCCATGAACTTTTGATCGAAAACCCTAACTTTGTGTTAGAGGAAAAATGGCTTTGTCTGGTAAGGTATGAAAGAAGTTTTCAATAAAATTTTAGAGAAAAGGAGTTATTTTGTAATGTTTACTTGGGTTGTGGTTAAGATTGGGATAATGAGAGCTAAGTGTTATTAGAACCCATAGATAGAACTAAGCTGTGCTCGTATTAGGCGATGTGAGTTCAGAGATCGTCTTTGCAAGGAGATCGGGGTGTCTGAGGACACGGAACCGAAGTTGATCGAGAAGCTATGCGTGTCGAGGTCGGTGAGAAGTGTACGATGTCGAGGTCGTTGTCGAACTCGTTTGAAGGCAGTAGTGTCGAACTCGTTTGAAGACGCAGTATGTCGAGGTCGTTGTCGGCGGCATTAGCTTGGAGTTGATAAGGGCACTTCTAGACATTCTAGGATTTTGATTGTTATATTCCTATGTATGGGCTGCTTGATTTGTGTCAAGGTTGAAATGTTGTGATATGATTGGGTGTTTGGATGTATTTAATATGTGATTGAATATATGTTGTGAATTGTGAATTGCTGTTTGAATTGCGTTTCTTCATGCAGAATGTTTTTATTGCTTAAATGTCGAATTGCGTTTTCTTCATGTTAAGCATGCTCTCTTTATTTGATATGTGATCAAGTACTTTTATGTGCCACTCCTTGACTGCGGCGAGCTAATCATCGAGTGAGAGAGCTAGGCGAGTCGTATGACGTTTTGAGCCGTGACCCGGATAACTAAGGGTGCTAGGTCCCCTTTTTGTTTACGGGAGATTGACTAGACGTCGCATTATCAGTTTGGGGTTGGACCTGCTGATTAATGCATGGTATCGGTTTGGGGTTGGACCTGCCGCTTACCTATTGCGTCAGTTTGGGGATGGACCAGCTGACGATATTCCGGAATAAAAGTCGAGTCTAGAGTGAGATGGTCGAGTCACATTTGGTGAATGATATACAGTGATGTCTGCTTATTTCTTTGTGCCTTGTTTATCTTGAATTGTTGAGAAGTTGACCCTTTCCCGTGGTGCCTTCAATCCATGACGGTTACCCAGGCGATGTCGAGGGTGCAGGGAACTCGACAGCAGATGATGGCGAGGAGGAGCTCGACGAGGATCAGGGCGACGAGCTATACTTGTTGTGAGGTGCTTTGTCTATGTTTTTGTTTAGAGTGGTTGTGACCCGGTTGGGCGGTTATATTTTGTTATTACAGGTAGGTGGCGGTTTACTTTGGAGCAACCCTACGTGGGTGTCTGCCGGAAGTACCCCCAGGGTATGATTGCTCTCTTGAAGTCGTCATACCTTAGGTGTATTTCTTGTACATTTACTACTCTGTATTTTGCATACATTATTATTTCGAGTGGTATATATGTATGTTATGCATGTATGTTCTATTAGAATTTAATCCTTGTGTCTTAGTTGCATCATGTTTCAAAGTCAGTAATTACTCGATGTGCACGAGTTGGTTTTATAAAAAAAAAATATATAGACCGTACTTTTTAAAAGGCACAAGAGTATCGTTTTAAAACACATCGCATACAGGGTAACTTGAGCTCGGTGTGTTGAGCTCGGGAACTCGAGGTCGGGATATTGAGCTCGGTAGCGGTCGATAGCAGTCGTTACATTGTTGGTATCGAGCGCTTGATTCGGTTCGACCGAGCCGCATAGGAATTTTGACCGGTCACCGTGTCGGGATATGTGTGTCGGGTACATGGTTGTACTATGTTGATTCTTTGTTTGATTAAGTGAAGCACTTATTGCTTGAAAAATTGTTTGAACTGTTTCTTGATTGAAGCGGTGTGTTTTAACACATCCTTGTTGTGGGATTACAGCGGGGTTTTGAACTTTGTGGAATCTAATGCCACCTCGTAGGGATCTGACAGAATGTAGAACGTCGACATGGAACGAGCAATTCAAGCTATGGCCGAGATGGCGGCAGCCATGGCGCAACAATCAGCTGCGGCAACTCAACAGGCTAACGCGATGACGCAACAGACGGCGTTAACTCAAGAAACTTACAAAGAACAACAGCGAGCAGAGCGAAATGCTGAAGCTAGAGGATTGGCAGACTTTAGGAAGCATGATCCACCGAAGTTCTATGGTGAGCCAAATCCAGATAAAGCTGATCTTTGGATGCAAGAGATCGAGAAGATCTTCGAGGCACTTCATTGCCCAAACAACGTGAAGGTAGACTATGCCACCTACTTACTGCTAGGAGACGCAGAGTATTGGTGGAAAGGAGTGAAGCAAACATTTATAGCGGAACGTCGCGAGATAACCTGGGAGCTTTTCCGTGAAAGGTTCTTGGACAAGTACTTCCCAGATACTGCACGAGCCGAGAAGGAGCAAGAGTTTCTTCAATTACAGCAAGGCGGTATGACAGTGTCCGAGTATGCAGCCAAGTTTGAGTCGCTGCCGAGGTATTTCAGTCCATTTCGTGATCGAGCTGACCAAAGATGGTTAAGTGAGAGATTCCAACGAGGATTAAGATTTGACATTCAGAAGTCAGTGGTATCATTGAGGATTCGAAACCTCCAAGAGTCGATAGATCAGTGTCGAGGTAGAAGGAGTAAGAAGCCACAAGAAGAAAAGCTGTTGTAGGCGGACCGGTGAGACCCGAGTGCGGGCGGATTTGCACAGAAAGGAAAGCAACTTAAGAAGCCTTACGACCGACCTCAGGGGAACAACAACAATAGAGGACAGTATCGTCCGATGACCCAGGGAGCGAGGAGTGGAGGTCAGACCGGTGTCGAGGTGACTTGTTTCCGTTGTGGAAAGACGGGACATTATGCGAATAACTGTACTCAGAAGGAAGAGGTATGTTTCAACTGTAAGAAGCCAGGGCATTTTGCCAAGGATTGTCCTACACCTAAAGCTGAACCGGCAATGCTTGCGGCAAAGGCCAAAGGGAAGCGTCAGGTGGCTAAAGGCAGAGTCTTCTGCATGAGTGGCGAGGAAGCAGAGCAAGCTGATGATCTTATTCAAGGTGAATGTGAGATTGAGGGTAAATCCTTATCCGTTCTCTTTGATTCGGGTGCAACCCATTCCTTTATTTCCTCTGATTGTGTGAACCATCTGAACTTGGTATGGATCGCTTTACCGTTCAAATTGGTAGTTACCACCCCAGCTGCTAAAACCTTAGTCACAAACACTGCATGTCTTAATTGTGTAGTGGTTATTCAGAGTAGAAAGTTTGTGGTCAATTTGGTTTGTTTGCCTCTTAAGGGCTTAGATGTCATCCTCGGGATGGATTGGTTGTCACACCACCATGTCCTCTTGGTGTGCCCGTAAAGCGTAATTTTTCCGGACCTTGGAGTCTCCAATTATCTTTCTGCTGAACGTAACGGAGTTTCTTTGAAAGAAGGAACTAGGGAATACATGTATCTGGCTAGTTCGGAAGTTTTCCAGCAGATCGAAGTGAAGAATGTTCCAGTGGTGTGTGACTTTGTGGACGTTTTTCCCGAAGACGTGCCAGGGTTACCACCAGTACGAGAGGTCGAGTTCTCCATCGAGTTGATTCCAGGAACAGGACCGATTTCCAAAGCGCCATACAGGATGTCTCCTGCCGAGATGAAAGAACTGAAGTCCCAGATCGAACAATTGGAGTCAAAGCAATTCATACGACCGAGCGTGTCACCGTGGGGAGCTCCAGTGTTGTTGGTTAAGAAGAAGGATGGACGATCAAGGCTGTGCGTGGACTACCGCGAGCTCAACAAGGTTACTGTGAAGAACCGTTATCCGTTACCTCGTATTGACGACTTGATGGATCAACTTCGTGGAGCGGCGATCTTTTCCAAGATAGACTTGAAGTCGGGCTACCATCAGATTCGCGTGAAGGAGGAAGATGTCCCCAAGACAGCTTTCAGGACTAGGTATGGTCACTACGAGTACTTGGTGATGCCGTTTGGAGTGACAAATGCGCCAGCTGTGTTTATGGATTACATGAATAGGATTTTCCATTCGTTCTTGGATCAGTTTGTTGTAGTGTTCATCGACGACATATTGATCTACTCGAGGAACCGAGAAGAGCACGAAGAACACTTATGTCGAGTACTGCAGATATTACGAGAGAAGCAACTCTATGCCAACCTGTCGAAGTGTGAATTTTGGCTCGAAGAGGTGAATTTTCTTGGTCATGTGATTTCCAAAGAAGGAATAGCTGTGGATCCAACTAAGATTGAGGCGGTGTTAGCATGGGAACAGCCGAAGACGGTTACCGAGATCAGGAGTTTTGTTGGCTTAGCAGGCTATTATCGAAGATTCATTGAAGGTTTCTCGAAGATTGTCGCGCCTCTTACACGACTTACGAGGAAGGATCAACCTTTTGCCTGGACCGAGGAGTGTGAATCCAGTTTTCAAAGACTGAAGGAGCTCTTGACGACAGCGCCTGTGCTGATTTTACCTCAACCCGAAGAGCCTTACGAGGTGTATTGTGATGCGTCACACCAGGGATTGGGATGCGTGCTGATGCAACATCGGAAGGTGGTAGCGTATGCTTCAAGACAACTTAAGAATCACGAGAGGAACTACCCTACTCACGACTTGGAGCTGGCAGCAGTAGTTTTTGCGTTGAAGATATGGAGACACTATCTTTATGGGAGCACTCTTACTGTTTTCAGCGATCACAAGAGCTTGAAGTACCTGTTAGATCAGAAGGAGCTCAACATGCGTCAGCGAAGATGGACGGAATTTCTCAAGGACTACGACTTTACGTTGGAATACCATCCCGGTAAGGCTAACGTAGTAGCAGATGCATTGAGCAGAAAGAGCGTTTTAACCTCAGCAATGATGATCAAGGAGTTGGAGATGCTCGAAGTTAGAGACTTGAAGTTGAGTGTGGAAGTTTCACCGGGGAAGCTGAGATTTGGTATGCTTACCATTTCTAACAGATTGTTGGACGAGATCCGAGACCAGCAGGTTCATGACGAGCTCCTGCAAGAGAAGGTTCAGTTGATAGCGCAAGGGAAGGCGACAGAATTCCAAGTCGGAACGGACGACATCTTAAGATGCAATGGCCGAGTGTGTGTACCTAACGTAGCCGAGCTGAGAAAGTTAATACTCGACGAAGCGCATAAGAGCAACTTTAGTATTCATCCAGGAGTTACGAAGATGTATCAAGACTTGAAGAAGCATTTTTGGTGGTCCGAAATGAAAAGCAAGTGGCTGAGTACGTAGCTTCGTGTTTAACATGTCAGAAAGCAAAGGTGGAGCACCAACGACCTGCGGGAATGCTACAATCGCTTGACGTACCAGTATGGAAATGGGATAGTATTTCCATGGATTTCGTTGTAGGTTTGCCGAAGACGCAGAAGAAGAATGATTCGATTTGGGTGATCGTCGACCGATTGACCAAATCTGCTCATTTCTTACCAGTGAGGTCGACATACAACGTGGAAAAGCTGACCGAGATCTACATCGCGGAGATAGTGCGACTTCATGGTATACCCTCTTCGATCGTGTCGGACCGAGATCCGGTTCACGTCTCATTTTGGAGGGAATTGCAAGAAGCGATGGGAACCGAGCTCGAGCTTAGCTCGGCATATCATCCCGGTGGACGGTCGGTGACCGAGAGAACGATCCAATCGCTTGAAGATTTGTTGCAAGCGTGTACCTTAGATCAGCGAGGAAGTTGGGACGACGTCTTACCATTGGTGGAGTTCACCTACAATAATAGTTTCCATGCGAGTATTGGAATGGCACCTTTTGAAGCACTGTATGGACGGAAGTGTCAGACGCCTCTTTGTTGGTACCAGGATGGCGGCGTTACGTTGTAGGACCAGGATATGATCCAGCGGACTCATCGAGAAGATCCGTTTGATCGTAGATAGGATGCGAACGTCTCAAAGTCGGCGTAAGAGTTATGCAGACCAACGACGTCGACCACTCGAGTTCGAAGAAGGAGAACATGTATTTCTTAGAGTCACCCCCACTACTGGAGTTGGTCGAGCGATCAAATCCAAGAAACTTACCCCTAAATTCATTGGACCTTACCAGATTCTTCGTCGTATCGGTCCAGTGGCATATCAGATTGCCCTGCCACCCTTCTTGTCAAACATTCATGACGTCTTCCACGTCTCACAGTTGCAAAAGTATATTTCCGACCCCTCTCATGTCATCGAACCGGATGTGATTCAACTGAAGGACGACCTATCTTTCGAAGCATCACCAGCAAGGATCGTTGATCGGAAAGCCAAACAGTTGCGGAACAAAGAGATTCAACTTGTCAAAGTTGTGTGGGATCAGAAGACTGGCGATGCGACTTGGGAGCTGGAGGAGAAGATGAAGACTCAGTACCCTGAACTTTTTCGAGGTAAGAATCTTATTTGCAATTTCGAGGACGAAATTTTTTTTAGAGGGAGAGATTGTAACACCTGAGGACGAGATCGACCTCGTACTAGGACGTCGTACCAAGACCTCGTGTCGAGATCCCGTGCCAAGATTGCGTGCCAAGGTCATATGTCGAGCTGATGAGGTCGCGTACCGAGCTGAGGAGGTCGCATGTCGAACTAAGGAGACCGCGTGCACTAGCTGCTGAGCTGAGGAGATCGCGTGCACTAGCTGCTGAGCTGAGGAGATCGCGTGCATTAGCTGCTGAGATCGCGCACCGAGCTGATGAGGTCGCATGTCGAACTGAGGAGGCCGCATGCACGAACTCGTGTTAGAGCCTTGTGCGCTTGCACGAGCACCCTGGTCGACATCGTGTCGAGATGACAACACTCGTATTTTTACGAACGTTATTCAGCATTATGATTATTTTGTTTGTTATATTTATATTGTCGGCCTGCAGTTCTCGACGCTGTGCTTCTTTTTAGATCTGTACCTATAGAGTAGAGGGTAATCATGAGAAAGGAGAGATTAGATGGGTAGAATGATTGATGGGATTGGCATCTCATAACAGTAGTTACGATAATGCCCCTTCTCTCACCAGCTGTATATCACGATCAGTTTCCTCAAACACTCACTTTCTCTTTTCTTCTTTCTTCTTCCTTCTTCTCTGAGTTCCTCTTCCTCTCCAAACCTCCATCGAAGAACCTTGGATTTTACTGAGTCTTTGCACAAACCTTCTTCATCAATTTTGTTCCTCATCATCTTCTCGACATATCTCACCTTCTCGACCATCATTTGAGGTATGAAAAACAGATTTTCTCTTCCTTCATGCTACTATTAGCGCCACTTCTTCTCTCCATTTTAGCTAGTTTTTATGCTCCAAATCATGTCATATTGATAGGTTTTCTTCTTCATGATATTACCTACCTTTCTAACCAATTATTTGAGCTTGTAAAACAAATTTCTTCCTCTGTTTTCTGCAATAGGCAGTGCCCAAAAAACCCTCCCTATTTGGTTTGTTTCGATTTCTTGTTTTAGTTGTTGTTTGTTGCTTCTGGTTGTTGTTGTTGTCGATTTATCTGTTGTAGTATCAGATAACCTTTTCCATGAACTTTTGATCGAAAACCCTAACTTTGTGTTAGATGAAAAATGGCTTTGTCTGGTAAGGTATGAAAGAAGTTTTCAATAAAATTTTATAGAAAAGGAGTTATTTTGTAATGTTTACTTGGGTTGTGGTTAAGATTGGGATAATGAGAGCTAAGTGTTATTAGAACCCATAGATAGAACTAAGCTGTGCTCGTATTAGGCAGTGTGAGTTCCGAGATCGTGCTGCAAGGAGATCAGGGTGTACGAGGACACGGAACCGAAGTTGACTGAGAACTGTACGTGTCGAGGTCGACTGAGAAGTGTACGTGTCGAGGTCGTTGTCGAACTCGTTTGAAGACAGCCGTGTCGAACTCGTTTGAAGACAGCCGTGTCGAGGTCGTTGTCGAGCAGCATTAGCTTGGAGTTCGGTAAGGGCACTTCTAGACATTCTAGGATTTTGATTGTTATATTCCTATGTATGGACTCCTTGATTTGTGTCGAGCTTGAAATGTTGTGATATGATTGGGTTTTTGCATGTATTTAATATGTGATTGAATATATGTTGTGAATTGTGAATTGCTGTTGAATTGCGTTTCTTCATGCAGAATGTTTTTATTGCTTAAATGTCGAATTGCGTTTTCTTCATGTTAAGCATGCTCTCTTTATTTGATATGTGATCAAGTACTTTTATGTGCCACTCCTTGATCAAGCGCGAGCTAATCATCGAGTGAGAGAGCTAGGCGAGTCGTATGACGTTTTGAGCCGTGACCGGATAACTAAGGGTGCTAGGTCCCCTTTTTGTTTACGGAGATTGACTAGACGTCGCATTATCGGTTTGGGGTTGGACTCGCCGATTAATGCATGGTATCGGTTTGGGGTTGGACTGCCGCTTACCTATTGCGTCAGTTTGGGGATGGACCAGCTGACGATATTCCGGAATAAAAGTCGAGTCTAGAGTGAGATGGTCGAGTCACGTTTGGTGAATGATATACAGTGATGTCTGCTTATTTCTTTGTGCCTTGTTTATCTTGAATTGTTGAGAAGTTGACCCTTTCCCGTGGTGCCTTCAATCCATGACGGTTACCCAGGCGATGTCGAGGGTGCAGGGAACTCGACAGCAGATGATGGCGAGGAGGAGCTCGACGAGGATCAGGGCGACGACCTATACTTGTCGTGATTTGCTTTGTCTATGTTTTTGTGTATAGTGGTTGTGACCAGTTGGGCCGGTTATGTTTTGTTATTACAGGGTAGACTGGCGGTTTACTTTTGGAGCAGCCCCCTGCGTGGGTGTCTGCCGGAAGTACCCCCAGGGTATGATTGCTCTCTATTGAAGTCGTCATACCTTAGGTGTATTTCTTGTACATTTACTACTCTGTATTTTGCATACATTATTATTTCGAGTGGTATATATGTATGTTATGCATGTATGTTCTATTAGAATTTAATCCTTGTGTCTTAGTTGCATCATGTTTCGAAAAGCTGTAATTACTCTGATGTGCACGAGTTGGTTTTATAAAAAAAAAATATATAGACCGTACTTTTTAAAAGGCACAAGAGTATCGTTTCAAAACACATCGCATACAGGGTAACTTGAGCTCGGTGTGTTGAGCTCGGTAACTCGAGCTCGGTATATTGAGCTCGGTAGCGGTCCGGTAACGGGTCGTTACAGCTCCAGCAACAGGCCCATGTTAAATGGTGGTCCGAATTTGATGGTTCCAGAGCATCAAAAGAAGGTGTGAAGAATTGGTTTAGGAAGAACCCTAAACTTCTTAAGTTTGCAGAACCCACAATCTGCCGCCTTCAAAATCAAAAATCCCAAATCTCAGCTGCTCTTATGGGATCTTCATCAGATCAAGAAATGCTGACCAATCTGGGGAACATTCTCCAACTCTTGAAGCAATCTCAAGAAAAGGATCCAGGCATGCCTTCATCCTCAAATATGGCTAAGCAGGTTCTCCAACCGGCTTCCCTTCAACCTGACTCTGAAGGATCAGGAACTGAAGACCAATTTTACCAGAATGAAGATGACTGTTTTGGTATCTGGCCTTCTGTATCCCAACCGGCAGATTCAAATGACGAGTTCTTACCGTCTCCCAAGACTGAGTAACTTGTCCAAAATTTCAATTTTGTCTTTTGCAGGAACAGGAAAGATTCTCCTTTGCTAAAGTCATCCACAATCACCGCTGACAGACTGTCCGGCACTCAATTGGTCTTTTGACCACCAATCAGTGGAATTTTACTATTTGTAACTATTTGTAACTTTTACTGTTTCGAATAGTTTGTAATAGTTTAGGTTTTCAACCGGAACTATTCCTAATAGTTTAATTTCTCAATCTATTTAAGCAGAGCTTGGGCTCAGTGTTTAGCACGCTTCATTTGAGGCATCTTAGGACGCTTCCTCGGAGGCCCCTTTAGACACTTAGCTTCTCCGCTTCAAAATTTAGAGAGAGTTTAAAGAGAGGTTACCCTCTTCAATAAATAAAAGTGTGACCGATTCTGCTTTTATTTATGTTTTGTTCATGACCGCCTTCATGGCAGGTTCTTTGTTTTGATTTGCATTTGCATTTCATGTTTTAATTTCTGTTTTCATCTTTCTTTTTGTTCTTTAAGTTCACTCTTCTGGGTTAAGTCCCAGGAACTTATGTTATGCTGAGTCCGTCTCGGCCCTACTTTCCATTTCTTTAAGATCCGCTCTTAGTTCTGCTTCCGACCCCCTCTTTGGTAATATATATATAAGGAGGTATAAGGGGTACCCCAACCCAATACAGCCAGACAAACAGAGCCTGAAGGTCCATCTAGAAGAACCCAAAGGCTTGCCAAGGTAAAAGAACAAAAATAGAACTCCAAGAGGCTAAGCCCTCATAATACAAGCTATGGGATTGGCAAACCACTCGTAATACAAACACGAAGTAGATTTTACCCTAGCCAAAAACCACCTCCATGACAAGGATCTAATATGATCGATCGTCTGTCCCACATTAGGCACTCCCCCCGTAAAAATACATTCGTTTCGGAGCCCACAAATAAGCCACATCATTGTATGTCAGATCAAAGCCAAACCAGCCCTACATCGAGAACTACCCCCAAGGTGTGTGAATTGAGAAAACGAGGAGAAGAGGTCTAGCAGCTGCACATAGTCACAACCCAACCAGTTAGCAATGGTGTACCAAACCGTAGAGGAAAAGCCGCACCTGCCGAAGAGATGTAACCCCAACTCTCGGTGTGATCCGCACAACACACAAGTAGTTGCAGCCATATCAGAAGTAATACCTCTGCTAAACAAATTTGTCTGAGTCGGGACTCTATCTAAAAGTAACTGCCAAGAAAAGGCAATTTACCTTTGAGGGAGCCAAACTCTTCCATAATTTGCCAAGCATACTAACCTCCAAATCTGAGAGTCGAGCCACATGGGAAGATGACTCTGACAAACGCCCATAGGCCGAGGACACATAGAACATACTGCTAGGGTGTCGAGTCCATACCCATCGATCTAACTCCGCTGACTGGGACGGGGGCACCAAGACTGCCAAACCCAAAAAAGTGTCACCTCCAAGGAATTTCCAAGACCCAAGTGTTATTCTCCCACCTCCCACTACCACTTACCAGCATATCCGGATCAACCCCGAGTGAGAATAACCTAGGAAATATACTTCTAACAGTAGACTCCCCAACCCAAACATCATGCAAGAAAGAAGTACACCTCCCATCACCTAGTTTCCTCCTAACACACCCAGAGAACCAGTCTGATCCTAAATCCCCCACTCCGCCTACCAGACAGATGCCTTTCCACCAAACCGAAGCCGAAGAAGGAACCCTCAAATCCATAAAGTACACATGAGAAGACACAGTACTACCATACCTCGCCCTCAGCAACTGACACAAAAGAGCCCCACCCTCCCCTAGCAGCCTCCACCTCCATTTCCCTAACAAACTAGAGTTGGCCCACCTAAGGTCCCTAACCCCCAACACACCCCCACTCTAAGGCTTACAAATATCTGCCCACTTAACCCACGATATCTTCTTCACCCCCGACGCCCCTCCCCATAGAAACTCTCACTGAATCCTAACCACTTGCTTCGAAACTTTCACTGTATCCTCATAAAGGATAGGTAAAAAATAGGAATGCTACTAAGAACCAAATTGAGAAGAACAATCCTCCCCCCAAGACTAACACTCCTATGTCTCCACCCCACAAGTCTACTACGCAATACCTCCACCATAGGGGCCCAAGTGGACGCATGCCTAAGATTAGCCCCAACCGGAAGGCCAATGTACTTAAAAGGGAGTACCACAGTCTTACAGTTAAGGAACCTTGCCGCCCGAGCTAAGAAGGACTCCTCGACATTTACTCCAATCAGGTTGCTCGTAGCAAAATTTCCCTTAAGACCAGAAGCAAGCTCAAACCATCTAAGTATCGCCTTCATCACTCACAGATTTTCCACACTAGCCTCCCCAATAAATAAAGTATCATCCATATACTGTAGATGAGACACCATCCAGTTCGACTCCCCTACACAAAACCCAGAGAATATCCGAAGAGAGACCGCTTGGCACATCAATCCACCTAACCCCTCAACCACCAGAAGAAAGAGGAACGGTGCCAATGGATCTCCCTGCTTTAACCCCCTTCTAAAGTTGATTTCTTCTGTAGGACTACCATTGACCAAAATTGAAAGGCTTCCAGAAAACACACATGCTCTAATCCATGCTCTCCACCTATTATCGAAGCCGAACTGCTGCATCATATAATCCAAAAAACCCCAGTTCACCGAATCATACGCTTTCTCGAAGTCCACTTTAAAGATCATGCATTGTTTCCTCTTCTTCTTAGCAAAGTCCACAACCTCATTAACCACCACAACCCCGTCAACCAAGTTCTGCCCTTTGCTCAATGCAGATTCAGTAGGGGCAATGAGGGCATCCATGACCCTACTCAACCTAGATGCCAACACCTTAGCCATGATCTTATATAAACAACCAAGAAGAGAGATGGGACGAAAATCACTCAGGGATTGGAGGCACTTAACCTTAGGTATGAAGGTAATAAAGTAGGAGGAGAAGCTTCTCGGTAACCTAGCATTTGAGAAGAACTCCTCGAATAACAACCCCACCTATGAACGCATCATATCCCAGAAGGTTTTAACGAATGTGATATTAAAACCATCTGGACCCGGACTTTTATTCCCATCATAAGCCGCCACCACACCATCAATCTCTTCCAACGAAAAAGGGGCAGAAAGGGAAGCAGAATCTTCAGGCGATAGAGAAAGGAAACCTAAACCATCGAGCTGCAGTCGAACCCACTCTTCCTCTGAGAAGTGCTCCCTGCAATAGCAAGTAGTCTCGGAGCGAATGCCAGCCACATCCTCCACCCATCTGTCACCCCGTCGTAATGCTGAGATCCTATTTCTAACCCCTCGAGACTTGAGACACAAGCGAAAATACCGAGCATTTTCATCCTCGTCCTTCAACCACTTAGCTCTAGATCTCTGAAAATCCAAACTATCCTTACTCTTCAGTAGCAGCCATAACTGGGAGAAAGGCACCTTCCTACTATCCACCTCTTCCAACGAGAGACCCACCGATTCGCTTTCCAAATCCAGTGCTTTGATTGATTCCACCAACAGTTGGATCTTAGTATCCACCTCCCAAAAATGTAAACTATCCTTACTCTTCAGTAGCAGCCATAACTGGGAGAAAGGCACCTTCCTACTATCCACCTCTTCCAACGAGAGACCCACCGATTCGCTTTTCAAATCCAGTGCTTTGATTGATTCCACCAACAGTTGGATCTTAGTATCAACCTCCCAAAAATGTCTTTATTCCATTGCTTCAGCACCCCTTTTAGTTGTTGTCTCACTCCAAGGCCCATAGCACCATATGACCCCAGCGATCAACCTAATCCTCCGACACCTGAACACGATCCAGCCTACTCATGGCAACCCCATTTGGTTTGAACCTAGTGAAATTCCTTCCCATTAAGGGGGTGTCTAGGAGGCCCATATCATCAATAAACCCACAGAACTCACGTGCTTCGGCGGCATCCACGGATCCAGCCGCCCCCCCCAATGCCCCTCTGCTCACTTAGGGAACAAACAGAGTTGAAATCCCCAGTCACACACCAAAGGCCATTCCCAAAACCCCTCCTTGACATCAAAAGCTCCCCCACAAGCGCCTCTTATCCGGTAAATTGCATTTGGAATACACATTAACCCTAAAGCATTTAGCCCGCTCCACCCCCACTCCAAGCAAACACCCACAAAACCACAACCAGAGAAAGTTACCTTTAGTTTGATCCCAAATAGAAAAAATGCCGCCACTATTACCAACTGTCGGAGAATAATGCCAATCACAAAGATCATTCCCCCATAGGTGGTGACATAGAGAAGCAGAGACAGACTCTAGTTTTGTTTCCTGAATGGTAATAAAATCCACATTATGCTCCCGAACAAGTGCCTGAGTTTTGTTCCTCTTTGGCCTTGTTCCCAACCCTCTAATATTCATAGAGCACACAATCATTGATCAACAACCACTCTCTCCTCAATAGTGTTGTCGATTTGATCATGCAGCTCCAACCCAATAAGCCTATTTACCATATGATTCCCCCTCCGAGACACACCCATTTTCTCCCCTATGGAATAAATTTTTTGTGCATCATAGTCCTCTCTTTCCCTAGTGGAATTATAGCCCAAACCAGTCCTAACTACCATATCATGGCGATCCAAGTCAACAGGAGGAAAGACAGTAGAATTTGCCAAGTTCTGATCCAAATCCACAATTAAATTAAGAGCACGTAAAGAGTGAGCAAGAGGTACAAGCGAACGCGTATAATTGGGTCGCAGAGACAAATCATCCAGATTTTACAACGTGAAGGGGCGGCCACCAGCACCTAAAGGGTCGGGCCCACCATTGTGTTCCAATAATGTGTTAACCCCACTAATTTCCTGTGAGCACAACCCCTGTAGTGATCTATTAGCATCCTCTTTCGCGTTTACAGTCTTCCTCAAATCCCCACTAGTAATTTTCAAGAATCTCGAAGAAGGAAGGAACAATTCCCCCATCGTTGAACCCTTACATCCTCTGATTGGCCCCCGAATCCACCCATTCCTATGCCGCCGTGACTTCTTACCATTTGTCCTCCCAATTCCGGCCGCCACCAATGATTCCACCACCACCTGTTGAGACGAAAAAATAGGCGAGCTCAAGGAGGAGGTTGCGCGGCGTAGGGGAAGAGCTACCTAAGGCTCGCCCAACACTTCCTCCCACGGCCCATCATTGAGTACCCACGGGCCCAGTTTTAGGCTCCTCAGTATCACACCCCACAATTGGAGAATCATCCAACATGAGGGCATATTGATCGCCATCACCCAAGACTTCCTCACTTAGCCTAGCAGCAGATGCGTGTTGGCCTAAAGGAGCATCTTGGAGCCCAGTTAGTGGCTCAACAATGTCACACCCCCCAATTTTCTTAAGTGACCCTCCAAAAGGTTATTGGGCTTCAGTGTAAGCCCATCATCTGCCAATGAATTAAATGAATTTGAGACCCCCCCAATTTTTCTCCTAGTGCCCCCCAAGCATGCCATGTGATTGAGATAATCGAGTGTGCCCAACAGATTGTTATTACAATGGCCCGGCCCACACCCCTCACAAAAGATTCAACCCTAACCTGCAAACCATCCCCGCATCAAGTTTCATTTACAGCAGATGTTTCCCCTATCTCTGCCAATGAATCCGGACAGTAGCTCTGCACCCCAGTTGATAGTGACTTCGCCGTGCTACAGTCAGAAATTCATACGCCTCCCTCCTTCAAATGGCGTGAGAAATGGGTTGACCTAGGGGGGTGGGGTACTTTCCCGACCAATTCCTAGGTAAGAGACTCTGCTTTTCTCTTCTACCCAAACTTCCCCAATTTATGAAGATTTACTATGACCTGTCTCTTCATCATAGAAAGTAGCCCTATGTACCCTGAACTGCTACCCTGCCTTCCCAAAAGATCCTGAAATCTCTGATCCACCTCGAGACCATCAACGTCGCTACTGTAGTTGGAAAATCTAAGCACCGCCGTGTCGGTGGTACTCCAATCGGCTGCGATAGAAGAAGAGGAGTTTGTGCAATTTGACCCCAACATTGAACCCTGTTCTGGCACTTTAAACGGGTGGCCGACCTCACCGAAACGCTCCTCCATAACCCTAATAATTGGGTATAGAACTCCAGCACCACTAACCTGCACCATAACATCAATGGATGTCCAAGCCGAAACGGAGACCTGTATCCTAGCGACGTCATACCTAGCCATCGTAGAAGTAACCGGATCAATAGAGATTGGCCACCCGATCTTCATTGCAAGACTGCTGAAGAAATTGTCTTCCCAGATGTGTAGTGGAACGCCTATACACCTGAGCCAAATCCATCGCTCCTTCGGCAGTAAGGTAAGTTCCTATAATTCACGAAGGATTGGAATCGATTTGACCACCAGGTACGATTACTGTAGACTGCTTTGTGTAGCACTCCTGCTTCTGATGGCCAGAGTAGCACAAGGACGCCACCCAGTGGAACAGCTTTGATCTCCAGGTATCCTTTAAGAAACAGATGATCCTGAACATCAAAAGGCCCCAAACCATCTTGTAGTTTACCCATTAAGTAATTTCCCAGTGTCGCCAACCTATCTTCAGAGCCGTTGTAGTCCAAGAACAGCAATGGATCACCCCTATATCCCCCTACCTCCTTTATATCCCTTCTACTGATTTACCTGAGCAGGCCTTTCCTCATGAATCCAGTTGTTGGCTTCCCCTTTACCTTGCAATGCCACAGCGAATGATTTGTTCTCCTTCATGAGCCCCTTCAAAGCAGCGTCCCTGTCCTTCATGTGTTTCCTAGTGGGCGGGTGATAGTCCTTAGTACCCCTGTTATATCTTGCAAGGCTAACCCTTAGAATATTTCCATCCACAAGCACCTTAGCCATTCTTCTCTCCAAGTTCAAGACATCAGTAACATACTTAAACCTCACAAACCTGAACCTCTGACCAAAAGCACCGAACACTTGCCAAATATCAGATTCTCTAGCCCCGCCGGGATGTTGGTTACATAGAAAGAAGTGTTGGTGTTAATTGTTCTAGGGAGGGTCATATAAGGAGGTTTTGGTTGGGATGGTGTTAAACTTAAATCAGTGACAGGTGGCAAGAAGCTTATACAAGGAGGTGGCAATCTAACCAAAAAATTGGGCAAAGGGAATCAGAGGTGTGATAACTCGATGGAGACGAGTGCTATTGAGGAAAAGTTTCTATACTTTTTGTGTGCATAATAACGATAAATAACATGCTTAATTAAGTTAGTTAAATAAGAATAAGGTTAATGTGGCACTAAGGAGCGTTGTTGGTTTAGCCTCCTTATGCTGATAGGCGCTACCTAGGATTAGAAATTAAATAAGGTTAGTTATCACCTCCTAGTCTATAAATAGGAAAGTACTTCTTATTATTCTAAGTTTTGGAATATGATTAAAGATTACTCCTTTTGTGAGTTTAAGAGTTGTGACTCTTGTTGGGTTCTTGGATGAACCTTCTTGATCCTATCAAAGGTTTATGTACCTTTGTGGTGAATCCTTGCTTATCACTCCCATCCTTCCATCTTCTTTCTTCTTCCATCTTTCATATTTTTGTTATTTACTTTACCATGTCTTATTTATATGTTGAGTCATCTTTAAAGCTTAAAGCTTGCACCTTGATTTCATGTTTTTCATCATTTAGATGAACTATTGACAAAGCTTACACATTGCGCAAATTTTAGTCTCTTTTCTACTTTTATTCTTTAAAATAATAAATCAATTCAATGAATATCCATTAAAACAAGATGATCTCAACTTGGATCATATAATGGTTAATGCCATTAGAGTTGAACAAATGAATTGACCAAATACATTTCAATTTGACATTAAATTGTGTTTCAACGAAGCATGCAAAATTTTAATATGAAAAGAGGCTTAAGATTTATATTTCATTAAAAAAACCTAGGTATTCCTAGTGTTATCATCAACTATGGTAAAAAAAGAACTACTACAAAAGGATATTCTTTTCTATTTTTCCATATGGGAAACATTTCATAGATCTTCTACTTTATTACTACAGATGAAACGATACGACTTTTATATAAATTAAGATCGACTTCTCATGGAAAAGGTGTCCTAATCTTTTGTTCCAAAGGTTACTATATGAAGTGGTAACAACATTTATTGAATGGAATAAGAAAAACCACTTATTTCGGGTACTCATTGCATATAAACCTGATAGATTTTCCACCAATCATCTTCGAATTGAGCGGGTCTTGTATTTGGCAAGAAGAATTAGAAAAAGATTGGTTCAGTTAAGAGAGTTTGTAAGCATCGACACTGAGATGATATTGAAACTAAAATTAGGTACATAAAGAACATATATAAGGTAAATTTTAAAAGAAAACATTATTATTTCTGACATGTTAGCAACAGCATGGTTACCATTGGCAATTCAACAGGAATGAGGCTAATTTTCCTAAAACTTTTAAAATTACTCAAGGAACACAATACACTATATATTCTCATCATAGGGTGGAAGATAGTCATGTTTCTTATAACATGGGTCAACTATGTGCCCATTTTTGTTGAAATAAGTGCAAAGCTTGGTACATTTACCTCTTTCCATGCTATGTCTTCCCTCAATCAATGTAAGTTTGATTTATTCCTCCTTTGCATTTGGATTTGCTCTAATGGTACACATATCTGTACTTCTTGTATCATCAAAAGAGATTACCTTTTCATTAAATGGACGAGATTGATCTACAAGAAAATCGGGTTGCTAAAATTGCATCTCGTTTTCCATGGCCAATCCAGCTGTTGAGGTGCGTGGAAGATCAATGAAATTTGATGACGGTTGGGCATGAATTGGCACAGAAGGATCAATGCAACGAATCGTGGTAATAGCGAACGGTGAAGATTTGTCTGTAGAAATCCTTTGCTGATCAAACGAGGTGGTAAAAGGCTTAGTTAGCAAGTGCGTGACAGCTGAAAAAACGTATGAAGTGAGAAACGCATCTCGTGAATGGGGCGTTTTCAACAGCACAGATGTAGCCTTGGTTATCAGTTGTTGATCCAGCGGTGGTGAGTGATTCTGAAACTCACAATGGAGAGCGGGTGCCAGGCTTGCATTGTTTGTGGGCACGCTGATCGTCGCTTTATAATACGATGGAGAAACCATGGTGGAAAAATAACGATCTAGGGGTTTCAGCGGCGGAGGTGTTGTCGGGAATCGGTTGGTGGAGCCATTAACGTAAGGAAGGAGCGCCAGACACCCCTGGTGGAATGCAAAATTTACAGCGCTGTGAGAACCTCTTCTCTTGGATCTACACTCGGGCATTCGAGACGGGATAGTGATAGAACTAGCGAATGAATCTAGTTGGGTGCCAGAAAAAATACATGTTAAAGCTGGTTGAGCCAAACCAGGAAAATCGAGCGATGGGTGGGGAGAGCCAGTACCTGTGATTTCAGTTTGGGGCGGAGATGGTACAGAAGAAGGGAATCGGAGCTGCTCTTGCTTTGGACTTGACAATGATTCCTTATCGGGCTGTGCGTCAATGATGTCAAGAACTGGATTGGCAAAGGGATCATCATTAAGAGAAAGTGTCGCTGCAGAGTTCAACGCTTCTGAATCTGGTTCTTCTTTCTCATCTAATACCAGTAAAATATGATGCCATTCTGGCTTGAAAATCCAAAGAAAAGCAGTAGTGAAAGAGTCCCAAGTCACCTGTGGATGATGAGGAAACCACCAGCACCACCAATTGAGAGCAAGACCTCTCATTGCCTTTGCTGTTTCAGGCATTTTCTCTGCCTCTGATATTCCCCTTGCCTTGAAGTATTTTTCAGTTTAAAGAACCCACCAGTAGTCATCTTCATTGTTGCCGTAAAAAAAAATCGCCATCTTCAATCTCAAATCAGCGGGAATGAGATCAAAATGAAAGCATCAATGTTAAGAGGTGGATTATGGAGGGGATGAGTGAATAATGAGAAGTGAGGAATTGAGAAAGATAACTCTGCTTCGAGGTGCAGAAACCTCCTAGGAAAATAATAAGAGAAACGAAGTGACTAATTTCTTCATTGATACTAATCATGAGGTTATACAATATGCATAAACACAATAAGACACCTACACCAATCACACTATAACAATCCTACCAAACAAACTAACAAAATGTATAAAAGATAATTCTAGAATATAATGAGTCAGCATTGCTTTTAGAACTAGTTGAGTCATTGTTCTTTTGGCTTCTAGGATCATAACAAAATTATCTCCAACAATTTGCCACCTAGCTGAATAAAAAAATTATAATTTATAATTCTAATATTAACATAAGAAAATCATTATATTATAATACTATTATATTATAAGTTGAAGTTTTAATATTTTAATTACAAAAATTATAACTATAATATTAACAAACAAAAATGTTACTTAAATTTAAATTTAAGGGAACATAATTTAAATAAAATCTAACTTTAATGAAGAAAGGTATCCATTAAAAAAAATGAAAAAAGATATAGTTGTAGCCATTAAATTGAAAAAAGTAAAAAAGAAGATATAATCAATGTAAGTTTATGATTTAAAAATTAATGTGAATTTAACATTTTAACTTATAAAAATATTATTCCATAAAAAAATTGTAAAAAATTTTGTAATTTATTATATATATATATATATATTTCAAAGCACTTTTAATTTCCGGATCTGTTACACTTATAGTGTAGAAATCATCAAATTGTACAAAGACAGACAATAATTAATGATAATTAGTAGATTATAATTTAAATATATATAATAAAATCTAACGCTAGTAAAGAAACATAATATAATTGTAACGACCCATTTTCGGACCGCTACTTAACTAGAACTAACTCTATATGCGACGTATTTTTAAAATAGTACTCTTTTGTCCTTTGAGAAAATGCGGTCTATTTTTACTTTTTTTTAAACAACAACCGTGCCCGCAAAGCACATACAGAGTCGCCACAGGTTTTAGAAACATGATGCAATCTTAAGACACAAGACTATGCACTGGAGACACATACACATAATATTTACAAGCACGACATCCCTATCAGTACATACAAAACATAAGCAGTGCATACAAAATAAAAACAGTGCATAACTATGTACAAGAAATACACCTAAAATATGAGAATCCTTGTGAGGACGATCACACCCCAGGGTTACTCCCGGTAGACACCCACACAGGGAGCTGCTCCAAAAGTATGCCACTAGTTTACCTTGCAGTACACATAAAGCAACAACAAAAGCTTGACTGGTCACCACAACAACTGTACACTATAAACAAAATCCTACAGCCATCCGAAATGCAAGCGTGCAACAGCCAATCATGATAAATAATAGTCATTGCCCGGATCCTCGAAAGGGTCCTCCTCGTCGTTGTCCGCCAACGGGTCCTCCACGTCCTCGCCATCGCCTGAGTAACCATTATTGATAGAAGGCACCACGGGAAATGGTCAACTTCTCAAATAATCATATAAATAGTAAATCACAAAGCAAAAGACAACAAGATGCACAATTTCTCAAAATGCCACTCAAAACTCTCCCTTGAGACACTCTCGACAATTTTAAAAAGCAACGTCGATCCATCCACTGAATACCAGCCATAGCCTTGGGCTTCATCACCACCCGGGTTATTCAGGTTAAGTTCCTTGACAACACAGACGCCTACTGCGCAATTTGAACACCAGCTATGGCTTCGGGCTTCTACACCACCAGATGCGAACTGAGCAATTGAACACCAGCCGTGGCTTCGGGCTTCTACACCACCTCAGTCGTGGCATTGAGCTTCTACACCACCCTTGGTTGTTCCGGCCACTGAACACCAGCTTTAGCTTTGGGCTTCTTCACCACCCAGCCGTAGCTTCGGACTTCTACACCGCCCTTGGTTGTTCAGATCGAAACTCCAAAAACGTCATGAAGACTCCCAACGACACGACGCCTAACTAAGCTTCCGAATTCCAGCCATTAGCCTTGGGCTCCACGACCACCCTAGGATGTTCGGGATATATTTCAAAGACGTCACGACTAAACTCTCTCACTCTGATGAATAAATCGCCGCATACGATAATTCAAGAAGCAATTCGAATAATTATTCAACTCATATGAAAATTCAAGAAGCCAAACACGAATAATTATTCAATCGCATATTAAATAAATATTCATGCAAGCTCATACAGAAAACTCAATCTAACAGTAATAAGCAATCAACCCAACCAATCATAGTAGGACCATCAATCACAGAATCCATCCCGTTGCAACTCGATGGAGTTGACAGAAAGGAACAAACAAGTGTGGGGGGTTGGGGTCAGGCGACCTACCACTTTTCAGACAAGCCCACGAATGACTCGGAGCATACCTTTGACAACAAAATCGAAGGGGTACAAGACCCTCACTTCGAACCCTGAAGCAACTCCTATCACGACGAGTAAACTTAGCACAATTCTATATGTTAAACTAGAAACTTAGGCTCTCAAAACCTAACCCTTTTCTAACCAAGTATTCACTCAAGCATTTAATTACTAACTTATTTGAAAGAAATAGGTTTTAAAATCAAAATCATTTCTTGAAAGGTTAACATAACACATATCCTTAATTCCTTGAAAACCTTAAAGTAAGCATATTCAACTAACCATTTTTCATAAATTTCAAAAGCCTAAAAACACATTTATTTAATCATTTAAACAAGTTCATACCAAATAATTTTCCTTCCAACATCTCCTATGGCCTCTCGGCCATCACCCTTTTTTCTAGAAAAAATTTGCAAAACTTTCTTTTTACAATCTAACAAACCATTTCCAAGTCATTCAATTACACTTCAAGGCATCAAAACATCAAGTCATACTCAAGGCATAATTCAAAGCACATTTCAAACATATTCTAAAATCATTTTCAAATACTTAAAGAGCAAAGTTTCCAAGAAAACCTTTCTAATTTTCTTTTGATTCAAACCATTTCAATCATGATATTAACAATGCCAATAACTCAAGAGAAAGACTCAAATCAACTTTCAAAAATGATTTTCAAGTCCTTCAAGAACAAATCTCTTACTTATAACTCACTAACTCTCCTACTAATACATAACCAACAAACCCAACAACAATTTTAACAACCCAAAACATCAAACAACTTCAAATTATATCCAAAATCCATGCCAAATTCTAATTTACACCTTTTCATCATAACTTGAAATAAGACTCCACTTGGCCATTGGATCACAAGGAATCCTTTTGCCTTACATGTTTCATTGTCTTTAAAATTAAATAACTCTTAATTCAATCAAACTACTATGCAAAACTTATACAACAATTCTAAAATTTTCCAAACTTGAAACACAATCAAATACAACTAATTTAAGCTATAAACACAAAAACTTTCTCTTCCTCAAGCCTTTAGAGCTCTCGACCTACACACTCAAAATTAGGGGACAATTACAAAATTTTCAATAATCAAAACCATATCATTTAATCACCTAATTCCTTTCCAAAACAAAACCAATTACACAAGTCAAATACCAATTATAACTTTCCAAGAACTCAAGGGTTTTTCTCAAAATTTCCACAAGTCTTAAACACTCTAAAGACAACTATTACAAACCAAAATTTATCAAAATCATGCCTCTCCAACTCCAAGGAGCTTGCGGCCTTGCTCCAAAAATCCATTAGAAAATCACAACACTTCCACCTTAAAGAAATAACAACTAGTTAAGAGTAAGGTTTTCAAAACTAATACTCATTCATTTTTCAAACTTAGAACATGAACAATGCTACAATCCAATTCTTTTTCTCAAAATGCTTAACTAAGGCTCCACTAGGTTCTTAGGATCTCAAAGAGTCCAATTTACCTTATGTGCTTCATAGCCTTAACATTCCAAAACAAGTCCAAATGACATCAAACTTTTTCCTAAATTTTCCTAAGCCTAGAAACACATCAATATAACCCTTCTAATCCAGTTTGCAAAATAATTTTCCTTCCTTACACCCTATAGGGCTCTCGGCCTTCATCACAAAAATGAGGAACAATTGCAAAACTTCCAAACAAATTTGACAACATCATTCCATAATTTAATCCTTACACAAAACAACAATTAGTTTCCAAAACACAAGCCTAATCCATAGCCAATCCTAATTTCAAGTTCCTTCAAGAATAAGGTTTTCCATAAAAATTTACTCAATCAAGGTTCTAGTTCAAAACTAATAATCAAAACAACAACAACAACAACACCAAATAAGCTAAAAACATCAATTAATTACATTGATTCACTAAGGATCACACCATCCCTCTTTTTCCCCCTTAGGGTTTCAAGATTTAGGGATTTAGGTGCTCATTTCCATCATTGATCATAATCAAGCAAAATACAAAGCATTAGAACAAGAATAAACAAGAAAACACAAGATTATACACACACACACACACCCACGGTTTTGGGGCTGAACAAGGGGGGAGAAAATTTGATTTTCAAACTCCCTTGGATGAGGGAATAGGTGGTAGGAAGATGAAGGAAAAACTAGGAGCAAGAAAGCTTGAACATTGGAGGTGATCTCAAGCTTGAAGATGAAGCATGGAAACCATGGGAGCTCTAAGCTTTCTCTCACTTAAATGGAGAAGATGAAGTAAAATGAAATGTGGAGAGTGGGGTGGGGGGTTCGGCCTTGGGCTGAATAAGAAGGGGAGGATTCAATTAAAAAAAAAACTTAAATAAACACTTGGTGGAAATGGTCTAGGTAAAGTATTAAAAATACTAATCACACAAAATGTGACACCTCTCAAATAAAGCAAGATTCTAATCACATCAATTAATCCACCCGATTTAATCTCTCATCTCTCATGATTACCCTCTAATCCTAGAGTCTTAAGAGTACTAAAAACACGACGTCGAGTAATCGCGTTACCAATTTATTACCCGCCGATAAAATCACGAAAATTAATTTAACGAGAAATTAATTCACCGCATGATAAAGTATTATCATAAATAATAAAAACAATCTAAAACACTCAAAAATAATCACAACAAGGTACGATTCGATTTTCATCGAAATAGAGGTTCATTTAAAATTTTATCTGCGGTAAAACTGTCCGGTGATTCGAAACGCGACGAAACTTCGTTAGAATTTTTCGACGACATTCGAACCATGGGTTAATATAAAATATTAACTCTCAATTCTAATTTGCTCTTGATTTATTTAAATCACTTACTTTGCGAACAAGAAATTGTTTATTATAGCATAAATACGATAAAAATATACTATAATAATGCTAAATAACGTATCGAAAAAAAATACGGGTGTTACAATAACAATAGCCTTTATTTAAAAAAAAAAAGAAAAAAAAATGTAATCAATTTAACTTTAATATTTTAAAATTAATGTGACTTTAAAATTTTAACTTGTTAAATTTTATTCCATAAAAAACTTATAATTTTTTTTATAATTTATATACATTATAAAGCACGTTTAATTTCTCGGTCTATTACCCCAATAAAGTAAGCAATTTTAGTGTAGAAATCAACAAATCACACAGTAACCAATAATATTTTTACGAGGTCATAATCAATGATTGTTAGGGGAATACTTATAATTTAAATAAATATAATGAAATCTAACTTTATTGACAAAATAGAATATAACTATATTCATTAATTGAAAAAGGTAAAAAAAGAAAGTCTTACAGATGTAAGTGTATAATTTGAAAAGTGATTTTATAAAAAAAAAGAAAATGATTTGAAAAGTGATGCGATTTTAACATTGTTTGTTTTACGGAACTTGAAATTAACATCAAAACTTATAAAAATACCATAACTTATATATATATATATACATTATAAAGCATGTTAATTTTTTGGGTATATTATGCCAACAAAATAAATTATTTATGTACATTTCTTAGATACGAACTTTTGCATGGAATATCACTTGGTTTTCTTTAATTGGTGTAGAAAGATGGAAAATGGAAGAAAAGAGGAGAAAGACAAGATTTGGAAACTGAAATGGTCAATTTGGGTGTTTTTAGGTGATGCACGACCTATGCAGGGGAGCATGCATGACCGTGCATACCCCTGGAAGGCAATCCTGAAGTGCAACACAATGCACGGTCGTGCAGGAACCATACAAAAGTCGTGCATCTTTTTCTTCTCTTTGCTTACGAACTAGGCCTTGCATATATGCAGGGCCTCACATCAGTATGCACGGTCGTGCATAAGCATGAAAGGTAGTACATCAAGGTTGGACTAGTGCTACAAACAAGGCCCTGCAAAATCATGCACTGCATCGCATAAGTATGCAAGGGTGTGCATCGTGGCCTTAAAGGTCGTGCATATGTTAAATGACATCCAAAACTTGTAAAATCTATAATTAGGCGTGCTGATCTCATAAAATACAACTTTTGGCTACCGAAAAGAACCTTAGTGCCTGTTGAAGAGCTTTGGAGCTGAAGCCAAGGATTGGAGTCACCATTAAGGCACTCTTCACCAGTTTTTCTCAATTCTTGGACTATGATTCCTGTTTAATTATGTTATTATTGCTTTTAGATTAGACATGAGCAGTTAAGCGCACTTCTAGGATCTTAGGTGGATTTTGTATTCTGAGCCTCGTTTCCATGATTTGATTTCTATTTAGTTCCTATTTATTATCTGATTGAGATTTTGATGTTTTTATCACGTGTTAGGATCGATCACCCCATGCATGTTAATAATCAACTAATTAGTAGTGACCGTGATCTAATTAATTGATGGACTTGCAGGATAATTGATATTAATAAAATAGGACTAATCAATCACTAGTTTTAATCCTCCAATCATTTCAACTTCTCTGTTTGTAATGCTTTTCCTAACTTTAAATCTCGTTTTGATCAAAAGAGGTTATTTTGGGGGAAATACAACTAATCTCGTATGACCAACGGGTTAGTAAATGATAGTAGAGGGGTCAACAATCGGTAATAACAAAAAGGGACTAAACAGGATCAGACTTCAAAAGGGGGAAAAGGGACAAATGATATTGTGACCCTAGGTCTCACTCCGCCGTTTTAAAACTCATAGTTTCGTGTTTTCGTAGTAACTAAGTTCACAATCACTCAATACAAACACCTAAATAATGAAGTGATTTTAGTAATTCGATAATCATTGTTATTCCCTTTGGGTTCGACAACTGGGATTCCAGTCCCAATTTTTATTACTTTATTGCGATCGGGTGCACTTGCCCGTGAACTAACTAGTTTTTGGCGCCGTTGCTGGGGAATAATTAGCTAGATTGAAATAGCAGATTGATTGTTAATTTAGGCAAATTTTATTTTCTGTTCCATTTTTAGTTTTATTTTACTTTATTTTTTTATTCTATTTGTTTATGCTCACCCACTCTCAGGAGACTGTTTTGTTGTTTGATCTAGAGATTGGAAGGACTATCACAGACTAAGAGCTGACAGAATAGCAATGGTAGAAAGAAGGACCTTGTAAGATTATTTCACTCCTGTTGTGGAGTTGAATGAGAGCATAGTCAACCTAGCCGTGGAGGCGAATAATTTCGAGCTCAAGCAGGCCTTGATCTTTATGGTGCAAGCATGCATCCTTAAAATTCCAGAGGTCAGTAGCCGAGGACCACAATGCTCACTTGAAGAAGTTCATCCAGATTGCATACACCATCAAATACAATGGTGTCTCCACTGACTCTATAAGGCTCTGATTGTTTTCGTATTCTTTGGCTGACAAGGCTAGCCTTTGGCTCTCATGCCTTTGAGATCCATTGCCACTTAGGACTAGCTAACAATGAAGTTCTTGAACAAATATTTCCCATCATCCAAGTCTGCGAAGCTGAGAGTAGATATTGCCAATTTTGTTCAAGTTGAGCAAGAATTGCTTTATGAAGCTTGGGAGAGGTTCCAAGATATGCTTTGAAGCTGTCCCTACCATGGTTTTAAGATATGGCAGCTCATTCAGATTTTTTACCACGGGATCTCAACCCAAAATAGAGCCATTGTCGACACCCAATGTGAAGGGTCAATTCTTAAGAAGGAACCAACATAGGTCTATGATTTAATTGAGTAGATGGAAGCCAACAATAGTCAACAATCTTCTGGTGATAGACATATGAAAAAGCAAGCATGACTCTACCAAGTGGAAGCAAACACCACCATGAATGCCAAGTTGGATGCAAGAAATTGGAGATTATGATGAACGTGAAAGCACAACTGTGTGACACCCTAGTTATTTTAACTTTATTTCTTTTAATATGTGCAACTATCCAAATTCCCCAATTCATTGATAGTCCTTTCTTTGAAATTAATTATTTACAATAAAATACTTTGATACCATTATAATATACGCTATAGCAAAATAGTGGAAAAATACTTTATTATAAGTATTGTGCACCAGCGTATACCAAGCCCTCCATGGACTACTATACATCTGGCTTATGCGTGTGCAGCGACAAGCAGCACAAACAATCACAAAGTCACATATACTGACTCATTAGCCAAGACTCTCCAACCTATACTGATGGATGGCTCCTTCACAGTACCCGTGTACTATAAGGTTATCTCCCAGCAGCTAGAGCATTCATCCAGTACATACCAACAAAGAAAGAGGGGAGATGAGAAGTGATCTAAATACTACTAAAATGGAATAGATAGTATAGATACTAATATAGAATAGCACACAAAGCATCCATCTCCAAAGGTATTCACATGCTGGATCATAGCCTAAACTAAAGGTCAGGTCCTAGGTTCCACTTTAAGCCATAATATCGTTGATTCCCTTTTCCCATGCATATCCTAATATTAACTATATGCAAGTGGCCATTCTATCATTATTAAATCCTCCTTGTTGGCCTCACCAGGCCTACCTATGTTGTATCTATTTTGCCGACTGAGAATAGGAACAAGCCAGTCATACATCCAGCATATCGAACTCATCGTACCCCTAAGAGTGGTTTCCCTCCCTTAACAATAGGTATCGAGGTTACACTCTAGATAGCACAAACTATGGACTCTGATATGTCAGTAACTCCTTCAGGATTATTGGGCTACCTGACTACCAAGACTGGGAGAGCGGCCAACCCTTTTGTCAACAAAGGCATATGTCAGACCCAATACCATCCTCAAGGAAACCACAAGTACTTTATACTGCACATATCATAATCCCACTCTAGTACTTCTGGCCTCATACGTAATGGTCGACCCATGTATGCACGGCGGTGGTAACATGCATCCATGATTCTAACCCAGATTCAAGCCTAAGTGTAACCTTGACCCAGTCTAACCATTAACCATTTTAATCTATAAAGTATCAATCTTCCTATGGGTCGGGTACTCAATAAACCATAATATTGTCCCAAGCTTCTCTCTCTCTATATCAATTTTTCCTAATCCTAATAAATCTCACCTCATTCTCTCACGTCAATCATAACAAAAAATTTAGCATATAAAAACCTAGCGTCGCATAAGGCGACTACTACAAACACAAGCACATAGTTACAGAGCATATAGATACACAAAGCATACAATTCACACTAATCCTATAGCGGCTGATAGGTATTACAATCACCCTCTAGAGTAATCGCATCCCGTAGTCCTACTAAGAACCACAAATATCAGCCTTTAGTAGAGCATAGGACTTGTAACACGCCGTTTCCTGAGCGCTACTAAAGTAGATATTCTGACAAAAGTTGACATATTTCTGAAAGGTAAAATACTCTGCATTGCACATTTTTTGAGAATATGGTTCTATATTTTTTTTTAAAAAAACTTCTTAAAAGGGGCAGTCAAAGTATTACATCGATTTTAGAAACATGGCGGTGAATGAATAAAGACACCAATTTAAACCACATTAACCATAATGATTTATTCCATCAAGTCATATAAGACAATACATGTCTAGAACCATAATAGGCATTTTATTACAACACTGAAATGAACTACAAATATTCTATAGCTGGTCGACATGCTACATCCCTTACTGGACTCTACTCTATATTCTATACTAGTAGTCTAATACTATTCCAGTATTTTGGCTTCTCTCTCCCACATACCTGACATTTGTAGGATATATCCTTCCTTGCTCTTCATGTTCCCACCATTAGTTTTGTCTTTGGGATACTCCCGGATGTCACTATGACATCTTAATAAATCCTTATGTCCAAGGGCATGACCCAATTGTGCATTGCGTATATCATTGATTTAGGATTATCGCTGAAAATAATATATATACATATTATTATTACTATTGCATTACTAACAATATCCTAGAATTGTTGTGTGAATCCTAAGGAATAAACCTAAAGGATATTTCAGGGTTATACCTAAGGTAAGAAAGGCCGTGTAGGTAACCTCTGAACTAGAACCACGACTTCCTCATGCAACATCTCCGCTGCACATAGAGAATAAGACACTATTAGAATAAATTAGGAATCAAGTTATCACTAAAGCTAAGGAGTAGGGTATTACCGTGTAACACCGGTAGTTTTACTACGGCTTGATTATCGCTACTGTATTGTAATTCCCTGTATTACGCATTAATATGCATAATTAATATTTTGTGTGCTGTTAATCAAGTGGATGAATTTAACTAAAATGAAATTATATTTGGGACTTAATATATTATATTAAGTCACAGTTAAATTTTTAGTTCAAAATTCCACCGTTTTTCGGTCGTGTTTTGAACTACCCGGGTAAGTTTTTGCCCGATTGAAAACTCTAATTTGACCCGAATATTTAAATATTTTGGAATTTGATGTTTTATAATATTTCTGATTTATTAGAATTTTTTTGGCAATTGTATTTAATTTTTTTAATAATAATGTATGTTCTACGCGCCGGAGACGCGAGACACGTGAAACCGAACGTGCGACAAAACTGGAAGCTGAGAGGACCTTGAGGGAGGGGCGAAAATCAGAAAATAAAAAGGGATTAGATTGTGGTATATTTTAAGTCATGACACAAAGAGAGAGTGATGTGATTAACCTACCAAAAATGTTAAAGTTTAGTTCTATTTATGGTAAGAGTTAGTAAGGTCTTTGTGCTAGCTTGCACCCATGGATTTGGCCAAGATTTCCTCCTCTCCTTTTCAGCTCATCTTGGTCGAATCATGCAGCTGAATTGGAGGAGAATTCCACTCCTAACTCATTCACCAAAATCTTGATTTCATGCATGATGATTCCTATCTTTTCCTAGCTTTTCCCTATCATCTCCTAAGATCACTTCAACACCAAATCTCCTTCTTTTGATATCAAACCCTCCCCATTTGCTGCCTGAAAATCAGCTCCTTTAAGTGACCAAATCCAACACTTTTCTTGTGTCATTTACTAAGCACAAAATGAGGAACTCAAGGGTAATAACCATGAGATCTTTTAACTAGTCTTTAACCACTTGAGCAAGTAAAATTCTGCCCTTCCCACTTCAGTTTGGCGAGCTCCTCAAGGCCTATATAAGGCCAACAACTACAGATTATTCACTTCATTAAGTTGAGAAATAAAAATAGTGGAAGAAGTGAGGTAGTTGGAGAGAGTATTGAAGTTGTTTTGGTTCAAAAAAATTCTGCACTTGCTTCTTTTTTTTCAAGCTGCGACCAGCAGCTCCCTTGGGTAAGAAACACCATTCTTCTTCCTTCTTAAGCTCACTTTATATCACTAGTAGTTGGCCATGATCCCTACTTAAGTTCTTCCAAAGCAAAAGAAAGATTTTATACTACTTGTATTGCCATTTTCCATAGTTCTAATTACTTAAGCATGTGTTTTCTTTTCATTTCAAGCTTGATGAGAAGCCAAGAACATAGATGGATACATATATATATGTGTCATGAATGGTCTATGTAAAGGCTTGAGAGAATTTCTTGAAGTTGTGACTTAGGTTTTGTAGTTCTAAAAACTAACATATTGGTTAATATTACTATCAAAGTTTTGTAAATGAGTTAATAAAATTTTGAACCTTGGAGAAAAGAACTCTAGCATATCATTGTGGCATATTAAGAAGAAGAATGAACTAGGTATAGGGCCTTGTGGCTGTGAGCTAGAGGGAGTGAATCTTCCATTTTTTTTTTGTTCTTGTGTTAATGGTATTACAAGATAATGTTTTAGTAGTTAAATAAACCTACACTTTTTAGTAGACTTGAACTTTCAAATGAGTAAAAATAATGAAAGGAAACAAACCCCTCATTACCATTCCATAGGGGAGACCGTGGCCTTAAGGTAGAAACTAGGGCTCTAGTTTGAGTTCTAACTTAGTTGAATAACTTGATTGGTTGAAGGTGTGAGAAAGTAAACTTGTAGAGCAAAATCGTGCGTTGGAAGGAAAGCGTCTACGGTAAGGGCAACTCTTAGATATTGTTAAGGATTATGTTTTATATGTTATGAGTAAGGGCAACTCTTAGATATTGTTAAGGATTATGTTTTATATGTTATGAGTAAGGGCAACTCTTAGATATTGTTAAGGATTATGCTTTATATGCTTGTATTTTACCTGCTTATGTTTCATATGCTTTATATGCTTGTATTTTACATGCTTATGTTTCATATGCTTTATATGCTTGTATTTTACATGCTTATGTTCCATATGCTTATGTGTAAGAACATCTTTAAGTGTGTATATTAGTAATATGTGAATGCATAAATTAAGTATGTGACAATATGATGAACAATGTGATGAAATGATTTTCTTGAATGATGCCTTGTGATTATGATTATTGTGTTGTGATCATTGACTATATTTGAGAATATATTGTTAAATGACTGTGATAATTTGGGGAAGTGCCGAGAGCACGTGAGTTGGGTTACCGTCGCATCAACGTCAAATAAATCTTGGATTTTGAAATAAAAACTAAGAGGCATTTTATTAAAATCAAAGAGACACTTAAAAATAGATCTTTCTAAAACCCTAATTAGTAATGAACTAACCACCTTTTCATTAAAAAGAATTAAGTGAGAGTTAGAATAATTAAATTAATTATTTTGAACTATTAGTGGATTTCCAACATAAATCATTTCATAACTAGTAGGAGATTTTCTAAAGAAAAGAGACTTAGGACTATAAAGGGAGATCTTGAGCCGAAAATATGGGGTTCTAATTAAGGGAGTTAGTACAAGAATAGATGATCTCGGACACTCCGTGTGAGTGATCCCGTCGAGGAAAACTAACTATGATGATAGAGTTGCTTGTTCATGCATACATCGATGCCAGAAGAGAGGTGTCGTAGAGTCGCCCAGACCTAGGTGCGAGCACGTACCGATAATCAAGAGGAAAAACAGGCGTTGTGTCATCAGGGGGATCGCTCTGGGCACAAATCCATGTGGGGAATAGCGTTTGAGAAAGCCTGATAGCGGACTCCAGAGCTCCTGAGGCCCTTGCGAGGGTGATATTCCGGAATCATGTGCATTGGCATATAGACTGACAAATAGGGATTTGTGGTGCATCTTATTTTGTGGACTATTCGTTATGATATTGTGTTATGCTTGCCTATTCGTATATGTTGTCATTATTTATGTCTTGTTAAGAAGTTGACCCTTGCACGTGGTTCTTTCAATCAATGAATGTAACCCAGACGATGACGACGATCGAGCTGACCCCGCTAGTCATGTCGTCCATGACGACATTTGAGTTCCCGGACTCGGGATCCCCGTTCGCCTAGGAGGTAGACCACGCCTCAGGCGAGGTGACGTACACAGGGAACGTGGTCGAGACGATGCATACCGACGGACAGGCTACACACATAGGGATCACGCGCCGAGTGATGCGGTTTCCGGTGCCCTTCGCACGCATATTAGCTGCTTGGATAGACGCACACCCTGATGGAGACACCTCAGCTTCAGAGGGCATGTCCGAGATTCCACGCCAGACCACTTTTCGCAGCGAGCCTCGGGCTACAGATTCAGCGTTAAGCGCTACTCCCCTTAGATTTGTACGGCACATGCGACCCAGGAGGATGGACGTCGGAGCACCCTCTTCTCACGCCGCTGTAGACCCGTCGGGTTCCCCTGCTAGATCCGTATCACCCGTAGAGTATACTCCCTCGTCTCCGATTCCTATCCCTGAGACTACTCCCTCGGCGGATCCCCTCGCTGTGGCCAGGTAGGGTGTGGATCCGGAGGTTGGATCATAGATTCATCTGACGAGGAGGATAGTACTAGGGATGCACCTCTCGATATCCCTACTGTTGACGCCATTGGTGACGACGACGTCATTACGCCCGTGGTAGACGATATGGAGGAGGATTCGATGGTGGAGGATGAGGAGGAGGAGGAGGGCCTCTATGAGTGGCAGGCACCGCCCTTGGTAGTTCATTTTGAGGCGGACCGAGATCGCACAGCCGCCCCTGCTGCTTGAGTTAGCGTGTTGATCAGCTTAGTGTTTCTTATGTCGGAGTCTGTCTGTTGTATTTTGGGATTATGTCTGTACTTGTAGTAGTTTAGTAGTCGAGTGAGGCTCTACTTTTGGAGCAGCCCTCTGCGTAGGTGTCTGCCGGGAGTACCTCAGAGGTATGAGTATTTCTTATAGGAAATTCATATGTCAGATGTATTCCTATTTTGATGTTGTATTTTGTAAAACCTTGTAGGATGTATTGCCTCAGGATTTTATATATGTATTCCAGACGTATTTCCTTTTATTCTCTTTGTATGCCATGTTACATCAATTGTATTTACTCTGTCATGTTATTTGCGAAAGGGTTTTATAAAAAAAAAATTTAACTGTGATTTCTATCGAACAGTATCAAAACTATTTCATACTTGGTGGTTTTTGTCTCGTAAGTAGCGCCTGGATTTCGGGGTGTTACATACCGCAACTCCTACAGCCTCGGAATAGCTCTAGAGTCTCGCTATCGCACTGGTATTTGTCCCAGATGACCAAAATACCCTTTTAGAGTGAGAAAACAAAAGAGAGAGGATTTAGAGAGAGGGACGACCAATAACAGAAAAATGAAGAGGCCTATTTATAGTGTTGGGTTTGGGTAGCATCGCGTCGCGAGACACACCTAGTCACTGTTGGAACCTAAACGATTGAGAAGTTTAGACCCTCATTAATTTTGATGATAACAAAATATTCACAAAAGAACAATTTATGTTCTAACGATTCTTGAAGTGTGCAGATACTAATATTACATATATTTACCCTCATTAATTTTGATGATAACAAAATATTCACAAGAGAACAATTTATGTTCTAACGATTCTTGAAGTGTGCAGATACTAATATTACATATATTTCTAAGCCACTTAAATAAGAAGGAAGAAGCTCTCAAGAGAAGGACATACTCCATGTGTCAGCATCTGGCTCATCCTAGTATACTGTCTTCGTGAGCGTATGGAATTAACCTTTTGTGACACTAGTCTTATCCATTTGCTATGAGCGTCCGATCTTCCGTTCTGAGCAAGTGTCTGAACTTCATTATAAATCACGTGTTGGTCACGTAGTTGCTCTTCCTCTCAGAAGTTTTTGGAACGGATTTCGAATTTGATCTTATGCGCCAAAATTGTTGTACGAGGTATCAATGGTGACACCTTTAGCTAAAAGACAAAAATCGTACAAGCAATTGTGAAAAGCAAGGTAGTACGAAAACAGTAATGTGTACTACTGAGATATTCTCTGGAAAGGAAGAAAGAGACAGCTTTTTGAAATCACCTCACTCAATGGAAAGGAGCCATTTTTACTGTAACGGTAATATCCTTTAGAACTCCTATAAATACCCCAAGGTATCCATTGAAGAAACAGCCGAAACTCTACAAGAGAATATTGCTTCATTTACTGAGAACAAGCACTGTTGCTATACACTACAAAGAGTCAATACTCTGGAAGCACATACGTGAGCAATCAAGTTTCGAGCCAAGTCTACGAACTACAAGAATCAACTCGGCGTCAGGCACTTTCTTTTAGAAAGCATTTCTATATTGAGCTTAATTTTTATCCTCTCTGTGAGAGTTATTTATACTTGTATTCAACTTACTGTAAAAGTTGTTTTGGCCTAGTTAAATTTGTTCCTCAAAGGCTCGAATGTCTTGAGTCGTTTGAGAAGTTGAGAGTATTGTCAAGGTTGTGACAGTGAGAATACTCTTAAGGTTTTGTAATCGCTGATTATAGTGGAAAATCCTTCAGCAGAAGGGACTAGACGTAGCTACCAGTTTGGTAGTGAACTAGTATAAATCTCTGTGTCTCTTGCTTTATTGCTTTCTATTTATCTTTATCTTGCTCTGTTTAAATCAAGTTTTCACAAAACTGCTTTTCCAGCCCAGGTTTATTTCAACAGTCTGCTTAACAAACTGCTTTGAAAAACCTGTGCTCTAAGTGTTTTTAACTTAAAGATTGCGAAAAGTTTTCAACACAATTCAACCCCCCTTCTTGTGTTCACGTTCGGTTGATACGAGGCTCGGCCTCTTGGTTGAGCAACTAATGATGTTAAGAGTAAAGATCCTCTGTGAACATGTCTGAAGGTGGTCCTATGAACCGCCCTCCTCTATTCAATGGAGAAAAATTTGATTCTTGGAAAGATAAGATGAAAGCATTCCTTGAGGCACAAAATCTTGATTTGTAGGATATAGTTGAAAGTGGATACATTTCTCCGCTAATGCCCTTGGTGTTGCAATACCTAGGGAAAAGCTGGGTGATGATCGAGAAAAAGAGATATCAAACCAATCGAAGGCTAGATTTATTCTCATCTGTGCTATGACAGAAAGAGCATATGATAAATGTGGTAAGTTTGATCTTGCCAAAGAAATCAGATTCTCTTGTTTTGTCTTATGAGGTTACGCCCAAGTAAGAGAAACAAAGGCTAGCATGATGGTTCGCCAGTATGAGCTATTCAAAATGGAAGATGGAGAAAACATTGAAACTATGTTTGGAAGGTTCCAAACACTTGTTCATGGGTTGCAGGCCCTTGGAAAACGTTATACTACACCTGACCATGTGAGAAAGATCTTGAGAAGTTTGACTAAGCAGTGGAGACCCAAAGTCACTGCTATTCAAGAAGCAAAAGATCTAAATGTCCTACGGCTTGAAGATCTTATGAGTTCTTTGAAAGCTCATAAACCTAGTACTTCTAAAGCTTTTCAGGCTGAAGAAGAAGAATCAGATGATGAAGCTTCAGAAGGAGATTATGATGGATCAGATGATGAGCTAGCTTTCATATCTAAGAAGATCCAGAGAATGTGGAAGAAGAGAAACTTCAGAAGGAGGTTTCAGAAGAAAGATACAAAGGACAAGAAGGATAGCAAAGACAAGGACAAAGCCCAAGTCATTTGCTATGAATGTAAGAAGCCTGGACATTTCAAGTCCGAGTGTCCTAATCTTAAGGAAAAGTCCACAAGAAGCTCCTTCAAGAAAAAGAAGAAAGGTCTCATGGCAACATGGGAAGATCTTGACTTATCCTCCTCTGAGGAAGATAAAGAAGAAGAAGCTCACATTGCCCTCATGGCGGCAATCGATCTTGATTCGTAAGAAGAAGTTGAAGAGGTAATAATATATGACTCTTATTCGAACTTCAACTTGCATTTGATGATGCATTAAAGGATTACGCCACTCTCTATTGAGTATAAGAATTTGAAAAGAAATTTTCAAAACTATCACAAGATTTTCATTCTTTACACAATGAAAACTCAGACTCAATGAAGAGAACCAGTAAAACCGAAAATCGGCGTCTGGTGGATAACCAGCGTCTGGAAGCCAAGAAGCAACCTGTCGAGAGCTCTCAAGTTAAAAGCTCTGTAGTTACAGGCAATCCTAACTGCAAATCAAATGACTATGAACATGCATTTCAAAAGTTTCTTGCAGAGAGTATAACTCGAAGCAAGCAAGCTTCTATGATTTGGGGTGTCAGTAAAACGACAACTCATGGTCTTGGTTATATATCAGATGAACCTCTTTTAGAAAATGATTCAGCATATGATAAATCCAATAATCATAGTAAATGCTTGCATTGTACTTACTACAATAAATCTGGTCATTTGAAAAGTGCGTGTACTGTGTTTACAACTAAGAAGGACAAGTTTCCTTCAAGAACTAACAAGAAAGGGCCCAAAAAGATATGGGTACCTAAAGATAAAATAGTCTATGTTGCAGACTTGCTTAGCAACAAAGTCAACACACCTATCTTGGTACTTAGACAGTGGATGCTCGCGTCACATGAAGGGAGAAAAGCATATGTTCCAAGAACTAAGACCTAGAGAAGCTGGATTCGTTCGTTTCGGAGGAAACCAGAAAGGTAAAATAGTTGGAATTGGTCGCATAGGTAAAGGCTCTCTTCCTTCTATTGATAATGTTTTATATGTTGAAGGACTGAAACATAATCTATTGAGCATAAGTCAATTATGTGACAATGGTTATAATGTTGTCTTTACAGAAAATGGATGTTTAGTAAAAAGCAAAAATGATGGATCTATATTCTTTACAGCAAAGAGGAAACAAAACATTTATATAGTTGATCTTTCTGAACTTGCAAAACAAGATGTCAAGTGTCTTATGTCTGTTGAAGATGAGCAATGGATTTGGCACAAAAGATTGGGTCATGCCAATTTGAGGTTAATCTCAAAATTAAACAAGCACAATCTTGTTAGAGGCTTACCAAATCTTAAGTTTCAATCTGATGCCCTGTGTGAGACTTGTCAAAGAGGAAAACAAGTTAAAACTTCCTTTCATTTAAAAAATGTTGTTTCAACCTCGAGACCACTTGAACTTTTACATCTTGATCTTTTTGGTCCCATAAGGACAGCCTCTTTAACTGGAAAGAAATATGGATTAGTCATTGTTGATGACTTTACTAGATGGACATGGGTTAAATTCCTTGCCCACAAGGATGAGTCTTTTAAGGTATTTCTTGTTTTTACGCAAATCAGTTCAAAATGAAAAAGACATCTGTATTTCTTCTATTAGAAGTGATCATGGGGGAGAATTTGAAAATGAAAACTTTCAAAACTTTTGTGAAGAAAATGGCATCTCCCACAATTTCTCCTCTCCTAGAACACCTCAACAAAATGGTGTTGTAGAAAGGAAAAATAGGTCCCTCCAGGAAATGGCCAGGACCATGATCAATGAAGCTGATATTATAAACATTTTTGGGCGAAGCGATAAACACAGCTTGTTATATTCAAAATAGAATTCTTATAAGACCTATCTTGAATAAGACTCCTTATGAATTGTGGTAAGGTAGAAAACCAAACATTTCTTACTTTCATCCTTTTGGTTGTAGTTGTTATATTTTGAATACTAAAGATCAGCTTGGTAAGTTTGATTCCAAGGCTAACAAAGGAATCTTTTTGGGATACTCTGAAAGATCTAAAGCTTTTAGAATATACAACAAAGAAAATTTGACAGTTGAAGAGTCCATTTATGTCAAGTTTGATGATAAGAAGCCTGACACTGCTATGTCAGAGCTAGATGAGTTATTTTCAGAATTAAACCTCGGTGACAAGTCAGACGGTGAACGTGCATCTTCATCATCCGGTGGTGACAAGACGAAGAATCCTACTCAAGCAGAAGCTGAAGCAAGAAAAAGCTGGAAGTACAAAACCAATCAAAAGATCAAATCATAGGAGAACCTGGTGATAAAGTACGAACCAAATCATCTTTCAAGGAGCATGCTGATTTTGCACTTCTTTCTGAAATGGAAGCTAAGACGATTGATCAAGCTTTGGAAGATGAAGGGTGGATTCTAGCAATGCAAGATGAGCTAAATCAGTTCCAAAGAAATGATGTATGGAAGCTAGTCACTATACCAGAAGATAAGCAAGCTATTGGTACTAAATGGGTAACTAGAAATAAGCTTGATGAAGATGGTAAAGTTGTGAGAGATAAAGCAAGGTTAGTTGCTCAAGGTTACTCACAAGAAGAAGGTATTGATTTCACTGAAACTTTTGCACCTGTTGCAGGACTAGAAGCTATTCGCATTTTACTTTCATTTGCAGCACATCATGAGATAACACTATATTAAATGGATGTGAAAAGTGCTTTTCTAAATGTTTTTATAACTGAGGAAGTTTATGTTAAACAACCTCCTGGTTTTGAAGATATTGAATTTCCAGAACATGTTTTTAAACTTAAAAAGGCTCTATATGGTCTTAAGCAAGCTCCCAGAGCATGGTATGATAGACTAAGTTCCTTTTTAATGGAAAATGGATTTACAAGAGGTTTAGTTGACACTACTCTTTTCAGAAAATCCTCTAACAAGCATTTCATACTTGTTCAAATCTATGTTGATGATATCATTTTTGGAGCCACTAATGAAAGCCTTTGCAAAGAATTTTCTAAGCTTATGCAGGCTGAATTTGAGATGAGCATGATGGGAGAATTAAAGTTTTCCTTGGAATACAAATCAAGCAATGCAGTGATGGTATCTATATACATCAAAGCAAATATATCAAAGAATTATTGAAGAAATTCAAGATGCTGGATTGCAAGCCTATGTGTACACCTATGCATCCTACCTGCACTCTTAGTAAAGATGAAATTGGTAAGAAGGTAGATCGAAAAATGTACAGAGGTATGATTGGATCTCTACTTTATCTTACGGCTTCAAGACCTGACATTATGTTCGGCCGTCAGTGTGCTAGATTTCAATCAGATCCTAGAGAATCACACCTAAGTGTTGTTAAAAGAATATTCAGTTATTTGCAAGGAACTACTAATCTTGGTTTGCTTTATAAGAAATCAAAAGATTACAAATTGGTAGGTTTACGTGATCTTTGACTTTCTTTGGAGACCGAATTGAAAGAAAAAGACCAAGTGCTACCTGCGAATTCCTTGGAGCTAATCTTGTGTCTTGGTCAAGCAAAAGACAAAGCACTATTGCACTCTCAATCAGGTTTGAATACATCTCAAAGAAGAAGTTCTCAACTTCTGTGGATGAAGTATCAACTTGAAGACTACCTGATAAAAGAGAGTAACATTCCTATCTTATGTGATAATACATCTGCCATATGTCTTACTAAAAATCCTATATTGCATTCTAGAGCAAAGCACATTGAGATTAAGCATCATTTTATAAGAGACTATGTTCAGAAGGGTATTCTAGAAATAAAATTTGTAGACACTGATCATCAGTGGGCTGACATATTTACAAAACCCCTTGCTGAAGATAGATTCAATTTTATAAGAAGAAATTTAAACTTTCATCTTATAGAAGAATGATTAATCTCAGCGTCTGAAAATAAACAAAATCTCAACATCTGATATGACATAAGCATGTATGTGTATAGGCATCTTATGTGTCATATGCATCATAACTCATCATCTGGTGAATCGGTTGCGTGCGTCCGAGCACACCCACACGTGTCACACGTGTTAAGGACTTAAGCGTCTCATCATATCTACTGAGTCATAATTGTTTATGTCTTTCGATAAAATCTTTTTCTTGATTTTACTTTTCTTTTGGCGTCTGCATTTAATGAAAAGGCAAATCTTTATTTTCTTTTCTTTTTGATTTAATTTTAATGTGGAAATACGAAGCGATATTTTGAAAAAAAGACTGTACCATTCTCTATTAACTTTCCCACTACTCCACATTTTTCCCTCCATCACTTCACTCTGCGTTTTCTGCAAAACCGTGTTTTTTCTCTCTATCTCTCTCTCTCTCTCTCTCTGTGTGTTTTCGAACCCTAAAACCTCCATCACCTTCTCTTCAATTGCTACAATGGCCGACAGAAAGGTTGGACAATACACTGCTGCCTTCGATGTCTTCTCTGAGGCAAAACTTCTGAATGAGAACCGGGTTGATTTCGAGAACTTCAAGCTATATGGTTTTGATTTTGAGGAAGGTCTTGAAAAACTGGGCTGGAAAAACTACTTCATCTGGGAACCAGTTGACGTACTGAGCTACGCTATTAAGGAATTCTGGGGAAGTGCATACCTACTTCTGGGGGAAATCATAGAAGGTCACATCAGAGGATTCAAATTACGCTTCACTATCAACTCTATTGCTCAGACAATCAAGTGTCCGTGTGAAGGAATCAGTTACCACTCAAACTGGGTTGATGCTTACAGAGGACTTGAAAAAGTCAATGAAGCTCTGTTTGAGAACTACCGCGAACTGAAGAAGAAGAACATCACTCCCATGGCTAAAGACTTGAAAAGCCACTACCGAGTACTGCACAAAATCATCGCCAAGAGCGTGATTCTGAAGGCTGGCTCAAGCGACATAGTGAACTACGAGCAAAAGTTTATTATGAGGAACTACATGGATGGGAAGAAAATCAATCTGCCAAGGTTGATTATCAACAATTTGATAAATGCCCTTGTCTTCTCAAGGAAGAATGTTGATAAGAAGAATATCGTCAAGATAATCCCGTATGGAGTTCTTCTCTCCATTATGATGATCAAAGACGGCATTGTAAGGAAGCTGACTGACTCCATCAACACAGAGGAAAAGGAAAAATACTTTGGTGTTGGTGCTGTTGTTCGTCCAGAAGTTTTTGGAGTCAGCGATGCTGGTCGAGGATGCGACTTATTACTTGGTCCATGATCAAGAAGGTGAAAATAGAGCAACAGGAAGGAGAAGCTGAAAAGAAAACCACCAGAAGCTCAATGACTGGTGTGAAAAGACCTGCTGAGTCCCCTTCAAGGGAGACCAGAAGAACAAAGCAGAAGGTGGCACCTGCACCTACTGTTGAAGAACCAGAAAATGAGGATAGAATTCCCATCAGCAAGGTTTTGGAGAAGCAGTTTAGACCAACAGCTGAAAAGAATGCTTCAGCGTCCGGTCAAGGGAAGCAAATCCCTCCTCCCCCTCCTGCTGTTGTTGTCACCAGAGGGTCGAAAAGAAGGTTGGTCAATTCATCAGAAGCTGACCCAAAGGTACTTGATTTTACTGCTGATGAATCAGTATCTGTGTTTGATGCTCATGATGTTATTCTTGCACCACCTTTGTCTGTTTCACAACCACAAACACAAACCAAGAAAACCAGAATGAGCCTCCAACAAACCTCAACCCTCTCTAAACCTACCCAACCATCATCCACTACACTCAACCTTGACATACCACAAAATTCTTCAAATACTTCACTTACTACATATATTTCCAAACTCCACTCTCATCCCTTTAATCTATTATTCAAAATACCTCCCATTAATCCCTTCAAACCCTACACACCTAAAATCTACAAAATCACCAAAACCACTCCCACCTTACTCACCATTACCCTTAAACCTACAGACGCTGGTGGAAGGAAGAATGTCTCATACAAACCACAGTTTGTTAAGTATGAGATATATCATAGCATCTATAATCGTCCCTCCACATGGCATTTGAAAACCTTCACCTCTGGAGCTGCCAGATTGGAGATTGCCTCTCCGATAAGTGCTACCTTCAAGGATGGAGAAGACCACTTTCAGATGTCATTTAAAGGAAGATTGAGACCAGCATCTGGTAGCAGAGCAATTCCCTTCTCTGTTGATCTTCCTAGATCCCTACCACAAACTGAACCACTCACGTTGGAAGAATGCAGAAGATGGATTACAGATGAAGAAGCTGCCTTTATGGCACACTGTCTTGAGATGAAGAAAAAAGAAGTAATCAGACAGTACAGGGATCCCTCTTCTGTATCAGTAAAGATTGTACCAGACAGATAGAGATGGCTACCTTGGTCTATCCCTGGGAAAAGGAAAGAACCTGCTCCGGGCAAGCAGCCATTCAGCAAGATCGGGCTCAAGGAGTATGAGAAGGCTCCTAAAAAGTACAACCTTAAGGAATTCTCTAAGCTTCCGATTGCCAAGATCTCTGAGGATCATGCCAGAAGGTTTTACCTGAATTCTCTGAAGGAAGATGAATGGAGAACTGGCTCCTCAAACTGCTGCAATGCCGAGAAGGCCACTATTCCAACAGCTTAGCACTGTCAGACCATCGACATCAATCTTAGAACAGTCTACTTCGATGATATGTTCGGATGCTCAAGCATGTCGTGCCTTTTATTGCATGAAGATATATGACCAATGGGCTCATTGTGACCAAGCACTTCGACATTGGATTTACTTGGAGTCAATGGTGCGAGTCTTGGAAAGACAAAGCCATGTTACCATACCTCGTCCCCTAGTGCTAGAAGAAGATGACAGGAAAATCTGCGAAGAATATACAGCGAGAAAATGAAGCACTCTCTTTCACTTGTTAAGCATTAAGTGTCTTTATCAAGTATATGGGGAGAAGAAGGCTGGAAATAGGTTTGATGCTTTCACCGCCGATGTTGTTCTACACAGAAATCATCTTCATGAATTTCTTTGTATCCGTAAGATGTGAAGTATAAATGGGAAATTCAAGCGAGAATCTGAGCTCGTAAAACTTGGAAATCTCATCAAATGGTTTTTACCAAATGATGCATTTTTTCTAAGAGCTCAACGGAAGAAGTAATTGAGGCGACGCTATCCAGCGGGTGCTAGCGAGCATCGAGAAGATGAAACCCGCACCCATACTGAAGTTGGACCTTCTACTTCTACTCCTGCAGTTGAGATGGTCACTATTCCCAAAGCAGAGTTTGAAGAAATGAAGGCCACAAACATGAAAGTTACTCAGCTGGAGACTGCTCTGAAATTACTATATGAACGTCTCAACATCCCTCCACCACCTCTTCCAAACCCTTGAATTTATTTATTTTTGTGTGATATAAACTACTTCTTTGTGTTTGTTGATACGCTTATATATATATACACTAATTTTGCTCTGATTATCTGTTAATATATACCTACATATGAATTATATTCAAATTTTTCTAAGTCTTATTTTGACTATGATGTGTTTACACTCTTTTAGTCTGATGACAAAAGGGGGAGTAAAAGAAAGGTATGATGAACACGTGAAAATCTGACAACTCACCGTCCGATACACTGGAACTGAAGTATCATGCATAGCATTTCATACATAGCATTTGTGTGGTTATTTATTAATGCGCTAATATTCATTGATCTAGTGCTCCTATAATGATCAATAAATTTGGTACAATTTGATTAAATCAATCTTTTTGATCAGCATCCGATCTTACCCTGATACATCTACGTTTTTTTTTTTTGCGATCACTTAATTGAATTTGTTTATCAACTATCACCTTAATACTAGAATTATCTTATATATAAAAATTGTTAAACTCAGGGGGAGACCCTTGATGTCACTTTGAAACTAAATTGTTCATCAACCTTAGATATTTGTCATCATCAAAAAGGGGGAGATTGTTGGAACCTAAACGATTGAGAAGTTTAGACCCTCATTAATTTTGATGATAACAAAATATTCACAAGAGAACAATTTATGTTCTAACGATTCTTGAAGTGTGCAGATACTAATATTACATATATTTCTAAGCCATTTAAACAAGAAGGAAGAAGCTCTCAAGAGAAGGACACACTCCATGTGTCAGCATCCGGCTCATCCTAGTATACTGTCTTCGTGAGCGTCTGGAATTAACCTTTTGTGACACTAGTCTTATCCATTTGCTATGAGCGTCCGATCTTCCGTTCTGAGCAAGCGTCTGAACTTCATTATAAATCACGTGTTGGTCACGTAGTTGCTCTTCCTCTCAGAAGTTTTTGGAACGGATTTCGAATTTGATCTTATGCGCCAAAATTGTTGTATGAGGTATCAAAGGTGACACCTTTAGCTAAAAGACAAAAATCGTACAAGCAATTGTGAAAAGCAAGGTAGTACGAAAACGGTAATGTGTACTACTGAGATATTCTCTGGAAAGGAAGAAAGAGACAGCTTTTTGAAATCACCTCACTCAATGGAAAGGAGCCATTTTCTTTATGCTTGGTAATATCATTTAGAACTCCTATAAATACCCCAAGGTATCCATTGAAGAAACAGCCGAAACTCTACAAGAGAATATTGCTTCATTTACTGAGAACAAGCACTGTTGCTATACACTACAAAGAGGCAATACTCAAAGCACCGCTTCATGAGCAATCAAGTTTCGAGCCAAGTCTCTGAACTACAAGAACTGAACTCAGCGTCCGACACTTTCTTTTAGAAAGCATTTCTATATTGAGCTTAATTTTAACCTCTCTGTGAGAGTTATTTATACTTGTATTCAACTTACCTGTAAAAGTTGTTTTGGCCTAGTTAAAATTTGTTCCCTCAAAGACTCGAATGTCTTGAGTCGTTTTGAGAAGTTGAGAGTATTGTCAAGATTGTGATGAGAATACTCTTAAGGTTTTTATGTCGATTGATTATAGTGGAAAATCCTTCAGGAACGAAGGGACTAGACGTAGCTACCAGTTTGGTAGTGAACTAGTATAAATCTCTGTGTCTCTTGCTTTACTGCTTTCTATTTATCTTTATCTTGCTCTGTTAAAAACAAGTTTTCACAAACTGCTTTTCCAGCGTCCGGTTTATTTCCAGCGTCCGTTTAACAAACTGTTTTGAAAAACATATGCTCTAAGTGCTTTTAACTTAAAGTTTGCGAAAAGTTTTCAACACAATTCAACCCCCCCTTCTTGTGTTCACGTTCAGTCACGTCGCTAGAAGGTCAGTCTCTGACACGTTTCAACGCTGAGACATATACGTGACAACAAGTGTCTTAGTGTGTTGCATTATGGAATTTTCATATCTTGGCACGACAATGTTGATACGGCTTCCCATCGCTTCACGACAGTACAAATGCACAATTCACACATTTTTCCTTTTTATTGCTTCTGGCCTATTCCAAGATCCATTCTCAGATCCCTTGAGCTTATTTAAAGATCTTAGTGCTATAAGTACGTTAGGGTCCAATTAAGGTTTCTAGATTAAGAAATTTGGGATATCACATTTGAACGTGAACACAAGAAGGGGGGTTGAATTGTGTTAAAAAAACTTTTCGCAAACTATACGTAATAAACACTTCAACACAGATTTTTCAAAACTGTTTGTATATCGGATGCAGAGAAATTAACCGGATGCAGAAAATAAACCGCTTATGAAAACTTGTTTTACTGAGCAAGGTAAAGATAAATATAAAGCAGTAAAGGAAGAGACGCAGAGATTTATACTAGTTCACCACCAACTGGTAGCTACGTCTAGTCCCTTCGTTCCTGGAGGATTTTTCACTATAATCAACTGATTACAATTTTCCTCAAGAGTATTCTACTGTCACAAACTTGACAATACTCTCAACTTCTCAAAATGACTCAGTGCTTGTGAGCCTTTGAGGAACAAAGCCTTAACTAGGCCAAATACAGTTTACAAAAGAGATTATACTTTTGAATACAATCAAAATATCTCCCACAGAGAGGATGAAAAGATTAAGCTCAAAACAGAATAGCTTTCTAAAAGAAAGTATAAGATCTTTGAGTTGATTCTGTAGACCAGAAACTTGGCACGAAACTTGATTGCTCACTTGAGTAATGTTGCTTTCAGAATGAAGTTTCTTCACAGTTTTTTGGCTAGCTTGTCTTCAATGAATACCTTGGGTATTTATAGGATTCTTCAAGGGTATTACCGTTGTAGTAAAAATAGCTCCTTTCTATTGAGTGAGGTAATTTGAAATGTAGTCCTTTTCTTCCTTTCCAGAGAATGACAGAATAGTACACATTACCGTTTTCGTACTATCTGCTATTTGCAATTGTCTTGTACGATTTTTGTCTTATGCTAAAGGTGTCACTTTTGCTTCCTCATACATCAAAATGAGCACATAAAATAAAATTCGAATTCCGTTCTAGAACAGTCTGAGGTTAAGAGTAGAAACGTGATCATCACGTGCTTCATTAAAGAGATCAGACGCTCGCTCAGAACAGAGGACGGACACTCGTAGCAATTGAGTATTCCACGTGTCAAAGAGTAAAACTACTGGACGCTTGCTGTTAGCAAGACGCTGAAGTGAGTTCGAATGCTGACACTAGTGGATTGTATTCAATTCTTTTGTAAATTTCTTCTTCTTCCTTGAGTGTTTCGTACATATATATGAAGTTTTGATACATGTACACTCAAAGATATGTTAGAAGATAAATTCTTCTTCTTGAAAATACTTTGTTATCATCAAAATTAATGAGGGTCTAAACTTCCCAATCATTTAGGTTCCAACAATCTCCCCCTTTTGATGATGACAAATATCCAAGGTTGATGAACAATTTAATTTCAAAATAATATCAAGGGTCTCCCCCTGAATTTAACAATTTAGATATATAAGAACAATTCAGGTATTAAGGCGATTGTTGATAAACAAATTCATTTAAGTGATCGCAAAAATACGTAGATGTCTTAAAGCATATATTTAATAAAGTGAGATCGGATGCTGATTTTCATTTTATCAAAAAGATTTTCATTGTACCAAATTTATTGATCATTATTAGAGTACTGGATCAATGCATATCAACGCGTTAATAGATATTAGACCAATGAATAACCACACAAATGCTATGTATGAAATGATATGCATGATACTTCTATTTTAGTGTATCCATCGGAGTTTGAACATCGGACGGTGAATTTGTCAATCAGACTTTCACGTGTTCATCAAACCTTTCTTTTACTCCCCCTTTTGTCATTAGACAAAAAGAGTGTAAAGCACATCATAGTCAAAAGACGGCTTAGAAAAATTTGAATATATATAAACAGATAATCAGATATAGGTATATATAAACATATAATCAGAGCAAAAACAATGAATATATATATATATAAGAGTACCAAAAAATATTTTATATCACACAAAAAATAAATTTAAGGGTTTGGTGGAGGTAGTGGAGGGATGTTGAGACGTTCATATAATAACTTCAGTGCATTCTCCAGCTGAGTAACTTTCAGGTTAGTGGCCTTCATATCTTCAAACTCTGCTTTGGGAATAGTGACCATTTCAACTGTAGGAGTAGAAGTAGAAGGTCCAGCTTCTGATTCTGGTGCAGGTTTCATCTTCTGATGCTCTGCTAGCACCCAGTTAGATAGCTTTAGTCTCAATTCCTTTTTTTTGTTGAGCTTTTTGAAAGAAGGCATCATTTGGTATGAACCATTTGATGAGACTTCCAAGTTTCCTCTGCTCAGATTCTGCCTGAATTTTCCTTCTTTTCTCCACCTCTTCTGGATACAGCAAATCCATGAAGATATTTTCTATGCGTACGCCGCCAGTGAAAGCATCAAACCTGTTTCCAGCATCTTCTCCCCATATTCTTCTGATGAAGGCACTCAATGCTTCAAAAACGAAATAGAGTCCTTCATTTTCTGCCAGGTATATTCTTCGCAGATTTTCCCTGTCATCTTCTGTAAGCACTAGCGGGACGAGGCATGGTAACAAGGCTTTGTCTTTCCAAGACTCAGACCACTGACTCCAAGTAAATCCAATGTCGAAGTGCTTGGTCACAGCAGCCCATTGGACATATGTCTTCATGCAGTCAAGCAGCCTGATTACTGAACACCTGAACGTGTCATCAAAGTAGGTAGTTCCCAGATTGGTGTCAGTAACTTTGCTGATAGTGCCAACTGTTGGAATTGTGGCTTTCTCGGCATTGCAGCAGTTTGAGGAGCCAGTTCTCCATTCATCTTAATTCAGAGAACTAAGGTAAAACCTTCTGGCATGGTCCTCAGTGATTTTGGCAATCGGAAGCTTAGATAATTCTTTAAGGTTATACTTCTTGGGAGCCTTCTCATACTCCATGAGTCCGATCTTGCTGAATGGCAGCTTGCCAGGAGTAGGTTCTTTTCTCTTTCCAGGGATAGACCAAGGTAGCCACCTTTGTCTATCTGGCACAATCTTTATGGATACAGAAGAAGGATCCCTGAACTATCTGATAACTTCAATTTTCTTCATCTCAAGATAGTGTGCCATGAAGGCAGCTTCTTCATCCGTGATCCACCTTCCACACTCCTCCAGTGTGACAGGCTCAATTTGAGGCAGGGATTTAGGAAGGTCAACAGAGAAAGGAATTGCTCTTCCACTAGGTTCTGGTCTTAATCTTCCTTTGAATAACATCTGAAAATGGTCTTCTCCTTCCTTGAAGATAGCATTCATTGGAAAGGCAATCTCCAATCTGGCAACTCCAGAGGTGAAGGTTTTCAAATGCCATGTAGAGGGGCGATTGTAGATGCTGTGATATGACTCATACTTAACAAACCGAGGTTTGTTAATGCATGCGACATTCTTCCTTCCACCGAAGTCTGTAGGTTTATGGGTAATGGTGAGTGAAGAGGGAGTGGTTTTGGTAATTGTATAGGTTTTAGGTGTGTAGGGTTTGAAGGGATTAATGGGAGGTACTTTGAATAATAGGTTAAAGGGGTGAGAGTGAAATTTGGAAATATATGTGGTAAGTGAGGTATTTGAGGAAATTTGTGGTAGGTCAAGGTTGAGTGTATTGGATGGTGTTTGGGTAGGTTTTGAGAGGGTAGAGTTTTGTCGGAGACTCATTCTGGTTTTCTTGGTTTGTGTTTGAGTTTGTGGTTGTGAAACAGACAATGTGGGTGCAGGAATAACATCATGAGAATCAATGATAGATACTGACTCATCAGCAGTAAAGTCGAGTACCTTTGGGTTAAGCTCAGAAGACTTAACCAACCTTCTTTTTGTTCCTCTAGGGGCAACAATGGCAGGAGGAGGAGGAGGGACTTGCTTCCCTTGACCGGATGCTGAAGCATCTTTTTCAGCTGTCGGCTTATTCTTTTTCTCCAAGACCTTTCTAATAGGAATTATATCCTCATCTTTTGGTTTCTCAACAGTAGGTGCAGGAGCCACCTTCTGTTTCATTCTTCTTGTCTCCCGTATAGGGGATTCAGCAGGTCTCTTCACACCAGTCATTGAGCTTCTAGTTGTTTTCTTTTCAGCTTCTCCTTCCTGTTGCTCTAATTTCACCTTCTTAATCATAGAGCCGCTTATCAATCATTCGACTAGACTGCTGATTCCAAAAACTTCGTGACTAACAACATACCAACACCAAAGTATTTTCCTTTTTCTTCTTTGTTGGTAGAGTCAGCCAGCTTTCTCACAACACCATCTTTAATCATCATTATGGAGAGAAGAACTCCATAAAGGATAACCTTGACGATATTCTTTTTATCGACACTCTTCCTTGAGAAGACAAGAGCATTTATAAGATTATTGATAATCAACCTTGGCAGATTGATTTCCTTCCCATCCATGTAGTTTCTCATAATGAACTTTTGTCGTAGTTCACTATGTCGCTTGAGCCAGCCTTCAGAATCACGCTCTTGGCGATGATTTTGTGCAGTACTTGGTAGTGGCTTTTCAAGTCTTTTGGCTGTGGGAGTAATGTTCTTCTTCTTTAGTTCATGGTAGTTCTCAAATAGGGCTTCATTGACGTTTTCAAGTCCTCTGTAAGCATCAGCCCAGTTTGCATGGTAACTGATTCCTTCACACGGACACTTGATCGTCTAAGCAAATAGAGTTTATGCTGAAGCATAGTTTGAAGCCTCTGATGTGTCCTTCTATAATTTCTCCCGGAAGTAGGTAAGCGTTCCCCCAGAACTCCTTTATAGCATGGCTCAGTACATCAACTGGTTCCCAGATAAAGTAATTTTTCCAGCCTAGTTTCTCCAAACCTTCTTCGAAATCAAAATCATAGAGCTTGAAGTTCTCAAAATCAATTATGTTTTCATTCATGAGTTTTGCTTCTGAGAAGACATCGAAGGCAGCAGTGTATTGTCCAACCTTTCTATCAGCCATGGTAGTAGTTGCAGAGAGGGTAATAGAGGTTTTAGGGTTTGAAATCACACACAAAGAGAGAGAGAGAGAACAGTTTTGCAAGTAGATGCAGAGTGAAGTGATGGAGCGAAAAATGTGGAGTAGTGGGAAAGTTGATAGAAAATGGTACAGTCCTTTTTCAAAAACCGGTTCGTATTTCCACACAAAAGTTAAATCAAAAAAGAAAAGAAAATGGAGATTCGTCTTTTCATTAAATGAAGACGCCAAAAGAAAAGTAAAATCAAGTAAAAAGATTTTATCGAAAAACATAAATAATCATGACCCAGTGAGATGTGATGAGACGCTTAAGTCCTTTACACATGTGACACGTGTGTGCGCGCTTGGACGCACGCAACTGATTCACCAGACGTTGAGTTATGATGCACATGACAAATAAAATGCTTATACGTATACATGCTTATGTCATACCAGATGCTGAGATGATGCATATCATCTGACGCTGAGATTAATCATTCTTGTATAAGATTAAAATTTAAATTTCTTTTTATAAATATGTCAGCCCACTGATGATCAGTGTCTACAAATTTTATTTCAAAAATACCCTTCTGAACATAGTCTCTTATAAAATGATGCTTAATCACAATGTGCTTGGCTCGTGAATGCAATATGGGATTTTTAGTAAGACAGATTGCAAAAGTATTATCACAAAAGATAGGAATGTTACTCTCTTTTATCAGATAGTCTTCAAGTTGATATTTCATCCACAGAAGTTGAGAGCTGCAACTAGCTGCTGAAATATATTCGGCTTCTGCTATTGAGAGTGCAATCGTGCTATGCCTTTTGCTTGACCAAGATACAAGATTTGCGCCAAGGAATTGGCAGCCTCCACTTGTGCTTTTTCTTTCAATTCGATCTCCAGCAAAGTCAGCATCACAAAAACCTACTAACTTGTAATCTTTTGATTTTTTATAAAGCAAACCAAGATTAGTAGATCCTTGCAAATATCTAAAGATTCTTTTAACAGCACTCAAGTGTGATTCTCTAAGATCTGATTGAAATCTAGCACACAGACATACGCTGAACATAATATCAGGTCTTGAAGCTGTAAGATAAAGTAGAGATCCAATCATACCTCTGTACATCTTCTGATCTACCTTTTTACCAGTTTCATCTTTACCAAGAATGCATGTGGGATGCATAGGAGTACACATAGGTCTGCAATCCACCATTTTGAATTTCTTTAGCAATTCCTTGATATATTTGCTTTGATGTATATAGATACCATCATTGCATTGTTTGATTTGAATTCCAAGGAAGAACTTCAGTTCACCCATCATGCTCATCTCGAATTCAGCCTGCATTAGCTTAGAAAATTCTTTGCAAAGGCTTTCATTAGTAGCTCCAAAAATAATGTTATCAACATATATTTGAAAAATTATAAAGTGCTTGTTTGATGTTTTTCTAAAAAGAGTAGTGGAGTAGTGTCTACTAGACCTCTGGTAAAGCCATTTTTCATCAAAAATGTACTCAATCTTTCATACCAAGCTCTGGGAGCTTGCATAAGACCATACAGGGCCTTTTTAAGCTTGAAGACATGTTCTGGAAATTCAATGTCTTCGAATCCAGGAGGTTGTTTTACAAAGACTTCCTCAGTTATAAAACCATTCAAGAAAGCACTTTTCACATCCATTTGATAAAAAATTATATCATGATGTGCAGCAAATGAAAGTAAAATGCGTATAGCTTCTAACCTTGCAAAAGGTGCAAATGTTTCAGTAAAATCAATACCTTCTTCCTATGAGTAACCTTGAGCAACCAATCTTGCCTTGTTTCTCACAACCTTTCCATCTTCATCAAGCTTGTTTCTGAATACCCATTTAGTACCAATAGCTTGCTTATCTTCTGGTAGAGTAACTAGCTTCCATACATCATTTCTTTGGAACTGATTCAACTCTTCTTGCATGGCCAGAATCCAACCTTCATCTTTCAATGCTTGATCAATCGTTTTAGGTTCCATTTCTGAGAGTAGCGCCATATCTGCATGCTCTTCAAAAGAGGATCTGGTTCTTACTTTATCTCCAGGTTTTCCTATGATTTGATCTTTAGGATGATTGGCTTTGTACTTCCAGCTCTTTCTGAATTCAGCTTCTGAAGATTCTTGTGTCTGGTCACCACCGGACGATGAAGATGTAGGTTCACTATTTGTAGTATTACCTATATTTAATTCTGAAAATGATTCATCTAGCTCTGACACGGCTGTGTCAGGCTTCTTGTCATCAAATTTGACATGAATTGATTCTTCCACTGACATAGTTTCTTTATTGTATATTCTAAAAGCTTTAGATATTTTAGAATATCCCAAAAAGATTCCTTTGTCAGCTTTTGAATCAAACTTACCAAGCTGATCCTTAGTATTTAAAATATAACACATACAACCAAATGAGTGAAAATATGATATGTTTGGTTTCCTTCCTTTCCACAGTTCATATGGAGTCTTCTTCAAAATAGGTCTAATAAAGATTCTTTTTTTACTGTAACAAGCTGTGTTTACTGCTTCTGCCCAAAAATGTTTTGCAATGTTAGCCTCATTGATCATGGTCCTGGGCATTTCTTGGAGGGACCTATTCTTTCTTTCTGCAACACCATTTTGTTGAGGTGTTCTAGGAGAGGAGAAATTGTGGGAGATGCTATTATCATCACAAAATTTTTGAAAGCTTTCATTTTCAAATTCTCCCCCATGATCACTTCTAATAGAAGAAATACAAATTCCTTTTTTATTTTGAGCTGTTTTGCATAATACAGTAAATACCTTGTATGACTCATCTTTGTGAGCAAGGAATCTAACCCATGTCCATCTAGTAAAATCATCAACAATGAGTAACCCAAATTTCTTTCCAGTTACAGAGGTTGTCCTTGTCGGACCAAAAAGATCAAGATGCAAAAGCTCAAGTGGTCTAGAGGTTGAAACAACATTTTTTGAATGAAAAGAAGTTTTAACTTGTTTTCCTCTTTGACATGCCTCACAGAGAGCATCGGATTAATACTTAAGATTTGGTAAGCCTCTAACAAGACTGTGCTTATTTAATTTTGAGATTAATCTCAAATTGGCATGACCCAATCTCTTGTGCCAAATCCATTGTTCTTCATCAACAGACATGAGACACATCTTGTTTTGCAAGTTCAGAGAGATCAATTTTGTAAATATTTTGTTTCCTCTTAGCAGTAAAGAAAATAGAGCCGTCTTTCTTACTTTTTACTAGACATCCAGTTTCTGTAAAGATGACTTTATAACCATTGTCACATAATTGCCTTATGCTCAATAAGTTATGTTTAAGTCCTTCAACATATAGTACATTATCAATAGAGGGAAGAGAGCCTTTACCAATGCGACCAATTCCAACTATTTTACCTTTCTGGTTTCCTCCAAAACCAACGAATCCAGCTTTTTTAGGCCTTAGTTCTTGGAACATATGCTTTTCTCCCGTCATGTGACGCGAGCATCCACTGTCTAAGTATCAAGATAGGTGTGTTGACTTTGTTGCTAAGCATGTCTGCAACATAGACTATTTTATCTTTAGGTACCCATATCTTTTTGGGTCCTTTCTTGTTAGTTCTTGAAGGAAGCTTATCCTTCACAGTTTTAAAAACAGTACATGCACTTTTCAAATGACTAGGTTTATTGCAGTAAGTACAATGCAAGCATTTACTATGATTATTGGATTTATCAGATGCTGAATCATTTTCTAAAAGAGGTTCATCTGATATATAACCAAGACTATGAGTTGTCGTTTTACTGACGCCCCAAATAATTGAAGCTTGCTTGCTTCGAGTTATACTCTCTGCAGAAACTTTTGAAATGCATATTCATAATCATTTGATTTGCATTTAGAATTGCCTGTAACTTTAGAGCTTTCAGCTTGAGAGCTCTTAGCTTCTAGTTGCTTGTTAGCGGCCAGACGCTGGTTATCCATCAGATGCTGATTTTCAGTTTTCAGCTTCTGGTTCTCTTTATTGAGTACAGATTTTTCTTTGTTTAAAGCTTGAAAGTCTTCTGATAATTTTGAAAATTTCTTTTTCAAATTCTTATACTCAACAGAGAGAGTGGCAGAGTCCTTAAGAAGATCATCGAATGCAAGTTGAAGTTCAGAGTAGGAATCATATATTATTACCTCTTCAACTTCTTCTTCTGAATCAAGATCAGTATCTGCCATGAGAGCGAGATTTGCTTCTACACTATTATCTTCCTCAGATGAGGATAAGTCTATATCTTCCCATGTAGCCATGAAGCTCTTCTTCTTTTTCTTGAAAGAACTTCTTGTGGGCTTCTCCTTAAGATTAGGACATTCGGACTTGAAATGTCTAGGCTTTTTACACTCATAGCAAATGACTTGAGCTTTATCCTTGTCCTTGCTTTCCTTCTTGTCCTTAGTATCTTTCTTCTGAAACTTCCTCCTGAAGTTTCTCTTCTTCCACATTCTTTGTATCTTCCTGGATATAAATGCGAGCTCATCTTCTGATGTGTCAACATCTCCTTCTGAAGCTTCATCTTCTGATTCTTCTTCTTCAGCCTGAAGGGCATTGGAAGAACTAGCTTGATGTTGAATGACTTTCAAAGCAATAGACTTGCCTTTTTTGACAGGTTCTTCTTTGTTTAGCTCAAGTTCATGAGCTTTCAACGAACTCATAAGATCTTCAAGTCGTAGCACATTTAGATCTTTTGCTTCTTGAATAGTAGTGACCTTGGGTCTCCACTGCTTAGTCAAGCTTCTTAAGATCTTTCTAACATGGTCAGGTGTAGTGTAACTGTAACACCTTACTTTCATTAGCTTGAAAATAGGATAATTAACATTAGGTACAGTAATCCCAAATTTAAACTTAAAGTCCAACATTAAGTTCAAATGTCATAAACTAAACTTAAATACATAAATCCATGTCGGTGCAACATCAATACATAATTCTAGAAATTACATCTTAAAGGTGTTACTAAAACTACTACAAGATACAAGGTTCCTAGAGTGAACAGCTGTCAGCCTTCTTTTGGTACCTGTGCATCTGTAAAAACAATTAAATAAAGGAGTGGGGTGAGATAATAATCTCAGTGAATCCTCCCTCCGACTCCTCACCATCAACTCATAAAATTTATCATCAGTCAAGAATTTATATGACACGTTTATGCAATGCATATTCTTACTATGAATTTCTAATTCATCTTTGGCTCGTATTCATGGGTAGTGTTGTATGCTTACGTCCATACAACCCCATAAACACGCTTTCGATATGGTGGTTAGACGTCTTAACCGTCCGAGGGCGTCCCACACGGCTTACCATATCGATCACCTCCTTTATTGAGGCATCTTAGTATCTTTTAGAGAATTTAGTTACCAACTATATCCTTAGATGCATGCTTTAATCAAGATTAAGAATACAATTAGGTGCTACTCTAGCTTCATATGGAACTAAACATATTCATGTAAAGAGATACATTTCATATTCAAATGAAAACATGTAACATGCTCAGTCAAGGAAAAATACATCAAGACAAAACACATTTCCATTAGGGCTCCATGGAGCTCCCAATGGTCAAACATCCATTTCACAGTTTATGGGGGTTTTAGGTACAACATTAACCCCTATAATCAGTCCCAATAATACATGCATAGCAATTAACACTAAAAACTGTACATCAAATAGGGATATGGGGAACTTCCTAACATAGGGTTCATGGGTTTTCTTCAAGGGACCCTAATGTGGGACTTATGGGTGCCCAACACCTAAGAGAAGGAAGAACTCACCACAACTTCCAAGATTCAAGTTCAAAGTTGATGCTTAGCTTCTTCTTCTTCCTTCTTCACGTTTTCCTCTTCTCCTTCAAGTCGCCTTCTAGGGATTTCCTTCAACTTTCCAATCCAAGCATAAACACTCCCAACTTGGATTCAAGCTAAGATTGAGGATGAATCTAGCATGAATCCTTGTTTTTCCTCTAATTTGTGAACCCTAGGTGTTTTAACCCCTTCTCCTTCTTCTCTCTGTCGCACCTCTCTCTCTAACCCTCTCTCTAACAATCGCGTTACGTTCTTTCTCTGAAGTTTTTACGATATACTATACTGTGAATCGATTCACAAAGATAGGTGAATCGATTCACTCGGTGTAAAAATGACAGAATCGCAGCTTTAAGTGCAGAATCGATTCCTGCAGCTCCCAGATTCGATTCACAGAGAATCGCCTTTTGTGAATCGATTCACGCTGCGATTCACAGAGGATCAACCTTTGTGAATCGATTCACTCTGCGATTCATCGCAAACCTAATCGAGTCCCAGCAAACCCACAACCCTGAAATCGATCACAGGGCCTGGGAATCGATTCACACTGGGCAAAATTTCACCAAACACAATTTTTCACATATTCAACTATGACAATCAATGAAAATATCACTTAAAGTTCATCATTAAGCCCTACTAAGCTTACGCATGCATATCAACCAAGCTTGAGGAAATTTGGGGTGTTACACTACTACCCACCTAAAAAAATATTTTGTCCTCAAAATTGGGTAAACTTACATACCTATTGAAAAAGTTGCGGATATTGGCTTCGCATCTCATCTTCAAGTTCCCAAGTGGCTTCTTCGGGAGTGGATCCTTCCCAGATCACCTTGACCAAAGGGATAGTCTTATTCCTGAGTGCCTTGGAAGCTCGGTCCACTATTTGGGCCGGTTCGGGCTGGTACGTACAATCTGATCTAAGTTGTATAGACTCATGATCTATGGAGTGGAATGGATCCGGAATGTATTTCTTAAGCTGAGACACATGAAAAACATTGTGGAGATTTGACAAAGAAGGAGGTAAGGCAATCCGTAGCGGCAGGACCAATTCGACCGAGGATTTGGAAGGGACCCACATACCGAGGGGTCAACTTTTTGGCCCGAAGAGCTCGCCAACGCCTATAGTGGGAGTGACTTTTAGGAATACATGTTCTCCTCATCAAATTCAAGGGGTTTGAGCCTACGATCTGCATAACTTTTCTCGCCTACTGCAGGCGCCTTTATCTTCTCCCTAATCATACGAATCTTATCGGTTGTTTCTGAACAAGGTCGGGGCCTAACAATTGTTTCTCTCCCACTTCAAACCAACATAGAGGAGTCCTACACTTGCGGCCAGTAGAGAGCCTCGTGACGGCCATTCCTATGCTAGAGTGATAGCTGTTGTTGTATGAAAACTCAATTAATGACAAGTACTTGCTCCAACTACCGCCATCCTCTAAAACACAGGCTCGAGCATATCTTCTAAAGTTTGAATGGTTCTCTCAGATTGACCATCTGCAGGGATGGTAAGGTCAGTGCTAAGACTTAACCTCGTCCCTAAGGCTTGATGAAGTGCCTTCCAAAACCGAGAGGTGAACTTTGGATCCCTATCGAGACAATGTTATTTGGAACTCTGTGGAGTCTAACAATCTCTCTCGATATAGATCTCATTAGCAAGGCGGTTTTGTAAGTGGACTTTATGGGAAGAAAATGAGCAGATTTGGTTAATCATCCCCTTATGACCCATATAGAGTCATATCCTAACTGAGTGTAGGGTAATCCTCCTACGAAGTCCATTGCTATACTATCCCACTTCCACTCGGGAATTTCTAAGGCTTGAAGAAGACCTGAAGGCTTTTGGTGTTCTATCTTGGTTTTCTGACAAACCAAGCATTGAGCTACAAATTCTGCCACATCATTCCTCATGCCTGGCCACCAATACCTCTGTCTAAGGTCCTGATACATCTTGGTGGAGCCAGGGTGTACCGAGAATCCACTCTTGTGGGCTTCTCCTAGAACCTGCTGCTTAATGGAATTATCCTTTGGTATGCAGATTCTCTGATGGAACAATAAAGTGCCATCCTCAGCTTCAGAAAAACCGGGGCGGTGTTTGCTAGACTGCAACTCTACATCTAAGCTCTGAGCAGACCTAATCTATTCCCTAAAATTGCAGGAAATTTCTAGATGGTAAAGCATGAGACTGTTCACTGATGGGAAAATTCCAAGATTAAGGTCCCTAAAGGACTCCAACAACTCCATCTCTTTTATCATCAGTGAAGACACATGCAAGGATTTTTTACTCAAGGCATCAGCGACCACATTCGCTTTGCCCGGATGGTACTTCAACTCAAAGTCATAATCTTTTAGGAACTCAACCCATCTTCTTTGTCTCATGTTAAGTTCCTTCTGATCAAAAAGGTATTTCAAGCTCTTATGATCACTAAACACTTCAAATCGAAAGCACCATATAGATAGCGTCGCCAAATCTTTAGAGCAAAGACAATGGCTGCTAGCTCTAAGTCATGAGTAGGGTAGTTCTCCTCATGGGGCCTTAACTGCCTAGATGCATAAGCTACAACTTGTCGGTTTTGCATAAGAACACATCCTAACCCTTTCTTAGAGGCATCACTATAAACTTCAAATCCCAACGCCGGGTCGTGATAATCAAGACCGGTGGAAGTCAACGATCTTAAGCTCTGAGAAACTACTCTCACACTCTTAGTCCACACAAATGGCTCCCCTTTCGGGTTAACCTTGTTAGGGAAGTACCATCTGTGAAAATCCTTAATGAACCTTCGGTAGTAACCGGCTAATCCTAGAAAGCTCCTAACTTCTGTGACTGTGGTTGGTCGTTCCCAATTAAGGACTGCTTCTACTTTACTAGGATCAACCGATACTCCCTCTTTAGAAATTACATGACCCAGAAACTTAACTTCATTGAGCCAAAACTCACATTTCTCAGGTTTAGCAAAGAGACTCTTTTCCCTAAGGGTACTGAGAACAATCCTAAGGTGTTCCTCATGCTCTCGAGGATCCTTAGAATAAACTAGGATATCGCGTCTATGAAGACCACTACAAACTTGTCAAGGAAAGGCCTAAAAATTCGGTTCATATAGTCCATAAATACGGCTGCAGCGTTGGTCAGACCAAAAGGCATAACCAAATACTCATAGTGTCCGTATCTAGTCCTAAATGCCGTCTTTGGAACATCCTCTACCTTAACTCTAATCTGGTGATAACTAGATCTCAGGTCAATCTTAGAGAAGACCAAAGCTCCCCTAAGTTGATCTAACAAGTCATCTATTCTGGGCAAGGGGTACTTATTCTTCATTGTGACTTTATTGATTTTTCGGTAATCAATACATAACCTCATACTCCCATCTTTCTTCTTTACCAAAAGGACAGGTGCGCCCCAAGGTGACACACTAGGTCTAATAAACTGCTTAGCAATCAAATCTTCCAACTGTGTTTTTAGTTCCCTCAACTCCAAGGGTGACATCCTATAAGGTGCTATGGAGATTGGTCAGTTCAGAACCAATTCTATTGAGAACTCCACTTCTCTCTCAGGGGGTAAGGTCGCTACCTCGCTAGGAAACACATCTAAGAATTCGTTCACTATAGGGATAATGGTCAGATCCAGGCTAACCTCTACAATTAAAGAAAGTAAGATCATATATCCTGCAAGACCTTCCACTAGACAGCGACTCAATAGGAGATCATTACTCTGTGGAACATAACTTGACTCTTTAGTAACAGGATGTACATTTGGAAACTCAATCGTTTTACAGAAACAATTCAAAACAACTTGATTGGCGGAAAGCCAATCCATTCCCAGAATTATGTCCGTTCCCTTAAGAGGTAGACACACAAGGCTTACTAAAAATATCCTCCCTTGAATTAGGAGAGGGCAATTCTCACATATCAAGGAAGTAGAAATGCTATCTTCGGTGGGTGTATACACATGCAACGGGAATTGTAAAGAGGTGAGACACAACCCTAGCCTTTGAACACATGTACAAGAGATAAAGGAATGTGTTGCTCCCGAATCAAACAAAACAACTAGAGGTTCATCCTCAAAGAAACAAGTACCTTTCATCAGATTTTCCGCTCCCTTTGCTTTCTTGGCGTCAAGAGTAAAGACTCTCCCTTGGTTAGGATCACCAGGCTTGGCTCCTTTCCCTTTAGTGTATTGGGGGCACTCCCTAGCCATGTGCCCTGTTTGGTGACAAACATAGCAAACATTCTTACCCTTCATACACTCTCCCGGATGCACTTTCCCACAGTTCGAGCATGCATGATAATCAGACTCGGAGGTTTGAACCTGCTTCCCTTTGAAAAGATTTCCTTTCGGTCTCATGTGTTGAGCGTTCTTATCCGCATCCTTCTTTTTGTTCTTATCTTGCCACCTAGTTTGCCTATCCTCATACATCCTCTTCAAGCTTGCTTCAGCCACGTAGCTCTAATGGACTACCTTGGCGAACTTCGGTGGTCGATCTGTGAAATCTTTATTACGGATGTCCGCCTCGGTCCCACTTGAACTGCTTGATTTTCCAATTATCATTCGGAGCAAATTGAGCAACAGATGAGTACCTTACTAACTCCTCAAACTTGTTCACATACTCTGAAACCGTAGATTTTCCTTGCTGAAGTTGGACTAACTCCCTATCCATCATATCTTTCACAGTCTGTGGAAAGTACTTCTCCAAGAAGACCCTCTGAAAGTTTACCAAGTTAGTGGTGTCCCTTGAGCCACCATATAGGCTCGGGCCCCCTTCCACCAGTTTTCAGCATCTTCTATGAGTACGTGAGTAGCTAGCTCGACCTTTTGCTCCTCGGTACAATGAACAACCTTAAAACTCTTCTCCACGGCTTCCAACCAGTGTTGGGATGCCATGGCTTCTGTCTTTCCATTGAAGGTTGGTGGCTTCGTCTTGAGGAACTTAAGGAATTTCCGGTCTAACTCCTCCTCATAAGGAGGAGGTTGAGCTTGGTACTGCTGTTGTTGGGCTAACTGAGCCACAAGATTGTTGGTTGCAATACTCTGATTTTGAATAGCCTGCAATATCCCTTGTAGCCAAGCATTCTCTTGTCCTGGCGGATTCGGAGGTACCGCGGCATTCCTTCTGGGTCTCCCGTGCCTTCCAGAACCTGAAGCCATAAATCTGCATAGAATACACCAAACATTGAGTTGATCAAGCTCAATATCTCTTAGCATAATAAGTAGAAAACAGCAGCAGACTCAAGAAATTCACGAAACTATCCCTAGTAACCCCTACAGTCCGACTAGAATCGAACTGCTCTGATACCATAATGTAACACCTTACTTTCATTAGCTTGAAAATAGGATAATTAACATTAGGTACAGTAATCCCAAATTTAAACTTAAAGTCCAACATTAAGTTCAAATGTCATAAACTAAACTTAAATACATAAATCCATGTCGGTGCAACATCAATACATAATTCTAGAAATTACATCTTAAAGGTGTTACTAAAACTACTACAAGATACAAGGTTCCTAGAGTGAACAGCTGTCAGCCTTCCTTTGGTACCTGTGCATCTGTAAAAACAATTAAATAAAGGAGTGGGGTGAGATAATAATCTCAGTGAATCCTCCCTCCGACTCCTCACCATCAACTCATAAAATTTATCATCACCAAGAATTTATATGACACGTTTATGCAATGCATATTCTTACTATGAATTTCTAATTCATCTTTGGCTCGTATTCATGGGTAGTGTTGTATGCTTACGTCCATACAACCCCATAAACACGCTTTCGATATGGTGGTTAGACGTCTTAACCGTCCGAGGGCGGCCCACACGGCTTACCATATCGATCACCTCCTTTATTGAGGCATCTTAGTATCTTTTAGAGAATTTAGTTACCAACTATATCCTTAGATGCATGCTTTAATCAAGATTAAGAATACAATTAGGTGCTACTCTAGCTTCATATGGAACTAAACATATTCATGTAAAGAGATACATTTCATATTCAAATGAAAACATGTAACATGCTCAGTCAAGGAAAAATACATCAAGACAAAACACATTTCCATTAGGGCTCCATGGAGCTCCCAATGGTCAAACATCCATTTCACAGTTTATGGGGGTTTTAGGTACAACATTAACCCCTATAATCAGTCCCAATAATACATGCATAGCAATTAACACTAAAAACTGTACATCAAATAGGGATATGGGGAACTTCCTAACATAGGGTTCATGGGTTTTCTTCAAGGGGACCCTAATGTGGGACTTATGGGTGCCCAACACCTAAGAGAAGGAAGAACTCACCACAACTTCCAAGATTCAAGTTCAAAGTTGATGCTTAGCTTCTTCTTCTTCCTTCTTCACGTTCTTCCTCTTCTCCTTCAAGCTGGCCTTCTAGGGATTTCCTTCAACTTTCCAATCCAAGCATAAACACTCCCCAACTTGGATTCAAGCTAAGATTGAGGATGAATCTAGCATGAATCCTTGTTTTCCCCTCTAATTTGTGAACCCTAGGTGTTTTAACCCCTTCTCCTTCTTCTCTCTGTCGCACCCTCTCTCTAACCCTCTCTAACAATCGTGTTACATTTCTTTCTCTGCTGAGTTTTTCGATATATCAGAATGTGTGAATCGATTCACAGCATAGGTGAATCGATTCACTCAGTGTAAAAATGACAGGAATCGCAGTTTTAAGTGCAGGAATCGATTCCTGCAGTTCCCAGATTCGATTCACAGATAACTGTCTTTTGTGAATCGATTCACGCTGCGATTCACAGAGGATCAACCTTTGTGAATCGATTCACTCTGTGATTCACTGCAAACCTAATCGAGTCCCAGCAAACCCACAACCCTGAATCGATTCACAGGGCCTGGGAATCGATTCACACTGGGCAAAATTTCACCAAACACAATTTTTCACATATTCAACTATGACAATCAATGAAAATATCACTTAAAGTTCATCATTAAGCCCTACTAAGCTTACGCATGCATATCAACCAAGCTTGAGGAAATTTGGGGTGTTACACTACTACCCACCTAAAAAAATATTTTGTCCTCAAAATTGGGTAAACTTACATACCTATTGAAAAAGTTGCGGATATTGGCTTCGCATCTCATCTTCAAGTTCCCAAGTGGCTTCTTCTGGAGTGGGTCCTTCCCAGATCACCCTGGCCAAAGGGATAGTGTTATTCCCGAGTGCCTTGGAAGCTCGGTCCACTATTTGGGCGCTCGGGCTGGTACGTACAATCTGATCTAAGTTGTATAGACTCATGATCTATGGAGTGGAATGGATCCGGAATGTATTTCTTAAGCTGAGACACATGAAAAACATTGTGGAGATTTGACAAAGAAGGAGGTAAGGCAATCTGGTAAGCGACAGGACCAATTCGACTGAGGATTTGGAAGGGACCCACATACCGAGGGGTCAACTTTTTGGCCCGAAGAGCTCTGCCAACGCCTATAGTGGGAGTGACTTTTAGGAATACATGTTCTCCCTCATCAAATTCAAGGGGTTTGAGCCTACGATCTGCATAACTTTTCTGCCTACTCTGGGCAGTCTTTATCTTCTCCCTAATCATACGAATCTTATCAGTTGTTTCCTGAACAAGGTCGGGGCCTAACAATTGTTTCTCTCCCACTTCAAACCAACATAGAGGAGTCCTACACTTGCGACCGTAGAGAGCCTCGTACGGTGCCATTCCTATGCTAGAGTGATAGCTGTTGTTGTATGAAAACTCAATTAATGACAAGTACTTGCTCCAACTACCGCCATCCTCTAAAACACAGGCTCTGAGCATATCTTCTAAAGTTTGAATGGTTCTCTCAGATTGACCATCTGTCTGGGGATGGTAGGCTGTGCTAAGACTTAACCTCGTCCCTAAGGCTTGATGAAGTGCCTTCCAAAACCGAGAGGTGAACTTTGGATCCCTATCAGAGACAATGTTAGCTGGAACTCTGTGGAGTCTAACAATCTCTCTGATATAGATCTCAGCTAACCGGGCGGTTTTGTAAGTGGACTTTATGGGAAGAAAATGAGCAGATTTGGTTAATCTGTCCACTATGACCCATATAGAGTCATATCCTAACTGAGTGTAGGGTAATCCTCCTACGAAGTCCATTGCTATACTATCCCACTTCCACTCGGGAATTTCTAAGGCTTGAAGAAGACCTGAAGGCTTTTGGTGTTCTATCTTGGTTTTCTGACAAACCAAGCATTGAGCTACAAATTCTGCCACATCATTCCTCATGCCTGGCCACCAATACCTCTGTCTAAGGTCCTGATACATCTTGGTGGAGCCAGGGTGTACCGAGAATCCACTCTTGTGGGCTTCTCCTAGAACCTGCTGCTTAATGGAATTATCCTTTGGTATGCAGATTCTCTGATGGAACAATAAAGTGCCATCCTCAGCTTCAGAAAAACCGGGGCGGTGTTTGCTAGACTGCAACTCTACATCTAAGCTCTGAGCAGACCTAATCTGCTCCCTAAAATTGCAGGAAATTTCTAGATGGTAAAGCATGAGACTGTTCACTGATGGGAAAATTCCAAGATTAAGGTCCCTAAAGGACTCCAACAACTCCATCTCTTTTATCATCAGTGAAGACACATGCAAGGATTTTCTACTCAAGGCATCAGCGACCACATTCGCTTTGCCCGGATGGTACTTCAACTCAAAGTCATAATCTTTTAGGAACTCAACCCATCTTCTTTGTCTCATGTTAAGTTCCTTCTGATCAAAAAGGTATTTCAAGCTCTTATGATCACTAAACACTTCAAACTGAGCACCATATAGATAGTGTCGCCAAATCTTTAGAGCAAAGACAATGGCTGCTAGCTCTAAGTCATGAGTAGGGTAGTTCTCCTCATGGGGCCTTAACTGCCTAGATGCATAAGCTACAACTTGTCGGTTTTGCATAAGAACACATCCTAACCCTTTCTTAGAGGCATCACTATAAACTTCAAATCCCAACGCTGGGTCAGGGATAATCAAGACCGGGGTGGAAGTCAACCTGATCTTAAGCTCTAGGAAACTACTCTCACAGCTCTTAGTCCACACAAATGGCTCCCCCTTTCGGGTTAACCTTGTTAGGGGAAGTACCATCTGTGAAAATCCCTTAATGAACCTTCGGTAGTAACCGGCTAATCCTAGAAAGCTCCTAACTTCTGTGACTGTGGTTGGTCGTTCCCAATTAAGGACTGCTTCTACTTTACTAGGATCAACCGATACTCCCTCTTTAGAAATTACATGACCCAGAAACTTAACTTCATTGAGCCAAAACTCACATTTCTCAGGTTTAGCAAAGAGGCTCTTTTCCCTAAGGGTACTGAGAACAATCCTAAGGTGTTCCTCATGCTCTCGAGGATCCTTAGAATAAACTAGGATATCGTCTATGAAGACCACTACAAACTTGTCAAGGAAAGGCCTAAAAATTCGGTTCATATAGTCCATAAATACGGCTGGAGCGTTGGTCAGACCAAAAGGCATAACCAAATACTCATAGTGTCCGTATCTAGTCCTAAATGCCGTCTTTGGAACATCCTCTACCTTAACTCTAATCTGGTGATAACTAGATCTCAGGTCAATCTTAGAGAAGACCGAAGCTCCCCTAAGTTGATCTAACAAGTCATCTATTCTGGGCAAGGGGTACTTATTCTTCATTGTGACTTTATTGATTTTTCGGTAATCAATACATAACCTCATACTCCCATCTTTCTTCTTTACCAAAAGGACAGGTGCGCCCCAAGGTGACACACTAGGTCTAATAAACTGCTTAGCAATCAAATCTTCCAATTGTGTTTTTAGTTCCCTCAACTCCAAGGGTGACATCCTATAAGGTGCTATGGAGATTGGTCCCGTTCCGGGAACCAATTCTATTGAGAACTCCACTTCTCTCTCAGGGGGTAAGGTCGCTACCTCGCTAGGAAACACATCTAAGAATTCGTTCACTATAGGGATAGTGGTCAGATCCAGGCTAACCTCTACAATTGAAGAAAGTAAGATCATATATCCTGCAAAACCTTCCACTAGACAGCGACTCAATAGGAGATCATTACTCTGTGGAACATAACTTGACTCTTTAGTAACAGGATGTACATTTGGAAACTCAATCGTTTTACAGAAACAATTCAAAACAACTTGATTGGCGGAAAGCCAATCCATACCCAGAATTATGTCCATTCCCTTAAGAGGTAGACATAAAAGGCTTACTAAAAACATCCTCCCTTGAATTAGGAGAGGGCAATTCTCACATATCAAGGAAGTAGAAATGCTATCTTCGGTGGGTGTATACACATGCAACGGGAATTGTAAAGAGGTGAGACACAACCCTATCCTTTGAACACATGTACAAGAGATAAAGGAATGTGTTGCTCCCGAATCAAACAAAACAACTAGAGGTTCATCCTGAAAGAAACAAGTACCTTTCATCAGATTTTCCACTCCCTTTGCTTTCTTGGCGTCAAGAGTAAAGACTCTCCCTTGGTTAGGATCACCAGGCTTGGCTCCTTTCCCTTTAGTGTATTGGGGGCACTCCCTAGCCATGTGCCCTGTTTGGTGACAAACATAGCAAACATTCTTACCCTTCATACACTCTCCCGGATGCACTTTCCCACAGTTCGAGCATGCATGATAATCAGACTCGGAGGTTTGAACTCGCTTCCTTTGAAAAGATTTCCTTTCGGTCTCATGTGTTGAGCGTGCTTATCCGCATCCTTCTTTGTGTTCTTATCTTGCCATCTAGGTTGCCTGTCCTCATACATCCTCTTCAAGCTTGCTTCACCACGTAGCTCGATGGACTACCTTGGCGAACTTCGGTGGTCGATCTGTGAAATGCTGTTCTGGATGTCTGGCCTCAGTCCCCACTTGAACTGCTTGATTTTCCAATTATCATTCGGAGCAAATTGAGCAACAGATGAGTACCTTACTAACTCCTCAAACTTGTTCACATACTCTGAAACCGTAGATTTTCCTTGCTGAAGTTGGACTAACTCCCTATCCATCATATCTTTCACAGTCTGTGGAAAGTACTTCTCCAAGAAGACCCTCTGAAAGTTTACCCAAGTTAGTGGTGTCCCTTGAGCCACCATATAGGCTCGGGCCCCCTTCCACCAGTTTTCAGCATCTTCTATGAGTACGTGAGTAGCTAGCTCGACCTTTTGCTCCTCGGTACAATGAACAACCTTAAAAGTCTTCTCCACGGCTTCCAACCAGTGTTGGGATGCCATGGCTTCTGTCTTTCCATTGAAGGTTGGTGGCTTCGTCTTGAGGAACTTAAGGAATTTCCGGTTTAACTCCTCCTCTTACGGAGGAGGTTGAGCTTGGTACAGCTGTTGTTGGGCTAACTGAGCCGCAAGATTGTTGGTTGCAATACTCTGATTTTGAATAGCCTGCAATATCCCTTGTAGCCAAGCATTCTCTTGTCCTGGCGGATTCGGAGGTACCGCAGCATTCCTTCTGGGTCTCCCATGCCTTCCAGAACCTGAAGCCATAAATCTGCATAGAATGCACCAAGCATTGAGTTAATCAAGCTCAATATCTCTTAGCATAATAAGTTGAAAATAGCAGCAGACTCAAGAAATTCACGAAACTATCCCTAGTAACCCCTACAGTCCGACTAGAATCGAACTGCTCTGATACCATAATGTAACACCTTACTTTCATTAGCTTGAAAATAGGATAATTAACATTAGGTACAGTAATCCCAAATTTAAACTTAAAGTCCAACATTAAGTTCAAATGTCATAAACTAAACTTAAATACATAAATCCATGCTCGTCAACATCAATACATAATTCTAGAAATTACATCTTAAAGGTGTTACTAAAACTACTACAAGATACAAGGTTCCTAGAGTGAACAGCTGTCAGCCTTCCTTTGGTACCTGTGCATCTGTAAAAACAATTAAATAAAGGAGTGGGGTGAGATAATAATCTCAGTGAATCCTCCCTCCGACTCCTCACCATCAACTCATAAAATTTATCATCAGTCAAGAATTTATATGACACGTTTATGCAATGCATATTCTTACTATGAATTTCTAATTCATCTTTGGCTCGTATTCATGGGTAGTGTTGTATGCTTACGTCCATACAACCCCTTTATTCGAGGGCGTCCCACACGGCTTACCATATCGATCACCTCCTTTATTGAGGCATCTTAGTATCTTTTAGAGAATTTAGTTACCAACTATATCCTTAGATGCATGCTTTAATCAAGATTAAGAATACAATTAGGTGCTACTCTAGCTTCATATGGAACTAAACATATTCATGTAAAGAGATACATTTCATATTCAAATGAAAACATGTAACATGCTCAGTCAAGGAAAAATACATCAAGACAAAACACATTTCCATTAGGGCTCCATGGAGCTCCCAATGGTCAAACATCCATTTCATAGTTTATGAGGGTTTTAGGTACAACATTAACCCCTATAATCAGTCCCAATAATACATGCATAGCAATTAACACTAAAAACTGTACATCAAATAGGGATATGGGGAACTTCCTAACATAGGGTTCACGGGTTTTCTTCAAGGGGACCCTAATGTGGGACTTATGGGTGCCCAACACCTAAGAGAAGGAACAACTCACCACAACTTCCAAGATTCAAGTTCAAAGTTGATGCTTAGCTTCTTCTTCTTCCTTCTTCACGTTCTTCCTCTTCTCCTTCAAGCTGGCCTTCTAGGGATTTCCTTCAACTTTCCAATCCAAGCATAAACACTCCCCAACTTGGATTCAAGCTAAGATTGAGGATGAATCTAGCATGAATCCTTGTTTTTCCCCTCTAATTTGTGAACCCTAGGTGTTTTAACCCCTTCTCCTTCTTCTCTCTGTCGCACCCTCTCTCTCTAACCCTCTCTCTAACAATCGCTCGTTTCTTTCTCTCACGAAGTTTTTACGATATATCTGCGGTGTGAATCGATTCACAGCATAGGTGAATCAATTCACTCAGTGTAAAAATGATAGGAATCGCATTTTTAAGTGCAGGAATCGATTCCTGCAGTTCCCAGATTCGATTCACAGAGAACTGTCTTTTGTGAATCGATTCACGCTGCGATTCACAGAGGATCAACCTTTGTGAATCGATTCACTCTGCGATTCACTGCAAACCTAATCGAGTCCCAGCAAACCCACATCCCTGAATCGATTCACAGGGCCTGGGAATCGATTCACACTGGGCAAAATTTCACCAAACACAATTTTTCACATATTCAACTATGACAATCAATGAAAATATCACTTAAAGTTCATCATTAAGCCCTACTAAGCTTACGCATGCATATCAACCAAGCTTGAGGAAATTTGGGGTGTTACAGTAACTTTTTCCAAGGGCCTGTAACCCATGAACAAGTGTTTGGAATCTTCCAAACATAGTTTCAATGCTTTCACCATCTTCCATTTTGAACAACTCGTATTGGTGAACCAACATGCTAGCTTTGGTTTCCCTTACTTGGGCAGAGCCTTCGTAAGATAAAACGAGTGAGTCCCAGATTTCTTTGGCAGTATCAAATTTGCCACATTTATCATATTCTTTTTCTGTCATAGCACAGATAAGAATGAATCTAGCTTTTTGATTGATTTGATATCTCTTTTTCTGCTCATCATTCCAATCTTCTCTGGCTATAGCAACACCACGAGGATTAGTGGGAGGAATGTAACCACTTTGAACTATATCCCATAACTCAAGTTGTTGTGTCTCAAAGAAAGCTTTTATCTTATCTTCCCAGTAAACAAATTTGTCTCCATTGAATAGAGGAGGACGGTTCATATGACCACCTTCAGTAGACATGTTCACAGTATAGGATCTTTTCTCTTAACACTGTTAAGTGCTCAACCAAGAGGTCGAGCTCTGGTACCAACTGAACGTGAACACAAGAAGAGGGTTGAATTGTGTTAAAAAAAACTTTTCGCAAACTTTACGTAATAAACACTTCAACACAAATTTTTCAAAACTGTTTGTATATCGGATGTAGAGAAATTAACCGGATGCAGAAAATAAACCGCTTATGAAAACTTGTTTTACTGAGCATGGTAAAGATAAATGTAAAGCAGTAAAGGAAGAGACGCAGAGATTTATACTAGTTCACTACCAACTGGTAGCTACGTCTAATCCCTTCGTTCCTGAAGGATTTTTCACTATAATCAACTGATTACAATTTTTCTCATGAGTATTCTACTGTCACAAACTTGACAATACTCTCAACTTCTCAAAACGACTCAGTGCAGTCAAGCCTTTGAGGAATAAAGCCTTAACTAGGCCAAATACAGTTTACAAAAGAGATTATACTTTTGAATACAATCAAAATATCTCTCACAGAGAGGATGAAAAGATTAAGCTCAAAACAGAATAGCTTTCTAAAAGAAAGTATAAGGCGCTGAGTTCAGTTCTATGTAGACCAGAAACTTGGCACGAAACTTGATTGCTCACTTGAGTAATGTTGCTTTCAGAATGAAGTTTCTTCACAGTTTTTTGGCTAGCTTGTCTTCAATGAATACCTTGAGTATTTATAGGAGTCTTCAAGGGTATTACCGTTGCAGTAAAAATAGCTCCTTTCCATTGAGTGAGGTAATTTGAAATGTAGTCCTTTTCTTCCTTTCCAGAGAATGTCAAAATAGTACACATTACCGTTTTCATACTATCTGCTATTTGCAATTGCCTTGTACGATTTTTGTCTTATGCTAAAGGTGTCACCTTTGCTTCCTCGTACATCAAAATGAACGCATAAAATCAAATTCGAATTTCGTTCTAGAACAGTCTAAGGTTAAGAGCAGAAACATGATCATCACGTGCTTCATTAAAGAGATCAGACGCTCGCTCAGAACAGAGGACGGACGCTCGCAGCAATTGAGTATTCCACGTGTCAAAGGGTAACACTACTGGACGCTTGCTATTAGCAAAACGCTGAAGTGAGTTCGGACGCTGACACTAGTGGATTGTATTCAATTCTTTTGTAAATTTCTTCTTCTTCCTTGAGTGTTTCGTACATATATATGAAGTTTTGATACCTGTACACTCAAAGATATGTTAGAAGATAAATTTTTCTTCTTGAAAATACTTTGTTATCATCAAAATTAATGAGGGTCTAAACTTCTCAATCGTTTAGGTTCCAACAACATTACTACTTCCTTACAAAAAATTCCATCTCCGAAAATTCCATAAGAAGGAGATGGAGTTTATGGCCCGTAGTCAAGTGAGTATGTTCGTGGGGGAGTATGCAGCTAAGTTTGAGGAGCTTTCTCATTACTATCTACGATATCGGACTGCTGCTGATGACAGTTCCAAGTGTGTCAAGTTTCGGAATGGTCTGCACCCTAAGATCAAGCAAGGAGTTGCTACGATGGAGCCCTGTGACTTTGGGACTTTGGTTCATAAGTGCAAGAGCTACAAAGATGCCTATAATGAGAGAGTTGCTTCGCTTAAGAGTAAGAAGCTTGCACCACAAGGCAAAAGGAAGCAGCACTTAGCCCTAAACCGAAAGAAGTTCAAGAATATTAGTGGCAATAAGACTACTTCAACTACTGACAAATCTTCTGGAGGGGGTTATTCGCCACCAAAGTGTTTCAAGTGTGGGAAGAATCATTATATCAGTGAGTGCAAGGAGACGGAGTTCCTCTGCTTCAAGTATGGGAAGCCTGGTCATCCCAGTCGCGACTGCAAAGGAGCCAAATCTGAACCAGCAAGTGATAACAAGTCAAAAAAGCCCTAGGCAAATCGTCTGAAGACTACTGGCAGAGTTTTCGTACTAATAGGGACAGAGGCTTAAAAATCCAAAGATCGCATCCATGGTACGTGTCGCATTCCAATAACCTCTTGATTGTACCTTAAGTCTAAGTGTTAGGTAATATAGGTCTATTGTATGATTATTGTGTATTTGAATAGGTATTTTAGGGCTTAGAAGAGACTACACAACCTTAGAATGGAAAAAAAAAACCCAAATTTTAGAATGGAAAAAAAACCCAATTTTAGGCAATTTTGAGTATGTGAATCGACTCACCCCTTGCATGAATCGATTCATTTCATCAAACAACATTTTGAGGAAATACAGAGTCTGTGAATCAATTCACCCTGTGTATGAATCGATTTGCAATAGCTGGCAACGTCTTTTTAATTAGCGAGTCGGCCTGTTTCACTCTCGAACATGATAAGCCTCTTGGATCACAACCTAGCCCTAATTCTAAACATTTAAAGGCTCTAAACCCGATTCATAAACCACATTAAAGAGCTCTAATTAACCCTAGAACTCCAGAGATCTATTGTTGTTGCTGTCACCGTTTTGACGTTATCTGTCTCGTTTCTCCACTGATTTGGACGTCATCTTTAAGACCACGACCAAATAACAAATTCCTTCCTATTCTTCTCATCCTTTCTGGTTCAAAGGAAAAGGATTTCATTTGTATCTCTAACTCTCTCAATTTCATCTTTTTTCAATTCTTTGGTGATTCAAATTCTAACCTTAAATTTGAATCCCTTAACTTTCGTTATGATAGGAACCACAAGCGGAATCGAATTCAGAGCTCTCTAGAGTTAGATTGAAGGTCGTGGCTATTATAAGTTATGGGGGGTGGATGATCTCTTTGAAAAAAGGCATATGGCTTCAAACAGCATGTTAACGACGTCCCATGATCCCTATGCCTTGCGGGGCAAGAAATTGATGTGTATTCCTTGCAAAAGCGTTGATTTGGATGACTTTAGTTGTTGTTTTGATTTAATTTGAGGCCCTTATATGAGCAAGGAGCCATAGGAACTGTTAATTGTCATGTTTATAAGGATTGAAGTATATTTATAATGAAAAGGTTAATACTTATCTGTTTTATTATAAAAGAGGATTATCTAGGCTCAATATATAGGATTTGAATTGTATAAAAGCTTGATTGATCAATTGTGTTCACTGTTTCAATTGAGTTGTTAATGAGTGTTTAAAGTGGCTATATATATGATTGGTGTTGGTTTTAATGGTGTTTGAGGTGTATTTGCAATTGAGTTGCACGTTCAAGTTGGTTATAGAGATGTTGGTTTGTGTTAGGATATGGTTGGTTATGCATTGATATTTAAAGATGATTAAAGAAGTGCATGTGTAAGGAAACCTTGATGAATTGAATAGAGAACTTTTAATCAAATAAAAGAATGAAATTTGGAACTGAGATCAGTAGGTGATAAGAGATTGAATGGACTTAAGACGAGTAATAGAGGGTTAAGGCATTAAAAGAAGGATAAAAGACAAGTTTGAATTGCCATGGGTAAAGATTAAATCAAAAGGTTTAATGTAATATCCCAAATTCTCTAAGCCTAATTATTAGGAATCCTAAGTGAGAAAGGGGTTTAATCCGGATGATTAAAAATAGTTCATAGCCTTAATTTAGTAATTTAAAACTAATTTGGAACCAAAGGGGTAAAATAGTAATTGTACCCAATGATTTAGGAATTATGGGACTAATTAATTAGGAGTAGTTTTAATTGATTAAAATTACTCAAGATGTTATTAGAAACCAAAGGTTAGATTAAGAGGTTTATTAAGGGCTTGTTTGCAAGATTTTTAATTAATTTTAGACCTAAGTCCCACCATACACTATGTTCCACTTAAACCCACCGTAGTACCCTCTCATAACCCTAATACTCCCTCCTTCACTACAAAACAAACACAAAGCAAACAGAAGAAGAATTGAAGCAAAAATCGAAAAGGGAAAGAAAAGAAAGAAGGAGAAGAGGGAGAAGGAGTCGCGATCGAAGGGAGAAGAAGAAGAAAGCAGAACCAGCGGCCACAGGGGTGAGACGCGCGGCGCTCATGGTGGCCACGCCACTGTTCTTCGTGGGCCGAGAGAGGGAGAGATCTTTGGAGAGAGAGAGAGGTGGGCGTGGCCGAGAGAGATGGAGTGAGAGACCGAGAAAGAGGAGGAAGAAGGGAAGCAAGGGAGACACCACCATGGCCTGGTCTTGCGACAGCACCACCGCTACGAGAAGAAGCAGGCGGCCGAGAGGAAGGAAGGCCGCGAGTTAGAGAGAGAGAGAGAGAGAGAGCTCGCACGAGAGTGAGAAAGAGGCGAGCAGAGAAGTTAGTGAACTCGAAAAGGGAAGAGGATTCAAGCTCCAAACTTTCACCGATGGTGGAAAAGATGAAGAAGATGGAAGCTTGAAGCTTCAAGAAATGCTCCAATGGAGGTTGGGTTTCTGAACAACAAGGAAAGAGGCTTGCATGTGGCTTCTAAGTGTTGAGGATGATGATTCTAACTCAAAGTGAAGAAAAAGGAGAAAGAGGATTTTTGGAATTGAAATCCTTAACTTGGGGTTGCTCAGGTAACATAGACTTCCCCCAAAACCTCCCTTAGAGTGTGCTAGGTTTTATTATTAATTTTATTAGTTCAATAATTAGCTTATTAGTCATACTGAATGGTCTTGTGTGGGGTTTGGTGAAATAGGGTTGAATGCTGCCCCAACCCCCCTAAACCAATGTTTGATGTTTGTTCTGTTGTGAGCTCCATCGAGCCTCACTCGGATTATTTATGTGATTGCTATGGTTGCTGAAATGTATGAATTCGATTCTGAAATGGCTCGACACCCGAGCTAGCATATTTGTATGAGTTTGGGCTCCAAGACACTTATTTTAGGTGCAATGAATGATATATGATGAATTTAATCCTGCGCATGTGTTGATTATTGCGCATGTGTTGATTATTGCATGTATATTTTTGTTTTATCATAATAGTTTTGAATTAATGTAATTGTGTATTGTTATTGTGAATTGTTATGCGCAATGTATAATAATATAAATTTGTTTAAGTATAAGTTCTAATATATTCAACATTCATGCAAGAGAGTATCGCGTTTATAGATTTGTGTATGTTATTATTATCATTTGCAAAGTAATTGTCATTTAGTGTATATGTAGGCTATATAAGTGTGAAGCTGTGTGAATTGATAAGCAGAATGTACATGTTTCACGCTATAATGCTTGTACTTGATGTGTATAAAGTCGAATGTGTACCATTATGCGTGATATGTGCGTATCCGTATCTTTGTCGTATACGCTTGTGTGCATGTTAAACAACATTGCTATAATTAAGTAATGTAGTGTGTACACAGCCTCTATTTCTAGAACTGAAGGTTAATCAACTTTAACGTATAGTAAGATACTATATTGCTAACGTTGAATGATATGTGAACCAAAACACGATATAACAAGTTTTCACTAAAGATAACATAAGTACAACTTATTGTTATATTATCTTTTGGGTGCATATGAATGTTTAGTTATGATGTGCTTGTCCATTCCTTGGCTTGACTTTGATCTTTCTATGGTCTTGAAATTATGATTTGATTCTCCTGTCCATTTGTGAAGGAGGAAGGAATCGCTTACATTATAACATAGCATCCAAATCTTAGGATAGTCTATGTCTGGAGAAATACCATGTTTCCCGTTAAAGGCTAGCTATCATGGGCCACATATATGTGGGTGAGACCCAAACTATTTTAGTAAGTCCTTTCTATTTGAAAGGCTAGGATACGGTATTAGCGGTTTAAAGAGACGTCTAACCGTGGTCACCGAGCTCTGACTGCCGTATCAAAGTTTTTTAACTGGTGTGGTTAAGTTTCTCACGCTTAACTACCCAGTGAGTTTTATTAAAAGATTGAGGATGCCTATGCTATGATGTATGACGAATAAAGTTAATGTCATGTATTACGAATTACGTGATGTGGCATTGCGGGCTCACCAGTGGGGTAAGCCACTGGGCTGGGCAATAAAGTCCAGTAACCCGGGTGTTGCGATAAAAGACTTACAAAGAGGCCCATTATGTTTGATTTGAATTATGCGATTGTATGTCATGTGTATGAATTATGTTATTTTGCAAATGAATGCTCTTGAAGCAAGTTATGTTTGAGTTTGACTGAATGAATGAAGATGATGTTAAGACTTGGCTATAGTATTAGTATATGTTAAGTATATGTTGTCGGGAGGATTTTCCATACGTAGCACACGCGTATGGTCGAAACAACGGTAAAAGCATTTTTTCTTCCAAGTCTATGTTACTGAGTTTTATAAACTCACCGTTGGGGCGTTGTTTTCAGGTACACTTGATGGAGGAGGTTTAGAGCACGAAGCGTGTTCGGTCTCGCCCTCGGCAAGACATTGAGTCACCGGATCACGAGTCAGAGTCCTTATCTCTAGGATGAGTCCTTTGTAATTAGAAAATAATGTATAGGTTATATTTGTTTTACCTTGTGCTCATTTTATAAAAAGAGATGTAAATGATAAAGTTATTCCACTTTTGAAACTCTGATAGATATATGTGTCATGTTTGGGTCTTTGAAATATTTCTTTCCAAGTCAAATAGGTCTTTTAAACAAGGTTTTATTTATATCTGAAGGTTGTTATATTTGAGAAAATATTTCCAGGTGAAGTTTCGATCCTTAATTAGTAAGTAATCCCCTAATTAGAGTTAGGGTATTACATTTAAAATCAAGATCTGAAGTTAAAATCAATGATTAAAGGCCCTAGGGACATTTTTGTAATAGCCCCTAACCTTGGACTAGACGTAGGACCACTTTTGTACGAAGAGTCCCCAATGCACGAAGTGCAGAAAAACAACATTACTACACTTTTGTAGGTCCTATGAATCGATTCACACCTACATGAATCGATTCACCTCTGCAGTGTTTTAGATTATGTGAATTGAATCTGTGAATCTGTTCATAGGGATCATGAATGGATTCATACCCCAGTTTAATGATAAAACATTGTTTTAATTGGCTTGTAAGACTTGGTTAAGGGTAGTAATCACCTAGGCTTCTTGTATGATGAATGTTTAACTTGTTTGAAAGAGTTACCAGTTAGTAACCCCATGATTTTGGTCGTGGGTTGAGGTCAAGTATTGTGTTTGTTGTATTGCATTGTTGATTATTGTTATTGGTCACGAGTTTTTGACCAATTGGCGGACTGGTACCCAACAATTTCATTTGCATGTTTATTTTTCTAAAAAAAAAAACAAAGAAAAAGAAAAATTGAAAAGCCATAACTCGTTTGCCTCTCCATCTGGGAACTCGATCCAAGTGAATGTGCAGCAAAATGTCGCAATGGTGGGGAAATGTAAATCAATGCCATCTGTGTTTCTGACAAGAACCATAGGAATGGTCTTAGTGTTGAAAATCAGAGAGAATTGTGAGAAGATTTTCTTCATCATTGATAAAACTGAAAACTGATTATAGAGAAACTACAGCTACGTATTTATACAACTAACTAGATGCAACTGCCAGCTAACTAAGGTTAACTAACTGTAGTTAACTACCAACTAATTCGCAGTAGTCTATTTTTGTACTACTGTGATTATATGTGGTTTATTATGTGATTGTTTAGTTATTTTGAATGTATTAATATTTTCCAATGATTAAATGCAATTATTTTCTAGCAAGCGTTAGTTAAATATCTTGTGACAATTTAATTTACGTGAGGCCCATTTGATTCAATTAAATGGAACTTAAAAGGTTAGTGGGGGTTGCTGGTGGTGGTTTAGTGCGTGACGAGATGTTGAGCTAGTCATAGGTAATACCTAAAAATTTGTTTTACCAAACCTTATCCTTATTTCTTTAGATCATGGAAAACTAAGATAAGGACTTGGATCAAGATTTTGTGAGACTTTTCCCTCCCTTCTTTTGGATCTGACCGACCACTCTAAAAAAAAAAGAGAGAGATTTTGAATGATTCCTTTCACTGCATGGTCGGCCACACTCAAAAAGAGAAAAGGGGGAATAGTTGTGTTACTGTGTGTTAGTGAGAGTGGGGTGAGGAAAAAAACCTAGATTCCCTTCTTTCTTTTCCTTCTATGCGCCGCGAGCAACTCATGTTCAAGAAACCCCATTTTCTTCAATTCCTCCCTTAAGTGACACTAAACCGTGTGGTGTTTGGAGTGTGTCAGAGATCTTAAGAAGCTTTGAGAGTTTTGAGAGTTCCATTTCCTTCCATTTTCTTGAGTTGAGACATAAGCTTTGGGAAGATGATGGATGAGGATTCTTCCGTATATCCTTGGCATTTATGGTTGATGCTGTTGGTGATTTTGTGGTTAGTGATTGTGAGAATTCTTCTTCCCTTTTGATCTCTTACAAACCGTGGGTTCTTGCAAGTTTTAGGAGTATTTTAATTCTTTTGCTTTCCATTATTGTGTTATGGAAGATGATCTTGTTAAATTATAATTTAGTAGCTGAGATTTGAATGGTTTTCTTTCCCCTTCTAGTATAAAAAAAATGATGATTTCAAGATTTCTTTGAAAATGTTTTGCTTGATTTGTTGTTGTTGAGAGGGTTGATGTTGAAAAATATTTTCATCTTGTTTTTTATTGAAGAACCATGTTTTAAGTGTGTGTAGTGTTGAAGCAAAATTTTGGAAATGTTTTGGTGTTGATTGGGAGCATGACCCATGACCACATGTATATATGTGTGAGGTTAGATTTCAAGTTCCTCTAACTTAAATCCTTGATGATTTTGAGTTTAGTTGTAATTTAGAAGTTGTAAATAAAGGTTTTAATGTTAATCTTTCTGTAAAAGTTTATGCGTGAGTTAGATTGATTTTGAGAAATGAATTTTGTAGTGGGTGTGTAATCCGTATAATTCTTTGAGAAAAGAAAATGGAATTCAAGTTTTAAAATTTAGTGATTAGTGATTTTATTGTTGTTGGTGTATAAAATAAAATTATTTTAGAAAAGTTTTGATCTAAAAGAATTTTAAAGAGAAGTGAGTTTGTTGATTTAAAGTTGTTAATTTATTTTTAATCTTTTAAATTGAAGTGTGGTTGATGATTTTTTGATAATGAGAACCTAATCTCAAATGTACTTTAGTGTCCATGAGAATGGTTGAGTCTTAAAGGAAAAGTTGGGTTTTTATTAAAAAAAAAAAATTGTTCTTTTGGGTGCTGTTTTAGAAAGAATGTTTGATTTGAGAAAAAGAATGTTAATCCTTTCGAAGTTTTAAGTGGTTTTTGTATTTTGATGCGTGTAACCATGGCCAGGTGTGTGTTGTGTAGTGATGTTTTTAGTGATAGCATGTAGTTGTAGTCGTGTTTGTGTTCGTGTTCGTGATCGTGAATAAGCAGAGGTCGTGGCTCTGGAATAAAGCGTCAATGGATCGTAAGAACTTCTTCGTATATTATATATATATACACACACACACACACACGGTGTTGTGATGTAGCTGTCAATATTATAGTACTACCGGGGATTGACCCAGAAATTTTGTGTTGTGGGGGCAAAATTCTTCTATAAATTTGTAAGATTAAAAGTAAACATATCAATGATATCATCTTTTTAAAGTATAAATATACATCATAATTGTTCTCTACAAGTTTTTATATTCTAGAAACATATAAGAGATGCTTTGAATTTATAAAAAGTAGCTCTAGGATGTAGTAGCATTTTTATTTGAATATATAAAGAAAAAATATTATAAATGAGTTTAATTTCTATGCATAAAAATGTTTTACACATGCCTCTAATGATGTGTTTCCACATCAATTAATGAGTTTAAAAACACATGATTTGTCATACTCGTTAAATGATGTGACGGTCATCAATTGAATATATGTGTAGAATATTTTTATATTGACAATGCATATATGAGGTATTTGAGACACAAATAAATTAGGGTAATATTGTATAAATTAATTAATACACTCTCGATATACTAAAGTGACAAATAATTTAAAATGTATAAATATTTCAAAAATGACACTTAATATGAGACAGAGAGAGTAAAAAAGATGTGTCATTAAAGAGGTGAAAAAGATAGCATGTAACTATTACGTGCAATTTTCAGTAATTTATTTTATTAAAATATATAAATATAAATTGATATAAATTATTTAGAAATGTTTTTGAGATTTTAGTGGGGTCAAGTGCCTACATACCTTTGTGTGTAGGTTTGTCCCTGAGTACTACTTGTGTTATTATATAAATTGTGGATGCCTATGAGTTACAAACTATTTTATGGATTTGAGTAAAATAATAATTTCTTCGTATTTTAATATCAGCTTAGTTTCGAGGACGAAACTATTTTAAGGGGGTGGTAATGTAACATCCCAATTTTTTTTTAAAAATTGTTTTAGCAATAAAATCCCGAATACTTGAAAGTAAGTCGTAGAGACTAATCACATCAATGATTTACTGAGAGTACGAGGAATTTTTTTGATTTAATTTAAATAATTGATTTATTATAAATAATAATTATTTATGATGTCAATTCAAATTAATAGACAATGTAGATGTATGCTGCTTTTAAGGTGAATTCATCAACTGAGTTTTTATATAAGTTTATTGTTTGACACGGTGACGCGAAATTTTTGTTGACTAAAAAAGTGATTGAATTAAATCAAGATAAAATTAAATTTAAGAATTAATATTTAATATTAATTCATGGTCCAAAATTCAGTGAATAATTCTTATGAATATTCGCTGTATTTTAAATCGCCGGGTAATTTTTATCCACAATAAAATTTAAAATGAACTCCAATTTAGATGGAAATCGAATCGTAACTTGTTGTGATATTGTTTGAACGTTTTTAATTATTTTTATTATTTATAGATAATTTATTTGTCACGCGGTGAATTAATTTCTAAGTAAATTAGTTTACGCGATTAATCGGCGAGCGAATTTTCGTTAACGCGATTACTCGACGCCGTAATTTTGTGACACCAAAACTCTAGGATTAGACTTAGATTAATAAGTAAGCATGGGCTAAAAATAGGTGTCATATTTTAATTGGGTTAGAAATAAATATCTTGGGTTAGTGCTAAGTGGCAAGTTATTAGTGGTTATTAGTATAAACATCTACTTGATCTTATCCATTAGCCTTTTCGTTTGGATTAATTTTTTTTAATTCCTTCCCCTATTCTCTAATCAGGCTGAAGCCCCTCCCTCATTCTCATTCACTTATTTTTTTTAGTTTTGTCTCCAAGTTTCTAATTGTGGGTGATGAGAGAAAAATTAAAGAAAGACAAGTTCACCTTCCCTTCCTTCCTTCTTGTCTCCAGCCGTAGCCTTTCTTCCTTTTTACCATTTCCATTTCCATTTTCTTTCTTCTTTTTCATTCGTTAGCCGTAGCCCTCCCTCACTTAGCCAATCTCTTCATTTTTCCTTTGTGATAGCTAAGTGTAAGTGAAAGAAAGATAGCTTCAATTCCTTTCCTTTACTCTTCTCCAAGCCGTGGCCTTCTTCAACATAAACACCCTCTAATTCTTTCAATTTCCTTCTTCATTTTAGTACCAAAATCTTGATTTAGTGTGTGGGAGTGTGAGCCAAAAATCTCTTTCCATTCTCCTTGTCAATATCGTGGCTTTAATAGTATTTTTTGGGTGAGCATTTTCTTTGATTTTCTTGTCTATTTTTTTCTTCTATAGTTTTGATGATGATCAAGAGAACAAAATGACCATTTTTCCCTCATTTTGTTGAAATCTAAGCCATGACCAAAAAGAGGGAAAAGGGATGGATTGCTTCCTTGTGAATCTTGATTTTAGTTGATGTTTTGTTGTTGTTGTTGTTGTTTTATGTTTTGATCAAGAAAAAGATTTAGTTTTAGTTCTCCTTGAGATTGATTCAAGCTATGATTTGGAGAATAATTTTAGAAAAGTTTTAATTGAAGCTTTTGATTGATTTATTAGAGTTTTAGAAGTGGTTTTTAGTATATTGTTACAAAAGTTTTGTTTGGAAGAAAATTAAAATTTCTTCAAGGAGTAAAAAGAAGAAATTTGTGTGTTTTAAACTTTAATCCTTGTATAGTTTAGTTATTGTTATAGCTTAGGAGTTTTTTTTTCCTAAAAATTAGATTTGAGTTAAAGTTGTTTTAAGTGATGTTTTAGTTGAATAAGGCTATGAAACACCTAATGTTTAAAGAAATCTTGTGTTTCTTGTACAAGGTGGAGTCTTGAAATGTAGTGTTTAGAAACCTTTAATTTTTAATGTTAGTTTTGTTGTTGGAAAGGATTTGGAAGTTAGAAAATTTTTAGGTGTTGTTTTGATTGTCAAAACCGAGGTGTATATTGTGTTTTAATGTTATTTTCAAATTCTTACACGATTTATATGTTAGTGTTTGATAATTAGGTATTTTAGAAGTTTAATATTTGCTTTGGTCTTGAAAGAAAATGATTTTCTAGTATTTTATAATTGAAAGTTTAGCTATAAAGATTTTGAGTAACTTGTAAAGTATTTAAAATTATTATTTTTAAATTTATTTTAGTGTTTTTAAGTGTGAGTACGAATAAAAGAATTTTTGGGTCGTGTACCCTCGGGGTTTATTTGCAAACCATGACCTAGGGGTTACTTTTGAATGATCTAGAGATTTTCTGAGACTTAGTGGTTTTATTTGGGATCTTTGAGGTCATAAGTGCGTGCAGACGAGTGCTGTGATGTATTGTTTGTCGCGTGGATTGATAGCTTTTGGTAAGGGCACTTCACATTCAATATTTGATATTGTGTGATTTATAAGGCTGCTTCTAGACATCTAGAATTTTTATATGTAAATGTGAGTTGTTGTGAATTACTGGACTTTTGTGATTCCGAAGTTGATAATATGAAGTGCTTGCATGTATGCTTAATTGTGTTTTGAGATATATGTTGTGAACATTGTGTTGAATATTTAAATGGTTATTTAATTATTGATGCATATTGAAATATCAATTGAATTGGGATGTTCATTGATTATGTGAAGATGCATTGACATGCATAATGGTAACTTTGACTTGAATATCCTGAGATGAGGTTATCATAAGGGAATTCAGGGTCGTCGTTATGTCCTGGGGACGTTTAACCCATCGCATGGAACATTATCGGGGTTAGGGACGTACCAAACGATTGACCATTGTGTAGGATATTCCGAAATCATATGCACTGGCATATAGTTGCATCGGTAGGGTATTAATTGCATCCTTATTGATTGTTCTGAAAATCAATGACATGATAATTTACTTGTGATGAATATTTGGTTTCAGATTTTATTGTATTTATATAATATCATCTGATACTGTACATGTTGTTGTTATTGTATTTGTTTGTTAAAAAGTTGACCATTGCCCGTGGTTCTTTCAGTTAATGATTGTAACCCAAATAATGAAGACTGCAGAGTGTTCGAGACTGCCGACGAGTGTAGCTGAGGATAGTCCTACCTGGCTATCTGTTTTTTGTGACAGTTTGGTAAACTTACTAGAGGACTAGTAAGTGTTGTAGTGGGCCGACCACCTATAGGGTGTTTAATGTATTAATTACGATGTTGTAATAAGTATACTATGTTTTCCAGACTTGGATTGTCTTGTGCGAAATGTTTAAATAAAATTATTTGCATGGTTGCTACTATTTGATTATGGTGTTTTATTTAATCACCACCTTTCGAAAATGCTGCAATACTTTGATTGCCATTTCAAAAGAAGTTTGAAAAAAAAAGAACCATATATTACAAAAACCATGCAAGCAGAGTATTTTGTTTTTCATAAATATTTTAACATTTATCAGAAATATTGGATTAGTAGTGCTCCGGAAACGGGGTGTTACAGTACGCATGAATCCAACGATTTATACTGGGAGTTCTCGTTTCTCACAATAAACAAATATTCTCACCTTATACGCTCCCTATATATATATATATATATTGCTTGATATTGAATTAATGTCATAATATGCTTACTTGTTTGATTGAGATGACGAAATGAATTATTGTTTGATATCTTATTGACTCTTATGGTGATTGTGTGACACCCTTAATCCCTTTTGAATAAAATAAAATTGTTTAATAAAAATTGATACATGTTTGATTTTCAAATAATCATCTGTTTAAAAAGTACATTGCGAAAATAGCGTAAAAATCTACTATATTATATAAAATAGAGGTTTGCCACATGCGATTATGACCCGTGTCACCTTCATATTCATCTATTTTTTCGACTAAAACAAAAAATAATTTTTAAATTATTATTATTTTAAGATAGTCATTATTCTCTTTTATATGATGCTGATGATATTGAGTCCCATATTTTGCAGTACTACTCTAATCTCTTTGTTGTTGGTAATTCTTGCTAGAATAGTGACCTTATCCAAAGAGTGATCCCTTCCATAGTGACTTCTCAGGATAATGATATGCTTACTCATTTACCCATGATCGAAGAAGTCAAGCAGGCAGTTTTTTCTCTTAATGGCAATAGTGCTCTAGGTCCGGATGGATTTGGGGGTCATTTTTATCATACTTACTGGGATGTTATTTCTGCTGATGTTTATAATGTTGTTCTTCAGTTCTTTAGAGAGGGCTGATTGATCCCTAATTTGAACTCTAATCTGGTAGTTCTTATTCCCATGGTTACGGGCACCGACAAAATTGAGCAATATCATCCTATTGCTTTAGATGATTTTCAGTTTAAAATTATTACCAAAGTTTTGGATGATATAATAGCTATTGTGGCTTCCAAGATTATTTCAGAGAATCAAAGAGGTTTCATTAAAGGTAAAAGAATTTCTGATTGTGTTTGTACTGCTTCTGAAGCTGTCAACTTACTTCAGAAGAGATCTTTTCGAGGTTAGCTTGCATTGAAAATTGATATTAAAAAAGCTTTTGACACATGTTGACTGGTTGTTTCTGATTCGTATCCTTCAGGCCTTTGGTTTTGATGAGAAGTTTTGCTCTTGGATCAATATTATTTTACATTCTGCTAAATTATCCATTTCAACTAATGGCCATGCGGTTGGATTCTTTAATCGTAAAAGAGGTGTCAGACAGGGGGATCCATTGTCTCTGCTTTTGTTTTATCTTGCAGAGGAGGTTTTAAGCAAAGCTATTTCCCGTTTAGTGGGGATGGTAAGCTTTAACTGATGATAGGTCCTCGTGGCTTTAGGATGCCTAGCCATGTTCTTTATGCTAATGATGTTATGATTTTCTATAAGGCTACTAAAAAAAGCATTTCTAGCTTGTTGCATCTTTTGTCAGAGTATGAGACTATCTCTGGTCAGGTTATTAGCTCCGAAAAGTCTAAGTTTTACACAGCCAATATATCTTCTGCTAGGATGGGGGCCATTTCTGATTTGCTGGGCTTTTCTGCTGGGATTTTTCCCTTTATTTATCTTGTTGTTCCTTTGTTTAGGTGCACCCCTAGACGATCTCATCAACTTCCCATTGCAGATAGAATAAAGTCTAAATTATCGTCTTGGAAAGGCTCCCTTTTATCTCTCATGGGCAGAGTGCAATTGGTTAAGTTTGTGATTCATGGTATGTTGGTGTATAGCTTCCATATATAAGCTTGGCTTTCTAATTTATTATCTATGGTTGATCAGTGGATTAGAAATTTTATCTGCTCTGGGACATCAATAAAAGGAAGATTGTCATTATTGCTTGGAATAAGGTTTGTAAGCCTGTTTTTGAAGGGGGTTTCTGTATCCGCTCCATCAAGTTTATTAATCGTGCTGGATTGCTTAAGCTTGTTGGGACTTCATGATTTCAAACTTGTACTGGACTAAGTTATTACTTGCCAGAGCTTTCAAGAGTAATGCTCCTGTCTTTTATCATATTTCCTCCTCTTTATGGCTGGGTGTAAAGACTAGCTTATCTTGTATTGGTGATCATTCTTCTTAGAATGTTGGAGATGGATCCAAGATTAATTTTTGGAAGGATTCTTGGTTGTCTAGACCGATTTTGGACATTATTAATATTCCCCCTCTTATGCGTCCTAATCTTAATGCTCTAATTAGAGACTTTATCTATAATGGAACTTGGTCAATCCCGCCTGCTCTTGTCATTCACTATCTTGCTCATTGGGTTGAGATAAAGGAGACTGCCATCCCCTAGACTCCTAGAGTAGATCAACTTATGTGGGAGATAATGACTCAGGTATTTTGTCTTTTAAGGATGCATATTTATTTTTTCAGCCTATTGGTCAATCTATTCCTTGGACCAAGCTTTTTTGGCATAATTCTATTCCTCCCTCCAAATCTTATCTTTTTTGGAGACAGTTTTTTGATAAGTTGCCCACGGATGAGCATCTCGGGAATAGGGGTGTTATTGTGGTTTCAGTTTGTTGCTTGTGGGGGATGACCTCTGAAAGCTTTCATCACTTATTCTTCGATTGCCAGTTTGCTTTATCTTTATGGTGATGGCTTGAGTCGTTATTAAATAGTCGCATTGACTGTTCTTTAGCCTCCTCGGTTCTTGCTGTTTGTGATAAAAGTTGGAGTCGTCAAGTTCGGGAGGTTATTGTTGCTAGTGTGATTAATGTTATCTGGGCTATTTGGCACTGCAGGAATTTATTAAGATTCCAGAATAGATCCTTGCCTATAAGATCAATAATTAACTTAATCATTACTAATGTTTCTCTTTCTGGGAACTTTAGTAAAGGTATTATGTCTTCTTCCATTTAGGAGTTTTCCATTCTAAAGGCTTTCTCGATCCAGGGCCATCCTTCTAATTCTCCCAGAATCAAAGAAGTTGTTTGGCTTCCCCCTCAATCTTTTTTGATCAAGTGTAACACTGACGGTGCTTCCAGGGGTTGCCCAAGTCCAGCTTCTTGTTGGGGCATTTTTCGTGATCATAGTGCAACTGTTCATGGTTGCTTCTCTGCTAACCTTGGTATTAGAAATGCTTTTCAGGCTGAGTTGATTGGTGTTATGTTTGCTATTGAGATTGCTCATAGCAAAGGTTGAAAGCGTCTCTGGTTGGAATACGATTCTCAGCTTGTCATTATTGGTTTGAGGAATAGTTCTATCGTCCCTTGGCGTCTAAGAAACAGATGGAAGAACTGCCTTGCTCTTACCAAAAAAATGGTTTTCATTTTTTTTTTCATTTTTACAGAGAAGGGAATTCTTGTACAGACAGATTAGCGTCTTATGGCTCCTCTGTTCCGGATTTTGTCTAGTGGAATATTATTCCGAGCTTCATTTCTGAAGATTTCTTTTTAGGAATAGATATGGTCTTCCAAGCTACAGATTTAAATAACCTTTTCTTGGTTGTGGTGTTTGGGTGTTTGACACCTTCTAGGATTTGTAATAGCCTGTCAAGCTATAGGTTTCTTTTTTGTCTGTAGTTCTTTTCAACGGCTTTTTTTTGTGCTTTGTCATGGTAGTCACCCCATGTTTTGTTTGCTTTGTTATTTTTCCTTTTTTTTCAATAAAGACGGGGGGAGTAATTTTTTTCCTTTTAGGTGTTTTTTTCCTACGGGGGGTTTTACATCAGAAGGTTTTAACGAGGCTCCCTTCCTTTTTCTTGCCAAAAAAAGATAGTTATTATTACATTATCTCAATTAATTGTCATTAACAATTAGAAATATATTTTCTTAAATGACTTACTTATTTTAAATTATATATCATTCATTTTTATGAATCATCACTTATTATATTTAGAACTATTGATGAAATAATTATTAACCTGCCTTACAAAGTTAATTATTATTATATATTATATGACAATGATTATTTTTTTGTGCATTATTACTTAATTTAATTAATTAGTACCCTGCAAGACACGGGTAATTTCATTAGTTTAAACAAATAAAATCGACATAAACAAACATAATCCATGTTAACTTCCTGTGGTACAAGAGTATCACTTTTCAAGAAAAACTCCAAATACTCTTTACTAAGTGAATAAAACGAAGTATTTATTTAGAAATAAATCAGGTAAAGATAAATAAATCCCTAAACCACATCGTCTCAGAGCTAATACATAACCCGAATTAAATAAAAGAAACTCTGTAGTTCACTGTTGAAAATAAAACTAATGTCTTTAGATAAAATTCAGCATACAATCAAATTCTTTGGTTTAGCCACTAACTCCAGAATTAGAAGCATCTGCAATTAAACATGGTACATACATAGAAACATACAAACAAAGAGGGGAGAGTATGTTGTAGTTGAGTTATGGTTATATTTAGAGAGAATAAAGGAATATATATACACACACAAACACACACACACTCTTAGTTTAGCAACCACAAACTCGTATAAAATATACACTATGTTACATGCACATTATACAACTCTTACATTTAAAACCATAAGCACACATAGCTCAGTTCGCCCTTCCCATAGTCACATAATTATCTCTAGAAAAAAGTGGATACTAGCAATGCTACTTCATATGCTTCTAGTACCATCTACTACTCTGGGAAGTCGCCTAGGAGTACATAATTAGTTTATTAGAGAAAGTCACCACAATTGTGATTACTCTTGTACCACATACTCTCAACTAGGAACGATAATGTTCGGTAACAATTGGGATAGCTAAGTTTGATAAGTGGCCCCCAGTCCAAGGTATGACACTCAAACTATCGGTGACCACAAACTCGGGCTTCTCACCCCCTAGGCCAAGGTATTGCCATGTGGGCTCACTCTTGTCGGCCTCCACCATTCATTTCAACGATGCTTTCCCCATCCTACAATGTTCGGTATGTCAAACATACAAACAAGGTTGCGTTTCTTCCGAACATCACAATTCAATTTTTTTTAATCGACAATCCATTATAGCCCCTGTGGCTAGGATCATCTCACAAGGATTGACTTAAGTCTCATCATGGCTACTTATAGCTAGGTGACTTGCACACAAGGTCATTTATCCTTTCAAGGTCATTGCCACAAGCGTGGACTTTTCACAATCATCGTCACAAAATAACAAGCGGATCAAGGAATAAATTACAGGGAATCTATGCATTATCTTAAGTGTAATTATCTTTTAATCATGCAATTAAAATCTATAGAAACAAAAACAAAAACAGCAACGACACAAAAAAGCAAATAGAAATTGTGTAGAAACAGAAACCGCATAGCAGTAGAGACTGGACAACTGTTTATACACTAAATTCTGTACAACAGAAATTCTGCAAAAAATAGAAACAGAAGACATCAACAGAAATAGCAACAACATGTAATTAATCATGTAATTGAAATTCGCAGAAAACAGCAACAGCAGCATGTAACTAATCATGTAATTAAAATTCACAGAAAACAGCAATAGCATAAAAACAGCAACAGCATATAATTAATCATGTAATTAAAATCTATAGAAAATAGCAACAGCATAAAAACAGAATGCAAAAAACTGTACAGAAACGCAACAGAAATTGGACAGCAACACTGCGTTTTCATTTAAAAAAAATTCGCATGTTTTCGTCTATGTTTCTTCGATTCTAAATATTTAGGAACATCATAATTAAGATTAATACTTAAGGAAAAATCTTTATTAACAATTAGGAGTAATTCTTAAGGCTCTAACCCGGTTCTCTAATTCCAGAATAATTACGGCTACCTCCTTATAAAGAAACGCTACAAAATATAATATGAACGAGACAAGTTAAATTATTCTAGCATTTCATACCACCATAGCCATAAAATCCGCACCTTATTTAATCTTTTAAATCATCTCAAGGAACATTTCATCAATTCTGACACTTCTAAACATCACAGAAAATAACAGACACATCAATTTAGTGCTCTAACGACCAAACAACATTCTAGGCATCAAAACAAAAAAAAAAATTGACACTTATAACAGCCATTAAACAACCTTAACAACCATTAATCATTCCAAACAGTAAGCATATCATATATAATTTAATCGTTATGCCTACATTTCATTCAGTTATCAAACAACGGGGTTCAATGACAACCCCTTCACCTATTCCCTCAAATATCCCCAACCACAATACCTCTCCCCTTACCTTAAGGTTAAAATCAAGTTTGATACGTAGGGATGGAAGGAGACGGTATCTCGCGACAGTCCTTTGGGAAAAGATTCGCTACAAAAATGAAGGAACACATAGAAATCATTAGAATTCGGTTTTGAGGTTGAAATCCTAAAATCAACAAGAGGGTGAGAGATTTACTAATATGTTTGGATCGAACGGAGCTCTGTGATGGGAAAACAACAATGACCTAGTTCTTCTCTACGGTGTTACAAACAAATTAATCGAACTAGTTTGCTCAATCTCCTCCAAGGATGAGAGAAGATGGGAGAAGTGAGGGAAAGGGAAAAAAGAGGCACCAAGGGTTTGTGTTTCTGTTGCAAGGTGCAAATGAGGGTTTCACTAAGTGTACATAGGTCAAAATAGGGTTAGGGGTCATTTTGGGTCGGAATTGCACAGCCTAAGGTGGTAAAAAGTGAAAAAAGAAGTAAAAATGCGAGATTAACGTTGTTGTCACGGTTAAAATGCCCTGCGCAAATAGCTGATATCATTTTGGTCATATATTCATCTAGGATTGTCCGATTGAGGAGTTTTTTATTGCGTTGGAAAGCTAAGACAATTTCCTACAAATTCCTATCTAATGATCATGGTCATAATCGAACTCTAAGTGGGTCGAAAAGTCTATGTAGTTTTACTCAAGCATTCCAAAAGCTACACTTAGGCAGCACTGACTCCGAAAAGCTTATCTTCAGTTCTAGTCATCGGATTTGAGTCAAACTAAAGCCAAATGAAAGCTGAGAGAAATATTTACAACTTTCATGAATATGACAAAATCAATTTGGTCGTCAAAGGGTTCTAAAATACTAAATACGATGACTAAATTATTTTCCGTTTCAAAGCAAGTCTTGAACACCCTCAAGGTGTCCTAACTTGTGCATTTCCGTTTCGAATCGACCCTAACGGATTCCTAAACACTTTCATACACCCTTACAACATTATTAAACATAATCACACATTAAAATTTAATTAACATCTAATTATTATGAAAATTAGGGGTGTATCAGTAAAGAACGGGGATGTACACACTACACAGTATATCAGTAAAAATTTATTTTTATATATATCCTTAAAACCTTTTAACCCCTCAAACTCATTTTTAACACCTCTTTAACCCAAAATACTTTGCCCAAATAAATGACATTTCAAATACTAATATTTTATAAAAATAATATATTAAATAATATCTTACCGCAATTTTCTAAAAATACAAATAAATGCTAATATTTTCTAAAAATATAAAAAAAAATACAAATTTAATATTTTTTAATAATTCAAACACACATAGGGAAATCGTAATCATTGAATCTACAAATCATAATAATTAATGAAATAGACACATATTTCAAAATATAAAATGTATGAAAAATGCGGAGTGTTACACTCTACCCCCTTAAAAGAAATTTTGCCTTTCAAATTTGCGTAAACATCGAGGACAAAATAAAAGAGGTGTCATCTATCTAACAATCTTTCGCTATACTCCAAGGAGTTAAATAATGTAGAAGGGTAATTGAAAATTTATCATAGTTACAGAAAAGATAATATGAACAACAGTTGCAAAGAAAAGGGTCGAACAGGTCAACCAGAGACAAGTCTTCTCATAAGAATTTGCTAGGCTCTGCTTTCACAAGAAAGTAAAATGAAAAATTTTATAAGCAGAAGATAATGAACATCTGACGTGTAAAAATAGTCTCCAATATATTCCTGAGTGTAAAAATGTGTCGGCCTAACACATTCTTACAAACGAGACTCAACAGAAGTTTCTTCTTCCACGTGAATACCTGTTAAGATTTTGGCAAGTGTACCAAATCGTACAAGTAATACAGTGAAAATCGTCTCGACGAGAATTGTGATCGATTATTTAACTCAACAAGTTTGTATTGATTTTGAACGAGAACAAATTTTTGGTGTTTGAAATTTGGATAATTGTAACGATGACAAAAGCAATAACAAACTATTTAAATTCAAATTATTAAAAACAACTAGGGGTTGAATCCTCTTGTATCCACTCTCATGCATTTAATCTACATTCAACACAAGTTATTCCATACAATTTGAAGTTCAAATCATCTAAATTAGATTAAGGACAATCCCTTGCCTCATAAACCCTTTACTCTAACTAAAACCCCTAATCCCATAGGTGATTTATAGTTAGGTTAAGCAATAAGAATAGTGATTCATAAGAACACGTAATCACAAAGTTATATTCCTATACTCATCATGATTACGACTACCAATCTCAGTTCAATTTCTTCACCCAATTTCCCAATCATCATGAAAACCCCAAATCAATTCAATAGCGACCAAGTATCAAAAAGCATTAAGCATGGAGATTGGAAGCTCAATTGAAATGAAATAAACTTGTATTAATGTAATAGAACTAACTACATAAGAGTTTCAACAAGATTCATCTAACCCTAGCCTAAAAAAGTTTAGTTACTCATAGAGAATAAGAAATCAAACCAGAAAATTGAAATAAAGATAGAAGACCACTCCATTGATGCCAAGCTTGAATCCTCTTTGGAGATGGTGGAAAGTGAAACCCTAGCACCCCTTAACAAGCCCCATAGCGTTTTAGGTCTTTGGAATGGTCAAGAATAAGCCAACCCTTGAAAAACCCGAGTTTTAAGTGATTCCAACGTAACAGACACGCTCCAGCGCCCCAAAACGCGCGCCAGCACGTCGAGACAGAAACAAAATGTACCAAAAGCGCTTGGACGCGCCTCTTCACATGAATTTTTGGCTTCTGATGCCTTTTTCACCTCTGTAAAGTCTAAATTAGCTCAAGGTGTCTTCATGAAAGTTGATGCTATGGGTCTTAGCTTTCCAATGGCACCAGTTTCATCTCATTTGGACACCTAAAACTCTAGATATGATTAAAACATCAAACAGGTATCTGGCTGGGGCAATATCACTTTATCAACTTGTAGCACAAATTACCCCAACTTAGAGATTGATTTAGGTCTCGGTTTCTTCATCAAAGTTGTAGATAATTCTTCTACCTTTCCAACAAGACCAAGATCATCTCATTCGGATTAGTGTGACTCAAGATATAGCTTTTGAAATCTTCTTTGTCAGGAAACAGCGCTTCTAGGTGTGCTTCAAAGTCAATCTTTTGGCTATGCTCCCATTCCTGTGCAGTTAGACATAAAACATCATAGAAAACACTAATGCACAAACGTTAGAATGGGATCAAGTGAATACATTAAATCATACAATTTAAGCATAAAATCACTTTCAATTCTCTTCATTCACCAAGCAAATATCCAATTTAACACTATAAATCTACATGTGATGAAGATTTATCACAACCCCAAACTGAGATCTTTGCTTGTCCTCAAGCAAACTCAATCAAAAACATGGGTTGGATTTCCATTTAATTTCAATTCATCTAGGTGAACTTTTCATAAAAATTTTGATAATCCTTGCATAATCAATTCACCTACTCTTTTGAATTCATGTTTTCCAATCATCACAACTCAAGTAACCAAAATGAATTTATTCACTCAGAGCCACAAATCAATTCCCATTACACCTTTCCAAATAATGTGTTTCACTTCACTCAAGTGTCTCAAGGGTACTGTTTACACTCAATTCACACTAAATGCAATCATCTACCATAGGCTTAACAAAATTCTAGGAAAGCAACTACACACAAATGCCACACACATTATGAGATCTTTTCAAAGGGTGAAATGGGGCTTAGGTAAGGGATGATATTTCTTTGGATCTAGGCTAACTTAATTGGAGTCAAGAGATGCCTCTATTATTTCTTTTCCATTCGTTGTATCAATTCACAAACTTTCCCTAATTGCCTTCAACTTTGTATACCAACAAGCTAAAAGGGAACTTTTTCTTTGCTTTTCTCATTGATTTTTTTTTCATAACAATTTGGATCTTTTTATTGTTGTTCTCCTGGGTTGTTCGTTTTTTTTCGGAAATGACTACAGGCATATGCTTTGTGTAGCCACCCCAAACTTAAGATTGTTGCTTGCCCTCAAGCAACCCCAAACTTAATTTACAACCAAATAACCAATTTTTAGAAAACAATCTCTCAACTCCAATTTAAAGGGACAATTAGTCTTTCCGGTTATTGGCTTGTATTGAGCTTAATATTCAACAAAATGGGCTTCGGGCTCAAAAGGGCTAGCAAAGGATAAATTCACAAGGGTAGGAAATCAAACGCTCTAGCTGTTCAAACAAAAATAAAGATCTCAATCATCTGTGTGTGTGTTCACATGCAATGCAAAAGCAATCAAGAACTGAGTCAAGTTCTGAAGAATTCATATAAATGGTGGAGCATTCAAGAATAAATAAAACTCTATTTAGGCTCAAACACTCACAGACATTGCTTTTGTAATGAGAAAAGATTCATGACCACTGAAGTTCTCAAAAGTTACGGTTACAAGAAGCTGCTTAAAAAGTTCATGTCAACAAAAGTTTCAGCCCCTCGATCATACACTTCATGCACACAATAAGAGTACAGTTCACACAAGATGACATGGAATGCCATAAAGTAACAAGGAGCTCAGTCAACCATAGGGTGCACGGTATCAACTTCACACACAAAAGAAAACAATAACAAAAAAATAAACAGCAAAAGAAAAGAAGGAAAGATGGAACCTTTGCGGTGAGCCGCCCGACGCCACCGCCAATAGGTTGCCTCCCATGAAGCGCTTTTTTAACGTCATTAGCTTGATGCTTGAACACCCAAGTTAGGGTGGATAATATGATAGGAAGAAGATTTCATCCTTCCGCTTCCTTCTTTTGGAGAGAATTCCTATGTACTTGGCAAAGGGAAGTAAGTGTTCCCATGCCTCAGCAATGATAAATTTGGGATATTGTTTCCCCAACTCTTTATCTTGAAGCACATCAAATTCATCCTACGGAGGACCATTCTCTTTAATGACCAAAGGTAGAGCTGTCACATGAATCTCTCTATGCCTCACCATTGGGTCCTCTTCCATGTCACTATTTTTGTTTTTCAATTCTTCTTCCAATGCCACAATTAAGTTATGTTCAATCTCTATCTCCACTTTCTTCTGCTCAAATTGGGATAATTGCTCTGATAACCTCTCACATTGAACCTCAAATCTATCAAATGAAGCTTGGTTGGCTCTCATGAATTCAACCAGAACATTTTTGAGGTAAATGTCTCTGTCATGTGGTTCTTCGAATTGAGTTTGAGGATGTGACTCTTCTTCTCCCATGATACTTTCCACGCAATAATCCTCTTCTTCTTCCACTATGACTAAGAGATCCTCATCTTTTGGTGACATGACCAAGAAATCCTCACAACAACCATTTCTATGCTTTCCTCCACAAAAATCAAATCTAAGAGGCTGTATGCTACAGAAGCTAAGAGAATTGTGAGCAACATAACAACATTATAAGAAAAGAAAAGGAATTTTAAATTTTTGGTTTTTTTAAAAAAAAACAGAAAATAAAATTGTTCAAAATATTACTCGTTTGCCTTGTTAAAAATCAATTCAATAATCCCCGACAACGGTACCAAAAACTTGTTAAGATTTCGGTAAGTGTACCGAATCGTACAAGTAATACAGTGAAAAGTAGAGTATTGTCTCCACGAGGATTGTGATCGATTAATTAACTCAACAAGTTTGTATTGATTTTGAACGAGAACAAATTCTTGGTGTTTGAAATTTGGATAATTGTAACAATGATAAAAAAAACAATAACAAACTATTTGAATTCAAATTATTAAAAACGACTAGGGGTTGAATCCTCTTGTATCCACTCTCATGCATTTAATCTACATTCCACACAAGTTATTCCATACAATTTGAAGTTTGAATCATCTAAATTAGTTTAAGGATAATCCCTAGCCTCATAAACCCTTTATTCTAACTAAAACCCCTAATCCCATAGGTGATTTAAAGTTAGGTTAAGCAATAAGAATAGTGATTCATAAGAACATGTAATCACAATGTTATATTCCTATAATCATCATGATTACGACTACCAATCTCAGTACAAGTTCTTCACCCAATTTCCCAATCATCATGAAAAACCCCAAATTGATTCAATAGTGGCCAATTCATGTGCACTTAGAGATAAAAAATCATAGAAAACGCTAATGCACAAACGTTAGAATGGGATCAAGTGAATACATTAAATCATACAATTTAAGCATAAAATCACTTTCAATTCTCTTCATTCACCAAGAAAATATCCAATTTAACACTATAAATATACATGTGATGAAGATTTATCAATATCCATAAGTATTACAACTCAAGCATAACACTCATGGCAAATTTTGAAGTGAAGGACAATTGGATTAATAGTTACTAAAGAATTTGGTCAACTCAATTGTCAAAGACAACTATGAGTACCGAAGCATAAGAAAGAAAACTCTCAAGTGCAAGGAGTCAAAACTCGAGTATAATTTATATGACTTAGTGAAGAAACTGAGACAGTAACGATCTTCAAGCAGAAGAATTACAAATCGAACTCAGACAGTCCTTCATGCAAAACGCCTGAAGGAGAATTAAGAATAAGGTCAAGAGATAAAATTTTGGGTCTCATGTCCTAAGAAATTCCTCAAACTCATTAGTTGATGAGGCTGCACTTGATGAGGTCATGCCGGAGTCATTCCTGTAGACCATAGGACACCTCAGTCCCCATCACATTACGTGACCAGGTTGCCACACGACAATGGGACCGCACTGTAAGTATTTAATATTTGATTTTGTTGTTTTCGTTTAATATTTGAATACAATTGGTACATTTTTTAAGGTTTCAAGAGGATCGTCGTGACCTGAATGTCATCAATCACGACAAGAACGTGTAGGATTTGGTGGCGTATCAGTAGATAGAGCATGTCCTCGATCAGTCTCTGCTTCATCCACTATTCAATTTTACCTTCAGGATTGTGGACAAGGGGTTACTCTATGCATTTGTAGAGCAGTGGAAGCTAGACACACACAGCTTCCATGTGACACCCACTACCCCGTTGTTCGATAAATGTAATATAACGCATGAACAAAGTAATAAAATACTAAGTTTATAAATTCCTTAAAGTAAATAGGAGTTCACATCAGCAAATACGAAAAACCATGTCTGCGGAATAATAATAAAACATAAAAGCTCATTTGTGGAAATTAAAAACCATAAACCCGATGTCACTTGTCCTAGAGCTAAAACCCTTAGTTTATATGTTAGAATAATAAACAAAACTAAATCATAAATAAATTATAAGCTAAGCAGCATCACATAGACTATCCCTCAGCGTCCATGTTCATGTGCACGTCATCACGTGCAGTCTCGTCATCTACCAGTACACGGGGTGTACAGGTACTCACAAACATAGAAAGGTGAGGAATCATACTCGATATAAAAAGATAAAAGGCATAGGCACAATAAAACATGTTGTGGAAACAATCAAAGACATACTGAACGTGAACACAAGAAGGGGGTTGAATTGTGTTGAAAAAAACTTTTCGCAAACTTTACGTTAAAAGCACTAAGAACACAGATTTTTCAAAACTTTGTTTATCAGACGCTGAGAAACAAACTGGATGCAGGAAATAACGCCATTTATGAAAACTTGTTTTACTGAACAAGGTAAAGATAAATGTAAAGCAGTAAAGTATGAGACACAGGATTTATACTAGTTCACCACCAACTGGTAGCTACGTCTAGTCCCTTCGATCCTGAAGGATTTTTCACTATAATCAACTGATTACAATTTTCCTCAAGAGTATTCTACTGTCACAAACCTGACAATACTCCCAACTTCTCAAAACGACTCAGTACGATCGAGCCTTTGAGGAACAAAGCCTTAACTAGGCCAAATACAGTTTACAAAAGAGAATATTCTTTTGAATATAAAAATAACTCTCACAAAGAGGATGAAAAGATTAAGCTCAAAACAGAGTAGCTTTCTAAAACAAAGTATAAGACGCTAAGTTCAGTTCTTTGTAGACCAGAAACTTGGCACGAAACTCGATTGCTCACTTGAGTAATATTACTTTCAGAATGAAGTTTCTTCACAGTTTTTGGCTACCTTCTTCAATGAATACCTTGGGGTATTTATAGGAGACATCAAGGATATTACCGTTTGCAGTAAAAATAGCTCATTTCCATTGAGTGAGGTAATTTGAAATGTAGTCCTTTTCTTCCTTTCCAGAGAATATCAGAATAGTATATATTACCGTTTTCGTACTATCTGCTTTTCACAATTGCCTTGTACGATTTTTGTCTTATGCTAAAGGTGTCACCTTTGCTTCCTCGTACATCAAAATGAGCGCACAAAATCAAATTCGAATTCCGTTCCAGAACAATCTGAGGTTAAGAGCAAAAACGTGATCATCACGTGCTTCATTAAAGAGATCAGACGCTCGCTCAGAACAAAGGATGGACGCTCGCATCAATTGAGTATTCCACTTGTCAAAGAGTAACACTACCGGACGCTTGCTGTTAGCAAGATGCTGGAGCGAGTTCGGACGCTGACATCAGTGGAGTGTATTCAATTCTCTTGTAAATTTCTTTTTCTTTCTTGAGTGTTTTGTACAAATATATGAAGCTTTGATACCTGTACACTCAAAGATATGTTAGAAGATAAATTGTTCTCTTGAAAGTACTTTGTTATCATCAAAATTAATGAGGGTCTAAACTTCTCAATCGTTTAGGTTCCAACAATCTCCCCCTTTTTTATGATGACAAATATCCAAGGTTGATGAACAATTTAATATCAAAATAATATCAAGGGTCTCCCCCTGAATTCAACACTTTAGATATATATGAACAATTCAGGTATTAGAGTGATTATTGATAAACAAATTCATTTGAGTGATCGCAAAAATACGTAGATGTATCAGAGCATATATTCATTTAACAAAGTGAGATCGGATGCTGGTTTCATTTTATCAAAAAGATTTTCATTGTACCAAATTTATTGATCATTATTAGAGTACTGGATCAACGAATATCAATGCATTATAGGTATTAGAGCAGTAAATAACCAACACAAATGCTATGTATGAAATGTTATGCATGATACTTCAGTTTCAGCTTATCCATCGGACTTTGAACATCGGACGGTGAATTAGTCAATCAGACTTTCACGTGTTCATCAAACCTTTCTTTTATTTTACTCCCCCTTTTGTCATCAGACAAAAAGAGTGTAAAGCACATCATAGTCAAAATAATACTTAGAAAAATTTGAATATAAGTCAGATAGAGATATATAAACAGATAATCAAGCAAAAGTGTGTATATATATATAAGAGTACAAAAAAAAGTACTTTATATCACACAAAAGAAATAAATAAATTCAAGGGTTTGGTGGAGGAATGTTGAGACGTTCATATAGTAATTTCAAGGCATTCTCCAACTAAGCAACCTTCAGGTTGGTGGCCTTCATTTCTTCAAACCCTTCTTTAGGAATAGTGACCATCTCAACTGCAGGAGTAGAAGTAGAAGTAGAAGGTCCAGCTTCTGATACTGGTGTAGGTTTCATCTTCTGATGCTCTGCTAGCACCAAATTAGATAGCTTCAGTCTCAATTCCTTCTTCTGTTGAGCTCTTTGAAAGAATGCATCATTTGGTATAAACCATTTGATGAGATTTCCAAGTTTTCTCTGCTCAGATTCTACCTGAATTTCCCTTCTTTTCTTCACATCTTCTAGATACAGCAAATCCATAAAGATAATGTCTCTGTGCAGAAACACATCTGCAGTAAAAGTGTCAAATTTGTTTCCAGCATCTGCTCTCCATATTCTTCTGATAAAGACGCTCAATGCACCAAAAGCGAAAGAGAGTCCTTCATTTTCTGCCAGGTATACTCTTCGCAGATTTTCCTTGTCATCTTCATCAAGCACCAGGGGAACAAGGCATGGCAACATGGCTTTGTCTTTCCAAGACTCAGACCATTGATTCCAGATAAATCCAATGTCAAAATGCTTAGACACAGCAGCCCATTGGACATATATCTTTATGCAGTCAAGAGGCCTGATCACTAAACTCATGAACATATCATCAAAATATGCAGTTCCAAGATGTGTGTCAGGAACTTTTCTGATAGTGCCAACTGTAGGGATTGTGGCTTTCTCAACATTGCAACAATTAGAGGAGCCAGTTCTCCATTCATCTTCCTTCAGAGAACTGAGGTAAAACCTTCTGGCATGGTCCTCAGTGATCTTGGCAATCAGAAGCTCAGAGAATTCTTTAAGATTAAACTTCTTAGGAGCTTTCTCATACTCTTTGAGTCCAATCTTGTTGTATGGAAACTTGTCAGGAGCAGGTTCTTTCCTCTTCCCAGGGATAGATTAAGGTAGCCACCTCTGTCTATCTGGAACAATCTTTACGGATACAGAAGAAGGATCTCTGAACTGTTTGATAACTTCAAGTTTCTTCATTTCATGACAGTGTGCCATGAAGGCAGCTTCTTCATCCGTAATCCATCTTCCACACTCCTCCAGTGTGAGAGGTTCAATTTGAGGCAGGGACTTCGGAAGGTCAACAGAGAAAGGAATTACTCTGCTACCAGGTTCCAGTCTTAATCTCCCTTTGAATGACATCCCAAAATGGTCTTCTCCATCCTTGAAGGCAGTATTCATTGGAGAGGCAATCTCTAGTCTGGCAACTCCAGAGGTGAAGGCTTTCAAATGCCAAGTAGAAGGATGATTGTAGATGCTGTGGTATGACTCATACTTAACAAACCGAGGTTTGTTAATGCGCGAGACATTCTTCCTTCCATTGAAGTCTGTAGGTTTGTAGGTAAGGGTGAGTGAAGTGGGAGTGGTTTTGGTGATTGTATAGATTTTAGGTGTGTAGGGTTTGAATGGATTGATGGGAGGCACTTTGAATAATAGGTTGAAGGGATGAGAGTGAAGTTTGGAAATGTATGTAGTAAGTGAGGTATCTGAGGAGATTTGTGGTAGGTCAAAGTTGAGTGTATTGGATGGTGTTTAGGTGGTTTTCGAGGGGATGAGGGTAGAGGTTTGTCGTAGGCTCATTCTGGTTTTCTTGGTTTGTGTTTGGGTTTGTGTTTGGGTTTGTGGTTGTGAAACAGACAATGGAGGTGCAGGAATAACATCATGAGAATCAACAACAGATACTGACTCATCAACAGTAAAGTCAAGTACCTTTGGGTTAAGCTCAGAAGACTTAACCAACCTTCTCTTTGTTCCTCTAGAGGCAATAACGGTAGGAGGAGGAGGAGGGACTTGCTTACCTTGACCGGACACGGAAACATATTTTTTAGCTGTTGGCTTATTCTTCTTCTCCAAGATCTTTCTGATGGGGATTCTGTCCTCGTCTCTGGTTCATCAACAGTAGGTGCAGGAGCCACCTTCTGCTTCATTCTTCTTGTCTCCCTTATAGGAGATTCAGCAGGTCTCTTCACACCAGCCATTGAGCTTCTGGTGGTTTTCTTCTCAGCTTCACCAACATTTGCAACAGTTTCTCCTTCTTGTTGCTCTAGTTTCACCTTCTTAATCATATAACCAGTTATCAATTGCATTCTGACCAGACTGTTGACTCCAAAAACCTCAGGACAAACAACAGCACCAACACCAAAGTATTTATCTCTTTCTTCTTTGCTTGTCAGATCACCAAGCTTTCTCACAATACCATCTTTTATCATCATTATGGAAAGAAGAACTCCATAAGGGATAACCTTGACAATATTCTTTTTATGAACACTTTTCCTTGAAAAGACAAGAGCATTGACAAGATTATTGATAATCAACCTTGACAGGTTGATTTTCTTTCCATCCATATAGTTTCTCATAATGAACTTTTGCTCATAGTTCACTATGTCACTTGAACCAGCCTTCAGAATCACGCTCTTAGCGATGATTTTGTGCAATACTCTGTAGTGGCTTTTCAAATCTTTGGCAGTGGGAGTTATGTTCTTCTTCTTCAACTCATGATAGTTTTCAAACAGAGTTTCGTTGACGTTTTCCAAACCTCTGTAAGCGTCAACCTAGTTAGCATGGTAACTGATTCCTTCACAAGGGCACTTGATGGTCTGAGCGATAGAGTTTATGGTGAAACGTAACTTGAAACCTCTGATATGTCCTTCAATAATTTCACCCGGAAGTAGGTAAGCGTTCCCCCAGAATTCCTTTATAGCATAGCTCAACACATTAACTGGTTCCCAGATAAAATAATTTTTCCAACCCAGTTTCTCCGAACCTTCTTCAAAATCAAAACCATAGAGCTTGAAATTCTCAAAATCAATTCTGTTTTCATTCATAAGTTTTGCTTCTGAGAAGACATCGTAGGCAGCAGTATATTATCCAACCTTTCTATCGGCCATGGTACCAGTTGCAGAGTGAGTAATGGAGGCATTAGGGTTTGAAATCACACACACACACACACACAGAGAGATAGATAGAGAGAGAGAGAGAACAATTTTGCAAGTAGAAACAGAGCGAAGTGATGGAGCAAAAAATGTGGAGTAGTGGGAAAGTTGATAGAAATGGTACAGTCCTTCAAAAACCGCTTCGCATTTTCAAAAAAAAATTAAATCAAAAAGAAAAGAAAAAGAAGATTCCCCTTTTCATTAAATAAAGACGCCAAAAGAAAAGTAAAATCAAGTAAAAAGATTTTATCAAAAAACATAAATAATCATGACTCAGTGAGATGTGATGAGACGCTTAAATCCTTTACACGTGTGTGCACGTTCGGAAGCACGCAACTGGTTCACCAGACGCTGAGTTATGATGCACATGACAAATAAAATGCTTACATGTATACATGCTTATGTCATACCAGATGCTGAGATTATGCATATCATCTGACGCTGAGATTAATCATTCTTCTATAAGATGAAAATTTAAATTTCTTCTTATAAAATTGAATCTACCTTCAGCAAGGGGTTTTGTAAATATGTCAGCCCACTGATGATCAGTGTCTACAAATTTTATTTCGAGAATACCCTTCTGAACATAGTCTCTTATAAAATGATATTTAATCTCAATGTGCTTGGCTCGTGAATGCAATATGGGATTTTTAGTAAGACAGATTACAGAAGTATTATCACCAAAAATAGGAATGTTACTCTCCTTTATCAGATAATCTTCAAGTTGATATTTCATCCATAGAAGTTGAGAGCTACAAATTGCTGCTGAAATATATTCAGCTTCTGCTGTTGAGAGTGTAATTGTGCTTTGCCTTTTGCTTGACCAAGACACAAGATTTGCTCCAAGGAATTGGCAGCTTCCACTTGTGCTTTTTCTTTCAATTCGGTCTCCAGCAAAGTCAGCATCACAGAAACCTACTAACTTGTAATCTTTTGATTAATTATAAAGCAAACCAAGATTAGTAGATCCTTGCAAATATCTAAAAATTCTTTTAACAGCACTCAAGTGTGATTCTCTAGAATCTGATTGAAATCTAGCACAAAGACAGACGCTGAACATAATATCAGGTCTTGAAGCTGTAAGATAATGTAGAGATCCAATCATACCTCTGTACATTTTCTGATCTACCTTTTTATCAGTTTCATCTTTACCAAGAATGCACGTGGGATGCATAGGAGTGCACATAGGTTTGCAATCCACCATTTTGAATTTCTTTAGCAATTCCTTGATATATTTGCTTTGATGTATATAGATACCATCATTGCATTGTTCGATTTGAATTCCAAGGAAGAACTTTAGTTCACCCATCATGCTCATCTCGAATTCAGCCTGCATTAGCTTAGAAAATTCTTTGTAAAGGCTTTCATTAGTAGCTTCAACAATAATGTCATCAATATATATTTGAACAATTATAAAATGCTTGTTTGATGATTTTCTAAAAATAGTAGTGTCTACTAGACCTCTGGTAAAACCATTTTTCATAAAAAATGTACTCAGTCTTTCATACCAAGCTCTGGGAGCTTGCTTAAGACCGTACAGGGCCTTTTTAAGCTTGAAGACATGTTCTGAAAATTCAATGTCTTTGAATCCACGAGGTTGTTTTACAAAGACTTCCTCAGTTATAGAACCATTCAAGAAAGCACTTTTCACATCCATCTGATAAAGAATTATATCATGGTGTGCAACAAATGAAAGTAAAATGCGTATAGCTTCTAACTTTGCAACAGGTGCAAACGTTTCAGTAAAATCAATACCATCTTCCTGTGAGTAACCTTGAGCAACCAATCGTGCCTTGTTACTCATAACCTTTCCATCTTCATCAAGCTTGTTTCTAAATACCCATTTAGTACCAATAGATTGCTTATCTTCTGGTAGAGTAACTAGCTTCCATACATCATTTCTTTGGAACTGATTCAACTCTTCTTGCATGGCCAGAATCCAACCTTCATCTTTCAATGCTTGATCAATCGTTTTAGGTTCCATTTCTGAAAGTAGTACCATATCTGCATGCTCTTTAAAAGAGGATCTGGTTCTTACTCTATCTCCAGGTTCTCCTATGATTTGATCTTTAGGATGATTGGTTTTGTACTTCCAGCTCTTTCTGGCTTTGGCTTCCGAAGATTTCTGCGTCTGGTCACCACAGGACGAAGAAGATGTAGGTTCACTATTTGTAGTGTCCCCAATATTTAATTCTGAAAATAATTCATCTAGCTCTGACATGGCTGTGTCAGGCTTCTTGTCATCAAATTTGACATGAATGGATTCTTCCAATGTCATAGTTTCTTTATTGTATATTCTATAAAAGCTTTAGATCTTTCAGAATATCCCAAAAAGATTCCTTTGTCAGCTTTTGAATCAAACTTACCAAGTTGATCATTAGTAATCAAAATATAACAAGTACAACCAAATGAATGAAAATACAAGTTGATCATTAGTAATCAAAATATAACAAGTACAACCAAATGAATGAAAATATGATGTTTGGTTTTCTACCTTTCCACAGTTCATATGGAGTCTTCTTCAAAACAGGTCTAATAAAAATTCTATTTTGAATGTAACAAGCTGTGTTTACTGCTTCTGCCCAAAAATGTTTTGCAATATTAGCTTCATTGATCATGGTCCAGGCCATTTCTTGGAGGGATCTATTTTTCCTTTCTACGACACCATTTTGTTGAGGTGTTCTTGGAGAGGAGAAATTGTGGGAGATGCCATTATCATCACAAAATTTTTGAAAACTTTCATTTTCAAATTCTCCCCCATGATCACTTCTAATAGAAGAAATACAAATTCCTTTTTCATTTTGAACTGATTTGCAGAATACAGTAAATACCTTGTATGACTCATCTTTGTGAGCAAGGAATCTAACCCATGTCCATCTAGTAAAATCATCAACAATGACTAACCCATATTTCTTTCCAGTTAAAGAGGCTGTCCTTGTTGGACCAAAAAGATCAAGATGCAAAAGCTCAAGTGGTCTAGAGGTTGAAACAACATTTTTTGAATGAAAAGAAGTTTTAACTTGTTTTCCTCTTTGACATACCTCACAGAGAGCATCAGATTGATACTTAAGATTTGGTAAGCCTCTGATAAGACTGTGCTTGTTTAATTTTGAGATTAATCTCAAATTGGCATGACCCAATCTTTTGTGCCAAATCCATTGTTCTTCGTCAACAGACATGATACACTTGACATCTTGTTTTGCAAGTTCAGAGAGATCAATTTTTTAAATATTTTGTTTCCTCTTAGCAGTAAAGAAAATAGAGCCATCTTTCTTACTTTTTACTAGACATCCAGTTTCTGTAAAGATGACTTCATAGCCATTGTCACATAATTGACTTATGCTCAATAAGTTATGTTTAAGTCCTTCAACATAAAGTACATTATCAATAGAGGGAAGAGAACTTTTACCAATGCGACTAATTCCAACTATTTTACCTTTCTGGTTTCCTCCGAAACCAACGAATCCAGCTTCTTTAGGCCTTAGTTCTTGAAACATATGCTTTTCTCCCGTCATGTGATGCGAGCATCTACTGTCTAAGTACCAAGATAGGTGTGTTGACTTTGTTGCTAAGCATGTCTGCAACATAGACTATTTTATCTTTAGGTACCCATATCTTTTTGGGTCCTTTCTTGTTACTTCTTGAAGGAAGCTTATCCTTCACAGTTTTAAAAACAGTACATGCACTTTTCAAATGACCAGGTTTATTGCAGTAAGTACAATGCAAGCATTTACTGTGATTATTGGATTTATCAGATGTTGAATCATTTTCTAAAGGAGGTTCATCTGATATATAACCAAGACCATGAGTTGTCGTTTTACTGACACCCCAAATCATTGAAGCTTGCTTGCTTCGAGTTACACTCTCTGCAAGAAACTTTTGAAATGCATATTCATAATCATTTGATTTGCATTTAAGGTTGCCTGTAACTTTAGAGCTTTCAGCTTGAGAGCTCTCAGCTTCTGGTTATCCATCAGATGCTGATTTTCAGTTTTCAGCTTCTGGTACTCTTTATTGAGTATAGATTTTTCTTTGTTTAATGCTTGAAAGTCTTGTGATAATCTTGAAAATTTATTTTTCAAATTCTTATACTCAACAGAGACAGTGGCAGAGTCCTTAAGGAGATCATCGAATGCAAGTTGAAGTTCAGAGTAGGAATCATATACTATTATCTCTTCAACTTCTTCTTCTGAGTCAAGATCAGTGTCTGCCATGAGAGCAAGATTATCTTCCTAAGACGAGGATAAGTCTAGATCTTTCCATGTAGCCATGAGGCTGTTCTTCTTTTTCTTGAAAGAACTTTTTGTGGGCTTCTCCTTAAGATTAGGACATTCGGACTTGAAATGTCCAGGCTTCTTACATTTATAGCAAATGACTTGGGCTTTGTCCTTGTCTTTGCTTTCCTTCGTGTCCTTAGTATCTTTCTTCTGAAACTTTCTCCTGAAGTTTCTCTTCTTCCACATTCTTTGTATCTTCCTGGATATAAACGCAAGCTCATCTTCTGATGTGTCAACATCTCCTTCTGAAGCTTCATCTTCTGATTCTTCTTCAGCCTGAAGGGCTTTGGAAGAACTAGCTTTATGTTAATCGACTTTCAAAGCAATAGACTTGCCTTTTTTGACAGGTTCTTCTTCGTTTAGCTCAAGTTCATGAGCTTTCAATGAACTCATAAGATCTTCAAGTCGTAGGACATTTAGATCTTTTGCTTCTTGAATAGCAGTGACCTTGGGTCTCCACTCCTTAGTCAAGCTTCTCAAGAACTTTCTAACGTGGTCAGGTGTAGTGTAACTTTTTCCAAGGGCCTATAACCCATGAACAAGTGTTTGGAATCTTCCAAACATAGTTTTAATGTTTTCACCATCTTCCATGCTAGCTTTGGTTTCTCTTACTTGGGCAGAGCCTTCGTAAGATAAAACAAGTGAGTCCCAGATTTCTTTGGCAGTATCAAATTTGCCATATTTATCATATTCTTTTTCTGTCGTAGCACAGATAAGAATGAATCTAGCTTTTTGATTGGTTTGATATCTCTTTTCTGCTCATCATTCCAATCTTCTGTGGCTATAGCAACACCACGAGGATTAGTGGGAGGAATGTAACCACTTTGAACTATATCCCACAACTCAAGTTGTTGTGTCTCAAAGAAAGCTTTTATCTTATCTTCCCAGTAAACAAATTTGTCTCCATTGAATAGAGGAGGACGGTTCATATGACCCCCTTCAGTAGACATGTTCACAGTATAGGATCTTTTCTCTTAATACTGTTAAGTGCTCAACCAAGAGGTCGAGCTCTGGTACCAACTGAACGTGAACACAAGAAGGGGGTTGAATTGTGTTAAAAAAAACTTTTCGCAAACTTTACGTTAAAAGCACTAAGAACACAGATTTTTCAAAACTTTGTTTATCAGACGCTGAGAAACTAACCGGATGCAGGAAATAACGCCGTTTATGAAAACTTGTTTTACTGAACAAGGTAAAGATAAATGTAAAGCAGTAAAGTATGAGACACAGAGATTTATACTAGTTCACCACTAACTAGTAGCTACGTCTAGTCCCTTAGATCCTGAAGGATTTTTCACTATAATCAACTGATTACAATTTTTCTCGAGAGTATTCTACTGTCACAAACTTGACAATACTCTCAACTTCTCAAAACGACTCAGTACGATCGAGCCTTTGAGGAACAAAGCCTTAATTAGGCCAAATACAGTTTACAAAAGAGAATATTCTTTTGAATATAATCAAAATAACTCTCACAGAGAGGATGAAAAGATTAAGCTCAAAACAGAGTAGCTTTCTAAAAGAAAGTATAAGACCCTGAGTTCAGTTCTTTGTAGACCAGAAACTTGGCACGAAACTCGATTGCTCACTTGAGTAATATTGCTTTCAGAATGAAGTTTCTTCACAGTTTTTGGCTACCTTCTTCAATGAATACCTTGGGGTATTTATAGGAGACTTCAGGGATATTACCGTTTGCAGTAAAAATAGCTCTTTTCCATTGAGTGAGGTAATTTGAAATGTAGTCCTTTTCTTCCTTTCCAGAGAATATCAGAATAGTACATATTACCGTTTTCGTACTATCTGCTTTTCACAATTACCTTGTACGATTTTTGTCTTATGCTAAAGGTGTCACATTTGCTTCCTCGTATATCAAAATGAGCGCACAAAATCAAATTCGAATTCCGTTCCAGAACAATCTGAGGTTAAGAGCAAAAACGTGATCATCATGTGCTTCATTAAAGAGATCAGACGCTCGCTCAGAACAAAGGACGGACGCTCGCATCAATTGAGTATTCCACTTGTCAAAGAGTAATACTACCGGACGCTTGCTGTTAGCAAGATGTTGGAGCGAGTTCGGACGCTGATATCAGTGGAGTGTATTCAATTCTCTTGTAAATTTCTTCTTCTTTCTTGAGTGTTTTGTACAAATATATGAAGCTTTGATACCTGTACACTCAAAGATATGTTAGAAGATAAATTGTTCTCTTGAAAGTACTTTGTTATCATCAAAATTAATGAGGGTCTAAACTTCTCAATCGTTTAGGTTCCAACACATACAACATATTATTGGTCTAATCACAGCAAACGTTAATCGAACAGTCCTACATCGGCAACCAGCAAATGCGAACCTAACATCTACTTCATCAAAGTCTTCAGGATCCTTTTCCTATTAGTGTAAGTGTATAAGAATGCCCTCAACATCCAGAGTCACAAACAGAGTCTTGTTAGGGTGATCTAGTGTATGTATGGGATGCCCCGGCATCAAGCATAAACCAAGTCAAGGAGGATAGTAAGCGGTTATCCTCGTAAAACAAGTTAAACATCAAGCATAGAACTAGTCTAGGTGGTTACTACCCTTAACCAACCCTTACAAGGCATTGAAATAGGTTATTAATCAAACAGCGGGGGTAAAAATCGATTCATATCCCCTGTGAATCGATTCAGGTTTGAAAACTCATTCTGTGAATCAAATTGAGTAGTCATGAATCGATTCATGACTTGAATTCAACAGTTCTGTATGCAACTGTTGTGAATTGATTTATGCAGGTGTGAATCGATTCACCAGACCTACAAAAGTGTAGTAAAGTCGTTTTTCTGCACTTTAGGAGTTGGGGACATTTCCTAAGTGGTCCCACGTCTAGGCCAATAAGGTCTTTAAACACTAGTATTACCTTCAAACCTCAATTAATTCTTTATTCTTATATTTTAAAATCAAACTGATATTCATTCAAGTCCTTCTACTAATACCTTTTTTAGGCTCTAATCTTCTCATTAAGTCTACCTTTAATTAATCCTCTATAGTGACCTATATATTATACTAAACCACTGATCATTAACAATTGCTTAAACATTAAAGAGTCATAATTCAACTTAACAACTTCAATCCTAGGTTCTAATTACATAAACATGCTAAGATTCATATTTAGAGATCTATCAACAACTTCAATTCACAACATACGCATCACATACTAATTCCAGCCACTTATTCCAATTTCTAGTCAAGCATATAATTATAATATTCACCCAAAAATAGTGCATACATTCCATAAAACAAGTTAATAGATTCCAAATCAGTCAAACATCATCATTGTATCATCCATCATACATCCAACCGTCTAATCAGCTAAATAATAATTATTAGAACTCTTTGCTCCTATAAAGGGTATTAAAACATCAAAAACAGAAACTAAAACCATCATGATCATTGCTCATACAACGATTTAACACAAATAACTTGGCTCGTAAGGCATAGGGGTCATGGGGCACCCCAAACATGTTAATTAAAGCCATAAGCCTCTTTTCATTGGATTATCCACCTCCATTCCTTAATGAAATTTGCAGCCTTCATAAGGTCATAGAGAGTCTCGAATTCAATTCCTTCTCCGGTACCTAGCATCATGACAACAAAGAAATACAATTCTAAATTTAGAATGTGAATCTCAAAGGAATTAAAAGGGTCTGAGGTACCAGCAAGTTTCCTTTTTATAAACAGAAAGAATTAAAGGAAAAGAGAAAGATATTGATTCATTATTTGTAACCTTGAAGACGGTATCCAATTTAGTGGAAGAATAAACAAGAACGGTGAGAAACGGTGAAAACGACACTAGGAGATGTAGGGTTCCTTGAGAGCTCTTAGAGAATGATTAGGGTTGATTTCTCAGAGGTTTAGTGAGGAAAAAATAGGGTTTGGTTGTGGTGAAGAATGTTGATCCCAATTAGAAGCGAAACGAGCCAAAACAGGGGTGATCCGTCCATTAAAAAAACGATGTTAGCTGCTGTGATTTTTCCCCATTGTAGGGCTATGTAATCCTCCTAAAGGTATCCCTTCTTAAATAAACCCTCAAATACTTATAAAACCACACAATTAACACACAAATAACCTAAAATCTCTAGCACGTAATAGTTCTAAAATTTGGGGTGTTACATTCCACCTGATCCTCAGGAAGATGATGGTGACAATGTAGGATGTTTCCCATCTGCTGCATATTCCAATCAGGGGGGCCTTTTTCACTTCACCAGGCATGGGCATTGAGATAGGTGTCGCTTAGATGCACAAGCTGTCAGGTGTCCCTATGCCTAACGCACAGTTATAGTGCGGGTGTAACATGGGGCATTCGCTCGCCTCTCATGGTTTTAGGAGGAGTTTTATGTGAAGCGCTGTGTAGAGGAGGAGTAAGAGATGACCTCCAGAGCATTCCTCCTGCATCTTGTCGATGGCACCACCTTCACCAACAAGATCAAGGTCCACACATACGCATAGGGTGCCATGGCCCTTGCGTTTTTGTACGACCAACTATGGGATGCCAACAGACACCAGACTAAGCAGCTGCTGGATACATGTCCCTATTACAAGTATGTTTCAATTGACTTGCTATATTTTCAGTTATATGATTTGGTTTATTTAAATTAACTAACTTGGTGTTTTCCATACAAGCATGGATCTACGAGCACTTTCAAGGTGCAGTGTACGACTCTAGGGAGCTGGAGCCTGTAACATTCCCCTTTCCCACAACCCTTGAATTCATTAGTTGTTTAGGTATTTAAGTATGTGATATGGGTGATTATGGCCTAGATTACGGTTTGGAATGACATTACAACGTACAAGGATGCGAAATCAAGATTTTCATTTTAACTCAGCTCGCGATGCGAAGGGTCCTAACACAAAAATTGTTGTGATGCAAACGTACCTTGACACATGTAAAAGTAAAATGCAGCTTGCGATGCGAAGGAGTTGGGTGTCCCCCAACCTCATTTTTTTCACGTTTCTCATCTCTTCTCTCTTTCTACTTTCTCTCTAAAGCTATTGAGTCTTTACATCGGGAATTTCGACACTAAGGGTCGGGGGTGAGGTAAAGAGAAGATTCTTGAGAAATGGTCCAGCAGCCCAATGATGGGGTAAAAATAGAAAAAAGGATGCAAACAGTAGCAATTTTCCTCCAAAGTTGGTCTTACGAGCAAACAAAGCAAGATACAGGGGCAGGACTTTGATGAGGATATCTAGCTCGTCGATATTTGTGATCGAGGTCAAGAGGTAGAGTTAGGAGTACCAGTTGAGGATGATTAAACCTCAATTACTAGGAAAACATGTAGTAGGATAGTACGTTTAGTATGCGTAGGGGTCCTAAAACCCTACTAGAGATTGATACCTACAACACATAGGAAAGGCATTGTGACCTGCAATAGTTGAGCACAGCTATCGTAAGTATATCAACTATAAGATTGACCTATGTATTATTTGAGGATGTTTGATAACCTGCAACCCTAGGATAGATGACTTTTTGTGTGACTTGGCTATTGTGATTGATAACCCTGTAATAGAATATTTATGTGCCTGTTTTGAAATGCTTGATAGCATGCTAGTTGAAGTTCTCCCTTAAGGACGCTAGCATTAATCTATACACTGATCGAGGATGATTGATAATTTGTATGTGATTAGATTGCAACTGTTGATATTGTATGTGATTGAGGTGTTATTGCCTATAACATGCTCACATGTTGTTTACTTGGTTGTTGTTGTACGTGTTGCTATGATTAATGTGTAGTCATGATTTCAAGGGTGATTCCCTCTTGTTGGAGGATAATGAATCCCTAGACGATAATAATTGGTATTACCATTGATACTCTCTTTATCATTGGTGACAGTCGAGGCGATGTACCCCAGGTTGGTGTACTTGAGGACTAGTGATTGGACCGAAGATACGGAGTATTTGGGGCAGGACTTGTGGTCAATCCTTGGAGAGTGTACCCGGCGCGGTGTAGGCCTTTTCTAGGAAACAATCCTCCACGTCCAAAATGAATGTTCTTGGCCTTTTCTAGTGATCAGGAATGTCGATCCTGTGCATGGGTACGACACCTTACTCTAGTGATCAGAGATGGTAGCATATCAGGAAGTCGTAACTGGGACGACCAACTTATCTTTGTATCCACTTGTCCCAGTGAGACTGGTGTTTACTCTAGTGTTCAGTGTGTTGCGCACAATGCAGTTGTGCATTAGTCTGGCCAGTTCTGTTGATGACTGTGGACATGAATGCTAAGCAGTTATGTGCTCAAAGCTTATGATTAGGGAGCGGACTTAGTGGAGGTGACCGCGGTGATGGATTTGTCTGAGGGAAGTACTCGTATACAGTTTGTACTAGTACCACTACTAGTGGATTATTGTTTTATTACCCCATGCGAGCGTTGTGTATATATGTGCCACTATTGTGCGTACACACACACACACACACACACACACACACATATATATATATATATATATATATTTGTTATTGTTATTGTTATTTTATAATCGTATGTTGCCTTAGCATTTTATAATGTGGTGCCTTGTCCAGACGGGGTGTTAAAACCCGACTATAATGGTGAGGGATCTTGAGGTTGCAGCTGGAGGTTAATCAAGGGTGCAGGACAGGTGGTGCCATTCTGGCACGTCTTAGACGGGATGATGGAGGACGACGTCACTTGGATTCTGTTCGTGGAGCACATGGCTCAGAGGGCATTTTAGGCCATATCCCTGTACCGAGGATTCATTCGTTGGTCCCATAATGCAGCCCTACTTGCCTGACAGGGTGTTGCGACAGTTTGGACACGTGCACCATATACCATAGCACCCACCTGAAATCAGAGTGCAGTCAATCAATCCACAAGATATGGACGAGTGGTAGTTTGCTTTTAACCAGTACCTGATCGAGACTGATCCTCAAGTAGCGCATTCGGCAGACGTCGAGCCCAAGTACACGGAGAGGTTCCACAAAATCTCCCTCCCATACAGCTATGCTAAGAACGTACCGGTAGCGGCACCAGCACCACTAGCACCACCTCCACTAGCAACACCAGCTCCAGCACCTCCTCCACTAGTAGAGTTGGCTGAAGTTGCAGAGGACTTGAAGGTACATTTGAATTAAATGTTTCTATGTTTCATTTTTTAGAATATTTTTATTAGATACTAATATTATTTGTGGAAGCTTGCAGGGGGCAATTAGGAAAAAAGTCTACGAGATGGCACAGGAGTTGATGGACAGAGGCCATTTATTACGTCCCGACACCAACGGTTGGTGGTTGGCGCTTAGCGGTTGGCACTTGGCGCAGGAGTTAATGAGTTTAGTGTGTCTCCCTCGCTTGAGTCAGCAAACATATCATCACACATTATCGCACAAGTATTGTCACGCAGGCATCGCCACATAGGCACCGCCACACAAGCATTGTCACATAAACCACATCACATAGGCATCGTCACATATACCTCGTCACACAGACATTGCCACACAGGAATTACCAGTCAAACATGTCGCTAGTCCCCCTCATGCATAGCTCATTCCTCAACTCAGCTAATATTATATTTGTTCTTATCATTTCAACCTACATCCTTATTCTTATCTAATATCCACCCAGGCTTTTTGGCATACCATCTAATATACCATACATGACAGCAACCATGTAACCTTAGTATTAATAACACCAGTATCAGATGGGTATCACCTGTTAACAATCATCCTCAGTCAACATGTTGATCAATCATAATGTCGCAAGATGACCCACTACTCATCATGTTATCACACAGGCACAAAGATCATCATACAACCATACACAACCAAACAGTCATATACAACTAATAAGTCGTCCACCCTAGGGTTATCCTCCATCTATAAATACAAATAGATCAGTCCTATGGTTGATGGACTTACGACAATTATCCTTAACAATTGTAGGTCACCATAACTCTCCTAAGGCATTGCTGATATCTACCTCTAGTAGGGCTTAGGTCACCCTATGCATACCCATACATGTTATTCCACTCTAACATTTCCGGTAAATATGGATTTTTTTTTCTCCCACCTAGCTTCAGACACTTGTACAACCCACTTCAACTGAACTAACTACTATTTGCACCCCATTATCTTTTTCTCTCTCACTCTTCCTTTGACCATGGATCGCTTCCTAACACTTTGACTCTCGACCCTTGGTCGACCCCTGGTGCCGAAACCCCCGATATAGCGATTTACGACCTAAAAATCTAGAGAGACCAGCTAAAGAAGAGATAAGAGTTACGTAAAATGAAGGCATGGAGCTCCAAATACATTCTTTGCGTCACGAACTGTACAGTTCGCATCGCAAAGTTTGCCAATCCAGCCACGCGTCACGCAACGTCACGTCCGCATTGCAAATCAAAATATGTTGATTACGTTCGCAAATATGACTAGAGTGCAAAATTCTAATTTTGCTTTCTAGTCCGTTCTAAACCTATTCTGAGGTCCAATCTATGGTCCTAAGTACACATTTGGAGCACCCATTATCGAGGAACACATATTTAAGCACAGGATTAAGGTTTTGGAAAAATGGAATGTTATAGCTAAACTTCTTACCTATGTACGAATATCTAGTACTGTGAGATGATTACAAGGATGTTAACATAAATGACATGAATAATTGAAAAGAGAAATCACAAAGTGAACTGTTTTAATGGAAATGGAAGACATGGAAGAGCTTAAAGGCTGGAAAGATAGGATAGGGACAAATAGAATCGCAGAGTTGGATAAGAATAAGATATGATATAAACATTATAAGATCTTATCTATCTTGTATTTAATGTGAACTTAATAACAAACTAGACAACAATAAGTTATCTTACCAGTTTTTAAGATGGACCAATAGTATGATAAGATATAAATAATATAAAAGGAAAAAATTACTCGTATGACAAGTTTCCTTAGGGTGTGTTTGGATAGAATAATTCAAAATTCTGGATAATTTAAAATTCGAAGGTATTAAATTGCTTCAATTGAATTCTCTTCATTCATGAAAATTGTTGTTTGAATGGAGTAATTAAATTTCTTCATTATTAAGTTCTTTGTTTGACTATAGTAATTAAATAAAGGTACTGTATAAAAATAAAAAAATTCATATATTTTTTTAAAAAATAATTTTAGAAAAAAATATTATTTTTCGAAAAAAAAAAGCAAAAAAATTATTTTCCAAATTTTTTTTTTAAATTCGAAAAAAAATATTTTAAAATAATTTTTCGACATTTTTAAAAAAAAAAATTAGAAAAAGGAATAAGGAAAAAATTTCAAATTCTTCACTTCTAGATAGTATTTGAAATCCCCTAAATTAAACCTTAGTAAAATATCTCATAAAATTCTTTCATTTTGAAAATTTTCTATATTTATTATCCAAACAATGTAACTTGATTTGAAGTATTTGAATTACGTTATAAAATTATATTACCTCATTAAAATCCCTCATCCAAACACTCCTCTGGGCTCATTTGGCCCAATTGGCCCGGTATTCTCTGTTAGCCTTGGCTAAGGATCAAGGTGTGTATCACTCGTAGCAAAGGGCAATTGTGATTTGTGACCCGTCCACGACTGAAGATTTAATGCTACAAATTTATAAAACGTTTAACCCTTTACCTACTAAAATTTGAAAACTAAACGATGAAAAACCTCATGTAAGCAACCAAATTAGCGATCACAAGTAGATCATATGTTCATGTTTCACCATAGAATCCCCCCAGTAATGTAATTATGGACAAAAGGCCCTAGAAATTGAGTGTCAAGAAGCAATGGAGATAAACTGCTGTGGTGGTCACGCAAACGGGTATCATGTAACAGTGGCTTAATTGTTGTATGCAAGTTGCAACTGACCAAAACACTCAAAGGAAACAAAGAAAAGAAGCAATGGTTTGCAGGCTAAGCAAACCTTTCACATTTCACCTAAAACATTGTGTTACTCTTTTCTTTTTTTTTTGATAAATCCCACCGTAATTAGCCCCTTGGGCCCAGTGGATCCCCAAAGTATCCCCACGAGCTCGGTCCTTTAGAACACCTGTGAGACTAATCTCTGATCAAGGTACCGTCGGTCAATTAAAGAGATCTCTCACAAACACGTTTTTTCCATACACAAGACTCGAACCCAAAAACTTGCTTAAGGGAATCCGAGCGAACCAACGTGCGTTGGTATTGTGTTACTCTAATAGTCGAGACCAACCATCTATTTCACTTTTTGACGGAAAGTTAAAAATTAAAACTTCTCCAATTCCATGGCACAAAGTGTTAAAAGATTACAACTATGAAAACTCAATTAGATATTTGTATCAAATTGTATATATGCCAGGTGAAAGTAAATTAAAAAAAAAAGTCCCCCATGGCATGAATTTTCAGGGAAAGATGACGAAGAAACTCCTTTAAGCCATATCTTACTACCTCCAGCTGTGTCAGAGACATTAGACATCTTACCAAATCAACTGGACAGAATAGGCAAGCTATCAGAGGGGAAGAAACACTGCTAACGTTGTCACTGTATGGTTGGAGAAAATGGACCTAGTTTGAAGAAACCTGCCATCTTTACAACCATGATGAAGTTGGCTGCAACATTCATGAAGTTCTCTGCCAGAGATGACTCTTCAAGATTTGAACAGCTTGACAGTTGAAGTGTTGAAATTTTGCCAGTGAAGCGCGGTCTCATTTAAATGCTAAAGACGAGGCTGCACCCTACCAGCTCAGCTGAGTGGGAGTTTAGCAAGGCTATCCTCTCAAATCGAAAGAGAATGGATCAGGTGTTAGTTGACATAAATATAGAACTGCTGGGTGTTTAGCCTTTTGAATAATTGTTGAACATTGAAAAGGTCCTTCCAAGAACAAATCTCGAGTCACCCTTTTACAGCCTCCTTTACAAAAATAAAATCATCACGTGGATGTGCTTCTTCAACCTTAACCACTACTTCATCGCCTATCTGAGTTCCAACAGAGACCCAGGCAGTAGCTTGAAATCCAACCTGCAAATGAGAATCATCTTAAGGACTCCAAACAATAGAATATCATAATTACATGTTTCACCAATCACCACATTAACATGGTGTAAAAAAACTGATAAGAGTAATACCCGAGGTTATCTAAACACAGCCACGTAAAACAAGAAAGTATCTAATATCATTTTTAATATCTGCACCGTTATGATCATGTGTCTTAGATCTTAAGTAAAAATAAAATACATAATTAAAAAATTGCCAAGGAATAAGAATTGTTAATTGTGTCAGTCAAAAAAAAAAAATTGTTAATTGTGTGATCTTGTGATTCCTGTAAATATTGCAGGTCTTATTTGAATTTACCTAAGCAATCAAGGAAGCTAAATTGAGATCTAGGACTAAAGCATCAAGGAAATCAGGTTTAGCAATAAACTAGGAGTTATAACGTTGACTTGGTGGTTGGAGTGAGGGATTTAAGGAGGGACAAGGTTGAAAGCCCACCCACTAACAAAAAATACTAACATGAACAATAACATTTGTCATTCAAAAAAAAAAAAATGTTTAGCAATAAACTGAGAATCTGAGCATCAATAAAACGGAAATCGCTGGATTGAGACAATTTCACAATTATATACATGGGGTAAGAATTAAGAGAAATCAAACCAAAACCAATTTCCTGTTGATGTCTAGTGGTTGATAACACTTGTTCTGTTACTGTTATTTATCACTGTTGTACTGTCATACAATTTATTTTCCATGAGTTCTCCCATTCTTAGTTCAATAATCAATCTCATTTTCTATCACTATTGAATCTCGACCTTATTCAACTAGAACATTTCTTTGTCAATTGGTACTTGAATTTTCCATCCTCGGGTCTACTCAATACTGGTTTACTTGTACAACTGTTGCGCTTGTCGAAGTCCATCAATGCAGCTAATCTTAAGCTACTAGCTGCCTATTAGTTAGTTGGAATCCATGTTGTCAACCGCAGCACTATCTGCGATCACGGAATCGCGTCGCCACATGGAACTCTGCTGCAACGCCTACGTGTGGTGCGTTGCGTTTTGCACGGGTGGCTATCGCAGCCGCAAATCTGTTTCTATTCAACCATGGCATCACCTCAACCAACAGGTGACGACCTAGATATGGCTTGGGAATGGAATCCATTGGACACACTAACAACAAAAAAGGCAATGAGACTACCCCTTTAATTTTGGGTATTTTTCTATTTTTGAGTATTTATGTATACCGTTGGGATGTATGTATACTGTTTTCTAGTCTTGCAATAGCAGCCATCCTGCTTCAGCGGTTTTGGGGTCGGCCACCCGGGCTGCTATTCGGGATTGACAACATAGGTTGGAATAGATCATTACGGAGTTAGTTAGAGTGGAAGATGATAGGTTATAAATAATGGGAAGGGAAGATTAGAGAGGATCATCCTGAGTATTGGAGAGGAAATTAAGGAAGGAATGTCGTAGATCTCTGAATACCTGGATATTGGCTTATGCACTTGTGTTTGTATTCTCTTCTCCTTATTCACTAGCTGGATACCTCATTGGTACTACCATTGAGTAAGGAGAACTTCTATCAATAAATCATCTTTTCTTTCAAGATTTCAAACCAGTATCTATCACTAGCCCATCTAGATGTTTCATAGACTGTAATCATTTCTCAGAGGGGCAATTAACAAATGGCATGGACTGCCAAAAATATTATACAATAGTAACCATTAGCTGCTTACCTCAACCAACAACAGAGCTGCAATTCGATCTTTCAAAAATCTAAGGACCAAAGCACGGTATCTTCTCTCTTTCGGTTGTCTTCGTAAATATTCTAATATCCAGTAACGGAGACTACTGCTGCAGAGCTTCCTCACAGCTCTAACTTTCTCATTTACAACTGCTGCTATCCCTTCAAGCTTACCAGCCGAAAAGGGTAGAGGCTCACCTCTAAGAAATGCCTTTACCTAATGGGAGAAAAAAATTATTCCAGACACAACCAAAACAGATAGAAAAACGTCTTAGAAGAAAACACCAAGATGAAGTGTAGCATATGAATTATACTTGATAGAAACGCTTTTATGAAGGTGGTTAGGAAGCAAAGCCCACAAATAAAAACAATATTACAATAACGTGCAAATTTAATTACATTGCAAAAGACATGTAGGTATGACGACCAATATATTCAAAAGACGACAAAAACATGGTACATTGGAGCTATAAAATCATTTCTTCTAGGTTATATTCATTGCATGAATAAACCCAAATAATGCTTCTATTACACAAAAATAAATGTTAAAGATCATATATTTTTCCATCTATAAGTGACTCTTTTAAGGAAGCATAAACGGGTAATCACTAAATGGAAAATTCAAAAAGGGAAACTAAAGGAGATAAAAAAATTACAAGAGCAATGATGAATATGTGCAATGAAGGCAATCAAATGTTGACTAGAAAGGTGGAGTGCAAAGAAATAAAATACAACGTGGGGACAGAAAAGAAATCCTCAAATACAGGAGAGAAGGAAGACATAAGAAAATAAAAGCGAAGATAACAAGATGCAACTAAGCTTCCTAGTCTCTGGATATCAGAAATGTAAACCCCCTGGAAACAGACATGAACAAAGCACCAAGGAGAAGTCATAAACATCATCTAAAATACATCTACAGGTGAAGAGGCACCCTTCACGATGTGGACATTAAACTCCAACCAAATACACCCCAGAACTAAGAAAAACTGCACGCTGAAAAAATGTTTTATCTTCCTTGGTTTCACCAACAGTATTCTTTACCCTTTTATTAAACCAGCAATAGTTGTATATATAATTCTTGGAGAATTAGAAGTCAATTGCTTGGAACAAGGAGAAATAAATTAATACAAGCTTGGAGTGCATGAGTCCAATTAGCCTAGGTTTTTGGGACAAATTGCCACTCTCAAGTTTGATGACCAACCAGTCCACGCTCCCAACATTGGGCCCACTGATAGAGTTCTAACATGGGATTAGAGCCCAAAATGCGTTACAGCCCGTATTGATCAAGACGGAAAAAAAAATTGCGGCCTCTAAGACTCACGGAGAAGTGCAAGCCCAAGCAATAAAAGAAAGCAGACCAGTGGCCTTTGAGGTTCACACTTGAGTACCAGCCTAGGAAGAAGCACAAGCCCAAGCAATAAAAAAACCTAAAAAAAAAAGTAGACCTATGGCTTCAGAGGCTAAGATGGAACTCAAGTCACAGCTGGGCCAACAAAGAAACCAATCCATTTGGACTTGATGGGGAGTGTTGGAGAATTAGAAATCCGGCATTTCTTGGAACAAGAACTTAAATGAACATAAACTTGGAGTGCATGAGTCCAATTAGTCTAGGCTTTTTGGACAAAATTGCCATCCCAAGCTTAATGACCAAACAGTCCACATTCTCGACACTGGGTCCAGTCGCAAAGTTCTAACAATAATCATTATATAATTACATCCCTTAAAGGAATTTCATATATCAGTGAAATATAAAAACCAGCTTTTCTATGGTTATATTCCTCCGGAAACAGGTAGGGAATTCAGGTATCCCGGAGTGGCACATTCTGCATCCTGTCCTTTGTGAAGGGAAATAATATGTTTCACTTTTCTGAACCTAGCTCCTTTCAATTTCCTAATTCTTGCTGATTTCATAAACAATTTAATAGCAGGCATCTAGAAGCATCAAGGCATGCAATCTATTATACTTTGCAATTATAAAATTGAATGCAACATACCTGATAATGAGCAAGAAGGTCCAAATATCTACGGATGGGAGAGGTAAATTGAACGTAACCAGGAATTCCCAAAGCTCCATGGCGTGCTGGCTTCCTGACATCAATTTCAGCAGCACGCATAACCTTGACCAGGGCAAAGCTCCTAACAGGACCTTCTGGAAGATGGGAAAATACAGAAAGATTTATATCTGATTGGGGTTGTCCCCTGTAGGGTAAAAGAATGTTATTCCGAGATCCAAATGTAGCTATAGCTTCGCCACAGAGTATCATCATCTCAGAGACTAATCGCATTGCTGGGTCTGCCTGGTTTTCCACATAAAGGTTTATTGATGGCTCTGGATCCTCTGGATTAGACACTTTAATGCGAGTTTCTAATGTTGCTGTCTCAACTGCACCCTTAACAAAGGCAGACAAAGGAAATACTACAATATCAGAGGTGAATAAATCTCAATAGCTTTAACTAAAATATTTTTTAATACATCGACAATTCCACATGTCTTAAGGATCCACCAAGTGTGGATTTCAATTACTAAGCCATATTTATACTCTCAAGCATTCAGCTAAAAGTCTAAAACTAATATTCAATAGAAAGCCCCATAAATTCTCACAATATATCTGACTCCACATCTTGGGTATAAATTTCTAACTTTAAAAACTCCCGGCCTCTGACATTTTAGATACTCTAACTAGCTATGAAGCTCGTGTAAAACGATTTGAAGGTACGAAAACAAATAGGTAAAAACTGTGTCAATTCAAGCATGCTACCATTTTGTAATATTGTAATTGCTTTGCTTAATAATAAAATATTAAAAATATAAACTACAAATGCAATTTTTCAGCACTTGGCAGAGAGTAATGAAATTTTAATATCGATGAGATAGTCCATCACTCCTGAAGGCCCAGACAAACTCAACAATATTCTTGTTGGATAATTTAAGCAACAAGTTTAAGCTGATGCTCTATTTAGGCTCTATTTAGGCAGTTTTGAAACATGTAAAGCTATGAATTATGAATCAATGATGATGTTTCAATGATGATGTAATGTTAACTGGAAGATCTTCCTCAAATGTGATTACGATACATGATTTCTCAAATAGTTTTTGTTTCAACAACAAAGTTCCAAACTTACATGATCTAACCTAAGAAGCAACTCCAATTATCAAAAGGACAATAGAAAAACCCTAAGTACCAAGAAAATGTAAAATATTATAAGCCTGAGTCAAAAGGAAGAAACTAAAACCTACCTGCCAGCGGCGCCAATTTAATCGAAGGTTTGCAGCCTCAGACAAAATTCTAAGTTCAACCTCCTCCTCAAGGTTCAAATGGAGTAGCTCAGATGCGCTCTCATATGTCAACATGTATGTCGGTTTAATCACTGAGTTGAACACTGAACATTCTGCAATGCTGTTAAACGCACAAAGAAAACATTAATAATAGAAGGCCAACTCCAAAATAATCATCGTAGTTGTTATTATTGTTGAGACTTTCCTTGTTTCCTTATTTCTGACTTGCCTTATTTCCTCTATGTAAATGTTTCCTTTCCTAATTCCCCTTTTTCCTAGTATATATACTCTCTAGTACATTAGGAAACATCCTAGGCTGTATTACATGATTTAATCCCTATACTTAAACTGAATAACATTATATTCCTTGAAAAATATTATGAGGGTAAAGTACAATATTTATATGAGGCTAACCTAACCAATCCCTAAATATTAGGGAATAGAATCAACTAACAAAGGGAAACAAGGAAACTAATAAATGACAATATCTCAACACTCCCCCTTAAGGTGGAGCATATAAATCATATGCATCCATCTTGTCACATATGTAAGTAATCTGAGGGCCTCATAGAGATTTTGTGAAGATATCAGCAAGTTGATCCTTCGAATTGACAAAAGAGGTTCTGATGATTCCAAATAGAATCTTTTCTCGAAGGAAATGACAGTCGGTTTCTATATGCTTTGTCCTATCTTGAAAAACTGGATTGGAGGCGAGGTGCAAGGCTGACTGATTATCGCACACAAGCCCCATAGGACCAACCTCACAAAAATGTAGTTCCTGCAGTAAACCTTTCAACCACAAAAGCTCAGATGTGGCATGAGCCATAGCCCGATACTCGGCTTCTGTACTTGACCTAGCAACAACAGTCTGCCTTTTGCTCTTCCATGAAATCAGATTTCCTCCTAAGAACACACAATAACCTGAAGTAGACCATCTATCACTTGGATCTCCGGCCCAATCAGCATCTGAATACCCAATGATATCAGTGTGGCCTCTATCACTGAAAACAATCCCCTTTCCAGGTGACCTTTTGATATACTTAAGAATTCGAACTGCATTCCAATGACTGTTACATGGAGAGTTAAGGAACAGACTGACTACACTGACTGGAAAAGATATGTCAGGTCTGGTCAATGTGAGATAATTTAATTTTCCCACTAGTCTTTGGTATCTACCTGGATCAGAATAGGGCTCCCCCTGATTAGGAAAGAGCTTTACATTAGGATCCATAGGAGTGTCAACTGGTTTACAATCTATAAGACCTGTCTCTTCCAAAATATCAAGAGCATACTTCCTCTGAGAGATAGCAATACCTGACTTTGATTGAGCTACCACAATCCCAAGAAAGTAACGTAGAGGACCCAAGTCCTTTGTTTGAAAATTCTGAAAAAGATGATGTTTCAATGCCTTGATACCCTCATAATCATCACCTGTAATAACAATATCATCAATATAAACCACGAGATAGATATATTTATTTCATGATGAGCATCTATGAAAAACTGAGTGAACCGACTCGCAATGAATCATCGCAAACTGTTTTAGAACTTTACTGAATCGACCAAACCATGCCCGAGGTGATTGTTTCAGGCCATATAAAGACTTCTACAATCTGCATACCAGACTACGCCCCCCCGGGGCAATAAACCCAAGAGGTTGCTCCATATAAATCTCCTCCTCCAAGTCACCATGCAAGAAGGCATTCTTGATATCCAACTGAAACAGGGGCCAACGTCTCATGGCAGCCATAGCTAAAAAGAGGTGAACAGAGGCAATCTACGCAACTAGTGAGAACATATCACTGTAATCCTGGCCATAGACATGTGTATATCCTTTTGCCACTAGGCGGGCTTTCAATCGGTCCACCAGTCCATCAGGGCCCACTTTAACATTAAACACCCACCTACAACCAACAATAGATTTTCCAGGAGGAGGTGGAACAAGCTTCCAAATATGGTTAGAGTCTAAAGTTGACATCTCATCTACCATGGCCTGTCTCCACCCTGGATGGGATAGTGCTTCCTGAATTGTCATAGCAATAGAGACAGATGAAAGTGCAAAAACAAAAGCATAATAGGAAAGAGACAGTCGGTGATAACTCAAAGTTATAAATAGGATGAGGATTAGACGTAGACCGTTTAACCTTACGAAGAGCAATAGGTAAGTCATCAGAAGCAACAGGTGGGACCGCAGCGGGAGAAGGCATTGGAGTAGGAGCTGAATCACGGGAATCAGTAGGAGTAATCTCTGGAGTTTCAAGACGTCGACGCTCATAAGTAATACCAAAACAACGCGACTCAGGGGCATCCAATGACTATAGAGAACCATAAGTAGAGACAGATGTTCCAAAGAGAGGAATAGTTAGTACCTCAGAAGGAGTAACATCAGTGGTAGAATCTGTTGTAGCTGATGATGCAAAGAAAGGTGTATCTTCAAAGAAAGTAACATTTGCTGAAACACAAAAACGATGTGTAGCTGGAGAATAACAACGATACCCCTTTTGGTTTCTGGAATACAAAAGAAAAACACACTTAACAGCCCGAGCAGACAATTTATCAAAACCAGAAGAAAGATCATGAACAAAACATGTAGAACCGAATACTCGAGGAGAAACAACATACGAGGGGTCCATCGAAAACAAGAGTGAGTGAGGGATCTCATTACCCAATAGAGAGGATGGCATGCGGTTTATCAAATAGCAGGCAGTGAGAATAATGTCACCCCAAAATTTTAAAGGTGTATTAGCATTGATCAATAATGTCCGAGTTGTATCAACTAGATGATGGTGTTTCCGTTCAGCCACACCATTCTGTTGTGGCGTGTGCGGACAACTGGACTGATGTAAGATGCCATGAGAAGCCATGAAGGAGTTTAATGGTACAAAAAAGTATTCTTTGGCATTGTCACTCCTCAAAATTCGGATTATTAATCAAAATTGGGTCTTTATCTCTGATCAAAAAGTCTGAAAGGAACCAAACAATCCGGAACGATCCTTCAATAACGTGATCCAAGTGCACCTCGAGAAGTCATCAATTAAAGTGACATAATATCTGTATCCTAAAGTTTAAGTCACACGACTAGGACCCCAAACATCAAAATGGACAATATCAAAGGGAGACAGAGATCTTTCATTGCCACTACTAGGAAAAGACGCCCTTACATGCTTGCCAAGTTGACACGACTCACAATTCAGGGACTTTAACTGTGAAAGATGAGGAACCAACACCTTTAAATTATCCAGACTAGGGTGACCCAAACGACGATGAATGAGATCCGGAGATGCAGAAACAGTGCATACGGTGGATGAAGGAGGTTGAAGGTAATAGAGACCCAGTGATTCAGATCCTTTTCCAATTGTTTGTCCCGTAATGCGGTCCTGTATAAGGGAAGAATCAGAAGTAAATGTTACGAAACAATTGAGAGAATGAGTAAGTTGACTAATTGAAACCAAATTAAAAGGGCACCCGGGTACAAGTAAGACAGAATTTAAAGACAAGCCTGGAAGAGGTGAAGCATAGCCGATACCGGTAGCTTGTGCCTTAGAACCATTAGCAATGGTAACATAGCGAGGAGTTTTAGGAGGTGACAAATTAGAGATAAGAGAGGGATTACCAGCTATATGATCAGAAGCACCAGAATCTAAAATCCAGGATCCCACAGAGTGAGATAGGCACGCAGCAGAATTACCAAAATGAGCCAGCGTGGCTGAACAGGAAGCCTTTTGGATTGCCATCAATTTACAAATAATAGTTAACCTGAAACCAACAAAGAACGAACACCAAGAGTGATAAAACCACAACCAGATGCAATCTGAAACACAGAACAGCAGCTACGCAGGCAGAAATACGCAAAGGAGAACGCACAGCCACTGAAAAAAGGCTTTGAACTTGTCTCAACCGACAAAAACAGCTACTACACTGAATAAGAAGCCTTGGATGCAGAAAATACGGACACTGGGTCTCAGACAGAACTTGGATCACAGAAATAGTGACAACATAAAGCAACAACAGCGAGAAAAACCCAGGAAGACACCTCAAACATGGGACCCACAAGCTGGAAGGGGTCCCAACAGAACCAGGAAGTGGAGACGAGTCGATTGGTGGCGTAATCGCAAAGAACGGACACCGGAAGCGCGCGGGACTCGCCACGGAAACGCGTGAGATCTTGTGGCGGGTGGCGGCACGTGACTGGGATTCCGGCGGTGAAACTTCACAGTCCGGCAGATCGGCGGCCGGTGATTCTGACGGTATGGCGCGTATCTCCGACGGAGCTCCGAAGGCGGCAGCAGCTGCCTGTGGAAATCAGTGGTGTTCTTTGAACACCTTGAGACAAAACTGAAAAGGGAAAGTAGGGTTGGCCTTGACAGCAGGTGAACCCAAAGACGAGGAGCTAGGATTTCGAACCTGGCTCTAGATACCAACTTAAACTGAATAACATTATGTTCCTTGAAAAATATTATGAGGGTAAAGTACAATATTTATATATGAGGCTAACCTAACCAATCCCTAAATATTAGGAAATAGAATCAACTAATAAAGGGAAACAAGGAAACTAATAAATGACAATATCTTAATACCTATAATCAAAGGATTCAAATTGGACACATTATTATAAATTTACAAGGCTGAGACTCAATCCCCCAAGCAATTCAGCACCAATTTTAGTCTCCTATTCAGGTAATTCAAGTTGGTTTCAGAGCTCGCATCTAGTGGACTCAAGAAAACCCTAATTATCGGTTCATTTTTGTACTTACAAAACATGCTATAACATATGGAAGAAAGCTCATAGCATATACTCAAGTGATGTTTAGCACCTCTACCGTGAGGTACATTAGCTACACTTCATATGACCCCGGTCACGACCTCCCATTGTATTTGAATAGAGCACAATCCACCATTGATAAGGTACATTACTTTTGAATGTTGATGATCTCACCAAGATGGTGAACAAGCTTGATAGCATGTGCATGGTGTTTATTCTTCATAACCTTCACAAGGATTTTTAATTTACCCAAAACCCAATTCCGACAAATCTTAATGTTCCAGGCAGCTGATTTCATTGATCGTTTAACGTTTGTCCCTCATCCAGAGGCTATGTTAGGAATTGTCTCAACTATTTTCAAAATCTTCTGCCTTTCTAGCAGGATATGGAGGTCGTGGAATTGGAAGCCATCCACAAAGCACATATTGTCAACGTATGAGACACACCAAGTCAAGTGTCATCAGTCGATTGGATTTCCTAAGAAGTCAGCAAATGTTAATTACTCTCAGCCACCAGCTCCTAAAACACAGATCGAAGCTAGCATTGGTAACTGTAATATTATGTCAAACGTTGAATATAAGGAGTATCTCCAACTCAAGACAGCCCAACTACTAGGATATAGGATAAGGAGTTAGAAATAATATAGGATAAGGATTAGTTTGTTTGGATATGGAATAAGGAGTTTGTTAGGATATAGGATAAGGAGGAGCTAGTAACAATTTAGGATAAGAATTAGTTTTTTAGGATATGAGATAAGGAGGAATTAGCTAATTGATTAGTTAGGGACTTATCTTGTATAAATAGGAGGATGCTAGCATAGAGGGGAAGAGATTCACATTTTATAAACAGTAATAGAGCAGTGGATCTGTTGTAGAAGGGGAAACCCTTGGAGGAGAGATCTCTCTTCTATTCTTTCTCAATTTTCTCAATAAAATAGCTCTTTGTTTTCAATTTAATTTCTGGGTTTCTAACAAATTGGTCCGACCTGTCGGATCTTCGAGGGATGGCCAGCATGCCGGAAATGGAGGACAGGTGGGGGGGAGGACAGGTGGGGGGCACTACCGGAATTTACGGGGACAAATCCCATTGGTGGGTCACTAAAGCTGAAAATTTGTTTGAGGTTCATGAAATCCCTTCATTCAATAAGCTGCAGTGGGCTTTTATGAGGATGGAGGATGGTGTGGCGTTGCATTGGTTCATTTCTTGGTGTCAAGAAAACCCAAATCCAGACTGGGGATCATTTTCCATAAATCTGATCAGAAGATTTGAGGAGGGAGACAGCAGCAGTAATGTTGAGGGATCAGTAATAGAGGGAGACGAGACTAACATACATGTTCTGGGTGAGACGAAGAGGAATAAAGAAAATTCAAAAGAGGGGATAGAGGTGGAGAAGCCGATGCTGGAAAGTCAAGAAAAAGAACCAAAATCATGGAAAGTGACAGAATCAAGAGATGAACCTATGTTAGAGGTGAACGCCAATGGTGGAGAAGAAATATACCACAACGAAATAAAACTTAGGTCTGAAAAATTGTTGATGCGCTGGCGGAGAAGATCGAAATGATAGCAAGGGAGAATCATGGAGAAAAGAGAGCGGGAGGAATGGTTTACGAGGAAGTGAGCACGGAGCAAAGAAGCAAGTGAACTTGGTCAAGCCACCATCGCAGGAGCCGCCAGACGCCGATCTACTTGTGGCAGTCAGAGCGATCCAACTAAGAGCCTGGTAGCACATGCACCACCACTGTCGAAGCCCGATAACTCAAAGCCGCAAGACGCAGGTCTGGTTGTGACACCCCCACCACAACTAGAGCCACCGGAGCCTATCCCACATGTGGTGGTTAGTGTGTTGCCATGGGTACCTACAGCGACGCATCTCTCTAGGAGCGGTAAATTGGTTCTGGCAACGAAGAAAGATACAGGGGCACAATTGGTATTTTGCAAAGTGGGTATTGTTTTAAGTTTTCCGAAGTATAGTGATGCTTTTGGTATTATCACTAGTTATGAGTTTGGAGAACTATTTTGGAGAGAGTATCTGTAGTGGAAGCATTGGTTCTTGATGTTGCAAAGGCAGAAATTACTGAAAATAAAATTCTTGGGCTAAAACTTTCCGGAATTGGTTACATGGCAGGATTCACAAAACAACTATGGTTTGGCAAGTGTTGTAGGAAAGTGCTGAAGAATTGGATCCGCAAAGCATTTTTTATCCTATACCTAAAGTTGGTTCATCGAGCTCCCAACAGTGGGATCCAGGAGGACAGAATCTTGTTTTCAACAACCATTTGAACAAGAAGTAGATTTCAACCTTGAGGACAAGGTTGTTTTGATGAGGGGTGTATTGTTAGAATATAGGCTAAGCAGCTTGTTAGGATATAGGATAAGGAGTTAGTAACAATATAGGATAAAAATTAGTTTGTTAGGATATGGGATAAGGAGTTTGTTAGGATATAGGATAAGGAGGAGTTAATAACAATATAGGATAAGGATTAGTTTGTTAGGATATGAGATAAGGAGGAATTAGTTAATTGATTAGTTAGAGACTTATCTTGTATAAACAGGAGAATACTAGCATAGAGGGGAAGAGATTCAGATTTTATAAACAGTAATAGAGCAGTGGCTCTGTTGTAGAAGGGAAAACCCTTGGAGGAGAGATCTCTCTCCTATTCTTTCTCAATTTTCTAAATAAAATAGCTCTCTGTTTTCAATTTAATTTCTGGGTTCCTAACACCAACAATCTTATACAGGTGAAACACACACCGATAATTCTGCAGTTTGTCTTTCTCACTTATCATTTGTTTTGATGTTGGATCTTAAATTCCAGTGCTTCCAACCACTTAGCTGGTAATCCCTCACTTTCCTCAAAATTGTCACAACTCAAAATCTCACTCCACAACCCCCTTGTTGATGGTTCTAAAGCTGAAGTCATTGCCATTGGTCAAGCCACCCCCTTTCCTTCATTATCTTTAAATTTTGTTCTTTTTGTGCCTGATTGCCCCTTTAATTTAGTCAGCCAGTCAACTCACTCTTACTGTTGATACTACCAACTTTTTTAGCATACAAGACTGGAATATGGGAGGCATAATTGGCGCAGCATATGAATCACATGATCTCTATTATTTTCAGCCCCCATCTCCTGTGTCTTGCCCCACTACCAAGTCTCCTTCATCGTCATCTAGATCATCCAAAACTAAATAAAGAAAATGATCCCAATCTCTCTCATTTATGGTTTTTGGGGTGTGAATCATGTCAACTTGGTAAACATGTTTCGGCTACCTTTCCAAGCAAAGTTCATTGTTAGGCAAACTTCCTTTTGTCCTTGTTCATTTTGACCTTGTTACTTTCATCAATGATTTTTAATTTTTCAAGATTTGCGTGGATTTTTCTAATGATAGAACGTCCAGAGTTATTCCCTATGTTTCAAAATTTTTATATAAAGAAACTTGAACTCGGTTCAAGCATTCTAGGTGCATTTTGAGCAGTGATAATGAAAAATAATGTTACGGTTCCTTTCAACAATTTACGACATCTCATGGAATGATTCATCAATATGTACAACGGTATTTCCTTAATTATACAATAGGATTTATTGTCGTATTTTTGGGTTTTAGGACAGATTTTGTTTTCTTTAATTCTCGAATAATAATTAATAGGATTTATGTGCATAAGATTGTAATTGATGTTTGTTTTCTTTTGGATCATCAGAAATAATACAGATTTTTCATATTTTCTCTCTTTCAAGTTAATATATTAATATAAGCAATTATCACAACAAGCAATTGACGAATCTAAATTTACCTGCCATCATTATGCAGCACAACTGATACAGTAACAGCGTTACAAAGCTCTCCTTGTCTCAAACTCATAGCTCCCATGGCAAGATTTTCTGGAAACATAGAATATGTAGCAGTGGGCAAGAAAACAGAAGTTCCTCTTCTCATAGCCTCCCTGCAAGCCATGAAGAACATTAAGGAAAAACATAACACCAAACATTCAATAAAATGTCTCTGAATCCCAACCACATACCTATCCACAATACTTTCAGGTTGAACATATCTAGTTGGGTCTGCAACATGTATCCAAATTTTAATCCGACCATCTTGCAACCTTGTTGCGCTCAGAGCATCATCAAGCTACATATTATTGGTTAGTTAATAAAACAATAGGCTCTCTAAAATAAATGGACTAACACTTGCAAGAATCTCAATAGAATCAATAAATAAATGATCCATAGATCACCTCATCAGCTTCATCAACATCAATGGCATAAACCTTCAGGTCAGTAAGGTTCTTCCTGTTAATCTAAACACAGTGAAATACAAAATAATTATCTAACTGCAAAAATATTGAGATGTGTCCAAATAATGTTCAGAGGATTCTGATAGGGATTTGTGCCTATCAGATTCAAAGCAATTTAATGATCACAGGCTACAGCAGTAAAAGAGAATAACAATATATATGAAAAGTTTGAGAGTACAGCTTTATGGCAGTTTAAAACAACCAAATGTTGTATGCTCCATGTATTTTGTGGAAGAATAATCCAGCTTTCTATGAGAAGTTTGGTACATATACTATACACCGAAAAAAGGGGTAGGATATTAGGATGTAAGATAAGATATCTCGATCTTCAATTTTAAATTCCAATAATATCCTCTCCATTAATGACAAAAAAAATTCCACTAGCTGTAGTAGGGTATACAGATCAAACGACGTCAAAGTGTCCTATCACAAATCATGGCTAGTGACAAACCATTAAAATATTAATTTCTTTTAATGATTTGGCACATAGTTTTTTAGGTCTCTCTCAACCTCTAATTATCGAACTACTCTCCATTTGATCTACTCTTCTTACTAGGTCTTCAATAAGTCTTCACACACAATCAAACATCCTAAGGCAACATTCCACAACCTTTTCCATAGCAAGTACTACCTCAACTTTCTCTCCGATGCATCCATTTCTATTCCTGTTTTGTCTTGAATATCCACTCATACATTGTAACATTCCCATATCTACCACTGAGCTTTTTTAATTGTTGGTTGTTTGTTGCTTTGCATTCAATTCTATACATCACATTATAGGTGCTATAGTTGTGCAATAATATTTCCCATTAAGCTTAGTGGTACTTCTGTATCATAAATAGCACCCAAAACACTCCATTTCATCAACCCCACTTGAATACATCTCCTACTTCCTTGTCATATAATATTTAGAAACCATGCAACTCATAAATTTTAAATAGCATATTTACTATCAACAGCAAAAAGTTAGTTGTTAACAAAAGTATTTACAAAAAATTTCATTAATAACAGATTTTCTTGTTACCCTTTATCTTAGCAATATATGACAGCTTCAATCCATTGCCAAAGGTTATTCTGAGAAAATATTAGGTATTGAAGGAAGGGAATGCAGAGGTTTATTAGCAACATCAAAATTATTGATCATACCAATTCCATGTATCTAAAAATATCATAATAAAGAATCCATCCATCGAAACTTGTGTGATAGATCTCGTATTTTTAGCAATATTATGAAATCACCTCATCATGATCAGGTAAGTCTGATAGAAGACTATGAGCAGTTGATGTGATCTCGTCTGAGTGATCAGTGGGAATTCGCAACTTCAACAGATCAAGATTGACATGTACAGGAAAATAACCAATATCTATCAAGAGATTCACAGCTGAAGATGCTGTTTTTTCCAGGCCCATTTCCTTAAGTATCTGCTAGTGGCACAGAGGGTGAACTTATTAGAAGAACAAGAAAATCAACTTTGGTGACATGTATATCAGTCTACAATCTATAGATGCATTATTACAACAACCAAGCCTTTTCCCACTAGATATGGCTGACTACATGGATCAACAGACATCATAATACCCTGTCATTTATTAAAACCATCTACATTTTCTTCCTCTATACCATCCCTCCCATGCATACCCTCATACCCTCTAGATGTCCTACCCATGTGACCATTTAGATCCCCTCCAACTAAACTTCCATGATTTTGCTAATAAACTTCCAAGCAAGAAGACAACTGAATCCATCAAAATCAGCCTTTCTCATTGTAAGAAAGCAGTATTTTTTTTGTAAGAACTGAGCAATATTAGGGTAGGTTTTGTACTACACTTGTACTTTATCCAATTCATAAGTATAAATACACATACAAGGAGTCTAATTGAAATAAGTTCCAGAACCTCATTCGTGGATTCTTCTCTCCTCCCTATTTTCTTATCCATTCATATCATTTACATGGACTTTATAGCGTCAACCAATCCATGTAGCCGATCCCACCAAATGGGAAAAGACTTGGTGGTGGCGGATGTTATTTTCATATTATTTACATACATGAAGAGACGCACCAATTGCTAAAATACAAAATCAAATCAAAACAAACTATGAGGGAAAAGGTTACCGTCTCAGCCGTTTTCCTTTGTTCATCACTTCTACAAGCATCAATAGCATATGCTTCAAGTGACTCAATTCTGCTCCAAATTTTCTCCCCATTCATCCATGAAGATTTGGGAGGTTTATCTTGTGAAGGCATTGATTTTGCAGAGGCCAACAGTTTAATAAACTCCTGAAGTTCTTTCTCAGCAGCCTCCTTTGCAAGATTCCTACGAATAAGCTCCTCAACCTACCTTTTTATAAAAAAACAGGATATATACTTCCACTTAGACTTCTTAAAATCTATAGTAAAACAAAACAAAAAACAGTCTCATACACAAAATATATCACGCTTATCTAATTCAAAATTACATGAATTAGTCCTTTAACTGATGAGCAAAGCACTAGAAATGGACACAACTTCCACCAGCACACACATCTCATTGCATCTCATTAACTATCAAAAGCAATTTTCACTATTTCTAAGACAATAATGGAAGAAAGTTACCAGTACACTTGGTGGATAAGGAAGCTTCCTTAACTAAAGAACAAACTCTACAAAATAAAATAAAATGAAACAAAACACCGATGTAGCTAAGCTGCCCAATCCCTCAGCATGCTTTTAGAAACCTCATTAGAAGACTACATGCTTTACAACAAATAGAAGCCAAAAGCCTAATTCTAACCCCATATCAGCTGCTGTGCCAAAGAAAACTCCTTCAAAGATATTCATATGAGAAAGATACAACGATATCAATGCTTGATATATTTTTTTAAGACAAAAGGAGCAGCACGTCACACCTTGAGGAATAGTTCAGCTGATAGATAACAAATTAAACACCAACTGATCATAAGTATTAGCTTCAAACTACTGTTTTTGGATCCCAGTTTACAAAAAATCCAAAACAAGTTCAAAAAAACAAAAGGATATCCCCAGAGAACATATATATGTGAACTTGGATGCGTAATGAAAACATTAATCTTTTAAAGCTACTCTACATCTGAAAGTAATACATCTACCTGCTCACTTGGTCGAGGTCCATAAATGCAACGAGATCCTTTAGTCTCAACCACAGTAAAGTATACTTCATCTTTTGATAGCAAGAGATGAGCAGAATAGCTCTCAAGAGGCTCAGCACTACCAAAAATTATCTGCAGAAAGAGCAGTTCATGTAAGAACATAGGAAGCATACTTTGACATCCAGTCCAGAAATCATATTGATAATTTGATATTACCTCAGCCAACTCTTCAACTGTCACGGTCTTATTCTTTTCAAGTAGCTCAGCCCAAGCAAATTCAAGTAGTGATAGGTCCTGCATCATATCATCCAGTATTTACTTACAGAAGGAAGTAATTATTTGTGGTATCTGTTATCATCCCATGGTGAAACTTACCATGTTGTCCTGAGCTTTCTGAACAAAATCTGCAATATCTGCTTGGTCAAAATTGTCAATACCAGGAACAATATACGTCACTTGTTGCGGCTTGATGGAAGAAGTGACACCATTCTTCAGCCCAACAAAATCAAGGAACAGTCAGACTACATAAAATCTAACAATATTCAGCATTTGTAAAAATGCAATACATTCCACCACCTAGCAACCTATTAAACATGCCGCATTATGTTGTTTCTACTAGAACCTGATCAGAAACCATCCAGTTCTTCTTGCCATCAGGTCGTTGAGCAACTGCAAGCAATATTCTATCAGCATCCTTCTTGAATTCCAAAAGCAAACCTTTTTGCAATGAACGCTTCACAAGTCTATCTTCAATAAGCTCATCATTCAACAGTTCCGCACTGTCAAACCAATATATAAATTTAAGAGAGTAACTACAGCAATTGCAAAGCTAGGTGATGCCAAACCTAGGCATGTACGAAAAATGTACACGTCTTCCTTTTCACATAAGATATCTAAAACAAGATTATAGAAAATGTTATTGTAGAAAATAGTTTCTTGGGTTGCTAAGTAAGGAAAACCAGGAGGGGGGCAAAAAAGAAAAAGAACATTTTCAAATTTTTGATATCATGAACTTTCCCTTCAGAAAACAGTCATGACAGTGTTGAAGTATTCCTGTAATCAGAGTTAGTGTTCCTAGAATTTCAGAAAGCTCTGTATTCTGTTAGCTAGCCTAACAGAAATCTTTTAAAATTGAAATTCTGTCATGATTGTTTGGATGGTAAAGCTTGCCTGGCAAGCCAGTGTCTGAATATAAATACTACTGTCATCTACCAGATGTGTAAGAAATTCATTCACTCAATAAAATTCAGATTTACACGCCAAGTTCTCTCCCTAGCTATCTCTTCTCACCCTCTAAAGCTCTAATATGGTACCCAGCTCTTGTGTGATCCTTCATCAGGGCTTCCAAACTCTTGACTCCTCCTCCACCCTTGCCACCTCCGGCGAGGTAAGACACCTCGAATTCACACCTGCCAGCAATCACTCTTCTCCAATGCTGCTGCAGCATAATCTATCTTCTTTGGCAGTCACGGCTGCTCCTTCAATGTTTGCAGTTCCAGTGATGGCACCTGTTACCTTCTCCCATTTGATCTATGAGAAGCTGTATGACACAAATTTCCTTGTCTGTAAACAACATCTAGACTTGTTACCAAGGGACATAGACTTATGCACTTTCTTTGTGGTCAATCCAGCGATTTTGCCGTGCTTTCTTAGCAAGATCGCAATCTTGGTTGTGTAAATGAAGTTTATGCTGATGGGAGCAACAGGATCAGCTATTTATTGGGTCAGCTGTTCTTGGACTGCTATTACAGCCTGCTTCTACCCAACAGGATCTACTACTTATGGAGTCAGCCAGCTATTTCTTTGATGCTGACTTGGCATCAGATCCAGATGGCAAGTGCTCCATATCAGGTTCCAACATATTTCTTGGACCCTAACTTGATCTCCTGGTGGTCCAAAAAGCTGACTTTGGTTGCTCAATCCATTGCTGAGGCTGGCCGACTATCATAGTTTAGCATTCAAAGCAACTGGGATTATTTGAGCTCGGTCTCTTCTAACTGAACTTCAAGTTTATTGCACCACTCTCATCGTCTAATGTGACAATCAAAGTACAGAATCTTTATGCCATAATCTTGTTCTCCACTCTCTTACTAAGCACATCGAGCTTGAAATTTTCTTTCAAAGAAAAGATTATGAACATATCTCTGGTTGTTTCCCATATACTAGCTAATGAGCAACTTGCAAGCATCCTAACCAAGCCCTTATCCAAGTTTGATTCAGCTGCATCCAGGACAAACTCAGGGTGCTTAATGCGTCACAACCACCCTAAGATTGTGTGGGGGAATGTTAAGAGTATTTGGGTATGTTATCTCTATGGACACAATTAGAGTTCCTAGAATTCCAGAAGGTTCTGTATTCTGTTAGTTAACCTAACAGAATTCTGTTGAGTTTGTAATTTTGATACGATTATAAGGATTCAGATATAGCTTGCTTAGCAAGCCAGTGTTAGAACATGATAGGAGCTCAATTCATTATAAAATGGATAGAGAAACCCAGAAAACAGAACCTAACTGTGTAAATACATCAAAAAAGGGGGACTTCTCTCCCCGGTGGCAACAGCCACACCCTAACTTTCCAAAACGATGGCCTAAGGTCCACACCACCACCACCCCATCCTCTCCATATACATATTCCCTTTCATGATTCACAGCATCTTCAACACCAATCCCCTCATGACAGCTTCCCATTTTGTTAGATCCCTCCATTTCCTGATGGAATTTCTATTCCCAATTATTCCCCCAGTCCCTTCTTTCTCACGTAGATTTCAATTGGAATTGTCATGGGCCTATCAGAATATAAATACTACAGTTAGATAGCAGATCTGTATGAAATTCATTCACTCAATAAAATTCAGATTTACACTCCTTGAGCTCTCTCACTATTTCACTCTTTTCACTCTGAGTCTCTGGAACTCAAATAGACAGAAATTTCCAACATTTGTTCCGCTTTTGCACTCTATGAAAAAAAAAATATTGAATACAAAACCATCTTGAGTGAATGTGAGTTCCAGAGACTGTAGAAAAAAATGTGGAACTCAAATATTTACACATGTTACAAGTGGGCTTTTGTTTATAAATTCTTTGAACCAAAAAATAACCATTATAGTCGGAAGAAACACTAATTGTTAGTATTTCACAATACACAAAAAATTATTGGTCCGTAAATGTGAGTTTAGGTCATTGTAAAGTTAAAAAAAAAAAAATTGATCTAAAGAAATTAACTGCACTTGGGCAAAAAAAAAAAAAAACAGTATTTACTAAACATATCTTTAAGGAAACTCAGAAACTTATCACAGCCTACCTTTATATTATAAGGATTCCACAGTGTACTTTATTTCAACCAAATAGCTTATGAAGCAATCACGCCCATATTCATACAAATTATGCAACAATTATATCATGTTATTACTAACTCCATTTTTATAGTGGGGATAGTAGGTTGGAGATATTAAGATCAAAATATTGAACATTTTAATATACAACAAAATACTTGGAATTTCCTTAATTACGAAGTTATATATCTCTATATATTCAGACTAGTTTTTGTTTAATATAGTAATGCTGTAAGATATCAAAAATGGAATTAATTCAAAGCAGTGCATCGTTTAAATAGTAATGATGTAATGATGTAATGCTGTGCAATGCTGTGGATTTAATTTAAAGCAGTGCATCGTTTAAATCGGAGGACAGACATATAAAGATCATCTAGGAGCGAAAATGGAATTAGGTGAGATACTGAACTTGATAGATCACCAATGGTGTATGCTAGGAGAAATACCTGCCTCTTATTCCTCCTAACATACACCTTTAGTGATCTATCAGAACCTAGTTGGTCAGTATATCACTATAATTTAACATTCATTTTATTTCACTTGCACTTCCTAGGACTTGGTGTCTCAAAACAAATCACTTAACAAAATTAAAGAATATCTACATTAGTTCAACCATTAGAACTTGGTTTTTAAGTTAAAATACTCTTTTCCCAAAAGCCAAACAATCATAGTCAATATATTGTTATTATTGGTAATTCAATGAGGGGAAAAAACCATAGTCAATAGTGCCTAAACTGAGTCATGTCTTCCTGTAAAGCCAGGCACATAACTAGAACACAGAATTAGCTCGTCATTAGTGAATATTCTATTTGCCAACTTTAGTTTCTTGCCTAATGGATTCTTATGCGCACCTATAGTTAGGTTCCTTAACATATGAATTGCTCAGCCCACCATCCTCACCTTTCCTCTCAAATATCCTGGTCAATTTTGAACTGCAGTCTTGGTTTACGTGGCATTTATAAAGACAATGGTTATCTGTTCAACGCCACATTTTCTCTTGATTCTGGATTTCTGAGCTCTGAATTGTCACATAATTGATAAAAACAAGCTTTTCAAATCAAAAAACTTAAAAAGGGTTTTCTTTCCCCCAATCCTTTTCCAACGGCCAAGCATCTCTCATGTCATAGTAAAACGTGCTCTTATTATAAATAAAAACAAAAAAGGGGGGGAACAATGCAAAAATATTTTTAAATTATTGAAACCCCAGCTCATTTACCTGCTTAATTATGTTTGTTATAAAAAACTTACTAAATCCCTTAATAATTAATAAAAAACAGCCCGTGTAAGATGCTAGAGTTCTTAAGACGTGCCAAACCCAAACACACTACGCTAGGGCTGGGCATTGCATTCCACCGTTGAAACTCACTCGCATACAATTGTAGCTATGAAATTCAACTCTGCAGACCAATGCCAAAGATTGCTTGTACAATTTCCAGTTGAACTTTTTGCAAAAAGGGAGACAATGCAAAAGCTTTTTGTAAATTATCAAAAACCCAACCCAATTACCTGCTTAATTATAACTATAAACCAATTACAAAATCCTTAAAAAAAAAAAAAAAAAGGTAAAATGCCGGCCCAAGTAAGATGTGGAACAGCCTATTTGGACTAACGGGACATTTAGATATACAGCTTAATTAAGAGCTTATTCAATAGGCACAGTTTGTTACAATAAGCTATCCGGAGTTATAAGCTATTCTCATACAATAATGTTATTCCAACACCACTTTTTTTGACACCATATACAACACCGTATTTTCGTACGGTCCGTACGGTACGGACTTGTACGGATACGTACGGAATCCGTACGGTGTTTTTTTTTTTTACAGGAACAGATTTTTTTAAGTGGTTAACAGAAGTTATGTAAGTGGTTAACATGAGTTGTGTAAGTAGTTAACACTGCATCTCACTTCAAAGTAGTGTTAACCACTTACACGACGCGTATTAACCACTTACAAAAAGTCTGTTAACCACTTCAAAATATATTGTATCTCACTTCAAACTCGTGTTAACCACTTACACAACTCGTATTAACCACTTGCATAACTTGTGTTAACCACTTACAGAAAGTCTGTTAACCACTTCAAAATATACTGTATCTCACTTCAAACTCGTGTTAACCACTTACACAACTCGTATTAACCACTTGCATAACTTCTATTAACCACTTAAAAAATCTGTGTCTATTAATATTAGTGGACTGCGTTAACCACTTACACAACTCGTGGTAACCACTTAAATAACTTCTGTTAACCACTTAAAAAAATATGCTCATGTATAAAAAATAAAAAATTCCGTACGGATCCGTACAAATCCGTACCGTACGGACCGTATAAAAAATACGGTGTTGTATACGGTGTAGGAAAAAAGTGGTGTTGGAATAACATAACTCATTCTCATAACCTCTTCCTAACACTTACACAAGTGCTATGTTATAAGATAAGCCTAGCTCTTCCAAACGCCCTCTTTCTAACAGCTTATAAAATGTTAATATTGCTTACAGATACAGGTTACGCTTATACAGAGGTTATATAAAACTTACCCCCATTCTCTCTTTATAAATAATCTGTTATGTGATTCCTAAGTGCTTAATTATTCTCTCATTATAAATAAGCTGTTATCTGATTCGTAACTTCGTGAGTGCTTAATTAAGCTGTCTACACAAAAGCGCTCTATATGTTTTATCTGGTAGGGTTCTTAAGACTTGCGAAACTGGAACACACCATCAAGCATATGCTAGAAATTTCAATGCACCGTTGAAACTTAATTGCTTTCAACTCTCAATTGCTAATTCAAAAAGAGAAACGTACTTGGAAGAAGAAGCTTTGGCGGAGACGACTCTCTTGCGGCGTTTGCGCGTGGCTTTAAGCTCTTCCATGACGCTCTCGAAGAGGCTTTTGATGGAGCGCCTTTGAGTTTGACCGCCATAACCGGAGGAGAAGGATAAGGGAGGCTGGAAGCGGACGGCGGGAAAACGGCGGCAGCCGGAGAAAAAGCGAGCGGCGGAGGAGAGAGAAGGAGAGGAAGGGCGGAAGAGCGAGCAGGTGTTCACTGCTCGAACGGCCATTGTCGAGCAGAAGAACAAAAAGAAGTGAAGTGAGGTTTCGGAAGTTCATTGAGCGGCGAGGGTAAGATAAACTGATAAAGACGGAGAGTGGGAACGGCAGGGTAACTTTCACTGCTTCTTATCCGTCGGATCAATTTGACGCTCTAGATTGCGCCACGTAGCCCTCTTTTTTTTTTCCTTCTGTTTTTTTTAAAATTTGAAACAAAATACAGAGCAGAGAAAGGGTACAAAACCTACTGAATAGAGAAGGGCAATCGCGGAATCGAAGAAGTTCAGCTACTGCGGTGGTGGCGCCAATCTTCAATGCGGTGGTGTGTCGGCGTTCAACGCCGCTCGTAGCAGAGATCGACGGAGAAGGGGAAGATTGCAATGGTTGTGCCAGTGTTCAACGCAACTTGGAGGCATTGGCAAAGAAGGAGTTAGGGATAAACTTCCTTAGTTTAGTAGGTCAAGGGAACCTCTTTAAGAATTTAGAGAAAAGGGAATTGGATAAACTTTTTTCTTATTTTATTTCATTCACTACCATTGACTATATGGCCATTACAACCAGAAATCAAAGGGCTATTACAAGAGTGATCCAATGGTTATCCTAAAATGCAAGAAATGGGAATATCACGCTGAGCAACAAGCTGCCAGCAGTGCAAATCTAAGGCGAATATCCTAACAAACTTCTAACGGACTTGAAGGAATGAAAATATGCAACAAGCTAATGATGCGTGGATGCTTCTAGATTCTGGTACCCAGCTATGCCCTCAAGAGTGGTGACTTGTTTACTCATAGTCTTGGAGGTAAATGGGTCTTGTGGTGATTCTCTTGGACTGGGCTTCCTCATTAGTGTTCTCACTGGACTAGCCCAATTGGGCAACAGGCTCATTGTTATCAGCTGTTGTATTCCTAACATTAACGACCCCTTGAGACTGATCTTATCCTCAAGATCAAAAGCTTCAACAACCGGTTTTGATGATATTCGCATGTTGAGCAAGTTCTCCTTCACACCCTCATCTTGATCAACATTAACCCCAACAGAAAAGTTGCCTATGAAGACTATAACATCAACCATGGGATTTAGGGTTGAGGTAGCTAGTAATCCAAAATTTAAGAGCATGGATTGTAGGATAAGGGAACCTCCTGACTTCCCCAATGGATTATGAACAACCTCATTTTCTGCCTTCCCTTTAACATTGGTATCTGCATCCAAGGGTATGCAAGCCATTGCTTTACAGGTATCGAATAAACTGAACTTGGCTCTTTTGCTAAAAATGTTCGGCATGGCACCCACAGATACAACTGCTAATAGTGGAGTTATACCAAATCTTACAAGAGCAGGTACAAGCGGACCTCCAAACAAAAGGAACCCAACTCCTGCCGAAAGCACGACCGTAGGTGTGATCCGGGCAGCCGCATCGCATCCATGTTTGTCAAAGATAAATTGGCTTAGAGGCAGCATGGTGATTGTGGCAGTTGCAGATGAAAGGTTGCTCAGGAAAGAATAGTACTCATTCGGGCTAGGAGAAGGAATTGTGAGCTTAGACATCCATGTAACATGTATAACATTCCCGGTAGAGAGATGGCCCAACTATTTAACCGCAGAATAGAAAAGTATTTCACTGTCTGGCCATAGAATATAAGGGCAGTAATGTTTCCAAGACCAAACGGTGGGTAGAATCGTTTTGCCTCATCAATAGTAGTTATAAAATATGCAGATATTGGCATCACCGAATATTGAAGGACAAACCCAAAGATGACTGGCGTAAGTATAGGAAGAGCACCTCTAAGATCAACAAGAATGAAAGTTATACCCCAAATAAGCATGACAAACTTAGCCTGACTAGCAAAATTCTTAAGTGCTCTAGTGAAGCAGTTGTCAAACGGCACCCCAAGAAAAAGCAGTAGAGTATTGTTATTAGTATAAATAGCATAAACAATACCATTTGGAGTAGGTACGGTCATTGAAGGATCATCTACAGCCTTTTGTGTTGCTGTTGTTGCCTGCACGAGTGTCAGCAACCCTTCAACTATACCAAACTCCACATGAACCTCCTTGGCAAGAGGAGCAAGGCAATTCGTTGTACAACTTGCATTAGAAACAATGTCCATGTTGGGCATTAATGTCTGCTTAGCCATGCCCCAAATGAAAGCACTCCTAAAAACAAGCAACAGAGCATTGTCTAATCTGAGTGTTACTGCTTGATGAGCTGTAAGTCCTGCTTTGTTTTGGAATGTGAAGTCCTTTGGCAAGAACCTATCCCCAAGAAGCACATAAAATACTTCCAAAAAGAGTTTGCAATAGGGTATTCTACACATAAGCTGCTCCAGCACAAAGAGTGAAAAAACACAAGTAACACATTGTATTGCCAAGCAACAATTGAAGATATCTAAGCAAACATTCATGTTCCCTGTTCTTGCTAATCCGGTTTGTATTGCAGCAGGGGACATTAACAAATTATATTTGGAGCAATGGTATAGTGTGCAACCATTGAAGTTGCCATACCAAGTTAGTTCCAAACAATTAAATTGAGTAAACAATAGCAACCTTGAAAACCTTTGAGCTATGGCAACATGATCTTTCCCAACAAGTTCAGAATAATATTCGTGAAGAAAATGGTGGTGAAAAGCCTGAGAGAAACGTGAAAGCATTAAAAGAGAATTTTCATAGTTATGGCTCACAATTCCATCAAGGAAAGGTCCAGAAGAAAGAGTCGGGTATCTTGTGAGCTGGGTCTCTACGATCGTTGTACGCAATGTCAAATCCAGCGGCGGCGGTGGATCGGTCAGGCGATTGGGAAGCTTGAGCATCCATGCGCTCGAAGATCCATCATGTTCCACATGAGAAACAGAGCATGATAAGAACCTATCACCAGCAAATAGTTTAAATTGGGAATACCAGATGATTCCTGGGGGAAAATCATGTTTGAAGTGTCTCCTCATTTGCTGGTTCAATACGCTCGGTGGGCCTCTATCACCAAATGACCGTGGTGCGATGCAATTGGTGAGAACCCTAAGAGCACTCATTAACGTAACCATTGGTTCGGGTGTCATGAACAGCGACGTTGGAGGCCTTTGTGGTGGTCGGGACCGCTGGTGCGTCACACCGGTGGAAATCCATCTAACGGGGTCTGCGACGATGAAGGAAGGTGACTCAATCTGGTTAGCAGGGAGGTGAAGCGTGTGCGTTGCTTCCGGTGAATCGGCGCCGACTGAATCCTTCAAGGTGCGGGAATTCGAGGCTGGATCAATGAAGATCCGTTATGATTGTAGCGTTTCATCGTCATCAGCCGCCGTTAGAGCGAAGGACAGATGCGCTGAAGTTGGAGTGGCAGTGAAACTGCCTTCAGATTGGGATTTTTTTGTGCATTTTTCATTGTGCACTGTCAGGTCTACAAATAATAATGGTGAAGCATTGTTGAATGGGGTTTTAACCAGGGTAGGGGTTGGAATTGGAGTTGGCAGAGGCTGAATGGATGGTGGTGGGGGTTGTTGTGCATTGGTGGCGAAGGAAACTATGTAGGCTAAGATGGTGTCGAGTTTAGCAGATAGGTCATCAAGCCTTTCAACATTGGTAGGGTTGTTGGCCAAGGGAGGGATGAATTGGAGCAATGAAAGCACCAAATTGTTAGGGATAAACTTCCTTGGTTTAGTAGGTCAAAGGAACCTCCTTAAGAATTTAGAGAAAGGGGAATTGGATAAACTTTCTTCTTATTTTATTTCATTCACTACCACTAACTATATAGCCATTACAATCAGAAATCAAAGGGCTATTACAAGAGTGATCCAATGGTTATCCTAAAATGCAGGAAATGGGAATATCACGCTGAGCAACAAGCTGCCAGCAGTGCAAATCTAAGGCGAATATCCTAACAAACTTCTAACAGACTTGAGGGAACCGAAATATGCAACAAGTTGATGATGCGTGGATGCTTCTAGATTCTGGTACCCAGCTATGCCCTCAAGAGTGGTGACTTGTTTACTCATAGTCTTGGAGGTAAATGGGTCTTGTGGTGATTCTCTTGGACTGGACTTCCTCATTAGTGTTCTCACTGGACTGGCCCAATTGGGCAACAGGCTCATTGCTACTAGCTGTTGTATTCCTAACAAAGGAAGATCGCGGTGGTTGCGCCGTCCTTAAGCACGGTGGCAGCGCGATAGTTACGCCGTCGAAATTGTTGTCTTTGTTAGTCAATTTCAAATTTCAGTATACCCCCTTGCTCCCATACGAAGGAACCCAAAGAAACGGATGTTACTTGTAAGCAGAGGAACGATGAGAAACCTTGAAAACATTGCAAGCAAAATAGGAAAACGGTACCAAAAAATTAGGGAATCTGCCAAAGAGGTCTGCTAATTTCGATGGACTAATTCCAATAGACCGATATTAGAGGGATTAAAATCAAAACGACGAATAATAAAAGCAAAATTTTCTATATTTCAAGGATTAATTTTTTCAACGACTAAAAGTAGAGTAGGACGGAAAAATTATTTAAACCTTATGTATATTTTTGTTATGGATGGATTTTATAATTTAAACCTTATTCAAAATAACTCAAAATAATTTCCTGTACCCTCAGTAAATCATTGAGGTAATCAATCTCTATGACTTATTTTTCGAGTATTCAGAATTTTATCGCTAAAATCACTTTTCTTTAAAAATTAGGATATTACAAAAATGGGGATAAAAATGTCACTTCTTTTCCCTTCTATTGCCACTTTCAATTTATCTCTTCTCTTTCTTCACAATTTCAAAATTTGAAACCAGACCATCTTTCCCTCTCTCACCATCTCCCTTTTCTTTCTCTTCTCTCTTCCTTCCATTTTTTCTATCATCTGCTTGCCCCTCTAATCGCTCAACTATCTTCATCAGCAATAGGGGTTATTCCTTCCACTACCGAATCACAAATCTCCCGTATTCCTTCTACTATTGCGAAAGGAACCACAGATCTGGTGCAATCTTTTTTTTTCCCTACTTCTCTGGTTTCCTTGCTTTGTTCTTCAATCTAATTTTTTTGCTGTTTTGAAAATAAGGGGCTTGATGAAATGTCTGGGGCTGAGGAACAAGAGGTACGCGAGCTACGCGAGGAACAACAAGAAAAGCGGTGAAACAGCAACCGAAGAGGAGTAAAGCGCCAATCTCAAATGGTGCTGTGAGGATTCTCATCTTAGATTTCTTTCCCATCTTCTTCCTCTGCCCTAAATTTCGTTCCTTTCTTTGCAGATTTTGAGCCATCAGAGTCAATGCCCCTCTCTCTAATTCCTTTGCTCCCGTTAGGGTTTCCCTCAATCGCCTCTCTCTTTTCTCTCTCTCGTTAAGCTTTATTGCGTTTCTCAGCTATTTTTTTGTTTTTTTTTTTTTTGCTTTTTTCTATGGCGTCAAAACGCATCTTGAAGGAGCTCAAGGATTTGCAGAAGGAACCTCCTACATCGTGCAGTGCTCTGGTATTGTATCTCTTGCCTTTTCGCCTTATCCAATTTAATCAATTTTTTTTCATGTGACTGGGAAATTGATCCTGAAGAGCTGGGGTACATATCATATATATTATACTTGTCTGTTTCATTCTAAGACCCAAAACATACTGATACTATTATTCTGTGACACTTGAGCTTGATGTTTTATTCTTTTGTTTTCTCCATCTAAATTTCTATAGTCTTTCCAGATTTGATATATTTACAATTTTAGAGTTGAATGCTGTGTTTAATGGTTAGTACTGTTAGAAATGTGCTATTAACGCTATGGCACGGTTTATTCGTAGAAGCATTTTTCTTCCCTAACTGATATCAATGTGTATTGTTTCTGAGATGCAGCTTTTCTTTTTAAGCCTATGTTTGGGAGGGTGGAGAGAAAATAGAGGGGAAAGAAAAATTTTAGTAAAGTGTGAAAAAGATGCATTGATAAATGTGACAGACCAATAATAATATAACACATCATCAATTTTACACTTAACCAATAAATTTTCTTTCCTCTCACTTTCTTTCTTCTTATTTTCTTACATACCAAACATACCCTAAATGTATAATTTTTTGAAGCTTGGAGAATATGTTCTCAAATATTTTGATTAGGCCTATTGAACTTTTTGCAACTATGTTTGAGATGTGAAATCGATAAGCTAAAGATATTGACTTTCTATTTTGTATATGTTGGAAAGTATCTCCTATTTGGGGAGGATATGATCTATTTAATGAAATCGATAATCTAAAGATATCGACTTTCTATTTTGTATATGTTGGAAAGTATCTCCTATTTGGGGAGGATATGATCTATTTAATGGTGTAAACATTTTGTTTTTATCTGTTTAGCTGTCAAATAGTTAGTTTCCTGATTTTAAACCTTATGTATATCTGTAATTGATTGTTCTGAGGGATTCCATGAACAATTCAGTAAATTGTTTGCCTATCTCAAAAGTATATATATATATATCTATATACTTGCTTCTAAAAATGCTCTTTCTGTGCAAATTTTCTCCAAGTGATACTAATTTGGCTTTAAGGGAGTTTGTTAAAAATGAGGTGAAGCTTTTAGATCCTTCAATAGTTCTTCAACATTGCTTCACTCTCAACTTCAATAGGTTAGTTAAAAGATAAGGTATTGTATGATTTACTTTGTCCTACAAAATGCACACTTCATATATCTATTCTGAATAATTTCTATACATTTTGTATTTATTACATTGCTGTGTTTTATCTCAATACAGGTTTATATTTATTAGTTCCAATTTTCTCTGCTTCATTACAAATTTCCCTTTGCTTTGATTTCATATATTGTGCCCTGTTCTAAATTTTATTCTCAAACAAAATATGGGTTATTAGTTTGGATTTCATGGACTTCTTTCTATAAGTGCGAAAATAATAACTATTGCTTCATTGCTTCAGTATCAATTTCAATAGGTTAGTTAAAAGATAAGATATTGTATGATTTACTTTGTCCTTCAAAATGCACACTTCATCTCAATACAGATATTTATTACTTATATCATTATACTGATTATTGGTTTAATGTAACTAATGCCATGTTTTAAAACTGTAATACCAAGCTAAATGCATGACATTCAGTAAAGTACTTTGCTGTTTTCAGGTTAATAGTTAAGTTTTATCCATAATTATAATTTTTTGTTTCAAAGGATTGACCTCAGGTGGTGGTAGCATTTGATGCTTCTGTGATAGCGATATACAGTGGAAAAAATTGAATAGTAGAGGTTTGGATGCAGAAGTGTTGCCAAAATGATCTCTCGATGGATATAATGCACCTGGGAAATTCATTTTTCCAAATAAATTAGCAATCAGGCATTCTTTGTTTCGATCCATAACTGACAAGAAACCAGCAGCGAGGCATTCTATGTTTCAAACCAAATGGATATAATCTTTCCGTGTTAACATTTTATTTATTTATGTTTTGTGCTTAGTTTTGTTGGCTGAGATATGGTCTAAGGGGATTATCTATGAAAACTGTCTTCTCCTTGGTGTCTTCAGTTATTGCAATTCATTTTCTGCAGTGGATTCTAATGTTGGCATCTGCTTGGTCCCAAACACATCGGCATCTCCTCTATCTGCTTTAAGTCCTAAGGCACCTATAAAGGTCAGGAGTCAAACCATTTCAGAATTTATCTTGATTTTACACTTTTAAATATATTATAGCATAAATAAATAGAACAGAAACATGAATAATTAGTATTTTGTTTGAAGCACTGTTTTTTTTAGGGGATTTGGGCTCTTTAGAATCCTATTGAAATGGTTGTTTTAATATGAAGGAAAATTTTGGCTCTTATAGATCTGGGAAAGGGGGCAGAGCAAGTACATAAATGGTGTTGTATGTGATGCATGTGATGCAGTGAGCTCCAGAAAAGGTAAGGATTCTACTCTTCTACATCTCTGAAATAGCCTGCTTAACCTCATTTGTATGCAGTGAGTGAAAGAATGATTCAAATAGTACTGAATTGTTAGTATTTACAACTTTCAAACTACATGACATCAAGGTAGTAGTTAGGAGATTGCTGGTTTTTAATTCTACGTTCTTTAATTGAAATTTTGCTTCTGTGACCTTGATGGTATAAGGAATTGTCTCCAGGTTGTGTTGTGTATGGGGTGAATTGGGTTCTTCATGGCTTAGTGTTGGATTGTGTTAGGGAAGATAACGTATACAAGAGTGTGTTATTTATTTGCATCTGTACTTTACTTTTTTAGATTAAATTTTCAAAACGAGTAATGAGTAATGGTTGATGAAATAAATATAAAGACATGTGAAGAACTACTTTATTGAAACAAAGTTTGGGTTTGGTAGGAGTGAATAGCTTAATTGGAACAAATTCATTTGAATTATTCAAATTCTTTTTATCCTTTGTCCTTATGAAAGCCTAAGGTGTTTTTACAAATATTTGTTCCCTTATAAATTATAATTTTAATTCTTCACAAATGGGCTTATTGCTGCACATATAGGGAAGGTGTTTTTATGGAAATAGTTATATTTGCTGAAGGTGTTTTTAGATATTGTTCTTGCAAAAAAAGTTACAGAACCATGAGCACCGAGCAGGACAGTTGAGTTTCTCAATGAAAATATCTTTGATGAATGATTTCCAACAAGGCATGTATGATATTTCTGCAGATTGCATAGCACCATCATATTCGGAGTGAGGGCCAAAGGAGATTTATCGTATTGTTTGGTATAAGAGAAAAAATAGAGAAATAGAAGGGAAAAAAAAGGTATATGTTATTTTTAAAAAGACAAAAAAATTTTTGAATTGATTTAATTTAGTTAACTAATTTAATTCAAATAAAAAATTATTTGAATTGATTTAATTAACTTATGCTGATTAATTGATTTATGTTGATTTATTAAATTGAAATTATTAAAGTATAAATTTTAATTTATGTAAATCACTAATCTAATTTAATTAAACTAATTGAGTCATTTGATATAATTTATTTAATTCAACTTTTATTTTTAATTAGAATTTATGCGCTCATATGACCTGATTTTATTACATGGAACAATTCCATTGCACACATATAATGAGAAAGGGTAATCTTGGAAAAAGGAAAAAAAACTCATCTATCTGTTGTTTTTCTTCGCATTCCAGCCGAGAAAGTAAAAAGACATGAGTCCCACCTTTTTTTCTCTCTTCTCTCTTTCACTGATCACCAAACATGAGAAGTGGTCCAATTCTCTCGTGTCTCTCTCCCTGGTCTCTCTCGTATCAAAATCACCTCAAACAAACACATTGTTAAAGATGAATATTGATTGAAGAAAAACAAATTTACTTATCCATCTTTATATAATTAAATAATAAATTAAAATCAAATAATAAATTAAATCTAAACTCTGAATCCATGGCGAGAGATATGAATCCTCTGCTAGGGTTTGTAACCGACAAGAGGGAGGTCTCCAAGGAGGAGAATTGTAACACCCGATTTTCGGAGCACTACTGATCAAATTTTTACTCCGAACATTAATACATTTTAAATGAAGATACTCTGACTGCGAGGTTTTCATGGAAATGTGGGTCTGTTATTTTTTACTTTAAACTCTTTTCAAAAGACAAATCAGAGTGCCACCGCATTTTCGAAGCATGTTGGTGAGATACTACCCAACAGAAGACGCAACTGGATAAATATTTATACAAAAGTTCGCACGAAAGCGAATCCAGGCTTTCGAAAGGTGAATTACAACTTGAAATGAATAAAGATAAATTCCCCTGACACCAATAATACAATCCCTATAGCTGGTCAAAACTTACGACATTGATAGGGCCCTTTGATAAGTCTACAAGTCGTCGCCCATCCTAGATAAACTTTGGATGGGATTCTCCTCCCCAATGCTCACGCTGCTGCCTCAAACTAACGTAATCTGGGTGACATCCATGAGAATGCTCGGCACAACACGCAAGGGTCATCTTCTAAAATAATCATATAATAGAAGCAGTATATATGTATGCAAAACATATCATACTAATAGTTCATAATTGAGCAAAAGATATCATGGCATATGACCACTCAACAGATAATCATCCACTCAATCAATCAGCACCAACTCAACAATCATCAACTACTATCAACACAATAGTGGGCACGGCACTGGCCGGACTCCCTATTTCTAGGTCTGACTCTGGTCAGACTCCCGACAATCTAGAACTATCACAAATCACAATAAACCATGCCATTCCAGTTTTCGTCAAAAACAGATGACGTTTAAATTTTAAGTCGAGTAAAAACTCATCGGGTAGCTCAAAACGCGACGAAACTTCGTTGAAATTTTCGTCGAAAATTGAACCATGACTTAATATCATTTGTTAAGTCTCAAACATAATTTTCTCTTGGTCTATTTCATTCACTTGATTAAACACAAAAATACCGTAACCGTGTCACACAGAAAGCTCACATAAAATCTGTCGGTGAGTTCGCATTAAAAGTAGCATATGTCTACGATGTCTATTAATCTGAATTCATACCGAATCCACAAATTGTTTAAATAAACTGCCATAGCTCTTCGTAGTCTCAATAAGTCATCGAGGTGATCAGTCTCCACGACTTATCCTCAAGTAGTCGAAACTAAAATCATAAAAGAACTTTCATAAAATTTGGGGTGTTACAAGAATGATCTGAATGCTCGAGGTTCCAAGAAAGTTAAAGGGGGAGAGCATTGGTTTACTGCTATAATATCGCGCCCTCTGCTATAATATTACGTCCTGATCGTTCAACCAAAGAAATTGATATTTGAAGTCTCCATATGGAGCAGAGATACTTGATAAGTCCTTCATATTTCATAGATAGAGATGACAATTGTACCCAAACCCATAAAAAAACCCACAATAGGTAGGGTAATTACTCGCTCTATAGGTATGGGTCCGGGTATGGTAATTACTCGCAGATTTGAATGGGTATGGGTCCGGGTACGGGTACTCTAGTACCCACCCTGCCTTGTACATATATACCCGCATATATTATAATATTTTTTGTAAGTATTATATATACATTTCTAACAATAGAATTAATCTAAAAGTTCTAAACCTAGTTGTGAAGCCTGAGGCTGACGAGGGCGGGGAGTGATCGCCGGTGCATTGAGCACGGACAACGAGTGGCTCCTGGTAGCTTCTAGGCTAGAGTACACGTGAATGAACCTAATTTACACCAGAATGAGAGGGATCCCGAGGCTGTGCAGGTATGAGACTGCACGGGTGAAGGAAGACTTAAATGAATTGATTGGTACTACCTATACCAACAAGATGCATCTTCTTTTCGGGAGCCCAGAATATAAAAACTCCACAGTTAAGCATGCTTGACTTGGAGCACTATTGGGATGAGTGACCTTCTGGGAAGTTTTCTAGAAAGCTTGTGAGTGAGGACAAAGCACGCTGAAAAGACATGTGTTAGTTTGTGGGGACAGTCGGCAATCTTGAAAGTAGTCTGTGTAACACTTTACTTTCATTAACTTGAAAATAGGATAATTATCATTAGGTACAGTCCTCCCAATATTAATTCAAACTTAAAGTCCAACATTAAGTCCAAATACCACAAAAGACTAAAACTCAAATACATAGTTTCATGACGGTACAACACCAATACATAACTCTAGAAATTACATATTCAAGGTATTACTTAAGACTACTACAAAATAAACAAGATTCCAAGAGCTAGCAATTTGTCGACCTTCCTTTGAAACACAATGCATCTGTAAAAATAATTAAATAAAGGAGCGGGGTGAGATAATAATCTCGGTGAATCCTCCCTTCGACTCCTCACCATCAACTCATATAATGAACTATCACCAAGACTTAATATCACACATTTATGCAATGCATATTCTTACTATGAATTTCTAATTCATCTTTAGCTCAGATTCATGGGTAGCGTTGTATGCTTAAGTCCATACAACCCCATAAATACGCTTTCGATATGGTGGTTAGGCGTCTTAACCGTCAGAGGCGTCCCACACGGCTAACCATATCGATCACCCCCTTTGAGGCATCTTAGTGTCTTTTAGGAATTTAATTCACAAACTATATCCTTAAATGCATGCCTTATTCAAAAATAGGAATACAATTAGGTGCTCCTCTAATTTCACATGCAATGAACATATTCATGTAAAAAGATACATTTCATATTCAAATGGAAACATATATCATGCTCAGTCAAGGAAAATATATCAAGACAAGACACACTTCCATTAGAGCTCCATGGAGTTCCCAATGGTCAAACATCAATCTCACAGTTGAAGGGGGTTTTGGGTGCAACATTAAGCCCCTTTATCAGTCCCAATAACACATGCAAAGCTATTTAACACTAAAAACTGTAAGAATAAGAGGGATTTGGGAAATTCTAACCTTGAACCCCAGGGTTCAAGGGTTTTCTTCAAGAGAACCCTAATGTGGGACTTATGGGTGCCCATCACCTAAGAGAAGGAAGAACTCACCATCAACTGTAAGATTTAGAGCTCCCAAAGTTAGAGTTCAGCTCCTTCCTCTTCTTCTCCTTCAAGCTTTCCTTCTAGGGATTCCTTCCAACTTTCCAAACCAAGAGTGAATACTCCCCAACTTGGATTCAAGCTAAGATTGATGATAAATCTAGCATGAATCCATGTTTTCCCCTTAAAATGTGAACCCTAGGTGTTTAATCCCCTCTCCTCCTTCTCTCTATCGCATTCTCTCTCTAACCCTCTCTCAAAATCGTGTTCTGTCCCTTTTCTGCTGAGTTTTTCTGTTTTAGTGCAGCTGTGAATCGATTCACTCAGTGTAAAAATGACAGGAATCGCAGTTTTAAGTGAATGAATCGATTCCTGCAGCTCCCAGATTCGATTCACAGGGAACTGACTTTCTGTGAATCGATTCACACTTCGATTCATAGAGAGCCAACTTCTGTGAATCGATTCACAGTAAGCCTAATCGAGTCCCAACAAGCCCGACAGCCCTGAATCGATTGACAGGGCCTGGGAATCGATCCACTCTGGGAAAAAATCACCAAACACAATATTCACATATTCAATTATAACAATCAATGAAAAAATCACTTAAAGTTCATCATTAAGCCATACTAAGCTTATGCACACACATCAAACCAAGCTTGAGGAATTGGGGTGTTACACTACTACCCACCTTTTAAAAAATTTTGTCCTCAAAATTTGATAAACTTACATACCTATTGGAAAAGTTGCGGATATTGGCTTCGCATCTCATCTTCGAGTTCCCAAGTGGCTTCTTCGGGAGTGGATCCTTCCCAGATCACCTTGACCAAAGGGATAGTCTTATTCCTGAGTGCCTTGGAAGCTCGGTCCACTATTTGGGCCGGTTCGGGCTGGTACGTGCAATTTGATCTTAAGTTGTATAGACTCATGGTCTATAGAGTGGAATGGATTCGGAATGTATTTCTTAAGCTGAGACACATGAAAAACATTGTGGAGATTTGACAAAGAAGGATGTAAGACAATTTGGTAAGCGACAGGACCAATTCGACTGAGGATTTGGAAAGGACCCACATACCGAGGGGTCAACTTTTTGGCCCTAAGGGCTCTACCAACACCTACAGTGGGAGTGACTTTCAGGAATACATGTTCTCCTTCATCAAATTCAAGGGGTTTGAGCCTACGATCTGCATAACTTTTACTTTACTCTGAGTAGTCTTTATCTTCTCCCTAATCATACGAATCTTATCGGTGGTTTCTTGAACAAGGCCTGACCTAACAATTGTTTCTCCCCACTTCAAACCAACATAGAGGAGTCCTACACTTGCGGCCAGTAGAGAGCCTCAAATGATGCCATTCCTATGCTAGAGTGATAGTGTTGTTGTATGCAAATTCAATTAATGACAAATACTTGCTCCAACTACCGCCGTCCTCTAAAACATAGGCTCTGAGCATATCCTCTAAAGTTTGAATGGTTCTCTCCGACCGCCATCTGTCTGGGATGGTAGGTGTGCTAAGACTCAACCTCGTCCTAAGGGTTGATGAAGTGCCTTCCAAAACCGAGAGGTAAACTTTGGATCCCTGTCGAGAGACAATGTTAGTTGGAACTCAGTGGAGTCTAACAATCTCTCGATGTAGATCTCATTAGCAAGGCGGTTTGTAATTGGACTTTATGGGGAGAAAATGAGTAGATTTGGTTAATCTATCCACTATGACCCATATAGAGTCATATCCTAACTGAGTGTAGGGTAACCCTCCCACGAAGTCCATTGCTATACTATCCCACTTCCACTCGGGAATTTTTAAATTTGGAGAAAACACTGAAGGCTTTTGGTGTTCTATCTTGGTTTTCTGACAAACCAAGCATTGAGCTATAAATTCTACCACATCATTCCTCATGCCTGGCCACCAATACCTGTCTAAGGTCCCGATACATCTTGGTGGAGCAGGGTGTCTGAGAATCCACTCTTGTGGGCTTCTCCTAGAACCTCTTGCTTAATGGAATTATCCTTTGGTATGCAGATTCTCGATGGAACAATAAAGTGCCATCCTCGACTTGAGAAAAAGCAGGCGGTGTTTGCTAGGCTATGACTCTACATCTAAGCTCTGGGCAAGTCTAATTTGTTCCCTAAAATTGCAGGAAATTTCTAGATGGTAAAGCATGAGACTGTTCACTGATGGGAAAATTCCAAGATTAAGGTACCTAAAAGACTCCAACAACTCCATTTCTTTTATCATCAGTGAAGACACATGCAAGGATTTCCTACTCAAGGCATCAGCGACCACATTCGCTTGGCCCGGATGGTACTTCAACTCAAAGTCATAATCTTTTAGGAACTCAACCCATCTTCTCTGTCTCATGTTGAGTTCCTTTTGATCAAAAAGGTATTTCAAGCTCTTATGATCACTAAACACTTCAAACTGAGCACCATACAGATAGTGTCGCCAAATCTTTAGAGCAAAGACAATGGCTGCGAGCTCTAAGTCATGAGTAGGGTAGTTCTCCTCATGGGGCCTTAACTGCCTAGATGCATAGGCTACAACTTGTCGATTCTGCATGAGAACACATCCTAACCCTTTCTTAGAGGCATCACTATAAACTTCAAATCCCAATGCTGGGTCAGGGATAATCAAGACCGGGGTGGAAGTCAACCTGATCTTAAGCTCTAGGAAACTACTCTCACAGCTCTTAGTCCACACAAAAGGCTCCCCCTTTCGGGAAGTACCATCTGCGAAAATCCCTTAATGAACCTTCGGTAGTAACCGGCTAATCCTAGAAAGCTCCTAACTTCTGTGACTGTGGTTGGTCGTTCCCAACTAAGGACTGCTTCTACTTTACTAGGTCAACCGACACTCCCGCTTTAGAAATCACATGACCAAGAAACTTAACTTTACTGAGCCAGAACTCACATTTCTCAGGTTTTGCGAAGAGGCTCTTTTCTCTAAGGGTACTTAGAACAATCCCAAGGTGTTCCTCATGCTCTCGAGGATCCTTAGAATAAACTAGGATATCGTCTATGAAGACCACTACAAACTTGTCAAGGGAAGGCCTAAAAATTCGGTTCATATAGTCCATAAATACGGCTGGAGCATTGGTCAGACCAAAAGGCATAACCAAATATTCATAGTGCCCGTATCTAGTCCTAAATGCCGTCTTTGGAACATCCTCTACCTTAACTCTAATCTGGTGATAACCAGATCTTAGATCAATCTTAGAGAAAACCGAAGCTCCCCTAAGTTGATCTAACAAGTCATCTATCCTGGGCAAGGGGTACCTATTCTTCACTGTGATCTTATTGATTTTTCGGTAATCAATACATAACCTCATACTCCCATCTTTCTTCTTTACCAAAAAGGATAGGTGCGCCCCAAGGTGACACACTAGGTCTAATAAACTGCTTAGCAATCAAATTTTCCAACTGTGTTTTTAGTTCCGTCAACTCCAGGGGTGACATCCTATAAGGTGCCATGGAGATTGGTCCCGTTCTGGGAACCAGTTCTATTGAGAACTCCATTTCTCTCTCAGGGGGTAAGGTCGCTACCTCGTTAGGAAACACATCTAAGAATTCGTTCACTATAGGGATAGCGTCCAGATCTAGGCTAACCTCTACAGTTGAAGAAAGTAAGATCATATATCCTGCAAGACCTTCCACTAGGCAATGACTCAATAGAAGATCATTACTCTGGGTAACATAACTTGACTCTTCAATAATAGAATGCACGTTTGGAAACTCAATCGTTTCTGAAGCTTGATTCAAAACAACTTGATTGGCGGAAAGCCAATCCATACCCGAGATAATGTCCATTCCCTCAAGAGGTAGACACACAAGGCTTACTAAAAACATCCTCCCTTGAATTATGAGAGGCAATTCTCACATATCAAGGAAGTAGAAATGCTACCTTCGGTGGGTGTATACACATGCAGCGGAAATTGTAAAGAAGTAAGATCTGACCCTAGCCTTTGAACACATTTACAAGAGATAAAGGAATGTGTTGCTCGAATCAAACAAAACAATTAGAGGTTCATCCTGAAAGAAACAAGTACCTTTCATCGATTTTCCGCTCCCTTTGCTTTCTTGGCGTCAAGAGTAAAGACTACTCCCTTGGTTAGGATCACCAGGACTTGGCTCCTTTTCCCAGTGTATTGGGGGCACTCCTTAGCCATGTGCCCTGGTTGGTGACAAACAAAGCAAACATTCTTGCCGCTTCATACACTCTCCCCGATGCACCTTCCCACGATTCGAGCATGCATGATAAGCGGACTTCGGAGGTTTGAGCCTGCTTTCCCTTGAAAAGATTTCCTTTCGCCTCATGCATTGGCGCTCTTATCCTCATCCTTCTTTTTGTTCTTATCTTGCCACCTCATTTGCCTATCCTCATACATCCTCTTGAAGCTTGCTTGACCACGTAGCTCGATGGACTACCTTGGCGAACTTCGATGGTCGGTTTGTGAAATCTTTGTTACGGATGTCCGGCCTCGAGTCCCACTTGAAGCGCTTGATTTTCCAATTATCATTCTGAGCAAATTGAGCAACAGATGAGTACCTTACCAACTCCTCAAACTTGTTCACATACTGCAAACAATAGGAATTTTCCTTCTTTGAAGTTGGACTAACTCTCTATCCATCATATCTTTCACAGTCTGTGGAAAGTACTTCTCCAAGAAGACCCTCTGAAAGTTCACCCAAGTTAGTGGTGTCCCTTGAGCCACCATATAAGCTCGGGCCCCCTTCCACCAGTTTTCAGCATCCTCTATGAGCACATGAGTAGCTAGCTCGACCTTTTGCTCCTCGGTACAATGGACAACCTTAAAACTCTTTTCCACGGCTTCCAGCTAGTGTTGGGATGCCATGGCTTCTGTTTTTCCATTGAAGGTTGGTGGCTTCGTCTTGAGGAACTTAAGGAATTTCCGGTCTAAATCCTCCTCTTGCGGGGGAGGTTGGGCTTAGTCTTCTTGTTGTTGGGCTAAGCGAAGCCGCAAGATTGTTAGTTTCAATACTCGATTACGAATAGCCTACAATATCCCTTGTAGCCAAGCATTCTCTTGTCTGGCGGATTAGGTATCGCGGCATGCTCGATCCTGGTGGATTACGAGGCATCGTAGCATTCCTCCTGGGTCTCCCGCCTTCCGAACACGAAGCCATAATTCTACATAGAATGCACCAAGCATTGAGTTGATCGGCTCAATATCTCATAGCATAATAAGTAGAAAACAACGTGACTCAAGAAATTCACGAAACTATTCCTAGCAATCCCTACAGTACGATTAGAATCGAACTGCTCTGATACCATAATGTAACACCTTACTTTCATTAACTTGAAAATAGGATAATTATCATTAGGTACAGTCCTCCCAATATTAATTCAAACTTAAAGTCCAACATTAAGTCCAAATACCACAAAAGACTAAAACTCAAATACATAGTTTCATGACGGTACAACACCAATACATAACTCTAGAAATTACATATTCAAGGTATTACTTAAGACTACTACAAAATAAACAAGATTCCAAGAGCTAGCAGCTGTCAGCCTTCCTTTGAAACCTGTGCATCTGTAAAAATAATTAAATAAAGGAGCGGGGTGAGATAATAATCTCAGTGAATCCTCCCTTCGACTCCTCACCATCAACTCATATAATGAACTATCACCAAGACTTAATATCACACATTTATGCAATGCATATTCTTACTATGAATTTCTAATTCATCTTTAGCTCGTATTCATGGGTAGCGTTGTATGCTTACGTCCATACAACCCCATAAATACGCTTTCGATATGGTGGTTAGGCGTCTTAACCGTCAGAGGCGTCCCACACGGCTAACCATATCGATCACCCCTTTGGAGGCATCTTAGTGTCTTTTAGGAATTTAATTCACAAACTATATCCTTAAATGCATGCCTTATTCAAAAATAGGAATACAATTAGGTGCTCCTCTAATTTCACATGCAATGAACATATTCATGTAAAAGATACATTTCATATTCAAATGGAAACATATATCATGCTCAGTCAAGGAAAATATATCAAGACAAGACACACTTCCATTAGAGCTCCATGGAGTTCCCAATGGTCAAACATCAATCTCACAGTTTATGGGGGTTTTGGGTACAACATTAACCCCCTTAATCAGTCCCAATAACACATGCAAAGCTATTTAACACTAAAAACTGTAAGAATAAGAGGGATTTGGGAAATTCTAACCTTGAACCCCAGGGTTCAAGGGTTTTCTTCAAGAGAACCCTAATGTGGGACTTATGGGTGCCCATCACCTAAGAGAAGGAAGAACTCACCATCAACTGTAAGATTTCGAGCTCCCAAAGTTAGAGTTCAGCTCCTTCCTCTTCTTCTCCTTCAAGCTTTCCTTCTAGGGATTCCTTCCAACTTTCCAAACCAAGAGTGAATACTCCCCAACTTGGATTCAAGCTAAGATTGATGATAAATCTAGCATGAATCCATGTTTTCCCCTTAAAATGTGAACCCTAGGTGTTTAATCCCCTCTCCTCCTTCTCTCTATCGCATTCTCTCTCTAACCCTCTCTCAAAATCGTGTTCTGTCCCTTTTCTGCTGAGTTTTTCTGTTTTAGTGCAGCTGTGAATCGATTCACTCAGTGTAAAAATGACAGGAATCGCAGTTTTAAGTGAATGAATCGATTCCTGCAGCTCCCAGATTCGATTCACAGGGAACTGACTTTCTGTGAATCGATTCACACTTCGATTCAGAGAGGGCCAACTTCTGTGAATCGATTCACAGTTCGATTCACAGCAAGCCTAATCGAGTCCCAGCAAGCCCGACAGCCCTGAATCGATTGACAGGGCCTGGGAATCGATCCACTCTGGGAAAAAATCACCAAACACAATATTCACATATTCAATTATAACAATCAATGAAAAAATCACTTAAAGTTCATCATTAAGCCATACTAAGCTTATGCACACACATCAAACCAAGCTTGAGGAATTGGGGTGTTACACTTCTACCCACCTTTAAAAAAATTTTGTCCTCAAAATTTGATAAACTTACATACCTATTGGAAAAGTTGCGGATATTGGCTTCGCATCTCATCTTCGAGTTCCCAAGTGGCTTCTTCGGGAGTGGATCCTTCCCAGATCACCTTGACCAAAGGGATAGTCTTATTCCTGAGTGCCTTGGAAGCTCGGTCCACTATTTGGGCCGGTTCGGGCTGGTACGTGCAATTTGATCTTAAGTTGTATAGACTCATGGTCTATAGAGTGGAATGGATTCGGAATGTATTTCTTAAGCTGAGACACATGAAAAACATTGTGGAGATTTGACTTGCAATTTGGTAAGCGACAGGACCAATTCGACTGAGGATTTGGAAAGGACCCACATACCGAGGGGTCAACTTTTTGGCCCTAAGGGCTCTACCAACACCTACAGTGGGAGTGACTTTCAGGAATACATGTTCTCCTTCATCAAATTCAAGGGGTTTGAGCCTACGATCTGCATAACTTTTCTGCCTACTCTGAGTAGTCTTTATCTTCTCCCTAATCATACGAATCTTATCAGTGGTTTCTTGAACAAGGTCGGGACCTAACAATTGTTTCTCCCCCACTTCAAACCAACATAGAGGAGTCCTACACTTGCGACCGTAGAGAGCCTCGTACGGTGCCATTCCTATGCTAGAGTGATAGCTGTTGTTGTATGCAAATTCAATTAATGACAAATACTTGCTCCAACTACCGCCATCCTCTAAAACATAGGCTCTGAGCATATCCTCTAAAGTTTGAATGGTTCTCTCCGACTGGCCATCTGTCTGGGGATGGTAGGCTGTGCTAAGACTCAACCTCGTCCCTAAGGGTTGATGAAGTGCCTTCCAAAACCGAGAGGTAAACTTTGGATCCCTGTCAGAGACAATGTTAGTTGGAACTCCGTGGAGTCTAACAATCTCTCTGATGTAGATCTCAGCTAACCGGGCAGTTTTGTAATTGGACTTTATGGGGAGAAAATGAGTAGATTTGGTTAATCTATCCACTATGACCCATATAGAGTCATATCCTAACTGAGTGTAGGGTAACCCTCCCACGAAGTCCATTGCTATACTATCCCACTTCCACTCGGGAATTTCTAAGGGCTGGAGAAAACCTGAAGGCTTTTGGTGTTCTATCTTGGTTTTCTGACAAACCAAGCATTGAGCTATAAATTCTACCACATCATTCCTCATGCCTGGCCACCAATACCTCCTGTGAGGTCCCGATACATCTTGGTGGAGCAGGGTGTACCGAGAATCCACTCTTGTGGGCTTCTCCTAGAACTCTTGCTTAATGGAATTATCCTTTGGTATGCAGATTCTCCGATGGAACAATAAAGTGCCATCCTCGACTTGAAAAACCGCGGTGTTTGCTAGATCGCAACTCTACATCTAAGCTGCAGGCAAGTCTAATTTGTTCCACTAAAATTGCAGGAAATTTCTAGATGGTAAAGCATGAGACTGTTTCAGCGATGGGAAAATTCCAAGATTAAGGTACCTAAAAGACTCCAACAACTCCATTTCTTTTATCATCGGTGAAGACACATGCAAGGATTTCCTACTCGAGGCATCGGCGACCACATTCGCTTGGCGGGATGGTACTTGACTCAAAGTCATAATCTTTTAGGAACTCAACCCATCTTCTCTGTCTCATGTTGAGTTCCTTTTGATCATAAAGTGATTTCAAGCTCTTATGATCACTAAACACATCAAACTGAGCACCATCTGATATAGTGTCGCCAAATCTTTAGAGCAAAGACAATGGTGCGAGCTCTAAGTCTTGAGTAGGGTAGTCCCCCTCTTGGGGCCTTAACTGCCTAGATGCATAGGCTACAACTTGTCGATTCTGCATGAGAACACATCCTAACCCTTTCTTAGAGGCATCACTATAAACTTCAAATCCCAATGCTGGGTCAGGGATAATCAAGACCGGGGTGGAAGTCAACCTGATCTTAAGCTCTAGGAAACTACTCTCACAGCTCTTAGTCCACACAAAAGGCTCCCCCTTTCGGGAAGTACCATCTGCGAAAATCCCTTAATGAACCTTCGGTAGTAACCGGCTAATCCTAGAAAGCTCCTAACTTCGTGGATCGTGGTTGGTCGCTCCCAACTAAGGACTGCTTCTACTTTACTAGGTCAACCGACACTCCCGCTTTAGAAATCACATGACCAAGAAACTTAACTTTACTGAGCCAGAACTCACATTTCTCAGGTTTTGCGAAGAGGCTCTTTTCTCTAAGGGTACTTAGAACAATCCCAAGGTGTTCCTCATGCTCTCGAGGATCCTTAGAATAAACTAGGATATCGTCTATGAAGACCACTACAAACTTGTCAAGGGAAGGCCTAAAAATTCGGTTCATATAGTCCATAAATACAATTTGGAGCATTGGTCGGACCAAAGGCATAACCAAATATTCATAGTGCCGTATCTAGTCCTAAATGCCGTCTTTGGAACATCCTCTGCCTTAACTCTAATCTGGTGATAACCGGATCTTAGATCAATCTTAGAAAGCAGAAGCTCCCCTAAGTTGATCTAACAAGTCATCTATCCTGGGCAAGGGGTACCTATTCTTCACTGTGATCTTATTGATTTTTCGGTAATCAATACATAACCTCATACTCCCATCTTTCTTCTTTACCAAAAAGGATAGGTGCGCCCCAAGGTGACACACTAGGTCTAATAAACTGCTTAGCAATCAAATTTTCCAACTGTGTTTTTAGTTCCGTCAACTCCAGGGGTGACATCCTATAAGGTGCCATGGAGATTGGTCCCGTTCTGGGAACCAGTTCTATTGAGAACTCCACTTCTCTCTCAGGGGGTAAGGTCGCTACCTCGTTAGGAAACACATCTAAGAATTCGTTCACTATAGGGATAGCGTCCAGATCTAGGCTAACCTCTACAGTTGAAGAAAGTAAGATCATATATCCTGCAAGACCTTCCACTAGACAGCGACTCAATAGAAGATCATTACTCTGGGTAACATAACTTGACTCTTCAATAATAGAATGCACGTTTGGAAACTCAATCGTTTTACAGAAACAGTTCAAAACAACTTGATTGGCGGAAAGCCAATCCATACCCAGGATAATGTCCATTCCCTCAAGAGGTAGACACACAAGGCTTACTAAAAACATCCTCCCTTGAATTATGAGAGGGCAATTCTCACATATCAAGGAAGTAGAAATGCTACCTTCGGTGGGTGTATACACATGCAACGGAAATTGTAAAGAAGTAAGATACTGACCTAGCCTTTGAACACATTTACAAGAGATAAAGGAATGTGTTGCTCCGAATCAAACAAAACAATTAGAGGTTCATCCTGAAAGAAACAAGTACCTTTCATCGATTTTCCGCTCCTTTGCTTTCTTGGCGTCAAGAGTAAAGACTCTCCCTTGGTTAGGATCACCGGACTTGGCTCCTTTTCGTAGTGTATTGGGGGCACTCCTTAGCCATGTGCCCTGGTTGGTGACAAACAAAGCAAACATTCTTGCCGCCTTCATACACTCTCACGATGCACCTTCCCACGGTTTGAGCATGCATGATAAGCAGACTCGGAGGTTTGAGCCTGCTTTCCCTTGAAAAGATTTCCTTTCGGTCTCATGCATTGAGCGCTCTTATCCTCATCCTTCTTTTTGTTCTTATCTTGCCACCTCATTTGCCTATCCTCATACATCCTCTTCAAGCTTGCTTGACCACGTAGCTCGATGGACTACCTTGGCGAACTTCGATGAATTCAGTTTGTGAAATGTTGTTACGGATTTACGGCCTCGATCCCACTTGAATCGCTTGATTTTCCAATTATCATTCTGAGCAAATTGAGCGGATGAGTACCTTACCAACTCCTCAAACTTGTTCACATACTCAAAGCGATGGAATTTTCCTTCTTTGAAGTTGGACTAACTCTCTATCCATCATATCTTTCACGATGCGTGGAAAGTACTTCTCAAAGACCCTCCAAAGTTCGCCCCGAGTTAGTGGTGTCCTTGAGCCACCATATAAGCTCGGGCCCCCTTCCACCGATTTTCAGCATCCTCTATGAGCACATGAGTAGCTAGCTCGACCTTTTGCTCCTCGGTACAATGGACAACCTTAAAACTCTTTTCCACGGCTTCCAGCTAGTGTTGGGATGCCATGGCTTCTGTTTTTCCATTGAAGGTTGGTGGCTTCGTCTTGAGGAACTTAAGGAATTTCCGGTCTAAATCCTCCTCTTGCGGGGGAGGTTGGGCTTAGTCTTCTTTGTTGTTGGGCTAAGCGAGCCGCAAGATTGTTAGTTTCAATACTCGATTACAATAGCCTACAATATCCCTTGTAGCCAAGCATTCTCTTGTCTGGCGGATTCGGAGGTATCGCGGCATGCTCGATCCTGGTGGATTACGAGGCATCGTAGCATTCCTCCTGGGTCTCCGCGCCTTCGTAACACGAAGCCATAATTCTACATAGAATGCACGAGCATTGAGTTGATCAAGCTCAATATCTCATAGCATAATAAGTAGAAAACAACAGCAGACTCAAGAAATTCACGAAACTATTCCTAGCAATCCCTACAGTACGATTAGAATCGAACTGCTCTGATACCATAATGTAACACCTTACTTTCATTAACTTGCAAATAGGAGAATTATCATTACGTACAGTCCTCCCAATATTAATTCAAACTTAAAGTCCAACATTAAGTCCAAATACCACAAAAGACTAAAACTCAAATACATAGTTTCATGACGGTACAACACCAATACATAACTCTAGAAATTACATATTCAAGGTATTACTTAAGACTACTACAAAATAAACAAGATTCCAAGAGCTAGCAGCTGTCAGCCTTCCTTTGAAACCTGTGCATCTGTAAAAATAATTAAATAAAGGAGCGGGGTGAGATAATAATCTCAGTGAATCCTCCCTTCGACTTCTCACCATCAACTCATATAATGAACTATCAGTCAAGACTTAATATCACACATTTATGCAATGCATATTCTTACTATGAATTTCTAATTCATCTTTAGCTCGTATTCATGGGTAGCGTTGTATGCTTACGTCCATACAACCCTATAAATACGCTTTCGATATGGTGGTTAGACGTCTTAACCGTCCGAGGGCGTCCCACACGGCTAACCATATCGATCACCCCCTTTTTGAGGCATCTTAGTGTCTTTTAGGGAATTTAATTCACAAACTATATCCTTAAATGCATGCCTTATTCAAAAATAGGAATACAATTAGGTGCTCCTCTAATTTCAAATGCAACTGAACATATTCATGTAAAAAGATACATTTCATATTCAAATGGAAACATATATCATGCTCAGTCAAGGAAAATATATCAAGACAAGACACACTTCCATTAGAGCTCCATGGAGTTCCCAATGGTCAAACATCAATCTCACAGTTTATGGGGGTTGTGGGTACAACATTAACCCCCTTAATCAGTCCCAATAACACATGCAAAGCTATTTAACACTAAAAACTGTAAGAATAAGAGGGATTTGGGAAATTCTAACCTTGAACCCCAGGGTTCAAGGGTTTTCTTCAAGAGAACCCTAATGTGGGACTTATGGGTGCCCATCACCTAAGAGAAGGAAGAACTCACCATCAACTGTAAGATTTCGAGCTCCCAAAGTTAGAGTTGACTCTTCCTCTTCTTACTCCTTCAAGCTTTCCTTCAGGGATTCGTTCCAACTTTCCAAACCAAGAGTGAATACTCCCCAACTTGGATTCAAGCTAAGATTGATGATAAATCTAGCATGAATCCATGTTTTCCCCTTAAAATGTGAACCCTAGGTGTTTAATCCCCTCTCCTCCTTCTCTCTATCGCATTTTCTCTAACCTCTCTCAAAATCGTGTTCTGTCTTTTTCTGCTGAGTTTTTTCTGTTTTAGTGCAGCTGTGAATCGATTCACTCAGTGTAAAAATGACAGAAATCGCAGGTTTAAGTGAATGAATCGATTCCTGCAGCTCCCAGATTCGATTCACGAGAATCGACTTTACGTGAATCGATTCACACTTCGATTCACAGAGAGCCAACTTCTGTGAATCGATTCACACTTCGATTCACAGCAAGCCTAATCGAGTCCCAGCAAGCCCGATAGCCCTGAATCGATTCACAGGGCCTGGGAATCGATTCACTCTGGGCAAAAATCACCAAACACAATATTCACATATTCAATTATAACAATCAATGAAAAAATCACTTAAAGTTCATCATTAAGCCATACTAAGCTTATGCACACACATCAAACCAAGCTTGAGGAATTGAGGTGTTACAGTCTGAGCCGTTACAAATGGTATCAGAGCAGACCTCTCCCAGTACGCTGTGGTTTATGGACGAACCATGCGGAAGCTGGTGGGCATGTGAAGCCTGATGCTGGCGAGGGCGGGGAGTGATCGCCGATGCATTGAGCAAGGACAAAGAGCAGCTCTTGGCTGCATTGAGCAAGGACAAAGAGCGGCTCTTGGCAGCTTTTAGGCTAGGTTACACGTGAATGAATAGAATTTACACCGGAATGAGATGGATCCTGAGGCTGTGCAGGTATGAGACTGCACGGGTGAAGGAAGACTTAAATGAATTGATTGGTACTATCTATACCAACAAGATGCATCTTTTTTCGGGAGCCCAGAACATAAAAACTCCACAGTTAAGCGTGCTTGACTTGGAGCACTCTTGGGATGGGTGACCTTCTGGGAAGTTTTTCAGAAAGCTTGTGAGTGAGGACAAAGCACGCTGAAAAGACCTGTGTTGGTTTGTGGGGACAGTCGACAATCCTGAAAGTAGTCCGAGCCGTTACACTAGTAGTTCATTACTTCATTTTGGACTGCAAATGACCGTCACAACATGGATGATACGTTTGATTTTATCCAAATCAAATATTGAGGCTTCTTATATGAATATATATGATATGATTAATAGATGGTGGCTTCTAGGGTGGAGAAGTTTATTAAATGGTTCATGGGTGGACCATGATTAACAACCATTGGATTATGCATGCTCACAAGATTGCATTAGGCATTAGCACACTGGATATGGCCTCCATCCACCTTTTTTCTCTCTCTGCCCCCGCAGATCTCTCCCTCTCTCCACCACACCCTTGCTCCACAATCGTTGGGCAAAGAAAATCAATGCCCCGAGTTCCTTTATCGGATATTGATCCACCCTTTGAGTTAGATCTATGAGGGCACTGAACCTTTATTATTGTTTTTGCTTTTTGGAGATTTTTTTCAACCATGTACATAGATTAGAGAAAATCCTTCAACGACCTTATTTGAGTGGCTATGCCTTTCTTTTTAGCAACCAACAATGTTAGAGAAATAAATGTTGAAACAAACAAAAAAAAGTGGGTTATTCCCGTGAAAAAAGATAGTGGGTTATCAAGAATTAAAACTAAGAAGAAAAGAAAAAGGAATAAATTGAAGTTGGATGGAATGGGACGGTGGTTGATTAGTCGCAAATTTGGTCGGGTCCCTTCTTAAATTGCCTAGTGACATGGGTGCGAACGAGAACAAAAAGCAAATAAAAATGAATAATAAAATGGAGAAGTAGCTGAATTGGAACTTCGTACGACGAAGCCTTACAAGATTTGGTGAAATCCGCTCTGTTAATTGGATATCGCTTTGCATCGACAACTCTTGATTCACCTGGTGAGCTGATCTCAAGGACAAACAAGTGCAACAATTACTAGCCAAAGACATGAAATAGAAATGAAGAACAACACTCAAGGATTAGAAAGCATAGAGAGTGAGATCTAAAAGGCAGGGGTGGGGGTCTTCTCAGTACCAAAACAAAATCGTTTTTTCTGTTCAAATTCACAGAGCCCAACGGCGGAGTCAACAGCTCAATAGCAATATCGACGACTTTGTTGACAATTAATTATTGATGATTGATTTTACATTAACTTGATTTCTAGAAATTCAATGTGCAGACGATTTATTAGTTCACACATTTTTTCATCGTTGTCAAGCCTGCAACCCCACACGATTTCGCCACAAAACCACTGTGAGGTCCACAATACGACAACCATGGCACCCTCACTACGTCATGAGAAAGGAGAAGGGAGAGGGTACAAAAGAAAGAGAATTGAAAGAAAGAAAAAAAATATTCGATGTGATTGGTGTATCATAAGATCCGGTAGAGCTTCACAGTCCAACGACACTTAGTCATAGTCCACTGTGAACCACTTAAATGCTGGTTCACTCTAGATGCCACCTTAATAGATACTCTTTTCACGCCTTAAAAAAAATACTCTTTTCACATTTATTTGATTCACTTTCTTTGCTTGAAAGTCTGTGTAACATTTGCCGGGTCTTATTATCGCTTTATGGTTTAGAAACAAATGCGAATATATTCCGCTTGAATGAATCCCAATTTTTTTAAAAAGGAATCACACTATTCTGGTTTATTTTGCATCTTTCGAAAACATATATTTTGAATCACACTCTTTAGCTTCTTTAGCCTTATTTTTTTTCCATTTAAACCAACCTTCTGTAAAGTAATGCTCCTTGTTGGTGGCAATATTGACTTGAGATCAAAACTCATTTTTATTAATATTATTTCACTATTTGTGATATTTTCTTGTTTTGAAGGTTTTACTAGTTAAATACTTTGTTATTTAATGTTTTGAAAGATATTTGAATGGTTTTTTAATTGAGATATAATTTTTTTTTGTTAATTATTGCTTTTTCATAGTTAAAGTGCAGGTGACGGGTGTGGGTACGGGCACTTAAGTACCCAGCGAGTACGAGTACGGGCAGAAAAGTTGCTACCCACGCGGGTAAGGATCTGGGTATGAGTAATTTTTTCAAATGCTAGTATGGGGATGGGTACTATAGTACCTTACCTAGAGGGTGCCTATTGACATCCCTATTCATAGAATCACATTTTGTTTAATTAAATTGTTAATTTTGAAACTTTTATATGTAATTAAATATTTGTATTATTATATCCTCATATCTACTGTTGAAACCTAGCGTAGAATCTTACCTCCTCGTGTTGTATTTTTCCACTTTATGTTGTATACGTGAGTACTCCATCCGTCTCATATTAAGGGTCTTGTTTGGAATATTTGCATGTCTTAAATTATTTGTCATTTTACAATATCAAGAGAGCATTAATTACTTTTTTTCAATAATACCCTTGTTTATTTATATCCTAGCAACACAATACTAACTAGTCATTCCACTTAACTTGTAACACCCCGATTTTCGGAGCGCTACTAAGTGAAACGAACTCTATATGCGGAAGCCATTTAGAAATAATATACTCTTCTTGCCATTGAAAACATGAATAATTTTTTTTTCTTTTTAAAACTCTTTTCGAAATCACAAGCTAGAGTATTGCAGTGTTTTTGAAACATGATGCATAATGAATATATCACAACAGATAAGACTGAAACATAATCATATATATCAACCTCGCACCCACGCGATACATGTTTTCAAAATACAAGATAGGAAATGCGAATACAACTGAAAATAAAGAATACATCTGAAATATGAGTTCACCTACACTAGGATTGGCTCATACCACTGATGTACTCCCGACAGACATCCACGTAGGGACACTGCTCCAAAAGAAAAACATCATCACAGTCAACCAAAACACCAAAAAGAGAGACGTCTAAAACTGGTCATCAACAATCTAACCCCAAACAGCCAAGCCAGCTCTGTGCCTAGCCTCACGATAGGCAACGGCTCTAAAGCGGGACATCAGGGCATGTAGAGTACCGCAGACTCCACACCTACGCATGTCATTGGACGCCTCAGAAGGGTCCTCTTCCTCCGACCCGTCCACAGCCGCAAGAGTGCGCTGGACATCCATCATCACCTCCTCAGGAGTCTCATCCATCAGCACATCGTCGTCCTCGTCATCACCAATAAGATCGATAACGAGAATGGCAGGAGGTGTGTCCACAGCTCTGACCTCCACGGGTGGATCCTCAATCCAACCAATGGACCTGCACCCACGAGTACCACAAGCGGTACACACAGGAGAGTCCACCAAAGGAGTAGGTTCGGACGTAGAAATGTCACGGGCTCCATAAAAGAAACCAGCGAGTGAATAGTAGCACGGGTGGTAGATGCTCCCACATCAAAATCCACTGGCCGCACGCGCATACACGCTGTCGTGCGCAGAATAGGGCTAGCAGCCCTAGGCTAGGAGAGGAAAGAGGTTTGGCCTCATGCCTCAGACGACTCTTCACCCCAAAGACTCGCCTCCCAGAGAAGACGACTCCTGCCAAGCGTCGATGATACGCCTCGTTGGAACTGGAAAATCAATGACTCGTCTCATCGCCTCAAATCGGTTAACCTGCCCTACTACCTATGTGATCTCCACCACAGCACCATTATACGTCACTCTGCCTGTGGCGTGGCCCACCTACCAGGCTGACGGCTAATCCGCGTCAGGGAACTCGAGAGTCGTCTCTGACGACTGGACCATCTTGGGAATCATGTAGGTCACCATCCTCTGATTGACATTTATGGGAATGCCCGGTATACAACGTGCAAGGGTCATCTTCGGAAAACAAGCATATAATAATAACAGAATATATATGCATACGTAATCACAATAATAAAAATAGGCATGATATAGACAATCAACATATTGATAATCCAGTAATTAGTCAATAGGATGCATTACAACTCCTATTGGTTAGTCTATATGCCAATGCACATGATTCCGTAATATCGCAACTCCACCCTCGCAAGGGCATCAAGAACACCGGTCCACGCAGGATTGCTTCAGTGCCTTGTTCACAAAACATGACTTTGGCTTCAATACCCCAGGTCAATCACTACTCCTCGCAGGCATTCGTGTCCAGGACATACACACCTGATCACACAACACCCATTTTTCCTCTGACTGTTGATACGTACTTGTATCCAGGTCTGGGCCACCGCACGCTAGCTAGACACTAATTTCAATACCCTAGGCCGGCATCGATGTATGCATGGAATGCACCACCTTTGTTAGTCCACCGCACTGGATCACTCTCGCATAGAGTGTCCAAGAATAATCATCTCTAAATCCCACACCATCGTCTTAACCTCACACTTGTATTTCTCAACTGATTCCCTTTCTCATAAAAACTCCTATTAGTTTAAAATAATGTTGTTTGCAAAGTCCAACTATTAGTTCGAAAGCAGTTATGGTCATTAGTGATTGTAGCACTCACTTTATTCTTTCTAGAAAAGGTGAAAAATCCTTTACCAATTTAGGGTTTTTATAAAAATAAGCCATAGTAAGGTGTTGGTTAATTTTAGTAAAGTTTCCTTTAAGTTTCTTTTGAAAACATTTGATCGTTTTGTGTAATCCCAATGCATATCCATACTCACGTGCTCTCCGCACTTCCCAAGGATCACAATCATCAACATACATATACACTAATGCAGTTAATGATCAAGGTAAGTAACACAATCAACAAAATATCTCAACAACTTCCATACATGAGTAACAAGCAATATCATGTACTCAACATAGTAAACACACAACATTAATGCTTCAAGACATACAAATTGTCAAGCACAACACTTATAGGCAAACAATGGAAGAAGCCCTTACCGTGGGCGCTCTAACTCATAAGCTTTCTACCGGTAAGCTCCGCGAATCGTTCCCGATCACGAACACGAACAAAGGAATCTTAACAACACAGCATATGGCTTTAGAAAACAAAAACCCTAGATATAAACACTTAGTAGGCCCACGACCTTAAGGCTAAAACTAGGGCAAAACTACTTAAAATCCTTTAGCTTACTACCCACACTCAACTAAGGTTAACAAGGTTCAAAACAAATCTCTTTTGAAACACAACTTTTTAGAAAACTCAAGTTACTTAGATCTTCAAAAGTTCAAAGCTTTTACACAAATTTTTGCATCTTTCTTTGGTAACACGAAACTCAACACTTAAGCATTCAAGACAAAACCATTTTTAAGCAAAGAAAAGTTAAAACTTTAACCCTAAAATACTTACACACTCACAGCTTCTCAAAGGAAAGCATGGGATCAAAGCTTTTCTTCTAAAACCCTAAGCATGCCTACAGTTTTGAAGAGGAAAAGGCAAGGATCCATCAAAATCTTTTGAAAACAAACGCACACCTAAATAGTTTGCAAGATCTAAGCTAAAGCTTAAAACTTTTTCAAGATCTCTTTCTCAAAACCAATATACTACCAAAACCACTTCTTTTGAAAGGAAACTCATAGATCTAAAAGAGTTTTTCCATCCAAAACTTCACAACAACAACAAAACAAATATCAAAAGCAAGCAAAGCTCTTCCCTTTTCTCTCTTTAGGTCACAACCTCTTAGGGCTCAAAGGAGAAGAAGAACTTCATCTTTGCTTCCAACAACAACAACAACAACAAAGTAAGCATAAACAAAGCTAGATCTTTCCCCTAAACTCTCAAAAAGGTCACGGCCTTAAAGGGCTCTAGAGGAGAGGGAAAGTTCATGTTTGTTCATCCATTTCCTTACTATCAAGACATAAAGAAAAGCAAGAGTAAATGAGTTGAAATCCTTACCCAAGAAGCATAGGATGCCCACAGTTTCTAAAGGAAAAAGGAAGGGAAGAAACTCTCAAACTCACACTTACTAACACCAAGATCTTGGCAGTAAGAAGACACAAAAGATGGATGCTAGATAAAGAAGGAAGCTCACGACCAAGAAGAAGGAAGGAAGGAGAAGAAAACTCTTGAGCTTAAGCTTTACTACCTTAGGAACTTAGGAACCAAGAAGCAAAGGAAATGAAATGAAAATGTGTAAGGGGATGGGGTGAGGCCATCGGCCTTGTAGAAGAGAGAAGGGAGAAGATATATTTTTTTGAAACTCTTGGCTAAGCTTGATTTAAGGAGAATGCCATACCCTTGTCATAAGGAAGCCAACCTTAGCCTTAACCACTCCCACTAACTAAAGATGCTTATGACTAAGTAGTAAACTAACTTGCTCTCCAAGCTTCCTAGGTGGCGCACAAGTCTCTGCCACAGGGTTCATCACAGTCAATCGATCGCATTACTGATAAATTGCGTAATTCGAATTATCGCAAAAGAATAAACGCGCGACAAAAAAAATCGGGTATAATTTTTCCACCAAAAAATTATAAACACAATTTCAATCAATCACAAATAATATAAAACACTTCGTTTCGATTTTCATCGAAATCGGAGTTTGTTAGAATTTTCACTCGGGTAAAAGCTCACCTGGTAGCTCAAATCACGACGAAACTTCGTTGGAATTATTCGACGAGATTCGAACCATGACTTAACAATATTTATTAAGTCTAGAATATATTTTTATCTTGGTGGAATTCAAACACTTTATTAATCACAAAAATACGTATTACTACGTAATACGGTACAATCATTGCAATAAAACGGATAATTAACAGCAGTAAAAACATGGATGTTATAATACCACCCTCCTAAAATAGTTTCGTCCTCAAAACTACAAGCTAAGAAAACAAATCCGGATACTGATCCCTCATCTTCTCTTCAAGTTCCTATGTCATATCTCCGGTCATCTGATTCCAAAAACTTTCACTAGCAGAATTTCCTTATTCCTCAGCTAGTTGATCTTTCTATCTACAATCCTCACAGGGGGTATCTCAAATGAAAGGTCGTTTTTTAGCTGAATCACATCAGGTTTAATGACATGAGACGGGTCAGGAATGTACTTTTACAGTTGCGACACATGAAAAACGTCATGAATATTTGACAGGAAAGGAGGCAAAGCTATCTGGTAAGCAACTGGCCCCACAAGACGAAGAACTCGGTAGGGTCTAATGAATTTTGGAGTGAGCTTTCTGGATTTGATTGCTCGACTAACTCCGGTTATAGGGGTGACTTTCAGAAACACATAATCTCCCTCTTCGAAATCCAACGGTTGTCGTCGCTTGTCAGCGTAGCTCTTTTATCGACTCTAAGAGGCTTGCATCTTTTCTCTGATCTGCTTCACTTTTTCAGTGGTCTGCTGCACCATATCGGGTCCTACGATTGTGCTCTTGCCATCTTGATACCAACACAACGGTGTCTGACACTTACGTCTATACAGGGCTTCACACGGTGCCATCCTGATGCTCGTATGATAACTGTTATTGTAGGTGAACTCGATCAGCGGCAATAGGTCATCCCAGTTTCCACGGTTGTCCAAGGCACAAGCTCTTAGTTGATCTTCAAGCGATTGAATCGTTCTCTCCGTCTTTTTGTCTGTCTGAGGATGATACGCAGAACTGAGTCTCAACTTCGTCCCCAAGGCTTCATGCAATGCTCCCCATAAATGAGAAGTAACCTTTAGGTCTCCATCGAAAATGATACTTGAAGGCACTCCATGTAGTCGCACAATCTCCACAATGTAGATCTCGGTCAGCTTCTCCTTTGTTGTAAATCCTTCTCACTGGTAAGAAATGAGCAGGTTTGGTTAATCGATCATTGATTACCCAAATCAAATCATATCTCTTCTGCATCCTTGGCAAAGCCACCATGAAATCCATCGCGATGTTGTCCCACTTCCACTCTGGTACGTCTAACGGTTGCAACATCCTAGCAGGTTGTTGATGCTCCACGTTCGCTTTCTAACACGTCAAGCACGATGCCACATACTCCGCTACATGCCTCTTCATTCCAAGCCACCAAAACTTCTGCTTCAGATCTTAATACATCTTCATGACTCCTGGATGAGTGCTCAACTTGCTCTTGTGAGCTTCCTCTAAAATAGCCTTCCTTATCTCTGCACTGTCAGGTATGCACACACGTCCATTCCACCTCAAGATGTTATCCGGGCCGACCTTGAATTTCGGTGCCTTCTGTGACAACCACCCTAAAAATTAAAATGGAGCTGCCACCTATGTTTATTAGGTAAAAACAATAGAAAAACCATTTATGAAAATAATTACAGAAAAATGGTCTTCAAACCAAATTTGGGTTTGGGAGTTAATTACACATAGAAAAGGTATTAGCACCCCTATAACGCCCATTTAAAATGGTACCCTTAATTGTTTATAAAATATTTGTTTGCCTTAAAAAAATTAATTCGCTAAAAAATATTATTTTTTATTTTTAAAAAATAGGAAGAAACCACAAAGTGATCGAATCGTACGAGTGGTACTTCAAAGCGTCTTGCCAATTATTTAGTGAACGAAATAAAGCACGTGAGCAGTAAACTGTAAATCCATTCCTATACATGCAAAATATTATTAATTATAAATCACTGAGCTTTATTACTAATTAATATAATATTAATTAATATTTAACATAAATGCTTATGAAATAATTGTCCAGTCCTTTTATTTATTTTTATAATAATGTTGCTAATTATTAATATCACTGATTGTTAAGAAAAATCCAAATAAAATTTTATTTATAACATAACAGATTGAGAAATAAACAAAAAATAAATAAATAAACAAATAACTGATTTTGAAACCCTAATTAATCTTGGAACCCTAAACCCTGAAATGCAATGGTGGCGGCGGCGATGGCGATGGCGGCGGCCAGGAACGTAGTTCTGGCCGAGGCTTGTGCAGGAATGAAGGATACAATATATTAAAATTGTAAAAAATAAAATAGAGAGAGAAGAAAGATGAAGTTATTTGTGATTCAGATCTAGTCCATATTATACCTCCATACAAATCAGACCAGAGATAGAGAAAATACAAATGGAGAAAGAGGAGAGTCAATAACCTGAGTTTCAGCTTCTAAAAAGGGATACAGAAGAGGGAAGATACGAAAAATAAACCTAGACTAAAAGTGTTTGTTTTGGTCTTTCTTTTGGGGTGACCTCATGGGTTCAGGGCCGCGGCGTTCTCCTTCTGCCCCTGTCTCTTTTCGTTCGTCCTCTTTTCAATGTTCTCCTCAGCTTCCTCCTGGTTCACACCCTAGTTCGCCCCCCTTGTGCACCGCTCTGAGAAGCCTTTTTATAGCTTCTTTTCATTTGTCACCAAAATACAAATAAAATCAGAACCAAAATAGACAGAAATAAAACGAAATAAATGAAGAAATCAAATAGAAAAATCTTCCCTGATTCGAATGATTTCCGTTCTTCAAACCGATCTTCAGCGATCTTGACAAATCGTGAGGGATATTTGAGATTCTAGGAGATATATGAGGGAGATTTGGGGCGAAATTGAGGGGATTGGCCGCGGCTGGGTCTTCCTCTCTTACGGTTAGGGTTCGGTCTTGGATGATAGAAAAGAGAGGGAGAAGAACGTCGGAGATTGGCCGCGGCGCCTAGGGTTAAGGTTGGAGAATGAGAGGAGAAGAAAAATGAAGAAAGAGGGAGAGATGAAGTGGTGCTGCGGAGGGTTGGAGGAAATAAAGAAGGGAGGAATTAGGTCTTTTAGGGTTAAATGGGATTGGGCTTAAGTGGAGGTATGTTGGGCTTGAGGAAGCTTGGGGGGTGCGAGGCTAAAGCCATGCGGTGCAGCGAGTAGCAGGGTGCAAGGGAGGTGCGCAGGGGGTTGTGTGTAGGGAAATTGGGGGGTGTGTGTGGTAAAAAGGGAAGTGGAGCGCGCTAGGCCGCTGGGCTGTGGCCAACTCTTGAGCCACTGCTACTGGCACCCCTCCATTTTGCTATGTGCAACCCCCTTTTCCAAATTTCTTCTTTCTCTCTTTCTTTTTCCTTTTTCTTCTTTCTTTTCTCTTTTGCTTTCTTTTTTCTCTTCATTCATATTTGCTTTCTTTTTATTATGAAACCAAAAATATTATTTTTATTTTTTTATTATTAGGAAACAAAATAAGTAAATAAATAAGGGCCGGACAAAAATGTGGTATGACAGCTGTCCCTCCTTAATTACATTTTACTCGAAGACCTTCGTGAATTCGTTGTAAAATGTAATTAAGGATAGAAAACCCTAATTTTTGTCTGAAACAAGTGGTTTAAGAATGCGGGATTGGTTGCCGACTTTGGTGAATGATTCTAGGTCTGGTTCCTAGTGAATTTCCGGTAAGGCATAGACTTGTCCCTAGCTCTTACAAAGTTAGTAGGAGATTCCGAGTCTGGTTCCTTTTGAATTTCCCGGTAAGGCATAGACTTGTCCCTAGCTCTTACAAAGCTGGTCGGAGATTCCGGGGTTGGTTCCCTTCGAATTCCCGGTAAGGCATAGGCTTGTCCCTAGCTCTTACAAAGTTGGTAGGAGATTCCGGGGCTGGTTCCCTTTGAATTCTCGGTAAGGCATAAGTATGACTAGCTCTTACAAAAATTGGTGAGAGATTCTAGGTTCGGTTTCCTGGCGAATTCCCCGTAAGGCATAGGTATGCTAGCTCTTACAAAAATTGGTGGGAGATTCCAGGTTCGGTTTCCTGGCAAATTTCCCGTAAGGCATAGGTATGACTAGCTCTTATAAAAATTAGTGGGAGATTCCGGGTTCGTTTTCCTGGCGAATTCCCCGTAAGGCATAGGTATGACTAGCTCTTACAAAAATTGGTGGGAGATTCTAGGTTTGTTTTCCTAGCGAATTCTCCGTAAGGCATAGGTATGACTAGCTCTTACAACAAATGATTAGGTGAGTTGAATACTAGTTCTTACTGAGTAGAAAACATACCAACTGTGTGTAATACTGGAGAGGATGGGTTAATGGACCCAAATTCTTTCATGGTTATGCAGGATGCAATGAATGGTATGCCATGCATGAATATTGTTTTTGCTTTTGGAGCAATGATATTTTTTAAGGTGGGCGGTGGACCCAAAAGTATTGATGATCATGCAAGATGCAATGAATGGTATGTCATGCATGAGTATTGTTTTATTTTAAAGAATGGATTTCTCCTTTTTTTTTTTTGCTTTCCATGAATCCTTTTGAGGACGCTGCCCCTAGATTCATGGGCTGATGACTTGCTATTGGCCTGCTTGTTCAAACGGTTGATCTTGCATTAGATTTACATATTTCCCGCTCGATAGATCATCTTGCCTATCTTTTTTGACCTTTGAATTTCTTTGGATGCTCTTGAGAGGATTGGATTGACCACCTTTGACCCTCAGATTTTTTAGTGTCCTTTTGGCCTTTGCCCGACCATGTGAGGAAGAGTCTATGATAAGAGGTAGACCACTTTGTGTAGATCTACAACTGGAATGAGACTTTGGATGCGAGGCTTACTGATGATGGGCACAATTATTGCCCATAGCTTTGGTTTATGCTAAGCTTTAGGAGGTACAATCCGGGTTGACATATTTGTGGATTTGACCCTAACTTTTGCCTAGGATGCTCTTTGCGAGTTTTCAACCTAGCGGATCGCTCTAACTTTTGCCTAGACCGCCCTTTGGGGTTTTCGGCCTAGCGAGCTGTTTTTCTTTTAGATTCCTCTTTTTTTAACCTCTTTTTTTTGGGTAAAGCCACTGCACTGAGAAGTTTCTATGGATTTCTTCTTTCAAAAATCAAGTTTTGAGAAAATGTGAGCAATTTAATTTTGATCAGAATAGACTTTATTAGGGTTGTAACGTGGCCAAGGGTTAAGAGTTATGAAAGAAAGGATATTTCAGGCTCAAAAATCATTTCAGAGTTTATGAAAACAAGGATCTTTAGCGCCAAGATGTACTTTGATGATTGCTAGCACAAATTGTCTTGTTTTACTTTTGCATTTTTATTCATTTGTTTTTTTTTATCCTTGCAAGCGTCTTGATACTTTGCATTTGTTATTTGCTTGCTTGCTTTGCCCTTTTTTTAACTGCCAAAATCGAATGGACTATTGTGCTAGCCTCCAATATATGAGTGATCCTTGTTTAGGGTATTTGAATTTTTTTTAGGCTCAAAAAGGGGTAGCAAAGGATTCATTTTTTATTTTTTTGGGATAGAGAAAAACGGCCAAACTTCATCTAAAAACCTGATTGCTCAAATTTTCACAAAAATTAATTTTGATAATTGTGCATTTGGTTTACTATTTTATTTTATTATTTTTTATTTTATTTTTAAAAACTATTCCTTTTTTTTTGCGGTCCCGAATTGACCATTTATCAAGAAGGGAAGTTGAAATATTCAAATTGCATTTTTATTGATGAATTGAAAGGATTGGAACAAAGTGGGCCCTTTACAAGATATGCCATGGGGTTTAGGGCAGAACATAAAACCTATGAAAATTGTCCAAATAGAGCCATTTCTTCTTGAAGTTCAACCACTTTGCGTTGATAAAATCTTGCACTATATATTTCAGAGTCCATCAGTTTTCAATTGAGTGGCGCACTGCCCCGGCGTGGTTTACCGTGATGAACAATATTTGTATCTTCTTCCTTCTCTTAGGCCGATCTTGCCCTGTTCTAAACCGTATATACCATCGTAGGCCCTGGTCGTACTTTCTCGGAAGAAGTGGATCAGGAGCTTATCATCATTGCAACAGAAGACCATCTTCCGGCAGTACAACATGATATTTTTCTTTTCTTTTTTGGGACAAATTGATTCTTCATACTTGGCAAACTTAGGGACTTTGAATTTTGAAGGAAACACCACGTCAAGGACTAGGTATACGTCTGAAGCTTCGAACCCAATATGATTTGCCCCTCAATTGTTTTCAGCCTCGCTTTAATAATTTGGACTTTCTCCTTAGCTTGGGAGTCTTCTTGGGCATTGGTGGCAACAGGTTGCGACTTTGATGGGCCACTGGAATGGTTCTTATCAAGGGCCAATCGTGCAAATTCAAGTTTTGCAAGATCTCCTATATCTGGCCCATTTGTTCCTTGACTTGGTCGAGCTCCGCCCTCATTGCTAGTTGATTTTCTTCCAACACATCCATAAGTCTAGTTTGAGCTCGAGTCCGGTAAAGATGCATGGAAAGCTTGATTATAACTTTTTTATATGAAAAAAAAAGCATGAGTTATGAGGATGACATGGTTATGTATGATTTGAATGTATTATTTTTATGCACATTTAATGCAAAAAGAATATGATAGAGAAATGAACTTTTTTTTAGCACGGCTTATATATATATATTTTTGTATTTTTGCAAAAATGAGATGAATGCAGTGAGAAAAGAAAGTGTTCTTTTGTTTTTTTTTTTGAAAACTTATTCTTTATTTTTGTAACATGGAAAAAGAATGACGTGGAGTAGAGAAAATATATTTTGAAACTATATTTTATTTTTGCCTGAAATGACAACAAATGATAACATTTATTATCTTTCACAATTTTTTTGAAGAATAAATGAAAAATAAATGGGTGAAGAAAAAAGAAAAGGGTAAGGTGTGCCCCTTATGATCAAACTAATAAGCTCTGAATGTTTTTTTTATGTACATTTTATGTAAAAAGAATATGATGGGGAAAGAAGAAACATTTTTTATTTTGTTTTTTTTGTTACAAAAATAAAAACGAATGCAAATGATAAAGAGAAATGTTGCTAAAAAAGAGAAAATGCTTTTTTTTTGAAAATTTATTTTTTTATTTAGAGGGAAAAAGAATGAGAAAGGAAAATATTTTTTGAAACTTTTTATTGCATAAAAGAATAACGAATAATATTTTTTTAGAGAAAAAATATCATTTATTATCTTTCACAATTTTTGGAATGTGAATGGAAAATAAATGGTTGAAGGAAAGACGGGCAGAGTGTGCCCCTTGTGATGTAGGCCGATATTTCCTAAGATCTTAGGTCATACGACTTTTGTCACGTGGCAAATGGGATAGATAAGGTATGCTCCCTTTGTGATATGGGCCGGTTGTTCCTTAGAAGGGATCTATGGTTCACATAAGTGCCTTTCCATTGGGTGAATTTAAAGTACTAATCTAAAGGTCCCTAGAGCCAAGGGTCCCATTTGAGCAAGTTATCACCAATAATAGGTATACTATTAAAGTATGGTCTTTTCTCAAATGGAGCCAAACTCTAGGTGAGACCTTCGCAAGAACCCAACTGGCCGTAAGTCCAGCAGACACTCACTACGCAGCCTCTCCTAACTTAAAGCTTTTTCAAACTCGGGTATAGGGTTCCACTCATAGTGTGTGAAAATTGTGTAGGTGAAATATGTGTGAAGGAGCAATTATCTAAAATACTACCCGCTGCAAAACAAATCAAAACATAATATTTACAAATGTCTTCTACCCTAGGGTTTAAATATACAAGCATATGAGCAAAATATATATAATGAACAAATAGGAGTAAAATAATAAAATAAAAGGGAAATAAATCATGTAAGGCAAACAAATCAATACAAACAATTTTAGGGCCTAACTCTCTAAAGTCCCCAGCGGAGTCACCATCTCTGACAACCACCCTAAAAATTAAAATGGAGCCGCCACCTATGTTTATTAGCGAAAACAATAAGAAAAACCATTTATGAAAATAATTACAGAAAAATGGTCTTCGAACCAAATTTGGGTTTGGGAGTTAATTACGCATAGAAGGTATTAGTACCCCTATAATGCCCATTTAAAATGGTACCCTTAATTGTTTATAAAAATATTTGTTTGCCTTAAAACAAATTAATTCCCTAAAAAAATTATTTATTTATTTATAGAAAATAGGAAGAAACCACAAAGTGACTAAATCGTACGAGTGGCACTTCAAAGCGTCTTGCCAATTATTTAGTGAATGAAATAAAGCACGTGAGCAGTAAACTGTAAATCCATTCCTATACATGCTAAATATTATTAATTATAAATCGCTGAGCTTTATTACTAATTAATATAATATTAATTAATATTTAACAGAAATGCTTATGAAATAATTTTCCACTCCTTTTATTTATTTTTATAATAATGTTGCTAATTATTAATATCAATGATTGTTGAGAAAAATCCAAATAAATTTTATTTATAACATAACAGATTGAGAAATAAACAAAAAATAAATAATAAACAAATAACTGATTTTGAAACCCTAACTAATCTTGGAACCCTGAACCCTGAAATGCGGTGGTGGTGGCGGCGATGGCGGCGGCCAGGAACGTAGTTCTGGCCGAGGCTTGTGCAGGAATGAAGGAAACAATATATTAAAATTGCAAAAAATAAAACAGAGAGAGAAGAAAGATGAAGTTATTTGTGATTCAGATCTAGTCCATATTATACATCCATACAAATCAGACCAGAGATAGAGAAAATACAAATGGAGAAAGAGGAGAGTCAATAACCTGAATTTCAGCTTCTAAAAAGGGATACAGAAGAGGAAGATACAAAAAATAAACCTAGACTAAAAGTGTTTGTTTTGGTCTTTCTTTTGGGGTGACCTCATGGGTTCAGGGGCGCGGCGTTCTCCTTCTGCCTCTGCCACTTTTTGTTCATCCTTTTTTCAATGTTCTCCTCAGCTTCCTCCTGGTTCGCTCCCCTGGTTCACACCCTGGTTCGCCCCCTTGTGCACCGCTCTGAGAAGCCTTTTTATAGCTTTTTTTCATCTGTCACCAAAATACAAATAAAACCAGAACCAAAATAGACAGAAATAAAACGAAATAAATGAAGAAATCAAATAGAAAAATCTTCCCTGATTCGAATGATTTCCGTTCTTCAAACCTATCTTCAGCTATCTTGACAAATCGTGAGGGATATTTGAGATTCTAGGAGATATATGAGGGAGAGATTTGGGGCGAAATTGAGGGGATTGGTCGCGGCTGGGTCTTCCTCTCTTAGGGTTAGGGTTCGGTCTTGGATGATAGAAAAGAGAGGCAGAAGAACGTGGAAGATTGGTCGCGGCGCCTAGGGTTAAGGTTGGAGAATGAGAGGAGAAGAAAAAATGAAGAAATAGGGAGAGATGGAGTGGTGCTGCGGCGGGTTGGAGGAAATAAAGAGGGGAGGAATTAGGTCTTTTAGGGTTAAATGGGATTGGGCTTAAGTGGAGGTATGATGGGCTTGAGGAAGCTTGGGGGGTGCGAGGCTAAAGCCATGGGGTGCAGCGAGTAGCAGGGTACAAGGGAGGCACGCAGGGGGTTGTGTGTAGGGAAATTGGTGGGTGTGCGTGGTAAAAAGGGAAGTGGAGCGCGCTAGGCCACTGGACTGTGGCCAACTCTTGGGCCACTGCTACTGGCACCCCTCCATTTTGCTATGTGCAACCCTTCTTTCCAAATTTCTTCTTTCTCTCTTTCTTTTTCCTTTTTCTTCTTTCTTTTCTCTTTTTCTTTCTTTTTTCTCTTTATTCATATTTGCTTTCTTTTTATTATGAAACCAAAAATATTATTTTTATTTTTTTATTATTAGGAAACAAAATAAATAAATAAATAAATAAATAAATAAATAAGGGCTGGACAAAAATGGGGTATGACACATTCCCTTGCACAATCAGCTCTTTCTTCTCTTGTAGTAGTCCATTAGTTGCCTTTTGATCTCTGATGTCATCTAACAACCCACTGGAGATAGTAATCATCCCAAACTTCAGCTTCCCAGGCGACAGTTCCACGTCCAAATGTATGTCATGAAACTTCTCTAGCAGCTCCAACTCTTTAATCATCATCTTCGAGACTAGCATACTCTTCCTACTCAGCGCATCAACTAACACATTTGCTTTTCCCGGATGATACTGTAGCGTGAAATCATAATCCTTGATGAACTCCATCCACCTTCTCTACATCATGTTAAGCTCTTTCTGATCGAACAGATACTTCAAGCTCTTATGATCACTAAAAATGGTGAATGTGCATCCTTAAAGATAATGCCTCCAAATATTCAGTGGGAACACCACAGTAGCGAGCTCCAAATCATGCGTCAGATAATTCCTCTCATGCATCTTCAGTTGTCGCAAGGTGTAAGCTACCACCTTCTTGTGTTGCATCAGTACACATCCTAATCTTTGATGCGAAGCATCGCAGTAAACCTCGTACAGATCTTCTAGTTGCAGCAAGACCAAAACATGCGATGTCGTTAAACGTTCCTTCAGCAACTCAATGTTGGAACCTAAATGATTGAGAAGTTTAGACCCTCATTAATTTTGATGATAACAAGATATTCACAAGAGAACAATTTATATTTTCTAACAATTCTTGAAGTGTGCAGATACTAATATTACATATATTTCTAAGCCACTTAAACAAGAAGGAAGAAGCTCTCAAGAGAAGGATACACTTCATGTGTCAGCATCCGGCTCATCCTAGTATACTGTCCTTTGAGCGTCTAGAATTATCTTCTCGCGACACTAGTCTTAGCCATTTTCTTTGAGCGTCCGATCTTCCGTTCTGAGCAAGCGTCTGAACTTCATTATAAATCACGTGTTGGCCACGTAGTTGCTCTTACTCTCAGAAGTTTCTGGAACGGATTTCGAATTTGATTTTATGCGCCAAAATTGTTGTACGAGGTATCAAAGGTGACACCTTTAGCTAAAAGACAAAAATCGTACAAGCAATTGTGAAAAGCAAGGTAGTACGAAAACGGTAATATGTACTACTGAGATATTCTCTGGAAAGGAAGAAAGAGACAGTTTTTTTTTTTGAAATTACCTCACTCAATGGAAAGGAGCCATTTTTACTGTAACGGTAATATCCTTTAGAACTCCTATAAATACCCCAAGGTATCCATTGAAGAAACTGCCAAAAACTCTACGAGAATATTGCTTCATTTACTGAGAACAAGCTCTATTGCTATACACTACAAAGAGTCAATACTCTGAAAGCACTGCTTCTGTGAGCAATCAAGTTTCGAGCCAAGTCTCTAGACTACAAGAACTGAACTCAGCGTCCGACACTTTCTTTTAGAAAGCATTTCTATACTGAGCTTAATTTTTATCCTCTCTGTGAGAGTTATTTATACTTGTATTCAACTTACTTGTAAAAGTTGTTTTGGCCTAGTTAAGGCTGTTGCCTCAAAGGCTCGACTGTACTGAGTCGTTTTGAGAAGTTGAGAGTATTGTCAAGGTTGTGACTGTAACGACCCGTTTGCGGACCGCTACCGAGCTACACTAGAACTGTATGCGATGCGTTTTAAAACGGTACTCTTGTGCCCTTCAGAAAAATACGGTACGTACTTTTTTTTTTTTAAATCCCGCTAGTGCACATCAGAGTAATTACAGCTTTTCGAAACATGGTGCAACTAAGATACAAGACTTAAATCCTAAATAAAACATACATAGATAATATATATATATATATATATATATATATATATATATATATATATATATATATATATATACAAGTCGGAATGATAGTGTATGCAAAATACAGAGTAGTGAATGTACAAAGAAATACACCTATGGTATGACGACCTTCAAGAGAGCAATCATACCCTGGGGGTACTTCCGGCAGACACCCACGCAGGGGGCTGCTCCAAAAGTGGAACCACCAGTCTACCCTGTAATAACAAAACATCACCCGGCCCAACTGGTCACAACCACTGTACACAAAAGACATACTACAGTCATCCCAAAAAAAAACATCTAATAGACATAATCAATCACGACAAATAGAGATCGTCGTCCGGATCCTCGACGAGGTCCTCCTCACCATCACCTGCTGTCGGGTTCCCTGCGTCCTCGCTATCGCCTGGGTAACCATCATGGATTGAAGGCACCACGGGAAAAGGGTCAACTTCTCAACAAATCAAGATAATCAAGGCGTAAAGAAATAAGCAAACAACAATGCATATCATTCACCAAACGTGACTCGACCCTCTCACTCTAGACTCGACTCAACTCGCGATCCATTTTCTCTCGACTCGACCATTATTCCGGAAAGCAGACGCAGATCCATCAACTGACATACCAGCCGTAGCCTTGGGATCTTTCGCTTCTCCCTAGATATGCACGATGCGGTTCCTCTGACTGCGACGTCTAGTCAATCTCCCGTAAACAAAGGGACCTAGCACCCTCGATTATCCGGTCACGGCTCAAAACGTCATAACGACTCGCTTAGCTCGCTCACTCGATGAACGACTCTCCGCTTACAATATTCAAAGAGTGACGCGCAGATTACTTGCCCGCATATCAAATAAGAGAACATGCTTAATATGAAGAAAACGCAATTCGACATTTTAAGCAATAAAAACACCCTGCATGAAGAAACGCAATTCAACAGCAACACGCAATTCATGGCATATATTTAATCTCATATCAAATAATGCATAACTCAATCATATCACAACATTACATGCTCGACAAGCAAATCAAGGAATCCATCCCTCTGCAACTCAATGGAATTAACAGAGAGGAACATACAAGTGTGGGGGGTTGGGTTCAGGAGACCAACCGCAACAGCTTACGCTCGCCCACGAAGACTCGGATAAATGTTCGACCTCACGACAACAAAACGAAGGGGTTCGAAGACCCTAACTTCGAACTCGTAGAGTTCTCAGACTTCTTCGTATTTAAATGAAGCATTTAAATACTAAAAATCAAATCTAAACATATCTAGAAGTTGCCACTTACGAACTCCAAGCTCGGCGTCTACGTCTTTGTCCTCAATCGAGCTCGACAACGACCTCGACACGTCACGGTTCTCAATCGACCTCGACACGTGCCGTCCTCAATCTGAATCCCACTTGCTCCCACGTCCTCGGGTTCGCTCTCTCTCGCACACCTCGATTCCGTGCCTTGACGATCTCGGAAATCACAATTCCTAATACCAGCACAACTTAGTACTATCTATGGGTTTCTAATAGCACTTAGCTCTCATTATCCCAATCTTAACTACAACCCAAGCAAGCATTAAAACTCAAGAACTTAAACAAATACAACAAGAATTCCAGCATTACAAATTAATTCCTTTTCTCTAAAATTTTATTAAAAACTTCTTTCATACATATCACCATACAAAGCCATCTTTCCTAAGTACTAATTCAAGCTTAAAATCAAGTAGCATATTAAGCACAAATTAATCAAAATCTAAGTTTATGTTTTCTTAAAAAAATATTTTCATCAGGGTCCAACAATTAAAATAAGACCATAACCAATTGTGTTAAAATTTAAATCATAAAAAGAGATCAATTTCCCTACATGCCATTTTGGTCCCTCAAAAATCCATTTTTGCACAAAAACTTATCTAACACTAAACTAATCATGCAACTTAATCCTAATTAGTCCTAAAATCATATTAAACACATAATCACATACTTCACACCTAATTAGACAATTAAATAGCAAGTTTCTTAAGACTCAAGAATAGGAAAGATCCAAAACTAACCTGTTGCACTTGATTAAATCAAACTAGTCATGCTATTAGCACCTAGATAATTACTATAACACAATAACATATCTCATGCATGATTCAAGCAAGATTAAACATATCTTCCTTCTTACTCAAGGTTAGGTTTTTGATCAAATGCTCATGAAAGAGGTTATATGATGCTACAACAGATAAATCAACAACAAACAACAACCAGAAGCAACATACAACAACATAGAACAAGAAATCAAAGCAAGCCAAGTGGTTAGGGTTTTGGGCGCTACCTACTGTAGAAAACAGAGGAAACAATTTGTTTTTCAAGCTCAAATAAATGGTTAGAAAGGTAGGTAATGTCATGAAGAAGAAAACCTATCGATATGACATGATTTGGAAGCATAGAAACTAGCTAAAATGGAAGGAGGAAGTGGCGCTAAACAGTAGCATGAAGGGAGAGAAAATTCTGTTTTTCATACCTCAAATGATGATCGAGATGATGATATAGGTAGAGGAGATGATGAGAAGCAAGATTGATGAAGAAGGTTTGTGCAAAAACTCAATGGAACCCAAGGTTTTTCAATGGAAGTTTGGAGAGGAAGAGGAAACTTAGAAGAAGGAAGAAGGAAGAAGAAAAGAAAGTGAGGGTTTGAGGTGATCGTGATATTTAGCCGTGAGGAAGGGGCATTATGGTCCTTTCTCCCTTAATTAACACTCAACAATAATTAATTAAAGAAAACCATTTATAAAACCACAAATAAGTGACATATAAATACTAATTAACACTAAATAACGTTCGTAAAAATACGAGTGTTCTGATCTCGACGAGGTCGACCAGTGCTTGTGCAAGCGCGCAGGCTCTATCACGAGCTCGTGCACTCGGTCTCCTCGGTACCACGACCTCGGCGGCTAATGCACGCGCGGTCTCCTCGGCTCGGCTGACTAGTGCCGCACGCGGTCTCCTCGGCTCGGCTAGTGCCGCAGCGGTCTCCTCATTTCGATGCAGCGACCTCAGCTCGGCATACGACCTCCTCAGCTCGGTACGCGACCTCAGCAGCTCGTGCACGCGGTCTCGGCACGAGGTCGATCTCTTCATCAGGTGTTACAAGGGCAATGTGAGCTTCTTCTTCTTTATCTTCCCCAGAGGAGGATAAGTCAAGATCTTCCCATGTTGCCATGAGACTTTTCTTCTTTTTCTTGAAGGAGCTTCTTGTGGGCTTTTCCTTAAGATTAGGACACTCGGACTTGAAATGTCCAAGCTTCTTACATTCATAGCAAATGACTTGGGCTTTGTCCTTGTCTTTGCTTTCCTTCTTGTCCTTTGTATCTTTCTTCTGAAACCTCCTTCTGAAGTTTCTCTTCTTCCACATTCTCTGGATCTTCTTAGATTTGAAAGCTAGCTCATCATCTGATCCATCATAATCTCTTTCTGAAGCTTCATCATCTGATTCTTCTTCTTCAGCTTGAATCAGATGATGAAGCTTCAGATGATGAAGCTTCAGAAAGAGATTATGATGGATCAGATGATAAGCTAGCTTTCAAATCTAAGAAGATCCAGAGAATGTGGAAGAAGAGAAACTTCAGAAGGAGGTTTCAGAAGAAAGATACAAAGGACAAGAAGGAAAGCAAAGACAAGGACAAAGCCCAAGTCATTTGCTATGAATGTAAGAAGCCTGGACATTTCAAGTCCGAGTGTCCTAATCTTAAGGAAAAGCCCACAAGATGCTCCTTCAAGAAAAAGAAGAAAAGTCTCATGGCAACATGAGAAGATCTTGACTTATCCTCCTCTGAGGAAGATAAAGAAGAAGAAGCTCACATTGCCCTTGTAACACCTGATGAAGAGATCGACCTCGTGCTGAGACCGCGTGCACGAGCTGCTGAGGTCGCTGCATCGAAATGAGAGGTCGTGAGAGCCGAGGTCGCTGCATCGAGTGAGACCGCGCACTAGCCGAAATGAGGAGATCGCGCGGCACTAGTCAGCCGAAATGAAGGAGACCGCTGCGGCATTAGTCACCGAGGTCGCTGCATCGAGCCGAGGAGACCGAGTGCACGAGCTCGTGATAGAGCCTTGTGCGCTGCACAAGCACCGGTCGACTCGTGAGACCGTAACACTCGTATTTTTACGAACGTTATTTAGTGTTAATTAGTATTTATATGTCACTTATTTGTGGTTTTATAAATGGTTTTCTGTTAATTAATTATTGTTGAGTGTTAATTAAGGGAGAAAGGACCATAATGCCCTTTCCTCACCAAATAAATATCACGATCACCCTCAAACCCTCACTTTCTTTTCTTCTTCCTTCTTCCTTCTTCTCTAAGTTTCCTCTTCCTCTCCAAACTTCCATTGAAAAACCTTGGGTTCCATTGAGTTTTTGCACAAACCTTCTTCATCAATCTTGCTTCTCATTATCTCCTCTACCTATATCATCATCTCGATCATCATTTGAGGTATGAAAAAAAGAATTTTCTCTCCTTCATGCTACTGCTTAGCCACTTCCTCCTTCCATTTTAGCTAGTTTCTATGCTTCCAAATCATGTCATATCGATAGGTTTTCTTCTTCATGACATTACCTACCTTTCTAACCATTTATTTGAGCTTGAAAACAAATTGTTTCCTCTGTTTTCTACAAAGAGGTAGCGCCCAAAACCCTAACCACTTGGCTTGCTTTGATTTCTTGTTCTATGTTGTTGTATGTTGCTTCTGGTTGTTGTTTGTTGTTGATTTATCTGTTGTAGCATCATATAACCTCTTTCATGAGCATTTGATCAAAAACCTAACCTTGAGTAAGAAGGAAAATATGTTTAATCTTGCTTGAATCATGCATGAGATATGTTATTGTGTTATAGTAATTATCTAGGTGCTAATAGCATGACTAGTTTGATTTAATCAAGTGCAACAGGTTAGTTTTGGATCTTTCCTATTCTTGAGTCTTAAGAAACTTGCTATTTAATTGTCTAATTAGGTGTGAAGTATGTGATTATGTGTTTAATATGATTTTAGGACTAATTAGGATTAAGTTGCATGATTAGTTTAGTGTTAGATAAGTTTTTGTGCAAAAATGGATTTTTGAGGGACCAAAATGGCATGTAGGGAGAGTGATCTCTTTATGATTTAAATTTTAACACAATTGGTTATGCTCTTATTTTTATTGTTGGTGCTTGATGAAATTATTTTTTTAAGAAAACATAAACTTAGATTTTGATTAATTTGTGCTTAATATGCTACTTGATTTTAAGCTTGAATTAGTACTTAGGAAAAATGGCCTTGTATGGTGATATGTATGAAAGAAGTTTTTAATAAAATTTTAGAGAAAAGGAATTAATTTGTAATGCTGGAATTCTTGTTGTATTTGTTTAAGTTCTTGAGTTTTAATGCTTGCTTGGGTTGTAGTTAAGATTGGGATAATGAGAGCTAAGTGCTATTAGAAACCCATAGATAGTACTAAGTTGTGCTGGTATTAGGAATTGTGATTTCGAGATCGTATGCACTAATCGAGGTGTACGAGAGAGCGAACCCGAGGACGTGGGAACAAAGTGGGATCCAGATTGAGGACGGTACGCGTGTCGAGGTCGATTGAGAACCGTGACGTGTCGAGGTCGTTGTCGAGCTCGATTGAGGACAGACGTAGACGCCGAGCTTGGAGTTCGTAAGTGGCAACTTCTAGATATGTTTAGATTTGATTTTTAGTATTTAAATGCTTCATTTAAATACGAAGAAGTCTGAGAACTCTACGAGTTCGGTTGTGGTCTTCGAACCCCTTCGCTTTGTTGTCGTGAGGTCGAACATTTATCCGAGTCTTCGTGGGCGAGCGTAAGTCGCTATGTTGGTCTCCGAACCCAACCCCCACACTTGTATGTTCCTCTCGTTAATTCCATTGAGTCAGCAGAGGATGGATTCCTTGATTTGCTTGTCGAGCATGTAATGTTGTGATATGATTGAGTTATGCATTATTTGATATGAGATTAAATATATGCCATGAATTGCGTGTTGTCATGGAATTGCGCTTCTTCATGCAGGTGTTTTTATTGCTTAAAATGTCGAATCGCTTTTCTTCATATTAAGCATGTTCTCTTATTTGATATGCGCAAGTAATCTTATGCGCCACTCTTTGAATATTGTAAGCGAGAGTCGCTCATCGAGTGAGCGAGTGATCGCTTGGTGACGCTGGTCAAAATAATTAAACAAGAAATATAGTAACAAGGCAAGAGACCTTGGTCGCCTCACGAAGACCTCTAACACCAAAATTACCAAATTCAGGAAATAAGAAAATTGAAAATAACGAAAAGGGGGTTTTGTGAAAACAGTTTACATTGAGAGAATTATCGATTATAGAGACAATTGATTCACCGGTTTCGTGCACGCCTTGGATTTATCACGGGTTCTAAATAACAACAATTCAATTAATTCTGAATTCACAGCTGACATAAACTAACTAAACAAGCGTTAATCGGTTTATACGACCACACCGCTCCGAGCAAGCGCCAAACAATGGGTTCAATCGGTCACGGAGCGGACAAGCGCCGTTAAAACGCAACCAATATCATAACAGAATTCTAATCAACCTCTATCAATTTCTACTCAATCAATTAATCTTAAGCGATCAAGCAATTGAAATATTAACGATTCTGAAAGCAGATGTATACAATCAAGCATTCATACACAATCAATCGCGTTTTGCAATGAAGACAGAACAATTAACTAAGCGTAAACGAATCGATAGATTAAGTAACATTTAAACCAAATTCGAAATTGATAGAGATGGAATTTAAGAAATTAAAACGAAATTGTATTAAACATTAAGCACCGAACCTCAAAATCTGTAACGACAACCTTTCACCGATGAATCAACTTATGAACTTAGGCTTCCATGGAGGCTAGGGTACGCAAGTGAATAATAAAACGTAAGATCATGAAAGAAAACGACTGATCCTCTATCTAATAGTCTCAGCTTAACGAAAACCTAATTCCCTAAACGGGTTATAAGATAAAAGCCCGATAACAAACTAAAAATATGCCCAAAACTCGTAGTGCAGCTCGTCAGCTTCAGTAAAGTGGAATTTCGGCCTTCAAAACGGCAGAACTAGGCTTTGGTCCCAACATAAGAATTGTAGCTCTGCTTCTTAGCTTTCCAAAGCCACAAAGAACACTGAAATCAGACAAGTATAGCCCAAGTTATGGCCTGGAGAAGCAACATGGGTCAGGATATAACAAAATCCGAAAATTAGCAAATAATTCCACTAAAGCCCAATCATGACCCAAAGATATAAAACCATGCTAAAAAGTAGTTGTTGGGTAAAATAAATATTTAAGAACACTAAGTGCACTGCTATAAAAGATGCATTAAAATGCATTGATCAAATTCCCCCACACTTAAGCTTTTGCACTCCGGGCAAAACACACAAAACAAAGCAAAGATGCATTTCCAATGAATTCCAAGGATACAAAGTGGCAAGCTAAATGCTCATTCAAGGTTTCAAGGACTCATGGCAATCATGAACAACATCTAATTACCTTCAAAGCAACCAAAGAGTGCATCAAAAGTGATAGAATCCTCACAAGAAAGCATTTCTCTCAAACTCTCAAGTGTCTAGGCTAGTGTTTACACTCAAAGCACATCATGAAAGCTAGCACTACCATAGGCTTGACAAGACTCTAACATCCACACTTGAAACACATGCACACAAAGATCAAAAGGTCTTTATTAAGGTTATAATGGGGCCAAGGTCAAGGTGGGATAATTGAAAGGGGAACTAGGCTATAAAATCAAAGAGGATAGAGGAGCAATGGAAACAATTACCAAATAATCATGGGGACAATTCAACCACAATTCAATCCATTATTTTTTCGAGAAATGGTATGCTCCACTACTGTTTTGTTTTGTTTTTTTTTGTTTATTTCTTTTTCTTCTCTTTTTTTATTTTCTTTTGCCAAAATCCCAATGAAGCAATGAAGCACAACAATACATATGTTTTTACAACCACACCTGAGCCCCCACACTTTGCAAATTTATTCTCATTTTTTTTTAAAAGCTCCTTAATCCCCTAAGATTGGGTCATAACATTGTTTTTCACTTTTAGGCTTGTAATGAGCTATATAACAAAGAATGGGATAAATAGGCTCAAAGGGGCTAAACAAAGGGATAATTGCAAGGTAGGCTTATTTGGCTAGTGGCTAAAAGAACAAAAATTGCCTAGATCATTTCAATGCATGCATGTGAACAAGAGTTTCAACAAGAGTCAAGTCAAGTTCTAGAGTAACCAACAATCATGAGTGAAATCACTCAAGAAAGAAAGAGAATGGCAAAATGTATTCCATCCATTATAAGGCCCAAAACTCACAAAGGAAAATATCTATCACAAGAGATGCACAATTTAATACTCCAAACCAACTTATCACACTAAGAATGCAAGGAAGTCATCCATATCATGTCACAAGACCTATAGTCCTAGAATAGTGAAATCACTCCCCACTCATACAAACCAAGAAATCCAATGAAAATGCAATTTTTTTTTTAAACAAAAAACTCAAAACAAAAACAAAATAGCAGAAACAAAACTACTAAGCTACTAAAAGACACCCCCCCACACTTAAATCATACATTGTCCTCAATGAAAACAACAAGCATAAAATAAGAGTAAGGAGGAGTGAAAGAAAACTCCCTCTTCAAGGCGGCTTTTTCAAGTGGAGCTCTTCTACAGTCTCCTCTTCAAGCGCCGGCTCTCATGGAAAAGCTTGGGACCATTGACTTTGAAGGTTTCACGGTGACTTCACTTTTTATTCCCTCTGCATCATAAAGAAAGGTGCTAGCTGCACCAAAGTGGTCACTCCACTTGGGACGCAGCTTACCTGCTATGATTTTGAGGCGAGAATGGAACACATGGAAGTGTTTGATTTTTTCTTCTTCTGACTTCCTTCTTGATGGGTTGGGTTTTCTTTGTGATTGCTCAAGAGAGGAAGTATCTTGGTGCATGGAGTTACATCGTAAGCTTGTAGTGTAGCAACATCATTTGTAACATTAACACGCATGACCATGCAATGAGTATCTTCAACTAAGTCCGCAAGTACTTCTATTTGAAAAAGAGAATGCTCTTCCACGGGATGTTTCATAGCAAAGCATTAAAGATGTCAAATTGAACTATGTTATCCCCAAATTCCATGGAAAGAGTTCCGAATACACATCAATCTTGGTTCTTGCTGTTCTCAAGAATGGTCCGCCTAGGATGATCGGTGCTCTGGACTGTGTCTCTCCTCTATGTCCGTAATGTAAAAATCTGCAGGAAAAACCAAGTTATTAACTTTAATGAGCACGTCCTCCACAAGTCCAAAGAGGTGAGCATTGCTCTTGTTTGCCAACCGAATAATAACACCAGATTCTCGCAAGGTCCAAGAGCCGAGAGTTAAAGATGGATGTAGGCATCACACTAATGGAAGCACCCAAATCCAAAGATGGCATTTTCAAATTTACTCGCCTATGGTACATGGAATAGTAAAAATTCCTGGATCCTTGCACTTTTGGGGTATCATGGGCTGCATGAGTGCAGACACATTGCGACTCACATTGACCTTTTCATTTCCCTTCAGCCTTCGCCTCCTTTTGTGTGTGCACAGCTCCTTAAGGAACTTAGCATATCTTGGAATCTGCTTAATTGCTTCGAGGAGAGGTATATTAACTTCAACCTTCCTAAATGTATCCAAGACTTTGCTATCTTTATCTGCCTCATCCATCTTCTTGGTTATCACAAATTTCTTTGGGGAAGGAGTGGTATAGACCGTGCATCATCATCTTCTTCAATTGGGGAGGTAGGTGCGTAAATTGGCTTATCACTTTTTCTACCGCCACTTGAATTTTCTCGGAGGAGGTTCTGGAGTGTCAACAGCCTTGCCAGATCTTAGAGTGATTGCACTGACATTTGCACTGGCATTTGGATTTACTACCGGTTGGGCAGGAAGTTGGCCTGCCCCCCGGGCTTGCATCTGATTAATTGTGGTAGCCATCTGTCCCATTTGTGTGTGCAAATTCTGAATTGAGGCATCTGTTCTCTGTTGGAACTGGAGATTTTGGGCAACCATCTGCTTAACTAGATCCTCTAATGAAGGTTCAGGCTCAGGCCTGACAGCAGCCTGTGGTGGATTATTTTGCTGCCTGGGCTGTTGTTGTGCAGCTTGATTTCCCCATCTAAGGTTAGGATGGTTCCTCCAGTTTGGGTGGTACCTGTTGGAAGACAAATCAACATTGGCTTGAGGGTTAAAGATGTTAGCTGCATATGCCTGAGGGGTATCAGCATTAGGGTCCTCTTGCAGTGTAGGACATGCATCTGTGGGGTGCTCTGCAGAGGTACAAATACCACAAACCCTTGCTGTCTGACCTGTTGCCAATTTTTTTACCCAAGCTGTGAGTTCTTCCAACCTGTTTTCCAAGTTCTTCTCACTAGTAGCCTTAGCCTGTATCTCATTCACTCCCCTTGTTAGAACTGCAGAATTGCTTGTGGTTGTGAATTGTTGGGAGTTGATGGACATATTTTCTATTAAGGCTCTTGCATCTGTTGGGGTTTTGTCTACAAGTGCCCCTCCACTAGCAGCATCCATAATATTTCTGTCCATGGGCAATAAACCTCGTAGAAATCTTGGATGAGTAAATGCTCGAGAGATTTGATGATGAGGGCAGCTTGCACACAACTTCTTAAATCTCTCCCAAGATTCATGTAAAGACTCAGTGGGGTTACGGTGATGCCACATATCTCTTTTCTCGATTGAGGCAAATTTGGACGCAGGAAAGAACTTCTAGGAACAATTTTTAAAGCATTCCAATTTTCAATGTAACCTGGTTGAAGGTAATACAACCAATCCTTGGCTGCATCTTGGAGTGAGAAGGGAAGGCCCTTAGTTTAATGTGCTCCTCTGGAATTCCTTGGGGCTTCATGGTCGAGCACACAATGTGGAACTCCTTAAGATGTTTGTGTGGATCATCACCGCAAGACCACTAAACTTTGGCAACAAGTGTATTAAACCGATTTTAATTCAAAAGGGACAAAGAAGTTCGGGATAATTAATACACAGAGCATTGTAAGTAACATCAGTGTAAGTTCCCTAAGTGTTCTATCAGCCATATTAACAGAATCAGAATCAAAATCAAAATCAGAATCAGGATTAGAATCAGGATCAAAATCAAATAGATTATGGCTAAAGATGCTGTCACTATCACTATCACTAACTTCTATATGATCCCTAAGTCTATGATGCAATGTTCTCTCAATTTCAGGGTCAAAAGGATGCAAGTTAATAGTATTGGACCTAATCATGCACTGTATATATCAAGGAATTGGAAAATGCAACAATTCTAGAAATACCAACTATGTCCCTACGCTAAAATGAATGCAAAAATTGGAAAACGACTAAAATCTAACCTAAAAATTATACAAATACCACGAAAAATCTAATTAAATCAAAAGAAAGATATACAATTTTTTTTGGATTTTTTCGGAGATATGAAAAATTAAAACAATTAATTAAAAATAGAAAACAAAGGAATTTGGAATTTTGAGCCTGTTGTCCCATAAGCAATCTCTGCTAAGGGACTATTGATCCTGGATTTTTTTCGGATTTTTCAGCTGTGGTTTCGGAGCAATCTGACGAGATTGCCCGAAAACCGATTTTTTTATTATTTTCGCCTACAGAATCTGACGGAGCAATCCTAGAATCACCAGTCTCGCACCGAAACCTGGAAACACAACAAGAACTAAGCAAGAAACGTTAGTATTGTTAGTGGGTCCCGAGGTTGGTAATCTCTAATTAGAGGTCCCCTAAGAAGCGCCAATTTGATCAGCGGTCGTACGTTGGTCAAAATAATTAAACAGTAAATATAGTAACAAGGCAAGAGACCTTGGTCGTCTCACGAAGACCTCTAACACCAAAATTACCAAATTCAGGAAATAAGAAAATTGACAATAACGAAAAAGGGGGGTTTTGTGAAAACAGTTTCTGTTGAGAGAATTATCAGATTATAGAGACAATTGATTCACCGGTTTCCGGGTGCACGTCTTGGATTTATCACAGGTTCTAAATAACAACAATTCAATTAATTCCGAATTCACAGTTGACATAAACTAACTAAACAAGCGTTAATCACTTTATACGAATTCACACCGTTCCGAGCAAGCGCCGAAACAGCGGGTTCAATCGGTCACGGGAGCGGACAAGCGCCGTTAAAACGCAACCAATATCATAACAGAATTCTAATCAACCCTCTATCAATTTCTACTCGAATCAATTAATCTTAAGCAGTCAAGCAATTCGAAATATTAACAGTTACGAAACAGATGCATACAATCAAGCATTCATACACAACTGAATCGCGTTTTTGCAATGAAGACAGAACAATTAACTAAGCAGAAAACGAACTGGATAGATTGCAAACATTTAAACCAAATTCGAAATTGATAGAGATGGAATTTAAGAAATTAAAACGAAATTGTATTAAACATTAAGCACCGAACCTCAAAATCTGTAACGACAACCTTTCACCGATGAATCAACTTAGGAACTTAGGCTTCCATGGAGGCTAGGGTACGCAAGTGAATAATAAAACGTAAGATAATGAAAGAAAACGGCTGATCCTCTATCTAATAGTCTCAGCTTAACGAAAACCTAATTCCCTAAACGGGTATTAAGATAAAAGCCTGATAACAAACTAAAAATATGCCCAAAACTCGTAGTGCAGCTCGTCAGCTTCAGTAAAGTGGAATTTCGGCCTTCAAAACGGCAGAACTAGGCTTCGGTCCCAACATAAGAATTGTATCTCTGCTTCTTAGCTTTCCAACGCCACAAAGAACACTGAAATCGGACAAGTATAACCCAAGTTATGGCCTGCAGAAGCAACATGGGTCAGGATATAACAAAATCCGAAAATTAGCAAATAATTCCACTAAAGCCCAATCATGACCCAAAGATATAAAACCATGCTAAAAAGTAGTTGTTGGGTAAAATAAATATTTAAGAACACTAAGTGCACTGCTATAAAAGATGCATTAAAATGCATTGATCAGCGAGCTAGGCGAGTCGTTATGACGTTTTTGAGCCGTGACCCGGATAACTGAGGGTGCTAGGTCCCCTTTGTTTACGGGAGATTGACTAGACGTCGCAGCGTAGGAACCGGGTACTGCATATCTAGGGAGAAGCGAAAGATCCCAAGGCTACGGCTGGTATGTCAGTTGATGGATCTGCGTCTGCTTTCCGGAATAATGGTCGAGTCGAGAGAAAATGGATCGCGAGTTGAGTCGAGTCTAGAGTGAGAGGGTCGAGTCACGTTTGGTGAATGATATACATTGTTGTTTGCTTATTTCTTTACGCCTTGATTATCTTGATTTGTCGAGAAGTTGACCCTTTTCCCGTGGTGCCTTCAATCCATGATGGTTACCCAGGCGATAGCGAGGACGTAGGAACCCGACAACAGTGATGGTGAGGAGGACCTCGTCGAGGATCCTGACGACGATTTCTATTTCTCGTGTTTGTTTATGTTTATTTGATGTTTTTTTGGGATGATTGTAGTATGTGTTTTGTGTGCAGTGGTTGTGACCAGTTGGGGCGGGTGATGTTTTGTTATTACAGGGTAGACTGGTGGTTCCACTTTTGGAGCAAATGCGTGGGTGTTCCACTAAGTACCCAGGGTATGATTGCTCTCTTGAAAGTCGTCATACCATAGGTGTATTTCTTTGTACATTCACTACTCTGTATTTTGCATACACTATCATTCCGACTTGTATATATATATATATTATCTATGTATGTTTTATTTAGGATTTAAGTCTTGTATCTTAGTTGCACCATGTTTCGAAAAGCTGTAATTACTCTGATGTGCACTAGCGGGATTTAAAAAAAAAAAAGTACGTACCGTATTTTTCTGAAGGGCACAAGAGTACCGTTTTAAAACGCATCGCATACAGTTCTAGTGTAGCTCGGTAGCGGTCCGGAAACGGGTCGTTACAGCCCTCATGGCAGACACTGATCTTGATTCAGAAGAAGAAGTTGAAGAGGTAATAATATATGACTCTTATTCTAAACTTCAACTTGCATTTGATGATCTGTTAAAGGATTCTGCCACTCTCTTTATTGAGTATAAGAATTTGAAAAAGAAATTTTCAAAACTATTACAAGATTTTCATTCTTTACACAATGAAAACTCTGTACTCAATGAAGAGAACTGTCGAAACTGAAAATCGATTGTCTGTGGATAACCGTCTGGAAGCCAACAAGCAACCGTGTCGAGAGCTCTCAAGTCAAAAGCTCTGTAGTTACAGGCAATCCTAACTGCAAATCAAATGACTATGAACATGCATTTCAAAAGTTTCTTGCAGAGAGTGTAACTCGAAGCAAGCAAGCTTCTATGATTTGGGGTGTCAGTAAAACGACAACTCATGGTCTTGGTTATATATCAGATGAACCTCTTTTAGAAAATGATTCAGCATCTGATAAATCCAATAATCATAGTAAATGTTTGTATTGTACTTACTGCAATAAATCTGGTCATTTGAAAAGTGCATGTACTGTGTTTACAACTAAGAAGGACAAGTATCCTTCAAGAACTAACAAGAAAGGACCGAAAAAGATATGGGTACCTAAAGATAAAATAGTCTATGTTGCAGATTTGCTTAGCAACAAAGTCAACACACCTATCGTGGTATTTAGACAGTGGATGCTCGCGTCACATGACGGGAGAAAAGCATATGTTCCAAGAACTAAGACCTAGAGAAGCTGGATTCGTTGGTTTCGGAGGAAACCAGAAAGGTAAAATAGTTGGAATTGGTCGCATTGGTAAAGGCTCTCTTCCTTCTATTGATAATGTTCTATATGTTGAATGACTAAAACATAATCTACTGAGCATAAGTCAATTATGTGACAGTGGTTATAATGTTGTCTTTACAGAAAATGGATGTTTAGTAAAAAGCAAAAATGATGGATCTATATTCTTTACAGCAAAGAGGAAACAAAACATTTATAAAGTTGATCTTTCTGAACTTGCAAAACAAGATGTCAAGTGTCTTATGTCTGTTGAAGATGAGCAATGGATTTGGCACAAAAGATTGGGTCATGCCAATTTGAGGTTAATCTCAAAATTAAACAAGCACAATCTTGTTAGAGGCTTACCAAATCTTAAGTTCCAATCTGATGCCCTATGTGAGGCTTGTCAAAGAGGAAAACAAGTTAAAACTTCCTTTCATTTAAAAAATGTTGTTTCAACCTCGAGACCACTTGAACTTTTACATCTTGATCTTTTTGGTCCCACAAGGACAGCCTCTTTAACTGGAAAGAAATATGGATTAGTCATTGTTGATGACTTTACTAGATGGACATGGGTTAAATTCCTTGCCCACAAGGATGAGTCTTTTAAGGTATTTATTGTTTTCTACAAATCAGTTCAAAATGAAAAAGGCATCTGTATTTCTTCTATTAGAAGTGATCATGGGGGAGAATTTGAAAATGAAAACTTTCAAAAATTCTGTGAAGAAAATGGCATCTCCCACAATTTCTCCTCTCCTAGAACACCTCAACAAAATGGTGTTGTAGAAAGGAAAAATAGGTCCCTCCAGGAAATGGCTAGGACCATGATCAATGAAGCTGATATTGCGAAACATTTTTGGGCAGAAGCAGTAAACACAGCTTGTTATATTCAAAATAGAATTTTTATAAGACCTATTTTGAATAAGACTCCTTATGAATTGTGGAAAGGTAGAAAACCAAACATTTCTTACTTTCATCCTTTTGGTTGTAGTTGTTATATTTTGAATACTAAAGATCAGCTTGGTAAGTTTGATTCCATAGCTGACAAAGGAATCTTTTTGGGATACTCTGAAAGATCTAAAGCTTTTAGAATATGCAACAAAGAAACTTTGACAGTTGAAGAGTCCATTCATGTCAATTTTGATGATAAGAAGCCTGACACTGCTATGTCAAAGCTAGATGAGTTATTTTCAGAATTAAACCTCGGTGACAAGACAGACGGTGAACATGCATCTTCATCATCCGGTGGTGACCAGACGAGGAACTCTACTCAAGCAGAAGCTGAAGCAAGAAAAAGCTGGAAGTACAAAACCAATCATCCAAACGATCAAATCATAAGAGAACCTGGTGATAAAGTATGAACCAGATCGTCTTTCAAGGAGCATACTGATTTTGCACTTCTCTCTGAAATGGAACCTAAGACGATTGATCAAGCATTGGAAGATGAAGGGTGGATACTAGCAATGCAAGATGAGCTAAATCAGTTCCAAAGAAATGATGTATGGAAGCTAGTCACTCTACCAGAAGATAAGCAAGCTATTGGTACTAAATAGGTATTTAGAAAAAAGCTTGATGAAGATGGTAAAGTTGTGAGAAATAAAGCAAGGTTAGATGCTCAAGGTTACTCACAAGAAGAAGGTATTGATTTCACTGAAACTTTTGCACCTGTTGCAAGACTAGAAGGTATTCGCATTTTACTTTCATTTGCAGCACATCATGAGATAACACTATATCAAATGGATGTGAAAAGTGCTTTTCTAAATGGTTTTATAACTGAGGAAGTTTATGTTAAACAACCTCCTGGTTTTGAAGATATTGAATTTCCAGAACATGTTTTTAAACTTAAAAAGGCACTATATGGTCTTAAGCAAGCTCCCAGAGCATGGTATGATAGACTAAGTTCCTTTTTAATGGAAAATGGATTTACAAGAGGTTTAGTTGACACTACTCTTTTCAGAAAATCCTCTAACAAGCATTTCATACTTGTTCAAATCTATGTTGATGATATCATTTTTGGAGCCACTAACGAAAGCCTTTGCAAAGAATTTTCTAAGCTTATGCAGGCTGAATTTGAGATGAGCATGATGGGAGAATTAAAGTTTTTCCTTGGAATACAAATCAAGCAATGCAGTGATGGTATCTATATACATCAAAGCAAATATATCAAAGAATTATTGAAGAAATTCAAGATGCTGGATTGCAAGCCTATGTGTACACCTATGCATCCTACCTGCACACTTAGCAAAGATGAAATTGGTAAGAAGGTAGATCAGAAAATGTACAGAGGTATGATTGGATCTCTACTTTATCTTACAACTTCAAGACCTGACATTATGTTCGGCAGCTGCCTGTGTGCTAGATTTCAATCAGATCCTAGAGAATCACACCTAAGTGCTGTTAAAAGAATATTCAGATATTTGCAAGGAACTACTAATCTTGGTTTGCTTTATAAGAAATCAAAAGATTACAAATTAGTAGGTTTCTGTGATGCTGACTTTGCTGGAGACCGAATTGAAAGAAAGAGCACAAGTGGTAGCTGCCAATTCCTTGGAGCAAATCTTGTATCTTGGTCAAGCAAAAGACAAAGCACTATTGCACTCTCAACAGCAGAAGCTGAATACATCTCAGCAGCAAGTTGCAGTTCTCAACTTCTGTGGATGAAGTATCAACTTGAAGACTACTTGATAAAAGAGAGTAACATTCCTATCTTCTGTGATAATACATCTGCCATATGTCTTACTAAAAATCCTATATTGTATTCTAGAGCAAAGCACATTGAGATTAAGCATCATTTTATAAGAGACTATTCAGAAGGGTATTCTCGAAATAAAATTTGTAGACACTGATCATCAGTGGGCTGACATATTTACAAAACCCCTTGCTGAAGATAGATTCAATTTTATAAGAAGAAATTTAAACTTTCATCTTATAGAAGAATGATTAATCTCAGCGTCTGAAAATAAATATAATCTCAGCATCTGATATGACATAAGCATGTATGTGTATGCGCATCTTATTTGTCATATGCATCATAACTCATCATCCGGTGAATCGGTTGCGTGCGTCCGAGCACATCCACACGTGTCACACGTGTTAAGGACTCAAGCGTCTCATCATATCTACTGAGTCATAATTGTTTATGTTTTTCGATAAAATCTTTTTCTTGATTTTACTTTTCTTTTGGCGTCTGTATTTAATGAAAAGGCGAATCTTTATTTTCTTTTCTTTTTGATTTAATTTTTATGTGGAAATACGAAGCGATATTTTGAAAAGTAACTGTACCAATTACAAAACCTTCCCACTACTCCTTTTTTTTTCGCTCCACAATCACTCTCTCTGTTTCGATGCAAAACGCTTTTCCTTCTCTTCTCTTCGTGACTGTCCTAAAACCCTAAACCTCCATTTCTCTATCTCTCAATTGCAATCATGTCTGGTGTAACAACCTTTGAGTATACTGCCATTTACGACACCATGGCTGAAGGAAAAGTTTTGCTGGAAAATCGGGTTGATTTAGAGAACTTCAAACTCTATGGGTTCGACTTCTACAGTGGTTTCAAGGCAATGGGTTGGGAACACTACTTGTTTTGGAAACAGGTTGAGGTTCTGGTTACTGCTATTAAGGAATTTTGGGGTAACGCTCGTTTACACCAAGGTGGTATTTTTGAAGGAACTGTGAGAGGTTACAAGTTCATTTTTACCGTTACCAACATCTCTGAAGTCACTGGTTGTCCCTGTGAAGGTATCGTTTACTACACAGATTGGGCTGATGCATTTCATGGCCTTGAGAAGGTCAATGAGGATTTGTTTGAGAACTATAAACAGTTGAAAGAATCTGGTGAAACTCCTACTGCAAAGAATTTGAAGAGTCATTACAGAGTTCTTCACAAGATAATCACCAAGAGTGTCTGGTTGAAGGCTGGCTCTAGTGACATAGTCAACTATGAACAGAAGTTCATTATGAGGCACTACATGGCTGGTAACAAGGTAAACCTGCCAAGATTGATTTACAACAACCTGATTAATGCATTGGTTAATTCGAGGAAAGGAGTTGCTGACAAGAAAAACACCTATAGGTACATTCCTTATGGTGTTCTGCTCACTAAGATGATGACCAAGAAGTCTACTTTTGACAAAACCACCAGAAGTTCTGTAACTGGTGTGAAAAGGAATTCTGATTCTCCAGAAGAGGAGACAAGAAGCAAGAAGTAGAAGGTGGCTTCTGCACCTAAAAGAAAGACTGAATCAGAAGATGAGGACCACGTTCCCATCAGTCAGATTCTGATGAAAAGAAGCAAGCCAGAAGCTGAGAAACAAGTTTCAGCGTCCGGTGCACAAAAGAAGGCAATTCATCGTCGCCTCATACGCCGCCTAGACAGACGCCAAGAGATTGGTCAGCAATCTGAACTTGAACCAAAGGTACTGAATCCTACCGATGATTCTCAGATCTGCTTTTGAAACCGATAATACCATTCTGCTCCACCTATATCTGCTGCACAACCATCAACCATTCAAACCCGTGTACGTAAAAACCGTAAACACAACCACTTCTATAGCCCTCAAACAACATACCCAAACACAGACCAATACACTCACCATCTCCTCACCTCAAACCTCCACATATACCTCCCTCACTTCATACATTTCCAAACTTCATTCTCATCCTTTTAACCTCCTTTTCAAAGTCCCTCCATTTAATCCTTTCAAACCCTACATTCCTCCCAAGTATAATATCACAGTAGTGACACCTAAAACTACTGCCCTAATTCCAAAGAAACCTGTCCCTCTTGACATTAGACCAAAATTTGTCAGATATGAGTCATATAACTCTATCTACAATCACCCATCTGTATGGCACTTGAAGACCTTCACTTCCGGAGTTTCAAGACTGGAGATATCTCCTCCAATGAATGCTGTCTTCAAGGATGGAAAAGACAATGTTGAGATGTCTTTTAAAGGAAGGCTGAGACCCAAACCAAACAACAGGGCTATCCCCTTTTCTGTTGATGTACCAAGGTTCCTACCCCAGAATGAACCTCTTACATTAGAGGAATGTGGTAGATGGATTACGTGGTCAAGCTTTGTATGATGGCTCATTGCTATGAGCGTAAAAGCTTGAAGTCATTGGACAATATAGAGACCCATCATCTGTCTCTATAAAGATTGTTCCAGATAGGCAAAGGTGGTTACCTTGGTCTATTCCTGGAAAAAGAAAGGAAGCTGCACCTGGCAAAATGCCATTCAGTAAGATAGGGCCTAAGGAATATGAGAAAGCGCCCAGAGATTACAAGGTCAAGGAGTTTACCCAGCTCCCGGTAAAGAAAATCTCTGAAGATCATGCAGAAGGTATTATCTAAGTGCTCTGAAGAAAGATCAATGGAGAACTGGATCCTCCAACTGCTGCAATGCCGAGAAGGCCACTATTCCAACAGTTGGCACAATCAGCAGAATTACTGACATCAATCTTAGAACAATCTACTTCGATGATGTGTTCAGATGCTCAGTAATCAGGCCTTTTGACTGCATGAAGATTTATGACCAATGGGCTGCTGTGACCAAGCACTTCGACATTGGATTTACTTGGAGTCAATGGTCTGAGTCTTGGAAAGCCAAAGCTATGTTACCATACCTCGTCCCCCTAGTGCTAAAAGAAGATGACAGGGAAAATCTGCGAAGAATTTACCTGGCAGAAAATGAAGCATTCTCTTACGCTTGTGAAGAAGCTGAAAATAGGTTTGATGCTTTCACTGCTGATGTTGTTCTACACAAAGAAATCATCTTCATGAATATGCTGTATCCAGAAGATTTGAAGTATCAATGGGAAATTCAAACAGAATCTGAGCTCAGAAAACTTGGAAATTTCTTCAAATGGTCTATACCAAATGATGCATTTTTTCTAAGAGCTCAACAGAAGAAGGAATTGAGACTGACACTATCCAACTGGGTGCTAGCAGAGCATCAGAAGATGAAACCTGCACCCGTACCAGAAGTTGGACCTTCTACTTCTACTCATGCAGTTGAGATGGTCACCATTCCCAAAGTAGAATTTGAAGAAATGAAGGCCACAAACATGAAAGTCACTCAGTTGGAGACTGCTCTGAAATTACTATATGAACGTCTCAACATCCCTCCACCACCTCTTCCAAACCCTTAAACTTTGTTTTGCTTTAAATTTTTTTTGGTACTAAGTGATATTTCTTATTTTTGTTGATACACTTATATATATACACTATTTTTGCTCTAATTATCTGACGTATATTCAAATTTTTCTAAGTCTTATTTTGACTATGATGTGTTTTTACACTCTTTTTGTCTGATGACAAAGGGGAGTAAAAGAAAGGTATGATGAACACGTGAAAATCTGACTAACTCACCGTCCGATGTTCACACTCCGATGAATACGCTGGAACTGAAGTATCATGCATAGCATTTCATACATAGCATTTGTGTGGTTATTCATTAATGCGCTAATATTCATTGTTCTAGTGCTCTTATAATGATAAATAAATTTGGTACTAGTGCTCTTATAATGATCAATAAATTTGGTACAATTTGATTAAATCAATCTTTTTGATCAGCATCCGATCTTACTCTGATACATCTACGTATTTTGTTTTGCGATCACTTAATTGAATTTGTTTATCAACTATCGCCTAAATACTAGAATTATCTTATACATCAAAATTGTTAAATTCAGGGGGAGACCCTTGATGTCATTTTGAAACTAAATTGTTCATCAACCTTAGATATTTGTCATCATCAAAAAGGGGGAGATTGTTGGAACCTAAACGATTGAGAAGTTTAAACCCTCATTAATTTTGATGATAACAAGATATTCACAAGAGAACAATTTATATGTTCTAACAATTCTTGAAGTGTGCAGATACTAATATTACATATATTTCTAAGCCACTTAAACAAGAAGGAAGAAGCTCTCAAGAGAAGGATACACTTCATGTGTCAGCATTCGGCTCATCCTAGTATACTGTTCGCGACACTAGTCTTATCCATTTGCTTTGAGCGTCCGATCTTCCGTTCTGAGCAAGCGTCTGAACTTCATTATAAATCATGTGTTGGTCACGTAGTTACTCTTACTCTCAGAAGTTTCTGGAACGGATTTTGAATTTGATTTTATGCGCCAAAATTGTTGTATGAGGTATCAAAGGTGACACCTTTAGCTAAAAGACAAAAATCGTACAAGCAATTGTGAAAAGCAAGGTAGTACGAAAACGGTAATATGTACTACTGAGATATTCTCTGGAAAGGAAGAAAGAGACAGCTTTTTGAAATTACCTCACTCAATGGAAAGGAGCCATTTTTACTGTAACGGTAATATCTTTTAGAACTCCTATAAATACCCCAAGGTATCCATTGAAGAAACTGCCAAAAACTCTACAAGAGAATATTGCTTCATTTACTGAGATCAAGCTCTGTTGCTATACACCACAAAGAGTCAATACTTTGAAAGCACTGCTTCTGTGAGCAATCAAGTTTCGAGCCAAGTCTCTGGACTACAAGAACTGAACTCAGCGTCTGACATTTTCTTTTAGAAAGCATTTCTATACTGAGCTTAATTTTTATCCTCTCTGTGAGAGTTATTTATACTTGTATTCAACTTACTTGTAAAAGTTGTTTTGGCCTAGTTAAGGTCGTTTCTCAAAGGCTCGACCAGATCTTGAGTCGTTTTGAGAAGTTGAGAGTATTGTCAAGGTTGTGACAGTAGAATACTCTTGAGGAAATTGTAATCAGATTGATTATAGTGGAAAATCCTTCAGGAACGAAGGGACTAGACGTAGCTACCAGTTTGGTAGTGAACTAGTATAAATCTCTGTGTCTCTTGCTTTACTGCCTTACTGCTTTCTATTTATCTTTATCTTGCTCTGTTAAAAAACAAGTTTTCTCAAACTGCTTTTCCAGCGTCCGGTTTATTTCCAGCGTCCGTTTAACAAACTGTTTTGAAAAACCTGTGCTCTAAGTGTTTTTAACTTAATATTTGCGAAACGTTTTCAACACAATTCAACCCCCTTCTTGTGTTCACGTTCACTCAAGACTAGCTTCACACTTCTTCGTCCATGCAAACGGTTAGTCCTTCCTCATAAGTTGAGTCAACGGTGCATCAATCTTGGAAAATCCCTCAATAAATCTTCTGTAATATCCTGCTAATCCAACAAAATTTCGGATATTAGAGATGGTCTTCGGTTGCTTCCAAGCTAAAACGATTTCTACTTTAGCCGGACCTTCAACTATTCCCTCTTTTGATATCACGTGCCCCAAGAATTTCACTTCTCCAAGCCAAAAATCGTACTTCGGCAGGTTGGCGTACAACTGCTTCTCCCTCAGAATCTGCAAAACTTGGCGTAAATGCTCCTCGTGCTCTTTGTGACTCTTTGAGTAGACCAGTATGTCGTCGATAAACACAACCACGAACTGATCCAGAAACGGGTGGTAGATCCTATACAAGTTGTCCATGAATATTGCCGGCACATTCGTCACTCCAAACGGCATCACAAGATATTCATAATTACCATATCGATTCCTAAACGCAGTCTTCAGAACGTCTTTAGTCTTCACACGAATCTGGTGGTAACCTGACTTTAAGTCGATCTTCGAAAACAAGACAGCTCCCTTCAGTTGATCCATCAAATCTTCAATATGCAGTAAAGGGTATCGATTCTTGATAGTCACCTTGTTGAGTTGCCGATAATCGACACAAAGTCATGAATGTCCGTTTTTCTTTTTCACCAACAGCACTGGTGCTTCTTAGGGTGAAACACTCGATCGGATGAATTGCTTCGATAGCAAGTTTTCTATCTGCATCTTCAGCTCAGCCATCTCGGATGGAGACATCCGATAGGGCGCTATCAAAATCGGGCCTATTCCAGGAAGTAGATCTATGGAAAACTCGTTGTCCCTTACTGGCGGTAAACCCGGTACGTCATCCGGAAAAACATCTGAAAAATCCTTCACCACATGAACATCCTCCAACTTGATCTCTCGAGCGACCTTTAAACTAGACAGGGAGACGAACTCCTGAGCTCCCTCCTTTAAGGACACTCTGACTGGGTTGGCAGACAAATACATGGAAACTCTCGGATCGGGAAAAACTACAGTCTTACAGGCATAGTCCAGAAGGACATGGTGGTATGACAACCAATCTATCCTGAGGATCACATCAAGATGGTCTAAGGCAAGCATATCAGATTGACAAGGAAATTTTTACTCTGAATAATCACAGGACAATGAAGACATGCAGTATTGGCAGTTATAGTCTTAACAACCGGAGCAGTAACTACTAAGTCAAAAAGCAAAGCAGTCACAGGAAATTTCAAACGGTCCACACAATCCATAGAAATGAACGAATGGGTTGTGCCTGAATAAAAGAATATAGAAAGAAGGTTACCTACAATTTCGCATTTCCTCTGTATCAGATCATTGGAACATTGCACCTCTTCTCCGTTCATGCAATAGACACGGCCTCTGGCTGTTGGGCGGTTAGCTCTCACAGCTTTCACTGGTGGTTTTGCCTTCGGCGCCTTGCAGCCTTTGGCTTGGTGCCCCAGTTTCTTGTAGTTAAAGCACAAGTCGTCTCTAGTAGTGCACTTATTGGCGTAATACCCCACGTTCCTGCAGCGATAGCAACACAGTTCTTCATTCTGGTTCTGACTTCCCCTAGCTCCTGAATTCTGGGCCATAGGACGATATTGTCCTCTGTTGTTCCTTGTAGGCGGTTGTACGATTTCCTTTGTGGTTGCTTCCCACGTTCCTAATTTTGACTGTTCTGCTGAATCGGTCCTCCAGCACTCGTGTTCCCCCGGTTGAGTTGGCGATTCTTCATAGTCTCCACTTCCCGACGCTTTTCCACCAGCAGCTGGAACTGCTGGATCCACAATGGCAGTACTGAATCTTGAATGTCATACCGCATCCACTCAAGGAAATGGTGACACATATATCAGAAGAATCTGAAGTAACGAGAAAGTGATTCGAACTTCGCAGCATACTCCCCGATGGTCATACTGCCCTTGTGAACTTTCAGGAAATCATCTCCCAGCTTTGTCCGGGCGCTCATTGGGAAGTACTTTCCAAGAAATTTTCTCGGAAAGACTCCCAGGTGATCTCTTGTTGATTAGAATCCATCACCAGTTTTGTACTCCTCCACCAGTACTCGGCGTCTCCCAACAACAAGTAAGTCGCATAATCCACCTTTACCCCAGCTGGGTAACACAACACTTTGAAAATCTTCTCGACCTATTGTAACCACAGATCTGCCTTCTCCGGATCAGTATTTCCATGGAATTTCAGATGATCATGCCGACGAAAATTAATTAGTCCCTTCGCCTCAGATGCCCGCTCCTCTCTCAGTTGCTTCTGTATATCGTGCTGATTCTTTATGCCATCTCGGCCATAGCCTGAGCCATCAGAGCCATCTCAGGGTTGTCAATTCCAGCAGTAGGGATCTCAGATCTTAGAGGCATTAGGTTCCTACAGGGTCCAAAATCAGTCAGAATCCCACAACAAAGGGTGTGTCTGCACACATTGCTTCAGTCAAGAAACAATTCAAACAATTATAAGCATAATAGCTTCACTCCATGAATATCTCAGACATAAGCACAACTCGACTCACAACAATCCTACTTCCAACACAACCCGACTCTTGACCAGCTTAGGTTACCCAATCTCACAGTCTGGTGAGGGCCGAACTGCTCTGATACCACAATGTAACACCTCGATTTTCGGAGCGCTACTATGTGAACTGAACTCTATATGTGGAAGCTATTTAGAAATAATATACTCTTCTTGCCTTTGAAAACACGAGTAAATTTTTTTTTCTTTTTAAAACTCTTTTCGAAATCACAAGTCAGAGTATTGCAGCGTTTTTGAAACATGATGCATATGAATATATCACAACAGATAAGACAGAAACATAATCATATATATCAACCTCGAACCCACGTGATACAGGTTTTCAAAATACAAGTTAGGAAATGCAAATACAACCGAAAATAAAGAATACATTTGAAATATGAGTTCACCTACACTAGGATTGACTCATACCACTGACGCACTCCCGACAGGGACACTGCTCCAAAAGCAAAACATCATCAAGGTCGTCTAAAACACCAAAAAGAGGGATGTCTAAACTGGTCTTGAACAACCTAACCCCAAATAGACAAGCCAGCTCTGCGCCTAGCCTCACGATAGGCAACGGCTCTAGAGCAGGACATCAGGACAAGTAAAGTACCGCAGACTCCACATCTACGTGTGTCACTGGACGTCTCAGAAAGGTCCTCGTCCTTCGACCCATACACAACTGCAAGAGTGTGCTGGACATCCATCATCACCTCCTCAGGAGTCTTATCCATCAGGACATCGTCCTCCTCATCATCACCAGTAAGATCGATAACGAGAACGGCGGGAGGTGTGTCCACATCCCTGACCTCCACAGGTGGATCCTCAATCCAACCAATGGACCTGCACCCATAAGTACCACAAGCAGTACACACAGTCCATCATAGGAGTAGGCTCAGACGTAGAAATGATAGGGGAAGAAGGAGTATACTCCGGAGACTGTCACAGGCTCCACAGAAGGAACTGGCAAGTGAATAGCAGCACGAGAGATAGATGCTCCCACATCAAAACCCCCTGACTGAACGCGTATACGCATGGTCGTGCACAGAATAGGGCTAGCAGTCCTAGGCTTGGAGAGGAGAAATGTCTGGCCTTGTGCCTCAGACGACTCTTTATCCAAAGACTCGCCTCCCACAGAAGTCGACTCCAGCCAAGCGTCGATGATACGCCTCATCGGAATTGGAAAATCAATGACTCGTCTCGTCGCCTCAAATCGGGTAACCTGCCTTGCTACCCGCGTGATCTCCACTATATCACCACTATACGTCACTCTACCTGCGGCGTGGCCCACCTGCCAGGCTGATGGCTGATCCGCGTCAGGGAACTCGAGATTCGTTTCCCAAGACTGGACCATCTCGGGAATCGTGTAGGTCACCATCCTTTGGTTGACATTCATGGGAATGCCCGGTATACAACGTGCAAGAGCCATCTTCTGAAAACAAGCATATAACAATAATAGAATATATATGCATACATAATCACAGTAATAAAAATAGGCATGATATAGACAATCAACATATTGATACTCAAGTAATCAGTCAATAGGATGCATCACAACTCTTATTGGTTAGTCTATATGCTAATGCACACGATTCCGGAATATCGTAACTCCACCCTCGCAAGGGCATCAAGAACACCGGTCCATGCAGGATTGCTTTAGTGCCTTGTTCACAAAACATGACTCTGGCTTCAATACCCCATGTCAATCACTACTCCCCGCAGGGATTCGTGTCCAGGACATACCCACCTGATGACACAATGCCCATTTTTCCTCTTGACTGTTGATACGTACTCATATCTAGGTCTGGGCCACCGCATGATAGCTCGACACTAGCTTCAATACCCTAGGCCGAAATCGATGTATGCATGGAATGCACCACCTTTGTTAGTCCACCGCACTGGATCACTCTCACATAGAGTGTCCGAGAATAATCATCTCTGAATCCCACACCGTCGTCTCAACCTCACACTTGTATTTCCTAACAGATTTCCTTTCTCATAAAAACTCCTATTAGTTTAAAAGAATGTCGTTTGCAAAGTCCAACTATTAGTTCGAAAGCAGTTGTGGTCATTAATGATTCTAGCACTCACTTTATTCTTTCCAGAAAAGTTGAAAAATCCTTTACCAATTTAGGGTTTTTATAAAAATAAGGCATAGTAAGGTGTCGGTTAATTTTAGCAAAGTTCCATTTAAGTTTCTTTTGAAAACATTTGATCATTCTGTGTAATCCCAATGCATATCCATACTCACGTGCTCTCCGCACTTCCCAAGGATCACAGTCATCAACATACATATACACTAATGCAGTTAATGATCAAGGTAAGCAGCACAGCCAACACAATATCTCAACAACATCCATACATGAGTAATAAGCAACATCCTGTACTCAACATAGTGAACATACAACATCAATGCTCCAAGATGTAACGCGCGTATTTTTACGATACGTTAATTAACGTTATTTATTGTATTTGGTCGTATTTACGCTATAATAAAGCAATTTCTTGTTCTCTAAGAAAGTGTATTAATTAAATCAAGATCAAATTAAATTTGAGAGTTAACATTTTATATTAATTCACGGTTCAAATATCGTCGAAAAATTCTAACGAAGTTTCGTCGCGTTTCGAATCGCCGGGCAGTGTCGCCGCAGATAAAATTCTAAATGAACTCCGATTTCGATGAAAATCGAATCGTAACTTGTTGAGACTATTTTTGAATATTTGACATGATTTTTACTATTTATAATTAAATATTTTCACGCGATGAATTAATCTCTCGTTAAATTAATTTTCGCGAGTTTATCGGTAACGCGGTTTTTCGTCGCCGTGTTTTAAACAACCCCTAGACTCTAGAATTAGTGGGTAATCATGAGAGATGTGAGATTAGGTGGGTAAGACTAGATGATGTGATTAGGTGATAGGTGTCACATAGTGTGTGATTTATTTCAAAAAAATTACTTTTTACCTATTGTAAATTATTATTAATAAGGTGTTCATTTTTTTAAAGTGAATAAAATGTGAACAACCCCCTTTTTTTCAGCATCATTCACGCCACCCCCCACCCTCTCCAACCTTCATCTTCTTCTTTTCTTCCCTTGAAAAGCTCCAAGCTTCCATGGTCATGTACCTTCCTTATCTTGAGTTCTAAGCTTCCAACCTTCATCAAACTTGTTCAAGAGCTTCATCTACATCTAGTTCTTCATTCCTAGCCATCCAAGTAAGAAGAAAAACAGAAGTTTTTCTCCCTTTTTACTTCACAAAAACAGCGCCTCCCTCTCTTTTTACTCCTTGATTTTCTTGCTTTTCTTTCTTGGTTTCATACTTGTTTAAATGTTGTTTTGTGTGGTTGATGATTGGATGAAAGAGATGAGCATGTAAGTCCCCAATCTTGGAAAACCCTAGGCGTAAATCCAAGGGAAAAAGAGGGGCAAAGTGATCTTGAGGTTCAATCTTGAAATTAATGGTTTGATTGAGTTTAAATTGTGTTGTTGTTGTTGATTGGAGGGGTAGATTTAGAATTAACATGTTGTTTAGTTGTTTTTGGGATGAACACCTATTCTTGGCAAAGAGGATTTGTAGGATTTGATTGTTGAAGCAAGTAATAAAATTGATGAATAAGCCTCTTTGATATAGTTGTTGTTGTCTTAGTTAAAGTTTTGGGACTAAAACCTTGGTTAGGTGAATTTTGATGAAAGACCTACTCTTGAGTTAAGTTGATTTTTATTTGAGACTCTTGAAGGTTGTAAGAACATGTATAGCTTTGATGATGATTTGTTTGAATGTTTTGAGTGTAGTTTGATGAAGTAGAAGAATTGATAAAATTGGTATTGGTGAGGTTGTATTGATGCCTAAATGAATTGTAGCTTTGATAAAGCATGCTTAACTTGTTGTTCATGATTTTTACCTATTCTTGAATCATAGGAAATATGTGGTTTTGATGCTAGATTATGTGTTTAAGTATTGGATAGAATATTTAGAATAATTTTAAGGTTATTGGAATTGTTATGCATGAATTAGAAAGAAATTAGTGTATGTTACTTGTAAGAAAATGGTTCTTGAAGGACTAAATTGGCAGGTAAAATTTGATTGGTTGTTTTCTAGTAATTAGTGTTGTTTTGACCATGATTTAATTAGTTGAAACTTAGTTTTGATTGTGGGTTGAATCAAAGGAAAAACTTGAAAGGTTTTGGAAAATTGGTTCTTGAAGTTTTAGAAAACAAACCTGTTTTGTTTGAATTATTGGGAATTATTGAATTATGATTTTGGCATGGGACCAATTGGAGATATTCATATGGGTATTGGGATATTCCATATTAAATTTTGTAATTTTTGGATAAGTTTTGAGACCTCTAGGACATTATGAACCCAAAACAGTTTTACTAAAGAATTTATGTCCTAAATCCGAAAATTTAATGATTTTTCTGCACTTATTGGTAATGATTTTTACCCAAATAAAAATATGTTGATGAGTATATGTATGTCAAGGACTTGCATAAAAAGTTTCATAAGAAACGGAGTTCGTTTGATGTAGTAGGAAAATTGCTATTTTAAATAGCGTAAAAATTGCCAAATTCTGCACCTTTTGAGTAAGCCGAATAGGAAATAGTTTAATGCTTGATTTAATTATATGCATCGCAATTGGAGTTTGGGATTTGTTTTAGAATGTGTCTTGAAATGTGTTTGATAATTTGATGTCTTGGAGTAAGTAAATGACTAGAAATGGTTATTGACTTTGGTGAAATGATTTTTAATTTGATGAAATTAATTAGTGGTGATTCTTTTAAATTTTGGAAAAGAATGTTGGCAAAGATTTTTAGAAACCTTTGTTTTGATTGGCTTTTATTTTATGACTTAATTATGTAAGATTTTGGGTGATTGCCTAGTTGTCTTGAAGATGCTTTGAAAACTAATTGTGAAAACTTAGTTAATTTGGAGTTGTGAGTTGTGATTGGTGGGTTGTAGTAGAAATGCTAGGTGTATGAATGTTTGTAACATGATTAAAATGGTTTTGGATTTGTTTAGTTGTAGAAAGAAGATTTTACCAAACATTTTGGAAAAATAGAGGAGATGGCCACAAGGCCTAAAGGATTTTGGGTAGGAAGATGCTTTTGTTAACATGTATAAATGCTTGTGTGATTATGTATTAGGTTTTGAAAAATTATGCAAGTGGTTTATTGATACGTGTTAAACTTAAGGTTTCAAGAAAAAAAAAAGGATTCCTTTAAAAGTTAGCATTTTCTTAAGTTAAGTGTTAGGTGTTAGTTAATTTTCAAGAAAGGCTTTTAGTTCAAAAACTTTATTTCTTTCAAGTAAGTTAAGGTTTATAAGTTGTTATGTGATAAGTTATCTTTCAAGAAGTATTTCGATTTTAAAAACCATATTTATTTTCAAGTAGCTAATTATTTAAAATCCTTGAATGAACTTGGCTAGAATAAGGGCTAAGTTGAGAGCTTAAGTTTAGTTAGAATTATAGATTTTGCTAAGTTCGTTGTGATGTTAGGCTCGAGTGACCCGAGATCGTGCGGTGCGAAAACCGAGGAATATGAGCGACGCAGACTTAAGGACGTTGGAGCGACGTTGGAGCGACGTTAGCGACTAATGTTGGTAAGGGCAACTCTTAGACATTATTAAGGCTTTATTTTTTATAAGTCCTTGTGTAAGGGCAAATTTTAAATATTTTTAGGCTTCCGTTATTTAATTGTTTTATTGAATACGAAGAAGTCTGAGAACTCCCCGAGTTCAAAGTTAGGGTTTTCGAACCCCTTCGTTTATTTTATTGTCGTGCGGTCGCCATTTTTCCGAGTCTTCGTGGGTGATGAGTCATTGTGGTTAGTCTCCTGAATCTAACCCCCCACACTTGTATGTTCCTCTCTGTTAATTTCATCGAGTTGCAGAGGGATGGATTCCTTGATTTGCGTGTCGAGCATGTGATATCTGTTGATATGATTGAGTTATGCATTTATTTAATATGAGATTGAATATATGCTTCGAATTGTGTATTGCTTGTTGAATTGCGTTTCTCCATGCAATCTGCTTTTATTGCTTAAATTGTCGAATTATGTTTCTTCATATTAAGCATGCTCTTATTATTTGATATGCGGTCGAATAATCTTGCGTACCACTCTTTGACTATCGTATGCGGCGAACTGTTCATCGAGTGAGAGAGCTAGGCGAGTCGTCAAAACATTTAGGAGTCGCGACCCAGACAACTAAGGGTGCTAGGTCCTCTTGGTCTACGGGGGCTTCTAAGCGTTGTAGCGTTAAGGAACTAGACCTAATTGCCGAGAGTGAATTATCACAAGGAAGTTCAGTGTACCTAATTGCCCAGAGTGAATTGTCGCAAGGAAGTTCAGTGTACCTAATTGCCCTAGAGTGAAGTATCACAAGGAAGTTCAGTGTCGGCGTTATTCCTGAACCTGATTGCCCTAGGGTGAAGTATGTCACAAGGAAGTTCAGTGTCATCAGGATAATCTGAGATTTATCGCGTGGAACATTATCGGGTTGGAGTATACCAAGCGATTGTCCACTGCGTGGGTTATTCCGGAAAATTGTCGAGGTGTCGAGAGAGATGAGTTGTGAGAGGAGTCGTGAGAGAGTCTCGAGTTGCGTATCGTAATATGTATATATTGTTGTTTGTTATTGCTTTATGACTTGTTATATCTTGTTGCGATAAGAAGTTGACCCTTGCCAGTGGTTCCTCAATTAATGATGGTAACCCAGGCATTGACGGACGTGGTGGAGATTCCAGGGACGACGACATCATTGAAGATGGCTTCTGACTTCCCGAGCATGGAGATTCCCTCGGCTTGGAGTTAAACCCCCACTCTCGGCCGATATGTTTGTATAGAAGGCGTGTTAGAAACCTTCGCGTGGGGGAACTGACGAGGATGCGAATGACCAGACGGAGGAGGACTGCTAGGAAATTGGTGTAGTTGTGTAGTTAAGAATGTTTAGCTATTTTATTTATGGTTTTGGGTTGGTGACCAGTCTGTCTTTTTGTTTGGCTTTGTGTCATTTGTTATTTAGGTGTCAAGGTTTTGTTTTTGGAGCAGCCCCCTGCGTGGGTAACTGCCGAGAGTACCTCAGGTAGTAATATTGTAGGGTTTTCATACTTAGGGTATATTCTTGCTTATGCATATTCATTTACTGCTTCCGGTGTGTAAAAATCTTCAACTGATTATCTTTTGGTAGCATGTGTGTATGTCTTTATTTAGTTGCAGTAGTCAATTGCATTTATATTTCCATCATGTTTCGAAATCGTTGCTCGTACTCTGAATGTTTGTTACAAAGGACGCTTGTTTATAAAAAGAAAAAAAGAATTTACCGCATTTTCCAAAAGACATGAAGAGTACTATTTTGAAAACCTACTTGCATTCAGAATTGTTCTAGCTTAGTAGCGGTCCGGAAATGGGTCGTTACACAAGACATATAGATTGTCAAGCACAACACTTACAGGCAAACAATGGAAGAAGCCCTTACCGTGGGTGCTCTAACTCACAAGCTATCTACCGATAAGCTCCGCGAATCGCTTCCGATCACGAACACAAACAAAGGAATCTTAACAACACAACATAGGGCTTTAGAAAACCCTTCGTACAAACCGCTTTTCTTATGTAACAGCTAACAACCATAAGGTGGCCCTAATTCCTACGGCTCTACCTACGGTTTCATATCCCTGTAGTCCCTATCTATCATTTCGTACGTTTACATAAAAGCATCCATCCATAATCATTCCATGGGGATTAAAGCCTAGTGTCGCTTAAGGTGACCTACTCCTATCATGTTATCACACAATCAATCAATCACATAAGCAGACATATAAACAAGCACATAAGCAGGCACATATACCACATAGTAAAACAAACACAACATCAACATACAGTTAAAACCTAAGTGGTTAATAGGTCTACGACGACTATCCTTAGCCACCACATCCCATAACCCTTCTCCTGAGGTGTTGCTGACGTCAACCCCTATTAGGGTTTGAGGAGCCCTACGCCTACTAACTGCTATAATCTATGAATATTCTCCCTGATTGAAAGATTTTTCCCCCTCACCTAGTATCCGCGTATTCCTGACTCCTACCACAAACTCTCGAACAGCCTTGACCCTCGACCCCTACTATCCTCCTTTCCTTCGCCTAGATTTCCTACTTAAAAGCATTTTGATGCACAAGATCCTCTCTCGAGGCAGGTGTTGAGCATACTTACTCATTAAAGGAAATCCCGAGAGAACCCCTCTATTAGGACTAAAACTAGGGTATTTGGACCCCGAACGATCGAAATTGGGCCGAAACAGGCTTTAGAGAGAGAAAGGGTGGTTTAGAGAGAGAAGGGGTGAGTTTTGATGCAAAAATGGTGAGTGTTGAGGCCTTTATATAGGGTCTGGATTGATCGGTTCGCGTTGCGAGAAGGCTCAGTTCGCAACGCGAGGGTGCGGGAACTGTCATTTCGCGCGCATACAAACTGCCACCTATTTTGTCCATCGTGTCGTGAGAAGAGTCATCTCGTAACACGATGTTGTGCTACATGATTTTATAGCATTTTTTGGGAGCTTTTCAACGCCGCAAACTCTAACTCCGTGTCAATAAGATACCCATACCTCAAGCAATGATCAAAACAGTGATAGGGTGTCCGTAGGAAAGTTTCTGAACTAGTTTTGCTCCCGATCTACCATGAAACTTTGCTAAAGTCCTAATTTGGTTTTCTAAACACCTAAATCAACTAAAGAGCACACAAGCATACATATATAAACAAGAAAAACCTAAGGTACCTAAATTTGGGAAGTTACAGAGGGGCTAGATGATTTATTGAGTATTGCAGACTGCCACTTACGAAGATTATATTATCTTCCCGCTGAAAGTCTTTCCTTTCCACCTTTTGAGTTCACGAGCTACTTCAAGTCGATGATGCACTTGTAAGATGCCGAGTGCTCCTATTCCCATGGGTGATTCTTCTTCCTCATCCTCTGATGATATGAAAGATTTTCCTGTGGATCTTCTCAGTCTACATGTCGCCGATGGCCAAGTTATTTCAGTTATAGAGGAGTCAGATCTGGAGGAAGATTCTATGGAGGATGAGGTAAAGGAAGAAGAGTTAGAGGAATGGGAGTCTACGAGCGGTGGTCCTAGTGAGGATGTGGGAGAGTCTGATTTTTCCATTCAAAGTGACAAATATATTTTTTTATTTAGAGGCCAACTTGGAGGACTTGTGACTAGCATTTTGGGAATGTATTGTGTCATTCTTTTGGATGTGTTGTGCAACACCCAAAATAAATAAATAAATAAATAAATAAGATGGTTTATGTATTTAATAAATATGGCTATCTTAATAATTATGGTGAATTGGTTTACTTAAATTCACTCTATTTATTTTAGTGCATTTAAATTACTGAGTGTATTGATATTGCTTAAGAGCAGTCATGCACCCCAATAAAAAACGAAATGATTTATACTGAAAAGAAAAGATTCCGTGTAGTAGATAGTCATGAGATAGTATGTTAATATTTAATATTGAATACTATTATTTGAATATTTTATAAATTGTGTTTAGTATTGTAATTATGGTGAATTATTTAATTATAATTCACTCTATTTATTTTAGTATGATTTTGATGGTAACTCTCTTTGTGTATTCAACGTGTTTGTCTTGTTAGATACATCGACACTGCGAATTAACAGTGTCCACGCATTTTCTCAGAAAATATGAGTATCCTATTATTCTGTTTTATATTTATAAAATGTTAGTTTTGAAAATATTAATATTTTGAGATGAGATATAATTTTATTAAAGTATATTAGAATGAATTTTTATGAGATGATAATTTAAAAATGGAGAGAATATGAAATATTTTGGTATTGGGCTATTTTGGGCCCAAAAACTGTCATTTTGGACCCATTTCTGCGTGCACCCCTCTCCTTACTGCACACAGCTGTGTTGAATTACTATCTGCACTTCCTTTAATTACTAAGTGCGTCCCCTCCCTTAATCAGACACGAGCCAAGCCCATTCTCTCCTCCTCTAACCCACGTCTATCTCTTCTCTCTCCCTCACTTGCCTCTTTTTTTTGGCTTAAATGTATTTTTGGTCCCCAGTATTCTCAATTTGGTGATTTTGGTCACCTTATTTTATTTTTGGCGATTTTGGTCCCCAACTTTCTCAATTTGGCGATTTTGGTCCCTATACTTTTTAATTGCACTTTTAGTACCTCAAAATCATGGATTTTTTTGCACTTTTGGTTGTCAAAAATCTTGGATTTCTGGGAAAATAGGGGACCAAAAGTGCACAATCCATATTTTTGGGGGGACCACAAGTGCAATTAAAAAAATACAGGGACCAAAATCGCCAAATTGAGAAAATTAGATGACCAAAATCGCTAAAAATAAAATTGGGGGACCAAAATCACCAAATTGAGAAAGTTAGGGACCAAAAGTGCAATTAAACTTTTTTTTAGAAAACCTAAAAGCTAATAGAGAGAGGCGCTCTTCTTCCTCCCCTCCTCACCGCCGCCGCCGCCACCCCTTTCTCCGGCCGTTGCGCCGCCATTTGGCCTCGTTTGGCCAAACCAAACACGTTTTCTTTCTCCTCTCGTCGTCCTCTTTCATCCTATCTGAACAAATCTCGAAGAAACTCAAATCTAAAAAAAGTCAGTCCTTTAGAACCCTTTTCCGGTCGCCAAGGTCCATTTTTGGTGATCCATGCACACCACTGTGATGCTCTTACTCTCCTCTACAAAACCCGTAGCAGTTTCGCAGCATAGGAGTCAATTGTTGAAACCCTAGCTGTGGCATTCGAGGCCATTTTTCGGCCACCATGGACCTCCGTTCAAGAAACTAAACCGAACAATGGACTCCCCATGAGACCCGCAACAAAACCCCCCAAAAATATTCGTGATCAGAGCACCCTTCTCTTGCGACCACCACGCCGGAAATCGCACCACCGTGTGGGAGATGGTGACAGTAGCCACTTCGTCTTCTCCCAAACTTGGTGAGTAGATTCTCTTCTTATTTTACCTCTGTTTTGATTTCCTTCAATCACATTCAAAAACCATGTTCCGGACTGGGTCGAAGCCCAATCCGACGATTCGCTCGCTCAAGGCCCATCTCTGCACATAGTTTGCTTCACCACTTCGGAGCCTGGTCGACGTGGCTTATCCAACAGTCCTCAGCATTCCACCCCCAGCTCATCACAGTCTGGCAAGGATCTGACGGCACCCCGGATCTCGCGAGAGCGGTTATCTCTCAGTAACCGTCCTCGAACCATATAAAACGGATCACCTTCACAGATCCAGGTACGATTTCATTCATCCCTGCAATTCCTCTCCCCTACCTAAACTGACTTAGGCATCGGAGTCCTTGCAGGTACATCACCCCGCGCGCCATCGTCAAGCGCTGCGAAGTCGCACTGCTTCTCTCCGGCCATCCTCTGAGGTTCTATTCAGAACATTGACGCCGTCTGTGGGAATCATCTTTGATTTCATCTTATTTCCCGAAGTTTCTATTCGTCATTCATGATGTCTGGATCGAAGCGCACCGTCGCTACTCACAGCTCGCTCCGTGCATATCTGAATCCACCAAATCTTCTGATCGCTCCGGTAGATCAACCTCAACCTGAACCTGTTCACTTCAAAGTTGAATATGAAAGGCCGAGGAATGTTCCTCCGCCTTAGATCGATGTTGTTCTGTTCGTTACCGTTGTGGCTACAACAGAAACAGGCGAGACCGCTCCGGCAACCGCCGCTTTCCTCCTCCGTGAATTTCGAGAGTTCATACGAAGTCATGTTGAAGCGATGCAGGTCCAGAATTAACGCCCGGATCGCATGGAGAATCAGCAGAAAGAGATCTTCGTTTGTGTCGCAATGCAGATCGAGAACAGAGCAGACCAGATCTTTCAGTCGCCTTGGAGGTCCAGAGATTCCGTAACTCGTAGATCTGTTCCTCGTCGCCGCCGTGATGCAACTCCACGCCACTCTCCACATGCTACACACCGCCGTAATCGGTCTTTGGATCGCCCTTCGCCTCACCACCGTAGATCTCAGATCCGCTCTCCTCGGAGCGGAAGAAGAAACAAGAAAATGCGGTGCGAAAGAGTTTCGCCTGAAAGCCTATCGTCAGGGTTTGAGGTGAGGCACTCTCCACCGCGTCGCCGCTGTTATCCTAATCACTCTACCCATCACAGAGGTGCGACCGCAAGCAGTGATACACCGCCTCGACGAACCACTACTCCTTCTCGCCGTCGTGCAAAGTCACCTGATCGCCCCTCTCGCCGCAGCCGTGCTCACTCCTTTCGTCCACCTCCCTACAGAGTGACACATAGAGCGACACGTGCAAGGCCTTTGGTCCTTTCACTTCCAGGATCATAAAATTCTGGATCCCGAAGCATCTTCAGAAGCACCATCCTTAGATTCGTATGATGGCACAACCGATCCAGATGAGCACATCGGTTGTTTCAACACAGTCATGGGCTACCGAGGTGCCCAGGGACCAGTCAAGTGCTGGGTCTTTCCCCTGACTCTGAAGAAGGCGGCCTTGTCGTGGTTCCAGGCCCTGAGAAAAATTCCATGGACTCGTGGTCCGAGCTCATTGATCAATTCTCTGCCCACTTCACTGCGTCCAAGGTCCAACCAAAATCCACGGCGGCGTTGGCCACAATTTAGCAGAGAAAAGACGAATCTGCCAGAGACTATGTCGAACGTTTTAACAAAGAAGCAATTTCTGTGAAAAAGTGTTCCGACGAGATGAAGTTGTATTTACTGGAGCAAGGTTTGGTTGAAGGCAGTTTGTTCAACATCAACATTGGTGTCGACAAGCCAAAGACCTTAAACGACTTCCTTAAACGAGCCCAAAAGTACATCAATTATGAAGAGAAGTTGATGGTGTCAAAGGTCAAAGGCAAAACCCAGGAGAAGACTGGTGGACAGCGCGATGACAGGTCGCGTGGAGATAAAGAGAACCGACCTCCGTCAAAGAGATATGACGAATATACTCCCTTGAATACCACGCCAAAGCGTATTTTGAACGAATGCGCGAACACCGAGTTTCGAGACGCTGGAATCAAGTTCCCCCAGAAAGGGAAGGAGAAACCCAATGCTGACAAGTCCAATTATTGTCACTTTTACAAGTGTGCTGGGCATGAGACTGATGACTGTTTTCACTTGAAAGACGTGATAGAACAACTGATCCAGAAGGGGAGGTTATCGAAGTACGTGAAAGCAAAATCGAGATCTGGCGATAGAAGGTCGAGGTCCAGATCACCTCGACCTACGAGAAAGGAATCAGCTTCTGTAGCACAACTCGACGTGGCAGCTCGAGCATCCGAAGAGAACAAAGAAAGACATCGACCTCCCCCAGTCGCCCTTGTCATCTCTGGGGGGTTCTCCGACAAGAGAGGTGCGAGTATAAACTCAGCAAAGCGAAAGCTGAGAGAAACGATGTCAATTTCCACTATTTTTACTTCATCTAGCAGGCACAAAGGAAGACCACCCCTCGCCTTTTACGACGAGGACTTGGTGAATGGAAAGCCGAATTTTTTGATTCCCCTATTGGTCAAAACTTACATGGCTAACTTTGATGTCAGAAGAATATTGATAGATCAGGGGAGCTCGGTGGATATTATTTTTCACGAGTTGTTTAAAACCTTGAAGCTACCAGAGAAAGACCTCGTACCGTATCCGGGGTTCGATCTGACCGGTTTCAATGGCTCGAAAACAAAGTCGTTGGGCTACGTGGAATTGATGGTGACCTTTGGAGAACCACCTGCCTCTAAGACTGTTAAAGTCCAGTTCATAGTACTTCTGTGCAAATCTATATATAACTGCATCATTGGGCGCCCAACTCTGGGGAGCTCGGGGTCGTGACCTCGACAGTCCACTTGAAGATGCGTTTCCATAGTGATGACGACAAAGTCGTCACTATCGAAGCCGATCAAGAAGCTGCTAGGAGATGCTACATCCTGTCCCTGAAGGTCGACGAGTCAGGTGAAGAAAAGCGACATCCCTCTGCTAAGAAGCAAGCTCTTGCCAAAGCCGCTTTAGAAGTCAACCTTGCTGATTTCGATGCCAGAATCGAGTTCGAAGATGAAGTCCAAGAGGATGACCCCCTGGCCCACGAACTCCAGCAAAAGATCAAGAGGCCCTTGCCTGATGGCGAGTTTATCCGAGTTCAGCTGGTGGTTGATCCCGAAAAGACTGTGAAGCTCAGTGCAGACCTTCCCGAACAAGTTAAGCTACATCTGATTGAGTGCCTGAAGTCCAATGCTCACCTCTTCGCTTGGACTGCTACTGACATGCCAGGCATCTCTCCCGACATTGCCTGCCATCAACTTGCTCTCGACCCTAAATCCTGCTGGGTAGCTCAGCGACGTCACAAGCAAGCCCCTGAGATAGCTGAAGCTGCAGCCAAACCAGTTGATGATTTTGTTAAGGCTGAGTTTATTAGGGAGGTTAAATACACTACATGGCTTTCTAACATTGTACTAGTTAAAAAGTCTAATGGAAAGTGGCGCATGTGTGTTAATTACACCGATCTTAACAAGGCGTGCCCCAAGGACGCCTATCCCCTCCCGAATATCGACAGACTTGCCGATAATTCCTCCGGTTTTCGATTGCTTTCTTTTATGGACGCGTACTCTGGTTATAACCAGATCTCAATGCACCCTGCTGATCAAGAAAAAATTGCATTCATGACCGACAAAGGCAATTACTGCTACAAAGTAATGCCTTTTGGCCTCAAGAATGCTGGAGCCACGTATCAGTGCATGATGAACAAAGTATTTGCAAAGCAGATCGGTAGAATGTTGGAGGTGTATATGGACGATATGATCGTGAAAACAGCGAAGGAAATCGACCACGTCGTCGACCTAAAAGAAGTTTTCGCTGAAGTCCGATGACATAATATGAGGCTCAACCCTGAAAAATGCACTTTCGGAGTGCGAGCTGGGAAATTTCTCAGTTTCTACCTAACCGAGAGAGGGATTGAGGCAAACCTTGACAAATGTCATACTGTCACCGAAATGCAATAGCCATCATCAAAGAAAAACATCCAGCAACTCACTGGAATGCTAACCTCGCTGACGAGGTTTATCACGAAGTCAGCGCAACACGCGTTGCCTTTTTTCCGTCTACTCAAGAAGGGAATTCAGTTCGAATGGTCCCCCGAGTGAGAAGAAGCTTTGGTGCAGCTAAAGCGCATCCTGTCTCAACCACCAGTCTTGACGAGACCATCCCCTGGGAAAGTATTTTACCTCTATTTGGCGGTAGCCAATGAAGCTCTGAGTGCCGTCCTCATCCGCGAAACAGATGAGGGCCAGAAACCCGTCTATTTCGTAAGCAAAGCACTTCAAGGCCCTGAGCTAAGATACCAAAAGATTGAGAAGGTCGCGCTAGCGTTGATAGTCGCAGCTCGACGGTTGAGACAATACTTCTTAGCGCATCCCATAGTAATTCGGACAGACCAACCAATCAAACAGATCCTACACAGGCCTGACTTAGCAGGACATATGATCAAGTGGTCGATTGATTTGTCCGAATTCGGGGTTACGTACGAGGCAAGATAGGCCATCAAAGCCCAATGCTTGGCAGATTTCATTGTCGAGATGACTCCTGGAGCTGTAGAGCCTTGCTCCAAATGGACGATTCATGTCGACGGATCGTCCAACACAAAGGGCGGTGGTGCTGGGTTGTTGCTCGAGAATGACGACGGGGTGATCGTCGAGTTCTCCCTGGGATTTTCATTCCCCACTTCAAACAACCAAGTAGAGTATGAAGCATGTTTAGCAGGGCTCACATTAGTTCGAGACTTCGGTGCTGAAGAAGTTAAACTCAGAACCGATTCTCAGTTGGTTGTGTCCCAAATCAACGGAGAGTACTAGGCTAAAGACCCACTCCTCCAGAAATACCTCGCCTTGGTGAAAAAGAAAATGAATGATTTCTCTACAATCGAGATTACACACGTCCCAACAGAACAGAACACCCGAGCGGATATTCTGTCCAAACTCGCCAGCACAAGAACCTCGGGGAACAACAGATCTGTGATACAGGAAACACTGGGCAAACCCAGTATAACTTCGCTGGTCGACATCACCTCCGTCGAAATACCAGAGACTCTTCCGAAATTTTGCTTGGAAATCTCCCAAGCAAGCATTGATGACATGGCTACTAAACCAGACGATTGGATGACGCCCATTCGGAAGTTCATTCAACTCGAAGAGCTCCCCAATGAGGAAAAGGAGGCCGCCAAAATTCGAAAAAAAGCATGTTCTTACTCCATAATCGACGGTATCTTGTACCGAAGGGGGTTCTCCAGCCCATTGTTGAAGTGTCTTGACGACGCCAAAGCCCAATACGCATTGGCCGAAGTGCATGAAGGAATATGTGGGCAACACCTGGAAGGACATTCCCTTGCGAAGAAAGTCCTCCGTGTAGGTTATTGTTGGCCGTCATTGGACGCAAATGCGAGGTTATTCGTTAAGAAATGTGACAAATGCCAGAGACATGGCGACATCCACTTGGCTCCTCCAACAGAGCTAACGTCCCTTTCGGCGCCGTGGCCCTTCGCCTGGTGGGGCATTGACATACTTGGACCATTTCCAATGGCTCCTGGACAGGTGAAATAACTAGCCGTCGCAGTAGATTACTTCACCAAATGGGTAGAGGTAGAAGCACTGGCAAAGATAACTGCGAAGAATTTGATTAAGTTCTTCAAAAGATACATCTTGACGAGGTTCGGGATACCCGAGGTCGTCGTTACCGACAACGGAACACAGATCGCAGACCGTGGTTTCTGAAAGACTTTGGAGGACCTCAACATCAAACAACACTTCACCTCCGTAGAACACCCCAAGACGAACAGTCAAGTTGAGGCCGCAAACCGGGTTATTCTACGAGGTCTGAAACGAAGGTTAGATGAAGCAAAAGGGAACTGGGCAGGAGAACTTCCCCGAGTACTTTGGGCATATCGCACAACTCCACACTCAACGACAGGAGAATCCCCCTTCCGTCTCACATATGGGACAAAGGCCGTTATTCCCGTCGAGATTGGAGAACTTAGTTGGAGAACTTCATATCCCCAACAAAGTGTCAATAACTATCAAAACTTGTGAGAAGAACTCGACCTCTTCGACGAATGCAGAGAGCTTGCAGCGCTCAACGAGGTCACAGTCAAGGAAAAAATCGTAGCAAGGTACAACCGAAGCGGGGTGCCTAGAGAGTTCATGCCTGGCGACCTCGTCCTTCGACAAGCTGACGTTGGTTTAGAGAATGTCCCGCAAGGAAAACTCGCACCCAATTGGAAAGGCCCTTACCGAGTCATCACAAAGACTGGTACTGGATTATACCCTTGAGACACTGCAAGGCCAGCGAGTTCTGAGGACTTGGAACGCAGCGAAGTTGAAGAAGTACTATAGCTGAAATTAAATGTACCCAAAACATACAAATGTGAAGTAATAAAGTACATTCGAAGAAAAACGAGTATGAAGAACTTGCTTTGTCAAACAAGCCTCGTGCCCAAGTGCGCGAGCACCCTTGAACAAGCCTCGTGCTCGAGAGCACGAGCACGTTCTGAAAGCCTCGTGCCCGAGTGCGTGAGCCCCCCTTTGATCAAGCCTCGTGCCCGAGTGCACGAGCCCCCTTTGAACAAGCCTCGTGCTCGAGAGCACGAGCACGTTCTAAAAAGCCTCGTGCCCGAGTGCACGAGCCCCCCTTTGAACAAGCCTTGTGCCCGAGAGCACGAGCACGTTCTGAAAAGCCTCGTGCCCGAGTGCGCGAGCCCCCCTTTTTTTTACAAGCCTCGTACCCGAGAGCACGAGCACGTTTTGAAACGACCTCGAGCAGAGAGCACATCCCTGGCTAAACGATGTCACTTTCTGTCCGGCCAACAGATTAGTGAACATCAACAACTGGATAAACCCTCTCGAGAGTAGAGGTCCCGAACGAACGATAAGCAAAGCAAACAAGGTAAATATTTTGCCAAGTCAAAGGTTAAATATCATTACAAACGTTTTGTTCATTACAAGACAGCGAAAGCAAACAAGAAACGACAAATACGACCAACAAAATCCTAAGACTTGGGAGGCACAGCCACTCCCGAAGTCGACGGAACTACTACTTCGGAATTCGAAGGGGTACCACCTCGGAGGCCAGGGGAATAGCCACTTCAGGAGACGAAGTGGGCCCGATGAGAATGACCTCCTTTGTTTGGCCATCCACAATTTTGTTCCCCTCAACTATCCCAACAGGGGTCATTCCCGTCGTGTTGAAGGCAAGGTCAGGGTTGAGAACCCGAATCTGGTTGACGGCATTGGCGAATAACTCGTCGCCAGCCTTCAGGATCAAGGCCACCATCTCTGCATTCTCGGCCTCTAACTTTTTGACCTTCTCAGAGAGCCACGAAACTTCTTGATTTTCATTCGAACGGAGCTCAACCTCCATACTTAATTCCTCCATCTTGCGCTGGGATTCAAAGGCCTCCAACTTCAGACTCTCCTCTGACTTTTGAAGATCCTGGATCCTCTGCAAGAGCTGTTCGCATTCCTCAATCAGATTCTTCTTCTCGGAAGAAAGATTTTCGATCTGCCTTGATGCCTCGACCACCTCACCCTTGAACTTGGCCAGCTGAGCTTGTAGCTCGACTTCAAGACCTTCAAGGGACTTAATTTTTGCATCCAGCCCCAAATTACTCTTTCGAAGACCGTCGAGCTCAACCTCCAAGTGCCTGTTCTTTTCGAAAAGCTACTGGGAAACTAGCAAGTCCCGCAGCTTGTGAGTCATATTTTCAAAAAACATATTCTCCTTGGCATTTTCGGAGAGTTCGTTGAAGAAAGCCTTGTCGGAAGGAGGAGTTAACCCCCCAATCTCTTCAACACTCACTGTCTCGCCACGAGACCAAACTGGTGGGACCTCGCCGTGAAGCTGGACCGTATCTTTTCCCTTGCCAGGTCTCTCCCCGATCTTCAAAGCGAGAGTGGGAGCTGAGGTCTTGGGTTGAGGAGGTTTCCTTTTCTTGGCAGCAGGCTCCTCGACAGCCTGGGCGAAAATTCGTTTGCTTCCCGAAGGCACCTCTTCAACCACTTTCGCTACCACGGTTGAAACGTCGACACTTCGAGCGGGTGAGGCTCCAGAAGACGGAGTGAGAACAGAAGCGGTGTGGTTGGAACCTTCTCCAACTCCTGGAGAATGAGTCTTTTCGGAAGAAGCCTTCCTCTTCAAGCTTGCCAAAAACGCCGAAGTAGCCATTGAATCTGCGAAGATAAAAATGAGTTAGAATGATAAGAGGGGAACTTTGAACAAGTAGATTTCTACAAATTTACCTAAGCACGCATTGACTTCCTTTTGAGTCTTGCATTTCAGAAGGCGACGAGTGTCGACATATCCTTTCTCAGAGACCAACTCTCCCTTTTTATTCGTATGTTATCGAGGTTTGAGCATCTCATCAAACTTGCGAATTTGTTTCAAACTGTATCGAGCATTATCGTCGAGCTCGTCGAGTTTGTATGTGAATTCACTCTTCTCGAATTGGAAATGCTTCTCGCTCCAACACAGCGGGAACCTCTCGCGCCAATCAGTCATCACCTGCCCGTTCTTGTCAAGCACCTCTACAGGAGCACAAACATTTTCCATAGCAGTATTGCTGATGGCCTCGACAATGAAATATTTCGATTTAAACCCACGATGAGATTCCGAGAACAACTCAAAAACTTTCCCGTTCTGTTTCAACAAACCCAACCTTGGCGTTTTGATGGATCTGCTTCCGTCCACAAAGGGGAAAAAATGGAGAAGAACGTTTCGACCAAAGGATCAACATTTAAATAGGGGCATAGTAGCTGGAATCCGCTGACAAATGCCCAAGCATTCGGATGTAATTGTGAAGGAGCGACCTCTAAATGATGTAAAACCACTACTTCAAAGTCAGAAAAAGGCAACTTAAAACCCAAATCCTTGAAAAGGACCTCGTACATGAACATCAATATACACTCAGAATGCGAACAGATTTGAGCATCAAGATAGGGTCGACAAATCTTCCAGTTTTCGAAGTTGCGGACACCATCCGCGACGTCCATAGACTTCAACATCAGTAGAAAATTCTCTTTTGATGAGTTAACAGAGCGAGTACAAAGAGCATCTTCTGCAACCCAACCGAAGTTTTCAGCATTTGGGGGCAAAATGAAGTCATCCCTCTGAAGCAATTTTTTACCCATATCTGATCTCACCAAAGCACTGTCATGGAAAAAAGGTCGATGTTTATCTATATTGATCAACCACTCTCCTACTTCCCTGTCCGTGAAAGTTCGTCCGAAAAACTTCTGTAATTTTAAAAGAAGACTCTGGATTTTGACCGGATCAACGGGGGACACCTTCTTACCCCATAATCCCCGATGAAAAGTCCCGGAGGATAATAGATTTCAGGGGAAGAACACTTTTCTCCAGATTCCACCGAAACAAAACTACCGTCAAGCGATAAGGAACCGCCATCGGTGTTAACACTCGGTCCCTCCGACGGGCCACCAGAGGAAGAGGAACTAGAGAAACTAGATACGGAGGAAGATGAGGACGAATCTCTTGGGAGAGACCTAATATTGCTACCCATTTCGAAACTACGAAAAGAAAAGCAGAGATGAGGAAAGGAAATTTACCTGTAAACAAGAAAGTTTGCAAGGTGAGACCGAAGAAACGAAACACTAGCAAGCACGAACGGTCGGAAATGAACCACCAGGAAAGGAAACCACCGAATCAAGTAGGCGTTTAGAATCGCCGGAAAAGAAGAAAAGGAATGAGACGAAGATTTCTCAGAAATTTGAAAGCGAAGTGAAAGTGAGAAAGGGAAAGTGGAATGATGATTTAAAGCCCCAGGTTTTAAGCTAAACGACGTGACCCTTCTTCTCCTATCTCTCCTCATCGTTGATCTTATCTGAACAATGTGACCTTTCTTCTCCCTACCATTGATCAATGACGTGTCACACCTATTTGACCTAGGGGCGTAGTGTAATAATGACTCGCCTCTGTAACGACCTGTTTCCGGACCGCTACGAAACTAGAAATAAACCTATATGCGACGCATTTTTAAAACGGTACTCTTGTGTCCTTTAGAAAATGCGGTATATATTTTTTTTAAAACAATAGTGCCCGCAAAGCACACACAGAGTACTTACAGCGTTTTGAAACATGATGCAACTAGGACACAAGTTACGTACTGGAAATACATACATGCATAAACATATACAATCAACATACACCGTACGTACAAAATAAAACAGAGTAGTAATGTAAGAGAAAATACGCCTAAGATATGAATACCCTCGAGGGAGTGATCATATCCTGGGGGTACTTCCGGTAGACACCCACGCAGGGGGCTGCTCCAAAAGTAGAACCACCAGTCTACCCTGCATCAGTAAAATACCACTAGCCCAGCTGGTCACCTACAAACTGTACACAAAAGATATATACTACAGTCATCCCAGCAGTCAGATAACACGACATCTACAAATCACTACCCAGATCCTCTGATGGATCCTCCTCCTCGCCTCCACCGGATCCTCGCCTGTCAAATCGATGAAAGGTGCCGCAACTACCACATCCTCTGGCACGTCACTCGGCACGTACTCTCCTGCAGTCGTATCATCATCAGGACGTGCACCTAGACAATCCGCCTCTCCGCACATCACGCAAACAGGAGGTGGATCCACTGGTGGGGTGGGGATCCTAACAACAGAAGGAGAACCCGGTCCTACTGGAGAACTCTGAACAGTAGCTGCCCTCGAGGTAGACGCTCCTGCAGATCCTCGTCCAATCACGCTCTTACGAGCGGTCCATCTCACCCTCGGTCCTCGACCACGTCCTCGTGACAAAATCCTGGAAATAGTAGCTCTAGGAATCTCAATCGGTCCCTCTGGAGACGAAGAAGAGGCCGGCATAGCCCGCTCACACTGGATAGTCCTCCAAGCATCAACCACCTGCATAGTCTGTATAGTGTCCGTATAGGGAACACACTGTACGTCGCGACACCTCCTGCCTCACAGCAACACCGTCCTCTCTGAAAGTCTATACAATATCCCTTGTATATACGACACGGTGAGAGATGGAGTTAAACTCCATCTCCACGGGCTGCTCGATGTCGGGGAAATCAAAGATGATCTCCAGTGACGTCCGCATCGCCGGAATCAGTATGCTATTCGCCATCACCTGGGTAGCCATCATGAATCGAAGGTACCACGGGAAAGGGTCAACTTCTCAACAAATCAAGATATAACAATTTATAAAGCAATAAGCAAACAACATTGTATACAGTTCATAAGGCTCAACTCAAAACTCTCACTGAAGACTCGACTCATGACTCATTTTCTCTCTACTCGACAATTTTTCCAGAAAGCAGACGCCGATCCATCCACTGAATACCAGCCGTAGCTTTGGGATCTTCGCTCTCCCTAGGACATTCAGCTCCGATTCCTTAACGCTGTGACGCCTAGCTAAGCCACCATGAACGAAGGGGACCTAGCACCCTCTGTTGTCCGGCTCACAGCTCAAAAACGTCTTGACGACTCGACTAAGCTCTCAGACTCGATGAATAATTCGCCGCATACGAGATTCAAAGAGCAATTCGCATAATCATTCGACCGCATATCAAATAATTTATAGCAAGCTTATTACAGTGAAACGTAATTCAACAAACATAAGCAGCATAAACAGTTCACATTGTGAAACACAATTCTGTACATAAGCAATTCACGGCAGTTATTCAATCACATTTTAAATAAATGCATAACTCAACAACATCGACAATCATATCATGGAATCCATCCCTCTGTAACTCGATAGAGTTGACAGAGAGGTACAACAAGTGTGGGGGGTTGGGGTCAGGAGACCAACCACAATATTTTTCACCCACGAACGACTCGAAATATAGGCGACCGCACGACAATAATCACGAAGGGGTTCGAAAACCCTAACTTCGAACCCGGAGAGTTCTCAGACTTCTTCACATTTAAAACTTGCCCTTACACAAGGACATACAAAAATAAAAGCCTACAAAAATCTAGAAGTGCCCTTACCATAAGCTGTCTCTAACGTAGCTCCGAAGTCCTCAGGTTCGCGTCGCTCGGTCTCCGGTATTACGATTCCTATCACCACGAACAACTTAGTACATTCTATAAATTCTAAACTAACTTAAGCTCTCAAGCTTAACCCTTTTCTAACCAACAATCCACTCAAGCATTTAAATCATTAACTACTTGAAAGGAAATAAGGTTTTGAAACCAAAACACTTCTTGAAAATTAACTTATCACATAACAATTTAGAAATCTTGACTTACTTGAAAAGTAAAGTTTTTGAAAATAAAAATCTTTCTTGAACCTCAAAGCAAGATCATGCAAATAACCATTTTCATAAATTTCAAGGTCTAAACACATATTCATACAAGCATTTATACAAGTTAACAAACCAAAATTCCCTTTCCAATTCCTCCTATGGCCTCACGGCCTCAACCTCTTTTTCTTTCAAAAAAATTTGCAAAAACTCCTTTTCATAACTAAAACAATTCCAAGTCATTTTCAAATACACTTCAAGCATCAAAACATCAAGACAACATCAAACATAACTTAAGCATATTTTGAAACTTAATCAAACATCAAAGAAATCATCTTCACAATACCAATAACAAGAGTTTTTCCACAACTTCTTTGGCCTAAATCATTTCACCAAATCAATTACAATACAAGACCAATTTTCAACTAAGTGTTAAACTATTTTCAAAACCTTTCAAGAGTAAGTTTTTCAAAGAATCCCTCCAATTCTTATTCAAAACACTTTAAATCATGTTCATGGCAAAGCTAAAAATCTAAGAGCAACCTAATCATGCTTCACATGCCAATCTAGTCCCTCAAGCTTCAAGTTTTGTACAAAACATAAGCTAATTCCTATACTAAATCATGCATCACTACTTCACTAGCAATTAAACCATATAAAACATTTAATCCAACATCTCAATACATGATTCAACACCATAAACCCACTTTTCCTATAGTTCAAGAATAGGCAAAACCCACAAATAACAAGTTTCACATGCTCATCAAAAACTATAACTCTATCTAGCATCATACAACTTCCAAAAGCTCACATAAAGCACTAATTGGTTGATTCAAAAGGATCACACCATTTTTCCCTTTTCTACTCTTAGGGTTTTTGCCCTAGAGCTCAAGGAAGGAATTAAGGGTATCTCATCTCCTTTTGATCATCAACAACTAACAAACAACACATAACAACAAGAAATCAAGACTAGGAACAAGAAAAATTAAAACTACACAAAGGGGAGGGGGCACGGTTTTCTACAGTAAAAGGGGAGGGAAAACCTGATTTTCTCCTTACTTAGATGAGAAGAATGAAGAAGAACTAGGTAGAGGTGAAGGTTTGGAGCAACTTTGATGAAGGTTGCAAGTTGAAAATCTCAAAGATCCGGAAGGAAATCACCATGGAAGCTCTTGGAACCTTGGAGCTCTTCAAGAGAAAGAAAAGAAGAAGATGAGGGTTGGAGAGGGTGAGGGTGGCGTGAATGAGGCTGATGGGGGGGTTCCCTTTCTTTTATTCACTTAAAATCAATTAAAACAATAGTTAATAATAATTAAAATAAGTAAAAGTAATTTTTTTGAAATAAATCACACACTTTGTGACACCTATCACCTTTAAGAGATGCTAATCACATCATCTAATCCTACCCATCTAATCTCATATCTCTCATGATTACCCACTAATTCTAGAGTCTAGGGGTTGTTAAAACACGGCGTCGAAAAACCCGCGTTACCGGTAAACTCGCGAAAATTAATTTAACGAGAAATTAATTCATCGCGTGATAATATTTAATTATAAATAATAAAAATCATGTCAAACACTCAAAAATAGTCTCAACAAGTTACGTTTCGATTTTCATCGAAATCGGAGTTCGTTTAGAATTTTATCTCATGTAAACCGCCTTGGCCATTCGTGAACGCATACGAAATTTCAAGTAGAATTTTTCGACGATATTCAAACCGTGAATTAATATAAAATATTAACTCTCAAATATAATTTGATCTTGATTTAATTAATACACTTACTCAGAGAACAAAAAATTGCTTATTATAGCATAAATACGACAAAATACACTAAATAGTGCCAAATAACGCATCGTAAAAAAAATTACGAGTGTGACACATCGTAAAAAAAAATTACGAGTGTTACAATACTCCCCCTCTAAAAATAGTTTCGTCCTCAAAACTACAGGTAAGATACGTACCAGTAAAAAGTTCTGGATACTGGTTCTTCATCTTCTCCTCCAGCTCCCATGTAGCATCTCCGGTCTTCTGGTCCCAAACAACCTTGACCAGTTGAATCTCCTTGTTCCTTAACTGCTTAGTCTTTCGGTCTACAATCTTTGCAGGTGACGCTTCAAAAGACAGGTCGTCCTTCAGTTGAATCATATCCGGTTCGATAACATAAGAAGGGTCGGAAACATATTTCCGTAACTGCGAGACGTGAAAGACGTCATGGATATTCGACAAGAAAGGTGGCAAGGCAATCTGATATGCCACTGGACCAATACGACGAAGAATCTGGTAAGGTCCAACAAATTTAGGAGTAAGTTTCTTGGATTTGATCGCTCGACCAACTCCAGTAATAGGGGTAACTCGGAGAAATACATGCTTTCCTTCTTCAAACTCCAGCGGTCGGCGTCCCTGGTCTGCGTAGCTCTTCTGTCGACTCTGAGACGTCCGCATCCTATCTCTGATCAATCGGATCTTCTCAGTAGTCTGTTGGATCATGTTTGGTCCCACGACAGAACTCTCACCATTCTGGTACTAACAAAGAGGCGTCTGACACTTACGTCCATACAACGCTTCATACGGTGCCATACCGATACTCGCGTGGAAACTGTTGTTATAGGTGAACTCCATTAGCGGTAAGACATCGTCCCCACTCCCTCTGTGATCCAATGTACACACTCGTAATAAATCTTCCAGTGATTGAATCGTTCTCTCGGTCTGACCGTCGGTCTGGGGGTGATATGCTGAGCTAAGTCTGAGTTTGGTTCCCATTGCTTCTTGTAGTTCCCTCCAAAAGTGAGATGTGAACTTCGGGTCTCAAACGGAAACGATAGAAGAAGGTACACCATGTAGACGCACAACCTCTGCGATGTAGATCTCACGCCTTCTACGTTGTATGTCGATCTCACTGGCAAGAAATGTGCCGATTTAGTCAATCGGTCGACGATCACCCAAATCGAGTCATGCCTCTTCTGCGTTCTCGGCAATCCCACGACGAAATCCATAGAAATGCTATCCCACTTCCACACTGGTACGTCGAGCGGTTGTAGCATCCCTGCTGGTCGCTGATGTTCTACCTTCGCTTTCTGACAAGTTAGACAGGAAGCCACATACTCTGCCACTTGCTTCTTCATTCCAGGCCACCAAAAATGCTTCTTCAAGTCATGATACATCTTTGTAACTCTCGGATGAATACTCAAACCGCTCTTGTGTGCCTCGTCGAGAATCAACTTCCTCAGCTCAGCTACGATGGGTACACAAACACGTCCATCGCATCTCAAGATGTTGTCTACTCCAACCTTGAACTCTGTTGCTTTTCCTCGCGCTATAAGCTCAACCTTCTCTTGAAGTAGCTTGTCATGAGCCTGCTGTTCCTTAATCTCCTCCAATAATCTGCTAGAAATGGTGAGCATTCCAAACTTCAGCCTTCCTGGTGACACTTCCACGCTCAACTTCAAGTCTCGAAACTTCTCTAGCATCTCCAACTCCTTGATCATTATTGCTGAAACTAAAACGCTTTTCCTGCTTAGTGCATCAGCTACCACGTTCGCCTTCCCTGGATGGTATTCCAAAGTAAAGTCGTAGTCCTTCAGAAATTCTGTCCATCTTCGCTGTCACATGTCGAGCTCCTTCTGATCGAATAAGTACCTCAAGCTCTTGTGGTCGCTGTACACAGTGAATGTGCTCCCATAGAGGTAGTGCCTCCAAATCTTTAGTGCAAATACCACTGCAGCAAGCTCCAAATCGTGTGTAGGGTAATTCCTCTCATGAATCTTGATCTGTCTCGAAGCATAAGCCACAACTTTCCGATGTTGCATCAGCACGCATCCTAATCCTTGGTGTGACACATCGCAATAAACCTCGTAAGGTTCTTCTGGTTAGGGCAGAATCAACACAGGTGCTATTGTCAAAAGCTCCTTCAGCCTTCAGAAATTGGATTCACACTCTTCAGTCCAAGCAAACGGTTGATCCTTCCTTGTAAGTCGTGTGAGTGGTGCGACAATCTTCGAAAAACCTTCGATAAATCTCCGGTAATAGCCTGCTGTTGTACCCTAATTTTGTCCGGCCTTTTTTATTTTATTTTATTTTATTTTATTATTTATTTTAACTTTTTAAAATTTGTTATAAAAATAAAAATAATATTTTTGGTTTAATAATAAAAAGAAGAAAGAGTAAAAAGAAAAAAAAAAGGAGAAAAAGTAAAAAAAAGGGAAAGAAAAGGGTTGCGAATAGCATATTTGAAGGGTGCAATTAGCAAACTGCACCCCATTTCCTAAAACCCAACCCAGCCCAATACTCCTCACCTAGCAGCCCACACATGCACCCCCTCTCTTCTCTATTTGGAACCCCCAGCGCATCCCTTCTCTCCCTCACTAAGCGCACCCCTCATTTTTTCTCGCACACTCCCTCCAGCCCTTGGCCCACGCGGCCCAATCCAAACACCCACAACCCTAAAACACCTAATCCCTTCCTCTCACCCTCATTTGCGCCGCGGGTTCCCTCCCACCTCGTCTCTCTTCCCTTCATCTCTCTCACCAAACCAAACCTTAATCAGCCACTCCACCATAACCCTAAATCCAGCTCTCACTCTCTCATTTCCCTTTTCATGCGCCGCGACAACACTTCCCCTACTTCTCCCATCTTCCTTTTTTTTCTCCCCACCATTCTCGCCCCAATCTCTCCTTCATCCCTGCATCTCTCTCCCCTTCACCTCTCCTCCATCTTTCTCTTCTTCTCCCTATCCCTTCAAACCCTAATCCTTGCGGCCACAACCACCTATTCCCAATCTCCATGTCCTTGTTTCCTTTTTCCCTAAATCTCGCTAATCAACCAGATCCTCTCATCTCCTCTCTCCAATCTTGTCCTATTTCTTTTTTTACAAAACCAAGTCGCATATCCTATGATTCGGTCCGGGTTCAAGCATTAAAGGCGTGAACATCAGAGAGGAAACAAAGAAAACGTGGAGGATTCTAGAAATCAGGGAATACCTTCTACTTCCTCTTTATTTCGCGTTTTATTTCTTTTTATTTTGGCTAATCCCTTTCTATTTTGGTCACAGGTCCTTTCATGGCTATAAAAGCCCCTCAAAATCATGGAGAAGGGGACGGACGAAGGGGAAAAAAACCGAGAGCCAGGAGAGGAAGGAAGCTAGAAAAAAGAAACAGCAGAAGCAAGGCGTGGAGAAGAAGAGAGAGACTAAAAATCAAACAGTATAGATTTAGGGTTTTTTTTAATTCCTCTTTTGATTCTCTCAGCAATTTCTTTGGGAAGGAGCACAAGGCGCAGTTCCCCCTTTTCTTCTTCGTTTTCATCTTTTCTGTGCTCTTTGCCATAGTCTTGTATGCTGGACTGAGACATATATGATTGTGTCGTTATTATTGTTGTTATTGTATTATTGTTGTCGCTGCAATTGTTGTTGCTGTTGTTATTGTGATTGTTGTTGTTGTACGATTCTGGAACGAATTAGGGTTAAGGTTTGGTCTTCCAATGGGGCCAAACCCAAGCCAGGGACTTAGTTGTAATTTACTTTTTTTTATTTCATAAATCGTTATAAATGAATAGGAGATTAATGAGGGGCCTAAAAGCAAAAAAGAGAAGTTTCCATTTTTGTCTACATGTTTTTATATCAATATGATTAGTTTTTATTTTTTAGATTTTTTCTCATATTTGTCATTTCTGTTATATTAAAAAAGGAATAAATAAATTAATACAATTTAATCATATTTTATTTTTTTCTTTACTTCTAGACTTCGGGCCTCTAATTTAACTTGCACGCAAAGTGGGCTTCTGACCCATTTGGCTAAAAAGAGTTAAAAGGCTGGCTTTATTAACTTCATAAAATCAAATTGGGCTTTTTGACCCATTTCTCATCTCTTCCAACTTCTATTCCACGTAATCACAATCATTTGGGAACCCTTTTTTCTTAAATCTCGCACGCAAATAAAATCTTTAGTTAGGAACTCCAAAATGTCATTTGCATTCAATTTGTGGTTTTCTTCCTTTTCTTATAAAATAAAATAAATAAATGTGATTAAGGGATTTATTTTTAAGGCAAACAATTTTTTACGAATAATCAAAGGGTACCATTTTATCGGCGTCTTAGGGGTGCTAACACCTTCCTTAAGCGTAACCAACTCCCAAACTCAAATCTGGTTCAAAGACCTTCTTCTTTTATTAAATTCAAAAATATCCAAAAAATAGGTTTTCCAATATTTTCCTATAAAAAATAAATATTGGTGGCGGCTCCATTTAATAATTTTTAGGGTGTTTGTCACAGCTGGCGACTCCACTGGGGACAGTTAGAGAGTTAGGCCCCATGATTGTTTATATGATTTGTTTGCCTTATTAATTGAATTATTCCCTTTCTGTTTGTATTCCTATTTGTTCATTTGTATATATGTTTGTATACGTGAATCCTAGGATAGAAAACTTGCATTAAAAAATATTTTTCTATTTTTCATTTGAGATTCATTCTCTTTCATTTCTTTTTTTCTTCTTGTAAATATTATGTATGTCTATGCATTTGAAACCTTAGGGTAGAAGACATGTATATATATTGTATTTTTATTTATTTTGCAGCGGGTAGTTTTAAGTTTACTCCTTCACACACTTCACTTTACACACTTTGTTTACACACACTATGAGTGGGTGCCCTATACCCGGGCCCGAGTGAACCTTAAGTTAGGAGAGGCTGTGTAATGGGTGCTCTGCTGGACGTACGGCCAGTGGGTTCCTATGAAAGCCTCACCTAGAGTTTGGCTCCATTTGAGAAAAAACCATCCTTTAATAATATACTTATTATTGGTGGTAAAATTTTCAAATGGGACCCTTAGATCTAGGGACCTTTTAGATGAGTATCTTAAATCCACCCGATGGAAAGGCACTTAATATAAACCCTAGTTGCAAGCCATGGTAAAAGGGGGCAATGAAAGCTTCAAAGAGTATGCCCAAAGATGGAGAGGGATTGCAGCCCAAGTGGAACCTCTGCTATATGAGAAAGAGATGGTTACCACGTTCACTGATACACTTCAACAACCCTTCTACGATCTGATGATGAGAAATGTCTCTTCAAGCTTCTCAGACCTAGTTGTTGTCGGAGAAAGAGTGGAAGCCGGGATAATAAGCGGAAGGATTGCCAGTCAGCAGCCATTGCGCAGTATGAGCCAAGAGACGGAAGAAGAAACAAACGCTGCTCATCACAACATGCCAAGTTGGGGCAGTGGGCCACTCCATTGAGAATTGTTGGGCTCTGATCAACACCAAGTGATAAAACTTCACGGAATAGCCCTGTTTAAGCAACCTTCATTCGTTTTTACGCTTTGCCCAAAGCCCTGGGACATATCTTGTAAAGGGCTCATTATGTTCTCATTTTTTTCAGTTCATCAATAAAACTGCAATTTGAATTTATTTTTCAATCTTAGCTCATAGAATAATGGTAAAATAAATGCACAAATTATCAAAAGTTAAGTTTTGTGAAAATGTGAGCAATGAGATTTTGAGATGAAGTTTGGCCCTTTTTCTCTATCCAAACACTTATCCCTTGCTACCCCTTTTGAGCCTAAAACGAAATTTTCTTTCAAATACCCTGAATAAGGATCGCCCATACAATGAAGAAAAACACAAGTCTCCAATCAACTTTGTCTTTTCAGAAAGAAGAAGAGTAAAGTAAGCAATAAGGTATCAAAGACAATTCAAAGAAATGTCAAAAACGTGTCAAAGACACCTGCGAAGATCGAAAAGGAAACCGCAAAGGCGAAAAAAATGTGCTAGCAAAAAATGAAGTGCATCTTTACTATAAGGATCCTTGTTTTTATAAACCCTTAAACACTTTTTGGGCCTGAAATATCCTTTCTTTCATAACCCTTAACCCCTGGCCACGTTATAACCCTAATAAAGTCCATTCTGATCAAAATCAAATTGCTCATATTTTCTCAAAACTTGATTTTTGAAAGAGGAGATCCATATAAACTCCTCAGTGCAGTTGCTTTACCTAAAAAAAAAGAATGTAAAATAAAATGCTCGCTAGGCTAAAAACCCGAAAGGGCGGTTTAGGCAGAAGTTAGAGTGACCCGCTAGGTTGAAAACTCGCAAAGAGCGGCCTAGGCAAAAGTTAGGGTCAAATTTACAAACATGTCCACCCAGATTGGACCTCACAGATCTAAACATAAACCAAGAAGCTGGGGGCAAAAGCTGAACCCATCATCTACAAGCTTCACATTCGTTCCGATTTCAAAACTACGCAAGGTGATCCGTCTCTCAACATAGATCCTTCCTCACATAGCTAGACGAAGGCCCAAAGGACACGGAAAAGTCTCCATGGATCAAAGTTGTCAATCTAATCCTCCCAAGGACATTCAAAGCATGAAAAGGAAAATTTGAGGATCCTTAAGATGATCCATCAAGGGGCAAATACGCCAACCTGGTGCATTGCAAAGTCAACCATTTGGACAAGCAAGCCAACATGAAGTTATCACCCCACGAGTCTAGGGGCAGAATCCTCAAAGGAATTAAGAGAAATCGAATAAAAAAGGGAAATTCAAAACAATAATAATGCTCATGCATGACATGCCATTCATTGCATCTTGCATAGTCAGTAATACTTTTGGGTCCCCGACCCACTTTCAAAATCATTTCTCTAAAAAATAAAAATTTCATTTCATGCATGGCATACCATTCATTGCATCCTGCATGATTATCAAAGGTTTTGGGTCCATTGACCCACCCTCTCAAATATCACATACAGTTGGCCTGATGTTACTCAGTAAGAACTAGTACTCAAATTTACCTACTCTCTTTATTAGCATGAGTTAGGAACCTGTCCTACACCTTGCTGGGAATCTGACCCACCACCTTGGGAATCTGACTCAAGCCTTTAGTCGGGAACCTGGCCCGCGTCTCGGATCTTCCTCAGTTATAGAAGTCGATCCACACCTTTTAACAAGAGTTAGGAACCTGACCTATACCTTGTCGGGAATCTGACCCGAACCGTTTCGAGTGACAGAGAAGCTCGTATACTGGACGTTCACCTGCAATAGGAAAACCAGTCCATTTTAGCAAGAGTTAGGAATCTGACCTATACCTTGTCGGGAATCTGACCGAACCCATATTGAGTGACAGAAAAGCTCATATATCGGACTTTCCTTAAATAGGTTAGCCGATCTGTACCTTTTAGCAAGCGTTAAGAACCTGAGTTACCCTCGTTGGGAATCTGACCCGAACTTGTGTCGAGTGACGAAGAAGCTCGCACTCCAGACTTACCCTAAGTAGGGAAGTAATCAATACCAAAGATGTGAAGGTTAGGAATCAGACCTAATGTCTTACTGAGAATTCATTAGGAATCAAACCTAGAATCTCTCACCAATTTTGTAAGAGTTAGGAATCAGACCTATGCCTTACCGAGAACTCACTAGGAATCAAACCAAGAATCTCTCACCAACTTTGTAAGAGCCAAACCTATGCTTTACCGGGAATTCACTGGGAATCAAACCTAGAACCCCAAACCAAAGTCGGGAGCCAATCCCGCAATCTCAAACCACATGTTTCGGACAAAATTAGAGTCCTTTATCCTTAATTACCTTTTACAACGGATGCACGAAGACCTTCGAGTAAAATGTAATTAAAGATGGGCAGCTGTTGTACCCTAATTTTGTCCGACCTTTTTTATTTTATTTTATTTTATTTTATTATTTATTTTAACTTTTTAAAATTTGTAATAAAAATAAAAATAATATTTTTGGTTTCATAATAAAAAGAAGAAAGAGTAAAAAGAAAAAAAAAGGAGAAAAAGTAAAGAAAAAGGAAAGAAAAGGGTTGCGAATAGCATATTTGAGGGGTGCAATTAGCAAACTGCACCCCATTTCCTAAAACCCAACCCAGCCCAATACACCTCACCTAGCAGCCCACACATGCACCCCCTCTCTTCTCTATTTGCAACCCCCAGCGCATCCCTTTTCTCCCTCACTAAGCGCACCCCTCATTTTCTCTCTCACACTCCCTCCAGCCCTTGGCCCACGCGGCCCAATCCAAACACACACAACCCTAAAACACCTAATCCCTTCCTCTCACCCTCATTTGCGCCGCGGGTTCCCCCCACCTCGTCTCTCTTCCCTTCATCTCTCTCACCAAACCAAACCCTAATCAGCCACTCCAACATAACCCTAAATCCAGCCCTCACTCTCTCATTTTCCCTCTTCATGTGCCGCGACAACACTTCCCCCATTTCTCTTATCTTCCTTTTTTTCTCCCCACCATTCTTGCCCCAATCTCTCCCTCATCCCTGCGTCTCTCTCCCCTTCACCTCTCCTCCATCTTTCTCTTATTCTCTCTATCCCTTCAAACCCTAATCCTTGCGGCCACAACCACCTATCCCCAATCTCCATGTCCTTGTTTCCTTTTTCCCCAAATCTCGCTAATCAACCAGATCCTCTCATCTCCTCTCTCCAATCTTGTCCTATTTCTGTTTTTACAAAACCAAGTCACATATCCTATGATTCGGTCCGGGTTCAAGCATTAAAGGCGTGAACATCAGAGAGGAAACAAAGAAAACGTGGAGGATTCTAGAAATCAGGGAATAACTTCTACTTCCTCTTTATTTCGCGTTTTATTTCTTTTTATTTTGGCTGATCCCTTTCTATTTTGGTCACAGGTCCTTCATGGCTATAAAAGCCCCTCAAAATCATGGAGAAGGGGACGGACGGAGGGGGGAAAAAACCGAGAGCCAGGAGAGGAAGGGAGCTAGAAAAAAGAAACAGCAGAAGCAAGGCGTGGAGAAGAAGAGAGAGACCAAAAATCAAACAGTATAGATTTAGGGTTTTTTTTAATTCCTCTTTTGATTCTCTGTAATTTGCCGGGAAGGAGCACAAGGGCGCAGGTTCCCCCCTTTTCTTCTTCGTTTTCATCTTTTCTGTGCTCTTTGCCATGGTCTTGTATGCTGGACTGAGACATATATGATTGTGTCGTTATTATTGTTGTTATTGTATTATTGTTGTTGCTGTTGTTATTGTGATTGTTGTTGTTGTACGATTCTGGAACGAATTAGGGTTAGGGTTTGGTCTTCCAGTGGGGCTAAACCCAAGCCAGGGACTTAGTTGTAATTTACTTTTTTTTATTTCATAAATCGTTATAAATGAATAGGAGATTAATGAGGGGCCTAAAAGCAAAAAAGAGAAGTTTCCATTTTTGTCTACATGTTTTTATATCAATATGATTAGTTTTTAATTTTTAGATTTTTTCTCATATTTGTCATTTCTGTTATATTAAAAAAGGAATAAATAAATTAATACAATTTAATCATATTTTATTTTTTTCTTTACTTCTAGACTTGGGGCCTCTAATTTAACTTGAACGCAAAGTGGGCTTCTGACCCATTTGGCTAAAAAGAGTTAAAAGGCTGGCTTTATTAACTTCATAAAATCAAATTGGGCTTTTTGACCCATTTCTCATCTCTTCCAACTTCTATTCCACGTAATCACAATCATTTGGGAACCCTTTTTTCTTATATCTCGCACGCAAATAAAATCTTTAGCTAGGAACTCCAAAATGTCATTTGCATTCAATTTGTGGTTTTCTTCCTTTTCTTATAAAATAAAATAAATAAATATGATTAAGGGATTTATTTTTAAGGCAAACAAATTTTTACGAATAATCTAAGGGTACCATTTTATGGGCGTCTTAGGGGTGCTAACACCTTCCGCGTAACAAACTCCCGAACTCAAATCTGGTTCAAAGACCTTCTTCTTTTATTAAATTCAAAAATATCCAAAAAATAGGTTTTCCAATGTTTTCCTATAAAAAATAAATATTGGTGGCGGCTCCATTTAATAATATTTAGGGTGTTTGTCACAGCTGGCGACTCCACTGGGGACAGTTAGAGAGTTAGGCCCCATGATTGTTTATATGATTTGTTTGCCTTATTAATTGAATTATTCCCTTTCTGTTTGTATTCCTATTTGTTCATTTGTATATATGTTTGTATACGTGAATCCTAGGATAGAAAACTTGCATTAAAAAATATTTTTCTATTTTTCATTTGAGATTCATTCTCTTTCATTTCTTTTTTTCTTCTTGTAAATATTATGTATGTCTATGCATTTGAAACCTTAGGGTAGAAGACATGCATATATATTGTATTTTTATTTATTTTGCAGCGGGTAGTTTTAAGTTTACTCCTTCACACACTTCACTTTACACACTTTGTTTACACACACTATGAGTGGGTGCCCTATACCCGGGCCCGAGTGAACCTTAAGTTAGGAGAGGCTGTGTAATGGGTGCTCTGTTGGACGTACGGCCAGTGGGTTCCTATGAAAGCCTCACCTAGAGTTTGGCTCCATTTGAGAAAAAACCATCCTTTAATAATATACTTATTATTGGTGGTAATATTTTCAAATGGGACCCTTAGCTCTAGGGACGTTTTAGATGAGTATCTTTAATCCACCCGATGGAAAGGCACTTAATATAAACCCTAGATCCTTTTAAGGAGCTACCGGCCCATATCACGAAAGGAGCATACCTTATCCCATTTTCCACATGACAAAAGTCGTATGACCTAAGATGTTAGGAAATACCGGCCTACATCACAAAGGGCACACTCTGCCCATTTTTTCCTTCATCCATTTATTTTCCATTCATATTTCAAAAATTGTGAAAGATAATAAATGATATTTTTCTTTAAAAAAATATTATTTGTTATTCTTCTTTGCAAAAAAAAAAACACAGTTTCAAAAAAATTTCCCTTCTCATAAAAAATAAATCTTCAAAAAATGCTTTTTCTCTTTTTTAGCAACATCATTGCATTCATTTTATTTTAAAAATGTTTCTCTATTATCCATCATATTATTTTGCATAAAATGTACATAAAAAAAAAATTCATGACATGCATAATCATGGCATTTACATAACATAACTCTTTTTTTTTTCTTCTTTCTTTTCTTTTCCCCCCTCAACAGAAAAATAGATACAAATAAGCTTTCCCTGCATCCCTACCGGACTCGAGCCCAATCTAGACTCATGGATTTGTTAGAACAGAATCAGCAAGCGATGAGAGAAGAACTCGACCGAATCAATGGTAAGATGGACAAGTTATTTGACCTTCTGCAGAATTTGGATCCAAAATTGACCATTGATAAGAACCATTCCACCAGCACTAATGAGTATCGAGTGGCTTCCAATGGCCCATTAGGAGACTCCCTAGATCAGAAGAGACTCCAAATTATGGAAGATAGGCTGAAAGCCATTGAAGGGGCAAATCATATTGGGTTCAAAGCTTCAGAAGTATGCTTGGTCCTGGGCGTGGTGATTCCTCCAAAATTCAAAGTTCCTGAGTTCGTCAAGTATGAAGGCTTAACTTGTCCAAAAAGTCACCTCATCATGTACTGCCGGAAGATGGCCTCTTGCTCCAGTAATGATAAGCTCCTAATCCACTTCTTCCAAGAGAGTCTTACTGGGGCATCCCTACGCTGGTATATGCAGTTAGAGCGGGGAAAAATCAACTCCTAGAATGATTTGGCCAAAGCTTTCATCAAACAGTATAAGTACAATATGGACATGGCTCCTGGCCGCTCCTAGTTGCAAGCCATGGTAAAAGGGGGCAATGAAAGCTTCAAAGAGTATGCCCAAAGATGGAGAGGGATTGCAGCCCAAGTGGAACCTCCGCTATATGAGAAAGAGATGGTTACCACGTTCACTGATACACTTCAACAACCCTTCTACGATCTGATGATGAGAAATGTCTCTTCAAGCTTCTCAGACCTAGTTGTTGTCGGAGAAAGAGTGGAAGCCGGGATAATAAGCGGAAGGATTGCCAGTCAGCAGCCATTGCGCAGTATGAGCCAAGAGACGGAAGAAGAAACAAACGCTGCTCATCACAACATGCCAAGTTGGGGCAGTGGGCTACTCCATTGAGAATTGTTGGGCTCTGATCAACACCAAGTGATAAAACTTCACGGAATAGCCCTGTTTAAGCAACCTTCATTCGTTTTTACGCTTTGCCCAAAGCCTTGGGACATATCTTGTTAAGGGCTCATTATGTTCTCATTTTTTTCAGTTCATCAATAAAACTGCAATTTGAATTTATTTTTCAATCTTAGCTCATAGAATAATGGTAAAACAAATGCACAAATTATCAAAAGTTAAGTTTTGTGAAAATGTGAGTAATGAGATTTTGAGATGAAGTTTGGCCCTTTTTCTCTATCCAAACACTTATCCCTTGCTACCCCTTTTGAGCCTAAAACGAAATTTTCTTTCAAATACCCTGAATAAGGATCGCCCATACAATGAAGAAAAGCACAAGTCTCCAATCAACTTTGTCTTTTCAGAAAGAAGAAGAGCAAAGTAAGCAATAAGGTATCAAAGACAATTCAAAGAAATGTCAAAAACGTGTCAAAGACACCTGCGAAGATCGAAAAGGAAACCACAAAGGCGAAACAAATGTGCTAGCAAAAAATGAAGTGCATCTTTACTCTAAGGATCCTTGTTTTTATAAACCCTACTTTTTGGGCCTGAAATATCCTTTCTTTCATAACCCTTAACCCCTGGCCACGTTATAACCCTAATAAAGTCCATTCTGATCAAAATCAAATTGCTCATATTTTCTCAAAACTTGATTTTTGAAAGAGGAGATCCATATAAACTCCTCAGTGCAGTTGCTTTACCTAAAAAAAAAGAATGTAAAATAAAATGCTCGCTAGGCTAAAAACCCGAAAGGGCGGTCTAGGCAGAAGTTAGAGTGACCCGCTAGGTTGAAAAATCGCAAAGAGCGGCCTAGGCAAAAGTTAGGGTCAAATTTACAAACATGTCCACCCAGATTGGACCTCACAGATCTAAACATAAACCAAGAAGCTGGGGGCAAAAGCTGAACCCATCATCTACAAGCTTCACATTCGTTCCGATTTCAAAACTACGCAAGGTGATCCGTCTCTCAACATAGATCCTTCCTCACATAGCTAGACGAAGGCCCAAAGGACACGGAAAAGTCTCCATGGATCAAAGTTGTCAATCTAATCCTCCCAAGGACATTCAAAGCATGAAAAGGAAAATTTGAGGATCCTTAAGATGATCCATCAAGGGGCAAATATGCCAACCTGGTGCATTGCAAAGTCAACCATTTGGACAATCAAGCCAACATGAAGTTATCACCCCACGAGTCTAGGGGCAGAATCCTCAAAGGAATTAAGAGAAATCGAATAAAAAAGGGAAATTCAAAACAATAATAATGCTCATGCATGACATGCCATTCATTGCATCTTGCATAGTCAGTAATACTTTTGGGTCCCCAACCCACTTTCAAAATCATTTCTCTAAAAAATAAAAATTTTATTTCATGCATGGCATACCATTCATTGCATCCTGCATGATTATCAAAGGTTTTGGGTCCATTGACCCACCCTCTCAAATATCACATACAGTTGGCCTGATGTTACTCAGTAAGAACTAGTACTCAGCCTACCTACTCTCTTTATTAGCATGAGTTAGGAACCTGTCCTACACCTTGCTGGGAATCTGACCCACCACCTTGGGAATCTGACTCAAGCCTTTAGTCGGGAACCTGGCCCGTGTCTCGGATCTTCCTCAGTTATGGAAGTCGATCCACACCTTTTAACAAGAGTTAGGAACCTGACCTATACCTTGTCGGGAATCTGACCCGAACCGTTTCGAGTGACAGAGAAGCTCGTATACTGGAAGTTCACCTGCAATAGGAAAACCAGTCCATTTTAGCAAGAGTTAAGAATCTGACCTATACCTTGTCGGGAATCTGACCGAACCCATATTGAGTGACAGAAAAGCTCATATATCGGACTTTCCTTAAATAGGTTAGCCGATCCGTACCTTTTAGCAAGCGTTAAGAACATGAGTTACCCTCGTTGGTAATCTGACCCGAACTTGTGTCGAGTGACGAAGAAGCTCGCACTCCAGACTTACCCTAAGTAGGGAAGTAATCAATACCAAAGATGTGAAGGTTAGGAATCAGACCTAATGCCTTACCGAGAATTCATTAGGAATCAAACCTAGAATCTCTCACCAATTTTGTAAGAGTTAGGAATCAGACCTATGCCTTACCGAGAACTCACTAGGAATCAAACCTAGAATCTCTCACCAACTTTGTAAGAGCCAAACCTATGCTTTACCGGGAATTCACTGGGAATCAAACCTAGAACCCCAAACCAAAGTCGGGAGCCAATCCCGCAATCTCAAACCACATGTTTCGGACAAAATTAGAGTCTTTTATCCTTAATTACCTTTTACAACGGATGCACGAAGACCTTCGAGTAAAATGTAATTAAAGAGGGGCAGCTGTTGTACCCTAATTTTGTCCGACCTTTTTTATTTTATTTTATTTTATTTTATTATTTATTTTAACTTTTTATAATTTGTAATAAAAATAAAAATATTATTTTTGGTTTCATAATAAAAAGAAGAAAGAGTAAAAAGAAAAAAAAAGGAGAAAAAGTAAAGAAAAAGGAAATAACAATGGTGGTATCAGAGCAGTTCGGTTCCAACCGGACTGTGCATAGGAACTTTGGAACTGGTCACTATGTCGGGTTGTGTTTGTTGAGTGATTAGTTGTGTTGTATTGCTATTGTTTGCTGAGTGAAGCAGTTTGTCTGCCAATTGTTTGAATTGCTTCTTGATTGAAGCAATGTATGTTAACACATCACTTGTTTGTGAGATTCTGACAGGTTTTGGATTTTGCGAAATCTAATGCCACCTCGCAGAGACCCTACAGTCGGATTAGATAACTCCAATATGGAACGAGCAATTCAGGCAATGACAGAAATGGCAGCGGCTATGGCTCAACAATCGGCTGCTACAACTCAACAGTCTAATGCTATGGCCCAGCAGAAGGCAGCTTTGACCCAGCAGAATCTGCAGCAACAGCAAAGGGCAGAGCAGAATGCAGAGGCAAGAGGATTGGCGGATTTTCGGAAGCATGACACACCGAAGTTTTTCGGCGAACCAAATCTGGATAAGGCAGATTTATGGATGCAGGAGATAGAGAAGATATTCGAGGCACTTCATTGCCCAGAGAATGTCAAGGTGGAATATGCAACCTACTTGTTGCTCGGAGATGCTGAGTATTGGTGGAAGGGAGTGAAGCAGACTTTGACAGCAGAGCATCGTGAGATCATGTGGGAAGTTTTCAGCATAAGTACTTTCCTGACACTGCACGAGCTGAGAAAGAGCAGGAATTTCTTCGACTATAGCAAGGTAGCATGACGGTGTCCGAGTATGCTGCCAAGTTCGAATCGCTTTCTAGGTACTTCAGTACGTTCCGTGACCGAGCTGACCAGGGATGGTTGAGCGAGAGATTCCAGCGAGCCTAAGGTTCGACATCCAGAAGTCAGTGACATCTCTAAGAAGCAGGAATCTTCAAGAACTGATTGACAGGTGCGTTGAGGTGGAAGTTATGAGGAGCGCCAAGAAGAAGATTGGTATTGGCAGACCAGTGAGACCCCAGAGCACAGGGCATAGGTTTGCTCAGAAGGGAAAACAGCAGTAGAAGCCGTATAGTCGACCCCAAGAGAACAACAATAAGGGACAGTATCATCCGATGGCCCAGAATGCGAGGGGCGGGAGTCAGACTATCGCCAATGTAACTTGTTACCATTGTGGGAAGCCAGGACACTATGCGAGCAGATGTACTGAGAAGGATGATATATACTTCAACTGCAAGAAGCCGGGACACTTTGCCAAGGATTGTCAGGCACCTAAGGCTGAACCGGCAATGCATGCAGCAAAGGCTAAAGGAAAACGCCCGATGGCTAAAGGCAGAGTCTTCTGCATGAGCGGTGAAGAGGCGGAGCAAGCTGAGGATCTCATCCAGGGAGACTGTGAGATTGAGGGTAAATCCCTATCTGTTCTTTTTGATTTCGGTGCAACCCATTCCTTTATTTCCTCGGATTGCGTAGATCGTTTAAAATTAACCGCTGCTTTACCATTCAAACTAGTAGTTACTACCCCACCTGCTAAAACCTTGGTTACCAACACCGCATGCCTTAATTGTGCAGTGATCATCCAGGGTGGAAAATTTGTGGTTAATTTGGTCTGTTTGTGTAATATCCCAAAATCCCTAAGCCTAATTATTAGAGAGTTTAAGGGGATAAGAGGTTTAATCCCTAAGGATTAGATACACTTCCTAGCCTTAATTTTATAATCTAATACAAATTTGGAACCAAAGGGTAAAATAGTAATTTTACCTAATAAATTAGGAAATATGGGACCAATTAATTAGGAGTAGTTTTAATTAACTAAAATTATTCAAGAATAGTATTAGGGACTAAGGGTTTAATTAAGAGGCCACATAAGGGTGTAATAACAAGGTTTTTAATTAAAATTAGACCGAAGGCACACCATACTCCACGTTTCATTTAATTCCACCCTGGAACTCCCTCCAAACCCTATTTCCCCTTCCTTCTATCGTGACTCCAGTAGCCACCAACAAAGAGAGAAGCAAAAATCTGAAATAGAAAAAGAAGAGAAAGAAGAAGAAAAGAGAAGAGGAAGTGGGTTGCGATCAAGAAGGAGGTGGAGGCCACCACCGCCACTGTTCCGGCGTGGCCACCACCGTGGCGCTCCTCCATGCGCCTGAGAGGCAGCAATCGTGAGAGAGAGGGACGCTGGAGAGAGAGAGGGCCGAGAGATAGAGAGAGCTCGAGTTGAGAGAGAAAGCTCGAGTGAGAGAGATGGAGAACGAACTGAGAGATGAAGGAACTCGAAATGAAGAAGAAATGGAACATGGAAGAGAAGCCATGGAAGGAACAACAAGTTGGAAGCTTCAAGGAAGTGCTTTAATGGAGGTTAAGGCTTGGAGCAACAAGAAGAAGACATGTATATGAATTCTGATGGATGGGGATGGTGATTCTGAGCTTAGAAAGACGAAAGAAGAGGAAAGAGGATTTTTAGTATTCAAATCCCTAACTTGGGATTGCTCAGGTAACATAGACTTCCCCCAAAACCTCCCTTAGGGTGTGCTAGGCTTTACTATTAAATTTATTAGTTCCATAATTAGTTTATTAGTCATACTGAATGGTCTTGTATGGGGTTTGAATGAAATAGGGTTGGATGGTTGCCCCCAACCCCCCTAAACCAATGTGTGATGTTTGTACTGTTGCGAGTTCTATTGAGCTCTAATCGGAATATTTAATATAGTTATCTTGTATGTTAAATATGTATGATTTCGGTCTCGTTGAGGCTCGCCATTCGAGCTAGCCCATTTGTATGATTTTGGGGCAATAAGTTATTTGAGATTGAATTCGCATGCATTAAGATATATGTATTCGCTTAGTGTAGATGATACTTTGATAAGGGTATTAATCCTCTTTACACATTTTAAGTTTCCTAATGATCTTGGTTTCTTAATATGTTTTGGATTCCTAGTAATACATGTGTATGTGGCTTTGAAATCCTTGTTGAAATCATCTTGGATTGGATTGAAAATTGTTTATGTGTGAGGATGTTTGCGTTTTAACTGCAAACCCATCATATAAGTACTTCGGTCACTTTCGATGGCGGGGACCCCTTGGTAGGACTTCTATAGGTCCTTGCTCATTTTGATCTTTGGGCTTTGCCAAGTGGGTACATTCTATGATTCTTGTGATATGTATTGCATTATTAATTAGTGCTTCTTGATTGAATTGTGTGTGAAGTCCTGTGAGTAACATACCTTTCGGAAACCCTTTTGTAACACTCCAATGTGGGTGGGGGCTGGGTTGTTACAATATAAGGCGCTTGTATTCCTCTGATAGGAATTGTTTGGAATGTTTGCAATTTGCTTTGCAACCCCGTCGTAAGTGATTAGCTACCACCTTTGTCGTTGGGGGCCCCTTGACTTTATCCTTCTATATATAGGATTTTACCCATTCTGCGTTTGAGCTGGGCCTTTGGCTTTATCCTTGTATACGGGATTTTACTCATTTTGCAATTGGGCTGGGTCAAGTGGGGACATTCATTGTGGTCCTTTGGACATTTTTTTGCAATTGCTTCTCTCTTTAAAGATGTCAACTGCATTACTATGAATTGTGATTTGCTTGTAAACATTATTGAACACGTGTGTGCAATGATTGTGAATTGAGGTTAGTGAAAAGTGATCGTGTTATATTTGGGTTATGTGTTGATGTGTGTTTGGGAGTTGGAAACTTAGTTGCACTATCATGTTTGAGGTTTGATTAAGGATAGTGAACAAATAAATATGTATATATTTATGGGGAGAATTTTCCATATGTCGCACACCACGTATGGTTGAGAATAATGGTAGAAGTGTTTTTATCCTAAGTCTATGTTATTGAGTTTTATAAACTCATCTTTGGGTCGTTGTTTTCAGGTACAACTGTTGATGAAGTTCAAAGCATTGGATTGTGCTCGGTCTTGCCTTCCGGCGAGACCCGAGTCACCGGATCACGAGTCGAGTCTTGGTTTCTGAGTTGTGTCTTTGTGTAATTAAGAGATTTATGTATGATTTGTACTTACTTTAATTAGCTATTCTTTGAAAAGAAGTTGTAATAATTAAAGTTAATTCCGCTTTCGAAATTCTGAATTATGTCGGCTATATTATTAACGTATTTTGTACGACGCGTATGTATCCAGGAATTTTACCCACTAAATTATAGTATAGTATTTGAAAAACAGGAATCATTCTTTAGTATTCGTTTGTATGCGAAAATTTTTCAGCATTTATATTCTAATCCAAGTTAAATTAGTAAGTAATCCCCTAATTAGAGTTAGGGTGTTACATTATGGTATCAGAGCAGTTTGACCCTCTCGGACTGTGATTCAAGTGTGTCTAGATGTGATCCGGTTTAAGAAAGAGTCAGTTGTGTCTGTAAGTCTAAGGTTTCTAAGTACTTTCGATAAATTATTGAGGTAGGCCACCTCAAGGATTTATTCTAAGTACGAGGGAATTGAAGACGAGCAGAATATTGTCTTATATGCTCGCTTTGCAAGATATCTTTATATAAGTGTGTGATGTTTAGTGTGACCCTTTGTAAATTCTGCCCATATATGCATTTCTCCATTCTTGACTTGGTTAGTTAGGGGCATAAAAGTAGCATTAAAACTCTTGCACTTTAGCTATATGATTGGATGGTTTGATTGTATTGAAATGTATGTCAATTGTGGAGGTTTGAGGAAGAGATGATGCATTTATATCGATTGATTATGATACTTAACTTGGAATTACGAGTGTATGATTAAGTATGTGGTTGGTACTTGGTTGAGTAGATCTTGAACAAGGCTTTAGGAATAAAATTCTGCACTTGTATCCTTGTTGGATTTCTTGAATTGAGATTTAAATTGCATGTCTTTATGAGTTAAAATTATGCACTATCATTATTTGTTGGAATGCTTTGAATTGGAATAGATTTTGCATGTGAAAAGCTGTCAAAAAAAAAAAATCTGCACATGTGTATATATTTAGCATCTTTGAATTGGAAGCCAAGGAAGACTCATTTAATGCCTATTGACCATTTAATGCCTATCTTGGTGTGCCTTTATTCAAGGGTAAGCCAAGGAAGACTCATTTAATGCCTATTGTTGATAAATTCAAGTGTAAGTTTGGGCTTTGGAAAGGTTCCCTCCTCTCTTTTATGGGCCGGGCACAACTTATCAAGTCTGTCTTTCAAAGCACTTTGATGTACAGCTTTCAATTTTACTCTTGGCCTGCTTCCCTTCTCAAATTGGTGGATGGCTGGTTGAAGAATTTCCTTTGGACTGGCAGCATCTCCTCTAAGAAACCAGTGACTGTCGCATGGTCTAAAGTTTGCAAGCCCACTAGTTGTGGTGGTTTGGGCATTCGATCTTTAACTTCTGTTAATAAAGCTGGTATTCTTAAGCTTGGTTGGGATTTCTCTTCTTCTTCTTTGGAATGGTGTCAGCTTATGAAAGCTAGAACCTTTAAAAATTGCAAGATGATTTCCTATCATATCAGTTCCACTATTTGGGCAGGTATCAAACATGTCATTCCCACTATTTTAGTCAATTCCTCTTGGTATATTGGCTCGGGTTCTGCTGTCAAATTTTGGCAGGACAAGTGGCTGTCCAGTTCAATTGCTAACAGGATGCAAATTCCTGTCAATCTTCATTGCAACTTCATCACCAAAGTGAGTGATTTCATTGTGGACAACAGCTGGTGCATTCCTGGTCCTATTTTATCCTATATTCCTGGTCTTAAAGAGGAAATTGAGGCTGTCATTATTCCTAAAATCAGTTTTCCTGATAAGCTGGTTTGGGATCACTCTAACTCGGGCCACCTATCCTTCAAAGATGCTTATGATTTTTATGAGCATAGTGATCAGGTCCAGCCTTGGTCTAAGCTTATTTGGAGGCCTTGTATCCCTCCTTCTAAGACTTTTGTCTCTTGGAGGCTGCTGCATAATCGGTTACCAACCGATGACCACTTAAGAGGAGTTGGCTCCATTTATCCTTCCATGTGCTCTCTTTGTAATCAGGCTGCTGAGACCTCTAACCATTTGTTCCTTCATTGTGATTATGCTCAATCTCTTTGGTCTTGGATGAGTAGTGTCTTTCATTGTGCCATTGACACTTCTTCTCGCCTCGATTTTCTCACCGCAATAATACTTGGAGCTCTCAAGTGTTAGATTTAATGGTGGCTTGTATCTCTTTTATTATTTGGTCTATTTGGCATAGTCGCAATCATGCCAGATTTGAGAATTCTCATATTCCCTCCAATGTAGTCATCAGGCAGATCATCTCCAATGTTGCTCTGGTGGGGAAGGTCAGTAAAGGCATAGCTTACCCCTCAGAGTCCTCTATTCTAAGCTCTTTCGGTGTTAATCCGCATCTTGTCAAGGCTCCTGTGGTCACTCAGGTTATCTGGCTTCCCCCTTTGTCGGGCTGGGTGAAATGCAATACTGATGGTGCTGCCTTTGGTTCTCCTGGTGTGGCGGCCTGTGGTGGTATTTTTCGTGATAGGAGTGCGGCAGTTTTAGGTTGTTTTGCCAAGCATCTTGGTATTCTTGATGCTTTCCATGCTGAGCTCCATGGTGCCATGTTAGCAATTGAGATTGCTCATTCCAGGGGTTGGCGCAATCTCTGGCTTGAATGTGACTCTATTTTAGTTGTCAAGGCTACCAAGAACCCCTCTTTGGTTCCTTGGCAGCTAAGCAATAGGTGGAATAACTGTTTGAATCTTGCTAAAAATATGCATTTCCTCTGCTCTCATATTTACTGGGAAGGCAATGCTTGTGCTGACAAGCTCGCCAACTTTGCCATCAATCACCACAATTTTCATTGGTGGGACTCCATACCTAATTTTTTAGGCATAGATTTCTTTAATAGTAGGTTTGGCTTTTCGGCCTATAGATTTGTCTAGTCCCCTTCTTTGGGCTCCGTTGTTGCTCTGTTGCTTCATGGGTTTTGGCCTAGTCCCCCCATGGCTTTTTTGTTCTCTTTTTTCCTTTTTTCTCAATAAAAATAGGGAGGAGTACTCTTTTTCCTTCTAGATGCTTTTTCCCTAAGGAGGGTTTTACATCAGAAGGTTTTAACGAGGCTCCTTACCTTCACTTAAAAATAAAAAAAAATAAATAAGACCTACACTAGTTTTTTTTCCCCTTTGGTATTTTCTGTTGCATGTTCACTTTCTCATTTTTGGGGTTTAGGGAAGAATGTAGAAAATGGGTATGGAAGGGTTGATAAATTTAATTGCATGTTTGTAGAAGTGTGTTTATATGTGAATGTTTGTGGATTTGTTGGAAATTCATGTATTAAATGTGTCGCCCTTCCTTTTAGCATGTTAAAATCCTTGAGTTTGAGCTTTGATTTTATTGAGAATAGCTTGGAATGAAGGATATTTGGGTAAGAGTTAGACTAAGGGGCCTAAGAACAAAAGGTATCAAATCTGTCCAAAAACGTAATCTGTATACCCTCCGGTATTTCGCGTATAACTCCCTCGATACACTTTGGATTGAAATTATTCTTGTTCTGGTGCAAACTAGACATGAAGGGCTTCATTTTAGGCACAAGAATCGTTAAAATCCATTCAGTATAGGAAGGGACAAATTAAGTTGAAGTTATGGTTCAGTAACAGTGGCAGATTTGATACCCCTGTATTTTTTTGGTTAAAAACTCAATGAATACTTATTGAAATTGAATGATCTTTGTTTCATTGTAAAATAGACATCCTAAGCTTTCCATGGAGTGGTCGTTTGCCCAATTCCGACTCCATTTGATTTGATAATAAAATACCCGAAGTTTGCATTTTTCTGCAGAATTCTGCAGCAGCGAGCACGCAAAATTGACGCGTTGCCCCTATCATATTTTTCTTATTTTTTTTTCTTTTCTGTTTCGATCGTTAAGGGCTATTTGTGCTCGACCTTTGAGACCCTCTTAATCCTAATATGTTAATGGTAGATGGGGCAAGGGACCTTGAGTAGTAGGGCTTAAACTTAAGGTTATATGCATGCATAACCTGATACTTTGGCATTGATGTGAGTAACACTTGATGTGGGCTTTGGCAACCGGAGGGACCCAATATGGGCTACCTGAGGACCGAGCCGAGGTGTTACAACAAAAGGCATTGAATGTGATTGAGATTGAGGATATTTGCATAAATATTGCAAACCTGTCTTTAGTTATTTTAGGGTTTTTCCACTGACGGGGACTCCTTGGTGGAGCCAATTAAGGTTCTCACTCTTTTCTTGGGTTATTAAGTGGACACTCTTTTCTTTGGGTTATTGAGTGGCACCAAGAGGGTCCATCCTTTATGAATTGTGAATGTTGAGTAAACAATATTGATTAATTGTTGGCATTGATATGATATGAGGTATGTGACATGTCAATTGCTATGTGAACACTGTTGATTATTTGTTTGCATTAACTCTGGCTTGAAGTATGTAACCTGTGATTGATTATGTAACAATGTTGAACATTGTTGCATTATTTATGATTGAGGATTATGTTATACGCTTATTTTGTGACCGATGATTCCATAGTTGCTCCTCTATAGGTGAGTTGGGCTTTTTTCCTTAGGCTAGAATTTTGCAAGCCGGATATGTTTGGTCGAGTGATATTTCTGAAGCAGGAAATGCGAAGGTCACTTCGGATAGATTATATCGAGTGTGGTCCCTAGCCTTGTTGGACCCTTTGTTGTGACCGTTCAGTTCTAGAACAATTAGAATCGGTAAGTAAGGATCCTTAGCGGGGCGGTTTTAATCAATTTAGGATGGGCATTTATAATCGATTGGTAACCTCAAAGCCTCCTAAAGAACCTATAGTACTTCTAATTCGAAATACCTTAGTGATTTGTAAAACCGAAAGGGGTAGTGCTGAGCCACATTTCTTAATGCCTCAGTTGTAATTAGGGAACCTTGAAGGTAATCGAACCCTAAGTTTCCTAAGCATATTGGCCTTAGTGAATTAACTAGCCTGAGGAAGGGTGTATACCATGGCCATTGGACTACCAGAGTCTTAGTATAACTAAATCAACAGGAATTCAAAGACATTAATGCCTACACAAAGCTCAATAGCCGGTGTATGAAGTGATGATGTTTGACCAATTACAAACTTTGTCTTGACTTAATAAGCATCTTATTGGGAATAAGACTTAGTTTGTAACCGGTTAGCTAAATCGCAAAGTCTCCGGATCATTGGCATATGGTAGCTATTAATTCTTTTCGAAATTCCGATGATTTAGAACGATAAAGAGACGGAACTTACTCACTCGAAGCAGAGTAGGATTAGAATTCGCAGCGGAAGCACAAAGAGCGGATCCTATGTAAGGATAAGATTAGAGGGTAAGGCAAATTTTGGGGACAAAATTCCTAAAAGGTGGGGAGTAATGTAATATCCCAAAATCCCTAAGCCTAATTATTAGAGAGTTTAAGGGGATAAGAGGTTTAATCCCTAAGGATTAGATACACTTCCTAGCCTTAATTTTATAATCTAATATAAATTTGGAACCAAAGGGTAAAATAGTAATTTTACCTAATAAATTAGGAAATATGGGACCAATTAATTAGGAGTAGTTTTAATTAACTAAAATTATTCAAGAATAGTATTAGGGACTAAGGGTTTAATTAAGAGGCCACATAAGGGTGTAATAGCAAGGTTTTTAATTAAAATTAGACCGAAGGCACACCATACTCCACGTTTCATTTAATTCCACCCTGGAACTCCCTCCAAACCCTATTTCCCCTTCCTTCTATCGTGACTCCAGCAGCCACCAACAAAGAGAGAAGCAAAAATCTGAAATAGAAAAAGAAGAGAAAGAAGAAGAAAAGAGAAGAGGAAGTGGGTTGCGATCAAGAAGGAGGTGGAGGCCACCACCGCCACTATTCCGGCGTGGCCACCACCGCGGTGCTCCTCCATGCGCCTGAGAGGCAGCAATCATGAGAGAGAGGGACGCTGGAGAGAGAGAGCTCGAGTTGAGAGAGAAAGCTCGAGTGAGAGAGATGGAGAACGAACTGAGAGATGAAGGAACTCGAAATGAAGAAGAAATGGAACATGGAAGAGAAGCCATGGAAGGAACAACAAGTTGGAAGCTTCAAGGAAGTGCTTTAATGGAGGTTAAGGCTTGGAGCAACAAGAAGAAGACATGTATATGAATTCTGATGGATGGGGATGGTGATTCTGAGCTTAGAAAGACGAAAGAAGAGGAAAGAGGATTTTTAGTATTCAAATCCCTAACTTGGGATTGCTCAGGTAACATAGACTTCCCCCAAAACCTCCCTTAGGGTGTGCTAGGCTTTACTATTAAATTTATTAGTTCCATAATTAGTTTATTAGTCATACTGAATGGTCTTGTATGGGGTTTGAATGAAATAGGGTTGGATGGTTGCCCCCAACCCCCCTAAACCAATGTGTGATGTTTGTACTGTTGCGAGTTTCATTGAGCTCTAATCGGAATATTTAATATAGTTATCTTGTATGTTAAATATGTATGATTTCGGTCTCGTTGAGGCTCGGCATTCGAGCTAGCCCATTTGTATGATTTTGGGGCAATAAGTTATTTGAGATTGAATTTGCATGCATTAAGATATATGTATTCGCTTAGTGTAGATGATACTTTGATAAGGGTATTAATCCTCTTTACACATTTTAAGTTTCCTAATGATCTTGGTTTCTTAATATGTTTTGGATTCCTAGTAATACATGTGTATGTGGCTTTGAAATCCTTGTTGAAATCATCTTGGATTGGATTGAAAATTGTTTATGTGTGAGGATGTTTGCGTTTTAACTACAAACCCATCATATAAGTACTTCGGTCACTTTCGATGGCGGGGCACTACAAAAAAATCAGTATTTAGTGACCGATTTTTCGGTCGCTAAACCTCTAAAATCGGTCGCTAATCGAATTAGCGACCGATTTAGAGACCAACAAAAATCAGTAGCTAAAACATTGGTCGCTAATTTTAGCGACCGATTTAGAGACCGATTTTAGAGACTGATTTAGTGACCGATTTTAGAGACCGATTTAGCGACCGATTTTAGAGACCGATTTAGTGACTGAATATATAGCGACCGATTTAGAGACCGATTTTAGAGACTGATTTAGTGACCGATTTTAGAGACCGATTTAGCGACCGATTTTAGAGACCGATTTAGAGACCGAATTTGACTAATTTGATTTTATATTTTTATAAACCGGTCTCTAAATCTGTCCCTAAAATCAGTCGCTAAATCGGTCTCTAAATCGGTCGCTAATTTATGTTTAGTTTAAAAAAAAATTAAACTTTCAAAAATCTATTTTTCAACACATTTTATCAGATTCCTTAAACTTTATCACCTTTTTTATAATCAAATAAATTTTATTAAAGGCCAAACCCTATATATAACTTTATTTGAATAAAAATAAAATAAAATTCATCACCATGTAAGATGTTACAATACATCAGTAATTTCATTCAAATTGAACTATTACAAAAAATAGTACAATGTCAACATGAGAACCTTGCACACTAGTGTGTTTGGTTACGTGTCTTGTCCTCAGGTTTCACTACTCCTTCCCAATGCATTCCTTAGCCTGGTTGCATGCAGAAGTATGTCTTCCGGATCCATATTCGTCACACATATCACTCGCTGGTTTGTGTTCTCTGCTTTTCACAGGAATGAGTGAGCAGTACTAAAATCTAACTGTAAAAACCCTTCAGATGGGGATGCTGACCACAAATCATTTCAGTGAGACAGTGACCACCTCTAATTGAGGATTCTTCTCCTTAAACGCTGGCAAATGCGACTCCATAAATGCCCTATCAAATATTTAAGACTCATGATGGGAACATAAGAACATGTGCAATTTCCCTAAAGTATCTCTTGAAATTTGAACCTTGGTTAAATCAAAAGTGTCCAACACAGTGATTTTAGGAGCACAAAAAATAGCAAACAAAACAAAAAATAGTTCAGGAATTTGAAACTAACTCTCGGTTAGCAATAACACAGTCATGATTGTGATTCCTGGAAAGGGAGAACTAATATTTAGAGTTGCAACCTTCAATTGTCCCTTGCCCGTACATCGATGTCCCTCTCCCCTCCCCCAAAACCCACATCCTTTAATTGTCCCTTGACTGTTCCTAACAATAGATGCATAATGAAAAATTACATAATTGTCAGAATTGCCAAACTTTAGACATGCAGGTGATACAATAAGTCATTATCATCCCCCAATTGCTAGGTTAGGTAAAAAACAGAACAATAACCAAAGATGAATGCTCCAAGAATTTGTGAGTCTCCAATCAGCATATCTCCAGTATAGGAGAAGGACAAAACTCTGCTTCATGTATTCTAAGGCAAAATACAAAAAGAAAACCCATTAAAATTCTTTCTCACCTTTCCTCTACTTCCAACGGCTGCTATCTTAGCTTCAACAGCAGCAAGGTTCTGACTCCTGAGTGAGCTTTATATTCTGAGACTGTAAATTCTTGATCAAACTCTCACTAACCTCAAGCTTCTCCAGCAACTCCTTATTATGGTTCTCACCTATAATATAACACACATAAATAGTCACAGGATAAAGAGTCAACACTTTGATTTGAAGTTTTATAGAAAGAAAACAATCTTTCTCAGATCATGCACCAAACAACAAAAAAAGAAAACTAAAAACAGTAATACCAAAGATGAACACCAAAATTTACACCTCTTTCTGACCATTTTCATCTCCTTCAAAACTTAAAATATTCAACAACACTAAGAATCGATACTTTTCATGCCAAACTCAATAAAAATCCTTAATTGGGCTCCACTTGGCTTTCTTGAGTCTCAAAGAACTCAATTACTATATGTGTTTCATTGCCTCAAGGATCCAACCAATCCAATTTAAACTTCATTTCAAGAGTGTAAGGGTTAATTGATAATTACAATAGTCTTACGCTCTCAAAACACATCCAAATTTAATCAAACATTTTCCTAAATTTTCCCAAAGCTTAGAACATATCAATACAACCATAAAAATCAAGATTGCCACAATTTTTCCTTTCCCAAATCCCATGGAGCTCGCAGCCCTCTCACACAAGTTGGAGGCAATTTGCAACCTTTCAAAATAAATTAGACAATACCATTTCATATGACACTTTTTTCACCAAACAACAAACTATTACATAAGGGGAAACCCAACCAAGTTTCAAAAAAATGTTTTTAAATCTCTCAAAGAACAAAGTTTTCACACATAAATCACTAACTCGCTTACTTTTACATTTCCAACAAACACAATCACAATTATACTAACTAAAACGTAAGAACCATCAACCAATTACATGAATCATAATCATAAACACCACTAATCCTCTTTTCAAGAATAGGTCCTCATCACAATGATACCCAAAACAACATCTAATTCCAAAGCTATGAACCCAATACATCAACAACATCAAGGAGCTCAAATCACAATTTTATTCCTTTGATTCCCTCAAGATCACACCCATCCCTCTTTTTCCCCCTTAGGGTTTCACCTTGGGTTCCAAGGATTTGAGATTTTGGTGCTCATATCCATCATTGATCATAATCAAATAACAATTGAAGCATGAAACAAGAATAAAAGCAAGGAAATACATCCTACACCATAGGTCAGCTCTAGAAAATTAAATGATTCTTGTAGGCAAGGGCTGTTGTAACTTGTAAACTCATTTAGAAAGATACTGCATAACTGGATGACTATTAGTTGCTTCATACAAAATCTCACATATTAGAAGACAAATATAAGAAGGAAAAGTCCACTTACTTATCTAGTAGATAGATGACTATATGGGCACTTAATCCTCATGAATTGGCTCTTAATCCTCTATATGAATTAAAATAATCCAGTAGTCACTACTATGCATATGTTTAGTTTTAAGGCAAATCCAAAAATATTAGCTTCTGCGTGCGAAATATGAAAATGCAAGTGTAAAAATGACCTTCGTAGGGTCAACTGCAGCAACAAAAAATAAAACCAATCAATCAGCACGTGAAGGCTAAAAATTGGTGCTATATACACAAACACATTATATATTATCCTTGTAAACAAAACCAAACTAAACCTCTTCTGTTTGGAAGTGTAAAAGTAATCATAACAGAAAATAAATTAAAAAATCAAAAGAAAGAACAAATTATTATATATATGGCAGGGGATTTTGATTGGACTATTTCTACCATACTGATGCTATATAAAACAATTGACAAAAGTAGTTAATAATAATAGAAAACAAATATCAAAACAGAACAAACAAACTCATCGATTTTTTTTATCATGAAATTCAATTCAAGCATTACAAATATCACATAGAAAATGCATTCAAAATGCTTATATTGCCTTAGAAGTTAAAACTAGTTAACAACCAAGATTTGAGTAACTCTAATCTCGACCCATGTAATTATAACTAAAATGATAAGAATGTACCATTTCAAAATAAACAATCAATTGGGACTTGACTCAAGAAGAAACCAATCCTCCTCGACAATTAAAACTTAATTGAAGTGAACTATTTGCCATTTCCATCACATGCCTGAAATCCTGCATATGCAAATCCGATAACATTCATCATTACCAACAATCAACACCTGCCATATCAGCAAGCTTTCCAACATTACAATATATTCAAGGAAAAAGAGGAATTTACCGAAGTTTGAAAACTCAAGGTTCAGTCAAAAAGCAACATCAGTTCTGGTTCGTGCATTCTATTAAAGAACTAGTCCAAATAAACCTCAAAGAAAATTGCAATTTAGATAATTAAGAAAATATCATGGAACCATATGACTATTCCGCATGAATTAGACACATCAATATTTTTGGATTATCAAACATAAATCCTAAGTCAAAAACTATTAGCAAAATAGAAAACTGGATTACCAAACAAGAACTCTAAGGCATAGAAGCTTTCCAATCCAAGCTCCAAGTGCAAGTCGAATCTTTCCAATATCCATGCCGAATCAAAGACGAAATGCATAAAATTAGTTCATTAAAATGAAAATCGAAGAGTAGAAAACTCACCAATTAGAATCAGATGTTCCGAAAATTAGTAACATATTTGAAGAAGTAGATTTTTTCTAATCACTCTATCTCAAAACATTTAATGTTCTGAAATAATTAAATAAACGATAAATGATAATCGACCTCTAGGAGCAAGATTCAGCAAGAGAGCCTTCAACTTTACAAGAATAATCAGCTAACAACTAAAATAAAAAGAAAAAAAAATGTAAGAAAACTGGGGAGAGCATGACAAAGAAAAAAATAGAAGAAAAGAGATGAAACTGACCGATGTGCCTTAACTTTAGACAGAAAAGAGATGAAGCCGGTTGCAGAGATGGACGGAGAAGGACGATTTGCAAACAACTCTTGCATTTAGGGTTTGCGAGATGCAGGGGTATGCGAAGGGTTTGTTGGTGATGGGTTTTAATTTTGAATGTTTGGGTTTGAGAAATCTGAGAAGAGAAAGAAAATATGAGAGACCTGGGGAGAGTGTCCTGCTTCTTCTTTCCTTTCTCACTCGCGGTTCGCTCTCCAAACGCCACCACCACGAGCTTCCTCCCTCCGTCCGCTGCGGCTCCGTCCAGGCTTCCCCTTCCTCCATCGTTCGCCTCCCTCTTCTCCCGTGTTCTCTGCCTCGCTCTCCCTCGTCTTCTCTCCGGCGCGGTGGCACGCCGCCAACCACTTGTCCGTCGCGGCCTCCCCCTCTCTTCCTCCACCGTAGCGCCCTTTTTCCTTCTTCCCCTTCTCTTCTCTTCTCCCTCTTCTTTCCTTTTTCTACCCTGCTCCTCGTTCCCTTCCTTCTCTTTCTTTTTTTTTCTTTTCCAGCTTTGCTTCTTTCTCACGCAGGAACAAAAATAAAAGGGAATAGGGGAGTGCTAGGGTAGGTAACGTTTAAGTGTGGTGTATGGTGGAGTAGACAATGATTTATTAAAAAATTAGACCAATCAACTCCCATTTAACTATCATCAGTAATAAAACAAGTGAAAACACTCAAAAATAATCTTAAAAAATTACGATTCGATTTTTATCGAAATCAGAGTTCATTTTTAATTTTAATGCGAATAAAATTTACCCGGCGATTCAAAACGCGGCGAAACTCCGTTAGAGTTTTCCGACAATTTTCGAACCATGAATTAATATAAAATATTAATTCTTAAATTTAATTTCATCTTGATTTAATTCAATCAATTTCTTAGTCAACAAAAATACGCGTTACCGCGTCACACCGAAAACTTATATAATGTTTAAATTGATGAATTCACATTAAAGCAGCATACGTCTACGCTATCTATTAATTTGAATTGACATCATGAATAATAATTATTTATAATAAATAAATTATTTAAAATGAGTCAAAATAATTCCACATACTCTTAGTAAATCATTGAGGTGATCAATCTCTATGACTTATTTTTCGAGTATTCAGGATTTTATCGCAAAAATCACTTTTCTTAAAAATTGGGATGCTACATTCCTCTTCCTTCTCCATCGCTCGGCCTCTCTCTTTCTCTTCCTCTCCTCTCGTCTTTTCTTCTTCCCTTTCTTTTGTTTTTCTTTTCTTCTTTCGTTTGTGTTGCGGCTGCTGCTCATCGAGTGAGGGAGGGAGTATTAGGGTTTAGTGCGGGTACTAAGGTGGGACTAAGTGAGTCACGGTGTAGTGTGGTGAGGCACTTATGTGTATTCTATTAAAATGAGACTTTTTTTAGAGAACTAAAATGAGACTTATAAGTCCTATTTAAAAACCCGTTGATCCTTAAATTAGCATTAGGTAATTTTACTCCCAGTTTAAGACACTTGAGTTGTGACAGCTTGGAGATTTTAAATCTTTAAAATATTTAAAATCAATCAAACACACAAATATTTTCTAGAAGAATTACGTGACTTTTGAGTCCTCATTTCACCGGAAGATACGTAGGAGCGGGTCAATCCCGTCAAGTCAAATTAAATTTTTTCCAATTTAGTTTCTTTAATTTTTTTATGTTCATTTTTGTACTTAATATTACTTTTATTTAATTTTGGGTTGAAACAAATATTTTTTTTGAACGAGAATGAGTGAGTGAGGGTTTAATAAAATAAACTTAAGCTTCAGCACCCAAAAAAAAAAAAAAACTTAAGTTTAGCGACCGATATTTCGGTCGCTAAATATCGGTCTCTAAATCGGTCGCTAAAGCTAGAAAATAATTTTTAAATTTTTGCAATGCAAATAAAAATCCGATTTAGAGACCGATATTTCGGTCGCTAATTATCGGTCTCTAAATCGGTCGCTAAAGATAAAAAATAATTTTTAAATTTTTTAATGCAAATAAAAATCCGATTTAGAGACCGATATTTCGGTCGCTAATTATCGGTCTCTAAATCGGTCGCTAATTTATTATTTGCGACCGATTTGGCGACCAAACATTTTTTATCAATAACTCGAAGAATTCGGTCTCTAAATCGGTCGCTATTGCGACCAATTTTTTTCGGTCTCTAAATCGGTCGCTAAATAGCTAATTTCTAGTAGTGAATTGGTAGGACTTCTATAGGTCCTTGCTCATTTTGATCTTTGGGCTTTGCCAAGTGGGTACATTCTATGATTCTGGTGATGTGTATTGCGTTATTAATTAGTGCTTCTTGATTGAATTGTGTGTGAAGTCCTGTGAGTAACATACCTTTCGGAAACCCTTTTGTAACACTCCAATGTGGGTGGGGGCTGGGTTGTTACAATATAAGGCGTTTGTATTCCTCTGATAGGAATTGTTTGGAATGTTTGCAATTTGCTCTGCAACCCCATTGTAAGTGATTAGCTACCACCTTTGCCGTTGGGGGCCTCTTGACTTTATCCTTCTATATATAGGATTTTATCCATTCTGCGTTTGAACTGGGCCTTTGGCATTATCCTTGTATACGAGATTTTACTCATTTTGCAATTGGGCTGGGTCAAGTGGGGAAATTCATTGTGGTCCTTTGGACATTTGTTTGCAATTGCTTCTCTCTTTAAAGATGTCAACTGCATTACTATGAATTGTGATTTGCTTGTAAACATTATTGAACACGTGTGTGCAATTATTGTGAATTGAGGTTGGTGAAAAGTGATTGTGTTATATTTGGGTTATGTGTTGATGTGTGTTTGGGAGTTGGAAACTTCGTTGCACTATCATGTTTGAGGTTTGATTAAGGATAGTGAACAAATAAATATGTATATATTTATGGGGAGGATTTTCCATATGTCGCACACCACGTATGGCTGAGAATAATGGTAGAAGTGTTTTTATCCTAAGTCTATGTTATTGAGTTTTATAAACTCACCTTTGGGGCGTTGTTTTCAATACAACTGTTGATGAAGTTCAAAGCATTGGATTGTGCTCGGTCTTGCCTTCAGGCGAGACTCGAGTCACCGGATCACGAGTCGAGTCTTGGTTTCTGAGTTGTGTCTTTGTGTAATTAAGAGATTTATGTATGATTTGTACTTACTTTAATTAGCTATTCTTTGAAAAGAAGTTGTAATAATTAAAGTTAATTCCGCTTTCGAAATTCTGAATTATGTCGGCTATATTATTAACGTATTTTGTACGACGCGTATGTATCCAGGAATTTTACCCACTAAATTATAGTATAGTATTTGAAAAACAGGAATCATTCCTTAGTATTCGTTTGTATGCAAAATTTTTTCAGCATTTATATTCTAATCCAAGTTAAATTAGTAAGTAATCCCCTAATTAGATTTAGGGTGTTACAGTTTGCCACTTAAGGGTCTAGATGTCATTCTCGGGATGGATTGGTTGTCCCACCATCATGTCCTTTTGGACTGTGCCCGAAAAACCGTGGTTTTTCCCGACCTCGGAATTTCCAACTACCTATCTGTTAATCACATTGGTGTTTCATTGAAAGAGGGAACTCAGGAATACATGTACTTGGCTAGCTCAGAAGCTTCTCAAGAGCTCGAGTTGAAGAATGTTCCTGTGGTTTGCGACTTTTTCGATGTTTTTTCGGAAGATGTGTCGGGATTACCGCCAGCAAGGGAAATCGAATTCTCCATCGATTTGCTTCCAGGAATAGGACCGATTTTGATAGCGCCCTATCGGATGTCTCCAGCTGAGATGATAGAGTTGAAGTCTTAGATTGAGAACTTGGAGTCGAAGCTGTTCATACGACCGAGTGTGTCGCCATGGGGAGCCCCAGTGCTGCTAGTGAAGAAGAAGGATGGACGATCAAGACTGTGCGTGGATTATCGCCAACTCAACAAAGTTACTATCAAGAATCGATATCCGTTGCCGTGTATCGATGATTTGATGGATCAACTACGAGGAGCTGCGATATTCTCCAAGATCGACTTGAAGTCAGGCTACCATCAAATTCGAGTGAAGGAAGAGGATATCCCCAAGACAGATTTTAGGACGAGATATTGTCACTACGAGTACCTGGTGATGCCATTTGGTGTGACGAATGCGCCCGTAGTATTTATGGACTATATGAACAGGATCTTTCACCCATTCTTGGATCAGTTTGTGGTAGTGTTCATCGATGACATTTGATTTACTCAAGGAGTAGAGAGGAGCACGAAAAGCATCTACGTCGAGTACTGTAGATACTACGAGAGAAGCAGCTTTATGCTAACCTTTCTAAGTGTGAGTTCTAGCTCAAAGAGGTCAACTTTCATGGACACGTGATAACGAGAGATTGAATAGTTGTGGATCCAGCTAAGATTGAAGCTGTGTTAGCATGGGAACAACCAAAGACCGTAACAGATATCAAAAGTTTTGTTGGATTAGCAGGCTACTATCGGAGATTTATCGAAGGTTTTTCGAAGATTGTCGCACCGCTTACACGACTTACGACGAAGGATTAACCTTTTGCTTAGACTGAAGAGTGCGAATCCAGTTTTTGGAGACTGAAAGAGCTTTTGACAACAGTACCTATGTTGATTTTACCCCAACCAGAAGTACCTTAGAGGTTTATTGCGATGCGTCACACCAAGGATTAGGATGCATGCTAATGCAACATCGGAAAGTTGTGGCTTATGCTTCGAGACAGCTCAAATTCACGAGAGGAATTATCCTACGCACGATTTGGAGCTTGCTGCAGAGGTTTTTGCACTAAAGATTTGGAGACACTACCTTTATGGGAGTACGTTCACTGTCTACAGCGACCACAAGAGCTTGAGGTACTTGTTCGATCAGAAGGAACTCAACATACGACAGCGAAGATGGACAAAATTTCTGAAAGACTACGACTTCACTTTGGAATATCATCCAGGGAAGGCGAACGTTGTAGCTGATGCACTGAGCAGGAAGAGCGTTTTAGTCTCAGCAATGATGATCAAGGAGTTGGAGATGCTAGAAAAGTTCCGAGACTTGAAGGTGAGCGTGGAAGTGTCGCCAGGAAAGCTAAAGTTTGGTATGCTCACCATTTCTAATGGATTATTGGAGGAGATTAGGGAACATCATGCTCATGACAAGCTACTACAAGAGAAGGTTGAGCTGATAGCATGAGGGAAAGCAATGGAATTCAAGGTTGGAGCAGACAACATCTTGAGATGCGATGGACGTGTTTGTGTACCCAATGTAGCTGAGCTGAGGAAATTGATTCTCGACGAGGCGCACAAGAGTAGTTTGAGTATTCATCTGGGAGTTACGAAGATGTATCAGGACTTGAAGAAGCACTTTTGGTGGTCCGAAATGAAAAAACAAGTGACAGAGTATGTGGCTTCCTGTCTAACTTGCCAGAAGGCGAAGGTAGAACATCAGCGACCAGTAGGGATGCTACAACCGCTTGACGTACCAGTGTGGAAGTGGGATAGCATTTCTATGGATTTCGTTGTGGGATTACCGAGGACGCAGAAGAGACATGACTCGATTTGGGTGATCGTCAACCGATTGACCAAATCTGCACATTTCTTACCAGTGAGATCGACATAAAACGTGGAGAAGCTGACAGAGATCTACATCGCGGAGATTGTGCGATTGCATGGCGTACCTTCTTTCATCGTTTCCGATCGAGATCCGAAGTTTACATCTCATTTTTGGAGGGCATTGCAAGAGGCAATGGGGACGAAACTCAAGCTTAGCTCAGCATATCACCCTCAGACCGATGGTCAAACCGAGAGAACGATTCAATCACTAGAAGATTTATTACGAGCGTGCACATTGGATCACAGAGGGAGTTGGGACAATATCTTACCGCTAGTGGAGTTCACCTACAACAACAGTTTTCACGCGAGTATCGGTATGGCACCTTATGAAGCGTTGAATGGACGTAGTGTCAGACGCCTCTTTGTTGTTACCAGAATGGTGAGAGTTCTGTCGTGGGACCAGACATGATTCAGCAGACTACCGAGAAGATCCGACTAATCAGAGATAGGATGCAGACGTCTCAGAGTCGACAGAAGAGTTATGCGGACCAGGGTTACCGACCAGTAGAGTTTGAAGAGGGAGAGCATGTATTCCTCCGAGTCACACCTATTATTGGAGTTGGTCGAGCGATCAAATCCAAGAAACTTACTCCTAAGTTCATTGGACCTTACCAGATTCTTCGTCATATTGGTCCAGCGGCTTATCAGATTGCTTTGCCACCCTTTTTGTCAAACATTCATGACGTCTTTCACGTCTCACAGTTGCGGAAATATGTTTTCGACCCCTCTCATGTCATTGAACCGGATGTGATTTAACTAAGGGACAACATATCATTCGAAGCATCACTTGCAAAGATTGTCGACTAAAAGGCTAAGCAGTTAAGAAATAAGGAGATTCAACTTGTCAAGGTCGTGTGGGATCAGAAGACCGGAGATGCTACATGGGAGCTGGAAGAGAAGATGAAGAACTAGTATCCAGAACTTTTTATCGGTACGTATCTTACCCGTAGTTTCGAGGACGAAACAATTTTTAGAGGGGGAGTATTGTAACACTCGTATTTTTACGATGCGTTATTTGACGTTATTTATTGTATTTTGTCGTATTTATGCTATAATAAGTAATTTCTTGTTCCCTAAGTAAGTGAATTAATTAAATCAAGATCAAATTATATTTGAGAGTTAATATTTTATATTAATTCACGGTTCGAATATCGTCGAAAAATTCTAACGAAGCTTCGTCGCGTTTCGAATCGCCGGGCAGTTTTGCCGCAGATAAAATTCTAAACGAACTCCAATTTCGATGAAAATCGAAAAGTAACTTGTTGAGACTATTTTTGAGTGTTTGACATGATTTTTATTATTTATAATTAAATATTATCACGCGATGAATTAATTTCTCGTTAAATTAATTTTTGCGAATTTATCGGTAACACGGGTTTTTCGATGCCGTGTTTTAACAACCCTTAGACTCTAGGATTAGTGGGTAATCATGAGAGGTGTAAAATTAGATGGGATGGATTAGTTGATAGGATTAGCATCTTTACTTTATTGCTAGGTGTCATTATGTGTGTGATTAATTTGAAAAATTCATTTTTACTAAATTATTTTATATTAACTATGCTTAGTAAAGTAAAAAAAGAGGAGAGGCCCCCAATCAGCCCCTCATTCTCGTGACTCCTCCCTCATCCTCTCATCTCATCTTCTTCTTTTTCTTCTCTTGAGAAAGCAAAGGTTCCATGGTTGTTACCTTCCATTTTCTTGAGTTTTTGGCTTCCAACCTTCATCAACTTTGTTCATAAGCTTCATCTCCACCTAGTTCTTCTCATCCTCACCATTCAAGTAAGAGAAAAACAAATTTTTCTCCCCCGTTTTACTGTTGAAAACAACGCCCCCCTCCCTTTTCTCGTTTCTTGTAGTTTTTGATTCCTAGTCTTGCTTTCTTGCTTGTTTGGTGTTGTTTGTTGTTTGATCATGATCATGAGGAGATGAAACACTCTCAATCCCTTTCTTAAGCTCTAGGGCGAAAACCCTAAGGGGTGAAAAGAAGGAAAATGGTGTGATCCTCATTGAATCAAACAATTAGTGGTTTAATTGAGTTATTGGAAGTTGTTTGATGATTGTTTAAGCAATAGTTTTGTGATAGCATGTTTAACTTGTTGTTTCATGATTTATGCCTATTCTTTAAGTTGGGGAAATGTGGGTTTTGGTTGTTGAATCATGTGTTTAAATGTTAAATTAAATGTTTTGGGTGATTTAATTACCATTGGAGTAGTGATGCATGATTAAGTGTAAGAGTTGGTTTATGTTTTGTGCAAAATTGGTTCTTGAAGGACTAGAATGGCATGTAGGACCTGATTAAGTTGTTCTTTAAATTCTTAGCATGATTATGGCCATGATTTAAATGGTTTTGGGATTCTTGAAATTAGTCTAATTGAAAGAACTCTTTGAGAACTCTTGTTTTTGGAAAATGTTTTAGAACATGTCCTTAAATGTGCTTGAGTTATGTCTTGTGTTAACTTGATGTTTATTGCCTCGTAGTATGATCGAAAATGATTTGGAAGTAATTTGTGGTTTGTGAAAGAAGTTTTTGTAAATTTTTTTGAGAGAGAAAGAGATTGTGGCCGAGAGGCCCTAGGGTGTTTTGGAAGGAAAATTTCTTGATGTGAACTTGTCTATATATGCATGTATGTATTCCCAGTGCATGTGTCTTGTGTCCTAGATTGCACCATGTTTCGAAACGTTGTAGCTACTCTGTGCGTGCTTGCGGATGATGTTGTTTTTAAAAAAAATGTATCGCATTTTCTGAAGGACACAAGAGTACCGTTTTAAAAATGCGTCGCATATAGGTTTATTTCTAGTCGAGTAGCGGTCCGGAAACGGTCTCCAAAAGTTGTTCTCTGCCTTGTATTCAACCCAAGAGTTATATGCTGAACAGTCTTACCATTCGTATCCTACAACACCACAATACTCACAAAAAAAGGAAAGAACGCAGCATTTGTCTGCATGTCATACAAAATAACCACAATACTCACAAAAGGGAAAGAACCCATGAGATTATTATTAATAATTTTTTTATAATAAAATAATAATACTAATAACAATTCTTTTTTTTTTAACAAAATAGGGAAAGTTAGAACAAAATAGAAATAAAATATCAAACTAAGATAAAAGAGAATCAAACAAAATAAGGAAAGTTGGAATAGAATAGAAGTAAAGTCAAATAAAATCAAAACAAAACAAAATAAGACAATATTATCTTTATCCAATCCTTATCAAATCTTTTCTTAAATTCAAATTAAAATTATATCTATATCTAATCTCTGAATCAAAATAAGATAAGAAAAAGAAAGATCAGAATAAATATATAAGAAAGAAGAAAATCTTTTTGGATTTTTGATATCAAATTTAAACAAAACAAAATAGAATAAGATAAAACAAAATAAGATAAGATCTAAACAAATGGATAAAGAGATAAAATAAAACAACCAAAGATTTAAATTCTAGATAAAAAGATAAAAGGAAAATCTTTTTTGATTTTTGAATGTAAATCTAGATCTAAATCTAAACAATCAAACAAAATTAAAAAGAAAACAAATAACTCTATCTACTATTTTTTTATTAAACTAATAATAATAATAATAATAATAATAATAATAACAACAACAACAACAATACTAAACAACCGAGAATTTTTTTTATGATAATAAATAATAATAATAATAATAACAAAAATAATAAAAACAATAACAACAATTAAGAACAAATAATAACATTTTTTATGGTGTGTCACTGCTCGCAGTTACATCTCCGCGACGAGGAGAACGTCTTGGAGAGTGACGACGGCGAGGAGAACGTTCAGGGGAATGGCGGCGATGCTGCAAAGAGCATGTTGCGGCTCAAGCAAGTGCACCTGATCATAACTAGTAATAAAATGGAGTATTTTTAAGACTCCGAATGTCAAACTCACAGAGAATACGCGAGTACTAAATTAATAGAAATCCTTATTATTTAGACGAACGAAAATGATGGTTTTAAGATCAAAACGATTAAACTATAAATAAAGAAACAAAGCAATGTCACAAGAACGGAATAGAGATCAATTAGGAAAAGCTTAGAGGAACCGGGTTCACTAATACTAGATCCTGAATCTATTACTTTGCTATTACGAATTATATTTCCTTATTAAAAGCCAACCACTCACTCTAAATTACTAAGAGCTGCCTAGCTTGTAATAGCCTTCCTCCTAACTAATTCCTCTGTTTGGTCCAAGAACATAATTAAAGGAAAGGGCATCAAGGACAAGTGAGTTTGTTAATCTGATAACCCATTGGAAACAAGCAATAACCTATCCGGCGTATAAAGCGAGTTCTGTTGATCCTAGAGTTCCATTAATTAATCGCGATAGTCGTCTCCAATTAACTAATTTATTAAGGATTAGCTACTTCTTATGAGATTAAACATGCTAAGATCAATACATTCATAAAGATAATTAGGAATTCATAAAAGCAATTAAATAAATATCAAGAACATCGTAAAAGATCCCACATCATCCCTAGTGATGGAGTTAGCTACTCATAACAAACATCCAAACAAGAAATCCTAAAAGAAAAGAAAAGAAGAAAGACAAGAGATAAGGGCAAAAGACCCTCATTCAAAGAGAATGAATTCTCTCCCAGAGAGTGTGTTACTTCTCAAAAGGGGTGAGAATGCCTATTTAGAGGCTTTAAGGCGTACTAGGTCAACTGGCTTCAAATTTGTGCATCTTGGGCTTGGGTACGGCCGTACTGCATTTATACACGGTCGTACCGGGCTTGTGTTGTGACGCTAGCCCGTACTTCTGCATTGGATGCGGCCTGACTGCAATTATGTACGGTCGTACTTCCTTTGGTACGACTGTACTGGATTTTTTCTAGCACAGACCGTACTGACCATGCGGTATGCCCTACTGATGTGGTTGAATAGGTATGGCTGTACCGAAGAGATGTCAGCCCGTACCGCTTGTCCAGAAACGCTAAAAATCTCCAAAACTCGCCAGAATCTTCCCAAAATTACTTATTTTGCTTTCTATGTTGCCTTTATTACTGTTCTACATAAATAAGGAAATAGTGAGCATATTTTATCTAATAAGGGATTAAAATCATAATATTTTATACTCAAAATACCCAAAATAATAGACAAAATGGTGTGTTAACCGAGCGCCTTGCAGATCATGGTGAGGAGAAGCTGTCAGGAGAAACTCCATTGCACTGTGTCCTGTTTACTCTTCTTCTGCCTCGAGGAGAGCGAATCTGAGAACGCGTCGGCAATCTTCTACGGTGTGGAGGAGAATAGTCCAAAGACCTGCTGTGGCGAGGTGCGGCGCACTGAGACCGGTGCGAAGTTGCGTCGTGCTAGAGGTGGTGAACTGATCGATGAGTTTCAGATCCTCTAGATCGCTATCGTGATGGAGAGAACTTTTCCTGCTGACTCTCGATCTACATAGCAATGCAAACTGAGATCTCTTTCTACTGGTTCTCCATGCGCTCCAAACACTAGTTCTGCACCTGCATCGCTTCGGTGTGTTTCTACACAAAGTTGCCAAACTCGAGGAGGAGGAAGGCGTTGGCTGCCTGAGCGGTATCATCTGTTTCCGTAGTGGTTGGAACGGTGACTAATGGAACTACATCTGTCGAAGGCGGAGGAAGATTCCTTGGCCTCTCGTACTCGATGGTTACTGGCGCTCTTTCAAGCTGAGGAGGATTCAGAGCGATTAGAGGATTTAGAGGACCGAGATCCGCGCAGAGCTGAGAGTTGGACGTCGCCACAGTGCGCTGTGATCTGGTCATGGTTGAGGACAGAAAATGATTTCGAAAATGTCGAAGAGGAAGAAATTTTCCCACAGACGGCGCCAGTGTTCTGAGGTAGAACTCGGAGTGGCCGGAGAAGAAGCGCTGCGGTGGACTTCGCGGTGGTCGACAACAAAGCCGGGGTGGTTGTACCTGCAGAGAGTCTGATGCCTAAGTCAGTTTAGGATCAGAAGTGAGGTAACCAAAATATGAATGAAAGCATACCTGAGGCAGTTACAAAGATCGCTTACATATTGCTCGGAAGCGGTTAACAAGGTGTAACCGTTCTACGTGAAATCCGGGTTGCCGTTGGATCTCTGTCAGGCTGTAATGTGCTGGAAGGAGATAGGAACACCGTTGGATTTGCCACGCTGCCATTTGCTAGGAGGGAAACGAGTTCCGCTCTTGAAGTGGGCTCTTTAGTGAACGCTGGTTGGATTAGGCCTGGCCCAGTTCGGAACAGTAAGCGTCTTCAATTTTTTTTTTTTAATAAACTCACTAAATTCATTTATTGTAGTAAACTTCCAATAAAATTCGGAATACATCAAATAGCCTTAATTTTATTTGAGTGTTAACGTCATAAGGGATTCTCAAAGCAAAGTATTTAAACTTCATAAGAAGTTTCTCTAGATAATATTCTAGTGATAGCATCAAGCTGCCACACTTCCTTATAACTTCAACTTCCAAATTACACATGCATGCCTGACTCATCCTCTCATATAAGTATTTTCAAAAAAAAAAATTCTTTAATAACATCTCAAAACAGGATACTTTCACGAGTATGATAAATTCCAGGTAAAATAAATTTTTAAATCACATTGTCAAGAGTATAAGAATAGTTTTAGCAATGTAATAACAATATTCGTAGGCAACATACTGACCTCTTTACATTGGAAATCAAAAGTAAGAGAAGAAATTGTAATTGAATGTGCAACATAATAAAAATCCATTTGCACATGGTACATGGCCAACGCATACTGAACATAAGGCAATTTTAATAGTTTACGTAAGACATTTAAATCAAGTTATGCGAGGGTATATATAATTTCTTTCTCTGAGAAAAATCAACCATCTTAAATGTATATAAATACCAAATATTCTCTTAATCCCTTGATCAAATCATGAAAGAGATGAAAATGTATAAAAAATAATGCCCAATACTAAGGTTATCAACCCATCATAATAGGTGTTAAACAAGCCTGTAGAACAGATCTGTTCAAGTAAGCTCGTAGAACCAAATAGAAGAATTTAGGACTTAAAAGCAATCGGTCAATTCAAAGTCGATCGAAGAACGAAATAAAATTGATGCTCTAAGTTGTAATCGTAAAAGAATAACTTTTTCTAGTAGTTGTTTGTGCTTGGATGTATTTATTTTCCACTTTTAGATACCTGAGGGAAAGCTGTATACCCTACTTTGTTTCGAACACAGGTTATGTATATTTCTAACTTAAAATCGTTTATAAATATTTTGCGAAGACTTATTGTAATTTGATTGGGATTATTGTACTTAAATACTTAGTTAAGTTGGAGAGTGTTGTTATTACTTTTCTCCTCGCAATTGATGTAACACCAGTGAATAAGGTTTAATTAATTGGCGATTTCAATGTAGAAATGTTTTCTCAGGTTATTTCAAAGGCACACATAGGCTTTGTTTGGCAAGGTCTGTAACACCCTAATTTTTATTAAAGCTATTTTACAATTTTGGACTACTTGAGAATAAGTCATAGAGACTGATCAACTCGACGACTTGTGAACAGTACAAAGAACTGCAATGATTGTTCTAAATAATTCGCAGTTTTAGTATTAATTCAGATTAACAGACAGTGTAGATGTATACTGTTTTTAATATAAATTAATTCTGAAAATACGTAACTTTGTTGTTTAAATTAAAGTATTTATTTAATTGAAGGTGAAATGATTTTTAGGACCTAATAAAATATTATTAAGTCATGGTTTAAATTTTCGACGTTCAGTTAGTCGTAAATTGTCTGTTTTTTGTCATAATTAATGCGACTTTACTATTAATAATTTCACTGTTTGAATTAAATCAAGATGACAAGAAAATTAGGAATTAGTAATTATTACTACGGTTTAAGTTACGACATAGAATTTTGTCGTAAAACTGTCGTAATTAGACTATCGGGTGAGTTTAAAACTGAAACAAACTCAAACTTGATCCGAATTCAATGAAACTTGATACTTAAGCTTTTTCTAATATTTAGAAATTATTGGATTTTTTTGGGAATTTTTGGGTGACAGAAAATATTAGAGTATTTTCTACGCCTAAACTTGTTTAAATGACCGGGTGAGTTTTAACCAAAACAAGCTCAAACGTGATCCGAATTTGACAAAACTTGATAATTAAGATTTTCCTAATATTTAGGATTTATGATAATTTTTAGAGAATTTTTGAACGACAGAAAATATTAGGGTATTTTCTATGCCAAAAAATGATGAAACTGTGACATTTTGGACCGTATTTTGAGAAAAGGAGATACAGGGGGAGCATTTCTAATATCGTGAGGGAAATTTTTACTAAATAATAATTTTTAGTTGTGGGTTGATGAATTAGAATGATTTTTAGATCGATCGGTATGAAAATCAACTGTACGTGAAACACTGCGCGCATGATCGAACGAGGAAGCATCGTAGCGCGACTACCTTGCTTCTTGAGCAAGAGTGTGGCCCACATGGACCAATGGCATCCAAGCCATGTGCTTGGGACCCACCTAGGGTAAATGGAAGCATTTCATTGGCTAAGGAGTAAATGGTAGGAAGTTATGTTAGTTAGGATCGAACTAGTTAGTTAGAATGGAACCGATTACAACAAATTCCTTCCCTATGACTCCCTCCTCATGTCCGCAGCCCTCCTGTTCATTAAGCCATTTTCCTTTTCAAAACTCCATTGTTGGAAGCTTAAGAAACAAAGCTAGAAAGAGAAAGAAGAAGTTAGTAAGTGAGGTTTTGGAGCTTGAATCTTCTCCTTTCCTCTTCTCCATCCTTGTGCAACCTTCCTCCATCCTCTAGAGGTAAGATCTGACCTCTCTTCCATTTATTTATTCTTGAGAGTTTGTGGTTTTAGATCTAGAAATTTTGGTACAAAATGAATTGATTTTGAGCTTAAATTGGTGATAGTTTCCTAGATCTCGTACCTCCTACACTTACAAATGCTTTCATGGTTTGAAACTTGGATTCTCCTAATTTTTGATGAAGGCCGAAGCCTTATGGCTGCCTTAGAGGTCTATTTTTGTTGATTTAAGTTACTTGGAGATAAGATCTAGGGAGTATACAACCAACTAGGCTTAGATCTGGCCATAAACATGCATAATCATAGATTTGTGAAATCAAAAGTTTGGTTTTGTTTTATTCCTCTGATTCAGTAGCATATTTGAGTTTAAATGAGTTATATGAACTTGTTTTTGTTGCCTAAAGGTAGTAAAAGAAGTGGATCTTAGCTTATGTGTTTAAGATCTAAAAGGTTTGCATGATTTAAGTCTTAAAAATGAAGTTTATGAACCAAAAGTTGTCTTGTTCTTAGCTTGTCAAAAACCGTGACCTTAATGCAATTTTGGGGTGAGTTCTTAACTTGTTTTTAGTGTATCAAAGTGTTAAAGATGTTGGTTTATGGTTAAGGTTTAGATCTAGCAAGATTTGTATGATTAAAGGTTTGAAAATGGTTTAAAAACTGGTGTATGTTTTAGGGTATGAAAAACCGTGACCTATAAGGATGTTTAGGGTATGATATAAACTTGTTTTAAGCCTAAAAAATGTTAGCAAAAGTGGTTAATAAATGGATCTAGCAAAACCTATTAAAAAGATTTGATTTTGGGCAAATGATTTGAGGTATACTTTAAGATTTGTGTTAAAACTAAAAAGAGATTTGTTTTCAAAGTTTATACTTTATTTAGGTGCATTAAAAAACTTGTCTAAAGTTTGAAAACACTATTCCAATTGGTAAAACACTATTCCAAGTTGTAAGATTTGGTTTAGGAATTTTCCAAGTATAATAGTATTTGCAAAAGCTTAAGAACTTGCATGATTTTAACTTGTTTCATGGCATATGGCTAGAGATGATAAAAAAGGAATTAAGTTGAGTAATTCCTAGTCTTTAGAAGCCCTAAACCAGTGGCTTCCCTAGGGGTAGTGCACTTGAGTTTTAGTTCTAATTAAAGTGATCTTGTATTGTCAAGGTTCGTGCGAGGTTCAACTTGACGGTAGTTTGGAATTATCTTGCTTGGAACGCTTTAGAGGTAGGGAAAATTACTATATAATGAGTTTAGGCTTTTTGCTTTGATTGTTGTGTGATTGATTGACTATGTGATAATACATGTAGTATTATTATGTGATAGTATGAATTGCTATTGTTGATTTGGCCCTACGTGGCAAGATTTGTTCTATATTGTGTGATTTGAATCATGTATGATGATTTAATTGAGCTGATATTGATTATGTATGCATGATGATCTAGAGTTAATTATTGATGCGAAGATCGATTGTAAACTAGTTTGACGACTTATTCCGGTAAGTCTAATGCGATTCCACAAGCCGAGACTAAAGCTTTTGAAATTGAAAAGTTAAAGGCTTTTGACTTAAAAGCAAGTGAGAGAGTTTTAGTAATACTAGTTAAAAATAAAAAGGTTCTCCAATGGAACCATGTTAAGAAAATAACTCAGCATAAACAGTTCCATCTTCGAGAGGTTGAGTTAAATGATACGTCTGCGAAGACTCTGGCTAGGAAACACTTGGTATCTAAGCATCTTCATCACCACCTCTCTTTCTTGGGAACCTTCCTAGTGCATTATTTAGCACAACTTGGGTTCCAATGACCCAAAACTAAAGAGTATTTTCAGATACAGTAGTAAATGGAAGTGACACAGGAACTGGGAATGGGATCTATCAGGTTGAGAGTTGAAGACTCATCGATTCGCAATAAGTAATTAAAAGATCTCTCGGATACTCCGCTGGTGAGTGAGCCGTACCAAAGAATTTGATTGGTGCATACTAACCATTGAGCATCGATACTCATAACATTTGAAAGTCTTATGTTGAATTTCAAAAGGCGAGTAGTCGTTTTCTGCCGAAAACCCGTAGGTCCGATGATGTGGGTTTCCCTTGATATGGGATTTGTTTTAGACCTGGAAAGAATGTTTCCATTGTTCGGATTGCTTCCTCATTTAAGGCTGCAATTTGTGTACACAATTCATATGCATTGGCATGCATGACTGACCACATTGTAGCATGTGATGGGCTGATTGTTGATGATTGATGTGATTGTTTGTTTGCCTGCAAATTGCTTGATATACCATGATGATGCATGCGATTATAGTAAGCTACACACACACACACACACACACACACACACACACACACACACACACATATATATATATATATATATATATCCTGTCCGCATGCGACTAGCCTGTGATGAACTCGTGCACAAGGAATTTACCCTTGTATTGTTGAATTGGACATTCTCATGGATGTCACCACCAAATAAAGTTCCTATTGCTGCTACAGCTCCGTCCTTCCCAGGAGCATTGGAGAATGAGCCAGTGGAGGAAGATACCTTTTAGTGCTCCAGTTCTGATCTTGCTGAACGGTTTCTCAGTAAGAGTCGTAGTTATTGGCCAGCTTAGGGTGTCGTCTTGCCTCTTGGTGAGCAGGACTTGGGTTATTGGTGTAAGTCGTATTGTTTGTATTTGAAATTTTCAGAAAATCTCGCCTCAGTTCGAAACGTTTGTAGTATCTTCTATTGTATGATGTTTATTCAATATGATGTGTTATACTTTGATGTTTGACAAAAGACTTATTACTCATCATTTGAAAATTTTAGTACTCTTCAAGTCTCATTTTAGAAAAGGGGTTTCCAACAGAAAGAAAAGAAAAGGAAAAAAATTTACTCCTACTTTCCATTTCGAACGATAGAAGAGTAAATTTTACTGAAAGCATATGAGCATTAAATGTTTTCAGCATTAAATTGGGTTACACCGTAGCGCTCCAGAAATGGGGTGTTACAAGGTCAAACCGCTAGCTTATAGCGGATAAGCTCGTAAGATCAAAGTAGAGATGTTTGGTAACCACTAATGTATAGCGTTTTTTCATTAGCTATAGTATTTTTTCTGACGCTACTTGAAGTAGCGTTTGAGCTTATAGCTTATAGCGTTTCATTTTTTCTCTTATTTTGACTCTTATTATTTTAATTAAATTCTTTGTTTATCTTCCATTAAATTAACAATCTCTCTCTCTCTCTCTCTCTCTCTTTCTCTCTCTCATTTTAAGCATTAATTAAAAATGCCCATTTATGTTATTTTATATTTATAAGATAGTTCAACCGTTAATTTTACCAAACACTTTAAATTCAATCTGCTAGCTTATCCACTATCAGTTAGCACTATAAGCTTATCTGCTATAAGTTAACATATCCACTATCTGCTATTTTTTTTCAAACTGGGCCATAAATTCATATTTCAAAATAGATTATGACAACAAAAAAATTACAAAATAATTTCTTTATTTATTTTATTTTAATTACATATTTGGAAGTGTTACATCTGACAAGTCAAAAGTTAGTGCACCTATCTAACCATCTGATGGTTAGTGTATCATCATATGCCTGTCTAGAGGTTAATGTCTTCTAAAGGTTAAAGTATATCTTTTTTTCTTTTTTGGTACATAAAGGATAAAGTATCATCTAACCTCCCAAAATTTGAGGTAACATCTAACCAGTAATTTAATAACTATGATTGAACATAGTAATTCCTTTTTGTAAATGGTGAAATGAAATGCGTCAAAACAAATGGTGAAATGAAAAGAAGCATTGATAATACACGGAGGCGTCACCATTACTACTAAGGCTGTGTTTGGCATGGTGAAACTACTAGCTTATATCGGATAAGCTCGTAAGAACAAAATAGAAGTATTTGATAACCACTAATTTATATTGTTTTTTTGCTAGCTTATAACGTTTTTCTAGACGCTACTTGAAGTTGCGTTTGAGCTTATAGCTTATAATGTTTTATTTTCTCTATCATTTTTACCCTTACTATTTTAATTAAATTACTCGTTTATCCTTCATTAAATTAATAGTCACCCTCTCATTTTTAAGCATTAATTAAAAATGTCTATTTATGTCATCTTATATTTATAAGTTTGTTTAACCGCTAATTTTATCGAACACTTTAAATTCAACCTGTTAGTCTATCCGCTACTGACTATCAGCCCATTCGCCATAAGCTAGTTTATCCGCTATCGAGTAGCTTATCCGCCATCCGCTAGTTTTTATCAAATAGAGCCTAAATAGGGTGTTAATAGCATATATGATGGCCAAAGGAGGCCCAATCCAGATAATTAATGCAGTGATTATCTAATTGCAGCAACTTAACTAACATTTATTCAACCGCTAATTTTATCGAACACTTTTAAATTCAACCTGTTAGTTTATCTACTACTGGCTATCAGCCCATCCGTTACCAACTAGCTTATCTGCTATCCGCTACTTTTTATCAAATAGAGTCTAAATTGTGTGCTAATAGCATATATGATGGCCAACGTAGGCCCAATCCAGATAATAAATGTAGTGATTATCTAATTGCAGCAACTTAACTAACATTTGAGTGCCTGAGCATCTCACCAATAGTATAGAGAGCTGCCCCCCAAGTGAGATTTTAAATCAGATCAGGGGAATCAACTGATGCAGTTTGTTTTTTTTATTTTATATATTTATATATTAATACAATAAAATTCAAAATTAAGGAAATCTTTATCTACAAACAATATTATTTATTGATAAGATTATATATTACATATTTCCAACGTTTTGGTAGTTTTTTTTTTCTAACCAACTTATAGGTACGAAATATCTACTTTGCCATTAATCTCCATTAGAAAACCTGGCTAACTACCTTTAGTCGGGATCTCTCCTCCCAACCACTTTTTTTAATCCACAAAACTCGAACCCAAAATCTTGCTTAAGCTCAATTTCTCTCGGACTAACATAATGTTGGGACCGACTTTTTAGTATATCTGATATAATAGTTGAAATTTACATATTGTTCTATATTAACTAAATCATACACAATACAACATCGTCAATATACTACAGTTTTAAAAGAAATTAAAATTGGGAACATATTACTTAATATTTTTAAACATGCCACAAAAAGTATTATCAGACCATTCCGGATAACTTGACACAGGAATCGAAACCCAGTCAAGTGTAACCACATCAAAGCAATTTGAACCCAATTTTTATCTTTTTTATGATACAAATCATCTGTAAGTAAGTACTCCTATAATTTTGATCCTGAGCACAAAATAGGTATCAGCCAATATTATATACACAAGCAGATAAACAAATCTGCTAAGGCAAAAATCATCTTCTACTTTTTTTTTTTTTTTATTTTAAATTTGGTTTCCAAAATAAAGACAAGGGTATAAACTACATAGCACTATGGTGCTTCATGAGAGCCTGAAACATTAATATCAACAAGTGATCATCTCATTCCAACGGTCATCCCTTTTGGTCAAAACTCAACTACAAAGCTGAGTACACAATTGCTGGATTTGGGAACTAGTTGGATCTTCCATGAAGTATGTACTGGATTTACCATTGCTTGAGCATGTTACATTCAGCTGGTTGCCAAGCTGGTTTGACTGCATATATTGTATTTCAACAAAATGAATATCCGGACTCAATAAAAAGGAAAGATGAGTGGTAGCAACGTTCACTATAACACTTTCTTTCCAACACTATTATTGATTGACATTTATGTGAGTCCCACCTGGGAATGAGTCCCACCATATAGGAATGGGACCCACATAAATTAGTGAGACTCAAATGAATTTCAACTAATAATAGAGAGTTGAAAAGAGAGCTTCGGGGTACAAGAAAAACTTGGGAGTTTATATAACACAAGAAGAAAGCAGTTTGAAGGTTGCCTTTTTACTCTCAGAAGCGTTGTAAACATAAATGTTAAATCAGGGATATTTTTCAAACTAGTCAGAGTATAATGATACATGAAAAGGGATTTAACGATGTGTTACTGCTTCATAAAATTGTTATTGAAAAATAAATTTGTTCATGGGATCTGATAATTCTATTCAGATGAAGAGGCTTTCAGGTAAAATATTTACCACACAATATGCTGGCTCTGTATGGCAGCTCCATTTTGAAGTTGGAACACAAGACAGATAATGGCACCAGGAGCAGTGATCATTTGCATCAACACCCCGGAGAAGTGCAACCAGTCCAACAGAAAGACTGTGATATTAGACACATTAACATAGATCTATAGGTCAAAAACAAATTTAAAGGGTGAATTAAAGAAAAGAATACATACAAATAAGGTGACAGACCAAGCAGAAGTTGCAATGTAATCATGCACAAAACTGAATTTCAAATAATATACATGTGCATATGTACATTAATAAAGGATAGATCTATCTGTATATCAATCTTGCATTGAATCATTTCGTGAAAAAAAATTGTTTTTGAGGTCCTAGAGCTAGCTAAACTCGCTGTTGAGGAGATCTTCTCAGCAGTGACAAACAATTATAGTAGTTAAACTTGCTGTTGCATGAATGTCAGAGGCACCAAAATAAAAACAGCATATATAAGGAGATAATTACACCAACAACACCTGGGTATTTCTTTCATGGTCTACTTGATGACAATAACTAAATAGTATTCAGAGCTATCATAACTTTTATAGCTACTTTTGATGACCAACACTAAATAGAATTCAGAGCTATCATAACTTTCATAGCTACTTTAGTTGAGAAATCCTGATATGTGTTTACTACCAAAATTATGACAGATGTTTCCTCTCATTATATCCAGTGACAATTTAGAAGTTTCCCTCTTATATTACTTCTGATTAGGAAAGCAGCAACATCTGGCATTCCTACCTAATAATACAACCCTGGAAACGTTGTTATGAGGATTCTAGTATGCCATTCATGCTAGTAAAACACTTCCCTATATCCTTCTGGTAGCATTGCCTTGCAACATCAAATACACTGACTCACAAAAACTCATTATCTAGTATTTGTAGCTATAAGTCTAAATTTCCTAATAACTCGATGGATGATGCCACTTGCAACCACAAGTTTGTGTTCCATCCAGCCCACTGAGACACGGTACAAATAGTAGTTAGTCTATTAAACTTCATATAACTGCTATTATTTTCTTAAAGAATCTATATTTTCATACCACTCCTCTTGTTTTATCATTTCATCTCTGTGATAAAGGATAGAAATATCTATCTCATTAACAGCATCAAAAATAATTATTTAAAAAATAATTGTAAAACCATTACTAAGAAATTAAGATAATGAAACTGAGTTTTAATATCCAACAAATGTAAAAGAAGAATTTGATGGATTTGATATGTTTTTAGATTCTTCCTAAAGCAAATAACGTGGTTTCTTATGCTATCTATATGTGTGTTTTTTTAGAATTTAGTAGAAGCTGAATCTACAACTAGTAACTATTATTTTGAGGTAAACCAATAATGCTTCTACTCCAACTACTCGACGAAACTGGAAAGCCCAGGTCTCATGCTATTTGTGAACAGGGTTAATCGTGTCTCCCCTCTCATATACTTTAGTTAGAGCAACTTGATCTCAAAAAAAGTGATACTTCAGATGCTTACCCAACAATTAGAATGATCAGGGAGACGATCCATAATATGCACTGATATTTCTTGAATTTAGGCTTAGCTCGTGTGGGAGAATACTCTACGGGAGCATATCGTTGGTTTATCCATTGAAACTGAGGACGTATCAAAAACACAAATCCGAGAAAAAATCCTGTAAGAAAGCCTCCAATATGAGCAAAATTGTCCACATGTGGAAGAATCCCGATTGCGAGATTGACAGCAATGATGATCACAAGGGTGAAAAGTGCTGCCAACTGCACATGAAAAGAAAACCTTGATCATCAGTAGTTTGCTTTTAAGTGCACAATCTTTCCTTTTGCTATATTCACAGCACAACATGAGAAATTTAATATGCACCTTATTTTCATATATAGACCAATTAGTGATGAGTTCTGATAGCATGCCTCCTAGCAACCCAAAAAGTGCACCAGAAGCACCGACAGAAATGTTTGACTGAATGAAAAGAGCAGAAAGCAAACTGCCCCCAAATCCAGATATGACAAATAGCAGTCCAATAAGCACTGCAGCACAAAGAATTAGTAAAGATCTTAGAGCCAAATTGGTCAAACAATAACATGGCATAAAAAAATCACACATATCAGAAGAGAAACTTAAAGAAATCATCTTTGGTGTCATTTTGATCTCTTTACCAGACAATAAACAGTAAATCTCACATTATACCTCAAATCAGATTTTTTTATTGTTAATTTAACAGTTGTATTATGTCAATACTCTAGTCAGAGGCTACCATCTGTCAATCTTTCACCAACTATAAATTACCAGAAGTCTTAAGGTTACTCATGATTCATGAAGTGCCTGCTTATTGGCAATTTTTCAGAATAATGGACTAATTTCTTGCTGCCTAGCTAGTTTTACCCATCTACTTTACCACACAAAAGTTTGAGTAATACAGAAGAACTCTTGGCAGAAATACCACAAATTTTACTTGTCATTGGCACATGTTATTCCATAACAATACTCAAATATGTGTTTAGTCCCTATTAATATACCAAATTCTGGTTTTAGCCCATCTAAAAGTTGGGTTTTGGTTTGAATCTCTTATTTTTTAATGGTAAGCAATTTTGGTTCCTGTTAACATCCATAGATTTGTTAAACGATGACATGCCACCCAACTTCAGTTAGGAATCCACGTGAAGGCTCGGCACTTAACCGATATATGATAATGGCAGGAACTAGAATTGCTCACATTTGGCAAACAAAGGGACAAAGACCAAAACTCAAATTTAGAGACTAAAACCAAAACTTGGTATACTAAAAGGGATTAAAAACATACGTAGGAACCAAAAACATATTTAATCTTATTAAAGAATAAAGTAATTCCCGGCTTAAATCCTTGAGAACCTGATAATTGCAAGGTATAGAAAGAAAAAAGATACACGTCTTAATTTAGAATAAGTCACACATACCAAACCCAAATTCTTGCTCAAGCCGAATTCCAATGAATAGAATACCCAACATATTTGCCAATAGATGGAAAACTCCACCATGTAGCCACATACAAGAGATGAGGCGCCAACCCTGGTGTCCGTGAACCACTTTGCTGACATCAAGAGCCCCCATCTTCTGTAGCCTGAGCAATATAACCAATCACCAGTTGTTTAATCACAATAACAATCAATTCATAATTTAAACTTTCTATCAGATTATAAAATCCATCCATAACAAAAATATCCATAAGGTTTAAAATTTTTTTTTTTGTCCTTCTCCGCTTTTAGTCCTTGAAAAAATTAGTCCTTGTTCGTCGTTTTGATTTTAATCCCTCTAATATCGGTCTATGTTGGAATTAGTCCATCTAATATTTTTTGAGTGAACCTACATGTCTCCTCCTATTGGATACAATCTTGTTCCGAGAGTCGTCAGTCACTAAATGTGGGCGCCGTGAAAATTCAAACCATGGTTTGTGAGCGCCTCTCCCAACAAAGATTTGAAATGTGGTTTGTGGACGCCTCCCTTAGCAAAGACTTGCTCGAACCATGATTTGCCGCGTTGTGGGAACCAGCCCTTTCTACCTTACCCAACTACCGTTGGTGGTACATCTAATATTTTAGTCAATTGAATAGGGATTATATATAAAATATTTCCAATATGAATGAATATTATAGTTTATAGAAACAAAATTCAAAAACAAATTTTCTTATGTTATATTGACAAAAGCTCGCAATTTGTTTTTCCAAGGACCAAAATCAGAAAAAATGAATATTATATGGAAAAAAAAGTTAATTAAGTAATTTCCAAGAATTTCATTGCGAGGCAGTATTATAAAAATTTAAAAAAAAAAAGAAGTAAGAAAAAGAAAAAGAAAACTAACGTCAATGATGAAGGGCCAAGGAGGGGATTTTCTTTGAAAGGCTGAAAGGAGAAGCGACCAAGGAAGCGAGCGATACAAGAGACGGAGTTGTGAGGGCAATTGTTGACATACATAGTGATGATGAAAACGACGACGTTTGCAACAACAAAGAATGGGATCAACCAAGGGAACCATTTCTTGTAATGCTTCACTTCTGTCTCCCTAGAGTAGTATTGAACTGGTTGTGGTGGTGAGACTGGGTGCACCATGTTGTTGTTGTTGCTGCTGCTGTTTCTCCTGATGGAGGAGTCGATTTCCAACGGTGGTGCTGCCTCTCCAGCCATCGATAAAATGTAGAAACTATATTGTTGGTTGGAGTGGTGAATTTGATTTGATTAGACCATGGGTGTGGAAATGGAATGGGTCTGTGGCGTTTTGAGGTGAATGAAGTCAGAGGAAGGTGAAGGAGTCAAAAGGATTTGGGGTTTGGATTACCAACTTTACTTGCAACGTTGGGACACTATTTGTTTATTTCAATTATTATATTACTAGCGGCAAGACGGGCACTACCGTGCCCGTCTTTCCGCATTTCTATTGCGCTACGATGAATACTTATAAAAAAATGTATAGAAGTTTAAGTAAGAAGAAGAAAATGCAGTTTTTTTTGCAGTTATTTTTCTTGTAAACTGCTCAAGGATAAAATAGGAAGTAAATTAGTACACTAAAAAACAGTTATTGAAAGTAATTCTTTTTATATAATGGTATAAATATATAATGGTATAAATATAAATTAAAAGTGGAAGTTATCATCTGATCATTGTGGTGTTTGTGGTGATTATTCTAAAGGTTATTTATGTCCAAATAAAAGTCTGCACCAAAAGGAGACATCCCCTTTTATATATAGTTATAGATTACCAAAAAAAAAAAATTGCTTGCTGAGTTAACATGAGAAGAAAATGTGCCCTGATTTCCGCCAAAGAGTAGTTTACTTTTTTATTTTAGATTTAAAATTTAAAATATGTTTCTATGCGATTCTCTTTAAGGATAAATTCGTAAAAGGTGTTTGGTAAACACTAATTTTTAGTTTTTTTATTAGTTTATAATAAAAAATTCGTAAAAGGTGTTTTTTTACATATACTACTTAAATTAATGTAACAGTCGAGAGCTATTCTTATATTGTCTTATGGTCAAAGGCTTTTCCTCGTACTATACTCACGGTCTTCTCTACCTCATGTGGAGTTTTTGCCTTTTGCAAGGTTCGAACCCAAAACTCTGGGGCTTAAGTAATCTGGAAGTACCTTGCAAGTTGGTTTGTAATAAAATATTATAGATAAACATTATAAGATAGTAAAAAAAGGCAAGACACACTTTTTAGAAATTACTATTATGTAATTTCATCTTAGCCAATTATAATATCAAAATCACTGGAATATCTTGTTGAGATCAAAACACGTTTGATATATGTTTTAATGACAACTAACCTTCTGAACTAAGTGTTAAGTTTTCTGAATGGTGATCCACTGATGTTTGCACTTATGTTTTGTTGAAAGAAATAGGTCTCTCAGAAGTGGACAAGCTAGAAGCCACTCAAATCAACAAAGTGCATGATATATCTACTCAACCATTGAAGAATTAGAGTAGCATCAGAGGATTACAACAGTAGCATCACAAGCTTCATGAAGACATGAGAAGGCTACTACAGAACCATGAGAAGAGGATGATGAGAAAACTATCATCTAGAGTTTTGTTCATCACAGCACCTGAAGGTTCAGAACAAGTATAGAAGGCTCAAGCAAGATGAAGAAGATGCACAGCAAATATAAAAGGTTCAATCAAGAAAAGAAGGTTCATGGAAGAAGAATCCGTATGAAGAGGTTCACATCAAGAAGAAAAGGATTCACAATGTCAAGCAAGAAGACAATGGAGATCGATCATAAGATTCTGTATAAATGGTGAATTGACATTGGACATCATTCTTGAAAAGGAATCTGTTAAACAAAGTGATAAACTGCTAATGGTGAATTGGAATTGGACATCATTCTTGAGAAGATAAGCTGCAATGGTTAAAATCAAATGTTTGTGAACTTACTCAGGGTGAATAAGTTCAAACTTGCTCTCTGTTACTGCACAAGAGAAGGTTCTGCTGAGAAGAGTATGTTATGCTGAGATAAGAAGGTTCTAAGAAGGTTTTGAGTAAGTTCTACTGCAGAATGTTTTTGAGTAAGTTCTGCTGCAGAATGTGATATGACAGCTTGCAGAAAAGTACAAAAATGCAGTAGAAAATGGTCAAATCAAGTGGGAAAAGTGCCAAACACTGTAGCAACGGCTATATCATCATTGAACATTTATTTAAACACAAAAGACAGCAATATGGCTAGTTATATGTCACACAGTGGAGAAGAAAATAGAAGAATGCAAGCTGCATTGTTCAAATCAAATTTTTATGTGAGTAAGTTCAAACTTACTCTCGTTTACTGCACAAACAAATTCAGCAACAGAGGGATAAATTAAATGCATCAAAGACTTGCAGTAATTTGCACACCATGTCATTAATTAAGAACATTCACTGAATGCAAGAGTTAGTTGCTGCTACTACTGCAAGTAAGGAAGTTCAGTAAGAGAAGATTCCAAAAGCTGATGTGACAGGGGACAAGACTGACAGTAGGTAAAAAGCAAATATGCTTTATGCAGAAAACACACAGCACACTGTCCAATACTTCCCTAAGGATTTCAAACAGCTCTATAACGGCTATGTTATCATTGGACCTCTATTTAAACAAAAAAAATGCAACTGAAAGAAGTAGAGAGAATGGGTTTACACTGAGCTTAAGCAGATTCTGCATTATCCCCATCTTGTCTCCCTACTACGAACTTGCTAAAGTTGTGAGCAAGTTTACTGCAGAAGCATGTTCAGCTTTATTCTTCAAAGTTCATCCACTCTAGGAGTGTCCAGTAGCTGAAATGCATCAGAATCAAAGAGGAAGAGAGATTAAACACAAGCCTTATCAACATCAACCAATGCTCTCCTTTATTCTCCTCTTTCACACTCTTGTTCATATGTGCTTAACATCTTGGGATATCTAAGAGAGAGTGCTTAGCTTGCTTTATTGTTTATATCCACTTATCAAAGTGTAACCAAGCTGTAATAAATCCGAAACCCCCTTTGTAACATTCTTTACCATGTATTTCTACCAAGCTACCTAGGGTAGGTGAGTGTTGATGAGAAAAGTCTTGGGAAGATATTTTCTATCAAGCTACCTAGGATGGGTAAGTGTTGGTGAGGAAAATAATAGGTAGAAGATGAAGGAGAAAGCCTGTAGAGGCTATGCAAAAGAATACTAGGCAACAGCTTGAAGAGGCTGGGTGAAAGAACACTTGTAAACTGCTTGAAGAGGCTGGGTGAAAGAACACTTGTACTATTTGGGAAATAGTGGAAATACTCACCCGGAGTGAGGAGTGGATGTAGCCCATGGTTTTTGGGTGAACCACTATAAAAACATACTGTGTAAAACTCTTCTCCCCTATCTCTGCATACTTTACATTTTTCTCATACTACATCATCCACTAAACCTCACATTGATTTATGCTTAAAACAGAACCTACTCACGTTTACATGCATTCTGCACAGCTAGAGTAAGTTCACTGCGTGGAACCTACTCAAGTAGAGAATGTTTTCTAAAACTGTTTTAAGCCAACATAAAGATATTCATTAGAGGAGGTTCATTCTGCACAACACTGCATAGTACTCATACAACATGGAACTTGCTCATCTAAAAGGACATTCATTAAAAATGTTGTATGAAGCATACTCATCTAAGAGGATGTTCATTAAAACTGTTTTATGCTTACTGTCTCATCTCCAAGTATCAACTTGAGAAGATGTCCTCAAAGTTTCGGGTTGAAAATTTTAAAAGGGTCATAATTCAACCCCCCTTCTTGTGACTCTCTGTTCCACTTCAATTGGTATCAGGGCATAGGCTCTTGGGATTGAACACACTTAACTGTGTGAAGAGATGAAGATTCTGGAAGAAGTGATAACCAACCTTAAAGCTGAAGAACATGTTTCAGAAGGATGATTTATAAAGATACAAAGTTTGTGCTTGTGACAGAACGTGAAGATACAACAGAGGATATAGAAGAGGAAAAGGATCAAAGAAGAGAAGACAGAAAATGAGATGACTTCTAGAGCAGCATTATGGTGCCTCATGTTGGAGATCACGTTTTTAAAGTCACGCCTAAGTCATTGATGCATTCCTCAAAATGTTCCAGCAGCAAGTTCTATTGTGGAGTTGAAATAAAGCTCAATGCCAGCAAAAATCCGAAGCAGCAGCAGTGCAGTATATGAGAAGTAAATCCTTGAGTGCCGTTAACATGAGCAATAAAATTGTAGGGCTTGCTGACTCAACCAAAGAATACTTCGTTGGAGAAAAACATGTGCCAGGCCATTTCAATTGGATATTGGCATGATTATGATTGGATGGTTCTTTTGACTTGAACCTTGCCAAATTAAATTCATGACTCAACCACAAGTCAAGCCACGACATCACATCCTGATACTGCACACGATTTGCAACTAAGGGAAATAAGCAGAAACAAAAAATGAGCCCATGACCAAGTGGGAAGTGAATAAGGTGAGTTCTTATTTGGTACTGTCTGCTTTAATTGATATAACTGTGTTCAATTGCTAACAAAACATTATCATTGTAAAATCAATTAAGATTCAAAACTGAACATAGTTTGTGCTATGCTAACATGAAGATAACATGCTTCCTTGTTCTTAGCCTACACTTCCTAGTTCCACCACACGCACTGCACACACACATTCACTAATCTAGATTTTTTTTCTTTTCATGTTGTGTTGTGTTATTATTATTTGTGTTTTTTTGCTATGTCCTAAGTTTCCCATCCCCTATTCCCATTGTGTTACTTTTCTACTGGCGTGTCTCTTTTATTTATTGTTATTATTTGTGTTTCTGTTCTTTTCTTTTCTCTCTATGTCACATGATTGTTGCAGTTTATATTTTCTTCTTTACTTTTTGCATGTGTGTCCAGGTGTGTGCTATGTTAGCTACGTGGATTTGTTTTGCCTAATGTGTCTTGCTTTTTTTTGTTTTATTGCCCGTGTATTTATTGAACCTTGCTTAGTATATATGTTTGTTAGTATTTTTATTTTTTATATATCTCTTTATGTGATCTTCTTGTTTTAGTTTACCTTCTTTTGGTTCATAAGTTGTTGTTCATGCTTAAAAGGCTAAGATGTATGTTCACTATGTGGTAAATTGGTCTTGAGACATTATGATGCCACTACATGAACATATTTCTTGAGAAGAGGTAAACTAACCTGTGAGGACCCAATAAGTCTTGGGTACCAAAATTATTTTTATCTTCTCTTGTAGGTCTATTCGATTGATATCATGAACAAATGAACTTATTTGAGAAATGCTACAAGATAAGAGGACAATGCAAATCCATTGAAAAGGATAATAATTGATAAGCACGATCCTCTCAAAAACAAGAAGCTCAGAAGAAAAAAGAAAAAGAAGAATGTTGCTGAGGAAAATCAAGAACAAGTGAGACATCCTTGAGAAGGCTCATAAAGAAGATTTGATTCCAAGAGGAGAAGCATACTGAACATCCTATTGAGAGGATGTTCCTGAGGAACAAGAACAACCTCACTCTGAAGTTCACTAACCTCCAGAAGCTCAACTTGCTCAAACACATATTCCCCTCCAAAAGATTTCTCTGCAATTCTCTAATAAGAAACTTGATGAAGTTGAAGCCCAAATTGCTCGGACTATGTTGATGAGTCAAAAGTCAGTTGCTCTGAACATGATTCCCACTCCATCCTCACTACCTCAAGCCTCTCTACGACTCAAGTGAACATACAAGAGGATGCACACGCCCACATCAGGAGGATGCAACAAAAAAAAACTGAAATTCATATTCTTAACCATCAATCAAGTATTCTCAAGCTCTCAACATATTAGCCTCAAGTAAGGAAAGCCATTAAGGGAGTACACTCAAATCTTATAATAATTGCATCTTGATAAATTTGAATTCTATTATGCAATTATATTATTTGATTGATTGAATGGTCTGGAAATTAAGAATGCATGCTAGAATTATTAATGCAAGTATATGACTTTAAATCTTTATTATTTGCATCACTATTTTGTCACAAACTTGAAAGTGCATATGCCTAGTTCCATGCTTAAATGAAATCTGTTGCACAACCTCTGATTTAAGTCATTCTCATGCTAATGTATTGACCATAAACAAGCTTGAAAAACGGATTTGATGATTAAAATAATTGCATGATGCTTTAGCCTTTAAGAACACATATTAAAAGTCAATATGAATTGAATTGATGTTCCTTTAAGTGTTAGACATAGTGCTGCATTTTTAATTGTCATTCTTTGCATGCATGTTGGCTCTAACATTGCACAATGTTCACTTCTTGACTGTCATGATAAATGCTAAACGAATGTACATTATGTTGTGCTAGTTCACCTCTTTACTGTTGACTAACAACCCTTCCAATGTGCTCGAACTGTATTGTTGATTAATCTCTGCTATATGCAAGTTCTGTTGAGTGCTTAATGATGAATATGTTCCTAATGTTAAAAAGATCCTCAAATATTTTTGATTAGCCTTTTAAATATGAAGCATGATGGACATAAAACTTAGAGCAAGAAAAATGACAAAAATTCATGGTTTTTATAATTGAATCTAAGTCAATTGATGTCTTTGCATAAGTCTGACTTGTAGTATATTTTTCATGTCATATCCAATTTCTATAAGTCTTATGTACATGCATGGATCTCAATACAAAATTTTGGATGAATCCAACTTGGTTTGCATTTTTTGATTAGCCTATATTTTGCTTGATGCCGAAGTGTAATATTTTGAATATGGCTTCTCAAAAATTGAGATTCTGATATGGCTTATGTAAAATATCCTTCTTCAACATGTTTTAAATGGATATCCAAGTTTAGGATTTATTTTTGGAAGGATTTCAACAAGAGTTTATAGGATTGGTCTTCATGAGGATGATTATGTCTTAATTGGCTATAAATTTCAAATATGATCTAAAAAGAATAAGGTCTGCATATTGTGTTCCTAAACTTGTATTTGACTTATCTTTAGCATGAAAGTGTTGTTTTAATGATTATCTAGTTGTACTTGCATGTATGAAGTCAAAAATGGAGATATGATCACAATGTGGCTTATGAATGCATTTTTCTGCATAATATGAATGATTTTTCTGCATAATAAGTATTACTTGCTGCATAATTCAGTTGTAATACATGAATTAAAAGTGTTTAAAATGTATTTCAAACAGTGCAACTAGTGATAGCAGCAACCTAGAGGTTTCACATACATTTCCTATTGAAAGTAAGTTGAAGCATGTGCATGAATGTAAACTTGTGTGTTTGTAGAAATTGTGCAGAATTTTTTTTCTGTAATTTGCCTTTGTATTGTCACTAGTATGCATAGGATTAGATCACTAATTCAATAATTATTTTGGATAACTAAATATGGTCAATTGATTATCCTCAAATTGTTATTTCTAAGTGAGTATTTCCTTGCAAAGGTTTGAGGTGAATAAAATGCATAAATCAATTGTACTTCATATTGAATGCTTATAAGTGATAACTCTTAGAAATAAGAGTTATTGATGCCTTTATAACTATGAATCATGTGAGTTTAAGAGTAATTTAGGTCCTTTAATTATTAGATTTATGTAAATAATGTGGTTTCCGATTTGAGTCATTTAAAGCACTTTGGTGCTTTTGTGAGCATTTTGATGTTTTTGTCACATTGTGCGTATTTTTATGAGAATTGCTCGGTGCCAAGTGCAGTGCCATGCCACGCCTTTGTGTTGCTAGCGACTCTGGATTTTGAAGCGGCGGCGTGTGATCATTCGATGAAGCTAAACAAAGGACTCTGTCGCTTTTGTGTCTTCTTTGCGCCTATGCTTTTAGTGTGGTCCCTCCTTGTCCTAATGCACTTTTCTCTCACCAATACAAGACAAAAGGCTCTCACTTTTGGGCTTAAAAGGAAGTATCTTTTTGGGATTAGTAGTGGTCACCCATTTTGAGGAGAGAGTATAAAAAGGATAATGACCTAATGAAAAGTGGGGCTGGTTCTCGATACATTCTTTCGCTAGGGCGTCTGTCTCCCCTGAAAATAGAAGCACCAGATCTCACCTTCCTTCTTCCAAAACACCATTGATTCAAGCTATTAACCTTGTTCATGGAGAGAAGTTACTTGCTCGGCAGATTGAAGGCAGACAAAGAAGGCATTGCCGATTAGAGAGAGTGGTTTTCGAGCTCACAAGGCCGAGATTCAACTCTGCTTTTCTGTTTCATTCATATCTGTAATAGTCTCTATATTTCTACTCTAGTGCCATGAACTTTGTTTGCGGCACCAGTTTATGTTGTTTTGTTTTTAGGCTCATTATGAGCTAATTTTCTTAGGTTAGGATGAAGTGACTTTGTATTAAAACTTGGTTGGGTAATGTCTATAAGTCCTTGCCTATGCATCCGTGTCTCATGCGCATTTATTTTTAATATGCTTAACTTGAGCCTGATCAACTTAGGTTAGGTGCATGTATGTTAGGTCTTTGAAAGGTGGTGACATACTGAATTCATGAGGCACTATAAGGATTATCAATTAGAGGACACTTTAATTGATTTAGATTAAACTAGACATAGGCAATCTGACTTATAGGGTGTTCTTGGCCATATTAATTAGGCAAGGGGGAACATAAAGGGGGCTTAGACATAAGGAACCTTTACTTAACCCTGGTGAAAGTGCTGAAAGGCACACACATTAGTGCCTCACGCCCGGTGCCATATGGCAATCGACTTATGGCAATCAAAACCAACCTAGTGGAAATATGAATGAACTGAATCCTAACCGCTTTTATCCATTTTATTCTCAAATCACTTGATTAATTACGTCTTATTCACTCATTAAAATCACAAAACTTGATGTTTATTTTCTGCTTTTATTACTTACTCACTAACTCATTTACTAATGGAAAGACTTGTGAATTCAATTAATCAATCCTCGTGGGAACGATCTTGATTTAATCTTTTCTACTTGTTGCGATTGTGTATACTTGCACAATTGTGTTATTATTTTACACAACAAGTTTTTGGCGCCGCTGTCGGATTGAATTGATTAAATTTACAAAGTTTTGAATTTAGTAGGTTTGTTAGTTGAGATATTCTAATTCTTTTGGGTGTTGTGTCACCGTTAGTGCTCAACTCGCATACGCGCAGCACGGCACCGTAATATCGCTTGGATCCCGAGATTGACGTAACTTTCGTAAGGTTGTTAAGGAGAGACAAGCATTTGTCAGATTAGGTGTCAGCGCAAATATGGCAAAGAATCGTCCCCATACCGCGAAACAATTCCTGAGCGTAAGACGAAAGCGGTGTTCAACAAAGTGTTCACAACAAGACTAAGCCTTGGTGTCGCATGTCGATATCATAGGCTTAGCCAATGATAGGGACAGCCAATGAGGGACTATGCTGTTTTTGATCCTCGCACCATGCACACGCATAGTAAGGCCCGACATTACATCGCAAATCATTTTGAATTTAAGCCTATGATGTTCCAAATGCCGCAAACTGTGGGACAATTTGGTGGCACACCTCAAGAAGACCCTCACTTGCACTGAAACAATTCCTTGAAGTGTGCAGAACTTCAAAATTCCTGGAGTTACGATGATGCCTTCAGACTCAGGCTATTCCCATACTCCTTGAAGGATAGAGCCAAGGCTTGGTTAAATTCCTTGGAACCCAACTCTATTATCGATTGGAATGGTATGGCAGAGAAATTCTTAACCAAGTATTTCCTCCAATCAAGAATGCTAGGATGAGGAATGAAATTACATCTTTCAGGCAAAATGAAGAGGAATCACCGCTTGAAGCTTGGGAGAGATTTAAAGAGTCGCTCAGAAGTGTCCTCACCATGGCATACCTATTTGCATTCAAATGGAAACATTTTATAATGGTCTCTCGGGAAGAACAAGAGACATGCTTGATGCCTCTTCCGGTGGTGCCCTCTTGCACAGCCTTACAATGATGCATATGAGAAAATTGAGACCATTCTGCAAGCAGCTACCAATGGCCTCTTGCTAGGTTGAGTCTTTGCAAAGAAGGTTCTTTGGAGTCCATGAAGTGAGTGAAATGACAAATTTATCTCGCACAGTGGTCGCAATCGCAAACATGTTGAAAGGTCCGAATGTGGTGGAACCAACACAAAGACATGTGAATTTCGCAGACCGCAGTGCAAAGCTAAAGCTATTTCTTGTGTGTATTGTAGAGGAGGTCATCTATATGAGGAATGCCCTAGCAACCCTGTGTCTGTCAATTACGTAGGGAATTTCAACAAAAACAATAATCCTTACTCCAACACCTACAACCTTGGGTGGAAGAATCACCCAAATTTTTCGTGGAGTAACAATAATCCTGCAGCACCTGCTGCTGTGTCTGCAAAGCCTACCCATCCCCCTGGTTTCCCTGCCCAACCAGTTCAAAAAGCTACTGCTCCTATTGTTGACAACTCAATGGAGGCTATGCTGAAGGCCTTCATGAATGAAACAAAAGCCCAGTACCAAAGTCAGGGTGCAGCAATTAAAAACTTGGAGAATCAGTTGGGGCAGATGGCAACAGCTATGAACCAAAGACCAAGTGGTTCATCGTCACCGCTCTGACCGAGCCTGCCAAGCCAGCAAGGGGAGAGCAAATAAAAGCCATATACTTGAGGAGTGGTACTGAATTACCAGGTCCTTCTAGGCCTGATGTTACCACTAGCCAGCCCTCAAGAGAAAAAGAAGTTGAACCTGAAGTGCCAAAAACTACAGGCGAGTGCAGTGCCGTCCAAGGCACCACTGCACCTGCCGAGAAAGTTACACCAAAGAATCGCAAGCAATAGATTAGTTCCTGAATTTCCACCTCCACCATTCCTCGTAAACTTAAAAGCCCATCAAGACAAGCGGTTTGACAAGTTTATTGAGGTATCGAATGATTGCACATCAACATTTCATTAGTTGATGCCTTGCAATGTATGCCAAATTACACAAAGTTCATGAAGGATGTTCTAACCAAGAAAAGGAGGTTGGGAGAATTTGAGGCAGTTGCTATGACCCAGAGTGCGATGTCTTTGATGCAAAGTAAGATCCCCCAAAAGTTAAAAGATCCTGGTCGCTTTACCATCCCTTGCACTATTGGTGACACTTATTGTGGGAGAGCTCTATGTGACTTAGGGGCCAAGATTAATTTAATGCCTAAGTCCATCTTCCAACAAATTGGAATTGGTAAGGCCAGGCCTACAACTCGACTGCAAACCGCGCATGTAACTCTAGCTTATCCGTAAGGGAAGATCAAGATGTGCTTGTCAAAGTTGATAAATTGGTATTTCACTGACTTTATTATCCTTGATTTTGAAGGCGATCTTTGAGGTACCTATTATTTTAGGTAGACCATTCCTTGCCACAGGAAAACACTGATTGATGTGCAAAAGGGTGAACTCACTATGAGAGTCAATGATCAAGAAATCAAATTTAATGTCCTGAATGCTCTCAAGTATCCTGCAGAAAATGTGGAGGAATGCTCCTTTGTTAGAACCATTGATTCGTTGGTTCAACATCAACTCATGAGGGACAAGAATGTGTTGAAACAGGAACTGAATGTCCCTGATTATGAGCTAGCGCAGGATAAAAACACAGCAGGGAAGGCTTCGGTAAATCAATTATGGCTCAGAAAATATGAGTCATTGGAACTCAGTGATAAAAGCTCCAAATCCAATATTCCATCTGTTGAAAAGCCTCCTGACCTGGAACTGAAAGTGCTACCTCCACACTTGAAGTATGCTTATTTGGGTGAGAACAACCTTCTTCCTGTTATTGTTGCTTCTGATTTGAGTTTGTTGCAGGAAAAGGAATTGCTTACTGTGCTGAAGAAACATAAGAAGGCTATAGGATGGCAGATGGCTGACATAAAAGGCATAAGTCCTATTCTGTGTATGCACAGAATCTTTTTGGAGGAGAATGCCAAGAACAGTATTGAAGCACAACGAAGGCTTAACCCAGTGATGAAGGAGGTAGTAAAGAAGGAAATCATTAAATGGCTGGATGCTGGAATCATTTACCCGATCTCAGACAGTTCTTGGGTTAGTCCAAAGGTCTTGTGTTCGAAGAAAGTGGGAGTTGATCGCCATAGCTAGTGATTAGAATGACTTATGCCCCTCCAGAACTGTGCCTGGTTGGAGAATTTGTATGGATTACAGAAAGCTCAACAAGGCAACAAGGAAGGATCATTTCCCACTGCCCTTCATTGACCAGATGATTGACAAGTTGGCAGGGAAGGAGTTTTACTGTTTCCTTGATGGGTATTCAGGCTACAATCAGATTGCCATAGCACCTGAGGATCAAGACAAGACTACTTTCACATGCCCTTATGGCACCTTTGCTTTTAGAAGGATGCCATTTGGGTCAGGTAATGCACCAAAGAACATTTCAATGGTGCATGATGGCAATATTCTCAGATTTTATTGAGAAATCCATGGAAATCTTCATGGATGACTTTTCTGTTTTTGGAGAAACATTTCAAGTTTGCTTGGATAATTTAGAACAAGTGCTGTCCAGGTGTGAGGAGACTAATCTAGTACTGAACTGGGAGAAGTGCCACTTCATGGTGCAAGAGGGTATTGTTCTAGGTCACAAAGTCTCAAGAAAGGAATTGAAGTGGACAGGCAAAGATCGAGGTCATTGAGAAATTACCTCCACCAACTAGTGTGAAGGGGGTAAGAAGTTTTTTGGGGCATGCTGGTTTCTATAGAAGATTCATCAAGGATTTCTCAAAAATCTCAAAGCCCCTTTGCCAACTCCTTCAAAGATGAAATCAGATTTGATTTTGATGAACAAAGGTATGCTAGCCTTTCAAACATCAAGAAAGCCTTAATCACAAAGACCTATCATTGTTGCCCTGCATCGATAAGCCATTTGAGTTGATGTGCGATGCAAGTGATTTTGCCATAGGAGCTGTTCTGGGTCAAAGACATAACAAGGTGTTTCATTCAATTTACTATGCAAGCAAGACATTGGTGGATGCTCAGTTGAATTATACCACTACTAAGAAAGAGCTGGTTGCAGTGGTATTCGCTTTTGACAAGTTCAGATCCTACCTGGTTGGCACAAAGGTGGTGGTGTACATCGACCACTCAAGAATCAAGTATTTGATTTCCAAGAAAGATGCAAAACCAAGATTGATAAGATGGGTGTTGTTATTGCAAGAGTTTGACTTAGAAATCAGAGATAAAAAAGGAGTGGAGAATCAAGTAGCTGACCACTTGTCCAGAATTGAAAATGACAGTGTTGAACAACAGGGAGGTGAAATTAAAGAAAATTTTCCCGATGAGCAATCTTTGGTAGTCACAGTGCCAAGGTTGATGCCCTTACGGCACCTTGGTATCTTGACATAGTGAACTTTCTCGTGTGCAAAATCCTTCCAAAGTGGAGATGGATTACCAACAAAAGAGAAGATTTCTCCAAAGAAGTGAAACAATATTATTGGAATGAACCGCTTCTATATAAGAAGGGTGTGGATCAGTTGTTTAGAAGGTGTGTAGCGAGAAGAAGAAGTTGGCGGCATCCTCGCAACATTGTCACTCTGCACCTTGTGGAGGACACTTAGAGGAGCGAGCAGCAGACCAAAGTCTTGCAAGGTGTTATTTCGCCCTCTTTATTTAAAGATTCTCATGAATTTGTTAAACATTGTGATAGATGCCAAAGGGTAGGAAATATTTCAAGCAAACAAGAAATGCCTCTCAACAAAGATTCTTGAAATTGAACTCTTTGATGTATGGGGTATGGTTTTTGTGGGCCCTTTTCCTCCTTCCTTTGGAAATCTGTACATCCTAGTGGTCAGGATTATGTGTCTAAGTAGATTGAAGCGTAGCTCGCTTACCAATGATGCCAAGGCAAAGTGAGCAAGTTTTTGCATAAGAATATCTTCACAAGGTTTGGTGTCCCTCGAGCCATTATCGCGATGAGGCACCCATTTTTGTAACAAACTAATAGAAAAGCTTCACAAGTAGGGGGTGAAGCAGAAGAAGGTTACTGCATATCATCAAAAAACAAGAGGCCAAGTTGAGCTCTCCAACAGGAAAATTAAAAGGATTCTTGAGAAGGTTGTCAATCCTTCTAGGAAAGATTGGTCCTTGCATCTTGACGACGCCTGTGGGCTTACTGAGCGACATACAAGACACCATTAGGGACATCTCCTATAGATTGGTGTTTGGTAAGGCTTGCCACTTGCCTATTGAGTTGCAACACAAAGCTTTCCGGGGCCACAAAGAAGTGAATTTTGACTTGGAGAGTCTTTGGTGCAGAAGGTCAGCCGCAACTTCATGAACTAGAAGAGCATAGGCTCTTTGCCTATGAGAATGCCGAAGTGCATACAAAGCCAAAACTAAAGCTTGGCATGATAAAAGAATTCAACCCAGGGAATTGAAAGAAGGATCTCAAGTGTCATTGCTCAATTCAAGATTGAAATTATTCCTGGAAGCTCAAATCAAGGTGGTCTGGTCCATTCAAGCTAGTTAAGTTACATCCATACGGGCGGTGGACTTATTGGATGAGGCCACAGGTGCAACCTTTAAGGTTAATGGCCGTAGAGTAAAGCAGATTAGGGTGACCCCGATGAAAGAGCAAGGGTCACCACGGAACTCAAGGATATCTCAAGTGGAAAATAAGTCTAGCCGAGGACTTTCATAAACCAAGCGCCACCGAGGCAAATTTATTTATTTTTAACTTAGTTTTATTTTGTTTTGCAGGAATAAATTGAATTTTGGTGCTGGAAGTGCAGTGCAGAGGGGTGAGTGGTTTGTAGTTCTGAATGCTGCACACTTGGTGCCATGGCACCACGGGGGGCACCACTTCAGGTGTTGAATTTTTAAGAAGGAAAGGCTGAAGGGACAGTTGCGCAGTAAAAGGCAAAAGCACCCCTTATGGGCATTAAATGAACTGGCAGCCCAGGCATTTTTTCCACATGAACCAATGGCAGTATGCCACCTTGCATCCTCATAATCTTGCACTCTGAATTAGAAAATCAGCCTCTCCCTCCTTCATTAAGTCCAACGGGTAGTTCATAAAACTCACCCCATTTCCCAAACACTTACCTTTGCAGAGCCACAATCCACCACGACCCCCATCTTCCCAACTACAAACACCTCTCACCATTCCCACTCGTCTTCCCTTCTACCTAGCGTAAAAGCCATCTTGTTAACCCTAACCCCATCCATTATACTCACCCTCACATTCTCCTTCGTTTCCAAATCTCCCCAAATCTTCAAATCAGTACCCTAGTTTTCCTTTTTGTCCGTAAATCATTGAAGCCGAAGGTCGAGCGTTGGAAGCAACCATCGTTAGCCATGAGGACCAAGCATGGAGCACAGAGGAAAAAGTTACGAGTGCCAATCGGCACCGGAGAAGAGATTCCATGATGAGGGCAAGAAAAAGATATGAGGATCGCATGGAAAAAGGCCGTGCATCCCGAGAGGGATTCAATTGCAAATGGCCTCTCCCGACATAATGAGGTTGATTGAGCGAGATCAATGGCAAACTTTTTGCTCTCACCCTAAGAGCCCCATCACAGCCTATTGTGAGAGAGTTCTCTGTTGGAATACCCCTCGGGAAGATGGTCAACCTGAAGCAAACTACTCCAACATCGAGGAGTCATTGTTCCCTTCTCCTCAAGAGGAATCAATGAGTACCTTGCTCTGCCAGAAAGGTGATGCCTTTGAAAAGAGGATTAAAGGCAATGCAGAGAAGCGGATGAACGAAATAATGCACCACTAACAAAGGAAGGCACCAAATGGGAGAAAAGGCAGGGGGACGACTACAGGATAAGGAGAAATACCCTAATCCCTGCAGCTAAGGTTTGGTACAATTTCATGGGTACTAGCTTGCTCCCCACCACTCGCCATCAAACCATTGACAAGGAGAGGATTTTGCTACTGCATCACATTCTGGAGGGGAAATTAGTGGATGTTGGAAGACTGATTCATAGAGAGAGTGTTGCCTGTGCAAAGAGGGCCAAGGAGTCTATTTTTCCCATGCACGATCACCGCCTGCAACCTTGAAGGGGTGCCCATTCTAAACAGTGATAGCACTTGGCCTGTTCCAAAGCCTTGGAATGCCATATGTGGTGCCCGTGGCCCTGCTGTTTCTGCTGCACAAAATGATGAGGGAAGAGAGGAGTTGGCTGAGATGGTGAGCCAATTATTGAAGAAGCAACAAGCTTACTCGGAAGTTTGCCCATGAGCAATACCTATGGCGTAAAAGGCTTTTCAATTTTAACTTCCCCAAGAAATTGGGTAATGCTCCTCTTGTGTTTCCTGACTGGATCTTAGGAGACAATGAGGAGACTACAGCTGAAGAGGAGCCTGCCACCAGTGAAGCACCACCGAAGAAGAAGAGGGGCTCCAGAAAAGGAAAGGAGCCTGAAGAATGTGCTGAAGCTCCCAAGAAGAAGGCAAGCACTCGCACCAATGTCGATGAAAGCCGGCAACCACCACCTCCCCCGACACATCAAAGAAGACACCTCCCGCCGGGCGGAAGCAAACAAGAAGGAGAAAAGAGATCGCCAAAGAGGCGGTCATCACCATCACCGTGATGAGGAGGAGGAGGAGCCAATCTCTAATCTGATGAGGACACCCAAAAGAAGGAGCTCACGGCTTCAAACAGGGATGCCCTAACCTTAATCTCTTACCAATAATGCTTGCTGTAGTAAATAGTTTAGTAGGTTTCTTGCTGAATTCTGTTGTTTCAAAGTTGTTTTGTTAGTCTGTTTCGAGTCAGCCCTTTCTCTAACATAATGTAATTGCAGTGAGGACACTGCAATGAATTGTGTTGGGGGGAGGGATATGTTAGTCACAATTGCAGTAGTGATCTTTTACTGTATAAAAAAAAAATTTGGTTAACACATGGGCTGACTTAATGAGGAATGATTGCTTGGTGTTTATGGAACCTTGTTCTGATTGCTAGTTGACTGTCATAATTTCTCACACTTACCCTTAGTTTAAGAAGGAATCATAGGTGACTTGAGAGCAAGGTGAGGTCAAACCCCTAGTTTAGTCTAAGCTTTGTTTCCAAATTTGAAAAATGGAGGGGAATGGGCAAAGATATAAGTTTGGGGGTAATCCATGTGTGAATATTCAAAAGAAAAAGGGCAGTACACAGTAGCAATTAGAAAAAAGCCAAAATATAAAAAAAAAAAAAAAAAAAAAAAGAAGCCTCTTTGTTGAGTAACCGGGTAATTTCATTACAATTGTTGTTATTCGCGTCAAAAGACAAAGAGGCAAACATAGAAAAAGGCAAAAGATGAAAATTGAAAAGAGAAGGAAATTGGTGACCATGTCAATGATGCATGAAGTACAAGGGGATTGTTTGTTTCTGAGTTTGTCTGAAAGTGAAGCCTTGTGAAAACCACCCAATAAAAAAAAAAAGTTTCCTGTTCAAAGTCAGCCGTTGTGATAATTCTTCATTCTCTTTGTTGTTTAAGTGTCATTACTTGAGGACAAGCAATGGTTCAAGTTTGGGGGTGTGATAACTCTTAGAAATAAGAGTTATTGATGCCTTTATAACTATGAATCATGTGAGTTTAAGAGTAATTTAGGTCCTTTAATTATTAGATTTTTGTAAATAATGTGGTTTCCGATTTGGAGTTTAAAGCACTTTGGTGCTTTGTGAGCATTTTGATGTTTTTGTCACATTGTGCAGATTTTTATGAGAATTGCTCGGTGCCAAGTTCCGTGCCATGCCACGGACTTGTGTTGCTAGCAGCTCTGGATTTTGAAGCAGCAGTGTGTGATCATTCAGTGAAGCTAAACAAAGGACTCTGTCCTTTTGTGTGCTGCTGCAGCTTGCGTTTTTAGTGTGGTCCCCTCCTTGTCCTAATGCACTTTTCTCTCACCAATACAAGACAAAAGGCTCTCACTTTTGGGCTTAAAAGGAAGTATCTTTTTGGGGATTAGTAGTGGTCACCCATTTTGAGGAGAGAGTATAAAAGGATAATGACCTAATGAAAAGGGGGCTGGTTCTCGATACATTCTTTACGCTAGAGCGTCTGTCTCCCCACGAAAATAGAAGCAGCCAGATCTCACCTTCCTTCTTCCAAAACACCATTGATTCAAGCTATTAACCTTGTTCATGGAGAGAAGTTACTTGCTCGGTCAGATTGAAGGCAGACAAAGAAGGCATTGCTGATTAGAGAGAGTGGTTTTCGAGCTCACAAGGCTGAGATTCAACTCTGTTTTTCTGTTTCATTCATATCTGTAATAGTCTCTATACTCTACTCTAGTGCCATGAACTTTGTTTATGCACCGCTTATGTTGTTTTGTTTTTAGGCTCATTATGAGCTAATTTTCTTAGGTTAGGATGAAGTGACTTTGTATTAAAACTTGGTTGGTTAATGTCTATAAGTCCTTGCCTATGCATCTGTGTCTCATGCGCATTTATTTTTAATATGCTTAACTTGAGCCTGATCAACTTAGGTTAGGTGCATGTATGTTAGGTGCTGAAAGGTGGTGACATACTGAATTCATGAGGCACTATAAGGATTATCAATTAGAGGACACTTTAATTGAGTTAGATTAAACTAGACATAGGCAATCTGACTTATAGGGTGTTCTTGGCCATATTAATTAGACAAGGGGGAACATAAAGGGGGCTTAGACATAAGGGAACCTTTACTTAACCCTGGTGAAAGTGCTGAAAGGCACACACATTAGTGCTCACGCCCGGTGCCATATGGCACTGAAACCAACCTAGTGGAAATATGAATGAACTGAATCCTAACTGCTTTTATCCATTTTATTCTCAAATCACTTGATTAATTCTGTCTTATTCACTCATTAAAATCACAAAAACTTGATGTTTATTTTATGTTTTTATTACTTACTCACTAACTCATTTACTAATGGAAAGACTTGTGAATTCAATTAATCAATCCTCGTGGGAACGATCTTGATTTAATCTTTACTACTTGTTGCGATTGTGTATACTTGCACAATTGTGTTATTATTTTACACAACAATAAGGCTTGAGATAAATTTGCTGATCCGCATTTGTGTGCCCAAGAAAGATCTTAATAAATATAAGAGGATTGTTAAGGCACTTTGCATTAAGTTGAACTCTAAATAATAGGTCTTCTAAGAGTTTTTTCTCCAAATTATAAAAGCTTTCCAGTAAATCCTAACAATGAGAATGAGCATGTCTACAAGGAAATGATTGCCTCTATTGATAAGAGGATGACCATCTCATATACTCAGGGGGAGTAATCTGAATTAGAAAATGATCTTATCCTTAAAACTTGCATTGTAATTGAGGTCAAAACACCTTTTCCATATTGGGGAGAGCATGGAGTGAGTGTGTTATATATTCTGAATATCTTGAAATGCTTGCATGTAATTCGGTTGTATTGCTTTTGCTATCATTGCCTATTTCTTGATTGCAATATTTACTGAAATTATTGATGTTCTTCTTACATACAATGAGCTATTAATGTTAAATGCAAACTTTGCTAAGTTTGATATGTGCATAAACCTCTCAATTATATGCTTGCCTTGTGTGATCAATAGAAACCCATTATGCCTTGCTCTTGGTGCCTATACTTGTACTACGTATTTCTGATCCTCCTAAGCTCTTAGGATCCTCCCCTCATGTTTTTGATTGATGCCAAAAGGGGGAGAGAAATAGAGGAAAGAAATTTGGATGGAAATAATTAATGAAGAATGTTAAGAATTAACCTCTTGCATATGTTTAGGGGGAGTTTAATTGTATATCCATAAACATTCTTGCATTTGTTATTATATCCATCCAGAAAAATTAAGTTTTGTTCTGAAGGTTTGTCATCATCAAAAAGGGGGAGAATGTTGAGATCAAAACTCGTTTGATATATGTTTTAATCACAACAAACCTTTTGAACTAAGTGTTAAGTTTTCTGAATGGTGATCCACCGATGTTTGCACTTATGTTTTGTTGAAAGAAATAGGTATCTCAGAAGTGGACAAGCTAGAAGCCACTCAAATCAACAAAGTGCATGATATATCTACTCAACCATTGAAGAATTAGAGTAGCATCAGAGGATTACAACAGTAGCATCACAAGCTTCATGAAGACATGAGAAGGCTACTACAGAACCATGAGAAGAGGATGATGAGAAAACTATCATCTAGAGTTTTGTTCATCACAGCACCTGAAGGTTCAGAATAAGTATAGAAGGCTCAAGCAAGATGAAGAAGATTCACAGCAAATATAAAAGGTTCAATCAAGAAAAGAAGGTTCATGGAAGAAGAATCCGTATGAAGAGGTTCACATCAAGAAGAAAAGGATTCACAATGTCAAGCAAGAAGACAATGGAGATCAATCATAAGATTCTGTATAAATGGTGAATTGACATTGGACATCATTCTTGAGAAGGAAGCTGTTAAACAAAGTGATAAACTGCTAATGGTGAATTGGCATTGGACATCATTCTTGAGAAGATGAGCTGCAATGGTTAAAATCAAATGTTTGTGAACTTACTCAGGGTGAGTAAGTTCAAACTTGCTCTCTGTTACAGCACAAGAGAAGGTTCTGCTGAGATAAGAAAGTTCTAAGAAGGTTTTGAGTAAGTTCTATTGCAGAATATTTTTGAGTAAGTTCTGCTGCAAAATGTGACATGACAGCTTGCAGAAAAGTACAAAAATGCAGTAGAAAAGTGTCAAATCAAGTGAGAAAAGTGTCAAACACTGTAGCAATGGCTATATCATCATTGAACATTTATTTAAACACAAAAGAGAGCAATATGGCTAGTTATATGTCACACAGTGGAGAAGCAAATAGAAGAATGCAAGCTGCAATGTTCAAATCAAATTTTTGTGTGGGTAAGTTCAAACTTACTCTCGTTTACTGCACAAACAAATTCAGCAACAGAGGGATAAATTAAATGCATAAAAGACTTGCAGTAATTTGCACACCATGTCATTTAATTAAGAAAATTCACTGAATGCAAGAGTTAGTTGCTGCTACTGCTGCAAGTGAGGAAGTTCAGTAAGAGAAGATTCCAAAAGCTGATGTGACAGGGGACAAGACTGACAGTAGGTAAAAAGTAAATCTGCTTTATGCAGAAAACACTCAGCACACTGTCCAATACTTCTCCAAGGATTTCCAACAGCTCTATAATGGCTATGTTATCATTGGACCTCTATTTAAACAAAAAAATGCAGCTGAAAGAAGTATAGAGAATGGGTTTACATTGAGCTTAAGCAGATTCTGCATTATCCCCATCTTGTTCTCCCTGCTGCGAACTTGCTCAAGTCGTGAGCAAGTTTACTACAGAAGGATGTTCAACTTTATTCTTCAAAGTTCATCCACTCTAGGAGTGTCCAGTAGCTGAAATGCATCAGAATCAAAGAGGAAGAGAGATTAAACACAAGCCTTATCAACATCAACCAATGCTCTCCTTTATTCTCCTCTTTCACACTCTTGTTCATATGTGCTTAACATCTTGGGATATCTAAGAGAGAGTGCTTAGCTTGCTTTATTGTTTATATCCACTTATCAAAGTGTAACCATGCTGTAATAAATCCTAAACCCCCTTTGTAACATTCTTTACCATGTATTTCTACTAAGCTACCTAGGGTAGCTGAGTGTTGATGAGAAAAGTCTTGGGAAGATATTTTCTATCAAGCTACCTAGGATGGGTGAGTGTTGGTGAGGAAAATAATAGGTAGAAGATGAAGGAGAAAGCCTGTAGAGGCTATGCAAACGAATACTAGGCAACAGCTTGAAGAGGCTGAGTGAAAGAACACTTGTACTATTTGGGAAATAGTGAAAATACTCACTGGGAATGAGGAGTGGAAGTAGCCCATGGTTTTTGGGTATAAAAACATACTGTGTAAAACTCTTCTCCTTTATCTCTGCATACTTTACATTTTGCTCATACTACATCATCCACTAAACCTCACATTGATTTATGCTTAAAACAGAACCTACTAACGTTTACATGCATTCTGCACAGCTAGAGTAAGTTCACTGCGTGGAACCTACTCAAGTAGAGAATGTTTTCTAAAAATTTTTTAAGCCAACATAAAGATATTCATTAGAGGAGGTTCATTCTGCACAACACTGCATAGTACTCATACAACATAGAACTTGTTCATCTAAAAGGACATTGATTAAAAATGTTGTATGAAGCACACTCATCTAAGAGGATGTTCATTAAAATTGTTTTATGCTTACTGTCTTATCTCCAAGTATCAACTTGAGTGGATGTCCTCAAAGTTTTAGGTTGAAAATTTTAAAAGGGTCACAATTCAACCCCCTTCTTGTGACTCTCTGTGCCACTTCATATGTAAATTTTAGAAAGATATTCTAGAAGTTGATTTGCGAATTCCTCCCATAACGTGCATCTTAGCTTCTCTCCTCCCCTACAAAGAAAATTTGAATCACAAAATAGGAAACTATGCTCAACTAAAATAAATAAATAAATCAAAATACATAAAAATGTTACTTACTCGAGATGATTCAACTCAACAACTACATAGCAAGTTGGCCTGCCATTTTGATTGTATTCTATGAGATACTTTAGATGTATCAACTAAGTGTGAATCCTCCCTATCAGCTTGAAAAATATTGATATAGGGTGTAAACTTGAATCTATAAAAAGGAACATATGAATCATCAACCTGCTTCACTGTCGTCATCATCTTTTTTTTTTGACAAAAAAAAAATCATGCCAATTCATTAATAATCAGAATCGCAGTACAAATGGTAACATTATCAGAATTTTTGAAAGTAGCTTTATATGTAGCCACCCTTACAAAGGTGTGAGCAACTACACGAGCTCCTTTTTTATAAAACTCTACCAAAGAGTTGTGAAAAAAACAAGATAACAGACTCCAATATTCTGAAATAACAACCCAATATTCAACTTGATTCTCCTGGATTTTTCTATGCTACCCACTTCAAACTTTGAATCCGACTCGAAAACCTTTGTGGTTAAGTTGAGCTCAATTGCTTGAATAGCATATAGGAGGTATTGGGCTTTCCCTTCATACATTTGAAATCTATGAGAGTACCAATAAAATATAGCTTTGAAAAATTGTCCTCTCTTATCAGATAATACCGATTGCAATATTTCGATCATAGAAGGCGTCGATGTTATTAACCCCCAGAGACCCACAGAAACAGAATGATTGCAATATTCTGCACAAACAAAGACCCTCACAGGGACCAGGGACATCAAAATGACCAAATAAGAAGAACTACCTTTGTCTGGTGGTTTTTGTGGCGGCCGATTGGGGCCCAGCTCCGTCGGGGGAGGAGCAACTGCAAGCTGACCATGTGTGACCGTTGGCAAGCCGCGGTAGTGGTGAGGCTGAAAGAAGAGGTTGCCCGTGAAAGAGCATCCTTGCATTGTGTGGTTGAGAGACGAGCGGATGGTTGGTAGGGGTGGAGGAGAAATCCGATCCATGACGGGTTGGTGGAGGTGAAGAAGAAACGGCGTCGCTACAGTGGCGAAACCGTGCGGCGACCAAGGAGTTAGTGGATGGATGAAGCGGGTGGTTGTGGGTTGCCAGTGGTGGGCCAGAATAGGGGAAAGCCGATCGGTCGGAGAGAGATGGCAGTGGCGGGAGACAAACACCTCCACAGAGGGAAGGAAAAGACTCCAGAAGACTAGAGAAGCAAGCAGCCACAGGGCGCGGCGGCCCATGGGAGAGAGATAGCGACGGCGCACAAAGGAATGGGAAGGGTAGAGAGAAGGCAGAGCCTCTCTCTCTAACCCTAGGTTTCACCATTGTCGTCATCATCTTAAAATAGAGTATGTATTGATGGCACGTTGGTTTGCATTTATAATTGTTAATAGCAACTAAAACATTTGCTATCTCGTAACTCTGCCCTCAATCAATATAGGTTCAAATCTCTCTGCATGGCTGCTCCACACGGTGTATTGGATTTTTTTAGCTACATAAACATGGAAAGAAGTTAACAAATAGATTTATAATCACGTTAAGAACATAAATAAAAATAGAATAATTTGAGACATACACTCTCATCCATGATAATCATGCCGATAAAATCTGGTTAGTCTGGTTGTTTAGAATTTGACAATCTCCATAGCTAAATAATCCTAACCCTAAACCTCCATAACTTTCGACCATTCTTAGTGTTTATGCTAGCAATTTGATCATATTTAGAAAAAATCAATCAAATATATATATATATATATATATAAAAGATAGTTTTGTTACATTCGATTATGCCAAGTGTCGCCAGCACAATTATTTTATTAAAACAAAAGCTATTCGAATCAATTATTATTTTTAAAACGAATTCTATTTTAATTAATTTAATACTTTTCAAATAAATTAAAATGATTTAAAAATAAATTCATTATAGATATATTTTTAAAATAAATTGATACAATTTTTTAATTATTTTTCCATTTTCTAAAATAAATCAAAATATTTTATGTTAAATTTAAACAAGTAGATGAATTTAATATTTCATCTATTAATATTAGATGAATTTAATATTTCATGTATTAATAAATTACAGTTTTTAAGGATAAGTAAATCGATTACAAAACAAAAAATGCAATCTTTTTTTTATGAACATTATAGAGACGACCCGTTAAAACTCTGTTTATGCTCGCAGACATATTCGACGTGAGCTTTCTCACAGTCTCCTATCAAAACAAATGTTAATTTTTCTTTTCAGTGAAATTATATTATTTAAAGATAAATAAAATTATTCGAAACGAAAAAATGTAACATTTTTTAAGAACATTGCAGAGATAACCCGTCAAAACTCTATGTATGCTCGTAGATATATTCGGCATAAGCTTCCTTACTTCTTGTTCAAAGAAAATGTTAACAATTTTCTTTTCCATGAAATTATGGTTTTTAAGGATAAATAAATCGATTTCAAAACAAACAAAAAATGTAACCTTTTTTATGAACATTACTGAGACAACCCGTCAAAACTTCATGCATGCTTGCATGCATATTCAACATGAGCTTTCTCACGGTGTCTTATTCAAAAAATAATTTGTATGTTTTGTTTTAAGTGAAATTACAATATTTAATAATAAATAAATTGATTTGAAACCAGAAAAATATAACCTTTTTTTATGAACATTGTAAAGACAAACCATCAAGACTCCATGAACGATCGCAGACATATTCGGCATGAGCTTCCTCACAGTTTCCTATTCAATTTTTTTTTTATCTTTTTCGTGAAATTTTAGATTTTAAATAAATAAATCGATTTCAAAACAAAAAATGCAACATTTTTTTATGAACATTTTAGATATAACCCATCAAAACTCTATGTTTGCTCGTAGTCATATTCAACATGAGCTTCTTCACAATGTTCTGCCCAAACAAAATTTTATTTATTTTCTTTTCAGTGAAATTATATTTTTTGAGGATAAATAAATCCATTACAGAACAAAAAAATGCAATTTTTTTTATGAACATTACACAGACAACCCGTCAAAATTCCATTTATGCTTGCAGGTATATTCAGCGTGAAATATATATTGAATGCAGTTTATATAAAATCACACTGGTCGAACAAATACATATTGACTCCATCTTTCAAATTGTTCCTCTTTTGAAATCCTTAATCAGGGACTATTGCGGGACTTTATATTTTTCTCAAGGACCAAATTGGGTCACATGATTTTCATTGGGACCAATTTGTCCCTTTATTCAAAAAATATAGAGTAACAGTACAAAGTAACTTATGTCATCCGTCGATTAAATTAATAGGCAAAATTGCTCTGTAGGTCCTTTTACTTATTTTCTGTTTTCAAATTAGTCCTTTATCTTTTTTTCCTGAGTAGGTCATTTATGATTTAAAATGCTTGCACCGCTGATCTTTTTTAAAATGCCCGTTAAACTCTATGAAATTCAGGCTTACATGTCTGTTCATTTGATGATGTGGATACACATATTGGACCTGCTTAATGACGTGTCCAGTCATCCTCTTTCCATTTATTTCTGACTCATTATTTTTATTTTTTTTATTAAAAATAAAAAAGTTAGGTTTAGAAACGCAGATCTGGAAGGGGAAGGACGAGGGAACCGAGACGAGAAAGGAGAAGAGAAAGGACAAGGGAAAGAGGAGGGACCCAGGGCAGCAAATGATGGAGATAAGGATGGGGGCCACGCGCTCGTGCATGGCGGCGGGAGGAGGACACAGTTGCGCATCCAGAGGCGGTGGGCCGTAGGCACCGCAACCACGGGGTTCTAACCTTCTTCTTCTTTTTTTTTCCTTCTTTCTCCCCTACTCCATCATTGATCTGAATTTCTTCTTCTATTTCACTGATAGTTAGAAGGCAATACAGTTTCAAACTTTCTTCCTTTTGGGTTTCAGTTTCAAAAATTTTAGTGAGATAAATTTGAGGGTTTCAAAATTTTTGAAGCAGAGAGATTGATTCAGCGCATGAGTTTTCCTGGGTTTCCCGTTTTCTAGGTTTTTTTTTATAATCTCTGTAATATCCCAACTTTCTCTAACCTTGGTAATTAAATACCCTAAGGAAAAAGGGGATTTAATCCCTAAGGATTAATAAGGTTAATAACCTTTAATCTAGCGTTTTAACGCAAAGTTAGAACTTAGGAGTAAAATAGTAATTCCTCCCAATAATTAAAGGAATGTAAGACTACTTATTCATGAGTAGTATTTAATTGATTAATTTATCTGAGGTTCCTGTGAGGACCAAAGAGTAAATTATGATATTTAAATCGGGGCTTATTGGCCAATTTTTATTAAATCTATGTGTTTACCCCACCGTGCACCACATTCCCCTTGCTCCCACATTAGCACCCTCACTTTCTTCTCACTTAGCACACACACACGCTAAGAAGAAGAGAGAAAGAGAGAGAAAGCACGTGGTGGAGAAGAAGGAGGAAGAGGCGCGCGGCACGACGGCCCTGGTGCGCGCCGCGATGGCCCTAGCGCGCGCCGTAGGAAAGCAGAGACCGAGAGCTAAAGAGAGAAACAGGGAGTGAGAGAGAAAAACAGGGAGTGAAAGAGAGAGAAACAGAACGCGAAAGAGAGAGAGAAAAAGAGCACGAATTAGGAAGAGAAGAGGAAGAAGGAAAGGGAAATGGAAAAAGGAGGAGGATCCAAACTTCAACTTGTGGCTGATTGAATAAGAAGAAGTAGAAAGATTTGGAGCTAGGGCTTGGGTTCAACACTCCCATGGAGTAGAATCAAGGATTCAAGCTTGGTGTTGAGCTCAAGGGTTACACATTGGGGGTCTTCATCATCAATCTTGTGGAAGCCCTAAGGTAACATAAGATTCCCCTCAAAAACCTCTGATTAGTGTGTGCTTAGGTTATTATTCTAATTCTTGATTTTGAATGTTATGATTTCTTAGAAATTAATGGATGGTTCTATGTCTCTTGTAATGGATTAGTGTATTGGAGGAGGGTTGGATTGCTGTCCCTAACCCCCACATACATCCGTGAGATGTGTTGCCAATTCCGGGACTCCATCAAGCTGCAGTTGGGAAAAGTTGTGAATCATGAGAATGGGTTGATTTTTCAAATGTATCAATTGTGAGTTCTTCTCACTTAGCGGTTAGGCACTCATAAGTCCTACATTAGAGCATCCTTTTCTATTTGAGTTGGTATGAGTGCTTGATTTCCGTTCATGGGATTGTGGGAAAACATGATGATGGGAATAGAGTTATGTGAATTAATAAACATTTGTATGAGTTTGGTAATGTTTGCATTATATGATTGCTTATGACTCATATGATAAATGAATTGATCTTCCATGTTTATTGCTTTGAACCTTGTTCTTGAATCGTAATCTGGTTGAATTTGGTTTGGAATGAGTTGAAAATCATGGATGGAAAGGTTGGGGATTGGAATTGGGAAAGTTGGCAAAATTCTGCAGAGGGAGCGCTGGAAGCGCCCCTCACAGCGCTTGAAGCGTTGGCTTCACTGAGCCAGCTGCAGGGAATGCACTTAAAGCGCCCCAGAAAGTGTTGGAAGCACTACATGTGCAGTTTTCGCTGGTTGTTTCCGATTCCGTTGAATACCTTGCATATGCTTAAGAGGTCTTTCATACTTATATATAAGAATGATTTAGGATTATGTTTGCTTATGAATGAGCATTCTTGCTTGCCATATTCATGTATAAGGTAAATACTATGGAAATGTAAAAGCCTATAAGTAAGCAATTCGAAGGTTTAGAGTAAGACTTCTTATAAAAGGAGATGATAGCATTATTAGGTTTATTTATAAGACTAATGAGATAACGACACATCCCAACTGTTACAAATAGTTGTACAGAGCGGTGTACCACTGTTATCGAACGATACGTCCCAGCTGTTACAGGTTAGTTATGAATGCAGAGCGGTTGTACCATTGTGCGGTAACGACACATCCCAGTTGTTACAAATAGTTGTACAGAGCAGTTATACCATTGTTACTAAACGATACATCCCGGCTGTTACTCAAAGGATTTGTAAGTACAGAGCGGTTGTACCACTGCGCGGTAACGACACGTCTCGGCTATTACAAATAGTTATACAGAGCGGTTGTACTATTGTTACTAAACGATACGTCCCGGCTGTTACAAGCAGTCCTTATCTGATCGAAAATTGTCATAATTGCTATTGATGTTATATATGTTTGTTGAAATGAATACTTTAGTACAGATAATGATTGTATTTATGTAAAGATGAGTTTTTCATACTTTGCACATCAAGTATGGCTGAAAACAACGGTAAAATGTTTTATGTTAGTCCTATGTTATTGAGTTTTGTAAACTCACTATGTTGGGGCGTTGTTTTCAGGTACTGAGCCTTTGGAGAAGCCTAGAGCATGTCATAATGCTCGGTCTTGCCGCCACACGAGACTTTATTGTATGTGGGAGCCGGATCACGAGTCGAGTCATCATTATTTTGCGTCTTTTGTACAAGATTGCAATATTTAATAAAAGTCTTCTATTAGTGGGGTTGGTTGTAATACTTTTGTACATTCAGGAATTTTATGTAGTCCAAGCATTATATTTCAAAGGTTTTATCTTTTTCTGATTGGTTTCAAAGCGAAGTTTTTTTTTCACGTTTAACTTTAATTCTTGTTAATTTAGCAAATAATTCTCCGTTTAGAGTCAGGGCGTTACATTGGTCAAGTGGTAATGGAAGAGTGCTTCTCGTGGTACTTAACCCTTAGGTCCCGGGTTTAAGCCCTCCAAAAGGTCAAAACTCCCTTTGGGGGGAGAAGATCGTGAGGTGCACGCTCGGGAATGCCAGCTGTCAATTAATACAGTGGATGACCCAGGGTGTTAAGTGCCTTTTTTGTAATAGTCGGAGCTTCCTTTGGGTCCCGCACTGCACATCACAGTCTTCTCCCCTCTCGAGAGAAGATTTTGCCTTATGCAATATTCAAATCCAGGACCTAAGGGCTTAAGTACCACGGGAATCCCCTTGCCATTACCACTTGACCAATTAATCGAACGGACAAAAACATCAATTGCACCGGTGGACCTTATTTTTGCTGATCCACGTTATACAGTGCCGTAATAAACATTAGTTGCTGTTGCAACACTCTCGACTGACAACAGAGAGGGTGCCGCTTCAGTGCTTTTGTGGCGGGAAAAGGCATGTGCCTTTCGATCCTTCTCAACCATTTGATCAAACAAGAGCTCCTGATTTTGCCACGTGGCCATCTCTGTTTTTATTTTTATTTTTTTTAAATGAAGCGTAACATTCAAACGCGGAAAAGCAGAATTTCACCCAAAGGAAAAAAAAACGCAGAAACGCAGAAACCTCACCGCACACCTCGCCGCGGCCTCGCCGAACTCCACCGCACCTCGCCGCGGCCGCGCCACACCTCGCCGCAACATGATCCTCTTAATCTCAACAATATAAGGGTGTCTTAAAAGTCTTAGCAACTTCACTTGCCGGAGGATTTTAATGGCATCAGATATATGTTCAAAAACATCATGAATCTTCTTGATTGCAACCTTTCCCCCATCGTGTGTATCAATTGTTGCACAAACAACCTTTCCATTTTTTTCACATCTTCAAGTTCCGTGTCAGTTCAAGGCACCGTAACAAACTCTACACACAGAAGGGGAAATCTTATAAGATGGGAAAAAGAAAAAAAAATCTTCTTGAGTTGATCTTGCTGCAACTTGTTCTTCTTTCTTTGTTCCGTCTTTCCGGGGCACAACACCTTCACTCCGGCGCAACTCCTCCACTCCGGCGCACCTCCTTCTCTCCGGCGCCCTTCTATTCCAAGAACACAACCGACAAAACTATTATCGCCGCCGTACACTCCGTTGGCCATCGCCGCCGTGCACTATGACGTTGGGTTTGCGATTGGGGAAGAATGCGACTGCGTTTCTCATTTCAGTTCTATTTTAATGTTTATGTTTATTTACAAAAAAAAAAAATTAAAAAACAGAATGGACACGTGGCGCAAGCAGGATGGACAGATTGATCAAACGGGTGAGAAGCAGCGAAAGGCATGTGCCTTTTCCCGCCTCAAAGGCACTGAAGCCGTTCCCCAACAGAGAAGCCGATGTTGAGAGCCAAACAGCGAAATGCATGGGCAATTTGGGAACCTGAGTTTCATTGTCAAAGCGAGAGAGAGGATACTCATTCTCCATAAGCTCTTCAACGGTTTTCGGCGACGTGTTTGGCTACACCGTTGCTACGCTTCTTCACCTGGCCTTGCCCTCGACTCTTCATTTTCTCTCAATCCAAACACTCCCTTATGCTCAAGCAACCTCGAGTCACCTCTCCATTATTATGTCTATCCAGGTGTTTTATTTTATTTTATTTTTTTAAATGAAAGAGTTGCCTCTACACGATGCAACATACATATCTATGTTTTTTGTTAAGTAATCTATTTTATTATTTTGTGTTGATACTTTTATTTGGTCTTCTATATGATGTGTTTGTTATGCATATATTTTAGTTTTTGAAGTTATGGTTACAGAAGCAGCATATCAAAGGAATTAGAATTCACTTTGGATTTCTGCTAGTGATTTTGATATAGTTGGTGTCATCTTATGTTGAGTATTATTGATTTTCTGTCAGTATTAGTAGATTTGTTGTTTTCAGCATGACTTTTTGCCTGTTCCTAATTCAATAAAATCAAAATATGGTTTTGTATTAGGGACTTTTCTTTCTGATTTCAGATGATGACATATTTCTATCTGAAAGAATGAAAAATAGTAACCCGACTTTAATAACAATAGTTCAAAAGTATTCATGTAAGAATTGCATTGCTAGTTTAAGGTATTCATGTTTCTGTACTAGGTTTCAACCTTATTTAAGTTAGTATATTTACAGAAACTGCCACCGAATGCAGAAATCTGACCTGGCAGGCAAAACCGGAACAGTGAGCTCCAACTGCCTATTCTGTGCTTAATATGCCTCAACTTAATTCTCAGCTGAAGCAACTAATGAAACAGGGAAAACTTTGTGAAGCGAGGGACGTGTTGATAAAATGGCTCACAGAGATGAGATTTCATGGACCAATTTAATAGCGGGTTATGTCAATGCCTCAGACACAAATGAAGCATTGACCTTATTCTCAAATATGTGGGTCCAGCCTGGACTTCAAAAGGACCAAGTCATGATTAGTGTTGCCCTCAAGGCTTGTGCACTTAGCAGGAATGTGTATTTTGGAGAATTATTGCATGGATTTTCAGTGAAATCCGGTTTGATAAAATCAGTTTTTGTCAGCATTGCCTTAGTAGACATGTACATGAAAGTAGGCAAAATAGAACAAGGCTGCAAAGTCTTTGAAAAAATGACAACAAGAAATGTAGTATCATGGACTGCCATTATTGTGGGGCTTGTACAGGCTGGCTACAGTTTGGAGGGATTATTATACTTTTCTAAAATGTGGATATCAAAAGTGGGCTATGATTCACATACATTTGCAATTGCTTTAAAAGCATCTGCTGATTCAGGTTTGTTACATTACGGGAAAGCCATACACACACAAACAATAAAACAAGGGTTCAATGAAATCTCATTTGTTATTGATAATCTTGGTACCATGTATAATAAATGTGGGAAACCAGACTATGTCATGCGATTGTTTGGAAAAATGAGGATGCCAGATATAGTTTCATGGATGAACCTTATTACAACTTATGTACAGAAGGGTGAAGAAGAACAAGCATTGGAAGCATTTAAAAGAATGAGAAAATCAGATGTCAGTCCCAATGAATACACTTTTGCAGCTGTAATTTCTGCCTATGCAAATCTTGCTATTACTGAACTGGGGGAACAAATATACGGCCACGTATTGCGTCTAGGTTTGGTCTATGCCTTGTCGGTGGCGAATTCCATCATTACTCTCTATTCAAAATGTGGGCAGTTAACTGCAGCTTCATTAGTATTTCATAGTATAACCATAAATGATATTATTTCTTGGAGCACTATAATTGCTATTTATTCTCAGAGAGGTCATGCAAAAGAAGCTTTCAACTATCTTTCATGGATGAGAAGGAAAGGGCCGAAACCAAATGAATTTGCTCTTGCTAGCGTGTTGGGTGCTTGTGGAAGCATGGCACTTCTTGAGCAAGGCAAGCAGGTGCATGCTCATGCCCTTTGCATTGGCTTAGATCATGAAGTAATGGTTCATAGTGCTTTAATAAATATGTATTCAAGATGTGGAAGTCTACAAGAGGCATCAAAAGTCTTCAATGGTATAGCAATTAATGACATCATATCATGGACTGCAATGATTAATGGGTATGCTGAACATGGTTATGGCCAAGAGGCTATTAATTTGTTTGAGAATATTTCCAGTATTGGTTTAAGGCCAGACTATGTGACGTTTATTGGGGTTCTGACTGCTTGTAACCATGCTGGATTGGTTGATCTTGGTTTCTACTGCTTTATGTTAATGACTATTGAGTACCAGATCAGTCCTTCAAAAGAGCACTACGATTGCATGATTGATCTTCTCTGTAGAGCAGGGCGATTGAGTGAAGCTGAGCATATGATACAAAGCATTCCATCCCATAGTGATGATGTTGTGTGGTCTGCCTTACTCAGAGCATGCAGGGATCATGGGGATGTTGGCCGTGGAAGATGGGGCAGCAGAACATATACTTCGCTTGGATCCGAATTCTGCTGGAACTCACATCACTCTGGCTAATATATATGCTGCCAAGGGAACATGGAAGGAAGCTGCACATATAAGGAAGTTAATGAAATCAAAGGGAGTAATAAAGGAGCGCGGATGGTCGTGGATTAATGTCAATGATCAATTAAATGCATTTGTTACTGGGGATCAATCTCATCCGCAAAGTGAACATGTAACAACCATTCTGGAATTACTAAGTGCAAGTATAGGAGATGTTAGGCTGGATTTAGGTTCTCTTGTAGAAGATGTTGAAGATTAGCAAACGGCCAAATTCTGCCTCATTATTCCAGTGATAGAGCAAAGTTCTTTTTATGAGTTTCCTTATTACACAAATTTCAAGTGGTTATTGGGACCTGGTCATTGGAAAGTATCTAGCTTGACATTGGTTCTCTGGAACTGAGTTAGACATCATTCAAAAGATTCCGAAGTTTTCTTTTGATGAAACAAAAAATCAAAAGGTAATTTTTATTGATGCATCCAGTATTTGCGTTTTATTTCATTTTTGCTTTTATTGTGGAATCTTATAGGCTCTTGCTAGTTATGAACATATGCATATGCATCGTTTCCAATGATTCATGGATCAATTTGAGAAGCTAGGTTGTTAGATCTGAAGGGATACTGGTTAGATAAATAGGTGAAATGATGGAAGGATTGATTGACAGAATTTAGGAACTAGTGTATAAAAAGGCAAACGTTTTGTTCATTTGTTCAAGAGGAACACCTGGAGGCAAAATCTTTCTCCTATTTTGAGTGTTAAATAAAATTTTTCTTTGCCTTTGTTTAATTTGTTAGGAAGCCATGGAATTGAAATGGAAAATGATAGAAATGAAGGAAAGAACAATTTTATTGAATAATAGAGAATAGGAGTTAGAATTCTCCTCCCAAGAGTTTCCCCTTCAACAAAAGATCTCTCTTTTCATACACTTCTCGACTCTCTCCATGGATCCGTCCATTCTTATTTCCCATATTTATCTAGCTAATATCCCATCTAGCTACCCAACTTCTCTACATCTTCCTAACGGATATACAGTGTATTGACTCTTACTAACTGCTTTAACTGTCCCTTTACCTTCTATCCCAACTGTTATGAAGTTTATTGTTGAATAATTGTATGGCTTTGACAGGATTTATTGAAATATTATATCTTATATTTTTTTTTAATCAATAAGTTATTTTATTAGAGATGAGAGTAATATTTTATTGTTTTTCTTCTACTGTGCAGACATTGCTCCACCATATGTGACAACAGTTCTTTTATGAATATGTTCCATTATCTTGGTCATAGTTATCAATAGCGGACGCTATTATCCAGCCGTGGCGTTGCGGATTAAAGGTGAGGCTGTAGTGGCCGCAATCGCCACCAAATAGCGATGCTATCACTCTCACCATGGGAGGGACCCTCGAAAAGCCAAAAAACCCTTGAAAAGGGGATGTTGCTGATGGGGGATGGGGGTATTTTGGGGATTTTGCTGCCAATCACCCTTATACTTGTTTGTTTCCTTGACTTTTGTTGCTATCTACTTGTATGTTTTGCTTAAATACTATGACTTTTTATTATATTATCAATTAGGAATAGTTCATGAATTTTGATTAATTTTCCAAATTGTTGAGCTATATATATATGGGATTTGCCAGAATGCACCCACCTTTTTTTAGAAGGTGCAACTTAGCAAGTTACACCTTAGGGTGCATTTGACGACTTAGCAAGCTATAACTAAAAAGTTATCAAATGCACCCTAAGGTGTAACTTGCTAAGTTGCACCTTCTAAAAAATACCCACATATTTTTTAGAAGGTACAACTTAGCAAGCTATAACTAAAAAGTTGTCAAATGCACCCTAAAATGTAACTTGCTAAATTGCACCTTCTAAAAAATAGGTGGGTGTATTCTAGCAAATCCCTATATATATATATATATATATAGCAGCCATCCCGCTATAGTGTTTTTGGGGTCGGCTGTTGCATCTGTTGATGTGTTTATTTTGATGCCTTAATTCTATCACTAATATTTTCCATTGTGTTCACTAAATTATAAAAAGCATGATTTTGCATGTTCCTCCTATATTTTTGGGAAAAATTATGCATGAGGCTATTGATTTCAATACAAATTACTTTTGCCGACTATGCAGAATTGTCCTGCACAAATGCAGTTACTTTTTGTGGTGGTCAGTATGAATTTTACAGATATGTATAATATCTATACACTATGGCCGAAGGACCAATCTCGTTCGAGAATTGTTCAGGAGATAACTGATCAATGGGCTAATGACTCTGGATTTTGAGATCCCACCTTGTATACGATTGCAACCCAGATTAGGCTGTGCTGGAATTATCTTGCTATGTCACCATAACCTTACATAAAAGGAGTAAACAAGAAAACCGAAAGAAAGATAATGGGATATTAATGTTAGTACAGATTACTAGTGCATGGCAAAAGATTAGTGGACTATGAAACAAATATACTGCTGAGTGGAAAATGGATTGTGTCAATGAATTATGAACAATGACTTAGAGATAGAGCATATCCACTCTAGTCTCTAGCCAATGGCCTGAAATGGGTTGTTTATTTAACTTGTTTTGGTCATAGCACCATTCTCTCTTTTTTCTGATTACTCGGACGACCTTATCTTAACCATTTTATATGTAAGGGTGTAATGATAGTAGCAAAAGCTATTCATTTCAAATGACATTATGATATTTAAATTAAATTTGATTTGTCATTTTTTTCAAGTCTTCAATATGCTCAAGAATTTCAGTAAGAAATTCAAATATTTTATAATTGTCATGCAACTTGGGCACTTTTTCATACTTTTGAGTGAAATCATTCAAAATTGCTGCAGCTTTTCATAACAGAACAACTACAACTGTTTTTTTTTTACTATACATAAGAGGATATTGTTCAGTATCATTTGTGCATGCCTTCCAATCTTTAGAGTAACTTTACATGTCAAAATTTGTGAATAAAATAGCTGAAATCAAGATGGACCTGACTCTGCTGTATTTTCATGTCCTAGTGTACAATAACCCATTTATAAGCTTCATTGTTGTCTTCATCTTCTTTGCTCAATGCTTACATCAAAACTACCTTCTCTTTGGCTGTTTATTACATATTTTCTTGCTCTTTTTATTACTAAATACTTGTGAAACCAATATTGCCGCTGCACCAATTGAGTTGATGATGACACTGGAAAGTTGTAATCTATCAAGTCTTGGAAGTTTTAAAACAAAAATGCTATGGAGGTATCACCCATAGTGTAGATAAACGGTATGCTTTAGTTAGGTGCAGTTTTCAGATGCAATTTTTTTTTTTTCCTGTCTTCTCATTTCAAATGTACTTTTACAAACATGGAGTTATTTCTGAGAAGGGGCTTTAAAGATGATGATTTTATCTGATTATTTGTAGGAGAGATGTTGACGAAACTAGAAGCAGCAAGTAATCAGTAATTTACCCTGAACCAACATTGCGGTCAAATATGATTGATACGATCCTGCTTCATAGCAAAGGATAATGCAAACAAGATGGTGTTGCCACGTAGTCAATCAAAGGTTTTTTCGTAGAGGGAAGAGATGCAGTAAGTAATTAAGTGGGAAAAAAGAAGTGATCGATTGAGAACACCTTGGGTCCTTTGAGCACAAGCTACTGCTGCAGATGACTATACGAATGTTCACGATCCTCAAAAATTCGCGATCAAATGTGGTTGATGTGGCCTAAATCGCGGTCACTTTGCAGTTGCGGAGACCCCAGAAACCTTATTGTCGCGGCCCGAATCGTAGTTGCAGACCACGTTTTAAAACCTAGGTTACTGGTACTTCTATTGTTGACATGAGTGGTACTATTGATTTTAGACTACATGGTCAAAAAGCTTGGCATAGAACCAAGGAAAACTGATGATTTGTGCAACCTCCTTTACAAGAACTATGGAACTACTTCAGTAGGTCTAAGGGTATGATTTCCTAGTGTCCTTATGATTGCCAGTTAAATAAGGTTTCACTGATAAGTTTTGAAAATGCTGATAACCTATTTATTGTTATTTGTTTCATTTTCTATTCAGGCAATTGGATACTTTGACTATGATGAATATCACAAGTACCTTTGCTTTTTACTATTATCCCATCTCTTTCAAGCTGTTATGTCTTTATTTTGAAATGGTGAAATTGATTTTTTGAATTATTGTCCATGGGTGCCAGCTCGGTCATAAGAGTTGGGCTTATAATCCTAAGGGACACGGTTCAAATCTCCTCGGGAACAATTGTACTCCTTCCGTTACCTAATATAAGAAAAAAAAAGGATTTTATGAATTACTGCTTATAGTTTTGTTCATGGAGATTACCTTATGAGAACTTATAACCTGACCTAGTTCTGAGGAACTTTTTGCTAACCCTCCCCTACAGGAAACTTGTGAGTTGTTTATAACCAAAATTTAAGTGCATAATCTAATATGCCCTCCATCGTTGTTTGTTAAAATATCAAGAAATTATCATCATCGTATCTTAAAAATATTCCAAAATAGAGCGTGTTTGATTCAATGTATGTAGAATTTTATCTGGAGTGAAATTGGGAATAGCATTCCCATGCTTAATATAACAAGTTTTGAAAAAATATTATTAATTCCAATACAACAAATGATACATGTTTACTTGGCTGAAGAACCTACGGTTTTAACTTTTAGGCTTAATTGCATTTTTGGTCTTCTAGGTATCGCGATTGTGCAATTTTGGTCCCTCGTGTTCTAATTGAGCGAATTTCAGTTTCGATCTCAATCTCTCTGCAAGATTTACTTGAATCTCGACTGTGCATCTATGTTTCGTGCTCTTCTATGTTTCTTGATTTTTTCCGTTTTCTGAGTTAAGAGAGCGGTTTCTTGTTTCACTGCATCAGGATTCCTTTTATGTGTTGCTCTGTTCTGGTTCTTTGGTTCAGATCTGGTTCCAATCTCTGATTTTTAGTACTAGCATTTTTATTCTCTCTGATGTTTCGATCTCAGTTTCGTTTTTGGACTTGTGCTAAAGCTCTTGATTGCTGTGTGAAGCTCTGTTTCTATGCAGTCTCTTGGACTTGATTGCTATGTCAGATTTCTCGAGCTCTGTGGTTCATTTACACATTTCTTGGCCCCGGAGTTGCGTTTTGTATATTCACTTGTTTAATGGCATAGAGAGAGAGAGAGAGAATCGAGGATTTGCATTGCGGTTTGGATGTGTACACTGTCAAATCACATACAAGTCATGATTCATTGATTCTTTTGTTTCTTCTGATAATTGATGCCGTGTTGAATATAATAGAGCCATTGGACTGTTTCGATAATAGGAATTTTTGCCACTTGTTGTCATTCTCCGTTTAATGTTTCATCATTTGCTGTCATAGTGATAGTCATCGAAAGGATGATTATGACTTTTAACATGCCATATTGGGCTTTCTATTTTGTGTACTTTGCTGGTGGTGGTTCAATTGTCTGTAATTTCGATTGTGATCGTTAAATATTTTAGTGAGCCAATAACCACAACTTGTATGTGGAAAGTACTCTTTGAAGCCAGACTAGACTCATCTTTGTTTTACTGAATTTTTTGTGATGTATGCTTCTGTTTTGAGTGGTTAAGGATCATATTTACCTTATTTTCTTAATGGTTAAGCATTTTTCATTGATTTATGCATCTGCCAAGTGGTTAAACTTTGATGTATAGTTTCTGCTTGGTGGTTAATCCCTACTTGCCTAATTTGGCTTTTGGTGGTTGCTCGCGATGTTCAGGTTCATGATTCTGTTGACGTGAGTGCCGTGGAGACACTGGAAGAAGTTCGAAGGGGCCAAGAAGTAGGTCGAAGACTTCTTTGAGTGATGTGATTACGACTTGTTCGTTATACTTTTCATTAGTGATTGTTCTTCTTTTTTACGTGGATTGTATGGCTCATTCCAACCTGGAACTACTAATTAATCCGCACTTCCAGCTTGTGGGGGTTTATTAGAGATACAAATTAGTTGCATTAATTAGGAAGTTAGTTACTACTCTCATTAGCTATATAAGTTCATCTTATACTCTTGTAATACCCACTTTACACTTTACTCATTTCAATTCATAATATTCCAAAACTTGTTTTTCTCTTATTTCTATCAGTAATGACTGTGTTTTAATTACTTTATTTTTATATGCATGGAAAATGCCTAAAATTTATTAACCATATTTACACAGTATTATCCAATTATAACTTGGTGATAATCTTGATATCGCATTCTTGTCGAGGTGATACTGTCAGTGAGTCCCCAACAGCGAGTAGCTAGCTCCTGCCTTTATGTAAGACCCCTGTTGGAACCAGACAAGTGCAATGTCTGATCCCTAAGTTAATTTTAATGATAATAAAGACGTTTGTGATGGAACAATTTGCCTTAAGGTACTTAGCCAATCTTGTGTAAGTGTGCAGATGAAATGTCTTAGAAAAATCTTGAAAAGATTTTATAAGACACATATTTATGGCCACAAGACTTCGCGTCCGACACTTAAAGAAATGTCTACGTCGCTACAAGAAAGGAAGATTGCGCCTGGTAACTATTCAAGGTGGCGTACGATGTGAGCTGGCAAGTATTCCCCTTATGTCTGGAATAGCGAGGCTATTCAATACGTACAAGGAACATGATTTGTCTAGTTAGTTCTTAATTCTACCTTGAATATTTACATTGAAGAAAGCATCTACCTAGTACTCTTGGCATTGCTAAAGACAAAGAGCATTTTAGAAGTCTTCAGAGATATATTTTGTCGGGAAAGTTTAGAAGTAAGCACCGTACCATGGTACAACTAGTGAAAAACAAGTACAACCTTTTCTAAAAAGAAGCTGCTGGACTATCTTGAACCCTAAAAACCCGTGTATGTAGTCTATTGTGTTTTCAGTGCGTGAACTCTGAGTAGGGTTGGTTACATGCATTGCTTGTTTGATTGTTGATTATTGTGAGATTCGACTAATTCTGAGTTGGTTAAATATGATGTTGTAAATATGATGTTCAAAATATGATTTTGTTATAAAGAAATGGTAAATATGATGTTCAAAATTCAATAAAAGAAAAAGAACCTCCTACTACTAGCACAAAATTTTCATGCAAAATTACACGATGTGTGTCAATTGTGTTTTTACCAATTAAATAAATATTCAGCAATGCTATTTCTTGCGAGAGAATCTTCACGATGGCTTCACAAAGTTTTCTTTGACAAATAGTATGTCCACATAACCATACAACACGGAGGTGAGAGAAAACCAACCAATGAAAACAATTCATGTGGCCTTCGTGATATTCGTGAGCAAATAATTCGCGACATCAAGCACTACCGATAAATATTTAACTAAAAATAAATAAAGTAGGTCTTCGTTAGAATTCCACCCCGTGTTTTTTGTATAAAGTTTGTTTGGTTGAGGGGAGTGGAGAAAAGACAAGGGGTTATTTTAAATTTTAATTGTTTGGTGCAATTTTTTGGAGGGAAGCGGAGGGGAAGGAAAGATAGCAAAATCCCTCTTGAGTCAATTTTAGCCCCCCTAATATTGGGGGGATTTGGAGGGGAGAGAAGAAATGTTTGTATTTGGTAAAAAAAAAAGATGAAGATATGTTTATGAACACTTAGAGACATTGACTAAAATAACCTTATATTAAATGTCACATGAAATGTTAGAACGGTTTAAAAATTAACAAACCTTCTCTATTAAAATCTATTTCCTCCCTTTCCCTCCCCTCCCCTCAACCAAACATGATATCTCATTAAATTCCTCCCTTCTCTTCCCTCCCCTCTCCCTACTCTTATTTGAACCAAATAGACCCTAAAATAGTTTCATACCAAAATGTATGTCTGAAAGAGATAGTGTATTGTTATCAAAGGTACAGTAAGGAAGATCACATAAAAGACAAGATAGTATTATGTTAAAAGATACTCTCTACATTTTTTTATACTTTGATAATGTTAATTTTTTTGAGGAAAGTATAAATCAATCGCTACTTCATTCGTGACAATGCATGCCCATATTTTTTTGCATAGAATAACAATTCTGTTAGTAGAATTATAACGAAGATCTGCTCCATTTAAGAACCATTAAACAACTTAGTTATATTGAAACATTAAAACCAAAGTGGTGTGGCTCAGTTGATTAGTGGCGCTGAGCTTGTGGTGGAAAGGACCTGGGTTCGATTCCCACAAAAAACACATCCTTGGTAGGGCATCGCCTTAAGCCGTACTGAATCCCGAACCGAAGATTAGTCCCATGGGTAATCCAAAGGATCGAACCCGTGGGAATACTCTGGTGGACCACTCGGGCCAAAGGCCTAATTAGGGTGGTACCTAAACCAAAAAATATTGAAACATTAAACATTATTAGAGGTTAAGAATGGGAAGGTCAATTTAAAGTAAATGGAAAAAAGAAAGAAAAAATCCATCATATATGAATAAGGGAGGTGGCATACTTTTTGAAGAATAGCTCAAGAGCACTGTCAACTTGTCTTGATGGCTTTCAAGCAAATGCATGTTTTATCAAGTGGAAGAGCCTCGTCCCATCCTCACCTGTGAACATGCAAAGATGCCATTATCAAAATATAACTAGCTTAGAGAACTCGTGCTCAACAAGAGTGGCGAAAAAAATCCTACAATGTAGTTAAATTTTTGAATTGTAGTTAATTTTTTTTTTTAGGAAAATGATTTTTTGAATGCGAATTATAGGTATAGGTGTTACAAGAAACCATGGTACAACCAGAAAAATCTACATCACAATCAGGGTCGGCCCAACTTATGTGTAAGCCTAAAACGAAATTTAAAGTGAGCTATTTTAAAACTAACAACAAAAAGTTAGAGGTCTTTTTAAGCTTAATTAATTTTTACACTATTAAACTATACAAAAATAAATATTAGATGCATTCACATGATTGATTAATTTTGTTGCAGAATTATTTAGTAGCAAAAGTAGTGAGTAAAATTAATATTACGAGGCCTAAAAAATAAGTATTAATTAAATTTAAAAATAAATTTAGGGCCTAAAAAAATTTGAGGCCTAAAACGGTTGCTTTAGTTGCAATCCCTTGGACCGGCACTGATCACAATTTTGTAGTTGTGCGAAAATTTTAGTATGATATATTCTATTTTATCCAAAATTTCATGAATTGTAATGATTATCAAATGGGAATATCATTAATGGTTATATTGTGAATTAGAATTTACAATTAACTTGTGTTCCTGCGTACCCGTTTCATAATGGAATATGCGAAATCTGATGCTTACGTACAACGCGATTATGGAAAACATTCATCAGTTGCTCTTTGAGTTTATGGGATGGGAATCAAATTTGTATTTTTCTAACCAAAAAATATGGGAAACAATATAGGTGCTCTTTGCCTACGCTGGCAACTGGCAAGAACCTCTATTTTTGTGCTGATGGAAATAGCATATTCTCCTTTTAAACGTTTTTATTTCCTTTATTAAACCAAAATAATAAAAAAATATCATATTTTCATTGTTGTAATAAATCAAGAAAAAGAAATGACTTGACCAAGCTACAGAAGCATAACCCTTTGTTCATACAATACAAACACCCTTTTGTCTTTTGCCTCTCTTGTTCCTTCCTTCTTCAATACTTGGGAGTGGATCTTTCCCTTTTTATTTTCTCCAGTTTCCTCACCTTGATACATCTATACCTTTAATACACCCCCCTCAATCCCACCATTTCTTTTTTTCCCAAGGACCCAAATCTCGCAAAAGGGATTCCTCATGGGAGAGAATCCACTCCCAATCCCACCCATTGGGAGTGAATTACATTGCTCTCTACGCTTTGCGTCTTCATTCATACTCTCTTCTCCTTTGGCCTTACACATCATTGATTGTTCTGGTAATTAAGCCATGTTTTTATTTTTCCCATGCAGAGCATTTAAATTTTTTTCTTCCATTTTTATTTTCCTGAAATCTTAAGCTATTGATTTTCAATCAAGAATGGCTTCATGATGATTGGAACATAGTTCACATTGGAATTCATAAAATTCACAAGCATTGAACAAATAATTGGAAATAGAAACCATACAATAACTTTTTTTTTTTTAAGAAAATTAATGCACCCCAGTTCTACTTGCAGAGCCATGAATAACAATACATTGCGAATAAAAAAGAATTCACTTTTTTGTTTGTTCTATGTACAAGGTTTTCTTATTGAAATGGAGTACAAGGACCGCTTCAGACAAAAAGTTCATAGACCAAAATTTGATTGCCTTCTATTTGGTATGTATTGTAATTGGAAAAAAAATTTCAACCACCAAATTGAAAAATTCAATGTCCGTGCATGTTATTGGGAATTGATTTTCAAAATTGTTCAAAAATTCGAAGTCACCGATAAAATTACTGAGATGAGTCGCGGACTAGGTCGCTCTCTTTAAGACGTTTCACGGCACTGCTCAAAAGTGCAAGCAAGCTATCAACCACGACGTCCTCAGGATAAAACAGCTCAGTTAAAATCGAATTTCCGCTGCACTGCAGAAATCCGTTCAAGATATACACCTTCTAATATTTGGTTTTTCAAAGAAAACCAATTGAAATATGGTTTTACAAAACCACTCATATTGTTGCACACTTTTGAATGGAAGAAAATTAAATGGGGAGAGAAGAGAATAAACTCGGTAAGTGCGTCGAGTTTAGGGCAATTTGAAACTGATGCGAAGTCTCGTATTTATAGGCGAATACCATCTTGGTGAACACGAAACCAACCTTGTTGAGCAAGTAGACGTAGTCTTGCTGAGCAAGAAACCGTGTGGAGAGATATCAGGAAACTTACAGCGCACAATGAGGAATTTTAGGAACCGGAATCTGATAGAGTGGTGACCAAGTAAACGCACATTTAAATTTAAAATTAAAATATTAATTTTTTCGTGTACCAAAAAGAAGTACACCACACAACCCAAGCCTGACGCCACACGGCCAAGCGTGTGTGTGGTGGTCACTTTGTGTCGCCTTCTCCCTCTTATAAAGTGGGTACCCTTGGGCATATCCCAAGGGGTGAGCTCCACATATATAAACACTCTTAAAGTGTCTATTCTCTCCTATGTGGGACTTCCCAATTTTTTAATTCACTACTCCAAGTTCCAACAATCCCCACTTGAATTTAAAAATGGTTTTCAAATAGCGTCAAACGCCTCATTAAGATTGTGCATAAGCAGAGGTGTCTTCCGACTTGAACCTTTGCATAGTGATTAGGATTTAGATTCAACAAGAGTGACTCGTAGTCTTGAACTCTATCTCTAACATCAAAACCACACACTCTCTTATCAATAGGTGTATTCTTCAAAAGCTCGTGCGTTAATGGCCCTGCACGTCTATCCCAGTATAGTGAACGCTCTAGGAATTCTGCCCAAGATTCCATAGAAAGCGGCCCCATTTCCACATTCACATAGGTGAGTCTATCAAAAGTACCCTGTAGCTAGGTACTTTACTCCACATAGAGTATAGATCTCATTAAAAGTTTCTATTATCTCATCCTTTAATCGCTTCAGGAATCATGCCACTTGACTTATAATCGCATGTTCATCTCATGTCACTTCACAACTTGTTATTACCCATTGAACCTAATTCTTGGGATCTCCAGTCTTTTAGGTTGGGTTACCATCATGAGTGACTCATGGTTCCAAAGGCAGTAGTCCCATCTTTTTAGATGTATTTTGGACTTTCTCTCTAGCTAATCCTTTCGTCAAAGGATCAGCTAAATTTTCATCAGTGCGTACATGATCCACTCTCACATCTCCTTTTGAGAGAAACTCTCTCACAGTGCTGTGCTTACGACGTATCTGTCGTCTCTTACCGTTGTAATAACGATTCTCTATTTTTGCAATAGCCGCGGTACTATCGCAGTGGATCAACACAGCTGGCATCGGTTTTTCCCATAACGGAATCTCTGCTAGCAAGCATCTCAACCAACTTGCTTCTTCACTAGCTGTTGCTAGTGCTATCATCTCAGACTCCATAGTGGATTGTGCCAATATAGTCTGTTTCTTAGACTTCCAAGAGACGGCACCTCCACCTATGCTAAATATATAGCCATTAGTTGCTTTGGAGTCATCTAATAGAGTATTCCAATCAGCATCACTGTACCCTTCAAGTACAGCTAGAAATCTCTGATAGTGTAATCCGAGATTCATGGTCCTTTTTAGGTATCTCATGACTCTCTAAATGGCATGCCAATACTCCATACTAGGTCGACTTGTAAACCTGCACAACAGTCCCACGACATAGGCTATGTCGGGTCTAGTACAATCAGTGGCATACCTTAGGTTGCCAATGATGCTCGCATATTCTGTTTGTCTAACACCTTCACTAGTGTTCGTAAACAGTTTTACACTTGGATCATATGGTGTACAAGCAGGTTTACAATCAAAGTAATTGTATTTCTTCAAGATCTTCTCAATATAGTGAGATTGATCCAAAGAAATTCCTTTTTCCGATCTAGTAATTTTAATGCCAAGGATTATACTTGCTTCTCCGAGGTCTTTCATATCAAAGTTATTGCACAACAATGATTTCACATTATTCACAGCATGAATATTTGAACCAAATATGAGTAAGTCGTCTACATAGAGACATATGATAGTGCAAATGTCATTTTCCGATTTATAATAAATACATTTATCACTTTCATTCACTTTAAACCCATTCGAAATAATCAAATTATCAAACTTTTCATGCCATTGTTTAGGAGCTTGTTTAAGACCATAGAGAGATTTATCTAACTTACAGACCTTACTTTCTTGTCCAGGGACTCCAAAACCTTCAGGTTGCTCCATATAGATTTCTTCTTCCAATTCACCATTTAAAAAAGCAGTTTTGACATCCATCTGGTGTACTATTAAATTATAAATAGAAGCCAGTGAAATAAGTACCCTTATGGATGTAATTCTAGTAACAGGTGAAAATGTGTCGAAGAAATCTATATTTTCTCTTTGTCTAAAACCCTTGGCTACAAGGCGAGCCTTGTATTTATCAACAGTTCCATCAGGTTTTAGCTTCTTTTTCAAAATCCATTTGCAACCTATTGGTTTGCAACCAGGAGGCAAGTCTATTAAATGCCAGGTCTTGTTAGACTCTAGAGAATCCATTTCATCATTTATGGCTTCTTGCCACAAATCTGCATCCAATGAAGACAAAGCTTCTTGAATACTAGTTGGATCATCTTCTAGTGTATAGACCATATAATCAGGTCCATAGTCTTTAGCAACACGTGTTCTCTTACCTCTTCTAGGTTCTATTTCCCTTTGTTCATTGTTTTCAATGTTCCTAGGCACATAAACTTGACTAGTTCCGGTGCCCCCACTATTTCTTGATTTAAAAGGGAATCTATTTTCATGAAAGTCAACATCATTTGACTCTATGATCACTTTGGCGTTCAGGTCATAAAACCTGTATGCTTTACTGTTTACTGCATACCCAATGAATATACATTCATAGGCTCTACTGGCGAGTTTGACTCTTTTTGGATCTGGGATCTTGACATAGGCCAGGCAACCCCAGGTTCGAAAATAAGACACATTAGGTTGTCTTTTCTTTAATATCTCAAACGAAAAAAATTTATTCTTGGATTTAGGTACTCTATTGAGCACATAACAAACTGTTAATAAAATTTCCCCCTACCAGTGAGATGCAGCGCCAGAGTTGAGCATAACAGCAACAACCAATTCAGTAAACGTTCTATTTTTTCTTTCTGCTTTACCATTCATTTCAGGTGAATATGGTGCAGTCGTTTCATGTATGATTCCATTTGATTTATAAAAATCATTAAATAATTGGGAGTCATACTCAGTTCCTCTATCACTTCGAAGTCTCTTAATTCTTTTCCTAAATTGATTTTCAATTTCAGTTAGGAAAACTTTGAACATTTCAAATGCTTCACTTTTATTTCTCATAAGATATACAAAAGTATAATCAGAACAGTCATCTATAAAAGTGATAAAATATCGTTTGCCATTTCTGGTCAACGTTCCATCCAATTCGCATATATCAGAATGAATTGAATCTAACGGTTCAGATTCTCCAAATACTGATTTATGCGGCGTTTTAGTAATTTTCGCTTGACTACAAAATTCGCATTTTTCTAAATCATTGAAAGATAATTTTGGAATAAATCCTAAATTACACATATTAGAAATAATGCGTTTGTTCACATGACAAAATCGAGTATGCCAAATATTAAAATCACAAAGCATATAAGTAAAAGTAGAAATTTTATTGATTTCAATATCCAATTTAAACACTCCATCTGTTGCATACCCTTTCCCTACAAAAATACCATTTTTAGTAATGGTGTACAAATTCCCCCCAATAGACAAAGTAATACCTGCCTTGTTCAAGAGAAAGCCAGAAACTAGATTCTTCCTGATTTCTGGATTGTGCATCACATCTTTCAGAATCAGGGTCTTTTCAGAAGTGAAGTTCAGCTCGACATCTCCAATACCTGCAACATTAGTGGTGTGAGCATAGCCCAACAGCACTTCCAGTCAGGTTAGCCTGCGCAGCAGAGCTTGGCCTATTCCTACACTTGCGTGCCATATGACCTGGTTTCCCACAATTAGAACAGATGAATTGTGGAGCAGCATCATTCTTAGGAGATGGTTGAGGTTTCGGATTTGGGACCTTAGGAGGGTTCTTATTCTTGTTGCGGCTCTTTTGATGTTGAGTACAGTTCTGATTCTTAAATGATTTGCCAGTTGGCTTCAGAACCGCTCCAGGGGTTTTCTTGTTTGAAACAAATAAGACTTCTTCTTCCTGATCTTGTTTCCAGGATTCTTCCTCAATTCGAAGTCGGGCAATCAGGCCTTCTAGATTCTGGGATTCTTCCTCAATTCGAAGGCGGGTAATCAGGCATTCTAGAGAAAGTTCTTTGTTTTTTTGCATTAAAGAATTTTTGAAATCCTTCCAAGCTGGGGGTAATTTGTCAATTAGAACAGCCACCTGAAACTGTTCATCTAGGGTCATACCTTCAGAAGTGATTTCATGAGCAATTTTCTGAAGCTCATGTGATTGAACTTCAACAGACTTGTCATTAGACATTCTGAAATTGATATAGCGGTTCACTGCATATTTTTTAGCGCTCGCTTCTTCAGTATCATATTTCTTTTTCAGAGCATCCCAGACATCTCTGGCGGTCTTGCGAGTGCTATAGTAATCATAGAGTTCATCACTCAGACCGTTCAGAATAAAATTCTTGCAGAGATAGTCATGTTCATTCCATAGGAGTATTTTTTTCTTTGTTTTATCCTGTTCTTCCTTTTCAGCTTTTTCATCCAACACAGGAATGTCTTCTGTCAAGATGTTGGCAACCTTTTTAACAGTTAAGAAAAATTGCATCTTTTGTTGCCAACACTTGAAGTAACATCCCTCAAATCGAAACGGTTTGTTGAAGTCATTAGCAGCAGAACCAGAGCCAGTAATTTCATCGGTATTCATGGCTGATTTGAGAAACATCTTAAAATTGTTGGGAATTGATTTTCAAAATTGTTCGAAAATTCGAAGTCACCGATGAAATTACTGAGATGAGTCGCGGACTAGGTCGCTCTCTTTAAGACGTTTCGCGGCACTGCTCAAAGGTGCAAGCAGGCTATCAACCACGACGTCCCCAGGATAAAACAGCTCAGTCAAAATCGAATTTTCGCTGCACTGCAGAAATCCGTTCAAGATATACACCTTCTAATATTGTTTTTCAAAGAAAACCAATCGAAATATGGTTTTACAAAACCACTCGTATTGTTGCACACTTTTAAACGGAAGAAAATTAAATGGGGAGAGAAGAGAATAAACTCGGTAAGTGCGTCGAGTTTGGGGCAATTTGAAACTGATGCGAAGTCTCGTATTTATAAGCGAATACCGTCTTGGTGAACACAAAACCAGCCTTGTTGAGCAAGTAGACGTAATCTTGCTGAGCAAGAAACCGTGTGGAGAGATATCAAGAAACTTGCAGCGCACGATGAGGAATTTTAGGAACTGGAATCTGATGGAGTGGTGACCAAGTAAACGCACATTTAAATTTAAAATTAAAATATTAATTTTTTCGTGTGCCAAAAAAAAGTACACAGCCCAAGCCCGGACGGACGGCGGCGGCACGCGTGTGTGGTGGTCACTTTGTGTGCATCCTCTCCCTCTTATAAAAATGGGTACCCCTTGGGGCACATCCCAAGGGGGTGAGCTCCACATATATAAACACTCTTAAAGTGTCTATTCTCTCCTATGTGGGACTTCCCAATTTTTCAATTCACTACTCCAAGTTCCAACACATGTTAATGTTAGATAACCATGAGATTGTTCTGCAGACTTGGATGATACTTTGTATCCCCTCAGTTCTGGTCTTGCAAATGCATGTCTCCAAAATATTAAAGGTAAGCCACTCTGCATAATTTTGTCTTTTTGCCAGAGTAATGTCTTTTACAATTGTTGCCAAGGTTTTAAATCACAGTCGTTTCACAATCCTTGATATTTCGGAAAATCCTCGCGTTGCAGTCGTGGAGACCTCACAAACCTTATTGTTGTGGCCTAGATTGCGATCACAGACCTTGATTTAAAACCTTGATCGTTGGTACTTTTATTACTGACATGAGTGGTATTATTGATTTTAGACTACATGGTCGAAAAGCTTGGCATAGAACCAAGGAAAACTGATGATTTATGCAACCTCCTCTACAAGAACTATGGAACTACTTTAGCAGGCCTAAGGGTATGATTTCCTAGTGTCCTTATGATTGCCAGTTAAATAAGGTTTCACTGATAAATTTTGAAAATGCTGATAACCTATTTATTGTTATTTGTTTCATTTTCTATTCAGGCAATTGGATATGACTTTGACTAGGATGAATATCACAGGTACATTTGCTTTTTATACTACTATCCCATCTCTTTCAAGCTGCAATGTCTGTATTTTGAAATGGTGAAATTGATTTTTTTGAATTACTTACAGTTTTGTTCATGGAAGATTACCTTATGAGATCTTAAAACCAGACTCAGTTCTGAGGAACTTATTGCTAAGCCTCCCCTACAGGAAACTTGTAAGTTGTTATAATCAAAATTCAAGTGCATAATCTGATATGCCCTCCATTGCTGTTTGTTAAAATATCAAGAAATTATCATCTTTATATCTTAAAATATTCCAAAATAGAGCGTGTTAGATTCAGTGTATGTACTCCGGAGAGTGAAATTTGGAATAGCATTCCGATGCTTAATATAACAAGTTTTGAAAAAATATTATTCAATATTATCAATTCCAATAAAACAAATTATCCACGTTTTACTTGGCTTTCATTCCCATGACTGGGATATATATGTTACTCTACCATGAAAATGTAAGTTAGTTTCACCTGATCACGAGTACATCAATCTAAAATTTTAAAAAATAATAATATCACATATATAAATATAACCAAATTATATAAAAAAAAAGAATCAAAACACAAATAAGCATAACATATAACATAAAAGGGGATTAAATAATTCAACATGACAACAAAATATCTCATAATAAGAAATCATAAAACTTATATTGTTCGATAATGAGCATCATAAAACCTAAGGACAACTATGAATATCACATTTTAATTGTGTCAATCTCATCAATTCCTTGTCCTAACTATGTTAAATTATGGAAAATTATGAATTTATTTTTATTATAAATAAGGGTCAGTATTTTTTGTTTTAAAATATCACATCACACTATTATCAATTTCATGCTGCTTTTTTTTTTTTTTTACTTAAATTTGTATAATTTCAACACTTCTCTTGTTTTTGTCAATAGATCTTCACAAACGCAGACAAAGTCCACGCTGCTAAGGTACTTTGCAGGCTTGGACTAGAAGACTGCTTTGAGGGAATTACATGTTTTGAGAGCCTTAATCCCATCCACAAGAGAAGTGTCTCTGATGATGAAGATGACATTGAGTTTGTGGGTTCAACAAGCACTACTAATCCATCTACTAGTAATGGTGCAAGCAGCTCTCAAATCTTTGACATCATAGACCATTTTGCTCAGCCCAATCCAAGTGCATTAGTCTTGCCAAAGACACCAGTTATTTGCAAGCCATCAGAAAATGCCATTGAATTGGCTCTCAATATAGCCAACCTTAACCCACAAAGAACTGTAAGAAAATCACCCTATAATGATCTAATTTTGTAACCTTTCATCCATTTCATTTTATTTATTTGCTTTCTAATTTTTTATTTGGTTCTTTGTGTCATTTTCAGTTGTTCTTTGAGGACAGTGTCCGCAACATACGAGCTGGAAAACGTTTGGGACTTCATACTGTGTTGGTAAGTCATTGGAAATTTTTGTTTTACTGCAGCTACTGACTTGATTCTAGCAACTATTATTGGCTGCCTTTTTTTGAGTCAGAACCCACCATTAACTAATTTGACACCCAACATCCAGGTTGGTAAATCTCAGAGAGTCAAAGGTGCAGATTATGCATTGGAAAGCATCCATAGCCTTGCTGAAGCATTGCCTGAATTATGGGAGGCTGACATAAAATCAGAAGTTGCATACGCTGGGAAGCTTGCTGTGGAGACAACTGTGACTGCTTGATAGTGTGCAAGGAAGCCCCTTAAATAATTGTTCGTTAATGGACTGAAAGTTCGACCACTTTCAAGAAGTTTATTTTCGAATGGCATAAAATTATCCCGAAAGTTAATTTCCTAATGTAGGTGCATGCTAGCAAAAACAGAAGGTGTTAATAGTTATTCCCCCAGATAAAAAAGAACAAGGAGGAGACGCCCACATGGATTCCCCAACTTCAGATGGAGGAAATGTTCTGTAGTTGATGTTGATGCTTTGTTCATGTTGTAATGAATTACTACCAAGTATAATAAATTTTCTTTTGGCCTTCTATAAATACGTGGTCTATAATAACTAATTACATTCCTCATTTCATTGTTCATAGAAGATGAGATAGATGAAGTTTCTATTAAACTATGATTACTGAATACTGATGAAGGTGGGTCTAGCAAAATAAACTACACTCCCAGTAAACCAAGGAAAAAATTGACTGCAATAAAATTAAGTGTCTGTTTGTTTTGACACACAAACGACTGTTTGGGCCATTTTTTCCGTTTGCATTTGACAAACAAAATTTGCTTTTTTATTTTGGTGTTTGGTAAATTTTCCGTTTCCCGTTTGCGTTTGCGAAATGTCGTTTTGTTGCAGGAGGTGTGATGTTGCTTTTCCGTTTGCAAAACACCGTTTGGATATTTTAACACTTCAAAAGTGATTCTACTTTGTCAACCAAACACAAATCAATTCTTCTAAACTCAGTTTTTAAATATCATTACCAAACACAAATCATTTTTTTAAACTCCATTTTTTAAAACTCAGTTTTGTAAACAAGATTCTACACAATCTATTTTACCAGAATCTAAACCAAACGGAACCTTAGATATCACAATGTAAAGTGAATGTCAAATATCTTAAAATGTTACCGTGCAATTAAGTAATTTGTGATGTGTAAAAACTAACCGTGTCTTATAAAATAAAATATCAATCAAGAGGCAGAACACAAACAATTAATTAAGTAATGTGTGATGTGTAAACTCATTATCGTATTAAGAATAGAAGCATGTTTGAATATTTACTTTCATCTGATCTCAGCATTTATTGGAATAAAATACTATGGACAATAAGATAACTTATTCTTTTTTTTTTCGGTTACAAAAGAAAATCAAACAGAAAAAACAAGGTCTAGTGCCATACAAAAGTAACACCCATGACATCAGTCATTAACAAATTATTCAACTCCATAGGAGAAGAAGACAAAGCAACCAACGAGTCAGCCCCTCGAGCGCCCATCTTTGCCAAACAGTCAGCACAGTTAAGATAACTTATTCTAAAAACAGTGATAGATTTGATAAAAGCAGTTAACAGACCAGGCACGCCAAAAGGCTAAGAGGCAGAGTACAGCCAACAGAATCCTTGGCTAGTGATAATGCTCAATCTTGCAGTCATAAATCGATGTGAATTGTATATTTGGCTCTACCTAGTTTTTCTTTCTTTTATCTGAAAGAAAATAGGCAAAGATGCATATACAGTTTACATGCCACCACAAACCTTCCAGGCATCCTTTCTGATTCTTTTCGTTTTCAGATGAGTAACTAATCCTTGGTATGTTATTATTTTCTATTATGTGGTGCATGCCATTTCACAGTGAATTTGAGGAATCTACACAAGAATTGGAAGCAAGACATACAGCATGTAATTAACCAGTAACAAAAAGTTCTTCCTTCTCATGCTTCTTTCATTGATTGCAGTTTAGTAAATACAATGAACTTGCATTCTCATAACACTATCACCAGAGTACAATATTGCTATCTAGTACGTTAGGATGTAGGAACTCAAACACAGCCTATCAAATAGCAGTGTTAGCAGTGTTATTTTGTTAAAACTGTTCGATTATGATACAGACATAAACTATATATTGAAATTGGTCACCAAGCCTACAAGTCAGTGAATATCATGGGTTTCATAACAATTATTCCCATAAAATTTCCTTCAAAGTTCAAAAGGATTTTTCAATTTCCATTATATCATGCAAATTGAAAACATTGTTAAAAATAAACAAGAAAGCAATTAGGGTGGGAAAAAATTAAAATGAAGCATAGAACAGGCAGGAGGATGGAGAGCATATCATTCTCAATTCCCATATACAAGTCTGTAAAGGATACCTGAATGCAGATTTCCGCAACATTGCACTAGTAATGTTTCTAACATCAGTCTGAGGAAGCTCAATGTTCTTTCCAGCAATTAGCTACCAAATACTTGTCTTTATCTTGAAAGACACCAGTAATTTAGCATAAAAGTTAAGGAAAGGAAGGCAAGAAAGGAAACACAATCTTACACATTCATGAGAAGTATTGAGAACCCATCCACTAAAAGTTACCGTGCAATAGAAATAAGAAAATTAAAGACAAGTAAATAGGCAACAAAAATGTAAATCTACCGTGGTATTAGATTATATATATATATAATATGCTTAGTATCGGATAAAGTATACAATCCCAGAAATTAATACTTCCACCAATCAGTTGCACCTGATTCAATTGTTTGTTTCCCACATAGACGGATCACTCTTTATTGTGTTCCAAATGATACACTAAGAAGATTTTTGAAACTTCTCAACCCAAAGCAACAAGGCATCAAGACATTATTGTTGAGTTAATTCAAAAAGTGAAATAATTATAGATTTTCTCTCATTTAAGGTCAAATATACCACATAATTATAGATCTCGAAAGATGTACAAAGATGTTCATTTTTCATAACCGTATTTTCTTTGGCTGTACAAAGATGTTTGACTAGATTATAATCAGCAGTATTATAATCCCAGGTATCATTCTTCTTGATCCAATTTCTCTGATGTGGTAACTGGTAAGAACTAAGAACAGAACTTCTTTAGCATCGTTACAAAATCACACCAGAAACCAAATACAAGCCCACATTAGCACCTCAAAAAACATCAAACTATAAAATGCTCAGTTGGCAGTGATTACCAATTCAAAATCAGCCACCCGAGATTAATCAATCGTCAACTTCTTCCTCTGGTCTAGCCTCACCAAACCATCTTGGCGGATCATATCCATACCCACCTAAATTCATATAATGTAGCTCAAATTCAAAACTAAAAGCTATCATTAAGCAGAAAAGGCATATCAGAGTTATTGGTAAATTACCAAGGGGATTGCAACGACACAGACGCCACGCAGTCAAAACTGTACCCTTCAAAACTCCATATCTCTTATAAGCCTCCATAGAATACTCACTGCAAGTTGGAACATAACGACAGCTTCTCGGCAAGATTGGTGAAATTTCCCCTGCATACATGAACGACATCACAGCATAATATTACAATGAATAGACATCAAGGCAAAACAAGAAAAAAGAAAATGAAAGGCTCAACTCCTCACAATGCAAAGTTAATGTAGCACTTGACAAGCAAATAACCAAGGTTTTAAAAAACAGTCCGTTAGACCATGACCACCGATCATGACTGTGGCCGCGATGTCAAGTTTTTTGATATCCCTTGTGACTGCATGCCAACCACAATTGCAGCTACATCAACCATATTTGACTGCAATTTTTCGTAATATCAAGGATCATGACCGCCACAGCGATTTTAAAACCTTCAACAGACCACTTTCGTCTCTTTTTTTTTTTCTGTTTTACTTTTAATATGTGACAAATATAGAATAAACCTTTATGTTCTATTCTGTCCTGTTCAATACTCTACCAAATGCTACCAAGTTAAAGGTGAAGGACCAATAACCAATCCCGTAATTGGAACTGTTAATTGGTCTTTCCAGTTAAGTTCGTATTGCTAGTGTTTCTTCTCTTTCCGTTAGTTTAGAATTTATGAAAGGGGAAAATGCTTACTTTTGTAGAATCTCAACATGGATAGCGCAGCTTTAACTCCTAAGTTATTCACTTCGCCATCTGATGAAATATGAAATATGAAATATCAAAGTAAATTCCTTGACGAGTTAATTAGCTTAGCATGAGAGAGAGAGAGAGAGAGAGAGAGAACCTTGCAGAGTTTGAGGGTTGGAATCTTCCTCCGATGCGCGAGCGAGTAGGGTGTAATGTCGTAAGGGTTTGAAGGGAGTGGGAAAGGTGGAACTGGAAGCGTGGTGGGTCTTGTTGATGATTTTGAGAGAAGTGAAATTATTGGAGTTTCTACGTCGGAAGGAGATTGGGGTGGGAGGAATGGAATGATAGGAGTTGAGAGGGAGAAGAGTGGCCATGGATCGCGCGCCTCTGCTCTACTTGCGAATTGTTTCACTGGAAACCTGTGTAATAATGCACGGACAATTATCTTTTAGTCAAAATTGATGGGTAGGGCTTATTTTTTGTTTTTGAATAAGTTATTTATCTTTTTTTTAAATAAATTTTTTATATTTTAAAATGTTTTCAAATTAATCATTGAATGATCTTTTTGAAATATACTAAAAATTTGTAAGACTTATTTTTCAAACCTAAAGGACCTACGAGAAAAAAGTTTCGAAAACATCTTAAAACATAAAGGACATATTCAGGAAAAAAAAGATAAAGGACTGATTCGAAAACTAAAAATAAGTTAAAGGATCTACAGAGTAATTTTACCTATTTTTTAAATGAGTAAATAACCAAATTTTTTCAAAAAAAAACACATGACCCAATTTAGTCTCTTAAAAAAAAATAAGTCCTTAAATAGTCCTTGATAATTTCAAAATAGGAACATCTTAGTCCCTTCTTCTATGTCCATTAGCAAACATCAGTTAAAGTGATATTTTGTTCCGTTAACTACTCAAGTGTACTATTATTTCATGTCAATTTAGGGCATCTTTAACGCGGTCATTTACCGTGTTGTCTTATTTTAGTTTGCGTTCTTTATAGTTTTTCAGCAATGGAGCAAGATGACGTGGAAGCAACAGAACTTAAAATTTAGTGGACAGCAACTATATTGTTTACGGTATCTTAACAATAAAAAATCATTCTTTCTCTCACTATCTCAGCAAAAATCATCTTCAAAGAAGAGGGAAATAAACTGATTCTTCCAACAAAAAAACTGATTCTTCACAAATCAGAATATATGAACAAGCATTCAACATAGATTCACATTGATTCAAAAATGTAATCAAAAGTAGATTCACCAATGCAGAAAAAACAGAATCAAAAAATTACAAATCTTACAAAATAAAAAAGAAACAGAAATGTGTTGGGCCGTCGCCACTCCCCCTCTCCACTGTGGCTACCGTTGTGGTCGAGATGACGGCGAGATCTTGCAGCAGTGACTTGTCCAGAAGAGATATGGGAGATGGGCGAGATGAAGACGAGATCTGGAGAGGTGAGGTGAGGGCGAGATGAGATCTGGAGAGGTGAGATCTGAAGACGAGCTCTAGAGATCTGGTCGTGAAGAGCATGAAATTGCCGAGGGCGAGATGAAAGAGAGGCCGAATCGGTGAAACTAAGACGGCCGAGGGAGATGAGGCGGCTGAGATAGGGAGGTAAGGCGGCTGAGAAGATGAGATGAGGTGAGTGGTCCCATCATAGTGAGGCGAGGACGACCCAGGGTGGCGGTGGACGACGAAGGAGAGTGAGATCGCAGAGAAGAGGGTGAGGAAGATTCTGGAGGAAAAACAAAACGGGTGAGGGTGTGGAGATGAGAGGGTGAGGCCGAGAGGGGTAGGACGAGGGAGATGAGGGGTAGACGAGGGATTGAGGCAAATCAAGCGAGGGAGATGATAGGTAGGGCGAGGGAGATGAGAGATTGAGGAGATGATGCGAGGGGAACAGGGCGAGGGAGATGATAGGTAGGGCGAGGGAGATGAGAGACTGGGGAGATGATGCGAGGGAGATGAGAGACTGAGCGAGGGAGATGAGAGACTGACTGAGGAGATGATGCGAGACTGAGGAGATAATGCGAGGGGTTGGAAGGGTCTGGAACACAATGGAAGAAATAAAAATAAAACTTTTGTGAGGGAGATGATGCGAGCCGTTTGTAAACACAAATAAAAATAAAACTTTCAACTTTTGTCCCATTTTGTCACAAAAAAAGAGCCGTTTGTGATCTCCAACGGACAAAAAAGAGCTGTTTGTGATCTCCAACGGACAAATCCAACGGCCATAATTTGGTCTAATATATAAATGTGTAGGGTTATTTACTTCATTTTGCACCCACTTTGTCATCTTTCACTTCTATTTTTTGTTGTTGTTATCAAGTCTCAATCTTGTTTATTTTTTGTCAAATGGATCCCAATCATCTTCAATATATGGCCTACATGAATTTTTTGCAAAACCAACCCCCTTCCGGCGACAATTCTCAAAATCCTCAATATCAAGCCTATATGAACTACTTGCAAAATCAACCCCCTACCGGCGACAATTCTCAAAATCCCCACCGGTTTATGTATCCACCACAACAGCCGTCCAATCCCACCATGTGGTTTAGGCCTCCAATGGGTACCAGCAGCAACATGGAGTCTCCTAACAATGAACCGGAATCACCAATCGGATCCATTTCTGAGAAGAACAATGAAGAAGAAGAGGGTACTATTAAGAAGAACAAACGTATCAGGTTCGAATCACCAGAAGACGAGTTGCTTATTCAGACATGGCTCAACATTTCAAAAGATCCAATCGTGGGAGTTGACCAAAAAGCAGATAGCTTTTGGGCAAGAATAAGAGATAACTATAATAACTATCGCGGGCGGCTTGTAGAGAGGGAGGCAGGTGCCCTGAAATCTCGATGGCATAAGATGAATGCTTCAGTACAAAAGTTTTGCGGGTGCTACAAAATAGCTGTTAGAGACAACACAAGCGGTAAATCAGAGAATGATGTCATGGCGGAGGCGTTTAAACTTTATTCTCAAATAGCAAAGGAGCGTTTCAAATTTGAGCATGCATGGAGGTTATTGAGAAGTGAGCCTAAATGGAAGGGAGAATCAATGAACAACTCTTCAAAGAGATCAAAGACAGGTGATCGGACGTACTCATCATCATCGAATCCAGATACGCCAATTAGTTGTGAAGAATATGACTCATCAATCCCAACAGATCGCCCAATTGGACAAAAGGCAGCAAAAAGGAAGAGCAAGGAAATAGCAACACCCGTTGTAGATTTGACTGCAATGGAAGCTGCTATATCTGTAAAAAATATTGCCATGACAAAAATAGCTGAGGCAAAGCTTGCAGAGAGCGAGGCAAAGGAGGCGGAGTGCAAGGTAAAGGAGGCGGAGAGCATACCAGCATTGTATGAAATCCTCATGAAGGATGTATCAGGGATGGATGATGCACAACTTGAAAATCATAATTTTTGTTGTGAAATTATTAAGAAGAAATTAGCAGGACTTATGTAGCATATTTTTTGTAGAGCATATTTGGGAGCAGTTTGGACATGAAAATAACTAAAATTAAATTTTTATGTAATATTTTGTATTTCGGTTAAAATGTAATATTATGTACTTCTCATCTTTATGTATTTCACATCGTTTTTTATTATTTAATATTATGTATTTCTTATTGTTTTAAATTTATTATGCTAAAAATTAATTAAACCAAAATTTCTATTTTTTTAATATTTAATATTTTTATATGTATTAATTAAAATAATTGAATTAATATTTAAATTTGGATAACAAATTAAGTAGAAATAAAATAATATAAACATGTGGGGTCAAGATGGGTTGTTTCCAAGAAACCACCATTGGAGCAAATTGTGGTTGAGTTGCTTATGGGTTGCTTAAATCTTATGTGGCAATATGGGCCCACAAAAAACAATTTAAGCAACCCATTTAGTTGCTTTGCACTAAAGATGCTCTTAGTTCCTCTTTTAATTCATTTGTAACATACACCAAATAGGCCAAAAATAGTTCATGTGTCAATCACGTCATATTAGTCCCTCCTCTATCTTTAAGTCTAAGTCTTTTTCAACCTCTTATCACTAACCCAATTTCTCCAATTCACTGCTCGATTGATACATATAAAATCAAACAAAAAACAAGTTAAACATGACTGGTATACAAATATAAATATCCAGACACAACAATTAGATAATAGGCATGGAGCAAATTTGTAACATTATTGTCTTACAAAGAAATTCCAAAAATCAGAACCCATCAATATTGAACCCACCAAAACTTTAATAACAAAAAGAGTCACAAACTCATACAATCCACTTCTTTTTTTCTAAACAACCACATCACTACCTATCACGAACAATCTAGACTGTATTTTACGGAAGAAGCATCAAATACACACACAATTTCGAAGAGAATGAGACTCCAGTAGCGAATTAGAGAATTTGTTCTAATGGAAGTTAGGGTTTAGAGGTTGAAGAAGACTCAAACATAAAGATGGAGGATGGACTATTATGGCTTGAATGACATAGAGACTATTTTGGACCTATTTAGATTATGTCACAAAGGAATTAAAAGAGGTACTAAATTGGTCTAAAATAATTAAATGTGTTCAAGATATTACACAATGACATTATTTAATGGTACACATCAATAGTTATTAGTACATGTCATCATTTTAACATACGTTTTTGGATAGAGATCGATAGACGGAGGGACTAACGTGTTCTTGTTCTGAAATTGCCAATGACTATTTCAGGACTTGTTTTTTTTTCTGATGGACTAAATTGGATTGCACATTTTTTTTCCCAATGACCAATTTAGGTCTTTACTTGTTTTTAAATTTTGACAAATGTTTTTGAAAAAAGAAAGTTGACACATTAATTTTCACTTTTATTTATATGTTCACGTATTATTTATTATGAGCACAAAAAAGGCAAGGGTCATTTATTTTCCAACTAGGGGGGCAGTGCCGCACCAAATGGAAGAGTCCAAAGAACGTCAAGATACTTCTAAGCTCTTCTAGAAGAGGTCCCTTGCAAGGAGATTTGGGAGCGATAGGCGTGGAAGAGATATCGTGATCTTTAGAAGGAACATCCCCACTTTTGACTAGACATGTCTATTATCCTTTCAGAACTAACATTTTACCGTCAGAGTTTATATATAGGGGATCTCAGCCTCAAGTGCCAATGATTTGAGGAACCTCACCTCGAACACCAAGAGGTATGTCGACAGTCATTCGATCATCTTACAACCTACGTACCTTAGCTTATGATGACTAGATCCACAAGGTCATCTTGTATCTAACACGTCAAAACAACTTATACTATAAGTAGGACTCAAGGTCACTCCTAATAGTTGTGTGCACCGTCCTTCTAAACAGAAGCTCCAAAAACACCCCTAATTGACTTGAGCATTGGAGTGCTTTTATAGGTACTCGATGCTGCTTATCGTCATAACAAACCTTTGAACCTATCACCACAGGAGTTATAAGACCCAATCCAATTTCGGAGCCCAACCTTAATTGATGACATAAACTAGATCTAGATTAATCAGTATCTAAGGAATTGAGTCTAGTTTATGCGCGCTCTGATAATTAATTGAGTTTTCATAAGAAATCAGAATGTTGATTAAGTGGAAAGAATCTACATTAGCAAACTCGTGTGGGTACTGAGTGGGGAAACTTGCTTAGCAAGAAAAGGAGTAGTATATTGCATAAATGTGAAAGCATAGGGATTCTGCGCCTACTCGCTTTTATCATTGTATTTTCTACAGGTGTATATGATTGCTTCGTCCAGTAAAAAAATAATTGTATTTTCAGCATGTTTATTAGCCACCTTTTTACTTTTCCACATTTTGTTCTCTTCTAAAAATTACTTTACGTACAACACAACACAACACAGCAACAACAACATTATCTCCAATTTTAGCTTATAATTGCAATTATATATAGTGACAATCAATCCTCGTTGGAAACAATAACTCAACCCATCACTACTTGTATGATACCAGTACACTTGCTAGGGTCCAACAGTATGCATAGGTAATTATTTATCTTTTTATTATAGATTTTTATAAACAAAATATGTTCATTTTATATTAATTTAAAATCTATTTTGTCATAATTTATTAATATTTTATATTAAATTATCACTTAGCATATTACACAATATTATATATGTGTGTGTATATATGTGTGTATGTGATAACTCTTAGAAATAAGAGTTATTTAGCTCATTTAAGCTTGAATTTGCAAATCCAAAGTATGTTTTAAGTGTTTGATGTGTGTGTTTAATTTAGTCCAGGAATATTCGGTTCAAAATGTGTTAGATATTGTTTTGGCACTTTTAGTGCCATTTGTGTATGACTTATGGGGGTATTTAAGTGTGTAGGAAAAACAGAAACATGCTGCAGGATATGCTGTAGCATCTGGGGGTCAATGCAGAATGCAAAAAAAATAAAACTAATTGTGCACACTTCGGTGACATGTACAGTGTGCAGAACCACGAATTTTAGCACCAGAAAATGACAAAAAGGTGGTCCCCATCAGATATTTTGCTTTTTGGAAGTTGGCCCATGTGCTTTTTAGAAATGGATAAGTTTTGGGCCCAATGCGGGAGCATTTTCTGCACAAAAACCCTAAAAAAGACACAATCTTTACCCTTTTCTACCCTACATCAGATTGCACACAAAATTTATTCCATTTCCACCTCTACCCAGCCTCCATCTCCATCTTAGATATCTACTTCCTCCATTCCATCCACCATTTTCCTTCAACTCACCATCTTCCACCAGTGTCATCTTCCACCTTCCTTCATCACTCATTTTCCATCATTTTCCACCATTGATACTGTTATTAAGCTGATTTTCTACATAATACTCAGTGGAGAAGCACCATTGAATTGAGAAGCTTGAGGCAAAGAGGAAGCTACATGCTTAGACAAGCTTTTAAGCTATTCCTCTTCCTTTAGTTTTTTACATTACATGCTCCATTGTTTATTTGGATTTCAGTTTTGTAATGGTTATTACATTTGCATTTCGGTTTGTATATTCTTGTTTTAAGCTCATCATGAGCTAAACTTCTTAAGTTAGGGAACTATGAATTTGTAAGGATTTGTGGGTCATGATTTTGCTATGGTTATGTTTTAGCTCTTTTAATCAAGTGGTCTTTTCTGTTTATATATTCTGAGTTAAGATTGATCACCTTGGCTTGAATGAAATCTCATTAATATTGGAAGAGTTAGTGAGTGAAAATACTTGGTTAATGTGTATTAATTTGATTAATTGGGAAATTAATTAAAGTTAGAGTGAATAGGAATATTACTCTAACCCCATAGGGTAGCTGAATCATACTTATTAGAAGTGAGAGTAACTAATGTGAACTTAGGAATAAGTCTAGTTTAGTGAACCTCATCTTGAAAGTTGTTGGAAAAAAACATTACATTTTAATTCTGGACCAGATACTATAACAGATGTTGTAGCATTTCTAAATCTACATAATGAATTACAAAGAAGTAGTGTCACTACAAGGAAAATAGCAAACTGCGGCGGTCGAAATTAGCAATCTGCGGCAGTTCTAACCGCCGCCAATTGACCCTCGCGGTGGTTCTCAGTCCGCTGCAGTTACCACTACCGCGAGGTAAATCTGCGGCGGTTACGAGCAACCGCTGGAATAACCGCCAGGAGAGGTCTTTTGCGGCGGTTGTGGCGGTGGTTGCCTTTAGAGGCAGTTCCGGCGGCGTAAAGTTCAAGAATTTGAAGACGGCTGACAGAACCGCCGCTGAAACCACCGCTGATTTCCAACCGACGGCGGTTTATGTGTAACCGTCGCAGTCTACCCGCCGCCAGTTTCCCTTTTCTTTGTAGTGTGTCCCTAAACAACTTTACCAACTGATTTTACCTCATCACTTTTGCTATTTTACTATCAATTTTACTGTCTAATTACTGTTTTAATCACCCCAATTAATGTGCTACTTGTTACCTTTTGTTTTCACTAACTAGATTAACTAATTTGGGAATTAATAAAATTAACCAATCGAGTTCAATCCTCGAGGGAACGATCTTTTATCACTTTACTACTTGTTTGATGTGTATACTTGCACATTACACGCGCAATAGTATGCATGCATGTATGTATGTAACTCTCAGAGTTACTCTGCTTAATAACTTTTTGTAGAAATTGATTTTCGTCATTACAATCGACGAATATTGTCATATTACATTAACGATCATGCATACCAAATTTTAAATAAATTGTATATTTGTAGCTATATAAACATATGACCAACATTTTACTTGTATTTAAAAAAGTATATTATACATTGAATTGAAATTATTTAGTGAAGTATTAAATATTTTGAAAATTTTATATAGTTGATATACCCAATAAAAACTTTTAATTTAATGGTTTGATTGATGAAATTCAATATCTATAGAGGGTGATTAAGTAGAATAACTATGACAAGAGTTACTGCTGGAGTATCTCTCTCTCTCTCTCTCTCTCTCTCTCTCTCTATATATATATATATATATATATATCATCAATTCGACTTGCACCTAGAAGCAGGTGAGATGGTATGGTCATTGGAATCGAATTTTTTAATGCAGATAAACAGAAATTAAAAATTAAAAAGGCTTAAATAACTTTTTGGTCCTAATAAAATAGTAGTTCTTTGGTTTTAGTCCTTCAATTTTTTGTTGTTGTTTTTGCATCCTTATAATATTTTTTTGTTTTGTTTTAGCTAAATTGCACTCTTTGTCCCTTAACTTTATTTTAGTTTTCAATTTTGTCCCCTAACTATTTTACTTTTCATTTACGTCCCTTAAGTTACGAAAGTTATGCCACTTTCGTCTCCTAATTATTTTACTTTTCATTTACGTCCTTTAAGTTATGAAAGTTACGCCACATTCCTCTCTTCTGTCTGTATTCCCTTTAAACAATAAAGTCAAAATCATGCTTCTATCAGAGTTCTTATTGATGAAGTAACATGATAAAAGGTAATGGAGCAAAAAAAAAAGAGTATCAATGACCTATACACACACAATAAAGGGATTACATACAAAAGGGATGGACATGGCGCAAGGGACGTAAATGAAAAGTAAAATAGTTAGGGGACGAAATTGAAAACTAAAATGAAGCTAAGGGATGAAAAGTGTAATTTAGCCTTTTGTTTTAGTCCTTCTGTCAGTTAAGTGGTGAGGTGGCTAACGGAAATCCACCCCAATCAACCCACATGGCACTACATCACCACCTGCACGTCACTAAAAATTGATACATCAGCCCTAACCCTAGCCTCTGCCCTCTTACCCTAACCCTTCCTCTTCCACTTCCCCTTCCCCAGCTCTAGTAAGGCATGTGGAGGTCACTGGTGGTTTAATGGTTATAGAGGTTTGCAATGGTTACATGGTAGCTTGGTTGGACGATGGGTGGTTCCCTGGTTTCAATGCGCAGGAGACACGGGTAAGGAACCAATATTAGCTCCATGCTTATGGCGAAGACACGAGCGACTAAAGTTTCACTATGGTTAGAGGGAATAAGACAGTAGAGACACTAAGGATGGCTATAGTGGTTCGATTGGGTTGTTATGCGATGAAGTTGCTCAAAGGACTTTATACAATGGTTCACCGATAAAGATTACGATGCTCACAGTGGTTTTATACATAGGTTGGTTGTGGTGCATTTCATTGGTAAGTTCTGATGAGTTAAGCGAATGGGTTACCAATGGTTGTTCTCAAAGGTGACGGTTCAAAAGTGTGGTGATTTGCAATGGGCGGTCGTTGAAAGAGATGATGATTGTCACATGAAACTAACAATGATTATGATGTGGTAGAGTTGTCGTTATGTAGAGGTTGAAAGGATGGTTGGAACTTGAACGATGGCAATGGATATGGACGAATTTAGGGAGGGGCAAGTATGGGCTTTAGCCCTTCCCTCTTTTAAACCATTAAAATATATAAATATTACTTTTAGTGATAGACGCTGTCCTTAGGTAAAAGTCTTGCGTAGAAATCACTACGCTCGTAGGTAAAAGTTGTACCGATTGCTGCTTGAAGTTTCAAACTTATACCTACGTTTTTAAACATTAAGTGGTGTGAGTGTTTGTAGATAAAAGTGTTTCACTTATACCTGCAATCACTGTGTGTCACTAAACACTATAACTATATATAAAATTAAATTTATATATTTTTATTTTTTTACAAAAAAATTATTTTATTATTAGTATAAATTTTAATAGATAATTATTAATAATATTTTATACTTTAGTTGAAATTTATTGATTATTTTATGATATAAAATAATGATGTGCATAATATGTTAAATTTGTTTGGCCCCCGTTTAATATATTTCTGGATCCATACCAGGCAATAGAAGTCAACAAGAATCCAGTAAGAGAAAGGGCAAGTGGGGGAAGGGGTGGCAGCAATAGCCAAAAGAGGGTAAGGGTTAAGGCTGTTGTATCAATTTTAGCGACATATCAATCTATATCTATATATCTATCTATATACATATGTAAAGCAAGTTTGAGTTTTAGTTGAATGTAGAATTGACATGTGTAAAATATAAATAAATATTTGAAAGTTTTGTATTGAATACAAATTTAATTTAACTTATGAGTTACAAGCTTTTAATTACACTCATTAATCAATTTCATCATTTTAATAACTACTTAAATATTATTATTATTATTATTTTAATTATTAATTTAATTTAATATTTAGTAATATATAATAACATTTTTTTTACTCAATTTTATTGAAATGAAATGACATATATTTAGAAAAAACATAACATCCAATAATTAGATTCTATGTAGCGATGATAATCAAAAACCAATAATAATTGTAAAATTATACGAAATTACACTTGATAAAATCTATATTTTATTATGGACAATTACATATCTCATTGTTAACAATAATATAACCATAAGGATTGAAATTATTTCCCGATAACCAAGATAAGAAATACGTATACGAAAAAAATATTATACCATAATATGATTGTTAAACTTCTTTGATAAAGTTATCATTTAGTCTCACTAAAACTTGATAATCCTAATTATTAAACATTATAAAAAATACTATATACGAAAAATAATTTATAAATAAATGAGTTAGTTAATAATATTTTAATATGACTAGACAAGATACTTAATTATTACATGTTATTTTATAATTAATAAAATTTTATTTATTTACATTTTTTGTAATAAAAAGAGTCTAAAGCCCAAAGAAAAAAAAGCTAAAACCCAATTTTTCAAGAAGGATAACCCTAAAAAAAAATTAAAAACATGCTAAAAAATGACTATACATCAAGTAAGCACTAATCTATTAAAAAATTTGTATAAAATATTTTCATATACTTAATTTATATATCTTGCACATACTTTTAAAAAAAAATTGTATAAAATATATACAAACCCGTGCGATGCACAGGGTTACATCTAGTAATGTGTCAAGTGATGTAGCGCCTCGTAAGTTAAATGAGGTGGATTTACGTCCAGTCACATACTATAACCAATATTGTAGGGATACAAAACAATAAAAAAAAAAAGTTTTATAGCGACCAAAACGTTATTTAAGCCAATTATTAAAAATAATAAGGAATTAAAAACGCTCAAAGACGATTTTTTCTCAATGGCACTGATGAAAGTCAATGATTTGCTTAAGACAATATTTAACTTATTTGCCGAGGCAAAGTAACTCGCTTCAGCTGCATAGGCACTAATGACTTTAGGTTCAATCCCCCCATACTTTAGATAATAATGATCACATAAGCTATGACACCGCATTCAAAAACGAGAAGTGATCTGAGAAAACAAAGCCTTGAAGTCCTTTGTTGGTTCACCTGCACCCTCAGGTTTTGAGGCCAAGTCAAATGCCTTGAATTGAGCCTCCTCATAATTTAGTGCCTGAGAAACCAATAGAATGAAGAACTGTTAACCAAATCTCACAAAAGCAGAGATTTAACAACTAAAATTTAGTATAAAAAAAAAAAAAAAACCAAGAATTAAAATTATGGGGAACTTTTTTGGTACTTGTGAAAGCTGTAGTTTTATTTGTTTGCAATACACAACTTCTATAAAAAGATATACCTGAACGCAGACTTCAGCAACATCAGTTCTAGGAATGGTTTTGGTTTCGGTCTGGAGAAGTTCGTCATCCTTCCCTACAATGAGTTCCCGAACACCTCCATCTTTATCTATCAAGCCGCCAGGTCTGAATCAACAAAGGGGAGAACATACTGTAAAGAAAGCACACACAATCTCACAAGTGTGTACTTGCAACACAGAACATTGATAACAAGTGTGCGCGCGCTTACTGCGCACATGTGAGTATGCACTTGCAACAAACATCGCGCACGCGCACACTTCATCAATTCCACCGTCAAATTATAAGTTTTTATTCAGTAGATCATGTCTACAAATTTGACTAAATTATGCTTTTGGTCCATTATGTTTATTTTATGTTTCGATTTGGTCCCTTATGTATTAAAAGCTTCGACATGGTCTCTTAAGTGTAAAATGTAGTCCCTCTTATTTTTTTCGGTTCGAATTGGTCCCTTATGTTACAAATATTGTACCAATGCGGTCCCATTTTTAATTCAAAAAAAGAGACCACATTGGTATAATATTCGTAACATAAGGGACCAATTTGGAACTTTTAATACATAAGGGACTAAACTGAAACCTAAAATAAAGATAAGGAACTAATTCAGAACTTTTAATAGATAAGGGACAAACTGAAAACTAAAATAAAGATAAGGGACCAAAAGCATAATTCAACCCTACAAATTTTCATAAAATTAAAATCTGTTTGATACTTCACCAAATATAATGAATTACGTTGAAGAAATCCAGGCAATTATATGTAGTAGTATGATTATCAATTGCAACGAGATCTATCAAATATCCAATTGCGGCTCCCTATAGATGCTCAAGTTTCTTTTATATACTAAGCACTCATTAAGTATCTATATTCACTCAAGATTACAAGATAAAAATGTTTCTTTATACAGTTATGAATATCAGCATATCTTTTCTTCTTTTCCCTAGAGAATAGCACCAAGAATTCTGAAAGTTATTCAACTCAAACAACCAGGATATCAAGATAATATTGTAGAGTGTGTATATTCAAAAGAGTTTCCTGGTTCAGCTAAGGTTAATAAAGGCATTAGTCACAAACTTCTTTTATTTGAAATACCATTTCAAGGAAGTAATCAATCAGTCTAATAAGTTATACATTATTTCCATTTAAAGCAACACAAAAACAAGGAAAACAAAAACCGAAAAGACAATTATATATGTTTCTGCATGGACAGGAATTAGCATACCTTATGATGGTGTATGGAATGCCAGAATCGGCCAGATATTGTTCAGCTTTTCTTTTCCAAACCTGTGATTCATATGAAACTTTGTTCTCTCTATCAAAAGGTATAAATGGAAGAATGAAGGGGAGTAAAAAAAAAAAAAAAAAATCTATCCTGCTTTGAAATGAAACGCTAGCTCAACTCAAACAAAAAAAGCAAGGGAAAATGCTATGAATGTAGTAATTTAGACTAGAAGTATTGAAGGAAATATGACTAACCAATATGTTCCCATTACCCAAACTGTTCAAAGGATGGTTAGGGTTTGTTCCACCCATAGACCCAACCAACACGATATGCTTCACTCCTGCAGCCTTAGCTGTTCATAGACATAAAACAATTTTAATACCATAAGCATGACTGAATTTGTATTATGACGTTGGTAGGGAGATTTTTTAATGTTTCCCAGAAATCTTAAGTTGGGAATCTCCAATTGTTACGTTTGGTATGAATTTTTGCAATTATGTTTTCCCAGAGAAACATTCCCAAGGGGGGTGGCAATCCAAGTTCTTAAGAAGATGGGAAACTTTCTGTAAACATTGTCTAACATTGCCAAAAGTATTTTGGACATTCCAAATACATTTTATACATTTCAAGGAATCATGACTCCCAAAAACATGATTCCCAAGAATATAAAAGACTCTGCATACCAAACACCCCCCCCCCCCTAGATTAATGGATAAAAGACATCGATTCTCACCGGCATCAATCTGATTTTTCTGTCCAATCCAGTCAACCTAATATATGAAAAAGTACGTTAAAACTTTAGTAAAAAGAGATAAAAATATTAAAAAGTCTACTTGGCATACATAGGAAAAATGTAATAGAACCTGTTCAGGATATGCACCATCATCAAAATAAAACTCAGGTCTTCCACCTTTGGTTGGATCAAAACCAGGTTTCATTTGTGGGACTGCACTTGTGAGAATTATGAGTGCATCTATACCTTGAATTGCAGGAACAATACTTTCGGCATCTCTGATATCCCCAAGGAAAACATCACCTGCACCACCAATTTTCTGTTTGCTTTCTTCTCTTCTAACCAGACCTTTGGCAACATATTGGTTCGGCCTCTCTTTTAACTTTTTATACACAATTTGTCCTGAAAAACAGACCAAGAAATCACATTAAAAACTATGAGTGATAAAAGGAAAACATGACTCTTGTTTTGTCTATTGTACGAGAACGGAGGTAAAATTCTGTAGTCGTGATTAGATTTAGCTTCAACTTTCAGGAAAAGGGAGATTAAACAAGTCAAGCAATATAAAATAAATTGGTCATAACGGAGACTGGAGAAAATCATAGGTCAAGGTGCTTGTATGTTTCTTGTAAGAGTGACTTGTATATCATATGACAACAAGGAAAACTACATGACCCATTCAAACAACCTCCTAAGTAGATTAATCTGAAGACTTGAAAATACAAATATCATGTGGAGAACTTCTCCTCAAATGTTCAGTGTGAAAACAGAGCAAAAATTGTGGTCAAAATAAATAAAATTCAATTTTGCGATTAGGTAGTGCATATAAAATTGATTTATTATACTTTATTTAGTTTCTGTCTGATGACATGACTAGCACAAACACATGACTCATTCAATCATTACAAAATACAACTGAGTCTTATATGACTAGGTGGAAGTACAAAAGTACAAGGTGACTTAATTGAGCGCTATCAAGAAGCAAATTCCAATTTTCTTAACGAAGCTTGCATTAGTTTTTTTTAATGACCAAACCAACTTTGAGATTCCTTCATCTTACCCTCAAAAGATGCTATTTTAACTATCTCTCAGATACATTTGTTCCTAATCATATATTTTATTGTCTGTCTACCCATCCACATAAGAATGCCATATTCACTACACTTAGTTTTTGCTCTTCTAGACATTTCATCGCCCAACATTCTCTATCATTGAGCATCACTGGTCTTACATCTATACAGTAGAATTTGCTTTGAGTTTGATAAACACTTTAAATTACAAATTATGGTTGAAACATTTCTACATTTGTTACCCCCAACACGAATCTATGTGTGCAATGCCATTAATCACCCCGTGACTTTAAAAAATGGATTTGAGAAATCTAAAATATTGAACATGTGTTTAGTTTAATCCCCAAATTTAAACTCCGAAAACCTTGATAAACCATTTCTTACTGAACTAATATTTCTTATACTGTATATCGTCCCTATTAAACTTAAAACCTTTGATATTCCTTTTATTCACTCTTCAACTAGAACTATATCATCTACAAAAAGACAAAAAGGATGGTGTACTAGTATATCCAAATTCAAGAATGTATGATCTCACTTTAAAAGCAATTTCAGCTGTTAATGGATAAATCAATGGTTGATGTCATGTGCACAAGCATAATAAGCCATGGAGGTGTTGGAGTATCAACTATTGATTTTCTAACTCTAAAGTGACTTGCTCACTTTAGAGGAGCCAAATCCCTAATGTAAATAGGTATCGGAGTAGTATCAATTGTTGATTATCTTATAAAAGATTGAGATTATTTACTCTACTTCTAAAGTGACTTGCTCACTTTAGAGGAGCCAAATCCCTGACGTAAATAGACGCAAATGGTACCCTGCATCAAAATCAAAATCAAATCTAAATCTTTGCAACGTTTTTCCCTGTTGTGAATAAAAATCATTGTAAAATAAAATCCTTGACATACAGTTGTAACAGCATCCGAAAGGTAAAGGCTGAATTTTGCGCAGCTAGTGAAATTTTAAATTTACTAATAGGGATTCGACGCAAAGGTTAGAGTTATCGCCGTGTGACTAAGAGATCAAAAATTGAGTCGTGAAATCAACTTCCTATGATGGATTTGACCCTTTCTTAGACCCACCGTGACGGAAGCTCTATAGCAACATGATGTCCAAGTATTTTTATTTTTATTTTTTTTATTTTTAATTTACTACTTACTTTTGTCTATATCCATGGCAAGTTGCTAGTGTAATTACTAATACTAACATAAATTGTGAACATAGATAGTGCTCTACAGCAAGCTTTGTTTGAGCAAATTCCCATTGTTTTTATGGTACTGAAAATAAAAAAAATTTAAAACCCTAAAGTTATAAAGCACAAATTTATAATCATCAAGTTTACAAATCCACATAACCCAAGCAAATTACCGAACCCCAATTCAAATAAACTCATCAACTAACATGAAATTCTTACAGTCAATAGCGGAACCTGAGATAAGCATTTCGTAGTCCTAATTAGCATAAGAGTATTAAGAGTATAAAGAGAGCACCTGTGCGACCACCAGCTCCGGTAACAAGCACGGTGATCGGTGACGAACTCGCCATGGATACAGACGAAACAACACAGTGCAACCGTCACTCTGATGAGGAAGAAAAGAAGCTTCTGGATTTCATGAAGAGGGAATAAATAAAGGAGAGAAAGAAAGAACATGTTGGTCGTTTGGGAACATTGAAGAAGGCGTGCAAGTAGCCAAGACAAAACAAACACGTGTACACCGACCCATGCGTGAGGGAATAGTCAGGAAAATTGGGATTTCAATCTGCCACACCTTGAGCGTATGTTTGGAACCGGTGAAAAACAAGCGATGAAAAGCATCTGCGTTGAAAGTTTTTAGAAAATCGTGTCATCCTTCATTTGGTTAGCAAAGAAAATGAAAGAAAAGGATTAAGGAATGTGGGACCCCCCAAATGCTTTCTCTCCAAATTGAGAAGAAAGCGGAAGAAAGCTGTTTTGCAGCTGGGAAAAAGACAAAAAATGTCAAATCTTGTTTTTTTTTTATTTAAAATTTTTATTTGAAGGATATTTTTGTCATTTTATGTACATATTTTTTTTCTCTCTCTTTCTTTTTATTTTCTCTCAAACCAAACCACTAAACAATCATCTCATTTTCTATTATTTTTCTCTTCTTCTCCCTTCTTTTCCTTTCTCTTCCTTTCATTTATCTTTCTTTCATAAACCAAACAAACCGAGGCTTACCCCTGGGCTATTTAACTACTCCATGTGTCTCAATATATATGTTATATTTAGCTAAATCACGCAGTTTAAAAAAATAATAAATAAAAAAAGAGAATGATAATTTTACCAAATTAATCTTATTAATCATTGGTGTATTAACTATTGTCATAAATATAAAATTGAGTATTTGAGGGTACAATTGGCAGAAAACATTTAATATTACATTAAAAATAGAAAATGACATATATTTTTAAACAATTTTTTTGTAAATGTAACGCATATATTGGGATGGAGGGAGTATTAAGTAAATATAAATAGTATAATAAATATAAATAATATAATAATACAATAAAAATTTAAGCATAATAGCTTACATAAAATACTTTAGTCTATAACTTGATACTAGTTAAAAGCCTTATTGCAAAATATGTTTTTAAATGAATTTTATGTCATGTCATACTTTTAAAAAAGATAAGGCCGGAGATTAAAAAATACCAATATCAAATATACATGATAATCTCAATCTTAAATAGCTCATGCCATCGAGTAATAAAAGTTTAATTATTTATAAATTATAGTTTATCGTGCATAAAGTTTATCCTTACCGGTTTATAAGTCATTTAACTTACTTATAGATTAGTCGAATGATAGATATTTCAACAAGCTAATAGGTCATATCAGGTCTCGTGAAAAAAAAAAGTCATATCAGGCTTCCAAAAAGGCTAGATCAGACCTAAAAATAATCTGACAAGTAACAGGTCAAGATTGGGCCATTAAAATTTTGATCAAGTCAGTCCTACTTAAGCAAAGCCTTGTGAGGCCCTGCCTACTTTCACCCCTAAGTACGAGTCCATAGCGTAATTATTCGTGTCTTATTTTATACTACCTCTATTCCAGATTAAGTGTCATTTAAAGTTTTTTCACAAGGGTTAATTAAATGTCGTTTAAAGTTGTTTCACAAGGGCTAAGAAAAACAATAAATAAGTTAATGAGCGTAACAATTTTCCAAAATTATATTTATTAACTATTGGAGTATTAATAATTCTCATAAATGTATATAGAAATATAATGACTTGGAAGTGGTACATACAATATTAATTTGGAGGTAAAATTGGATTAAAATAATTAATGTTACATTGAAAATATAAAATGACACTTTTTTTGATTTTTTTTTGTTGCTAAAACGTCACTTATTTTGGAACGGGGGGAATAGTAAATTTTATTTTATATATTTTCTTACCTTTTTAATGTGTTTTTTATTAATTTTTTTTTACAAAATAATGTTGGTAAACATGTATATAAATGGAATTAGGAAGACTGATATGTGAAACCCTGAGGTCTGCTAAGGTTTGCGAAGACTGCTTCACGTGAATACCATCGGTTGCATGTTGCCATGGCTGGCCTTCCGGTGTGTATCTGGCCATGCTTCTCTCCTTCTGCGGTACCTACCTCTCCCTCCACAGCGCCCTCTTCTTCTGTTCCCGCCCTCGCCTTCTCCTATGCCGGCTTCCAAGTCTTTTGCTCAAGCTCTTTCAAATTCTTGCGTTATTCCGGTGGCCCAGTTGCCTACGCCTTGTTTGAAAGGTGATGATTTGTCCATCAAGATTTCACAAGATGAGTACCTTATGGGTGTTGCTGACTGTCAAAAGGTTCTTCATGGACGGTACATGCTTTCCAAGGGTGCAACTCCGATTTGCATGCAGGATCTACGTAACCGCATCGTTTTGAAGTGGCGTACGAAGGATTCTTGGCAAATGGTGTCTCTTGGCAAAGGATATTATGAGTTTGTTTTCTCCTCCATGAATGATCTTCAAACAGTGCGATCCATTGGCTCTTGGAATTTAGATCCGAGTGTCTTTCGTTTGTTTGCATGGACACCAGATTTTAATCCATATTCGATTCGGCTCACTAGTGTTCAAGTTTGGATTAGACTTCATGGGTTGTCTCGTGAATATTGGCGACCGAAGATTCTCTTTGAAATTACTGGTGCTATTAGAGTCCCTCTTGCACTCGATGATCCTACAATGAAGAGAACTCTATGCCACTTTGCAAGGATTCTTGTTGATGTGGATTTAAACACTGATTTGCGGGATCGATTATTGGTGGAGAGAGATGGGTTTGCATTCTTTGTGAATGTTGAATATGAAAAGCTACCGCCGTTCTTCCCTTATTGCCAAGTTATAGGTCATAATATGCGGAATTATAAGCATTCTAGGCTTACTCGGGTGCCACGGTCTGCAGGTGTTCATCCCCAGATTTATGTGCCTAAACCTGCTCCTGATAAGCTTGCCAAGTATAAGAACTAGAGAAATCTAGAGTAACTGAATCTGAAGAATATGCTTTTCATTATTGCAAAACTTGATAGCTCTCAAACTAGAAAAGCTATTTATACATTGTGATTACAACTGAGAGTTAGTTAGACACACTAACTAACTATGCTGAGTTAGCATAACAAACTAACCAACTTAGAAACTAACTCAATACAATCCAGCTCCATGTGCTTGATTCTTGAATGAAGAACTGGGTTATGGCTAAGAGCAACAGTGCTTTGGTGTAACAAAATACAACTGGAGTAATGATAGGAACATTGAGCTCATGTAGGAGGGACTAAACCGAAAGAACTTTAGAGGTGGCAAGGGCAAGACTTCTATATTCGGCTTCTATAGTTGATTTGGCTACCAAGGGTTGCTTCTTAGACCACCAAGAAATCATATTTGGACCAAGAAAAATGCTAGCACCTGAGGTTGACCTGCATTCATCAATATCAGATGCCCAGTTTGCATCACATAATGCTTTTAAACTCAGTGGCTGAATCGGAGATATAGGCTGCAGAAGAAGGCCAAGATCCAGAGTTTCCTTTAGATACCGGAGTATTCTTTTAACTGCAATCCAATGAGAATCCAATGGCTGAGACATATATTGGCAAACTTTGTTGACAGAAAAACCAATTACAGGTCTTGTAACTGTAACATATTGCAATGCTCCAACGATAGACCGATAGGTTGAGGGATCCTGAAAATAATCTGATCCATATTTAGAAAGCTTTAAGCTACCAATCATAGGGGTGGAAATACTTTTTGCATCTGCTAAATCTACTTTAACAAGGAGATCTCGTATGTATTTGGCTTGGCTTAACAGCAAAGACCCAGAAGCAGTAGCTTTAACTTTGATACCCAGAAATTATTCAAGATCAACAAGTTCTTTAAAGGAAAACACAGAATTTAGCTGAGTAATAAGCTTCTGAATTAAATTGGCTGAGCTGCCAGTAATGATAATATCGTCTACATAAATAAGAACATAGAGACAGACATTATTCTTGTTGTAGACAAGCCGTGAGGGATCACACTTGGTTTGCACAAATCCAAAGCCAAGAAAGGTCTTGGTTAGCCTCTCATACCAAGCTCTAGGGGCTTCTTTGAGCCCATAGATTGCCTTTTCAAGTTTACAAACCTCATTCTTACCACCGATTTCAAATCCTGGAGGTTGTGTCATGTACACATCTTCATTTAGAAACTTATGAAGGAAAGCATTGTTGATATCTATTTGCTTGAGAGGCCATTTATTTGTGAGAGGCAAAGTTAACACTACCCGAACCATGACTGGCTTAACAACAGGTGAGAAAGTCTCAGAGTTGTCACAACCAAACTTTTGGTGGAAACCTTTAGCCACCCACCAACCTTGCCTTGTACTTATTAATGGTGCCATCAGGATTTTCTTTTATGCGAAAATCCCAATTGCAGCCAATAATTGACCTGCCAAGGGGAAAAGATACAAGAGACCAAGTATTGTTTTTGATTAGAGCATCAAATTCCAACTGCATAGCATGTTTCCCTTGAGGAATGTCAAGTGCCTACTTAACGGTGTGTGGTTCAGCTGTGGTAAGCAATAAAGTAGGATATATTTTTGGCTTGACAATGCCAGATTTTGATTTGGTTTACATAGGGTGATTATTAGTGGTTAATGAGGTAATAACACTAGATTCAGATAGTGCAGTAGTAAAAGCAGTTGTGACAGACTGAGGTACCAAAGGTGATGCTGAGTTTGCAGAATTTGCAGGTGATGATGAGTTTGTAGAATTTGTTGATAAGACAGGAGAATAAGAAGTAGGACTAGATGCATTTTCATGAGAATGTGGAGACACTACAAGAATGACAGATTCTGATGAAGGAGAGTGACTTGGCACAGGGCTAGATGTTGAACCAGAATGTTGTGCAGACAAAGATGCAAAATTAAAAATAGAATGGTGTGTAGGCAAAGATGCAGAATTGAAAGTATATGCAGGAGAGTAGATTTGACTAGGAGCATTAGGAAGGACACCCAGTGGAATAACAGTGGAGTGATTTGACTTAGCAAGGTTATTAGATGAAACCACAGTGGATGACTTAGGAAACCTTAGTTCATTAAACAACACATCTTTTGAGATGAAACCTTCCATTAGTATCCATGCATTTATAACCCTTGTGATTTGGAGAATTACCCAGAAAAATGCATTCTGAGGATCAAAATTGTAATTTGTGTTTGTTGTATGGTCTAAGTAGTGGATAACAAGCACATCCAAATACTTTGAGAAAGAAATAGTCTGGGTTTTTATGGAAAATTGTTTGATAGGGAATATCATACCCATGATGTGCCTGAAGGTAAATGATTTATAAGGTAGGTTGATGTGTGAAAGACATGATCCCAAAATGAAAGAGGAAGAGAAGCTTGGGATAAAAGTGTTAGACCCATATCAACAATATGTCTATGTTTTCTTTGTACTACACCATTTTGATGGTGTGTATGTAGACAAATTAGCCTATGTGTAATGCCAAAATTAGCAAGGTATTGTTTGAAGGGCCTAAATTCTCCACCCCCAATCCGATTGAATTGATTTGATTTTCTTATTGAGTTGTAATTCAACAAGAGCCATAAATTGTTTAAAAACAGTTAATGTTTCAAATTTGGCTTTTAGGAAATAGATCCAAGTATACCTACTATATGCATCAACAAAGGAAACATAGTAAATATATCCCATTGAGGAAGGCATAGGGGCTGGTCCCCACAAATCACAGAAAATCAATTCTAAGGGTTCAACATAAGAAGTAGTGGAAGGTTTTGAAGGAAGTTTATGAGCCTTTCCCATACAACAAGCAACACAAAATTCAAGTGTCCTTTTATTTGAAAGAGAAATGTTACACAGATGCATTACATTGTGTAGAATATGGGAATTGGGATGTCCTAGCCTATTATGCCATAGGGAAGAAGAAGTGGATGTGTGTGAAGATACAGTGTTGGGGACAATTGTGGGAGAGTTACAATTCAAAGTTGCTGAATGAACTTGAACAGAACCAAGTGAACTAGGAAGAGTTGAAGGAGTCTTGGACTTGCATGAGGAAGGAAGTGGAAGTGAGTACAAACCATTTGTGCTAAGGCTATGTGACACCCTGTTTCTAGAGCGCTATAGTATAATAATAATTAGGCCCTAAATAAGTGATTAGTTAATAAAAGGGGGAATTAATTTTATTTTATTTAGCAGGCGGAAGTGTGAAATTATACCTAAAGATACTTATCTATATGATCCTGATACAGTGTGTATAGGGATAGTAACTTGAACTTTCCATCTATCGACTCTGACTCACTGGCTGTGGAACACCTGATGGAACGCCTGATACCTTCTTCCTTCCTGAATTGTCAATCACCTGCTAATATCCGAGAACAGACACAAAACAAGAAATAGAGCAGGAGACTCAGAACGCATTATACACACTATTGAATGGGAAGATATGATTTAGAATTTATGCATAATCAGGCATCACATATAATTAAAACAACAACACAAAATAATGGAATATATGATAGATTAAATCATACATCTCCCAGTAATTGTTTGGATCTCCACCTAATTACCCTTCCCATGCAACCTGCGTTTATATGCCTATATGGCCACACAGCTCAATTATGACAAAAGCAGCCCCACCTTAGCTACTTTGCCTTTATAGATAACAACGACCTCGATAGGTCAGCCAGTTGTCCATCCGCTTATCCCACTCATCGTACCCCTAAGAGTGCATCCCTGCTCTTCGATAAGAACACATATCGGGACAGCACTCGGGATTGGCACTATGGACAGTGATACAACAATACACCGTCAGGATGACCAGGCTACCTGACGTCCCGACACAGTGGGGCCAAATCACTGGTCACCTAGGAGCCTTGTCGGACCCAGACTATCCTCAAGGATCCACTCGAAGCGGTCCTATACCGACTGCATCGTGCCCGCATTCTGGCACCTGGCCTCGTACACAGCCTATGTGTACGGCAGTGGATTACGACATATGCATATGCCCATTTATTATTCAGCACCTTATTAGCTTTTCATTATTTATCAGCTCAGCACATCAACTCATTGTCTCAGCCAGCATCATCATCTTATCTAAGTACATATCAGGCTATTAGCTCAATCAACTATAATGTCTTATTCCAGCACTATTCAACTCTTTTATAATTAAATAGTTCAGCCTTATTCCCGCACATAACACTATAACAACTTAATCATTAAACCGGCATAAGCAGAACAATCATCCTATACAACACAATTTTCTGTATATAACATAACATCATTTATCAACCATCCTCGATCAATCATATAAGCCAACTAACACATTATCAAGCATCAACCATCCTCGATCTACACATGAGTCAATCCCCAGTGTTGCTCAGGTGATCTACTACTGACATGTTATCAATTTACACACCGGCAATTACACACACAATTATAATATAATCATAAGGAACCAACATCACATCAATCAACATCCCTCCACTGAAATCAATAGATTACTCCTATGGTTGATAGACCTTTGACAACTGTCCTCAGCCATCACAGGTCATAGCCCCTCTCCTAAGGTGCTGCCACTATCAACCTCTAGTAGAGCTTGGGTCACCCTACACCTAGTTATACACTTATTCTAATCCTACAATCCCTAGTGGATAGGGTTCAGGTCTCTTACCTGGTTAGAAAATTGTCACAGCTGCCACTCTCTATATCCTTGTCGTTCTCGTTACTCGCACTCCTGCCTCTAGACATTCCCTCATGTCCTATTAACCCGCTCTCATCCTCTTCCTTTAGAGGATTACCAACTAAGGGCTTTCTGATGCACAAGATCCTCTTTTGAGGTAAGTGCAGAGCATACTTGCTCCTTAGTGACTCTCTAAGTCTTACTCCCTTTCTCAATATCTAGAATTACTTACTAAGGATTTTCTAATGTGCCAGATCCTCATTAGAGGCAAGCACAGAGCATACTTACTCATTAGAAATCCCTAGAGAGAGAAAACTATAGAGAGAGAATAGGTTGATAACGTACCTGACCCAGAAGACCGCCATGGCCCGCGTCCCGTCGCGTCTCCGAAGCTCCCCCATGCATCCCCCAAAGGACCCTTTCAAAAAGGGTGAGGAAAAATGGAGGGGAAAGGCCATATTTATAGGCAAAATGAAGGGCTCCACTTTTCCACATCCCTACCATCACGTTGCGATGGACGCTATCTAGAACCTTCATTTTCTGCCTGGCACCGCCTTATTTTCCCATATTTGGTCGCGTTGCGACCTACTTCTTCATCGCGTTGCGATGCACGTTTTCTAGAGGGTTCTTCCATTTTTCAAATTCTAGGTTTTCCTAGGGTTCCCAAGGGAATTTCTAGTCCTATTCTAAGGTTTATAAGCCTTACTTATGAGCCCTACTTAAACCCCTTTCATTCCTAATCAAAGTTCGCCATGTCCCGATATGCGTTTATATGCCTATATGGCCACACAGCTCAATTATGACAAAAGCAGCCCCACCTTAGCTACTTTGCCTTTATAGATAACAACGACCTCGATAGGTCAGCCAGTTGTCCATCCGCTTATCCCACTCATCGTACCCCTAAGAGTGCATCCCTGCTCTTCGATAAGAACACATATCGGGACAGCACTCGGGATTGGCACTATGGACAGTGATACAACAATACACCGTCAGGATGACCAGGCTACCTGACGTCCCGACACAGTGGGGCCAAATCATCGTCACCTAGGAGCCTTGTCGGACCCAGACTATCCTCGAGATCCACTGCGGTCCTATACCGACCGTGATCGCGGCCCGCATTCTTGCACCTGGCCTCGTACACAGCCTATGTGTACGGCAGTGGATTACGACATATGCATATGCCCATTTATTATTCAGCACCTTATTAGCTTTTCATTATTTATCAGCTCAGCACATCAACTCATTGTCTCAGCCAGCATCATCATCTTATCTAAGTACATATCAGGCTATCAGCTCAATCGACTATAATGTCTTATTCCAGCACTATTCAACTCTTTTATAATTAAATAGTTCAGCCTTATTCCCGCACATAACACTATAACAACTTAATCATCAAACCGGCATAAGCAGAACAATCATCCTATACAACACAATTTTCTGTATATAACATAACATCATTTATCAACCATCCTCGATCAATCATATAAGCCAACTAACACATTATCAAGCATCAACCATCCTCGATCTACACATGAGTCAATCCCCAGTGTTGCTCAGGTGATCTACTACTGACATGTTATCAATTTACACACCGGCAATTACACACACAATTATAATATAATCATAAGGAACCAACATCACATCAATCAACATCCCTCCACTGAAATCAATAGATTACTCCTATGGTTGATAGACCTTTGACAACTGTTCTCAGCCATCACAGGTCATAGCCCCTCTCCTAAGGTGCTGCCACTATCAACCTCTAGTAGAGCTTGGGTCACCCTACACCTAGTTATACACTTATTCTAATCCTACAATCCCTAGTGGATAGGGTTCAGGTCTCTTACCTGGTTAGAAAATTGTCACAGCTGCCACTCTCTATATCCTTGTCGTTCTCGTTACTCGCACTCCTGCCTCTAGACATTCCCTCATGTCCTATTAACCCGCTCTCATCCTCTTCCTTTAGAGGATTACCAACTAAGGGCTTTCTGATGCACAAGATCCTCTTTTGAGGTAAGTGCAGAGCATACTTGCTCCTTAGTGACTCTCTAAGTCTTACTCCCTTTCTCAATATCTAGAATTACTTACTAAGGATTTTCTAATGTGCCAGATCCTCATTAGAGGCAAGCACAAAGCATACTTACTCATTAGAAATCCCTAGAGAGAGAAAACTATAGAGAGAGAATAGGTTGATAACGCATTCGACCCGTAAGACCGCCATGGTTCAAGGCCCCGTCAAGGCGTCTCCGAAGCTCCCCCATGCATCCCCCAAAGGACCCTTTCAAAAAGGGTGAGGAAAAATGGAGGGGAAAGGCCATATTTATAGGCAAAATGAAGGGCTCCACTTTTCCACATCCCTACCATCACGTTGCGATGGACGCTATCTAGAACCTTCATTTTCTGCCTGGCACCGCCTTATTTTCCCATATTTGGTCGCGTTGCGACCTACTTCTTCATCGCGTTGCGATGCACGTTTTCTAGAGGGTTCTTCCATTTTTCAAATTCTAGGTTTTCCTAGGGTTCCCAAGGGAATTTCTAGTCCTATTCTAAGGTTTATAAGCCTTACTTATGAGCCCTACTTAAACCCCTTTCATTCCTAATCAAAGTTCTTTATTTATTCAAATTTTATTCTCATTTTATTCGAAAAAAGGGATGTTACATTACTACCTCCCTAAAATAATTTTCGTTCTCGAAAATTCAGCAGTGGTTATACTACTAAGACTGTTATCCTAAAACTCCTTATCAACTTTTCTCCCAACCTTCTTCAAATTTTCGGTTCATCCTAATCACCATGGCCTTTCCGATAATTTACCTTCCTATACTATGAGAATCTCCTCAATAATATCTATAACTTAAAATCACACCAAAGTTCTTTTATATTATTCTAACCTTATTTCATTCTTGAATTCCTAACTTTAATCAGACCTTATTATCTCTAATCCCAATCTATTATCATTCTTCACAAGTACCTATAGGCTGGCTATACCCAAAAGTCATTCCTTTATTTCCCTCTCTTACTTTTCATCTTAATCCTCTTGTCTATCAGTTCCATATTATCTGTTCCTTTTCTTAACCCTATGAATGACCTCGATACTTTCGTTCATCATTCTATGCATATCTCTTTCCATTCCATTCTCTAGAATAAATTTCTTAGTCTCACTTCTTACTAATAATCTATTGATCGTACCATTTCTATTTCAATCTCCTGAAAGAACCTATATCAAGAATACAAGTTTTGCTATTAAGTCCATGACAATATTTAGACCTATTAAAGCACTCAATATTCTAATACTTAATTAAAACTCCTTCTTTTAAGTCCTTTTATTACTCATTTAAGACTTAACCTATGGTTACATCCGATTCTGGAATCTTATCCTAATATTCAGTTTAACTCTTAACTTATTTTTTGACTAAACTCTATAAATTTTCCTTACTCAATCCTTAGTCAAATTCTAATCATACCTCCACATTCCTTTATGCTCAGTCTTAAACATTCGCACTATCTCATTTCTTCCATAATCATCCCCTAATCTAAATCCAAGGCCTAAATTCTACATACTTATCTTCCTTAATTGGATTTGAGAAAACCAAAAGGTTACATCCATCACCTTATCATTACCCATAATAATACAAGAAACAACAACTGAGAGAAATAAAAGATTCCATGCCTATTACTTCTAAGGGTCCTCCAGAAGAGTGGGGTTAACCATCAATTGATGATTTTGATTTTCTAGATCATAATGAACCCAGAGTCGTCATGATTGGACTATATCTAATTTCTATACTAAGTTGCTCCTAATTATATTTACCTGAGGAGGTTTTTTCCTTTGATGATTATCTGTAAGATAATCGTATTCCTAATTTGCTTCTAGAATGGATGACTATGTTGTTCAATAGATCGGACAATATCCCTTATTGCTCCCAGTCTTTCCTATTTTCTCTAAATATGATATCTCTAGATAATAAACCCTTCTTACAATTAGTACTCCTAATCCTAATAGTTCTCCTCAAAACTTACCTTTAGTCCGACACTACCTGTACCTTTGTCTTACACTGTTGCCATTCAGACCAAATTCTTCACCTTTTCATGTATAACTCCTTGTCTCGTGCTAATAGATCAACGTCTTCACTTCCCCACATTTATCCTTCCAATCCTTAAATTAATCACCATTCTAATCACTTCCAATCTATTCTCTTACTATCTTGATACTCTGTATCCCTCTTTAGTTCAATTTAACATTCTTTACCACATCTCTTACTAATCCTACTGATTGTACAGTGGTAACTTACTCTTTGTGGAAAAATTTCAAGGGTTCTAATCTAATATGTTAGCCACAGGCGGATTGCATCATAAAGATCTCTATTCTGCTGCTAAGCTCAATCTTCTGAATCAGAACTTATACTAATTTCTCTTTTTTCGCTTGATCATCGATTTGTAGAACTCCTCTAATCACTGTGTCTAATAATTCTCGAATCATGGACTAATGAGTTCTTCTAGTCCTATTATATAAACTATCTTACTTTTTACCTCTATGTCTAGTCTTCATTGGATGCATCATCATCAGATCGGTTCTAAATCTTCTACCATCATGTATTCTCTCTTAAGATTCAACAAATAATAATCGAAAATCCTTTCTCATTTTTATTAATCGTACTACCTTAAATTAAGTCGCCTATCTCACCTTTACTACTTTACCAATCTAGAGAAATTCTTTCCAATAACTTTTCTTAATTAGGTCCCAACAACTATTATATCTGAGTCTATTTTCATCCACTTTCTTTATACACCCTTTATCCTTCTCTTTATATCCTACATCACTTCTATCCTACCTTTCCATTCAAAATCCATCCTTCACAAAGTTCACTACTATTGGGTACCTCTGGGTCATTGTTCATTCATTCATAAGGTTTGGCTAGTAATCAAAGACTTTACAACCATTATACCACTAGAGTGATTTTACCTTAATTCATTCTTTCTTACACCATTTCAAAAGATTCCTTCTTGAAGACAATTCCTAGAAACGACTATAATCCACCTTTTGATGCCTGATACTCTTTTCTTCATATTCTATTGTTTTATTTAATAGATTGTTGGCTCTAATAGTGTTTCCACATCTTTTACTATTCCTAATACCCTATTTCAACTTCCCGCAATCAAGATTCGACTTACCAGTTAAAGCCTAAGGTATATTCCTATCAAATACTCATCTCAATCTCAAACTCTTCCATTTACCTATTCCAAAACTTTAGTAGTGTTAATCTCCATCGTATCATCACAAAATCTTTTTCTAATACCTTTGACCTTTATCAATTATTTGTATAGTCTATGTTGTGTAAAATAATAACACAATTGTGCAAGTATACACAATCGCAACAAGTAGTAAAGATTAAATCAAGATCGTTCCCACGAGGATTGATTAATTGAATTCACAAGTCTTTCCATTAGTAAATGAGTTAGTGAGTAAGTAATAAAAACAGAAAATAAACATCAAGTTTTTGTGATTTTAATGAGTGAATAAGACAGAATTAATCAAGTGATTTGAGAATAAAATGGATAAAAGCAGTTAGGATTCAGTTCATTCATATTTCCACTAGGTTGGTTTCAAGATTGCCATAAGTCGATTGCCATATGGCACTGGGCGCAGTGGCACTAATGTGTGTGCCTTTCAAAGACTTTCACCAGGGTTAAGTAAATGTTCCCTTATGTCTAAGCCCCCTTTATGTTCCCCTTGTCTAATTAATATGGCCAAGAACACCCTATAAGTACGATTGCCTATGTCTAGTTTAATCTAACTCAATTAAAGTGTCCTCTAATTGATAATCCTTATAGTGCCTCATGAATTCAGTATGTCACCACCTTTCAGCACCTAACATACATGCACCTAACCTAAGTTGATCAGGCTCAAGTTAAGCATATTAAAAATAAATGCGCATGAGACACAGATGCATTGGCAAGGACTTATAGACATTAACCAACCAAGTTTTAATACAAAGTCACTTCATCCTAACCTAAGAAAATTAGCTCATAATGAGCCTAAAAACAAAACAACATAAACTGGTGCCGCAAACAAAGTTCATGGCACTAGAGTAGAGTATAGAGACTATTACAGATATGAATGAAACAGAAAAACAGAGTTGAATCTCAGCCTTGTGAGCTCGAAACCACTCTCTCTAATCAAGAATGCCTTCTTTGCCTCTGCCTTCAATCTGCCTTTGAGCAAGTAACTTCTCTCCATGAACAAGGTTAATAGCTTGAATCAATGGTGTTTTGGAAGAAGGAAGGTGAGATGCGGTGCTTCTATTTTCGTGGGGAGATAGACGCCTCTAGCGTAAAGAATGTATCGTAACCAGCCTCCTTTTCATTAGGTCATTATCCTTTTTATACTCTCTCCTCAAAATGGGCTGACCACTACTAATCCCCAAAAAGATACTTCCTTTTAAGCCCAAAAGTGAGAGCCTTTTGTCTTGTATTGAGCTGAGAGAAAAGTGCATTAGGACAAGGAGGGGACCACACTAAAAACGCAAGCTGCAGCAGCACACAAAAGGACAGAGTCCTTTGTTTAGCTTCACTGAATGATCACACGCTGCTGCTTCAAAATCCAGAGCTGCTAGCAACACAGTGCCGTGGCATGGCACCAGACTTGGCACTGAGCAATTCTCATAAAAATCTGCACAATGTGACAAAAACATCAAAATGCTCACAAAAGCACCAAAGTGCTTTAAATGTACCCAAATCAGGGAAACCACATTATTTACATAAATCTAATAATTAAAGGACCTAAATTACTCTTAAACTCACATGATTCATAGTTATAAAGGCATAAATAACTCTTATTTCTAAGAGTTATCACACCCCCAAACTTGAACCATTGCTTGTCCTCAAGTAATGACACTTAAACAACAAAGCAGAAATGTAAGAATTATCACAACCGCAGCAGCCTTTGAACATGAAACTTTTTTATTTTTTATTTTTATTGGGTGGTTTTCACAAGGCTTCACTTTCAGACAAACTCAGAAACAAACAATCCCCTTGTACTTCATGCATCATTGACATGGTCACCAATTTTAAGTGTGTGTGTGCAACCCTTAAGCTCAATTCAGAAACTAGTATAACCCTCAAGCTTACCTTAATCTCCCCCCAAAGAATCTCCTAAGTCTGTTCCTCCTAATCAAACAAAGAGAAATGGGCTTTTAACTTAGGATTCAGGGGCTTTACTACATACAAGGATATGCATACAATTTAACTAGCATAGGGTCAGCACACATTTTTTCTTCTCTTTTCAATTTTCATCTTTTGCCTTTTTCTATGTTTGCCTCTTTGTCTTTTGACGCGAATAACAACAATTGTAATGAAATTACCCGGTTACTCAACAAAGAGGCTTCTTTTTTTTTTTTTTTTTTTTTTTTTTTATATTTTGGCTTTTTCTAATTGCTACTGTGTACTGCCCTTTTTCTTTTGAATATTCACACATGGATTACCCCCAAACTTATATCTTTGCCCATTCCCCTCCATTTTTCAAATTTGGAAACAAAGCTTAGACTAAACTAGGGGTTTGACCTCACCTTGCTCTCAAGTCACCTATGATTCCTTCTTAAACTAAGGGTAAGTGTTAGAAAGTAACCAAATAACTAGCAATCAGAACAAGGTTCCATAAACACCAAGCAATCATTCCTCATTAAGTCAGCCCATGTGTTAACCAAATTTTTTTTTTTAATACAGTAAAAGATCACTACTGCAATTGTGACTAACATATCCCTCCCCCCAACACAATTCATTGCAGTGTCCTCACTGCAATTACATTATGTTAGAGAAAGGGCTGACTCGAAACAGACTAACAAAACAACTTTGAAACAACAGAATTCAGCAAGAAACCTACTAAACTATTTACTACAGCAAGCATTATTGGTAAGAGATTAAGGTTAGGGCATCCCTGTTTGAAGCCGTGAGCTCCTTCTTTTGGGTGTCCTCATCAGATTAGAGATTGGCTCCTCCTCCTCCTCATCACCAGTGATGGTGATGACTGCCTCTTTGGCAGTCTCTTTTCTCCTTCTTGTTTGCTTCCCTTCAGCAGGGGAGGCTGATTTTCTAATTCAGAGTGCAAGATTATGAGGATGCAAGGTGGCATACTGCCATTGGTTCATGTGGAAAAAATGCACAAGCCAGTTTGCCGGTTCATTTAATGCCCATAAGGGTGCTTTTGCCTTTATCAAGAATCGCCCCTTCACCTTTCCTTCTTAAAAATTCAACACTTGAAGTGGTGCCCCCCGTGGTGCCATGGCACCAAGTGTGCAGCATTCAGAACTACAAACCACTCACCCTCTCAGACCGCACTTCCAAAGACCAAAATTCAATTTATTCTCGCAAAACAAAATAAAACTAAGTTAAAAATAAATCATTTGCCTCCCAAGAGCGCTTGGTTTATGGAAGTCCTCACCGGACTTATTTTCCACTTCAGATATCCTTGAGTTCCGTGGTGACCCTTGTTCTTTCATCGTGGTCACCCCAATCTGCTTTACTCTCTCGGCCATTAACCTTAAAGGTTGCACTGTGGCCTCATCCAATAAGTCCACCGCCCATATGGATGTAACTTAACTAGCTTGAATGGACCGGACCACCTTGATTTGAGCTTCCCAGGGAATAATTTCAATCTTGAATTGAGCAAAGAAGACTTGAGATCCTTCTTTCAATTCCTGGGTTGAATTCTTTTATCATGCCAAGCTTTAGTTTTGGCTTTGTACACTTCGACATTCTCATAGGCAAAGAGCCTATGCTCTTCTAGTTCATGAAGTTGCAGCTGACCTTTGCTGCACCAAAGACTCTCCAAGTCAAAATTCAGCTTCTTTGTGGCCCGTAGCTTTGTGTTGCAACTCAATAGGCAAGTGGCAAGCCTTACCAAACACCAATCTATAGGGAGATGTCCCTAATGGTGTCTTGTATCTTTGTTCAGTAAGCCCAGCGTCGTCAAGATGCAAGGACCAATCTTTCCTAGAAGGATTGACAACCTTCTCAAGAATCCTTTTAATTTCCCTGTTGGAGAGCTCAACTTGGCCACTTGTTTGTGGATGATATGCACGAGCTATCTTGTGCTTCACCCCATACTTGCCACAAGCTTTTCTATTAGTTTGTTACAAAAATGGGTGCCTCATCACCGATAATGGCTCGAGGGACACCAAACCTTGTGAAGATATTCTTATGCAAAAACTTGCTCAACTTTGCCTTGGCATCATTGGTAGGCGAGCTACCGCTTCAATCCACTTAGACACATAATCCACAGCCACTAGGATGTACAGATTGCCAAAGGAAGGAGGAAAAGGGCCCATAAAATCCATGCCCCATACATCAAAGAGTTCAATTTCAAGAATCTTTGTTGAGAGGCATTTCTTGTTTGCTTGAAATATTTCCTACCCTTTGGCATCTATCACAATGTTTAACAAATTCATGAGAATCTTTAAATAAAGAGGGCGTAAATAACACCTTGCAAGACTTTGGCTGTTACGGCTCCTCCTAAGTGTCCTCCACAAGGTGGAGAGTGACAATGTTGCGAGGATCTTTGCCAACTTCTTCTTACGCTACACACCTTCTAAACAACTGATCCACACCCTTCTTATATAGAAAGCGGTTCATCCCAATAATATTGTTTCACTTGCTGGAAGAAATCTTCTCTTTTGTTGGTAATCCATCTCCACTGGAAGGATTTTGCACACCAGAAAGTTCACCATGTCAGCATACCAAGGTGCCGTAAGGGCATCAACCTTGGCACCTGTGACTACCAGCAGTTGCTCATCAGGAAAATTTTCTTTAATTTCACCTCCCTGTTGTTCAACACTGTCATTTTCAATTCTGGACAAGTGGTCAGCTACTTGATTCTCCACTCCTTTTTTATCTCTGATTTCTAAGTCAAACTCTTGCAATAACAACACCCATCTTATCAATCTTGGTTTTGCATCTTTCTTGGCAATCAAATACTTGATTGCTGAGTGGTCAGTGTACACCACCACCTTTGTGCCAACCAGGTAGGATCTGAACTTGTCAAGCGAATACCACCGCAGCGGTTCTTTCTCAGTGGTGGTATAATTCAACTGAGCATCCACCAATGTCTTGCTTGCATAGTAAATTGAATGAAACACCTTGTTATGTCTTTGACCCAGAACAGCTCCTATGGCAAAATCACTTGCATCGCACATCAACTCAAATGGCTTATCGATGCAGGGCAACAATGATAGGTGCTGTGATTAAGGCTTTCTTCAGTGTTTGAAAGGCTAGCATGCACTGTTCATCAAAATCAAATATAGTTTCATGCTGAAGGAGTTGGCAAAGGGGCTTTGAGATTTTTGAGAAATCCTTGATGAATCTTCTATAGAAACCAGCATGCCCCAAAAAACTTCTTACCCCCTTCACACTAGTTGGTGGAGGTAATTTCTCAATGACCTCGATCTTTGCCCTGTCCACTTCAATTCCTTTCTTAGAGACTTTGTGACCTAGAACAATACCCTCTTGCACCATGAAGTGGCACTTCTCCCAGTTCAGTACTAGATTAGTCTCCTCACACCTGGACAGCACTTGTTCTAAATTATCCAAGCAAACTTGAAATGTTTCTCCAAAAACAGAAAAGTCATCCATGAAGATTTCCATGGATTTCTCAATAAAATCTGAGAATATTGCCATCATGCACCTTTGAAATGTTGCTGGTGCATTGCACAACCCAAATGGCATCCTTCTAAAAGCAAAGGTGCCATAAGGGCATGTGAAAGTAGTCTTGTCTTGATCCTCAGGTGCTATGGCAATCGATTGTAGCTGAATACCCATCAAGGAAACAAGAAACTCCTTCCCGCCAACTTGTCAATCATCCGTCAATGAAGGCGGTGGGAAATGATCCTTCCTTGTTGCCTTGTTGAGCTTTACGTAATCCATACAAATTCTCCAACCACGATTACGGTGGGAATTAATTCATTCTTATCATTAGCTATGACAATACTCCCCTTTCTTCTAACACACCGCACCGACTAACCCAAGAACTGCGAGATCGGGTAAATGATTCCGACATCCACCATTTAATGATTTCCTTCTTTACTACCTCCTTCATCACCGGGTTAAGCCTTCGTTGTGCTTCAATCATTCTTGGCATTCTCCTCCAAAAAGATTACGTGCATACGAGAATAGGACTTATGCCTTTTATGTCGACCATCTGCCATCCTATAGCCTTCTTATGTTTCTTCAAAGACAAGAAGCAATTCCTTTTCCCGCAACAAACTCAAATCGGAAGCAACAATAACGGGGAAGAAGGTTGTTCTCACCCAAATAAGCATACTTCAAGAGTGGAGGTAGCACTTTCAGTTCCAGGTCAGGAGGCTTTTCAACAGATCGAATATTGGATTTGGAGCTTTTATCACTGAGGTCGAATGAATGATATTTTGTGAGCCATAAGTGATTTACGAAGCCTTCCTGCTGTGTTTTTATCTGCGCTAGCTCATAATCGTGACATTCGGTTCTGTTTGAAGACATTCTTGTCCTCATGAGTTGATGTTGAACCAACGAATCAATGGTTCTAACAAAGGACAATTCCTCCACATTTTCTGCCGGATACTTGAGAGCATTCACAACATTAAATTTGATTTCTTGATCCTTGGCTATCATACTGAGTTCACCCTTTTGCACATCAATCGTTGTTTTCCCTGTGGCAAGGAATGGTCTACCTAAAATAATAGGTACCTCAAAGACGCCTTCAAAATCAAGGATAATAAAGTCGTGAGAAATACCAATTTATCAACTTTGACAAGCACATCTTCGATCTTCCCTTCGGATAAGCTAGAGTTACGTACGCCGGTGCAGAGTCGAGTTGTAGGCCTGGCCTTACCAATTCCAAGTCGTTGGAAGATGGACTTAGGCATTAAATTAATGCCGCCCCTAAGTCACATAGAGCTCTCCCACAATAAGTGTCACCAATAGTGCAAGGGATGGTAAAGCGGCCGGGATCTTTTAACTTTTGGGGATCTTACTTTGCATCGATATCGCACTCCTGGGTCATAGCAACTGCCTCAAATTCTCCCAACCTCCTTTTCTTGGTTAGAACATCCTTCATGAACTTTGTGTAATTTGGCATACATTGCAAGGCATCAACTAATGGAATGTTGATGTGCAACTGTTTCAGTACCTCTATAAACTTGTGAAACTGCTTGTCTTTGTGGTCTTTTTTAAGTCTCTAAGCGAAGGGTCGAGGTGGAAATTCTGGAACTATTCTATTGCTTGCGATTCTTTGGTGTAACTTTCAAGAGTGCAAAGCGTAATTGGTGCCGGACGGCACTGCACTCGCCTGTAGTTTTTGGCACTTCAGGTTCAACTTCTTTTTCTTTTAAGGGCTGGTTAGTGGTAACATCAGGTCTAGAAGGACCTGGTAATTCAGTACCACTCCTCAAGTATATGGCTTTTATTTGCTCTCCCCCTGCTGGCTTGGCAGGCTCAGTCGTAGCAGGCAGTGAACCACTTGGTCTTTGTTTCATAGCTGTTGCCATCTGCCCCAACTGATTCTCCAAGTTTTTAATTGCTGCACCCTGACTTTGGTACTGGGCTTTTGTTTCATTCATGAAGGCCTTCAGCATAGCCTCCATTGAGTTGTCAACAATAGGAGCAGCAGCTTTTTGAACTGGTTGGGCAGGGAAACCAGGGGGATGGGTAGGCTTTGCAGACACAGCAGCAGGTGCTGCAGGATTATTGTTACTCCACGAAAAATTTGGGTGATTCTTCCACCCAGGGTTGTAGGTGTTGGAGTAAGGATTATTGTTTTTGTTGAAATTCCCTACGTAATTGTGCACACAGGTGGTTGCTAGGGCTTTCCTCATATAGATGCCCTCCTCCACAATACACACAAGAAATAGCTTTAGCCTGCACCTGCGCAGATTCTGCAGAATTCACGAGTCTTTGTGTTGGTTCGACCACATTCGGACCTTTCAACATGTTTGCGATTGCAGCCACTGCGGCAGATAGAGTCGCTATTTCACTCACTTCATGGACTCCAAAGAACCTTCTTTGCAAAGACTCAACCTAGCGATGAGGGCCATTGGTAATCCCTTTGCAGAATGGTCTCAATTTTCTCATATGCATCATTGTAAGACTGTGCCAAGAGGGCACCACCAGAAGAGGCATCAAGCATGTCTCTTGTTCTTCTCGAGAGACCATTATAAAATGTTTCCATTTGAATGCAAATAGGTATGCCATGGTGAGGACACTTCCTGAGCAGCTCTTTAAATCTCTCCCAAGCTTCAAACAGTGATTCCTCTTCATTTTGCCTGAAAGATGTAATTTCATTCCTCATCCTAGCATTCTTGATTGAAGGGAAATACTTGGTTAAGAATTTCTCTGCCATACCATTCCAATCAGTGATAGAGTTGGGTTCCAAGGAATTTAACCAAGCCTTGGCTCTATCCTTCAAGGAGTATGGGAATAGCCTGAGTCTGAAGGCATCATCTGTAACTCCAGGAATTTTGAAGTTACTGCACACTTCAAGGAATTGTTTCAGGTGCAAGTGAGGGTCTTCTTGAGGTGTGCCACCAAATTGTCCCACGCTTTGCGGCATTTGGAACATCATAGGCTTAAATTCAAAATGATTTGCGGTAATGTCGACCTTACTATGCCCGTGTGCATGGTCTCGAGGATCAAAACAAAGATAGTCCTCATTGGCTGTCCCTATCATTGGCTAAGCCTATGATATCGACATGCAAAGACCAAGGCTTGGTATCGATCGTGAACACTTTGTCAACACTGCTTTCGTCTTCTGCTTCAGGAATTGTTTCTGCAGTATGGGGACCATTGTCGCCATATTTGCAAAGAAGACCTAATGCAAAGAAATGCTTGTCTCTCCCTTAACAACCTTCCGAAAGTTCACAATCTCAGGATCCAACCGATATTCTCGTGCCGTGTGCTGCACGTGCGTAGTTGAGCACTAACGGTGACACAACACCCAAAAGAATTAGAATATCTCAACTAACAAACCTACTAAATTCAAAACTTTGTAAATTTAATCAATTCAATCCCAAGAACGGCGCCAAAAACTTGTTGTGTAAAATAATAACACAATTGTGCAAGTATACACAATCGCAACAAGTAGTAAAGATTAAATCAAGATCGTTCCCACGAGGATTGATTAATTGAATTCACAAGTCTTTCCATTAGTAAATGAGTTAGTGAGTAAGTAATAAAAGCAGAAAATAAACATCAAGTTTTTGTGATTTTGTTGAGTGAATAAGATACAATTAATCAAGTGATTTGAGAATAAAATGGATAAAAGCAGTTAGGATTCAGTTCATTCATATTTCCACTAGGTTGGTTTTGATTGCCATAAGTCGATTGCCATATGGCACTGGGCGCAGTGGCACTAATGTGTGTGCCTTTCAAAGACTTTCACCAGGGTTAAGTAAAGGTTCCCTTATGTCTAAGCCCCTTTATGTTCCCCTTGTCTAATTAATATGGCCAAGAACACCCTATAAGTCGATTGCCTATGTCTAGTTTAATCTAACTCAATTAAAGTGTCCTCTAATTGATAATCCTTATAGTGCCTCATGAATTCAAGATGTCACCACCTTTCAAAGACCTAACATACATGCACCTAACCTAAGTTGATCAGGCTCAAGTTAAGCATATTAAAAATAAATGCGCATAAGACACAGATGCATAGGCAAGGACTTATAGACATTAACCAACCAAGTTTTAATACAAAGTCACTTCATCCTAACCTAAGAAAATTAGCTCATAATGAGCCTAAAAACAAAACAACATAAACCGTGCCGCAAACAAAGTTCATGGCACTAGAGTAGAGTATAGAGACTATTACAGATATGAATGAAACAGAAAAACAGAGTTGAATCTCACCTTGTGAGCTCGAAACCACTCTCTCTAATCAAGAATGCCTTGTCGTCTCGCTTCAATCAGACCGAGCAAGTAACTTCTCTCCATGAACAAGGTTAATAGCTTGAATCAATGGTGTTTTGGAAGAAGGAAGGTGAGAGGCGGCTGGTTCTATTTTCAGGGGGAGATAGACGCCTTTAGCGTAAAGAATGTATCAGAACCAGCCTCCTTTTCATTAGGTCATTATCCTTTTTATACTCTCTCCTCAAAATGGGCTGACCACTACTAATCCCCAAAAAGATACTTCCTTTTAAGCCCAAAAGTGAGAGCCTTTTGTCTTGTATTGAGCTGAGAGAAAAGTGCATTAGGACAAGGAGGGGACCACACTAAAAACGCAAGTTGCAGCAGCACACAAAAGGACAGAGTCCTTTGTTTAGCTTCACTGAATGATCACACGCTGCTGCTTCAAAATCCAGAGCTGCTAGCAACACAGTGCCGTGGCATGGCACCAGACTTGGCACTGAGCAATTCTCATAAAAATCTGCACAATGTGACAAAAACATCAAAATGCTCACAAAAGCACCAAAGTGCTTTAAACAGCTCCAAATCAGGGAAACCACATTATTTACATAAATCTAATAATTAAAGGACCTAAATTACTCTTAAACTCACATGATTCATAGTTATAAAGGCATAAATAACTCTTATTTCTAAGAGTTATCAGTCTACTCTCTAGCAAGATAACTATTACTCATTCCCTTTCCGATTCTAATAGATGTTTGCCTATTGTCTTCTGCATATATAATCTTTCTAGCCCTAAAATTATCATAATTAGATTCAACTATCTTCCTTATGGTAATTTCAACTATCTACTCTATAAGCTTTGCATCCTACTAGACCTTCTTGCAAAGGGTTTCACACTAATTTCCTTCCTATAATAACCTTATCACCTTCTGAGAGGAACAACAATATTATCAATGAAGCATAAATTCGAATAAGAATCCTACAACCCACAACCCAAGGAATTTGATTATCCTATGAGTAAACTAGGACAACTACCCATCTTAACACTTTTTAGAACATAAATGACCTCTAAGCGGATACTCCCTAATATAGTCAGAATCCAATGGGAATCTGACTAAACACAGCCAGTGATGACACCCTAATAACCCAACAGTCCGGCTAGGACCGAACTGTTCTAATACAATAATGTGATACCCTGTTTCCAGAGCACTATAGTATAATAATAATTAGGCTCTAAATAAGTGATTAGTTAATAAAGATGGAATTAATTTTATTTTATTTAGCAGGCAGAAGTGTATAATTATACCTAAAGATACTTATCTATAGGATCCTGATATAGTGTGTATAGGGATAGTAACTCGAACTTCCCATCTACTGACTCTGGCTCACTCGCTGTGAAAAACACCCGATACCTTCTCCCTTCCTGAATTGTCTATCACCTGCTAATATCCGACAACAGACACAAAACAAGAAATAGAGCAGGAGACTCAGAACCCACTATACACACTATTGAATGGGAAGATAAGATTTAGAATTCATGCATAATTAGGCATCACATATAATTAAAACAACAACACAAAACAATGGAATATATGATAGATTAAATCATACATCTCCCAGTAATTGTTTGGACCTCTACCTAACTACCCTTCCCATGCAACCTGCGTCTATATGCCTATATGGCCACACAACTCAATTATGACAAAAGCAGCCCCACCTTAGCTACTTTGCCTTTATAGATAACAATGACCTCGATAGGCCAGCTAGTTGTCCATCCCCTTATCTTTCTCATCGTACCCCTAAGGTTGCATCCCTACTCTTCGATAAGAAAAGGTATCGGGGCGACACTCGGGATCAGCACTATAGAAAGTGATGTAACAGTACTCCAGTAATTGTTTGGATCTCTACCTAACTACCCTTCCCATGCAACCTACGTCTATATGCCTATATGGCCACACAGCTCAATTATGACAAAAGCAGCCCACCTTAGCTACTTTGCCTTTATAGATAACAACGACCTCGATAGGCCAGCCAGTTGTCCATCCCCTTATCTCGCTCATTGTACCCCTAAGGGTGCATCCCTGCTCTTCGATAAGAACAGGTATCGGGGCGGCACTCGGGATCGACATTATAGAAAGTGATGCAACAGTACCCCGTCAGGATAGCCAGGCTACCCGACGTCCCGACACAGTGGGGACAAATCACTGGTCACCTAGGAGCCTTATCGGACCCAGACTATCCTTAAGGATCCGCTCGAAGCAGTCCTATACCGATTGCATCGTGCTGTACTCTGGCACCTGGCCTCGTACACAGCCTATGTGTACGACGGTGGATTGCATCACATGCATATGCCCATTTATTATTCAGTACCTTATTCGCTTTTCATTATTTATCAGCTCAACACATCAACTCATTGTCTCAGCCATCATCATCATCTTATCTCAATACTTATCAGGCTATCAGCTCAATCAGCTTTAATGTCTTACTTCAGCACTATTCAATTCTTTTATAATTAAAAAGTTCAACCTTATTCCCGCACACAACACTATAACAACTTAATCATCAAATCGACATAAGTAGAAAAATCATCCTATATAGCACAATTATCTGTCTATAACATAACATAATTTATCAACCATCCTCGATCAATCATATAAGCCAACTAACACATTATCAAGCATCAACCATCCTCGATCTACACATGAGTCAATCCCTAGGGTCGATCAGACGATCTACTACTGACATGTTATCAATTCACACACCAGCAATTACACACACAATTATGATATAATCATAAGGAACCAACATCACATCAATCAATATCCCTCCACTGAAATCAATAGATTACTCTTATGATTGATAGACCTCTGACAACTGTCCTCAACTATCACAGGTCACAACCACTCTCCTAAGGTGCTGCTACTATCAACCTCTAGTAGGGCTTGGGTCACCCTACGCCTAGTTATACACTTATTCTAATCCTACAATCCCTAGTGGATAGGGTTCAGGTCTCTTACCTGGTTAGAAGATTATCGCAGCTGCCACTCTCCATATCCTTGTCGTTCTCGTTACTCGCACTCCTGCCTCTAGACATCCCCTCATGTCCTATTAACCCGCTCTCATCCTCTTCCCCTAGAGGGTTACCTACTAAGGGCTTTCTGATGTAGAAGATCCTCTTTTGAGGCAAGTGCAGAGCATACTTGCTCCTTAGTGACCCTCTAAGTCTCACTCCCTTTCTCAATCTCTAGGATTACTTACTAAAGATTTTCTGATGTGCCAGATTCTCATTAGAGGCGAGCACAGAGCATACTTACTGCTTAGAAATCCCTAGAGAAAGAAAACTATAAAGTGAAAAGAGGTTGATAACGTACCTGACCCAGAAGACCGCCATTGCCCGCATCCTATCGCGTCTCTGAATCTCCCCCATGTATCCCCCAAAGGACCCTTTCGAAAAGGTCGAGGAAAAATGGAGGGGAAAGGCCATATTTATAGGCAAAATGAAGGGCTCCACCTTTCCACCACCATACCATCGTGTCGCGATGGACGCTGTCTAGAACCTTCATTTTCTGCCTGGCACCGCCTTATTTTCCCATGTTTGGTCGCGTCGCGACCTACTTCTTCATCGCGTCGCAATGCACGTTTTCTAGAGGGTTCTTCCATTTTTTGAATTCTAGGGTTTTCCTAGGGTTCCCAATGGTATTTCTAGTCATATTCTAAGGTTTATAAGCCTTTCTAATGAGCCCTACTTAAACCCCTTTCATTCCTAATCAAAGTTCTTTATTTATTCAAATTTTATTCTCATTTTATTTGAAAAACGGTAGGTTGTAGGCTACCTCGAAGAAGAGGTCGATTATCACCCTGTGATTTCACAACACAAGAAGAAGGATGAAACTCAAAATAAACATTATTGTCTTTAGCAAATTGGCTAACACTAACAAGATTCTTGGTAATATTGGGAACAAGTCACATATTATTTAAATGCAGTTTAGAAGCAGAACAAATTGGAGAAGGAAAGGAAAATGATCTAATAGATTTGATAGGCAAACCTTGACCATTTCCTTAGAAAACATGCTCTTGTGATGCGATTGGAGATGCAGTAGTCATGCACTCTGGATTTGCTGTGACATGGTGTGATACTTCCGAATCTACAAACCAATTCTGAGATTGTTGAGTTGGTACTGCTGGAGTAAGAAACGCATGAGGTGTGACTGTGTTAACAGCAGCTTGAGGTGTTATAGGTAATGCAGAAGCCTGCATTGCAGATTATGGAGGCCACACCATTGGTTATGGTAATGCAGGAGGTCTGAGATACTAAAATGGATTGACAAATGAGTTCTGCATAGAAGGTGCAAAATGAGCATTATAGAGATGATATCAAATAGATGCATCATGATCAAATCGGTAACAAACTTAGCATTGAATATTGCCATGGCCACCATGGCCACCACAACCACCGCGACGACCACCACGATAACCACCTCTATGATCACCATTGTTTTTGTGAAATTGTGGTTGTTGTTAAGAAGAATTAGAATTTGATGCAGAAGTATTCAAGACCTCTTTCTGTTTGGTGAGCCAATTTTCATGAGCAAGAAGTAAGGAATCAATTTCATCAAATTCAAACCATTCAGATTTTCTATTGATCAAGGTAACTAAGGACTCCTATTCGGACAGAAGTCCTTCAAGAGTTACATCTAACTATTCTTAAAGTGAAACGGTTTCTCCAATCGAAAGCAGCGAATCGGCAATAGACTTAATGCTATTGAGAAATATAGAAATTGATTTCTCACCTTTCTTTGTATTATGTAAATCAGATCGTAATTGACATGCTTGAGCCTTGATCTTGGATTAACAATGATGATGAATTTTATCCCAAAGTTGCCATGAGTAACGACATTCGATGACCTTCGCCAGAACAGAGGAGGAAAGTGATGTTTGAAGCCAAGATATGCGATCTGATTTAAAGAGGAATTGCAAAGGAATTTGTGGAGAAACACAGAATCGATGTAAACGATGTGCACGTAGAATAGGTTCAACTTGCTGAAGCCAGAGCAAGTAATTGTCATCACCGAGTTTTTCAGTAATTTTATATGAATAGGTTGAGAAAGCCGGATTCGAAGAAAGAGGTTGCGCCGAAGAATTTTGCGACATCGCGATGAACAAAGATTGAAATAATGGCGATGGCGGTGGAGGATTATGAATCTAATGCGACAGAGGCAGTCGCATGGATACTGGTTCTGGTCGAACTGGAATAGAGTGAGATTGAGAAACTACAACTGGAATAGATTGTGTAGAAGAGAAGCATGGAGGATCGGAAGCCATTGAGGAAGCTTCAAAGGCGAATAATACCATAAAAGAACTAGAGAAATCTAGAGTAACTGAATCTGAAGAATATGCTTTTCATTATTGCAAAACTTAATAGCTCTCAAACTAGAGAAGTTATTTATACATTGTGATTACAACTGAGAGTTAGTTAGACACACTAACTAACTATGCTGAGTCAGCATAACAAAATAACTAACTTAGAAACTAACTCAATACAACTAAACAGTTTCATGAGCTCTATTACTAAGATTAGTGATAACTAGAAGCATACAAATGATAAGGATGTGGTTCTAGAAGTTGAGGAACTCGAGGGCCAACAGACAACTTTGATTGCTACGGAAAGTTCCAATTTGGGTGCAGCTGAGATTAATAATAGTATTTAGGTGAAACATGTTGTCATGGACAATGCTTTTAAGGGAGTTAATAATGTGCCTCATGAGCTTGATTCGGCTACTGATGATTCTAATCCCCTTCTTGGATTTGCTTCTCATAATAATTCTATGCAACATGCCCCTGAAGGTGCTGATAACGATATTCCAGAAGCCGCTTTACTTAGATAGCAGAATGATAATACTTTGTTGCATGCGGTTGAGAGTCCAAATGAGGAAATGCATGGCTCCACTAGCTCTGATGCGACTTCAAAGAATAATGCTGTTGAGAATTCTCAAAATTCAGCACTTTCTTTGAGTGATAATATTAGTGGTGTTAATGTCCAGAACCATCTGTTCATCATAATTCGCAGGTGGTGAAAGATATAGCAATTGTTGGTAGATTATGGAGTGATTCTATGGAGGACCAGTCGGATGATGAATTTTATGAGGAGTCTGAAAGTGGTGTTAAAGGTTCAGTAGTGAAGGACACTAGGTTTACTACTGTCCTATCTAAATCCCAAAAGAAAAAGATGTGCAAAAAGGAGTTGAATATTCAGAGGAGCGCTGTATCTAGAACCCGATCTAAGGGTGGCCCTCTACTTCTGCCCAATGTTAAAAATTTTGTTTTGGAATGTCAGGAGTTTTGGCAACCTTAACAATAGCTTTGAATCTGTATAGATTGTATAGAACAAATGTTCTTTTTATTTCTGAGGCTTGGATTTTGTTTGATCAGGTCCCGGTTGGTTTTTTTCGTTCTCTAAATTTATCTTTTATTGTAGAAAATGTTAGGGGCAGTTTGTCTTCTAAATTATGGTGTTTTTGCACTAATGTTTACTCTCCAGTGGTGATCCGGCGATCTAGGCAGTTTGTTGCCTTATCTTTGCATTATGCAAGCCGTATTTTTAATATTATTGCTATTTATACGTCTACTAATTATACTATTAGGAGGGATCTTTGGGCTGATTTGCATGCACTTCGTGATGCTCTTTCTTCTCCTTGGTGCTACATAGGGGACTTTAATGTGATTTTGGGGTCACATAAATACCGAGGTAGGGGCACTCCTTCTCAGATCTCTTGTTTTGAATTTGGCTCTTGGTCAGATACAGATCATCTTATTCATTTATCTACCCGAGGTTCCTCCTTTACTTAGTCTAATGGTCGGTTAGGTTCTCATTATGTGGCCAAGTGTCTCGATGAAGCTCTTTGTGATGAGGAGGGGATTAATTTTTGGAGTAGTGTGGATTGCTGTACTTTTATTAGAGGTAAATCTGATCATTTTCCTTTTCTCCTCACTATGAAAATAACTGAATTTTTTTTTTTGCATCTTCTTTTAAATTTATGCAAATGTGGTCTAAACATCCTGATTGTACTGGCCTTGTTAAAAAGGTTTCGCAGACCCAGGTTCTTGGTTGTCCCATGTATGTTCTCTTCCAGAAGTTGAAGCTTCTGAAGTCTCGACTCAAGAACTAGAATAAGCAGGTCTTTGGTGATGTGCATTGTAACGCCCGTACTTCAATAATAATTGAAGTAAGACAATATACATTAAAGCACAGGAATTACACAAAATAATTTAAACTTGAATTGTAAAATACAAGTCCAAACATAAACTATGCCATAAGTCTATTAAATAAAGTTTACAACTTCATCCAAGTCCAAGGCTTGGGAAATTACAAAATACAATGTCAATTTTTGCCTTAACAACAAAAGGGACAAGTACAATGCACATCTAATAAAAACTAGAAATCTAATGCTCCTAGAATCATTATTTCTCCTTTGCCGGTACCTACTTATCTGAACTAAAAGAGGAAAGGAGTGAGATTAAAATAATCTTAGTGAGTCATCCTTCGACCCCTCACAAACGCTTGCCAAAATCATAATAACATTACCATTTGAATATTAAAGTGACATGACTAAACATACAACTAGGATTACTCGTAACAGCCGGGACTTATCGTTTGGTAACAGTGGTATACCGCTCTGCTATACTAAGGTAAATAGCCGGAACTTATCGTTACCTCACAGTGGACCACCACTCTATACTCACAATCCTCGGAGTAACGGCCGGGACTTATCGTTTGGTAATAGTGGCACACCGCTTTGCTACACTAAGGTAAACAGCCGAGACTTATCGTTACCTTACAGTGGTACACCGCACCGCACTGCATTTATCTCATTAGAACCACTACGAATCCAACAGTTCTAATTTCTTTCTCTAAGCTATCAAACAATAAATGTACTAATAACTTATCTAAGGGTATCTTAGGATGTCCCTTTTATCTTCTATGTTTAAGAATACTCAACTTGAGTATTCATGGCTTTAAAAACCCTTAAAATGCTAAAGTACACATTTCTGGTAAAACTGGCGCGCCGCGCGCGCCCAGGTGCACGTCGTGCACATTTCACAACTTTTGGTACAGGGCTTATCTTGAAATAATTCTTGTGCCATTGGAAACTAGACACATTTCTCTTCAATTTGGACATATAGTTCTCTATTTTTCATTAAGTATTGAAGGAGGAACATAGGTTACAAATTGGGGGAAAGTTAGTGTTCAACTTTTTGAACCTGGTAGCTTGTCGCTTAAAACTGCACTAATTGGGTGGGTATTTTCTAAAATAAAAATTATTTTAGAAACTAAACATCCTAAGCTTTCCAACGAGTGGTCATTTGCCCAATTCCGACTTCGTTTGGTATTTTAATAAAATCTCCGAAGTTGACATTCTGCAGAAAGCACGCCGTGCGCGCTCGGGAGCGTGTCACGCGCATTTCTGCGCTGCAAATTCTGTTTCTGCGCGCGCAGCGCGCATCCGTACGTGCGTCAGGCGTATTTCTCCATTTTGGCTCTGTTTTGATGTGCGTCGTGCGCACCTATGAGGCGCGCCACGCTCAAACCTGCAGAATTATGCAGAAACGTGTTTTTCTGCATATTTCCAACTTCCAACTCACTTTTTCTTCAATCCAAACCAATTTCAAACTAGATTGGTACTCAAAATCAAGCATGTGACTGATATATAAGATTAAGAGCAACATAAGACACATAAAAACACAATCCATCATGTTTCAACATATCACAAAATATTAATGCATCAACTTAAGCACATTCATTTCTACCCAAACCCATTCATGCATTTCAACCATTCCCAACTCAGAAATCAAGAAAATACACAAGTGAGATCAAAAGGAAAAGCCCTAAGTGGTGGGTCTTATGGGTTGCCCAACCTCTAAGTGAGAAGAACTCACCAATGAGCTTCAAGAAGAGAAGCTATGGAGGTTGAAAATCTTGGATTTCTCCTTCTCCAATTCGTGCCTCCCTCTCCTCCAAACTAGGGCACCTTCAAGCTTGGTGAAATGCCCCAAAAATCAGCTCCAATGTTCCACCTTCTTGCAAGAGATGATGAACCCACAAGTTTTCCTCCTTGTTTCCCCAAAAGATTCGAACCCTAGCACCCCCTTTCTTCCTCCTTTCTTCTCCTCTTCTTTTCTGCTGAGAAAAATTGAGTGAGAGGGTAAGAGTGAGGGCTGAGAGATTGAGTGAGAGGGTAAGAGGGAGAGTGAGAAATTAGGTGTTGACCCTTTTTCCCCTCTTTTTATCTCAAATTACACTATACCACTACTATCTACACCCCCTTTTAATAATAAATACCACCCAACCTAATTACTCAACTATTAATTTAAAACATATAAATGCTTAAACTAATAAGGCCAAATAATTAAATTAGGCAGGGTGTTACATTACTACCCAACTTTTAAAAGTTTTTGTCCTAAAAAACTAGACAAATACTTACCTATTGAAATAGATACGGGTACTGATCTTACATCTCTGCTTCGATCTCCCAAATAGCCTCCTCAGGAGTAGATCCCTCCCAGATAACCTTCACCAAGGGAACATTCTTGTTCCTCAGAGTCTTAACACTGTGATCCACCACTCGCACCGACATAGGCTGATATGTCAAATCTGATCTCAGGTGTACCGACTCATGATCCAAAGGTTGACGGGGTCAAGAATGTACTTTCTGAGCTGAGACACATGAAAAACATTGTACAGACTTGACAAGGATGGGGGTAGAGCAATTTGGTAGGCAACTGAACCGACTCTTTTAAGGATTTCGAAAGGACCGATGTAACGAGGACACAACTTTTTGGCTCTCAGTGCCCTACCAATGCCTATCGTAGGAACGACTCTCAGGAACACATGCTCTCTGTAACACGCGTATTTTTACGATGCGTTAATTAGCGGTAATATTGTATTTTTTATCGTATTTATGCTCTAATAAAGCAATTCCTTGTTCGCTAAGTAAGTGATTTAATTAAATCAAGAGATAATATAATTAAGAATTAATATTTTTATATTGATTCACGGTTTGAATATCGTCGAAAAATTCTAACGAAGTTTCGGCGCGTTTCAAATCGCCGGCCAGTTTCTGCCGCAGATAAAATTTAAAATGAGCCCTGATTTCGATGAAAATCGAATCGTAACCTGTTTTAGATATTTTAGAGTGATTTATATTGTTATTATTATTTATAAAATAATATTATCACACGGAGAATTAATTTCTCGTAAATTAATTTTTCGGGATTTTCCGGCGAGAAATTAATCGGTTTTGCGGTTTTTCATCGCCAGCTTTTTTTTAAAACCTTAGGACTCTAGATTTGAGGGTAACCTTGAGAGAAGTGAGATTAGATGGGTAGAGTGTGTGATGGGATTGGCATCTAATAAAGTGTTTTTTTTTAGTCACATGTGAGTAGTTTTTATTTAAAAACTATTGCTTAATTTATTTTTATTATTACTTATGTTATTAACTATGTTATTTAAGTTAAATGAAGGGTGAGACCCCCCATTTTCCAGCTGCACCTCACGAGACCCCCACCCCTCAAAACCTTCATCTCTCTCATTTTCTCTCCTCTTGAAGAAGCAAGCTTCCATGGCCATCCTTTTCAAGTTTCTTGAGTTTGAAGCTTCCAAATCTCATCAACCTTCAACCTAGGCTTCATCCATCTCTAGTTTCTCATCTTCATCATCATCAAAGTAAGAAAAAAACTGAGTTTCCTTCCTATTTTTGCTGCTGAAAATCGCAACCTTTCCCCCATTTTTGTTCTTGTGATTTTTCTTCCAAATCTTGTTTTCTTGTTAGGTTTTCTTCCTTACTTCATTTCCTATCTATCCTAACTATTTGAGCATGAGAAAATCAGTTTTTCTCTCCTTTAAAACAGCCCCAAATCAGCGCCTAATCTCCCTCCCTTTTGCTTGTCTTGTTTAATTGTTTCAAGTCTTGATTTTGTTGCTTGTTGTGGTTGTTTGATGGTTGGTGATGATTAATAGGAGATGAAACATCTTCAATCCCTTCCTTAAAGCTCTAGGGTGAAAACCCTAGCTAGGTGGTGAAAAGGGGGAAAGTGATGTGATCCTTTCTCAATCCACCAATTGGTTGTGTAAATGTGTTATTGAAATTGTTTTGGTGTTAATTGAAGTTGTAGTTTAAGTTAACTATGTGTAACATGCTAGTTTTAGTTAATTTTCAATTCTTGAACCCTGATAATATGTAGCTATGAAGTTTAAATATGTGTTAGAGGTTTTATGAAGTGATTAGTAAGCATGAACTAGCTTGATTTAAGGTTATGTTTTATGCAAAAACTAGTTTTTGGAGGACTAGAAAGGGTTATTAAATTTGGTGAAATGATTTTTGAATTGATGAAAATGAGTTAGCTTTGATTCTTTAAATTTTTGGGTAATTGCCTAATTGCCTTGAAATACTTTGAAAATGAATTGTGAAAGTTTTAGTTAAGTTAGTGTTTGTGATTGTGGTTTTGAAGTAGAAAAAGACTATGTGAAAGAATGCTTGTAACTTATTGCAATTGATTTGGATATGGTTATTGTTATTGGAAGTTGTATGATACTTATTTGGGTGATAGTTTTTAGTGATCATGTATTCAATTGTTAAGTAAGTGTTTTGGGTAATTTTAAGGATAATGGAATAGTTATGCATGAGTTAGCATAGGAGTTGGTTTATGTTTTGTGTAAAAAGTGAAGCTTGGAGGACTAGATTGGCATGTAGGACTTGATCAAGTAATCCTTAAATCCTTAGCATGATTTTTGGCATGATTTAAATATTTTTGGAGAAGAAATTTTGGGTGGCTAACTTGTATGAACATGTGTTAAGGTTTTTAAAAAAAAAAAAAATAGTCTTGACACTTATTTGAAAAATCAGTTTCTGTTTGAAAATTACTGGGAATTATTGGATTACAATTTTGGCATGGGACCATTTGGAGATGATTCATATGTGTCTTAGGACCTCCCATATTAAATTTTGTAATTTTTGGATAAGTTTTAAGACCTCTAGGACATTATGAACCCAAAACAGTTTTTCTGAAAATTTGTGTCCCAAATCCGAAAATTTAATGAATTTGCTGCACTTATTGGTAATTATTTTTACCCAAATAAAAATATGTTGATGAGTATATGTGTGTCAAGGACTTGCATAAAAAGTTTCGTAAGAAACGGAGTTCGTTTGATATGGTAGGAAAATTGTTATTTTAAATAACGTAAAAATTGCCAAATTCGGCACCTTTTGAGTAAGTTGAATAGGAAATAGTTTAATGCTTGATTTAGGTATATGCATGGCAATTGGAGTTTGGGATTTGTTTTAGAATGTGTCTTGAATGTGCTTGATTATGCTTTAGTTATGAGTTATGTACTTGATGCCTTGTTGTTTTGGTACTTGAAATATGTTGAAAATGATTTGGAAGTATTGTAGTGATGAAAAGGAGTATTTTGCAAATTTTTTTGAAAGGAAGAAAGGTGTGGCCGAGGGGCCTAGAAGGAGGTAAAGGGGAGAATTTTATTTGCTAACTTGATTCTTAAGTGCTTGATTTGGTATGTATTAGGTTTTAAAAATTTATGGAAAAAGTGGTTAATTGAGTTATGTTTGTTTCAAAGTTTTCAAGGAAGTGTGGTTGAGAACTCCATAGAAGTAGGGAAGGAAAATAATTTTGAAGTTTTCCTTATTTGATAAGTGTTATGCTACCTTTCAAAAAGTGTTTTGGTTTTAAAATCTTATTTATTTTAAGGAGCTAATTATGTAAATGCTTGAATGGGGTTTGGTTAGAGAAAGGGCTAAGTGAGAGCTTAAGTTTAGCTAGAATTATAGATTGTGCTAAGTTGTTCGTGGTGTTAGGCTCGAGTGACCCAAGACCGTGCGATGCAGAAATCGAGGAATACGTGGACGCAGACTTGAGGACGTTGGAGCGACGTTAGCAACAGCAAGAGGTAAGGGCACTTCTAGACATTTTTAGGATTTTATTTTTATGTCCTTGTGTAAGGGCAATTTTTAGATGCGAATTTAATTTCAAGTGTTTATGCGAAGAAGTCTGAGAACCTAAGGGTTCGAAGTGAGGGTCTTGTACCCCTTCGCTTTATTTTTATATGCTGATTATTTAGTGGGCTTGTCTGCAAGTGGTTGGCAGCTGTCCCCAACCCCCCACACTTGTTTGTACCTCTCTGTCAACTCCATCGAGTTGCAGAGGGATGAATTCCTTGAATTGCGTGTCAAGCATGTAATGTTGTGATATGATTGAGTTATGCATTATTTAATATGAGATTGAATATATGCTGCGAATTGCGTGTTGCTTGTTGAATTGCGTTTCTTCATGCAGGATTCTGTTATTGCTTAAAATGTCGAATTGCGTTTTCTTCATGTTAAGCATGCTCTTATAATCTGATATGCGGTCGAATAATCTTGCGTACCACTCTTTGACTATCGTATGCGGCGAACTGTTCATCGAGTGAGAGAGCTAGGCGAGTCGTCAAACATTTAGGAGTCGCGATCCGGACAACTAAGGGTGCTAGGCCCTCTTGGTCTACGGGGGCTTCTAAGCGTTGTAGCGTTAAGGAACTAGACCTGATTGCCCTAGAGTGAAGTACCACAAGGAAGTTCAGTGTCGGTGTTATTCCTAGACCTGATTGCCCTAGAGTGAAGTATCGCGAGGAAGTTCAGTGTACCTGATTGCCCGAGAGTGAAGTATCACAAGGAAGTTCAGTGTCGGCATTATTCCTGGACCTGATTGCCCTAGGGTGAAGTATGTCACAAGGAAGTTCAGTGTCATCAGGATAATCTGAGATTTATCGCGTGGAACATTATCGGGTTGGATTATACTAAGCGATTGTCCACTGAGTGGGTTATTCCAGAAATTGTCAAGGTGTCAAGAAAGAATGAGTCATGAGCTGAGTCGCGAGAGAGTCTTGAGTTGCGCCTTGAAAAATGTGTATACTGTTATGTGTTTATTGCTTTATGATTTAAGATATCTTGTTGCGGTGAGAAGTTGACCCTTGCCAGTGGTTCCTTCAATTAATTATGGTAACCCAGGCATGGACGGACGTGGTGGAGATACCAGTGACGACGACATCATTGAAGATGGCTTCCGACTTCCCGAGCATGAAGATTCCCTCGGCTAGGAATTAAGCCCCACTCTCGACATGGATGTATGGTAGGCATGTTAGAGACCTTCGCATGGAGGAACCGACGAGGATGCAGATGACTTGGTGCAAAAGACTTGAGTAATTGGTAGTTGGCGATATTTACCTGGTTTGTATATAGTTTCAGTTTGGTGACCAGTCTATTGGCTTGTTGATATTGTAATAGTTGTTGATTAGGTGTCGAGGTTTTACTTTTAGAGCAGCCCCCTGCGTGGATAACTGACAAGAGTATTCCCGGGGTATGATTATCCTCACGAGGATTCCCACACTTTAGGTGTATTTTCCTGCACACACTTATGCACTGTTTTTATTTTGTGTGCACTGCTTACGTCTGTATGTACTGCTATAGATGTCGTGTTTGTAATATTATGTGTATATGATTTCAGTGCATAGTCTTGTGTCTTAGGATTGCACCATGTTTCTAAACGCTGTAAGTACTCTGAGTGCGTTTGCGGGAATTATTATTGTTCTAAAAAAAAAAAATAGACCGCATTTTCCCAAAGGACACAAGAGTACTATTTCAAAAGTGCATCGCATATAGAGTTGGTTCTAGTTTAGTAGCGGTCCGGAATTGGGTCGTTACAATAGTGGTATCAGAGCAGTTTGGTTCTAACCGGACTGTGAGTTGAGTATTAAAGCTGGTCACCGTGTCGGGTTTTGTTTCGTCGGGTTCTGTAGGGTTAGAGGTCTAACTATGTCTTGTTGAGAGTCAAACCATGCTTGCTTGATTGCTCCTCAAGTAGGATAACTCTACTTGCAATAGTTTGAATTGTTTCTTAATTGAAGCAATGTGTGTTAACACATCATTAGAGTGTGAGATTCTGACAGGTTTTTGGACCTCGTAGGAATCCAATGCGTCCGCGAAGAGACCCTAATACTGGAAGAGAGAACTCAACTATGGAGAGAGCAATCCAAGCGATGACTGAGATGGCATCGACAATGGCTCAACAATCTGCTGCTGCGACCCAATAATCTGCTGCTATAGCTCAACAGGCTGCGACTATGAACCAATATAATCTGCAACAACAACAGAGGGCTGAAAGAGATGCAGAGGCTAGAGGACTAGCTGATTTTCGCAAGCATGATCCACTGAAGTTCTACGGTGAACCGGATCTGGACAAGGCTGATCTGTGGATCCAGGAGATAGAGAAGATTTTTGAAGCACTTCATTGCCCAGAAGATGTCAAGGTAAATTACGCGTCTTACTTGCTGTTGGGAGATGCTGAGTACTGGTGGAAGGGAGTCAAACAAATGTTGACGACTGAGCGCCAAGAGATTAGCTGGGAGATCTTCCACAGGAGATTTTTTGAGAAGTACTTTCCGGAGACTGCACGGATGGAGAAGGAGCAGGAATTTCTTCATTTGCATCAGGGGAACATGACGGTATCGGAATATGCCGCCAAGTTCGAATCACTTTCGAGGTACTTCAGTCCATTTCGTGATCTGCGGTCGAATTGGTTAAGTGATAGATTCCAGCGGGGATTGAGGTTCGACATCCAGAAGTCGGTGGTGTCCCTGAGGATTCGGAACTTCCAAGAGTTGGTTGACAGATGCATCGAAGTGGAAGGTGTGAGGAACCACAAGAGAAAGAATGGTGCAGGCGGGCCTACCAGATCACAGAACCAAGGTCAGGGAAGTAATCGGAAAGGGAGATAGCAGGAACAACCCTACAACAAGTCTCAGGGGAACAGCCAGGGACAGTACCAACCTATGACCCAGAATTCAGGTGGCGGGGGTAAAGATCGAAGGGATCTAACCTGCTTTCGTTGTGGAAAGACGGGGCATTTTTCCAGCAAGTGTCCTACAAGAGAGGTGTTGTGTTTCAACTGCAACAAGCCAGGGCACCTTGTCAAGGACTGCAAAGCTCCGAAGGGAGAACCAAGTGTGAATGCCACGAAGGCAAAGAGAAGGCGTTCGACTACCAAGGGCAGAGTCTTCTGCATGGGCGGCAAGGCGGCGGAGCGACCAGGAGATCTAACTCAGAGGAATCACAAAATTGAGGGTAACTCTCTATCCATAATCTTCGATTCTAATGTCGCACACTATTTTATTCCCTTGGATTGTGTGAGCTGATTTAAAATTGCTTTTGATTGTTTTATCTTTTGGCTTAGTAGTGAATTATTTCAGCTGCTAAGGCTCTTTAAAAATCTTACCATTATTCTAAGGTCGGATTGGTTTTTGAATTACCATATCCTTCGGGACTGTGCCAAAAAATCGCAGTTTTTCCTAATTTTGGAGTCTTCACATACCTTTCTGTTAATTCTATCGAAGATTTTTGTAAGAGAGAGCTCAGGATTTTATATTCCCTTGCAAGTTTAAGCGACCGAGTTAAAGAATATACCAGTTCGCGACGATATCTACGGACGACATCTTGATTTATTCGAGGAGTAGAGAAGAGCATGAAGAGCATTCACGCCAAGTACTGCAGATACTACGAGAGAAGCAACTTTATGTTAACCGGTCCATGTGTGAACTTTGGCTTGAAGAGGTAAATTTTCTTGGGCAAGTGATAACCAGAGATGGAATAGCTGTGGATCCAGCTAAGATTGAAGCTGTTTTAGCATGAGAACAGCTGAAGATGGTCACTGATGTCAGATGTTTTGTTGGATTAGCAGGCTACTACCAGAGACTTATCAAAGGTTTTTCGAAGATTATCACGCCACTTACACGACTCCCGAGGAAAGATCAACTTTTTTGCGTCGACTGAAGAGCGCAAATCCAGTTTTCCGGGACTGAAAGAACTTCTGACAACAACACCAACATTGATTTTGCCTCAGCCGGAAGAAACCTTACGAGGTTTACTGCGATGCGTCACACCAAGGATTAGGATGCGTGCTGATACAACATCGGAAAATTGTGGCTTATGCTTCGAGACAGCTTAAAAATCCACGAGAGGAATTATTCTGTGCATGATTTGGAACTGGCTGCGGTGGTTTTTGTATTGGAGATTTGTAAGCACTACCTGTATGGACGTAAGTGTCAGACACCTCTAGGTTGGTATTAGGACGATGAGAGCTCTGTTGTCAAATCGGACATGATTTAGTGGAGAGATGACTTGTTTATTGAAGTATTTCTTGTGAAGATTGTCGATAGAAAGATTAAGCAACCGAGGACTAAGGAGATTCGGCTAGTCAAAGCCGTTGGAACCAGGAAGCAGGTGATGCAACTTGGGAGTTAGAAGAGGAGATGCGAGAACAGTACCCGTTTCATTTTCTCAACTCGTACCTGACCTATAGTTTCGAGGACGAAACTTTTTTTTAGAGGGGGAGTATTGTAACACGCGTATTTTTACGATGCGTTAATTAGCGGTAATATTGTATTTTTTATCGTATTTATGCTCTAATAAAGCAATTCCTTGTTCGCTAAGTAAGTGATTTAATTAAATCTAGAGATAATATAATTAAGAATTAATATTTTTATATTGATTCACGGTTTGAATATCGTCGAAAAAGTCTAAAAAGTTTCGGCGCGTTTCAAATCGCCGGCCAGTTTCTGCAGCAGATAAAATTTAAAATGAGCCCTGATTTCGATGAAAATCGAATCGTAACCTGTTTTAAATATTTTAGAGTGATTTATATTGTTATTATTATTTATAAAATAATATTATCACACGGAGAATTAATTTCTCGTAAATTAATTTTTCGGGATTTTCCGGCGAGAAATTAATCGGTTTTATGTTTTTCGTCACCGTTTTTTTAAAACCTTAGGACTCTAGATTTGAGGGTAACCTTGAGAGAAGTGAGATTAGATGGGTAGAGTGAGTGATGGGATTGACATCTAATAAAGTTTTTTTTTTAGTCACATGTGAGTAGTTTTTATTTAAAAACTATTGCTTAATTTATTTTTATTATTACTTATGTTATTAACTATGTTATTTAAGTTAAATGAAGGGTGAGACCCCCCATTTTCCAGCTGCACCTCACGAGACCCCCACCCCTCAAAACCTTCATCTCTCTCATTTTCTCTCCTCTTGAAGAGCAAGCTTCCATGGCCATCCTTTTCAAGTTTCTTGAGTTTGAAGCTTCCAAATCTCATCAACCTTCAACCTAGGCTTCATCCATCTCTAGTTTCTCATCTTCATCATCATCAAAGTAAGAAAAAAACTGAGTTTCCTTCCTATTTTTGCTGCTGAAAATCGCAACCTTTCCCCCATTTTTGTTCTTGTGATTTTTCTTCCAAATCTTGTTTTCTTGTTAGGTTTTCTTCCTTACTTCATTTCCTATCTATCCTAACTATTTGAGCATGAGAAAATCTGTTTTTCTCTCCTTTAAAACAGCCCCAAATCAGCGCCTAATTCCCTCCCTTTTGCTTGTCTTGTTTAATTGTTTCAAGTCTTGATTTTGTTGCTTGTTGTGGTTGTTTGATGGTTGGTGATGATTAATAGGAGATGAAACATCTTCAATTCCTTCCTTAAAGCTCTAGGGTGAAAACCCTAGGTGGTGAAAAGGGGGAAAGTGATGTGATCCTTTCTCAATCCACTAATTGGTTGTGTAAATGTGTTATTGAAATTGTTTTGGTGTTAATTGAAGTTGTAGTTTAAGTTAACTATGTGTAACATGCTAGTTTTAGTTAATTTTCAATTCTTGAACCATGATAATATGTAGCTATGAAGTTTAAATATGTGTTAGAGGTTTTATGAAGTGATTAGTAAGCATGAACTAGCTTGATTTAAGGTTATGTTTTATGCAAAAACTAGTTTTTGGAGGACTAGAAAGGGTTATTAAATTTGGTGAAATGATTTTTGAATTGATGAAAATGAGTTAGCTTTGATTCTTTAAATTTTTGGGTAATTGCCTAATTGCCTTGAAATACTTTGAAAATGAATTGTGAAAGTTTTAGTTAAGTTAGTGTTTGTGATTGTGGTTTTGAAGTAGAAAAAGACTATGTGAAAGAATGCTTGTAACTTATTGCAATTGATTTGGATATGGTTATTGTTATTGGAAGTTGTATGATACTTATTTGGGTGATAGTTTTTAGTGATCATGTATTCAATTGTTAAGTAAGTGTTTTGGGTAATTTTAAGGATAATGGAATAGTTATGCATGAGTTAGCATAGGAGTTGGTTTATGTTTTGTGTAAAAAGTGAAGCTTGGAGGACTAGATTGGCATGTAGGACTTGATCAAGTAATCCTTAAATCCTTAGCATGATTTTTGGCATGATTTAAATATTTTTGGAGAAGAAATTTTGGGTGGCTAACTTGTATGAACATGTGTTAAGGTTTTAAAAAAAAAAAAATAGTCTTGACACTTATTTGAAAAATCAGTTTCTGTTTGAAAATTACTGGGAATTATTGGATTACAATTTTGGCATGGGACCATTTGGAGATGATTCATATGTGTCTTAGGACCTCCCATATTAAATTTTGTAATTTTTGGATAAGTTTTAAGACCTCTAGGACATTATGAACCCAAAACAGTTTTTCTGAAAATTTGTGTCCCAAATCCGAAAATTTAATGAATTTGCTGCACTTATTGGTAATTATTTATACCCAAATAAAAATATGTTGATGAGTATATGTGTGTCAAGGACTTGCATAAAATGTTTCGTAAGAAACGGAGTTCGTTTGATATGGTAGGAAAATTGTTATTTTAAATAACGTAAAAATTGCCAAATTCGGCACCTTTTGAGTAAGTTGAATAGGAAATAGTTTAATGCTTGATTTAGGTATATGCATGGCAATTGGAGTTTGGGATTTGTTTTAGAATGTGTCTTGAATGTGCTTGATTATGCTTTAGTTATGAGTTATGTACTTGATGCCTTGTTGTTTTGGTACTTGAAATATGTTGAAAATGATTTGGAAGTATTGTAGTGATGAAAAGGAGTATTTTGCAAATTTTTTTGAAAGGAAGAAAGGTGTGGCCGAGGGGCCTAGAAGGAGGTAAAGGGGAGAATTTTATTTGCTAACTTGATTCTTAAGTGCTTGATTTGGTATGTATTAGGTTTTAAAAATTTATGGAAAAAGTGGTTAATTGAGTTATGTTTGTTTCAAAGTTTTCAAGGAAGTGTGGTTGAGAACTCCATAGAAGTAGGGAAGGAAAATAATTTTGAAGTTTTCCTTATTTGATAAGTGTTATGCTACCTTTCAAAAAGTGTTTTGGTTTTAAAACCTTATTTATTTTAAGGAGCTAATTATGTAAATGCTTGAATGGGTTTGGTTAGAGAAAGGGCTAAGTGAGAGCTTAAGTTTAGCTAGAATTATAGATTGTGCTAAGTTGTTCGTGGTGTTAGGCTCGAGTGACCCGAGACCGTGTGATGCGGAAATCGAGGAATACGTGGACGCAGACTTGAGGACGTTGGAGCGACGTTAGCAACAGCAAGAGGTAAGGGCACTTCTAGACATTTTTAGGATTTTATTTTTATGTCCTTGTGTAAGGGCAATTTTTAGATGCGAATTTAATTTCAAGTGTTTATGCGAAGAAGTCTGAGAACCTAAGGGTTCGAAGTGAGGGTCTTGTACCCCTTCGCTTTATTTTTATATGCTGATTATTTAGTGGGCTTGTCTGCAAGTGGTTGGCAGCTGTCCCCAACCCCCCACACTTGTTTGTACCTCTCTGTCAACTCCATCGAGTTGCAGAGGGATGAATTCCTTGAATTGCGTGTCAAGCATGTAATGTTGTGATATGATTGAGTTATGCATTATTTAATATGAGATTGAATATATGCTGCGAATTGCGTGTTGCTTGTTGAATTGCGTTTCTTCATGCAGGATTCTGTTATTGCTTAAAATGTCGAATTGCGTTTTCTTCATGTTAAGCATGCTCTTATAATCTGATATGCGGTCGAATAATCTTGCGTACCACTCTTTGACTATCGTATGCGGCGAACTGTTCATCGAGTGAGAGAGCTAGGCGAGTCGTCAAACATTTAGGAGTCGCGATCCGGACAACTAAGGGTGCTAGGCCCTCTTGGTCTACGGGGGCTTCTAAGCGTTGTAGCGTTAAGGAACTAGACCTGATTGCCCTAGAGTGAAGTACCACAAGGAAGTTCAGTGTCGGTGTTATTCCTAGACCTGATTGTCCTAGAGTGAAGTATCACGAGGAAGTTCAGTGTACCTGATTGCCCTATAGTGAAGCTTATCACAAGGAAGTTCAGTGTACCTGATTGCCCGAGAGTGAAGTATCACAAGGAAGTTCAGTGTCGGCATTATTCCTGGACCTGATTGCCCTAGGGTGAAGTATGTCACAAGGAAGTTCAGTGTCATCAGGATAATCTGAGATTTATCGCGTGGAACATTATCGGGTTGGAGTATACTAAGCGATTGTCCACTGAGTGGGTTATTCCGGAAATTGTCAAGGTGTCAAGAAAGAATGAGTCATGAGCTGAGTCGCGAGAGAGTCTTGAGTTGCGCCTTGAAAAATGTGTATACTGTTGTGTGTTTATTGCTTTATGATTTAAGATATCTTGTTGCGGTGAGAAGTTGACCCTTGCCAGTGGTTCCTTCAATTAATTATGGTAACCCAGGCATGGACGGACGTGGTGGAGATACCAGTGACGACGACATCATTGAAGATGGCTTCCGACTTCCCGAGCATGAAGATTCCCTCGGCTAGGAGTTAAGCCCCACTCTCGACATGGATGTATGGTAGGCATGTTAGAGACCTTCGCGTGGAGGAACCGACGAGGATGCAGATGACTTGGTGCAAAAGACTTGAGTAATTGGTAGTTGGCGATATTTACCTGGTTTGTATATAGTTTCAGTTTGGTGACCAGTCTATCAGCTTGTTGATATTGTAATAGTTGTTGATTAGGTGTCGAGGTTTTACTTTTGGAGCAGCCCCCTGCGTGGATAACTGACGAGAGTATTCCCGGGGTATGATTATCCTCACGAGGATTCCCACACTTTAGGTGTATTTTCCTGCACACACTTATGCACTGTTTTTATTTTGTGTGCACTGCTTACGTCTGTATGTACTGCTATAGATGTCGTGTTTGTAATATTATGTGTATATGATTTCAGTGCATAGTCTTGTGTCTTAGGATTGCACCATGTTTCTAAACGCTGTAAGTACTCTGAGTGCGCTTGCGGGAATTATTATTGTTCTAAAAAAAAAAAAATAGACCGCATTTTCCCAAAGGACACAAGAGTACTATTTCAAAAGTGCATCGCATATAGAGTTGGTTCTAGTTTAGTAGCGGTCCAGAATCGGGTCGTTACACTCTCCCTTCTCAAACTCAATAGGTCTTCTCTTCAAATCGGCGTAACTCTTCTACCGACTTTGAGCAGTTTTCAGCCTATCCCTAATCCTTTTGATCTGGTTAGTGGTTTCCTGAATTATGTCTGGTCGTAACCATCTCTTCTCTCCTACTTCAAACCAACATAAAGGAGTTTTACATTTGCGACCGTAGAGTGCCTCGTACGGTGCCATGCCTATGCTAGCATGGTAGCTGTTGTTATAAGCAAACTCGATGAGAGCTAGATGTTCATCCCAACTACCACCATCATCTAACACGCATGCTCTAAGCATGTCCTCTAAGGTTTGGATAGTCTTCTCCGTCTGACCATCCATCTATGGATGATAAACGGTGCTAAGACGCAATCTGGTCCCTAAGGCCATCTGAAATTGTTTCCAAAACCGGGAGGTAAACTTAGGATCTCTATCAGAGACGATGCTAGTGGGTACTCCATGGAGTCTAACAATCTCCCTAATAAAGATCTTAGCTAACCTAGCGGTGTTGAAAGTGGACTTTACTAGGAGAAAGTGAGCGGATTTGGTTAATCTGTCTACAATAACCCAGATGGAGTCATATCCAGATTGTGTGCGAGGCAAGCTTGACACAAAGTCCATAGATATGCCCTCCCATTTCCATTCCGGGATATCTAAGGGTTGAAGGATACCTGACGGTCTCTGGTGCTCTATCTTGGTTCTCTGGCAAACCATGCACTGTGCTACAAACTCACCTACATCATTCTTCATTCCCGGCCACCAATACCTTTGCCTAAGATCATGGTACATCTTAATAGAACCAGGGTGTACCGAGAATCCACTCTTGTGGGCTTCTTCAAGAATTTGATTCTTAATGACTGGATCATTAGGAACACAAATTCGTTAATGAAAGAGGATAATACCGTCACTAGCTTCAGAGAATCCAGTTTGGTGTCTCCTAGCTTGCAAATCACTATCTTGACTTTGGGCAAACCTAATTTGATTTCTAAGATCACAAGTGATTTCCAAATGGCTCATTATTAGGCTACCCCCTATGGAATACATTCCTAGGTTCAAATCCCTAAAGGATTCAAACAACTCTAGCTCCTTGACCATCATGGAAGATACGTGGATGCTCTTTCTGCTCAAGGCATCGGCTACTACATTCGCCTTGCCAGGGTGATACTTTAACTCAAAATCATAGTCCTTGAGGAACTCTACCCATCTCCTTTGCCTCATATTCACTTCCTTTTGATCAAATAGATATTTCAAACTTTTGTGATCACTGAATATCTCAAATCGGGTGCCATATAAATAATGTCGCCAGATTTTCAGGGCAAAAACTATGGCTGCTAGCTCTAAGTCATGAGTTGGGTAGTTTTCTTCATGGGGCTTTAATTGCCTAGACGCATAGGCTACTGCTTGCCCATTTTGCATGAGAACACAACCCAGACCTTTAACAGAAGCGTCACTATAAACCTCAAAACCTAAGGTCGGGTCGAGGATAATCAAAACCGGTGCACTAGTCAACTGGACTTTAAGCAAAAGAAACTGTTCCCACAGCACATATCCCATACAAACGGTTGTCCCTTTCGAGTTAACCGGGTCAAAGGCAGAACCAACTGGGAGAATCCTTCTATGAACCTACGATAATAACCGGCTAGTCCTACGAAACTTCTAACTTTCGAGACCGTAGTCGGTCGCTCCCACTCAAGAACGGCCTCTAATTTACTAGGATCAACAACCACTCCCTCTTGAGAAATGACGTATCTTAAAAACTTAACTTCGGTGAGCCAAAACTCACACGTCTCTGGTTTTGCAAACAGATGGTTCTCCCTAAGTGTACTCAAGACAATCCTACCTCATGCTCGTGAGGGTTCCTAGAATACACAAGGATGTCATCTATGAATACCACAACAAACCGGTCGAGGTAAGGTCTGAAAATTCTATTCATGTAGTCCATGAAAATAGCTGGAGCATTTGTCAGAACAAACGGCATAACAACGTACTCATAATGGCCATACCGTGTCCTAAACGCGGTTTTTGGCACATCCTTAGCCTTGACTCGAATCTGGTGGTATACTGACCTAAGATCAATCTTAGAGAATACCGAAGCTCCCCTAAGCTGGTCTAACAAATCATCTATCCTAGGGAGAGGATACTTGTTCTTAATTGTGACTTTATTAAGTTGTCGGTAGTCTATACACAAACGCATACTACCGTCTCTCTTCTTCACTAGGAGAACGGGGGCTCCCCATGGTGAAGCACCAGGTCTAATGAATCGCTTAGCTATCAGATCCTCTAACTGAACTTTAAGCTCTTTCAACTCTGAAGGCGACATCCTATAAGGGATATAGAAATTGGTCCGGCTCCTGGAACCAATTCTATGGAGAACTCTCCTTCTTTCTCGGGAGGTAAAAAGGTAATTTCCTCCGAAAAAATATCCAGGAATTCATTAATCATTGGGATGGTAGTCAAGTCTAATCCAACCTCTGTGGTTGAAGAGAGCAACAAGATGTATCCAAAGTGTCCTTCCACTAGGCACTGGTTCAATTGAGACACACTAGCCAATTCCTTTAGACACAACTAATTGACCATAGACTCTATCGATGGAAACTCAATAGTTCTAGAAAAACAATTCAAAACAACTTGGATAGCAGAGATCCAATCCATACCTAAGATTACATTCATTCCCTTCAAGGGTAGACAAATCAAACTACCCGAAAACATCCTTTCTTGAATTACGAGAGGACAATTCTCGCAAATCAACGTAGTAGTGATACTACCTTCGGCTGGTGTTTCAACAGTCATTGTAAAGGGTAAAGAAGAAAGATACAATCCTAACCTCTTGGCACTGTAACGACCCGTTTTCGGACCGCTACGAAACTAGAACTAAACCTAAATGCGACACTTTTTTAAAATGGTACTCTTGTGTCCTTCCGAAAAAAATGCGGTAAATTTTTTTTTAAAACATTTGGTGCCCGTAAAGCACACACAGAGTACTCACAGCGTTTCGAAGCATGACACAAACTAGGACATAAGCTACGTACTAGAAATACATACATGCATAAATATATATAATCAGCATACACAGTACGTACAAAATAAACATAGTAGTAATGTAAGAGAAAATACACCTAAGATATGAATACCCTCGAGAGAGTGTTCATACCCTGGGGGTACTCCCGGTAGACACCCATGCAGGGGGCTGCTCCAAAAGTAGAACCACCGCCTACCTCAGATCAAAGAAACAAAGACCAAATTTCAACTAGTCACCTACAAACTGTACACAAAAGACATATACTACAGTCCTCCCAAAAAGAAATATAACAGCAGTCAGACAACACAACACTACAGGTAACTATCCAGATCCTCAGATGGATCATCCTCCTCCTCGTCATCCATCGAGTCCTCGCCTGTCAAGTCGATAACAGGTGACGCCGCAGGCACAACCTCTGGCACATCTCCGGGAATATACTCTCCAGCAATCACATCCTCGTCAGATCTAGCTCCTAGACAATCTGCCTCTTCGCACACCACGTAAACAGGAGGTGGATCCACTGGTGGGGTAAGGGTCCTAACAATAGAAGGAGAACCCGGTCCTACTAGAGGACTATGAACAACAGCTGCTCTGGAGGTAGACACTCCTACCGTCCAACGTCGAATCACATTCTTGCGAGCGGTCCATCTGACTCTCGGTCCTCGCCCTCTAGCTCGGGCAGCAAGTCTGGAAGTAGTGCTCCTAGGGATCTCAAGGGGTCCCTCTGGTGACGAAGAAGAGACTAGCATAGCCCTCTCGCGCTGAATGGTACGCCAAGCATCAACCACCTGCATAGTCCGGATAGGAAAGCTCACTGTACGCCGTGACACCTCCTGTCTCACAGCAACCCCGTCCTCTCTGAAAGTCTGTACAATATCCCCGGTATATACAATACGACGAGAGATGGGGTCAAACTCCATCGCCGCAAGCTGCTCGATGTCGGGGAAATCAAAGATAATCTTCAGCGATGTCTGCATCGCCGGAATCAGTACGCTCTTCGCCAACACCTGGGTAGCCATCATGAATCGAAGGTACCACGGGAAAGGGTCAACTTCTCAACGAATCAAGATATAACAATTCATAAAGCAATAAGCAAACAACATTGTATACAGTTCATAAGGCTCAACTCAAAACTCTCGCTTAAGACTCGACTCACGACTCATTTTCTCTCGACTCGACAATTTTTCCAGAAAGCAGACGCCGATCCATCCACTGAATACCAGCCGTTTCCATACGCTCTCCCTAGGAAATTCAGCTCCGGTTCCTTAACGCTGCGACGCTTAGGAGCCCCCGTGAACCAAAAGGACCTAGCACCCTCAGTCGTCCGGGTCGTAACTCATAAACGTCTTGACGACTCGACTACTCTCACACTCGATGAACAGTTCGCCGCATACAATATTCAAAGAGCGGTTCGCAATATTATTCGACCGTATATCAAATAAATTGAGAGCAAGCTTAATATGATGAAATGCAATTCAACAAACATAAGCAGCATAAGCAGTTCACATTGTGAAACACAATTCAATACATAAGCAATTCACAACAGTTATTCAATCACATATTAAATAAATGCATAACTCAACAACATCGTCATTCACATCATGGAATCCATCCCTATGCAACTCGATGGAGTTGACAGAGAAGTACAACAAGTGTGGGGGGTTGGGGCCAGGAGACCAACGACAATATTTTTCACCCACGAATGACTCGGAATATAGGCGACCGCACGACAATAATCACGAAGGGGTTCGAAAACCCTAACTTCGAACCCAGAGGGTTCTCAGACTTCTTCGTATTCAATAAAAGCAATTAAATAGATGGAAGCCTAAAAATATCTAAAGTTGCCCTTACACAAGGACATACAAAAATAAAAGCCTACAAATATCTAGAAGTGCCCTTACCACAAGCTGTCGCTAACGTAGCTCCGAAGTCCTCAGGTCTGCGTCGCTCGGTCTCCGGTATTACGATTCCTATCACCACGACAATTTAGTACAATTCTAAGTAAAACTAAAACTTAGCTCTCACTTAGCCTTTTCCTAACCAAAACTCAACAAGCATTAAAAACAATACTAGCCCTTAGAAAAGAAATAAAATCTTAAACTACAAGGTTTTCTTGTATTACAAGTAACACAAAAAATAACTCTTTTTCATATGTTCAAAACTTTATCACAAAATCTACAAGCATTTAATCAAGTTTAACAACCAAATTTTTTCTAAAAACCCTCCTAGGCCTCACGGCCTCTACTCCCTTTTTCTCCCAAAAATATTTGCTAAAACTCTTTTTCATCATTACAAGCATTTTCAAATCAAGACATCAAGCAACATAATTCATAGTTAAAACACATACAAAAATATGTTTCCAAATCCTTTTCCAATCAAATAGCTAGTGCCATTTTCAATCTTTCCAATCAAATTTTACATGTTAATCTATCCTTCAAGAATCCATTTTGCACCAAAGCATAAACTAACACCTAATTTAATTCATGCAAATCTATCTCAAAAACCTTAAAATTAACCAAGACATTTAATTAAACACTTGAACACAAGATTATGCATCACAACCCAATTTTTCTATAGTTCAAGAATAGGAAAAATTCCAAAAATGACAAGTTTAAGCATACAATTCAAAACTAACCTTCCAACAAGCATCAAGCAACTTTAACTAACCCAATTAAATAACAAATTACATGATTGAACCACTCACACCCACTTTTTCCCAAATTCAAGAAGGAACATAAACCCTAGAAATCAAGTTTCACATGCTCATAAAAAATTATAGCCCAATCAAATATCATACAACTTCCAATAACACATATAAACCATTAATTAGTTGATTCAAGTAGGATCACATCATTTTCCCCTCTTTCACCACTTAGGGTTTCACCCTAAGGCTTAAAGGAGAGGATTGATGATGTCTCATCTCCTCTTGATCATCATCAACTATCAAACAACACATAAATATCAATTAATTAAAACTAGAACAAGCAAAATCAAGTAATAAAAAAAAGGGGTGTATGGCGCTGATTATGGGGCTGTTTTTGGGCCAAGAAAAATTGATTTTCTACTACTCAAATGGTTGGATACATAGGTGATAAAGTATAGAAGAAAACCTAGCAAGAAAACCAAGTATGGAAGCAAAATCACAAGAGGTGAAATGGGGGTGGAAATCGCGATTTTAAACAGAAAATGGGAGAAAGAAAATCTGTTTTTTCCTTACTTTAAATGGTGAAGTTGATGAGGAACTAGGTGGAGATGAAGGATTGAAGCAAGTTTGATGAAGACTTCAAGTTGTAAAGCTCAAATAAAATGGAGAAATCAACCATAGAAGCTTGGAACTCTTGTCTTGCTCAAGAAGGAAGAAAAGAAGAAGAGATAGATGAGGATGAGGGAGTATCACGAGGGGTGGGTGCTGTTTAGGGCTCACCCTCTCATTTTATTCCACTTAAAATTAATTAAACAATAGTTAATAAGAGGAAAATAAGTAAAAGTAACATTTTTTTGAATTAAACCACACACTTAGTGACACCTAATCTACTTTAAAAGATACTAATCCCATCACTTAATCTATCCCATCTAAACTCACCTCACTCATGATTACCCTCTAAATCTAGAGTCTTAAGGTTTTAAAACACGGCGACAAAAAACGCATTACCGATTTATTTCTCGCCGATAAAATCCCGAAAAATTAATTTGCGAGAAATTAATTCATCGCGTGATAATATTATATTATAAATAATAAAAACAACCTCAATCACGTAAAAATAATTAAAACAAGTTACGATTCGATTTTCATCGAAATCGGGGCTCATTTTAAATTTTATCTCATGCAGAATCGCCTTACGATTTGAAACGCGACGAAACTTCGTTAGAATTTTTCGACGATATTCAAACCACGAATTAATATAAAAATATTAATTCTCAATTATATTTGCTCTTGATTTAATTAAATCACTTACTTAGAGAACAAGCAACTGCTTATTATAGCATAAATACGACAGTTAATACTATAATAGCGCTAATAATCGTATCGTAAAAATACGGGTGTTACAGGCACACTTATTAGCAATGAAAGAGTGTGTGGCACCAGAGTCATACAGAACAACCAAAGGGTTATCATGTAGAAGGCATGTACCTTTAATCAGATTCTCCACACCACTTGCCTTCTTGCCGCTTAGAGTGTGAACGCGACCTTGATTAGGGTCATTGGGCTTGGTACCTGCCCCAGGCTTGAACTTCGGACACTCCCTCATCATGTGGCCTGGTTGCCTACAAATGAAACATACATTTTTCCCTTCCATGCATTCCCCTCTATGATATTTCCCACATTTTGTGCAAGCTCCTAGAGGTGTTGCCTCAGATTGTTGTACTTGTTTTCCTTTACCCCTGTGCCCTTTAGCCTTCAATGGTGGGGCAGTTTTGCTCTCATCCTTCTGCTTCTGCCACCTAGACTTCCTGTCGTCATATAGCCTTTTCAACCAATCTTCAGCCACATAACTCCTGTGGACTAGATCAGCAAAGCGGGTGAAGCCTGTCTGAGAAAGGTTGGCTTGGATATCAGGCCTCAATCCCCACTTGAACTGTTTAATTTTCCAACGATCATCTGGTGCATACTGGCCCAAAAAGGAGAATCTGGCCAATTCTTCAAACTTTGTTACATACTCCTCAACTGTAGAATTTCCCTGCTGCAGTTGAATAAAGTCTCGGTCCATCTTTTCCTCGATAGTTTGAGGAAAATACTTTCCCAAGAAAGCTTCTCATAAATGTTCCCAGTCCAAAGGATCCTCCTGATCCTTCATGTAAGCTTGTGCCCCTTTCCACCAATTTGCAGCTCCTTCCTCCAACATATGAGTTGCAAAAGTAACTTTCTGTTCTTCGGAACACTGAACAACTTTAAATATTCTCTCCATGGCTTCCAACCAGTGTTGGGATGCCATGGCTTCTCCTTTTCCCGTGAAAGTTGGGGGCTTCATCTCGTGAAAATTGAAGAACATCTTATTCACCGCCTCTTGTGAAGCCGGGGGAGGGGGTGGTTGACGTGGGGGTGATGGTGGATGCTGCTGTTGAGCATTTAGAAATTGTTGGACCATATTGTTGGTAGCCTGACTTTGTTCCCTAATGGCCTCATTCTAGTTCCTCATGATTTCATTTTGATCTCTCATCATTTGTATCATGTCCGTCCAACGAGCCTCCTCCGCATCTCGCCTGTCGTGTCTTCTCCTATGCCTTCTATGTCCATCTGCCATATTCTGCATACACGGTATAAAGCATTAAGTTGACCAGGCTTAATATTCCATACTAAATACAAGAATATAGAGGGGAATTCTCAAGCAAAGAAGAAAAAAATCCACAATACTAGACCACAGTCCATAATAGACTAAACTGCTCTGATACCATAATGTAACGCCCGTACTTCAATAATAATTGAAGTAAGACAATTTACATTAAAGCACATGAATTACACAAAATAATTTAAACTTGAATTGTAAAATACAAGTCCAAACACAAACTATGCCATAAGTCTATTAAATAAAGTTTACAACTTCATCCAAGTCCAAGGCTTGGGAAATTACAAAATACAATGTCAATTTTTGCCTTAATAACAAAAGGGACAAGTACAATGCACATCTAATATAAACTAGAAATCTAAAGCTCCTAGAATCATTATTTCTCTCCTTTGCCGGTACCTGCTTATCTAAAATAAAAGAGGAAAGAGGTGAGATTAAAATAATCTTAGTGAGTCATCCTCGGATCCCTCACAAACGCTTGCCAAAATCATAATAACATTACTATCTGAATATTAAAGTGATATGACTAAACATACAACTAGGATTACTTGTAACAGCCGGGACTTATCGTTTGGAAACAGTGGTATACTGCTCGGCTACACTAAGGTAAACAGTCTGAACTTATCGTTACCTCACAGTAGACCGCCGCTCTGTACTCATAATCCTCGGAGTAACGACAGGGACTTATCATTTGGTAACAGTGGCACACCGCTCTGCTACACTAAGGTAAACAGCCGGGACTTATCGTTACCTCACTGTATTTATCTCATTAGAACCACTACGAATCCAACAGTTCTAATTTCTTTCTCTAAGCTATCAAACAATAAATGCACTAATAACTTATCTAAGGGTATCTTAGGATGTCCCTTTTATCTTCTATGTTTTAGAACACTCAACTTGAGTATTCATGGCTTTAAAAGCCCTTAAAATGCTAAAGTACACATTTATGGTAAAACTGGCGTGCCGCACGCGCCCAGGAGCGCGTCGTGCACATTTCACAACTTCTGGTACAGAGCTTATCTTGAAATAATTCTTGTGCCATTGGAAACTAGACACATTTCTCTTCAATTTGGACATATAGTTCTCTATTTTTCATTAAGTATTGAAGGAGAAACATAGGTTACAAATTGGGAGAAGTTAGTGTTCAACTTTCTGAACCTAGTAGCTTTTCGCTTAAAACTGCACTAATTGGGTGGGTATTTTCTAAAATTAAAATTATATTTAGAAACTAGACATCCTAAGCTTTCCAACTAGTGGTCATTTGCCCAATTCCGGCTTCGTTTGGTATTTTAATAAAATCCCCGAAGTTGATATTCTGCAGAAAGCGCGCCGTGCGCGCCCGGGAGCGCGTCACACGCATTTCTCCATTTTGGCTTTGTTTTGATGCGCGTCGCCCGCACCTATGAGGCGCGCCACGCGCAAACTTGCAGAATTATGCAGAAACGTGTTTTTTTCTACGTATTTCCAACTTCCAACTCACTTTTTCTTCAATCCAAACCAATTTCAAACCAGATTGCTACTCAAAATCAAGCATGTGACTGATATACAAGATTAAGAGCAACATAAGACACATAAAAACACAATCCATCATGCTTCAACATATCACAAAACATTAATGCATCAACTTAAGCACATTCATTTCTACCCAAACCCATTCATGCATTTCAACCTTTCCCAACTCAGAAATCTAGAAAATACACAAGTGAGATCAAAAGGAAAAACCCTAAGTGATGGGTCTTATGGGTTGCCTAACCTCTAAGTGAGAAGAACTCACCAATGAGCTTCAAGAAGAGAAGCTATGGAGTTTGAAAATCTTGGATTCCTCCTTCTCCAATTCGTGCCTCCCTCTCCTCCAAACTAGGGCACCTTTAAGCTTGGTGAAATGCCCCAAAAATCAGCTCCAATGTTCCACCTTCTTGCAAGAGATGATGAACCCACAAGTTTTCCTCCTTGTTTCCCCAAAAGGTTCGAACCCTAGCACCCCTTTTCTTCCTCATTTCTTCTCCTCTTCTTTTCTGCTGAGAAAAATTGAGTGAGAGGGTAAGAGTGACGGATGAGAGATCGAGTGAGAGGGTAAGAGGGAGAGTGAGAAATTAGGTGTTGACCCTTTTTTCCCTCCTTTTATCTCAAATCACGCTATACCACTACTATCTACACCCCCTTTTATTAATAAATACCACCCAACCTAATTACTCAACTATTAATTTAAAACATATAAATGCTTAAACTAATAAGGCCAAATAATTAAATTAGGCGGGGTGTTACATGCATGCTAAGGTTTCTGAAGCTATGGCCTTGCTTCAGTCGATTCAATTTGATATTAGCAACATTGGGGTCTCTGATGATTTATTTAGCTAGGAAAGAGCAGCGCAGTTGAACTTACAAGAGGTGCTAAATTATGATGAGGATTTTTGGAAGGAAAAAGCTAGACTTAATTGGCATTTGCATGGTGATAGAAATACAGCTTTCTTTCATAAAATGGCTAAGGTTAGAGGGGTCACCAAACAAATTTCAGTCATTAAAGATGGTGAGACTTTTTTTCATGAGGCTGATGATATTGAGAATCATATTCTTCATTACTATACTTAATTATTTGCCAATAATAATTCTTGTCAGCCTAATGGTCTTATTAATAAGGTTATTCCCTTCTCTGTTTCTGAGTAAGATAATGATATGCTTACTAACTTGCCTTCCTTTGACGAGGTGAAACATATAGTTTTCTCTTTGAATAGAAATAGTGCTCCTGGTCCTAATGGTTTTGGTGGTTTCTTTTATCACACATACTAGGATATTATCTCAAAAGATGTTTATAATGCTGTTCTACAATTTTTCAGACAGGGTTGGATGCTCCCTAACCTAAATTCAAATCTTGTTGTGCTCATCCCAAAAATTTCTGGGGCTGAGAGAATTTATCAGTACAGCCAATTGCTTTAGCTAATTTTCAATTTAAAATTATTATTAAAGTTTTAGCTGACAGGTTAGCTCTGGTTACTCCTAAAATTATTTCAAATAATCAGAGAGGGTTTATCAGGGGTAGAAGCATCTCAGATTGTATTTGTACGGCTTCTGAGACGGTTAATCTGCTTCACAAGAGATCATATGGCGGACAATTAGCTCTGAAAATTGACATTAGTAAGGCTTTTGATACTATTGATTGGCAATTTTTGATTCAAGTCTTGCAAGCTTTTGGCTTTGATGAAAATTTTTGCAATTGGATTAACTTAATTCTCCACTCTGCTATGTTATCTATATTTGTTAATGGTCATCCTGTGGGTTTCTTTGGCTGTAAGCATGGTGTCCGTCAAGATGATCCTTTGTCTCCTTTTCTTTTCTATATTGCAGAAGAGGTTTTGAGCAAGGGTATTACTAAGTTGGTTGAAGAGGGCAAGCTGCAGTTGATGACAGGTCTTAGAGGCTTTAGGGTGCCTAGTCATGTTTTACATGCTGATGATATTATGATTTTTTTGCAGGGCAACTAAAAAGAGTATTTTTAGCCTGCTGAATCTTTTTGCAGATTATCAGGCTGCATCTGGTCAAGTGGTTAGCAAAGACAAATCCAAATTTTATCCTGGCAATATCTCTCGGCCAAGAATAGCCGCTCTTGCTAATATGCTAGGATTTTCTGTTGATTCTTTGTCTTTTACTTATCTGGGGGTTCCTCTGTTCAAGGGTTAGCCTAAACATTCTCACTTGCTTCCTATTGTAGATAGAATCAAATCCAAGATGTCTTCTTGGAAAGGATCTTTATTGTCTATAATGGGCAGGGTTCAATTGTTCAACCCAGTTATTACTGGCATGTTGGTTTATAGCTTCCGTGTCTATATGTGGCCCTCCAATCTTATATCTATTGTTGACCAATGGACCAGGAATTTTATTTGGTCTGGGGATGTTAATACTAGGAAGTTAGTAACTGTTGCCTTGAATAAAGTCTGCAAGCCTTTTTTAGAAGGTGGGCTGGGTATTCGTTCTATTAGCTCCATTAACAAAGCAGGTTTGCTTATGCTTGCTTGGGATTTTAAAGTTTCCGAGATGTTTTGGGCGAACCTGTTACGTGCCAGAGTCTTCAAGAATAATGTCCCTGTGATTCACTATGTTTCCTCTTCCATCTACGTTGGTATTAAATCTTATTTGTCTAGCATTTATGATAATTCTTTCTGACAAATTGGAAATGGCAACAAGGTTAATTTTTTATCTGATGCTTGGCTGTCTAGACCGATTTTTGATCTTATAGATATCCCTCTCAATTTTCGCCCCTTTCTTAAGGCGTCTGTTGTAGACTTCATTCATAATGGATCTTGGTCTATTTCGGAGGATCTTGCCTCTCGTTTTCCTAGCTTGTTAGAAGAGATTAAGGAGATTGCTATTCCTAGTTGTCCTACTGATGATTGTCCTAGGTGGGGTGGCAACGACTCTGGCATTTTAACCTTTAAAACTGCTTATTTGTTTCATGACCCGTTGGGTCAATCCATTCCCTGGGCGAAGTTGATTTGGCGGAGTGTTGCGGTTGAGGCAAGTGCACCTGATCATAACTCGTAATAAAGTGGAGTATTTTTAAGACTCCAAATGTCGAACTCACAGAGAATACATGAGTACTAAATTAATAGAGATCTTTATTATTTTAGACGAACGAAAATGACGGTTTTGAGAGTGAAACAATTGAACTATAAATAAAGAAAGCAAAGCAACGTCACAAGAACGAAATAGAGATCAATTAGGAAAAGCTAGGGGAACCGGGTTCACTAATACTAGATTCTGAATCTATAACCTTGCTATTACGAACTATATTTCCTTATTGAAAGTCAATCACTCACTCTAAATTACTAATAACTACCCAGTTTATAATAGCCTTCTTCCTAAATAACTACTCCGTTTTGATCCAGGAAGGTAAATAAAGGAAAGAGCCTTAAGAATAGGTGAGTTTGTTAATCTAATACCCGATTTGAAACAAGCAATTATCTTCGGGCATAAAAAACGAGTTTCTGTTAATCCTAGAGTTCCATTAACTAATTGCGATAGTCACCTCTAATTAACTAATTTATTAAGGACTGGCTAGGTCCTATGGAATTAAGCATGCTAGGAAGAGAACATTCATAAGGATAATAAGAAATTCATAATAGCAATTGAATAAATATCAAGAACATCGTAAAAGATCCCTCATCACCCCTAGTGATGGAGTTAGCTACTCATACTGTTTCTCAACATAATATAGAATAACATAAATCCAAACATGCAATCTTAAAAGAAAAGAAAAGAAGAGAGGCAAAAGACCCTCACTCAGAGAGAATGAGTTCTCTCCCAGAGAGTGAGTTGAGTTCTCAAAAGGGGGTGAGAATGCCTATTTATAGGCTCTGGTGTGGATTAGGTCAACTAGTTTCAAATCTGTGTGTTCTGGGGTTGGGTACGGCCGTACCAGACTTGAATTGTGACATTGGCCCGTACTTGTGCACTCAACACCAGCTGACAGCAATTGTGTACGACTGTACTACCTTTGGTACGGCCGTACTGGACTTTTTCTTCGGCGCCAGGTCGTACTGACCATGAGGTACGCCCCTACTGATGTGCTTGAATAGGTACAGCCGTACTGAAGTGATGTCAAGTCGTATCGCTTGTCCAGAAACGCTAAAAATCTCCAAAACTCGCAAGAATCTTCCCAAAATTACTTCTTTTGCTTTTCTTGTTGCCTTTATTACTTTCCTGCATAAATAAGAAAATAGTGAGCATATTTTATCTAACAAGGAACAAAATCATTATATTTTATACTCAAAATACCCAAAATAGTAGACAAAATGGTGTGTTAACACATCCTCACACTTAAACTTTTGCTTGTCCTCAACAAACTACTTGGATAATTATAAGAAAAATTGAATTTACTGACTAGGGACATAAACGAGATACGAGACAACAAAGTAATATCATAAGAAGTGCTAAGTAATAAAATGCCCAATTAGAGATGTAAGTTCAACAAGTTCACAAATTCTATGAATCATAAGTCACTCTTCTCACCACTCTCAAAGTGTTTAAAGGTGTAGTCATTAACTCTCAAATTTTGCCAAAGAAGTGGCATTACAATTGGCTTGTATATTGACCAAAACTCTACTATTAAAATCCACTTATCATGCAAAAGAGGAAAAATGGTCTTTCATGGGTTGTAATGGGGCTAAGGTAATAATGATAGGTGGGATAAAAAGAAAGAAAATGTCATGCAAATGGTCAGAAACAAATCAACTAAAGAAGTAACTTTTTTTCTTTTTAACTCTAAAGAGCAGGCGATAATCTCTCTAATATTCATCATTTTTTTTCTCTTTTTATTCTTTGAAGGCAATAACACATTTTTTCCTATTTTTTTTCTTTTTCTCTTTTTTTTTTCCTTTCCTCCTTTTATGCTTTTTCATGCCGCAATTTAAAAACTTAATAATTTTAGGAGGGGAAAGTATTTGCTAAGCCTTCTTTCTGTAAGCTTTCCTGAGGGATTTCTAGCATTATCCTTTTGATTTTTGCCACTAATTGCTCTAACAAAAGTATTTTCCAAAGTTAGCTTAATAAAAATAATAATCAATAATAATGAAAGGGTACCAAAGAAATATAATACTAAGCATAAAAATGAGCAACTAGCGGTAAAATATTTGCAATAAAATTGAAGTAGGCTTGAAAAATTCCTAAAATTACCCTACCAAATTCACATAAAAGTAAATTTATATTCGCTTTGCAATGTTCTCAGCACAAGTTCTAGAATGCACAATATGAAAAAATATCATTCAATCAAAGAAAAGAGGTAAAAATTATGAAGTGACCTCTTAATTAGACTCAAATCTCACATTTAGTGGTTTATAAAGACAAGTTGAAACTCATAAAACTTTAATGCTAATTATCAGCGAATTCTAAAACTAGCGACAATCTCATTTCAATCACAAGTTATCAGAATTTTTTTTAAAAATAGCCCCTAAATCAGAAAAATATCAAATTTTTCATAATTTAATAGTTATAAGCATAGCGAAGTAATTGTAATTATAGTTTCCTCCCGACACTTATTTTTAGTTGTGTCCTCACTGCTCACAGTTATAAAATAACCAATAAAAATTTAGACAGTTAAAGTAGGTGCTAAAAATAATTTAAGGTGGAAAGGTACTCCCCTCTAATAATTTCATGAGCAAATTGGGGGAGTGATTCAATTAATGCTGTTGCCTTGCCAATGCCTCTAAAGAAACTGTAAATCACAATAAACTATTAAAAATATTAAAATAAATTAAATAACATAAAATTAAATAACACAGGTTGTTTCCTACAAAGCGCTTTTTTACGTCATGAGCCTGACGATTTGCTTAAAAGTGGTCAACCAGGCGGCTCTCTAAGAGTAAATTTTGCATTCATTGCATTTCCTCTTCTCCACTTTTTAACCATGTGGTTTAGGTTGTTCTTTCTTTTACCAAGTGGTGGATGAACTTTGAAATATTGTGGAATTTTTTTTCTTTTCATCACCTATCACTATAACAGGATCCTGCAAGTTAGTAATTTCTTCTAAAGGTTCCTACAATCTTAAGTCTTCAAAGCCGTTAAAAGCAATCACATTATTGGTAAATTAAGAAAGAGTAAAAGAACATGGATTTTTAGTAGAATTTAAGACCATTAAAACATCATTTTTCTTACCTCTTCTTATAGTTACCGTTCCCTTTTGAACTTCAACGACTGCTTCACCGATTTTGGCCAAAAGAGTTTGTCTCAAATTAATTGGGACTTCCTCCTTTTGCTCCAAATCAAGAACTGTGGGGTCTTCCTTGTTCTCTTCAGGAGTGCTCCCTTCAGTAGGAGTTTTTATTTTAGCTTACCTCCCTTAAGTAGGAGTTTCAATTATTTCTGAGATTGACTATTCTTCACACTTAAGCTTAGACTTGGGCTCTTCAATTAATTCTTCAATATTCTTAAGAATGATGACTCCATCTTCCTCCTTAAGATTAGGCTCAATTTGATTGGGAAAGATGTCTTGTTCACTCTGAGTCATCAATGTTGCTGGAGCAGAGTCTTGACTCTCCATAGATTCAATATGAGTTTTGATAATATCAAATGGGTCACCAGGTTTTTTTCTCAAATTTAGCCAAAATCTCCTCCATGGTTAGTTTTTCATTCAGATCTTCATCACTCTTATGGATGGTGACTTCGTATTCCACCTTGGGGTTGGGCTCAACTTGAGTGGGCAGCAATTCTAAAGCTTGTTGAGTCATTAATGCTACCAAAGTAGAAAACTGACTTCTCAAACATTTTTTGTTCTTCTCTATTTTGATTTATTATTCTTTCTAAAGACTTGCATCTTTCATCAAATTTTCTTTTTGCCACCTTAAGTTCTGGTTCCTGCTCCACTGGTTCTTGCTCCTCAAGTTTGTGAATCATGTAATTTATCATGGTAGAAATTTCTTTCTGTACGGCCTGTTTCTCTACGATGGTGTTTTCTATCTTCTGCGCAGATTTGAAACTTTCATCCCATTAGCCCTAGAAAGTGTGCTTAGTCTCTTCCAAATTATGCCTTTTCTTGCCTTGAGCTTGATTTTACAGATGATGTGACCAATAAAAATCTTCTCTTTGATTTTGACTTCTCAAGAGTTGTTCTCTGCCTTGTATTCAACCCAAGAGTTATATGCTGAACAGTCTTGTCATTTGTGTTCTACAACACCACAATACTCACAAAAAAAGGAAAGAACCCAGCAGTTGTCTGCATGTCCTACAAAATAATCACAATACTCATAAAAAAGGAATGAACCCATGAGATTATTACTAATTTTTTTAAGAAAATAGAAGTAAAATAAAATAAGAAAAGATTAAAGTAAATTAGAAAGAATCAAACTAAAAATATAAGAGAGTCAAAGTCTAAAACCAATCAAACAAAGTAAGAAAAGTTAGAATAGAATAGTGTGAATACATGCCTTGACAGGATGGTTTTGATGATTGACAAAAGGGAGCTTTGCAAATAGTCAACCGTGCAAAAAGTGGAAAAGAATACCAAGACGCGTATCAAGAATGATAGTTTCTCAAGTCTTTGGGTTTTGGGTATTTATTTATTTTTATTAAGACTATTTGTAAGTAGTAATAAAAAGCTCTCAATTAAAATAAAATCACACACTCACAAAATGATTTTTATTCTAAAATTGATTTTATGATAATTTTTCTTAAATTATTTTTAGGCACAAAGTATTTTGAAAAATTCTTAAGTTGTGCTCAAAATATTGTTTGGAAAATATTTCAAGTTTTCTTTGGAAAATATTCTCCGTGTCGAGCAGTGATATTTTGACATGCAAGTCGTGGTGTCGAAATGAGGTCGCGTCATCAATCATGGGGAAGTCGCGCGTCGAGCCGAGGTCGCGCGTCGAGCCGAGGTCGCATACCGAATCGTGGGGAAGTCGCGTCGAGCCGAGGTCTCGTGGCCGAGCCGTGTGGAGAGGTCGTATGCCGAGCCGTGAGGAGGTCGCGTCGAGCCGTGAGGAGGTCGCGTCTTGGCCGTGAGGAGGTCGTGGTTCTGCGCCGAGCCGTGAAGAGGTCGTATGCCGAAATGAGGAGGTCGTATGCCGAAATGAGAGAGGTCGTATGGAAATACGATGTCGAACACCAAGTGGTGTCCGAGAATCTTTTCCGTCCCCGTGGTTTCAATTCTTTCATATTCAAAACGCATACGGACAAATCCACGCATGGACAAATCCCTTTAAAATCTTTGCAACGGACAAATCCTCGCAATGCACATTTCTCTTAAAGTGACGCTCCTCTCGGTGCCTATAAAAGCACCGCACCATGAGCATTGTTTTTAACATAACACAAGTGCTTAATTTTTGTGCTAAAACTCACAAATATTCTCCATCACTCACACTTATTTGAGCACAATTTTTGAGAGTCTTTTTATTCTACATAATTTGAGTTGTATTATTTGAGCTTCAATTTGTTATATCCGCACTATTGAGTGTATCTTTCTCATCTCATTTTATTTGCGAAAATCATTTCTTTTTGGGTAGGAATCCCAAGGTGTTCATAGAGGTGATATCTCTTGAACGTATTGCTCTGGTATAGAGTTGTAAAGGTTTCTAGTGAACCTGATTTAAAAGCTAGTGATTTAGTGAAAATCCCATAGTGCTTTGCTTTGGGGACAGGGCGTAGGCCACAGGGGTGTTTGGTGGCGAACTCGTATAATTTCTTTGCGTGCTCTTCTTTGCTCTCTGTCTCTTTATCATTCAAGCACTTTATTTATTTTTGTTCTTTATTTATTTTTCTGGTCATTTATTTTCTGTCATTTATTTATTGCAATTTATTCTTCAAGTTATTTATCTTTTCGCAAGTTATTTCTTTCAAGTTTTTTTAATTGATAATTTATCTGTAATTTTTTTATAAGCACCGCTATCACAATTCACCCCCTCTTGTGTTTGAAGTCACTTGGTAACAAGTGGCATCGAGCTAGACTCTTGTATAAAGGACTTAACCGTCTCAAGAGAATGACTTCAAACAATAACGAGGAACCTCCATGAACAGACCCCCATTTTTCAATGGTGAGGGTATGGTTATTGGAAGGATAGAATGCAAATCTTTCTTGAGGGTGTTGATCTTGATATTTGGGATCTTTGTGGAAAATGGTCCATTTGTCCCCACTCAATCAATTAATGATGCACGTGGTAGACAAACCAAGATCACTTTGGACCGAAGATGATAAGAAAGGTCCAATACAATTTGAAAGCTAAGAACATCATCACTTCGCTTTAAGCTACGATGAGTTCTATAGGGTCTCAAATTGCAAGACTGCTAAAGAAATGTGGGACACCCTTCTATTGACCCATGAAGGTACTACCGAGGTCAAGAGGGCTCGAATGAACACATTAACCCATGAGTATGAGTTATTTAGGATGAAACCAAGTGAAAACATACAAGATATGCAAAAAGGTTCATCCATATAATAAACATCTCGTAGCTCTTGGGAAAGTCTTGATAATGAAGATTTAATTAATAAAGTTCTTAGATGTTTAAATAGAAATGGCAACCCAAGGTTCTTGCTATATCTGAATCTAAAGATTTATCTACTATATCATTGGCAACCTTGTTTGGAAAATTGCAGAACATGAACTTGAACTAAATCGACTCACTGAGAGTGAAGAAAGTGATAAGAAAGAAAGGAATTGCTCTCAAAGCAATCGTAAATGAAAAAGAGGAATCGACAACAATGATAGTCTAGATGAGAATGAGGAAGACATAAGTCCGATGGTTCAAGGTTCAAAAGGTTCATGAGGCAAAAGGGGAGAACGGGCAAGGTACAAATTCCTCAAAAGAAAAATGAGGAAGGAACTTCTTTTAATCCAACTTGCTACAAGTGTGGTCAAAGGGACATATAAAACCCGATCGCCTCATGGTCGTAAGAAAAACGAAAAATTTGATAGAAGACCACAAAAGGAATCAAAAGGAAGAAGAGCCTACATTGCCTGGGATGACAATGATATGGACTCGTCTGATGAATCGAGAAAATGAGGAGGCCAACTTATGTCTCATGGCAAAACACGAGGAGGATGAGGTAAATGCTCTTGAACTCGAATCTCCTTTAACTTATGATGAGTCGCTTATTACTTGTGAAGAATTAAATAATGAAACGACTAGACTTGAAAAATTATTTCTTCTTCTAAGAAAACCATCTCTTCTCTTGAATCTAAAATTATTTTCTTAAACCAAGAGATGGAAGTTTTTAAGGAAAAACAAGTTGTTGTGGATCAAGTTTCTACTTGCACCTTTTGTGAAAACCAAAAGATTGATACTTTCAAGTGTGATGAATGCAATGTTTTGAAAAACAAGATTGAAGATTTGGAAAACACCCTTGCCAAATTTACCATGGGAAGGGATAACTTAAACATTCTATTGGGAAAACAAAAGGGTACTTTTGGAAAAGCCGGTTTGGGTTATAATCCACAAACGCATGAAAAATCCTTTAAATTTGTCAATCACAACAACACTTCAAGCAGCCCTTTCATTAAATGCTTTCACTTTGTGGTAGAAATGGTCACACCGCCTCCATTTGCAATATTAGAAAGAACAAGAATGTGGTTGGCAAAAGATATGGATTCCAAAGGGTACTTTGCCAAAAACTAACTCATCTGGACCCAACTTAGTTTGGGTACCAAAGGTTAAAAATTAATCTGTTGTTGTAGGTGTGCTTGAAAGCCAAGGACTTAAATTGGTATCTTGATAGCGGCTGTTCAAAGCACATGACAGAAGACAAAAGCAAGTTCTCCTCATTGGTACCTAAGAATAGTGGTTATGTCCTGTATGGTGACAACAACAAAGGTAAAATTCTTGGGATTGGTTCTATTGGTAAGAGTCCTAATCCCACTATTGAAAATGTTTTGTATGTGGATGGTTTGAAGCATAATTTGCTAAGCATTAGTCAACTTTGTGATAAAGGAAACAAAGTGGTTTTCGATTCTTCAAAATGCATGGTCATGGATTCTATAAATGAAAATGTTATTGTTATTGGACCTAGAATTGGAAATATCTATATGCTTGATTTAGATAAAATACCTTCAAATGATGCATGTTGTCTTATTAGTAAAGAGGATGAATCTTGGCTATGGCATAGAAGAATGGCTCATATTCACATGGATCATCTTAATAAATTGGTTCGAAAGGACTTAGTAATTGGCTTACCAAAGCTCCGCTTTGAAAAAGATAAACTTTGTGATGCATGTCAAAAGGGAAAACAAGTAAAGGCTTCTTTCAAATCTAAAAATATTGTTTCAACAAATCGGCCTTTACAACTTTTACATATGGATTTATTTGGCCCTTCTAGAACTAAAAGCTTTGGTGGCAATTACTATGCTCTTGTTATTGTGGACGACTATTCTCGCTATACATGGACCTTATTTATTTCTCATAAAATTGACACTTTCTTTGCCTTTCGTAAACTTGCTAAAGTTATCCAAAATGAAAAAGGAATGAACATAGTATCCATCCGAAGTGATCACGGTGGGAATTCCAAAATGAGGCATTTGAGGCCTTTTGTACTGAAAATGGAATTGAGCATAATTTTTCGCACCTAGAACACCACAAATGTAATGGAGTGGTGGAAAGGAAAATCGGTCTCTTGAAGAGCTTACGAGGCGATGCTCAATGAGACCAACCTTCCTAAGTATTTACGGCAGACGCAGTAAGCACCACATGTTATGTAATGAATAGAGTCCTCATAAGACCTATTCTAAAACAAACGCCCTAAGAAATTTACAAGGAAGGAAGCCCAACATTTCCCACCTTCACGTATTTGGATGTAAGTGCTTTGTTCTAAATAACGGTAAAGATAACCTTGGTAAATTTGATGCTAAAGGCGATGAAGGTTTATTTCTTGGATATTCCACTTCTAGTAAAGCCTTTCAATTTTTAATAAACGTACTTTAACTGTTGAAGAATCGTGCATGTTTCTTTTGATGAATCTAACCCCAAATCTTCAGTAGAAGAAAGTGTTGATGATCTTGCAGAAGTGTTAGGAGATACCTATTTAGAGGAACAAGAGAGATCAAAAGTCAAAAAGGAGGATCAAAAGTCCTTGCCTCAACCCTCTCAAGAACTCTCTCACTCAAATCTTCCAAAGGAATGGAGAGTCTCAAAGAACCATCCTCTTGACAACATAATAGGTGATATCTCAAAAGGAGTAACGACTCGAAACTCTCTTAATCATGCATGTCATCATATGGCCTTTGTCTCTCAAATTGAACCAAATGACGTCAATGAAGCCATCTTTGATGAGCATTGGACCCTTGCTATGCAAGAGGAATTAAATCAATTTGAGAGAAATGATGTTTGGGAACTTGTCCCTAGGCCTAAAGATCACCTAGTCATTGGGACCAAATGGGTCTTTCGCAATAAGCTTGATGAAAACGGTATCATTGTTAGAAATAAAGCTAGACTTGTTGCAAAAGGCTATAAGCAACAAGAGGGCATAGATTTCGATGAAACCTATGCACCCGTGGCTAGATTAGAAGCTATTCGCATGCTTCTCGCATTTGCATGCATCATGGATTTCAAACTTTTTCAAATGGATGTTAAAAGTGCATTTCTTAATGGCTTTATTCAAGAAGAAGTATATGTTGATCAACCTCCGGTTTTGAAAATTTTGAATTTCCAAATCATGTTTTCAAATTGAAAAGGCTTTATATGGTTTAAAACAAGCTCAGAGAGCTTGAGTACGAGAGGTTGAGCAAATATTTACTTGAAAAAGGTTTTGAAAGAGGAAAAGTTGATACCACTCTTTTCATTAAACACAAAAATCATGACATTTTACTTGTTCAAATTTATGTTGACGATATCATCTTTGGTGCTACTAATGAGTCCTTGTGTGAAGATTTTTCCAAAATCATGCAAAGTGAGTTTGAAATGTCCATGATGGGAGAGCTCAACTACTTCCTTGGTCTTCAAATCAAACAAACAATGTAGGATTTTTTATAAATCAATCCAAATATTGCAAGGAGTTGCTTAAAAGATTTGGAATGAGCAACGCCAAAGAAATCTCAACTCCAATGAGCACATCATGCTATCTTGACAAAGATGAAGGTGGTAAGTCGATTGAGTAAGTAAGTATCGAGGTATGATAGGATCTCTTCTCTATCTCACCGCAAGTCGTCCGGATATTATGTCTAGTGTTTGTATGTGTGCACGTTTTCAAGCAAATCCTAAGGAATCACATCTCTTAGCGGTAAACGCATCATGAGATATCTCACCGCACACAAACTATGGGTTTATGGTACCCCAAAGGTCTTGTGCACACTTATTGGGTACTCGGATTCGGATTTTGCGGGTTGCAAAATGGACCGAAAAAGCACTAGTGGGACATGTCACTTACTTGGGAATGTCTTGGTTTCATGGCATAGTAAGAAACAAGCCCGGTGTGGCTTTGTCCACTTCTTTGAAGCGGAATACGTTGCGGTGAGTAGTTGTTGTGCAGATCATTTGGATGAAACAACGGTTGAACGATTATGGAATCAATCAAAACTGCTCCAATTAAGTGCGACAATACTAGTGCCATAAACCTCACGAAAAATCCGGTTTATCACTCCCTGACCAAACACATAGAAATTAGGCACCATTTTATTAGAGATCATGTTCAAAAAGGAGATTGTGTGATTGAGTTTGTGGAAACATCTAAACAACTCGCAGATATTTTTACTAAACCTTTGCCTAAAGAAAACTTCTTTTTATAAGAACCGAGTTAGGAATTTTAGATCAATCATGCATTGAATGACTGCGTGTGAGTGCATTTTATTATGAATAAGTTCTAACTTGGGCGTTGGAGTGTGCTAACATTTTTATGCGAGTTAGATTACCAAGACTAAAAGTGGAGAAATGCAACCGCCCTTCCTGTAATCGTTAAAATAAAAGTTTGTGCAAAGTTATGTTAACTGCAAACAATTATGCGCTTAATATCAGTGAAGATGAGGAAACAATTGATGATGAGAATGAGTTGAACGAGGACTAGTAACTCTTATCCTAGTGCTTTATTTTTGCTATCTCCCTGAATAATTTTTTTTTACCAAGGATTTTTTATGCTTCATTGAACCCTTGATACTCTATTATTTTTCGCCATCTAGTTACGCGTATATGCATACGTTTTACATGCCTTTCCCTCTAATCTTTTCCGCTTTTTGATGTTGACAAAAGGGGGAGAGTTTTATGATTCAGGCGGAGTAAATTATATTATGCATATTGTGAGGGGGAGTTTTTCTAAATATTGTGCTTAAACTCTGATATCTTTTATTGAAAAACCATGCTTATATCTCATTGCCATATCATGATTATATTTTACTAAATTCCCTCCATGAGATGTTTGTCATCATCAAAAAGGGGGAGTCTGTGAATACATGCCTTGACAGGATGGTTTTGATGATTGACAAAAGGGAGCTTTGCAAATAGTCAACCGTGCAAAAAGTGGAAAAGAATACCAAGACGCATATCAAGAATGATAGTTTCTCAAGTCTTTGGGTTTTGGGTATTTATTTATTTTTATTAAGACTATTTGTAAGTAGTAATAAAAAGCTCTCAATTAAAATAAAATCACACACTCACAAAATGATTTTTATTCTAAAATTGATTTTATGATAATTTTTCTTTAATTATTTTTAGGCACAAAGTATTTTGAAAAATTCTTAAGTTGTGCTCAAAATATTGTTTGGAAAATATTTCAAGTTTTCTTTGGAAAATATTCTCCGTGTCGAGCAGTGATATTTTGACATGCAAGTCGTGTCGAGTGAGGTCGCGTGGCCGAGCCGAGGTCGCGCGGCCGAATCGGGAAGTCGCGCGTCGAGCCGAGGTCGCGTCGAGCCGAGGTCGCGTGGGAATCGTGGGGAAGTCGCGTCTTGGTGAGGTCTCGTCTTGGAAGCCGTGTGGAGAGGTCGTATGCCGAGCTGTGAGGAGGTCGCGTGCCGAGCTGTGAGGAGGTCGTGTCTATGCCGAGCTGTGAAGAGGTCGTATGCCGAGCTGAGGAGGTCGTATGCCGAGCTGGAGAGAGGTCGTATGGAAATACGATGTCGAACACCAAGTGGTGTCCGAGAATCTTTTCCGTCCCCGTGGTTTCAATTCTTTCATATTCAAAACACAACGGACAAATCCACGCAACGGACAAATCCCTTTAAAATGCTGCAACGGACAAATCCTGCAACGGACATTTCTCTTAAAGTGACGCTCCTCTCAGTGCCTATAAAAGCACTACACCATGAGCATTGTTTTTAACATAACACAAGTGCTTAATTTTTGTGCTAAAACTCTGTCAAATATTCTCCATCACTCACACTTATTTGAGCACAATTTTTGAGAGTCTTTTTTATTCTACATAATTTGAGTTGTATTATTTGAGCTTCAATTTGTTATATCTGCACTATTGAGTGTATTTTTCTCATCTCATTTTATTTGCGAAAATCATTTCTTTTTGGGTAGGAATCCCAAGGTGTTCATAGAGAGGTGATATCTCTTGAACGTATTGCTCTGGTATAGAGTTGTAAAGGTTTCTAGTGAACTGATTTAAAAGCTAGTGATTTAGTGAAAATCCCATAGTGCTTTGCTTTGGGAGACAGGGCGTAGGCCACAGGGTGTTTGGTGGCCGAACTCGTATAATTTCTTTGCGTGCTCTTCTTTGCTCTCTGTCTCTTTATCATTCAAGCACTTTATTTATTTTTGTTCTTTATTTATTTTTCGGTCATTTATTTTCTGTCATTTATTTATTGCAATTTATTCTTCAAGTTATTTATCTTTTCGCAAGTTATTTCTTTCAAGTTTTTTTTAATTCAGTAATTTATCTGTAATTTTTTTTATAAGCACCGCTATCACAATTCACCCCCCTCTTGTGTTTGAAGTCACTTGGTAACAAATAGAAATAAGACAAATGGAATCAAAACAAAATAAACTAAGATATTTATCCTGATCCAGTCCTTATCAAATCTTTTCTTAAATTTAAATTCAAATTCTATCCATATCTAATCTTAGATTCAAAATAAGATAAGAAAAAGAAAGATCAGGATAAATACATAAGAAACGGGCAAATCTTTTCGGATTTTTTTGATATCAAATTTAAACAAAACAAAATAAAATAAGATAAAACAAAATAAGATAAGATCTAAACAAATGGATAAATAATAAAATAAAACAAACAATCAAAAATTTAAAATCTAGATAAAGAGATAAAAGAAAAATCTTTTTGGATTTTTGAATGTAAACCTATATCAAATAAAAATTTAAAATAAGAAAAACAACTTTATCTACTAGTTTTTTTTTGAAATAAAGGAAACAAGAATAAATTTAAATCTTTTTTTTAAATTAAGGAAATAATAATAACAAAAGCAAACGAGCAGTAGAAACAATTTTTTTTTTGATAAAAATACTAACTAATAACACTATTAACGAAAATAATAATAAGTCTAGGGGAACTGAGTTCGCTAATACTAGATCCTGAATCTATTACCTTGCTATTATGAACTATATTTCCTTATTGAAAGCCAATCACTCAGGGAAGAGCCTTAAAGGCAGGTGAGTTTATTAATCTAATAACCGATTGAAAATAAGTAATTACTTTCGGGCATAAAAAACGAGTTCTGTTAATCCTAGAGTTCCATTAACTAATCGCGATAGTCGCCTCCAATTAACTAATTTATTAAGGACTGGCCAGATCCAATGGAATTAAGCATGCTAGGAAGAACACATTCATAAGGATAATAAGAAATTCATAACAGTAATTGAATAAATATCAAGAACATCGTAAAAGATCCCCCATCACCCCTAGTGATGGAGTTAGCTACTCATACTGTTTCTCAACATAATATAGAATAACATAAATACAAACATGCAATCTTAAAAGAAAAGAAAAGAAGAGAGCCAAAAGACAAGAGGCAAAAGACCCTCACTCAGAGAGAATGAGTTCTCTTCCAGAGAGTGAGTCGAGTTCTCAAAAGGGCGAGAGAATGCATATTTATAGACTCTGGTGCAGATTAGGTCAACTGGCTTCAAATCTGTGCGTTCTGGGCTTCGGTACGGCCGTATTGCATTTATACACGATCGTACCAGACTTGAATTGCGACGTTGGCCTGTACTTGTGCACTCAACACCAGCTAACAGCAATTGTGTACGGCCGTACTACCTTTGGTACGACCGTACTGGACTTTTTCTTCGGCGACAGGTCTTACTGACCATGAGGTACGCCCCTACTGATGTACTTGAATAGGTACGACGAGATGTTAGGTCATACCGCTTGTCTAGAAATGCTAAAAATCTCCAAAACTCGCTATAATCTTTCCAAAATTACTTCTTTTGCTTTCCATGTTGCCTTTATTATTTTTCTGCATAAATAAGGAAATAGTAAGCATATTTTATCTCACAAGGAACAAAATCATAATATTTTATACTCAAAATACCTAAAATAATAGACAAAATGGTGTGTTAACACGGAGTGCAGTCCCTCCTTCCAAGTCCTTTATTACTTGGCGACTTCTTCATGACAGGCTGCCAATAGATGAGAATCTCAGAAAGTGAGGTATTATTGTGATTTCTATTTGCTCCTTATGTGGGGAACAGGATGAAAATTCACATCATTTATTTTTGGAGTGTCCTTTTGCTAAATTTATTTGGAACTGGCTGGGTTTTATTTTGCGAATTAACATTGACTGCTCTTCAGTACAGTCTGTTCTTAATATTAATTTGTCACCGTTCCTGGAGAACTCAGGCTCTAGATGTGGTTGCTAGCAGTTTGATTAATGTTTTCTAGACAATCTGGCATTGTAGGAATAAACTGAGGTTTGTTAACAAGTTTATTCCTATTCAATCTACTATTAATATTACTATGTCCAATGTTCATCTTCCTGGAAATCTTAGTGCTGGTCATATGTCCTCCTCTATAGAAGAATTTACTCTTTTGAAAGCTTTCAAAATAGACTGTCATCCTTGTTGTGCCCCAAGGATTAAAGAAGTTGTTTGGTTTCCTCCTCAACACTTCATGATCAAATGTAACACAGATGGGGCAGCTAAAGGTTGTCCTGGTCCTACTTCTTGTGGGGATATTTTCAGGGACCATAATGCTGCTGTGCTTGGTTGTTTTTCTGCAAATTTGGGTATTAAAATTGCTTTTCATGCTAAATTGTTTTGGGCTATATTGGCGTTGAATTTACTTTTAAAAGAGGTTAGCACCATCTGTGGTTAAAGTATGACTCCCAGCTCGTTGTGGCGGCTTTAAAGAATTCTTCCATTGTCCCTTGGCGTCTTAGAAATAGATGGAACAATTGCTGACCTTAACTAGGAGTATGATTTTTATATTCTTTTATATTTACAGAGAAGGCAACTCCTGTGCTGATAAATTAGCCTCTTATGGATCTCATGTTTCTAGTTGTGTTTGGTGGAACTCAATTGCTAATTTTATTTCAGAAATTTTTTTTAGGATCAGATATAGATTGCCTAGCTATAGATTCAAATAATTTCATGGGTTTGGTTTATACCCCCATGCCTCTTGTATTTCGTTTCTTTTTTTATTGTTTAATATAAATTTGGTGTGCTGCAAATGATTGATAGTGTGTGTGGTGCAACATAGTTGGGATTGTACTCACTATAGTGATGCCTCTGCACGCCTTGGTTGCTTTAAAAATATGTATATAAATGCATATACATATAATTATAAATAGGTAAAGTATTAAAACATACTTTTTTTATATAATATTAAACATACTTGAATAATAACGTATACAAACTACGGTAAGTCTTATAATATATTTATAATTTGTTAATTTATATATGAATTCTCCAGTAGAATGAATATTTGGATATTTTTTAATAACAAATGTTAGTTTAAATGCTAGAATTTGTTAGTGGGTGGGATTTGAACTCTCTCCTTTTTTATCACTCCACTTTTTAACTCCTCCACCCCAACCACCAAGCAAATCTTATAACTCCATGGATGAGTATTTGGATTGGGCCTCCAACAGTATGATCCAACAATGCTTTCTTCAAGTTTGGCCTTGTTGTAAGCGACAGGGGGTGTTTACCTGTAATGGCACTTCGACACTCAAGTCAGTAAGTGTATTAATCTTAGACTAGAGAGGTGAAATAATAACATACCTTTACATGAAGATGCAAATATCTATATATAGTGTTGACCAAAGTGGGCCCCTGATATTTACCTTTGTGTGTCAAGGTCATACCTCAAAACTGTGCTACACTTATGTACCTGGGTGGATGTTTTCTGTTGTCGGGATACCCCATCTCTATTCGGTAATAAGGTGATACAGTCTTTCTACCTTAAGGTCGTGTGTTGACCTTCTCTATCTTATATCTTGAGGTATTCCATAATGATGGCCCTTCCTGTTGTGGTATGGGCCTATTCAGTAGCCCATGTTGTGGTGCGGCCTCTTGGCCACCTGTCTAAATATTTCTTTCTTTTGGGCCGTTAATCATGCCTGAATCAATTTCTCGTCAGCTCGATGTCGAGTCAAGATAACTTTACTTAGCTATAAGCTCAGTGTTGAGATGTCATTTGATGCCTCGTGATCCTCGCCTTAATAGTCTTGTCGCCAAGTTTTTATCAGTGGGCTAATCAGCACTACTTTCTAGGCAATAGTAACATAGGCTTTAGTAAATGCTACTTTCTTGTCACCTTAGTAGCCTTGATTTGTTTCCTGGTTGTTGTATCTAAGAAGTAGTAGTTAACGAATAATCCTTATATGAATAGGCCTCTTAAGCTGTTGTTTTCTTCATCGTCTCTCCACATTCTCTTCCCCTGGAGCAATGCAACTTTCTGTCGTTGCTAAGTTTTCAGATAAATCTGATGGCCTAATCAAGCAGATTCATCTAGAACTCAGTGGTGAGAGTGAGGTGTGGAATCTACCTTTGATGACTTTTATGATGAAGTTGACGTTCTCAGATTTACTTGAGCAATCAATCGTCTCGCTTTTCCCTGGAGATGTGTGGTGTGTGATCTCTCTCAAACTTGGAGTGTGAAGTTTGGGGTTTGCGCTGAGGCTTTTGGGGGTTATGTGGATTTTACCGAGGTAGTTCCTGTGTCTAATTACCTTCTTTTATCTTGGCGGGGTTCAAATTCCATTCCCAAGAATTTGATAGGTTCACAACTCTCCCTGAGGTGACGACTTTCGTGATGTCACACCTTGGATGGAGTGATCTGTAACACCTTGAATCTCTGCGATCTTTAAGTATTAGAAATTATAGGGTTATCATGTGTTAATTACTAATTTTATTAAGTGTTTGAGGGTTTAGTTAAGAAAGGAGACCCTTAGAAGAGACTATATAGCCCTAGAATGGGAAAAATTACTTTTTAGGAAATTCTGAATATGTCAATCGATTCACACCCGTGAATGAATCGATTCACAGTAGCTAATATCATTTTTTTTAATTAGTAGATTGCCCCGTTTCGGCCCGTTTCACTTCTAAACATGACAAGACTCTTGGAGCACGACCTAAAACTAATTCTAAACCTAAAAGGACTCTAAACGTAATTTTTAAACATTCCTTAAGAGCTGTCATAAACCCTAGAACTCCAAGAGCTATCACTTTGCCGTTCTCGCCATTTCAAGCCGTTCTCTCCCGTTTCTCCGCCGAATTGGACATCGTCTTCAAGGCTATAACCAGAGAAGCTTTTTCTTCTTCTTCTTCTTCTTCTTGCCATTCTCATTCTTTCTGGTTCTAAGAAAGGGAATTTTTTTGGTATCTCTGACCCTTTCTTTTTTTTTTTTAATCATTTTGAGATTCAAATTCTAATTTTAGAATTGAATTATTTAATTTTCGTTATGATAGGAACCGAGAATGGAATCAAATTCGGAGCTCTCTAGGACCCTTATTGGTGGCTGCAAATTTGATAAGGTATGGGGTGGCGGATGATCCTATGAAATGAGCCTTAGGGATTCAATTTACATGCTAGGGGTGTCCCATGACCCTATACCTTGTGGGGCAAGTTAATTGTTGTTAATCATTTCTATTTTGATGAAATCTAAGGCCTTTGTAGGAGCAAAGAGCCCTAAGTATTGTTATTTAATTTGATTAGTTAATTTGATGCATGATTAATGAGGTTTTGATGATGTTTAACATGAATAGTTATCTTGATGTATGAACTATGATGTTTTAATGATATATAGTTAAATGAATTGAGAATTATATTATCATGATTGAAGATTGATACTTACTGTTTTGGAGCCTTGGTGTATGATTTTATGTTTTACATGATGTGGAGATGTCATTATTGATTCATGATAGGATAAGTTATGGATTGTTTGGATTGCGAATATTTAAAGTGTTAATAAGTGTAAAACCTCTTGATAAATAAGATAAGTAGAAGTACTGAATTGGATGAGAAACCTTTAATGAAATAAAAATTGGAATTAGGGGATGGAAGTGGATGGAATTAACTTAGTTTAATTGGATGAGTTTAGAATTAAGAGGACGAAAATAAGAGTATGATGCATGAGCATGAATTTAATATTAAGAACAAAAGAACAAGTGCTTAATTAAGGATTTGAGGTAAAACAAGTGATTAAAGACCATAAGGACAATTTAGTAATTGCCTTAGACACTAGATTGGACACAAGGACCACTTAGGAGAGGTCCCCAACTCATGTTAGTGCAGAAAACAGCTTTACTGCACTTTGCGATTCCTATGAATTGATTCACACATGCATGAATCGATTCACACCTGCTGTTTATAGAACTGATGAATTGAAGTCATGAATTGATTCATGAATGCATTCTTCAATTTACAAAATGAATTTTTAACCTAGAATCGATTCACAGGGGCTATGAATCGATTCATACCCCTGATGTTTGCTTAATAACTAGTTTAAATGACTTGTAATGATTGGTTAAGGGTAGCAACCGCCTAGGCTTAGTATATACTTGACGTATACTTATTTTAAGAGGGTAAGGACTTATTATTCTCGTTGTTTGATTATTGGTCACAAGTTTATGACCAATGTGTGAATTTCGTTGAGAGGGTAAGGGCTTTTATCCTCGTTTGTTTGATTATTGGTCATAAGTTTATGACCAATCTGTGAATTGCGTTGAAAGGGTAAGGGCTTTTATCTTCATTGTTTGTTTATTAGTCACAGGTTTGTGACCAATGTGTGATGACGGCTTCGATTGTATACCCAACGGGTTTGTTGGGTATTTGGTTTTTGGGAAACTCGTCGACAGATTTGTTGATGCAGTGGACCCCATGACCGTTGATCACGAAAATGCGATTAGATGGCGACTCCATCATTCAAGCCTATGACCCGAGGGAGCTCATCAATGGATCAAGGAGCTTGAGAAGATCTTTCGGGCTATGGCGTGTAGCGACGTATAAAAGGTTAACTTTGCAACCTTCATGCTAACTGAGGAGACTTAGCACAGGTGGGAAAATATATGTTAGCGTTTGGAATTTGGAGGAGCGGCTATCACTTGGATTGTTTTCAAGGAAAGGTCCTTCGAGAAGTATTTCTCTACTGACCTACTGACCAGAAAGAGATAGAGTTCTTGGCTCTGACTCAAGGGAATATGTTTGTAGGCAAGTATGCTGCTATGTTTGAAGAACTATCTCACTATTATCCACCATATCAGACTGACGTTGATGGCCAATCTAAGTGTGTCAAGTTTCATAGTGATCTGCGCCCCGGAGATGAAGTGTAACACACCACTTTCAGGTGCCATATGTACTACCCAACTCAATGCATAAAAAAATAAGTGTTGGTATGCTTTGCTTATAAAATCCTTTTCTCGTTTCAAGATATGAAATTTGCGAGTAAATTTTTTTTCTAAAATCTTTTTGAAATGTGAAGCTCGAAAAGTAATGATTTTCGCAACAATAAATGAAAGTAAACATACACTATGGCTAAATGAAAGGTAAATAAAAATACTCATACATAACTGAATTAAGTATACTAGAAGTCTTGCACGCAGGCGATATAGTCATAATGTGCGAATACTAAGGAAATGGAAATACATTTGAAAAGTAAGTACAACCGATCCACAAAAAGTGACTCACAGGTCAGATATATTCCCGACATCCACTACACGTGAGCTGCTCCAAAAAAAACTAGGCAAGAAAATATAAGTGTCCCCAGTTCAAGACCTCCACAAAATAAAAACAAGACATCCTATTGCTGGTCAAAACCTACGACGTTTGCTGGAGGGCTCTCCAATAAAACTACCACACCCAGAAACCTCAGAGGGGTCCCCTTCTCGTCACTAGATAAGTCAATCAGCTCGATAGACGTCCCACATCTGTCGGACTCTGTAGGAACTCCCCTCATTGGCCCCCTCCGGATAGGCAGGTACGGAAGAAGGAGTGTAGATAAGAGAAGGAAGAGTAGCCTCCGGTACTAGCAAGGGCACTTCCCGTGACAACGGGGCCTCTATAACTGGTGGGCCTCCAAATACCTGCTTTGGCTCCTCCATTGCAGGCGCTACAGTCGAAGTCGAGGCGCCTGCAGAAAAGTGGGGTAGTGTGCTCTTGCACAAGGTATGGATAATGTGGGCACACCTCCATGTTGAGGTAGGACTACAGCAAGTGGACTCGCCGTTGGAGCCTCAAGTAGATCGGTCAACCTAGTTCGAATCTCCCTCGAAGACATGTAAGGAGCCATCCATACATGTCTTGCTCGTCAAACGTCCATACGAGTGAAAAGAAAAGTGAAACTTGGCTTTTGGACGCTGGTAGTCGTGCTCGTCAAACACCCGTCCTCATCTCGAGTCTCGACCACAAGCCATTGTAACTGACCTGCTGGGACTCGTGGTCAATGTCCCAAACACGGTCATCATCACCGTTGGGGAACTCATATATTGTCATGTCCGTGTGACGCATCCGACTCCCCAGAACTATCTAGAGGGGTTGAGACGACCTCGTCCCATTTTCCCCAAATAATTGAAACCTTAAACGAGTAATTAGGCGATATAGATATACTGAAAATACTAATTTATTCAAACTGAATATATTATCACATACATAGGTAAGAATACATATTTAAGGAACCCGTGCCTAGGGCCCACAACTTATACTGACTTTAACCCACTGGCTGTGTTACGTAACTGCAAAGAGAGTGAGAGTCACTCTTACTGAGTACCCTCTATATGCTCCAAGATGCTGACAATGCCCCCATCAAGTCCATATTACTCTGTTTTATGTGAAAAAGAACATACAACACAAGAAAAATAGAAGAAGCTAACAAATGCATTACACACCATGAAAGTCAGGAAAGTAAGGATAGAAAGTATATACAAATGGCACACACTCAAGCAAGCACAATAAATTCTCGCGTCTACCAAGATCACATTCACTATCCCTTAGGTCTGCACCACTATTCCTAAGCCTAGTTCCACCTACTTCCTTCTCACACCCTATAGCCTTCTTCATATCCTATTCCGAACTGCTCTGTACCTTTACTAGCTAAATTGTCAGCTCTAACAGCGTTTCCGTCCCTTTCACCGCTCCTAGTCAACTATTCCGGTTACCCCTATAGTTTGTCAAGGTCTAACCTACTAGCTAAGGCCTAACAGTATCCACCCGATACTCCTATCACATTAATAATTCATCTCAATCACAGGCAGAGTCAACAGTCAAAATCAAAGCATATCTCAAGCATCAGACTAGCACATACAACACCCCATCGCGTCATGATGGTTCCCTGTGTAGGTTCCATCGCGCCGCGATGGTACCTTCTAGAATCCTCTGGATGTACACATGACGAAGATCCAACGGTGAGATTGTCAAGTCCCATCGCATCACGATGGTCGCCTCTCACAAGTCCCGTCTCGTCGTGACGGTACCTAAGGAGAAATATCTAGTTTTCTCCTTCTATAAGCTTCTGGGGTGATTCGCACCCTTCCTAGGGGCATTTTGTTTATTTTACATTTTTCTACACTCTTCCTGAGGTTTCTAGGGTGTTCCATACCTTTCTAGGGGTATTTTTGTCCGTTTAGGATGTTCTACACTCTTCTATGGGTCCCACCTTGGATTTCTAGCTCCTTCCTTGGGCTTTTGGGCCTCACTCTAAGTCTTTGGGCCTTTCTTAAATTTCCTGGTCCCAAGTTAAACTTATCTAATTCCTAATTAGTGTTTTAATACTGATTTATCATCTAATTACTAATCTAATTAGGCTTCTAACAACAACTCAAATTATTATTCAAGGTTATTGGAAAAACGGGATGTCACAGGGGTGGCATCCAAAGTTCAACACAAATAAAAGAAATGCAAGGGTAAATCTTTCGTATTCAAGTTCATCATAAGCTTCATATGAGTGAAAAAAAATAATACATAGTACAATCAACAGGCATTAGTAATTATACTATAGAATATTCAAGCAACATCATGGCATAATACACACAATATTACATGAGGCAACCAACACACATCAACATACGAATCATTAATAAGTCATACATCATTTTTACATTATCAAATGCAGTTAGTCTGGATGCAACATCATTAGTTTGAGATCACACTCGTGTTCCTATACCTATAGGATAGCACTAGGTCGTACTCGCACCTTAAGCCAACAAGGCAGTACAATATCCATACATGAACCTAGGTCCGTACTCGCACCTATATCAACAAAGACGTGCCTGACGCTAGGCCATATAGGTACCTAGGTCCAACGAAAATGCATCATGATTGTTATGCATACACAACGTCTATTTTATTGCGGTCCACTCACGAGGAGTGTCTGAAATCCTCAACTTCATCACACATCTTCTTACTAGATTATTTCGACGAAAGCAAACTTTCCTTCTTTGAAATTCCTTTTGGAAAATCCATTTTACTACTTAAAAACCCTTTTCTTGAAAATCCTCACTTAGTTGCAACTTGTTATTTTGGAAGATGAAACTTAACCATTTATTTGGAAACCCTTTCGATAAAATCTCTTCTTTCCTTTGAATTCCAAAATTTCATTTCCTATTACTAACTTGATTATTTTTAATAAAACATTCACATTCTAAATTTATTTACCATTTCATTTCTATTTCAAATAAATCCTCTTTGACTTATTTCGAAAAACCCCTTTGTTTTAATACCTTCGAAATCCTTATTACAGCTTGTGAAATCGCATCGGGCTTAATCGGTGTTATGCCGTCAATCCAGTTCATTTCGTTATTCACAACTTATAACAAAGTATGCATACATACATATGTCAACAACATAATAAATTAAATCAATACAAGCCAACATCATAGGCCAAACCAATACAAGCCAACATCACAAACAAATACTAATCACATATTACCATCTAATCACAACAAAATCAATCAAACAATCATCACACTAAACACACAATTCAAAGAATACCAAAACTCATTGGAAAAGATTTTCCTTACCTTAGGATTTTTTTTATTTTTTATTTTTCAATCAAGTTTTCTACTTTCTCCACTTCCTTAAGCACTCTGATTCCACGCAACTCAAACCACCAACACCCTTCATCATACAAGCACATAACTAAGTTAAAACAACAAAAAACTGAGTGTAGATATCAAGAGAGGCTACTATCAAAAGGAAAATGTTTCCTTAAAATGAAATCTCAAGTAAAGATGAATTTTTTTCTTCTAAACTCCTAGGAAAAATAAGGACTTTTCATGGAGTTTGAAATGAAATAAGGTTTGTTTTTTTTTTTCCGCGTCCAAAAGTAAGATTTGAAGGAAAAGATTATGGAGACAAAATAAGCTTTTGAAAAGCAAATCAATGCAACCAGAAGGAAAAGAATCGAAAAATCAATTATTTGTTTTCTCAAAGAAAATGCATCTTGATCTTTTCTTTTGCTAAATCATACCAGGAGTAAATTTGGGTGGTGATTTAAAAGGAAAAGGATAGCAGTAGCTTGCTAGATATAAAGGGAAATGAAAGAAAGATTCTTACTTATGTCTTGGAAGAAGATCAACGCAACGGCCACACCAAGGAGACAAAAAGTTTCCAACTTCTGATTTCTTAAAAGAAAAGCACATATGGTTCTTCACTTTGGCTAAATGAAAGAAATGAATCTGATTGTTGATATAAGAGAGCGCCGATTGTGGTGTGTATCCAGAAGAGATAACATATGTTTAATGGATAAACATTTTAAAAAAAAGATTAAAAGATTTGGTAAATATTTAAGAAGATATTTTAGTAGAAATAATCATGATTTTATGACATCAAGTCATTTAAAGTCACTTTATATACTTCTAGCTTACTTTCCAAGCTTCCTCAAAATATCTTGCTTTCGCGGTTACTCCAAGTCTTGGCTCCAGTTATCGCCGAACATTGTTTTCTATCTTTTTTCTTCTAACGCATTAGAGAAAAATATACTATTATATTTTTCTTGCACTAAAAATTATAAACACTATTATCCCAAATATTTTAATATATATTCGGGTCAGGTTAGGGTTTTTTGTCGGGTAAAATCTTACCCGGGTAGCTCAAAATGCGCCTGCATTCTGTTGAGTTTTAAACTTAAATTCGAACCATGACATAATATGATATATTAACTCTCAAATACAATTTTAGTTTTGTTAAATTCAACCACTTGATTATAGGAAAAACATAGTCATCAGTGCAAAACGCACGTAATTCAATAAATGAACACAACAAGATAATAGTACAAAAATAAGAGTGTTACATGAAGCAATGTATCACTACAATGGAGCCTCGTGACTTTGGAACTCTGGTTCATAAGTGCCGGAACTATCAAGATGCTTGCAATGAGAAGGTAGAATTGTTCAAGAACAATCGGGAGACTTTGCTGCAGAACAAAGGGAGGCAACCCTTAGCACCAACCAACAAAGTCTTCAAGAACAGAGGTGGAAGGAAGACCAATTCGTCTGCTAGCAAACTTTCAAGAGGAGGCTACTCGACACCTAATGCTGTGAGGTGCTTTTGGTGTGGCAAGAATCATCTTGTAAGAGAATACAAGGAGACTGAGATTATCAGTTTCAAGTGTGGAAAACCTGGAAATCTCAGTCGCGATTGCGAAGACACTAAAGATGAACCCGCAAGTGGAAGCAAGACCAAGAATTCCCAGGCCAACCGCTTGAAGACTACTGGCAGAGTTTATGCACTTACTAGGATGGAGGCGACAGAATCTAAAGATCTCATCCAAGGTGCATGTCTCATTCAGGGAACCCCTCTAATTGTGCTTTATGATTATGGGGCAACCCATTCCTTTATTGCTTATGACAGTGTGGTGAAGTTGCAATTTCCTATGTAAATTTTATTAGCTAGTTTGACGGTGGATATACCCACTCACTAACCAGTAATCACAAGTTTAGTCAACAAGGACTGCACTATCATCATCAAAGACAGGGGCTTTATAGTAGACCTGGTGTGCCTACCGTTGGAAGAGACAGACGTCATTCTCGGCATGGATTGGTTGGCCGCTAACCACGTCCTATTGAAATGTTTCGATAAGAGTGTCGTCTTCGATGCTACAGAGTCTATAGCTCTGCGAATAGTAACCACATAGTGGGGTGATATCATCCCTAAGGGAAGGAGCATATGTTTATATGATGCTATACTCGCTTGTACCAGAGAAGGGATAAGAAGTGAAGAACATGCCTTGTGACACTAGCTACCCCGTTTGGTACATTGTATAGAAATGCGAGTTTATTAAAATCTTTCATAAAACAGAATAATGAATATCACTTCATAACGTCAAATAACAAATAACCAATGCAAAATAAGTTTTTCATATCAAAAGTATAACGTAAGGATAAAACCCATGGACTCGATGTCACATTATTCAGAGCTTTACCCTTTTATTACATCACTTCAACCAATTACAATAACAACTAGAATCTAAAACTATCATTAACTACATGCGAGCTACTCCTCGGTGTCCACATCAACACGAACATCTTCTTCAGTGAACTCTTCACCTAGAAGAATGAGAAATCATATCACATAGAAACATCATGGCAGAGGAGGCAACAAACATAATACGCATACACAATTGTAAATCTCTACAAGATAAATTAACAACATTTAATGCAAATGTGTAATCATGGCACCGTATCGTCAACGACAAAATGCAAGCCTAACGACTACTCCATCTATGCATGTGGTACCGACTACTACTCTGGGTGAACTGGATGAGAGTGCCCTCAACATCGTGAGACATAAATCGAGTCTAGTCAGGGTGATCCAGTATATCTATGGAACGTCCCAACGGTGCCTCACCTTTACATAAGACCCCATACTGATAACTACCCGCTAGGCTGAGCTAAACACATTGTGGTCGTCTCTAACTTATTCTCATAATCGTTTGCTCACCACCCCACTTATCATCTCCGATGATGCATGACAATCTAGCCTAACATCAACATTAACCCATGGAAAACTCTCGACCACAACTGGATACATATCCATATCCTTTCATATTAAACTTCCTACTTTCACGTAGAAATGGGTTGTCCTTCTAATCCGAAGAACTACAAAGTGTGCAATGCACCTAGGTCATTAACTCAAAGTACTCAATTCGTTCGAATTAATACCTTAGCAATAGCAAAAATAATGCATAACATCCAACATAGGAGTCAAATGAACAACTAGGCATATGGCATGTAATTACACATTCATGATCATCATATATCACATACCATATAAGGCATCAACGTAGCATAGGTCATCATACAATATAGACTCCTTGCTCCAACAAGGGTCTTCCATCAATAGACACGCAAGAAAGATACCATCGCTCCTACAATGGCGCACAACTACATGATCGTAAGTCGCACGAGACGTAGGGGTCATGGGACACTCCAATTACGTCTTTTACATCCCTATCTACCCAATTCCCATGTGATCCTCCACCCTTTTCTTACCTGTAGTCAAGAAGTTATGATTTCAACATTCCAAGCATGCAAGAGAGTGGAGCCAAGCAGTCCTCCCTTGATTCCAAGCATCACAAAAACCACACATCAATGTAATTATAGCGAAAGAGAGGTTATCCCGATCACGTAAACAGGCTGAGATTCTTACAACGAGAGGGAAAGAAGGGTAAAAAAATGGAGGTTTTGGTGCCCATAAACAAGAGATGAAAATACAACAATAAAAGAATGTCTTACCACGAAATTTTTCCCTTAGAAATAACAAAGAAGTGTTTTAGAAAGATGAGAGATGGGTTCTCGGTCACCATTTTGCAAATGGGGTTGGATTCAACTGAGATTTGATGAAGAACAAATGAGAACGGTGTTTGAATCTTAATAGAGTGTTTAGAATTGTTTCAGACTGACCTCTATGGTTAACAATCGTTTAAATAAAGGTTAGGGTGATTAGGGTTTGAACCAGGTCAAAAATGGAGGCCCAAAACACTTAAAAACGGGTTTTGCTGCTAATTAATCGATTAACCCGTGTTGTTAATCGATTAAGGCATTGCTGGAAATCATACTGGGCATATTTTGCTTGTATTAATCAATTAAGGGTCCCTTTCCAATTGATTAATAACCTGCTGGAAAATGTATTGGGCGCAAAATCATGTTCTAATTAATTAAGAAGCATGTCCTAACCGATTAAGACCTCCCTGGGTTGCAAACTGGGTTTCCAAACTTATCCTAGTTGTAACACCCGAATTTTTACGATACGATTATTAGCATTATTACAGTATTAACTGTCGTATTTATGCTATAATAAGCAGTTACGTGTTCTCTAAGTAAATGATTTAAATAAATCAAGAGCTAAAAATAATTGAGAATTAATATTTTATATTAGTTCATGATTCGGATATCGTCGGAAAATTCTAAACGAAGTTTCGTAGCAATTCGAATCATCGGGAAGTTTTGCTGCAGATAAAAATTCAAATGAACCTCGAATTCGATGAGAATCGAATCGTAACTTGCCGTGATTATTTTTTTTAGTGTTTGATATGATTTTAATTAATTATGATTAAATATAATCACGTGGTGAATTAATTTCTCGTTAAATTAATTTCCGAGAATTTATCGGCGGGAAAAATTAACCGGTAACACGGTTAATTGATGCCGAATTTTAGTAACCTTTAGACTCTAGAATTAGAGGGTAATCATAAGATGTGAGATTAGATGGGTATAATAGTTGATGGAAATAGTATTTTATTTATGAGTGGTGTCACATTAGTATGACTAGTTTTTACTATTATTATTTTTTTCCTTAATTCCTATTTGCTAGAATTTTTATTTAGTGAATAAAAGAGCCAAACCCTCCCCATAAGCCCCATAACCGACCCCCCACTCTCTCACTAACTCAAACCATCATCTTCTCCAAACTCTAGAATGAGAAGCTCTCCACCCATCAATGGAGGCTTCACCCAAAAAACATAGCTCCATCATCTCTTTTCTTCATCATCTTGTGAGCTACTTCCTATCATCTTCATCACCATCATTATCATCATCCATTCAGCAAGAGAAGAAGCAATTTCTGCCCTTGAACAGCCCCCTTGGCCGCGAGCTACTAGGAGAAGAGGTTGTGAGTTTTCTTTGTTGCATGCCTTAATTTCTTGCTTGTTTCATGTCTTGGATGTATTAGTTTGTATATAAGCAAGGTTGATGATCATTTGGAACCCTTGAACAGCCCTTTAGGTCGTGACTTAGTAGGAGGGAGTAGTGATGGTTTCTTTTGATGCATGTCTCATTTTATGGCTTAAATGGCATGTCTTTGTGTTCGTGTTGTTGTTATTGTTGATAGTTTCTAATTAGAAGCATGATTAGGTTGTTAATAATGAAATTGAAGCCTTTAAGGTGATAATTGGTGGCTGGACTTTTTGTTTTAAAGTTAGAATATATGTGTTAAAGAGTTTAATGATGTTTAGACTTGATGCATGTGATTAAAAATGAGAACTAGTGGGTAAAATGTGAAAGAATTGATATGAGGGACTAAAAGAGCAAGCCGGAAATTGATTTAGGTTTATTTTTCAAGTGTTAATGATGCCATGATCATAGTTTAATTGTTTTGGATTTAAGTATTATAATGAATCAATAGTAGTGTTGTTATTAATTTTTGTGGAAATTGAAAGATTTTTGGAAAAAAAAAACTATGTGGTGGCCTTGAGGCCTAAGGAAAGAATTGGAGGAGAAAAATTGTGTTTTCTAACTTTAAATTGTTATTGGTGTGTGTTTTGGTATTGAAAATTATTTGATGAAAGGATTTGAAATAAAGAGATGAATGTGAAGTGTTTTGAAAATCTTTTGACTTTGAGTATTAAGGAAATAGTTTGATGTTGATGCCTTGGAGTGTAAGTAATTGACTTGAAATTGGCTTGATTAAAATGATTTGAATCAAATGAAAATTTGGAAGGTTTTCTTGAAAACGTTATTCTTGAAGTTTTGGAAAATGATTTTAGAGCATGTTTTAAAGTGTGCTTGAAACTATGCTTGGTGAAACACAAATTTTTTTTGCTAAGTATGATTGCTTGGGTAGGAAAGGGATAGGCTTGAGAACCTAAGGTTATTGAATATAGTCTATAGAAGTGTGCTAAGATTCTTTGTGGTGATAGGGCTTGCGAGTTCCGAGTTCGTGCGAAGCGGAATCAAAGCGTGCGGTACTACGATAGTGGACGACATTGGTAAGGGAAACTCTTAGACATTAACTAAGGCTTTTATTTTATATGTCCTTGTGTAAGGGCAATTTTAAAACGAAGAAGTCTGAGAACCTTAGGGTTCAAAGTGACGGTTCTGTAACACCTTCGATTATTATGCTGTGTTTTTTTGAGTCTATCGTGGGTATTTGAGTACGAGGTTGGTCGCCTGACCCCAACCCCCCACACTTGTATGCTTACCTCTTTGTTAACTCCCCTGAGTTGCAGAGGGATGAACTGAGTTTCAGAGTCGATGTTTGATATGCTGTGATTGTTTGAGATGTGAATTACTTATGCTGTTTATACTGCTGTATTGCGTTACACTATATTAAACTTGCTGTGAAATTATTTAATATGCGATTGAATAATTCTGAGAATTTCTTATGCTACTTATATTGTTGAATTACGTTTCACTGTAATAAGCTTGCTATAAATTATTTGATATGCGGTCGAATAATTATGCGAATTGCTCTTTGAATTTCGTATGCGGCGAATTGTTCATTGAGTGTGAGAGCTTAGTCGAGTCGTTGAGTCGTCGAGACGTTTTTGAGTTGTGAGCCGGACAACTGAGGGTGCTCGGTCCCCTTCGTTTATGGTGAACTAGCTAGGCGTCGCAGCGTTATGGAATTGGAGCTGAATGTCCTAGGGAGAGTAAAGATCCCAAAGCTACGGCTGGTATTCAGTCGATAGTGCGGCGTCTACTTTCCAGAAAATTTGTCGAAGTGTCGAGAGAAAATGAGTCGTGAGTCGAGTCTTGAGCGAGAGTTTTGAGTTGAGCCATATGAACTGTATACAATGTTGTTTGCTTATTGCTTTATGAATCGTTATATCTTGATTCGTTGAGAGGTTGACCCTTTCCCGTGGTACCTTCGATTCATGATGGCTACCCAGGTGATGGCGAAGAGCGCTGTAACGACCCGTTTCCGGACCGCTACCGAGCTCGATATACCGAGCTCGAGTTACCGAGCTCAACACACCAAGCTCAACATAAACCTATATGAGATGTGTTTTAAAAACAAAACTCTTGTGCCTTTTAAAAATACGATATATTTTTTTTTTTATAAAACCAACTCGTGCACATCAGAGTAATTACTGACTTTGGAAACATGGTGCAACTAAGACACAAGACTTAAATTCTAATAAAACATACATGCATAACATACATATATATATCACTCTAAATAATAATGTATACAAAATACAGAGTAGCAAAGTATAAAGAAAATACACCTAAGGTATGACGACTTCAAAAGAGCAATCATACCTGGGGTACTTTCAGCAGAACTCCCACGCAGGTCGCTCCAAAAGTAAGACCACCAGTCTACCCTGTAGCAACAAAACAACACTGCCCAAACTGGTCACGACATGCTACTCCAAAAGAAAACAAGGTACAGTCATCAAAAGAAATACGTCGAACAAACAATCAATCACGACAAGTACAGGGCGTCACTCGGGGCCTCGTCGAGCTCCTCCTCGGCATCATCTCGCCAACTTCCCTGCGGCCTCGACATCGCCTGGGTAACCGTCATGGATTGAAGGCACCACGGGAAAGGGTCAACTTCTCAACAATACAAGATAAGCTCGACATATAGAAATAAGCAACACAATAATATATCTCAATCACCACACGTGACTCGACCATCTCACTCTAGACTCGACACAACTCTTATTCCTAATATCGCCGCGGGTCCATCCCCAAACCGGCGTAATAGGTAAACGGCAGGTCCAACCCCAAACCGATACCATGCATTAATCAGCAGGTCCAACCCCAAACTGATAATGCGACGTCTAGTCAATCTCCCGTAAACAAAAAGGGGACCTAGCACCCTTAGTTATCGGGGTCACGGCTCAAAAACGTCATACGACTCGCCTAGCTCTCTCACTCGATGATTAGCTCGCCGCATGTCAAAGAGTAACACAAACTTACTTGATCACATATCAAATAAAGAGAGCATGCTTAACATGAAGAAAACCCAATTCGACATTTAAGCAATAAAACATTCTGCATGAAGAAACGCACTGACAAAGAATACACCATTCACAACATATATTCAATCACATATCAAATACATGCAAAAACTCAATCATATCACAACATTCCAATCTCGACACCAATTAAGGAGTCCATACATAAATATAACAATAAAAATAAAGTCTTAGAGATATCTAGAAGTTGCCTTACGCTAGCATACTACGAAAGTATTAATGTGAAGCGCCATACCGAACTCCAAGTTAATCTTTGCTCGACAACGACCTCGACACGCCTATCTTCAAAGAGCTCGACAACGACTTCTCTTACTCGATCTCGACACGATCGCCTTCAACGAGCTCGACAACGACTTCGACATCGCATCGTCCTCAATCGACCTCGACACGACGCTTCTCGACCGACCTCGACACGCATAGCCTCGATCCGATTCCGCCGCTTCCACGCCCTTGGATTCGCTTTCCGTACACCTTGATTCGAAATCACTCGATCTCTGAATCAGACTTCCTAAAACAAACACAACTCAGATCGATCTATGGGTTCTAATACACTTAGCTCTCTCTTCCCAAACTCAACCACAACCCAGAAAAATATAAAACTCAAGAACTGAAATATATTTTTCCTCTAACACAAAGTTAGGGATTTCGATCAAAAGTTCATGAAAAAGTTATCTGATGCTTCAACAGATAGATCGACAACAACAATAACCAGAAGCAACGAACGAAAAACAAGAAATCGAAATAAACCAAAAATGGAGGTTTCTGGGCACTGCCGATTGCAGAAAAACAGAGGAAGAAATTTGTTTTACAAGCCCAATTAATCAGTTAAAAAGATAGGTAATATCGTGAAGAAGAAAACCCATCAGTTTGATATGATTTGGAAGCATAAAACTGGCTAAAAATGGAAGAAGAAATAGCGCTAAACAGTAGCACAGAGAAAAAGAAAAATCTGTTCTTCATACCTCAATGGTGATCGAGCAGACGAGATATGGGTCGAGAAGATGATGATGAACAAGATTGATGAAGAAGCTTGTGCAGAATCTCGATGGAACTCACGGTTTCGTCGATGGAAGTTTTTGAAGAAAACAACGAAACTCAGAGCAGAAGGAAGGAAGAAGAAAGAAGAAAGAAGAAAGAAGAAAAGAGAAAGAATGAGGGTGAGGAATCGGTGCGTGGTATACAAATTTGGTGAGAAAGGGGTATAATCGTAACTCCAGCTATAAGATGCCAATCCCATCAATCATCTACCCGTTTAATCGTTCCTCTCATAATTACCTTCTACTCTGTCGGTCAACGGTCTAGACACGCGACGAGAACGGTCAAGCCGACAAAATAATTATTACAAACAATATAATAATAGCGCTGAATAACGTTCGAAAGATAACGATGTATCATCTCGACACGATGTCGACTAGGGTGCTCGTGCAAGCGTACAAGGTTCTAACACGAGTTCGTGAACGCGGCCTCCTCAGCTCGACATGCGATCTCATCAACTCGGCAAATGACCTCGGCAAACGATCTAGGCACGGGATCTCGACACAAGGTCTTGGTCGAGGTCTCGATACGTCGTCCTAATACGATGTCGATCTAGTCCTCAGGTGTTACAATCTCTCCCTCTAAAAAAAATTTCATCCTCGAAATTGCAAATAAGATTCTTACCTCAGAAAAGTTCAGGGTACTGAGTCTTCATCTTCTCCTCCAGCTCCCAAGTCGCATCTCCCGTCTTCTGATCCCACACAACTTTGACAAGTTGAATCTCTTTGTTCCGCAACTGTTTGACTTTCCGATCAACGATCCTTGCTGGCAACGCTTCGAAAGATAGGTCGTCCTTCAGTTGAATCACATCCGGTTCGATGACATGAGAAGGGTCGGAAACATACTTCCGTAATTGTGAGACGTGGAAGACGTCGTGGATGTTCGACAAGAATGGTGGCAAGGCAATCTGATATGCCACTGGACCAATACGACGAAGAATCTGATAAGGTCCAATAAATTTAGGGGTAAGTTTCTTGGATTTGATCGCTCGACCAACTCTAGTAGTGGGGGTGACTCTAAGAAATACATGTTCTCCTTCCTCGAACTCGAGTGGTCGACGTCGTTGGTCTGCATAACTCTTCTGTCGACTTTGAGATGTTCGCATCCGATCTCTGATCCAACCGATCTTCTCGTTAGCCTGCTGGATCATATCTGGTCCTACAACAGTTCGTCCGCCGTCCTGGTACCAACAAAGAGGCGTCTGACATTTACGTCCATACAACGCTTCAAAAGGTCCCATTCCAATACTCGCATGGAAATCGTATTGTAGGTGAACTCCACCAATGGTAAGGCGTCGTCCCAACTTCCTCGGTGATCTAACGCATAAGCTCGCAACAAATCTTCGCGATTGGATGGTTCTCTCAGTCTGACCGTCAGTCTGTGGATGATATGCCGAGCTAAGCCTGAGCTCGGTTCCCATCGCTCCTTGCAATTCCCTCCAAAAATGAGACGTGAACTTCGGATCTCGGTCCGACACGATCGAAGAGGGTATTCCATGAAGCCGTACTATCTCGCGATGTAGATCTCGGTCGGCTTTTCCACGTTGTATGTCGACCTCACCGGCAAGAAATGGCGGATTTGGTCAAACGGTCGACGATCACCCAAATCGAATCATTCTTCTTCTGCGTCTTCGGCAAACCTACAGCGAAATCCATGGAAATGCTGTCCCATTTCCATACCGCACGCGTCAAGCGATTGTAGCATTCCCGCGGTCGTTGGTGCTCCACCTTCGCTTCGACACGCCAAACACGGCTACGTGACGGCCACTTGCTTCTTCATTCCGGACCACCAAAAATGCTTCTTCAAGTCTTGATACATCTTCGTAACTCCTGGATGAATACTAAAGTTGCTCTTATGCGCTTCGTCGAGAATCAACTTCCTCAGCTCGGATACGTTAGGTACACATACTCGGCCATTGCACCTCAAGATGTCGTCCGCTCCGACGTGAAATTCTGTCGCCTTCCCTTGCGCTATCAACTGAATCTTCTCTTGCAGAAGCTCGTCATGAACTTGCTGGTCTCGGATCTCGTCCAACAATCTGTTAGAAATGGTAAGCATACCAAATCTCGACTTCCCGGTGAAACTCCGACACTCAACTTCAAGTCTCGGACCTTCTCGAGCATCTCCAACTCCTTGATCATCATCGCCGAGGTTAAAACGCTCTTCCTACTCAACGCATCTGCTACTACGTTAGCCTTACCGGGATGGTATTCCAACGTAAAGTCGTAGTCCTTGAGAAATTCTGTCCATCTTCCGTGACGCATGGTGAGTTCTTTCCGGTCGACAGTACTTCAAGCTCTTGTGATCGCCGAAAAGCAGAAGAGTGCTCCGGTAAAGGTAGTGCCTCCATATCGTCGGTATAAAAACTATCGCCAGCTCCAAGTCGTGAGTAGGGTAGTTCCTCTCGTGAATCTTGAGCTGTCTTGAAGCATACGCGACCACCTTCCGATGTTGCATCAGTACGCATCCCAATCCCTGGTGTGACGCATCACAATACACCTCGAAAGGCTCTTCGGGTTGAGGCAAGATCGACAGCGCCGCCGTCAAAAGCTCCTTCAGTCTTTGAAAACTGGCTTCGCACTCCTCGGTCCAGGCAAAAGGTTGATCCTTCCTCGTCAGTCGTGTAAGAGGCGCGACAATCTTCGAGAAACCTTCAATGAATCTTCGGTAGTATCCTGCTAAGCCGACAAAACTCCTGATCTCGGTAACCGTCTTCGGCTGTTCCCACGCTAGCACAGCTTCAATCTTAGTTGGATCCACAGCTATCCCTTCTCTGGAAATCACGTGACCAAGAAAATTCACCTCTTCAAGCCAAAATTCACACTTCGACAGGTTGGCATAGAGTTGCTTATCTCGTAATATCTGCAGTACTCGACATAGGTGTTCTGCGTGCTCTTCTCGGTTCCTCGAGTAGATCAATATGTCGTCGATGAACACTACAACGAACTGATCCAAGAACGAATGGAAAATCCTGTTCATGTAGTCCATAAACACACCGGCGATTCGCTACTCCAAACGGCATCACCAAGTACTCGTAGTGACCGTATCTAGTCCTGAAGGCTGTTTTGGCGACATCTTCCTCCTTCACGCGAATCGATGGTAGCCCGACTTCAAGTCTATCTTGGAAAGATCGCCGCTCCACGGTTGATCCATCAAGTCGTCAATACGTGGTAACGGATAACGGTTCTTCACGGTAACCTTGTTGAGCTCGCGATAATCTACGCACAGTCTTGATCGTCCATCCTTCTTCTTAACTAACAACACTGGAGCTCCCCACGGTGACACGCTCGGTCGTATGAATTGCTTCGACTCCAAGTGTTCGATCTGGGACTTCAGCTCTTTCATCTCGGCAGGAGACATCCTGTATGGCGCTTTGGAAATCGGTCCTGTCCCTGGAATCAGTCAATGGAGAACTCGACCTCGTCTTGGTGGTAACCCTGGCACGCCTTCTGAAAACGTCCTCAAAATCACACACCACCGAACATTCTTCACGCCGATCTGCTGGAAAACTTCCGAACTAGCCGGATACATGTATTCCCTAGTTCCTTCTTTCAAAGAAACTCCGATACGTTCGCGTAAAGATAATTGGAGACTCCAAGGTCCGGAAAAATTACGCTTTCTGAACAGTCCAAAGGACATGGTGGTGTGACAACCAATCCATCCCGAGAATGACATCTAAGCCCTTAAGAGGCAAACAAACCAAATTGACCACAAACTTTCTACTCGAATAATCACTACACAATTAAGACATGCGGTGTTTGTGACTAAGGTTTTAGCAATTGGGGTTGTAACTACTAATTTAAGCGGTAAAGCGATCACGCAGTCAAATTCAAATGGTTCACACAATCGTAAGAAATAAAGGAATGGGTTGCACGAATCAAAAAGAACGGATAAGGATTTACCCTCGATCTCACATTCACCTTGGATAAGATCATCACTCGACCGCTTCCTCGCCACTCATGCGTAAAACTCGCCTTTAGCCACTTGCTGCTTCGCTTTGGCCCTTGCCGCAAGCATAGTCGGTTCAGCTTTAGGTGTAGGACAATCCTTGGCAAAATGCCCTGGCTTCTTACAGTTGTAGCACACCCCCTCCTTCTGAGTACAGTTATTGGCGTAATGTCCCGCTCTTTCCACAACGGAAACAAGTCACCTCGACACCTTCCGTCCTCCGCTTCTGCAGACTGGGTCATCGGACGACATCGTCCCTGTTGTCGTTCCCGAGGTCGGTCGTGCGGCTTCTTCTGCGGTTGTTTCCCTTTACGTGCAAATCTACGCCCCGCACTGGGTCTCACCGTCCGCCCACAGTCTTCTTCTTGTGGCTCCTTACTCCTTCTACCTCGACACATCGATCAATCGGCTCTTGGAGGTTTCAATCCTCAACGACACCATCGACTTGAATGTCGAATCTCAATCCCGTTAGAATCTCTCACTCAACCATCTCTGGTCAACTCGATCACGAAATGGACTGAAATACCTCGCCAACGACTCGAACTTGGCGCATACTCGGACACTGTCGAGTTGCCTTTGCTGCAGCTTGAAGAAATTCCTGCTCCTTCTCGGCTCGTGCGATCCGGAAGTACTTGTCCAAGAACCTTTCACGAAAAAGCTCCCGTGTCATCTCGCGATGTTACGCTATAAACGCTTGCTTCACTCCTCCACCAATACTCTGCGTCTCTAGCGGTAAGTAGGTGGCATAGTCGACCTTCACGTTGTCCGCAATGAAGTGCCTCGAAGATCTTCTCGATCTCTTGCATCCAAAGATCGACTTTATCCGGATTTGGCTCACCGTAGAACTTCGTGGATCATGCTTCCTGAAGTCGGCCAATCCTCTCGCTTCAAAGATTTCGCTCGCTCGTTCTTTGTTGCTGCAAGTTCTGCTGAGTTAACGCTGCCGTCTGTTGAGCCATCGCGTTAGCCTGTTGAGTTGCAGCAGCTGATTGTTGAGCCATGGCTGCCGCCATCTCGGTCATAGCTTGAATTGCTCGTTCCATGTCGACGTTCTCAGTTGCAGATGTCGTATTCCTACGAGGTGGCATTAGATTCCACAAAGTTCAAAACCCTGTCAGAATCTCACAACAAGGATGTGTTAAAACACACTGCTTCAATCAAGAAACAGTTCAAACAATTTTTCAAGCAATAAGTGCTTCACTTAATCAAACAGCAATCAACATAATACAACTAGGTACCCACACACATAACCCGACACAGTGACCAGTCCAAATCTCCTATGCACAGCTCGGTCAGAACCGAACTGCTCTGATACCAACAATGTAACGACCCGTTTCCGGACCGCTACCGAGCTCAATATACCGAGCTCGAGTTACCGAGCTCAACACACCAAGCTCAACATAAACCTATATGAGATGTGTTTTAAAAACAAAACTCTTGTGCCTTTTAAAAATACGATATATTTTTTTTTTATAAAACCAACTCGTGCACATCAGAGTAATTACAGCTTTTCGAAACATGGTGCAACTAAGACACAAGACTTAAATTCTAATAAAACATACATGCATAACATACATATATATATCACTCTAAATAATAATGTATACAAAATACAGAGTAGCAAAGTATAAAGAAAATACACCTAAGGTATGACGACTTCAAAAGAGCAATCATACCCTGGGGGTACTTCTGGCAGACTCCCACGCAGGGGGCTGCTCCAAAAGTAAGACCACCAACTACCTCAGAGCAACAAAACAACACCGCCAAACTGGTCACGACATACTACTCCAAAAGAAAACAAGGTACAGTCATCAAAAGAAATACGTCGAACAAACAATCAATCACGACAAGTACAGGTCGTCACTCGGGTCCTCGTCGAGCTCCTCCTCGGCATCATCTACTATCAAGTTCCCTGCGCCCTCGACATCGCCTGGGTAACCGTCATGGATTGAAGGCACCACGGGAAAGGGTCAACTTCTCAACAATACAAGATAAGCTCGACATATAGAAATAAGCAACACAATAATATATCTCAATCACCACACGTGACTCGACCATCTCACTCTAGACTCGACACAACTCTTATTCCGGAATATCGTCAGCAGGTCCATCCCCAAACTGACGTAATAGGTAAACGGCAGGTCCAACCCCAAACCGATACCATGCATTAATCAACAGGTCCAACCCCAAACTGATAATGCGACGCCTAGCCAATCCACCATAAACAAAATGGGGACCTAGCACCCTCAGTCATCTGGGTCCGGCTCAAAAACGTCATACGACTCCCTAGCTCTCTCACTCGATGATTAGCTCGCCGCATGTCAAAGAGTAACACAACTTACTTGATCACATATCAAATAAAGAGAGCATGCTTAACATGAAGAAAACACAATTCGACATTTAAGCAATAAAACATTCTGCATGAAGAAACGCAATTCGACAGCAATACACCATTCACAACATATATTCAATCACATATCAAATACATGCAAAAACTCAATCATATCACAACATTCCAATCTCGACACCAATTAAGGAGTCCATACATAAATATAACAATAAAAATAAAGTCTTAGAGATATCTAGAAGTTGCCCTTACGCTAGCATACTACGAAAGTATTAATGTGAAGCGCCCTTACCGAACTCCAAGTTAATGCTGCTCGACAACGACCTCGACACAGCTGTCTTCAAAGAGCTCGACAACGACTTCTCTTACTCGATCTCGACACGACTGTCTTCAACGAGCTCGACAACGACTTCGACACGTACCGTCCTCAATCGACCTCGACACGCGTGCTTCTCGACTTCGACCTCGACACGTACAGTTCTCGATCTGGATTCCGCTGCTTCCACGTCCTTGGATTCGCTTTCCCGTACACCTTGATTCGGAAATCACTCGATCTCGGGAATCAGACTTCCTAAAACAAACACAACTCAGATCGATCTATGGGTTCTAATACACTTAGCTCTCTCTTCCCAAACTTAACCACAACCCGTAAAAATATAAAACTCAAGAACTGAAATATATTTTTCCTCTAACACAAAGTTAGGGATTTCGATCAAAAGTTCATGAAAAAGTTATCGATGCTTCAAATGATAGATCGACAACAACAATAACCGAAGCAACGAGCGAAAAACAAGAAATCGAAACAAACCAAAAATGGAGGTTTTACGGGCACCGCCGATTGCGAGAAAAAGCGAGAGGAAGAAATTTGTTTTACAAGCCCAATTAATCGGTTAAAAAGATAGGTAATATCGTGAAGAAGAAAACCCATCAGTTTGACATGATTTGGAAGCATAAAACTGGCTAAAAATGGAAGAAGAAATAGCGCTAAACAGTAGCACAGAGAAAAAGAAAAATCTGTTCTTCATACCTCAATGGTGATCGAGCAGGCGAGATATGGGTCGAGAAGATGATGATGAACAAGATTGATGAAGAAGCTTGTGCAGAATCTCGATGGAACTCACGGTTTCGTCGATGGAAGTTTTTGAAGAAAACAACGAAACTCAGAGCAGAAGGAAGGAAGAAGAAAGAAGAAAGAAGAAAGAAGAAAAGAGAAAGAATGAGTGTGAGGGAATCGGTCGTGGTATACAGCTGGTGAGAAAGGGGTATAATCGTAACTCCAGCTATAAGATGCCAATCCCATCAATCATCTACCCGTTTAATCGTTCCTCTCATAATTACCTTCTACTCTGTCGGTCAACGGTCTAGACACGCGACGAGAACGGTCAAGCCGACAAAATAATTATTACAAACAATATAATAATAGCGCTGAATAACGTTCGAAAGAATACGAGGTATCATCTCGACACGATGTCGACTAGGGTGCTCGTGCAAGCGTACAAGGTTCTAACACGAGTTCGTGAACGCGGCCTCCTCAGCTCGACATGCGATCTCATCAACTCGGCAAATGACCTCGGCAAACGATCTAGGCACGGGATCTCGACACAAGGTCTTGGTCGAGGTCTCGATACGTCGTCCTAATACGATGTCGATCTCGTCCTCAGGTGTTACAAGCGCACTGATTCCGGCGATGCGGACGTCACCAGAGATCATCTTTGATTTCCCCGACATCGAGCAGCCCGCGGCGATGGAGTTTGACCCCATCTCTCGCCGTGTTGTATATACCGGGGATATTGTACAGACTTTCAGAGAGGACGGTGTTGCTGTGAGGCAGGAGGTGTCACGGCGTACAGTGAGCTTTCCTATCCGGACTATGCAGGTGGTTGATGCTTGGCGTACCATTCAGCGCGAGAGGGCTATGCTAGTCTCTTCTTTGTCACCAGAGGGACCCCTTGAGATCCCTAGGAGCACTACTTCCAGACTTGCTTCCCGAGCTAGAGGGCGAGGACCAAGAGTCAGATGGACCGCTCACAAGAGTGTGATTCGTCGCGGGACGGTAGGAGCGTCTACCTCCAGAGCAGCTGTTTTTCAGAGTCCTCTAGTAGGACCAGGTTCTCCTTCTGTTGTTAGGACCCCCACCCCACCAGTGGATCCACCTCCTGTTTGCGTGGTGTGCGGAGAAGCGGATTGTCTAGCAGCTAGATCTGACGAGGATGTGATTGCTGGAGAGTATATTCCCGGAGATGTGCTAGAGGCTGTGCCTGCGGCGGCACCTGTTATCGACTTGACAGGCGAGGACCCGATAGATGACGAGGAGGAGGAGGATCCATCTGAGGATCTGGATAGTTTCCTGTAGTGCTGTGTTGTCTGACTGCTGTTATATTTCTTTTTGGGAGGACTGTAGTATATGTCTTTTGTGTACAGTTTGTGGGTGGCCAGTCGGGCTAGTGATGTTTTGTTGATACAAGGTAGACTGGTGGCTTTACTTTTGGAGCAGCCCCCTGCGCGGGTGTCTGCCGAGAGTGCCCCCAGGGTATGATCACTCTCGTGAGGGTATTCATATCATAGGTGTATTCTCTCATACATTACTACTCTGTTTCCTTTTGTACGTACTGTGTATGATGGATATATATATATTGTACATGTTTGTATTTCCAGTATGTAACTTGTGTCCTAGATTGCACCATGTTTCGAAACGCTGTAAGTACTCTGTGCGTGCTTACGGATGATATTGTTTAAAAAAAAAACTGTACCGCATTTTTCGAAGGACACAAGAGTGCCGTTTTAAAAAATGATCGCATACAGGTTTAGTTTTAGTTTAGTAGCGGTCTGAAAATGGGTCGTTACAAGGGTGGTATCAGAGCAGTTGGGTTCTAACCGGACTGTGCATAGGAAATTTGAAACTGGTCACCGTGTCGAGTTGTGTCTGTTGAGTGATTAGATGTGATTGTATTGTTATTGTTTGATGAGTGAAGCAGTTTGTCTGCTAATTGTTTGAATTGTTTCTTGATTGAAGCAATGTGTGTTAACACATCACTTGTTTGTGAGTTTCTGGCAGGTTTTGGATTTTTCGAAATCTAATGCCACCTCGCAGAGACCCTACAGCCGGATCAGATAACTCCAACATGGAACGAGCAATTCAGGCAATGACGGAAATGGTGGTGGCTATGGCTCAACAAATGGTCATTGAACTCAATCGTTTAATGCTATGGCCCAGCAGACGGCGGCTTTGGCCCAGCAGAATCTGCAGCAACAACAAAGGGCAGAGCGGAATGCAGAGGCAAGAGGATTGGCGGATTTTCGGAAGCATGACCCACCGAAGTTTTTCGGAGAACCAAATACGGATAAGGCAGATCTATGGATGCAGGAGATAGAGAAGATCTTCGAGGCACTTCATTGTACAGAGAATGTCAAGGTGGACTACGCAACCTACTTGTAGCTCGGAGATGCTGAGTATTGGTAGAAGGGAGTGAAGCAGACTTTGGCGGCAGAGCGTCGTGAGATTACTTGGGAAGTTTTTCGCAGGAGATTCTTGGATAAGTACTTTCCTGACACTGCACGAGCTGAGAAAGAGCAGAAGTTTCTTCGACTACAGCAAGGTAGCTTGACGGTGTCAGAGTATGCTGCCAAGTTTGAGTCACTTGCTAGGTACTTCAGTCCGTTCCGTGATCGAGCTGACCAGGGATGGTTAAGCGAGAGATTCCAGCGAAGCCTAAGATTCGATATTCAGAAGTCGGTGACATCTCTAAGAATCAGGAATCTTCAAGAATTGATTGACAGGTGTGTTGAGATGGATTTTCCTCGCGCTATCAGCTCAACCTTCTCTTGAAGTAGCTTGTCATGAGCCTGCTGTTCCTTAATCTCCTTCAATAATCCGCTAGAAATGGTGAGCATTCCAAACTTCAGCTTTCCTGGTGACACTTCCACACTCAACTTCAAGTCTTGAAACTTCTCTAGCATCTCCAACTCCTTGATCATCATTGCTAAAACCAAAACGCTCTTCCTGCTTAGTGCATCAGCTACCACGTTCGCCTTCCCTGGATAGTATTCCAAAGTAAAGTCGTAGTCCTTCAGAAATTATGTCCATCTTCGCTGTCGCATGTTGAGCTCCTTCTGATCGAATAAGTACCTCAAGCTCTTGTGGTCACTGTACACAGTGAATGTGCTCCCATAGAGGTAGTGCCTCCAAATCTTTAGTGCAAAAACCACTGCAGCAAGCTCCAAATCGTGCGTAGGGTAATTCTTCTCGTGAATCTTGAGCTGTCTCGAAGCATAAGCCATAACTTTTGATGTTGCATCAGCACGCATCCTAATCCTTGGTGTGACGCATCGCAATAAACCTCGTAAGGTTCTTCTGATTGGGGCAGAATCAACACAGGTGCTGTTGTCAAAAGCTCCTTCAGTCTCCAGAAACTGGATTCGCACTCTTCAGTCCAAGCAAACGGTTGATCCTTCCTTGTAAGTCGTGTGAGTGGTGCTACAATCTTTGAAAAACCTTCGATAAATCTTCGATAATAGCCTGCTAATCCAACAAAACTTCTGATATCTGTCACAGTCATCGGCTGTTCCCATGCTAACACAGCTTCAATCTTAGCTGGATCCACAGCTATTCCATCTCTAGTTATCACATGTCCGAGAAAGTTTACCTCTTCAAGCCAAAATTCACACTTAGAAAGGTTAGCATAAAGCTGCTTCTCTCAGAGTATTTGCAGTACTCGACGTAGATGCTCTTCGTGCTCCTCTCTACTCCTTGAGTAAATCAAAATGTCGTCGATGAACACTACCATAAACTGATCCAAGAATGGGTGAAAGATCTTGTTCATGTAGTCCATAAACACTGCTGGTGCATTCGTCACTCCAAATGGCATTTCTAAGTACTCGTAGTGACCATACCTTGTCCTGAAAGCTGTCTTGGGAATATCCTCTTCCTTCACTCGAATCTGATGATAACCTGACTTCAAGTCAATCTTGGAAAATATCGCAGCTCCACGTAGTTGGTCCATCAAATCATCGATACACGGTAATGGATACCGATTCTTGACAGTAACCTTGTTGAGTTGGCGATAATCCACGCACAGTCTTGATCGTCCATCCTTCTTCTTCACTAGCAACACTAAGGCTCCCCATGGCGACACACTTGGTCGTATGAACTGCTTCGACTCCAAGTGCTCAATCTGCGACTTCAACTCTTTCATCTCTACTGGTGACATTCGATAGGGCGCTATCGAAATCGGTCCTGTTCCTGGAAGCAAATCAATGGAAAATTTGATTCCCCTTGCTGGCGGTAATTCCGACACATCTTCTGGAAAAACATCGAAAAAGTCGCAAACCACAGGAACATTCTTCAACTCGAGCTCTTGAGAAACTTTTAAACTAGCTAAGTACATGTATTCCTGAGTTCCCTCTTTCAATGAAACACCAATGTGATTAACAGATAGGTAATTGGAAATTCCGAGGTCGGGAAAAACCACGGTTTTTCAGGCACAGTCCAAAAGGACATGGTGGTGAGACAACCAATCCATCCTGAGAATGACATCTAGACCCTTAAGTGGTAAACAGACCAAATTAACCACAAATTTTCTACCCTGAATGACCACTACACAATTAAGGCATGCAGTGTTGGTAACCAAGGTTTTAGTAGCTGGGGTAGTAACTGCTAGTTTGAAGGGTAAAGCAGTCACAGTCAATTTCAAACGGTCTACACAATCCAAGGAAATAAAGGAATGGGTTGCATCAAAATCAAAAAGAACAGATAGGGGTTTACCCTCAATCTCACAGTCTCCCAGGATGAGGTCATCAGTCTGCTCTACTTCTTCTCCACTCATGCAGAAGACTCTGCCTTTAGCCATCGGGCGTTTCCCTTTAGCCTTTGCTGCGTGCATTGTCGGTTTAGCCTTAGGTGTCGGACAATCCTGGGCGAAGTGTCCCGGCTTCTTGCAGTTGAAGCATACATCCTCCTTCACAGTACAGCTGCTCGTATAGTGTCCTGGCTTCCCGCAACGGTAACAAGTCACATCGGCGCTAGTCTGACTCCCACCCTCGTGATTCGGGCCATCAGCGACATCGTTCTTTGTTGTTCCCTTGGGGTCGACTATACGGCTTCTTATGCTATTTTCCCTTCTGAGCAAACCTCTGCCCTGTGCTCTGGGGTCTCACTGGTCCACCAATACTACTCCTCTTCTTGGCGCTTCTCATAACTTCAACAGAGTTCAAGGTTGGAGTAGACAACATCTTGAGATGCGATGGACGTGAATTTGTGTACCCAATGTAGCTGAGCTGAGGAAGTTGATTCTCGACGAGGCACACAAGAGTGGTTTGAATATTCATCCAGGAGTTACGAAGAAGTATCAGGACTTGAAGAAGCATTTTTGGTGGCCTGGAATGAAGAAGCAAGTGGCAGAGTATGTGGGTTCCTGTCTAACTTGTCAGAAAGCGAAGGTAGAACATCAGCGACCAGCAAGGATGCTACAACTGCTCGACGTACCAGTGGGGAAGTGGGATAACATTTCTATGGATTTCTTCGTGGGATTGCCGAGAATGCAGAAGAGGCATGACTCGATTTGGGTGATCGTCGACCGATTGACTAAATCGGCACATTTCTTGCCAGTGAGATCGACATACAATGTAGAGAAGCTGACAGAGATCTACATCGCAGAGGTTGTGCGTCTACATGGTGTACCTTCTTCTATCGTTTCCGATCGAGACCCGAAGTTCACGTCTCACATTTGAAGGGAACTACAAGAAGCAATGGGAACCAAACTCAAACTTAGCTCAGCATATCACCCTCAGACCGACGGTCAGACCGAGAGAACGATTCAATCACTAGAAGATTTATTACGAGCGTGCACATTGGATCACAGTAGGAGTTGGGACGATGTCTTACCGCTAGTGGAGTTCACCTACAACAACAGTTTCCACGCGAGTATCAGTATGGCACCATATGAAGCGTTGTACGGACGTAAGTGTCAGGCGCCTCTTTGTTGGTACCAGAATGGTGAGAGTTCTTTCGTGGGACCAGACATGATTCAGCAGACTACCAAGAAGATCCGACTGATCAGAGATAGGATGCGGACGTCTCAGAGTCGATAGAAGAGTTATGCAGACCAGGGTCGCCGACCGCTAGAATTCAAAGAGGGAGAGCACGTATTTCTCTGAGTCACCCCTATTACTGGAGTTGGTCGAGCGATCAAATCCAAGAAACTTACTCCTAAGTTCATTGGACCTTACCAGATTCTTCGTCGTATTGGTCCAGTGGCATATCAGATTGCTTTGCCATCCTTCTTGTCAAACATTCGTGACATCTTTCACGTCTCGCAGTTGCGGAAATATGTTTCCGACCCTTCTTATGTTATCGAACCGGATATGATTCAACTGAAGGACGACCTATCTTTTGAAGCGTCACCTGCAAAGATTGTAAACCGAAAGACTAAGCAGTTAAGGAACAAGGAGATTCAACTGGTCAAGGTTGTAAGGGACTAGAAGACTGGAGATGCAACGTGAGAGTTAGAAGAGAAGATGAAGAACCAGTATCCAGAACTTTTTCGTGGTACGTATCTCACCTGTAGTTTCGAGGACGAAACTATTTTTAGAGGGGGAGTATTGTAACACCTGTATTTTTACAATACGATTATTAGCGCTATTATAGTATTAATTGTCGTATTTATGCTATAATAAGCAGTTGCTTGTTCTCTAAGTAAGTGATTTAAATAAATCAAGAGCTAAATATAATTGAGAATTAATATTTTATATTAATTCATGATTCGGATATCGTCGGAAAATTCTAAACGAAGTTTCGTCGCAATTCGAATCATCGGGCAGTTTTGCCACAGATCAAAATTCAAATGAACCTCGAATTCGATGAGAATCGAATCGTAACTTGCCGTGATTATTTTTTTTAGTGTTTGATATGATTTTAATTATTTATAATTAAATATAATCACGTAGTGAATTAATTTCTCGTTAAATTAATTTTGGGAATTTATCGGCGGGAAAAATTAATCGGTAACACGGTTAATTGACGCCGAATTTTAGTAACCTTTAGACTCTAGAATTAGAGGGTAATCATAAGATGTGAGATTAAATGGGTAGAATAGTTGATGCAAATAGTATTTTATTTATGAGTGGTGTCACATTAGTGTGACTAGTTTTTACTATTATTATTATTTTTTCCTTAATTCCTATTGGCTAGAATTTTTATAAAGCGAATAAAAGAGCCAAACCCTCCCCATCAGCCCCATAACCGACCCCCCACTCTCTCACTAACCTCAAACCATCATCTTCTCCAAACTCTAGAAAGAGAAGCTCTCCACCCATCAATGGAGGCTTCACCCAAAAAACCTAGCTCCATCATCTCTTTTCTTCATCATCTTGTGAGCTACTTCCTATCATCTTCATCACCATCATTATCATCATCCATTTAGCAAGAGAAGAAGCAATTTCTGCCCTTGAACAGCCCCCCTTAGCCGCGAGCTACTAGGAGAAGAAGTTGTGAGTTTTCTTTGTTGCATGCCTTAATTTCTTACTTGTTTCATGTCTTGGATGTATTAGTTTATATAAGCAAGGTTGATGATCATTTTGAACCCTTGAACCGCCCCTTTAGGTCGTGACTTAGTAGGAGGGAGTAGTGATGGTTTCTTTTGATGCATGTCTCATTTTATGGCTTAAATAGCATGTCTTTGTGTTGGTGTTGTTGTTATTGTTGATAGTTTTTAATTAGAAGCACGATTAGGTTGTTAATAATGAAATTGAAGCCTTTAAGGTGATAATTGGTGGCTGGACTTTCTGTTTTAAAGTTAGAATATATGTGTTAAAGAGTTTCATGATGTTTAGACTTGATGCATGTGATTAAAAATGAGAACTAGTGGGTAAAATGTGAAAGAATTGACATGAGGGGCAAAAAGAGCATGCTGGAAATTGATTTAGGTTTATTTTTCAAGTGTTAATGATGCCATGATCATAGTTTAATTGTTTTGGATTTAAGTATTATAATGAATCAATAGTAGTGTTGTTATTAATTTTGTGGAAATTGAAAGATTTTTGGAAAAAAAAACTATGTGGTGGCCGAGAGGCCTAAGGAAAGAATTGGAGGAGAAAAATTGTGTTTTGTAACTTTATTTTAATTGTTATTGGTGTGTGTTTTGGTATTGAAAATTATTTGATGAAAGGATTTGAAATAAAGAGATGAATGTGAAGTGTTTTGAAAATCTTTTGACTTTGAGTATTAAGGAAATAATTTGATGTTGATGCCTTGGAGTGTAAGTAATTGACTTGAAATTGGCTTGATTAAAATGATTTGAATCAAATGAAAATTTGGAAGGTTTTCTTGAAAACGTTAATCTTGAAGTTTTGGAAAATGATTTTAGAGCATGTTTTAAAGTTTGCTTGAAACTATACTTGGTGAAACAAAAGGAAAAAAAATTTCCTAAGTATGATTGCTTGGGTAGGAAAGGGATAGGCTTGAGAACCTAATGTTGTTGAATATAGTCTATAGAAGTGTGCTAAGATTCTTTGTGGTGATAGGACTTGCGAGTTCCGAGTTCGTGCGAAGCGGAATCAAAGCGTGCGGTACTACGCTAGTGGACGACTTTGGTAAGGGCAACTCTTAGACATTATCTAAGGCTTTTATTTTATATGTCCTTGTGTAAGGGCAATTTTAAAACGAAGAAGTCTGAGAACCTCAGGGTTCAAAGTGAGGGTTCTGTAACCCCTTCGATTATTATACTGTGTTTTTCCGAGTCTATCGTGGGTGTTTGAGTAAGAGGTTGGTCGCATGACCCCGACCCCCCACACTTGTATGCTTACCTCTTTGTTAACTCCCCTGAGTTGCAGAGGGATGAACTGAGTTTCGGAGTCGATGTTTGATATGATGTGATTGTTTGAGATGTGAATTACTTATGTTGTTTATACTGTTGTATTGCCTTACACTGTAGTAAACTTGTTGTGAAATTATTTAATATGCGATTGAATAATTCTGAGAATTTCTTATGCTGCTTATATTGTTGAATTGTGTTTCACTGTAATAAGCTTGCTATAAATTATTTGATATGCGGTCGAATAATTATGCAAATTGCTCTTGCTATAAACTATTTGATATGCGGTAGAATAATTATGCGAATTGCTCTTTGAATTTCGTATGCGGCGAATTGTTCATCGAGTGTGAAAGCTTAGTCGAGTCGTTGAGTCGTCGAGACGTTTTTGAGGTGTGAGCCGGACAACTGAGGGTGCTAGGTCCCCTTCGTTTATGGTGAATTAGCTAGGCATCGCAGCGTTATGGAACTGGAGCTGAATGTCCTAGGGAGAGCAAAGATCCCAAAGCTACGGCTGGTATTCAGTGGATAGTGGGGCGTCTGCTTTCCGAAAAATTTGTCGAAGTGTTGAGAGAAAATGAGTCTTGAGTCGAGTCTTGAGCGAGAGTTTTGAGTTGAGCCTTATGAACTGTATACAATGTTGTTTGCTTATTGCTTTATGAATCGTTATATCTTGATTCGTTGAGAAGTTGACCCTTTCTCGTGGTACCTTCGATTCATGATGGCTACCCAGTTAATGGCGAAGAGCGTACTGATTCCGGCGATGCGGACGTCGCCGGAGATCATCTTTGATTTCCCCGACATCGAGCAGCCCGCGGCGATGGAGTTTGACCCCATCTCTCGCCATGTTGTATATACCGAGAATATTGTACAGACTTTCAAAGAGGACAGTGTTGCTGTGAGATTGTCACGGCATACAGTGAGCTTTCCTATCCGGACTATGCAGGTGGTTGATGCTTGGCGTACCATTCAGCACGAGAGGGCTATGCTAGTCTCTTCTTTGTCACCAGAGGGACCCCTTGAGATCCCTAGGAGTACTACTTCCAGACTTACTACCCGAGCTAGAGGGCGAGGACCGAGAGTCAGATGGACCGCTCGCAACAGTGTGATTCGATGCGGGACGGTAGGAGCGTCTACCTCCAGAGCAGCTGTTTTTCAGAGTCCTCTAGTAGGACCAGGTTCTCCTTCTATTGTTAGGACCCCCACCCCACCAGTGGATCCACCTCCTGTTTGCGTGGTGTGCGGAGAGGCGGATTGTCTAGCAGCTAGATCTGACGAGGATGTGATTGCTGGAGAGTATATTCCTGGAGATGTGCTAGAGGCTGTGCCTGCGGCGGCACCTGTTATCGACTTGACAGGCGAGGACCCGATGGATGACGAGGAGGAGGAGGATCCATCTGAGGATCTGGATAGTTTCCTGTAGTCTTTGTGTTGTCATTTCTTTGTTATATTTCTTTTTGGGAGGACTGTAGTATATGTCTTTTGTGTACAGTTTGTGGGTGACCAGTCGGGCTAGTGATGTTTTGTTGATACAAGGTAGACTGGTGGCTTTACTTTTGGAGCAGCCCCCTGCGCGGGTGTCTGCCGGGAGTGCCCCCAGGGTATGATCACTCTCGCGAGGGTATTCATATCATAGGTGTATTCTCTCATACATTACTACTCTGTTTTCTTTTGTACGTACTGTGTATGATATATATATATATATATTGTGCATGTCTGTATTTCCAGTATGTAACTTGTGTCCTAGATTACACCATGTTTCGAAACGCTGTAAGTACTCTTTGCGTGCTTACGTATGATGTTGTTTTAAAAAAAAACTGTACCGCATTTTTCGAAGCACACAAGAGTACCGTTTTAAAAATTCATCGCATACAGGTTTAGTTTTAGTTTAGTAGCGGTCCGGAAACGGGTCGTTACACTAATCAATTAGGAACCTACGCTAATTGATTAGATGGTGACTTTTATCATAAATTCACCTCCCAGACCTCAATTAATCGATTAGGAACCTTTTCCTAATGGATTAATTTGTCTGTTTCCCTAGGAAAGTCCTTTCTGAGTGCTCCCTTACCCCTCATAGGATCTCTAATCACCTAAGGTGATTCAAAACACATAATTCCTAACACTTAAGCACATAGATACACATATCCACATAGGCATACATATGCACACAAGTCTTAAGTTCTAGAAAGCAATAATGAGGGTGTTACAATTCTCTCCCCTTGAAAAGAATTCGGTCCTCAAAATTCACACTGACCAGAATCGAAGGGTTGAGGATACAACTCCTTTATCTTGCTCTCTAACTCCCACATGGCAATCTTTTTCATAGCTCCACTCCAGATGACTTTCACCAGTGGTACCTCTTTTCCTCTCTGTTGTTTAGTCTTTCGATCTTTGATTCATTTTGGTAGGGTCTTAAAGTTGAGGTTATCCTTCAGCTATATTGTATCTGCTTCTATCACATGACTCGGGTCATGGATGTACTTTCGAAGTTGGGAACGTGAAACACGCTGTGTAGATTCACTAGAAATGGTGGTAACGCAACTCGATATACTACTTCACCAACTTTCTCCAAAATCTAATACGGTCCAATGAACTTAGGTGTCAACTTCTTCGCCTTCAAAACTCTACCAAAAACCATAGTTGGCGTCACACAGAGAAAACACGGTCTCCTACCTTGAATTCTAGATCATTTGTCCTCTTGTCATGATAGCTCTTCCGTCTACTCTTCGCTGTCTTCTTCTTCTCCTGAATCAGCTTTACCTTCTCGGTAGTCTCCTGAACCACTTCCAGTCCTAATATGAGATTCTCACCGGTCTCAAATGTCACAGCAGAGGTTCTATCCACCTTCCAGCTATACTCACGATCTTCTCCACCCCCATGTGGAGTTTTTGCCTCCGGCGAGGTTCGAACCCGGGACTCTGGGCCTTAAGTAACCTGGAAGCACCAGAGTCCCAGAGTCCCGGGTTCGAACCTTGCGAAGGCAAAAACTCCACATGGGGGTGGAGAAGATCGTGAGTACAGCTGGAGGTTGGATAGAACCTCGGCTGTGATGTTAAACCAGGAGTTCAACATCTCCTCCTATATAGATCTTCATACGGTGTCATACCGATGCTGGAAAGGAAACTGTCGTTGTATGTGAACTCCATAAGAGGCAAAAATTTCTCCCAGCTACCGGTCTCCTCCAAAACACACGCTCATAGAAAATCCTCTAAGGATTGTATTGTCCTTTCCGTCTGACCATTAGTCTGCGGACGGTAAGTAGAGCTCATCCGAACTTAAGTGCCCAACGTGTCATGCAGACATCCGAAAAATCCAGATGCTAAATATTTTCAGATCCTGGTACATCTTAGTAGCTCTAGGGTGAATACTCAAACTGCTTCTATGCCCTTCCTCAAGAATCATCCTCCTGAGCTTCCATTTTGCAGGCACACACACCTATCTCTAAATCTCAGAATTCCATCGGTGCCTCCCATAAAACCAATATCCTTACCCTATGAAATAAACTCCCTTAGATCCTTAAGGTGTTGATCCTCCTTCTGGCCATCCCAAATTTGATCCATCAAGTTACTAGTGATCTTTAACATACCAAGATTAATGCTAGCAGAAGTCTCTTCACAAACTTAACTCAGATCTCAGAATTCTTCCAGCAATTACATCTGCTACCACATTAGCCTTCCCTGGGTGATAGCTCAACTCAAAGTCATAGTCCTTCAGAAACTCCATTCATTACCGTTGTCTCATGTTTAACTCTTTTTAATCAAAAAAGGTACTTCAAACTCTTATGATCACTGAAGACTTCAAATTTGATCCATTTAGGTAGTGTCCCAGATCTTTAACACAAAAACCACAGCTCCAAGCTCCATATCATGGGTTGAGTAGCTCTGCTCACGTTTCTTGAATTGTCGCAAAGCATAAGCAACCATCTTCCCATGCTGCATAAGAACCCCACCTAATCCTTACTTCAAAGCATCATAGTACACCATAAACGGTTCCTTTGGGTCTAACAATACCAATACAGGCGCGATTGTTAACCTTTCCTTCAACTTCTGAAAGCTTTCTTCACACTTGGAATCCCACAAGAATACCTGACCTTTCTTCGTAACACGAGTCATAGGTAAGGCAATCTTGGAAAATCCCTCAATGAAACTTCTGTAATAACCTGACAATCCCAGAAAACTCTTAATCTCAGTAGCAGTCTTGGGCGCTTCCTAATGCTACATTACTTCAACTTTTGTAGGGTCAACGACTATACCTCCTTTCGTGATCACATGCCCAAGAAAACTCAGTCCTTCTAACCAAAAGTCGCACTTCCATAGCTTAGCAAATAGCTTCTTCTCCTTCAAAACTTGCATAGTAATCCTGAGGTGCTGCTCCTCTCGAGAATTAGAATAAATCAAGATGTCATTGATGAAGACAACAATAAATTTATCCAAGTAATTGTATTCATGCAGTCCATGAACAGCGCAGGTGCATTGGTCACACCAAAGGTCATAACCATGTACTATTAGTGACTATAGCGTGTTCTGAATGCAGTCATCGAAATATTGTCTGCCTTCACACGAATCTGATGATAGCCCAACCTTAAATCAGTCTTAGAGAAAACAAAAGCTCTAATTAACTGATCCATGAGGTCATCTATTCTTGGAAGCGGATACCGATTCTTGAAAGTCACCTTGTTGAGTTGTCTGAAATCCACACACAACCTCATGATATTATCCTTATTCTTGACAAGCAAGACAGGCGCTCCACACGGTGATACACTAGGCCGAATAAACTATTTCTACATCACATCTTCTAGTTGCTTCTTTAACTCTGCGAATTCCAAGGGAGACATTTTATAGGGTTCCATAGAAATGGGTCCCGTACTAGGAATAAGATCGATGGAGAATTCGAATTCTCTTGCCGACGGCAGATAATCAAGATCTGAGAACACTTCCAAAAACTCGCTAATAACGGGCGCATCCTTCACTTCTGACCCCTTTTTCCAGCACCATTGAAAACAACATCATAAAGGCTTGTGCTCCAGCTTTCAAAGATGATCTAATTTGTTTAGTAGTAAAATCTGGGGATCTTGAGTCTTGACAGTCCCAAAAATGGCGGTCTTACTTGAACAGTTCAGCAGAACGTGATTGGCAGCCAGCCAATCCATACCAAGGTCACATCTATCTCTCGTAGAGGTAACATAACAAGTCCACAATAAAGCTCCTACCATCAATGACGACGGTACAATCCTTGCATATTAACATGGTAATCATGGGTCTATCCGTAGGACAGCCACAGACAAACTCGACAACATGAATGTGAACACAAGAAGGGGATTCAAATTATGTTGAAAACTTTCTGAAAACTTAAGGCTAAGATCAAATTAAAATCAAGTTTTTTACAAAACCTTTTAACACCAGATGCAGGAAAATACCGGACGCTAAACTTTAGATCGTGAAAACTTTTTTTTCTCGTAAAACAAATGGTAAATAAAAAGCAATAGAGAATAAGAGACACAGAGATTAATACCAATTCACCACCAACAGGTAGCTATGTCTAGTCCCTTCTTTCTTGAAGAATTTTTCACTATATTCACACTGATTACAAAAGCACTTAAGAGTATTCTACTGTTACAAACTTGATAATACTCTTAACTTCTCAAAATGACTCAGTACATTCGAGCCTTTGAGGAATCATCCTATTACAAGGCTTTAAGAGTTTTTACAAGAATGATTTGAGTACAGAGAAATAACTCTCAATACGAGATGATGAAAAGTTTAAGCACAAAATATATAACTTTCTAAAAGAAAGAATAAGACGCTGAAGAATTGTTTACTGTCTGATTTGTTGAGGGCTTGGCATAGAATCTTAGGTTACTCATTTGAACTGTAATTCTATGTCCTTCTTCAAAGGTAGAGTTGGAGTATTTATAGGCAGCTTTAAAATTACCGATGTGAGGTAAATCAGCTCCAATCATTGATGAGGTAATTTGAGGAAAACATCAGCAATTCTCTTTCCATTGGAATATTCGAATAGTACACCTTTATTACAGTTTGTACTATTTTTTTTCTAATCATTTGTAGCCTGGCACAATTTGAAAAGTGTACGAACTTCGTCCTTTAGCTAAATGTGTCACCTTTAATTCCTCGTACTATCAAATTGAGCGCACAATTGAATTTGAATTTACTGCAAAAATATGCTGAGATAGGGAGCAGAAAGCTAAACGTGATTTGCAAGTGCTTTACTAAAGAACCAGATGCTCGCTGGACTATATCAGATACTCACTTGTTTTGGTTATATTCCACATGTCGCAGTTTCTAAAAACCGGACGCTTGGTTGCAATCACATACCAAATGCATGGGTAGAACCGGATGCAAACTAGCTTTTAGCGTATTTGTCTTCTTGTAAACTTCTTCTTCTTGCTTGAGTGATGCTTCCAAGATAGATAGATTAACTGTTACACACTTCAAGACTTATCAGAAGGTAAATTGTTCTCACATAGATACTTTGTTATCATCAAAATTATTGAGGGTTTAAACTTGTCAATCGTTTAGATTCTAACAATCTCCCCCTTTTTGATGATGACAAATATCTAAGGTTGATGAACAATTTATTTTAGAAAATAACTTCAAGGGTCTCCCCCTGAGTTCAACAGTTAAGTATAAATGTTTATTTTCTAAAACATTTGCCTAAGTATCAGACTATGATATATGTATCAGAGTATGGGCTAATCATAACATGGTAAAATCGTATTAAAGCATGGTAGAATAGCAGATGCTCAAAGTGAATGCTTGATACGTGCTATGTGTGCTACTTTAGCGTTCATCGATCCTTAACCTTTTACTCCCCCTTTTGTCATCAGACAAAAGAGAGTTAATCATCATAGTCAAAACATTAGGTAAAAGATGTGAGAAAACTTTGAAATCAAAACAAACTCGTTGTATTTATAACATAAGCAAAAAGGAAACAGAAATAACAAGAGTTTTTCAAAAGAAAGAAAAAATTAAGAAGATGGTGGATTTTGGTTTAGACGTTGCACCAGGCTAAGAACAATGCTCTCAAGGCGTTATACTTTTATAGAGGATTCCACAAGCTTGTTGAACTGAGAACGCAAGATGATAACATGTTCATCATCTAAAGCAGATGCAGATGTGGAAGTAAATGCAGAGGCTTGGAGTGGAGCTTCTTCCTTCATCCAATCAGCAAGAACAGAAGCTGAAGCAGGTCTAGGACAAGAGATAGCCCTTTGCCATATCTGAAAAGGCATCTTGATATGCTCTAGAGGAATTCCTTGAGCCAATTGAATACGTTTCTGCTTCTTCTCTTGAGCAGCCAGGTAGAAGTTATCATTTGGTAGAAACCATTAGATAACCCTTCCCAGCTTCTCCTTCTGAAAGACCAGTTGCATATTTTCTTCAAATGCCAAATTAGTAGGATCAAGGAGTCATAGCCTTTGCTCTTCTCTTGCCTTGAGAAAGGCATCCATAGTCTGATCAAATAAGAGCAGCTTAGCTTCTAAAGCCTACACCTTCAACTCAGCTTTTGCTTTAGCAAGGCAAATGCTGATGTTCTCTTGTTCCAGATCAAAGCATCTCTTTGAACTTTCTTCTCTTCTTTTGCCAATAGAGAAGTGTCCAACCTGTCTGGGTGGGATTTCTTTATCCAATTTAGAGCCATTGTTTCCCATGATAAAGCAGCTTCTTATTCATAGCGGATATCTTCTTGTTCTTGCTCTCTCCTTTCCCTTTCTCTAAGAGTCAAGGGCCTTCTTACAGCACATTGTAGCACGTGTTGTTTCCCAATCGTATCTCACAGTGCTAGCAACAGCGATCTCTGCCTTTTCTTCAGCTGACAGGCCAGAGGATCCAACACTCAATGAATCTACCTTGATTTTATGGAAGTATAAGTCCATGGCCTGAGCTTCAGTCCTTTTCTCAACAGGCATATTAAAAAGATATTTAACCTTGCATTTCTTGGATGCCTTTTCCCAACGTTCAGGAGTCAGCATCTATGGGTACCATTGAGGAACATTGTTCTTCCTCTTCTCAGGTATGAGCCATGGCAGCCATCTTTGCCTATCAGGCCAATTTTCATTGTAGCCTAAGAAGGGTCTCCGTGGAGTAGAGCCAGCTCATATATCTTCATCTTTAGACACTGAAAAAGGAATGCTCACTCGTCATCTGTTATCCATCTTTCGCATTCGTCCAATGTCAGAGGTTCGTGCTGAGGGGGAGAGAGAGGCAGCTCAAATGAGAGGGGGAGAATTCCTCGATTCTGAGGAGGCCTGAGTCTTCCTCCAAAATACATCTTCAGGAAACTATGATACATCATGGGAGCAATTTCCAATCATGCGACCCCAGAGGTGAAGGTTTTGAGATGCCACAGAGAAGGATGATCATAAGCAGGATGATATTCTTCTTCTCTAATAGGGACAGATCGTGATGGCCTGAATATATATCGTGAGGGGACAAAACGTGTGGTATCTGTTAAAGAGGTTGTGGATGGGTGAGAAAGAGATGAGGCAATTTTTGAGGTGAGTAAGGAGATGGAAAAGGGACTGGTTTGTGGTTTGTATATAGTTAAGGATTAAGAGGTGGAGGATGAGGAGGGTGTGATGGTTTATCTATGTGTTCTATTTGGTAAGTACCAGGAGGTTCCTGATGAAGTAGTAATAGGTTTAATGGTGTGAGGGTGAGATGCTGGAATGTTTTGGTGTGGGATAGAGGTGGGAGTGGGAAGTGTTTTAGATTTTGATAAGGTGATGGCACCAGAAAGTAGATGTGGTTTGGACTTGGTAGGAATCTTTGGAGATTTTGCTTTTGGTGGTTTGGTAGTAGGGACACGAGATGTGAAGCAGATATAGGTGGTGCAATGATAGGATCATCTCTATCATATGCAATTATAGAAGCATCAAATGAGAAATCAAGTACCTATGGCTTAACAGAGGCCTTGACAAGCCTTTTTCGCTTCTGTTGAACCACTGCAGGAGGTGGAACAAGTGCTGGTCTCTGAGTACCAAATGCAGAACTATATAGGACAGCTTCTGCTTTTCTTTTCTCAAGGATTCTCCTAATAGGAGCCTTGCCATCTTCATCGTCCGGTTCAGGTACCGCAATGAGCGCAGGTTTCACCTTCTGCAATCTCTACAGATGCTTCCTCGATAGCAGCAATTTCATCTTCCTCCTTGATCTTTCGGATCATTTTAGAGGTGCACAAGCCCATCCTGACTAGGCTTGCCTTCCCAAAGATGACCCTAGTGCCTTTAGCATTTTTGCCAAAGTATTTTTCCTTCTTAGCAACATCCAAATGCTCCAGTTTCTCAATAATCTTTTGTTTCCTCATCAGTTTAGAGAGGAGAACACCATAGGGAATGAGATTGTTGATATTCTTATCCACAACAGCACCAATTGTTGAGGACCCAACAACATTTTTCAGTGTGTTCATTAACAACCTTGGAAAATTAACAGCTGTACCAGCAAGATAGTGGCTCATAATGAACTTATGTTCACGATTCACAATATCAGATGAACCGACCTTCAGAATCCAGCACTTGGAAATGAGTTTATAAAGAACCCTACCATGATTCTTTAAATAAACCGCATTCAGAGGCTTTCCCGAAGCCTTGAGTGCACTGTAGTTCTCAAACAAGTCTTCATCGACAGCTTATGGATTACAAAATTAGGTCTCCCAACCTTCAGAAAGAACTAACCCTTCATCAGGGCACCTTATGAGTTCAGCGATAATCTTTGGAGTGACTACCAATTCGAAGCCAAAAATATATCCCCTGATAATACATCTAGAGTGCGGTCTGATATTACCCTAAAATTCCTTCACAGCATTAATGAGAGCTTGCTTTTCCTCCCATTAAAAGCATTCTCTCCAGCCCATGAGAGTGATGCCTTCTTTGATGTCATAATCGAATTTTGCCAGATGGCTAATGTCGACCATGTGCTCTATCAGCACCTTGCCTTCAGTCACGGTGTCGAAAGCAACAGTTTTCTCAAAAGCCTTGTACGCCATTGATTCAGAGTGAAAACTTATGGTGGAAGTTTGAGAGGTTTTGAGAAAGGTTTTGCAAAAACCGAACGAAGGTACAAGAGTAGTGGAAAAGTTTAAAAGATATAGTGGGAAAGTTTATATAAACTGTATCAATTTTAAGAGAATAAAATAAATCAAAATAAAATTGAAATAAAATATTCCTTTCCTTGAATACACCGATTGCAAAAAATAGAGGTTACCGCAGTAAAAACTTTATTGAAAACGTAAAATTAATCATGACTCAGTAGGTACAACACCAGATGCTTAGTCACATATGAGATGTGATATAACACCAGATGCTAAATGATGTGAAATGCATGTCAAACAAGATGCTTGATCGCCCAGATGCTAGAATGCTATCAAATACATACTATCAGATGCATATGTCACCAGATGCACAAAGTGCACCAGATGCTAAGATTAAACACTCACTCATTTATAAGATGAAAATTGAAGTTTCTTCTTATAAAGTTGAATTTATCTTCAACAAGGGATTTTGTAAAGATATCAGCCCACTGATGGTCTATATCAATACATTTTATTTCAAGTACACCCGTTGTAACATAGTCTCTTATAAAGTGATGTTTAATCTCAATATGCTTTACTCGTGAATGCAATATGTAACGACCCGTTTCCGGACCGCTACCGAGCTCAATATACCGAGCTCGAGTTACCGAGCTCAACACACCGAGCTCAACATAAACCTATATGAGATGTGTTTAAAAACGAAACTCTTGTGCCTTTTAAAAAATACGGTCTATATTTTTTTTTTTATAAAACCAACTCGTGCACATCAGAGTAATTACAGCTTTTCGAAACATGGTGCAACTAAGACACAAGACTTAAATTCTAATAAAACATACATGCATAACATACATATATATATCACTCTAAATAATAATGTATACAAAATACAGAGTAGCAATGTATAAAGAAAATACACCTAAGGTATGACGACTTCAAAAGAGCAATCATACCCTGGGGGTACTTCCGGCAGACTCCCACGCAGGGGGCTACTCCAAAAGTAAGACCACCAGTCTACCTCAGAGCAACAAAACATAACCGGCCCAAACTGGTCACGACCTCGGAACACAAAAGAAAAACAAGTACAGCCATAAAAAAAAACAACATCCAGCAACATAATCAATCACGACAGATAGAGGTCGTCACTCGGGTCCTCGTCGAGCTCCTCCTCAGCATCATCTGCTGTCGAGTTCCCTACGCCCTCGACATCGCCTGGGTAACCGTCATGAATTGAAGGCACCACGGGAAAGGGTCAACTTCTCAACAATTCAAGATAAGCTCGACATAAAGGATATAAGCAAACAAAGAAAGTATAACATTCACCGACGTGACTCGACCATCTCTCACTCTAACTCGACACAACTCGCAAATCCATTTTCTCTCGACTCGACAATTTTTCCGAATGCACACGCCGTCTCAGTATGTCGGAAAGTCCAGAAAGCCTTGGGATCCTCGCTCTCCCTAGGGCGGTCAACTCAGTCCCATAGCGTGGCGACGTCTAGTCAATCTCCCGTAAACAAGGGGACCTAGCACCCTTAGTTATCCGGTCACGGCTCAAAAGCGTCATCTACGACCCACCTAGCTCGCTCACTCGATGAACAATTCGCCGCATACGATATTCAAAGAGTTAAACACAAGATATTCAACCGCATGTCAAATAAAAAGAGCAAGCTCGACATGAAGAAACGCAATTCAACATGCAATACACAATTCACGACATATATTCAATCACATATTAAATACATGCAAAAACTCAATCATATCACAACATTTCAAGCTCGACACATACACAATAACATAAACACGTAGAATATGAAGTGCCCTTACGCTAGCATACTATGAAAGTATTAATGTGAAGCGCCCTTACGCTAGCATACTATGAAAGTATTAATGTGAAGCGCCCTTACGCTAGCATACTATGAAAGTATTAATGTGAAGCGCCCTTACGCTAGCATACTATGAAAGTATTAATGTGAAGCGCCCTTACCGAACTCCAAGTTAATGCTGCTCGACAACGACCTCGACACAGCTGTCTTCAAATGAGCTCGACAACGACTTCTCTTACTCGATCTCGACACGGCTGTCTTCAACGAGCTCGACAACGACTTCGACACGTACGCTTCTCAGTCGACCTCGACACGTACAGTTCTCGATCTGGATTCCGCTGCTTCCACGTCCTCGGATTCGCTCTCCCGTACACCTTGATTCGTAAATCACTCGATCTCGGGAAACAGACTTCCTAAAACAAACACAACTCAGTTCGATCTATGGGTTCTAATACACTTAGCTCTCATCCCAAACTTAACCACAACCCAGAAAATATAAAACTCAAGAACTTGAATATATTTTTCCTCTAACACAAAGTTAGGGTTTTCGATCAAAAGTTCATGAAAAAGGTTATCTGATGCTTCAACAGATAGATCGACAACAACAACAACCAGAAGCAACAAACGAAAAACAAGAAATCGAAATAAACCAAAAATGAAGGGTTTCTGGGCACTGCCGATTGCAGAAAAACAGAGGAAGAAAATTTGTTTTACAAGCCCAATTAATCGGTTAGAAAGATAGGTAATATCGTGAAGAAGAAAACCCATCAATTTGACATGATTTTGGAAGCATAAAACTAGCTAAAAATGGAAGGAAGAAGTAGCGCTAAACAGTAGCACAGAGGAAAAGAAAGATCTGTTCTTCATACCTCAATGGTGATGGTCGAGCAGGCGAGATATGTCGAGAAGATGATGAGGAACAAGGTTGATGAAGAAAGCTTATGCAGAAGCTCGATGGAACTCAAGGTTTCTTCGATGGAAGTTTTTGGAGAAAAACAACGAAACTCAGAGCAGAAGGAAGGAAGAAGAAAGAAGAAAAGAGAAAAAATGAGTGTTTGAGGGAATCGGTCGTGGTATACAGCTGGTGAGAAAGGGGCATAATCGTAACTCCAGCTATAAGATGCCAATCCCATCAATCATTCTACCCGTCTAATCGTTCCTCTCTCATAATTACCCTCTACTCTGTCGGTCAACGGTCTAGACACGCGACGAGAACGGCAAGCCGACAATGTAATTATTACAAACAATATAATAATAGCGCTGAATAACGTTCGAAAGAATACGAGTTATCATCTCGACACGATGTCGACAAGGGTGCTCGTGCAAGCGCTGAGGCTCTAACACGAGTTCGTGCGCGGCCTCCTCATTTCGATGCAGCGACCTCCTCATTTCGACACCCGACCTCCTCATTTCGGCTAGTGCACGCAGATCTCCTCGGCTCGGCAAATGACCTCGACAAGCGATCTTGGCACGGGATCTCGACACAAGGTCTTGGTCGAGGTCTCGATATCGTCGTCCTAATACGATGTCGATCTCGTCCTCAGGTGTTACAATCTCTCCTCTAAAAAATTTAGTCCTCGAAATTGCAAATAAGATTCTTACCTCGGAAAAGTTCGAGTCTTGAGTCTTCATCTTCTCCTCCAGCTCCCAGTCGCATCTCCGTCTTCGATCCCACACAACTTTGTGAGTTGAATCTTTTGTTCATATTTGTTTGGCTTTCCGATCAACGATCCTTCTTTGTAATGCTTGAAAGATAGGTCGTCCTTCGGTTGAATCACATCCGTTCGATGACATGAGAGGGTCGGAAATATACTTCCATAGCGTGAGACGTGGAAGACGTCGTGAATGTTTGACAAGAAGGGTGGTAGGGCAATCTGATATGCCACTGGACCGATACGTCGAAGAATCTGGTAAGGTCCAATGAATTTAGGGGTAAGTTTCTTGGATTTGATCGCTCGACTAACTCCAGTAGTGGGGGTGACTCTAAGAAATACATGTTCTCCTTCCTCGAACTCGAGCGGTCGACGTCTTTGGTCTGCATAACTCTTCTATCGACTTTGAGATGTTCACATCCGATCTCTGATCAAATGGATCTTCTCGGTAGTCTGCTGGATCATATCTGGTCCTACGACAGTTCGCTCGCCGTCCTGGTACCAACAAAGAGGCGTCTGACATTTACGTCCATACAGCGCTTCAAAAGGTGCCATTCCAATACTCGCATGGAAACTGTTATTGTATGTGAACTCCACCAATGGTAAGACGTCGTCCCAACTTCCTCGGTGATCTAAGGTACACGCTCGCAACAAATCTTCAAGTGATTGGATCGTTCTCTCAGTCTGACCGTCGATGCAGGGATGATATCTGCGAGCTAAGCCTGAGCTCGGTTCCCATCGCTCCTTGCAATTCCCTCCAAAAATGAGACGTGAACTTCGGATCTCGGTCCGACACGATTGAAGAGGGTATTCCATGAAGTCGTACTATCTCCGCGATGTAGATCTCGGTCAGCTTTTCCACGTTGTATGTCGACCTCACTGGTAAGAAATGAGCAGATTTGGTCAATCGGTCGACGATCACCCAAATCGAATCATTCTTCTTCTGCGTCTTCGGCAAACCTACAACGAAGTCCATGGAAATACTATCCCATTTCCAAACTGGTACGTCAAGCGATTGTAGCATTCCCGCAGGTCGTTGGTGCTCCACCTTCGCTTTCTGACACGTTAAACACGAAGCTACGTACTCGGCCACTTGCTTCTTCATTCCGGACCACCAAAAATGCTTCTTCAAGTCTTGATACATCTTCGTAACTCCTGGGTGAATACTAAAGTTGCTCTTATGTGCTTCGTCGAGAATCAACTTCCTCAGCTCGGATACGTTAGGTACACATACTCGGCCATTGCACCTTAAGATGTCGTCCGCTCCGACGTGAAATTCTGTCGCCTTCCCTTGCGCTATCAACTGAATCTTCTCTTGCAGAAGCTCGTCATGAACTTGCTGGTCTCGGATCTCGTCCAACAATCTGTTAGAGATGGTAAGCATACCAAATCTCAGCTTCCCCGGTGAAACTTCGACACTCAACTTCAAGTCTCGGAACTTCTCGAGCATCTCCAACTCCTTGATCATCAATACCGAGGTTAAAACGCTCTTCCTGCTCAACGCATCTGCTACTACGTTAGCCTTACCGGGATGGTATTCCAACGTAAAGTCGTAGTCCTTGAGAAATTACTGTCCATCTACGCCGACGCATGTTGAGTTCTTTCCGGTCGAGCAGTACTTCAAGCTCTTGTGATCAAAAAGCGATGAAGTGCTCCCATAAAGGTAGTGCCTCCATATCTTCAACGCCAAAAACTACTGCTGCCGGCTCCAAGTCGTGAGTAGGGTAGTTCCTCTCGTGAATCTTAAGGCGTCTTGAAGCATACGCGACCACCTTCCGATGTTGCATCGACGCATCCCAATCCCCTGGTGTGACGCATCACAATACACCTCGAAAGGCTCTTCGGGTTGAGGCAAGATCGGCCTGGCTCGTCAAAAGCTCCTTCAGTCTTTGAAAACGGCCGCACTCCTCGGTCCAGGCAAAGGTTGATCCTTCCTCGTCGATCGTGTAAGAGGCGCGACAATCTTCGAAACCTTCAATGAATCTTCGGTAATATCCTCGCTAAGCCGACAAAACTCCCGATCTCATTAACCGTCTTGTTTGTTTCCACGCTAGCACCGCCTCAATCTTAGCCAGATCCACTATCCCTTCTTTGGAAATCACATGACCAAGAAAATTCACCTCTTCGAGCCAAAATTCACACTTCGACAGGTTGGCATAGAGTTGCTTATCTCGTAATATCTGCAGTACTCGACATAAGTGTTCTGCGTGCTCTTCTCGGTTCCTCGAGTAGATCAAGATGTCGTCGATGAACACTACAACAAACTGATCCAAAAACGAATGGAAAATCCTATTCATGTAGTCCATAAACACAGCTGGCGCATTCGTCACTCCGAACGGCATCACCAAGTACTCGTAGTGACCGTATCTAGTCCTGAAAGCTGTTTTGGGGATATCTTCCTCCTTCACGCGAATCTGATGGTAGCCCGACTTCAAGTCTATCTTGGAAAAGATCGCCGCTCCACGAAGTTGATCCATCAAGTCGTCAATACGTGGTAACGGATAACGGTTCTTCACGGTGACCTTGTTGAGCTCGCGATAGTCCACGCACAGTCTTGATCGTCCATCCTTCTTCTTAACCAACAACACTGGAGCTCCCCACGGTGACACGCTCGGTCGTATGAATTGCTTCGACTCCAAGTGTTCGATCTGGGACTTCAGCTCTTTCATCTCGGCAGGAGACATCATGTATGGCGCTTTGGAAATCGGTCCTGTCCCTGGAATCAGGTCGATGGAGAACTCGACCTCTCGCACTGGTGGTAACCCTGGCACGTCTTCGGGAAAAACGTCCTCAAAGTCACACACCACCGTACATTCTTCACGTCGATCTGTTTGGAAAACTTCCGAACTAGCGGATACATGTATTCCCTAGTTCCTTCTTTCAAAGAAACTACGATACGTTCGTGAAAGATAATTGGAGACTCCAAGGTGCGGAAAAATTACGATTTCAGACACAGTCCAAAAGGACATGGTGGTGTGACAACCAATCCATCCCGAGAATGACATCTAAGCCCTTAAGAGGCAAACAAACCAAATTGACCACAAACTTTCTACTCGAATAACCACTACACAATTAAGACATGCGGTGTTTGTGACTAAGGTTTTAGCATTTGGGGTTGTAACTACTAATTTAAACGGTAGCGATCAGTCACAATCAAGTTCAAATGGTTCACACAATCGAAGAAATAAAGGAATGGGTTGCACGAATCAAAAAGAACGGATAAGGATTTACCCTTGATCTCACATTCACCTTGGATAAGATCTTCACTCGATCGCTTCCTCGCCACTCATGCAGAAAACTCGCCTTTAGCCACTTGACGCTTCCACTTTGGCGCTTTGCCGCAAGCATCGTCGGTTGACTTTAGGTGTAGGACAATCCTTGGCAAAATGCCCTGGCTTCTTGCGGTTGAAACACACCTCCTCCTTCGAGTACGATTACTCGCGTAATGTCCCGCTTTCCACATCGATAGCAAGTCACCTCGACACGGTCGACCTCCACTCCTCGCTCCTGGGTCATCGGACGATCTGTCCCTGTTGTCGTTCCCCGAGGTCTGGTCGTAAGGCTTCTTCTGCGGTTATTTTCCTTTACGTGCAAATCTACGCCCGCACTCTGGGGTCTCACCGGTCCGCCTACAACGATCTTCTTCTTGTGGCTTCTTACTCCTTCGACACGGCGATCAATCGGCTCTTGGAGGTTTGAATCCTCAACGACACCATCGACTTGAATGTCAAATCTCAATCCCCGTTGGAATCTCTCACTCAACCATCTTTGGTCATTTCGATCACGAAATGGACTGAAATACCTGCCAACGACTCGAACTTGGCGCATACTCGGACAACTGTCGAGTTGCCTTCTTTGCAATTGAAGAAATTCTTGCTCCTTCTCGGCTCGTGCGATGTCTGGGAAGTACTTGTCCAAGAACCTTTCACGAAAAAGCTCCCAGGTCATCTCGCGACGTTCGCTTATAAATGTTTGCTTCAACTCCTCTCCACCAATACTCTGTGTCTCCTAGCGATAAGTAGGTGGCGTGGTCGACCTTCACGTTGTCCGCAATGAAGTGCCTCGAAGATCTTCTCGATCTCTTGCATCCAAAGATCGACTTTATCTGGATTTGGCTCACCATAGAACCGGTGGATCATGCTTCCTAAAGTCGGCCAATCCTCTCGCTTGACATTTCATTACGCTCGTTCTTTGTTCTTTGTAAGTTCTGGCTGAGTTAACGCTGCCGTCTGTTGAGCCATCGCGTTAACTGTTGAGTTCTGCGGTGATTGTTGAGCCATGGCTGCCGCCATCTCGGTCATAGCTTGAATAGCTCGTTCCATGTCGGCGTTCTCGGTTGCGGTATGTCGTATCTCGACGAGGTGGCATTAGATTCCACAAAGTTCAAAACCCTGTCAGAATCTCAGAACAAGGATGTGTTAAAACACACTGCTTCAGTCAAGAAACAGTTCAAACAATTTCTCAAGCAATAAGTGCTTCACTTAATCAAACAGCAATCAACATATACAACTAGGTACCCACACACATAACCCGACACAGTGACCGGTCAAATCTCTATGCACGGCTCGGTCGGAATCAAGCGCTCGATACCAACGATGTAACGACCGCTTCGACCGCTACCGAACTCAATATACCGAGCTCGAGTTACCGAGCTCAACACACCGAGCTCAACATAAACCTATATGAGATGTGTTTAAAAACGAAACTCTTGTGCCTTTTAAAAAATACGGTCTATATTTTTTTTTTTTATAAAACCAACTCGTGCACATCAGAGTAATTACAGCTTTTCGAAACATGGTGCAACTAAGACACAAGACTTAAATTCTAATAAAACATACATGCATAACATACATATTGTTCCGACCTCAAGTCCGCATCATCGTTTTCCGAGGTATTGTCCACTTTGGGCCACATGTAATGTGGGCCCTCATGGTTTTGTCCTTAAAAGGCGCCTCGGTGGGTTAAGGCATGTGGGTGTTTATAAACTCCCGTTGGCCTTGATTCCCAAGCAATGTGGGACTTTTTGGTGTATCCGAAACAGTAGCCCCCCAGTCAAGGCCAAGGGGCTAAAGGGCCGTCAGCCCTCGTGCGTGGCTTAGGCCCTCCTTCTAGCGCCAATGTTCCGACCTCAAGTCCGCATCATCGTTTTCCGAGGTATTATCCACTTTGGGCCACATGTAATGTGGGCCCTCATGGTTTTGTCCTTAAAAGGCGCCTCGGTGGGTTAAGGCATGTGGGTGTTTATAAACTCCCGTTGGCCTTGATTCCCAAGCAATGTGGGACTTTTTGGTGTATCCGAAACAGAGGGGTTGTGTGATCCTTGTGTGAATCAATTCAATTAGTTGTTGTTTCATGCTTATTAGGTGCTTTTGTTGCTATTTTAATTGTTAGTTTTGGAATTCAAACTTGGGTTGAGTAATTTTATTGAAACCCTTCATTTTGGGATTGGCCACGAATTATGTTTTGTTTTGGGTAATGAATTGTTGTTTGATGAAGGGAAGGAATTGATTAAATGGTTTTGTTAGATTTGGGTAGAGTTTTGCAAATTTTTTTGAAAAAGGGAGCTAGGGCCGTGAGCCCTAAGAGTTGAAGGGGAAGAAATATTGTTTTGCCTTTTTTTAGCTTATATTAATTGGATTGATCTTGATTAGGCTTGGATTTGTGAAACTACATGTTGTTTTAAGAAATAATAGATATATGAAATGGTGTCGTTTAATTAGGTTGAAGTTTTGCAAAATTCTTTAGGGAAAAAGGGGGTGATAGCCGCGAGCTATTCAAGGTATTGGGGAAGGAAAATTGCTTTGAGTTTTAGTTCATATTAGTTGTATGTAATTGTTCTGTAAGTTTGAAAATGTAGAAAATGATTTGGATGGAAAATTGGATGTTTTGGATTCTTGAGTCTATGAAGCACTTAACGAAAAATTGGGTTTCTTGAGACCCAAGAAAACCAAGTGGAGCCTTTACTTAGTGTTTGAGAAAAAGTGGTTAATTGAGGTTGTTCTTGCTTTAAAGCTTTCAAGAAAAATAATGATGCTTTATGTTTCAAGTTTCAAGAGAAATATTTCCTAACTTTTAAGGTTTGTCCCGTTAATTAGTGAATAATTTTCTAATGTGTTATGTTTTAGTTTCTCAAGAAATGATCTTTAGTCCTAGAACCTTATCTTTTCAATTAGTTAGTAGTTATGTCTCTAAGTGAAAATGATTCTTTAAAACAAGTATTCCAAGTATGTAATTTATTTAAAACTAGTATTCTAAATTAAGTTTCTAAGTGAAAGTGTTTGTTTAGGAAAAGGGTTAGGTTTTGAGAGCCTAAGGTTATAGAATCAAGTCTTTAGATTATGCTAAGTTTGCTTCGTGTCTTAGGCTCTGAGTGATCCGAGACCGTGCGGCGTAGAATCAAGGAGTATGTGGACGCGTGGCTTGGAGTTCGGTAAGGGCAACTTTAGATATTGCATAGGATTTAATTTTAAGTCTTAAAGCGAAGAAGTCTGAGAACCTTAGGGTTCGAAGTGAGGGTCTCGTACCCTTTCGTTTTTTTATTGTCTGATATCTATACTGATTATTTAGTGGGCTTGTATGCAAGTGGTTGGCAGCTGTCCCAACCCCCCACACTTGTTTGCTTTCCTCTCTGTTAACTCCATTGCGTTGCAGAGGGATGAATTTTATTCTGATTGTTTGCGGTATGACTTGGTTGCATTGTCTTACTATGAATTGCTGAACTGCGTTATATCGTGATGAGTTTCTGTGTGAATATTTATTTATTATGAGATTGAATATTTATTCGAGTTTGCTTCTTTGAATCATCATATGAGTCGATTTATTCATTGGGGTTGAGAGAGTTTTTTCGTGACGTTTATGAGCTTTGAGTCAATTAACCTAGGGTGCTAGGATCCCCTAAAAAGCTACGACTGGTTTTTTTTGGTAGATTAACTAGGTGTCGTAACGTTAAGGAACCTGAGCTGAATGTCCTAGGGTAAGAGGAGAGCCCAAGGCTACGGCTGGTATGCAGTGGATGGATCGACGTTACTTTTCGAAAATTGTCGAGAGTGTCTTGAGGGAGTGTCTTAAGTTGCGTTTTGGGAAATTGTGCATTTTTTTGTCTCTTGCTTTATGATTTGCTATTTCTATGCTTATTTGAGAAGTTGACCCTTGCCCGTGGTTCTTTCAATCAATGATTGTAACCCAGATCATGAAGACTGCAGAGCGTTCGAGGTTGCAGACAAGGATAGCCGAGGGTAGTCTTACCCGTATATCTGTCAAGGTATTTGTGGTGACTTACTAGGAGTCTAGTAAGGGAGGTAGCATATTGACTAGCTATAGGATATTTGTAGTTCATTTCCATGTTGTAATAACTGCAAATTTAGTTGTAAAACTTGGAGTGTCATATGTGTAATACTCAAATAAATTATGGGTGTGAATCCTGTGGTTTTATTTTGATCTCTATTTATTTATTTACCATCACGTTTCTGGAATCGCTGTGATACTCTGACCGTTCTTTCAAAAAGAAGTTTTTGTAGAAAAGAAAAAAATAGAACCACATTTTCAGAAACCCTACGAGCAGAGTGTTCTACCTCTCAGAAATATGTTAACGTCTGTAAGAAATATTAGTTTAGTAGCGCTGCGAAAATGGAGTGTTACATTTCTCACTAGGATTCTTAGATAACTTAGCACTTTAGAAGAATGAAACAAAGAAATGGTGGAGAGAAAGGGAGGGTTTGGCCGTGGCTCAAATGAGTGAAGAAGGAGAGGAATTTGTTCACAAAATAGACTTCATGATAAGGCTATTTAGGCTTCATGATTCGCCATCCTAAACCATGACTCACTAAGTCTAAACCATACCCCCCTTCAACCACTTTCCATCCACTAAGTCCTACTTTTAACTCTTAGTCAAATGGGTCTCAGAGTCGCTAAATCGTGGCATCGGGTGATCGGGGATATGGTGGTGACCTGTTAAATTTTGAAATAAATTATCTTATATTAAAATAATTACTATTTTAATTAAAACTGAAAGTTAAAAATAAATTTATTCAAAATGAATATGGTGGTGACCTGTTACATGAAAACCTATATATATAAGGAATGTATCAAGTGAGATGAGTGTTTATATGAGAGGAGTGAATACTAGCCATAAATCAAATCATGAATGGCTAAGATTAAAACAAAAAGTCAGACGACTTTTTTAAGTGGTCATGTGATCACTAAATAACTTTTAATCATGATCATCCATGTATAGTTGTATGGTCTAGATTTACTCCTCCCACCCTCTCATATTAAACATTCATCTCACTTGATACATCCCCTATACACACACACAATAATAATAATTATTGATGATTGATATAATTGATATTAGATTGATTGATGGTAGATAATAGATTTAATTTAAAATGCAACAAAAATTCAATTATTCGGGTTCAGTATGTTACTATTTTAAATGAAAGTTTTCATGTCACATGTCACCACCATATTGTTGGCATATTATTTGCTAAGGTGGTTTCAGGATAAAGGTTGAAATTTAAAAATTCGGATGAAGATTTAAATTGTTGTTAGCATTTTTTTGTTGACGTGACTTTTTTATAATGATTTAAAAATTTGGTGCATGCTATAGTTTTAAAATTTCGACAGTTCTCAATTTGAATTTGTGATAAGAGAAAAGAATAGAACGACTGTTATGATAATTATGATATCAAATTTCAAAATATATTTAAAAATCAAATTTTGAAATAACTTTAAAAAACATATCTATCAAATTTTGAATAAAATAGCTGTTAACGACTTTATATTTTAAAATCAAATTTCGAAATAAATTTAAAAAACATACATATCAAATTTTGAATAGAAGAGTTGTTATTGAAATTTTGGATTTAAATTTTTTATTGATTTAACATTCTTTTTAATATCAAAACACGTTTAATTTAAAATATTTTGAATTATTTAAGTTGTGACACGTGGCATGAAAAATGCTAAGATAATTAATAGATAAAATATGTATTATCTAAGATTTAAAATTTAAAAATTGGAATATGTCCTTTTAGCCTTTCTTCTTTGAGGTATAGGTAATATTGATAGCTATCTTCCTTACATTTGGTTATCACTCATCAACCTCAACTTTCTTCTCCTCAATTTCTTCTGGTATCACTGAGGGCATGAATGCAGGTCTCACTGGTTGAACCAAGTGAGTGGGCTCAGCAATGTGGATGCCAGTGCTCCTAGTTACTCTTCTGGTAGGCTCAGCAGTAACTTTACTCATCTTTCTCTTTCCCTTTCTTACAAGTTTTCTCCCACCTTCTTCTTCCTTTTGTATCTCAGCAATCACTTCTTCAGATAAAAGCTTCATTCTCCTCAAGTTTTCACTGGAGAGGGTTGGTACACTCATGGTTTTGAGTGCAACTCCAGCTTCTTCAGTGTTAAGCTCTTGAAGATGTCGAATCAAGCCTTGATTATCCATGATAGTAGAGAGTAACCTTCCATAAGGGATATTCAAGTTCTTCCCTTTTCTACAGAACATGATGTTTCTTCGCAGATGACAAAAAATGAGACTTGACATGTTGAGTTTGGCCTTGATCTCATAATTTCACATAATGAACTTGTGGTCACTGCTCACAGTGTCCACATACCCACACTTGGGAACCATGCAGTGCATTATAATCTTGAAGAGCACTCTGAAATTATTCTTCATGTCCATAGCCTTGGAACCACCAGGCTTCTCATACATGGAGTAGTTGATTGTTTCCCAGCCACCAAAATTCTTTTCCCAGCCCTCTTCAGTAACAGCTCCAGAGTTAGGGCATTTGATAACATCAGCAATAATATTCTGAGTAATCAGAATATTCCTCTTTTGAATGTAGCTTTGAATGGTGTTGTTCTTGCACCAAGCATACATCCAAAATTCCTTTACTAGTTCCTCATGCACAAGGTAGTTTTACATACAGAAGAAATCCATTATACCCATATCGATGAAATCAGTTCTGAAGGTGTACCCTTTAGCAGCTAGGTCTTCAAAGTTCACTTGGTGTTCCACCATTACCTTTAGTTGGGGTTGCTCAACGTTCACCAAGGTAGGTTTAGGTTCTTCATTCGGACCAAAGGCTACTTGTTGTGAGGTAGCCATTGCAGAGAAACAGGAAGTTGCAGAGAGCAGGTAGAAGAGAAAGGGGTTTAGGGTTCAGAACGTGTGGCTTCTCAGAGAGATAGTGTGAGTAGTGGGTGTAGTGAGTGAGTGAGTGAGTGGTAATAAAACGTGTTGAAGAAGGCAGACCGCCTTTTTCAGTTTTCAAAATAAATAAAATAAAAGAAATAAATAAATTGTCATTTCAAAAAAAGAAATGTGTCACGCAAAGTATTAAAGAGGAGCAGTAAAACTGTCTTCGGGCAGTAAAAGAAATAATGACTCAGTGAGAGTAACTCTCAGCCACTAACGCATCAACCAGTCTCATAGAGACACGTCTACACAAAGATTCTCAGAGGCACCTTTGTGATAAATGCAACAGACTCATATGAACAGTTACCAAAACAGATGATACAAGTATTAAAAAATTGATAAGATAATAAATAATAAAAACAAATAATTAATAATTAAATAATAATCAGAACCAACGTATAAATAGAGACACATATCAAGCAGACTCACATATGCCAACAGAGGCACGTGTGTGACAAACAGAGGCACGTGCTCAACAACAGAGGCAACTATATCAAAATTAAACACTTATTCCTTTATAAGATGAAAAATCAAATTCTTTCTTATAAAGTTGAATCTATCTTCAGCAAGAGATTTTGTAAAGATATCTTCCCATTGATAGTCAGTGTCAATAAATTTAATTTCAAGTATCCCTTTCTGAACATAGTCTCTAATGAAGTGATGTTTAATTTCAATATGTTTAGCACGTGAATGCAAAATATGATTTTTAGTCAAACATATTGCAGAGGTATTATCACAGTATATAGGAATGTTACTCTCTTTAATCTGATATTCCTCAAGCTGATACTTCATCCATAGTAGTTGTAAGCTACTGCTTGCAGCAGATATATACTCAGCTTCTGCAGTTGATAGTGCAATTGTGCTTTACCTTTTGCTGGACCAAGAGATAAGGTTTGCTCCAAGAAATTGGCAGCCACCACTTGTGCTCTTTCTTTCAATTCTATCTCCAGCAAAGTCAGCATCACAGAAACCCACTAACTTGTAATTTTCAGAGTTCTTATAAAGCAAACCAAGGTTAGTAGTTCCTTTGAGATATCTAAAGATTCTCTTAACAGTAGTTAAGTGAGATTCTCTAGGATCGGATTGGAATCTTGCATATAAGCAAACACTCAACATAATATCAGGCCTTGAGGCAGTAAGATAAAAAAGTGAACCAATCATACCTCTATATACCTTTTGGTCTACCTTTTTACTAGATTCATCTTTGCCGAGAGCACATGTTGGATGCATTGGTGTGCTCATAGGTTTGGTTTCCTTAAGCTTGAACTTCTTTAAGAGTTCTTTCACATATTTAGTCTAATGGATATAGATTCCATCTTGACATTGCTTGATTTGAATACCAAGGAAGAATTTTAATTTTCCCATCATACTCATTTCAAACTCATTCTGCATAAGCTTAGAGAATTCCTCACAAAGAGATTCATTAGTAGCACCAAAGATAATATCATCAACATATATTTGAACTATAATAAAATGCTTTTTAGATGATTTTCTAAAGAGTGTAGTGTCTACCTGTCCTCTTTCAAAACCATTTGAGATCAAAAAGGAACTTAATCTGTCATAGCAAGCTCTTGGAGCTTGTTTAAGACCATAAAGAGCCTTTTTAAGTTTGAAGACATGTTCTGGATAAGCAATATCTTCAAATCCAGGTGGTTGTTTTACAAACACTTCCTCACTTATAAAACCATTTAAAAATGCACTCTTTACATCCATTTGATATAAAGTAATGCCATGATGTGCAGCAAATGGTAATAGGATTCTAATCGCTTCAAGTCTAGCTACAGGAGCAAAGGTTTCAGTATATTCAATACCTTCTTCTTGTGAATACCCTTGAGCAACAAGTCTTGCCTTATTTCTTACCACTTTTCCATCTTCATCAAGTTTGTTTCTGAAAACCCACTTGGTTCCAATGGCTTGCTTATCCTCTGGAGGAGGCACAAGCTTCCAAACATCGTTCCTCTGAAATTGACTGAGCTCTTCTTATATAGCAAGTATCCATCCATCGTCTGTTAGTGCTTCATCAATTGTTTTGGGCTCTATTTCTGACAACAATGCAAAGTCAGAGTGTTCCCTGAGAGATGATCTTGTTCTAACTCTATCACTTGGTTCACCAATAATCTGGTCCTTTGGATAATGATGTTTGAACTTCCAGTTTGTTGTTGATTCTTCTTGGGTTTTATCACCAGACGCAGAACCAGACACAGAATCAGAGTCAGCATCTCTGACACCTTCATCTGTTTCTTTGCTTATCTGTAAATTTACAAAGACTTCATCTAGTTCTGACGTTTCATTGTCAGGCTTCTTTTCATCAAATCTCACATGCATAGATTCATTAACAATTAATGTTTCTTTGTTGTATACTTTGTACGCTTTAGAGCGTTTAGAATATCCTAAAAAGATAGCTTTATGCGATTTTGAATCAAATTTTCCAAGACTGTCTTTTGAATTAAGAACAAAGCAGTCACATTCAAATTGGTGAAAGTATGAAATGTTGGGTTTTCTTCCTTTCCACAATTCATAAGGAGTCTTATTCAAGATAGGTCTAATATAGATTCTATTTTGAATATAACATGCAGTTTTTACTGCTTCTGCCCAAAAGTGTTTTGCAATATTAGTTTCGTGAATCATGGTTCTGGCCATTTTTTGTAAAGATCTATTTTTCCTTTCTACAACACCATTTTGCTGTGGTGTTCTAGGGGATGAAAAATTGTGAGAGATGCCATGCTCTTCACAAAAGTTTGGAAATGATTCATTTTCAAATTCTCCACCATGATCACTTCTAATGGTTGTAATGCAAAAACCTTTTTCATTTTGCACTTGTTTGCAGAACACATAAAATATTGCAAATGACTCATCCTTATGAGCTAAGAATTTTACCCATGTCCATCTAGTATAGTCATCAACAATAACAAGCCCATATTTCTTTCCAGACAAAGATGCGGTTCTAATTGGACCAAATAAATCTAAACGCAAAAGCTCAAGTGGCATTGAGGTGGAAACAATATTTTTGGATTCAAAAGAAGATTTTGTTTGTTTCCCTTTTTGGCATGCTTCACAAAGAGCATCAGATTAATACCTAAGATTTGGTAGGCCTCTAACAAGTTCTTTTTTGTTAAGCTTTGAGATTAACCTCAAGCTGGCATGACCCAATCTTTTGTGCCAAGTCCATTGCTCTTCATCAACTGACAAAAAGTATTTTACATTTTGATTTGCCAACTCAGAAAGTTTTATTTTATAAATATTGTTCTTTCTCTTTGTTTTAAAGAAAATTGATCCATCCTTTTTGCTTTTGACTATACAGGCATTATCACTAAAGCCAACATCATAACCACTATCGCATAATTGACTTACACTTAATAGGTTGTGCTTCAGGCCATCAACCAATAAGACCTTATCAATAGAAGGTAGGAATTTCTCACCAACTTTTCCACTTCCAATGATTTTACCTTTTTGGTTTGCTCCAAAACCTACTGTTCCACTTTCTTTAAGTTGGAGTTCTTGGAATATACGCCTTTCTTCCATCATGTGACGTGAGCATCCACTGTCCAAGTACTAGGACTGGTGTTGTAACTCTGTTGCTAAGCAGATCTGCAACATATACAATTTTGTCCTTAGGTACCCAAATCTTTTTGGGTCCTCTTTTGTTAGTTCTAGAAGGAAACTTGTCCTTCTTATTTTTCAATTCATAACAAATACTTCTAATGTGTCCTTTCTAATTGCAAAAGGTACAAAGCAGACAGTCACTATGATTGTCGGTATCTTTGGTTTTCAAATCTGTGTTTTGAAAGGTGGGTTCCTCTGGTTTTGAAAGGTGGGTTCCTCTGGTTTGTAACCAAGACCTTTTTTACCATTTTGGCTTATGCCCCAAATCATAGATGCTTGTTTGCTTCGTGTAACACATTCAGCAAGGAATCTTTGAAATCCCTCTTCATATTTTGAAGAGTTACATTCAACCTTTTCCTCAGTCTTAGAGCTGTCATTCACCAAACGGTAATTTTCAACTTTGAGCTTCTCATTCTCCTCATTGAGTATTTGAAATTCTTTTGAAAGTTTTCAGAATTTCTTTTTCAAAGCTTGATACTCAGTGTTGATTTTAGAAGACTCGTCTAATAGTTCATCAAAAGCTATTTCAATATCAGAAGATGGATTAAAATCTACCTTTTCATCTTCTTCTTCACTGTCTGACCCTATAGTAGCCATTAGAGCCATGTTTGCTTATTCCTCATCATCATCAGATGAAGATGAATCAGAATCACCCCATGTTTCCATGAGACCTTTCTTCTTCTTTCTTTTAAAACTACATTTCCTTGGTTTCTCAAGTTGTGGACATTCAGACTTGAAATTTCCTGGCTTTTTAACTTGGCTTTTGTCCTTGTAGTCCTTCTTATCCCTTGATTCTTGCCTTTCCCTTGATTCCTTCTTGTGGAACTGCTTTCTGAACCTTCCTTTGTTTTTCCACATCCGTTGAATTTTTCTTGATATTAAGGAAATTTCTTCTTCTGTGTCTCCATCACTCTCATCAGACGATGCTCCATCTATTTCAATTTCAGCTTGTAGAGCTTTGGAGGAAGATGCTTTGTTTGTAGATTTCAAAGCAATAGTCTTTGATTTCTTGGGAGGTTCTTCTTCATCTAGCTCAAGCTCATGAGCTCTCAAGGAACTCAGAAGATCTTCAAGTCGCAAGGCATTCAAGTCCTTTGCTTCCTGAATAGCAGTGACCTTAGGTCTCCACTTCTTTGGCAGGCTTCTTAAGATTTTCTTAATGTGATCAGCATTGGTATAGCTTTTCTTAAGAACCTTTAGACCATGAACTAGTGTTTGGAATCTTCCAAACATAATTTCAATGCTTTCTCGCTCTTTCATTTTGAAGAGTTCATATTGTCTAACCAAGATATTAGCTTTGGTTTTTTGTACTTGGGAAGTACCCTCATAAGCCAAGGCCAATGAGTCCTAAATCTCTTTGGCAGTATCATTCTCTCCTCATTTCTCGTATTCCTTCTCAAAGATAGCACAGATAAGGAAATATCTTTGTTTCTGATGTAGTTGATAAGCTTTCTTATGCTCTTTTGTCCATTTATCCCTAGGATTAGGATTTTCTTTGGAATCAACAGGTTTGGTGTATTGTTTTTGAACCATATCCCAGAGTTCGAGTTGTTGAGACTCGAAGAAGGATTTAACTTTATCTTTCCAGTAGTAGAAGTTTGTTCCAGTGAATAAAGGAAGATGGTTAACGTGACTACCGGCTTCGTTGCTTGCCATGAATAAAGAATAAGATCTTTTCCTCTTATACTGTTAAGTGCACAACCAAGAGGCCGAGCTTTGGTACCAATTGAACGTGGCAAAAACACAAGAAAGGGGGGTTTTGAATTGGGTTTTAGAAATCTTTTCGCAAAGCTTGTGTGTTTATGAAAACCTTTTCAAAACAACTCGTTAATAAAATAAGGCGGTACATAAGTAAAGAGAAGAGAGTGACACAGTGATTTATACTAGTTCACTATCACCTGATAGCTACGTCTAGTCCCTTCACACACTTGAAGGATTTCTCCACTATAATCAATCTAATTACACTTGAGAGTATAATTCTGCCAACCTGGCTATACTCACAACTTCTTAAAACGACTTAGTGCAGTCAACCCTCTAAGGAATACAGCCACTACTGGGCTAAATACAATATTCAAAAATGATTTGAAACAATATCAAAATAACTCTCACAGAGAGGATATACAATGAAAAACTCAAGCACAAAGAATAACTTTCAAACTGAAAGGGTAAAAACAATTAAGTGCTTTGTTCAGTGTGATCTCAGATATTTGGAATGATTCTTGGTTGCTCACTTTGTATCACAGCGTTAACCTACTTCAGTGGCTGAAGTAAGGTATATATAGCTAGGGTTGTGAATAGTGTCGTTGTGACCTAACAGCTTTTTTCACCTAGGTCAAAAGACTTCAGATCCCCTTTTTGTGGCTTTAGCAAGTCACGTCGTTTTCCACTCTGCTCAAGGCATACTGACACAGCAGACAAAATCAGAATGTTTGTCTCTTATGAGCTTTTTGAATATAAGACCCTTCGAGAGCAAGTTTCCTGATGATTATGTTCGTTGACATTCCCTTTGGCCTTTGATACCTCGTACATTAAAATGCTTCATCAATGAGGTCTCTTAAATACATGAAGTAGTCTTAAATGAACTTCAGTCTGATTTCTTATCAGAGCCACACTATTCACCAGAGTGAGCTTGAAATAGAGGTGAGTTCTTCAGCACAAAATGTGTTGGCTTTTCACATGAGAGAGTCATGAAGAATTGGATGAAGGCTTCCATAGAGTAGTCTAACCGTCTGTTTATGCGTTTACTGAATACCATAGCGTTGACCAGAAACAGAGTTGACTAAGCCAAAACATAGTCTTGCTAATATTGATTACCATTAGAGTTGACCAAGTCAAGGTATGGTCTTACCAGAGCGTTGACCGACAACAGAGTTGACCAAGTCAAAGTATGGTCTTACCAGAGCATTGACCGCCAACAGAGTTGACCATTTCATAGCAGGGTTTTCACATGATGACGTCAGCGAGATTTCAGAGGATCCATGTCAGACTTAGATTTATGGATCTAAGTGTGAAATTCACAATTTTATTAAGTCTTCTGGGACAATTTCTTCTGATGAATAGGGATTTACTGCACACTAACAAACACATCAGAGGATAAATTGTTTTATTTACTATTTGTTATCATCAAAAAAATTAAGGGTCATTGTTTCTGAATCCACTTGATTCCAACAGCTACGTCTAGTCCCTTCATTCCTGAAGGATTTTCCACTATAATAAACTGATTACGAATTTCCTTAAATGTATTCTACTGTTACAAACTTGACAATACTCTTAACTTCTCAAAATGACTCAGTACGTTCGAGCTTTTGAGGAACAAAGCCTTAACTAGGCAATACAACTTTTACAAAGTGATTTTTTTTAATACAATCAAAATAACTCTCACAGAGAGGATGAAATGATTAAGCACAAAAACAAATAACTTTCTAAAAGAAAGAATATCAGACGATGAAGTTCAGTTCTTGGTGTCCATAAACTTGACACGAAACTTGATTGCTCACTTGAGTAATGGCTCTTTCAGAATGTAGTTTCTAATAGTTTTTGGCAACCTTCTTCAATGAATACCTTGGGGTATTTATAGGAGTCTCTGAGGGATATTACCGTTGCAGTAAATTTCAGCTCCATATCATTGAGTGAGGTAATTTGAAATGCTATCATTTTCTTCATTTCCAGAGAATATCAGAATAATACGTATTACTGTTTTTGTACTATCTGCTTTTCACAATTGCCTTGTACAAATTTTGTCTTATACCAAAGGTGTCACCTTTGATACCTCGAACATCAAAATGAGGGCACAAAATTAAATTCGAATTTCGTTCCAAATTGCTGAGTTAGGAGAGCATAAATGTGATCATCACGTGCTTCATTAAAAGATCAAATGCTTCGCTAAGAACAGGACGGATGCTTGCAGCAATTGAGTAATCTACGTGTCAAAGAATAACACTACCGGACGCTCGCTATACACAAGACACTGGAGTGAACCGGATACTGACACACATGGAATGTATTTAATTTATTGTGAATTTCTCCTTCTTGCTTGAGAGACATACAAAGCGTAAGCAATTTTAATATCTGCACACTTCAAGACTTATTAGAAGATAATTTGTTCACTTAAAGTACTTTGTTATCATCAAAATTAATGAGGGTCTAAACTTCTCAATCGTTTAGATTCCAACACCACCCCTCTAAGATCGAGAGATCAGAGGGAGGAGAAGCTCGGAGGTAGAAGACGGAGGGAGAAAATAAAAAGGTAGCAGATCGAGAGAGAAAGAGTAAAAGGTGACCAATTTTTAAAATAGTTGAAGTTGATAATTTTATCCCCATTTGTGATGACGTGTCGAAATTATAAGATGGGATAAAATTGGGTTTTTATTGGTGGTTGATATTCTTAGATGATGATGAATAGGGATAGTTCAGCTTTAACATGACTGGTGTGGTCTATGCAATTCGATGGATTAACTTTCAGAAGAGATTTGATTATAGATTTATAGTGGAAAAATGTTTACTTTAAACTTTATGAAAAAGACATTTAATTATTTGTTTGTTATTGATGTAATAGTGGAGTCAGAGATACCGCAAAAGGTTTTGTCCAGCTGCGTGCAAAATCAGGATTTTAATCTATCTTTTGGGTTACTTGGTATCTTTGTCAGGTCATCAAAACTTAATTACTCCTAGAACTTGCTGGAATTCTTTCTTAAGTGTTTGAAACTAATTCAGATCTTAATTCTTGATTTGGTTTCTGCAAAGGAATTTTTGGAGTTTATTTAGAAAGGGGTTTCATTAGTCATAGGTTGAGAATAATAGAAATTGTTTTGCAGAATTAAACCACTTTTCACTTTAATAAAACCATATTAAATAAGCCACATGAACTAAATAATAATTTTATAAACTATGTGCTCTATTAAAGTGAAATATAACATTTGTACACAAAGAGGACTTATAATGGCAAAATATTCACCTCCAGACAACCCTCTTTAAATACTTGACTAAAATATCCCTCTAAGAAGGCCTGTTACTCTCTACAATTGTCATAATATTTATCGAAAATATTTTTACTACTATGCTATGCATTTATCCTTCATAACAGCTCAGATCCTAGGAGCCATATTTTCAAGTGGTGCTCTGAATCAAGTTTTTATCGGTTTCTTTTCCCACCTCTCTTTTTTTTTTCTTGAAAAAATCTGGGGTATAACTTCCTTTTAATTCCTGCACAGTGAGGTCGCTACCTGTTGCTATTTAAAACTCTTTTTTACAGGTTACTCATCAAGTTGCTGCTCTGTTTCTAATTTAATATTTAATATTGCTGAATATTAAAGAATGCCCACGGAGTGTTCCAATTATATGTAAATATTGGTCCTCAATAAGTTGATTTAGGGAGTGTTTAACTACAAGTTCTTTAGATGTCGCTTGCATTGATGCTGGTAGTGGTAGTGAGGAATTTTTGTTTCATAATCTATTGTAGGATTCTTGCTCCTTCAATCATTATTAATAATAGTTTATATAATATATAATATTTTTTAAGAATTAAATTACAAATTATTAATTTATTATTTTAATATTTTAATTACATTGACATATTAGTTGATGGGGGAAAAATTTGTATCGCATTTTATTCAAAGTTAACATGAAAGTTAATCGCAAATACATGGAAGGATTTTTATTCACGCCAAGAAGAATAGAGTTGGAATTGACATAAAAATTATAAAGCTTTTTTTATTGGATAAAAGTTTAAAAGCTAAAACGTATTAATTAATTAATATGTATATAAATTTAATTTTGTCAAACAAAATTATATAATGATAAAATCAGGCATTAGTTTTTAATTAAAAAATAATATACAAACTTTTTTATATAAGTAAATAAAAACTTATATATACTTAAATAAATAATAAAAAAATAATACAAAATTGACTCATAATATATAACAAACATATAAGCCATAATACATGATTTATAATAGATAATGCATCCTGAAAATGCCGCGGCCCCGTTGGAGAATTCTCAAGCCACTTTTGACTTGGATCATGCTGCTAGCTTCAATAATTCCTTGGATGGTCAAGCGTGGATGTTAGTGAGGCTCTTTCTAATAATAACATAGTGTCTAATACTCAATTCTTAACAGCTGAAGTTGATATAGGATCTGTCACCTCTGCAGGTTTCAAATCAATTGATGCTCATGCGAATTCAGGTTCAAAAGCAGAAAGTCATTTGATTCAGAATGCAACTCCTAGGAATTTGGATGACCAAATTTCAAATGAGGATGATGTTTCAATTGAAACAGCTCATGATGACTCTCTTCATCCAAAGTCTCCAAAACAGATCTCATATTCTATGTGCAGTCTCCCTAACATCAGTCAAGTTTCTGTTCAAGATCTTAGCTCTATTCCAGCAGTTGTTCAGAATGATTTTAATATTTTATATACTTTGTAGGCAAATAAAAAGGATACAAGCATTTCTAAGGAACAAGAGCAGAATAACGATAATGCTGTTGAGGATGGTTTCACGGTGGTTAAGTCCAAATCTCAGAAAAAGTATCACCTGAGACTGAATAGAAAACCTAATTCGATCTAGGTTTACTTGATTCCCATTTATTTTGCATGAGTTTTGATTTATATCCCTCTATGATTTTGTTTTTTTTTAATAAATTTTATTTGGCTTAAAAAATAAATATACAACGTAAATTTATACGATAAATGAATACTAAACAAAGTTTAAAGTTTACATGAAGGCATGTGAAGGCATTCATATGAGTTTGTTTTCATTAAATGTTTTTCATGTATACTGTGTATAGGACGAACTTTTATATTAAATAAAAATACTTACACGAATACTTATTAAAATCTAATTCACAAAAGCAATTATAAATATAAATAACATAAATGAAGATTAAACAACTGTTTTAGTGAAAGAGTAAACAGAGTTTATAAATATCAAATTTAATATTAATTTAAAAAATAATAATTTGATAGTTGAAAAATAAACATTAACTTTCTTTTATGACACTTTATATAATATTAATTTCATATTTCAATATCAAATTATCACTAACAGTTTTTTTTTACAGAAATTATCACTAACTGTTGGTGACTTATTACTCTCCCCATGTCTTTTTTGTTTCTTTTTTCCCTTTTTTTCAATAAAAACAGGGGGAATACTCTTTTTCCTTCTAGATATTTTTTCCTAAGGAGGGTTTTGCATCAGAAAGTTTTAACGAGGCTCATTTTCTTTATTTATAAAAAAAAAGTTTATAAATACGTTGTTTATTAAAATTTTATACAAATAATATTTTAATTTTAATTTTTATTTATTTTTCCTATCATAATTTGACTTTTCTAATGAATGAAGTAAATTTCAACTATGAGTGGTTTATGTCATTTTGTATGAAAAAACATTAATATCTAAATTACGATAAATGAACATTTTAATAGAAATTATAAATTAATATGATTTTTTTTTGACAGAAAAATTAATATGAATTTGTTTACATTAAAATTTGTTATACCACGTGGAGTACAGGCCATCACACATCATATAATAGATACTTGTAGAGGATGTTTTCAGATCAATTTGTAAGATCGATAATTCCAAAATGACACTATTAATTCTTATGAGTTATTTCTTATCATCCCATTGATATTTATTGTATTATTCTTTTTATATACCACAAAATTTTTAATACATATGTTTAGAAAAAAAATTTACAAACGTGTTGCAGGATATAGGACATGGTTTTCCTTTGTCCAAAAAAAACTTGGTTTCCTATGAAAGTGTTATTCCGTTGTTTTATGGGTAGATTTTGTTGGGTTTAAGATCAAGCTTCCAATATCGTAAATAGTAACAAAAACTATAAGAAAAAATACTCTATCCTCTTCGCTCGCTTTCTATTTCAAATATTATTGTCTATTTCTCTATTGGACTTCACATCTCACCACCCAAATCTCACACTTGCATGACACGCGTCTTCACAAACAGATGCATATATTAATATAAGATTTTTATTTTGTACTAAATATTGTGCGTAGTAAAGACTATCATATTATAGACGTGTTGTTGCTCATTCAATTTTTTTAGCTCTTTTATATATTAAGATCTTATACAAATATTTAGAAACTAATATAAGGGTTCCTATACTACTTTTTATTACAATTTAGATAAAAGCAGAGTAAAGCTTTCTTTACATCAATATCGATAAAGGAAGTAACATTCCCGGGAAGTAAAAAAACCATCAACTGCAAAATCTGAAAAAAGAAAAAAAGAATCAAATCAAATTACAATAAAAATGGTAACCAAAGCATTAGAAACTATAGGGATAAAAAACAAAAAATATTAATTATTACTTTATTATCAAAGCTTGAAAGAGGAAATAAATCGCAACAAGAGATTCAAAATGAAGCTTTAGTACATGAATGAAAAACTAATCACTCTATGTCATAGATGATGAAAAAAAAACCATTTTAAGCATTATGAACAAAAGAAATCTTAAACAAATAAATTAAAGAATCAAAATAAAGACAGATATCTTAAAAATATGAAACATAAATGCATATTAACCCAAAACCTCAAAAAAAATAGATTGAATAGAATATGAATGAGTCTAATTAATAAGAGAGAATTATGACTGTGGGTAGAATGCCTATAATATATAGTAAAATGACCGAATCTAACAAATTGAATGAATCATACCTCTATAAAAGATGGAGTACTAACAATGCTCCACAAGAATAAAAAAAACTTGAAAAGCCTCCAAGATTGTATATTTTTTCTGGGAGAGTGCCGGATCTTGAGTAGGTGATAGATCGCATTCGATCATTGTCTTGGAGGTGGTTCCTAACACCGGGTAAATCACCCCGTGTTTATATTATGAGTGGTATGTTGACCCTCTTGGGTGTTTGTCTAAGTGTTAGTTCTAGCGAGCTATTCTTGTTATTGGGAATGTGCATCTTTTCATTATTGTCCTCTTTTGTATGCGTTGGGTTCGTGTACACCTAATTAATATAATCTTTTGCTCTTAAAAAAAAATTTGTGTATGAACCACATTGCTCTATCTTCAACGTTTCCTTTCTCCTCTGTTAAAAAAATTTGTCAATTCTAGACATGCAAACAAATTAATAAAGGAAAAAAATGTACCTTCAAATTATGACATGAAACAAAATAACATGAAGAAATGAAATTTTTGTATTTTAATGATTTAGTAAATAGAGCACAAAAAAAAAGAATAATAAGAAAAAAAGAAATGATGTGGGAAAGTCTATCAAAGAAGGAGCATAAGAATGAAAGAATCGAGGGATAGAAAAATGGAGGAAGGAAGATGAAACAAATAAGGAACATTCCACGTGAGAGAGAAAGAAACTGCAAAAGTTGAAAGAAATATCAGAAAATAAATTGGTAAAATATGATGTAAATAACTGAATAAAATAACTAAACCAATTTCAAATTTTGTTTGAGTGGGCCATTTGGTATATTTTAGGAATGATTTAATTTAATTGGAATATTTTTTATTTAATTCAACTAATTATTAATAATATTGTGATTTGATTCAATTAAGTAAGTAATTTTAGAAAATATGTTTTTGATTTTGTTAATGACAATTGATTGAATAATGACAGAAACATTTCAATTAGACATGGCAATTTAATTGAATAATGTGTCAATTCAAAAAATAGAAAATAATAGGAAATTGTTTAAATATTTATTCAATTAATATAGGAATAATACGTTTAATTTATTTTTGAATTAATGGATCAAATCAAATGATAGGAATATGAATATGATTTATGGGTGAATTCAAATTATTATTTAATGAATATAAAAAATATAAATAAATAAATAAAATAAAATAAAAGTTGCATTTTGGCGGGAATTGGAATGACCAAGTTTTAACATGTGACATGGTCCCGCATGACAAAACTCCATTTTATATAATATAGTTGATATTTAGTTTTTTTAGCTTAACTTTTTTATTTATTTTGTATTTTGGGCTGGTCAGCTCGCAATTTTGCCCGTTTTATGGCGGACTTAAGCAGTCAACCTGCCACTTTTCTAATCTAAAATTATTTTTTTTGGTTTTTTAATTTTTTTAATTTTTAAAGCAGGCCAACCCGTCAGGTGCCAACCTGCGGCGGGGTGGGCTGGGCTTACTTTTTCAACCTACCACCAATTGGGGAGGGGCGGGCTCAAGGCAAGGTGGGGCGGGGCGGGCCAACCCGCTTTGCCATCCCTAGCAGTCCCATTACATATTTACATGATTGTATAATAATAATAATAAAAATAAATAGTATCGGCTTAAATATGTTTGTAGTCCCTACAAATATTAAGGTTTTTGCTTTTAGTCTCTACAAAAATATTTTTCTTTTATTGATCCCCAACATTTCTAAAGTGTTCTCTTTTGGTCCCTATCATTAACCTCAGTTTGTTTTGTGTTGCCATGGCTAGTTAGAGTACAAATTACTATTGCCATGTGGGATTATTAAATTCGCACGTGCAACGACATGTGTAACAACCTCAAAAATTTTAGGAGCCGCCACCTATGTTTATTTTAGGAAAACAATAGGAAAAACCCTTCCTTGAAAAAATAAAGAAATAGAAGGAAAAAAGTCTTCGAACCAAATTTAGGTTCGAGAGTTGGTTACGCACAATGAATAGATTAGCATCCTTACAATGCCCGTTTATAAAAACAGTACACTTTTAATTGTTTTAAGAAAATATTTGCCTTGAAAATTGATTCCCTTAATAAGATTTATTTATTTTATTTTTTAGAAAAAAAAGGAAGAAGCTACAAAATGACCGAATCATGTGAGTGGCATCTGAGGGCTCCTAGCCAACAATTTTATTAGTGAGCGAAGAATTTAATGAAAAAAAAAATACGGATACAAAATGTTTGTGCTTGCATGAAATAGAAGTAGAAAAAATAAAAATAAAAAAGGAATCGGTCTTGGTTTTTTATAATTTATTTATATCCAAGTTGCGGGAGATTTCTTCAAGAAGGAAATGGCCCGAGAGCACAACCTAGTTTTGGCCCAAACGAAACTCATTTTTTTTAATGCAATAGGCTAGAGGCCCAAATTATTACACAAACAAAACCTTAACCCAAACCTTTCCTTCAAATTTATGATGGGCATGTTATTTCTAAAAATGGTCATTGTTATAATAAAATGTAATCTGAAATGATTTCAGTACTAAAAAAAATAATTTTGCTAATCACTTCCCAACTCAGCGGCTCACACTTTAGCTAAAATGTGAGGTAATTGTCTCTCCCTGTAAGAAGTCTCGCTACGTTTCTCTCCCTGTGAGCAATCTTGCTAAGTTTCAATTTCCAAGTTTTGCATCACCATGGATACTCTTTCTTTGGAAGAAGAAGAAGAAGCATATTTTGATGTACAACCGAAAGAAAATCAAAGAGATCACTTCAACCCCTCTCTATGTCTGGTGCAAAGGTTTTTGACGGATAGGCCGATAAGAGTTCACATGATGAAAAATTGAATGGAAGATCTATGGCACCCGGGACGAGGTGTCACCATTAAGGAATTGGAATAAGGAATCTTCTTGTTTCAATTCTTTCATCACCTTGATGTCCAAAATGTTTTGAAACAGGGCCCATGGAGTTTTGACAACCATCTCCTCATCCTTCATGGGCTTAAGGAGGGGGGAAAGTCCCCAATCAAGTTTCTCTTTATGGGGTTCCTTTCTGGCTGCAAGTGCATAATGTTCCAGTCGGTTTCATGACGAAGATGGTGAGAAAGCTCTTAGCCAATTTTATTGGGGAATTTTTGGAGTATGATGCTAAAAATAACTCCAACTTTCTAAAAACCGTGATGCGTATCAAAGTACTAGTTGATGTTCGTAAGCCGTTAAGAAGAATGAAGAGACTCAAGAAGCCAGGAGGTGTGTCAAAGGAGGTGAGGTTCAAATATGAAAGATTGGGCCCTTTTGTTACCTATATTGTAACACCTCAATTTTCATAAAAGCTATTTTACAGTTTTTGACTACATAAAAATAAATCATAGAGACTAATCACCTTATGGTTTGTTAAAAGTACAAAGAACTGCAAAGATTTATCGTAAACAATTCGCTGTTTTGGTAATTAATTCATATTAACAGACAGTGTAGACGTACACTGTTTTTAATATAAATTAATCCTGGAAAATATGCAAACTTGTTGTTTGATTATAGGAATTATTATATTGAAGGAGAAATAATTTTTAGAACTTAATAAATAATTTTACGACACAGTTTGAATTTTTGACGTTTGGTTATTTATTAATTGTATGTTTTACGTCATATTTAATACGACTTTAATTTTAATGATTTTTATTAACTATTATATTGTTTGAAATTATTCTTGATGATAAGAAAAATGGGAATTAGTAATTATTACTATGATGCAAGAATTCTGTTGAATTCTGCCGTAATAAGGCTATCGGGTAAGTTTCTAACTGAAACATGCCCAAATGTGATCCAAATTTTACAAAATTTGAGATCCTAGCATTTTTCAATATTTATGATTTATTGGAATTTGTTTGGAACTTTTGGACAACAGGAAATATTTAGTGTATTTTTCACGTCTAGAAACTGCCTAATTGCAACGTTTTGGCTCGTAATTTGAGAAAACGAGATACATGGGTGCATTTCTAGTGTCATGAGGGACATTTTGGCTAAATAATAATTTTTAGTTGTGGACTTGTATATTAGAAATTTTTTTAGAGTTTTTAGTATAAAACCCTAATATAAGCGAAACGCCGTGCACCCGATTGATTGATAACGCATCGAAGCGAAATCCTGAGATATTTTGAGCAAATGGCTTCCACACATGGACCAAAAGGGGCTGCACCATGTGCTTTGGAACCTTCTATGACAAGTGTTAGCTTATGATTGGATGATGAGTAAATGGTAGGTAGTTAGATCAGTTAGTTTATAACTAAATGGCTAAATCCTAACTAAATGAAGAAATTTTCTTCCCTCCTTGTCCCACCTGAATTTCGTGGCTTTCTCCCTCATATTGCCTTCATCTCCTTCATTCTTCCATTGTTGCTTAGGTGGGAGAAAGAGTTCTTGAGAGAGAAAGTGAGTTTGATTCATAAACTAGTGTTTTGGAAGCTTAAACTTCATCCTTTCTTCTTCTTCCTTGATCAATCACCACCATCTTTGTTGGTAAGCTTCCTAACCCATTTATTTTCTTCATGGCTGCCATGGAAGAGTTCTTGATGGTTTAGTGTTGATTTAGCTTAGAAATTGTTAGATCTTGATAGATTAGCTTGATTACCTCTTAGATCTACCATTTTCCTCCATAATTATAGCTTGTTTAATGTATTTAAAAATTATGAAATCTCTAGATCTAGAAGTGGCCGAACCTATGGGGCTGATTAAGGGACTTGTTTTGGTTTGATTTAGTCAGATCTTGTAAGGTTTTAACTTAGTATACTTAGATCTAGTCATATAAGCATGTTAAGCAAGGTTTTGTGAAATTAATTTAGTAAATTTTTGGCGTTGGAACCGTGGATCATATATATATATATATATATATATATTATGATGTTTTGAATTGTTTTAAAGTGTATCAAAGTGATTAATAAGTTGGTTTATGATGAAAGGATTTTTGTTTAATAAGTTTGTATGATTTAGAAGTTAAAAGTTTGAAAACTTGGAACTGTTTTTAGAACCCTAGAAACCGTGGCCTTCCAAGAGAATTTGTGACTTGTTCTTGACTTGTTTTATGCTTAAATATATTGTAAAAAGTGGTTAGTACTTGGAACTAACAAAAGCTTTTAAAAGAATTTGATTTAGGGAAAAAGTTTTGGCATATGTATTTGGAATTGTCTTAAAACTAAAATGAATTTGTTTCTAGAATTTTATGACATGTTTAAGTGTTTTAAAAAGTTGTTCAAAGTTGGGAAAATACTATTCAAAGTGGTAAAAAACTATTCAAAGCGGTAAACTTTGGTTTAGGTATTTTTCGAAGTGTGTAGTTTTTGTAAGAACTTCAAAACTTGCATGATTTGAATTTGCTTAATGACATATGACTAGATGTGATCAAATAGAGATTAAGTTGAGTAATTCCTAGGCCTTAGGAAACCCTAAGCCGTGGCTGCCATAGGGCATTAGACTTGAGTTTTTGGTTGTAATTGAGTTAAACTTGCGTTGTTAAGGTTCGTGCAAGGTACGACTTGACGACAACTTGGGAATTACCTCTTTGGAATGCATTCGAGGTAAGGGAAATTCTTACATAATGAGTTTGGGATTTTTGCCTTATTTGTTGTGTGGTTTGATTGGTTGTTTAATTGTGTGATAATACGTGTAGTATTATTATATGTTAGTATGAATTGCTGTGAATTGATTTGGCCCGGCGTGGCAAGACTGAATTGTATTGTGTGAATTAAATCATGTATGATTGATTTAAATTTGACTTGAAATTGATTAAAGTATGCATGATAATGTGAATGATGATGAATTAATTAATAATGCGAGGATCGATTGTAAACTGGTTTGACGAGATACAATGGTAAATCTGATGCGATTTCATAAGCCGAACTAAGGTTTCAAAAAGAAATGTTAAAGGCTTTTTGATTTCAAAACAAGTAAAAGGGTTTTAGTAAAACTAGCCAAAGCTTGTAAAGTATTTTCCAACGGAATTATGTTAAGTAAAGGACTCAAGATAAATAGTACAATTTGCAAAAACGATTGAGTTAACTAACGCGTCTGGGAAATTTTGGCTAGGAAAGACTTCATAATTAAGAGTGTTCGCACCGCCTCTCTTTCATGGGAATTCTCCTGGCATATTATTTAGCACGACTAGGGTTCCAACGCCGTAAAGCTTAAGTGCATTTTCAGATACATTAGTACAAGGAATGACACAAGAACGGAGAAAGAGATTTCAAAGATTTCCAAGATCGAGATTTCTAAAGAATAAAATATAGGGAGCCTAGTGTTCCTATTGAGCACATGGGCCATGTGTCCTATGCTGGGACTTAACGTCCTGCTTGCGTGCGCAATTTTCTTGACTGAGGATTGGACCTAGTGTTCTGTATGGCATTCCTAGTATCTCAACCTAAAAATTGAGCCTAGAGTTTTGATCTAAGATTGAGATTAGCGTTCTGCAGTTAAACACTTGGACCTAGTGTCCTATGTTTGAACTCTAAGTTGTATTTTCTCGTCGTCTCAGTTTACTGGGTGATGAAGAATGCCCGAGCATTACTTTGAGTAGTATGGGCTGCTCAGTTTGGTGCTTAAGCTTTGTTTCCCTCCATCTTTTCAAAAAGAAACGTAGTGGTTTGACTCATAGGACATGAGAGACTTAAGAAATCAAGGTTGCCTATCGATCCGCATTGATTAATTAAAATATATCTCGGATACTCCTTAAGGTGAATGGACCGTACCAATTGTTTGATGCATACTGACCATTAAGCATCGACACTCATAGCATTTGAGTGTCTTAAGGACTTCAAAAGGGTGAGTTGTCACTTTATACCAGCTACCTGAGGGACATCTGTGGACCAGAGGTAGTAGTTGGCAACATTGTCTAATGTGTAGCAAGCCTAATGTGTGGCTACCCTTGGTAGGGGAATAGGACGGACCTGGAAAAGGATGCAAGTATATACACAAGCGTGTTCATAATGCATTGACATGAATAATTAACCACATTGTAACATGCGATGATTGGATTGTTGATTTACTATTGATTTGTCTGCTCACATGCAAATGCTTGATATACCATGTTGATGTTTGCAGTCTATTAAGTATGTATTTGTATATAAAGACGTGTTGTTGTATAATGCGACATAGCCTATGATAAACTCGTGGACAAAGAATTTACCCTAGCAATGTTGTTGGATTGGACATTCTGATGGATGTTACCAGATGGAGTTCCACACTGCTGCTACAGTTCCGTCCTTCCCGGAGCGTTGAAGATTAAGCCAGTAGAGGAAGATTTCCTCTGAGTGCTCCACGTCCTGATCTTGTTGAACGGTTTCTCAGTAAAAGTCATAGTAGTTGGCCAGCTTAGCTTAGGGTATTGTCTTGTCTCTCGACCTATTGGTGGAGCATGACTTTGTTGTTTGCGTAATTATTTATTGTTTAGTAATTATTCTTTTTACAAAACCTCGCCTCCGTGCGAAATCATTATGGTTTGTTTTATCATATGTGATAAATTCAATATGATACGTTATACTCTGATTTTTGATAAAAGATTAATTACTCATCGTTTAGAAAATTGTAGTACTCTCATGTCTCACTTTTGATAAGGGTTTTCAAAGGAAAGAAAAAGAAAAAAAATTACTCCTATTTTCCATTGCGAATAACAGAAGAGTACTTTTTACTGAAAGCATATGAGTATTAAATGTTTTTAGCATTAGATTGGGATACACTGTAGTGCTCCGAAAAACGGGGTGTTATATATATGGTCTCCCTGGTCACATAGATGATTCCTGTGATAAGCTATGAAAAGATTTTCAAATTTTGAACAATGAAAATACAAAACTCCATGAAGAGAACCAGAAGCTGAAACTTGAAAATCACCATCTAGTGACTGAAAGCTCATAAGCTGAAGGAAATTTAAAATTCAAATCAAATGACTATGAAAGTGCTTTTCAAAAGTTTCTTTCTGAGAGTGTAACTCGTAGCAAACAAGCTTCAAGAAAATGGTGTTGTAGAAAGGAAAAATAGGTCTCTCCAAGAGATGGCCAAAACCATGATCAATAAAGTTGATATTGCAAAACATATTTCGGCAGAAGCAGTAAACACATCTTGTTATATTCAAAATAGAATATACATAAGGCCTATCTTAAAAAAGACTCCTGATCCGCTGTCGCGCACGGGTCAAAATAAATAAAATAAGAATGTAGTAACAAGGAAGTTAACCTTGGTCGTCTCACATGGATCTCTAATTAACAATAACCAATAACAAGAACACGCAAAGAAATAAAGCTGGGGGGATTTCGATTCAAGAAACAGGTTATAAAAGATGCAAATATCAATATATAAAAACGACTAATCCACTGGTTCAAGGTAATTAATACTTGGATCTATCACGGGTTTCAAATGATTATTCTATTTCGTGATTCTATTCTTGTTTGACCATAAAATTAACCAATCAAGCGTCAATTAATTCTATAAGAATTCCTACTGGATTAAGCATCACAGAATTCAATTAATCATGAACAAGGAATAAGCGTCACAAGAACACAATTAATCTAATAACCGAATTCAATCAAACCTACAGCTAAGCGTTATAGATCCTAATAATCTCTATTCAAAATAAATTAAAGTAAGCGTTCAATTTAATTCAAATAGTCTCAAATCAGAGAGCAAAAACAAAGTTGATATGATTAAGCATCAATACCCAAAATGAATTTGCAAACAGAAATCAAAGAGATGAAAGATCAAAAGGAAAAGAAATAGAAACACAAAAATCGAAATTAACAATAATAATCAAACCTCAAGATCCTTATAAAAACTCCCTAACCAGTGAATTAATCTAAGGTCTTAGCCTTCCATAGAAGGATTTGACAAAAACGAAATTAAGAAGGGGAAAAGGAGAAAAGATTGCTAAAACTCAAAAATGACAAAATATTCAAAAGTAATCAAAAGGTAAATCCTAAGACTCTAAAAATCCTATTTATAATGTCTCATTAGGTTAACCTAGGTAACCTGAAGTTTATGACCAAAGAGAAGGGCCCAAAAGAGATTAATTAGCCCAATAACAACTAATCACATGAGTAATTGATCCAAAACTCGCAGTGAACCTCGTCTGCAGCAGTAAAGTGGATTTTCGACCTTCAAAACGGTAGAACTGGGCTTCGGTGCCAACATAAGAATTGTAGTTTTGCTTGTTAGCTTTCCAACGCCACAAAGAGCACTGAAATCGGACAAGTATAGCCCAAGTTATGGCCTGTAGAAGCGACATGGGTTAGGATGTAACAAAATCTGAAAATTAGCAAATAATTCCACTAAAGCCCAATCAAGACCCAAAGATATAAAACCATGTTAAAAAGTAGTTGTTGGGCAAAACACACAATTAAGAACACCAAGTGCAAAGCTATAAAAGATGCATTAAAATGCATTGATCAAATTCCCCCACACTTAAGCTTTTGCACTCCGAGCAAAACTCATGGTCAAAACAAAGCAAAGATGCATTTCCAATGAATCCCAAGGATGCATAGTGGCAAGCAAAATGCTCATTCAAGGTTTCAAGGACTCATGACAATCTTGAACAACATCTTATTACTTTCAAAGCAAACAAGAGGATAGAATAACCAAGGAATGCATTAAAAGTGATAGAATCCTCACAGAAAAATATTTCTCTCAAACTCTCAAGTGTCTAGGCTAATGTTTACACTTAAATCACGTCATGAAAGCTAGCACTACCATAGGCTTGACAAGACTCTAACATCCACACTTGAAACACATGCACATAAAGATCAAAAGGTTTTTATTAAGGTTATAATGGGGCTAAGGTAAAGGTGGGATAATTGAAAGGGTGACTAGGCTATAAAATCAAAGAGGATAGAGGAGCAATGGAAAACACTTGCCAAATTATCATGGGGGAATTCAATCAAATTTCAATCCATTTTTCCATTTTCACACTTTTTTTTAAACCAAATGTTGTGCCCCACTATTTTTTTATTTTTTTTATTTTATTTTATTTTATTTTGCACTTGCCAAATTTCCAATAGAGCACAACATTAGATATTATAACACAACCACATTTTTGAGCACCCCCACACTTATGCAATATTTATTATCATATTTTTTTTCAAAGCAAAGCTCCTTTATCCCCTAAGATTGGGTCATATCATGGTTTTTCACTTTTAGGCTTGTAATGAGCTATATAACAAAGAATGGGATAAATAGGCTCAAAGGGGCTAAACAAAGGGATAATTGCAAGGTAGGCTTATTTGGCTAGTGGCTAAAAAGAACAAAAATTGCCTAGATCATTTCAATGCATGCATGTGAACAAGAGTTTCAACAAGAGTCAAGTCAAGTTCTAGAGTAACCAACAATCATGAGTGAAATCACACAAGAAAGAAAGAGAATGGCAAAGTGTATTCCATCCATTATAAGGCCCAAATCTCACCAAGGAAAATGATATATCACAAAAGATGCACAATTTAATATTCCAATCCAACTTATCACACTAAGAATGCAAAGAAGTCATCCATATCATGTCACAAGATCTATAGTCCTAGAATAGTGAAATCACTCCCAACTCATACAAACCAAGAAATCCAATGAAAATGCATACAAAAATATTTTTATTTTTTATTATTTTTTTTAATAACAAAAACTCAAAACAAAAACAAAAATAAAACTACTATGCTAAAAGATCTCCCCCCACACTTAAATCCCACATTGTCCTCAATGTAAGAAACAAGTATAAAATAAGAGTAAGGAGTAAGGAAAGAAAACTCCCTCTTCAAGGTGGCTTTTTCAAGTGGAGCTCTTCTACAGTCTCCTCTTCAAGTGCGGGGCTCTCATGGAAAAGCTTCAGGCGGTGTCCATTGTCTTTGAAGACTTTACAGGTGGCTTCACTTTTTATTCCCTTTGCATCATAAGGAAAAGTGCTAGTTGCAACAAAAGGGCCAATCCACTTGGATCGAAGCTTACCCGCCATGATTTTAAGGCGAGAATGGAACACATGAAAGTGTTTGATTTTCTTCTTCTTCACAACATCCTTCTTCTGCTCAATGGAGGGAAGTATATTGGTGGATGGAGTTACATCAGAAGCTTGCAGTGTAGCAACATCATTTGTAACATTAACAGGCACAACCATGCAATTTGTAACATCAGAATGAGTATCTTCAACTAAGTCAGCAAGTACTTCTATTTGCAAAAAGAGAAGGCTCTTCCATGGGATGCTTCACAACAACATTAAAGATGTTAAACTTAACTATGCTATCTCCAAATTCCATGGAAATTGTTCAAGCATGTACATCAATCTTGGTTCTTGCTGTTCTTAGGAATGATCTGCCTAGGATGATAGGTGCCCTGTTGGATTGTGTCTCTCCCTCCATGTCCAGAATGTAAAAATCTGCAGGAAAAATCAAGTCATTAACCTTAACAAGTACGTCCTCCACAAGTCCAGTAGGGTGAGCATTGCTCCTGTTTGCCAACTAAATAACAACACCTGTATTCTGCAAAGGTCCAAGAGCCAGAAAGTTAAAAATAGATGTAGGCATCACAGTAATGGAAGCACCTAAATCCAGCATGGCATTTTCAAATTTACTCTCGCTTATGGTACATGGAATAGTAAAAATTCTTGGATCCTTGCACTTTTAGGGCATCATGGGTTGTATGAGTGCAGAAACATTGCGACTCATGTTGACCTTTTCATTTCCCTTCAGCCTCCTCCTCCTTTTGTGTGTGCACAGCTCTTTGAGGAACTTAGCATATCTTGGAATCTGCTTAATCGCTTCAAGGAGAGGAATATTCACTTCAACCTTCCTAAATGTGTCCAAGATTTCCCTATCCTTATCTTTGTTTGCCTCATCCATCTTCTTAGTTATCACAGCCCTTTGGGGAAAGGGAAGTGGTATAGGCTGTGCATCATCATCATCAGTAGAGGTAGGTGCAGAAGGTGGCTTATCTTTTTTTCTGCTGTTGCCACTTGCATTTTCTGCTGGAGGAGGTTCTGGAGTGTCAACTGCCTTGCCAGACCAGAGAGTAATTGCACTGACATTTGTACTGACATTTGGATTTGGTACTGGCTGGGCAGGCAGTTTGTCCGACCCCTGGGAATGTATCTGATTAATGGAAGTTGCTAGCTGTCCAATTTTTGCCTCCAAATTCTGAATGGTTGAATCTGTTCGCTGTTGGAATTGGAGATTCTGGACTGCCATCTGTTTAACAAGGTCTTCCAATGAAGGTTCAGATTTCTGCTGGGCTAGCAGTGGGGCAGGTTGCGGCCTGGGCTGCTGTGTAGAGGCATCTCCCCATCTCAGGTTTGGATAGTTTCTCCAATTGGGGTTGTACCAATTGGAAGACAGATCATAGTTGGGCTGGGGCCTGTCATTGAATATATTTGCTGCATAGGCCTGATGAGTATTAGCATTGTCACTCTCCTGCAATGTAGGACATGCATCTGTAGGGTGCTCTGCAGAGGTGCAAATACCACAAACTCTCGCTGCCTGAGTTTTAGTTACAGCTAACGTTTCCACCAATGAAACAAGTTTATCAAGCCTGGTCTCTAAGTTCTTGTGTTCCGCAACCTGTATCTCATTGACTCCTTTTGTCGGCTGCTTGAATTGTTTACGGTAGTGTACTTTGAGAATTAATGGACATGTTCTCAATCGTGCTTCTTGCATCTGCCGGGTTTTATCCACAAGTGCTCCTCCACTAGCAGCATCCATGATGTTTCGATCCATAAGCGTGAAGCCTTCATAAAAATCTTGGATGAGCGGTGTTGAAATCGATGGTGAGGCGACTTGCACACAACTTTTTGAATCTCTCCCAAGATTCATGCAAAGATTCATTCTATCTGCACGATGCCACATATTTCCTTTCGATCGGCGGCTCTAGAGGCGGGGAAGAATTTCTCGAAACAACTTCTTCAATTCATTCCGACATCACGTAACCTGGTTGAAGGTAGTACAACCAGTCCTTGGCAGTGTCTTACAATGAGAATGGGAAAGCCCTCAGCTTGATGTGGTCTTCTGGGACACCTTGAGGTTTCATGGTGGAGCATACAATATGGAACTCCTTAAGATGTTTGTGAGGATCTTCACCTGCAAGACCATGAAACTTAGGAAGCAAATGTATTAAGCCTTATTTAAGCTCAAAAGGCACATCAACATCAGGGTATTCAATGCATGAATCATTATAAGTGACATCAGGTGCAGCAAGTTCCCTTAATGTTCTAGCAGCCATATTAATAGACTCAAGATCAGAATCAGAATCAAAGAGATTATGACTAAAGATGCTGTCACTATCACTACCACTATCTCCTATATGATCCCTAAGTCTACGATGCAATGTTCTCTCAATTTCAAGGTCAAAAGGGTGAAAGTTAACAGTATTGGACCTGGTCATGTACCGTATGCAGCAAAGAATAGGAAAATGCAACAATTCTAGAAATACCAACTATGTCCTAATGCTAAAATGAATGTAAAAAATAGAAAACGACTCAAATTTGACCTAAAAATTATAAAAACACTACGAAAAATCTAATTAAATCAAAATAAAGATATGAAAAATTTTTGGATTTTTTCGGAGATATTAAAAATTAAAAAAAATAATTAAAAATAGAAAATGATGGAATTTCGGATTTTTAGCCTCTACTCCCGATATCAGATTTTGATATGGGACCTCGGATACTTGATTTTTTCTGGATTTTCTGACCAAATTTCAAAGCAATCCGAGCAAGTTGACCGAAAACCGATTATTTTACTAATCGATGCCAAATCCGATGTTAAGACCTGAAACGCAACCAAAAACACAAAAAACACAAAACCAATTGTTAGAGACGTTAGTAGGGTCCTTGAATTGGCAACTATATTGATCAGAGATCCCCGGCAACGGCGCCAATTTGATCCGCTGTCGCGCACGGGTCAAAATAAATAAAATAAGAATGTAGTAACAAGGCAGTTAACCTTGGTCGTCTCACATGGATCTCTAATAACAATAACCAATAACAAGAACACGCAAAGAAATAAAGTTGGGGGGATTTCGATTCAAGAAACAGGTTATAAAAGATGCAAATATCAATATATAAAAACGACTAATCCACTGGTTCAAGGTAATTAATACTTGGATCTATCACGGGTTTCAAATGATTATTCTATTTCGTGATTCTATTCTTGTTTGACCATAAAATTAACCAATCAAGCGTCAATTAATTCTATAAGAATTCCCTCTTTGGATTAAGCATCACAGAATTCAATTAATCATGAACAAGGAATAAGCGTCACAAGAACACAATTAATCTAATAACCGAATTCAATCAAACCTACAACTAAGCGTTATAGATCCTAATAATCTCTATTCAAAATAAATTAAAGTAAGCGTTCAATTTAATTCAAATAGTCTCAAATCAGAGAGCAAAAACAAAGTTGATATGATTAAACATCAATACCCAAAACGAATTTGCAAACAGAAATCAAAGAGATGAAAGATCAAAAGGAAAAGAAATAGAAACACAAAAATCGAAATTAACAATAATAATCAAACCTCAAGATCCTTATAAAAACTCCCTAACCAGTGAATTAATCTAAGGTCTTAGCCTTCCATAGAAGGATTTGACAAAAACGAAATTAAGAAGGGGAAAAGGAGAAAAGATTGCTAAAACTCAAAAACGGCAAAATATTCAAAAGTAATCAAAAGGTAAATCCTAAGACTCTAAAAATCCTATTTATAATGTCTCCTTAGGTTAACCTAGGTAACCTGAAGTTTATGACCAAAGAGAAGGGCCCAAAAGAGATTAATTAGCCCAATAACAACTAATCACATGAGTAATTGATCCAAAACACGCAGTGAACCTCGTCTGCAGCAGTAAAGTGGATTTTCGACCTTCAAAACGGTAGAACTGGGCTTCGGTGCCAACATAAGAATTGTAGTTTTGCTTCTTAGCTTTCCAACGCGACAAAGAGCACTGAAATCGGACAAGTATAGTCCAAGTTATGGCCTGTATAAGCGACATGGGTCAGGATGTAACAAAATCTGAAAATTAGCAAATAATTCCACTAAAGCCCAATCAAGACCCAAAGATATAAAACCATGTTAAAAAGTAGTTGTTGGACAAAACACACAATTAAGAACACCAAGTGCAAAGCTATAAAAGATGCATTAAAATGCATTGATCAACTCCATATGAACTGTGTAAAGGTAGAAAACTCAACATTTCATATTTTTACCCTTTTGGTTGTACCTGTTATATTTTGCATGCTAAGGATCAACTTCGTAAGTTTGATTCCAGAGCTGACAAATGTATCTTTTTGGGATACTCTAAAAACTCAAAAGCATTTAGAGTATACAACAAAGAGTCTATAACAGTGGAAGAATCCATTAATGTCAAGTTTGATGATAAGAAGCCTGGCACTAAAATGTCAGAGCTAGATGAGCTATTTTCAGTTGTAGATATTGGAAGAACAAATAATGAACCTACAGATCCAGTATCTGCTGCAGATCACCAGACACAGGATTCAAACCAGACAGAAGCTAAAACCAGAAGGAAATGGATTTCAAAACCTATAATCCAAAAGATCAAATCATCGGGGAACCAGAAGACAAAGTGAGAACAAGATCCTCTTTCAAAGATCACGCCGATCTTGCACTACTCTCTAAGCTGGAACATAAGACGATTGATGAAGCACTAGAAGATGAATGTTAGATTCTAGCTATGCAAGAAGAACTAAATCAATTTCAACGCAATGATGTTTGGAAGCTGGTTACACTACCGGAAGATAAGCAAGCTATTGATACAAAATGGGTATTTCGCAATAAGCTTGATGAAGATGGTAAAATGGTAAGGAATAAGGCAAGGATAGTTGCCCAAGATTATTCGCAAAAAGAAGGTATAGATTTTATTGAAAACTTTGCACCTGTTGCAAAGTTAGAAGCTATTCGTAACTTACTTTCCCTTGCTGAACACCATGAGATAATTCTTTATCAAATGGATGTCAAAGTGCTTTCTTGAATGGTTTCATAACTGAGGAAGTGTATGTGAAACAACCACCTGGTTTTGAAGACATTGAATTTCCAGAACATGTCTTCAAACTAAAAAAGGCACTATATGGTCTTAAGCACGCTTCTAGAGCATGGTATGATAGACTAAGTTCCTTTTTTATGGAAAATGGTTTTACAAGAGGACAAGTGGACATTACTCTATTTAGAAAAATGTCAAACAAACATTTTATACTTGTGCAAATATATGTAGATGATATTATTTTTTGTGCTACTAATGAAAGCCTTTGCAAAGAATTTTCTAAGTTGATGCAGGCTGAATTCGAAATGAGCATGATGGGAGAATTAAAATTCTTCCTAGGAATTCAAATAAAGTAATGCAATGATGGTATTTATATTCGTCAAAGCAAATACATCAAAAAACTTCTCAAGAAGTTTAATATGGTTGACTGCTGTTAACACACTAATTTGTCTACTTTTATAAGGTATTTTTAGTATCTAAATATACCATTTTGCACTAATTAAAGCACAAAGGTACTCATTTATGTCCTATTATGCAGAAATATCATGAAGACACCACTCGGAGCAAAAGATGCGAAAAAAGACAAAAAACTGGCTAGTTTTGGAGAGTTTTGGCACTACTAGATAAGCGGTACGGCCTAACCTATACTCAGTACGGCCGTACCTAGAGCAGAACTTCAGTAAGGGCATACCCCCCAGTTTGTACCACCTAGCACCGATGAAATAGTCCAGTACGGCCGTACACAAGTGATGTCAGGGCTGCATGGGTACGGTCCAGCGTCATCAACGAAGTTCGGTACGGCCGTGTATACATGCGGTATGGCCGTACCCCATATCAGATATTGCAGATTTAATAGCCAGATGACCTAGTTCGCAGCCTAATCTATAAATAGGGGCTCTTAACCTTTTCTAAAGACCTTTTGACAAATTCCCAAGTCAAGAGCCCTCTATTGAGAATTAACATCAATTCCTTGCCTCTTCCATTGACCTTCGTGTTTCCTTGGAGCTTAGTGCCATCCTGAATTTGTGAATACATGCCTTGACAGGATGATTTTGATGATTGACAAAAGGGAGTCTTTACAAATAGTCAACCGTGCAAAAAGTGGAAAAGAATACCAAGACGCGTATCAAGAATGATAGTTTTTCAAGTCTTTGGGTTTTGGGTATTTATTTATCTTTATTAAGACAATTTGTAAGTAGTAATAAAAAGCTCTCAATTAAAATTAAATCACACACGCACAAAATATTTTGACATGCATATCTCGTGTCGGATGTCGAGCTGAGGAAGTCGGATGTCGAGCTGAGGAGGAAGTCGCGTGTCGAGCTTTGAGGAAGTCGTATGTCGAACTGAGGAGGAAGTCGCGTGTCGAGCTGATGAGGTCGCGTACCGAGGTCGTGTGTCGAGCTTATGAGGTCGCGTACCGAGGTCACGTGATGAGCTCTTGTCGCGTGCTGAGCTGATGATCCGTGTCGAGCTGATGAGGTCGCGTGATGAGCTCTTGTCGCGTACCGAGCTATGAGAACCGAGCTGATGAGGAGGTCGTATGCCGAGCTGTGTTCCGAGGTCGTGTGCCGAGGTCTTTTGCCGAGCTGTTCAGAGGCCGTATGCCGAGCTGTGTCGAGGTCGTCTGGTCGAGCCGCGGTGGCGAGGTCGTCTGAGCCGCTTCGTGAGGTCGTCTGCCGAGCTGTCTTCAGAGGTCGTATGCCGAGCCGTCTCCGTGTTTTCAATTCTTTCATGTTCAACGCAACGGACAAATTCCAACGGACAGATCCCCGCCGCAACGGGCAAATCCTCAACGGACAAATCTTCTTAAAGTGACGCTCCTCCATTGCCTATATAAACACAGCTCGTGAGCTTTGTAAAAATACAACAACACAGTGCTTAATTTTTGTGCCAAAAACTCTGTCAAATATTTTTCATCACTCACACTTATTTGAGCACAATTTTCTGAGAGCCTTTTTATTCTACATTATTTGAGTTGTATTATTTGAGCTTCAATTTGTTATATCTGCACTATTGAGTGTATCTTTCTCGTCTCATTTTATTTGTGAAAATCATTTCTTTTTGGGTAGGAATCCCAAGGTGTTCATAGAGAGGTGATATCTCTTGTACGGATTGCTCGTATAGAGTTGTAAAGGTTTCTAGTGAACTCGATTTAAAAGCTAGTGATTTAGTGAAAATCCCATAGTGGTTTGCTTTGGGGGACAGGGCGTAGGCCACAGGGGTGTTTGGTGGCCGAACCTGTATAAATTGTTGCGTGCTCTTCTTTGCTCTCTGTCTCTTTATCATTCAAGCACTTTATTTATTTTTGTTCTTTATTTATTATTCGGTCATTTATTTTCTGTAATTTTTTATATAAGCACTGCTATCACAATTCACCCCCCTCTTGTGTTTGAAGTCAATTGGTAACAATTGGCATCAGAGCTAGAATCTTGTATAAAGGACTTAACCGTCTCAAGAGAATGACTTCAAACAATTACGAGGGAACTTCCATGAACAGACCCCATTTTTCAATGGTGAGGGGTATGGTTATTGGAAGGATAGAATGCAAATCTTTCTTGAGGGTGTTGATCTTGATATTTGGGATGCTGTGGAAAATGGTCCATTTGTCCCCACTCAATCAATTAATGATGCAGTGGTAGACAAACCAAGATCACTTTGGACCGAAGATGATAAGAAAAAGGTCCAATACAATTTGAAGGCTAAGAACATCATCACTTCTGCTTTAAGCTACGATGAGTTCTATAGGGTCTCAAATTGCAAGACTGCTAAAGAAATGTGGGACACCCTTCTATTGACCCATGAAGGTACTACCGAGGTCAAGAGGGCTCGAATGAACACATTAACCCATGAGTATGAGTTATTTAGGATGAAACCAAGTGAAAACATACAAGATATGCAAAAAGGTTCATCCATATAATAAACCATCTCGTAGCTCTTGGGAAAGTCTTCAGAATGAAGATTTGATTAACAAAGCTCTTAGATGTCTAAACAGAATTAGCAACCCAAGGTCACTGCTATAGCTGAATCTAGAGACTTATCTTCTATGACCTTGGCTACTTTGTTTGGAAAATTGCAGAACATGAAATTGAACTAAATCGTCTCATGGAAAGCGAAGAAGGCGATAAGAAAAAGAAAGGGCTCGCCCTCAAAGCAAGCATTGAGGAAGCGACGATGACGAATGTGATTTCCTTGAAGATGAAAATAATGAGGAAAACATGAGTCTAATGGTTCGCAAATTCAAAAGGTTCATGAGACTCGTAAACAAAGGTAAGTTCCCAAGCTCTCCAAAGAAAAGTGATGAAACAACTTCTTTTAATCCTACCTCGCTACAAGTGTGGAAAGAAAGGTCACATAAAACCCGATTGTCCTCAAAACCAAACGAGGAATGAGAAATTTGAAAAGAAACCACCAAAGGATTCAAGGGAAGAAGAGCTTACATTGCCTGGGATGATAATGATATGGATTCTTCTCGATGAATCTGAAAATGAAGAGGCTCACCTTAGTCTAATGGCAAATCATGATGAAGATGAGGTAAATTTTTATGATCCGACTTTCTTTAACTTATGATGAATTACTTGCTGCTTGTGAAGAATTCAATAATGAAACGATTAAACTTGGAAAAATTGTTCTTTCTTCTAAGAAAACCATCTCTTCTCTTGAATCAAAAATTGAAATTTTAAACAAAGAGATAGTGATTCTTAAAGAAAAACAAGTTCTTTGTGATTGAAACTTCTCCTCCCATATCTTGTGAAAATAAAAAGGATGAAGTTTTAAAATGCAATGGGTGTAGTGGTTTGAAAAATAAGGTTAAGGATTTAAATAACACTCTTGCAAAATTTACGATGGGAAGAGATAATCTAAACATTATGTTAGGAAACCAAAAAGGTACTTTTGGAAAAGTCGGTTTAGGTTATCATCCAAAAATTCATGAAAAATCTTTTAAACTCTTCAATCACAACAAACCCTCAAGTAGTCCTTTCATTAAATGCTTTCACTTTGTGGTAGAAATGGTCACACTGCCTCTATTTGCAATATTAGAAAGAATAAAAATGTAGTTGGCAAAAAGATGTGGATTCCAAAGGGCACCTTGCCCAAGACTAACTCATATGGACCCAAGATGGTTTGGGTACCAAAGGTTAAAATATGATTTGTTGTTGTAGGTGTGCTTGAAAGACAAGGACTTAAATTGGTATCTTGATAGCGGTGTTCAAAGCACATGACAGAGACAAAAGCAAGTTCTCCTCATTGGTAGCTAATAATAGTGGTTATGCGAGGTATGGTGACAACAACAAAGGTAAAATTCTTGGGATTGGTTCTATTGGTAAGAGTCCTAATCCCACTATTGAAAATGTTTTGTATGTGGATGGTTTGAAGCATAATTTGCTAAGCATTGGTCAACTTTGTGATAAAGGAAACAAAGTGGTTTTCGATTCTTCAAAATGCATGGTCATGGATTCTATAAATGAAAATGTTATTGTAATTGGACCTAGAATTGGAAATATCTATATGCTTGATTTAGATAAAATACCTTCAAATGATGCGTGTTGTCTTATTAGTAAAGAGGATGAATCTTGGCTATGGCATAGGAGAATGGCTCATATTCACATGGATCATCTTAATAAGTTAGTTCGAAAGGACTTAGTAATTGGCTTACCAAAGCTTCGTTTTGAAAAAGATAAACTTTGTGATGCATGTCAAAAAGGAAAACAAGTAAAGGCATCTTTCAAATCTAAAAATATTGTTTCTACAAACCGGCCTTTACAACTTTTACATATGGATTTATTTGGCCCTTCTAGAACTAAAAGCTTTGGTGGCAATTACTATGCTCTTGTTATTGTGGACGACTATTCTCGCTATACATGGACTTTATTTATTTCTCACAAAAATGATGCTTTTAATGCTTTTGAAAACTTGCAAAGGTTATACAAAATGAGAAGGGACTTAACATTGCTTCCATTCAAGTGATCATGGTGGGGAATTTGAGAATGAAGCATTTGAAGCATTTTGTACAGAAAATGGCATTGATCACAACTTTTACGCTCCAAGGACACCGCAACAAAATGGAGTGGTTGAAAGGAAAAATCGGTCTCTTGAAGAGCTAGCGAGGACGATGCTCAATGAGACTAACCTTCCTAAGTACTTTTGGCGACGCAGTGAGCACCGCTTGCTATGTGATGAATCGAGTTCTTATAAGACCGATTCTTAAGCAAACACCGTATGAACTCTACAAAGGAAGGAAGCCCAACATTTCCCACCTTCACGCTTTCGGATGCAAGTGTTTTGTCCTTAACAATGGTAAGAATAACCATGGTAAATTTGATGCTAAAGGCGATGAAGGTTTATTTCTTGGATATTCCACTTCTAGTAAAGCTTTTGAATTTTTAATAAAAGAACTTGGGTGTTGAAGAATCAGGCATGTTTCTTTTGATGAATCTAACCCCAAATCTTCAGTAGAAGAAAGTGTTGATGATCTTGCAGAAGTATTTGGAGATACCTATTTAGAGGAACAAGAGAGATCAAAAGTTCAAAAGGAGGATCAAGAGTCCTTGCCTCAACCCTCTCAAGAACTCTCTCACTCAAATCTTCCAAAGGAATGGAGAGTCTCAAAGAACCATCCTCTTGACAACATAATAGGTGATATCTCAAAAGGGATAACGACTCGAAACTCTCTTAATCATGCATGTCATCATATGGCCTTTGTCTCTCAAATTGAACCAAATGACGTCAATAAAGCCATCTTTGATGAGCATTGGACCTTTGCTATGCAAGAGGAATTAAATCAATTTGAGAGAAATGATGTTTGGGAACTTGTCCCTAGGCCTAAAGATCACCTAGTCATTGGGACCAAATGGGTCTTTCGCAACAAGCTTGATGAAAACGGTATCATTGTTAGAAATAAAGCTAGACTTGTTGCAAAAGGCTATAATCAACAAGAGGGCATAGATTTTGATGAAACCTATGCACCCGTGGCTAGATTAGAAGCTATTCGCATGCTTCTCGCATTTGCATGCATCATGGATTTTAAACTTTTTCAAATGGATGTTAAGAGTGCATTTCTAAATGGTTTTATTCAAGAAGAAGTATATGTTGATCAACCCCCCGGTTTTGAAAATTTTGAATTTCCAAATCATGTTATCAAATTGAAAAAGGCTTTATATGGTTTAAAACAAGCTCCGAGAGCTTGGTACGAAAGGTTGAGCAAATATTTACTTGAAAAAGGTTTTGAAAGAGGAAAAGTTGATACCACTCTTTTCATTAAACACAAAAATCATGACATTTTACTTGTTCAAATTTATGTTGACGATATCATCTTTGGTGCTACTAATGAGTCTTTGTGTGAAGATTTTTCCAAAATCATGCAAAGTGAGTTTGAAATGTCCATGATGGGAGAGCTCAACTACTTCCTTGGTCTTCAAATCAAACAAACAAAAGAAGGAATTTTTATAAATCAATCCAAATATTGCAAGGAGTTGCTTAAAAGATTTGGAATGAGCAACGCCAAAGAAATCTCAACTCCCATGAGCACATCATGCTATCTTGACAAAGATGAAGGTGGTAAGTCGGTCGAAGTAAGTAAGTATCGAGGTATGATAGGATCTCTTCTCTATCTCACTGCAAGTCGTCCTGATATTATGTTTAGTGTTTGTATGTGTGCACGTTTTCAAGCTAGTCCTAAGGAATCACATCTCTTAGCGGTAAAACGCATCATGAGATATCTCACCGCACACAAACTATGGGTTTATGGTACCCCAAAGGTCTTGACCGACACTTATTGGGTACTGGATTCGGATTTTGCGGGTTGCAAAATGGACCGAAAAAGCACTAGTGGGACATGTCACTTACTTGGGAATGCCTTGGTTTCATGGCATAGTAAGAAACAAGCCGGTGTGGCTTTGTCCATCGGCGGAATATGTTGCGGTAGGTAGTTGTTGCGCCGCATTATTTGGATGAAACAACAGTTGAATGATTATGGGATTAATTTGAAAACTGCTCCAATAAAGTGTGACAATACTAGTGCCATAAACCTCACTAAAAATCCGGTTTATCACTCGGACTAAACACATAGAGATTAGGCACCATTTTATTAGAGATCATGTTCAAAAAGGTGATTGCATGATTGAGTTTGTGGAAACATCTAGACAACTTGCAGATATTTTTACTAAACCTTTGCCTAAGGAAACTTTCTTTTTTATTAGAACTGAATTGGGAATTTTAGACCAATCATGCATTGAGTGACTGCCTGTGATTGCATTTTCTTTTTGAATAAATTCTAACTTGGGTGTTTGAGTGTGCTAACGAGTTTATGCAGGTCTTTTCCCCTTCCATTTTCTTTAAGTACGGAATAATGAGTGGGTGACGCATTTGTCTTATGCAACTAGCTAATCATGTCCAACCAGCTCATCTGTCACACACCAAGCTTGGTATCACGTAACTATCAAAATATGCTTGTTTAATCCTGAATATATGCCTTGCTTTATGTAACACCTGAGGACGAGATCGACATCGTATTAGGACGACGTATCGAGACCTCGACCAAGACCTTGTGTCGAGATTCCGTGCCAAGATCGTTTGCCGAGGTCATTTGCTGAGCTGAGGAGACTGCGTGCACTAGCTGCTGAGCTGAGGAGGTCGCGTGTCGAGTTGATGAAGTCGCGTACCGAGCTGAGGAGGCCGCGTTCACGAACTCGGGTTAGAGCCTTGTGCGCTTGCACGAGCACCCTTGTCGACATCGTGTCGAGATGATACCTCGTATTCTTTCGAACATTATTCAGCGCTATTATTATATTGTTTGTTATAATTATATTGTCGGCTTGCCGTTCTCGTCGTGTGTCTAGACCGTTGACCGACAGAGTAGAGGGTAATTATGAGAGAAGAACGATTAGACGGGTAGATTGATTGATGGGATTGGCATCTTATAGCTGGAGTTACGATTATGCCCTTCCAGCTGTATACCACGACCAATTCCCTCGGATACTCATTTCTCTTTTCTTCTTTCTTCTTCCTTCCTTCTGCTCTGTGTTTCGTTGTTTTCTCCAAAAACTTCCATCGACGAAACCTTGAGTTCCATCGAGCTCCTGCATAAGCTTTCTTCATCAATCTTGTTCATCATCATCTTCTCGACCCATATCTCGCCTGCTCGATCACCATTGAGGTATGAAGAACAGATCTTTCTTTTTCCTCTGTGCTACTGTTTAGCGCTACTTTTCCTTCCATTTGTAGCCAGTTTTATGCTTCCAAATCATGTCAAATTGATGGGTTTTCTTCTTCACGATATTACCTATCTTTCTAACCGATTAATTGGGCTTGTAAAACAAATTTTCTTCCTCTGTTTTTCTGCAATCGGCAGTGCCCAGAAACTCTTCATTTTCGGTCTATTTCGATTTCTTGTTTTTCGTTTGTTGCTTCTGGTTGTTGTTGTTGTCGATCTATCTGTTGAAGCATCAGATAACCTTTTTCATGAACTTTTGATCGAAATCCCTAACTTTGTGTTAGAGGAAAAATATATTTCAGTTCTTGAGTTTTATATTTTTCTGGGTTGTGGTTAAGTTGGGATGAGAGCTAAGTGTATTAGAACCCATAGATCGAGCTGAGTTGTGTTTGTTTTAGGAAGTCTGATTCCCGAGATCGGGTGATTTCCGAATCGAGGTGTACGGGAAAGCGAATCCAAGGACGTGGAAGCAGTGGGATCCAGATCGAGAACTGTACGTGTCGAGGTCGACTGAGAAGTGTACGTGTCGAAGTCGTTGTCGAGCTCGTTGAAGACAGCTTTGTCGAGGTCGTTGTCGAGCAGCATTGACTTGGAGTTCGGTAAGGGCAACTCCTAGATATATCTAAGGCTTTATTTTATAAGTCCTTATGTAAGGGCGCTTCACATTAATACTTTCATAGTATGCTAGCGTAAGGGCACTTCATATTCTACATGGTTATGTTATTGTGTATGGATTTCCTGATTTGTGTCGAGCTTGAAATGTTGTGATATGATTGAGTTTTTGCATGTATTTAATATGTGATTGAATATATGTCGTGAATTGTGTATTGCATGTTGAATTGCGTTTCTTCATGTCGAGCTTGCTCTTTGTATTTGACATGCGGTTGAATATCTTGTGTTTAACTCTTTGAATATCGTATGTGGCGAATTGTTCATCGAGTGAGCGAGCTAGGTGAGTCGTATGACGTTTTTGAGCCGTGACCCGGATAACTGAGGGTGCTAGGTCCCCTTTTGTTTCCGGGAGATTGACTAGCCGCCGCCACGCTATGGGACCTGAGTTGACTGTCCTAGGGAGAGCGAGGATCCCAAGGCTTCGGCTGGACTTTCCGACATACGGTACGGCGTGTGCATTCCGGAAAATTGTCGAGTCGAGAGAAAATGGATTTGCGAGTTGTGTCGAGTTAGAGTGAGATGGTCGAGTCACGTCGGTGAATGTTATACTTTGCTGTTTGCTTATATCCTTTATGTCGAGCTTATCTTGAATTGTTGAGAAGTTGACCCTTTTCCGTGGTGCCTTCAATCCATGACGGTTACCCAGGCGATGTCGAGGGCGCAGGGAACTCGACAGCAGATGATGCCGAGGAGGAGCTCGACGAGGACCCGAGTGACGACCTGTACTTGTCGTGATTGATTGTTTGTTCGACGTATTTCTTTTGATGACTGTACCTTGTTTTCTTTTGGAGTAGTATGTCGTGACCAGTTTGGGCAGTGTTGTTTTGTTGTTTCAGGGTAGACTGGTGGTCTTACTTTTGGAGCAGCCCCCTGCGTGGGAGTCTGCCGGAAGTACCCCCAGGGTATGATTGCTCTTTTGAAGTCGACATACCTTAGGTGTATTTTCTTTATACATTTGCTACTCTGTATTTTGTATACATTATTATTTTGAGTGATATATATATGTATGTTATGCATGTATGTTTTATTAGAATTTAAGTCTTGTGTCTTAGTTGCACCATGTTTCGAAAAGCTGTAATTACTCTGATGTGCACGAGTTGGTTTTATAAAAAAAAAAATATAATAAATATATCGTATTTTTAAAAGGCACAAGAGTTTCGTTTTAAAACACATCTCATATAGGTTTATGTTGAGCTCGGTGTGTTGAGCTCGGTAACTCGAGCTCGGTATATTGAGCTCGGTAGTGGTCCGGAAACGGGTCGTTACACTTTATTTGTCTTTCCCACTTTTTGATGTTGCCAAAAGGGGGAGAGTTACATGAATGCATGATTCAGGGGGAGTGATCTTTTAAGTATTGCCTATTGTGAGGGGGAGTTTTTCTAAAATACGTGCTTAAACTCTGATATCTTTTATTGAAAAACCTTGCTTATATCTCATTGCTATATCATGATTATATTTTTACTAAAAAAACCCTCCATGAGATGTTTGTCATCATCAAAAAGGGGGAGTCTGTGAATACATGCCTTGACAGGATGATTTTGATGATTGACAAAAGGGAGTCTTTACAAATAGTCAACCGTGCAAAAAGTGGAAAAGAATACCAAGACGCGTATCAAGAATGATAGTTTTTCAAGTCTTTGGGTTCTGGGTATTTATTTATCTTTATTAAGACAATTTGTAAGTAGTAATAAAAAGCTCTCAATTAAAATTAAATCACACACGCACAAAATATTTTGACATGCATATCTCGTGTCGGATGTCGAGCTGAGGAAGTCGGATGTCGAGCTGAGGAGGAAGTCGCGTGTCGAGCTTTGAGGAAGTCGTATGTCGAACTGAGGAGGAAGTCGCGTGTCGAGCTGATGAGGTCGCGTACCGAGGTCGTGTGTCGAGCTTATGAGGTCGCGTACCGAAGTCGCGTGATGAGCTCTTGTCGCGTGCTGAGCTGATGATCCGTGTCGAGCTGATGAGGTCGCGTGATGAGCTCTTGTCGCATACCGAGCTATGAGAACCGAGCTGATGAGGAGGTCGTATGCCGAGCTGTGTTCCGAGGTCGTGTGCCGAGGTCTTTTGCCGAGCTGTTCAGAGGTCGTATGCCGAGCTGTGTCGAGGTCGTCTGTCGAGCTGTGTGGCGAGGTCGTCTGCCGAGCTGTGTGGCGAGGTCGTCTGCCGAGCTGTCTTCAGAGGTCGTATGCCGAGCCGTCTCCGTGTTTTCAATTCTTTCATGTTCAACGCAACGGACAAATTCCAACGGACAGATCCCTGCCGCAACGGGCAAATCCTCAACGGACAAATCTTCTTAAAGTGACGCTCCTCCATTGCCTATATAAACACAGCTCGTGAGCCTTGTAAAAATACAACAACGCAGTGCTTAATTTTTGTGCCAAAAACTCTGTCAAATATTTTTCATCACTCACACTTATTTGAGCACAATTTTCTGAGAGCCTTTTTATTCTACATTATTTGAGTTGTATTATTTGAGCTTCAATTTGTTATATCTGCACTATTGAGTGTATCTTTCTCATCTCATTTTATTTGTGAAAATCATTTCTTTTTGGGTAGGAATCCCACGGTGTTAAAAGCTAGTGATTTAGTGAAAATCCCATAGTGGTTTGCTTTGGGGACAGGACGTAGGCCACAGGGGTGTTTGGTGGCCGAACCTGTATAAATTGCTGCGTGCTCTTCTTTGCTCTCTGTCTCTTTATCATTCAAGCACTTTATTTATTTTTGTTCTTTATTTATTATTCGGTCATTTATTTTCTGTAATTTTTTATATAAGCACCGCTATCACAATTCACCCCCCTCTTGTGTTTGAAGTCAATTGGTAACAGAATTGCTACCAGAGCTCATAAGGACGCGAAGAACGTCCTTAAGGACTGTCGTTATATCGAAAGGGTCCTGGTTTCGATTTATTCTCTTGTTATGGATTATTCTGATTTTATATCTGAGTTTATGTTATTATCATTGATAATGAGTAGCTAAACCCATCACTAAGGGTGATGGGGGATCCTTTGCAATACTCTTGATGCTTTGTCTATTTAATTATATGAGTTTCTATTGAATGTTTGAGTGTTTTATTCCTATTGTGCTTAATCCTATAAGGCCTTATCAACCTTTATTTAGTTGGATTAATTGTAGTAACAGGATCATGATTGGTTAATGGAACCATAGGATAAAAGAACTCGCTTTATACCCCGAATAGGTTACAGCTTGTTTCTAATCAGTTATTAGATTAACAAACCCATTTGTGCTTAATGCTCTTTCCTTTAATTACCTTCTAGGACCAAACGGAGTAATTAGTTAGGAGGAAGGCTATTGCAAACTGGGTAGCCCTTAGTAATTTAGAGTGGTTGATTAGTTCTCTTTCATAATAGATAACTCATATCAATTGTTTAGTGAACTCAAGAGTAGAGTATTGGTGAACCCGGTTCCCCTAAGCTTCCCATAACATAGTTAAATTGTTCTCGCATTCAGTTTGTTTATCGCTTTGATACCGACAACTTTAACTACTTGCATGATTACAACTTTTGCTTGCTTAATAGAATAGAATCATATTAAGTCATTGGTACTTGTTCATTCCCTGTGGGTTCGACAATCGGAGTCCTAATTATACTCGACTATTATTACGAGTTACGATCAGGTGCACTTGCCTGAGCCGCAATAATTGTAAGCCAATGGGCACACCTGTGCATTCTACTTGCATCTTATGCAAAGATGAAAATGGTAAGAAAGTAGACCAAAAGCTCTATAGAGGTATGATTGGTTCACTTCTCTATCTTACTGCTTCAAGACCTAATATCATGTTCAGCATCTGCCTGTGTGCTAGGATTTAATCTAATCCTAGAGACTCACACATGAGTGCTATCAAAAGAATTTTTAGATATTTACAAGGAACTACTAATCTTAGTCTGCTTTATAAGAAATCAAAAGATTATAAGTTTGTAGATTTATGTGCTGCTGATTTTGTTGGAGACCGCATTGAAAGAAAAAAGCATAAGTGGAGGCTACCAATTCCTTGGAGCAAATCTTGTGTCTTGGTCAACCAAAAGACAAAGCACAATAGTACTCTCAACAACAGAAGCTGAATACATCTCGGCAGTAAGTTGCAGTTCTCAACTTCTATGGATGAAATATCAACTTGAAGACTATCTTATTAAAGAGAGTAACATTCCTATTTTCTGTGATAATACTTCTGCTATATGTCTCACTAAGAATCCCGTATTGTGTAACACCTGAGGACGAGATCGACATCGTATTAGGACGACGTATCGAGACCTCGACCAAGACCTTGTGTCGAGATCCCGTGCCAAGATCGTTTGCTGAGGTCATTTGCCGAGCTGAGGAGACTGCGTGCACTAGCTGCTGAGCTGAGGAGGTCGGGTGTCGAGCTGAGGAGGTCGCGTACCGAGCTGAGGAGGCCGCGTGCACGAACTCGTGTTAGAGCCTTGTGCGCTTGCACGAGCACCCTTGTCGACATCGTGTCGAGATGATAACTCGTATTCTTTCGAACGTTATTCAGCGCTATTATTATATTGTTTGTAATAATTACATTGTCGGCTTGCCGTTCTCGTCGCGTGTCTAGACCGTTGACCGACAGAGTAGAGGGTAATTATGAGAGAGGAACGATTAGACGGGTAGAATGATTGATGGGATTGGCATCTTATATCTGGAGTTACGATTATGCCCCTTTCTCACCAGCTGTATACCACGACCGATTCCCTCAAACACTCATTCTTTCTCTTTTCTTCTTTCTTCTTCCTTCCTTCTGCTCTGAGTTTCGTTGTTTTTCTCCAAAAACTTCCATCGAAGAAACCTTGAGTTCCATCGAGCTCCATAAGCTTTCTTCATCAACCTTGTTCCTCATCATCTTCTCGACATATCTCGCCTGCTCGACCATCACCATTGAGGTATGAAGAACAGATCTTTCTTTTCCTCTGTGCTACTATTTAGCGCTACTTCTTCCTTCCATTTTTAGCTAGTTTTATGCTTCCAAAATCATGTCAAATTGATGGGTTTTCTTCTTCACGATATTACCTATCTTTCTAACCGATTAATTGGGCTTGTAAAACAAATTTTCTTCCTCTGCTTTTTCGCACCCAGTGCGCCGAAAACCCTTCATTTTTGGTTTATTTCGATTTCTTGTTTTTCGTTTGTTGCTTCTGGTTATTGTTGTTGTCGATCTATCTGTTGAAGCATCAGATAACCTTTTCATGAACTTTTGATCGAAAACCCTAACTTTGTGTTAGAGGAAAAATATATTCAAGTTCTTGAGTTTTATATTTTCTGGGTTGTGGTTAAGTTTGGGATGAGAGCTAAGTGTATTAGAACCCATAGATCGAACTGAGTTGTGTTTGTTTTAGGAAGTCTGTTTCCCGAGATCGAGTGATTTACGAATCAAGGTGTACGGGAGAGCGAATCCGAGGACATGGAAGCAGCGGAATCCAGATCGAGAACTGTACGTGTCGAGGTCGACTGAGAAGCGTACGTGTCGAAGTCGTTGTCGAGCTCGTTGAAGATAGCCGTGTCGAGATCGAGTAAGAGAAGTCGTTGTCGAGCTCATTTGAAGACAGCTGTGTCGAGGTCGTTGTCGAGCAGCATTAACTTGGAGTTCGGTAAGGGCGCTTCACATTAATACTTTCATAGTATGCTAGCGTAAGGGCGCTTCACATTAATACTTTCATAGTATGCTAGCGTAAGGGCACTTCATATTCTACGTGTTTATGTTATTGTGTATGTGTCGAGCTTGAAATGTTGTGATATGATTGAGTTTTTGCATGTATTTAATATGTGATTGAATATATGTCGTGAATTGTGTATTGCATGTTGAATTGCGTTTCTTCATGTCGAGCTTGCTCTTTTTATTTGACATGCGGTTGAATATCTTGTGTTTAACTCTTTGAATATCGTATGCGGCGAATTGTTCATCGAGTGAGCGAGCTAGGTGAGTCGTATGACATTTTTGAGCCGTGACCCGGATAACTAAGGGTGCTAGGTCCCCTTTTGTTTACGGGAGATTGACTAGACGTCGCCACGCTATGGGACCTGAGTTGACTGTCCTAGGGAGAGCGAGGATCCCAAGGCTTCGGCTGGACTTTCCGACATACCAGACGCGTGTGCATTCCGGAAAATTGTCGAGTCGAGAGAAAATGGATTTGCGAGTTGTGTCGAGTTAGAGTGAGATGGTCGAGTCACGTCGGTGAATGTTATACTTTGCTGTTTGCTTATATCCTTTATGTCGAGCTTATCTTGAATTGTTGAGAAGTTGACCCTTTCCCGTGGTGCCTTCAATTCATGACGGTTACCCAGGCGATGTCGAGGGCGTAGGGAACTCGACAGCAGATGATGCCGAGGAGGAGCTCGACGAGGACCCGAGTGACGACCTCTATCTGTCGTGATTGATTATGTTGCTGGATGTTGTTTTTTTTTATGGCTGTACTTGTTTTTCTTTTGTGTTCCGAGGTCGTGACCAGTTTGGGCCGGTTATGTTTTGTTGCTACAGGGTAGACTGGTGGTCTTACTTTTGGAGTAGCCCCCTGCGTGGGAGTCTGCCGGAAGTACCCCCAGGGTATGATTGCTCTTTTGAAGTCGTCATACCTTAGGTGTATTTTCTTTATACATTGCTACTCTGTATTTTGTATACATTATTATTTAGAGTGATATATATATGTGTTCCGGACTGGGCCGAGGCCCAATCCGGAGATCCAACATTCACAGGCCCAACGGCTTCCCTCAATGCCACGTCGTCCGCGTGCCTCTCCGCCTTCCCTCAACGTGGCCGACCCAACGGCTTTGTGCATTAATGGGATTTAATGCCGACTTCCGGGTTTCACGGGACGGTTACACATCGACAGTAACCGTCCTCGACTCATATTTAAAGAAGACCGCGTCGAACGGTCAAGGTAATCATCTTTCTACCACCTCTTACTCACCTCGACACACACTGATTTGAGTGTCGGAGTGTTTGCAGGTACACCACCCAACCCGCCGTCGTCCTCCGTCGCGAGCACAACCGCACCGCTTCCCTCCGGTCATCCTCTGAAGTTCAGCTCAGAACATTGGCGCCGTCTGTGGGAATCGTTTCTGATTCCATCTTCTTTGTCGAAGTCTCCCTTCTTCACTCGACGATGACTGGATCGAAGCGTCAGGTCGCGACTAGCAGTTCCACTCATGCGAACGCAGATCTTGAACAACCTAACCAGCCGATAGCTCCGACAGAACCACTTCTCCAGCATGACGCCGTTCCGATCGTTGCTGCTCAAACCGATGCCGGAACGGAGACCACCGCCATCCTCATTCGCGAGTTCCGCGAATTCATCCGAAGCCATGCCGAAGCGATGCAGGCTCAGAATCAACGTCTCGATCGAATGGAGAATCAGCAGAAAGAAATTCCCGTTCGCGTTGCCACACAGATCGACAACAGAGAAGATCGTGTTTCTCGCTCTCCTCGTAGATCGAAGGAATCCGAAAATCTCAGGTCCGTTTCATCACCACCACCGAGGCACGACTCAACACCGCCTGGGCATAGAGCAAGCCGCCGTAACACTTCGATGATCGTACTCCACCTCGCCGCCACAGATCCGAGGTCCGCTTTGCCTCAAAACGGAAGACATAAGCAAACACACCGCAGTAAGAGTTTCTTCCAAAGTCTTTCTCCTGAATCCGATATGCCACACTCTCCACCGCGCCATCGCCGCTCTCGACGCTGCCTCATCGCGAAGGTACCACCGCGAGCAATGACACTTCAAGAAGAGCCGCCACCTCTGGCGGCGAGTAAAATCTCCTGGCCGCACTCTCTCACCGCCGCTGCTCATTCTGTCTCATCAACCCTTCTCGGGCGATGACATAGATGACACGTGCAAGGCCTTTCGTCCTTTACGCCTAAGATTATGAGATTCCCGATTCAAGCATCTTCGTAAACCGCCTCGTTGGACTCCTACGACGGGACCACCGACCCCGACGAACATGTTGGTCGCTGACACTATCATGGACTATAAGGCGCCCAGGCCAGAAAGTGCGTGATCTTTCCCTCACTCGAAGAAGTCGGCCTTGTCTTGGTTCCGCACTCTTAAGAGAAATTCCATTGGATCGTGGATCGAGCTCGTCGACCGCTTCTCCGCACATTTCACCGCATCTAAAGTCCAACCTAAGTCGACAAAGCCTAGCCGCGATTCAAATAGAGGAAAGGAGAATCCTCGGAGACTATGTCGGCGTTTCAACAAAGAAGCCATTTTGGTGAAAAAATGCTCGACGAGATGAAATTATACTTGCTAGAGCAAGGCCTGGTCGAAGGAAGTTTATTCAAGGTCGACATTGGTGTCGACAAACCGAGGTCCCCGACCGAAGTTCCCTGGCGAGCTCAAAAATTCATGAATTACGAAGAGAAGTTGATGGCATCGGAAGCCAAAGGTAAAACCCAGGAAGAAGTGGACAACGCGAAGACAGTCGCGTAGGAGAAGGAAAGTCGGGTCCAAAGAAAGAGATACGACGAATATACCCTTTGAACACTACCCCTAAGCGCATCTTGAATGAGTGCGCGAACACCGAATTCGTGATGCAGAATTAAATTTCCCCGAAGGAAAAGAGAAGCCGAATCTTTGATAAGTCGAGGTACTGCCACTTTCACAAGTGTGTCGGGCACGAGACCGATGAATGTTTTCACTTGAAGGACGTCATAGAACAACTGATCCAAAAGGGCAAGTTGACCAAATATGTGAAAGGAAAACCGAGATTTGGAGATAGAAGGTCTAGATCCAGATCACCTCGACCTCAAAGGAGAGACTCAGCTTCGGGACACAAAGACGAAGGAACAGCCAGGCATCCGAGGAAAGACCTTGTCCTCCTCCCCGCCGCCATGGTCATTTCCGGAGGATTCTCCGATAAGGGAGGGCGAGCATCAATTCAAAGAAACGAAAGTTAAGAGAAGCGATGATCATTTCTATCAAGCTTTCTCCTTCATCAAGTCGGCATAAGGGAAGACCACCTAGCCTTTTTCTCGACGAAGACTTGGTGAATGGAAGGCCGAGCTATTTGATTCCCTGTTGGTGAAAGCCTATATGGCTAACTTTGACGTCGAAGAATCTTGATAGACCAAGGGAGCTCGGCGGATATCATGTTCTACGAGCTGTTTAAAACCTTGAAACTACCAGAAAAAGATCTCGTACCGTACCCGGGGTCCGACCTGACTGGTTTCAACGGTTCGAAAACAAAGCCGCTGGGCTATGTGGAGTTGATGGTGACTTTTGGAGAGCAACCAATCTCCAAAACTGTGAAGGTCCAATTCATCGTGTTACCATGCAAGTCTGTTTACAACTGCATCGTCGGACGCCCGACACTGGGTGAGTTAGAGTCAGAACCTCGGCAGTCCACCTGAAAATGCGTTTTCATGATGACGAAGACAAAGTCGCCACCATCGGCCGACCAAGAAGGCTGCGAGGAGATGTTATATTTTGTCTTTGAAGGCCGAAGAGCAAAAGGAAGAGGAACAACTCCTCGACCAAGAAACTTGATCCTGCGCTGGCTGCCGCAGACGTCAATCTCACCGATTTCGACGCCGTAATCGAGCTCGAGGATGAGATACAGGAAGACGACCTCCTGGCGCGAGCTCCACCAAAAGATTAAAAGACCAAGACTGATGGAGAATTCATCCGAGTTCAACTAGGAGAAGACCCAGGAAGACAGTGAAGCTTGGTGTTGATCTCCTGAGCAGGTCAAATTGCAAATAACAGAGTGCCTCAAGTCCAATGCCGACCTCTTCGCTTGGACAGTGGCGACATGCCGTATTTCTCCCGATATTGCTCGCCACCAACTCGCTCTCGACCCCAAAGCTCATTGGGTAGCTCAAAGGCGCCGTAAGCAAGCTCCCAAAAGCCGGCCGCCGCCAAAGTCAGTCGAAGACTTAATTAAGGCTGAATTCATTAGGAGGTCAAATATACTACTTGGTCACAAATGTTGTATTGGTTAAGAAATCTAATGGAAAGTGGCGAATGTGTGTTGATTACATCGATCTTAACAAGGCGTGCCCCAAAGACGCCTACCCCTCCCTAATATCGACAAACTCGCCGACAATTCCTCCGTTTTCAATTGTTGTCTTTCATGGACGCATACTGGGTACAACCAGATTCGATGCATCATCTTTGATCAAGAAAAACCGCGTTCATGACGGATAAAGGTAATTGCGCTATAACGTAATGCCTTTTGGCCTTAAGAACGCCTGGAGCGACATATCGCCGCATGATGAACAAAGTCTTCGCCAACCGGATCGGTAGAATCTTTGGAGGTATATATGGATGATATGATAGTAAAAACAACGAAAGAAGTCGACCACGCCGTCGATCTTAGAAGTCTTTCTTTGAAATGCGAAGACATAATATGAGGCTCAATCCGAAAAGTGCACTTTCGGAGTTCGAATCGAAAATTTCGGTTTCTACTTAACCGAGAGGGGAATCGAGGCCAACCCGACAAATGTCGGGCCGTAATAGAGATGCAAAGAACCATCGCCAAAGAAAAACTTCCAGCTGACTCACGGGAATGTTAGCCTCCTTGACGAGGTTTATCTCAAAATCTGCAGAACATGCATTGCCTTTCTTCCGCTTACTCAAGAAGGGAATTCAGGTGCAATGGTCACCCGAGTGCGAAGAAGCCTTAACACGTAAAACGATACTATCCCAACCGCCCGGTGTTGACGAGGCCGTCTCCAGGGGAGGTCCTTTATCTCTACTTGGCAGTGTCGAACGAAGCTCTGAGTGCCGTCCTCGTTCGCGAGGCAGACGAGGACCAGAAACCGGTCTATTTTATAAGCAAAGCACTTCAGGGCCCAGAGCTGAGATACCAGAAAATCGAGAAAGTCGCACTCGCACTGATAATCGCGGCTCGACGCTTGAGACAATACTTCTTAGCACATCCCATAGTGGTCCGAACTGACCAGCCAATCAAACAGATCCTACACAGGCCTGACCTGGCAGGGCGTATGATCAAGTGGTCGGTCGAGTTGTCCGAATTCGGAGTTACTTTCGAGCCGAGACAAACTATCAAAGCCCAATGCTTGGCGGATTTCATTGCCGAGATGACTCCTGGAGCTACAGAACAGTGTTCCAAATGGACGCTCCATGTCGACGGGTCGTCGAATTCCAAGGGCAGTGGCGCTGGTTTGTTGCTCGAGAACGACGACGGGCTGGTCGTCGAATTTTCATTGGGATTCTCCTTTCCCACCTCCAACAACCAGGCAGAGTACGAAGCGTGTTTAGCTGGCCTCACACTGGCTCGAGACTTCGGCGCTGAAGAGGTAAAGCTCAGAACTGATTCTCAGCTAGTTGTGTCCCAGATAAGTGGAGAATACCAGGCTAAAGATCCACTTCTTCAAAAATACCTCACCCTGGTAAAGAAGAAAATGAGCGACTTCACCTCCGTGGAGATCGTACACGTTCCGAGAGAACAAAACGTCAGAGCTGACATTCTATCCAAACTCGCCAGCACGAGAAGCTCAGGAAACAACAGATCGGTAATACAAGAAACATCGCCAAGCCTAGCATTACCGCTGGTTGATACCACTTATGACGAGGTATCGAGGAAACTTCCAAATTCGCTGCGATTTCCTGGGCAAGCGCCGATGATTCGCCCGATGAGCCCGGGTTGGATGACACCGATTCAAGAATTTATTCAACTTCGATTGGCTACCGATGATGAGAAGGAAGCCGCAAAAATCGAAAAAGGCATCTTCGTATTCTATGATCGACGGTATCTTATATCGAAGAGGGTTCTCCACCCCCCTGTTGAAATGCGTCGACGATACCTGAGCGCAATATGCACTTGCTGAAGTGCATGAAGGCAGATGTGGGCGACACCTTGGAGGGCGCTCCTTGGCAAAGAAAATCCTCCACGCAGGTACCATCGCCGACTCAACGCGGATGCGATATCGTTCGTGAAGAAATGCGACAAATGCCAGAGACATGGCGATCTACACTTAGCTCCTCCTACAGAGTTAACATCCCTGACATCACCATGGCCCTTTGCTTGGTGGGGCATTGATATACTTGGACCTTTTTCAATGGCTCCTGACAGTGAAATACCTGGTCGCTGCGGTAGATTACTTCACCAAATGGGTTGGCGAGCCCTGGCGAAGATAACCGCAAAGAACTTGATTAAGTTCTTCAAAAGATATATTCGACAAGGTTCAGGATTCCTGTGGTGGTCGTCACCGACAACTTAACGCAATTCACGATCGCGGATTCGAAAAGACCTTGGAAGATCTCGACATCAAACAAAGACTTCACCTCGGTGAGAACACCCCAGACGAGCGGCCAAGCTGAAGCGAACAGAGTTATCTTACGAGGTCCGAGACGAAGATTGGATGAGGCCAAGGAAATCGGGCGTAAGAACTTCCCCGAGTACTCTGGGCGTATCGAACTACTCCACATTCGACGACAGGAGAATCTCCTTTTCGTCTCACATATGGGACAGAGGCCATCGTTCCTGTCGAGATTGGGGAACTTAGTTGGAGAACCTCGCATCCCCAGAGTAGAATTGACAACTGTCAGAGTATACGAGAAGAACTCGACCTCCTTGACGAATGCAGGGAGCTTGCTTCACTCAGCGAGGTCGCAGTAAAACAGAAAATCGCAGCAAGATACAACCGAAGTGTTGTACCTAGGGAATTCATGCCTGGAGACTTAGTTCTTCGACGAGCTGATGTTGGCCTGAAGAACGCCACACAAGGGAAACTTGCACCCAATTGGGAAGGCCCGTACAGAATTGTCGCAAAGACAGGTACCGGCGCCTACACCCTCGAGACACTGCAAGGACAGCAAATTCCAAGAACTTGGAACGCAGCAAAGATGAAGAAATATTATAGTTGAAACAAATGTATCCTAAACACATAAATGTGAAGCAATGAAGTATGATTGGAGAAATACGCAACCAGCATTTATTTATTATCAAAGCCTTGTGCATTGGCACAAGCATCTGATGTAGAGATCGACCTCGTGCCGAGACCGCGTGCACGAGCTCGTGATAAAAGCCTTGTGCGTTGGCACAAGCACCTGAGATCGACCTCGTGCCGAGACCGCGCGCACGAGCTCGGGATAAAGCCTTGTGCGTTGGCACAAGCACCTGATGAAGAGATCGACCTCGTGCCGAGACCGCGCGCACGAGCTCGGGATAAAGCCTTGTGCGTTGGCACAAGCACCTGATGAATCGACCTCGTGCCGAGACCGCGCGCACGAGCTCGGGATAAAGCCTTGTCGCGCTACGCAAGCACCGATGAATCGATCAACCTCGTGCGAGACCGCGCCTGAGCTCGGGATAAAGCCTTGTGCGTTGGCACAAGCACCTGATGAATCGACCTCGTGCCGAGACCGCGTGCACGAGCTCGTGATAAAGCCTTGTGCGTTGGCACAAGCACCTAATGAAGAGATCGACCTCGTGCCGAGACCGCGGGCACGAGCTACCTGATGAAGAGATCGACCTCGTGCCGAGACCGCGTACACTAGCTCATGATAAAGCCTTGTCGACCTCGTGCCGAGACCGCGTACACGAGCTCATGATAAAGCCTTGTGTCTTGCATAAGCACATCAAGCCTCGTGTCGAGAACTGTCTCAGCAGACGTGGAACACGAAGGTCCCGAACGAACTAATGAACAAGCACGACATGACGACACTTGTAGTTCCTTACGAACAAGGACGTCGAACGTTGACATCAACGAACTTCGACAGCAAGTCACCACCTCGACATTCGAGCTAGCGACTTGGGGCAATCGTTCGGATCGGGCCGAGGCCCAACCGAGATCCAACATTCACAGGCCCAACGGCTTCCCTCAATGCCACGCGTCGTCGCGTGCCTCTCCGCTTCCCTCAACGTGGCCGACCCAACGGCTTTGTGCATTAATGGGATTTAATGCCGACTTAGGGTTTCACGGACGGTTACACATCGGCGAGAACTGGCCCTCGACTCATATTTAAAGAAGACCGCGTCGAACGGTCAAGGTAATCATCTTTCTACCACCTCTTACTCACCTCGACACACACTGACTTGAGCGTCGGAGTGTTTGCAGGTACACCACCCAACCCGCCGTCGTCCTCCGTCGCGAGCACAACCGCACCGCTTCCCTCCGGTCATCCTCTGAAGTTCAGCTCAGAACACCCTCTTTTCCCTTAGGATTAGCGCCTTGGGTTCCAAGATTTTGGGGATGGAGTGTTCATCTCCTCCATTGATCATAATCAAGCATTAATCAAGACATAAAAGCAAAAACAAAGCAAGAAAAGTCATAACTATACTCATATACACACACCCACGAGTTGGGCTGAAATGGAAGGGAAGGGAAGTGGTTTTCATGCTTACTTGTATGGTGTAAGGAGTAGTGGTACGATGAAGAAGAATTAGTTGCAAGAAGTATGGAAGGATGGAGATGCAAGCAAACTCAAAGAAAATGGAGGGAGAATGGCCATGGAAGCTCCAAGCTCTCTCACTCTAGAAGAAGAAGAAGAGTAAAATGAAGGGGGTAAAGAGTGGGGAGGGTCACGGCCTAGTGCTCATAAAATGGGTGGGGTAACCAAATTTTACTAATAATTAAAATACTTAAAGGCTTGTTTTGGTTTTTCTCCAATAACAAAAGAACGAAAATAAGGAATGGGGTATAATAAAAGGGGAGGTTATGGCCTGAAAGGCACCAGGAGAGTGAGGGAAGAAAAAAATTAAATAACAAGTGAAATACTTGGTCAAAATGAATTAGGCAAAGTGTAGAAATTCTAATCACACAAAATGTGACACCTCTCATAAAAGCAAGATTCTAATCCCATCAATTAGTCTAACTCATCTAATCTCTCATCCCTCATAATTACCCTCTAATCCTAGAGTCTAAAGCGTGCCAAAAACACGGCGTCGAATACCCGCGTTACCGATTAATTCTCTCGCCGATAAATTCACGAAAATTAATTTGTCGAGAAATTAATTCACCGCATGATGAAATATTATCATAAATATTAAAAACAATTTAAAACACTCAAAAATATTTGCAACAAGTTACGATTCGATTTTTATCGAAATCGGAGTTTGTTTAAAATTTTATATGCAGCAAAACTGCCCGATGATTCGAAACGCGACGAAATTTCGTTAGAATTTTTCGACGATATTCGAACCATGAATTAATATAAAATATTAATTCTTAAATTTAATTTCATCTTGATTTAATCAATCATTTTCTTAGTCAACAAAAATACGCGTTACCGCGTCACACTGAAAACTTATAATAAGTACAATTGGTGAATTCACCTTAAAAGCAGCATACATCTACGCTGTCAATTAATTTGAATTGACATCATGAATAATAATTATTTATAATAAATAAATCATTCAAAATGAGTCAAAATGATTTTCCATACTCTCAGTAGATCATTGAGGTGATCAATCTCCATGACTTAGCTTCAAGTATTCAGGATTTTATCTTTAAAATAATTTTTCCTAAAAATTGTGATGTTACAAGAAATAGCTTAGGTTGTGAGCAAATTTGAATGTTGTTTCCTTTTCCTTTTTCCTTTTGTAATCATGAGCTTATAGGTCATTTGGGGGTAAGATTCTTCACCCTTTTCCTTCTATTAGTAAAGATTTGAAGTATTCCTCCCTAAATCTTTGTGAACAAAACCTTGAGCATTCTAGAGAAAAAGGGAGATGATTTCAAAACTTTTATACTTGGATTCTTGATGTTTTTGTTGTTGTTTTTGTTGTTGTTAAGGAGTCCTAGACAAAGTTTTGACCAAAAGATTTTCAAAAGGAACTGATTTTGTTGATTTAGTTTTAGATCTAGCCTTGATCTTTTGTTTAAAGTGTGTTTTGATGTTTTAAGACAATGAACACCTAGATCTTGATGGAATCCTTGTATTCATAAAGAAGGTGGATTCTTGAGAAATTTTTATGATCAAGCCTTTATCATTTGCCTTACTTTTGTTCTTAGAAGGTTTGAATGATGAAAAATTTTTGGGGTTTGATTTTCTTGGTCAAACCGTGAGGTGTATGTGTTCTTTGATGATATTTTACAACTTTTACTTGATCAAAGTGTTAGTAGTTTAAGAACTACAAGCTTTAGAAAAATTAGATCCATGAGTTTGATAGAAAAAGAAATGATTTTGGTAGATAAAGTTCAAAGTTTTCTTGAGTTAAAGTTGTGAATATTTTTAAGGTGTTAAGTTTATAAAACCCTTGTTAGAATTTTTTCTAATAATTCTTGTGGGCTACAATCAATTTTGGCTTTTCGGTTTTTTTTTTAGAATGGGCTAATGTTATTATCCAATTGATGATGCTCAAGCCCGCAAATAAATGATCAATTGTAATGGGCCCTTGGACACCTAATTCTGATTTACGTGGGAGACAGTATAGGCCCAACCACTAGGCCCATGATGGGAGGTGCCTAAGGTTGACAAATAGAGAGGCTAGGGTCCCCTTTGCCGTCATGCGATTCATACGCTTGTCTATGGTTTGCCCATTGAGAACCGAGAACCCGGAGTTTGTGACCAGGCAAAGGAAGGCTTAGTTCATGATTACAAGAACAGTGCAGATCAGAGACAATTCCCGATAATGATAATCATGTCTTCAACACGTAAGTGTTTCTATCGGTGTTCTAAATTCATATAATAGATTCTGTTAATCTTACATGTGGTTTCAGAGCCAATATTATATGATATAGAACCTTTGTTTTTGACTATTTTCCTACAGTTTCAGTTTCGTTTTAGTTTTTCACATTTTACCAAAATTGAAATTCCAGAATCTTTGATTCTTGAAAAATTAAAACTCCAAACCATAGGGTTATTGTGGATTACATTAACACGAATCTAATGGCTAATTTTTGTACACCGTAGACGAAAAACTTTAACCGAAACTGTCCTGCCATGTTTCTTTCAAAATCGAGATTTTGGTTTATAATTTCACGTTTTGATTGTTGAAACAAAGGAGCTTATGTATTAAAATGATTAGAATTCAATTTTTGGATGAAACCCAGTGGAAATCGCGACGAAACAAGTGTTGAAACGAGCCAAAATCTGGCTGAATGCGAAGACCCGCATCGCGACCCGCTTCAGTGCGGCTTTGCACTAACAACTCACTTTTTAGGCACTAATAATTAAGGATCTTGTGTTCAAATGATTGGGAATTTGATTTGGAACAAAACCCACAAAAAATCACGCAAACGGAGGAGAAATCGCGACTGAAACGCGACCCGTGTATTGACCCATTTCTGGTCGCAGGTCGACCCAATGGAGGTAAGGGATGAAGTACTGTTCACGCACTGACAAAGCCTACTCGCGAGGCAGGGAGAGTGAGAGAGAGTGCCACCTCTACGAGAGTCTGTTTTAGACGCGGTTTTTTGCGTTGTGCTCTATGTTTTATGCATGAATTTTCTATATTTTTTCCAGAATTTTTCCACTGCATTATAAATTTTTTCTAAAGTATACTACATTAAATTGAGTTTTTAATTATTTTTCTGACAAAAATTAAATTGAAAATTATGTTAGAAAAATAATGTTATATTCTTGATTTAAATGTAGTGTTCACTCTCCCTGTAGAGTTGCACATGATTGTATGCTACTATTTTTATATATGTGCTTTAATAGACTAGCATGTTATTCTGTAAAATATAAAACATGTTGAGAATGCAGATTGAATTGATGTATGACCAGTAAGGGTGCTTATTTTGAACGTCAACACAAGAAGGGGGTTGAATTGTGTTGAAAACTTTTCGCAAGCTTTAAGTTAAAAACACTTTAGAACACTGGATTTTGAATCTGTTTGAAAACGGATGTTGGAGTATAACCAGACGCTGGAAATAAAGTTTATGAAAACTTGTTTTTTATGCGCAAGATAAAAGTAAGTGTAAAGCAGTAAAGCAAGAGACATAGAGATCTATACTAGTTCACCACCAACCTGGTAGCTACATCTAGTCCCTTCGTTCCTGAAGGATTTTCCACTATAATCAACTGATTACAAATTTTCGTAAGAGTATTCTACTGTCACAAACTTGACAATACTCTTAACTTCTCAAAACGACTCAGTACGTTCGAGCCTTTGAGGAACAAAGCCTTAACTAGGCAATACAACTTTCACAAAGTGATTTTCTTTTGAATACAATCAAATAACTCTCACAAAGAGGATGAAAAGATTAAGCACAAAATAAATAACTTTCTAAAAGAAAGAATATCAGACGATGAGGTACAGTTCTTGGTGTTCAGAAACTTAGCACGAAACTTGATTGCTCACTTGAGTAATAGCTCTTTCAGAATATAGTTTCTAGCAGTTTTTGGCAACCTTCTTCAATGAATACCATGGAGGTATTTATAGAAGTGTCTGAGGGATATTGTCGTTGCAGTAAATTTCAGCTCCATATCATTGAGTGAGGTATTTTGAAATGCTGTCCTTTTCTTCCTTTCCAGAGAATATCAGAATAGTACATATTATTGTTTTTGTACCATCTGCTTTTCACAATTGCCTTGTACGAATTTTGTCTTATACCCAAGGTGTCACCTTTGATACCTCGTACATCAAAATGAGTGCACAAAAATCAAATTCAAATTCCGTTCCAAAACAGCTAAGGTAGGAGAGCATAAACTTGACCATCATGTGCTTCATCAAAAGATCAGATGCTCGCTCAGAACAAGGGACTGACGCTCGCAGCAATTGAGTAATCTATGTGTTAAAGAATAACACTACCGGACGCTCGCTATACACAAGAGGCTGGAGTGAATCGAATGCTAACACACATGGAATGTATTCAATTTCTTTTGAATTTCTCCTTCTTGCTTGAGTGACATACAAAGCGTAAACAATTTTAATATCTGCACACTTCAAGACTTATTAGAAGATAATTTGTTCACTTGAAAGTACTTTGTTATTATCAAAATTAATGAGGGTCTAAACTTCTCAATCCGTTTCCAACCCTTTGTTGGTAGGAAACATGGACCTGAGTGGTTCACCAGTCCTTTTGATCCAAATGACCAAATGTGCAAAAACATTTAGACCCACTTCTTGGCTCGTCAAGTCTTTCCTACAGGATTACCCAGTTCAACGGATAATTCTGCCTTTGTTTGTCTACCCAATGCTTCTGCCAATAACATTGGTTTCCTGCAATCCATCCCTGGCCCATTTCCTCTCAAGAAAGAAGATATTCTTTTGAATGCCATCAATCTCAAAGAGGCAACCATCAACAGCATAAAGAACAAGAACAACACTCGCAAGTCTGCCGTTCAATCTTGTCCCTTTCACCACCTCTTTGGGTGTATCTCAAGACTTTGTAGCTTGGTGGGATGAATACTATGAAAAATTTCACCCATCCTTTGAAGAATGTGTAACAAAGTTCATTGACCCCATAATGCAGGAACAGGACCCCTCGACAAAGACCAAAGGTGAGCACTTGAAGGATATTCACAACTTTGAAAAGTTTTACAAGGTGAAATGGGATCCTAGGTATCCTTTTTATATTGTTCGACAGGTAGATGAATTGATCGCTAAATCAAAAGAAAAGCACGAGAACAGTTGGGGTATTAAGGCTTTAAAACATCAAGAAGCCACGGGACAAACACTTGTGATACCCCCTTATCCTGAACCAGTGTCATTGCCTAGTGCAACTTTTGGTTTGACTGATCCGTTTCCAGGTAAACCAACGAGAACTGGTAACTTCCTTGCTATAAAAAGATTTCAATATCATGCTAATATAGACAAGTATGAATACAAAGACATTACTTTCACTAGTCGGTTTGCCTTACCTTTTGAACAATATGACGAGGCTGTCAAGATCATTTCCCAAGGTATCTAATTCAATTAACTCTTTCCTGGAAGTCCACTTGCTTTGTACTTATACTTTCGTTTTACTTTAGCTTTAGCTCTGAAAGAACCCCTAAAGTATAAGCAAACAAGTGGCAAAGCTCAAGAACCTGATGATGAAGAAGAAGATGATGAGGATAGTGAATCCCCTCTTCAATCCACAACACCCAAAAAGAAGGCTGCCAAGACTTCTTCCAAGAAAGCGGATACTGGAAAGAAACCAGTTGTGTCGAAGAGAAAACCTGCAAAACAAAGCACTCGACCGGTTCTTCTCAACAAGAAACAACCAAGAGGAAAGTAAAGGAAGTCACTCCTGAAGCTCAACCCAAAAGGCGCAAAATGTTCTTGCCTGACACTCCCTCTCGCTCGACACCTCAAACGGTTCTCTCTTTTCTTCTTTTTGCTTGTATAATGTTTCTATCTTTGACCTCCTTTTGATATATAACCCATCAACCACTAACTCCAAAAGTTTTCATTTCCATTTTCCTAGGAATCTCTTGTAGAGAAATCTGCTTCTGAAAACTCTAAAGACACTCCAACAGTGGAGTTTACAGTGTTACACCTAACTTCACCATTACCTATATGATGGTCACCTTGCATTATACAAGTCTTATACTCATTCGTCTCAATATTTTTGCAGGAACCAAGAGTCACATCTTCAAAGAAGGGTGTGTCTGAAGAATGTACTTCAAAGGACCCTCCCTCTGTCGAAGAGGTTGACTCGTTGAGCACTGATAAGGTATATCCCTTTGAACAACCGTTGGTTTTTTTTATTTGAATATCACCTCATTATATCCATTTGCCAGGACTCCCCTGAGCAAGCAAATGTGGATACTTCTCTACCCCTGCAAACAATTTTTCCAAACATTGTTCCCTCGGCCACTTAGGTATGGCATTTCTTATCATTTCATTGGCATCAGAACAATGACTTATAACTTGTACTGGTTTTCTTTTCCACAGGAGGTCCCAGAGACTCAACCTGTGCAAGAGGTCGAAGAATCTTCTGCCATAGATGTTGATGTGGTTCAACCCACCCTCTCGACTGAAAATCCAATTCTCTCCTCTACTCACCAAGGTGACCCCACACCTCACGTGGAAAAAACTTCTATGGAAACAACTTTTGCCCCCCAAGCTACTGAGAAGGTATCTCCCATGGTAATTAGGGCAAACAGTGTTGACATGGATCAATTGTTTGATGATCCTATCATTCCATCTACTCAGATTGCTTCATCAACCAACCCCGTGCCACAAGATGCCAACACCGAAAGGGGCAACGTTGGAGTAGATGAATGGATTAGCTTGCTCTCAGGATCTAGCAGCAAGACTTCTCCTTTATCAGCTCGATCCTCAACACTTCCTGGGGACAATTTCACTGAAAAGCTCAATGGGCTACTTGAAGAACTGAAGGGTTTCTTCAAATACTCTTTCGACGACCTTTACTCGAATCAAGAGGTAAGAAGCAAGTTGATTCACGTCGTCAAAGAACTTCAAAGCTCCTGCAGAAGGCTGCCACCAATTCATCGAGGGCACGTCAACACACTATATGAGTTCATTGAAGAGTTGACCCCCAAACTACCTGATCTCAACGGTAGTATCCTGCCATACCAGCAAGCTCTCAGAGCAATGCATGAGCTTCATGATAAACTGGTGATCCTTCGACAAAAACAGGCTGCATTGGTCGAGAAAGGCACTCCTTACCAAGCCAAGGTACCTGAACTGGAACAAACCGTTGCACGATTAGAACAAGAGTTAGCCACTGCCAAGGCACAATTGCAAGAGGCAATCAAAGCGTCTTGTTCAGAGTAGATCACAGCACTCAACCAAGAAATGTCCAATAGCATTGCAGAAGTGCAAGCAATTTGGTCGATAGTTGAAACTCTTGAAGTCAGCTATGTGAATGCTGAGACTGCAAAGATGGAGTTTGCTACAACTTGGGAGGACATCAGAAAGATTCCTCTTTAATTTCTTTTGTTTTGTTGCATGTCTACCACCTTTGCATTAATTTTCTACGTCAAACGCATTTGTTCGACCACTTCTTGTACTTTACTGCAACAACTGAACTCGATTTGACATATTTACCATCAATCGTTTCACAGTCCAGCTAGCATTTTTTTTATTACTTTAATTTTCAGTTTCAGGCCATAAATTGTAATTAAAGCCCTTGGCCAGTCAATTTGACTGTTGAAACTTAAAAATTAACGTCAATTTGTGCTATAAATAGGGACTTGCAATATTGGTCATCTGCACCATAATAGACCGTCAGTTCCCGTTCAAGCACAAACACTCTCTGAACTCTTGAAGTTTCCCTTCCAAAATCTCTGAGAAACTCTTGCTTCTTCCACAAACTCCAAACCCGAGACCAACTTCCTTTTGTCCTCAAACGAACTAACTGACGGTAACAAGTTGCAATGGAAATCCCTTTCATCCATTTCAAACCTTTATCCCCTGGTTCTGCTCATTTCATTTGGAAACCAGGGGCCTCCAACCCTTGGAGCTCTCGTGAAGGTTTTTGTCTCAACGGTGAAAGAACCTATAGGTTTTGGTAATTTGCCTAATACGGACAATGAGTATTGGTAAGTTGCCTAATATGACTTACCAAGCTCATTGAACTGTGTGAGAAGGATGAAGGCCTAGTCCATTCTTTCTTTCAATAGTTTTGCGCTCTTTCACACCTCACATTGGAAATTTATCGTGGAGGATCCGCAAAACTATTGGAAAAGTTTTGCACGGTCGAGGCCTATTGTCAAGCGCATTATGGCACCGACGACTGCCTCTCTTTGGACCCCAGTTTTCCCTTTGCTCACATAGAGTTCGACATTCCTCCTCGACGCGTCCTTCAACTTCAAATCCCCGTCGATTTGGATGTCACTCCTTTGAAGCGGCTTTTGCAGACTTAATTGTCTGCCCAGTTGACACGTCACGGAGACCACTTCTGCTTCCCATGTTCCTCTCTCTTCCTAAACTTTTCCTCGGCATGAGCTGAATTTTGAGCATGGCAAAGCTTCTTCAACTGGACTTATTTTGTAGTAGCCTAGATTTAAGAACTTTTCCTTGTTTGTATTTCCAGGCTACAAACCTATTCGACAATGTATTTGTATATTGCCAAATGGCCTAAGAATAAAGAAATCCAGTTTAATGCTTCAAGTTGAATTTTTACCTCACACATTGTTAGTCTATATGACTTTAAATATTTGCCATTAATAGACTTAATTCTATAACCAAAATTAACTTCAACAAGTGCATAAGCATTTCTTGAGAATACTTGGACAACATTAAATGGCCCTTCCCATTTTGGAGACCACTTTCCAAATTCTCGACACTTCTTATCCATTGGCAGAATGACTTTCCAAACTAAGTCACCAACCTTGAAACGCTTATACTTAACTCGACTGTCATAGAATTTGGCTATTCTCTCCTTCTGTCGAATTAAATGCTCTAAAGCCACAACTCTCTCATCATGGATCTCATTTAATTCATCAAACATTAAATCCCAGTATTGGTCTACTAGTAACTCATCTTGCTTTTAAATCCTTAATGAACCAAGATTTATCTCAACAGGCAAAACAACATCATGTCCATATATTAATTTATAAGGAGTTGTACCTGTCGATTCCTTAGGAGAGTTTCTACATGCCCAAAGAACTTGTTCCAAAGTTGAGTGCCAACTCTTTAGATATCTGCCAATATGTTTTTTGATCAAACCAATTATAATTTTATTCATGGCTTCGACCTGACCATTTGCTTGAGCATAATATGGTGTCGAAGTCACCATCTTGATCTTCCTCGACTCAGCATACTCGACAATCCTCTTCCCAACAAACATAGATCCTTGGTCTGTTGTGATCGTTTTTGGTACACCAAATCGACAAACAATGTGATTTTCAATAAAATCCACAATGTCTTGTTGCATTACTTCTTTCAAGGCTACTGCTTCTACCCATTTGGTAAAGTAGTCAACCCCTACTAAAATGTACTTGTGCCCTTTTGAAGAAGTAGGAAAGATTTGGCCTATGAGGTCCAGCGCCCAACCTCTAAAAGGCCAAGGCTTAACAACGGAATGCAACTCACTAGCAGGCACTTTCTATATATGGCCATGTTTTTGGCATTCTTCACAAGACTTTGCAAACATAATGTAATCCTTAACCAAAGTGGGCCAATACACTCTCTGTCTTCTTAGTACCCATTTCATCTTTTCACTTGCCTGATGAGCACCATAAATTCCTTCATGAACCTCTGCCAATGCCAAATAGGCATCCTCTTCACTTAGACAAGTCTCCAAATTACCATCGACAGACTTTTTATACAAAGTCCTTGCAAGTACAACAAACTTAGTTGCTTTGTACTTGATTTTTCTATCAACATCAGCACTTGGATTTCCCAAATACTCAATAATTGGCCTACGCCAATCATGTGAGTTCGACGTATTGGAAATAAGAACGTCTCTTTCATCTAAAGGGTACAGTAACTCATAGATTTCTATAAATTCTGTCAACACCGTTGAAGAAAGCTTATACCCCGAAGCCAATTGGGTTAATTCATTAGCCTCTTAATTTTGCTTTCTTGGGATATGCTCCAATTCGACACCGTCGAACTGTTTCATCAATTTGCTAGCCACTTGACAGTATTTGAAAAGATTGTGGCTTACACATTTATGTGTTTGGGTTAATTGCCTTATAACCAATTGTGAATCCCCAAAAACTTTGACAGTGCATGCTCGCATTTCTATCAAAATTTCCAAACCCACAATTAAGGCTTCATATTCAGCCTCATTGTTTGAGCTAGCATATTTTAACTCAAACATTAGTTTAGTTGGCACACCTAAAGGTGAAATTATCAGAATGCCAACACCAACACCATTTCTATGTCTTGAGCCATCAAAATACAAATGTCAGGGCTTCAAATCAACTAGCCATATCGGTTCTTTTATTTCTAAACATGGGTAGTCTGTTAGAATGTCAGTAATTGCTTGACCTTTAACAGCTTTCAGTGGTACATACTGCAAAAAAACTCATACAATGCAAGTGTCCATTTTCCAATTCGATCATTCAAAATTGGCTGGGACAATATGTACTTAATTACATTTGTCTTTGACATCACTAAGACATCACAAGGCATCAAGTAATACTTGAGTTTTATATAAGAAAAATATAATGCAAAACACAACTTTTCTATAGCACTATATCTTGTTTCTGCATCATTCAACACTCGACTGAGGTAGTAAATGGCTCTTTCGACGTTGTTCTCATCCTCCTGAGCCAGTAGACAGCCTATAGTTTCTTCTGATGTAGAAATGTACAACTTCACTGGTCGATGTGGCTCTGCAAGCATCATGACCGGCTGACTTGTCAAATATTGCTTGATTTGGTCGAAAGCTTCCTGATGCTGTTGAGTCCAAACAAAAGCTTCCTCTGCCTTCAGCTTCATCAAAGGAGCAAACACTCTTGTTCTTCCTGAGAGATTTGATATGAACCTTCTGAGAAAATTCACTTTCCCCAAGAAAGATTGAAGTTCCTTCTTATTAGTAGGTGGTTTTGCTTCCAACACAGCTTTGGCCTTATTCTTGTCGACTTCAATGTCTTTCTTATGCACCAGAAAGCCCAAGAACTTGGCAGCAGAAACCCCAAAACCACACTTCTCAGGGTTCACCTTCAAATAATGCTTTCTCATTTCCTGAAAAGCTTGTCTAAGATGACTCAAATGCTCCTCCTGACACTTTGACTTGATAATAACGTCATCAATGTAGACTTCTACAAACATGCCTATCATTTCATGAAAAATAGTGTTCATCGCCCTTTGGTAAGTTGCACCAGCATTATTCAGACCAAAAGGCATCACTTTCCATTCATAAGTTCCAATTGAACCTGGGCACCTAAAAGCAGTCTTAAGCACATCTTCTTCAGCAATGAAGATCTGGTTATAACCAGCATGTCCATCCATGAAACTTAGAAGCTCATGACCAAATGCTGCATCCACTAGCATATCTGCTATGGGCATAGGGTATTCATCCTTAGGAGTTGCAGCGTTAAGATTCCTAAAATCGACACACACCCTCATCTTGCCATTCTTCTTTATGACAGGCACCACATTAGACAACCATTCAACATACCTAGTTGTACAAATAAACTTAGCCTTCAACAAGCGTTCAACTTCCTCTTTGATTTTCAGCACAACTTCAGGAGCAAACCTTCTATTAGCTTGTTTGACAGGCTTACAATCGGGTTTTAGAGGCAATCTATGCTCCACAAGATCTCTACTCAAACCTGGCATTTCATGGTAATCCTAAGTAAAACAGTCCTTATACTCAGTAATCAACTCCACAATCTGCCTCTTAAACTGGTCTGACAACAAAGCACTCACATATATTGGCTTCTTTGTATCACTATCCCCCAGATCAATTTCCTCCAAAGGATCTTCCAACTCAAACCCACTTTTATCCTCAAGCCCCTTTTCAAATCCTAAAGGGCCATCGTCGAATATGCAATCAGCCAACACACCTTCTTCTGAGTTTGGCTGTCGGTCGGCCTCACAGGCTGACAACTGTGGCTGATAACATTCAAGACTCATCTTTGTCGATTGGCCGATTTTTGTAGGCCTCATCCAGTAACCTAACACCAAATTGCTCCATCAGGCAAGCATTCAGAGCCTCTTTGTCAATAACACCACCCTGCACAGATATGGGTTTTACCTTTGGGTCATAAACTTTGAAATCCAAATACATTTGCTGCATATAGCAGGGGCTATCATCAGCTTCAATAATCTCTATGTCATCATGAGCATTCCAAAATATAAGTTTCTGATGTACTGTCAAAAGTTACCACTCCAACAGCATGAATCCAGTCTCTGCCCAATAAAATGTTATAACTAGACTTCGAAGGGATAACCACGAACAAGGTAGACCTCTCTACTGATCCCACTTGCACATCCAACATTGTCACACCATCTGTTGGTGCAGATCTTCCTCCAAAATCAGTAACCACAATGTTAGTTGGGAGAAGATATGTTTCATCTTTTCCCAGCTTTTTGAACATGGCTCTTGGGATCAAATTTACAGATGCCCCTCCATCAACTAACACCTTGTTGACAAACTTACCTTCAATCATTGCCTTAATATGCAATGGTAGAAGATGATTTCTTTCTTCGTTAGTTGGCTTATCTAACCGAGCAAAGTTATCAAAGATAGTCACCATGTCTTTCTCGACGAAGTGCCAACCAACAGGAAAACCATCAAATTCCTCTTCATCTGGAACTTCAACCACAAGCTCATATTGAGCTTGATATTCTGCTGGCAATACTGAAACCAAGTTTACATCAAGCTTGGTAAACCCTTCTTCAGTGGCAGTTTCTTCATTCTCCAGATGACTTCCCAACCCCATGTCCTCCTTGTCAAGAAGGCTTTCTTCAGACCCCAAATCAGACAAAGTAGTTCCCATTGCCATCACTAACTCATCCAAGTCTCTGTGTAAATTAGTGTCAGGATCAAACTCTTCTTTATCATTGAAACCAATTGGGTCATCTGGATCATTCAATGCTTCAATGACCTCTTCCATGGATAAATCTGTCTTGACAAGACTTTGCTCCGCTGGCTCCATGGGTTCGTCTAGTAAATCAAAATTGTTGACTACGATCCTCAATTCTTCCATAGACGCATCACTGCTAGTGTCTTCGACTGGAGCTGCTCGAACACTAAATTTGCCTCGTTCTGAAACCAATTTATCAGCTTCAATTAGACCTACTGGCCAAGGCTTCCTCTCTTGAGCTGTCGAAGGAACCTTGGCAGGCTTGACATTTTGTCTGAAACTTGCTGAAGGTACTTGTCCCCGTGCCTGAGAAGCTTGACCTCTTTCAAAATTATCCCCTTTGACATCGACTACCACACTCTTTAATTTCAGGCCAGGTTCCTTGCGTAATGGCACCTTTTGTATCCCAACCATGAAACAGTTCTCATGTTGATCCTTAGCCATCTCAGGAGCCTTCAATTTCTGTTTCTGAGCTTCCTGCATCCTCTGTCGACGACGCTTCTGACTCTTCGACAGTGGGGCTTTCTTCACTCGATCACCACCAGGATAAGGCACTCTACCAAATTGGTAATCTTCATCCCAAAATGGTGTCTGTTTGATATCGTGGCACTATTGAATATGCCTTGGCCAAATGGATCAGTATCCACCTTCATGCCAGGCTTCTGCTTGTCAGCAAACTTGAGTCTACCTTTTTTCAGAGCTTTTTATATTAAGTCCCTGAAACGAAAACATTCATTAGTAGGATGGCCTAAAGCCCTATGGTATTTACAATAATTTTGACCATTGGAGTCCTCAGACCTTTCTACTTTATGATCATCTGACAACTTAAACTGTTTATCTTTCAACAGAATGTCAAATATTTTATCAGCTTTAGTTATATCAAATGTATATGTTTTCGTATTTGCATAACTCATCTTTTCCTTTCCCTTGGAAGGTATTAAGGCTTGACAAGCATAAGGTGGTCCTTCCTTTAACTCTGCAAGGTTTATCTCTTGATCAGAAATAGCCTCATTCTCACTGTCTGTTTGATCTTGCTCGACACAATTGATTTTCTCACATCTAACAAATTTCTTATTGTTTTTCTGATTCTTTTTAGACCTGAGCTGTTCAATCTATCGAACCTTTTCCCCTAATTGGGCAAGATCGACGATGTGTTAGTTCACCAATTTCTTTCTAATGTGGTAATCCAACCCACTAGCGGCCATTTTAACAATTTCCGCCTCAGGAACAGGTGTAAAACACCTGCTCTTCATGTGTTTGAACCTAGAGATGTAATCATCTATTGACTCATTATACATGCGCTTGACATTGAATAAATCAGTCAAGTTAACCCTTAAATCGCCCCTGAAGAATTGATCATGGAATAATCCTTCTAGTTGAGCCCAAGAATCGACTGAATTAGCCCTTAACATTGAGAACCAAGAAAATGCATTCTTTGTCAACGAACTTGGAAAGAACCTCATTTTCAGACCTTCCATAGTGGCCAATTCCCCCATTTCTATCGAGTATCTGGCAACATGTTCGACAATCGATTCTCTAATGTCACCAAAAAACTTGGACAATTTAGGAATCTTCATTCCCCTAGGCACTTCAGCTTGTTATTCCCATTCAGAAAACGCAAATATGAAATATGGTCTATTAGTTTGACCAATATTGAAGCCAAGTCTGTTAAGCATCTGCTCGACAGCTTGATTCACATTTTACTCTATCTGATTCCCCATGATATTATGCCTGAGGTTGGCCAAACCTTGATGCATTGGGGGCCCTTGATCTTGATTCCTTTGTAAAACCTGTACTCAACCATAAGCCAAGTTGTTCATATTCTGACCAAGGTTTTGATTTGGTTGAATGCCTTCATTATGCACCACATTGGGGTTGTTCACATCTTGTAGGATGCCCCCCAAGCATTGACCTTGAGGCATGACTCCTAGGCCTTGCTGAATATTGTCATTCACTGGTGTTGCCAAACCCAATGCTTGATTCAGCCTTTCCATTTGTAAAGCCAACGCATTACACGCTTGGTTGGTAGTCTGCATAAGGGGCGTAATAACTGGACCCATTTGCTGAGTGAACGTATTCACCATCTCATGATTACTGTCATCCACCTGTTATCGAATGCTCGCCAACGAAGTCTGGGTTAATCCCCCATTGTTCCAAGGCATTTGCCTTGACATTTTCCCTATGCCAGACCCTTATCGATTGGTTATGGTAGTAGTCATGCCTACCATTCCCTGAGTATTGGAAGTATTTCCAGATGGCAGGAAAGGCTGGTTAACATATTGGTTGAACATGGTCGAACCAATAGCAGGAACTGTCGAGTTATTCAAATAACCATACAGCATTCCAAATAGATGTTGTGTTGCCTACAGTAATGGCCTAACACTTGAATTCCTTGCACTTCCAGGCGATGCCTGAACTTCTGGAGCACTTTGAATCACTTGGTGTTCATATACTACAGCGCTTGGAAAAACTTCTCCTTGTGTGTTGGCCATTGTCATCCCAGTACCCGTTCCAATGGTAGTATTATTCATCCTTGGGATGTTAACTACCTCTGTGTTCGTACTGGTGGTTGAAGCATTAGTATTGCTTATCGACGCATTCGCATTAGTAACACTTGGTATCGTGGCACTATTATTTGCGCTGCCACTCATGTTTCTTTGTCGCGATACGTTAGAAGCAGTAATTTTTCCACTTCTTAGAAGTATAAAACCATCGTTTTTAAAAAAAACGAGTTACCCTAAACTCATCCCACTGGGCGTGCCAATTTGTTTACTAGGAAATTTGGTTTGTAGTGTGTTTCTACCAAATTCGGCAAAGTAATAAATAATTAGTTCAAACGATTACCAGATCGACTAGTTATATGGTAGTCTCGTTTTCAAAAACAACGGTTTTTTCTTTGAGTGTAACGGTCAATTAATCAACGCGTTGTTAGTTCTCAATTTTCTTGGCTGTAAAGCCATTAATCATTGACGTTTTTGCCAGTTTTGTACTTAATAATTTCAATCAACAAATCAATTGTTGTCAAAATGGCAATAACAGAGTAAATACACAAGATTGGCCGTTGGCAGCCAATAACTTGATTCACAAGTAACTTAAACAAAAAATTCAAGTAGACGCATACGATGCAATGTCATAAAAATGTATTTGCAAGATTAAACATGCAATTGAAACTAGTACAGGAATGTAAATAAAAGCACTTAAATGATTAAATTTAAGGAATGCTTTTAAAAGAAATGAATTTAAATGAAAGCATTTAAAGAACATGTAAATGGCAATGAAGGAAAAGTTGCTGAAAAGTTAAATGGCAGAAAAGTAAGGAATTTAAATGCAAAGCATGGAAATGGAAATGACTGTAATGTAAATGACACGAAGTAAAATGCTGGAATTGAAATAAATACAAAAAGTAACTGATTTTCAAAAGAAGTAGAGATGCAAAAAAATAAGAACAAATAAGTTCAAAAGCTGTAAAAGAAATAAAGTTTGAATGCAGTAAGATTTAAAGTAAAATGCGTAGATAGAATGTAAAGTTGCAAATAAGATAAATGAATGGACAAAGAAATAATTGAAAATAGACTTGAATTGGATAAATTGTAGAATGATAAGGTTTGGAAGGCATACAGTGATCGTTTTCCTTTAATCTGCTTTGCCGTCGAGATGTTAGGAATTTAGATCATGTATCCAACCTAAGTTACACCGTAAGAACTACTATTTATAGGAAAAAATATAAAAACTACCTAACATCCAACCTGAAACGTGTACGAACACGGGTTGGTGGTTAAGTTTTCGCAAAAACTATCTAATCGACAGTAACACTTCCTGTCGAACTGTACATATGTTGCCTAAAATCTAAGTCTAACTTGACCATGCTCATTTTGACATCTTCGACGCTTCATGCACTCCGTCGAACAACCGCCACATCACTTAGTCTTTTAAACTTAGCTAATTTTTATCACTTATTTTGGCTCCTTGTGCCTTCACTTGTCGAATATTTAAAGTTCTGTCAAGAAACCCAAATCTGAAATTTGGCACCTAACACTAACATGGCAGGTGTTTACATATTCAGTAACTCAAATGGTTGCTTGATTATCTAATAAGAATCTCAATTTGAAAAATAATGTGATTTTTCTCTAAGATTTAAGCGAAACCAAGCATGCACTTTAGCAAGTACCAAATGATGGATAAGTTCAGTAATTCACAAACCTGTAGCATCTTAAACACACTACAGCAAAAATCAGTTTAGGCAACAACAAAAAACCGTGGCCACAAATGAAAAAACTGTGGCCTAAACTTTAGGCAACGGTTTGGCCACAGTTTTGTAGGCGTGGAGTATGCGGCCGTTGCCTATTCCTTTATGCCACGGTTTTTTGTTTTCGCCCACGCTACAAAGATAACCGTTGCCTATAACACAAGAACAGGCCACGGTTTTCTGTACCGGTTTCAGGCCACGGTTTTCTGGTCTTGTTTTAGACCACAGTGACACAAGCGTTGCCTATACTTTAAGCCACGGTTATACTAGCGCTGTCTCGTCTTTTGGGCAACAAAATTTTAACCGTGGCCTATACCTTTAGGCCACACATATGCAAACGTTGCCAACTTCAAGAACAGGCCACGGTTTTCTAGACCTGTTTTAGGCCGCGGTTTTCTGGTCTTGTCTTGTTTTAGACCACGGTGACATAAACGTTGCCTATATTTTAAGCCACGGTTATACTAGCATTGCCTATATTTTAAGCCACAGTTATACTTTTTTAGCCACGACTCATTTTCAATAAAATAATTTCAACGCATAATTAAATAAATACGGTAAATTATAAATATGAATAAACCATACAGATAATTAATTACTATCATTTAAAACAACTAAGCCATTAAATTTTTTATAGCTATTTAATAATAAACAAGAGTTTAATATAACCAAGTCTTAATACAAGTAGCAAAGGTTAAAAACTTTGTCTAAGTATATCAAAATATTATAACACTACTACGCAACCATAAAACACCAGTACATAATTACATCTTGTCATCATAAGTCTAAAAACATCTAAATCTTCCACGAATTAACTTCATTCATCTTCAGGATGATCTTCATCAGGATGATCTTCGTGTATAGACTGCACATATAAAAACAAGTTAATATGAATGGATCACTCAAAAAGTCAGATCAGCAGCTATCACTAGCAAATAGAGAGGCTCAACATGTATAGATGGAGTGTAAATATATGGAGATAGATACCACTGTAAATGGAGGCTACTTAATTAGTAATTGCATTTCCAAAATCCAAGCTAAACCATAAGCTACTAATTTGCTTAGATTCAAAACCACAACAAAGAAACAGTTAAATTATTAACTAGTTTACTGATTACTAAGTACTATAAACCGAATCTTACTAGAAACTACACCAAGGTTGAGGCATTCATATATATTACCATACCATCATTGCAGCAAGCCTTCACACAGAAAAAGGACATGCCCCTTTACAATACAAATTCAGTGTTGTTCACTTTTAATAAACCCACGGCTATGTACTCAAATCATTTGTAAAAGATGGACATAAGGGTACAATTATTCACTTGATCAGCTCAATTCAACTTGCAAGTTTTATTTTTACTAAAAGAGGAAAGGCATGTTGTATTAGAGGCAGAAGAGAAGCAAAAACATCAAACCTTTTAGAAAAGAAGCAAACACAAACAAACCCAGAAATAGTCCCATAATAAAAAAAAACATCAAACTTTAAAAGAGAAACAACTTTCAACAGATCTAAACAAAGACCCTCAATGCTGAAATATTTGAGCGGAACAAAAGATTCAGTTGCAGCACAAAGAACTGAATCTATTGAAAGTTGCAGTTGCAGCACAAAGACCAGAAAATAGATTAAAAAATAGCAGTGGTAGAAGAAAGCTAAAACAGAAATTCTGCACTGTTTGCACTTATCTGCCTCTGCCAAATATTTCAACAAAATTACACAGCATTCTGCACGTCCTATCACTATATATTGTTCACTTTACATGACACTGATAGTGGGCATAAGTCTGATGTCATGCACCAATTCTTTACATGACACTGATAGTGGGCATAAGTCTGATGTCATGCACCAATTCTCTTCAAATGTACATTACTCATCAAGTAAGAAAAAAAGGAATTTTACCCTATGAGTAAATGAGGTTTTGAATATCATATCCATTAGGATGGCTCACTTCATGAAAAAATAATAGAATCTATTTATCATTTTCATGAAAAATGATTTTAACAAAAATTTCTCTATCTACTCATTTCAATAATATTTATATATTCCTAAATCTAAGTACCTAGCCATCATTAACTCATACATATAAAACTAGACGAAAAAAAAATGTTATCTACTCATCAATATTAAAAGTTTAAATTTTTTCTAAATATGGTAATGTGTACCTCAGAACACTACCATTGATTTTAGTTTAAGCTACAATTTTTAGAGGGTTCTAAAGTGATTCCAACTAGCAATAATTACTGTCTTAACACTAATTCGGAAGACTTCCCAAAAGCTACAATTAACAGACATTTGTGTTATACTTTTCTTTCCTTCACACAGCTAAAACATTCTACATTAAAATGAGCAAAAATATACAATAGTTTGGAACTCGTAACTATTAGGAAGAAGTAATCTAAATTAGTGATAACTTTGTTCGAGTAAGAACTTTACCTCAAAATTTCAAAGTTTAAACTATAAAAAGGTGAAATAGTGCTTGAATGATGAACCCTGTTTGCATTGAATGGTGAAATAGTGCTTGAATGGTGAAATACCTCAAAATTCCCTGAAGATCTGGGATACCGATATATGTTTGCATTGCTTTTTGTCTCTTTTCACATTGATGCTAGCAGAAATTCTTGACAATAATCTATTAGGGTATATATATTTGTATGCAAACTATAAAGTCAACCAACAAAATAGAATGCCTAAAGATCATACATTGATATGAAGAAAAAAATCAGTCAGTCAAATGTTCTTTTACAAATTTATAATCCAATCAATGAATAGAATGCATATGATTAAACAATAGAGAAGTCAAGATGCAAAAAAAAAACCTCAATAGTAATTAAAGCAGAGTCTCAGCCCCCATCATAAACATAATATCAAACAGGTAGCGTGCATTTATGGTTTGGGCTTACTGAGTAGGAGGACGAGGCGTTTTGCAGAGGCAGCAAAGATAGAAGGGACGAGATCCATGCTGTGGACAGTGAGGGTTCTGAAATTTATGTCGAAGGTGCTGAGCAACCCAGTACTACCAGCCATCGCTCCCTTCTCTTCAACCACTTCATTCGCTTGCTCGACGCATGATGGTTCTGGTCACCACTGCGACATCCCCACGCTCGAGCGCATCTCTGCCACAGGCCCACCGTTCAGCGCATCCACGCTCTTTCATCACCAAGCAATTCCTCCGCAAGCACCCTGTGAAAAGATGAAGACCAAAGACATTGAAAAAGAAGGAGAAAAGGGATAAAGACAGAAAGAGAGAAGACTAGAGAGAGGAGATGCCTGTCATCGGTCGTCGATCTTCATTTCGACCGCGGTCTACCTCCACGAACTTCCACAATTTCAGGCAACATCTTATCGAAACTGGTTTTCCAAAGAGAGGGAGGGTTAGGGTTTTTGGAGATTGAGAAATGGGGAGGGAAAGAGATAAAGGGAATTAGTTTCTACACAGAGAAGTAAACGAGGGAAAAAGAAATTGGGGAATACCAGAGGGGGAAAGATACATTTTTTTTAACTTATTTCAATTTTTTAACTTCTTGTTTTCAATTCAAAAAGTGTGTAGGCAACTAATTATCCCACGTTGTAGTGGGTTTAGGTTTAGATTAGAGTTCCGCTCTGTTTTCATTTCGAGTCTCGCGCGCTCGGTGTTTTTTTTTTTTTTGATAATAAAGTCCCGCTCAGCTTTAACCCACGGTTGTGTGTAATATCATGTAGGCCACGGCTTAATAAGTGTGGCCTCAAGCGGCAACATTTCCATAACCGTGGCCTATACATGCCCACATTTTTTAAAACGTTGCTAGATAAAAAAGAGGCAACGGTTGTAAGTGATGCGTTCGAAATAGCATATAGTTTAGTGTTAGTTTTGCATCACATTTTAGTCATTTTTATCCATGTTATTTATGCATTTGGCTTGATTTGAATAACGCACTTGGTTTTGGTTCAATTGTGCTTAAAGGAAGGTATTTGTCCTAGGAAAAAGGAGAAAAATCACTTGGAATAAGTTGGGGTAATTTGTGCTACAAGTTGATAATGTAATGTTGTCTCAGCCTGACACTTGTTTAGTATTTTTATCATATCTCGAGTTTTAGGTGTCCAAATGAGATGAAACCGGTGCCATTGGAAAGCTAAGATCCATAGCTTCAACTTTCATGAAGACACCTTGAGCTAATTCGGACGTTAAAGAGGTGAAAAACACAAAACAACATGAAGCACGGCCTGGCCGTGTCAGGAAGCACGGCCGTGTTGCGACAGCACCTAAACTGTGCGAGAAACAGAATGAAGCACGGCCTGGCCGTGCCTCACACCACGGCCATGCTACGATAGCACCCTGGACGCAGAATTTTACGTTTTTACATGTTTTGGACCTGTTTTTTACTCCTTTTCACCCTAGACTATAAATAGACACTTTAGAGACGTGTCTAGGGTTCGAACTTCATTATTTGGAGGCATGGTGGAGGATTGGGAACGATCTCTTCATCAATTCTCATGAATTTCTGGTTTGGTTTTTCCTTTTCTATGAGTAGCTAAATTCCTTAGGCTAGGGAAGATGAACCTTGTGAACACTCTTATGTAGTTGTTTTACTTATATCAATGCAAGTTTATTTCAATTATGATTGAGCCTTCAATTCTATTATTAATGCTTTTTGGTAACTGATCACTACCGAATCGATTTTGGTTTATACTCACGATTGGGAAATTATGGTTATGAACTTGAACTGAATTGTTGGTCATGTTTAGGAGGATTATAGGAATATAACCTTATGAGCATGTGTTCTTATGAATCATTAGTCTTATTGCTTAATCTAGCTTTAATTCACCTAAGGGATTTGGGGATTTTAGTTAAAGTAAAGGGTTTATGAGGCAAGGAATTGTCCTTAAACTAATTTTGTTGATTCGAACTTCAATTATATGAAATAACTTGCGTTGGTTGTAAATTGATTGCATAAGAGTGGAAGCAAGAGGATTCGATCCCTAGTCGCTTTTAATTCTCCTTAAAATCCAAATTTTTGTTTAGTTGTTTACTGTTTTTGTCTTTTGATATAAGTCATAAATATTTCAAACACATCACTTAGTTCAATAGTTCAAATTATTACAAGTTTGTTAAGTTAAATAATTAGTTACAATCCCTGTGGATTCGATCTTTTTATTACTTGACGACGAATCGTACACTTGCGATTTTGCCCAACAAGTTTTTGACGCCGTTGCCGGGGATTGTTGAATTAATTTTTAACAAGGCAAACGAGTACCTTTTTGAACTATTTCTTTTATTTATTTTCTGGAAAAAAAATAAAAATAAATATTATTACATTAACTGTTGCTTTGCTACTGATCTTTCCGTTTAGTTTTGTGCATGCGAGGTAAACAAACAGGTGAACTGTTGTTTGACTCGGAGATCGAAAAGACAGCAAGGGCTTTAAGGAAGAAGGCTAAGGAAGCAAAGCAACGACAAAAACAATCCTCTGCATCTACTTCTCAAGTCCCAACTTAAGAAGTGATGGGGGACCATCCACGCACTTTGGGTGATTTTGGGAGACGGAACAACCATGTAAGGGCTGTCAATGCCTACCAACAGGTTGAGGCAAATGCTAATTTTGAGATCAAGCCAGCATTGTTGAACACTCTTAAGCAAAGCCAATTCGCGGGGAATGAGATTGATGACCCAAATCAGCACCTGGTGAGTTTCTACGAAATCTGTGACACCTTTGGGTTGGCTGGAGTGACTGAGGGAAGCAAGAAATTGAGGCTTTTCCCTTGGACCCTGCGGGAACGGGCAAGAGATTGGATTGACACCTTACCTACAGGAAGCATTGCAACTTGGGACGATTTGGAGGAGAAATTCATGACAAAATTTTTTCCACCCTCCAAATTCATCAAAAGAAGAGGTGAGATTCATGGCTTCCAACAGAGTCAAAGTAAAAATTTGTATGAGGCATGGGAGAGATTCAAGCTCCTTCTAAAGAGGTGTCCAGGACATGGATATGATGACTTCAACCAGATGCAAATGTTCTGTAATGGTTTGAGGCCGAACACCAGGATGATGTTGGATGCCTCAGCTGGAGGTACAATCAACAACAAGGCAAATTTGCGAAGCAAGAACCTTGGTGGAGCAAATGGCTTCCAATGAGCGATTATGTCGAATGATAGAGGGACAGGGTAAAGAGGAGTCCTAGAATTGGAAACACAAGATGCGCTCTTGGCTCAAAATAAATTAGTCTCTCAACAATTGGAGGCTATCACAAAAGAGTTGAAAGCACTGAAAGTGGGAACCCCTTCCTCTGCTCAAGTGAATCAGGTGAATCAAAACTTGAGATGTGACTTTTGTCAAGGGCCTCATGAGAATGGAGGGTGTGATACATTAGGAGACTCCAAGGAGCAAGCTAATTACATGGGTGATTTTCAAAGGCAAGGAGGGAATCCGTATTCTAACACCTATAATCCAGGGTGGAAGAATCATCCCAACTTCTCTTGAAAGCAGCAAGATAACCCATCATCCAGCAACCCTCCACAACCGCAAAAGCAAGAAAGGCCAAATCAATTAGAAGAAGCTCTTATTCAGTTTATGAAGATGACACAATCCAACTTCCAGAATCATGAGTCCCATTTCAAAAACCAGGAGGCTTCTATCAAAAATCTGGAGAACCAAATTGGGCAACTCTCAAAGCAACTAGCGAGCAATCGAAGGTAAGTTTTACGCTAACACAATGACAACCCTAAGAATGAAAATTGTAGTCTTTGTTTTTGAGAAGTGGAAAGTTGTTGTCTCAAGTAGAGAGAAAGAAAAAGAGCGAAAAAATGAAGTGGATGGAGTTGAAAAGAGAGAGTGGAAGTAGAAAAAGAAGTTGAAAAAGAAAAAGGTGGAGTTGAAAATGAGAGTAGAGTAAATATTGAAAAAAAAAAAAAAAAGGTGAGGAAGACAGGGTTATTCTTGACAAACTGCAAGTACAAGAGAAGCCCAGAGTTGTTCCTCCATATAAGAAGCTGCCATATCCTCCTGTGAGCAAGAAAAAGGAGAAGGATGAACAATTCTCTAAGTTCATGGATGTCTTCAAGCGCCTCCAGATCAATATTCCTTTCGCAGAAGCTCTTGAGCAAATGCCTTTATATGCCAAATTCATGAAGGAATTGTTAACTAAAAAGAAGAAATTCAAAGAAGATGAGACTGTAGCTTTGACAGAAGAGTGTAGTGCCATCATTCAAATAAAGCTCCTTCCAAAGCTGAAAGATCCTGGAAGCTTCACAATTCCCTGCACTATTGGGAATTTAAATATTGACAAACCCCTTTGTGATTTGGGAGCTAGCATCAATTTGATGCCGTTATCTATGTTGAAGAGGCTGGGAGGAGGTGAAGTCAAGCCTACAAAAATGACACTGCAGCTGGCAGATAGGTCAATCAAATACCCTTATGGAGTTATGGAAGATGTATTGGTAAGGGTTGGCAAATTCCTTTTTCCGGCAGACTTTGTGATCCTTGACATGGAAGAAGACAAGGAGGTCCCTCTTCTTCTTGGAAGACCTTTCCTAGCTACAGGAAGAGCCTTGATTGATGTCCAACAAGGTAAATTAATTTTGAGGTTCCAAGATGAGAAAGAGACTTTCAATGTGTTTGAGGCTACGAGGCATCCCGATGACACCGAAAAGTGCTCTAGAATTGATGTGGTTGGGCAACCGGTTGGAGAGAATCTTGATCAAGACCGACCTTCCAAACCCTTAGAGAAGGTGACAATGAATTCTATTGAGGAGATGTCTGAAGAGCTGGATGATGGGATGGAAAAATTTTTAGTGCAGGAAAAAGGAAGAAAAGGAAAGAGTAGTTTGCATATGGGCCATGGGAAACAATTCCCAAATTGCAAAATTCCAAAGAAGGCACATGTAAAACCTACTCATTCTTATGAAAAGCGCACCAAACAGGCGAGGGATGACAATGTCCACCCACATAAATTCAAGAGGAGAAAAAGGAGACCAATGCGAAAAAGGGAAATGATTTCCATGCAAGCACTCAGGGCTATGGGTGTGCATCTTCCCAAGGAAGGTGGTGCTTCAATCTTCTTTTCCTCCTTTAAGGAGCCTTGATCGACTCCCTCAAGCGTCAAGCTAGTGACGTTAAAGAAGCGCTTCTTGGGAGGCAACCCAAGTTTGTATCCTTTTTCTTTAATTTAGATTTAAAAAAAAATGCCCAGTGAGACACGGCCCGGCCGTGTGGGACGACACGCCCGTGTTTGAGCTAAAATTTTTTGTGGGAGAGACAGTGAATAACACGGGCTAGCCGTGCCCTATGGCACGCCCGTGTTCGAGCGTCCTTCAGCCAAGATTAGGCGTTCCTCAAGTGTGCCTGACCTTACCCAATCCTTCACTCAGCTGACGGGTCTTGACAACACTGTCCACAACATTCAGGACATGGTCTCTGCACTGTATAACTGGCACCTCCAGCAATATCCTGGCCAGTTCCCTCCTCCTCCCCCACAGTGAGTCCTCTCTTGCATCATCCCTATCTCAGTTAAATTGTTTACATTGGGGACAATGTAAATTCTTAAGATTGGGGTAGGGCGTTTAAATTTTTGCATTTAGTTTTGCAGGTTAAGTTTGCATTTTTAGTTTAATGTTTGCATATTTGTTTTAATTGTTGTTTTGTTCGCATCATTTTATCCCCCAATTGTACGCTATCCTCTTGTGTTTTGGCATGTGTGCTACAATCTTTTTGAAATTTGAGATTGCATGATTTGGAACCCAATTATTTTGTTCTTGTGATGGGCTTCAAGGCAGTATTCTTAATGTACATAGGGATAATCTTTGGATAAGTTGAGAATTAGCATGTGGCACTCTGATTTGATGTTTCTCACTGGTTTTAACCTCTAAATGTGAGACTTGAGCTTAATATTGGGGCTTTCACTTCATCATGTTTATATGCCCCCTTCTCCTTGTATGAGTGTGTCCATCCTGATTGTGCTCTCTAGAACTTGACTTGAAACCGTTTCAAAACTTGAAAATTTTTGTCAACACACTTGAACATGATTTAGGCAATTTAGGCATGTTTCAAGCCTCTGTTTGTTGAATGAAAACTTCCTCTAGTTGCCCCTTTTGAGCCTGAAATGAAATTAATTTTCTTGGTACCCTGGTGATTGCTAAATGTTACAGTACCTTTTAAAGTATGTGTAAGGGAGCAATTAGTTGTGAATCTTGTGTAAATTAGGCAGTGCTTGAAATTTGGGACTTCTGCTGTTAATCAATTCCTCCCCAGTAATTGCAAAAATCTCAAATGAAAATATATATATATATATAATAAAATAACAGAAGAGGAGCAAAATAAAAAGGTGTTGAAAACGAAAAGGAGAATGAATTGTTCCGCTTATGCTGCTTTAAAAGGGTTGTTTTCTTTCTCTATTATTTTAGCCCTTGTGTTTCCCCTTTCTGGTTTTTATCCCACCGTACAAGAAAAATCCCACGGCCACGTTACAACCTTGCAAAGACCTTTTGATTCTAGTGTGTTTTCATGAATTGTATGCTGAGATTTGGTTAACAGTCAAGCTTATGGTAGAACACTTTCATGGATGAATTTGAGCGATTTGTCATAACCTTTAAACACATGGAGAGTTGTGAGGAGAGTACCTTATCAATGAGAGACGTGATTCCAGAGCGCCTGATTCTCTAATTGGACTTGATTTTGGTTGTCCCTATTGTCTGTTCGAGCCTTTAGCCTATTGCCTGAATGTGCTATTATCTCGGGTTCCTTATTTGTTGCGTCTCTTGTTTCTTTGCTTATCTTTGGCCACTGTAATTGCTTGAGGACAAGCAAGATTCTAAGCTTGGGGTAATTTGATGCGTTCGAAATAGCATATAGTTTAGTGTTAGTTTTGCATCACATTTTAGTCATTTTAGTCATTTTTATCCATGTTATTTATGCATTTGGCTTGATTTGAATAACGCACTTGGTTTTGGTTCAATTGTGCTTAAAGAAAGGTATTTGTCCTAGGAAAAAGGAGAAAAATCACTTGGAATAAGTTGGGGTAATTTGTGCTACAAGTTGATAATGTAATGATGTCTCAGCCTGACACTTGTTCAGTATTTTAATCATATCTGGAGTTTTAGGTGTCCAAATGAGATGAAACCGGTGCCATTGGAAATCTAAGATCCATAGCTTCAACTTTCATGAAGACACCTTGAGCTAATTCAGACGTTAAAGAGGTTAAAAATACAAAACAACATGAAGCACGGCTTGGCCGTGTCAGGAAGCACGGCCGTGTTGCGACAGCACCTAAACTGTGCGAGAAACAGAATGAAGCACGGCCTGGCCGTGCCTCACACCACGGCCGTGCTACGATAGCACCCTGGACGCAGAATTTTACGTTTTTACATGTTTTGGACCTGTTTTTTTACTCCTTTTCACCCTAGACTATAAATAGACACTTTAGAGACGTGTCTAGGGTTCGAACTTCGTTATTTGGAGGCACGGTGGAGGATTGGGAACGATCTCTTCATCAATTCTCATGAATTTCTGGTTTGGCTTTTCCTTTTCTATGAGTAGCTAAATTCCTTAGGCTAGGGAAGATGAACCTTGTGAACACTCTTATGTAGTTGTTTTACTTATATCAATGCAAGTTTATTTCAATTATGATTGAGCCTTCAATTCTATTATTAATGCTTTTTGGTAACTGATCACTACCGAATCGATTTTGGGTTATACTCACGATTGGGAAATTGGGGTTATGAACTTGAATTGAATTGTTGGTCATGTTTAGGAGGATTATAAGAATATAACCTTATGAGCATGTGTTCTTATGAATCATTAGTCTTATTGCTTAATCTAGCTTTAATTCACCTAAGGGATTAGGGCATTTTAGTTAAAGTAAAGGGTTTATGAGGCAAGGAATTGTCCTTAAACTAATTTTGTTGATTCGAACTTCAATTATATGAAATAACTTGCGTTGGTTGTAAATTGATTGCATAAGAGTGGAAGCAAGAGGATTCGATCCCTAGTCGCTTTTAATTCTCCTTAAAATCCAAATTTTTGTTTAGTTGTTTACTGTTTTTGTCTTTTGATATAAGTCATAAATATTTCAAACACATCACTTAGTTCAATAGTTCAAATTATTACAAGTTTGTTAAGTTAAATAATTAGTTACAATCCCTGTGGATTCGATCTTTTTATTACTTGACGACGAATCGTACGCTTGCGATTTTGCCCAACAGTAAGTTCAAAATCCAAAAAGACGGATGAAATTTGTACATTCTTACCAACGCCTATAAAACCGTTGTCTATTCAGTTTTAGGCAGCAGTTTTTTAGCCGTAGGCAAGTTTAGCGTGGGCTAAAGTCAAAAATGATGTAGTGACATGACACTCTGAAGTGCTCGGTTCTTTGCTTCGTTCTTATGCTTTTGATTCATGCGCTTTATGCTGTGAACAACGTGGTCAAACGCCAACCTCATAAGTTTTCCATGAACAATGACGGTGTTTGACCAATCTCCACAATCTGCACAATTCACATAAAAATCACTACACTTTCTTTCCACACAACATTTCAGTGTCTTTGGAATTTGGATTAGCTACGAAAAATTGATTATTTCAATATTGAATCATATGCATAGTCTATTTCAATATTATGTTTGCATTAGCTCAACCCAAATAGATAGTCTTAATTTTGCTTTTCGGGGAACACATTCATTCAAACATCATAAAACTAATTCTATTATAATAATTGAATAATGAAAACATATTTATTATCAAAAAAAATAATGAAAATATATTATTCAGATGCAAAACCTGTTTATTAACGAGTAGAGTGAGAGCATGGGTGAGGTCGAAGCAAAGCCCCGAAGGGAGCAATTTTGCAGCGCGATGGAGCAAATAGGCTATTTTTTAGGGAAATCGGCGAGGTGGTTAGGGTAGAGAGGGGCGACGTGTGCGAGGAATTTGGCCCTAACGCCGAGGTCTTTAGTGACAGTTGAATCAGAAGCGATGCCCGTGATGGAAGTGAAGTTCATGGCCGCTTGTTGGTGAAAGAGTTCGAGGGAGGAATCGAATGGGGAGTGAATACAGAGAAGCTCCGATTCGTAGCCTTCCGGGTCGTGCTTCATTTTGGATTGGAGTGTTAGAAGCCTTAGCATCTCTGAGCTCCGACCCGAATCTAGAAGCGGCTGGCCATGAGATTGGTTGAGTGTGTTGGTTTCATTCATTTCATTTCTCCGCCCGCAGGGTGAGGAAGAAAGGAATGAAGGAAAGTAGCGAAGTGAGGGTTGCACAAGAAAATTGTGAGAGCGGCGCTAACCACATCCCCTATTTTTCTAACCACACCTCCTGACACATTATAATATTTTATAATACCAAAAATACCCTTCCCTTATATTTAAATTTATTTCTCAAACCCATTACCCTCCCAACCCTCTCTTCTCCACTCTTTCACCCCTCTCTTCTCCACACCCTTCTCCACTGTCTCTATCTCATGAATGTTGGGAAAAGTGACTCAAAGGCTTCCCTTACAATTCCATTAGTATTAGTACATGTCTATTTTTGCGTCTCATTCGCGTATTTTTTTTTTTGTGTTTTCGGATCATACACGATTTTAATTCACGTACGTTATATTTTGGTTTTCAACACGAACGTGATTTTAAATCACACACCACCTGTAAATCGCAAATCAATCCAAAATACATGAATTCAATTCACGTAAACATATGTGAATCTAATTCACATACGTAAGCATGGATTTGCAATTTACAGGCCTTGCGTGAATTAAAATCACGTATGTATACGTGAATTTAATTCACGTATGAGTACGTGATTTTAATTCACATATGTGCTGTGGAAATAGTTTTGTGCAGGAGGGTTGCTAATTTTTCCTGATGCAATTTTGTCAATGTTTAACCCAGTAAATGGACATTGAGAAAAAACATGATGACGCACAGAGCGACGGCGCGGATTGTACTGAGGGCTCACAGTTGGTGGATTGTATTGATGCATTCACCACTGAAGCGGTATTAAATTTGAGAAGTAAAACAATTAGTATTTGTTAACATATAATTTTTTTCAGTTTTGTGGGTTTTGATTTTTTTAGGTGTTTGCACCCGAAATGATCTATTGAGATGGGCCAGAGAATTTGGCAGGCAACATGGTATTGTTGTTGTCATATTTAGGTCTGAAATAAGCACAGGACAACTAGGAACGAAGATAAAGTTAATTCTTGGTTGTGAGAGAAGTGGGAAATTTAGACCTTGGAAGAAGCCGCTGCCTGTGAGGGGTGCTGGCACCAAGAAATTTGACTGTCCATTTAGATTGAGAAGGAGACCTGTGATTGACAGTCAAGGTTGGACAATTCACGTAGCATATAGTATACACAACCACTAGTTGGCCGAGACATTAACCGGTCATTCTTATGTTGGAGGTTGTCCAATGAAGAGAAGTCCTTAGTAGATGACATGACAAAGAATATGGTTAAACCGAGAAACATATTGTTTACAATACACGGCAAGCATACCGGTCGTCCATTAGATGTAATAGAACTGAAATGCAACAACTAATCACCTTGAAGGAACGCGATCAGTACGTGTATCGGTATAGGAAGGCGGACGATTCTGATGAGCTGAGGGACATATTCTGGGCACATCCAGATGCCATGATGCTTGCCAATACCTTCCACCTGGTATTGATTATTGATAGCACTTACAAGACTTTCCGATACCGCTTGCCACTACTTGAGATTGTCGGTGTTATGTCGACTGAAATGACATTTTTTGTGGCATTCGCCTATGTACAGTCTGAGTGTGCTGATAACTTCACATGGGCACTGCAAATGTTGAGAGAATAAATTACAAGCGGTGAGGTTGGTGTCAGCGTCACCAATAGAGATATTGCCTTGATGAACGCTATTCAACATGTATTTCCTAGTGCGGTGAACTTGTTGTGCCTGTTTCATGTATACAAGAATGTGAAGGGAAAATACAAAACGATTGTGTTTCCAAAGGAGAAACACGAGAAGGTCATGGAGGCATGGGATGCTCTTGTAAGGTCATCTGATGAGGCTGAGTACAAGCAGCGGTTGGGTGTGTTTCAGTCCATCAGCATTGATTGTTCTTACTTTCACACATATGTACATGAGCAGTGGTTGATTCCTCACAAAGAAAGATTTGTTGAGGCATGGACAAACCGGGTGATGCACTTAGAAAACACGACGACAAACAGGTATTATATATTTGTAATGAATACTAATTATTTAAATCTATGCATTGCTCCTAATCTTGTGTTATTGTGTTTGTCAACAGAGACGAGTCCGTGCATTGGAACCTGAAGAGGATTTTGCAAGACAGCTTGGGATGCTGCTTCAAGTTTGATCGTACTACAGCACAACGAGTTCAAGGCGTCATTCCAGAAAAGCATAAATGTAAAAGAACATCGCCACAGTAGTGCATTGCACAACTCATTGTGTGGAGGTGTGTCTAGGAGTGCATTGGTTTACATTGCCGATGAGCTTGTGTGTGTTAAGAAAGTCAGTATTGATAAGTCCATTTGTGGTTGCATTATTAGGACAACACATGGCCTACCTTATGCTTGTGAACTTGCCAGGTACAGTATGAGACCTATTGCCATTCCATTGGACACCATACACATTTTTTGGAGGAATTTAAATTTTACAAATCAGGATTTTAGCAAGTCAGAAGAGTTATCTTTGGAACCCGAGATATTACGCAAAAGATTTGATGAGCTTGATGTACCTGGAAAACATGCACTCAAGAGTAAATTGAGTGAGGTAGCATACCTAGCCAAAACCTCTATGTGTCCACCTTATGTTAAGGTAAAAACAAAGGGTGCACCAAAGAAGGAGAAAGGTAAGGTATCCAACAAAGAAAAATCAACAAGGAATGAACCATCATGGTGGGAACGTGTTGATGCATCTCTTGGATGTAGTGGCACTAATGCATGCAATATTCAATCGTCAGTCCATAAGGTTGATCGACCTAAGGTCCACAAGATTGTGCGACCCTTGGTCCTCCAACCTAGAGTTATACCCTATATTGATTGGTTTCCTGTAGGGATCCACCCATTCATTGATGAAGTTCTGGAAGTCGGTGACGATGGGAATTGTGGATATCGTGTAGTTGGCTCTTTGCTTGGTAGGGGTGAGGATTCTTGGTCCATAGTCCGTCAGGAGTTGATACTAGAACTTCAACAGTGGAGCACTGACTATGGGAGGTTATTTGGTGGTGACGTTTAGGTTAGCCATTTTATTCAGTCTTTATATATTGAAAAAAGGCAATAGTTGCTAATTGGATGACCCTTCCAGAAATAAGACATGTTATTGCTACGAGGTATAATGTGGTCATGGTGTATTTATCGTTAGGCCAGCCTATGACTTTTCTTCCCCTTAGAGGTGCTCCGCCATCCTCTACGTCATATAGTGAATGTGTCATTGTGATCGACTTTGTCAAAGAATGTCACTATGTCCGGGTAATTCACATTTTAAATTTAAGTGTTTATAAAATTGTCAATATTTTTTGTTCAGTTTATTTTACTCTGTGTACGTGGCTCACTTTGACAGATTTATTTGAAGCCTGATTCGTCGATACCTCTCGCGAACAAATTTTGGAGGAAAAACTGCTACGAAGAAGCTTGCACATGGGAGGATCCATACATTTACCATATGGCGGCTTGGCTGCAAATATTTCCATGTACACAAGACCCTTATATTTCTGTGGATGACTAATATTATTTTTTATTAGTGTTTGTAGTTTTACGTATTAATTACGATTTTGTATAATTAAGTACGTTTCACCTTGTTTTGTTGTATAATTATGTTGTATAATTAAGTACATTTCATTTTGTACAAAATAGTATGTTTCAGAAGGCTTTAATGACTTTCACTGTGTGCGTTCAGAAGGTATTAATGACTTTCACTGTGTGCGCTCAGATGTGTTAAGTTACTTTCCCTGTCCCATTTGTCTTTTCCACTGCATAACATCGACGGACGAGAATATGCCGACACTTTTAACGGTGATGATGTAAATCAATTGATTTACAAAGATAACGTTGCAGCTTCACTCAAATTCGCAGACAACTCAACCATTTCATCACTCATTCCATTACTTGCTTCATCTGCCATGGAACTCACTCAGTCAACCCAGTTCTCTGTGGAGTCGAACCTAATCGTTGTATATTACCGTGGAAGAGTTACAACAACACACAATGGCGTGAAATTTAAATGTTCTGATCCAAAAAATATGAGGATAAAGGAAGACATCACCATCGATGAATTGAAGCAGAAGATTTATGGAAAGATCAGAGCTGGATCGCGAAGGGTGTCCGAGGTCACTTATCAATGCCATGTGTCTGATGCGAACGAGCATGTTCAATATTTTGGGATGAAACTTCTAACTGCTGGCGACATAGCAAGAATGTTTTCCGCATTCGGTGAACATTCTAGCTACGGTCCTATAGAGCTATATGCTATCTTGGCTAGATCGACTGACGAGATTCTTGCCAACTTGCGTGGACCTAGATCCGTTGACAAGATCCTTGCCAACTTGCGACAAGGAATAAACTCAGCGCATTAATCCAATGGCTCGGCTATGCTTCGCTTGTTTTTAAGTCCCCCTGTTATGTTATTGAATAAGTTTGCTTGTTTTTAAGTCCCCCGTGTAATCTATTGCGTTGTTTGTTTTTAAGTCCCATGTGTAATCTATTGCGTTGTTTGTTTTTAAGTCATCCTATAATCTGTTGCGTTGTTTGAATAATATTGTTCGTTTGTGGTACAACAACATAACACATGACAAAAAAAGTACTAATAATAATTAAGGCCATAAGTTTATACAACTAGTCTATAATAAGTACAATAGGTACAATAACAACAATCACTCCAGTCAAAAAAAAAAAACAATCATTGAGTCTTCTTCCTCTTATATTTCCGGCCAACTGCCCCACCACCACTAGTACGCTCGACCTCAACCGAGGCACCCATCATCCTGGCCATCAACTCTGTCGAAGTGGGATCCCATCAGACACAATGAACTGATGATCCAGGACCGTCTGCACGATCTCTATCATCCGCGAATCTATCACCTACAAACAATAAACAAGTTAATATTTATATAAGTATAAGTAAATTTAAAAAAAAGTTATGAAAGTTACCCTCGGAGCTGGAATTACTGGGTCTAGTGCTGGAGCTATTGCTGTTGGGACACGAGGTATGATGTATGGATACGAGATTGTACGAAACTAATCCATGTATCCGTCAATATAGTCATATAGGTGCACCACCGGTGAACCGGGCTCAACCAAATGAATGGCATACTGCGTGAACATGATGTCCATCTCATCTGGAGTGGTCGTCACACCCGTCACATCACGTGGTGATGAAGGAATGGTCTAAACATATCCGAACTGACGTAGGACCCTATTCAGAAGATGCGCATACATCTTCGGGCCCCACCGAATCCATCCCCTAAACAGTGATGCCTCCTCAAACGGTCGATCCGCTCTGTGCTCGTCATAGGGTGTCCAGCACACCTGCTCCTCTGTCAGCGCATCCAGGCCCGCCCTAAAAGGACCCACCAGGCCTTATCCCTCTTAGTTTTCCACCTAAGTGCCCGGGGTTAGTTCTCTTCATATGAGTCTCGTAAATACGCGCAGCCATTGCATAAAGAGGGGAAATGCTCGTAGACCCATGCCTTTGACCATAATAACAACACATTAGTTTATAATCAATTATAGTTCACAAAAATAAAAAAATGATATCAAAATTATATAATACCTGTATAATTGTTAGATAACTAGCAATCATCCTAGTGCGATAGAGACTGGACTCGCGTAGGTTATCATACAGGTGTGCAGGGGCAGTAGCACCCGATGAATACGCTCCACAGCTCTGGAGGTCTCTGAAGCACTCCAGGTAAGCAACGCTGACTGCATATGCATTAAAGAGTGTGCAGCTAACCAAGAAGAGTAACAGGGCCCTCGTAGCCTCATCCCAGTGCTCCTGCTCACAACGCTCCTTGTATCTCTCAATGAGCCACGAGTAGCGAACCATCGACGATCGTGTATAAGTGTTCATCTCCGACCTAGCATCAGCTACAGTGACTCCTAATAGCTCATGTAGCAACTCGGCAGCCTGATCCTTGTCAAACACCATGATGGTCAGGAATGCCCCTGTGATGGGTATATGCAATAAGGACGACATATCGTCGAGTGTGATGGTTATCTCACCAACTGGTCGATGAAAACTGTTGGTGTCCCTGTGTCATCTCTCTACAAACGCTGAAACGAGCCCCTTATCAACCAGCTCGTGACTGCAGGTCAACAGTGGTGCCAATCCAGACCTGAGCACTCTCTCTCTGACCTCGTCATGTCAAATGACGAGGTCATTCACCTTCTTGCCATGGCTGAAGAGTCTCAACTCCCCGCGATCCTGTATAATAAAAAAGGATTTGTTAAATTACATTTTCACAAGAAAGAAATGCAGCAGAAAAAAACTTAGATACATTACCACTCCAGCCCACAGTCTAGTGGTCACGTGGTCCGCATAAGTCCTCAAGACCACCAGGAAATCCCTTCGCCGATGCATCATCGGCAGCCGGGATATCCTTCTCTAAAGGCTGCGACTGTGGCTCCTACTCCTACTGGGGCTCCTACTCCTCCTACTGGGGCTCCGGTTCACCAAGTAGCCTACTACCATGTCTGACCGCTCGGTTGGAAGCTGTCGGTTGAACACGACGACCATCTATATCAGTGTACATAGTTTTGGCCATGGCTGCACACAATTCAACAATTAATGATGTTGATGAAACCAAAAAAAACCATTTAGTGTGTTTACGTGAACTGAGTTCACGTGTGTTAAAACGAATTCTCATATATACGTGAATTGAATTCACGTATGTTTACGTGATCTCAGTTCACGAATATCCCTGAGATTTTGTTTTAACATACATGAACTGAATTCACGTACATCCCTTCCACGCAGAAAAAAAATTACCAGCCCAAACAGTAATGCCAAATCAAACGAAATTAAACCCTAAACAACCTAAATCATACACCCTAACTAAACCCTAAAACGAAAATCATATATCCTAACAAAATCATACAACCTAAACCCTAAACAAAAAAATGACAAATGTGACTGAGAAGAAAGGAAGAAGACGAAGGGAGGAAGAAGATTACCTGAGAGCTCGAAGCAGATTCTGGAACGAGGGAGAGAGATGGGTGTAGTGCGAGCGGGAGGAAGAAGAAACAAAAACTGGAACGAGAGAGAAGGGGTGCAGCGCAAGAGTGAGGGAAAATAAGGGGATGGTGAGTTTCAAAATTAAAAATAGGGCAAGGGGTAAATGGTCTTTTTACTTCTTTAAAACATGACAGGGGTGTGGTTAGAAAACATGGGGGTGTGGATAGCGAGAGCCAAATTGTGATTGTGATTGTGATTTTGTTTACGCTGTGTTTGGTTAGGAGATGAAAGTGAGAAGAAAGAAAGTGAAAGGAAAGATTGTAGAAGGAAAGAAAGAGAATAGAAAGTGAAGGGATTGTTTTAGTTATTTGGTATGACAGAAAGTGGAGTAGAAAGTGAGAGGAAAAAAAGAGATATAATTAGTGATTGACATAAATACCCTTGTTTAGAAATAGAATGGATATATTTATCACATATTTATGTTTTACTAAATTTGAAGTAAGATTTTTTTATTTTTCAGTTGAACCAAATTATTAATCATCAACTTCAATTTAGATATTTAAAAAATATTTTCATTAATTTTTAATCAAAAAATTATGAATTGCTAAAAGTTAAAAAAAAATTAATATTTTTTTAAAAAACCTCACGTCTGACACGCCAAGAGAAGGAGCGCTCCTACTCATCAATATTATATCAATTTTTATTTATTAATTTTTTAAACAGTTATTTCAAAATAAAACTTTTTTTTTTGTCAATATTTCAAAATAAAACTAAAACTATACGTATTTAGTTTTTGGACTCAAAAAGTATACATATTTAGATATCTATATTCATACAGAAAAGATAGAATTAGTTGTATCAATTACTTTGTCAAAAATTCACGCATGACCATTAGCGCAACAAAGTCCAAAATGAAGTACAAAACATCGTTGGGTATTTTCGTCATTTCACCTAAAAAGCAAGGTTAATCCTCCTTCCATCCAGCTTTCCATCCGATTTGAGGGGAAAAATATTTTTATGTGGGTCCCAGCAAAAAGTTTCTTTCCTTCCCATTTTAGTTGAGAACCAAACAGAGGAAAGGGGAATATTTCTCAATCTTTCTCTCCATCCTCTTTATTTCCTTCTAGTTTCAGTGAAACCAAACACAGTGTGAAAGATTTTTATGTGATAAAAAAATCTTGTACTATTGAATAAAGACTCTCCTCTCAATACACCCTTTTTTTTGTTGGTTGAAATTCATATGCCTCACCATTTTTGTGTGAGATCATTTAAATTCAACCAATGTGAGAGAAAGTATATTAGGAGGAGACTATTAACGAGTGTGTTGTTAGTATTCTTCAGTCTTGTGGTATTCAATTAGGACTATCGAGATTTACTAAAGAGAGTAAAAAAAATCTGGTGATATTCGATTGACATTTTTTACACTTAGAAAAAGTCTCATATTATTCAAAAGTATAAAAATTTCAATGGATTATTTTGTAAAATGGATTTTGTGTGACTTTTTAATAGGATGTATAAATATCAAACCCATTTAATAATCCCACCCGAACCCTTTGAGACTTGTCTACTCTCTCATTCTCTCTTTTGATGCTCTTGTTTCTCCCCAAAACATTGTGCAATGGCTTCAAAAAAAGCAGAAACCAATATCGTCTCTTCTCCCAATCACTTTTATCTGTACAACATGAAATCTATATATTATATGGTTCTTGCCATGACCAGATGTGCTTGAATAGGTTGTTCTGCGGCGATCGATCACGAGAAATAAGATATTCATAAGTAAGGTAGTTGAAAACTCGCCATCATTAGTAAGACCCCAAGCAACACCATCAACCTCATTGCTATTGTTTGGAGTCGACATGTTCAGGACCTGAGAAACCACACTTGCTGGAACATGCTGCTCAAATTTACGAAGCATCCGTTCACCACTCGGACATGCCAACTCCGTAACAATCAAAATACTCTCAAATTCAGAGAGATTATGAGTACTCAAACCAAGCAAAGCACCAACCTCGGGGATCCAGACATCTTCCCAACAATTAATTGCACGACCATCACCGATCGTCCAAACCAAGTTTATTGCCATATCTTTCCAAGCATTACATATGCCACTCTAGAAGTTGGAACCGGCTTTGTTGCAGTTAATTTTGGGCACAATGTCACCACCACACCCATACTTAGAACGATTAACTCTAACACACAAATCATCCCTATTCGAAATAAGATGCCAACATGCTTTCATGATCGGGGCTTGGTTGATATTCTGAGCTTTAAGGAGGCCCCAAACCACCCCAAACCTTTAGCTTACATAAGTTCTTCCATTTCACCATATGCACATATCTCTTCTCCTTGGAGTCACCCCATATGAAACCAATAGACCTCTTATCAATGTCATCACAAATGAAACGAGGAATATATACGACTACATCACATAAGTAGGAAGAGCTTGAATGACTAACTTTGTTAGAGTGACTCTTCCCGCAAACGAAAGTGTCTTAACCTTCCATTTATTTAAACATTGGTCCACTTTGTCTAAGATGAACTGAAAGGATCTACGATTTACCTTCTCATGGAGGATGGGAACTCCCAAATACTTCCCCAAATCATTTTCACCTGAAACCCAGACACTTGACATATTTGGTTCCTCACGAGCCCGTTGACATTATTGGGAAAGAAAATGTAAGTCTTGCTTTGGCTAATCTTCTGTCCTGAACACCTGCAAAACAAATCCAAATATGCTTTACTATGAGTGTAACACCTCACCTATTCATACCCTAGAATATAGGACGAGTAAGGGAATTAGGAAGCGTTATAGACCATTAGAAATCAGTTTTTGGCACTTTTAGGACATTCTAATCGATTAGCAAGAAGTTCTAATCCATTAGAACAGTCTTCCAGACCCTAGTAAAGGAAACAGAGGACTTCTAACAGGGAGTCCTAATCGATTAGAAGAGTTTTTGGAACTCTGGTATAGGAGACAAAGGGCTTCTAATTGATTAGACTTGACCCTCTAGTTGATTAGAATGTCCCTGGACTCTAGTACTGAAAACAGGGAGCTTCTAATCGATTAGACCTGATCTCTAATCGATTAGAATGTCCCCCTGATACTTGTTTCCCATATAAATGCAATGCTAATCAATTAAACTCGTATCCTAATTGATTAAAATGACACTTTCATCAGTTTTTGCACGATGAGCCTTGTATAACCCGGTCCAACAACGTCTTAAACCATACCCAAATGTAACCCAAGACCCAAATCATAACCTAATATGCCTAGGAGTGTGACCCTCAACTTACAACACTCAAACACACTTATTGTGAGGTGTTCACTCGTGGCAAAGGAAGAACTTTTTCATGGATGCAATTCTTCAAGGAATAGAACTCCAGATAAAGGGGCTATGGCAAAGGCTTCAATCTTGGTCGTATTAAGTCAGTTTTACTTACCCATGGGTAAGTTTCTTAGTATCATTCCTTTTTCCCTTTCCTTTGATCTAAGGATTTCCATAGAGATCCTAACCCAATGACCCTTAAATCATGAATTAGGTTCAACAACCACGTTTTGAGAGCCAACCACGTTTTGAGAGCCATGGACTCTTCCCCATCACAAGGCCATAAATGCAACTATTTTGAGGTAAGGGGGAGATATTATAGGTGTCGGTGTTGAGGGGATATGTGAAGGGGTTTCCCTTAGGCCCATGAAGTGATATTATCGTAACTATTGCCTACAGATTTATATATATGTATATATGAGTATATATATGTGTATGTAATATGCATGTGTCTTTGGTGTTGGATCAATGCGATAACTATGCTTATATGTTTGGTTGAGTGACTAAATGACGTGTTAGTAATGTATGGCCAACTTGTGTGGCTATTGTTGGAGTTGCTATGTGGGTGATGTGGAATGTTATGTCTTGGGTGTATTGATGGGGTATCATAATTGTGAAGGTAGTAACCTAGAATACTCATTGAATTAGTGTGGGTAAGATAGGGATATTCTCTAGGATACATTAGGAGTGCCTTAGGAAGCCATTGAATTAGAATGTGAAGCAATGTAATTACTTGTTATTTGCCGTTATAAAAACAAATCACTTCGAATGCCTAGGGCAATTGAGAGTCAGCTTTTCATATTAATAGTACATTGAGTAATGAAGGCTAATAGGACCCTAACTTAGTTAATAATATTTTAATTAGAACTGAGATTAGTAAAGGGGCAAACTTATTAGTGTAATAAAGATCAATTGTTAATATGAATAGGGATAATTGTGTAAGTTAGCAAATGCCTATGTCTACTATAGTGGTAGGTAATAGAAAACCGACAAAGTGTATGTTATGATATTGTTTTAAAAGTGGAATTGGGAATGAACTTTAGGGATAGAATACTAAACAATTTAGACTGAAGTCAGCAGAATTTCCAACGTGGCCTAATAGACTTTAGGGATTTTTATAAAAGTTATCTAAAATGAATCTTGTGAAATGTCCACTATCTAGTGGCTATGTTTATGACAAGTCCACTGTGAGTGCCCATGTTTTGTGTCCAAATATAGCAATCTCAAAATTTTTGGGAGCCTCAACCTAAGTTTATTAAGGAAAATAATAGGAAATTTTTTTTTTTGAAAAATAGAAGAAAAATGGTCTTTGAACCAAATTTTGAGTTCGGGAGTTGATTAGGTATAAAAAAAGTTTTAGCACCTATGTGACACCCATTTAAAAAATGGTACCATTTAATTGTTAAAAAAAAAAAATTCCCAAAATTAATTCCCAAAGAGTTAACACTGTCGTTATCATTATTCTATTGTTTGAAAGGGTTTCTCAATTTTATTTCTATTCCTTCATCATCTTAGAGAAATTGATACAAGAATGGAAGAAAATATTATAATTATGTAAATAAAAGTATACAAAAAAAAATATTAAAAGTGTACGTAATAACAAAATAACCACATCATCATATATTATCTTTTAAACCAGAGAATAAAAGACCATTTTTCCTTTTTTAGAGCGCGCCATAGATTCCCCCTTTAAAAAAATATTTCCTTTGTTTTTTCGTACAACCAGAATGTTTACCTATTTTTTTACCACTTTTACTATCACATATTTTTTTAAAAAAAGAATGAACGAAACTAATACAAAATAACATTATTCTGATTAATACTCTTTATTTTTTTTTTTAGTGTGGTATCAAAAATGGAAAAAAGAATTACTTGTTATTTATTAACCCAAATTAAGTAAGGTAAGAAAAGAGCTATAATCTGAAAGATCTAGATCTAAAATCATCTTATTTTTTGCTTTTAAAATAATATTTTAAGTAAGTTAATAAACTACTGGAACCCTAATTTTTAGTGGGGAGCCCCAATTTGAAATTACTTTTTTTGCCTTTCTTTCAAAAAATAAATAACAACAATATTTTATTAATTAGTAATCTAGTTTAAATTTTAAAAATAACATTTTATTTACATGAAAAAACAGACTTTAAAAAATAAAAATTAAAAATTAAATGGGTGAATGCTTTGAAACCCTAATTTCATTTGAAACCCTAAATCTAAATGATGACGGCGGCAACCAGGAACACTGTTTCAGCCGGTGCCCGTGTCGATCAAGGGGGCACCTTTGATTCCCCTCCTTGATCCAAATCAAATCGTAGGTACAGAAAGGAAAAAGAATAGAAACAAAAAACATTCAAGAAGAAAAGGAAAATTAGCACTGATCATAGCCCCATTTTAGCCTATTATGCACCCATACAAACCAAATCAGAGACAAAAAATAATACAAATAAAGAAAGAGGAGAGTTAATAACCTAGGTTTCAGCCTACCTAAAAAAAATTACAGAGGAGGGAAAAACGGAGATTTAAAAAACTTTGACTAAAAGTGTTTGTTTTGGTCCTTGTTGTGACCTCACAGGGTTCTTGACCACGGCCTCCTTCGTCTGCTTCTCCTTTGTTCGTACTCTCCTCGTGTTCTTTTGTTTCCCTCGTACTCATGTTCACTCGCCCTGTTTCCATGCGCATACCTCTGTTTTTATAGACATGCGAGAAAATCAAAAATCAAATTAGTAACCGAATCAAAATAGAATGAAAAACGAAGAAAAAAAGGGAAAGAAATTGGGACGAAAACCCCATTTTGTGTCTGGATCCTTAATTCTTAGTGGAGATCCGTGTAGATTTCGATGAAAATTTGAGCGATTTGATGGAGATCTAGGTGAATAATATTCAGTTTTGAGAGATTTGCGTGATTTGGGACTAGATTGAGGGAGAAAAGGGAAAAAATTGAAGTTAAATAAAAAGGAAAGACGGATGGTCGCGACCGTAAGGGTTACGGCTTGAGGAGAAGAAGAGAAAGAGGGAAGAAGGGAGAAGAAGGGGAAGAGCGATGCGGCTAGGGTTTTGGTTAGGGTTTGATGGAGAAGGGAGGAAGGGAGGAAGAGAGAAAGAGGGAGAAAGGAGGGGGTAGAGAGAGAGAGAGAGAGCGTCGTGGGGGGAAATGAGGGAGAGTGAGGGATTGAATTAGGGTTAAGGGAATTTTAGGGTTGGATGATTTTTTGGGTTGGATCTGGGCTAGGAGCAATGGGCTCAGGGAGGCGCAAAAAAGAAAATAGGGGGTACGCTCGTGGAGAGGAAGAAAGGGGCTTTTATTTTCCCCCTCCCCTCATTAATTTTAACACCTCCCCTATCCCATGCATTTACCAAAATACCCCTAGCCTCATCTTCAACCTCCTTCTTCCTCTCACCTTCGCTTCCCCTATTCTCTCTCCCACTACTCAGATCCCGTCTCACACCTACCCTCTGTCACCTCCCTTTCTCTCACTCGGTTCTCACCATCCTCCCTCGCCCCCGCGTTCGCCCTCGCCCTCACCCTCATCGCGTTCTGCAAAGTTATGCTTTCTAGCATCATGTTACCAAAATTCGCCGGAAACAAGAAGCCGGTTCACAATTTTCGCATACCCATATTTTCAAGGACTGGAATCCTATTTTCGGACAGCATCTTGCCAGAACTACCAAGGAAGCGGATGCGAGACAGTGAGGGAGGTGAGAGAAACTACCGGAATCAAAATTCTGGACACTCTCGGATTCTAGTTTTCGGAATGGTGGGACACAGAGACGGACGGAGAGAAGGTGCGATGGTGAGAGAGTGAGGTGAAGGAGGGAGTGAGGAGAGAGAAAGTGAGGTGAGGGAGGGAGGCGAGATTGAGAAGGTGAGGGAGGGAGGTGAGATTGAGAGAGTGACAGAAAGAGAGGCGAAACAGAGAATGAGGTGAAGTGGAAGGTGGAGGAAATGAAGAAGACAATGGACTGAGAGAGAATCAGGTGAAGGAAGAAGAAGAAATAGATAGGGGTATTATTGGTATTTTTGAGTGAGGGGAGGTGGGAAATTTAAAATGGGGAGGGGGGAAATCATGGGCCGAAAGAAAGGGGCGCACAGGAGGCGTGGACGGAGAAAGGGGGTGCGTGTGTGGACTGGGATGGGTCACCAGCCGAGTAGCGTGTGTGGACTGGGATGGGTCACCAGCCCAGTAGCGTGCTACTATTTGCATTTATGTTCATTTCTCCAAAAATATTATTATTATTTTTTGTTTTCATTTATTACTATATGTTTATTTATTTATTTTATTACAAATATATACATATATATATATATAATAAACAAAAAAATTTAGAAAATGGGTTGGACAAAATTAGGGTATGATAGTTGCTCCTCCTTAATTACACTTTACCCGAAGGTCTTCGTGCGTTCATTGGGAAAGGTAATTAAGGATAGAGAACTCTAATTTTGTCTGAAACAAGTTGTTTGAGGATGCGAGATTGGCTTCTGACTTTAGTTTGGGATTTTAGGTCTGATTCCTAGTCAATTCCCGGTAAGACGTAGGTCTGATTCCTAACTCTTACAAAATTAGTGGGAGATTCTAGGTTTGATTCCCTGTTAATTCCTATTAAGATATAGGTCTGATTCATAACCCTTACAAAATTGGCACGGATTAAGCTCCTCATTCAATGAAAGTCTAGGTACAAGTGTTTTCGTTACTCGACACAGGTTCGGGTAAGATTCCTGGCAAGGTATAGGTCAGTTCCTAATTCTTGCTAAAAGGTAAACAAATTTTTTATCAGGTAAACAATAAATTCCCAGGCAGAATGAATATTGTTTTTAAATGTTTGTGCATAATACAATGAATGATATGTTATGCATGCTTATTGTTTTATTCGGAGGAAGTGATATCCTTTTAGCTTCTCTTGAGTTTCTCTTTAGAGTTGTCCTTGGGTCCTTACGGTTGGCAACTTCTGAACTGATTAGTGAATTCATATTTTGTGTTGTATTGGTACGGCGGGTTTCGCATTAGGCGAGATGTCTTGCTCCCCTCCCCCCCGGCCTGATCCTTTCAGAATTTTCAGTAATTTCATGATGCTTTCATGTTTTGATTCGCATATGTTCTTTTTCAACATAAATCTTAGAAAGAAAATGCAGTTGATAAAATCCCAAGTCAAGTTATGAGGTGTAATAAGAATTTGATTTTACCAAAGATACTCATAAGATAAGAAGGCGGGTAAGAACAAATTTCCATTATGATCGGGATATATTACTATAAATAGAGCAAATGCATATTTGCTAAGCAAATTTTAAACTAGAAATTAGATGTAGAGCCGTCAAAATAGGCCCAGCCTAACGGCCCGACCTGATTAGCCCGGTGATACAGGGCTATAAAAACTATGAGCCCGAAATAATTTTGGCACAACTCGGCCCGGGCCAGAGTGAAAATTTGTTAGTTTGACATGGGTTGGGCCAGCCCGTTGGCCCAAACAATAATTTAAATAATTAACTATTTTTTATTTTAATTTGATTTTCAAATTTTTTTTAGCCTTCTGTCGGATTAGCCTTCTGGTTGCTAGCGATATGTTCGTAATTGCAACTTCCTTACATTTGGTGCGTTTCCCTTTTCTAACGTCATATAGCTATGGCCAAAAACATTTCTACCTAAACTACCTATATTAAAAAAACTCAGGGATGATGATGGAATTTGGTGGTATGGGCAACAAAACATTGAAAGGGGATTTCTGAACTATTTCTCTGAATTGTTCACATCTTCTAATCCTTCTAATATTGACCAGACTTGTAGTGTTATCCAGAAGAAGCTTTCTAGTGACCAACGTGACTGGTGTGATACCAACTTGTCTCTTGATGAGGTGAAGGAAGCTATTCATCAAATGCATCAATTAAAAGCTCCAGGTCCAAGTGGCCTTCCAGCCCTGTTTTACCAGAAGTATAGGCACATTGTTAGGAGTGATGTCCAGGATTTAGTTCTTGGCATCCTTAATGAATGTCGATCTCTTGAGTCTATTAATAAAACCTTCATTGCCCTTATCCCAAAGGGTAAGAAACAATGTCCCCCAAACATTTCCTACCCATTAGCTCATGCAATGTTACAACGAAGATTGTAACAAAAGAAATTGCTATTAGATTGAAATGTGTTATTCCTGATGTGGTGGATGAGGAGCAAAGTGCTTTTGTGAAAGGAAGGTTAATTATTGATATGGCAACAGAGTGCTTTCATTGGCTCAAGAAGAAAACAAAAAGCAAAAAGGGCATGATGGCTCTTAAGCTAGACATGGCAAAAGCTTATGATAGAATGGAGTGGCCTTTCATCCACGGAGTTCTAAAAAGCTACGGGTTTCCCACCTAAGTTGACTAGGCTGATCTTGTCATGCATCTCCTCAGTCTCCCATCAAGTGCTTGTCAATGGCCAACCAAGTGGCAACTTCATTCCTGAAAGAGGGCTTCATCAAGGTGACCCTTTCTCTCTAGGCTAATGCACCAAGAAACCCAGAAGAAGAACCTTTATGGAATACAAGTGGCAAGAAGTGCTCCAAATATCACCCATTTGCTATTTGCGGATGATAGCCTATTTTTTGCTAGAGCTAATCCCAGAGAAGCTGAGTCCATCTCAAGAGTCCTCCACACTTACCAATTGGCTTCGGGCCAAATGGTAAATTTTGACAAAACTGAAGTATCATTTAGCCGAAGCGTGCCTAATTATGAGTTAGAAATTATATGTAACAAGTTGGAAGTAAAGGTTGTGATATCTCACTCAAGATACCTTGGTTTGCTTGTGATTTTTGGCAAATCCGAAAACGAGGTGTTCTCTTTTATGAAAGATATGGTGTGGAAGAAACTGAAGGGGTGGAAAGACAAATGTTTATCCAGAGCGGGCAAGGAGACCCTCATCAAATCTGTGGCCCAAGTAATTCCAAACTAAATAATGAGTTGCTAAAAGTTGCTTGCGGGTTGCTGCAATGATATTGAAGCCATGCTAGCAAAGTTCTGGAAGGGAACACCAGAGAAGAACTGGCTAAGTTGGGAGAAACTGGGGAGAGCTAAAAGCAAGGGAGGTTTGGGCTTCAGAGGATTTCAGGATTTTAATAAGGACAAAACTTACAAACAGTGTCTTAAACACTGTTCTTGTTGTTGCCCAATTAAAATATAACAGCTGGATTAATTTTTACCTTATCAGACCTAACAACTCATTAAATGATAACCGCTCCATTAACCTCGTTTTACTCCGTTAACTCTCGTGATCTTTATTCTACATATTATCGTCTAATGGGAAGGACAGCCATTAACACTGCTTTCCGCCGCCACAGCAACTGCAAACCAAAATGCATCGGAGGGGAAAAGTGTGATTGGTGTTACCAAGAGTGTATTCCTTTGGTCTTATTGAAAAAATAACCTAACAGTTGCATCATGGTCTAGGAATAGGTATTTCAGTAAAAGGAATTTGGTATAATGTGTTGGGGAGTCCGGGGAGCACCTGAGAGCAACAGCTGGCTAAGGACCAGGGCCACTAAGAGACCCAGACACCACATCTCCACCCAAAACCTTAAGGCATTGAGTATATGGGTCACCTCTCTTATATATCCTTCACTTAGCCCAATCCTAGCCAATATGGGACTAACTGTAACACTCGTATTTTTACGATGCGTCATTTGGCGTTATTTATTGTATTTTGTCGTATTTATGCTATAATAAGCAATTTTTTGTTCCCTAAGTAAGTGAATTAATTAAATCAAGATCAAAGTATATTTGAGAGTTAATATTTTATATTAATTCACGGTTCGAATATCGTCGAAAAATTCCAACGAAGTTTCGTCGCGTTTCGAATCGCCGGGCAGTTTCGCCGCAGATAAAATTCTAAATGAATCCCGATTTCGAAGAAAATCGAAACGTAACTTGTTGAGGCTATTTTTGAGTGTTTGACATGATTTGTATTATTTATAATTAAATATTATCACGCGATGAATTAATTTCTCGTTAAATTAATTTTCGCAAATTTATCGGTAACGGGGTTTTTCGACGTCGTGTTTTCACAACCTTTAGACTCTACAATTAGAGAGTAATCATGAAAGATGTGAGATTAGATGGATTGGATTAGTTGATGGGATTAGCATCTTTACTTTATTGCTAGGTGTCATTATGTGTGTGATTAATTTGAAAATTCCTTTTTACTAAACTATTTTATATTAACTATGCTTATTTTTTTTTTTAAGTAAAATAAATGAAAGGAGGGAGCTATATGAAGCCCCATTTTCGTGACCCTCCCTCTCTCTACCCTTCATATCATCTTCTTCTTCCATTTCTAGAGAAAGAAAGGGTTTGGAGCTCCATAGTCTTCAACCTTCATCTTCTTGAGTTTTTGACCTCCAATCTCCACCATTCTTGCACCCAAGTTCTTCCTCCACTTGATCCTTCATCTTCCAACCATCCAAGCCAGAAGAAAAAGTGATTTTCCTCCCCCATTTTTTTGCACAAACCGCGCCTCCCTTCTCCTCCTTACTAGGTTGATTTCTTTGCTTTCCTTTCTTGATTTTCATGTTTGTTTTGTGTTTGATTCTACTTGGTTGTGATCTATGATGGATGTGAGCATCATACCCCCAAATCCATGGAACCCAAGGCGTGACCTAAGGGGAGAAAAAGGGGAAAAAGATGTGATCCTAGTGAATCAAGAATTAATTGGTTGAATGAGTCTCTTTGATGATGTTGTTGTTGTCTTAGTTTTTAATTTTGGATTGTATGCATGATTAGGAATTTATTTTGGAATTTTAGATTCTTGAATGTTGTAAGAACATGCCTAGCTTTGATGAGGATTTGTTTGAGTGTTTTAAGTGTGGTTTGATGAAGTAGAAGAATTGATAAAATTGGTGTTGGTGAGGTTGTATGAAAACTTGTAATTTTTCTTTGAAAAAGGGTATAGGGCCGTAAGCCCTAGGAGGAGATTAGAAGGGGAAAAATTGTTTTGCATCTTCCTTTTTATTGGTGAATCATGTATTTAATTGATGAATAACATGTCTTGATTGATTTAATGACTATTGGATGTGTTATGCATGCTTAAGTAAGAGAATTAGTAAGTGATTTGTGAAAAATTGGTTCTTGAGGGACTAGAATAGCATGTGGAACTTGTTTGGGTTGTTCTCTAATTATTAGCATTGTTGTGGCCAAGATTAAAATGTTTTGGAATCAAAAGAATTGGAAGGACTCTTTGAAACTTCTACTTTTGGAGATGTTTTTGTAAATGAGTTATAAAACTTGGTGAATTTGGTCTTGATCATGACTTGTTATTTGAAAGGAAAAAAAAATGCTATGTGAAATGATGCTAATCTAGGATTTGAAAACCTTGCTCTTGAAGTGATTAGAAATGGTTTTGGAATATGTTTGAGATGTGCTTTGAATTATGTCTTGTGTATGTCTTGATGTTTTGATGTCTTGGAGTATAGGTAAATGATTTGGAAATGGGTTGTTAGATTGTAAAAAGAAGTTTTGCAAATCTTTTGTATAGAATAAGGGTGGTGGCCGAGAGGCCATAAGGGAGGTTGGAAGGAAAATTATTTTGTGTGAATTTGTTTAAATGATTGTATGGATGTATTTCTAGGCTTAAGAGAATTATGAAAAGAATGGTTAATTGGAATTGTTTTCATTTCAAAGTCTTCAAAGAATTAAATATGTGTTATGTTTAGTGTTTTTTTTTCGAGAAAAGATTTTAGTTCCAAAACCTCTTTCTTTCAGGTTGTAGTGATTAAATGAATTGTGTTACTTTAAAGGTTTTCAAGAATATTAGAAAATGTATTATGTTTGGTTTTCTTAAGAAATGATTTCGGTTCCAAAACATTATTATTTTCAAGTAGTTGGTGACTAAATGTTTGATGTGAATGCTTGGTTAGAAAAGGGTTATGTTGAGAGCCTAGGTTCCTAAGTTGAGTTTATAGAATTGTGCTAAGTTTACTTGTGGTGATAGGAGTTCCGAACTCGGAGATCGTGCAGCGTGGACACGAAGCTTGCGGTGCTACGCTAGTTAGCATTTGTGGTAAGGGCAACTTTAGATATTGATAGGAATTTAAATTCAAGTATTTATGCGAAGAAGTCTGAGAACCTCAGGGTTCGAAGTGAGGGTCTTGTACCTCTTCGTTTTACTGCTTTGTGATATTATGATTATTTAGTGGGCTTGTCTGCAAGTGGTTGGCAGCTGTCCCCAACCCCCCACACTTGTTTGATTGTCTCTCTGCCAACTCCATTGAGTTGCAGAGGGATGAACTGAGTTGTTTGTGTAACACGCGTGTTTTTACGATACGTTAAGTAGCGTTAATTAGTGTATTTTTGTCGTATTTACGCTATAATAAAGCAATTTCTTGTTCTCTGAGTAAGTGAATTAATTAAATCAAGATCAAACTATATTTGAGAGTTAATATTTTATATTAATTCACGGTTCGAATATCGTCGAAAAATTCTAACGAAGTTTCGTCGCGTTTCGAATCGCCAGGCGGTTTCGCCGCAGATAAAATTTTAAATGAACTCCGATTTCGATGAAAATCGAATCATAACTTGTTGAGACTATTTTTGAGTGGTTGTTGTTATTTTTATTATTTATGAAATAATATTATCACGCAAAGAATTAATTCCTCGCGAATTAATTTTTCGGGATTTTTCCGGCGAGAAATAAATCGGTTTTTCGGTTTCTCGTCGCCGTGATTAGAGGGTAATCATGAGAGATGTGAGATTAGATGAGTAGGATTAGATGATGTGGTTAGCATCTCATAAAGTTGCTAGGCGTCATTAGTTGTGTGATTATTTTGAAAATCTCTTTTATTAAACTATTCTTACTAACTATGCTTATTTTTTATTATTATAAAAGAAAGGAAATGAGGGCTATATGCAGCCCCCATCGTGACCTTCCCTTATTCTCTCATACTTCATCTTCTTCTTCATTTTTCTCTTAAGAAAGCCAAGACTTCCATAGCCATTTTCTTCCATTCCTTTGAGTTTTTCAACTTGCAACATTCATCAAAGTTGTTCCAAAGCTTCACCTCTACATAGTTCCTCTTCATCCCAACCATCTAAGTAAGAGAAAATCAAATTTTTTTCCTCCCCATTTACTGTACAAAACCGCGCCCCCTCCCCTTCATGGTTTCTTGTGATTTTGCTTTCCAATCTTGTTTTTCTTGCTTGCTTGATGTTGATTGTTGCTTGGTTATGATCAAGAGGAGATGAAACACTCTCAACCCCTTTTCTTGAGCTTAAGGGCAAAACCCTAAGGGGTGAAAAGGGGGAAGTTGTGTGATCCTCACTTGAATCAAGCAATTGGTTGTTTCATTGAGTTATTAGAAGTTGTTTGATGATTGTTGAGTAGTAGTTTTGAAATTGGCATGCTTAACTTGTGATTTAAGGGTTGATACCTATTCTTTAAGTAAGGAAAATGTGAGTTTTAATTGTTGAATCATGTGATAAATAGATTAATAACATGCCTTGAGTGATTTTATTGTGTTATTGGGTTTGTTTATGTGTTGATTGAAGTTGTTGTTTAAATTAATTAGGTGTAACATGATAGTTCTAGTAATTTTTCAATTCTTGAACTATGAGAACATGAGGGTGTGATGTTTCATTATGTGTTAGATGTCTAATAAAGTGATTAGAATTATTTTTAAGGTTACTAGAATTTGTATGCATGAGCTAGCTTGATTGAAGGTTATGTTTTGTGCAAAAACTAGTTTATGAAGGACTAGATTGACATGTGAAGCATGATTAGGTTGTTCTTTATTTTTAGTTTGACATCTGAGAGCTTTGTCGAGTCGTCGAGACGTTTTTGAGCTGTGAGCCGGACAACTGAGGGTGCTAGGTCCCCTTCGTTCATGGTGGATTAGCTAGGCGTCGCGGTGTTAAGGAACCGGAGCTGAATGTCCTAGGGAGAGCGAAGATCCCAAAGCTACGGCTGGTATTCAGTGGATGGATCGGCGTCTGCTTTCCGGAAAAATTGTCGAGTCGAGAGAAAATGAGTCGTGAGATGAGTCGTGAGTCAAGTCTTGAGCGAGCATTTTGAATTGAACCTTGTGAACTGTATACATTGTTGTTTGCTTATTGTTTTGTGAATTGTTATATTTGAATTGTTGAGAAGTTGACCCTTTCCCGTGGTGCCTTCAATCCATGATGGTTACCCAGGCGATGTCGAGGACGCGGAAGACCAGTTGGTGGACGATGACAAGGAGGGCCCCTTCGAGGATTCGGGCAACGACTTTTTTTGTCTTGATTGCATGTTGACCGTTGGTCTGCTGTTATGTTTTTTGGATGATTGTAGTATATATACATCTTTTGTGTACAGTTTGTTGGTGACCGGTTGGGCTAGTGATGTTTTGCTGAGACAGGGTAGACTGGTGGTTCTACTTTTGGAGCAGCCCCCTGCGTGGGTGTCTGCTGGGAGTATCCCCAGGGTATGATTACTCTCGCGAGGGTCGTCATATCATAGGTGTATGCTCTCATACATTTCTACTCTGCTTTATTTTGTACGTACTGTGTATGTTGACTATATATGTTCATGCGTGTATGCATTTCCAGTACGTAACTTGTGTCCTAGTTGCACCATGTTTCGAAACGCCGTAAGTACTCTGTGTGTGCGTTACGGGCACTATTGTTTTAAAAAAATATATATATACCGTATTTCCTGAAGGACACAAGAGTGCCGTTTTTAAAAATCCATCACATACAGGTTTAGTTTTAGTTCAGTAGCGGTCCGAAAACGGGTCGTTACAATGGTGGTATCAGAGTAGTTGGGTTCTAACCGGACTAGGCATAGGAAAGTTGGAACTGGTCACCGTGTCGGGTTGTGCTTGTTGGTGTGATTAGCTGATTTGTATTGTTATTGTTTGCTAAGTGAAGTAGTTGTTTGTCAATTGTTTGGATTGTTTCTTGATTGAAGCAATGTGTGTTTACACATCACTTGTTTGTGAGTTTCTGGCAGGTTTTGGATTTTTCAAAATCTAATGCCACCTCGCAGAGACCCTGCAACCGGATCCGATAACTCCAACATGGAACGAGCGATTCAGGCTATGATAGAAATGGCGGCGGCCATGGCCCAACAATCAGCTGCAGCAACCCAACAGTCTAATGCAATGGCCCAGCAGACGGCGGCATTGGCCCAGCAGAATTTGCAGCAACAACAGAGAGCTGAGCGAAATGCTGAAGCGAGAGGGTTGGCGGACTTTCGGAAGCATGACCCACCGAAGTTCTATGGAGAGCTGAACCCGGACAAGGCTGATTTATGGATGCAAGAGATCGAAAAGATTTTCGAGGCACTTCATTTCCCAAACAATGTGAAGGTAGACTACGCCACCTATTTGTTGCTAGGGGATGCTGAGTACTGGTGGAAGGGTGTGAAGCAAGCATTGACCGCGGAGCATCGTGAGATAACCTGGGAGGTTTTCCGCGGAAGATTCTTGAACAAGTATTTTCCTAACACAGCACGGGCAAAGAAAGAACAAGAGTTTCTTCGACTACAACAAGGCAGCATGACAGTGTCCGAGCACGCTGCAAAATTTGAATCACTTGCTAGGTACTTCAGTCCATTTCGCGACCGAACTGACCAAGGATGGCTGAGTGAGAGATTTCAGAGAGGGTTAAGGTTTGATATTCAAAAGTCAGTGGTGTCACTGAGGATAAGGAATCTCCAAGAGTTGATCGATCGTTGTGTCGAAGTAGAGGGAATGAGGAGCCACAAGAAGAAGACTGGCACAGGTGGACCGATGAGACCTCATAGCACGGGACAGAGGTTTGCACAAAAGGGAAAGCAGCAATAGAAGCCCTACAATCGACCCCAAGGGAACAACAGCAGGGGACACCCGATGACCCAGAACGCGAGGAGCGGAAGTCAAACTGGTACCGATGTGACCTGTTATCGTTGTGGAAGGCCGGGACACTATGCAATCAACTGTGTCCAGAAAGAAGATGTGTGCTTCAACTGCAAGAAGCCGGGGCACTTCGCCAAGGATTGTCCGACACCTAAGACTGAACCGGCAATGCATGCAGCAAAGGCTAAAGGAAAACTCCCAATGGCTAAAGGCAGAGTCTTCTATATGAGTGGAGAAGAAGCAGAGCAAGCTGATGGCCTCATCCAAGGAGATTGTGAGATTGACGGTAAACCCCTAACCGTTCTTTTTGATTCGAGTGCAACCCATTCCTTTATTTCCTCAGATTACGTAGACCGTTTAAAGTTGTCTGTGACTGCTTTACCATTCAAGCTGGTAGTTACTACCCCAGCTGCTAAAACCTTAGTTACCAACACTGCATGCCTTAATTGAGTAGTGGTCATTCATGGTAGAAAATTTGTGATTAATTTGGTCTGTCTACCACTTAAGGGTCTAGATGTCATTCTCGGGATGGATTGGTTGTCTCACCACCATGTCCTTTTGGACTGTGCCCAAAAAACCGTGGTTTTTCCCAACCTCAGAATTTCCAACTACCTATCTGTTAATCACATTAGTATTTCATTGAAAGAGGGGACCCAGGAATAAATGTACTTAGCTAGTTCGGAAGTTTCACAAGAGATCGAATTGAAGAATGTTCCTGTGGTTTGCGATTTTGTCGACGTTTTTCCGGAAGATGTGCCAGGACTACCGCCAGCAAGGGAAATCGAATTTTCCATTGATTTGCTCCCAGGAACAGGACCAATTTCGATAGCGCCCTATCGAATATCACCAGCCGAGATGAAGAGTTGAAGTCTCAGATTGAGCACCTGGAGTCGAAGCAGTTCATACGACCAAGCGTGTCGCCATGGGGAGCCCCAGTATTGTTACTGAAGAAGAAGGATGGAAGATCAAGACTGTGTATGGATTATCGCCAACTCAACAAGGTTACTGTCAAGAATCGGTATCCGCTAACGCGCATCGATGATTTGATAGATCAACTACGGGGAGCTGCGATGTTTTCCAAGATTGACTTAAAGTCAGGTTATCACCAGATTCGAGTGAAGGAAGAGGATATTCCCAAGACAGCTTTCAGGACGAGATACGGTCACTATGAGTATTTAGTGATGCCTTTTGGGGTGACGAACGCACCAGCAGTGTTTATGGACTACATGAACAAGATCTTTCATCCATTTCTGGATCAGTTTGTGGTAGTGTTCATCGACGACATTTTGATTTACTCAAGGAGTAGAGAGGAGCACGAAGAGCACCTATGTCGAGTACTGCAAATACTCCGAGAGAAGCAACTTTATGCTAACCTTGCTAAGTGTGAATTCTGGCTTGAAGAGGTGAACTTTCTCGGGCATGTGATAACTAAAGAAGAAATAGTTGTAGATCCAGCTAAGATAGAAGCTGTGTTAGCTTGGGAGCAGCCGAAAACCGTGACAGATATCAGAAGCTTCGTGGGCTTAGCAGGCTATTACCGGAGGTTTATCGAAGGTTTTTCGAACATTGTCGCACCACTCACACGGCTTACAAGGAAGGATCAACCGTTTGCTTGGACGGAAGAGTGCGAATCCAGTTTTCGGAGACTGAATGAGCTTTTGACAACCGCACCTGTGTTGATTCTGCCCCAACCAGAAGAACCTTACGAGGTTTATTGTGATGTGTCACACCAAGGATTAGGATGCGTGTTGATGCAACATCGGAAAGTTGTGGCTTATGCTTCGAGACAGCTTAAGATTCACGAGAGGAATTACCCTACGCACGATTTGGAGCTTGCTGCGGTGGTTTTTGCACTAAAGATTTGGAGGCACTATCTCTATGGGAGCACATTCACCGTTTACAGCGACCACAAGAGCTTGCGGTACTTATTTGATCAGAAAGAGCTCAACATGCGACAACGAAGATGGACAGAATTTCTGAAAGACTACGATTTTACTTTGGAATACCATCCGGGGAAGGCGAACGTGGTAGCTGATGCACTAAGCAGGAGAAGCGTTTTAGTTTCAGCAATGATGATCAAGGAGTTGGAGATGCTAGAGAAGTTTCGAGACTTGAAGTTGAGCATGGAAGTGTCACCAGGAAGGCTGAGGTTTGGAATGCTTACCATTTCTAGCGACCTATTGGAGGAGATTAGGGAACATCAAGCTCACGACAAGCATCTTCAAGAGAAGATTGAGCTTATGGCGCGAGGAAAAGCAACGGAGTTCAAGGTTGGAGTAGACAACATCTTGAGATGCAATGGACGTGTTTGTGTACCCAACGTAGCTAAGCTGAGGAAGTTGACTCTCGATGAGGCACACAAGAGTGGTTTGAGTATTCATCCGGGAGTTACGAAGATGTATCAGGACTTGAAGAAGCATTTTTGGTGGCCTGGAATGAAGAAGCAAGTGGCAGAGTATGTAGCTTCCTGTCTAACTTGTCAGAAAGCGAAGGTAGAACATCAACGACCAGCAGGGATGCTACAACCGCTTGACGTACCAGTGTGGAAGTGGGATAGCATTTCTATGGATTTCGTCGTGGGATTGCCGAGAACGCAGAGGAAGCATGACTCGATTTGGGTAATCGTCGACCGATTGACTAAATCGGCACATTTCTTGCCAGTGAGATCGACATACAACGTAGAGAAGCTGACAGAGATCTACATCGCAGAGATTGTGCGTTTACATGGTGTACCTTCTTCTATCGTTTCCGATCGAGACCCGAAGTTCACATCTCATTTTTGGAGGGAACTACAAGAAGCAATAGGAACCAAACTCAAACTTAGCTCAGCATATCACCCCCAGACCGACGGTCAGACTGAGAGAACGATACAATCACTGGAAGATTTGTTACGAGCGTGCACCTTGGATCACAGAGGGAGTTGGGACGACGTCTTACCGCTGGTGGAGTTCACCTATAACAACAGTTTTCACGCGAGTATCGGTATGGCACCATATGAAGCATTGTATGGACGTAAGTGTCAGACGCCTCTTTGTTGGTACCAGAATGGTGAGAGTTTTGTCGTGGGACCAGATATGATTCAGCAGACTACCGAGAAGATCCGACTGATCAGAGATAGGATGCGGATGTCTCAGAGTCGACAGAAGAGCTATGCAGACCAGGGACGCCAACCGCTGGAGTTTGAAGAAGGAGAACATGTATTTCTCCGAGTTACCCCTATTACTGAAGTTGGTCGAGCGATCAAATCCAAGAAACTTACTCCTAAATTCATTGGGCCCTATCAGATTCTCCGTCGTATCGGCCCAGTGGCCTATCAAATTGCCTTGCCACCTTTATTATCAAACATTCATGACGTCTTTCACGTCTCGCAGTTGCGAAAATATGTCTCCGACCCTTCTCATTTCATCGAACCAGATGTGATACAACTAAGGGATGACCTATCTTTCGAAGCGTCACCTGCAAGGATTGTAGACCGAAAGACTAAGCAGTTAAGGAACAAGGAGATACAATTGGTTAAGGTCGTATGGGACCCGAAGACCGGAGACGCTACCTGGGAACTGGAAGAGAAGATGAAGAATCAGTATCCAGAACTTTTCCATGGTACGTAACTCACCCATAGTTTCGGGAGGGAGTAATGTAACACGCGTGTTTTTACGATACGTTAAGTAGCGTTAATTAGTATATTTTTGTCGTATTTACGCTATAATAAAGCAATTTCTTGTTCTCTGAGTAAGAGTTAATTAAATCAAGATCAAATTATATTTGAGAGTTCATATTTTATATTAATTCACGGTTCGAATATAGTCGAAAAATTCTAACGAAGTTTCGTCACGTTTCGAATCGTCAGGCGGTTTCGCCGCAGATAAAATTTTAAATGAACTCCGATTTCGATGAAAATCGAATCGTAACTTGTTGAGACTATTTTTTTGTTGTTGTTATTTTTATTATTTATGAAATAATATTATCAAGCGAAGAATTAATTCCTCGCGAATTAATTTTTTGGGATTTTTTAGGCGAGAAATAAATCGGTTTTTCGGTTTCTCGTCGCTGTGTTTTTAAATCTTAAGACTCTAGATTAGAGGGTAATCATGAGAGATGTGAGGTTAGATGAGTAGGATTAGATGATGTGATTAGCATCTCATAAAGTTGCTAGGCGTCATTAGTTGTGTGATTATTTTGAAAATCTCTTTTATTAAACTATTCTTACTAACTATGCTTATTTTTTATTATTATAAAAGAAAGGAAATGAGGGCTATATGCAGCCCCCATCGTGACGTTCCCTTATTCTCTCATACTTCATCTTCTTCTTCAGTTTTCTCTTAAGAAAGCCAAGACTTCCATAGCCATTTTCTTCCATTCCTTTGAGTTTTTCAACTTGCAACATTTATCAAAGTTGTTCCAAAGCTTCACCTCTACATAGTTCCTCTTCATCCCAACCATCTAAGTAAGAGAAAATCAAGTTTTTTTTCCTCCCCATTTACTGTACAAAACCGCGCCCCCCTCCCCTTCATGGTTTCTTGTGATTTTGCTTTCCAATCTTGTTTTTCTTGCTTGCTTGATGTTGATTGTTGCTTGGTTATGATCAAGAGGAGATGAAACACTCTCAACCCCTTTTCTTGAGTTTAAGGGCAAAACCCTAAGGGGTGAAAAGGGGGAAGTTGTGTGATCCTCACTTGAATCAAGCAATTGGTTGTTTCATTGAGTTATTAGAAGTTGTTTGATGATTGTTGAGTAGTAGTTTTGAAATTGGCATGCTTAACTTGTGATTTAAGGGTTGATACCTATTCTTTAAGTAAGGAAAATGTGAGTTTTAATTGTTGAATCATGTGTTAAATAGATGAATAACATGCCTTGAGTGATTTTATTGTGTTATTGGGTTTGATTATGTGTTGATTGAAGTTGTTGTTTAAATTAATTAGGTGTAACATGATAATTCTAGTAATTTTTCAATTCTTGAACTATGAGAACATGAGGGTGTGATGTTTCATTATGTGTTAGATGTCAAATAAAGTGATTAGAATTATTTTTAAGGTTACTAGAATTTGTATGCATGAGCTAGCTTGATTGAAGGTTATGTTTTATGCAAAAACTAGTTTATGAAGGACTAGATTGACATGTGAAGCATGATTAGGTTGTTCTTTATTTTTAGTTTGGCATGAACATGATTTTTAGCATGATAATGGCAATGTATTAAATGCCTTAGGATTCTTGAAATTGGGATTTGGTTGATTTAAAGAAATTTTTGGAAAACACTTATTCTTGAAAAAGTTGGAAATGAGTTTTGGGAACTTCGTAATCTAGTTTAAATGGTTAGCCATGTATTGTATGATGTATAGCATGTTGGTGAATTTAATGGTTATAAGAATTGAGTTTTGGAATGAAAAGTGATTTGGAAAAATGATTTACAACATATTTCAAGAGTGTGTGTGGATGATGTCTAGATAAGAATTGACGTTGTTGCCTTTAAATGTGGTTGTGGCTTGAAAATGTAAGTAGTAATGAAAAAGAGTTTTTGCAAATTTTTTTTAGAAAAAGGTTGTTGTGGCCGAGAGGCTTTAAAGGGTGTGAAAGGATGATTTTATTTGTGAACTTGTATATAATGCTTGAATGTGTCATGTTTAGGTCTTAGAAACTTTGTGCAAAGTGATTAATTGATTATGTGTTATGCTTAAGGTTTCAAGAAAAAAGGGTTCTTTAAAAGTTAGCATTTTCTTAAGTTAAAGTGTTAGGTGTTAGTTAATTTCCAAGAAAAGTGATTTTTGGTTCAAAACCCTTAATTGTTTTCTAGTAGTTAGAACTAAATTCTTTAGTGGATGCTTGGTTAGAAAAAATGGCTAGGTTAAGAGCCTAAGTTTAAGTTAATATTTATAGATATGTGCTAAGTTGTTCGTGGTAATAGGGATCGTATTATCGGAGACCGAGCGACGTGGACCTGAGGAAGTCGGAGCTACGTTAGTGACAGCCTGTGGTAAGGGCACTTCTAGACATTTGTAGGCTTTTACTGTTGTATGTCCTTGTGTAAGGGCAACTTTTAGATACGATAGGAATTTAATTTCAAGTGTTTATGTGAAGAAGTCTGAGAACCTCAGGGTTCGAAGTGAGGGTCTTGTACCCCTTCGCTTTATGTTTTGTTTTTTTTTTTTGATATACTGATTATTTAGTGGGCTTGTCTGCAAGTGGTTGGCAGCTGTCCCCAACCCCCCACACTTGTTTGTTCCTCTCTGTAAACTCCATCGATTTGCAGAGGGGTGGATTCTATAATTTGATTGTCGACTGTTGTTGTTGAGCTGTGCAATTATCTAGTATGCGGTTGAATAATGTTGTGAATTGCTTATGCTGCTTGTATTGTTGAATTGCGTTTCTCCATGCAAACTGCTCTTATTGCTTAAGTTGTTGAATTGTGTTTCTTCATATTAAGCATGCTCTTATTATTTGATATGCGGTCGAATAATCTTGCGTACCACTCTTTGAATATCGTATGCGGCGAATTATTCATCGAGTCTGAGAGCTTTGTCGAGTCGTCGAGACGTTTTTGAGCTGTGAGCCGGACAACTGAGGGTGCTAGGTCCCCTTCGTTCATGGTGGATTAGCTAGGCGTCGCAGCGTTAAGGAACCGGAGCTGAATGTCCTAGGGAGAGCGAAGATCCCAAAGCTACGGCTGGTATTCAGTGGATGGATCGGCGTCTGCTTTCCGAAAAAATTGTCGAGTCGAGAGAAAATGAGTCGTGAGTCAAGTCTTGAGCGAGCATTTTGAATTGAACCTTGTGAACTGTATACATTGTTGTTTGCTTATTGTTTTGTGAATTGTTATATTTGAATTGTTGAGAAGTTGACCCTTTCCCGTGATGCCTTCAATCCATGATGGTTACCCAGGCGATATCGAGGACGCGGAAGACCAACTGGTGGACGATGACGAGGAGGGCCCCTTCGAGGATTCGGGCAACGACTTTTATTTGTCTTGATTGCATGTTGACCGTTGGTCTGCTGTTATGTTTTTTGGATGATTGTAGTATATATACATCTTTTGTGTACAGTTGGTTGGTGACCGGTTAGGCTAGTGATGTTTTGCTGATGTGACACCCTCTACCCCGTCATGGCATTTTAGCAATGTAAGAAGAAAATAACACAAGATAAAAAAAAAATATTCATTCGGATAAAACTTTCCTTTGAAACGAAATAGAGTTGTCACGTTCACAACATGCGGAAATAGAAAATGAGTATGAAATACAATTAATAAAAATAACCCAAGTCCCCGATGTCACAATAATTCAGAGCTCTTCCACTAATCATTACATCGGAAGAATACAATAACTTAAACAAGTAAACACAAGTCTTCTATCTATCACAGCGAGCTATCGTGATTACTTGCCGGCATTCATATCCTCAATACCTGCAGTCTCAGCATCTACACATACCCCGTGGGATATGCATAGCCACAAGAGGGGTTAGTCATCATAACCTCAGATAGTGCATACAGCGTAGAAAATTAATGAACAATGCGCAATATACAACAATTCCAATAAGGACATCTAATCACTAGCGTTAAGGCATAAGATGGTACCACAACGGCCAAATATCACATGCTACAACATCAATCACAACATTAAGGTACATTACCACAACAATTATATATCATATGCCACGGCATCAACCACAACAACAAGGTACATTACCAACACTAAACAACCAGGCACATGATCATGTAAAACAATGTATTTATAGAACCATAACTATATGCATGTGGATCCATTTAAAACGAAGCCGGGATACCTTGCCCGCTTTGAATACCGTGTCGATGGTGTACCAATAACAACAGGATCGAACCTCACCCGTCACGGGATACCTTGCCCGATTCGCCCATTAACCGTAGGGATCGGAAACCTCGCCGATCACGGATACCTTGCCCGATTCGCCTACTAACCAAAGGACCGGAAACCTCGCCCACACGGGATACCTTGCCCGATTCGCCCTTTTTTTCTTTTTAACCGTAGGACAGAAACCTTGCCCGTCACGGGATACCTTGCCCGATTCGCCCTACTAACCAAAGGACCAAAACCTCGCCCGTCGAGGGATACCTTGCCCGATTCGCCCTTTTTTTTTCTTTTTAACCGTAGGGACCGAAACCTTGCCCGTCACGGGATACCTTGCCCGATCCGCCTACTAACCAAAGGACCTGAACCTTGCCGCCACGGGATACCTTGCCCGATTCGCCCTTTTTAACCGTAGGACCGGGAAACCTCGCCCGTCACGGGATACCTTGCCCGATACGCCCTACTAACAATAACAACAACAACAACAACAACAATGACGACACCAAGATACATGAACATGACCAAACGCGGTGTCTAACCATAACATCCTCTATCGCCATATTTTCGACGGAGTAACAACAACAACAACAGCATAAAACAATTCATAAGTTAGCTAGTGCCTTCTACCAATAACATGAACATTTAATAATCTTAGCAACTTTGATTAAGCACATACATCCAAGTGAAACTTTGGCATAGAAGGACTAGTTCTCTCAGATTAACATACTAATAAATCAATAGGCATCATAAATGAACCTTAGACATTCTACTTAAGCTTTACAATATCAACGTAATTGCGGGGACTCGAGTTCTTTGATTCATACTTAGTGGCTACACTTTCATAGGGTCTAAAGCCTACTATTTAGTTATTTAATTTCCTTACATTGTCATTTGATAACAACCAATTTCTGTACATCAAGCATATAACAACCAAAGCTCAATCATCACGCCAATTTCAACAACCAATAAAATTATCACATCACGTTACAATAAATATCACTAGTCAAGAATAGTAATTGAGGAGTTCGGATGTCTCCCTATCACGGTGGTGATAGTGCTCGTTTTTCGTTACCGCGCGAGGCGTAGGGGTCATGGGACACCCCTATTGTTCATACATGTTCCATACACTCACTAGAAGAGAACAACTAGCCCTTACCTCAAGTGAATTTCGTGCTCCTAGGATGGCATGAGGTAACACCAAGCTTTTCCTTTCCTAATGAAGCTTTCTTCAGCAAAAACACAAGAGCAAGGGTTTAGGAATGGAAAAATCATGGTTTAGAACCCTAACATTGATCTTAAAGACAAAGCTTATCATTAGAAGACTTACCACCACCTATTCCTCCCAATGAGGCTGTACGAGTTACAATAACGATGCTCCCCGGTCGAGTCCCGTAGCGTAGTCTTGAGTTAGAGCCCTTGACACCACAAAATTGGAAGAAGGGAAGGAAGAGCTTTTCTCTGTTTGGATTGGTCTTATGAGCAGCTCCTAATCATGTTTAGGGTCTTAGAACTGATGCTTAGTGGCTAGGTTAAGTCTAGGGGTCGTGGTTGCCCTTTCAGGTCGAGAATGGGTCACACTGGGTCACAGAACCGGCCCAAAACGAGTTAAAACGCGAAACAGCGCGTAGTCACTTATCAGTTGTGGGCGCCGGGCGCCTGCACTCCCTGGACGCCCTGCGCCTGCTCTCGGTGAGGTCTGGGCGCCCGAGCTTCAGTCTGGGCGCCCTGCGCCTGAGTCTGGACACTCGGTGCCACTGTTTTAGTCGTATCTGGAGCTACAGATGTCCGATTAAGGCGTTCTTGGTGTCGTTGGAAAGCTAAGAGAATTTCCTACAATTTTATATCTAATAGGCTTACCCAAATTCGGACTTTAACAGGATCAAAAATGCAGTTGAAATATACTATAATATTCTTAAGTGTTACGCTTGCATTGTGTTGACTCCAGAGAGCATATCTAGAGTTGTAGGTATCGAAATCGAGTCGAACTAAAGCCAACTAAAAGATAAGAGATAATGCTACAACTTTATTGAAGGGACTTAAATCCAATTGAGTTGTTAAGAGGTTCGAAAATGGGGAATACGATGACCAAAATAGCTAAATATAGGAATAAAGGTACATCTGGACACTTAATCGGCTGAAGGAACGGTAAAACATATGAAACCCAACCCAAGCAACAATAAGCATGTTCTAATACCCTAAGACATATCCTAATCTTGAAGGATGAAAAATTAGGGCTGTTACAGCTGAGACAAGGTAGACTGGTGGTTCTACTTTTGGAGCAGCCCCCTGCGTGGGTGTCTGCCGGGAGTATCCCCAGGGTATGATTACTCTCGCGAGGGTCGTCATATCATAGGTGTATGCTCTCATACATTTCTACTCTGCTTTATTTTGTACGTACTGTGTATGTTGACCATATATGTTCATGCGTGTATGCATTTCCAGTACGTAACTTGTGTCCTAGTTGCACCATGTTTCGAAACGCCGTAAGTACTCTGTGTGTGCGTTACGGGCACTATTGTTTTAAAAAAATATATATATACCGTATTTCCTGAAGGACACAAGAGTACCGTTTTTAAAAATCCATCACATACAGGTTTAGTTTTAGTTCAGTAGCGGTCCGGAAATGGGTCGTTACAGTTTGACTGTCGTTGTTTGCTGAGTTATGATTGTTGAGATGAATTGCTTATACTGCTGAACTGTTCACACTATTTTGAGCTTGGCATGAATATTATTTGATATGCGGTCTAATAATTATTCAATTGTTTCCTGAATTATCGTATGCGGCGATTTATTCATTGGAGTGCGAGAGTTTAGTCGAGTCGTTGAGTGTCGTGACGTTTTTGAGCTTTGATCCGATTAACCTAGGGTGTTAGGATCCCCTAAACGGCTCCGGCTAGTTTTTCGACAGATTAGCTAGGCGTCGTAGCGTCAAGGAACCTGAGCTGAATGTTCTAGGGTGAGCAAAGAGCCCAAGGCTACGGCTGAAGTTCAGTGGATAGATCAGCGTTACATTCCGGAAAATTGTCAAGTGTCGAGAGAATATGAGAATTGAGTCGAGTCTTGTGAGAGTTTGAGTTGTGTCTCGAATACTGTGCATATACTTGTTTTGCCCATTGTTATTATTGTTATTTCCTGATTTATTGAGAAGTTGACATTTTCCCGTGGTTCCTTAAAATGATGATGGCAACCCAGGCGATGGCGAGGACGCGGAGGATCCGATGGCGAACGATGGTGAGGAGGACCCCTCCGAGGATCCGGGCAACGACTTTTATTTGTCGTGATTGACTGTTGCATGTTTGTGTTTTGGGATGACTGTAGTATTTACTTTTGGTGCACAGTTAGTTGGTGACCAGTCGGGCTCGGGATTTTTTTTGTACTATAGGGTAGACTGGCAGTTTACTTTTGGAGCAGCCCCCCGCATGGGTGTCTGCCGGGAGTACCCCCGGGGTATGACTACTCTTACGAGGGTCTTCATACCATAGGTGTATTCTCTGTTCATTTCCGCATTATTTTATTTTGCACGTACTGTATCTGATAACCTGTCTATATATGCATGTATGTATTCCCAGTGCATGTGTCTTGTGTCCTAGATTGCACCATGTTTCAAAACGTTGTAGCTACTCTGTGCGTGCTTGCGGATGATGTTGTTTTGAAAAAAAAATGTACCGCATTTTCCGAAGGACACAAGAGTACCGGTTTAAAAAAATGTGTCGCATATAGGTTTATTTCTAGTCGAGTAGCGGTCCGAAAATGGGTCGTTACACTAACCACTCACACTTGAATTCTAACAATCTCCCCCAAGTCTGAGTCTCCCACATTTGAGAGAACTGGCAGGATCCACTCTTGCTCCCCCATCAGGCCGAACCACGGCTCTGATACCAATTGTTGGGGAGTCTGGGGAGCACCTGAGAGCAACAGCTGGCTAAGGACTAGGACCACTAAGAGACCCAGACACCACATCTCCACCCAAAACCTTAAGGCATTGGGTATATAGGTTACCTCTCTTATATATCCTTCACTTAGCCCAATCCTAGCCAATGTGGGACTAACCACTCACACTTGAATTCTAACATAATGATTTCAAATTAGCATGCTTTATTCCTTCATGTTTAAACTAAAGATATTTGCATAAAAATTCATGAAAATTCTGGCTGTCTTCTTGTGTTAAAAGAAATATCAAGCTTCCACTTTTTGAGAATAGGCATTTTAGTAAAACAGGTCTGCCGCAACTTTTCATGGGTACATGAAATATTGAGAGAAAGGAGGGGTGTAGGTGAACAGGGATCAGGGTGTGCGACAAGTGTTTAGGAGAAAAAGCAGCGAGAGAGAGAGATGCAGTTAAAATAAAGGAGAAAAATAGACAGAGAAAGAAAGAGAGGGAGAGCAAAGAGGCAGTTAACGGGATAATAAAAGTTAACGAAGATTAATAGGGCAACAATAAGAACAGAATATAAGGTACTGTATGTAAGTTAAATCCTTTTAATGAAGCCTTATTGGGAAAGCAATGTTGGAGGCTTGTTCAAAATGAAAACTCTCTCTTGGCCAAAGTATTTATAAGTAGATACTACCTGACATCTAATCTTGTGACAGTTCAAATAGGCTACTAACCAAGCTATGCTTGGAGAAGTTTGTTCCAAGCAAGATATGTTATTAGATTTGGGTGCAAGGTGGTCTATTGGTGACGGGTATAAGGTGAAGATTTGGACTGACAATTGGCTCCCTAATCAAGCTAATTTTAAAGTCTGGAGTCCAATTAAAACTCTAACACCTAAGGCAAATATTGGAGAATTGATTGATGTTGATATGAAGAGATGGAATAGTGAGCTAATTTTTCAATGCTTTAATGCTTCTGAGGCAAAACAGATATTAAATATCCCTCTATCTTGGAGGCTCCCAAATGATAGACTTATTTGGCATTGGGAGAGGAATGGGGATTTCTCAGTAAGATCATCAGCTTACCACTTGCTGAATGAGGAAAGCAACTGAAGTGCACCAGAAAATTCTACAGCTGTGTGTAACCAGGGGATTTGGAAGAATATTTGGAAAGTTCATGGTCCAAAAAAGTATCAAGAATTTTTTATGGAGACTTGCAAAGTTTATCCTCCCAACTAGGAGTAGGCTGGAAAGAAACGGACTTGAACTGGACACTGTATGCCCTCTTTGTTTTGCTGCAAAAGAAGACCAAGATCACCTCTTCGTGCATTGTCCAATCACACAATTGTTATGGTTTGCCTTCCCCTTGGGACTTCATGATCAAGGTTTTGACTCCCTGATTATTGAAACAGATTCAGAGAATGTGGCAAATTGCATAAAAGGGGATTTAGTGCTTGCTTGTATTGATCCTATAATTTCATATTGCAGGGCTTTTCTATTTACAATGGGTAATATTAGAGTAGCTAGCATTAGAAGGTGCCAAAATGAGGCTGCTCATAAGCTCGAAGGAGTTTCAAAAGAGCTTGGCTCTAAGTGTTGAGTGTGGGAAATGTCCCTAACCCTTTAATTTCAATCATTTGTAATGAGAATATTCAGTTGTTTAATGGAAGTTGATATTTGCTGTAAAAATATATATATATATATACACACGATCGGTTAGCTTGGGATATTACCATTTCTTATCCATCTTATCAAACCCATGAAAAGTAGATATTTTAGCCCCAAAAAAAAAAAAAAAAACCTTTTTCTTCAGAAAGACCAGGTTTATATTGATTGATATACAGAGAAGTGATCGAACTACTTCCAATTTTAGTCCTAAACATTGTAAGTATTACTAATGATCGATGATACTACTTTTTAATGAATTGCCAATGCTTTAGCCTTATCGTCAGTTTTACTAAACAATCAAAAGGAATAAAATTTTTCACGTATAAACTACAAAGATGAGGACGGTTGCACTTGCAAGTTGCACATAGATTATAAGTTTTTATTTTAAACATCACATAGATTATAAGTTGCCTTTAAAAAAGAGAATTACAATGTGATGCAGTTGGTTTTACCGTAACCTGTACAACTTAATAATGTATTAAGAAAATATTTATTTTGCATAAATATTATGTATATTTATAAACTGATATTATATTATTTTATATGTCATGATTTATTTTTTTCAAAAATATACATTGGCCCATAGGCTAGCCCACTTCGCCCACAGCCCGTAGAGGGCTAGCTGGGCTAGTAAATCATAGGCACTTATTAAATTTGGCTCATTCCGGCCCGGCTCGAAAATAGCATGGCCCATGGTGGGCCAACCGAAATGGGCTGGGCAAGCCCAAATAGCTTATTGAATGCAAGCGCTAATGCCATAAGCTCTAATACGTAAGCGCTTATACTATAAACGCTTAAATAAATTGTTTATCTAAATAGGGCCAAGATTGAATGACTTTTGCAGAGCTCATGAACCCACTACAATACTGTTGTAATTAAAGTTTGTTTGGGGACAAGAAAAGGGTTCTGATGAAGGCTCAAAACATGTACTTTTAGGAGTCAAAATGATACAAAATTACGTAAATTATTAAAAGAAATATAAATTTTTTATAGGTTTTATTACCTTTTCAGTTTTCAAGAGTCATCCATAGCATTCAAACGTTTCCAAACTTATAGGTTTTATTAATAGATATAAGGAACCTGCCAGTTCAGCGGCATAAGATGAATAGTACCAATAAAGCTAACAATTAATAAATACTAAAAAGGACAAAACTTAGGTAAGATTCCATAGATGTGGTTGGTGTTGTTTCTCTCATAAAATAGGATAAAAATTGTTTTCATAGTAGTAGTTATGAGAGGTCAGAGATAGTAGGTATGGATAGAGAGAAAAATTTATCTATTTTGTGAGAGGAACAGCACTAACCACACCTATGAAATCTTACCTAAGTTTTGTCTTATTGAAAATCCTAGCAGGCTACTTTTGTTACTGAAATTTGAATTTAAAATTTGAAAGATATGCACTGATTAAAATGAAATTCTCTTAATAGGGATTGTCCAAATGGGTAGTCCAGATTAGCATAAAATGGTAAAGAAGTTGTGGGTTGGGTTCGGCTGGTGGTGAAATTAGATGGAGAATGATGGATGAGTGGGCATGTGCGAGCGAGAATGAGGGATAACATGAATAAAGCACCATGACAAAAAAGTAGACTGGAGAGAATGAGGAAACCCACAACAAATGATAGCAAAGAAGGGGAGATGGAGCAAAATGGTGTGGCAAGAGTGGTGGCCCTGAGGGTGTGAGAGTGCATAGGGCCCCATTTTTTAAGGGGCACCAATTTTTTTACTTAATGATATTGCTATATATTCGAGTTGATAGATACACGTATGTTCCGGACTAGGCTAAGCCCAATCCAACAAAGAACACTACAGCGGAGGCCCAATCTCGCCGCTAGTCTATGGTCAACTACAATTACCTGATTACCATCCTCTGCTCGATCGACGGTCTCTTAGTTCGCGTATCACATACGCCACCGAACACCAACCCTCGATCACATCGATGGATCAACTTTCACCTCGCGTAGCACCATGGTGCCATCTTCTGCCATGTGTCCCGAACTAAATTACTTCATATAAAAGGGGACCCACTACAGTGAAAAGGTACGCATTCATTACATCACACTTACCTCATCTGAGAGAGATACTGACTTGAGCGTCGGAGTGCCTTTGCAGGTACCCACCACCGCTCTCCGCCTTCGTCACCACCGTACTCGGCGAATTCTCCGACTCCGGCTAGATCTACGTTCCTTACTCGGAACATTGGCGACCACAGTGGGAGATTTGTTTCACTCTGAACAGATCTTTTCGAACAACACCATGGTCGGTCCTTCGCAACCACCTCGCTGTGCTACGAGACAGAATCCTGGATCTCGCCCCCCGTCACCTCACGTCGACATACAGATGGTTTCCGTCACGTCGGAACCTCTCACTACCTTAGGCACTACGGTACTCGCTCCCGTCGCAGTGACGAAAGTTCCTGCTATACCGGTTCCGCCAGGCGGAGATCCTACTATCACCACCGCGGTAACCGAGTCGTGCTTGGAACTTCAGCCTTCGATGATGGAGAACATGCTTTCGATCATTCGGAAACAAACTCAAATGACCGAAGATCAGAACCGCATGATTTCCGCGATGGAAGATCAACGGGCACAGCACATATCTCATCGGAGATCTCCTTCCTTCTCCAGATCCAGATCTGAAGAATCCCGAACAGAGAGACGTCGCGAACCTTCCAGATCTGGAGAACACCGATCCACTGTTCGAGGGTACCGCACCCTTGATTCACAGCGTCACAGGCAAACTGGTGAACGATCTCCCCATAGACAGGAGACGCATCACCGGCTGTCACATGCCGGCAGAACCACATATCGATCATCGACAAGGAAGCGGAACACTTTGCTGTCTCCGAGGAAATCCTCGCGTCGATCACCTCCAGCATCATCAAACTACGACAGGAGCAGTTCACCTCCTCGCACGGGGAGAGATGACGATGACAACGATCTTCGTCAAGCGGGACCGTTCACAGAGGAGGTCGTCGTGTTCCCTATCCCTCGCTCCCTCGAAAAACCACCAACATTCGAGTTGTACGACGGCACAGGGGATCCCGACGAGCACGTCGGCCGTTTCGATACTATAACGCGATATCGAAACGCCAAAGGACCAGTGAAGTGTAAGTTGTTCCCCCTAACCTTGTCGAAGATGGCATTGGCCTAGTTTCAAGGTCTGAAACCGAATTCGGTCGGGTCCTGGACCGAACGAAGCAGGAGGTTCACTCGTCATTTCACCACTTCACGCCCCCAACCAAAGTCTGAAGCCACACTCGCGGCTATCCAACAGGGAAAGAACGAGTCCCTCCGAAGCTACATCGAAAGATTCACTGGAGAGGCCATGTTGGCCAAAGAAGTCCGAGAAGACATGAAGATGTATCTATTGCAGCAAGACTTGATCAAAAAAAGCATATTCCATGTCCACATTGGAATCAACCGTCCGACTGACTATAGCGATCAACTACATCGCGCGGAGAAGTTCATCGGCTACGAAGAACAATGCACAATAGCGAGGTACAGGGAGGTCGATCAGGGGAAGGATCCGACCAAATCCAAAAAAGAGGAGGCGGCAAGGACTCCGATTACCAAATACACCGAATACACCCCACTGAACACCTCTCGCACTCGAATCCTTGAGGAATGCCTGAACACAGAGTTCAAAGAGGTCGACATCAAATTGCCAAACCGATTTTAATCGAAACCAGACGCAGATAAGACTAAATATTGTCATTGGCATCGGAGCAACGGCCACAACAAAGAAGACTGTTTTGTGCTGAAAGATATCATCGAACACTTGATCAGAAAGGGGAAGTTGTAGAACTATACCCTCGAAAGGTCCGACAACAGAAAGTCGAGATCCCCAACGACACAAGTTCATGACACTTCGGCTCCTCGAAATGCCCGGCATAAGATCGACGAAGGAGAGCAGACACTAGCTGCCCACATCACCATGGTCATCACTGGAGGACCCCAGAAACCAAGGGGTCCATCAATGAAAACAGCAAAGAGGAAATTCAAGGACATCACAGTAGCCGCTGTCAACTCGTATTATCCACCCCTGAGTCGATCTAAAAGCCGACCTCCACTGGCTTTCTATGACGAAGATCTGATAGAAGGCGAGCCGAACAGAGAAATCTCATTACTGATCCAGGCGATGATTGCAAATATAGATGTTCGAAAAGTTCTTGTCGATCAAGGAAGTTCCGTTGACATCATGTACAAAGGACTGTTTGATACACTCAATCTTGCTGATGATCTCCTCCTTCCATACGAGGGATCCGACCTGCAGGGATTCAATGGAGCCAAGACAATGCCAATAGGGTACATCGACTTGATGGTGACCTTCTGTTCACACCCGAAGGCAAAAACGATGAAAGCGTTGTTCTTGGTTCTCCTCTGCAACTATGATTACAACTGCATCATCGGGAGACCGACCTTAGCTGCTCTAGGCGCCATAACATCAACCATCCACTTGAAGATGAGGTTCCACCTCGACACTGGTGAAGTGGTTACCTTATGTGGCAACATCGAAGCGGCTAAACACTGCTTCGAAATAAGTCTCAAAAGGACACAAGCTGATCGGATGGAAAAGACAGCAACAGAGAAACACACTTCCTCCAATTGATGGTAGCTACAGCGACCGACCTCCATTGACGACAGTTTGATCTTGTTTTATTCTGTTTTTCATACTTACTCTTTGATTTAAGAAGTTTAGTCTTATAATTCAAAGAAATACATACTTGTAATCGACACTAGTACTTAATGCAAATTACATTTCTAATGCATTTCATATTGTGCTAGGAAACAGCGGGAGATCGTACTCCAAAAGAGCTACGAAGTCTCACTTCAATAGGTTTAGCCGAACCCTACAATGCCCAGCACCCACGTCGACAGGTCTTGGGCAATCCAATAGTACTCCCGAAGCACCTCGATAGTGGCGTCCGAGGACACATGGTAGGCCGCTTGATCGACCTAGCCAGTCTTTCAAGGATAGGTCACGCCAAAATAGCGTTCACCCGACTAAGAAAATATCTTCCAAATAGGTCGGGTTAGAGGAGAACCACCTTTGGCCAGGCTGGGCTCTCCGAGCAACCAAATCGGATATAACACCGAACAATCACTTTGAATTTAACTCCGAACGATCAAATCAGATCTAATCCCAAGCAATCGAGTTCGATCTTACTTCGGCAACATAAACAAACGAAAAGCGGCTACGATAAACATTGCATAGACTTAAGCAAAAAAATTTAAAATGCAAGTGTTGGGTACAAACTAGCCTCTCACGAGGTCCAAAATATAGCAAACTTGTCCAAAATTCAACAAAGTTACAAGCAAACCCTGGCATCCCAGGTCTTCATTCTTGGCCTTCAGCATCCTCCTCCATGGCTTCCGATGTCGGCACTGCCTCCCTTTCTGAGGTAGGCGTCGCATCGTACAGCACCTCCATGGTCTTCGGATCGATGATCTGACTTTCCAGGACAACGCCTTTGCCGAACAACTTGGACATATCCACCCTAGAGGTCGGATAGAGTAACCGGACCTAGTCGATAGCATTTTCGAATTGTTGCTCTCGATATCTAAAGCAATCTTTTTCTAATTGTCCACCTCATTGCTCGCCAAAGTCAGCGACGACATCGCACCCTCCAAATCTTTTTGAAGCTTCTCCTTCACATCAAGGAAATTAACCTTCTCGGCTTCCAGAGCTTTCTTGTCGGCAATGAGTTGATCACGCTCCTTTTTGAGGTCGATAACGCTCTAGGACAGGTCAGCAACCTCTTTCCTCGCATTATTCAGCTTATCGATACGATCTTGGAGGTTATTCTCCAGATCAGTCATTTTGGCTTCTCTTATTTTCAAGTCCTCCGCCTGAGCCGCGATTTTATCTGCCGAACTCTTAAAATCCGAGTTCTCCCTTTCCAACGCCTCATTACTCTCGACAGTATGCACTAGAAGGTTCAAACCTCTAACCATCCAACTAGCGCACTTCAACACTGAATCCTGGTGTGCCGAACTAGACAAGCTTGAAAGATAAACTTTATCTTCCGTCGAAGTGTAATGGCGCAGCTCTTCCGAAGACAGAACATGAGGATGCGTCCACACAGCAGGGCCATCGCTCCCAGAAAAATCTCCACTACCGGTGACTTTTTCTAAACGACTAAGTTGTTTCTTCCCGACCTATTTCCTTTGCCTCTTCGAAGGTGGAACAATCACTTTAGAAGCAACGTCCTTTCCCTTTCCACCTCTCGGGGCTGGCTCCAGAATCTCCTCAACATCCGAGTTTTCATTACGCTCCGAAGTTGGGGTCGGAGCACGCTGAGAAGCTGGAGATGAAGTTCCTCCGACCTGCGAAGGCGAATCAGCCGACGTACTGCTCGAAGGTCCAACCGAAGAAGTACCACCCGACATAGGTTTCTTTTTCTTGTTAAGGAACTCATGCAGGGCCACTATGTCCGCCATTGCACCTGAAAGAAAAACGGAAAAGGATAAGAAACCGAACACTAAACAAAACAAACTTGCGCATACACGTATATGTTACCTAAACATTCTTTTACTTCAGCTTCCGAGGAACAACCCATTAAAATCTTACTACTCACAAAACGGGGAATAATCTTTTGACCCAGTGGGGTTTCCTTTACTTCAGGAGCAAACCCCTTTACATACTCCGTCAATTTACTAACGCATTCGACGTCCTGAACAGTTAAATCATCTTCGAACATGCCGAACTCTTTGCGTTCGACCAGAAAGTGATCTTAACTCCAATAGGTCGAAACCTCTCCTCGGTACTTCCTTCTCTCTTCTTCCTGATTAAGCACTTTCTCGACGACCAGTTCAAAGGTTTCAGAAAAAAGTACTCACGCTTAAACCCCCGAACAGAGTCGCTATACACTTCAATAAGTCTCACTTTCGGTTCAAGGATAACCACCCCTGCGGGGCATCACTCTTTTCCGAAGTTCGAATGGGAGAAAAGAAGTAAAAAAAAAACACGCTTACAAGAACAGGAATGTTGAGGTAAAAGTAAACCAGTTCGAAGCTCCTAATGAACGCCTACGCGTTAGGATGAAGTTGAGAAGGAGCAACCCGTAAGTGATTTAAAACTACAATTTGAAAGTCGGTAAATGGCAGTCGAACTCCCAATTCGGTAAAGTACATTTTGTGCATCGGCAAGAAAAAATCCTCATCATCGACCGGTTCCACACACACCCGGTCGTTGTCACCAGGAGATATCACTTCCCAGTTGCGGAGGTCCCCTTTTCCTTGGCCGATATCAAGATGCGACAGGAAGTTGGCCAATGTCTTTTCATTTCTAAAAATTGATTGGGCACATAGGGCGTCCTCCGCCACCCACGAATAACTATTTGCATTGGTCGGAACTGAGTGCCCTCTTTTGCCTTTGGGATCCTTGGGTTTTCCCATCTCTGACCTGCCCAAAGAAAGGACCTTTCAGACACTATTACCACAGGTAACCAAATCCTCACCAGAAAACTCGTTTCTTGCCAGAAAACTCGTAAGACCTCACCGGGAAACTCATAAATCGCCGCCGCAAAACTAACTCAGAATACAGTTTTGAGTGATGGAAATTCCGAACGGGCTCTAGACCACCGCGAGAGAGGGTAACTGAACCAACCCCCACGGTCACAAACCCAAAAACAAACAAAATGGGGAAAAGACAACGGTACCTTGAAAAGTCCTGGTGATGGAACCGCAAACGTAAAAATGTTGTTGCGTAGGGAAGGAGAGACCAAAAAACCAGGAAGCCAAATCGCTTAAGGAGGAGAGACAACCAAAGTGTCAAATGGGAGTCTCCTCCGCATATTTATAGAGCCCAAACCATCATGATTCGCATTAAATGACACGTCAATCCAGGCGTCGCCTTAAGGGAAAAGAACTATCGCGCCACCTACGCGCCAAACGAAGCTGACATTTCGAATTTGAGACGATTGAGGTGACCGGTCGATTAGGGTTTCTGATTTAGAATACCCTAGAAATTACCATAGCACAACGACGCGTGTCATTGTACGGTGAGATCAAATCCAAAGTCACCGGGAGTAAAATCCGAACTCAGAGCACGCAAGATCTGTCGAACTACCTCCTTAAGTCGAACACCTCGACCCTCGGACCTCGACTTGGGGGCAACTGTTCCAGACTGGGCCAAGCCCAATCCAACAAAGAACACTACAGCGGAGGCCCAATCTCGCCACTAGACTATGGTCAACTACAATTACCTGATTATCGTCCTCCACTCGATTGACGGTCTCTTAGTTCGCATATCACATACGCCACCGAACTCCAACCGTCGATCACATCGATGGATCAACTTTCACCTCGCGTAGCATGATGGTGCCATCTTCTGCCACGTGTGTCGAACTAAATTACTTCATATGCATTCATTACATCACACTTACCTCATTTGACAGAGATACTGACTTGAGCGTTGGAATGCCTTTGCAGGTACCCACCACCGCTATCCGCCTTCGTCACCACCATACTCAACGAATTCTCCAACTCCGGTCAGATCTACGTTCCTTGCTCGAAACGACGTATAACTACTTTCGCTATAATTTTAATGTAATTTGACGGTTTGGTTTAAACTTTTTAATGTTGCAGTAATATTTAACTTTTCTTTTGTAATATTTTATTTTCTTAAGATTGTATTAAAACAGTTAATAACTAGTTTTTTACACTTCTTGTGTGCTAAAACTACCTACTTTTGATAATCCACACACGTGCGCACACATACACACACGCACACACATATTTGACTTATAAGAAATAAGGCACCAACTTCTTAGTTCGCACAAGACACCCGAAATGTCAAGGACAAACCTGAGGCAAGAAACTTATGGAACACAAATATGGAGCTTTCTAGAGAAATATTAACTTCTAAAGTAGATAAAATAATAGTCTATTCATTATTATTAAAAAATGATGGGCGAGAAGCCATGAATCCTCTAGAGAAATATATATTTAGTATCTAATTGACAATAAAAAATGGCAATAAAGAATGAAAAGAAAATCACTGTAGTGGCAGGAACGCTGTTTTAGCATTATTGGGTTGTTATTAGTATATAGATATAGATAAGGCGATGATTAGGGTAGTCCAATACAACAATGGTTTACGATGAGCCACTACTTGAAAAGTGTTTGAAACTCCAAAGACGACTGATGCCGCCCCCGTAAATAGAAGCTTACGGTCATCAACGCCCTCACAGTCCTCAATGGTTTACCTAATCGATGTCGGATCAACAAAAATAAAAATAAAATGAATATGGCAGCCTCAACAGTGACCTGATCAGTTTTTCTTTGTTGTGTCTGACTGACACTGATCAGGTCACCGTCAAGACCTATGAGGACGTGATGGACCGTGAACTTCTACTTACGAGAAACAGCGACGGTCGTCATTGGAGTTTCAAGTGATTTCCAAGAGTTAGTCCACCATAAACCATTTGTTACATTAAATCACCCTAGCCATCGTATAGAAAAACATTTTTGCTTATGCATCCAATTATACACGATCAAATCGTTTTATCATCCACTTCAGTTTCACCATTTCAGCTATTGTTTTGGCTAAAAAGCTGTTTCATGCATAATCTATTGTGTTTGGCAATTAACTTAATTTTCAAAAAAGCTAACATAAGAGATGGTGTGGGCAAGGACATAGGAGTGGAGAGGTACAATCCCCACCCCCTTAACATAACACCACTAACAACTAACATAAGTCTAAAAAAACTTTATTTTGAGAAGGGACAAAAAAAGCTGTTTTATTTTCAAAAAAGCTGTTTTTATATAATCCCCTATATAGAAGTAAAGACTGCTAGATTATTGTAACATTGGGTTCCTACCAGGAATTACTAAATGCTACTTATAATCATAAATTCAATTTTATGAAAAAAATTTAAAACCAAAATGAAGTTCTCAATCCAATTTGAGAAATTTCTTTGGAATACATACTAGCTTGAAATCAATAGATTTCAAAAATAAATAACAACTCAACTTCATTTACAAAATCACACTCAAATTAAAAAATCAAGACTTGACTACGATCCAACACCGACTTATTACTAAAAATAATCACTGGATGGCTGTCAAACATTCCGGATATGCTCTTCAGTTTTCCAATGTACCTACTACCTGGAAACATCAACCTCGAACATAGTGAGTTTTAGAAAAACTCGGTAACATGTAATCTATATAAAAACATTTCACTTATGATGTTTCCAGCCATACCTGGTGTGCAAGGTATGGAAAATCCTCTCTTCATACGTTAATCAAACATAAATATGCAAAGTAAATATACTTCAATGTGAGCATTACTAAAAAAATTTCTATTACAACTCATCATTTCATCACTGGCTCTTTTTACCGGTCCTTATTCGGTATATAGTTACTCTCTTATAACTCACCCTTTCATCATCAGCTCTTTTTACCGGGTCCTTACTCTGTGTGTGGTTATTCTCTTATAACTCACCCTTTCATCCCTGGCTTTTTTTACTTCAAATTCTGTTCAACAGCTACTCCGAATCAAGTGCCAATTCAATACCAAAAGTGCGTAATTATACTCTACCAAAACACATGAAATTACTACTCAAAATAAGCATTGAATATAATCCTTTGCACAAAATTTTATTAACATCCATTACCCCACAAATCGAACCAAAACATGACATGCAATTAGATAGCTATACTGCAGAATTTTTCAGCAGTTGCACATATAGTAAAATACGAAACGATATCGTATTTGAATAAACAACCACTCTTTGGAAAACTTAGGATGTCTAGTTTATAAATATAATTTTTATTTTACAAGGTGGTTATCCAATTAGTACAGTTTAATAAAAAAAGGCACAGAGGTACAAAAATAGGACAACTGTCCTCCAAGTTGTGACACATTTTAAATTACCAAAACTCAGTCAAATCCAATGAAGTTTGTGCTTTAACTGAAGGAAAATGAGTCTAGTTTCCAACAAAACAGTAATCATTTTAAAAAGGAGTTCTATGGAAAACGTTATAAGCAAAATGCTGATCTTATGTCTATACGGGTTTTGAGGAACAGCAACAATATCATTTCTTAAAAACCACTTAATTCACATACAATCATGCTCCACTTATGAACAAACTTCACAAGATATCAAGCAAGTTATCAATCTAATAACCATTCAAAACCAGAAAACACCAAATAACCATGTGTTACCTTGATATGGACAGCTAGAAATACAATTCAAACACAAACTCCATTCTTTTAACGTACACACCAACTTCTATCAATCTCATACCAAGGTGCAAGGAATATGATAGTTATTCTCATATGCAACATTCTACTGTCTTATAACATCAATGAGGACAATTTATCATAGTCATTTCAGATAAAACAAAACAAAGCAAACAGAGCCAAATCAAACTATGTTACCCAGAAAATCCTGCACAGTACAAGTCGTTTACTCTTAACTTCAATAATTTATTTCAGGGGGTAAACCTTATCTAAAAGTTACCAAAAAAAAAATTGGCAAGTCACCAACACATGCATAATTGTTATTATAATTTTATTTCATCAAAAACCATCACCAAATAGTCCAGAAACGCCCCAAAACAGAGGGCTGTTCCAAGAACGTTCAGCAGGAACATCATGCAATGTGCGTCACTTTTAGGCACTCTAACCTTCACGAAAAATTCCAAAAAAATAAAGGTAGATTCCTAACACATTAGACATCAAATCCATTCTTCTACTTTGAATTAAAAGCTCACTAAATAGTGCAGTAAAATTCCAAACAGAATCAGTTCTCACCGGAACTTCAGCAGAAAACATGCAACTTTAGCATCTCCTAGGAGACACAAACCTCATCCAAACAGTACCAAACTTGATACAACATTTCCTCAACATGTTAGTAATCATATGGAGTGCTTATAATAATTTTTCACATCATAAATAAAATTTAAGAGTCAAACACTAATCAATTATAAAACAACACACCATACCATCACACTTACAAGTGCAGATTTTTCATAACATAATTTCTAATTTCATTCTTTGTCCAAAACTAAGCATCACAAACAGAAATTTAACATTTCAAATTCCGCAAATCATTAATATGGCCAAGAGAAGAAAAGAAAAATGTCTGTTAATGTCTGTTATTGAAGGTTGATTTCAAAAAAGCATATGACTCAGTGAGTTGGAGTTACCTAAGTTATATGTTGGTGCGTTTGGGATTTAACCAACAATGGAGAAGGTGGATAAAGACCTGTATATGTTCTAGTTTGGTCTCGATATTAGTTGACGGGAGCCCATGTGACGTCCCTTACCTAGTTTATTTATTATTAAGCCATTAAGTGAAGCTACCCAATATTAGTCGTGCTCATTTAACATTATCTTTCCATTTAATTTATTATACTCTAATACTCCGATACCGTTATAATACGCGCTTATAGCGGATAAGTGAAAAATATTTTATAATTAAAACACATTTTTAGTGAGTCGGTGTATAACAAATCCTCTGTTGACCTGTTACACACCTAACTTAGTGGGTGCGGTGACAAGCAACATAATTCACACAGACACTGACGCTCTGGCCATAACTTACTAGCCTACGCATATGAATGGTCGTGCACTGCAAGGTATCCTCCACGCTGCTAACATCCAATCCATCACGTATAAGCAAACAATAGTGGGGAGATGAAAAGTTATCCAACTACTTAAGGCATGGAATAGATAAATTAGACACGACCATAGAATAGCACACAAGGAAAATATCTCCCATATAACCAAATGCAAGATCATAGCCTAGTCTACAGATCAGCTCATAATCCACATCTAAACCATAAGCGTTATTTATCATTCCCCCCTCTCATGCAAATCCGACTATTACTACTTGCGTTTGGCCATTCTATTATTAGCAAATCCTCTTTGTCGGCCCCACCAAGCCTTGTCCCTTTCTCGCCAACCGAGAAAAGGAACGAGCCAGTTATCCATCCGACATATCCAGCTCCTTGTACCCCTAAGAGTGGCTCACTGCCCCGGTGGCAGGTGTCGAGGTTCATCTGGATCGCACATACTATGGATTGTGATATGTCAGTAGCCCTGTTAGGATGTTTAAGCTACCCGACTACCAAGACAGGAAGAAGCCAACCTTCCGTCACCAAAGGCACAAGTCAGACTCAAATCGGTCCCCTAAGAAACCGCAAGCCCTATATACTGCTCATACCGTATTCCACTCCCGTAATCTAGCCTCGTACGTAACGGTCGACCCATCAACGTACGGCGGTGGTTTCATATTGTATCATGAATCATCACACACCCAAGATCAAACCTAGGAACATACCTCAACCTTGACATATCCTCCTTAAGGTTCGAGCGTCCGTCTAAACCATTAATCATTTTACTCCCCAAACGCCTCTCTTTAACAACCTAGAATCCTACTAATTCTCACCACGTGCTCTCACGTCAATCATAGCAAGTATAGCATAACAAGCCTATCGCCGCATAAAGCCACTACTACAAGCACATATAAACACATAACAGATAATCACATATCACACAATCCTAGGGTGGCTGATAGGCATTACAATCACTCAATGGAGTAACCGTGTACCATAGTTCTAGTAAGAACTACTGGTATCAGCATCTAGTAGAGCGTGGGACAGGACTCTATTCTGTACTAGTATTCTAACTACTATTCCAGTATTTAGGCTTATCTCTCTCACATACCTGACATTTCATGATTTGCAGAATAGGACTTCTTGAGTTCCTCATGTTCCAGCCGTTGACTTTGCATCATCCCAATGTTAATTGGGATATAGCCATCTGTCATGATGACAGAGAATATCCTAATGTCCAAAGGTATGACCCAATTACACATTGGGTATACCATTGGCTTTAGGACTATTTCTGAAAGAATATGTTGTTGTTGATGTTATTATTATTATTATTATTATCACGATACTACTAATAGCGTATATTATTACATGACTTCTAAGGAATAAACTATAAGGATAGTTCGAAGTATACCTATAGTCGTAAGGACGTAGTAGGCAAATCCCCGAACTGGATTGTAGATCTCCTCAGTCAGCACCTCCACTACAGAAATAGAATATATTACTATTATTATAATAACAAAATAGGATATGAAGCCATCACTAAAGCATAAGACGTAGGGCATTACCTTAACTCACGTAGCCTCGGAATAGCTCCAGAGCCTCGCTAATGCACCAAAGGTTGGGTATTCGGCCGGAAAATGATCAGAATACCCCTAGAGAGAGAAAATGGTAGAGAGAGGAGAAGAGAGAATGGGGCAAGCTGAATGAGGGAGAAATCCCCTACATATAGTTTTCCAAACCGGTCTCTTCTCGTTGCGAAGAGTCCCCATCGCGTTGCGAAGGCGTTCGTCCCTGACACGTGGAAGAGCTGTGAGACATGCGTAATGACGCGTTTTAGTTGGTCGCGTTGTGATATTTTCATGTCACGTTGCAAAATGGCATCTCCTTGCATTGCGAGGTGCTCCTATCGCGTCGCGAGGCCGACCAATCTCCATCTTACTCGTTTTTCTCTTTCCTTATCACTCCTAGCTTATTCCAAGCAAGCCCTAATTCAAGGTCTCAAAAGCTTGTTAAAGGCTTTCAATACCAAGATTACGTTAGGGTTTCTAGATTGAAAAATCTGGGATGTTACAGCCCAACTGCGGATTTTGCAATTACGAAGGGATTAAAACAAGGGGACCCATTGGCTCCTTTCCTATTTCTAATTGCAGCTGGAAGACTGACTAGACTAGTGAAGAAAGCAATAAAGGTGGGATGGTTTAAGGGGTATATGGTTTAAGGGGTATAAGGTGAGCCCACAAATTCCATTTCCAATTCTTCAATACGTGGATGATACTATTTTACTTGGGGAAGCAAATTGGAGTAATTTGTGGTGTTTGAAAACTATATTGAGGAGCTATGAACTAGTTTCAGGGGCCTTTGTGTGAATTTTTTAAAAAGCAATTTGATAGGAGTAAATATAGATGAACACTTTATGCTGGCACCCACTCATTTCTATACTGTAGCATTGGGCAAATTCCCTTTAAATTTTTTGGAATACCAGTTGGAGCGAATCCGAGGAGAATATCAACTTGGAAGCCGGTTGTGGAATCAATGAAGAAAAAGTTGTCCACTTGGAAAGGCAGTATCTAACTTTGGGAGGTAGAGCTGCTTTAATCAATTCAGTTTTGACAAGCATGCCTTTATATTATTTTTCTTTTGATAAAGTTCTGAAACAGATTATCACTTCTCTTGTAATGGAATTGGAGGAGGAACTTGTTCAATTGGGAACATGAATTATTGTCCGAACTTGAAGAAATATTAAAGGAATATTCACCCAATATGGAAAAGGAGGACAAATGGATTTGGAGATGGGATCACTCAAAATTTAACACTATAAATAAGCTTATTGCAATTTACTGCAAAGGAATAGGAATTTTGTTATAGATCAAAGATTAAGAAGGGGAATTGCTTTGGGAACACAAGGGTCTTGCTGCCTATTTTGGTTTCATCAAAATGAATGTGTTGACCATGTATTCAGATTCTCTAATAATGTTTGGATGTCAACATTGGCATGGATGGGATCACAAGACACATTACAATGTTCTGGTGTGGACCATTTCGGGATGTATAGAGCTAGCAGAGTTAGATTCTTGATTTGGTGTGCTGTTGTGTGGAGTTTTTGGATACTGCAAAATAACATTATCTTTCAGGACGCAGTGGCAGACTTTAACATAGTTATGGCACAAGTTAAGGCATTTCAATTTATCTTTTTCGAAATTGTGTATGAATCCTATAGAATGCCTCAAAACCATTAACAAACATTGTCCTTAAGTTGTAATTGTGGGTTGGAGTACCCCTGTGCTCCTTTTTATAAAATGTTACTTATAAAAAAATTTACTTACTTTTAGCCTTTCAAAAAAAAAATGAGACATGTTGAATATTTAAGATGCACGCGTAGAAAATTGTAAATATTACACCCAACCTCATATATAGGTTTATATGTCAGATTAGATTCATTCAGTTGCATTCAAATTAACTGATACTGATAAGTAGGAATGATCATAAATAGATTAAACCACTTACCATGTCTTTTCTACATTTTTCTCCACAACGGATTCCCAAAGATCATGCTCCCTTAAGGTACTATCAGTACTAGAACTCCATAGAATATCAGGACTTCCCTTTGGAAACTACCAAAAAAAAAAGAATATAAAAAAAATATGGGGTAGATTATTGTAATATTTCCATGAATGTGACATCACTGAAACTATGCTAAACGCCAAATTGTCGATGCATTCAGAATGGCATCGAATAATTGTTCTTGGAGAGTATTCATTAATATCATAAAATCGAACATGCCAAAAAAATAAATAAAAAATTACATTAGTAACTAAAATAACATATTGAATGGACTGTAACTATAGTATTACTTCGTTTTTTGCATTGTCATAAACAATGCACTCCTCAGGTGGTGACTCTGAAACAAATTTGACACAATTTACTAAGGCATCGAAAGTCAATAATCATACATTGTATGTTCATCTGCATAGCTCTAGACCCTGATCTAGAAATTCATGCAAACAATCCAATGAGATGCATATGGATTACGGTACACACAAAAAAATAAAAATAAAAAAAGGCGTGGTCCTCGACGGTTAGTTACAGCCATCAAAAGTGATCCCTATGAATTCCAAGCAATAGCCTCAACACCTTTCCTCTTGTTACCATGTTTAAATCATGGAAAAGATATATAAGCATTGGAAGTGTATATATAACATTAAAAATAAAAAAGTGTCGTACCTCACAGGCAGATCCACTGGAATCACTATCTACAAATCCACTAAAATCACTATCGTAATAATAGTCCTGTTTAAATCATGGTAGAGATATATAAACATTAGAAATGTATGTTATGTTACTATAAGTGTATGTTACTGACTTATATAGAGGGTACGATCTCCAAATTGTTGAAAACTCAAGCTTTTCCCAGCTCAAATCATGTGACAGTTGGTTCAGTTACATAATTAGCTAAAGTTGGTTGTTAATTAGTTCGCTAGCGGTAGAAATATTAGCCTACAACAGAGCTTAGTTTAGCAAGTGTGCAACTAGCTCAATCTATATATAAATACACATCACTGTTGTAATCATTTCATAACATTCAATACAAGTTTATCATTTTCTCCTACCATCTTCATCCTATGACAAATAACGCAATCCTGTTAATTCACTTTTAGAGAACTTCTTAATAAGTGAAGAGTGCCTCTCTCGGACACTGCAGTAGTCTCTCCATTTCTCTCTTCTTACCTTCACTCTCTATCTAACCCGCTCTTCTCAGAAGCCAAAAACACTGACGAGTCTTTCCTCTTCTATGTTATCACGACGAGATTCACACGGGGTTCCAAGACTCACCCATGTTTTTGGCTTCTGAGAAGAGCGGGTCTGAGAGAAAGTGAAGGGAAGAAGAGAGAAATAGAGAGACTACTGCAGTGTCCGAGAGGGGCACTCTTCACTCATTAAGTTCTTTAAAAGTGAATTAACAGGATTGGTAAGATGTTTGCACTATTTGTCATAGGATGAAAATGGTAGAAGAAAGTGATGAATAAACTTATATTGAATGTTATGAAATGATTACAACAGTGACGTGTATTTATATATAGATATAGATTGAGCTAGTTGCACACTTGCTAAACTAAGCTCTGTTGTAGGCTAATATTTCTACTACTAGCTAACTAATTAACAACTAACTTTAGCTAACTATGTAACTGAATCAACTGTCAAATGCTCTGAGCTGGCAGAAGCTTGAGTTTTCAACAATTTGGAGATATTACCCTCTATATAAGTCAGTAACATACACTTATATTAACATAATATACACTTCTAATGTTTATATATCTCTGCCATGATTTAAACAGGACTATTATGATGACAGTCATTCCAATGGATCCGCCGATAGTGATTCTAGTGGATCTGCCCATGAGGTACGACACTTCTTTTTCTATTTTTAATGTTAAATACACTTCTAATGTTATATATATATCTCTATCATGATTTAAACAGGGTAACAAGAGGAAAGGTATTGAGGCTATTGCTTGGAATTCATACGGATCACTTTTGATGGCTGGAACTAACTGTCGAGGACCACACCTTTTTTTATTTTTATTTTTTTGTGTGTACCATTAATCCATATGCATCTCATTGGATTGTTTGCATGAATTTGTAGATCAGGGTCTAGAGCTACGCAGATGAACATAGAATGTATGATTATTGACTTTCGATGCCTTAGTAAATTGTGTCAAATTTGTTTCAGAGTCACCACCTGAAAAGTGCATTGTTTATGGCAATGCAAAAAACGAAGTAATACTATAGTTACAGTCCATTCAATATGTTATTTTAGTTACTAATGTAATTTTTTATTTATTTTTTTGGCATGTTCGATTTTATGATATTAACGAAGACTCTCCATGAACAATTATTCGATGCCATTCTAAATGCGTCGACAATTTGGTATTAAGTTTAGCATAGTTTCAATAATGTCACATTCATGGAAATATTACAATAATCTATACCATATTTTTTTTATGTTCTTTTTTTGCAGTTTCCAAAGGGAAGTCCTTATATTCTATGGAGTTCTACTGATAGTACCTTAAGAGAACATGATCTTTGAGAGCTCCTTGTGGAGAAAAGGGTAGAAAAGTCATGGTAAGTGGTTTAATCTCCTTATGGTCATTCATACTTAACAGTATCAGTTAATTTGAATGCAACGAATCTTGTCTGACATATAAACCTATATATAAGGTTGGGTGTAATATTTATAATATCCTACGCGTGCATCTTAAATATTCAACATCTCTCTTCTTTTTTTTTTTTTTTTTGAAAAGGCTAAGTAATTTTTTTTTTATAAGCAACATATTTTATTAAAAGGAGTTGTACCCCAACCCACAATTGCAACATGTGGTTAAAATATTAGTTATTCTATATCATTAGTGACATAAATAAACACAACAATATTTACTGTAAAACGTTTTATCATGATTACCGTTCATCACGTAAATATGTTCTTCATTATAACTGATGAGAACCTCACGTCCATCAGGACTAAACGCAACATGACTTATGGAATGGTCTTCTTGAAAGAAGCAAGACACAAGTAAATCAAAAGAAAAGTACATTCACTCCTCTAGACAGAATAGAATTCGCAATAGAAAACAGCAAAGAACTAACCTTAGAAGGTCAATAAATATTAGAACGAAGAGGAAGATACCTTGAGCGGTAATAGTTGACGGGAGGTAATTCTTCTTTCCTATTACATCCAAGCCGCAGTATCCTCCTTTAATATAATCACCCAAAGCAATAATCAGCGCAAGAAATAGAAAATCTTAACTCAGTCTTTTGCGCACACAAAAAATCTTAACTCAGTTGAGATAAAAAAAATGAATTAAACAGCGTATAGCAACATTAGAATATTTACCTTCCGCCCACAAAGATCAAATCTGAACTATATGGACTAGAATCAAACGAGGTTATTTTAAAATGACCCCTAAGGAGAGTAAGCCTATTAGCTGGAGAGTAAGCCTATTAGCTGGAGAGTAAGCAAGTGAATGTCTGTCTTTGGGCCCTTAAGTCAAGCTGCAATAAGCATTAAATGTAACACACAATGAAATACGTAAATAAGAGATACATAACAAGAATTATCTCAAATAAGTTAGTTACAAACAAAGATACGAGCGATTATCATTATCAACTCAAAGTCCAATATTTCTCTCTTCTCTTTGGCACCCAATATTACCACCATTACTTGAAGTAACAAATTTAATGCTACAAAAAAAATATCACCTTGCATACTTAATATTACACACTATCTTTGAAAAACGGTTAAGGCATAGAAATTTGGATTTCTATTTGAGAGTGAAACAGATGCTCACTATCCTGAAGTTGACTATATTGATCTCTATTCAGATCAGCTTCTTCCTTGCTTAACCAAACACAAAGCTTCTGGGGAAAACAACCAAAACACGAGAGTTTAATAGGAAAATGCATGCCATTAACAATCTTTACTCAATACCAATCACTAACAGACAAAACAACAAATACGAAGCTCACACATAACACTAATTAAACAGATAATAGCCACAAACAAAAAATTCAGCTTCTGATGTAAATTTGAAAATTAGGTTTGATAAAACTAAACCAATTACAAAGGTATATTGCGAAAAGTCACTATCATGATCCTCAGAGATACAACTACAAAATAGTGATATTTAGGCGTAACCCCTAAGATAAAATTTTAAAACATTCATCCAACAAAAAAGAACAAAAAAATGATACCTCAGATGCTGGATGGAAAGAAGCAGTGCAAATTGCATTTGCTGTTCTGTCATCAAACCACACTTTCCTCCGATAAAGCTCACACAGAGTCGCAAGCACTTTCTTGGCGGGTGCTCCATCATCTTCCTATTCAAAAACACATTCATTCAATTAACCAGTTAGAAGAAATCCAGCCATGTAAGAAACCACATGTGTGTTTGGATTGACTTATTTTGTGATCAAAATAGCTTATAATAAAAAAGACAAAACCATCATTTCAGTCCCAAATTTGTAAAGACCCATCATATTAGTCCATGACTTAAGGAAATTATCATTTTAGTCCCTGACTCTGTAAGCATGAATCAAATTAGTACCTGAATCTAGAGACCCATTGACTAATGAATCATAATTTTAGAGAATGATATGACTAGTGCTTAAAAATTCAGAAACTAAAATTATAATTTCCTAAAATCAGGGACTAACATGGCAGGTGTTTACATATTCAGTAACTCAAATGGTTGCTTGATTATCTAATAAGAATCTTAATTTGAAAAATAATGTGATTTTTCTCGATTTAAGCGAAACCAAGCATGCACCTTAGCAAGTACCAAATGATGGGAAAATTCAGTAATTCACAAATCTGTAGCATCTTAAACATGACACTCTGAAGTGCCCGGTTCTTCGCTTGGTTCTTATGCTTTGATTCATGAGCTTTATGCTGTGAACAACATGGCCAAATGCCAACCTCATAAGCTTTCTATAGCCTAGGGTTTGTAGTTCCATGAACAACGACAATGTTTGACCAATATCCACAATCTGCACAATTCACATAAAAATCACTACACTTCCTTTCCACACATCATTTCAGTGTCTTTGGAATTTGGATTAGCTGCGAAAAAATGATTATTTCAATATTGGATTATATGCATAGTCTATTTCAATATTATGTTTGGATTAGCTCAACGAAAATAGATTATCTTAAATCTGCTTTTCAGGGAACACATTCATTCAAACATCATAAAACTAATTCTATTATAATAATGGAATATTGAAAATATATTTATTATCAAAAAAAATAATGAAAATATATTATTCAGATGCAAAACCTGTTTATTAACGAGTAGAGTGAGAGCATGGGCGAGGTCGAAGCGAAGCCCCGAAGGGAGCAATCTTGCAGCTCGATGGAACAAATCGGCGATTTTTTAGGGAAATCGGCGAGGTGGTTAGGGTAGAGAGGGGCGACGTGTGCGAGGAATTTGGCCCTAACGCCGAGGTCTTTAGCGACGGTTGAGTCAGAAGCGATGCCCGTGATGGAAGTGAAGTTCATGGCCGCTTGTTGGCGAAAGAGTTCGAGGAAGGAATCGAATTGGGAGTGAATAGATTCGTAGCCTTCCAGGTCGCGCTTCATTTTGGATTGAAGTGTTAGAAGCCTTAGCTTCTCCGAGCTCCGACCCGAAGCTCGAAGCGGCCCCCCTGAGATTGGCTGAGTGTGTTGGTTTCATTCGTTTCTCCGCCGCCAGGGTGAGGAAGAATCAAAACCCTATTGTTACTTTTATAGGAAAAGTAGTAGCAAGGGTTGCACAAAAAAATTGTGATTGTGATTTTTTTTTTTAAGATTTTTCTGCGATAAAACAAATCTTGCACTATTTAAAAAAGACTTTTAAATACCATAAAAGAGAAGCAATTTTAATGTGTGATTGGTTCACGAGAGAAATTATGAAGAGAAAGTATGAAAAAAGAGAAAAATATGAAAAATATGGTAGATTTTGGGTATTAATTGGAATAAGAAAAAGAGAAGAGAAAAAGAGAACAGAGTGTTGATTATTTTTTAAAAGACATCAATGTCATTGACTAAAAATTTAAATAATTTAAGATATAAGGAGAGAATATGGGGTAGAATTGGAAAGAGGGGATGAAATTGGTCTTCTCTTCATTTTCACGTCACTTGGGCGGAGAAAATATAAAGCGTGGGACCCACATTTATTTTTTCTTTCTTTACATTTTATGTTCCAACCAATCAGGTGAGAATGCTATTCTCTCGGCATTATCTCTCGTCCTTTTTTCTTTCTTTGCATTCCCGCGGCAAACAATCACAGCGTAAGGCTTTGTTTGGTTTGTGAAAAAAAAGAAAGTTGAAGGAAAGAATGTTGAAGGAATGAAAGTGAGTAGAAAGTGAGATGATTTTTTGGTTGTTTGGTTTGAGTGAAAGTTGAGTAGAAAGTGAGAGGAAAGAAAGAGGTATATATAACAACTTACATAAATACCCCTATAGTAATTTTAATCAAATAAATTAGTTTTGAAAAGTAAGCTTTATTTTTCTTATTAAACTGTAACATATTAAAAATGTAAATATTCTTTTTTTCATTATAATATTCATAATCAAACAAACTATAATTCAAAAGTATTTGTATTTTATTTCTTATGTTAATTAAATCTGGTAAGTTTAAAAATTAAAAAATAATATTAAAACCAATTTTTTTTATCACCCAATCAACAAACCGCGAAATGATGCCTACTATCGCGTTAGAAGTGAAGATACGTAGGCTGTGTTTGCAGGAAAGACAAAAAAAAAAAAAAAAAAAAAAAAAAAAAAAAAAGAGGTGCACACCATGAGATAAAATCAAGGACTTTTTGGTCTTTTTGACAAAAAAGCAGCACCTTTTCCCTTTCCGTCCAAATATGCACTGAATGTTTTCTGCCGTGGGGACCAGCTGTCCCTTTTTTTCCTTTGCCATTTTCAGCTGTTCCAAACGATGGAACAATTTTTGAAAAATGTGAATCCTTCCTCTCTTCAATCTTTCCATTGAGATTACCCGGTTAACACTCTACTCTCAATACACTCATTCTTGTTGGTTGAAATTCGAGAACAGATCGTCCCACTTTTTAGCGGGAACGGCACAGTGTCTTTCCCTTATTCTGCGACGTTGGATTGAACAAACAGTGTAGATGATGCCACGTGTTCCATTTTCTCTAATTTTTTTTTAAACAGCTTAAAATTAGAAAACATGACAGAACACACAAACCTAGTGTCGTAATGCACAGTACCTGTTCCCGTTTCTTTGCTGCTATCGTGAAGCCGTCGTACACCGCCGTCTGTTGTTGCTCTAGCTGCCGTCTATTGCTGTTCCGGCCGCCATAGAGGTAAAGGTGAAGACTACTACAAAAACTCTGATATTTACCAACACTGTGACGAATCTAACCATAGTAACCAGACTTGGAAACACACTCTTGAATCAGAATTTACATCATTGCTACTTACAAATTATGACATTATGGTTTAACTAAGTTATATGTAGCTTTATTTGGCAAAGTATAATTGTCTTATGACTTTTGATTGAACAGATCTAAACATTTGGGGCTTCTGTGAGAAGGAAAAAGGATGTCATTTGTTAAATTTCCTTGCTCAATTAGTCTTTAACTGGTGTTACTGCATTACCAATGGTAGCTTAGAACTTAGTTGCTCTTGCATTGATTTAGATTGCACAGAAATGCATGAGTTTGGTCACAGGCATTTGGATTTGAGTTTATGATATAGTGCAAGTTAGGTTTAAATACCACTTTGGTCCCTTAGCTTATTTTTAGGCTCAATTTGGTCCCACAACTTTTTTTGGGCCAAATTGATCCTTTAATTTAACAACTTAGACCATGTTAGTCTTTTCCGTCACATGTCACATAGACGGCGTTAATATTTTCTGATGTGGAAAATGTTAATTAATTTTCATGTAAGCACCACGCTAGTCTCATTTAACCAAGTCAAATCCACATATACAATTATGGTGTGTTGAATTAACGGATGCGATGAAAGGACTAACATGGTCCAAGTTGTTAAACTAAAGGACCAATTTGACCCAAAAAAAGTTATGGGACAAAATTGAGCCTCGAAAATAAGTTAAGGGACTAAAGTGGTATTTAAGCCCATAAGTTATATGGGCAGTGGTGTAACATTTTACACAATTCTTGTCACAGGTTGGTATTTTCTTGGAGAACCGTGCGCCACAAAGCAGGCACCCTGCGTCTCAGGTCTGTTCGTCTGGCATAAAAATTAGGGCCATGTGGGCCCCAGTGAGTCCCTGGTCTTTGAGAACGCATTGAGGCATCTCCAATGAGTTATAAAATCGGGTTCTGAAGTCGTTTCATCGTAACCTATTTTCGTTTGAATTAAATAACTCTTTTTTTGAAGCCTAAGGTAGCCTACACTTAGTGAGTTTACGCATAGCCAAATCCTCAACTATCTATCTCTTGTGAAGCTTTCTAAAACCATTATCAATCCATTCTCAAGTTATAATTAACCTTATCCAAGTTATTCAAATAACCTTACCAATTATCTTAATCTAATTCAACTCTTTTATTTAATCAATGATAAAATATGATTTTAGTCCCTCAAAAATTTGAAAAGTTCGTTTTTAGTCCCCCAAAAATAAATTGAATGTTTTTAGTCCCCCAAATTTGAAAATAATTTTCCGTTAGTCCCTGCCTCTGACGCTTTTAAGTGGCGCTTATGTGGCAACATTTTTAAGGGATTAAAAACGAACTTTTAGAATTATTGAGGGACTAAAATAATATTTAAGCACTAACGGCGTCAGAGGCAGAGACTAACGGAAAAATATTTTTAAATTTGGAGGACTAAAAAGGTTCAATTTTTTTGGGACTAAAAGCGAACTTTTAGAATTTTTGAGGGACTAAAATAAAATTTTGGCCTTTAATCAATTTACTTCTAAATCCACTTACTCAATCTAAGTGTCATAGCCCAATCCCCAAACCATAGTTCAAATGTCTTAAGATCCTTAGAGACATATTGGCTTAGGAAAACAACCTTAATATATTAACAACATAAACCAACAATCTTGCTCAAGGAAAGGTAGTCGTACCATGAGCCACATCAATCCACACATAGCCAAACCAAGGGCTCATTGGTATTCATAACAACAATCATGGATAGACAACATACCATCATGATTCTAATAGCATATCAATACATAATTTAACACATGAAATCAATCAATTAACCATGTAACACATAGCATGTAAAAACAGTCTTATCCAAGCATTTTATCACCATCAAGCATACTCATATCATTCCAAATACTCAATCAATAATTTATTAATTTAACCCCTTGCTCCCACAATTATGACCACATAAACAGTACTATAACCATAAATCATTGCTCCTACAATGGTGATAAGTGAGAATTCAATGTCGCGCGAGACTTTGGGGTCATGGAACACCCCAATCATATCAATTTGATTCCTAACTACCCATTTCACATATGAAGCAATCACCCTCTTCTTACCTTAGTCCAAATCGTGAGTTCCAAGGGTGAGGAAGGTATAATCAAAAGCTTCTTTCAAGGTTCTTATAATAACGATTACCATAGAGTCCAAAAACAATATTATAATTGAGAAAACTCAATGTGAGAATTGAAACAGAATTTTTGGAAAGGCTTACCACCAAATTTACATCCCTAAAATAGAAAAAGAATGAGGCTAGAGTGTAGAGTAAGTCATCCCGGTCGTTGCCATCTAATTCCGATGAAAAACAAGTTTAGTAAAAAACAGCGAGATTCTCTTTAGGTTCCTTGAGCAGCTCTTAGGTAGGTTTAGGATTACTAAAACTGGTTTAGAATGATCATTTAGGGTTAGGGTTAAGTGGTTTAATCATCCATAAGAATTTTAGGTCGAGTAGGGTTACTTGGGCCAAGCCCAATGGATCAAAACTCAATAAAACACGTAAAAATGTGTGTGTAGTAAAAACTGCGCAACGCCATGCTCCCTTGACCTGCGCCTTGACAGACAAAGTCTAGGTGCCTCTGTCTAGGATGCCTTGCACCCCCTGTGGGTGCTACTTAGGTTCCTTTTTCGTCCATTCGAGATTCGTAGTGTCCTAACTAGTATCCTAATAATCTAAAAACCTTATTAAACACACAAAAATACATTCACACATGCAAACATATCATAGGTTCTAAATGAACGAGAACGAGGGTGTTACATCTTTTTTTAAAGGACATTACCGATGGCCTTAGCCCTCGGTAATGGCCTTTAAAAATAATAATTAAATTTCATTGAATTATTTAATATTATATATTTATATATATATATATATTATATATTATGTATCATATATTTAATTATGTAATCGATAATTAATTATTATATATTATATAACACAATATATAATACTAAATATATAAATATATGTTATCAAGAGACATGTTCGAAAAAAAATATTATAGAGAGAGAGAGAGAGAGAGAATGTTGATAGAGAAAGGAGGGAGAGTAAGACATGTGAGTGAGAGAGATAAATGAGAAGATGTGTTTATACACGAGAGAGGGAGGAAAGAGTGGGCATAGATTAAACGGGTTAATCAAGGGTGTCGAATAGTTGGTTGAGTTGCACACGGATCGTCGTTACCGACAGCATTAGTCGTCAATTATGCAACGGCTCTAATTCAACAATCCAATGGTTTTGAAAATCAAAGAAGGGGAGAAAACGGATTGACATTACTGATGGCGCGAGGGGCAAGACTGTTGATAATGGTCATTTTTTAAAAACACAATTGGCATTGTAGAGGGTCAAGTCGTTGGTAATTGCCCTTTTTTAAAAAAAAAATTGACATTACCAAGGGCCTAGGCCGTCAATAATGGTTTTTTTTTTAAAAGTTGACATTTTTTGTGGGCCAAGGCTGGTAATAACTTTTTTTTCAATTGCCATTACCGAGAGCTATGACCGTCGGTACTGGCAATAGAAAAAAATATTTGTTTTTTTTTTTAAAACGACCATTACCGGCGGCCAAAAGGCTTTTTTGGCCGTCAGTAATAGGTTGTTGGTACTAACGTGTTTTCTTGTAGCGAAAAAGCAAATTATTACTTTTCTTGAAGTAATTACTCCTTGACACTCAATTTCAATGGGGATCTCAACCGCACATTCAGTACCTCAATTAGGCTAAGACAGATTATTGATATCGAGTGTCATCATCACTATACTCAACATCATTTAAAAAGGCACCTTCTCTCATTTTCTTTTTGGGTTTCTTATCATGCATGTTATATATATTGTGTATGTCCATTATCTAATCTGTCTTAATCTAATTAAGGATGTTTGGTTGAGATCTCCATTGAAATTGACAAGCAAAGTGGATTTCTATTTACAAGTACATTAGTTCTATTCCTTCTCCTGAGTATTTCCACTGGGATCTTTGTGCCAAGCCTCTTGGGCCAGAATATGGGACTTGATGCCAGATACAACTATGCTACTAGATCTTCTTGAAGAATAGGATATGGTATAGAGAAGAGATATTGATGTTATATATGGTATAGTGTATATTGAGTTGGAGTATAATGATTTGAAGAATGACTACTATAAATTCAAAATCTCCAATTTAGGTAAACTTGTGTATTGGACTTAACGTAAGATACAAATATGCTACTGGAGCTTCCTGGAGAATAGAAATCTATTAGATATATTATTCTTTGAAGATCTGATAGGTTTCTATGTTAGGAATACATATGGTATAGAGAATACATTGCTGTTATTGTTGAACTTGTAATTTTTAGTGTTTTTATATACGTTTAGATAGAGAAGACATTGGTGTTATTGTTGAACTTGTAATTTTTAGTGTTTGTATGACATTGTTTGTATTTTGTTTCTTTTGTGTTTTTTTTTCATTTCATTTTTTCTTCATTTCTGTTCAACATCTCGTCCTCTTCACTTCTATTCCTTATTCTCTCTTATTTTTATGTTCCTTTTCATCCTAACATTTTTTTTTTGGTTATGCATTTTGAACCTCTACCAGTTCAGCTCTGAGATTTTTTTCTCCCATGTAAATAAAGTTGGGGTTTTTAATTATTTTGTTCTATTTCTCATATAAACATTTTGTATGGCCGCAGCTTTGTTATAGTCCCTTGCTGATAATTTGTTTCTGAGTCGATCCTAACCAAAGTAAATTGTTTGTCTTATATGATAGTCTCTTGGTGTTAAACAGTGTTGGAACTTGGATCCTTTTAATATTTATTATACTATTTTCATGTTTTAATATTTAGAGTAGCAAGTTAAGCAATTATGTAAATGCTTGCAGTATTATTTTATATATCTTTGTGTTTCTCTTTTAAAATAATTATCTTTTTCTCTTCATTCTATGTAAAGCTGGAAATTTACCATGGAAAGATCTAAATGCACAGTGTTATTCCAATTTTCTCTACATGCTATACTAAACAAGAAAGAACCTTTTTGGTGGAGACATTTCTTAGTTTCATTATAAGTGACTCCAATATAAAAGAGATTTTTTATTTTCCAAAATTTGGGTTTGTGATGCAAGAAAGGACTGAAGTAGCAGAAAACAACTGCATTAAGTGAATTTGGACCGGAACAAAATTACATATTGCTTATTGTTTTTTTTTGGTTGTGCAGGCTGGTGAGGATAATGGCATGGTTTAGTCCAGATATGATTCATATGAAGACCAGGATGGGATAGCACAAGATACATATGCGGGTTTCTGTTTTTGTTTTTAACATGTTTATAATTTTTAGTGAGGTGTATTAGATTAGGATTTTAAAAGACTTTTTTGTGATGAAAAACTCTTGAGGTATTCAATCAAGATTTTCAAGTAATCTAAAAAAGTATTGTATTCAATCATGACAATTAGGATTTTTTTAAACAAGATGTCCAAATCTAGTGGTATTCAATCAAGACTTTTTACAAGTTACAAAAAGTCTTGTGGTATTCAAAATCTTTCTAATTTCGATGGATTGTTTTCTAAAGTGGATTTTGTTGGACTTTGTTAGATTTTTTAGTGATATTTTAATAGTAAAAAGTCTTGCTCTATCACATGAGATTTCTCAGGATTCTCAATCTTTATTTCTTTTGACCTCTCTCGCCCCACCTCTCCCTCCCTCTCCTCTACCTCCCTCCCCCCTCTATCTCGTAAAACATAAAATATTGTTACGTTGTTATTTCTCAATCTTTTTGGGGTGTATTGGATTAGGATTTTAAAAGACTTTAAGAGACTTTTTTTTGATAAAAATGTCTTGTGGTATTCAATCAAGACTTTTAAATAAAATAAAAAAAGTCCTGTGGTATTCAATCAGGACTATCAAAACTTTTTAAAGAGATTAACAAAATCTTGTGGTATTCGATTGAGACTTTTTACAACTTAAAAAAAGTCTTCTGATATTCAAAATCATAGCGATTTCGATGGATTATTTTCTAAAACAGATTTTGTTGGACTTTGTTGGACTTTTTAGTTACTTTTTTCTAATAAAAAGTCTTTCCCTCTCACTTGAGATTTCTGATGATTCTTTTTTAGGGTTCTTTTTACCTTGTATCTTTTCATCTCTCTCTCCTCCCTCCATCTCTTTCCTTTCTCCCTCTCTCCCCCCCTTTCTCTCTCTCTCCCCTCTCTATATGTGTGTTAAAAACATAAACATACTAACAATTTATAACGAAACGTAATTTTTTTCATTGGAACAAGATATTAGGACATTGACAACGTGTATGTATGTAACATGAATAAAAATAATACACACACACACAAACACACACACACACACATATTGTATACTATATAAAATTACATAATATATATTATTGTGTATATCATAGTATAACATATATCATAGATTTTATACAAGAATGTTAAATGGACAACCAATTCTGGACAACGTACAGACACCGTAGGGCCACAAGAGAGAGAAACAGACTTGCGTGATGTGTCAGCAGAGACAGAGAAATCAATAAAAAAACAGAAATGGTATTTTTATACGGTGTGGGACAACTTTTGTTATCTATCTATTATTACTCATTTTATAAATGCGTAATACACACACACACACACACATATATATAAATAAATAAAAATATATTATATGTTATAACTACATTCATATTATAAAATCAGCAAATCATCATTAACTGTTTATTTTTTATCAATGGTTAGGATTGTCAATTACAGTCAAAATGACTACAGTGAATCCATTTCGGTATCAAATGCACCATTGGCTATTAAAGAATTGAAAAAAATATATATTTTCTTTATCCAAACTTTAATATCTTTTATATAGGCTCTCGTAACTTTGAATGTTTGCTAAAAATCTCTGAAATCCTTTCAAATCTTATGAATTCTTACTATATAAATCCATTAAAATCCAAACTACAAAATCTGGATCGTAAAAGTCTTTTAAAAAAATCCTTATAAGTCATTAAATTCCTACATAGTCTTTTAAAATCTACAAGACTTTTTTATACCAAAATAGTCTTTTAAAATCTCAATCCAATATACCCTCATTTATTTCTCTTCACCTTACACCTTTACACCTCTCTCCTTTTTCCCCTTCTCTCCCCTGTTGTGTTAATATTTTGTTATTTTTTTATAGACTCATTTCCACTTTACTCTTCTCGATCTTATGCATCTCCTTCAATTTTCTGGAACTGGAATCAAAAAATAATAAGCAATGGTTAATGTATATGACCATGCACCAAAAAAATTGGTTCTTGCACGTTGTGTTCTTCCTTCACAATCTTTACTTACAGTGACCCTTGAACGTTATGTACATAAGTCATAGTCATTCAACTTATCGTCTTTTCTTACTATAAATTTTTTGTCCATATTGATTATAATGTCATTGGTGTTGGGGTGTAGCCTGCATCCAAAAGTGTTTGACCATAAAACCTTTTCATCAAATGTCACAGTGGTAAGAACACGACCTGTTTTGATTTCTGGGTCAGGAAATTCTGATTCTTCAGAGCTATCAAATTCTATAAAATTCTTTCAAATCTTATAACTCTAAAGTTCTTTCGAATCTTATAAATTCCTATGATATAAATCTATTCAGTTCTTTCAAATCTTATAAATTCATATGATATAAATCCATAAAGTTCTTTTAAATCTGACGTTCCTACTTAGTCTTTTAAAATCCACAAGACTTTTTTATACCAAAATAGTCTTTTAAAATCTCAATTCAATACACCCCCCTTAATTTGTTATTTGACTTATCTAACATTTTTTTAAGTGAATGAATGTTTGCAGCAAGGAAAAGATTGCCTTGAATGTTATAGCTATTATCCTCATTTGTGATTTCTATTTTCATTAGTGAATAAATGTTCACCGTTGAATGTTTTAATGCTTTTGAGTTGTTAATACATATATATACATTGAGTAAAAGACAATAGTCTAACGTTTATTATTGTATCCCTCATTTCAAAATCTTTGCCATGTTGCCACACATATTGCATCTTCACTTTTGTTTCTGCTTCTCTGATTTTGTCATCTAAAGTATAATAAGCTATCATGAAATGGCAATTTAAGATAGCATAACTTTTGGGATTTGCAATTTGTAATTGTTCTTTAGAGCAATTTTTGAAGAGCTCTTTGTAGACATGGATAAAATACAATCTAAAACCAGTTGTAGACAAAAGAGAGTTTATAAATAATATTGATTGTCTGTTTGTATCAGATCTTGTGAGGAAACACATTTATCATGTCTGTTTTATCATTTCCCTATCCATTTCCATTTTGCTTTGGGGCAGATAAGGAAATTGTTCTTGTCTAATTGAAATAGTTATGTTTTAGTTGATGCATGTTTCTCAAGCATCTTTTCTATTTTGGGCACTAATGAGTTCCTTTTAATAGAAAGGAAAGGATCAAATATATCCAAGACATTGCAACAATGTATAGTAAATGTATATGCTGTTAGGTAAGCTTTAGCTCATATGTTGTTAGGGAAATTCAGAATAAATTAGGGCTGCCCCAATGTTCTCCAAATTTTAGTTGGTAAGAAGCCAATTTGGATATCAGAATTCAGAAGTATGTAATAGTGTTGTTATCAATTGTCCTGTATCTCCATTGCTCTCTTGGGGCAAATTATTTTCATATATAGAAGGGGAAAATGTGTTTTTATGAGAAAAATTTCTCACATTCAGGATGGTTAATGACCGTGCCAAATTGATATTTGATACTATTGTTGGTATAATGTGTAACTAAAATGGCTTCAGGTGGATCTTAACCACATTATTGAATTATATACTCATAGTAGATGTGACCCCGACAGATGCTTATTGGTAACTCATTTATCTTGCTCCAACCTGAACACTAGATTGGCTTTATCTCTTTTTGTTTTCTTTCCCTCTTTACAATGCTTTTTTTTTTTTCCAATCAAGATAACTGCTTACTTTAATCGACTGAATTTTTCCAGTTCAAAGGCATAGATATGGGGAACATATTAGTGAAGCAAGCTCTGAATCTCATCAGACTCTTAGATTGGCACATGGTACATATTGTCAAACACAAAACAACCTTCAATTGATGAATAGGTGGATGGATCTGCCAACTATATATGACATATCGAAATAGCAACTCCTACAGTCCCATTGATTCTTAGATCTGAACACTTTATAGCCTAAAAGATTGAGCAATGAAAGAGAAAGTAAGAAGTGTCTATTTATAGGCCATTAGCAAATTGTATGGAAAATAGAGGGAAAGGGGGGCATTCTTTTTGTATTTTCCAGTCTATTGATTCACTCCATTTCCTTATTTGGAAGCACTTGTTCTACATGCTTTTCTCCCAAATGCCTTGCGTTTGAAGTGGAAAAAAAATATAACATTGTGTAGCAATTAAACAATTGGCATGCCTAAGTTCTGAGTTTGTCTTCAATATTACAAGCTGAATTTCTGAGTGTTCTTGCGGATTGATTGAGAAACTGGAAATTTTAACTTTAGTGTTATTCATTCTTCACCTCATTCATTTTTTGCTATTGTTTTTATTTATTTATTTTTGTTTTGTTATTATATCACACTCCGCCTGAGCGGGGGGAACCTAATCCCTTCAGTCTCAGTAAGGTTCGAAAACTAAGACTATGATTGTTTATAAGAATTGAAAGGGGGAAGGGAAATATTTTTGTAAAATGTGAAAAATGTGCATGGATAAGTGTGACAGGTTAATCATAGTGTGACGTATCAGTAATTTTTCACTTTAATCAATAAATTTTCTTTTCCCCACTTTTTTTCCCACTTTCTTGGCTACCAAACATAGCCTAAGAGTTTGGGTTTTTCTATCTTTACTTTGTTTTTTTTAATATAAAATTGTAATAATTAGAATGATGTTTTTTTTTGTTATCCATTCTTTTCTAAAAGAATATAATAATAAAAAGGGGTAGAAATAAAAAAGGATATACTGGCTGTATGTAAAAAAGGATAAAGTAGTAGTTTCTTATTTCTTAAAAAAGGGAATCTCAATTTACGCTCATAAAAAGAAGGAATGATTCTTTTGTGGTTGTTCTGTTATGACATAATCTCTTACTTTTCTTTTTATATTTTATTCACATAATAATAATGTTAGTGTTTTTTTAATAATCTTTTATGACTTTTCGGGGAATTAATTATTTGAGACAAATATTTTCTTTTCAAACAATTAACGGGTATCGTTTTATAAATAGACGTCGTAGGGGTGTTAATACCTTTTTTACGTGTAACTAACTCCCGAACCCAACCTTGATTCAAAGACCATTTTTTTAAATTATTTTCAAAAAATGTTTTTCCTATCGTTTTCCTTAATAAACATAGGTGGCAACTCCATTGAAATTTTTTATGGTGGTTGTCACGGCTGACGACTCCATTGGGGACTTTAGAGAGTTAGGTCCAATAATTGTTTGTATTGATTTGTATGCCTTTCATGATTTATTTCCCTTTTTTTATTCTTTTTACTCCTATTTGTTTATTATATATTTTGGTCATATGCCTGTATATTTGAACCTTAGGGTAGAAGATGTGTAAATATTATGTTTTAATTTGTTTTGCAACGGGTATCATTTTAGGTAATTGCTCCTTCACACACACTTTACCTACACATTTTTCACACACTATCAGTGGAACCCTATACTCGGGTTTGAAAAAGCTTTAAGTTATGAGATACTGCGTAGTGAGTGCCTGCTGGACATACAACCAGTTGGGTTCTTACGAAAGCCTCACCTAGAGTTTGGTTTCATTTGAGATAAAAGCTCTCCTTTAATAGTGACCTATTATTGGGAGCATAATATTTGAAAATAGAACCCTTGGCTCTAAGGACTTTTTTATATTAGTACTTCAACCCACCCGTGAAAAACACTTATGTGGACTATATACCCTTCTAAGGAACTACCGGCTCATATCACAAAAGGAGCATCCCCTATCTGTCTCATTTGCCATGTGAAAAAAGTCATCGAACCTAAGATCTTGGGAAGTACCGACTTAATTCATAAGGGGTACACCCTACCTGCTTTTTCCTTCATTCATTTATTTTCCATTCATTTTTTCGAAAAATTGTGAAAGATAATAAATAGTATTTTTTCTAAAAATATCATTTGTTATTATTTCCTGCAAAATAATAATAATAATAAAATATAGTTTCCAAAAAAAAAAATATTTTCTCTGCATCACATCATTCTTTTTCCATGTTACAAAAAAAAAGTTTTCAAAAAAAAAGAACATTTTTTGTTTCTCACTGTATTCATTTTATTTTTTGTAAAGAAAAAAAACAAAATGAAAAAAAAACATTTCTCCTTTTTCTATCATATTCTTTTTGCATGAAAAAACATACATTCGTATCATGCATAATCATGACATCCTCATAGCATAACTCATTTTTTTTTCATACCAGAAAATTACTATAACCAAGCTTTCCCTACACCTCTACCGGACTCGAGCCCAAACTAGACTTATGGATGCGTTGGAACAGAATCAACAAGCAATGAGGGAGGAGCTCGACCAAGTAAAGGGGCAAATGGGTCAGATATTAGAGATCTTGCAAAACTTGAATGCACGATTGGCCCTTGATAAGAACCATTCCAATGGCCCATCAAGGTCACAACCCGTTACCACGAATGCCCAAGAGGACCCCGTAACTAAGGAGAGACTCCGAATTATAGAAGCGAGGCTGAAAGCAATTGAAGGGGCAAATCATATTGGGTTCGAAGCTTCAGGAGTATGCTTATTCCCTGACGTGGTGATTCCTCCAAAATTCAAAATCCCTGAGTTTTCCAAGTATGAGAGATTAACTTGTCCAAAAGGTCACCTCGTCATGTACTGTCGTAAGATGGCCTCTTGCTCTACTGATGATAAACTCTTAATCCACTTTTTCCAAGAGAGTCTTACCGGGGCATCCCTGTGTTGGTTATACAGTTAGAGCGGGGCAAAATCAGCTCATGGAAGGACTTGACTAATGCTTTCCTCAAGTAATATAGCTACAATATGGACATGACTCCCCACCATTTGCAGTTGTAAACCATGGTAAAGGGGGGCAATGAAAGCTTCAAAGAGTATGCCCAAAGATGGAAAAGCATTGCAGCCCAGGTGGAACCTCCGCTGTCTGAGAGGGAGATGGTTGCCATATTTATTGACACACTTCATCAACCTTTCTATGATAGGATGATGTGAAATGTCTCTTCAAGCTTCTCAGACCTAATCGTTGTCCGGGAAAGAGTGGAAGCAAGGATAACAAGCGGCTCATCACGGCATACCACACCGGGGCTGTGGGCTACTTAATTGAAAATTGTTGGGTTCTGAAGTATAGAGTGCAAGATCTGATTAATACCAAGTGGTTGGACTTCAAGAAGGATAACTCTGGTTAAACAACTATTCATATGTTTTTTTTATGCTTTGCCCGATGCCCTGGGGCACATCTTGTAAAAGGCCCACTTTGATCCTATCTTTATCAATGGAAATGCGATTTGCATTGTCCAACTTACTTTCTTAGTTAATGGTCAATCCGGGATAAAAAAAAGATTAGTTAAAGAAAATTGGTAAAGCAAATGCACAATTTACCAAAAATTAATTTTTGTGAAAATTTGAGCAATGAGGTTTTGAGATGAAGTTCGGCCATTTTTCTCTATCCCAAAAAAAAATATGAAAATGTATATCCCTTGCTACCCTTTTTTAGCCTAATTTTTCTTTTTAAATACCCTAAACAAGGATCACTCATATATAGGAGGCTAGCACAATAGTCATTAAATTTTGTCTGTTTTAAAAAAAAAAAGCAAAGCAAGCAAATGGCAAATGCAACGTATCAAGACGCAACCATCGAAGTACATTTGTGCTAGGATAAAAAAAAACTAGTGAATAAAAAAATGCAAAAGCAAAACGAGACAATTGTGCTAGCAACCATCGAAGTACATTTTGGCACTAAAGATCCTTGTTTTCATAAACCCTTAAATACTTTTGGGCCTGAAATATCATTTCTTTCATAAACCTAACCCTTGGCCACGTTACAATTATAATAAAGTCCATTCTGATCAAAGTCAAATTGCTCACATTTTCTCAAAAACTTGATTTTTGAAACAGGAGATCCATATAAGTTCTTCAGTACAGTTGCTTTACCAAAAAAAAGAGTAAAAAAAAAAGAGAGGAATATAAAAAAAAGGGGCTCGCTAGGCTGAAAACACAAAAGGGCGGTCTAGGCAAAAGTTAGGGTCAAATTCACAAACATATCAACCTAGATTGTACCTCCTGAACCTCAACATAAACCAAGAAGCTAGGGGCAACAGTTGTGCCCATCATCAATAAGCCTCGCATCTAGGTGCCGAGCTACTCAAAGTGGTCTGTCTATTAACATAGATCCTTCCTCACCTGGTTGGACAAGGGCCAAAAGGATACTGAAAAATATGAGGATCACAGGTGGTCAATCCAATCCTCTCAAGAGCATCCAAAGCATGAAAAGAAAATTCAAGGATCTGCAAAGATAGGCAAGATGATCTATCAAGTGGGAAGTATGCAAATCTGATGCATTGCAAAATCAACTATTTGGACAAGCGAGCCAACGGAATGTTATCAGCCCATAAGTCTAGGGGCAGTGTCCTCAAAGGGATTCAGGCAAAAGGAAAAAAAGAAAAAAATCATTCTTTCAAAACAAAACACTACTCATGTATGGTATACCATTCATTGCATCTTGTATGATCATCAATACTTTTGGGTCCATCGCCCGCCTTAAAAAAAAATCATGGCTCCAAAAGCAAAAACAACACCAATGCATGGCATATCATTCATTGCATCCTACATAATAATCAAAGTTTTTGGGTCCATCCACCCATCATTTCCAATATTGCATACAGTTGGTCTGTTGTCTACTCAGTAAGAACTAGTACTCAACTCACCTAATCTTTTTTGTAAGGAATCATAGTCATACTTATGCTTTACTGGGAATTGGCCAGGAAAATGAACCTGGAATCTCCCGCCAATTTTGTAAGGAATCATAGTCATAACTATGCCTTACTGAGAATTTGCCAGGAAACCGAACCCGGAATCTCCCTCCAATTTTGTAAGGAATCATAGTCACAACTATGCCTTATTGGGAATTCACCGGGAAACCGAACTCGGAATCTCCCTCCAATTTTGTAAGGAATCATAGTCATAACTATGCCTTACTGGGAGTTCGCCAAGAAACCGAACCCATAATCTTCTGCCAATTTTGTAAGGAGTCATAGTCATACCTATGCCTTATTGGGAATTCACCGGAAACCGAACCCGAAATCTCCAGCCAACTTTGTAAGGAGTCATAGTCATAACTATGCCTTACAGGGAATTCACCAGGAAACCGAATTTGGAATCTCCCGCCAATTTTGTAAGGAATCATTGTCATACCTATGCCTTACTGGGAATTCACCGGAAAACTGAACTCGGAATCTCCCGACCTATGGAACTCGCTAGGAAATCAAACCTAGAATCTCCAACCCAAGGAATTCACTAGGAACTAGACCTAGAATCCCTCCCCAAAGTCAGGAACCAATCCCGTATTCTCAAACCACTTGTTTCGGACAAAAATTAGGGTCTTCTATCCTTAATTACCTTTTACAATGAATTCACGAAGGTCTTCGAGTAAAATGTAATTATGGAGGGGCAACTGTCATACCCCATTTTTGTCCGGCCCCTATTTTTTTATTTTGGTAATAAAAAATATTTTTTGTTCTCAAATTGGAAAAGAACAAGGCAAAAATGAATAAAGAGAAAAAGAAAGAAGAGAAAAAGCAAAAAAAAAGGAAAAAAGACAAAAGAGGGTCGCACTTAGTAAATTGGGGGTGCCACTAGCAATCTGCTAGTGGGCAACTCGCCCCACCTGCCAAGTCCATAGCCCAGTAACCCCCTTTTACTTCGCACACCACCCGTTTTTCTAAATGGCGCCTCCCAGGCGCTCCCTCTCCCTCACTGCTACACGCACCCCGCGCCACCTCTGCCCACACCCCCTCGTATATTGCCTCTCCTAAGCCCAATATGACCCACTAAAGCCCAACACCCTATCAACCCTAATTTTAACCTAAGACTCACATTTTCACTCTCACCCTGATACCCATAATTCTAATCGGCCGCAGCCCCCTCCCTCACTCTTCTCTCTCATCACCACCCCACAACTCGCTCCACCATTTTCGCCCCCTCTCTCTCTTACCCGCCTCCTTCTCTCTTCATCCCATGTTCTCCAAAACAAACCCTAACCTTAATTCCTCTACCTATGGCGCATCATCCCCTCTCCCCTTCGTCTTTCTTTTTTAATTTCTTTCCGTTTTTTCCTCAACCTCATCCCTAATCCCGTGAATCTCTCCAAACGAGCCCATTTTCTTTTTCCTTGCGATATGATCCGAATTCACACATCAAGTACGAGATCTCAGAGATTCATATAGAGAAATGAAGAGGATCATGCGGGTCTAGTGCGAATCAGGGAGCATTTTTCCCATTTCTTTTTATTTATTTATTTATTTATTTATTTATTTTTTATTTTTTTTCCACTAATTTGTTTCCTTTTCTGAATGCAGGTACCTTGGTCTATAAAAGCCTCTTAGAGTCACGAAGAAAAGGGGGCGAACCTGGGCGAGATGGGAATTGTAACACCCTAATTATCTAACGCTTATATTATTATGAGACGATAAGATTTCAAACGTTTGGTAAAATAAGTCGGGTTTCTTTTCAAAACGAATTCTTTTGATGAGTAATTAAAAATATTTCTCTCAATAAAATAACTAAGTTTATAAATCAGTTCATAAATAACATGACATGTACGAGAATCATTTTTGTGATAAATTCAAAATTCCTAAACTCCATTTATTTATACGGGTCAAAACCTTAAACGTTAAAACCATTAAGCAACGACATTTCTTTGTCGATACAAAACCTTACACAATTATTACATAATGTCACAACTTGATTTAAAATATCTTTACAAAACTTAATACAATACATTTATACTTTATTTACAATTACACTTCCAAATCTCAATACAATTAACCATCTTCATACTCTCAGCCAGTTAATTGAAAAAAGGTAAATGGAAAGGAATGAGATAAAAATCTCAGCTAGTGTTCCCACACATACGCACCCGACAGTTAACAAGCAAGACATGTAAAAGAGGCAAGTATTCATGTAACAGGCATAATAAAATTATAAAACAACTTGAGTCATTTAGCACATAAAGCAAACCACATTAAATCAACATCAACCAACGTTCCATTCATACAAGCACAAGGTCATTTCCATTTCAAAAGCACATAGCTCAAGCACGAAGCCAAGTCAATATTAACAACAAATGCTAATTGGTTAATGGTCCTACACTGGCAACCGGCTAATGCGAACCTAACATCAACTCCGTCGAGATCTTCAGGTTCCTTCAAATTTTGGGTGAGCGGATGAGAGTGCCCTCAACATCCAGGGATACAGACTGAGTCTAGTCAGGGTGATCCAGTGTATAAATGGGATGCCCCAGCAGTGCCCTGCCTTTATGTAAGACCCCTTGCTGGCAACTGCCTTCAAGGCCGAGCAGAGCTCCTCATGGCCGTCTCCGAACTATTCCCCATAAAATTGTTTGCTCACCACCCAAAAGATACTACATAAATAATGCATGGCAACCAGCCTATGTGTCAATCCAATCTAGTGTTTAAACCGTAATCACAACCAATCACATTGGCAACCGGCCTATGTGTCAATCTTGAGGTACCACTACGCCAGTACGTTGACGAGGTTCCCTCTAATCCAAAGCCAATCCAAACAAACAATCCAAATGGAAAAACTAAGTGGGACTAAGCTAGAAAACAACATATCAATTCCTCATAATTTCTGCATAATTCCACTACAACAATTGTTGTAGCTCAGTGCCGCAACATCCAGTCCCATAACCAATCACCAAGTTATAAACAGAGTATCATCACATCATAACTTATATATATATATATATATATATATATATATATATATATATATATATATATATATATATATATATATATATTTGAACATACAGTCATCACAAAGTTATCAATTATTTCTGTGACATCCTGATTTTCAAAACAATATTAGAAAAATAATTTAATCTGTAGTTAGGTGATAAACGGGTGTTTAAGACCTTAATTAGGGATAAAATGGGCTTAAGTGGGATCCAGAAACCTTAGAAAAAGGCTTAGAATGCCCTAAAAAAAAGTACGGAATACCCTAGAAGCTTCTAGAAGGACGAAAAACAGACCTTCCTGGATATGTACGGTCGTGACGCGACGGGAATAACACTGAGACCATCGCGACGCGATGTTTGGCGGTGGAAAGTCGGTGATCATAGCCGTTGGATGAGCGACACGTGTCCTATCTCGCGACGCGACAAACCTTGTGTCTAGGCCGGTCGCGACGCGATCCACCCGGAGTAGCCTATAAATAGGCGTTCACCCCTCCCTCATTTCTCGCCTCAGAGCTTCGTCTCTCTGGCCATTTCCTCTATAGAGCAAGTTTGCTCTGCACTTACCTCGAATGAGGATCTGGTGCATCAGAAAGCTCTTAGTAGGAAATCTTTAGGTCTGAGAGAAGGGTAAGGCTCAAAAGTGTAAGAGCACGGATGGTGGTCAATGGTCAAAGCTTAGGAGGGGCCTAACGGGAGTACTAGGTAAGGGGAAAGATACCTTAATCACTAAGAAAATAGGTAGTAGAGTAGTACTATTAGCATGCGTAGGGGACCTTAACCCTACTAGTGGTTGATAGCAGTAACACCTCAAGAGACGGGTTGTGGTATGCGGTGGCTAACGATAGTCACCGTAGACCTATCAACCAACATAGGTTTATGTTTGGTATAGTCTATATGCTTGTTTGACTCATGTGTTACGTGATTGATAACATGATTAGTTGACAGTCGCCTTTGCGACGCTAGGAATAATTTATATGCTGATTAATTATAATCGGTTGATACTATGATTTATGATATTTACGTGCTGGTTAAATCGGTATGACATCTGTGGTGTGATGATGTAATGCATGGTCTTACAGTCAAGGGTGACGCCCTCTAGTTAGAGAATTGCGAATCCCTAGACGGTGATAACATATATTACCGTCGATACTCAGTCTGCCAGTGGTGATAGCCGGGTCGGTGTACCTAAGGACTGGTGATCGGACCAAAGGTACGGAGTAGTTTAGAGATAGTCGATGACCTCGAGGGAACCTGAGGACTGGTGATTAGTCCAAAGGTGTGGACTCGGTCATTCGACAAGACTCCAGGACTCCACGTCTGACAAGGGGACAATCTTGGCCATTCCTCGTACGAGGAGTGCCTTCCATTTGCGCACGTGGACAGTAACTCACTCCGGTGATCTAAAGTGGTAGCGTATAAGGATATGTTCCCGGGACAACTAACTTATGTCTCATTTCCTGTGCCCTGAGACTGGTGATCGGTCTAGGGAGGAGGGCGTTAATGGCCCGCAATATTCAGCAATCTGTGGTCTGGGCCAGTAGGGCCGGTGATCAGCTTGAAAGCTCGTAGTTTCTGTCAGTCTGTAGTATCAGAGTATGATGTGGTCTATGACTGTGTGGTCAGGCTTGTCAGTATGACGTGTCAATATGGTCTGATCTGTGATTGTGTACTCAGGGGTCTGTGTGCAGTATCTATAGTAACAATCATGTTAATGATTGTTGTGATCTGTTGCTGTTATGCTGTGCATGATAGCAGTCACTCTGTTATGCTGTTTTCCAGCTTGATAGTGATTGATGAGTGTCTTACCCCTTGTTTTCTGTGTTTTCTATATTATACTATGATGAATAGCAGATAAACTAGAAGATCATGTACTTAGAGTCAGGGAAGCAGGACCTAGCGGAGGAGACCGCTGTGGGAAAATTGTATAGGAGCAGTGTTGCATCACTGCCAGTGTGTCCATTCGCATACTCTGATAATGAATAAAGTGTGTCATTGCTTTGAACATATGTGTCAGGATAAAGTGACGCCCCATCTCGACGGGGTGCTACATTAGTGGTATCAGAATAGTTCGGTTCTAACCAGACTGTGGAAAGGTTCGAGTCACTGGCCGTGTCTAGAGTCTAGTTGTCTCCACATCGGATGACAACTGAGTTGGGGAGAGTCTAACACTAGGAATCCTGTCTTGAAAGAATAACATCCTTTGAATTTTTGGGGACGAAAATTCTTTAAGGGGATAGTAATGTGACATCTTGAATTTCAAAACAGTATTAGAAAAATAATTTAATCTGTAGTTAGGTGATAAACGGGTGTTTAAAACCTTAATTAGGGATAAAATGGGCTTAAGTGAGACCCAAAAACCTTAGAAAAAGGCTTAGAATTCCCTAAAAAAAGTACGAAATACCCTAGAATATTCTAGAAGGACAAAAAACCGGACCTTCCTGGATATGTACGGTCGCGACGCGACGGGAATAACACTGAGACCATCGTGACGCGATGTATGGAGGTGGAAAGTCGGTGATCGTAGCCGTTGGGTGAGCGACACGTGTCCTATCTTGCGATGCGAAGGACCTTGTTTCTAGGCCGGTCGCGACACGATCCACCATGAGTAGCCTATAAATAGGCATTCACCCCTCCCTCATTTCTCAACTCAGAGCTTCGTCTCTTTGGCCATTTCCTCTATAGAGCAAGTATGCTCTGCACTTGCCTCGAGTGAGGATCTGGTGCATCAAAAAGCTCTTAGTAGGAAATCTTTAGGTCTGAGAGAAGGGTAAGGCTCATAGGTGCAGGAGCGTGGATGGTGGTCGAGTGTTAAAGCTTAGGAGGGGCTTAGTGGGAGTACCAGGTAAGGGGGAAGATACCTTAATCACTAGGAAAATAAGTAGTAGAGTAGTACTGTTAGCATGTGTAGGGGACCTTAACCCTACTAGAGGTTGATAGCAGCAACACCTTAGGAGAGGGGTTGTGGTATGCGGTGGCTAAAGATAGTCACCGTAGACCTATCAACCAACATAGATTTATGTTTGGTATAGTCTACGTGCTTGTTTGACTCATGTGTTACGTGATTGATAACATGATTAGTTGACAGTCGCCTTTGCGACGCTAGGAATAATTTATATGCTGATTAATTGTGATCAGTTGATACTATGATCTATGATATTTATGTGCTGGTTAAATCGGTCTGATATTTGTGGTGTGATGATGTAATGCATGGTCTTAGAGTCAAGGGTGACGCCCTCTAGTTAGAGGATTATGAATCCCTAGACGGTGATAGCACAAATTACCATCGATACTCAGTCTGTCAGTGGTGATAGCCGGGTCGGTGTACCTGAGGCTTGTGTACCTAAGGACAGGTAATCGGACCAAAGGTACAGAGTAGTTTAGAGATAGTCGGTGACCTCGAGGGAACATGAGGACCGATGATCAGTCTAAAGTGTGGACTCGGTCATTTGACGAGACTCCATGACTCCACGTCTGATGGGGGGACAATCTTGGCCATTCCTCATATGGGGAATGCCGTACATTTGTGCACGTGGACGGCACCTCACTCCGGTGATCTGAGGTGGTAGCATATAAGGATATGTTCTCAGGACAACCAACTTATGTCTCATTTCCTGTGCCCTGAGACTGGTGATCGGTCTTGGGAGGAGGGCGTTAATGGCCCGCAATATTTAGTGATCTGTGGTCTGGGCCAGTATGCCCCTTGTCAGTAAATTCAATTTTTCTTATAATTATCTAAGTAGTTTGCTTGAGGACAAGCAAAGCTTAAGTGTGGAGATGTGTTAACACTCCACTTTGTCTATTATTTTGGGGTATTTTGAGTATAAAATATTATGATTTTATTTCTTATTAGATAAAATATGCACACTATTTCCCCATTTATGCAGAAAAGTATAAAAGACAACTTGGGAAACAAAAGATGTAATTTTGAGAAGATTCTGGCAAGATTTGAGCATATTTTGGCGTTTCTGGTGAAGCGGTACGACCTAAGATATATTCAGTATGGCCGTACCTATTCAAGAGAAGCAGTAGGGGCGTACTCCCTTAGTCAGTACGGCTTGGCGCCGAAGAAAAAATCCAGTACACCCGGACCAAAGTCAGTACGACCATACACAATTGCAGTCAGGCCGCATCCAGTGCAGAAGTATGGGCCAGCATCGTAACTCAAGCTCGGTACGGCCGTGTATAAACGCAGTACAGCCGTACCCAAGCCCATAACGCATAGATTTAAAGCCAGTTGACCTAAATCCACAACAAAGCCTATAAATAGGTCATCTTAGCTCTCTTTCGGAGAGCTGGAGGCTGAGGGTCTTCTGATTGCTTTAGACTTTGCCTCATGCCTCTTGTCTCTTCTTTTCTTTTCTTTTAGGATTTCTTGTTTGGATGGATGTTTGTTATTAGTAACTAACTCTATCACTAGGGGTGATGGGGGATCTTTTACGATGTTCTTGATATTTATTTAATTGCTATTTTGAATTTCTTATTATCCTTATGAATGTGTTCTTCCTAGCATGCTTAATTCCATAGGATCTGGCCAGTCCTTAATAAATTAGTTAGTTGGAGGCGATACAATTATTTAATGGAACCCTAGGATTAACAGAACTCGCTTTATATGCAGGATAGGTTATTGCTTGTTTACAATCAGTTATTAGATTAGCAACTTACCTGTTCTTAATGCTCTTTCCCTTAGTTACCTTCCAGGACCAAACGGAGTAATTAGTTGGGAGGAAGGCCATTGCAAGCTAGGTAGCCCTTAGTAATTTAGAGTGAGTGATTGGCATCCACTAAGGTAATACAATTCATAATAGCAAGAAAATAGATTCAGGATCTAGTATTAGTGAACCCGGGTCCCTTAAACTTTTCCTAATTGATCTCTCTCTAGTTCTTGCGTTATTACTTGATCTCGTTATTTACAATTCAATCTTTTGACTCTCAAAATGGTTACTTTTGTTTGTCTAAATAATAAGGATCTCTATTAATTTAGTACTCGCACATTCTCTGTGGGTTTGACATTCAGAGTCTTAAAAATACTCCACTTTATTACGAGTTACGATCAGGTGCACTAGCCTAATTCCATCGCTGTTATCGTCAAAAACTTGTTGCGGCTCAGGCAAGTGCACCTGATCGTAACTCGTAATAAATTGCAATATTTTTAATACTCCGAATGTCGAACCCACAGGGAATGCGCAAGTACCAGCGTAACAGAGATCTTTAATTCCTCAAGATAACGGGATTTAGATCGAATGGAAAACTAAGGGAAATTAAAATAAAACTTAAATTGAAATAATTAGAGCAAGATTGAATAGGAGAAACCTAGGGGAACCGGGTTCACTAATACAATATCCTAAATCTATTTCCATGCTATTATGAATTGTATTTCCTTATCGAATGCCAATCACTCACTCTAATTTACTAAGGGCTACCTAGGTTGCAATAGCCTTCCTCGCAACTAATTACTTCGCTTGGTCCTAGTAGGTAACTAAGAGAAAGAGCATTAAGAACAGACAAGTTTGCTAATATAATAACCGATTGGAAACAAGCAATAACCTATCCGGTGTATAAAACGAGCTCTGTGATCCTAGAGTTCCACTAGTTAACTATGATCATGTTACCACAATTAACTAATTTTATAAGGGTTAGCTACTCCCTATGAAATTAAGCATACTAAGATCAACACATTCATAAGGATAATAAAGAATTCAAAATAGTAATTAAATAAATATCAGGAACATTGTAAAAGATCCCCATCACCCCTAGTGATGGAATTAGCTACTCATAATGTTATGCAGCAAAAGAAAGTAAAATAAATCCAAACTCCTAAAAGACATGAGTTAATAGAACCAGGACACCCTTTCGGTAGGACGGTGATCCTCTCGTGTGTTCCTCACGTCTCCACGAACTCTGACAGCAATTCTGAATTGATGGAAAGCTTTAATGATCCAAAACTCACTCTAATCGTATGGTTTGTGTAAATAACTCTCAATAGGGTGCTCTTGACTTGGGAATTCATCAAAAGGTTTTTAGAAAAGGTTAAGCGCCACTATTTATAGATTAGGCTGCGAACTAGGTCATCTGGCTTCAAATCTGCACTTTTCTGGGACGGGGTACGGACGTACCGCATATATACACAGCCATACCAAGCTTTGTTGATGACACTGGACCGTACCCATGCGTGCTGCAGCCCTGACATCACTTGTGTACGGCCATACTGCATTTGGCACGACCGTACTGAACTATTTTATCAAAGATCCTGGTACAGATCGAGGGGGTACGCCTCATCGTTCGCTCTAGGTACTACTGCACGGATATAGGTCAGGCCATACCGCTTGTCCAGTAGTGCTAAAACTCTCCAAAACTAGCCAGTTTTTTTGTCTTTTTTCGCATCTTTTGCTCCGAGTGGTGTCTTTATGATATTTCTACTTAATAAGACATAAATGAGTACATTTGTGCTTTAATCAGTGCAAAATGATATAATTAGATACTAAAAATATCCTATAAAAGTAGACAAATTGGTGTGTCAACACATCCCCACACTTGAGCTTTGTTTGCCCTCAAGCAAACTACTTGGGTAATTATAGCAAGAAAAACTATTTTCACTGAATAGGGGCAAAAATATAAATTAGGGGCAATAATATAAGTTTGACAACAACATGAAATCACAAAATATGTCAATAAATAGAATGCCTTATTAGAGGTGTAAGTTCAAGTAAGCAAACAGCCTGTGATTTTCAAGTCACACTCTCACCAATCTCAAATGTTTGTAGGTACAGTCATTATCACTCATATTTTTCAAATGAAGTGACATTACCATATGCTTGTTCATTGACCAAAAACTTTAGTATTAGAATCTATATATCATGCAAAAGAGGAATGAGAGACTTTTATTGGTTGTAATGGGGCCAAGGTAATAATGTTTGGTATGATAAAAGAAAGAAAATGACATGCAAAGGGTCAGAAATAAATCAACCAAAACAAGCAACCTAATTCTTTTTCACTTTAAAGGGCAGGCAAGAATTCCCACTTTTTTTCTTTTACAATTCATGATTCAATGCTCTTTCTTTTCTTTTTCTTTCCTCCCTTTATGTATTTATACAGCAATCAATCATTTTTGAAGAACTAGGAGGGGAAATAATTTTTGAAGCCTTCTTTTTGTAAACATAAAGGAGGGATTCAGAACATTATTCTTTTGATTTTGCCATTAATTGCTCTCATATAAAGATATTTGCTAAGGTTGTCTTCACAGAAAATAATCAATAGTAACAAGAAGGGTACCAAAGAAATTAAATAAAATACTTTTAGGCACAAAAGTGGGCAACTAGTGGTATAATGTATTCAAACTGGTAGTAGCCTGAAGAATTCCTAAAAATTGCCCTTTCCAAATTCACATGAAAATAATTTCATATTCGTGTCGTAATGGTCTCAGCACAAGTTCTAGAATGCACATTCATAGAAAAATATCACTCAATAAAGAAAAGAGGCAAAAGCATGATGAGACCTCTTATTTCAGGCTCAAAACTCACATTTAATAACTTACACAGAAAGTCAGAACTCACAGAACTTCAATGCTAATTTTCAGCAAATTCCAATTACTAGCAACAATTTGATTCAATCATATGTTGTCCTAAAGGAAAAAAATTTTGTAGCCTCTAATTCAGCAAAAATTTAAAGTTCTTCTATAATTATAAGCAGTTATAAGCACAGCCAAGTAATAAGTGTAACACCGCAATTCAATTTACATCGAATTATAGTCATTTACATAACATGATTCAGAAAAATGAGGATAAACTAAAACTTGAGTAATAGCAAGTCATAATTCATGAAGAGTTACATATTCTTGAGAGTACAACCCACAACAAGTACTTCAAAATACAATTCGTCCCGGTCTACGCCTAAGAATTTACATAGGTTCAAGACCTCAAAATGTAATTACAACAAGGTAACCAAGAAACTGGCTCTCGATAACTTGGCTCCAAGCCCAGATCAAATACCAGGTACCTGCTTGTCTGAAAAACATGGAATGGAAAGGAATGAGATTCGAAAATCTCAGTGAGTCCTTCACGGACCCCTCACCAACACTTATCTTAAAACAACATAATTTCATAAATTAACCACAAGACATTTAATAAGATGCAGCATGATTCATAACAAGTCCTGAAATGTATCCCCTTGGCTCAATAGAAATTGAGTTAAGGTACCCCCTTTATACAAGTAACCACCAAGGAGATCCCCACCGCCCGGTGAGCCGGATCGACGGGTCTGTCACTCGGTGAGCCAGATCGACAAACATTAATGCTTAAACAATCCATGCATTCATTTAGTCTTTGAAGCTACGAGCTAGGGGATAGTTATTGTTCAGTTTTCTGAACCCAATAGCTTGTAGCTTAAAACTGCACTAATTGGGTGAATATTTCCTAAAATAAAAATTAGATTTAAAAACTAGACATCCTAAGCTTTCCAACGAGTGGTCATTTGTCTAATTCCGACTTTGTTTGGTATTTTAATAAAATCTCCGAAGTTGACGTTCTACAGAAAGAGCGCCGCGCCCGTCCAGGAGCGCGTCATGCGCATTTCTGGCATGCTGATTCTGTTTGTGTGCGCCCCGCGCGCACTTGTGAAGCGCGTCACACGCATTTCTCTATTTTGGTTCTGTTTTGCTGTGCATCGTGCGCACTTATGAGGCGCGTCACGCGCAAACCTGCAGAATTATGCAGAAACATGTTTTTCTGAAGATTTCCAACTTCCAACTCAATTTTTCCTCAATCCAAACCAATTTCAAGCAAGATTAGGACTCAAAATGAAACATATAGCTGATATACAAGATCAAGAGCAACATATGACACACCAAGACACAATCCATCATGCTTCATCATATCATAAAACATCAAAGCATCAACTTAAGCACATTCATTTTTACCCAAACCCATTCATGCATTTTAACCATTCCTAACTTAAAAATCAAGAAAATGCACAAATGAGATCAAAAAGGAAAACCCTAAGTGGTAGGTCTTATGGATTGCCCCACCCCTAAGTGAGAAGAACTCACCTTAAAAGAGTTGAACCAAGATGGAAGGATGAACTCTTCTTCCCCAATATTTTGAGCTCCCCTCTTTACCAAAACTAGGGCACTCTATTCTCCAACAATGGCTTAGAATCTCAATCCCAACCTTCTTTCCAAGCTTAGATTACAAGAAATCTTGAAGCTCTTCTCTTCCTTTCTTCCCAAAATCTTCAACCCTAGCTCTCCTTCATTTCCCCATTTCCTTTCTTGTGCATAATTTTTTTTTTGAGAGAGGGAGAGTGAGGCTGACGGATCGAGAGATGGAGAGAAGAAGAGAGAAAAAGAGTTGATCCTTGTCTCACACTAATAATTTACCATTATGTCCTTGTGTTTTAATCTAACTATCATGTTGTCATTTCTAACCACACCCCTAACTTAACCCATTACGCCTCCTAATTCCTAAACTATTATTAATTAAAAAAAACGTGAAGTCCTAAATTAATAATACTGAGTAATTAAATTAGGCGGGATGTTACAATAAGCACCATATAAAATTCCCTCCCCACACTTATTCCTAGCAATGTCCCTACTGTGACTAAGTTAATGCAAGAACAAAAGATAAAATAAAAGAAAATAGGTGCTATAGAAGAATGTGGAAAGAGACTCCACTTCTATAGTGCCATAGGGAAAGACTTGTATTATCTCATAGGGACCTGACCAACGTTACCTGAGTTTTCCTAGAAACAGTCAAAGTCGAGAGTTATAGACTAATACTTTGTCTCCAATTTGAAAGCTTCTCTTTTGGATGCATTGGTCGTGCAACTTCTTAGTATATTCCTTGTACAATTTTGCATTTTCATAGGCTTCCAGTTGAAATTCGTCCATTTGATTGATCTGTAATAATCGATGCTTTCCTGCCACCTGCATATCAAAATTTAGAAATTTGGTAGCCCAGTAGGCTTTGTGCTCTAATTCGACAGGGATGTGACAAGCTTTTCCAAATACTAGCCTATACGGTGACATTCCTATAGGGGTTTTGAAAGTAGTTCTATATGCCTATAGAGCATCATCAAGTTTGAAAGACCAGTCCTTTTTTGACGTACTAATAGTCTTTTCTAGGATTTTCTTAAGTTCCCTGTTAGATATTTCTACTTAGCCACTAGTTTGGGGATGGTAAGGTGTGGCCACTCTATGGTTGACTCCATATTTCGCTAAGAGGTTGTCAAATTGTTTATTACAAAAATGACTGTCGCCATCACTAATTATTGCCCTGGGAGTTCCAAATCTAGTAAAAATATTCTTTTTCAAAAACCTTACTACTCTTCAAGCGTCGTTAGTTGGTAACGCTACTGGTTCTACCCACTTGGAGACATAATCTACTGCCACTAAAATGTACATGTTATTGTTAGACTTAGGAAATGGTCCCATGAAGTCTATGCCCCATACATAAAAAAGTTTGCAATATAGAATGTTATTTAGAGGCATCTCTTGTTTTCTAGAGATATTTCTGCTTCTTTGACAGGGGTCACAAGCCTTGACAAATTTATAAGCATTTTTAAACAAGGTAGGCCAAAAAAAACCGCATTGTAAGATTTTCTGAGCTGTTCGTGTGAGTCCATAATGGCCTCCTACTTGTCTAGAATGACAGTGCTCTAATATTGATTGATATTCTGTTTCTGGGATACATCTTCTAATTATTCTGTCAGCACAAGTTTTAAATAAGCAAGGTTTATCCCAGAAATAGTGTTTAACATCAGAAAAGAATTTCTTGTGCATATGTTAGATTGGGTGGGAATACCTTACCGGCCAAATAGTTAACATAATCAACATACTATGGTGTCATAGAAATAGCATATAGATGCTCTTCTGGGAAGGTCTTTTGAATTTGCTCTTTCTCATGTGGTCTCACTCTTGCATCTATTCTTGAAAGGTGATCTGCGATGACATTGTCTACGACCCACTTATCTTTGATTTCAATGTCAAATTCTTGAAGCAGTAGAATCCACCTAGTTAGTCTTGGTTTTGCATCCTGTTTGGCAAGTAAATGTCTAATAGCAGAGTGGTCAGTATAAATTATGATTTTAAACATAACTAAGTAGGAACGAAATTTATCAACTGCAAATATAACCACTAGTAGTTTCTTTTTAGTAGATGTGTAGTTTCGCTGTGCTTCGTCCAAAGTCCTACTTGCGTAATAGATAGTATGAAAATTTTTGTCTTTCCGTTGTCCCAACACCGCACCAACTATGACATCTATTAGCATCACACATTAGCTCAAATGGAATAGACCAATCAGGCGCTATCACAACAGGAGCGTTTATTAATATAGACTTTAAAGTTTCAAAGGCTTTTAGGCATGCTTCAGAAAATTCAAAGGGTACATCTTTCACCAAAAGATTAAAAAGCGGTCTTGCAATTTGTGAAAAATCTTTTATAAATCTTTTATAAAAACCATCATGTCCTAAAAAGCTTCTAATAGCTCTAACTGAGTTCAGGGGTGGTAATTTCGAAATGACTTCAATTTTTGCTGGATCAACTTCAATGCCTTTTTGAGAAATTTTGTGTCCTGAGACTATGCATTCCGAAATCATAAACTGACACTTTTCCCAATTTAGAACTAAATTTGTTTATATTCATCTTTTAAGCACAAGTTCTAAATTATTCAAATAGACATCAAATGTGGATCCATACACCAAAAAATTATCCATAAATATTTCAATGTAATTTTCCAAAATATCAGAAAAGATAGACATCATGCATCTTTGAAATGTTGCAGGGGCGTTACATAAACCAAATGACATTCTTCTATATGCAAATGTCCCATAAGGGCATGTAAAAGTAGTTTTTTCTTGATTTTCCTTAGCTACATGAATTTACATATATCCAGAGTAACCATCTAGACAGCAGTAAAATTCATGGCCAGATAATTTTTCAGCCATTTGATCAATAAAAGGGAGAGGGAAGTGATCTTTCCTGATGGCCTCATTTAGTTTTCTGTAATCGATGCACATACGCCAGCCAGTCACCTTCGTAACTTCAATTAACTCCTTTTGCTCATTTTCCATAAGTGTGGTTCCTCCCTTTTTAAGAACTATCTGCACAGGATTCACTCTATGGCTCTCAGAAATAGGACAAATAATGTTAGCATCAAGTAATTTAATAACTTCCTGTTTGACAACTTCCTTCAGATTTGGGTTGAGTCTTCGTTGAGGTTGCACTTTGGGTTTGTGGTCCGTCTCCATATAAATCCTGTGGGAACAAATTGTGGGACTTATTCCTTTTATGTCATGAGTGCTCCATCCAAATGTTGTTTTATTCTCCCGCAGAACCCTTAAAAGCTTTTCCTCCATCGAACCTGTTAAAGAAGATGAAATTATGACTGGTAAGGATGATGGTAGGTGTAAAAATACATATTTAAGATTAGCGGGTAATGGTTTTAATTCTAGTTCGGGTGGTTCTTCTAAAGGTGACTTGACTGCAGTCATTTTGGGTTTATCTAATCTCTCAAATCGCTGCGCCCCATTCCATGGCCTTGGTTCCATGCCTGCATCTAGTGCCAGAACTTCCTCCTTGATTTCCTCTTCATCTGCGATGACTTCTGTATTGCAAGTTAAAATTTTCTCTAGAGGGTCTGTAAGTAAGTGTACCTGCAACTCAGGAGGCATTTGAAAAGTTTCTGTTAAAGTGTCTATAAAATTGCAAGAGTGAGAACTAGGTGTTTTTAACGAGTCGAACACGCTGAAGACAACTTCTTCATCATCAAGCCGTATTGTAAGCTTTCCCTGGTGACCATCAATGATTGTTTTTCCTGTCGCCAAAAACGGTCTTCCCAAAAGAAAGGGTACTTCCTTATCTTCTTCCATGTCTAGAACTACGAAGTCAGCCGAAAAAATAATTTTTCTACCTTTACCAAGACATCGTCAATTATCCCCTTTGGGTGCACTATGGACCTGTCTGCCAGCTGTAATTGAAGTCTTGTGGGTCTTACTTCTTTTAAACCAAGCCGCTGAAAAATAGATAAAGGCATTAAATTTATGCTAGATCCTAAATCACAAAGAGATTTTTCAAAATAAGACTTTCCAATTGTGCATGGTATTGTAAAACTCTCTGGATCCTTCATTTTAAGAGGTAGCTTTCTCAGGATTATGGCTGAGCATTCCTCGCTTAATCGAATAGTGGATAATTCCTCTAATTTTTTCTTATTGGCCAGGATATCCTTCGAGAATTTAGCATATTTAGGCATCTGAGAGATAGCTTCCACGAACGGTATGTTGATAGTTAGCTGCTTTAGGACTTCCAAAAATTTTGCAAATTGGGGGTCCTGCAAGTCGTTCTTCAATCTCTGTGGGAATGTCACAATAGGAGTTGAGTCAGGTGGATTGATAGGCACTGTAAACTGTCCTTTCTCAGGCTCCTTATTCCTTGTCTCTCTTTCTTTGGTCAGAGCAGGTGATTTTTCTTGGGGCTGAGTTGATGTAGCTTTTTCTTTGCTCTTCTCAAATGGCCCTGCGAGTACTGTTCCTCCTCTTGTAGTTATTAAATTAAACTGCACTTCTTGGGTAGGTGTCTTCTCCCTTTTCTTGGACAGATAGTTTATCAAGAGGGTTAATTCCCCTGCCAATTGTTTCTGACTTTCCGCATTTGCCATTACCAAATTTTCTAGATGCTTAAACCTTTCGTCAAGTTCTTTCATGCATCCATGAATTACTGCAGGATGGCCTGGGTAGCCCTTCCTTCGAGCTTCAACCTGCAAAAACGAGCCTTGGTTTCTCCACACCGGATTATTGTTATTCGAGTAGGAACTACCATGTTTCTCGGTGCCTATAAAGTTAACCTCTGCAATTTCATCCTCATTTGTTGTAGGCTTCCTTGAAGTTCTGATATGAGCATGAGATGCTAGCAAGGCTTCGAACTTTTCAGTAAGTGCATCCACCTTGGCTTCTAAAGATAAATGAGTGTGCAACTCGTGGTCTTCTATTTTTGGATTAATCTGTTTCTCTTCTGATAACCATTGAACATTGTTTTGAGCCATCCCTTCAATGATTTCTAGAGTCTAAGATGGCGTTCTTATTCCCAGAGACCCCCCACATGCAGCGTCTATTTCAGCTCTGCTTTGTGCATTTAACCCATTATAGACAATATGAACTAGCTGCCACGTAGCAAATTCCTTGTGTGGAAAACCTCTAAGTAGTTCTTGAAAGCGCTCCCAAGCTTCGTGCATTGGCTCTAACTCAGACTATTTGAAGCTAGTTATTTCAGCTCTTATCTTGGCAAATTTGGCTAAAGATAGATATTTTTGGAGAAATTTGCTCTTCAGATCTTCCCATGTGAAGATGGAGTTTGGTGCCAAAGAGTCTAGTTAAACTTGAGCTTTTCCCTGCAATGAGAATGGAAACAGTGTTAGTTTAATAGCTTCTGCTGGGACTCCATTATACTTAACAATACTAAGTATTCTTCGGAAACTCTTGAGATGAGCATGTGTGAAGGTAGTCCCGAAAATTGTACTGCAAACACTAGCTTGTAAGGCAGGATTAAATTCAAAGTTACGCCACCTGATGGTTGGGCCGTTTATGATATCCTGAATGTCAACAAAAGCAGAAAAGTACTCTTCAAGAGTGAGCTCTTGCTCTTCTTCCATTGTGGTGCCTGAGTACAAAGATGATAATTAATATAAATAAAATAGTTATAAAAATAGTAAAACAAAAATTAAAATAAAAATGCTTAAAGTGATTAAGATCTTGTTGAACCAATATTGCTAAAACATTCCCTGGCAATGGCGCCAAAAACTTGTTGCGGCTCAGGCAAGTGCACCAGATTATAACTCGTAATAAAGTGGAGTATTTTTAAGACTACGAATGGAACCCATAGGGAATGCGCAAAACGTAACAGAGATCTTTAATTCCTCAAGCTAACAAGATAACGGGATTTAGATCGAATGGAAAACTAAGGGAAATTAAAATAAAACTTAAATTGAAATAATTAGAGCAAGATTGAATAGGAAAAACCTAGGGGAACCGGGTTCACTAATACTAGATCCTGAATCTATTTTCTTACTATTATGAATTGTATTTCCTTATCGAATGCCAATCACTCACTCTAATTTACTAAGGGCTACCTAGGTTGTAATAGCCTTCTTCCCAACTAATTACTCTGTTTGGTACTAGAAGGTAACTAAGGGAAAGAGCATTAATAACAGGCAAGTTGGTAACCTAATAACTGATTGGAAACAAGCAATAACCTATCCGGCGTATAAAGCGAGCTCTGTGATCCTAGAGTTCCACTAGTTAACTATGATCATGTTACAACAATTAACTAATTTTATAAGGGTTAGCTACTCCCTATGAAATTAAGCATACTAAGATCAATACATTCATAAGGATAATAAGGAATTCAAAATAGCAATTAAATAAATATCAAGAACATTGTAAAAGATCCCCCATCACCCCTAGTGATGGAATTAGTTACTCATAATGTTATGCAACAAAAGAAAGTAAAATAAATCCAAACTCCTAAAAGACATGAGTTAATAGAACCGGGACACCCTTTCAGTAGGACAGTGATCCTCTCGTGTGTTCCTCGCGTCTCCACGAACTCCGATAGCAATTCAGAATTAATGGGAAGTATCAATGATCCAAAACTCACTCCAATCGTATGGTGTTTGTAAATAACTCTCAATAGGGAACTATTGACTTGGGAATTCGTCAAAAGGTTTTTAGAAAAGGTTAAGAGCCCCTATTTATAGATTACGCTGCGAACTAGGTCATCTGGCTTCAAATCTGCACTTTTCTCAGATGGGGAACGGCCGTACAACATATATACACGGCCGTACCGCGAGCTTTGTTGATGACATTGGACCGTACCCATGCGTGTTGTAGCCTAGACATCACTTGTGCACAGTCGTACTGCCTTTGGCATGACCGTACTGGACTATTTTATCGGTGTCAGGTGGTGCAGACTGAAGGGTTACCCCTTTACTGAAGTTCTGCTCTAGATACGGCCGTACCGGATATAGGTCAGGTCGTGCCACTTATCCAGTAGTGATAAAACTCTCCAAAACTAGCCAATTTTTTTGGTCCTTTTTCGCATCTTTTGCTCCGAGTGGTGTCTTCATGATATTTCTACATAATAAGACATAAATGAGTACCTTTGTGCTTTAATCAGTGCAAAATGGTATAATTAGATGCTAAAAATGACCTATAAGAGTAGACAAATTGGTGTGTTAACACATCCCCACACTTGAGCTTTGCTTGCCCTCAAGCAAACTACTTGGGTAATTATAGTAAGAAAAACTATTTTCACTGAATAGAGGCAAAAATATAAGTTTGACAACAACATGAAATCACAAAATATGTCAACAAATAGAATGCTCAATTAGAGATGTAAGTTCAAGTAAGCCAACAGCCTATGATTTTCAAGTCACACTTTCACCAATCTCAAAGTGTTTGTAGGTATAGTCATTATCACTCAGATTTTTCAAATGAAGTGACATTACCATAGGCTTTTATATTGACCAAAAACTCTAGTATTAGAATCTATATATCATGCAAAAGAGGAATGAGGGTCTTTCATTGGTTGTAATGGGACCAAGGTAATAATGTTTGGTATGATAAAAGAAAGAAAATTCCCACTTTAAAGAGCAGGCAAGAATTCCCACTTTTTCAATTAATAAATTTTTTTTCTTTTGCAATTCATGAAGGCATGAGCATGAAGACTAATTTTTCTTTTTCTTTTCAATGCTCTTTCTTTTCTTTTCCTTTCCTCCCTTCATGCATTTATACAGCAATCAATCATTTTTGAAGAGCTAGGAGGGGAAATAATTTTCTAAGCCTTCTTTTTGTAAACATAAAGGAGGGATTCAGAACATTATTCTTTTGATTTTGCCACTGATTGCTCTCATATAAAGATATTTTCTAAGGTTGCCTTCACAGAAAATAATCAATAGTAACAAGAAGGGTACCAAAGAAATTAAATAAAATACTTTTAGGCACAAAAGTAGGCAACTAGTGGTATAATGTATTCAAACTGGTAGTGGCCTGAAGAATTCCTAAAAATTGTCCTTTCCAAATTCACATGAAAATAAATTCATATTCACTTCGTAATGGTCTCAGCACAAGCTCTAGAATGCACATTCATAGAAAAATATCACTCAACAAAGAAAAGAGGTAAAAGCATGATGAGGCCTCTTATTTCAGGCTTAAAACTCAAATTTAATAGCTTACACAGAAAGTCAGAACTCACAGAACTTCAATACTAATTTATAGCAAATTCCAATTACTAGCAACAATTTGATTCAATCATATGTTGTCCTAAAGGAAAAAAAATTTGTAGCCCCTAAATCAGCAAAAATTTAAAGTTATTCTATAATTATAAGCAGTTATAAGCACAACCAAGTAATAAGCACAATATAAAATTCCCTTCTCACACTTATTCCTAGCAGTGTCCCCACAACGACTAAGTTAAAGTAAGCACAAAAGATAAAATAAAAGAAAATAGGTGCTATATCAATTTACTCTTGATATTTTTCAGAGGGGAGTTTCTTTCCACATTCTTTTATAGCACTTATTTTCTTTTATTTTATCTTTTTGTGCTTGCTTTAACTTAGTCGAAGTGGGGACACTACTAGAAATAAGTGTGGGGAGGAAATTTTATTATGTTTATTACTTGGTTGTGCTTATAACTACTTACAATTATAGAAGAACTTTAAATTTTTGCTGATTTAGGGCTACAAAAACTTTTTTTTCTTTAGGACAACATATGATTGAATCAAATTGTTGCTAGTAATTGGAATTTGCTGAAAATTAGCATTGAAGTTCTGTGAGTTCTGACTTTCTACGTAAGCTATTAAATGTGAGTTTTGAGCTTAAAATAACTGGTCTCATCATGCTTTTGCCTCTTTTCTTTGTTGAGTGATATTTTGCTATGAATGTGCATTCTAGAACTTGTGTCGAGACCATTACGAAGCGAATATGAATTTATTTTCATGTGAATTTGGAAAGGGCAATTTTTAGGAATTCTTCAGGCTACTACCAGTTTGAATACATTATACCACTAGTTGCCCACTTTTGTGCCTAAAAGTATTTTATTCAATTTCTTTGGTACCCTTCTTGTTACTATTGATTATTTTTTGTGAAGGCAACCTTAGAAAATATCTTTATATGAGAGCAATTAGTGGCAAAATCAAAAGAATAATATTCTGAATCCCTCCTATATGTTTACATAAAGAAGGCTTAGAAAATTATTTTCCCTCCTAGTTCTTCAAAAATGATTGATTGCTGTATAAATGCATGAAGGGAGGAAAGGAAAAGAAAAGAAAGAGCATTGAAATGAAAGGAAAAATTAGTCATCATGCTCATGCCTACATGAATTGCAAAAGAAAAAAAAATTATTAATTGAAAAAGTGGGAATTCTTGCCTGCTCTTTAAAGTGAAAAAGAATTAGGTTGCTTGTTTTGGTTGATTTATTTCTGACCCTTTGCATGACCTTTTCTTTCTTTTATCATACCAAACATTATTACATTGGCCCCATTGCAACTAATGAAAGACCCTCATTCCTCTTTTGCATGATATATAGATTCTAATAGTAGAGTTTTTGGTCAATATACAAGCCTATGGTATTGTCACTTCATTTGAAAAATCTGAGTGATAATGACTATACCTACAAACACTTTGAGATTGGTGAGAGTGTGACTTGAAAATCACAGGCTGTTGGCTTACTTGAACTTACACCTCTAATTGGGTATTCTATTTATTGACATATTTTGTGATTTCATGTTGTTATCAAACTTATATTTTTGCCCCTATTCAATGAAAATAGTTTTTCTTACTATAATTACCGAAGTAGTTCGCTTGAGGGCAAGCAAAGCTCAAGTGTGGGGATGTGTTAACACACCAATTTGTTTACTCTTATATGGTATTTTTAGTATCTAATTATACCATTTGCACTAATTAAAGCACAAAGGTACTCATTTATGTTTTATCATGTAGAAATATCATGAAGACACCATTCGGAGCAAAAGATGCGAAAAAGGACAAAAAAACTGGCTAGTTTTGGAGAGTTTTAGCACTAATGGACAAGCAATACAGCCTGACCTATATCCGGTACGGCCGTACCAAGAGCAGAACTTCAGTAAGGGCGTACCCCCTCAGTTTGTACCACCTGAGGCTGATAAAATAGTCCAGTGCAGCCATGCCAAAGGCAGTACGACCGTACAAAGTGATGTCAGGGCTGCAGCACGCATGGGTGCGGTCCAGCGTCATCAACAAAGCTCGGTACGGTCGTGTATGTATGCGGTACGACCGTATCCCGTCTCAGAAAAGTACAGATTTGAAGCTAGATGACTTAGTTCGCAGCCTAATCTATAAATATGGGATCTTAACCTTTTCTAAAGACCTTTTGACGAATTTCCAAGTCAAGAGCTCCCGATTGAGAGTTCATATCAATTCCCTGCCTCTTTTCATTGATTTGTGTGTTTCCTTAAAGCTTGGTGCCATCCCGAATCGCTATCGAAGCTCGTGAGGACGCGGAGAACGTGCTTAAAGACCGTCGTCATACCGTATGGGTGTCCCGGTTTAGATTTATTCTCTTGTTATGGATTATTCTGATTTTATATCTAAGTTTATGTTATTATCATTGATAATGAGTAGCTAAATCTATCACTAGGGGTAATGGGGGATCCTTTACAATATTCTTGATGCTTTGACTATTTATTTATATGAGTTTCTATTGAATGTTTGAGTGTTTTATTCCTATTATGCTTAATCCTATAAGGCCTAATCAACCTTTACTTAGTTGGCTTAATTGTGGTAACAGGATCATGATTAGTTAAACGGAACCATAGAATAACAGAACTCGCTTTATACGCTGGATATGTTATAGCTTGTTTCTAATCAGTTATTAGATTAACAAACCCACATGTACTTAATGCTCTTTCCTTTAATTACCTTCTAGGACCAAGCCGAGTAATTAGTTAGGAGGAAGGTTATTGCAAACTAGGTAGCCCTTAGTAATTTAGAGTGGGTGATTAGTTCTCTTACATAATAGTTAACTCATATCAATTGTTTAGAAAACTCAAGAGTAGAGTATTGGTGAACCCGATTCCCCTAGGCTTCCCATAACATAGTCAAACCGTTCTCGCATTCATTTTGTTTATTGCTTTGATACCGACAACTTTCATTACTTGCGTACTTACAACCTTTGCTCGTCTAATAGAATAGAATCTTATTAAGTCATTGGTACTCACTCATTTCCTGTGAGTTCGACATTTGGAGTCCTAATTATACTATACTTTTATTATGAGTTACGATCAGGTGCACTTGCCTGAGTCGCAACAAGTTTTTATTATTGCAAAGTGCACCTGATCGTAACTCGTAATAAAGTGCAGCGGATCGTGCATTTGCCATAGGTACTGCTACGTTGCTATTGTTATTATTATTATTTTAAAAAAATAAAGTAGATTAAGATATTTGTTTGTTTTAAATTTTTGCTTGTTTGTTTAGTTGTAGATTTAGATTCAAATTCAAAAATTAGAAAAGATTTTCCTTTTATCTCCTTATCTAGATTTTAAATTTTTGTTTGGTTGTTTTATTTTATCTCTTTGTTTAGATCTTATCTTATTTTGTTTTGTTTAAATTTGATATCAAAAATCTAAAAAGATTTTTCTCTTACTTATATATTTATCCCGATCTTTCTTTTTCTTATCTTATTTTGAATCTGAGATTAAATATAGATAGATTTTGAATTTGAATTTAAGAAAAGATTTGATAAGGATTGGATTAGGATAATATCATCTTATTTTGTTTTGTTTTGATTTTATTTGACTTTACCTCTATTCGATTCCAACTTTCCTTATTTTGTTTGATTCTCTTTTATTTTAATTTGATATATTGTTTATATTTTGTTCTAACTTACCCTATTATTAATTTTAAAAAAAAATTTCTCGTGAGTCCTTTCACTTTTTGTGAGTATTGTGGTTATTCTGTAGGACATGCAGACAACTGCTGGGTTCTTTCCCTTTTTTGTGAGTATTATGGTATTGTAGGACACGAATGGCAAGACTGTTCATCATATGACTCTTATAGAAGACAAAATCAAATAGAATTAACCATGGAAGAATATGAAGTCATCGCCCATAAGAGTGATGAAGAATCAATTGAAGAATTAACCATGGAGGAGATTTTGGCCAATCTTTGGAAAAAAACTGGTGACCAATTCATGTTTTTCGAAAATCCTACTGAATCTTTGGAAAGTCAGAATCAATGAGAATTAACCATGGTGGAATACGAAGTCATCATCCATGAGAGTGATGAAGAGCTAAATGAAGAACTAACCATGGAGGAGATTTTGGCTAAATTTGGGAAAAAACCAGGTGACAAATTTGATGTTTTTAAAATTCCTATTGAATCTATGGAAAATCAAGATTCTGCTCCAGCACCATTGATGACTCAGAGGGAACAAGGTACTTTGCCTAGTCAAGTCGAGCCTAATCTAAATGAGGAAGATGAAGTCACCATTATTGAAAATTTTGAGGACCTAATTGAAGAGTCTAAGTCTGAGCCTAAGCATAAGGAACAGTCATTCCCAGAAAAGATTGAAACTCCTACTGAAAGGAGTCAAGCTGAGATTAAAGCTCCTATTGAAGAGAGCACTCATGAAGAAAACGAGGAAGACACCGTGGTTCTTGATTCTGAGAAAGAAGAGAAAGTCCCAAATTAGGGAAAAATTACCTTAGCTATTGGTGATAGTGTCATTGAGGTTCAAAAGGGAAAGATAATATTGAAGTGTGGTAAGGAAGATGATGTTTTAAAAGTTTTAAACTCTAATCCCTCTCCTTTAGTTTTTTGTTGTTCTACTAAAAATCCATTTTCTTTTACTCTTTCCTATTCTACTAATGATTTATTTGCTTTTAATGACCTTGATGATTTAAGAGTGCAGGACCCTTTAGAAGAAATTACTAACTTGCAGGATCTTAGGATATTGGTGGGTGGTGAAGAAATAAAAACTCCACAATATTTTGAAGATCATCCACCACTTGGAAAAAGAAAGAACAACTTGAACCACATGATTAAAAAGTGGAGAAGAGGAAAATGCAATGAATGCAAAATTCACTCTTCGAGAGCCGCCTGGTTGACCACTTTTAAGCAAACCGTCAGGCTTATGACGTTAAACAAGCGCTTTAAAGGAGGCAACATGTGTTATTTAATTTTATGTTATTTAATTTCTTTCTATTTATTTTTATATTTTTAATAGTATATTATGATTTACAATTTCTCTAGAGACATTGGCAAGGCAGCAACAATAATTGAATCACACTCCCGCAATTTGCTCGTGAAATTTTTCAGAGAGGAGTACCTTTCCACCTTAAATTATTTTTAGCACCTATTTTAACTGTCTAAATTTTTATTGCTTATTTTATAACTGTTAGTAGTGAGAACACTGCTAAAAATAAGTGTGGAGAGAAAATTATAATTATAATTACTTGACTATGCTTTTAACTATTAAATTATGGAAATTTTGAGATTTTTCTGATATAGGGGCTATTTTAAAAAAATTTATGACAACTTGTGATTGAAATGAGATTGTTGTTAATTTTAGAATTTGCTGATAATTAGCATTAAAGTTTTATGAGTTTCATCATGTCTGTGTAAACCACTAAATATGAGATTTGAGCCTAAATAAGAGGCCACTTCATATTTTTACCTCTATTTCATTGTTTGAGTGATATTTTCCCATGTTGTGCATTCTAGAACTTGTGCTGAGACCATTGCAAAACGAATATAAATTTACTTTCATGTGAATTTGGTAGGGGCAAATTTTAGGAATTTTTCAGGCTTGCTTCAATTTTGTTACAAATAATTTACCACTAGTTGCCCATTTTTGTGTTTATTATTATATTTCTTTGGTACCCTTTCATTGTTATTGATTATTATTTTTATTAAGGTAACTTTTTAAATTACTTTTGTTAGAGCAAATAGTGGCATAAATCAAAAGGATAATGTTAGAAATCCTTCAGGAAAGCTTATAAAAGGAAGGCTTAGCAGCTACATTCCTCTCCTAGAATTATTAAGTTGTTAAATTGCGACATGAAAAACATAAAGGAGGAAAGGAAAGAGAAAGCAAAAAAAAAAAAAGAATTGAAAAAATATGTTATTGCCTTCAAGGAATAAAAAGAGAAAAATGATTAATATTAGAGGGATTCTTACCTGCTCTTTAAGAAAAAGGTTACTTGTTTAGTTGATTTGGTTCTGACCCTTTGCATGACTTTTTCTTTCTTTTTATCCCACCTAACATTATTACTTTGGCCTCATTACAACCCATGAAAGACCCTTTTTTTCCTCTTTTGCATGATAAGTGGATTTTAATAGTAAAGTTTTGGTCAATGTATAAGCCTATGGTAATGTTACTTCTTTGGAAAAATTTGAGCGTTAATGACTATACCTTTAAACACTTTGAGAGTGGTGAGAAGAGTGACTTATAAATCACAGGCTTGGTGAACTTGTTGAACTTGCATCTCTAATTGGGCATTATATTTCTTAGCACTTCTTATGATATTGCTCTGTTGTCTCGTATCTCGTTTATGCCCCTTGTCAGTAAATTCAATTTTTCTTATAATTATCCAAGTAGTTTGCTTGAGGACAAGCAAAGCTTAAGTGTGGGGATGTGTTAACACTCTATTTTGTCTATTATTTTGGGGTATTTTGAATATAAAATATTATGATTTTGTTCCTTATTAGATAAAAATATGCTCACTATTTCCTCATTTATGCAGAAAAGTATAAAAGGCACTTGGGAAGCAAAAGATGTAATTTTGAGAAGATTCTGGCAAGATTTGAGCATACTTTGGCGTTTCTGGTCAAGCGGTACGGCCTGACATATATTCAGTACGACCGTACCTATTCAAGAGAAGCAGTAGGGGCGTACCGCCTTGGTCAGTACGGCCTGGCGCCGAAGAAAAAGTCCAATACTACGACCAAAGTCGATGCAGTAGACACAATTGCAAATCGAGCAAAGATCCGGTCTGTATACAAAGCGGCCGACGCAACTCAAGCCCAGTACGGCCGTGTATAAACGCAGTACGGCCGTATCCAAGCCTAGAATGCACAGATTTGAAGCCAGTTGACCTAAATCCACACCAAAGCCTATAAATAGGCCATCTTAGCTCTCTTTTGGAGAGCTGGAGGCTAAGGGTCTTTTGATTGCTTTAGACTTTGCCTCTTGCCTCTTGTCTCTTCTTTTCTTTTCTTCTAGGATTTCTTGTTTGTATGTTTGTTATTAGTAGCTAACTCCATCACTAGGGGTGATGGGGGATCTTTTACGATGTTCTTGATATTTATTTAATTGCTATTTTGAATTTCTTATTATCCTTATGAATATGTTCTTCCTAGCATGCTTAATTCCATAGGATCTGGGGAGTCCTTAATAAATTAGTTAATTGGAGGTGATACCATTAGTTAATGGAACTGTAGGATCAACAGAACTCGCTTTATATGCCGGATAGGTTATTGCTTGTTTCCAATCAATTATTAGATTAACAAACTTGTCTGTTCTTAATGTTCTTTTCTTTAATTACCTTCTAGGACCAAACAGAGTAATTAATTAGGAGGAAGGCTATTGCAAGCTAGGTAGCCCTTACAAATTTAGAGTGAGTGATTGGCATCCAATAAGGTAATACAATTCATAATAGCAAGGAAATAGATTCATGATCTAGTATTAGTGAACCTGGGTCCCCTAGACTTTTCCTAATTGATCTCTCTTTAATTCTTGCATTATTACTTGATCTCGTTATTTACAATTCAATCGTTTGACTCTCAAAACCGTTACTTTCGTTCGTCTAAATAATAATGATCTCTATTAATTTAGTACTCGTGCATTCTCTGTGGATTCGACATTAGGAGTCTTAAAAATACTCCACTTTATTACGAGTTACAATCAGGTGCACTTGTCTGAGCCGCAACAGTGGTCAAGCTTGTCAGTATGACGTATCAGTATGGTCTGATCTGTGACCGTGTGCTCTGGAGTCTTGGTGTAGTATCTGTGGTAACAGTCATGTTAATGATTGTTGTGATCTGTTGCTGTTATGTTGTGCATGATAGCAGTCACTCTGCTATGCTGTTTTCCTGCTTGATAGTTATTGATGAGTGTCTTACCCCTTGTTTTCTGTGTTTTCTATATTATACTATGATGAATAGCAGATAAACTAGAAGATCATGTACTTAGAGCCTGGGAAGCAGCACCTAGCAGAGGAGCCGCTGTGGGAAAACTGTATAGGAGTAGTGTTGCATCACGGCCAGTGTGTCCATTCGCGTACTCTGATAATGAATAAATTGTGTCATTTGTTTGAACATATGTGCTAGGATAAAGTGACGCCCTGTCTCGGCGGGGTGTTACAATTTCCACACGTAAATTCAGTCAAGTACCTTCAAGCATACACATACTCAAACTATTCAGCTTTTTTCATTGCTCCTACAATGATCATGCACCCAGACTCACATAACCACATATAATCACAATTACAACATTGCTCATACAACGGTAACATCACAAAACACATGAGGACACATTCGGGGTCACAGGGTACCCCAAATAAAGGAAACACTCACCTTAACAAATCCACGAATTATCCGCGATATTCCTTTCCCCTGGTCACGACTTCAAGTGGTCCAATAACAACTACACAGCTCCCGTTCCATGATCTCTACTCTTCGTTCTCGCCGGGAGTCACAGCCGAGTGCTCATCGACATCCAAACGTCACAGACAGCCACAATCAATCACACAACAATAATCAATTATCAAACATAAACACCTTAAAAACAAATTAAATAAATAATTTATAGCGTTTTATTTTTTGCTATTGTTTTTATTTTATTTTATTTTATTTATTTTTGTTTTGTTATTATATCACACTCTGCTTGAGCAGAGGGGGAACTAAGGTTCAAAAAATAAGAGTTTGGGTTTTTCTATCTTTACTTTGTTTTTTTTTTATTTTAAAATTGTAATAATTAGAATGATGTTTTTTTGTTATCCATTCTTTTCTAAAAGAATATAATAATAAAAAGGGGTAGAAATAAAAAAAAAAGGATATTCTGGCTGTATGTAAAAAAGGATAAAGTAGTAGTTTCTTATTTCTTAAAAAAGGGGATCCCAATTTGCGCTCATATAAAGAAGGAATGATTCTTTTGTGGTTGTTCTGTTCTTACATACTCTCTTAATTTTCTTTTTATATTTTATTTACATAATAATAATGTTAGTGTTTTTTTTAATATTCTTTTATGACTTTTCGGGGAATTAATTATTTGAGGCAAACATTTTCTTTTCAAACAATTAACGGGCATCATTTTATAAACGGACATCGTAGGAATGCTAATACCTTCTTTACGTGTTACTAACTCCCGAACCTAACCTTGGTTTAAAGACCATTTTTTTTAAATTATTTCAGAAAAAGGTTTTTCCTATCGTTTTCCTTAATAAACATAGGTGACGGCTCTATTGAAATTTTTTATAGTGGTTGTCACAGAAATAATCTATTTTATTGGAGTTATTATATTAGACAAACTTATTTGTATATAACTGATAGAATTTTGAGTCACTATATTTTGGGTCCTGTTGTTTTTGGTTCTGTTATTATGTATAGTTAATTTAGGTATAAGGATTATTGTGTTAAAATATTTGGTAAGTCAAAAAACATAATAATTAATATTCAAATTTAGTTAATGCATATAAATGTGATAAAAATATTCATAGCAACCAACACGGCACGACCTATGCGAATGCATGGGTATACATCTAGTTGGCAGATAAAACAAACTCCATGGACTCTCTTTCAAATTAGGGTCCATACCGCTTTTAGACTCTGTAATATCAGGAAAATCCAGTTTTAGTCCCTGTTAAAATTTTTGTTTAGATTCCATCCCTGTAATTTCAGATCTCCCAGTTTTAGTCCCTCACATTCTCTCTCCATCTACGTGGCATGGGTGACATGGATTTTTTTTTTTACAGATGGCTATTTCAATGCTAACACAATATAACTCATTTTAAAAAATTAAATAAATAAATAAATAATAAATTAAATACTAGTCACAACCAATGTATTACTTACCCGTCATTGAACCACCCAAAAATGCTACCCTCACTAACCCACCTCTTACCAGAGCTCAACATCACCCCCGCCCTTTCCCTTTTTCGCACCCTCAGTCCTCACCCAGACCCTTCTGCGGTCGCTGCTTGTCGTGCCAAGATCACTGATCCCCACCTTGTGGAGAACGACATGCAGGTGTATCAGGCCCTGTTGAGGGTGAAGGAGATCTGGCAGTGTCTTGCGAAGCGGCGAGTGAGAGAGAGATTGGTGGAGGCTTATGGGTCGTGTGTGACTCAATCGGTGAAAGGGGTTGATGAGGATGTGAACGAACAAGTTGTTGGGCTATTGAAGAAAGCTGAAGAGGGTGAGCAAGTGGAGAAGGTTGATCTTTCTGGAACCCTAATTCCCTTACCCCTCCCTTAATCTGCGCCGCCATACCACCACCCCTTTCCCCTATTTTGCGGTGCTGTGAGAGAGAGAGAGAAGAGGTGAAGAGAGGGGAAGGGGAGATCTACCACAGAGGAATTGATGATTCGAGTGGAGATGGAGGCGATATTGAATCGATTCTCTGATATTAGATTCATTCGTTTGTTGAATTTTCTTGTGTTTCCTTGCTTGAAGGTTTTTTTGAAATTATCTTTGTTTCCATGTTTTTCTTGAGATGAGTGGTTGATGGGAAGGGGGCAGGTGTGGTTATGTGTTTTTTGGTTATGGTTATCCGGCCATGGAGGCTCACACAGATTTGTTTTTGGGTAATGAGTAGGGATAGAGGTGTGGAATGTGGGAGAGGGTGAGGTCGTGGAAGGGGAGAGGGTGTTGGCTGCAAAAGGGCAGGGGTGGCAGATGGCGGTGGCTGGGCAAAGGGTATTGTTTGGAGAATGTGAGGGTGGTTGTAGTAGCTAGTGGCTGCGGTGAGGGAGGGGGAAGGGGACACGTGGGTGGTGGTGGCTGGGGGAAGGATAGGGAGGGCAGGGGATAGGATGTGTCAACATCGAACTGACCTATGTGTAAAAAAAATTACACATCACCCATGCCACATCACTGAAGAGATAACACGATGGACTAAAACTGGAAGAATTTGAAATTACAGAACGAAATCTAAACAAAAATTTTAGCAAGGACTAAAACTGGATTTCCCTAATATTACATAGACTAAAAGCGGTATTAACCCTTCAAATTATTTAGCCTTTTGGGTGCAACCTTGGCTTTATTTAACATTTTCCTTTGAATGTATCATTAATTTATTGAACAAATTGCGCACATGTATTTCTAATTTTTTGATGCAGTGAAATATATTATGCCTTTGAACATGTTATGTTTTTAAATCCGTCAAACTTACTTAGAAGTTGGTTTAAAAAATGTTGATTTGACAACATGTATTCTGGCCTCAAAAAAAAAAAAAAAAACATGTATTCTAGTTAATTCATACTTGAATTGTGTTGAACGACAAAAGCTTATAGGGATTTTTTTGTTCTAACTCACCATCTTTAACACCAATAGCCGCTCCAAGGTATCCCGACTGCTTAACCTTTTGTTGGTTTTATTTGTTTATTTTTAGTAATTATCAAGAGGCTTTGACCATATTTATTTTTAAAACTTTAAGGTGATAGGTTAATGAGTCTAGCCTCTTATATGTTTTTTATTTTGTTCATTATTAGGCGATATGAGACTATCTCACACTTGGATACTCAATATCTCTATTTCAAGTGTGAGTCTCCAAACCCACACATTTATTCTCAAAACTTTAAGGTGACAGGTTAATGAGTCTAGCCTTTTATATGTTTTTTTATTTTGTTCATTATTAGGCGATATGAGACTATCTCACACTTGGATACCCAATATCTCCATTTCAAGTGTGAGTCTCCAAGCCCATATGTGTTCAACCTGTTATGAGAGAGCACGGATCGTTATTGGGCCAATACGCCAACGTGTTCTGATATCACTTGTTGAGTTTTTATTTTTTTCATTTATTTTTATTTTTAAGGGATCAAGAGACTTTAACATCATTTGTTCCCAAAACTTTAAGATAATAAGTTATAAGTCTAGTCTTTTATTTATTTTTTATTTTGTTCATTATTAGATATTGTGAGATTATCTCACAATTAAGGGGGCGTTTGTTACAGCTTTTTTTAGAATAAAATCACTTTTTTTATGTTAAAATCATTTTTTTAATTTTAATTGTGTTTGTTTCAGATTTTTTAGAAAATGATTTTTTAAAAAAAATGATTTTTAGGTTAAAAATGAAAAACTGAAAAAAGTAGCTTCTCATTCATAAGAGTTGAAAAAATGATTTTTATAATCCTAAACAAACACAAATTAGTTTCAGATTTTTTTAAAATCTATAAAAAATAATCTCTAGATTATTTTAAAACATAATCACTTTTTTTTAAGCCGTAACAAACTGACCCTAAATATCCAATACCTTTTTATGCCCGCCATGAGATTAGTTCTCGAAACTGCAGCGGGACGTGTAGAGTATTCGCATGGAATTGGGCCGCTACCAACTAAACGGCTACGGGAATAGAACTAACATTTTTAATGTTGGTGGAATGCTTTCTCCAAAGTTCAAAAGTTAATGCAATTTTCCTTCAAAAAACAAAAAAATTAATGCAATTTATTTAATATTTTGTACGGAGTAACTTTATTTCGTTTTCCTTTTTCTTTTAGCTAGTAAAAATGGTAAACAACAAACACACACATCTAAATGGCAACACCCGGGTTCGAACCTCGGTCCCCGCGTCCCTATATCGCTGAAATTGCCAAAACAACTAACAGCGAGAGACTTCCTTTCTCTATTTTAAAGATTTCACGAAACAAAAATTAATAATATATACAAATTATAACATTAATTTTATGAAAATTCGATTGTTTGTAAGTTTTATTTATTTATTTTTGGTTCAGAATCTAACTTAATTAGCTCTTGGGCCAAGTGGGTCTACCAAAGACTAATATCTAGTTCGGCTAATTGACTAAAGTTTTACTCATTTGTTCTCGACCTTCTAATGAGGGTGACCCCACAAGAATTCAATCTCGGGTTCCAGAGATTCTCCTTCTTATCAAACGCAAGTTGTTTTTACTTGACCAATACCACAACTGTATTGTTTTTAATTTATTAATATCATTTAACAAAAGTTCATATTTACGTAGTAAAGTGTACTTAATTGTATGAACAAATTAAGATATTTGACTTTCACTTATATTGTGACATTTTTTTTTTCCATCAAATTTTCACCTCAAAATTTACTAGGTGTGAATCTTGCTTTATCCGCTCTACTAGTCAGAGATGTCCGTAATTGACGAGTGTACAAAACATCCACGAAGAAAAAAAGGTGGGAAAACAATTTGAGCAGGTAAATAAGTTTTTGCCACATATATAATTACTCTGATTAACTTTTTTAAATAGATAATAAATTAATAATCATAGTTTAATGGAAACTTATCTTGCCCCTATGAAAAATGAGATCCCCAAACGAAATTTCCAGGCAATTTCGATGAATGAGGACGGTAATTAGCTGTAGACATTCTTTATATAAGTAAAAGGCCAAAAGGAGAATTTATTTTATATACTAATTTATTTATTACAATCTTACAAAGCATCTACATCAACTACACTTGAAGTTGGGGGAATCCGTGTAGGCATCTCTTTTTTTCTTCAATATTTCTGGTTGGGTTTTAAATTTATTAATGAACAATATTAAAAGGCGCTTCCTTGCACATAATCTCACAAGCTGGAAAATGGATTTAATACGGTCAGAGTCACTCGAGTCAATAATCTCGGTGGTTGATGAAAATCGAATGATTGAGATTCTGAGTTTCCGATTTGTCGAAGTGATAACGTGAACCATCCCATCTCTATCCAACGGCTTAGATCGACTGACTGGAATGACTGCAAGATTTATTGACCGTAGTGAATTCGCATCCCTCAAGCTGTGACTGATGTTAGTTTCCCAGGGTATGCCACTTCTGATTTTATATCAGCCTCCCATAATTCAGGCACTGCCTCCCTAAGATTGTGAATGCTTTCCAATGCAAAATCTGCACCTTTAACTCTCTGAGATGTACCAACCTGGACGTGGCCAACAATAAGTAGAGTGTCAAATTAGTTCATGGTAGCTTCTGACTCATTAAAAGGTATCCAATAATAGTTGCTAGAATCAAGTGAGTTTCTACTACAAAACAAAAATTTCCAATGACTTACCAACACAGTGTGAAGTCCCACACGTTTTCCAGCTTGTATATTGCGGACACTGTCCTCAAAGAACAACTGACAATAACATATAGAACCAAAAAAATAAAGAGTAAGCAACCAAATAAAATAAAGGCTTAAATATGTTTTGATCTTTGTAAAATATTCAATTTTTCGTTTCAGTGCCTGTAAAAAAAAGTTTTTCGTTTTAGTACCTGTAATATATAACTTTTTTATTTATTTTGGTTCTCATTATTTTGTTTATCTCTGTAATATGCTTTTTTGCGTTTTAGTCCATGTAACATATTATTATATTTTCGTTTCAGTCCCTATTATATAAGAACTAGTTGAACGTAAACCAAATATTCCAAGGGTTAAAACAAAGAAAAAAAATGTTATAGGGACTAAAATGAAACAACAAGAATTAAAATGAAAAAAAAATTACAAGCACTAAAAAAAAAAATAGATATATTACAAGGACAAAAAAACATAATTAAGCCTAATGTAAAATAAAAGGTAATAAAATTAGATTAGATCATAAAGGCGATTTTCTTACAGTTCTTTGTGGGTTAAGGTTGGCTATTTTGAGTGCCAATTCAATGGCATTTTCTGATGGCTTGCAAATAATTGGTGTCTTTGGCAAAACCAATGCACTGGGATTTGGCTGAGCAAAATGGTCTATGATGTCAAAGATTTGAGAGTTGCTTGCACCATTACTAGTAGTTGGATTAGTAGTGCTTGTCGAACCAACAAACTCAATGTCATCTTCATCATCAGAGACACTGCTTTTGTGGATGGGATTAAGGGTCTCAAAGCATATAATTCCTTCAAAGCAGTCTTCTAATCCAAGTCTGCTTAGTGCCTTAACAGCATGAACTTTGTCTGCATTTGTGAAAATCTATTGACAAAAACAAGAGAAACAATAGTGGTAGCATTAGATTATGCACACATCTTTTTGTGACCTTATTCTACTAATTTCATTTTGGTTACAAACAACTTACAAGTTTCCTATAGGGTAGGCTCAGCAACAGGTTCCTCAGAACTGGGTCTGGTTTTAAGTTCTCGTAAGGTAATCTCCCATGAACGAAACTGTATGAAGTAATTCAAAAATCAAATTCACTATCTCAAAATAAACACATAGCAGTTTGAAAGTGTTGAAATGAGGTAATAGTAAAAAGCAAAGTTACCTGTGATATTCATCATAGTCAAAGTCATAACCAATTGCCTGAAATCAAAACATAACAAAACAAAAACCATTATATTTATTATCATTATTTTTCATAATTCAACAGTGAAAACCTTTTTTTTTACAAGAAATGAATAGGAAAATAAGGAAATCATACCCTTAGACCAGCCATAGTTGTTCCATAGTTCTTGTAAAGAAGGTTGGACAAGTCATCAATTTTGCTCGAGTCTATGCCAAGCTTTTCCACCATATAATCTAAGATAAAAAATACCACTCATGTCAATATTCAACAGCAGCATAAGAAACAACAATTATAAATACATTAATGAGAAAAAATTGGCACAATTATGTTACCTTTAATATTTTGGAGACAAGATTTTGCAATTCCAGATCTGAGGGGATACAAAGTATCATCTAAATCTGCAGAACATTCTCATAGTTACATAACAAAAACATACAAAAATATGAAAATTTCAACTTGGTACTTCAAAGTTCAAAGTTGTTTTTCTGATTACAAGCCTTACCAAAAAGAAGGCAATCATATTTTGGTCTTTGAGCCTGTTGTCTGAAACGGTCCTCGAACTCCATTTTGATCCGAAAGTCTTAAACATACAACAGAAAACAAAGTGAAAACTATGTTCCATAACAACTTGAACATACCAAAATTTATATAGGAATTCATTTTTCAACAAAATAAGATGCTTTTATTGACTCAGATTAGCACCAAAAGTGGCAAAAAGGATCCTTCAGGGGAGACAATTAGGGGACAAATCCAAATCATTTGGGATAAGGCATTGTGAAGTTTCTGAGTGGACAATCCATAATTACTGGAATTGATTGAATTAAAAAATATTAAGAAACAGTGCCCCTTTGGGACACAGAACCTAAAGAAACTTGTGTAAGCTTGAAAGTTGCTTTCAATCATAAAATTTACAAGACACAAGAAATGGACTAGTTGAAGGAAAGGACACAAAACCATTAAGATAATCTTTGAACAGAGTTCATGTGACACAGCAAACCACTTTCAAAAGTGCACCAACTTTTTTAAAGTAGAATTGCTGGTTTAACAAACTTTGGAGATTGAACTGAAAGTTTTGAAGGGGATTATTATATAAGGGAAAAAAAATAACACTTTACAGCAATGCAGATTTTAAAGCCTCATAGTTACATGGAATTAAAAGGTTTTGAAAAAAAATGTCTAGAATCACCAATTAAACATGTGGTATGGTTCTTAGGTCCAAACAGTTGTTCCGTAATAGTGAATTTTGAGAATTATAAAACAAAATCTCAAAACCATATTCATGGTACTCATAGGTCAATTTAATGTCAGTTATGTTAATTCAGTGATTATGAATCATGAACCCATGGTTGATTGAAAATCAAAAGGTGAAGGATTCAGGACAATGACTAAGAAATTAAACAAAGAAACAAAAAAGCAAATGCTTTGCATGAAAAGAAGAGGTGAAGCAATTAGCTTACCAGAAAGGGAAAAATTCATGGTTATTAAGGCCAAGGGAGAAAAGGGTATGAAGAAGCAAAGCTTAGAGAGAAATGCAAAGGTATTGAAGGAAGCAAGAGGAAGAGAAGGGGGAGGAACATGAGAGGCCAAAGGGTGTTTATATAGACAAAGGGTTGCTTCTGAGACTTGGTCTTTGAATATAATATTGCATTAATTAATTTCTCTAGTTACGTTTATGTTTGAAATGCAATGACCAATTGAACAGGTGCAATGATTATTATAATTTTCACAACTCCAAGATAATGACAACTAGTATGATTGGTTAACCTCTTTTGTTTTGTTTTTTTTAGTAAACTCGAGTTTCGTCACTCAACTTACACGTTTTCTCTTACTTCATCTCTTGAGTAAATAAAAATAATAAGTAGTTTCTAACGTTTTATTAGTCAATCCCTAATGTTTTATCACATTTGTCAATTTAGTCATTTACGGAAACCAACGGAACAAATGTGACAAAACATTAGAGATTAGTTATAAATCGTTAGAAACTATTAATAAAAAAAAGGTTAAAAACTGTTTATTATTTTTATTTAATTGAAGGAGAAAATAAGAAAGAGGGTATTAGTTCAATTTGTGGTTTACTATTTTGTTTTTTGACTGAATTCAAGAATCAAAATCTGAATTTTCTTTTCCTTTGAGTCTATAAGAGGAGAGGAAATAAAAGTCCAAAAGGAGAATATGCCAGCTGGATCAGCAAAAAATATCGGTGGAGGCTTTTGCCACTTGCCACCGTACAATATGAACACTACTCTTGTTTCCCATTTTTTTGGGTTAGAAAATCAGCTATTTGATTCTCCTTCCCAACCATGTGCACATTTTAAACATGGTTATACTTGGAAAGAAACTCGTGAAAACCTTTAATAATGGCCCCCTATGTATGCACCTCATTTCATGTTAGTTGCGCAAGACACTGGTTAAAAGAACCTAATTCGTGTTTATTTATTTAGGAACTAAAATTAACTACTACATCTTCCGGCCTCTTTTCATAAAAACAAATAAGTGTATTTTATTGTACTAAGAGTTTTTCCAACGTGTGCAACCTTACACATGAAAAGAATTATTAATTACTCATTTTTTCTTATTAATTATCTAGTTTCCTATTTTATGGGTGGAGAGAGATTACATAAATGTGAATCTATAGAATAAAATAGAAAGTAAATAATTAATAAGAAAAAAATAAACAATTAATAATTCTTATCGTGCGTAAGATTACACAAGTTAGAAAAATCTATCATTAAAAACTATGACCCAATTTCACATTTATTAACTATTAAATTCCTAACCTTTATTTTATTTTACATGTTAAAATACACTCACCAATTCTCCATCCAATTGAAATAATTTTTTTTGATAGGGACACCGAAAAGACACCATCTTTAGCAATATAATACTATGAATATTTTTGAAATAAAATTTAAATTTAAATAATTTGAATGTTGTTTAGTCTTGATGAATTAGTTATTTATTTCTTATGAAAAGAACCAAAGGTACTGGCACAAGATTTACCTTCACAATGCTATTACTAATTGAAATTTTCGGTAATGGATGGTGCCTCAGTCCAAGTGAAAAACCTTTAGGGCTCGTTTGGTAGACATGATAGGATAAAGACAGGATATGATAGAGAACTGGATAAGGAAATAATAGGATATAAACATGATAAGCTTTTATCATATCATGTGTTTGGTGCGCACTGGATAACAAACTAGATATCATTATATTATGACTTTAGCTTTTTTAAAATAATATAAAATGACAAAATTATCCTAATGACATAATTACATATAATTTTTAAAATTAAGTATTTAGATATTTAATAGTTTAAATTAATTTTTATAATTTGTACAATTTTTAATATTAATAATAATTTTGTATTTTTAGTTTTTATTTTAAATATTTTTATATCTCTTGGATTTTAAATTATTCTTTTACAATTTTATTTTTTGCATTATGTAAAATGACATAATTATTCTTGTTAAAAAATTACATATAAATTTTAAAATTAATCATATTATTTATTTTTATTTTTTATTTTCTATAACTTTTATTATTAATTTTTTTCAATTTTATTTTTTATTTATAATATTTTTATATTTTATTAAATTTTAAATTATTTTTCATAAGGGTGAACACGGAAACAATTTTATTATCATATCCTGTTGTTTCTAACCCAGCCCTCCCTTCAGGATAAAAATTTAACTAGATGGACATGATAGGATATGTGACAGGATTGAGTTATCATATCCTGCTAGTTCAACAAACACTGGATTAAGACAGGATATGATTGCTTATCATATCATGTCTCTTCTATCCTGCCCACCAAATGGACCCTTAGGCTCTAAAAGCACTTATAAAGAAATTTACATTTAAATCACCTCAAAAGAACCAATAGAGATTTGAAGCTGCGACCTGTCAAATACGAGACCCTTTAATGCTCCACTAGACCAACCTCTTGGGTTAAGACTACTAGGATATTGAACCAGTGATAAGGGCTTTAAATTATTTACATGACATGGTTGGTTCAATTTTCATTGTCATTATTATAAAAAAAATATACTAGCCAATTTTAAATTCGTTAATTTGGCACCCAAACAGATCAAACATATATATGAAATTACTTCATCCATTTCATATTAAGTGACGTTTAAGATTAGTGATAAAAGATTTTAAATTATTTACATCACATGGTAGGTTCAAATCTCATTGTCATTATTATAAAAAATATAGGCTTAATTGTATTCTTTGTCTCTCTACTTTCTCAAATCCAGGATTTTGGTCTCCCTCTTTTATTTTTCACGAATTTGGTCTTCCTTTTTTATTTTCCGCAAATTTGTTCCCTACACTTTTTGTTTTTCAGGAATTTAGTCCCCACACTTTTTCTCCCCCAAAATCGTATTTTTTTGCACTTTTTGTCCCTAAAAATCATGAATTTTAGAAAAGTAGGGACAAAAAGTGCTAAAATCCACTATTTTGAGGTACCAAAAGTGCAACTAAAAAAAGTTTAGGTACCAAATTCGTGAAAAATAAATAAGGGAACCAAAATTGTGGATTTGGAAAACTAGGGGACCAAAAGTGTAATAAGCTAAAATTATAGTACTAGACAATTTTAAATTTGTTAATTTGGCACCCCAAGCAGGACAACTATACATAAAAAATTACTCCTTTTATTTCATACTAGATCGTGAACCCGTGCGTTTCACGGGTAAAGTATATATTACCGGTATTATTTTCTTTTTTTAAACACAATATGTGTTCAAGATAAAGAAAATATAAACAATTAAATTCTTTTTATTGCATTTGGAATAAAAAATGCACTGAATTGTACAATATGAATTAGATGAGAAGTCTATCATGAATATTATATCTGAAAATTGACTATATTCAGCACCAAATCACCATATTGGATCATATGGAATTTACTACATGACTTCATTATGCTAGTAATGCTATCAAGGGCCACAAAGTCTTGAAAAATCATTCACAACACCATTCATGCTTCCAAAAGCAACATATTTTTGCGAGACGCATGTATAAAATATGTAAAATATATAAACACAACATACACATCAACCGGATTTGGATCCTCTCCTAAATTCAATCTCTCAATCCTTCTGCAAGAATCAATTCCAACCATTAGATTAATCTAATGGCTCAGCAGATTAAAATTTTAATTAAAAAAACAAAAGTCAGGTTCTATGCTTTTAAAAAAGTCACGTGCTCTCTCTCTCTCAACATTTAATTAAAAAAAACGAAAAAACGGTGAAGAGTGTGACGAGAGTAACGACGATGAGAGCGACGACGAAGAGAGCGAACAGCAACGACAACAGCGAAGACGAAAGCAAAGAGTGACAACGATAGGGAACGACGACTCGGTGAGAACAAGCAGCTAGGAGAGGAGATCGGGTCCCACAATGGTTGAGAATTGCGTCTTTGAGAAGATTCCCATCCCGGATCTCGCCCGGGCGACTTGCGTGTGCGGAGTATGGAACTCGGTGGCCTCCTAAATTCAATCTCTCAATCCTTCTACAAGAATCAATTCCAACCATTAGATTAATCTAATGGCTCAGCAGATTAAAATTTTAATTAAAAAACAAAAGTCAGGTTCTATGCTTTTAAAAAAGTCACGTGCTCTCTCTCTCTCTCAACATTTAATTAAAAAAAATGAAAAAACGGTGAAGAGTGTGACGAGAGTAACGACGATGATGATAGCAAACAACGACGATGAGAGCGACGACGAAGAGAGCGAACAGCAACGACAATGGCGAAGACGAAAGCAAAGAGTGACGACGATAGGGAACGACGACGCGGTGAGAACAAGCAGCTAGGAGAGGAGATCGGGTCCTACAATGGTTGAGAATTGCGTCTTTGAGAAGATTCCCATCTCGGATCTCGCCCGGGCGAGTTGCGTGTGCGGAGTATGGAACTCGGTGGCCTCCCAAAGAGATAGTAACCAGAGCTTTCCTAGCCCCATGGAAATTGAAGGACGTGCTTGGAAACCCACTTTCTGGAAGCTTCTAGAGAGACAATTCACTTGCCAAATTCACAATCTCACATCGCGTCATGCGCGGCGATTTTCTTAGTTTCCAGACAGTAAAATGCACAATTTTTTAATATGCGCGAGTTTTTTTTGCTTTTAATTAATTTGTTGCCTTCCTTGATGTTTGCCTATTGATTGAAAAGGGGCAATTCCCAGTTGCTGTTGAGTTTAGTATATTTTTAAGAATTAGACTTTGTAAAGTGAGGGAGCGATGGATTGGATTTATAATTATTGATTAATTAGAAAATCTAAGCATTTAGAAATGAAATTGTTGACATCTGCTTACTTGATATAATTTCACATTAGAAACACTACCACAACACTGTGTGACCGGAAGTCACTGCACCGAGAAGGATTACGACAACAACATCGATCAGTTTTTCTGTGCGCTGCGCTTAGGTTGAGTTGTGCGTAGTGTCGAACATGACTTTTTTAAAAGCACAAAACCTAACTTTTGTTTTTTAATTAAAATTTTAATCTGCTGAGCCATTAGATTAATCTAATGGTTGAAATTGATTTTTGTAGAAGGATTGAGAAATTGGATTAGGAGAGGATCCAAATCCCACATCAACCATTAACCATTGTGGCTCCCCAAAAAGCTTTAAGATTTCATAATTTCAATATTCTTTTGCAATTTCAGCCACATCTAAAATCGACAAATGGAGGTGTTATTAAATTTCCACTTCAAGATGATAATAATCATTATATCAAACAAATTTTTCCATAATAAAAAGCTATAGAATGCACATACCGATGTATTGATAAGTATGCCCAAATTTGTCTCAGCTATCAAGATATAGTCAAATTATATAACAACCAAAAATAAACACATCAGCTACTGCACCGAGACAATTAAGCACCTAAACATAAAAACTAAGATATCATTCAATCATTAATTAAATAATTTGCTACTTAACTAATAACTTCAGAATCTCATTTATTTTATAGCTTGTTTTCAGATATCAGATATGAAAATATGATAGTATACACATAATCCACTCGTACTTCATATAATGGATGATTTAGTGCATCAATGTTCAATAACTCAATAAAATGGTTACTAACCTGTTTAACTAAAGTAGTCACAATAATTTCTGGTTAACTATTATAACTGCAAAAAAGAACAAATGATGAGTAAGCATATATAAGATAATGGTTCCACAACTAATAAGAGTGGTCTATAATGCTAAAACAATTAACACATATATTACATTTAGTATGACTTACCTATCTCAAATTCTGAAAGACTTTTTTGTAAACTATATTTGTAATCATGGTGAGATCTTTCCTTCATCGTCACATATAAGAATCTTCAAACCATCACGCGAAGGAACTCTTGAAATGACAACATATAACTGTCCATGTGAAAAACATGTTGTGGAAGATATATACCGACATTTATAAGAGATTGACCTTGACTCTTTTTTATAGTCATTGCAAATGAGATAGCAATAGGAAATTGTTTGAGCTGAAATTTGAAAGAAATTCTAGCATAATTGAGAAATTCCTCAAATAATATATCTCACCACTTCCAGGGTGCACAAAACGTAGTCTTCCAATTGCAAAACTTTTTTTCTAATAGATCACTCACGTTCACGTTGATTCCAAACAAATTTTGAAGGAAATTCACTATATGTAAGGTCATTTGCTTCTGGGAACTTTCTATTGGCATCCATCCATCCAATAAATTTGGACATATGACTGTTATCTTTATTCAGAACATAATCAGTTGTCTCATGATCAAAGAAGGTTACCATTTGTTCATCTGGTAATTGAAAAGACAACCTTTCAACTGCAGGTTCCTTGAAATTAATGTCAAAAGAAAATATTCTCCATGCTGCCTCACATGATGACAAATATCTGCAGTCATAATATATTCTGATCTCATCAACACATTGATGTTGTTCCTCATCCACTGCACTGTTATAAAAGGTTGCTGTGATACGATCACGACCTTTGTTGATGTATTTGAAAAGGTACTTTATGGAACGGGATTGGTTACACCATTCAACATTTATATGAGCGTTGTATTTCAACAGAAGATGCAAGTTATAGGGAACAACAAATATGTTATCAATTAAAGAGCCCCCTTTCCCAATAACTCTACCATTATCCCCTCCTTCTGTATACTGGATATCCTTCTGCATCAATAGTCGTGCTTTCAACAAATTTCTTTGGGAAATATTTTGTGCACTTACCATTCTAGATACATGGAGATTTTTGGTTTTGTTCTCCACATGGACCATGAATCATAAGGCTAGATACAATTCTAAAGAGTTCAGGTTCACTTCTTTCATCAATCATTTCAGCAGATATGATTTTGTCAATATCATGAGGATGTGGACGTTTAATTTTACTAAATTGTTATTATTAACTATTGAAGTATTAATCATTGTTATAAATGTATAGTATAATATATTAGTTTGGAAGTGATACACACAATGTTTACTGAAACAACTATTTATTTGACATATGCAAATTATCCATTTAATGCTTTTCCATCCATATATCTAGAATATAGAACAGAATATAACTCGTTTTTTAATTAAAAATAACGTAAATTGAAATTGAAAAACTTGAAGGATGTCTATCTATTTCGGCTAGATTGACTAGAAAATATGGAGACTTGTACAATCCTAAAATAGTGAGGAATTCTCAATTTTCTACTAACCCTTGCAATTTCCTAAAGTGAACCAGCCTTCCCTTCTTACTGCTTGCTTCTACCGCACCAAACTCACCCTAATTAGACTATAACCTAAATATGCAAAGCCCTCAAATTCTTTCTTATATATTCCATTCCTAAACATGCAAATCCTCAAAAAAATCTCCTCTCTTATTTTAAATCGTTGTGTATTTTTCCTATTAAGACTTCATAAGTGTCCGAAGAGTGAAAATGATGTGAGTGGTAAGGCAAATGACCACGACTCCCTCCTGCTCCCATTTACCAACACATCAATTTGTTAGCTAGCTTTGGTCTTGGATTGTCCTCAAGAATTCTGCCACCTCACCATTGTTCATGCATGAAGAATCTCTTTCATTTTCCCATTTACTTAAAATTAAGCTTTCCCCTCTTCCTTGATAACTTAACCTTTAATGACAACCAAGATTTTATACTATAATTAAATATGGTTTTTAAGTCGGGGTTAGATCCTTGTCATATCTTGAATCTGAAAAAATTGTCTACATGTAATCTAATAAATTTAACTTTTGTCTATAGAAAATTTAACTACTTAATTATATTAAAATTAATTAAAAATAATCAAGAGTTAATAAAGGCGAGTAAGACTTTACCGGCATTCCTAGTCTGGTGGTAATTGTTGTAAGGCATTTCCACTGTGATTCAGGTTCAAATGTTGTAGCTGCATCCGAAAAAACTGAAAGAAAGGTGAGTAAAGCGAAACAAATTATCATTTTAAACTTTACGGAAATCATATATATGTAATTATGTAACTCATAAGTTGATTAGAGAATGTTTTGTTTCAAATTATCTATATTTATTTTTGCAGATAACTTTTCAGTAATATATAATAATGAAAACTTTATACATAGATATTTTTTAAAAAGATGTTTGACTAATATTTATAGCATTTTCTTGAATCTTTTATAAAAGTGGGGTTTAAATGTTGTTTTTTTTTTACAATAAATGTAGTTTTTTTTTGGAGATAGTGTAAATGTAGTTATAGAAACTTAGAAAACAAATTTTACATGTAAAATTTCATTTTCATATTTTGAGAATGAAAACCATAGGAATATGAGTTATTTATGTTTAGATAATTTGAAACAAACACAGCCTTATAAATTTTTCATGGTAATTATGGATTTTAAAAGTCACTTCACAATAACTCCATATGGATTTAAGGAGAAGAAAAAGTTTGTAGCTTTTTTAAACTTCTTATTTTGAGAATAAAAACCATAGGAATATGAATTATTTTTTTCTTGGAAACTTTTATATTCAGAATGAATTTTTTAACCTTGTGACAATTTTTTTCTTTTTTTTTTTTGGGACAGGAACCTTGTGACAGATAAGAAAATACACATTCTCTACCTAGGTATATTCCCGAAAACGTGTTTAGATAATTTGAAACAAACACGCCCTTATAAATTTTTCGTGATAATTATGGATTTTAAAAGTCACTTAACAATAACTCCATATGGATTTAATTTAAGGAGAAAAAAATTTGTCGCTTTTATAAACTTCTTATAATTACGATAAAGCGACAGAATATGTTTGTAAATACAAATTTGGAGACGCTGCCATATTTTTTATCCGATGTTAAGCAAGTGCACGCAATAAAGTGAGGAAAAGAGAATGCAAATACATGTTGCACCTTCTCCACTTCTGTCCACAAATTTCGTGGCACAATAAAATGATGACACTTGGTCAATATTCAACCTCTTGATGTTTCAATATTATTCCGACACTGCCCCTTAATAGAGGTAACTTTCTTTGTCAAAACAACTGGAACCCATCTCATGTGTTGAATAGGAGGAAAAAAAAACCAATCTTAAAACAGAATAATCATTCAATTATTCGTATTATATAATTACCCTTTTGCGTGTAGGACTCCTACATTGCTAAAAATTGTGTTGTAAAACGAATATAAGAAATGTTTACTTTTTCCAATGTAAGCAACACAAAAAAATTGATGTTAATTAAGAATGATAGTAAATCTCATTCATTTATCTTAGTATAATTAAAAGAATAATTACAATTTTCAAAATGTCTTTCATGAAAACTTAAATTTCATAAGAATATTGGAAAATAAAATTTAAATTAATTGAATGATATTTTAGTAATTATATCATTAAAATATAATTAGTTAAAATTTGCTTATATTTTGGACCACCAAAATTTGAATTCTTTTTTGCTTATATTCGAAACCGGAGAGAGTATTTATACTATCTCCATCCCTATATATAAGACCCTTTTGACCAAATCACACAAATTAAAAAAAATAGTTAGTACATTAAATTTGTCAACAATGTGTATTATTTTTCCAAAATTATCCTTCAATTATTATGACTCATATTTTTCCAAGACTGTTAAGAGAGAGAAATGATTACCAATTAATTAGGGGTATTATTGTAAAAATAATAATTAATGCATCAGGTTATTTGAGAAGGGTCTTATAAAATGAGACAATATTTTTTTATTCCAAAAGTGTCTTATATATAGGGACAAATGTAGTATAATAAAATGAGTAATGATATTTTGACAACCAAAATTTGATAACTTTTGCGACAACTTTTAAGTGGTTAATGCAGTTCAAATATGTGGTTAATTACGTTCAGTAAATGGTTAGTGAATATATTATATGTTGAAACTCATTAACCATCAACGTAACTTTATTAACTACGAATTTGAACGTGATTAACCACGATTTTCAGGTGTTCAAATCTACATGTAGTTGAACACTTGGAGCGTGGTACAAATTTGTGGTTAATCACGTTCAAATTTGTGGTTAATGAATGTACGTTGATGGTTAATAAGTTTCAACACCTGATATATCTTTTTTTTATTAAAAAAATTAATATTGCAAATTACTATAGAGAATGACCTTAACATGCCCCAAAAAGGTTGAGAGAAGCAGCTACTTAACACCTGATATATCCATTAACCATTTATTGAATGTAATTAACCACGTATTTAAACTGCATTAACCATTTAAAAGTTGTCGCGAAAGTTGTCAAATTTTGGTTGTCAAAATATCATTTACTCTAATAAAATAGGACAAGTTTTGGGACAACGATTCAATAAGTTAATGCGGTTCAAAATTATAGTTGATAATGTGTTGAATTTGGTTCACAAATATTTAGTAAATGAGTAATTCATTAACCATTTATAGAACTGCGTTAATCATTCACTGTGTACTCATTAATAGTTAATACAATTCAATACATAATTAATAAATTATCTATTTATTATATGTATATCCATTAACTAATTTCATCGCATCATTTACTATAACTTTGAACTGAGTCGAATTATTATAAAAAAAAATTGTTGGACAAATAACACAACTCAAAGGATGCTGACAAAAACCAAGTCGTGTACAGCTCAATGTAACATGAACATTACAATTATAAATTTGGAGCAGTGAACTTGGTTAAAAATATATTCAGTGTCATTGGCTTTTTCCTTTAAATGGTTTTGGTTCCGCAATGATGTTTTGGTATAAAGGAAAAGATTGTATTGGTTGGATGAATCATGATCACTCAGTATAAGGACACTTGTATGCACGGTACATGCAAGTGGACTTTTAACAAACAGCTTACAGCTAGTAGTAGTTACACTTTTAATGTCCTTTATATTAGAGGACAAAAGTTATGGTCTTGGCAATCTGATTAGTGATGATGATCTTTTGTATTTTTGCTAGTACAAGATGTGTACTAGAAATAAACAGAAATTAACCACATGCTTTATTTATTTTTTTAATCATTGGTACACCTTTTGTGACCGTAAAAGATACGGTCAGTAAATTTTTGTTAAAGCCCTTGTGGTAATGGTGGTAGAGCCGGCAAAATTGGGCCGGGCCGACCGGGCCGGGCCGGGCTAGCCCGATAAATGATAGGGCTTGGGTAGCATACTTTGAACCCATTTTTGTAATCGCTTGGCCCTACTGATAAAGCTCGAGTCTGCAATGCCAGTTCAAGCTGTTTTCAGGCGACATGCATATAGTATAATCCATATAGTACTTTAAATATAAAAATAATATGCTGCTCCAATTAAAAATATGGGCCACTAGTTAAAAAAAATTAAAAAACCACTGCAGCCCATATGTTCTTTTTTTTTTTTTTTTTACTGCCTCCACCGCTCCAGCTCCAGGACAGGATCTAGCTTCTAGCCCACTGAGCCCAGTAACCATCTTCTTTCAGATTCACACTAACAACGAAAAAAACCCTATTTTTTCTTTCACAACGGCACAAGCGCAACAAGCAGTGAAGTGAAGCAGAGAAGGCAAAGGGAAACTCCATTGCTTATGCGTCTTTGCTCATCCGCTTTGCGCAACCGTTTGCAGTCGTGCTTTGCGCCTCTCGCATATCCTCCTGGCCAGACCCACCGCCGCGCTTTGCGCCTCCTCGCATCTCCTCATCGGCGTCGCGATTCACGGTGCCACCACGAGCACCGCCTCCGAGTGCATCCACCACTAGTAACGCCTCCCTTGCTTCCCTTCATTTGCTTGTGTGATGATCCATTCTTTTGGAACTAAGTTACATTGATTCGATCACCGCTTTTGGATCCGAGTTTTTGATTGTTAGCATTTGGGTCACTAGATTGTTATGTTGTTTTTTTCTGTTAAGTTTTGATTCTTTGATTGCTTAAGTTTCCTCATTCTCTCGATTTAGATTTTATGTTATTTTCTGCTCATTCAATTTATGTTGCATTTCTTGTATTTTCACTTCCAGATTGTTTTCTTGCAATATGAATACTTGTTGTGATGATGATATTCAAATTTTGGTAAACCCACCACCACCACGCAGTCAAAATAATTTAATTAGGAACAATGAAGGACTAGATGAAACTGTGACTTCTCTACCAAAGAAGTCAAAGACCCTAACATCTGATGTGTGGAACTATTTTGAAAAGATCGGTGTTAATAAGGATAGGATAGAAAAATGTAGATGCAAGGGTTGTGGAAAAGAATTGGGCTGTGCACCTAAAAATGGAACTAGTCATTTACTCCGTCATAAGGATGGGTGTAAGTTCATTGCTGCTAAATACCGTGATGTGGGGGATATGCTTCTTGATGTTGATGGAAGATTGCAAAGGAGAAAATTTGACCCTCAAGGTAATCGTGAAATTTTAGCTGAAATGATTGTCACACATGGTGCACCATTTAATATGGTTGAGTGGAGGGTCTTTAGAAAATACCAAAAATTTTTGAATGAGGAGTGTAAGTTTATTACTAGAAATACCATGAAGGCCGATGTAATGGAAACTTATAGGGTTGAGAAAGAAAGGTTAAAATTACAGTTGGCTCAAATTCCTGGGAGAGTTTGCTTGACTTCTGATTGTTGGACTGCATGCACAAATCATGGTTACATTTCTTTGACTGCTCATTATATTGATAAAAATTGGAAGTTGAATAATAAGATTCTAGCATTTGCTCACATGAAACCCCACATAGCGGGCCTAACTAGCATTGAAGGCACTAGAATTTTTAATGGATTGGGGCATAGAAAGAAAAGTTTTTCCTCACTTTGGATAATGCCACTTCAAATGACAAAGATGCATACCAAGTTGAAAGAACACTTAAAATTGTCAAATAGCTTGTTGCTTAAGGGAGAGTTCTTTCATATAAGATGTTGTGCTCATATCTTGAACCTAATTGTTCAAGATGGATTGAAGTTGGCGAGTGATGCATTGCATAAGATTAGAGCAAGTGTGTATTATGTGAGGGCATCTGAACGTAGAACGTTGCAATTTTTTCAATGTGTTAATAATGTTACTGGGATTGATACCTCGGTTGGATTGAGGACGGATACCCCCACTAGATGGAACTCCACCTATATAATGCTTGAGAGTGCAATTAATTATCGTCGTGCCTTTTATAGCTTAAGTTTGTGTGATAAAAATTATACATCATGTCCATCAATTGATGAGTGGAGGAGAGTGAAATAATGTGTGGCCTTCAAACCGCTTTATAATATTACAAACTTGATATCCGGATCTTCTTACCCTACTTCAAATCAGTATTTTGGAGAAATTTGGAGGATAGAGTCTCTTTTGATCTCAAACTTGGCAAGTGAAGATATTATTATCAAGAGCATGGCTAAAAATATGAAAGAAAAGTTTGACAAGTATTGGAGTGAGTATAGTACGGTATTGGCATTTGGGGCTATTCTTGATCCAACCAAGAAGCTTAATTTCTTGAAATATACATATCAAAATGTTGATCCGGCAAGCAGTGAAGAGAAGTTGCAAACAGTCAAGATGAATTTGAAAAGGCTTTATGAGGAGTATCTCAAAGATGGTACTCATTCTAATGTGAGTCATCCACAACAACAATCTTCGTTGGGAAATCAAAGGATACCAACATCATTATATTATGATGTAAGTTCCTTTTAGCACTATTTTTTTGCCATTCTTTCTATATATAATATAAGTGTTTTGCATTCATTTGGTTATTTATTTTGTAGGATTTTGAAGAATATGAAAGCCAAACCGTTAACAGTGCGGGGAGATCTGAACTTGATATTTATTTAGAGGAGCAAAGGCTTCCATCAACAAAATGCCTTGACATCTTAGCTTATTGGAAGGAAAGAAGTCGTAGATGTCCTGATCTTGCAAGGATGGCTTGTGATGTATTGAGCATTCCAATAACAACTGTGGCATCCGAATCCGCTTTTAGCATTGGCTCCCGAATTTTGAACAAGTATAGAAGTTCTTTATGGATGATACAGTTCAAGCTCTCTTGTGCACACGTAGTTGGTTACATGGTTTTGTTGGTAAGCTTTATAATTTTCAGTTAATCTTTTTTTACACGGTTTTGAATAAGTATATAACAATTTATGGCATAATCAATATTTTTTCTTGTAGAATATGATAATGAAGATGATGATAATGAGAGGGATACCATTGAATTGGAGGATGCAAAGCTTTCTGGAGAAGGCTCGAGTGTCACGCCCGTGGTGGTCCGATCATGGTGAGCTCTTGTGTCTCTTGTTGTTGAGACATTAGTGACATGCATTGGACTTTGAGCTCTTGTTTCAACTTTCAAGTGCTGCCATTTAATGTTATTGTTGATTTCTTTTGCAGGTGCTGGCATCATGGCATGCATTGGATTGTTTATAGTTGTTTTGTACTTTCATGGTCACACAATGGATGGATGTTTTATTTTATAGTTGTTTTGTTTAAACACCGCACAAACAAAATTTGTATTGCCGTTTCAAAGTGGATGGTTGCAGAATTTGTGTTGTTTGTATTGCGAATCTGTATTGCTTCAGTATTGCAGAATTTGTGTTGCTGTTGCAGAATCTGTATTTCTGTATTGTAGAATTTGTTGCTGTTTGTATTGCTGTATTACAGAATTTGTGTTCTTGTTTGCATTGCTTGCTGTATTGCATTGCAGAATCTGTATTGTTGTATTCTTTGTATTGCAGAATTTGTATTGCTTTTTTAGTCAAAGCAAATTTGTGTTCTTGTATCGTGTTGTTGTTTTTAATCCGCCGACCCAGCCTGCGTGTAGTCTGGTGAGCTCTAAATTACGAGCCCGAATTTCACCCAGGGCTTTTTGGCCCGGCCCTATAAAGCCCGAGCCCGATGCGGGCCGGCCCGATGCGGGCCGGGTAGCCCGTTTTGACAGCTCTAAATGGTGGCCATATAATACATAGTTTTAGTTTGATCCACCTTTTACGGTTCTTCCTGGAAACATACCTAGTCAATGGACAATTTGGGGTTCCTCATTTATTTTTTAATATTAGTTATGTGAGTTTGATCCATAAATCATTGTTCAAATTACCTTTAAGCATTACTCTTGTAAGGTTTTCACGGACATTGCCATACGCTGGTTTTCCTTGAAAGATATTAGGCATTTGTTGCGTAGTTAGAAAGAATCTCTCAACTTAGCGATGAATATTTTTCATTATATCTCATACTAATTCATAAAAATAATATCTTGATGATACATTCTTATTCCACATAAATTCAGTGATTTAAGCCAAAAAAAAAAAGTTGACAGGTTGTTTATCAAAAAAAAAAAAGTTGACAGGTTGCATCATGTAATTAATAATCAAATCGATCAACAATATACAATTGGGAACAAATATTGTAGACACCCCTATCAAGATGTGAGCAACTATGCTGGTATTCATCCTAATAAACTCAGTCGAAGAGTTGAAAAAAATAATAATTAAATGTCACTTTCATTTTGAGATGATAGCACCAAACTCAGACAAATATCCTCTTCAGTGTTAGGAAAACTCCTTACGTCTTAGCATCAAACTCAAAAATCACATTGGTTATTAACCCAAGATCTTCAATCCATTGAATTGCATATAAAAGCCCTATGGTTTCCCCTTCATGTACCTGAAGTCGGGGGAGTACCACCATGTCTTAGCCATAAGGAAGTTCCCATGCTCATCTCGAAGACATGGACCGGTACACACTGCATCTGGTACCAACATGTCTGGGATATATCCGACTTTATTCTAATTTTTTAAAAATTTTCTTTGGATAAACCATTAAAATCTAGTGTTGAAATGTTTAAAATTTAATAAATCACAGTTAAAAATTTGACAAAATTGAGGAGTTCACCAATGGACCGAGTCTATATCAAGTCCATCGAATTTTATATATCTAAATTTCAAAAGTCAACCATTAATTTTAACAACTATATTTTCACATAAAATTTAACACGACTAGTTTAAAATTTAAAACTTTGTGCTAAATTTTTTTCAAATGCTGCAGAAGAGATAAAATGGAATATATGCACACCCAATACCCAAGAAGATGCCGTGAAATTTACATTAAAATTTTGGAGAAAGACAAACAAATTAAATAATGCGGTGCTCAAGATTCTAACAAAAAGATCCAAATTTAGATTTTATTTACGTCTATATATATCTTTCTAGAATATGATCAAAAAAATTATCTTTCTAGATTTCACCATACAGATTGTTCAAAGAATTTTACATAGGATATCCAAGTCCTTGAATGTCCTATTTCATTCACGGTATTATTATTGGATTTCAAAAAAAATCATGGTATTATTATTATTATTATTATTATTATTATTATTATTATTATTATTATTATTTGGGTGGGGGCTAAGGGAGAGTGGGAGCAGATCAATTTATGAATTTCCAACTGTCTTGTTAGCGATATTTCATAAAACTGCCAAACTCCAAAGATTAAGGTCATCTACCGTATATATAATGTGAACAACAATTATTTTGTGTTACAAGCCCCACAATGCAGGGCATACACGTATACCTTATAAAAGCCAAAATCATAAACTAATTATTGTAATTATCCAATATGAATCAGCCAAGCACTTCTAGCAGGATGTCAATATCCTTGATTGCATAATTATCCTAAAATTTTTAGATTAAGCCCTCTATGATTGAGGGGTTGTGTGAGTACAGATATGAGCATAGCATGGTTTTCAATCAATTATTTAGAGACCTTTACATTTGAAATACCTCTGCTATCTTGACCATAGCAATAGCTATCCCCAGTTTCCAAAGCATGATATGCCGTATTGCTTTTGATTTCAATATGATGCAAATGCAACAAACACAACAACCCCCATTAACTAGAGTTATTTATCAATTTAGTCTTTACGATTGTTCTAAAATTAATAAACATTTAAAATAATTTTTAAAATTATAAATCATTAATCATATTAATCTATTAGAGACAATTGTAGGGGCACTAAATTGACCAATACAAAAGACTAATGTGATCTAGAACTTTGAATATCAATGATTGTTTTGGAATTTTATTAATTTTAGGAAGGTTTAATTACTCCGCCTATCCCTGAACTATTTGTGAATTTCTAAGTAGATTTTCGAACTAATTTTTTTTAATTGAGTCCCTAAAATTTGAAATAATTTGTAATTGGGTCTCTAAATATTAAATGAGTCTCAGAACTTTTAAATAATTTATAATTAGGCTATTGAACTATATATTAAATAATTTGTAATCAAGTCCCTGAACTGAGGGACCTAATTACAAATTAATTAAAAATTTAGGGACCTAATTATAAATTATTTAAAAGTTCATAAACCCTTTTAAAAATCAGGAACCCAATTACAAATTTTTGACAAATTTAAAGACTCGATTACAAATTTTTTTGTTTGTTAAAGTACCTGTTTAAAAATTCTCAAATAATTAAAAAACCTACAAAGTATTTAAACTTTAAGAACTAAAGTGTTCGACCCTACAATTTTATGGAGTAAAACGATTTACTTATTTTTCCTAAGTTTGGTTATTGAAAACTTGGACCCTATGACAGCTATGTGTATGTGTTATTTACTGAATAAAATAAAGTGATCCTGTGCCGTCAATAATTAGTGAAAATGACCATCTAATGTAGATCTTGGTGCCTCTGCTTCCTTTATTTAATTCACTGGGAGCAAATAATTGGAACCAAAGATTACATGCCATGGAAAAGTACAACCCAAAGTAGATGAAAAGAGCTGGAAAGAGAAAAAATAGGGGGTAGACTTTTGTTTAGTGATTCTTTCTGTGTCACTAAATCCTTAAAATATAAGAGAGGATGGTTACATATTTGTCAAAACCTTTGCAATTGCGGTTGCCAGTGTGTGCTAACTCTTCTTTTGTTGTGTGTCTTTGAAAGCTCCATTTCAATCTTTCCTTCCCCCGATAATTCCAACCACCTGGGCTGGCTCTGATTGTGACATTTCATTTAAATTTCTCCTTATTGTTAATAATCTTTATTAACTTTGCTAACTTTGTGTGCAACATATTCATTTGTTGCATTTGTGTAGCAGCCTAGTTGACTGTTTATAAAATGTAAAGGATTAAATATGTTTTTTGTCTATGTAATATACCCATTTTTTTATAGTCTTTTTATTTTTTTCGAAATAGTTTCTATAATACATTTTTTTATTTTGGTTCTATTTTTTTTTCCTCTGGTTTCTATAATATACATGTTTTTTTTTGTTTTAGTTCATGTAATATTTGGTTCATATTCAAATTAGTTCATGCAAGATAGGAACTAAAACAAGAAATATACAATATGGGGACTATAGCAAAAATTATATAGTACAGGGACTAAAAGGAAAAAATATATATCATTGGGACTGAAACAAAAAAAATTATATTATAAAGATTAAAACAAAATAATGAGGACTAAATTGAAATACATATATATAAATATATATATATATATATTATAGGGTTGAAATCGAATTTTTCTTAAAAGGACTAAAACAAAAAAGTATATATATATATATATATATATATATATATTAAAGATACAAAAAAAACATATTTAAGCTAATTATAAATTTGAATGTTAACTTGATTAAATCATTTTATATTATTGCTTGATGTCACTTAATTTTTTTTTTTTTTTGGGACTCAAATTTAATATAATGTTGCATATAAGTACAAAAATGGTGACTTACATATCACGCTGTTTAGACCTTTGGATTCTGTAATTTGTTTCACTTTAACACAGTTATATATGCTTATTATTGGAGCTCTTAGCCTCCATTATGTGATTCGTAGTATGAATTATGAAAGAGTAGGAAAAGGAAAAAGGGACTTTGGCTTTAGCTTTGGTAGGTGAAGTTTGTTGACTGAGAAAGCTACAGCATGTGACGTGGAAAGAAATTAAACTATTGTCACATAAAATGCCATAACACAACAATATTTTACTTTTACTTTGGCTTTGCGCAACTGGGATGTTCTTAAATTTCATAGATTACACATCAGGCATTGGATTCTGTGGATTTTGTTTCTTACTTTATTGTGCAGAGTTCATACTGATTAAAAACTCATCAATGTATAGATTAATGCACATTTTCAAAAACAATTAAAATATAAGTGTGTGATTAGTTTGACGGGGAAAACATCAAAATCGATTTCATTTTGTCAAGTATAATTTTAGTAAAAATTCATATATTTAATTACTATCGAACAAAAATGAATTTGGTTCCAAATCTTGATTTGACTAGAAGTGATAAAAAATAACTTATGCATTAGGTTGAAAGATTTACACTAAATTTTATATGAAATTTGCTTGTAGAGTAAAAATGTTTAAATCAATTTTAATCAAATCAGTTATATAAAATTTCGCAAAAAAATAAAATCAGTTATATAAAATAAAGATCGTGTCTAGAGTGAACCAAAGATTAAGTGGTTCACGGTGAACCATGACTAAGAGTCGTTGGATTGAACATCTTTACCAGATCTTAGATGCACCTTACATACTGATTATTTTTTTCTTCTTCCTCTCTCTTTCCTTCCCGCTCTTCTTCCTCTTTTCTCCAATCGAAGTTGTTGAAACTACCACTATGAACCACTATTAGAGCCGTTGCCTTGAGGGCCTCTTCTCCGCCATACCCATAAATAAAAAAGAACCATATTGTGGGTGTGGGTCACCAGAAATGGTGTTTTAGAGTAAAAAAACATTCAACTCAAAAACGACATTAAACGTGCAACACAAGCGATTTTTCCACATGCGGAGGTTGTTTATGACCTTGTAGATGACAATGGCATCCTAGCAGAATACCTGTAAAGCATTACTGCCATAAGTTCCCACTGTGAACCAAAATAAAAAACCACCACAAACCTCTTCGAAAACGTCGGCAACAACCTCGAGACTGCGCGGATGAGAGCTACAATATGCCATATCCCAAATCGTCATGAGCTAGACCTTCTTCCTTGTGGATCTTTGGCGCAACTTGTCTTCTTCGCGGGTCCCCACACCTTAAAGCCCGAGTAGGAAGATCCACAACCCTGCGACAGAGCATCCTCAAGTCGAATCTCTACATGGCTAAAACGATGCTTAAGGGTGGTCACCAGCGGGGAGCGAACATGCGAAAAAAGGTGGAGGTCTTGTGGTGGAGTGTGGTGGTATAGCAATGGTTAGGAAGGTGTGATTGTCGTTGGCTACTCCGACTCTATGCGGCACGAAGGTCGCCGTCATCCGTGGGCCTTGCCTTCTATGTGATGAAATGTCACAAAAAAAAGTATCATGGTGAGGCCGGTTTTGCCAGAAAAAAAGGGGAGGGATGTTTTCGAGAAAATATTCAATGTAGAGATGTATAATTAGATCAGACGAAGTTGCTTGATCTAACAACTTTTAATCACGATTCGCCCATGAATCATTTGACATACATCTCCACCTTAGATCCACCTAAAATCTATTTCATCCAAAATCACCGTACTCACCTAAAAACACGCTAGTGGGGTAACGTTTTCAATTTCCGCATAGATGTAGTTTTTTTGTGTGTGATTAAAACGGGATCATAGCATTTCTAAATCAATAGTGCCACGAATACAAGTGGGTACTAACTCAAAAACATGGGGACTAGCCCAAGATGCATCTTCCCTTGCAAGAGTATGAGCTGCTACATTCGTTTATCTTTTAACAAACTCTACATTAAAGTTTGATTGTGATGAAATAAAGCCCCTACAGTGTTGAATTAAAGACCCAAATTCAGAGGTATCAGCTCTAACCGATCTAACACTGTTTACACCTAACTGATAATCAATCTAAAAAATAAGATGAGACAATTCCGACTCCTGAGCCCATTGGAGCGAGCACAGAAAACCCCAAGCCTCTCTCATACGGATGTAAATTAAAACATTCACCGGGAAATATCCAGATATTGACACCGGAAAGACCTATGATAGGGAACACAAAATAAGACATTATAAAGCATTTGTTTTTACTTTCTGTCTTTACACTGTAAATAGTTGTGTTAGCGAGATATTAGGAGATTCTGGTTTGACTATGTTATTATAGGAATAGTTTGATTATTGGAGATTATTGTTTCCATATTTCCCTTTGCTCACCTGTATATAACATATTGTATCCTTGTACAAATTACATTACAGAATAAACACATATTCCAATTATGTGCCTATTTTCAATTAACATGGTATACAGAGCATAGGTTCCAAACCCTAGCGCCTAATCTGTTTCTCACGAGTCACGATTCGTTCTCCTGAATTCGGCTTCTTGAATCGTTCGCGACTCATTCTCTGTTTGAACCATTCTCTGTTTTCTCTCGGCCGGGCCACCTCGTGCCCCTGGTTCTCGCCCGTCGCAGCCTCGCCACCAAACCTCCATCGGCCGCCTCTATTTCCACCGCACGCGTCGACCGTCGTTGTGCGTCGTCCTCTGTGAGCGCGAGACCAAGCCACGTCGTCGCGTTTCTGTTCCACGTCGTCGTGCCTCTGTGACTTTTGAATCTGTTGATTGGTGGTGAGTTCTGCCTCGTCTCTGATTCTGGTGGTTCTCTGGTGACTCGGTTTTGCTTCTGTGCTGCTGTGTTTTTTCTTGCCTCGTCTCTGATTCTGGTTCTTTGGTGATTCGGTCTTGCTTCTATGCTGCTGCGTTTTTTTTTTCCTGTGACTTGCTTCTGCTTCGTTTTGCTCTGTGGTGGCTTGCGTTCTGCTTCCCTGGTCATCTCTCTGCACCTTTCATCATGGAAAAGTCTGAAATTGCAAAACCAATCACAACTGTCTTGACTGGATCAAATTACAACCTTTGGGCTCAAGCAATGAAGAGTTTCTTGATTGGTCGCAAGCTTTGGCGTGTTGTCACAGGCGATATCACCAAGCCAACCAAGGAAAAAGATGAAACTAATGCAAAATTTGCTGATCGTCTTGAGGATTGGGACAGCAAAAATCATCAGGTCATCACATGGTTTCGCAATACCTCTGCTCCATCTATTCATATTCAATTTGCCACTTATGATTCTGCAAAAGCAGTCTGGGATTTTTTGTCTAGTCGATATCAGACCATTGGGCTTGCTCACTATTACCAGTTGTGGACTACACTTCACAATATCAAACAAGAATCTGGCCAATCAGTGAATGACTTCCTTGCCCAAGTCCAACCAATTTGGCATCAACTATCTCAGGCCAAAATCAGTGAAGATCATCTTCATCTAATTCAAGTCCTTATGGCTCTGCGGCCAGAATATGAAGCTGTCCGAGCCTCACTGTTGCATCGACATCCACTTCCATCGTTGGATGTTGCTATTCAAGAGATTATATTTGAAGAAACACGCTTGAATTTGGACAAAACTCATCACCTTGATGCTGCTCTAGCAACTACTCGGTTCTCACAACAAAAATCAAGCCACCATCCCTGTAAGAATTGTAATCGAACTGGTCATGTGTTTGCTAATTGTCCTACTATAGAGTGCAGGTATTGTCATAGTATTGGCCACATTCTTGAGAACTGTCCCACACGACCTCCAAGACAGAATCGTGGATCTTTCAAATCCAAGACTGCCGCAAAGATTGGGTCATCCTCCATTACTGCTGCTGCCACTGAAGGTTCTGTCCCAAAGCATGAGTCCTCTATTTCTGCTGCTGCCATTGAGGGCTCTACTGGTATTACTATGAGTGATATTGAGGCATTACTCAAACAGGTTATCTCTAACAATACCTCTACTGCCATGTCTGCTATTCCGGGTAATTCTCATTGGTTTTTTGATTCTGCCTGTTGTAATCATATGACCACTGACATTAAATCACTGCCCTCTGCATCACCTGTTTCCTGTCTCCCACCAATCCACACAGCTAGTGGAAATAAAATGAATATCACTCACACTGGTCAAGTATCGACCTCCAACCTCACTCTTCCTGACACCTACTACATACCCAACTTGACACTTAATCTTATCTCTGTTGGTCAGTTGTGTGAACAAGGACTAAATGTTCTTTTTTTCTCCTTTTGGTGTCCAGGTACAGGATCCACAAACGAGACAGATTCTTGGGACTGGTCGCAGGGTGGGTCGGCTATTTGAGCTCAAATCTCTTCATTTTCCAAATAAACATGTGTCTGCAGCTACTATCATCTCCCCCATTCATCAGTGGCATCTCCGACTTGGTCATGCCTCATCCAGCAAAATTCAGCCTTTAATCTCTTGTGGATTGTTAGGATCTACGAAGTTTGAGTCTTTTGATTGTTTGAATTGCAAACTTGCAAAACAGCCTGCATTACCCTTTAAGAGTAGTGATTCTGTTTCAGGAGAACCTTTTTGTTTAATTCACTCAGATATTTGGGGACCTTCCCCGGTTTCTTCAATTAATGGTTTTCGTTATTTTGTCTTATTTGTCGATGATTTTTCTCGTTTTACGTGGATATATTTCTTGAAAAATCGATCAGAATTAACCCAAATTTACATTTCTTTTGCACATATGATTAAGGCTCAATTTTCTTGTGCTATCAAAACTCTTCGCACAGATAATGCAATGGAATATCGCGATTCCTCTTTGCTTCAATTTCTCAGTCAACAAGGCACTGTGGTTCAACGTTCATGTCCTCACACATCTCAGCAAAATGGTCGAGTTAAGCGAAAACATCGGCACATCCTTGATTCGGTTCGTGCTCTTCTTCTCTCTGCCTCATGTCCAGAAAATTTTTGGGGGGAAGCCGCTCTTAATGTTGTTTATACTATTAATCGACTTCCCACCTTGGTTCTTCAAAATTTGTCTCCTTTTGAAAAACTGTTTGGTAAGCCTCCTGAATATTCAATTCTTAAACCGTTTGGATGTGCTTGTTTTGTTCTGTTACAATCTCATGAGCGCACAAAATTAGAACCACGTGCTCGTTTATGTTGTTTTCTTGGCTATGGCATTGAACATAAAGGATATCGTTGTTGGGATCCCATTTCCAACAGATTACGCATCTCACGTTATGTTACCTTCTGGGAAAACACCATGTTCTCTTCTCTGTCTAAATTTCACCATGCTGTCATCACTAACTCCATATTTTTTACTGATCCCTCCATCGAGTTATTTCCAAGTTCTGATGCAGGTACTTCTGATGAGCTCAATACTGGCCCTCCCCCACCTGCTCCTACTGAATCTGTTCCGGTTGGTGATATCAGACCTACCATCGCTACTCGTCATTCAACCCGGGTAAGAGAACCTCCTCAGTATCTTAGTGATTACCATTGTTATTCTGCTATTGCAACCCTTCATGAGCCGTCCTCTTATCGTGAAGCAAGTACTAACCCCATTTGGCGAAGCTATGTCTCAAGAAATTCAGGCTTTAGAGAAGACACATACTTGGGACCTAGTTGATCTCCCTCCGCACAAGATCCTCTGTTGGTACAAATGGGTCTATAAAATTAAGACTCTTTCTCGATGGAACTGTTGATCGTTACAAAGCTCTGTTAGTAGCCAAAGGGTATACTCAAGAGTATGGGATAGACTATGAAGAAACATTTGCTCAGGTGGCTCGTATAACATCTGCTCGTAGTCTCTTGGCTATTCTTTGCGATTCGCAAATGGCGCCTTCTTCAGATGGATGTCAAAAATGCCTTCCTTCATGGTGATTTAACAGAGGAAGTCTATATGCATCCTCCTCCTGGCTATCATTCTCCACATAAGGTTTGTAAGCTTCGACGAGCCTTATATGGTTTGAAACAAGCGCCAAGGCCTGGTTTGACAAGTTTAGTTCTACTCTTACACGCTTTGGCTTTCTTTCTAGTCCACATGATAATGCTTTGTTTACTCGATTTAACCGATGGTGGTATTGTAATTCGCCGCTTTATGTTGATGATATGATAATAACTGGAGATGATAAGTCTGGAATTTCATCATTGCAACGTTATCTTGGTCAACAATTTGAAATGAAAGACCTTGGCACTCTTCGCTATTTTTTGGGTCTAGAAGTCTCCCAAGATTCAAAAGGCTATTATCTCTCCCAAGCAAAGTATGCATCTGACTTGCTTTCTCGAGCAGGTATCACAGATAGCAAGACTGAATCAACCCCATTGGAACTCAACTGCAAGCTCACACCACTTGATGGCACTCCTCTTGAAGATGTCACCTTGTATCGGCAGCTTGTTGGTAGTCTGGTTTATCTCACTGTTACTCGCCCTGATATTGCATATGTTGTTCATGTAGTCAGTCAATTTATGTCTGCTCCTCGATCATCACATTTTTCTGCAGTTCTTCGAATTCTCCGTTACATTAAAGGAACTCTTTTCCATGGTTTACACTTCTCTGCTAATTCATCATTGATCCTATCTGGATATTCTGATGCTGACTGGGCAGGTGATCCAACAGATCGTCGTTCAGTATCTGGTTATTGTTTCTTCTTGGGAAGTTCTCTTATTTCTTGGCGTAGCAAAAAGCAAACTGTTGTTTCCCGCTCTAGCACCGAATCTGAATATCGTGCTCTTGCTGATGCTACTTCTGAATTACTTTGGTTACGGTGGTTATTGACTGATATGGGTGTTACACATCCTTCTGCTACTGTGCTTCATTGTGATAATAGAAGTGCTATCCAGATTTCTCATAATGATGTCTTTCATGAGCGCACAAAACACATTGAGATTGATTGCCACCTCGTACGCCATCATGTTACTAATGGTACCATACACTTGATCTCTGTCCCATCTGCTGACCAAACTGCTGATATCTTCACCAAAACGCATCAACCTGCTCGCTTCAAGGATCTTTTGAGCAAACTCGAGTTGGCATCCACCATACCAACTAGAGTTTGAGGGAGGGTGTTAGCGAGATATTAGGAGATTCTGGTTTGACTATGTTATTATAGGAATAGTTTGATTATTGGAGATTATTGTTTCCATATTTCCCTTTGCTCACCTGTATATAACATATTGTATCCTTGTACAAATTACATTACAGAATAAACACATATTCCAATTATGTGCCTATTTTCAATTAACAAGTTGTTTTTTAACATTAATACTATAAATAAATAGAATAATAATCACTTGACGCAGAGAGCACTTTCAACCGTGCTCATTGCTTGCCAAGCCAACCTAAAAGTGACATGCTACGTATAAATAATTATAAACAGGCATTTCTTTATTGCTACAAGAAAAATAAGGTTAACACACTAGTGATCATAGTGACACATTATTTTTTTTGGGTATTATAGTGACACATTTTTTTAGGCCTAGAAATAATTCGACTTCATTTCTCGGTTATTATTTGTCGCCCCTTATGCCCATACCCATCCTCCATCCTTCATTTGTTGTCCCAAAGAAGAGCATCGCAGGGTAAGTTGCTCTCACTTTTTCCCATGTTAGGCTCCGTTTGGTAAGACAAAACAGGTAGCGTATAACGGATAGTTTATAGCAGATAAACTCGTAACAGATGTTTGGTAATCAATGACTTATAACTTTTTTTACTAGTTTATAGCGTTTTTCCATACGTTATTTGAAATAGCGTTTGAGCTTATAATCTATAGCGTATCATTTTTCTCTTATTTTTACCCTTATTATTTTAAATAAATTCCTCATTTATCCTATATTAAATAAAATAAAAAATTATTAACCCTTCAAGTTTATCTCACTATATACATTTATGTTATTGCGTATATTTCTATAATACATATATTTTTATGAAGCATAAAAAATAAATAAAATAATTTTTTTAACTAATAAAATTGATACCAGTAAAAAAACTAATAAAAATTATTTTAATGATGATAAATGAATAAATAAGTAAATAAATTAGATTATTAAAATATAAATTTCAAAATTTTAATTTATAAATATCTTAAAAAATAGTTTTTTTTTGGGATATAAAGTGGCTAAAAGCCCAAATAACTAATTACAAACCCTAATGTCACGGGGAATGGAGACCCAACAAGTATAACCTAGAACAAGTCTATTAAGTCCTAAGGGAGGCACATCTAAGAAACAGACCTCAAGGGGTTTAGTTAAGCTCTAAGATGCAATCCAGTCAGCACACACATTCCCTTCCGTGTAGATATGGTTGAATTTCAATTGCAAATCTTTCCTCCTCCATTCCAAGATTCACGCAAAAATTTTGCTACACCTTGTCTCAAGAGACCCCTTGTTGATGCTATCTATAATAGCCTTGTTGTCCAACTCCACAATGATTCGTTTTCTACCACTTCTCCAAGCCACATCTAGACCATGCAGAACCCCCCAAAGTTCGGCCATATATGATGAACCATGACCCAAGTTTGCACCAAAACCTGCAACCCAGTTGCCTTTCTCATCCCGGAGAATTCTTCCACAAGATGCATCCCCGGGGCTCCCCTTTGATGCCCCATCACAATTAAGTTTGCACTAGCCCACCTCAGGGAATTTCCAGTGAATCATTGCTTCCTGTTTTGTTTTTCCTTTTCATACGTTATTTGAAGTAGTGTTTAATTTTATAGCTTACAGCGTATCATTTTTCTCTCATTTTTACCTGTATTATTTTAAATAAATTCCTCATTTATCCTCTATTTAATGAAATAAAAAATTATTAACCCTTCAAGTCTATCTACATTTATGTTGTAGCGTATATTTCTATGATACATATACTTTTATAAAGCATGCATAATCACCTCTCGGCTAGAGTTAAAGATTTTATTTCGGATGGTTGTTGTAGTATTCCTAGTTGTTTACTAGATGATTACCCAATTATTAGATCTGAATTAGAAAGTGTTACCTTCCTTTAGTTCCTTGTAAAGATAAGTTGATTTGGAGAGACAATGACTCAGGCAATCTTTCTTTCAAGGATGCATATCTTTTCTTTAAGCTAGTTGGCCAGACTGTGAGTTGGTGTAAATTAATTTGGTGAAACACTATTCCACCTTCCAGATCTCTTCTACTGTGGAGAGTAATTTTGAACAGTTTACCTATGGATACTAGTCTTTGGCATAGAGGTTGTGTGATGGTGTCCATGTGCAATCTTTGCAAGGTTGCAACTGAGTCTACTTCTCATCTGTTTTGTGACTGCGTTTTTGTTAAGATCAGGGAATTTCCACCTCAGGGAATTTCCAGTGAATCATTGCTTCCTGTTTTGTTTTTCCTTTTCATACATTATTTGAAGTAGTGTTTAATTTTATAGCTTACAGCGTATCATTTTTCTCTCATTTTTACCTGTATTATTTTAAATAAATTCCTCATTTATCCTCTATTTAATGAAATAAAAAATTATTAACCCTTCAAGCCTATCTCACTATATACATTTATGTTGTAGCGTATATTTCTATGATACATATATTTTTTATAAAGCATGCATAATCACCTCTCGGCTAGAGTTAAAGATTTTATTTCAAATGGTTGCTGGAGTATTCCTAGTTGTTTACTAGATGATTATCCTATTATTAGATCTGAATTAGAAAGTGTTCACCTTCCTTTAGTTCCTTGTAAAGATAAGTTGATTTGGAGAGACAATGACTCAGGCAATCTTTCTTTCAATGATGCATATCTTTTCTTTAAGCTAGTTGGCCAAACTGTGAGTTGGTGTAAATTAATTTGGCGAAATACTATTCCACCTTCCAGATCTCTTCTACTGTGGAGAGTAATTTTGAACAGTTTACCTACGGATACTAGTCTTTGGCATAGAGGTTGTGTGACGGTGTCCATGTGCAATCTTTGCAAGGTTGCAACTTAGTCTACTTCTCATCTGTTTTGTGACTGCGTTTTTGTTAAGAAGCTCTAGCATTGGTTTAGCTCAATTATTCAGTGTGTCGTTGATGCATCTTCAGTTGCCAACATTTTGTCCATTTGTGATAAAAATTGGTCGTCTCAGTGCATGGATGTTATTCTTGATATTATTATTAATATCATTTAGGTTGTTTGGCACTATAGGAACAATCTAAGATTTAATAATAAGAGCATTTCTATTCTAGCTACTATCAGTTTGGTCATTGCAAATGTCTCTCTTGCAAGAAACCTCAGTTTAGGATTCGCTTCAAATTCTATGACAGAGTTTGCCATCTTTAAAACTTTCTCGATTGCTATCAAACCTCCTAAGGCACACCTTTGATTAAAGAAGTTTGTAGGTCTCCTCCTCTTTGCAATTGGGTAAAATGTAATACTGATGGAGCTGCCAGGGGATCTCTAGGTTTTACAGCCTGCAGTGGGATTTTTTGAGACTCTAGTGGAGCTACAATGGGGTGCTTTGCTTTAAATATGGCAAACACTTATGCATTATGTAACACCACGTTTCCGAAGTGCTACAGTATAATAGTTATTAAACCCTAATCAAATAATTAGGCAATATAAATATACTGAAAATAATATTTTATTAAAACTAATAATTTGACACGTACATATCTTTACCGAACCGTGTCTTGGGCCCACAAGTTGTATGATATATATACAGACTCTGACTCATTGATTCTAACTCACTGGCTGTAACACGTAATCGAAGAGAGTTACTCATACTGAATACCCTCTATATACTCCACGATGTGGGCGATGTCTACATCAGGTCCATGCGTGTCTGTTCTATATGAAAAGAAAATGCAAAACAAGAAAAACAGAAGAAAGGAGCAAAGAAACACAATACATACTATAAAATTGGGAAAGTAGGAATATGAAGCATATATAAATGGCATCCACACACAAGCACAACAAATACTAGTGTTTACCTGGAATCATATTCATTATCTCTTGGTTCTGTACCACTATTTCTAAACCTAGCTCTATCGACTTCCCTCTCACACCCCATCACCCTATTCGTATTCTATTTCAAACTACTCTGCACCTAACTGTCAGCCTAACAGTGTTACTGTCCTTTCACCATTCTAATTCAGTTTTCCCTATAGTTTATCAAGTCTATCCTACCAGCTAAAGTCTAATAGTAATTGTTCCACATTCCTCTTATATCAATAATTTACCTCAATCACAGGCAGAGTCAATAGTCAAAGACAAAGTGTATTTCAAGCATCAGATAACACAGGAAGCACATTATCCAACATATTATTCAGCAACATAATCACACAGATACCAACAATCATTAGCAACATGGCTCGTCAACCATTATCAGTCAACACTTCCTTAATCAGCACCAATTACCAACAACCATTTTAGCATCACATCATCCAACATTGATTATTAACTTATGGATTAACACTAGCGTCGCTCAAGTGACCTGCTACTGACATGTTATCAAAACATAAAGCAATCATAAGTTGTCTATCCAAGGGTTTTCCATACACACCAACAATTATTCCTATGGTTGATGGACTAGCGACTACTATCCTTAGCAGTTGTAGTCACAATACCCCTCTTAGGGTGTTAGGGCATCAACCTCTAGTAGGGCTTGGGTCACCCTACACACTTTTATATACACTACTCTACCCTACTATATCTAGAGTGTAAGGTTTCTTGCTCCCACCTGGATAGAAGACCGTTGCAGCTGCTGCCACTCTCTATGTCCTCGCAGCTCTTGCTGTTCTTACCCCTACCTCAAAACACTCCTATTTAGCCTACTAAGCCACTCTCTTCCTCTACTCTTAAAGGATTACCTACTAAAGACTTTCTGATGCACAAGATCTTCTCTTGAGGCAAGTGCAGAGCATACTTGCTCCTTAGTGGCCCCCCTAAGTCTCACTCCTATTCTCAATCTCTAGGATTACTTACTAAGAATTTTCTGATATGCCAGACCCTCATCAGAGGCAAGCACAAAGCATACTTACCCTTAGAAGCTCTTAAAGAGAGAAAACTAGAGAGAGAAGAGGTTGAGACATACCTGGCTTAGAAGATCGCTGCTGCCCGCGTCGCGCCCTCGGATTCCTCCATGCCCTCCACACTCTCCCAAAGGCCCTTGGAAGAAGTTGGGAAGAAATGGGGGGTTTAGGCCTATTTATAGGCAAAGTGGAGGTCTCCCCTCTCACCGCCGACTTGCATCGCATCGCGATGGCGGCCGCGTTCCAGATCCTTCATTTTCTCTCTTGCACCGCCTCATCTTGCCAGTGTTCCTCGCGTCGCGAGCCTTTCCTTTGTTATTTCATCGCGTCGTGAGTAACGCGATACAGAAAATTTTTATTTCTTTTAAATTCTAATTTTTTCTATAATACCCCTAACCTTATAAAATACTTAGATTTATTTATTACCCAATTTTCTCAGGATGTCATATTACTACCCCCTTAAATAATTTTCGTCCTCAAAAATTCAACGGTTGTTACTACTTTAGAAACTTATCCATAATTATTCCTTACAGACCTATCTTTTTCTTTATTAACAGTTTATCCAAACATTAAGACTTTCACCATTGCCAACTAAATTACTGAGGTGATCAGTCTCGTAATTTGTTAACAATATGAAGTCATAATGCTGGCATAAATCGTCTCAGCAATTTTGCTTACTTCAAAAAATCTCTTAATGAAACTTCGAGTAGAGTCACGGTTAAGAATGCCCGGGTTCATTCTTCATGTAACATCCCAATTTTTATAAAAATTATTTTATAGTTTCTAACTATTTGGAAATAAATCATAGAGATTGATCACCTTGATGATTTATGAAAAGTACAAAGAGCTGCTATATTTGTTGTAAACAATTTACCGTTTAGTAATTAATTCAGATTAAGAGACAGTATAGACGTATACTGTTTTTAATATGAATTAATCTTGAAAAATATGAAAAATTATTGCTTGATTAAAGAAAATTATTTTATTGAATGAAAAATATTTTTATGACTTAATAGACATTTTTAAGTCACATTTTGAATTTTCATTGTTTAGTTATTGTATTAATTGTCTGTTTTATGCCATATTTAATATGACTATTATTTTAGAGATTTTGTCTTGATAATTTTATTGTTTGAATAATATCTAGATGATAAGAGAAATTGAAATTAGTGATCCTCACTACTTTACAGTTTTTATTACGCTGCGAGAATTCTGTTGAATTTTACCATTAGGAGGCTATTGGGTGAGTTTCTAACTGAAACATGCCCAAATGTGATCCAAATTTTATAAAATTTTAGATATTTGCATTTTCCAATATTTAGAATTTATTCAATTTTTTCTGGAATTTTTGGGCATCAAAAAATATTTAGTGCATTATCTGTGCCCAGAAACTGCCTAATTGCAACGTTTTGGTTCGTAATTCGAGAAAATGAAATACGTGAGTGCTTTTCTTATGCCATGAGGAGCATTTTGGCTAAATGGTAATTTTTGGGTGTGGACTTGTTTTTAGAATTTTTTTTAGAGTTTTTGGTACAAAAACCCTAATAAACTCGAAACGTCGCGCACCCGATTGAGCGAGAACGCGACGAAACTAAAATATCTTGATAATTTAGTTAAGGGGCGGTTCACCCAGCTACTAGGGGGGCTGAACATGATCTTGGAAGGATTATTTGACAAGTGTTAGCTTATGATTGGTTAGTTAGTAAATTGTAGGTTGTTAGTTAAGTTGGTTTAGAACTAGTATGGTTAGTTTGAAACTAAATGAACAATTTTCTTCCACCCTTGTCCCTCCTCCATTTCGTGGCTGACCTCCTTCATTGGAAACCATCTTCATCATTCTTTCATTTTTGGAAAGCTTGGGAAGAATTTTAGTGAGACAAAGTGTGGAGAAACTTGAAAATTTTGTGATTTTGGAAGCTTAATCTTCATCCTTTCTTCTTCCTTCTTGATCAATCATCCTCATCTTGGTTGGTAAGATTCCTAACCCATTTCCTTTTCTCCATGGCTGCCATGGATGAGTTTTTATGGTTTTAGTGTTGCCTCTCACAATTTTGGTGTTGATTCTTGAAGGAAATTTGATGTTTAAGCTTACAAACTTCCATCCTTTCTTCTTAATCCTTGATCCATCATCTCTAATCTTGTTGGTAAGTGTTCTTGATCACTTTCCTCTTCTCATGGCTGCCATGAGTGTTCTTTTCATTATTTTAGAGTTGTTTTGCTTAGAAAGTGTTAGATCTTTATGTTTTAGCTTGTCTATTTCATGGATCTATCAATTTCTTCCATGATTAAGCTTGATTAGAATTTTTAAAATTTGGGAACCCTAACCCTTGACCCTGGCCGAACCTATGGGGCTTATTAAGGAACTTGTTTTGGTTTGATTTAGTTGTTTTGGAGTTAGATCTAGCAAGGTTTTAACTTAACATACTTAGATCTAGTCATATATGCATGTTAAGCAAGTTTTTGTGAAATAAATTTGGTTGAAAATGGGAGCTGGTACCGTGGCCTCAAACATGATTTTGGAGGATGTTTTAAATTGTTTTTAATGTGTTGTAAGTGTTGAATAAGTTGGCTTAAGGTTAAAGGAATTAAGTGTAGTGAATTTGCTTGATTTAGTCTTAAAAGTGAAGTTGTAAACAAAAAACTTTTACACCTCTTTTATGTTTTGAAAAACAGCAACCTTTGTGGTCTTAAATGGATTTTATGAACTTGTTTTTATGGCTTAAAGGTAGTACAATTAGTAGATCCTAGCTTATGAGTTAAAGGCTAACAAGTTTGCATGATTTAGATTATAGAAAATGAAGTTTATAGATCAAATTCTTGTCTTGCTTTTGGGCTTTCAAAACCGTGGCCTTCAAGGAAGTTTTGTCACTTGTTCTTGACTTGTTTTATGCCTAAAATTGTTGTAAAAGGTGGTTAGTAAATTGATTTAGCAAAGTCTTTCAAAGAAGCTTGATTTTAGTAAATGATTTGGGTTATGTTTCAAGTATTGTTTTGCACTTATAATAAAATTATTTCTAAAATTTTGTGACATGTTTTAGTGTTTTAAAAAGTGATTCAAAGTTGGCAAAATACTATTCATTTGGTAAAAATACTATTCCAATTGGCAAAATTTGAATTAAGTTTTTTCTAAGTGTGTATAGTTAGTAAAAGTTTAAAAACTTGCATGACTTAGACTTGTTGCATGATATATGACTAGGTGTGATCTAAATAGGATTAAGTGAATAATTCTTAGGCCTTTAGGGACCTAAACCTGTGGCTGCCCTAGGGGCATTAGATTGAGTTTTTAGTTGTAATTGATTGAAACTTGCGTTGTTAGGGTACACGCGAGGTGCGACTTGACGATATTTTTAAATTACCTTGCTTGGATTGTTAAAGCGCCCAAGGTAAGGGAAATTCTTATATAATGAGTTTGGGCTTTTCGCCTTGTGTGTTATTTGATTGTTTGATTAACTGTGCGGTAGTACTTGTAGTATTATTATGTGTTGTTTGGAATGTTGTAGCATGTTATAGTATATTGAATTGTTATATGCTGTTTGAAATGCTGTAGCATGTTCTTGGCCCTGTGTGGCATTATGATTTGTAATGTTTTCCTTGAATCATGTTGGATTTAATAGGAACTTGGTATTGATTTGGAATATGAAAAATATTGTTGATGATAATGGATTAATTAACAATGCGTTGATCGACTGTTATTGGTTTGACGACTTACAACGGTAAGTCTGATGCGATTCCATGAGCCGAGAAATGTTTTCATGGTAAACTAAAGGTATTTTTCTAAAATAAGTCGGTGTACAAACACGCTTTATGGATCAGAGGGTTAGAAGTTGTCTAAGAGGTTCTTTTAAAAAGAAAACATTGTAAATTTTGAAAACGGTTGAGTTAAGTAATGTGTTTGGGAATTATCCTAGCGTATTATTTAGCACAACTAGTGTTTCAACGACCTAGTGTTAAAAGTATATTCAGATACATAGGAGTGATACAAGAACTGGGAAAGAGATTTCAAAGATCGAGATTTCGAAAGAATAAAACATAGGGAACCTAGTGTTCCTATTGAGCATATGGGCCATGTGTCCTGTGTTGGGACTGAATGTCCTGCTTGGGTGCGCATTTTCTTAATTAAGGATTGGACCCAGTGTTCCGCATGGCGTGCCTAGTATCTCAACCTAAAAATTGAGCCTAGCGTTTCACTTTACGTGCCTAGAGTTCTGATCTGAGATTGCGACTCGCGTTCCGCAATTGAACACCTGGACCTAGTGTCCTATGTTTGAACTCTAAGGGGTATTTCTCATCATCTCAGTTCGCTGCGTGATGAAGAATACCTGAGCATTACTTGAGTAGTATGGGATGCTCATTGTAGTGCTTAAACTTTGATTTCCCTCCACCTTTTCAAAAGTGAACATAGTTGAGGTTTGTCGATCCGCATTGATTAATTAAAACATTATTCGGGTGCTCCCTATGGTGAGCATGCTATATTGAAGAGTTTGTTTGGATGCATACTGACCATTGAGCATCGACACTCGGAGCGTTTGATTGTCTTAAGGACTTCAAATGGACGAGTTGTCACTTCATGCCCGTGTGGCAGCAATGCCTAATGCGTGGCAAGCCTAATGTGTGGCTATACACTTGGTAGGGGAATTTGATTCGGACGTTGGGAAATAAAGTTCCTCGTCACTGCTGACCTTGTTTAAGGCTACAGGTGTATACACAAACTTGTTCATAATGCATTGGCATGCATGGCTAACAACATTTATGCATATGTGATGATTTGTTTGATGAAATTGATATTGTGATGACTTGATCGTTGATTTGTTGATAGAATTGTTGTTCACATGCAATTGTTTGATATTGTGGTGACTTGATTGTTGATCTGTCGGTAGAATTGTCTGCTCACATGCAATTGTTTGATATTGATGTGCCTTGATTGTTGATCGGTTAGTTGATTTGTCTGTTCACATGCAAATGCTTGATATACCATGATGAAGCATACGGTCTATTAAGTATGTATATGTATATAAAAGCATGTCGTTGTATTATATATGTATATATTGTTTGCATGCGACATAGCCTATGATAAACTCGTGGACAAAGGATTTACCCTTGCACTGTTGTTGGATTGGATATCCATATGGATGTCACTTCCAGATGGAGCTCCATAGCTGCTGCTGTTTCATCTTTCCAGGAATGTTGGAGATTGAGCCAGTGGTGGAAGATTCCTCTGAATGTTTGTGTTTTGATCTTACTGAACTGTTTCTCAGTAAGAGTTATAGTTGTTGGCCAGCTTAGCTTAGGGTTTGTCGTTGTCATTTGCGTGATTACCCATTGTTTTGTAATTACTATTTTCATAAAACCTCAACTTAGTGCGAAACGATTGTGTTATGTTTTATGTTATGTGAAATATTATTTTGTGATGCGTTATACTCTGATATTTGCACAAGTCTGAATTTGCATTATTTAGAAAATTGTAGTACTCTTTATGTCTCATTTTTTAAAAGGGTTTTCAAAGGGAAGAAAAAGAAAATGAAAAAAAAAATTACTCCTATTTTCCATTGCGAAATACGTAAGAGTATTTTTTTTTACTGAAAGCATACAAGCATCAAATGTTTTCAGCATTAGATTGGGTTGCACAGTAGCGCTCTGGAAACGGGGTATTACACTTCACCACTTTTTACTAGAAATTTCATGAGGGCTCACCACATCATGGAATGCAACTACGACTCATAGTATATTTAACTAATACTTACCTCATTCACGACTGATACTCATAGTATATACAACTATTGTCTACCTCATCATGTGTGTAACTGCCAATCACAGCATAAGAGTAAACACAGCTACTACAACTTACACAGCTACTCACCATGTGTGTAACTGCCAATCACAGCATAAGAGTAAACACAACTACTACGACTTACACAGCTACTCACCATGTGTGCAACTGCCGGTCACAACATGGGAGACAATCACGACTAACAACTATTCACCATGTGCGCAACTGCCGCTCACAACATAGGAGACAACACGACTGCTATAACGAACACTCACCATGGGTGCAACTGCCAGTCATAACATGGGAGACAACATAACAACCAACACTCACCATGCATGCAACAGTCGTGAACCAACATTCACCATGCGTGTAACTGTCGCTCACGACATGGGAGACAGTGCAACAACCAACACTCACCATGCATGCAACTGCCGATCACAACATAGGAGACAACACGACTGCTATAACGAACACTCACCATGGGATGGCCAGAGGACTACCATGACAATTTGATAACCTTTAGGTTATTCAATACTGAGCAGAGCCTGTCATTGAGCCAATTCAATGCCATACATGGATTTCCATATGGTGGTCAACGAAGGGTCCCAAATGATTTTTCTGCAAGAAGATTTTGGAGCTTGCTAACGAAGTCCGACACTTATGACTCATCCTCGTCAAAATCATCAAAGTTGCGAAACCCCTGTTTTCGCTATGTTCACAGAGTCATGTCAAACACATTGTTTGGACGAGGGGATAGTGACGGCATTGTCCATCAGTCGGAACTGATGTTTCTATGGAATATGCTGCACCCAGAATTTCAGCTAGATGCAGGTTCTCATTTGATTACTCACATGGTTAAAGTAGGGAAAGCTTCAGCTGGTAAAATTGTTATCGGTTTAATCACCCCTATTGCTGAAGCTCTTGGTTATAGAACCTCTGGCCTCCCAATTGTTCGTGGGAGCACCCGCTTGGATATGGAAGCCTTCTTGGCAATGAGAATGATAGTCAAGGAAGGCCAATGTTACTGTTTGGTGATCCCTGATACTGAGGAAACCCATCCTTTACCTGACCAGGAGCACACCACTATAAGAAACCAGAGGAATTGGAATTTTCCAGGAGGCCCCCAACCTGACCCCCTTCAAGAGGAGAGACCTGAGGCACCCCCTGGCAGTTCTTCGCAGTACTTTGCTCCACAGCCACCTCCCGGTTCTTATGCTGCTCTCCAAGAGGAGATGGCTGCTCAAAGGGCCTAGCTGACGGGCCTTGATAACACTGTCCACAACATTTAGGACATGGTCTCTGCAATGTATAACTGGCACCTCCAGCAATATCCTGGCCAGTTCCCTCCTCCTCCCCCACAGTGAGTCCCTCCCTTGCATCATCCTTATCTCAGTTTGATTGTTTACATTGGGGACAATGTAAATGCTTAAGCTTGGGGTAGGGAGTTTTAAATTTTTGCATGTATTTTTGCATGTTAGTCTTGCATTTCATTTTAGTGTTTGCATCTTTGTGTTAATCGTTGTTTTGTGCGCATCATTTTATCCCCCAAATTGTTACACTATCCTCTTGTGCTTTGGCATGTGTGCTACAATCTTTTTAAAATTTGAGATTGCAATGATTTGGAACCCAATTATTTTCTCTTGTGATAGGCTTAAAGGTAGCGTTCTTAACGAATTTAGGGATAAACCATTGATAAGTTGTTGATTAGCATGTGGCACTCTGATCTGATGTTTTTCACTGAATTTAACTTCTAAATGTGAGACTTGAGCTTGTATTGGGGTTGCACTTCATCATATTTATATGCCCCTTCTCCTTGTATGAGTGTGTCCCTCTTGATTGTGCTCTCTAGAACTTGACTTGAAACCGTGTCAAAACTTGAAAATTTTTGTCTACACACTTGAATATGATTAAGGCATTTTAGGCATGTTTTCAAGCCTCTGATTGTTGAATGAAAGCTTCCTCTAGTTGCCCCTTTTGAGCCTGAACTGAAATTAATTTTCTTGGTACCCTTGTGATTGCTAAATATGATAGTACCTTTTAGAGCATGTCTAAGGGAGCAATTAGTTGTGAATCTTGTGTGATTTGTGTGGTGCTTGAAATTGGGACCTCTTCTGTTATTTAAAAGGGTTGTTTTATTGTTCATTATTTTAGCCCTTGAATTTCCACTTTCTTGTTTTTATCCCACCTTACAAGAAAAATCCCATGGCCACGTTACAACCTTGTGAAGACCTTTTGATTCTTGTGTGTTTTCATAAATTATATGCTGAGATTTGGTTAATAGTCAAGCTTATGGTAGAGCACTTTCATGGATGGATTTGAGCGATTTGTCATAACCTTTAAACACTTTGAGAGTGGTAAGGAGAGTGCCCCTATCAGTGAGAGACTTGATTTCAGAGAGCCTGATTCTCTAATTGGACTTGATTTTGGTTGTCCCTATTGTCTTTATTAGCCTTTAGCCTATTGCTTGAATTGGCTTTTATCTCGGGTTCCTTAATTGTTGCATCTCTTGTTTCTATGCTTTTCTTTTGCCACTGCAATTGCTTGAGGACAAGCAAGATTCTAAGCTTGGGGTAATTTGATGCGTTCATTATAGCATATGGTTTATTGTTAGTTTTGCATTGCATAGTAGTCATTTTAGTGGTTTTTACCCATAGTTCTCATGCATTTTGCTTGGTTTAGATAATGCACTTGGTTTGAGTTCAATTGTGCAGGAAAGAAGGTTATTGGCCTAGGAAAGCGGAGCTAAATCACTTAGACGGATGTTGCAACCAACTCGGAGGCCAAAATACCAAAGTATGGCAAGATTTAAGAGTAGCACGGCCTGCCCGTGTTCTAGCCCACGGCCGTGCCTTGGTGGATGTGAAGAAATTCAAGTTGAGCAAGCAGTGTAAAACACGGCCAGGCCGTGTTTTCCAGCACGACCGTACCCATGCTTCCTTCTGCGTGTTGAGGTTCTCGTGAGCAAAGACGGCCAAAGCCGTGCCAGCTCCACTGGCCGTCTTCGCGACTCGGTCCAGACTTGTATTTTGCGCGTTTTGACTTATTTTTGAGAGGTTTTTCAACCCTTTTTGTGGGAGAACTATAAATAGACTGAGAAAACATTGAGCTAGGGTTGGTTTTTGCTAGAGACTGAATCAAGAACAAGTGATCATAGGCAAATTTGAGGAATCAATGGAGTCTTTGGCTATTTCTTCATCTCAATTGATTAGTTTCTTCTCTTCCATGAGGAACTAAACCTCTTGTACTAGGGTAAGATGAACTTTGTGAATCCTTCTATGTAATCGAATTCAGAATTTTAATGCAAGTATGATTTATGTTATTTGATCATTTATCTCTTTTCTTAATGCAATTCGATGCTTGATCACCATTGGGTTGAACTAGGGTTTTAGCATCAATTGGAAAATTGAGGTTTTAAACTTGCTTTGGGATAATTTGACATGCTTAATAAGGTTATAGGAATATAATTCTTGTGGTATGAGTTTGTATGAATCCTTATTCGTTATGCTTGATTAAATTAATTTGGACCTAAGGAATTATGACTCGTTTATTTAATCAAAAGGGTTAATAGAGAAGGGATTTTCATTAATATAAACTTGTGAATTTGAACTTCAAATACATTATCATTGCTTACAAACTTTTCAAATACTTTCATATTCGTCAATAGTTCAATTAGTTACCCCTTTTGTTTAGTTAATAATTGGTCACAATCCCTGTGGATTCGATCTTTTATTACTTAACGACGAAATCATACACTTGCGATTTGCATCAACAGTACACATAAATACAAACTTTTATTTAAGCAGAAGATAAATTAAAAACTAACAAAAATACAAATACACATAACAAGTAATCATTAAATGTTTCCAACAAAAGAATTAGTAGTCAAATTGAAAATATAAGCAAACATAGATTTATTATAGAGGATACATATTGGTCATATACATTCTATAAATACTTAAATGTCAAGAAAAATTTAGAAAACACAAATGTAAGTAGATTACATATATAAGCAAACATTAATTGTTCAACAAAGAAGAATTAGAAACATAAGCAAGTACAGAGGTAGACAGAGTACATCGAAGAAGAAATAAAAGGGGCAAGTAGGAATATAAACAATTAAAAGTTAGAAAACAAACACAAATCCTTGTGAACTGTGTTCATTTTAAAGAAGAATTTAGAAGGCACACATAATTTACATAAACAAAAGATTTATTTATGTATAATAAGTGTGTACAAAAGTAGAAGTGTTTATTTACATTCGATATAAGAAAGATGACTTTCTCAAAACTGATTCCGCTATTCAAGGTCGGGAGGATTCAGTTCCTCATGCGTTACCTTGGGAAGTGACACTTATTTACAGAGTTTTTCGCTGGTAATTTCTTAGGATTTATTAGGGTATTCTTTCTTGATCCTTTGCCTGTCCCATATCTAGTCCATGTCTTGCAGGTGTTGCTCCCCGCCTACATTCTCGAGATATATGTCCTGGTTTACCACACTCAAAGCATATGCGTTTCTTAAATGGGCAATCCTTTGCTAGGTGTGGTTCTTTGCATTTAAAACATCTTCTCGAGTTCCAGTGCCCACCTTGGATAATCTCCATCTACTGCTATTGTTGGCCATCATCTTTTCCATTAACTTTCTCAAACTGATTTCTTCGATCTTCTTCCCTATCGTTAGTTTCTTGTTCCTGACTCCTTATAACTTTCTTAATCCAAAACCCATCTTTCTGATGATCGATGTCCTCCAACTCCATACAATGCTCCACTAGGTGGGAAAACCAGTTAGACGTAACGGTATTACTGATCGACGAAGTTCATGTCGAAGCCCATCTTGAAATCGTCGATACATCCACTCCTCACTAGGGCTAAGCTGGTAATACTCAGAATATTTTGCTAGAGATTCGAATCTAGAGGCATATTCCCCCACAGTCATCCTTCCTTGAGTCAATGCATTGAACTCCCTAGCTTTTTGTTGTCTTGCTGTCTTGGGAAAATACTTCTCTAGGAAACATTCTCGGAACAGTTCCCAGGTAATAACTCGTCCTTCAGCCTCCAAAACTCTCCTTCTATTCTTCCACTATCCCTCAGCTTCACCAACTATCATAAATGCAACATATGTCTCCATTCGATCCTCACTACGATGCCTTGCTGTCAATATTTTCTCAATTTCTTGAATCCAGTGTTTGGCTCCTTCAGGGTCATACTCACCATTAAACTGAGGTGGTTTTCCCTTCAGAAAAATCATCAACCCAGTATCCTTCATTTTCGCTTCCCGTTGCTGCCTTATGACTTCACGTTCCTCCCTAAGCATCGCTATCAGCTCTGCGTTCTACTAAACCTACTGCAGAACAGCAGTAGCCAAATCCCTTAAAGACCTTTCATTTATAGGTTCCTCCCTCTGATCTTCTGTAGTAGGAGTATTGTCATTAATCGGATTACTAGTTTTCCCAGGGACGGCTCTGGCGTCATCCTCCTCAACTCGGTTCATCTTAATCACAATTGCCTGATTGAGGAGATTAACGATCTGAGATTATATTATACGGTGAAATCTAAAATAGTTTTATATATATATATATATATATCAAAATATCTCTATAGATCATACATATATAAAGATTGAACGACAACTCTTGCTTCCATAATGTTTCTCTCTTCCCAATATGGCCCCATACCCCTCCTTGTCGTCTTTAATCTTATCAAAGCTCCCTAATTCCCTGACTTGATCGCAAGTCCTTAACTTGCTTTCCCAAGGAGAATCCTTGGTTTCTGTCAAGGAATTGACGTAGTCCACAAGGTACGACGGAACATATCAATATATGCCCAATACCTCATGAGTTATCAAAAGTAGTCATCTTTATTTTCTAAAGATAACTTACTTAGCGGGCACTCTACCCTTATCCAGACATAATCAATGTCTGGTGGAGACCTGACTAAACACATCCAGTGACAACATCCTAACGACCCAACAGTCCGATTAGGACCAAACTGCTCTGATACCATATTGTAATACCCTATTTTCGAAGTGCTACAGTATAATAGTTATTAAACCCTAATCAAATAATTAGGCAATATAAATATCCTGAAAATAATATTTTATTAAAACTAATAATTTGACACGTACATATCTTTACAGAACCCATGTCTTGGGCCCACAAGTTGTATGATATATATACAGACTCTGACTCATTGATTCTGACTCACTGGCTGTAACACGTAACCGAAGAGAGTTACTCATACTGAGTATCCTCTATATACTCTACGATGTGGGCGATGTCTTCATCAGGTCCATGCGTGTCTGTTTTATATGAAAAGAAAATACAAAACAAGAAAAACGGAAGAAAGGAGCTAAGAAACACAATACACACTATAAAATTAGGAAAGCAGCAATAGGAAGCATACATAAATGGCATCCACACACAACCACAACAAATACCAGTGTTTACCTGGAATCATATTCATTATCTCTTGGTTCTGTACCACTATTTCTAAACCTAGCTCCATCGACTTCCCTCTCACACCCCATCACCCTATTTGTATTCTATTTTAAACTACTCTGCACCTAACTGTCAGCCTAACAGTGTTACTGTCCTTTCACCATTCTAACTCAGTTTCCCCTATAGTTTATCAAGTCTATCCTACCAGCTAAATTCTAATAGTAATTGTTCCATATTCCTCTTATATCAATAATTTACCTCAATCACAGGCAGAGTCAACAGTCAAAGGCAAAGTGTATTTCAAGCATCAGACAACTCAGGAAGCACATTATCCAACATATTATTCAGCAACATAATCACACAGATACCAACAATCATTAGCAACATGGCTCGTCAACCATTATCAGTCAACACTTCCTTAATCAGCACCAATTACCAACAACTATTTTAGCATCACATCATCCAACATTGATTATTAACTTATGGATTAACACTAGCGTCGCTCAGGTGACCTGCTACTAACATGTTATCAAAACAGAAAACAATCATAAGTTGTCTATCCTAGGGTTTTCCATATACGCCAACAATTATTCCTATGGTTGATGGATTAGCGACTACTATCCTTAGTAGTCGTAGTCATAACACCCCTCTTAGGGTGTTGGGGCATCAACCTCAAGTAGGGCTTGGGTCACCCAACGTACATTTATATACACTACTTTACCCTACTATCCCTAGAGTGTAAGGTTTCTTGCTCCCACCTGGATAGAATACCGTTGCAGCTGCTGTCACTCTCTGTGTCCTCACAGCTCCTGCTGTTTTTTCCCCTACCTCAAAACACTCCCATTTAGCCTACTAAGCCACTCTCTTCCTTTACTCTTAGAGGATTACCTACTAAGGACTTTCTGATGCACAAGATCCTCTCTTAAGGCAAGTGCAGATCATACTTGCTCCTTAGTCGCCCCCAAGTCTCACTCCTATTCTCAATCTCTTGGATTTCTTACTAAGGATTTTCTGATGTGCCAGACCCTCATCAGAGGCAAGCACAGAGCATACTTACCCTTAGAAGCTCCTAAATAGAGAAAACTAGAGAGAGAAGAGGTTGAGACATACCTGGCTTAGAAGACCGTTGCTGCCCGCGTCGCGCCCTCGGATTCCTCCACGCCCTCCACACTCTCCCAAAGGCCCTTGGAAGAAGTTGGAAGAAATGGGGGGTTTAGGCCTATTTATAGGCAAAGTGGAGTCTCCCCCTTTCACCACCGACTTGCATCGCGTCGAGATGGCAAGGCCGTCGCGTCGCAACGGGCGCATTCCTGATCCTTCATTTTCTCTCTTGCACCGCCTCATCTCGCCAGTGTTCTTCGCGTCGCGAGCCTTTCCTTTGTTATTTCATCACGTCGTGAGCAACGCGATACAAATTTTTTTTATTTCTTTTAAATTCTAAATTTTTTCTATAATACCCCTACCCTTATAAAATACTTAAATATATTTATTACCCATTATTTATTACACATTACATGCTGAGCTTATTGGAGCAATGAATGCTGTTGAAATTGCTTTAAAAAAGGGATGACATAAGTTTTGGTTGGAGTGTGATTCTCAACTTGTCATTCTCGCCTTTAAATCAATCTCGATTGTTCCTTGGAAGCTTAGTGTTAGATGGCAAAATTGCTAATTCTTTATTAGTAGAATGTCTTTTATTTATTCTCATATTTATCGTGAAGGCAATAATTGTGCAGATAGGCATGCCTCTCATGGTATTTCTATTCATGGTTTTCGTTGGTGGGAATCTGTTCCTAGTTTTATTAGTGAGGACTTCTACCGTAATAGAGTAAGTCTTCCTAATTTTAGATTCAGGTGATTTTGTGCTTTAATAGTTAGTATGTTGCAGATGATTGGTGGAGTTGAGGTGCCAATAGTTAGGATGTCAATTTTCACTGTGATGCTTCTGCATGCTACCTTTTGTTTTATAATAATAGGCAAGGTCTTCCTTCCTATAGGTTTGGCTATTGTTTTTGTTCATGGGTTTTGGCATAGATCCCCATGTTTATTTGTATTTTTTTTAACAAAGAAAGGTAAGGAGCCTTGTTAAAACTTTTTGATGCAAAACCCTCCTTATAGGAAAAAGCATCTAGAAGGAAAAATAGCACTCATTCCTGCTTTTATTGATAAAAAAGAGAAAAAATATGGGGGAGTATTTATTTTTTCTTTTTTTAATAAATTATAGGAGGAGTACTCTTTTTTCTTTTAGATGTTTTTTCCCTAATGAGGGTTTTGTATCAGAAGGTTTTAATAAAACTCATTTCCTTTCATTTGCCCAAAAAAAAAAATAAAGCATAAAAAATAAATAAAATAATTTTTTGACTAATAAAAATCATTTTAATGATGATAAATGAATAAATAAGTAAATAAATTAGATTATTAAAATATAAATTTCAAAATTTTAATTTATAAACATCTTAAAAAATTAGTTTTTTTGGGTATATAAAGGGGCTAAAAGCCCAAAATAACTAATTACGAACCATAATGTCACAGGGGATGGTGACCCTACAAATATCACCTAGAACAAGTCTATTAAGTCCTAAGGGAGGCACATCTAAGAAATGGATCTCAAGGGGTTTAGTTAAGCTCCAAGATGCAATCCAGTCAACACACACATTCCCTTCCCTGTAGATATGGTGGAATTTCAATTGCAAATCTTTCCTCCTCCATTCCAAGATTCGAGCAAAAAATTTGCTACGTCTTGTCTCAAGAGACCCCTTGTTGATGCTATCTATAATAGCCTTGTTTTCCAACTCCACAATGATTTGTCTTCTACCAGTTCTCAAAGCCACATCTAGACCGTGCGGAACCCCCCAAAGTTCGGCCATATATAATGAACCATGACCCAAGTTTGCACCAAAACCCGCAACCCAGTTGCCTTTCTCATCCCGGAGAATTCTTCCACAAGATGCATCCCCGAGGTTCCCCTTTGATGCCCTATCACAAATAAGTTTGCACTAGCGAACCATTGCTTCTTGTTTTGTTTTTCCATCATAACTTGATTTATCTTCCCAACTTGGTCAATAATCTGGGCATGAGGCTGCCACGGTTCCTTAAAACTTGGGTCACTTACTCTGTTTAAAAATTAGTATTTTAACAATAATTTATAGATATTTGATTATATTTAATTTTTTTGATTAAAGAAATTCAAACATGAATTAAAAATGTCCTTTTATTTCGTTTTATATTTATCAATTAGTTCAACCGCTAATTTTACCAAACACTTTAAATTCAGTATGTTAGCACATCCGCTATCCGCTAGCTTATTCGCTATCAATTAACTTACCCGCTATTTGCTACTTTTTGCCAAATAGCTCCTTCAGATGAAATTTGCAAGCTTTCGAATCAGGATGTGTACTTTTAGCAACCGACACCTTTTCATTTGGACCAAAAAACCACTTCATTCTTTTTAAAAGCCCTTAATTTAGAAGGGTGTAATTGTAATTTTAAATTCACTTTTTTACAAATCTTAACTTTTGCAATTTAATGCATCTCTTTCCTATTGCGTGTGTAGTTGTATTGAACTAGAATGTATAACCCGTGCCTTGCACGGATATGTGTGATTTATCAATAATTTTATAAAATAATTGAAATATTATATAAATATAACAATTTGGATATATGGCTAGGCAGGTTAGCCATACACGGGGTAATTAACATTGTTAGAATAGGAATATTTAATGTGAAAAATAAATTAATATATTTAACAAATGTTATCAATAAGAAATAAAGAAACAATAATTTGTATAAACAATATTAAGATTTTAGATTTCAAACTTGAACGGAGAGTATCCATCCTCATAAATTAACTGAAATTTATGTTTAAGTGCAAATTTCTCATTACTTTCATATAAAATTTTATTCACATATGTAATATTTTATCTACGATTTCTAGATTGATCAATTTACATATTGATGTTAGGTTTTTTGTGTAGAATATTGTGGTGAATGGAATTTCCCTGTGTTTTCTTACTAAATGTCAATTCCCATGTCTTATGCTTTATTTAATACACCAAAAGGAAAATAAATTTTTCTTAGACAAAAAAATATTTGATAAATATTTTTTACAGGACATCTATAGGATTAAAAAAATTATAAATTTTATATTAAAAAAGTATATAAATATATTATTTCTATTAAAATATTCATTCATAGTAAATAAAATAATAATGATCTTTCTCCTAAAATGTTTAATATCCTCCAAATAAATTTTTATTATATAATTGTACCCAAAAAAGTTTTATTATATAAGTAAAGTATCAATAGAATTGTATTATGATATTAACATGTTTTCATTAATGTTTGATATATTTTTTTTTTATATTTCTGTGTGATATATTTTTACTCTTAGGTAATCATGTTTAATTTATACTTCTATGAATTAGATATTAGTGTGTCTTTGTTGGATTTAGAATACAAACTAAAATAATTTAGAATAAAAATCTTATGAACAATTCTATAAAATAACTGAAATATTATATCTAATTTTTTACTAAACATTTGTCAGAGGACATGTATACAGTAACTTATATAATACGTGATTTATTTCAATCATGGATCACAAAGTTAATAATCTTATAGTTATTAATTACTATTATATATCCTCAAGAATTAACAGGAATTTATCTTTAAGTGTAAATCTCCTCATTGATTTCATGTAAGATTTTATTTGCACATGTAATGTTTTATCGATAATTTCTATATTGATCAATTCACATATAGATATTAATTTTTTTTTTGTATAAAATATTATGCTGATTGAAATTTTTTTGTAAAAACATCCATCCCCGTGTCTTATGTTTTATATACAATACTAAAAGAAAATTATAATTTTCATAGATAAAAAGATATTTGATAATTTTTTTTATAATATATCTAGAGGTCGGTGCTATGCACTGTATATACTTAAGGGGTGTGTCCTTCCCTCGGATCGTAAATGTTTAGTATGTTCTGATTCTTCCTTATATATATTAATGTGTATATGATTCGAAATCTTCACACCGCTACAACTATAAGTATTTTCCTCTTATAATTAAAATGTTAATACGGTTTTGTATAGAATATTCATTCCCATATATTAAGTGTAATTCACCCTATATATTTTCATATAAAAATATTTATCTATGAATTGAACGTGGCAAAAACACAAGAAGGGGGTTTGAATTGGGTTTTAGAAATCTTTTCGCAAAGCTTGTGTATTTATGAAAACCTTTTCAAAACAGCTCTTTAATAAAATAGCAAGTAAATAAGTAAAGAGAAGAGAGGAGAATGACACAATGATTTATACTAGTTCACTATCACTTGATAGCTACGTCTAGTCCCTTCGCACACTTGAAGGATTTCTCCAATATAATCAACCGGATTACACTTGAGAGTATACTACTGCTAAACTAGATATACTCACAACTTCTTAGAACGACTTAGTGCAGTCAATCCTATAAGGAATACAACCTCTACTGGGCTAAATACAAGGTTCAAAAGTAGTTTGAAACAATATCAAATAACTCTCAGCAGAGAGGATTTACAATGAAAACTTAAGCACCAAGAATAGCTTTCTAACAGAAAGAATAAAGCATTTAAGTGCTTGTTCAATGTGATTTCTGAGACTTGGAACGATTTCTTGGTTGCTCACTGCCTCAGATATTGGAATGGTTTCGTTAACCTACTTCAGTGAGTGAAGTAAGGTATATATAGCTAGGGTTGTGAATAGTGTCATTGTGACCTAACAACTCTTTCGCCAATGGACAAAACTTCAGATCCTCTTTTTGTGGCTTTTAGCAAGTCACGTTGCTTTCAATTCTGCACTTGTACACTGACACAGCAGACAATAGCAGGATCTTGTCCCTTGTGATCTTTTTGAATATGAGACACTTCTAGAGCAAGTTTTCTGATGATTATATCCGTTGACATTCCCTTTGGCCTTTGATTCCTCGTACATTAAAATACTTATCAATGAGGTCTCTTCAGTCTGATTTCCAATCAGAGCATCTGTCAAACAGACGATGCTAGTTACTGAGATACTCTGCTCACCAGAGTGAGCTTGAAACGGAGGCAAGTTCTTTAGTACAGAATTTGTTGGCTTTTCATATATTGGAGTCATGTAGAAACGGATGAAGGATTCCACTGTGTAGTCTATTCATGATCTGTTAGAGCGTTGACCAACACCAGAGCGTTGACCTTATTAGAGCATGGTCTATCATAGCGTTGACTACCAACAGAGTGTTGACCTTTTTAGAGCATGATTTCAGAGTAACGCTAGTAGACAACGACATCATCAGCACTTTTCAGACGATCATTGCCAGACTCAAACGAATGAAACAGAGGGTGAAATGCACACTTAGGCATAGTCTTCTGAGACATTTCTTTATGATAAATAGTGACTTCTGCACACTAACATACACATCAGAGGATAAATTGTTCTATTAATTAGTTGTTACCATCAAAACAATTAAGGGTCATTGTTTCTGAATCCACTTGATTTCAACAATCTCCCCCTTTTTGATGATGACAAATACATAGATTGATGAACAATTTTCCAAAAAGAAAATATTTACTTAAAAGAATTTCAGAGGCTCCTCCTGAATTAAGCACATATAAATATTTTCTAAGTGTAATGTCACATCAGATGAATATATCACATCAGAGCATTTCAAATAAAGTATTAGAGCATTCACTTTTAGAACATTCATTCCAAGATAATGTATCAAGGTAAATAATACAAAATGCAATGTATGATGACACTTGATTGATACATTAGGTTCATCAATTACTCTATACTTGTCTATTTTCTTCTCCCCCTTTTGTCATCAGACAAAAAAGTTAAGAATATATAAAGAACATCATAGTCAAAACAGAGTATTGAAAGATAAAGTTAAAACAGATTGAGTACCAAAACTGATTTCATTAATCAAGTATAAGTTCCATATTACAAAATTTTTAACTAAAATAGAAACAAGTACAAGGCTAAAAGCAAAAAGGTAAAAACCTAAGGGTTATCTAAGGCTTCTTCAATTGCTCCATGATTGACTTCAACATTTATGTAACAAGATGATGCTTCCTATCAGTAGAAGCCATGTGTTGCTGAGTAGTTTCCATAAACTGCTTGAAGTTCCTATTATCTTCAACTAGTTGGTCTAAGACTTCCTTTGGAACCACAACACTCTCAGAGTGACTAATTGATGCAGATACAGAAGCAGAAGGCTAGTCACCATAACAGTTGAAGCAGGAGGAGGAGTTACGGGTTCTGGTGCAGGTAGAGAAACAGGGGCAGGTGGAGGTACAGGAGCAGGTTCTGGTTCCCAAATAATAGGGGTTTCTTCCCTTTGAGGTACTCTCCAAGCAGGACCAGTCAGAAATCTCCTATTTCTTTCAAGTTGTTCCTTCTTGTGATTCTCAAACCAGAAATTTACAAAGTGCCAATTTGCAAAGAAATCCTCTTGAGCCAGTGCAGAACCAATAGCATCCATTCTATCTTCTTCAATATATCTCTCTATATCAAGCTCAGACTCTCTCATAGCCTTAAACATCTCAAATCCAGCAAAGAGGCGAGGGTTTGGCTGAGGTACAATGGTTGTTTCACGATGGTTGGGTGGAGGTTCACATCCAATTTGAGTAACTGGGGTTGCTGTGGTAGGAGGTGGTTGGATTGGTGGTTCAATGATGGTGACATCATCATCCTGTTCAAGGTCTTGAACTACCTCAGAGGTAATTGTAGCAGTAATGACAATGTCATCATCTACAATTGGGTCTGTAGTAGGTTCAGGCTCAGGGTGGATTGGTGAATGTGATGGAGAAATAATATGTGGTGGTGAAGGTAATAGGATAACAAGTTGAAGAGAGGGATGTGAAAATGGTGTTAAGGTAGTAAGGTATTAGAGCCAGGTGTAGGAAATTGAGGTTCCTGGTTGATAGTCTCAGTAACTGTTTCAGGTTGTGAAAGGAGGTTTAAATCAGGTTGGACTGTTAGTGGTGATTTAGGTCTAGGTGGAGTGGTAGGTTTAGGTTGTGGTGGAGATGTTTGAATGGTTTGTGGTTGTGGTGAAGATGGAATGGGTTCAGAAGTAGTGGTAGTTGGGATAACAATAGAGAGAGGCTCAATGTATGGAATTGAGACTTTAGGTAAAGGTCTCGGTCTCTGTCTCAAAGGAACATGATCTTCTTCATCATTATCAGATGAAGTGGAGTCAGAGGGTAGTGGAGGGAATTTAGAAGAAGTTGGTTTAGAAGTTTGTGGAGGAGGGATTGGATTAGAAGATGAGGGTTAAGAGGATTGAGTTGCAGCAGTTCCAGCAGCACCATACATAGAATCATACAGATTAACAACTTGATCAAGTACCTTGGGTTTCTTGGGAGGCTTTTCACTCAGCTTGTGAATTCTTTTCCTCTTTTTAGCAGTTGCAGAGACAACAATACCAGTGGCAACAACAGAGGGTGTTGTGGAAGGTGCAGTAAAGGGTGCAGCAACAAACGGTGACTGTTGAGGTGGAGCAAAGGTCTCACGTTGTTGAAGTCCTTGTGCTCTGCGATCCTCATAGAACTTGCGAGCTTCCTCTTGAGATTTTGCAATCATCTCAGCAATCACTTCCTTCTTGTCTTCTTGCTCCTTTGTCAGTAGTGAGGGCATGCAAGCAGGTCTCACTGGTGGAACCAGTGGAGATGCATGCGAACCAATGGAGATTCCAGCACTCCTTGTTACTCTTCTTGTGGGTTCAGCAGGGGAAACATCAGTAATTTTCCTTTTGCCCTTCTTGACAGGTCTGTTCTCAGCTTCTTCTTCTTTCTAGATATCAGCAATAACTTCAGAAGATAAAATATTCATCTTCTTCAAGTTGTCACTGTTGAAGATTGGTACATTGCTGGTTTGGAGTGCAACTCCAGCTTCTTCAATGTTCAAGGCTTGAAGATCCTTGATCACTCCATGGTTAGCCAAAATCGTAGAGATAACCCTTCCATAGGGTATGTTCGGGTTCTTCCCTTTTTTGAAGAATGCAATGTTTCTGCGCAAGTGGTTGAAGATGATACTTAGCAGGTTGATCTTTGAAGTGAGTTCGTAATGCCACATTACAAACTTGTGGTCTGTGCTCACAGTGTCCACTGACCCAAACTTGGGCAAGATGCAAATCTTTATTATCTTGAAGAGCACCCGGAACTTGTTCTTCATGTCCACAGCATTTGCAAATTCATGATTCTCATAGACGGTAGAGTTGATGGTGTCCATTCCACCATACCCGTCTTCCAGTTATTCTTGATTGTTTTCCAGAGTGTGGACACTTGATAACCTCAGAGATCAAATCCTGAGTTATCACTATGTGTTTTCCTTGCACATAACTGTAGAGAGTGTTTTCTTTGGTCTTGGCAAACCTCCAGAATTCCTTTACAAGCTCTGGATAGATGAGATGGTTCTCCATGTAGAAGAAATCTATGATGCCCATATCAGCAAAGGCAGTTCTGAAATCGTACTCATTTTCAGCCAAATCTTTGAAATTAACTTGTAATTCACGCATCACCTTCAGTTGATGTTGCTCGAGGATCAGAGTGGGTTGATGAGCTTCCTCAGGACCAAAAACTTGTTGTGGAGCAGCCATTTGCAGAAGAACAGAGTAGCAGCAAGCAGGAAGCGGAAGGGGTTTTAGGGTTTTAAGAGTGAGACTTCTCAGAGAGATAGAGTGGGTAGTGGGTGAGTGAGTGGAGTGAATGAAGTATAAACATGTTTGAGAAGGCAAACCGCCTTGTTCAGTTTTCAAAAATAAATGAAATAAAAACCTGTTGTTTTATAAATGAAACGTGTCACGCTTAGTCTAAAGAGGCACAGTAAAATTGTCCTTGGGCAGTAAAAATATTATGACTCAGTGAGAGCAATCCACATCCACTAATGCATCAACCAGTCTCAGAGAGACACGTGTAAACAAAGATTCCCAGAGGGAACTTGTCATGAATGCATCAGACTCACATGAATATGAATAGTTAACAACAACAGATGATATAATATAAATAGAGGCAACCTGAAAACAGAGGCATATATTAAAAAAAGACGCAATAACAAATACAGAGGCACGTGTGAAAAACAGACGAACACATGAAAATAGAGGCACATATGCAATCAGACGCAGACATTTCAGAGCCACACAAATCAGAGGCAAATATATTCAAATTAAACACTTATTCCTTTATAAGATGAAAATTCAAGTTCTTTCTTATAAAGTTGAATCTATCTTCAGCAAGGGGTTTTGTAAAGATATCTGCCCATTGATGGTCAATATCAATAAATTTAATTTTGAGTATCCCTTTCTGAACATAGTCTCTAATGAAGTGATGTTTAATTTCATTATGTTTAGCACGTGAATGCAAAATAGGATTCTTAGTCAAATATATTGCAGAGGTATTATCACATTATATAAGAATGTTACTCTCTTTAATCTGATAGTCCTCAAGCTGGTACTTCATCCATAGAAGTTGTGAGCTACAACTTGCCGCAGATATGTACTCAGCTTCTGCTGTTGATAGTGTAATTGTGCTTTGCCTTTTGCTGGACCATGAGATAAGGTTTGCTCCAAGAAATTGACAGCCACCACTTGTGCTCTTTCTTTCAATTCTATCTCCAGCAAAGTCAGCATCACAGAAACCTACTAACTTATAATTATCTGAATTCTTATAAAGCAAACCAAGATTAGTAGTTCCTTTGAGATACCTAAAGATTCTCTTAACAGTAGTTAAGTGAGATTCTTTAGGATCAGATTGGAATATTGCACAGAAGCACATACTAAACATAATATCTGGCCTTGGGGCAGTAAGATAAAGGAGTGAACCAATCATACCTCTATATACCTTTTGGTCTACCTTTTTACTAGATTCATCTTTGCTTAGAGCACATGTTGGATGCGTTGGTGTGCTCATTGGTTTGGTTTCCTTAAGTTTGAACTTCTTCAAAAGTTCTTTCACATATTAGTCTGATGGATATAGGTTCCATCTTGACATTGCTTGATTTGAATACTAAGGAAAAATTTCAATTCTCCCATCATACTCATTTCAAACTCATTCTGCATAAGCTTAGAGAATTTCTCACAAAGAGATTCATTAGTAGCACCAAAGATAATATCATCCACATATATTTGAACTACAATAAAATGCTTTTTAGATGATTTTCTAAAGAGTGTAGTGTCCACCTGTCCTCTTTCAAAACCATTTGACATTAAAAAGGAACTCAGTCTATCATACCAAGCTCTTGGGGCTTGTTTAAGACCATAGAGAGCCTTTTTAAGTTTGAAGACATGCTTTGGATAAGCAATATCTTCAAATCCAGGTGGTTGTTTTACAAACACTTCCTCACTTATAAAACCATTTAAAAATGCACTCTTTACATCCATCTGATATAAAGTAATGCCATGATGTGCAGCAAATGATAATAAAATTCTAATTGCTTCATGTCTAGCTACAGGGGAAAATGTTTCATTATAATCCATACCTTCCTCTTGCGAATACCCTTGAGCAACTAGTCTAGCTTTATTTCTTACCACTTTGCCATCTTCATCAAGTTTGTTTCTGAAAATCCACTTGGTTCCAATGGGTTGCTTATCCTCTGGAGGAGGCATAAGCTTCCAAACATCATTTCTCTAGAATTGATTAAGCTCTTCTTGCATAGCAAGAATCTATCCATCGTCTGTTATTGCTTCATCAATCGTCTTAGGTTTCATTTCTGATAGCAACGTAAAGTCAGAGTGTTCCCTAAGAGATGATCTTGTTCTAACTCTATCACTTAGTTAACCAATGATCTGGTCCTTTGGGTGATGAGTTTTGAACTTTCCGTCTGTTATGGTCTCTGTTTGAGTCTTGTCATTAGACGCAGAATCAGAGCCATCACCTGTGACATCATCATCTGTTCCTTTGCTTATTTGCATATCTGTAAAGATCTCATCTAGCTCTGACGTTTCATTGTCAGGCTTCTTATCATCAAATCTCACGTGCATTGATTCATCAACAATTAATATTTCTTTGTTGTATACTCTGTAAGATTTAGAGCGTTCAGAATATCCTAAAAATATACCTTTTTGTGCCTTGGAATCAAATTTGCCAAGACTGTCCTTTGTATTAAGAACAAAGCAGTCACAACCAAATTGATGAAAATAAGAAATGTTGGGTTTTCTTCCCTTCCACAATTCATAAGGAGTCTTATTCAAGATACGCCTAATGTAGATTCTATTTTGAATATAACAAGCAGTGTTTACTGCTTCTACCCAAAAGTGCTTTGCAACATTAGTTTCATGAATCATGGTTCTGGCCATCTCTTGAAGAGATCTATTTTTCCTTTCTACAACACCATTTTGTTGTGGTGTTCTAGGAGAAGAAAAATTGTGAGAGAAGCCATGCTCTTCACAAAAGTTTTGAAATAGTTCATTTTCAAATTCTCCACCATGATCACTTCTAATAGTTGTAATACAAAAACCTTTTTCATTTTGCACTTGTTTGCAGAAAACAAAAAAACATTGTGAATGACTCATCCTTGTGTGCAAGGAATTTTACCCATGTCCATCTAGTATAGTCATCAACAATTACAAGACCATATTTCTTTCCAGACAAAGATGCAGTTCTGGTTAGACCAAATAAATCTAAATGCAAAAGCTCAAGTGGCCTTGAGGTGGAAACAATATTTTTAGATTCAAACGAAGATTTTGTTTGTTTTCCTTTTTGCATGCTTCACAAAGAGCATCAGATTGATACCTAAGATTTGGTAAGTCTCTAACAAGTTCCTTCTTGTTAAGCTTTGAGATTAACCTCAAGCTGGCATGACCCAATCTTTTGTGCCAAGTCCATTATTCTTCATCAAGTGATAAAAAGCATTTGACATTTTGATTTGCCAATTCAGAAAGTTTTATTTTATAAATATTGTTCTTTGTCTTGCTTTAAAGAAAATGGAGCCATCTTTCTTGCTCTTGACTATACAGTCATTATCACTGAAGCCAACATCATAACCACTATCACATAATTGGCTTACGCTTAGTAGGTTATGCTTAAGGCCATCAACAAGTAAAACATTATCAATAGAAGGTAAAAATTTCTCACCAACTCTTCCACTTCTAATGATTTTACCTTTCTGGTTTCCTCCGAAACCAACTGTTCCACTCTCTTTAAGTTGAAGCTCTTAGAACATACGCCTTTCTCCTATCATGTGATGTGAGCACCCACTGTCCAAGTACCAGGACTGGTGTTTCAACTCTGTTGCTAAGCAAATCTGTAACATATACAATCTTGTCCTTAGGTACCCAAATCGTTTTGGGTCCTCTTTTGTTAGTTCTAGAAGAAAACTTGTCCTTCTTATTTTTCAATTCATAACAAGTACTTCTAATGTGTCCTTTCTTATTGAAGAAAGTACAAAGCAGACTGCCACTATGATTGTTGGTATCTTTGGATTTCAAATTTGTGTTTTGAAAGGTGGGTTCCTCTTATTTGTAACCAAGACCTTTTTTACCATTTTGGCTTACGCTCCAAATCATAGATGCTTGTTTGCTTCGTGCGACACACTCAGCAAGAAATCTTTGAAAGCCCTCTTAATATTTTGAAGAGTTACATTCAATCTTTTCTTCAGTCTTAGAGATGTCATTCACCAAACGGTGATTTTCAGCTTTGAGCTTCTCATTCTCCTTATTGAGTATTAGAAATTCTTTTGAAAGTTTTGAGAATTTCTTTTTCAAAGCTTTATACTCAAAGTTGAGCTTAGAAGACTCATCTAAGAGCTCATCAAAAGCTTTTTGATTATCAGAAGATGATTTAGAATCTACCTCTTCTTCTTCTTTTTCTTCTTCTTCTTCTTCTTCACTGTCTGCTCCTATGGTAGCCATCAGAGCCATGTTAGCTTGTTCCTCATCATCATCGGACGATGATGAATCAGAATCATCTCATGTTGCCATGAGACCCTTCTTCTTTTTGCCTTTGAAATCACCTTTCCTTGGTTTCTCTTTCTTGAGTTGTGGACATCCAGACTTGAAATGTCCTGGCTTTTTGCACTCGTAGGAAACTACTTGACTTTTGTCCTTGTTGTCGTTATTTTCCCTTGAGTTTTTCCTTTCCCTTGAGTCCTTCTTATGTAATTGCTTCCTGAACCTTCCTTTGTTTTTCCACATACATTGAATTTTCCTTGAAATTAAGGAAATTTCCTCGTCTGTGTCTTCACCACTCTCATCAGACGATTCATCGTCTGCTTCTAGTTCAGCTTGAAGAGCTTTGGAGGAGGAAGTTTTGTTTGAGGATTTCAAAGCTATAGACTTTGATTTCTTAGGAGGTGTTCTTCTTCATTTAGCTCAAGTTCATGAGCTCTCCAGGAACTCAGAAGATCTTCAAGTCGCAAGGCATTCAGTTCCTTGGCTTCTTGAATAGCCGTGACCTTAGGTCTCCATTTCCTTGGCAGGCTTCTTAAGATTTTCTTCACGTGATCAGCAGTGGTATAACTTTTCTTAAGAACTTTTAGACCATGAACTAATGTCTGAAATCTTCCAAACATAGTTTCAATGTCTTCTCCCTCTTGCATCTTAAAGAGTTCATATTGTCTAACAAGAACGTTAGCCTTAGTTTCTTGCACCTGGGAAGTACCCTCATAGGCCAAGGCAAATGAGTCCCAAATTTCTTTGGCAGTTTCATTCTTCCCACGTTTCTCATACTCTTTCTCAGAAATGGCACAGATAAGAAAATATCTTGCCTTCTGATTCAATTAATAGGCTTTCTTATGCTCGTCTTCCCATTTATCCCTAGGAATGGGTTTATTCTTGGAATCAACTGGTTCAGTAAATTGTTTTTGAACCATATCCCAGAGTTCGAGTTGTTGAGACTCGAAGAAAGTTTTCACTTTATCTTTCCAGTAGTCGTAGTTTGTTCCAGTGAACAAAGGACGACGGTTAACGTGACCACCGGCTTTGTTGCTTGCTATGTATAAAGAATAAGATCTTTTCCTCTTACATTGTTAAGTGGTCAACCAAGAGGCCAAGCTCTGATACCAATTGAACGTGGCAAAAACACAAGAAAGGGGGGTTTGAATTGGGTTTTAGAAATCTTTTCGCAAAACTTGTGTATTTATGAAAACCTTTTCAAAATAGCTCTTTAATAAAATAACAAGTAAATAAGTAAAGAGAAGAGAGGAGAGTGACACAGTGATTTATACTAGTTCACTATCACCTGATAGCTATGTCTAGTCCCTTCACACACTTGAAGGATTTCTCCACTTTAATCAACCTGATTACACTTGAGAGTATATTACTGCCAAACTGGCTATACTCACAACTTCTTAGAACGACTTAGTGCAGTCAAGCCTCTAAGGAATACAGCTTCTACTGGGCTAAATACAAGGTTCAAAAGTAGTTTGAAACAATATCAAATAACTCTCAGTAGAGAGGATTTACAATGAAAACTTAAGCACAAAGAATAGCTTTCTAACAGAAAGAATAAAGCGTTTAAGTGCTTGTTCAATGTGATCTCAGAGACTTGGAATGATTTCTTGGTTGCTCACTGTCTCAGATATTGGAATGGTTTCGTTAACCTACTTCAGTGAGTGAAGTAAGGTATATGTAGCTAGGGTTGTGAATAGTGTTGTTGTGACTTAACAACCCTTTCACCAATGGACAAAACTTCAGATCCCCTTTTTGTGGCTTTTAGCAAGTCACGTGGCTTTCAATTCTGCGCTTGTACACTGACACAGCAGACAATAGCAGGATCTTGTCCCTTGTGATCTTTTTGAATATGAGACACTTATAGAGCAAGTTTTCTGATGATTATATCCGTTGACATTCCCTTTGGCCTTTGATTCCTCGTACATTAAAATACTCATCAATGAGGTCTCTTAAATACGTGAGGTAGCCTTTAATGAACACTCAGTCTGATTTCTAATCAGAGCATCTGTCAAACAGACGATGCTAGTTACTGAGATACTCTGTTCACTAGAGTGAGCTTGAAACAGAGGCAAGTTCTTCAGTACATAATTTGTTGGCCTTTCATATGTTGGAGTCATGTAGAAACGGATGAAGGATTCCACTGTGTAGTCTATTCATGATCTGTTAGAGCGTTGACCTTATCAGAGCATGGTCTATTAAAGCATTGACTACCAACAGAGTGTTGACCTTTTCAGAGCATGATTTCGGAGTAAGGCTAGTAGACGATGATGTCATCAGCACTTTTCGGACGATCACTGCCAGACTCAAACGAATGAAACAGAAGGTGAAATGCACACTTAGGCATAGTCTTCTGAGACGTTTCCTTTTGATGAATAGTGACTTCTGCACACTAACAAACACATCAGAGGATAAATTGTTCTATTAATTATTTGTTACCATCAAAACAATTAAAGGTCATTGTTTCTGATTTCACTTGATTCCAACATAAATTCTACGTTAATAGTTATAATTTAATATATTAGTATTGTAAACAATATTAATATCTTAAAACAAGATAAACCATATTATTGTTTACATTTTAATTTCTGAAAAAAAATATTGAATTAATATTATTTTCTTAAAATAAAATATTATTATTGAGTCAATAAATAGATTATTATTGTGAATTTGAATTTAAATTTTAATATTACAGAAAATCAATTAGATGTTGATGTTTAAAATGCTCAGCTCAACTCGAAATATTTACACCCCTAATTAATACTATATGTTTATACCATGCTTTTGTTGGTCCATTTATTCAAATTAGATGAATAAAATTAAAAAAAATAGGCAAGAAAATATAAGAGCTTATTTAGAAGGAGAAAATAGAGATAAAAGTCATAAAGTTGGGGCTAAAATCTTTACACGTTTTTATTTTATTTTATATTGAAAGAGAAACTTTTATATAAATAAAGAGACCTTTCCTTTTATTGAGTGTTTTATTGGATTTAATTTCATATCAATGATTAGTAATTCAAATTAATATTCAAATATTGTGTATATTGCATAATAAAAATAATAATAATAATAATAATAATAATAATAATAATAATAATAATACCTAGTTTGGATATTTAAATATTAATAATAGTATCAAATTTAGATATTTTATTTATTGAGTTTAGTATTATGAATATATTCATTAAGTATAAGCACCAAAATAATGACTTAGCGACACGTAATAAAATTTATGGTGATGTAGGATGATACATGGCAGAGATTTTCCAAGATAGAATGACATGTGTGACAGTATTGAATGTGAGATAGGTGAGAGTATGACACTTTAAAGAGAAATAAATGTGATTTTTTTAAGAGAATGACACTTGTCAATGAATTTAATGAGATTATTTGTAATTGTATATATTATTACTAGTATTCCAACCCCTTCCATGCACGGGTATGTGTGTCTTATGAATATTTCTATTAGTTTAAACACTATATATAATTGCTTTCTATTAAACATTTGTAAAATGACTTGTATACAAAAATTTATACAATATTTGATTTATTTCAATCATGGATTACAAAGTGTACTAATTCTAAAGTTATTGATTACTATTATATATCCAGTAAAACAATCTATGATTTTGTTGACTCGTACCATGCACAGGGTAATTGACGTTGGTAGAATAGGGATATTAGATGTGAAATAAATTATTATAGTTAACAAATATTATTAATTGGAAAGAAAAGGATAATAATTTGTCATATTTATCCTCTTGAGTCTTTAAAGGAACTAAAGAAAATTTTTGATTGAGAAAAACATGAATCGAAGTTATCAAAATGAACACATGTACATTTACTTATTAGCTATATATCCTGTTAATACCCTTTAATATTATAACGTAGCAACGCAACTTTGTTTTTTTTGCATAAAATTTACATCTTTTTGGGAAGGGTGTGGTGGAGATTTTTTTTTTCTTTTCAGTTTGCTATTTAATACATTTGAGCCACTACAATTTAGCATGTGAACATTAGCAACATTATATATTTCACAATGGAACTCCCTTTTTCCCTTGAGTGATATTACCGAGAATAATTTCATATTGCCATTGGTTATGTTAAAAACCAACTTAAAATTATTGTAGGTTAATGAATCTTTAAGATTACTGCTAGCTAGAGATTCGTCAACAAAAGTTTATTTTAAAAACAAAAAATAGAAAATTAATTTCATTCATCACAATCATAGTAAAGGTTGGAGATGTGATGAAATTTGAAAACTTAATAAAGGTCAATGATCGAAGAAGAAGAGTAGAAATCATAGATCAAGCTATTTGGAAATTAGTTAATAGCTTAAATAAAATTAAAAGGGAGAGAAGGAATTATAATTCAACAGAGTAAAAGGTCCAACGGCAAATTAAACCCGAAAAACATGGGCATCAATTTTCCATTATAATGATTTCTGGGTTTGCATCAAACAGATTTTGATGCACATCATAGGGATATGATTTCTACAATTTGAGGAATACTGTGACATGAAATGAAAAAAAAAAGTGACATCAACAATCCAGAAACATGTAATCAAAATAGTAATCCGAATAAGAGAGAGCTTTGTATTAAATAGATACAGGAAAATGTTCCAGGATCACTTTATTCATGTGCTCCCTTGTCTTCGACATTGGGATCTGCTGCATGAACATAATTCCTTGCATCTTTAACAAAATTTGGTGTCCCCCTATGACATGTATATATTTACCAATTTAGGAATAAATAACAAATTAAATCATCACTCTTGGAAAATCATAATTTTTTTTTTGTTGAGAAATTTCATAACCCAGTTCCTCTTCTTCTCCTCTCGCTTCCTAACAATGTGTGGAAGTGAATTATGAACATATATCTAGTAAAACCATAATCTGCCTACGTATCACGCAAGAGAATCCTGCAAATATGGGGGAAACAAAATGATAATGACAGTAGATATGAGTTATGAGGGTCTCTTACAGCGGCCATCGCCTCTATCTATCAATTGCCAACTGGCGAGTCCACCACCATGTGAAACACTGCAGGTAAGATTTTTTGCTAGCGAGCCCACAACCGAGAGCGATCAAAAAAAGGTTAAAAAAAATGCATTTCCCCTTAGTTAAAGAGAATGCATTCATACAAAGGAGATGCCGAACAAATTGGAAACCAAGTGAGAAGACGTATAGAATGCCTAAGGTTGTTGGCGAAGATTACAGTTCTAGGGTAGTCCATTTGCTCGTCCATAAGCGGTTGAAACTGGAGAGAAAGTGCAAGCGTCGAGGGTTTCGTGAATCAACATCTATAGGTTTGGGGCTTTAAATAGTAGTCACCCCAAGTTTTTGAGTTGCACACACTACCGTAAAATTACGTTAGAGGAGAATGATTTGAAAAATTTGAACAACTATTAAATTCGTGTGTGATTTAATTGATCACAATCAATTATCAATTATGATTTTAAAATATGATATTTGTTCTGAAGATAGAAGTATTTGTGCCTATTAAAATGGAATAAAGAAATATTTTATGCAAACAAACGATGATGAATTGATGCATTGGTTTTAAATGTAGATTCTACCAATTAAAATAGTAATAGAAATTATATATGACAATCAGATTAATAGGGCTCAAATTTTTAAATAAGGAAAGGCTGTATTGCAAATTACTATTATGATTCATTCGGGTGAGATTCTAAATCCATTTATATGGTACAAACATATGATTTAATGATTTAATCAAGGAAAATTGATTTCATGCTATATGGTGAATACAAATTCAAATTTTGAAAGAACCTGAATCACGTATGAAAGGGAAGATTTTAAATCGTTTTATCTTATATTCAAAGGTATTATCTTTTATAGATTAAAATGTTTTTTCTATTATTCGTCAAAAAATTGTTTCTTCTATTAATTTTTCTAACTTAACATGTTTATTATTTATATATTTTTATTAGTTTTTTAAAAAATTCTTCTATTTTAAAATATTAGATAATTATAGAAATTTTGTATCTAATATTTTTTTTGGTAGATCTAATATATTATTTTAGAAAATTTATATTTCCTATTTGTTTTATTTTTCACAATATAAATATTCTGCATGATTAATTGAAACGTTTCAAAAACTATAGCTGACATTTATTATCTTTTTGTGGTTTTTTTGCTGGTCATTACAGTTATTGATGGTAATTAATTTTTTTAATAGAATTTCGTAACTGCTTGATTCGTCCCATTGGTCATTTATTTCGAGTGAGTAGGCTGCACATCATATTATTTATGCTGACAATGCATGACACATGTGAGAAATTTTTAAATATAGGCTGACATATGTGACTGCATTCAATATGGTTTTCATAAGGGTTTAACACTTTGAAGTGAATTAAATGATGTTTTTCTGAGAAATTGACACGCGGAGGAGCATTCAATGAGCTTCATTCTTAATTGTATATATTATTGATTATTGATTACTAGTATAGTAACCCGTGCCATGCACATGTATATATTACCTTTTGAACATTATTATAAAATTATTTAATTTTGATATAATTTTATCTGTTAAATTTAGTTTGAGGCAATATTTTTACAACAAATTACATATGAGTATTTTAATTTCAATTATGCGTCACAAAGTATAGCAATCTATAAAATAGTAATTACTACTGTCCATTGTAAAAAGTTGGTTAAATAGGAGGCTAATTATCATATTTAACATTGAATACAGTGGAGAAAAATATAAATTACTACTAACTTGAGAGATTAAAAAATTGTTATGAACTTATATTTTTACCAAACTAATGAGGGAGTTCTTAGTACAAAAAAAAAACAATTTTCTGTAAAATAAAATTTTCAAATATAATAGACTTTACTCATGTGATGCACGTGTTATATGGGGTACAAATGAGATACATTCTATAGTAACAACATATCTATTGTATGTTGACGGTGTTTATTAAAAAATATAAAAAAATCGTGAAAAATTTCATAAGAAATTATCTAAAATGTACATAAAATATGTTTATAATGAATTTGTTTTTCATATAAAATATTCATTCCCGTGTATTATATCTTATCTATTGATTTTATGTAAATTTTTCATTCCTGTGTATTATATTTTATAAAGAGAATCCAAATTTGCTTAGATTAAAGTAAAACTTCAATAAATCTAAATTCGCTTCCATATAAAATATTATTTCCACATGTAACGTTTTATCTATAATTTCTATATTGATCTACTTACATATAGATATTAATATTTTTTGCGTAAGTTATTGTGTTTAATGTAATTTTCCCCTAAAATTTCTTGTAATATGACAATTATCGTGTTATACTAAAAGAAATTTGATTTTTTCTCAACAAAAAATGATTGATAATTTTTTTTGACGATATATTTGTAGGCGCGTGCTACGCACGGTACACACTTAAAAAAATTATAATCATATACCTAGGGTATAGAAGAAGCAACATTCTTGTATACATTTAGATAAAAATTACAACTAATAATTATATATAAATATATAGTAATGTGTATATTGTTCAAAATCTTCCCATATGTTATACGTCAGAGTACGATTGAGATGCACTCTATAGTAACAACATATTTATTACACTAGTACCATACCCGTGCATCCGTACGGGGGCGCGTCGTTGATTACTACTAATAGTTGTTCATTGCTACTAATATTTGTAACACAATAAAGTAATCTCACATAGTTTGAATCATAGTTTGTGGTTCATATTAAATATATTGCAAATTGTTGCTTCATTGCTACCGAACTCTAATTTGTTGAACGCTAACTTCTATCTTCAATTTCAGAAATGATAGACAATACTTCATTAGGAACACAATTGATTAGTTTTAAACTTGGTATCAATAGAGAGAAGTATGAGTCTTTTTTTTTAGTCAGTTAGTAAGAATGGTAAACAACAAACAACACACGCACATGTCCAAATGGTAACACCCGAGTTCGAACCCCGGAACCGGTGTCCCCATGTCGCTGGAATTACCAAAACAACCATTTGAGGAAAATACTAACTATTTGATTAATATATATTTTAACAAATAGTATAATAGTTTGTTTGATATTAAGGCCACCACTATGTTGAGACATTAGTTAACAGCAAAGTGCTCCAACATAATATATCCCTATTAGTACTGAAGTTTCTAATTTGACAAAAGATTCAGCATTGCTTGACACTTGGTTGCCTGAAAACTGCTTTGACATATGGAGCTTGCAAAATGATACAAAAAGTCTTCCATCCCTTCCCTAGTTTCGTAGACTTCTTTGGTGGTTCCCTATCCCTAATCAATAACTCACAACGTGTCTAACTACCAGTCAAAATATAGTGATCCAAAATTGTCTCTGTTATATGCAAACAAATTTGTCTATATTAAGAAATTACATATTTTTCCGTCGAGACTTAGGAGTGTAAATAGATATATGTAGATAATAAACACATACATAAAATTGATACGTGTTCAAAGACAATAAAACTATACCGACAAACTTAATAAAAACTATTACATGTTTCGTTGTCATGACTCAAAAGAAAAATAATCATTTATAAATAATAAATACATACATAAAATTGATATGTGCCCAGAAGCAATGAAACTATCCCGACAAACTCAATCCAAACATTACTTGTTTTCCCGTCGGAACTCATGATTGTGAATAGAGATATATGCATAATAAACTAAATCCAAGCCATTACATTTTTCAAAATTAATGTAGGACAAAAAAAAAGTAAATATAAAAATATAAATAAAATAGGGCAGAAATCATGATTAAAATAGCTTCTAATAATTAAATATAAATTTTAAAATTTTCAAAAATAATTACAATTATCTTTAAAATAAAAAGAATGTAAAAAATATATATGACATCAATCGTAGTGAAGATATTTTTCTGTTAATTAATTTAAATTTTGAATTTTTCAAGTCTTAAAATTTCAAATATCTGAATTTTTTTATATATTAAAATTTGGTTTTTTAACAAAAATTTAGTACATTTTCTACAAAAAATCAAAACTAAAATGATAAATTAACATCAAATACCATTCAGGCAACAAAAATCTTATTCGTTTTAATGATTGAACTTCGTTATGCAAAATAGAACTAGGTGTTTTTTTTTTTACTCTAATGATTGATGATTGAAAATAATAGTCAGATACTTAGTACACACTACACACCCCTTATCCTTGTGTTTGCTGTCATATAGTATCGCTGGAATTCGTAGTTTCGCTCCCAATAAATCAAGAATATCAAGACTTCCCTCCGATGCTTGAGCATTCAGAGCAAATAAAGTATCCATACGACCTTTAAGTCTTCGCATTTAATAGACTCGATTCAAACAAATAAAAGATAAACTGAACAGGGTAATTGGAATATATTAACATTATTTTATTCTATTCTTAGTGTTGCTTTAATGGTGTAAAGCAACATATCCAGCCCAGCACAAACTGAATCATACCAATCCTAGTTGGACCATATCTAGAATACACATAATGTTTAATGTTTGTAACGAATTTGTTTATCATGTAAAATGTTCATTCTCGTGTATTATATTTTGTATTATATGTTATTAACAAACCTATTTTATTTTGATCATGGATGACACAATTGTGAAAAATGTTGATAGTTAAAAACAAAATAGAGAGGAAAAATAAACAAAACTTATGGTTGAGATCGGAGAATATTTTAAATCATTCCATCGATATGTATATTTTTAATAACATATTTTTGGAAACAAAATTGTTATACATATATATATATAAGGAAGGATCAAATTATACCGTTATAATATTTGGGTAATGTTACACCGTTCAATAACTTTATACCGGATACCTGTGTTACAAAATTCACTGTTGGATTGAAATATCATATCACGTAGATCTTATCTATAAAAAATTTCATTAATCTAAGATAAATAGTTAATGATATATAAGCAACCCTACCATATCCCTCCCCCATTTAGAGTCACATATCCCTATTATTATTCATCATATAAGCAACCCTATTGTTGTTAATGATATATCTTGAGATAGTCACAATAGTTAATGGCGTATATTATATTCATTACTATAGATTGTACACAACCCCTTTTCCTATTATAAATTATAAATACCTTATAAAAGTGGAAATGCTTGTGTATAGATCGGAGCCATATCCAAAGAGAGTGAATTATATTCGCCTTTTTTAGAAATGTATGGTCTGACTTCACGATGTGGCATGAGTAAATTGACAATTATTTCTTTCTGAATGCTTTGAGGCTATAAAAATTGTTTTTTTAATCATTGTCTGCTGCAACAATAGTTGCTTTCTTTGTGCTCTTGTTGAACCTTAATTTTAATTGCCCATATACATGGTTCATTTGCTAACCTGTGATACGGTTCATTGGTCTTACTCGCTAGACTTGTTTGATATTTTTCAAATAAATAGCCGAAATTTCATAAAATTTTTCTTTAACATGTATCCATGTTTTCTCATGTTAAAATAGATTTATTTACTCTACAGTCAAGTCAAGTAAAAAAAGTAGAATTCACCTTGAGAAATGAAATTGATTATAATCACACATCTTGATATAACTTGCTTATTGTTTTACCTCATCTTATTCCCCCTTCAGTTGCTGATTGGCTAGGTAAGTGTGATTATTGAATTTAATGAAATTGTAATATTTTTATGTACCTGTTAGCAAGGGATAGTCTTAGTCTAATTTTTAATGAAAAAGTAGAATTCTCTAATCTTGCAGGATAGCTAGTTAGGAGGAATAGCTTTAAATGATAATTATTGAGCCTTTAATTTTATGAAAGAAAATCAAATTTCCTTCTAATCGACTTGCCAAAAAATATCATTCGAAATTAATCAAACCTGTCGTTATAGAAAAGTCAGAGGCATTTTTATAGCATAAATTTAGCCTGAAATGGGGGCATTATTATCTATGCAGTAAAAGTGAAGGAGAAATGGATCTGAGTTAGCAAATTTCAAATCACAGTGTTTCAAAACATTAGCTAAATGGATGCATTGATATGGTCATTAAGTGGCAATCAATTGAAAAAACGGATGCTGGCATTAAAAACTATTATGAAATACCTGAAATAATATTGATTTGTTAGGAAATTACGCAAAATTTCCCCATAGTCAGATTAGTGGAAGAGCAAAAAATAATTACGGAAGCACACACAAAAATTGATAACGGAGTTTGGCCAATAATGCCTACGTCTCCGGGCTGCTGCAGACCTTTTATTGAAAAGAAAATATACACTGTGTTTACAAACACTCACACTCTCTCACAAAACCCACAACCCAATTACACCCAAAATATTTCTCTCTAAATATTTCTCACCTTTTCTCTTGGTGCTCACTAATTTTCTCTCAATGTTGGAATGATTTGCTCTTGCCTTCAAGCTTCTATTTATAGGCAAGGTTTGCAATGTGAACATATAATATGAACACATCAAATTAGATGGCCACCTACCATCATGTGTTTTATGACTTTCCATATTTTCCAACCCATGTTTTTCTTATTTTGGTTGGTGGCTTGCCTCTTTTGACTAACAATCTCCCACTTGAAGACTGATTTCAATCGGTCTTCACACCTCGATCAATGCAGCAACCTTTCCTGGTCTGTTATTCAAGCAGCCAACCGGTTGAGCACAACTTCGCTTTGTCGATAGTCACCACCTTTGTCAACATGTCCAGCCGGGTTCTTACTTCCTTGAATCTTCTTCAACATTAACACCTCATCCTCAAGCGTAGATCCGATGAAGTGATAACGAAGACCAATGTGCTTTGTTCGAGTGAAATCGAGTTCTTTGCCGATGTATCGCACTCGACTATCACCGCAAAACACTCTTCTCCCCGTGTGAAACCCAACTCGTTAACAATCCCTCAAGCCATATCAATTCTTTCTTGTCAAGCTTCATCGCTACATACTCGGCCTGTAGTGGATAAAGCAACAATCTTCAGATCCGCGACATCCAACTAATCGTTGTAGTACCAACAAGGAATACATAACCGATGGTACTTCTTCGATGATCAACTTCACCTCCAAAGTCCGTGCATCTACGTAGCCTTGTACTTGCAATTCTCCTTTACCAAAGTACGCACACTTCTCTGTAGTGCCTCGTAGATACCTCAAAATCCATTTCATCGCTTCCCAATGAGCTTTACCTGGATTTGACATAAACCTCGCTTACAACTCCCATCGCATGGCCAATGTCCGCCTCGCATGCACTATCGCGTACATCAAACTTCCAATGGTCAAGCATATGGTATCTTAGCCATGGATTCTCTTTCTTCCTCCGCCTGAGGTGACTGTTCCTTGGATAGCGAAAATGACCGCCAAAGGTGTCTTTGACCGGTTTGGCGTTGCCCATGTTGAATCTTTGCAAAACACGGTTGATGTACTCACTTTGAGATAATCGCAAAATTCCTCTTTGCTTATCTCTCGTGATTTGCATTCCAAGGATCTTTTTCTTTGGACCCAAGTCCTTCATGTCAAATTCTTTTTGACAACCGCATCTTCAAGTTTCGATCTCGCCCATATCTCAACTCGCTACTAACATATCATCGACATAAAGTAACAAAATGATATAATCGGACTTATATCTCTTGAAGAAACAACAATGGTCTGAGTTGCACTTCGAAACCTTCCTTGTGCATGAAGCTATCAAACTTCTTGTACCCATCGTCTCTGAGCTTGTTTCAGGCCATACAAGCTCTTTCTTTAATCTGCACACCATATTTTCATTGCCTTTCTCCGAGAAGCCTTCAGGTTGGTGCATGTAGATCTCCTCATCTAAGTCTCCGTGAAGAAATGCAGTCTTCACGCCTAATCGCCAAGATAGAGCTCTTCACCGGCAACAATACTTAACACGGACTGATAGTATTGAGCTTCACAACCGAGCAAAATTTCGGTGTAGTCAACTCCTTCCTTTTGCTGGAATCCTTTGACAACTAGTCGGGCTTTATGTCTCTTGGAGCCATCATTCTCCTCCTTCACCCGATACACCCATTTGTTGTGAAGTGCCTTCTTTCCCACGAGTAACTCAGCTAGTTCCCATGTTTGATTGGAGATCAAAGACTTCATCTCGTCTTTCATGGCAAGCTCCCACTTGCTAGCATCTGCGGTCTGACATGCTTCTGCATAATCTTCAGGCTCCCCTTCATCAGTCAACAACATGTAGTCCATGTATCTCCTGTTGGGCACAGGAACTCGAGAAGACTTTCTCACTGCCGGAGCTGGAGTAGGAGGCTCTGGTGCGTCAATTGATTCCTCTGACTGAGGATTCTCAACTATAGGACTTTCTGGGTCATCGTCCACCTCTGCATACACTGGCCCACTCTGTTCTGAGTTGCTGGCATCTGTGCTATGCCTGTCCTTGTACATCACTCTTTCATTGAAGATCACATCTCTACTGCGGATCAGCTTTTTGTTTTCATCATCCCAAAGACGGTAGCCAAACTCATCTTCACCATAACCGATGAAAGTGCACTTCTTCGATTTGGGATCAAGTTTATTCCTGCCTTGATCACTGATATGCACATATGCTACGCAACCGAAAACTCTAAGATGTGAGAGTTTTACCTCTTTTCCGCTCCATACCTCTTCTGGTATTCTGTGCTCCAATGGTACCGATGGACCTCGGTTGATCAAGTAAGCTGCTGTGTTGGTATCGCCGCCGTAACTTCTTCTGAAGCCTGACTGCACCCGCAAGCTTCGCTCTCTCTGTCAACGTTCGATTCATACGCTCAGCTACACCATTGTGTTGGCGTGCACTGCAGTTCTCTCCATTACGATCCGTGCTCATAGCGTAACTTCTTGAATCTGGTGTCTTCATATTCACCACCATTGTCGGTTCGAGCTTTTTGATCTTCAACCTGTCTCGCTTTCTACCATGGCTTTCCACATCTTGAAAGCCTCGAATACTTCAGACTTATGTTTCAGAAAGTATACCCATACCTTCCTAGAGTGATCATCGATAAAAGTCACGAAGTATTGCTTCCCACTGATGGATGAGACAGTCGTTGGACCCCAAACATCAGAGTGAACAAGCTCGAGTTTCTCTTTCTTTGGGGTTCTTCCACTTGTCTGAAAGCTAACTCTTTTCTGCTTTCCAAGTATGCAGTCTTCACACATGTCAATTTCTACTGACTGAAGACCTGGCAATTTGCCCTTCGAGTGCATGATCTTCATCCCTTTCTCACTCATATGGCCTAGTCTTTGGTGCCATAGATTGAGACTATCATTTGCTGCAACTGCAATCAAATGGCATGCTCCTGCTGTCTTATAAAGAGTACCACTCTTTCTGCCGCGAGCAATCGTCATTGCACCCTTTGAAATCTTCCAATGATCGCCGTGGAAGACTGTGTAGTCACATCGCCAACCGCCTCATCGAGATTAAGTTTTTCGTCAGTCGGGAATATGTCCGACATTTTTCAATTCCCATACTGCACTGCTCAACTTAATCTTCACTACACCTTTGCCAACAATCTCACAAGACTGTTCATTACCAAGGTAAACTTTACCAAGGTTTCCGGGTACATAATTCTCGAAGAATTCTCTCTGCGAAGTGGCATGAAAAGATGCTCCAGAGTCTAACACCCAAGACTCTTCCTTGCTCTCCAAAGAGCATATCAACGCATCACCTCCTCCTGAGGTGGAAGCAACATTTGCCTCGTCCTTCGCCTCCTGGTTCTTCGGTGCACTCCTGCACTGATTTTTGTAGTGCCCGGTCTTCCCGCAATTCCAACACTCGATAGTCTTTGAGTTGGAGTTTTGGGAACTTTGATGATTTCTGGATTTGGACCGTCTGCCCTTTGATTTGCCACGCCCATTTCCTCTGGTTGAATTTCTCCACCTTGACTCACATGCACATCAAGAGGATGAAGATTCACCCGACTCTCTCCGTCGGATCTCTTCACCGAGAACCAGGATCACGAACATCGCCGATTTCAACTTATTGTTTCGCTGAGCTACTCACACCGTGATAAAGAGCATTCCAACTCTCTGGAAGAGAAGACAAAAGTATCAATTCTCGTACCTCATCATCAAATTCGATTCCAACCGAACTCAACCGGGTTGTGACTATGTTGAGTTCATTGAGATGTTGTGCCACCGATGCACCTTCCGCTATTCGCAGTTAAACAACCGCCTCATCAAATGAACTTTGTTTGAGGCCGACGGCTTCGTACATGTTGGAAAGAGCCTTCATAAGATCCGCCGTGGTCTTTTCTTTTGCAATGTTGAACACAACATTACGGGATAACGTCAACCGGATAACGCCGAGGGCTTGTCTATCGAGAAGGATCCATTCATCTTCCTTCATCTCCATTGGTTTCTTTCTGTGAGAGGTTGATACAACTTTTTCGATCTGAGATAATCCTCGATCTGCATCTTCCAAAAGCCAAAGTCCGCACTGTCGAACTTTTCAATTTTCACCTTTCCTTCGTCTGCGGCCATCACTCCCACTCGAGTCTGACTTCTCAAGATCGTTTCTGACAATTTCTGCGAACCACCGTGCTTTAGAACACCTCCGTGGACAAATTGGTAGTGCCGACCAATTTTACTATTCACGAAAAAAATACTATTCACGTGAACAGTATCCTCACCAAGATTTAGCAGAAATAACCAACTAGCTTTGATACCAGTTGTTAGGAAATTACGCAAAATTTCCCCATAGTCAGATTAGTGGAAGAGCAAAAAATAATTGCGGAAGCACACACAAAAATTGATAACGGAGTTCGGCCAATAATGCCTACGTCTCCGGGCTGCTGCAGACCTTTTATTGAAAAAGAAATATACACTGTGTTTACAAACACTCACACTCTCTCACAAAACCCACAACCCAATTACACCCAAAATATTTCTCTCTAAATATTTCTCACCTTTTCTCTTGGTGCTCACTAATTTTCTCTCAATGTTGGAATGATTTGCTCTTGCCTTCAAGCTTCTATTTATAGGCAAGGTTTGCAATGTGAACATATAATATGAACACATCAAATTAGATGGCCACCTACCATCATGTGTTTTATGACTTTCCATATTTTCCAACCCATGTTTTTCTTATTTTGGTTGGTGGCTTGCCTCTTTTGACTAACATGATTATCATGGATTGTGTTAAAAAAAATTGTAAATAATATCATGAATAATTACGTTATTTATTTTTTGATCAGGCATTTAAATTCTTGAAATCAAGCATTTACGTTGTTAATCAGGTTTCTTATATAAACATTAGAAAATTAATTTGTTTCTATACAACGAAAGATGACATTAATTTTCAGAATCAAATATTAATGCGATCTTGATTTTAATTAATTGTTTAAATTAATTTATATTTATCTTTTTCTATGTTAGCATTGCAAAGCTGACTCATATTTACATGTCATTTATTTCATTAAACATATGCGATTTTTGGTACATAAAGATGACACATAGATATGTCATTAATACTAATTTCATAAAAGATTGACACGTGTAGGAATAGTCAATGAGATTATTCCTAAATGTATATAATAGAGATTGATTATTGGACCACCCTGAGACTCATCCACAATTTTTTCAGAAAATTTTTGCATTTGAAACTTCATCACGGCAACATCAAAAAAGAAAAAAAAAATCAAGTTTTCAGTAATTAAAAAAAATCAAGGCAGCATTAAATTTCATCACTCTTAAAGAAATTATAAGACCGCTATCTCACCTTAATTGGTCCAATGTTTGTTCTGAAGCTAATAGATGGAATCTACTTGAGTAAAAAAAAAAAAAAAGAGCATTCTTTCATTATACTCGAAATTCTTAAAAAGGGCTTGATGCACCAGCTCACTTTGCAAGGATATCTTACGGATTTTTAAAATGCTTTTTAATTGGGCTACGTGCGTCTTCCCTGTTTGCGAAGTTAACAAAGCCAAACCCTCTTCTTATTATGGCACTCAGTTGGTCAACAACAGACTACAGCTTACAGCAATAAAATGGGTGATATAGTTAATGTAAATTGGCTTGTAGTATTCGTGAAAACGTCTCCGGTGGAAAAATGGAATGAAGAGAAATCGTAGCACCAGCAGGCAATAGGAAAGAGATGCATTAAATTGAGAAAGTTGAGATTTGTAAAAAAGTGAACTAAAATTACAATTGCACCCTTTTAAATTAATTGCTTATAAAAAGAATGAAGTGAAATCAACATCTGGATATGTATTTCCAGATCGTGTTGAAATATCGGGGAAAAAAATAAATTCTAACTATATTTTACCCTGTGTAGGCATGGAAAACAACAGAGGCGGGAATGTTAAGCCACATCAATGGCCTACAACCAAAACTTGCAAACATGTGGTGGGCCAAGCTGAGGTTGTACCCACATCACCAGAGGTACCATAACCAGATGTATCCGCACTGGAGGTGCCACCACATACAAGAGAGATACCACCACCGACATAAGCTGCGATAGTACCTCCACCCGCATAGGAAGAGGAGTTACTAGCACCATTTTCGCGCGGTCCGGAGGATACGTCTATCCTCCGCTCGTTCCCGGACCATGTCATAACCTGCATACGTGGGTGAGAGAGGTAAAAAAATAATATTTAGGTATGTCTATTAGTTACAATTATTATTTTAATTAAATTAATATTATTACAACTCCAAGTCTGCTAAGCCTCATTTAGTAAGTCAATTTTAACTTATATTATTTTGCAAAGCAAATCACTTTATTTTTTTTAATGTTTACTTGTGTTAAGTTTTTGCAAGCAAAGATTGCGAGGATGAAGGACATCCTCCGGTGTATGCTAGACTAGGGGAGATACAGGAAGAGACCTAGCCTGGCTGATTGTACATAAATTACTTCCACCATCTCATATTAAGTGTTGTTTAAGGTAATGCACAGGTCTTAAGAAAATTAGTAGTTACAACAATTTTCAAGGTAAAATAAGTTGTGTTGACTAAAATGTCCTTAGTTTAGTAGGAGTTAGGTGGAAGAACAAATTAGTATATGGTAGTTGAAATACAAATTAACAAGGGTATTGTTGGAAAAAAAAAATAAATACTCTCTCGATATTCTAAAGTGACAAATAATTTGATAATGCAAATATTCCAGAGGTGACACTTAATATGAGATGGAGGGAGTACTCACCTATTAGAGGAGGAGGAGGAACAGGACACAATCATCACAGTGACCTCTATTTTTTGTTATTTTATCTTTTATTTTGTAATTATTTTTAGGGTTAAATATATTTTTAGTTCCTTTAACATTTTCGTTTTGTGTTTTTAGTCCCTGTATCCACTTTTAAGTCCCTACATTACAAAACTACATGCTTTTACCAAATTACAAATCATCACAAGGACTAAAAACATGTAGTTTGTAGTTTATAGGGACTAAAAAGTGGGTACAGGGACTAAAAACAAAATCTGAGATAATTATAAGGACTAAAAGCATATTTAACCCTTATTTTTATTTATGTACGCCTTTTGTATTTTAACGTATTCGGTTTGTTATATTTACTTTTGGTGTAATTTTCTAATAATATATTGTTGTTGCTTCACAAGAAAATGCACCTAACACAAGTAGTAATAAAAGTACGACTTTTGGAGTCTCAAGTTGTTGAACCCATAGGGAATAATGGTGATTACCGATCATACTCAAATTTTGTTATTATTTAGGCAAACAGTTTGTATGATAGCGACCTAAGAGCTATGAGAACACAAAATACACGAATAAGAGAGTGGTGGATTAGAGCCTAAAGTCTTGGTTTCAATTGTCCCTTTACCCCTTTCCTTAGTTCGATCCTATTTGGTTTCTTAAGTGCCTGTGATTACCGATCTCTCTACCAAAATCATCAATTCACTTGATCCATGAAATTAATAGTCTTTTTCCCGTAAGTAACCTCCGGTTGGTCAGTAGTGACTTTAACTCGAGAAAAGCATTACGTGCGAAGAAGTTTGAATAATCGAAAAATTAGAACAAGCGATTGTTCTATCCTAGTTTACTAATCCCAATTATTACGCATGTCCACCAATTAGTCAAAGCACGATCACTATTAACTAATTGCTTATTAACATGTTTAGAGTAGCCAATTCTAGCATGTGATTAAAGCAGCATAATAATTTAATCAGACAAATAAGGAATGCAAAAAGAAATCAGACCATAGAGAAAGGGTTCAGAGTACAAAATCCACGAAAGACCTTAGAAGAGAGCTTAGTTGCTCATATATAAAGTAAAAACAATAAACATAAAGAATAAGCAATCAGAAATCATAATGAGAATTCGAGGAAAAATCGCTATAAAATATCTTAACTCAACCTCCAATCCTTAGCCTCCACTCTAGAGCTCTCCAGTAGGCACTAGGGTTCTTCTCAACAGCAGAAAAGTCCCTCTTCATGAAGCCAACGCCTCCTATTTATAGATTTTCTAATTTTGGACGTCACTTACACATACACGACCAATGTGGGGGCGTGATGCACGTGTATGTACAAAGCGCTGAGCTGAAGCTAATGCATGGCCACACAAAGTTATGCACGGCCGTGCATCAAAGCGAAAAAGTCCCAAAATCTCTGTGGGGTATGCACGGTCGTGTAAACTCTCCTGCAGGAGGCTGTGCATCACCCAAAATTACATATTTTCTTCATTTTTGCTCCAGATTCTTGTTTTTCTCTTCTTTCTTCAATTTGACACCTTCAATTTGACAAATCAAAGCAATAATTAGTAGTATTTATGCAATAGTGATGAATTATGCTAAGATTCGTGACTATTTTACCCCTTATTTTGCACTAATTATTGGTTTATCAATTTCCTTTTAAACACAAGAGACAAATGTTTAAAAAATAAACAAAGAAAAATAATAAACCAAAATAGGCAACAATTGCAAAAAAAAAAATCTGTAAAAAAAAAAGTTTAACGAAAAAATGTAGTACAAAATTTTAAAAGATGCATTAGGTGTAAAATTTAGCAAACCAAAATAATACGTGTCAAATTCAACAAAAACAAAAAACAAATAAATTGTGGATATAAACTTTCGGGATCATCCAGAGGTTTATATTTGGACACCATTTAGCAAATGTTCTGAATGTTAACATTTGAACGTTGTATAATATCTGTAAGTTAACTTTTGGAAGACAATTTACCCACGACATGAGGCAATAGCATCTGGAAGTTAATTCCAGACGTTTTGAGAAAACAAATATTAAAAAACTCTATAGGGAATGTAATAACAAAAAAAATGCCAGGTGTCAATAGTTGCCCACTACAAAAAATGGAAGACAAGCGTTCTAAACAACAAGAAATTTCACTTAAATATCTTGGGTTGAATGTGTGGATTAGAAGCTTATTAATATAAGGGCTTTGTTAATAGAAAAGGGGTTTCTATTAGCTCCCTTTTTTGCTAATACACCCCCAAACAAGTCTTTTCATTTTTTCTAGAATACCCCTGTTTGGAAGTTAATTTTTGGAAGCTACGTTTCCATTTTGGCTGGTAAATAGTTTTCAAAAAGTTAACTTCGAGACTATTTACCACGTCTAGAAGTTAACTTTCGGACGTTGTCCTGATGTTAACTTATGGAATGAACTCTAGATGTTAACTTTTGGAGGGTGTTAGAAACCGATAGAAACCTCCTTCGACTGTGACTTTGCCGGTTCCAATTTTTACCCCCTCCCCCGATGTCCTTCTCTACTCCCTCTTCCATCTTTGAACCCCAACTTCCTAAAGTAGTTAAGCTTGGAATGAGCTTCCACATTTGAGCCTTTTTCTTCCTCTTCATGCATTCTTTCTCTTTGTAGCCACCACTGAGGTATTTTATTTGAGTTTTTAAAGTTTTTGGTACTTAAACTTTCTGACCAAAATTTTAGTGTTCCGAAAATTTACTTCTAGAGGTTTTGTTTATTTACATTCTGGAATCAAACATCTAAAACATGGCGACATTTTAGATATTCCGGATGTTAAATTTTGAAAACAAAACACACACTTTGCTTTTCATTGTCACTTTATTTGTGTTCCGTGGTTGGAAATAGACATGGATGAATGGATGGAAAAATTGTTTGAAGAAGTGAACATGCCATTTGATTAGATCACGGATGAGGAACATCTGGAGTTTTTTTCGGAAATTAATATTCATACAACGACCGGAAGTTAACTTCCAGACGTGGTAAATATTTCTGAAAGTGTCGACTTCCAAAGAGCTATTTACCAATAAATTGGAAACGTTAACTTCTTGAGGCATTTTGGGGAAAAATGTGAAAAGACTTGTTAGGGGCATGTACTAGTTAAAAAAGGGTGCAATAGTAACCTCCATAGAAAAGTAAAAGAATATTCTTACTAATTTTGTTCTTCCTAATTTTGTCCTTAACAATTTGAAATAATGTAAGTTAAGTGGTTAAAAATCCAGCAGTACATAAATACAAAATTTTACTTAAAAACTATATCAACCAAAGTTTACTCTCGATTTATAATGATATTAATTACAGCAATATCCCATGGGAAGAACTACATAATGATTTTTTTTTTTCCCTGAAGGGAAAGAACTACATAACGATTACCTTGCGATAAAACAGTCTAATACAAATGTCACAAAATATTATAATATTATTCACTTATACATTCTCCATCAAATATCTTTTCAAGAATCTATATTTTTTTTAAAGAAAATAAGCATCCAATATCAAGATGCTATTACCTAAGCAAAGAATTGAACCCCAAAAACTTCAACATTCCATTCACATTCAACGCCACAAGGAAAAACCAATTTTATTTGTCATCCATTCACAGAAATTTACAGGTGCTGACAACTAAGGTTCGAAAAAAGTAATAACACTTAAACAATAGGGAACTGCTACACTAGCAATCTAGTTTTGTCGCCATTGTTTATTTCGTTCTTCCAATTAATTAGTTAACGTTTCCTAATAGGGGGAAAAAATAATCATGTGAAGAGTGAGAGTGATATGCATATAACATTACTCATATTAACAGCAGCAAAAAGATATACAATGTGTGTACTAAGGATCTGGAGATTTATACTGAAACCGAAATAATAAAATGATAACTATAGGATGATCATACAACAAACTAGTATAAGATTCGTTACAGATAGCAAAGGAAAACTTCCCCGATTTCGTCTCATTTATTAAGTAATGCCACATCTAAACTCGGTCTTGATTTAGTCTCTTACAGATATAGTTCACAAGTTTCAGCGTTTGGTTCAAAGGGAAAGGTGAGAATGAGAAATGAAAAAAGAAGCAAACCATAACAAGCACCCTACACTACCTTCTGAAGATGTTACAAAGTCATCAGAATAGTAAGTTACTTAAATCTTCAAACAAGCAATACATGTGACAGTCATTGCCAAATCTATATACATATATACCTTCTTTGTAAGCAATCTCTGCTAAAGCATAAGCATGGAAAAGTACTGCTCAAATTCTTGATCAATTGTTGGTGGCCTTGTGCTTGATTGAGCCTCTGAAACCGAAAAGGTTAGGATATGTCAAGTTAGGATTCTGAACAACAAACCCTGCATCAAATACAAGTATTCTAGAAACTAATTTCACATGAATGCTGTTAGAATATGAGAATATCTTATCTTAAAGTCTATCTTATCGTATCTCATAGGATTCCCTGTTTGGATAACCAGCTTAATTAAACGCTTATAACATAAGCGCTTATCATATAAGTGTTTACGTGTAAGCTATTTCTATAATACAAGATAAAATAAAGTCAAACTGTTTTCATATAAGCTATAAGCTGTTTTCATAAGCTCTCTCAAACAGTCTGACAAGTGCTTATGTCAATAGATAAGCCAAAATAAGCTGTTCATAAGTCAATCCAAACAGGCCTAATGGTTCTGATCACTTGGTTATTATTATGGTTAGTCTCTCTAGAGTCTTCTATCTTTATCTCATCTCTTTATTTAAAACCCATAACTACAACAAATGCCAATATGATTGTATCATAATGGATACTAAATATCGAGAATGATGTATACCTTGGTCTACACTCCATCTTCCAGATGAAAGGACATACGTGTTAGGGTTTTCCGCTTTGGAATCAAAAATATCTTCTAATTCCTTATCTATTGACTCCTCAATGGTGTCTTTAGCATATTCTGAGTACATGTTACCTGTGCAGCCTCCTAATCCCAGAGAGTGCTCCTCAAGATTCTCCAAAGCATGTGAATCAGCATAATGACAAGATGGATTATATTCTTTGTCAACAAATTTTTCCTCTTCACCATGGCATACCTTCTCAGCTGCTGATACATTCAAACAGCAGTGGTTATCCTTAACACTATAGCCACTCCAATCAACAAAAGAAGTCGACGGCCTCCCATATAGGCATGCTTTTGAAGAATCGGCCTCAAGTTTACCTCCCTCATCTACAGACATGGAAGTATTAGAATCTTCGGTAAAACTATTGCTGTCTTTGGCAGATTCAGGTTCTGAACCATCATCGAATAATGCTGCATCTGTTCTTCCCTTGACTACATAAACATGCATGCCCTCTAATACTGGACTTTCGCCAAAATTTAAATCATGTTTGGAAGAGGAATTCCCAATCCAGCACTTATGCTTTGGTCTATGCAAATCCAATTGGTTGGTCTGTGATTTTCTTTTCTTGTTCCATTCAATAATGTCGGTCTCGTGCACTCCATCAACATGGAATCTGAAAAGAATACTTGACAAAATGTCATATGCCAATAAGAAAAGAAAAGGAAATGAATAAGAGGCAAAATAAATGTGAAACATTCACACAAAATAAAAAATGAACAGCGTAATTTGATATATATCAGACATGAAGAAGCATGATTAATTGGTTATTCAACGCTCAGATTGATCCCTGTAGGATAATTACCTCATCTACAATATTTCCCTTACTAAAGCTATTTGTTAGCGTGCAGTGTCACGTTAGATTCAAAAATCCAGTGGTTTCTCTTAGAATTTGGGTTTGGGCCTAACTTAACCCCAAAAGCTAGCTCATGGGGTGAGGGTTGCCTCCCACTTATAACCACTATTGAGGTCATATCACTATCCAATGTAGGACTCTAACACACCCCCCTCACGCCCAGGAATAGACATCTGGAGCGTGAAGTTTGCAAGACTGAACATCTGCGGGTGGCCCAACGGATCTCGATAGGCTCTGATGCCATCTTAGAATTTGGGTTTGGGCCTAACTCAACCCCAAAAGCTAGCTCATAGGGTGAGAGTTACCCCTCATAACCACTATTGAGGCCATATCACTATCCAATATGGGACTCTAATAGTTTCTTCTAAGACTTAGTGATTATGGATTTATGGCTAGAAAATTACAATTTTCAACAATAACATATTATAATTTATAATGAGTCTCCATATGCGTCTTGAGTTCTAATGTTATGTCAGACTAGTTGAGAGAACCCGTGCTGAGCTTTTGGAACCTAGTGTAGTTAAGTTTTTTATGTAAAAATAGTTTTTGGCGGGACAACAGATAACTGAGCTTTTGTCATGTGTCCTTAGTGTAGTTAAGTTTTATAAATAATAGATTATATTCACACCGCTCTGATGTTATGTCAACTTATATTCACACCGCTAATATCATACTTAAGTTGTGTATGTAAAACCATCACTAACAAAAAAAAGTTGCAAACAGAACCATATACAAGTAGTTTGTAAGCAACTGACCAGATTACTATTCCGTTTAACTACATTTTTTTTTGGTGATACCATGTAACTACTTTTCACATGGTTCCAACATTACAAAGTGAGGAATTCTTGGACTAAAACGACAATCTTTTGTAATTCTGTCCATGAAATAGGTATTACAAGCTAAGAAAATCTGGATATAAAAATGGAAGATAGCACAAATAAAGTGGAGGATGCCTCAGTGTATCCAATTTCATATTTTCCACAAAGAAAACACACAAATTGTCTCTAGTTTAGAGCTCCAATATAGCAGTTTCCATTGGGGAATAAAACATTCTCAACATAGAAAAGTTGGTTCGTTCCCCAAAATCTCCAACAATTGCTTTAATTTATTTGTAAGGCGAGTTCGACTTCTAGGAGGTTCCCCTTATTGATGAGATACACCGATGATCTGCTATAACAGGTTAACCGATAGAAAGTGATTCTTATATTGGATTCTTTCTCTGTTGCTTTAATTTATGGATCCGGCTCCTCTAAAGTTATTAATTCACTCTAGAGTGTAAAGTAAGTAATCTCAACCATTGTTGAGGAAATCAATGGTTCATCAATGGTTAATTTTACCTACATAACAAATCATCCTTTATTTTCTCACTAATGATTAAGATTACTTTACTCTCTACACACTTTAGAGGAATCAAGCCCTTAATTTTTATAGTTTACTTACTTATTTGGAGTGTTTACATAACAGAAACAAAAACACCATTCAGTTAGAATCAATAGACTCAAAAGCAGTAAATTCCATGTGTTTGCTGCAACTTCCAAATCACCATCCAAATATGCAGACAACTATAAATATCACTGCTTTATGCTTTCCTGAAATGTATGAATTAAAACATTCTTATTTACTAAGTCCTGTTTCCAGACATCAAACTCACTTTGCACAGTATTGATTTCTGTTAAGAATAAAATAAATTTATAAATTTTGAAAATCAATTATGTGCTGTATAGAATTTATTTTGAGAGAGAATATAATTGATTATGAATATAATTATGTCCTAATATCCTTTAAAATGAGTCTACTTTAATCTCACTTTTAAAATATCCTTACAATATTGCAAATCAATTCTTTCTTCAATATTTTCAAAATCATTTCTATCAAAATATGAAACATAGGTAAGCTAACTCAGGGACTTTTAAAATCAATTTTAAATACTTTACTACTGATTAAGCTTCTGCGTGTTAAGAAAGACATGTAGTAATAGCATATGGGAAGGAACACAGAAACAGTAGCAGATCAATCAATCAGTGATAAATAAAAAAGGGAAGCAACAAGGAAAAGAAAATAGAAGTGGCAAAACCTGTTGGGTTGTGATGGGTTCTGAAGATGTGACTCCATCTCGATCTATAACATCACAGAGCCTTCACAGCTAAGTAATAAGGGAGACGAGAGAGAGAGAGAGAGAGAGGAAAAGCACGTCGTGTCCATGCTCCCAGAATACAACATCCACACCTTCTAATTATTATTGTCCTTTTGCTCTTATCCATCCCTTTTTCAAAGGCTTTTTTCTCATGTACCAAATTTTATTTTTTTGACAAGGCTTTTTTCTTTTTCTTTGATAATCTTGCCGCTTAATTAGCAATTTTTATCCCTTTATTTTATTTTTACGATTTTGGTCCTTATTTTCTCAATTTGCTAATTTTAATTCTTATGTTTTTTTAATTACACTTTTAGTCCTAAAAATCATGGATTGTTCATTTTTTGTCTCCACTTTCCCAAAATTCAAGGATTTTAGGACTAAAAGTACAAAAAAATACATGATTTTGAGAGACCAATAGTGTAATTAAAAAGTATGGGACTAAAATCGCTAAATTGAGAAAGTTGGAGACTAAAATCGTCAAATATAAAATAGAGATCAAAATCGCCAAATTGAAAAAGTTGAAATATCAAAATATAATTAAACCTAATGCTTTTAAGGCTTTTTTCAAGGCATTAGTTAAAAAATTGAGACATGAAAGGTATTTTTTTACAAGAGGGTAGTATTTAATGTATTGACAATATTAAAAGCTATATGTTATAATATAAAAAATAATTATTTTCTAAATTTCTTAACCAGTGTCCAATATTTCTTTTATTGGATTGGAGAAAATGAGAAGATAGAATATGATTAGAAAATTTAAAGAAAAAAAGAGTATATTTTTATAGTTTTTCTATGGAGAAAATATTAAGAACAAGAGAAAGTGTCGTACTTGTTTGAATGACAAATATTGTAAAAAGAAAGAAAATAAATAATTTATAGATACACCGCCGGTATAAATTAATGAAAACTCGCTATTTTATCACATTAGTTGACTATTGTAACTGCATCATCAAATTGATGATTAATGTGGTTAAATAATTGACTCTGGTTGAATGCTAGTATAAAATTAGTTTGCTAGTGTAAAATTAGTTTACACCGACTCTAATTTATACAAAATATTCGTAAATGAAAAGCATAAAGTGGACCTCAACCTAAATAAAAGAAACAAATAGATCAATTTTTTTTTTAGGCAAAAGAGAGGAGAGAGGCCTCGTTAAAACCTTTTGATGCAAAACCCACCTTAGGAAAAAAACACCAAGAAGGAAAAAGAGTACCCCCGCCTAAAATTTATTAATAAAAAAAAGGAAAAACAAGCAAACATGGGGGGACTAGACCAAAACCCATGAGCAAAAACAAAATGGAGATCCGCAAGAAAGAAACACCCGCCTAAAAAGATAAAACAAAGCTTGACATGCACAAGCATCACAATAATGGCTTTCATCCCAACTATGTTGGCACCAAAGCCATTAACAATCATATGCAGCACGTCAAGGGAAGACAAAGTAAAACCCAACCCCAATAGGAGACAATCATAACTAAAGACTGCAAAAAGCAACAAGGCACAATTACTTGAATCTATAACAAGGACGACCCAATCTATTATTAAAGAAATCTTCATAAAGAAACTTACCCAGGGAATTCCACCAGTTGAAGCCAGAGATTCCAAGGCCATGAGCCGCTAAACGATCCGCGCAGTTATTCCCTTCACGAAAGATATGAGACACAAGGAAAGTCATATGTTTTGTTAGAGCAATGCAGTTATTCCATCTATTCTTAAGTCGCCAAGGCACAATACTTTGATTCTTAAAAGCACCAACAACCAACTGGGAGTCACACTCCAGCCAAAGGTGATGCCAACCCTTTTGATAGGCAGTCTCAATAGCGAACATAGCGCCAAATAATTCTGCCTGAAAAGAGTTTTTAATACCCAGATTAGCAGAAAAACAACCCACAATAGCTGCATTATAATCACGAAAGATACCCCCACAGGAAGCAGGGCCCGGGCAACCCTTCGCAGCACCGTCAGTATTGCATTTAAAAAACAAAGGTTGAGGGGGAGTCCAAAAAACCTCTTTAATAATAGGAGCTGGTCTGGGGTGACACAGGATCTTGAAAGCTTTCAAAATGGAAAACTCCTCTATAGATGGGAACATAGTGCCTTTGCTATAATTACCAACAAGATAAACATTAGCAATAATGAGATTAATAACAGATCCCCGAGGGAGCACCTTATTATCAAATCTCAGCTTATTCCTGCAAAACCAAATAGCCCAGACTATGTTCACCACACAGGCTACAACAACATCCAAAACCTGGGAGCTCCAAGTTCTATTACAAACCTCTAGAATAGTACCAACTGAGGAACAGTCAATATGAACACCGAGGATGCTTTCAAGCCAGTGCCAAAGAGATAAGGCAAAGGTACAACCATGGAACAGATGGGATGAACTTTCCGAATTATTGCCACATAGGCTACAGACTGAAACCACAATAACACCACCTTTTCTCAAATTATCATCAGTGGGCAGACGATTGTGAATTAATCTCCAAAGCAGGAAAGACTTAGAGGGAGGGATAGCACTTCTCCAAATAATCTTACACCAAGGCAAAGAATTACGAATGGGTTCAAAAAACAAGTAAGCATCTTTAAAAGATAAAATACATTTTTCATTAGGCCCCCACATAATAGCGTCTGATGTCTGAAATTTTGGAATAGCTATCTCTTTTATCTCAGCCATAACGCTAGAGGCTCTAGCAGCAAGATTGTGCGGGATAGACCAAGCTCCATCAACAATAAAATCTTTCACCTTCGCATGCAGCAAAGGGCGCAAGTAAGGAGGAAGGTCCAGGAGGTCCACAATTGGCTGAGACAACCACTTATCCCTCCAAAAGTTAACTTTAGATCCGTCCCCAATATTCCAGGAAGAATGCTCATCAATAAAAGGTAAACAAGTTTTAATACCTGGCCAAATAGAGGAAGAGATATGGTAAGTTACAAGTCTATTATTCTTAATCGCTCTAGCTCTCAACAGAGAGGTCCAATATAGGTTCGAAACTTTGAAATCCCATGCAAGCTTCAGCATGCTAGCTTTATTAAAAGACTTAATAGAACGGATGCCTAAACCTCCCTCCAAAGACGGTCTTGTCACTTTATCCCAGGCAACGGTGACCAACTTACGCTGATTAACATCTCCAGACCAAATAAAATTACGAATCCACTGATCAACCAGAGACAACAAGCTCGAGGGCCAGGAGTAAACCTGAAAGCTATAAACCATCATACCGAGAATAACCGATTTGACCAGTTGCACTCTACCCATGATAGACAATAAGGAACCTTTCCAAGCCGCAAGCTTAGTTTTGATTCTATCCGCAATAGGCATAAGATGAGATTTTCTAGGAGTGCCTTTAAAAAGGGGGACACCAAGATAAGTGAATGGAAAAGTACCTGAAGCAAATCCCAACTGATTAGAGATAGCATCCTGACGAGAAGGAGTGACATTGCCCACATAAAATTTAGATTTATCCGAGCTAACTACCTGACCGGAAATAGCCTCGTAATCAGAGAACAGATGCAGCAGACCGAAAATCGATTTTTTAGTCGCCTTGCAGAAAATCAAAACATCATCCGCATATAAAACATGACTGGGCATCCTGAAACCTCGAGGACCCGTCATCAACTGAAGCTTGCCTTCATTAACGAGCATAGAAATACCCCTGCTAAGAACTTCTTCGGCAATGCAGAATAAAAGGGGAGAGAGGTCACCTGTCTAACACCACGCTACAATCGAAAAAGCCAATCGCATGACCGCTAATGTAAATAGAGAGCTTAGCAGAATTTAAAATCAATCTGATCCAGGAACAAAAAGTATCACCAAAACCAAAAGCCTGCAAGACTCTAAGAAGAAACTGCCAGTCTATAGTATCAAAAGCCTTCTTAATGTCAATCTTAAGAGCAAGCTGACCTCCAAAGGATCGCTTATGGAGCAAATTAACAGCTTCTGAAGCAGTGCAAATACAATCAGAAATACTTCTACCCTTTATAAAACCCCTTTGATTCTCAGAAATAATCTTGGGAGCCACAATTGAAAGCCTGTCAGCCAAAACCTTAGTGATAATTTTAAAAAGTGAATTGAAATTTGTGTATTCTCAACCCTTGAGAAGAAAAAACTTTGATGCAAATCTCGTGTAGATTTTTCTCATTCCTATTTTCTTTATAAACAAATTAGAGAAAATAATTTATTCTTTCCATCTTTTTCACTCAATTTCCCTCTTTTTTTTCCATTCTATTCAACCAAGCATAGTATTTTTTTTGTCAACTAGTAGAAATGGTAAACAACAAACACACACACGTCCAAACGACAACACCCGGGTTCGAACCCCGGTTCCGGCGTCCCTATGTCGCTGAAATTGCCAAAGCAACCAGCAATAGGGACCAACCAAGCATAGTATAAATGAAATTTATATTTCATCTACTAACTTATATGAATCATACTCTCTTTTTAGCAGTATATAAAAAAAATAATCTTTTTTTAGCAGTAGTCTCGCTCATAAAATTCATTCAATAATAAAATTTTTAAATAAGTGTATTAGAAGAGTGAGTAATTAACATTGTTCTTTGATTTTAACGGTGAATATGTCACTTAGATCATATGAACAATTTAATGCCAGACAATCACGGCCAGAGAGCTGGAAATTTTGAGTCCAAGGACGGATGATGATGGAGTTTGTCATTTCTTAATTGTTAGAAACAAGCTAGCTAATCTGCTTCTATAGGAGGAAGACTTTTGAAAACAAAGAGCTAAGGGCTTGTTTGATTTCTCTTTTTAAAAACTGTTTTCAGTTTTCAAATATTTAAAAACTAAAAAACTTGTTTGATAAAATCATTTTTATAATTATGTTTTGAAAACTGTTTTTTGTTTTTTAGTTTTGGGACTAAAAAAGTAAAACAACTAAAACATGTTTTGCTTTTCAATTTTGCATTTCACTTTCAGTTTTGGAAAGAGGAAAAGACATAGAGAAGTGGCTCTTTTCATTAATGGTAAAGTTGTAATATTCTTCAAACTACCAAGGGTTGTGGGGATCTTGTTAGCTTGATTACAAGGAATAAGGTTGTAATATATGTTGGAATCAAGTGGATTCAGAAACAATGATCCTTAATTGTTTTGATGATAACAAATAATTAATAGAACAATTTATCCTCTCATGTGTCTGTTAGTGTGCATAATTCAATATTCATCAGAAGGAATTATCTCAGAAGACTAAGCTAAAGTGTGCACTTCACTCTCAGTTTCATAAGTCTGAGTCTGGCGCTAATCGTCTAGTAAGAGTAGCTGACGTCATCGTCTTATAGCCTCACTCTGATTTGGTCAACGCTCTGTTGGTAGTCAACGCTCTAGGAGATCATGCTCTGTTATTGGTCAACGCTTTGTTTTCTGGTGAAAGCTCAAACAGACTATGAATAGACTACACAGTGGAAACCTTCGTCCGTTTCTTTATGACTCTCTTATATGAAAGGCCAACAAATTATGTACTGGAGAACTTGCCTCTGTTTCAAGCTCACTCTGGTAAATAGTGTATCTCAGTAACAAGCATTGCTTGTTTGACAGATGCTATGATTGGAAATCAGACTGAGTGTTTATTAAATGCTACTTCAAGTATTAAAGAGACCTCATTGATAAGTATTTTAATGTACAAGGAATCAAAGGCCAAAGGAAATGTCAACAGATATAATCATCAGAAATCTTGCTCAAGAAGTGTCTCATATTCAAAAAGCTCACAAGGGACAAGATCCCGATATTGTCTGCTGTGTCAGTGTACAAGCACAGAATGGAAAATGACGTGACTTGCTAAAAGCCACAAAAGGTGGATCTGAAGTTTTGTCCTTTGGTGCATAGAGCTGTTAGGTCACAACGATACTATTCACAACCCTAGCTATATATACCTTACTTCCCCACTGAAGTAGAAAAACGAGAACGCTTAAAAACGAAGCAACAACAAAACTACTTCAATATCTGAGACAGTGAGCAACCAAGAAATTATTTCAAGTCTCTGAGATCACATTGAACAAGCACTTAATCGTTTTATTCTTTCAGTTTGAAAGTTACTCTTTGTGCTTACGTTTTTATTGTAAATCCTCTCTGCTGAGAGTTATTTGATATTGTTTTGAACTACTTTTGAACCTTGTATCTAGCCCAGTAGTGGCTGTATTCCTTAGAGGCTTGACTATACTAAGTCGTTTTGAGAAGTTGTGAGTATAGCTAGTTTGGCAGTAGTATACTCTTAAGTGTAATCAGGTTGATTATAGTGGAGAAATCCTTCAAGTGTGTGAAGGGACTAGACATAGCTATCAGGTGATAATGAACTAGTATAAATCGCTGTGTCATTCTCTTCTCTTCTCTTTACTTGTTTTTATTACTATTTTGTTAAAGAGTTATTTTGAAAAGGTTTTCAAAAACACACAAGTTTTGCGAAAAGATTTCTAAAACCCAATTCAAACCCCCTTTTTTGTGTTTTTGCCACGTTCAACATTTGTATTTTTACTGTATGTTATTACGTTACGGTATTGTAAATTTACTGTATTTATGCAATAAATATGCAAATTTTGTCTGTTAAAAAGTGATTGAATTAAATCAAGATAAAATTAAATTTGAGAATTAATATTTAATATTAATTCATGGTTCAAAGTTTGTCGAAAAATTCTAAATGAAGCTTCGCCGTATTTTGAATCATCGGATAATTTTTATCCGCAATAAAATCTGTAATGAATTCCGATTTCGATGAAAATCGAATCGTGACTTGTTATAATATTATTTGTCTGTTTGAAATTAGAATTGTGATTTATTGGTGAAGAAATTATTCGTGAAAAATTTATTAGTTAACAGGTAAATTAATTTTTCGGTAAATTAATTTACGCGACGAAGCGGTAACCCGACACATGGAATTTTCTAGGAGAGACACCTAGCATGATAAGGTGTCATGATTAGGGAGAGTCATAAAATGTGTGGTTAAAAATAACATTAGGGTGGTGAATCATGTATTAGGTGAAAGGTGCTTTAATGTGATTGGTTGTTATTTTGACTTTGGCATAATTATCTTGTTAGATTAAAGGAGAGCCAAGTATTTTTTTTCCCCTCTCTTACTCTTGCCTTGGCCGGCCACATAAAGGGAAAAGGGGAGGAGTAAACTCATTTTTACTTGGTCATTTTCTTAAGAGTTAGAGTGTTAGAAAAGAAGAAAGAAAAATCAAGTTTTCTTTCTTACATTTCCCTCTCCAAAATCGGGGCCCTTCTTCCTTCTAACCAACATCTTTTCTTTGATTTTCCTACTCCTAATTAGTGTTAGAATCTTGATCTTGTGAGTGAGGATTTGAATCAACAATTTTCCCTAAATTTGGAACCCTAAACCGTGAGCTTTGGAAGTGTTTTTGGGTAAGAATTTTTTGATTTTGTTTCTAAATTTTGGTGAAGTGTTGATGATGGTTTTAAGTGATTAAATGGTGAAATTTTTCTTCTCCTTTGAGCCTTTGTTTGGCCATGACCTAGAGGAGAATTTTGGAGAAAAATTGAGCTTGAATCACTCAATTAATTTGTTGTTTTGTCTTTGTTTTGTGGTCGATATTATTGTTGTTTTGTTTAAGAAGAAAATTGAAAATTTTTTCCTCACTTAAGCCCCTGAGGCCGTGAGCTAGAGGAAGAAAAAGGGAGAAGATTTTGAGTTTTAAAACAAGCTTGTTTCTTCCATGATTTAGTTGTTGTTGTTTAGAAAGTTTTGAAAAAGTTTGATTCAGTTTAGGTTTGATTTAAGTATTGTTTTGATATTTTGAGACTATGAATACCTAAATTTAAAGGAATCCTTGTATTTCTTTAAAGAGGTGGAGTCTTAGAAATTTTATGGCAAAAACCTTTGGTTTTGATGTTAATTTTGTTGTCGAAAAATGTTTGAAAGTAAGAAAATTTTGGTGTTATTTTTAGTTGAAGAAACCATGTGGTTTCTTAGGGTTTTGGAATTATTTTTCACACTTTTACTTGATTTAAATGTTAGTAGTTTGTTATATAGGAATTTTGGAAGTTAAATCCTTGATTTGGTTGAAAAAGAATTGGTTTTGGTTAATTTAAAAATTAAAAAGTTCTTGATGTTAAAGTTGTAAAGATTTTTGAGTAAGTTGATTAATTTTAAAACATTGTTTTTAACTTTTTTTTAGTAGTTTAAGTGTGAGTTTTAAGTTAGGAGAATTTTAGAGATGTGTACCCTAGGGTTTGGTTGTGAAACCATGGCCTAGGTGTTAATTTAGTATTTAAGAATAGTGTTATTGTCTTAGGGTTGTAGAGGTCGGGGTTGTATACGCGGGCAAGGTCGTGACCATATATTTTTTACGTTAACAAGGAAGAAATGCTTAGTCGTAAGGGCATCTTCCATATTAAATTATTTTAAGTGTGATTGGTTTTGTGAAATGTTTGTATTTGATGATTTATGAGTTGTTGAAGTGGTGATGTGTTTTGGTGAACATATATGCTTCAACATGTTTGAAAATATTTGTGAATATGTTCATAAATCTTGTTGTGTCATGATTCAATGATAATGAATTAAATTTTGAATATTGAAATATCATATGTGTTTGTATGTTCAATAGAAATGTGATGATGCATTGACATGCATACATAGTGATGTTGACCTGAATAAAATCCTATGTGTGGAGTTTAGTGTCAATAATTCCTACGGGAAAAAGAAATACCGGACTGTTGTATCCTATGTGTGGACCAGCCAATGAGCCCATTGGTATGGGTATTTGTGAAATTCTAGAATCATGTGCATTGACATGTAGTTTCATCAATAGGGAATTGTGTGCATCCTTATTGGGTTTATTATTGAATGCTGAATGACTATACTTGTATAATTTATTTTATATGTATATATGCATTTGTTGTTTTTATATGTTTTACTTGAAATATGACCCTTGCCCGTGGTTCTCCAATTTCAATGAATGTAACCCAGATGATGGCAACGAATGTGGAAATTCCAGCGATGCAACGGTCGTCGGAGACGACTTTTGATTTCCCTGACATGTATATACCCTTAGCCTGTGAGTTTGACCACGCTACAGGCAGGGTAATATATAAAGGAGATGTGGTCGAGACTACAAGAGTGGATAGACTGGTAACCAAAGTGGAAATAACTTGCAGAGCCATAAGTTTTCCTGTACCTGTGAGAAAGATCATAGATACGTGGCTGGAGGCTCAGCTAGATCCAGAGACTACCACTACTTCTACTTCCAAGGAGTCTTCAGAGATACCTAGACAGACTACTATTAGAGATGAGCCTCGGGTTGGAGGCCCACTAATATGCCGGACTGCTCAGAAAAGAGTAGGATTCCGAGGGTGGGATGCAGGAGCATCCACATCCCATGCTGTAGCAGACTCACAGGTTCTTGTGGCGGAGCCTACACCTGTTTCGGAGCATACTCCGCCTTCTCCCAGGCCTATAAGAGAGCCTACTCCTCCGGTCGGTCCAGCCCCTATTTACAGATTCTGTGGTACTACAGGTTGTGATTCCCGTGGTTGGATAAGGGATCCGCCAGTAGAGGAGGTCAGGACTCAAGTAGTGCCTTCTTCTATTCCCATCATTGACCTAGCGGGAGATGATGACGAATATGAGGATATGGAGATGTTAGATAAGGAGGAGGAGGATCTCTCCGAGGACCCTGGTGCTGATTGGTGGCAGTGTTAGTGGTATCTGTCTGCTTGTCGTTGATACTTTGGGATGACCGGCCTTATGTCTAGCTTGTTTTGGTTGGCTTTGTTTTGTGAGGTCTTTAGAGGATAACTTTTGTGTTTTGCATCCAAACCAGAAAAGTTGTATCGCCTTTTGGCTTTTGTATATACATATATATATTTCTGTTGCATTTCTCTTGTGTATTATAGTTAATTATCATGTTTTCGAAAATCGCTGTAATACTCTGACTTGGGCTTTTGCAAAAGAATTTAAAAAAAAAACTTTCCGTATTTTCCAAATGTCAAGGCGAGTCTTAATTTGCAACTTATTTCGCATTTAGAGTTTGTGTTTTTCTTAGTAGCGCTCTGGAAACGGGGTGTTACATTTGTGGTATCAGAGCAGTTCAACCTCATTGGACAGTGAGTTGGGTAACTAAGCTGGTCATTGTGTCGGGGTTTTGTTTGTCGGGTAGCAAGTTGTGTTGTATTGAAATTGTTTGATTGAGTGAAGTAATGTTGCTTATGATTGTTTGAATTGTTTCTTAATGAAGCAATGTGCTAACACACCCTTTGATTGTGGGGTTCTGACTGGTTTTTGGACCTTGTAGAAACCCAATACCTCTAAGAAGAGATCCTACTATTGGATCTAAGACTCGGGATATGGATAGGGTAATTCAAGAAATGACTGATATGGCAGCAGCTGTCGCACATCAAACTGCAAATACGAACCAACGTGATTTACAACAGCAACAGCGGGCTGAGCGAAACGCTGAGGCTAAAGGACTAGCAAAATTTCGTAAGCGTGATCTGCCAAGATTTTATGGAGAGCCGGATCCTGAAAAGGCAGATCTTTGGCTGCAAGAGATAGAGAAGATCTTCGATATGCTTCATTGTACTGAGCATGTTAAAGTGAACTACACATCATATCTGTTGTTGGGTGACACATAATACTGGTGGAAGGGAGTTAAACAGATGTTGGTTGCGGAACATCGGAAGCTAACTGGGAAACTTTCCGAGGCTGATTTCTGGACAAATACTTTCTGGAGGGTTAAAGGATTGAGAAGGAGCAAGAATTTCTTCGTTTGTATAGGGAAACATGACGGTGTCGGAGTACGCTGCCAAATTTGAAACTTTGGCAAAGTATTTCATATTTTTTCGTGATCAGATGGACGAAAGGTGGATGAGTGAAAGTTTGAACGTGGGCTGCGTTATGACATAAAGAAGTTAGTGTTTCCATTGGGAATTCGACAGTTTTAGCAACTGGTGGAGAAATGTATTCAAGTGGAGACAATGAGGAGCAGTAAGAGGAAAGGTGGTTCGGGAGGACCTATTCGGTCGCAACCCCAAGGTCAAGGGTAGAACCAAAAAGGGAAGCAACAGCAAAGGAAGCTATACAATAGACCCCATGGGAATAACATAGGACAGTATCGTCCTATGGCTCAAACTTCGGGAGGTGGAGGAAGTCAGACTGGAGGAAGACAAGTTTATTATCGTTGTGGGAAACCAGGGCACTATGCGTATAAGTGCACTGTGAAAGAGAACATGTGCTTCAATTACAATAACCAGGGCATCTTGCCAAGGATTGCAAGGCACCAATGGTGGAACCATTGGTGAACGCTGCAAAGGCTACACGTCCGACAGTTTGAGGTAGAGTTTATTGTATGAGTGGGGAAGAAGCAGAACGTTCAGCTGATCTGATACAGGGAGAGTGCGAGATTGCGGGTAATCTTCTATCCGTACTCTTTGATTCTGGTGCAAGACATTCTTTCATTTCCACAGACTTTGTGAACCGATTGAAATTGTCTATGATTGTTGGGCCTTTTGACTTAGTAGTTACTACACCAGCTGCTAAGACAATAGCTGCCAATACTGCATGTCTTCAATGTGTTGTGGTTATTCAGGGTCAAAAATTCTTTGTCAATCTGATTTGCTTGCCCTTGAAACATTTGGATTTTATTCTCGGGATAGATTGGTTGTCACACCACCATGTCCTTTTGGACTATGCCCGTAAGACCATAGTTTTTCCTGATCCAGGAGTTTCTAAATAGCTATCTACAAATCCTGTCAGAGCTTCCTTGAGTGAGGGAGCTTAGGAATTCATATCCCTTGCTAATTTGGAAGTCACTCAACAGTTTGAGTTTCAGGATATAGCTGTGGTGAGGGATTTTCCAGATGTTTTTTCTGATGATATTCTGGGTTTGCCACCAGAGAGGGAAATCAAGTTTTATATCGATCTACTTCCTGGAACATGCCCGATTTCGATAGCGCCTTATCGGATGTGTCCATCCGAATTAGCTAAACTGAAGTCGCGGATATAAGGTTTGTTGTTGAAGCAGTTTATTCGACCAAGCGTTTCACCGTGGGGAGCTCCAGTACTGTTGGTGAAGAAAAACGATGGACGTTCGAGAATGTGTGTAGACTATCGGCAACTTAACAAAGTTACTATCAAGAATTGGTACCCTTTGCCACGTATTGACGATTTGATGGATTAACTGAGGGGAGCTACTGTATTTTCAAAAATTGATCTGAAATCTGGTTATCATCAAATTCGCGTGAAAGCTGAGGATATTTTGAAGGCTGCATTTAGGACTAGATATGGACACTACAAATATTTAGTGATGTCGTTTGGAGTAACTAATGCATGGTGCGGCTCAGGAAAGTGCACTTAATCGTAACTCGTAATAAAGTGAAGTATATTTAAGACTCTGAATGTCGAACCCACAGGAAATGCGCGAATACCAACGTAATAAAAACTCTATGTTATTTAGGCTAACGAAGGTTGTTATTAAGTAATTTCACGAATTAAAAATCAAAACAATTAATAAGTCAAACAATGCGCAAGAACGAGTTAGATTATTTTGGAAGGCATAGGGGAACGGGGTTTACCAATATTTCGTTCCTGAATTTACTAATTAATTCTATGAGATCTTTTTCTGGTTTTTGAAAGCTAATCACTCACTCTAAAATTACTAACACCAAATGATCATACAATGTTAATAGTCTTCTTCCTAAGAACTACCTAGTTTGATCATGTAAGGCAATTAAATGAGAGAGCATTAAGCAACAGTGAGTTTGTTAATCTAATAACTGATTATAGACAAGCAATTATCCTTGATCTGGCATAAAACGCGAGTTCTTTTATTCCTAGAGTTTCGTTAAAGGTATGTTTGGTTGGGAGGTTTTGGAAGGGAGAGGAGGGGAGGGGAGGGATTATTTTAAATTATGTTTGTTTGGTTCAATTTTTTTAAGGGGAGGGGAGGGGAGCAAAATCTCTCATAACCCAGTTTTGGCTTTCCGCCAAAAATGGGTGGTTTTGGAGGGGAGGGGAGGGGAGATTAAATAATTTAAAATAAAATTACTTAAATATCTTTATGTATAGTATAATATAAAAAGTTAAGGATATACAAGTGAATTAATTTCTCCCCTCCATTAAAATCCCTCCCTTTCCCTCCTGAACCAAACATGCAAAGTCTCCTCTCCCTTCCCCTCCCCTTCTCTCAACCAAACATAAAATCAAATTAAATCCCTCCCCTCCCTTCCCCTTCCCCTTCCCTCCCCTCCCTTCCCCTCGTTTGAACCAAACAAACCCTAACTAACTATGGTACAATAGCCTCCAATTATGTTAACCAGTTAAAGATTGATCAAGCCTTACAGAATTAAGCACACTAGAGACAAAACAATCAACAATAAATATCAAGAGCATAATAAAGGATCCCCTATCACCCCTAGTGATGGATTTAGCTACTCATGATAAATGACAATAACATAAACACATTCATAAAGCCATAAAAATCCATAATAAAAGAGTATAAGTCTATACCGGGACACTTTTTTGGTATGACAACGATCCTTAAGCACGTTCTTTGCGTCCTCACAAGCTCCGGCAATAAAACAGGATTGGCAAGAGCCTCTAAGGAATCAAAACTCAATAATAATGGCAAGAGGTTTTTGAGAGAATATCTAAAGTTGGGCAAAGAGCCAAAATTCGTCCAAAGGGTCAGAAGTTTTGAAAAGGTTGCTAAGACTGCCTATTTATAAGTTGGGATACGAATTAGGTCAACTGACTTCAAATCTGTGCTTTTTGGGCTTAGGTACAATCGTACTGCGATTATACACGGCCGTATCGCACCTTGTTTGTGATGCTGGCCCGTACTTGTGCACTCTGCACTCCTTGACAGCAAATGTGTATGGTCGTACTACCTATGGTACAGCCGTACTGAACATTTTCTTCAACGCCAGGTGTACTGACCAAGGGGGTATGCCCCTACTACTGATATAACATAGGTACGGCCGTACTGACTGGATGTCAGACCGTACCTCTTGTCCAGAAACGCCAAAAATCTCCCAAACGCGCCAGTTTTAGATTCGATCTCGCATCTTTTGCTCTGAGTGTTGTCTTTATGATATTTCTGCAAAATGGGCATAAGTAAGTACTTTTATACTTTAAATAACACAAAATAACATATTTAAGCACTGAAAATGCCCATAAAAGTAGACAATTTGGTGTGCTAACACATCCCCACACTTGAGCTTTGCTTGCCCTCAAGCAAATTACTTGGGTAATTATAATAGGAACTGCTTTCACTGAATAGGGGCAAAAACACAAGTATGACAATAAATATCATAAGAAATGCCAATAAATAGAATGTCCAATTGGAGGTGTAAGTTCACATAAGTCAATAATCTGCGATTCATGAGTCACACTTCTCATCACTCTCAAAGTGTTTACAGGAATAGTAATTAACGCTCAAATTTTTTCAAAGAAGTAATATTACCATATGCTTGTACATTGACCAAAATTCCACTATTAAAATCTATTTATCATGCAAAAGAGGAATGAGGGTCTTTTATTGGTTGCAATAGGGTCAAGTAGTAATGTTAGGTAGGATAAGAGAAAGAAAAAGTCATGCAAATGGGTCAGAAACAAATCAACCAAAACAAGTAACCTTTTTCTTTTTCATTTTTAAAGAGTAGGCAAAAATTCCCCACTTTGATCAATAAGATTTTTTCGCATTTCCTGAAGGCAATATCACAATAAATATTTCTTTTTCAATACTTTTTCTTTTCTTATTCTTTCCTTTCCTCCTTTTATGCATTTATGCAACAAATAAACATTTTTAATAACTAGGAAGGGAAATAGATACCGAGCCTTCTTTTTACAGACAAATGTAAGGGATTCATAACATTATTCTTTTGATTTCTGCCACTAATTGCTCTTAAATAGTATTTTCCAAGATTATCATCACAGAATAACAATCAATGATAAAGAGAAGAGGATACCAAAGAAATATAACATTAGGCACAAAAGTGGGCAACTAGTGGTAAGATAATTCAAAGTAGAAGTGGCATGAAGAATTCCTAAAAATTGCCCTTTTCAAATTTATATGAAAATAAACTTTTAATCGCTTTGTAAAGATCTCAACACAAGTTCCAGAATGCACATTCATGGAAAAATATCACTCACACAAAGAAAAGTGGCAAAAAGCATGATGTGACCTCCCGTTCAGGCTCAAAATCTCACATTTAGTAGCTTACATAGAGAATTGATACTTGCAGAACCTCAATGCTAATTTTCAGCAAATTCTAATACAAGCAATCATCTTATTTCAATCACAAGTTGTCAGAAAGAAATTTTAATAGCCCTAAGTCAATTATCTATAATTATAAGCAATTGTAAGCACAACCAATTAATAAAATACAAAATCCCTCCCCACACTTGTAACACCCACAAAATTGAATCCTTAGGATCCTTTAAATTGTGTGTTTATATTGGAGATTTTGTGACAAATTGTGTGTAATTTGTTCCTTTAAATATGTGTCGCTTTAGTAAGTAGTATATTAGAATGGCATATTATTATTTTAATTTTTATTAAATATTACCCTTGACTATTATAGATATTTTGGAATACTTGTTTTATTTTTATGAAATATTAGCCATGAATTATTTATTACTTTTCTAGAGTGTGGAAATGTATTTTTAGAGTTAAATAGGATTTAAATTGTGAATAGAAAAAAAATTGGTTAGGATCCACTTTCAGCCCATGTGACCCCATTTGGTTCTCCATCTCACGTCCCTGTTACACTTCGAATCACTATTCACCATCTCCTACAAAAATCAAAGAAATTCTGCGCAGTGTATCTCCACGAAACCCTCACTTGAACTTCTCTCTTCTTGTTCTCTCACTCTAGACCACAAAATAATTCCAAAATTTACCATCCAACTCGAAATCAACCATAGAATACATTTTCGGCCTCTGTTCGGTCAACCGTGATTTCGTTCATCGCGTTTATTTACGCAGGGCGAACTGTAATTTCATTTTTTTGGCCACCACAGTTTTCAGTTGGAAAAACGGACGTCATTTTCGGATTCCTCGTGTCGAAACCTTTAGAAATCACTACCCCTTTGCTCGTTTCGATGAAGTTGACGCCAGACCCCTTCTAACTCCCGTGTCTCGGTAATGTGCTTTTTGGTACTCTTTTTGCTTTCTTTTAATTTTGTTTTAGCCTTAAAAATTCAAAAAAAAAATGTTATACTAATTCACTAGTGCAAAAGCACGATAAAAAAGAGGCTTTTAAATTGGTTCCCCAGAAAACTGATTTAAAATGTAGACGCGGTGACATTTTTGTAAATAAGTAAATATGGGGTTACTTTTTAAATCAGTTTTTTTACCCAACCGATTTAAAAGGTTTTACTTATACAAATACCTTGTGCCTTCTTTCTTCACTGTCTCACGTTGTTTTCTCCTTAACCTCTCCCTAGTCCTTTCGCCGCCGTCATGAGCTTCTCTTCGTGCCTCCATCTTCACCGTCGTGCGTGATTGTGCTCCGTCGTTCTTGCACGTCATCGTCGTCGTCGCCCTCGCCTTCATCCTCGTTTTCACAACGCCGTTCATGGTCGCCGTTCATTTCACTGTCATCTAGCTCCCGTCATGAGCTTCTATCTGACACACTTTTTCGCGAAACACTTCCCTCCGCTGCTGCCGTTGCTCTACCACTCATCGAAACACTTCACTTGCAAATCGCATTTCATTCGAAGAAGGTGTGTTTCAATCTTTCTGCGATTTGCGTCTTTTTATTTATTTTTTGTTTTTGCGTGATCTTTTTTGTTTCTGGATCTGGATCGAAAATTTCCTGACTTAGTTGCTCTTGCTGATCTTGATCTACTCTGTAGCTGCTAATCTTGTGAGTGTAGATTCTGATTTTTTTGCTTAATTTTGTTGTAGTTGTTTTCTGATGCATCAGATTTGAGTTTTGGTTCGTTTTCATGCGATTTCTAGTTGATCAAACTAGGAGATGCAGATGATGCTCTTAATTAGCCGTCATGTCTTATCTGTGTCTTTCTTTCTCGATTTTACAGTCTTGTGGAAATGTTCTATTATGCATGTTTTCAATCTTCCGAGTCTGTTGATGTTTTTCAATATTTAGTATGAATTTTTGTAAATTAGAGAACAAATGTATGACTGATTAGATTGGCGGAACAAATGTACTCTTCTCCAGGCGTCAGTCGGTCTCACCAAAACGTATTTGGTAAGTATTTCTTCTTCCAAATATATTAGTCTCCGAGATGCAACTAAGGTGTTTGATGAAACACTTGATAGCAATGTCGTACTGAGCTAGATGACGAAAAAGTATTATGACCTTTGAATGTTTTTTATACAGTAAACTACTTGCAGCTTATGCCCTTTGTTGATGATGTCTCCTCCTTGGTGGAAGATGGAAACTTAGGTAATGAATGACATAACCTCCCTGGAGACTTTGCTACATATGTGCTCTGTGAGGCTAGAGATTTCACCTTCTGGTATTATCCTTAATTACATTATTTACCCCTGAAGGAAAATGCTATTGACAAGTTACTAAACAATTGCAATTGACAAGTTACTAGTGACAGTCTAACTATTATTGCCATCTGATGATGAATAACCAAAAACATTTTTGACAACCCTTGGGTACTTGAAAGTTGAAACCCTTTAATCATTGAAGAGAAATTGAAGTATGGAAGGAAAAATTGGACTTAATTACTTCATATATGTTGGTAACACATAACTAGATTTGCTCCTTCATTTTTGTTCTGCCGGTTGGCATCAATGTAACAACTAAGATAATGTTTCAATGATATTATATTCAGATTATTGTATGTGTGACATCTTCACTTAATAATGTTCATTTGTCTTCTTTCATCTGTGACTGAAGGAAGTACGAAGAAAATAATGGCCCACATGTTTAAGACTTTTGGTTCATCATGGACAACACATACACAAAACAGGAGGTATGTCTTGCTCTTTCAATAATAAATGATTAATTCCTATAATACTGAAATACCAAGGAAAATATTCATCAAAACTGAAAGTTGCAGTTTCATATGGATCCAAATATTAGAACCTAGAATCTCAAGCACTAATAATATATTTTCTGGCTATTAGATTTCATTCTTCAGCAGTGGATTTTGTTTAGGGTCTTAAACATGGTAATTAACTATTAGGGTGTGTGTTGTGAAACTTCTCTTATCAGAATTATTGGATTCTATATATTGTAATGTGAGTGTCGGGTAATAAAAATGGAGACTGAAGTCTTCAGGATATCAACTGTTTGCTCCCACAGAGAAGGTATGGCAAGAAACTAAAGCTGGTTTATGTTTCCATATGGATATATTAAACCTAGTTACTAGTAAATTGCATGCATGATGATCATAATGACAATTTTTTGTTGCAGTTCAAATGTGTATCAGTTTTGTCTTCACTGAAACTGCTTGAAACTTTGTTCTTCTGAAGATGGAGATGATTGAGAAATGAATGCAAGGGACCCCTAATCATAAGCTGATATATGATGTACACGTCACAGAAGGAGACTTCCTCGTTTTGTTTGAAAAGAGCTCATCATGTCTAATCTAATTCTCCCTCCAACTATTGTTAATGTGTCTCTGTCTATTCTTTAAAATCTTCTGTACATACATTTAATGACCTTTTGGTTGGGGTTAATATCTTGCTAAGTTGTCTGAACACCGAGATGAAACATGTTGCCTAGAATGTCTTGAAATCAGAATATTCAGATATTGTAACTTTTTGTTAACTGAATGCAACAGTGACATGAGATGGCTTAGTAAACAAATTTCCATTTACTGTCTTCCTATGAGATAGGATTAGTAGTTATCATTTCACTAAAAGAAAGAACTAAATGCACCATTTTTTATTTGCATTTTCATAGGCGTACAAAACGAAAGTTCTAATGGGATTCAAAATGTAAAAGGAAGGCAAAAAAAAAACAATTTTTTTTTAAAAAAAAGGACTTTTTAAATCGGTTATTAGTAAAATCGATTTAAAAAGTCATCTTTTAAATCGGTTATAAGAAAAACCGATTTAAAAGACCACTTTTTAAATCGATTTTTACTAATAACTGAATTAAAAAGTCATTTTTTTTTAAAATGTGTTAAAATCTCACTTTTTAAATCGGTTAAAAAACCGATTTAAAAAGTCCAGACATACTATATCGGCAGTATATAAATCGGTTTCGAAATCGATTTAAAAAGTCCGTTTTAACCAATTTAAAAGATCTTTTTTGCACTAGTGATTGTTATTTTTCCAGCCGCATTTCGCTCTTCCATAAATTTTATCCCGTGCTCGTTTGGTGCCCAAATTGTCGTTGTAGACAATTTCTTCGCCTTGCAATACTTTGAACTTCTTTATTGAGTAAAGGGATAGATGGATACAAGATTAGTGGGCTTATGGATATAATTAGGCAATAGGGACGTTCCATGGTCCCTAGATTGGTGCGGTTGTGCAAGATAAGTACCATTGCCATTGTGATGGGAAAACTTGATATTAATCTTTGTCATAATACTTATGTTAATTGAATTTGTCTTAAAATGTGTTGGTTGAGTTAATGTGATAATGGTATGTCAAGTATGCAAAGTGTGATGTCGATTGCCTTTATTCCTAAGTGTTACTTTGTGGTTGGTATGTTGTCTCATGATTTGTGTTATGTTCCTAAGAGTTGTTTAGCATTAATAGCTTGATATGTGTAGAAGTTTTATGATGTGTGAATGGTCTCACTTTGAGTTAGTAAATGTAGGAAGTGATTTTGTAGAAATGGTAAATGATATGCTAAGAATGAATTATGTAGAATTTTGATAAGGAAAGACTAGTGTCTTTAATGGTTAAGTTATGATCTATGGAGTCTTAAAACTTAAGAATGATGATGATCTTTATGTGGTAGAGGTTTGAGTGGTTAGGAGCATAATTGAGCATAGTTGACAACTTAGAGTAATAGTTATGCTGAAAAAATTATGCAGAAAAATGACTAAGTCTGGAATTGTTTTAGCAAAGTCTCACTAATTGAATTTTTAAATCCAAGATATAATAAGTATTGATTCAAACTCTTTTAGATAGTGTCCTATAATTTTAGAGTAGTACGGTACATCCGGTCAAATTAAGTAAGTTGAAACACTTGAGTTAAGAGTTGGAAATTAAGTTAAGCTAGCGTAGACTTAGTGTTGTGAGGTAGGTTGATAACTTGGACTTGTTCCAAGATTAGGGGAAACTTGTCAGTTTACTGATGAGTAGTACCTTGTTAACGTTGTTGTAGCCGGCCGCTTGATGAGATGGTCGGTGAGTTGATAAGTTGTAAGCGACCGCTTGATGAGATGATTGGTGAGTTGTTAAGTTGTTGTTGTTGTTGTTAGGTTTGTGTTCATGCATCATATGTGTCTTGTTAAGTTAACGTTATTGGGGGTGGGCAACGATGATGCGATATAGTATCGGTCATGATGGGTGAGGTACCTGGCCTTGGGGGTCAATCGGGTAGGAGCGTCTTATATAAAGGCGGTGGATAGCTACCACAGCTGGGGCGTGACCAATAAATATACCGGTTACCCTGACTAGACACTGTTCATACTCAAGAGTGATGGTGTTTCCTCACTTGCTCATCTGAGTTGTTATGGATCCATATGTTTGGTGAAGTAGATGTTGTCTAGGGTTGCATAGGTACTCGTTGAGTCGTGCATTCACGTTATGTGTTAATTAAGTTAACGTGTTGTTTGCGCATTGCTTAAGCTATGTCCTCTGCCATTTTGTGCTATGATTGTATATGATATCTAACCCCTTTTTGCTGTGGCTACTCATACACCAATGTGTATGTTTAGACAATGAGATTGCAGGTGAGGATGACAACGTGGTTGAGGAGTGATTTGTGTATGCGGTCACCGTAGACTAGGATTTTCGTTGTTTTAGTTATTGTCATTGTTGTTATTTTCGATGTATATGCTTAGGGTCAACTCTGAGACATTGTGAGATTGGGGTGTTTTTATCATTTGAATTTTTATTCATAATTGTTATTTGTTTATTTCTGCAAGTTTGTAAGAGCGTGATGACTCTACCATTATTTACGAAAATTTTATTTGACTGTATTTTCCAGCAGTTGCATTTCTTTTCGTTTATTTCTTTAAGGATAAATTATATATTTAGTCCTCTATGTTTATTTTAGTTTTCAATTTGGTCATCTACGTTTTATTCGTTTTGGTCCCTTACGTTTCAAATGTTACAACAGGTTTGTCTTTTTCGTCACTAAAAGCCAATTGTCTATAGCTAAAAGCCAATTAATGTTTTGGAAAATGGACTTCTAGCTACAGACAATTGGCTTTTAGTGAGGAAAAGGACCAAATTGAAAACTAAAATAAAATGTAGAGGACCAAAACGAAACAAATAAAACGCAAAGGACCAAATTAAAAACTAAAATAAACATAGAGGACCAAATGTATAATTTTGCCTTTCTTTAATTATAGTATACAGGGTAGAGGGTGTCACATTTAGTGGTATCAGAGCCAGGTTGTTCTTCAGGCCGTGGTATGAGTCTATTATGTATTCTATGTGTGCTCTTATATGAATGTCTATGTTAGGATATATGTGATTATAAGATTGTATGTACTTAGATAGTATCTAACCTTACTCTACTGTTTGTTTGTGAAGGAGGAAATGGCAAATAGGACTAACCGTGCTGTGATTGAGGCTTTAGATCGTGTTGCTAAGGTGATGGAACGCGACCACGCTCTTCGGGATAGAACCATCCGCTTTCAGGGCATTGCTGACTTCCAGAAGAATGACCCTTCATCGTTCAAGGGAGCTTTTGACCCTGAAGGAGCACAGCACTGGATTCGAGAGATGGAGAATATTTTCTGGGTGATGACTTGCACTGACACCCAGAAGGTGGCTTTCGCTACTTTCAAACTGATGGATGAAACTGAGCACTGGTGGGAGAACACCCGTCAGCGCCTGGAGAGTGCTGAAGTGGTTGTCACCTGGAACTTGTTCAAGGAGCATTTTTTGGAGATGTATTTCCCGACTGAGTTACGTGACAAGAAAGAAGCTAAGTTTCTAGCATTGACTCAAGGCAACATGTCAGTGGATGAGTATGTCGTCAAGTTTGAGGAGCTGTCTTGCTACTACCCTCCCTATCAGACTGCTGCAAGCGACTGCTCTAAGTGTGTGAAGTTCAAGAATGGGCATCGTCCTGAACTCAAACAGGGCATAGCCATTGTGGAGATGAATAATTATAGCAACCTGGTGAAGAAGACAAGAGATTATGAGGATGCCTATAAGGAGAGAGCAGGTGCACTGAGGAACACCAGAGGCAACCAGAATCAAGGAAAAGGGAAGAAGCCTTTAGCCCCTACTAGCCGAGGATTCAAGCATGAGGGTAACCGAAAGATCAATACATCTACAGGAGGATCAACAGGAGGGAGCACATGGCCTTACAGTCGAATCAAGTGTGGGAAGTGCGGCTTGGATCACTATACCCGGGAGTGCAAGGAGACTTCAGTTATCTGTTTCAAGTGTGGTAAGCCGGGGCACATTAGCAGGGATTGTGAAGAGGCTAAGTCTGAACCAGCAAGTTGAAGAAAACCTCAGAAGTCTCAGGCCAACAAGATGAAGACCACTGGCAGATTCTTTGCTCTCTCAGGAACTAAAGCAGCAGAATCAGATAATCTCATCCAAGGTACCGGTTTCATCCAAGGAACTCCTGTCTTAGTATTGTTTGACTCTGGCACGAGCCATTCCTTTATCTCGAACGACTGAGTGAGAACCTTGCAACTGCCTTTGACTCGACTTGCCTTATATTTGGAGGTAGCCCTCTCCTTAAAGGATCCAATAATTACTTTTTATGCATGTAAGTACTGTACTCTGGAGATTGGCGACAGGAGCTTCGTAGTGGATCTAGTGTGTTTGCCTCTTCTAGAGTTGGACGTCATACTCGGAATGGATTGGTTGGCTGCCAATCAGGTGTTTTTGAACTACTTCTACAAGACAGTGATGTTTGTAGAGCCTGAGCCTAAGGATCCAAATGTTGTCAGCGCTAAGCGTGTGGAATCATCTTTGAAGGAAGGTGCCCAAGCTTATATGATGTTATGTACCATGGTGGCAGAGAAGAAATTGGAAGTGAAGGACATTCCGACCGTCTGCGAGTTTTCAGAAGTAATTGAAGAGATTAATAGTCTACCACCGGAGCGAGATGTGGAGTTCACTATTGACCTTGTTCTGGGTACAAGGCCTATCTCTATGGCACCCTACAGAATGTCCTCGTTGGAACTGGCAGAGTTGAAGAAGCAGCTGGAAGAGATTTTAGAAAAGAAGTTTGTGAGACCCAGCGTGTCACCATGGGGAGTGCCGGTTTTATTGGTCAAGAAGAAGGGTGGTTCGATGAGGCTATGTGTAGGCTACCGGCAGCTCAACAAGATCACTATTAAGAATCGCTACCCGCTGCTATGGATAGACGATCTCATGGACCAACTGACTGGGGCTTGTATTTTTTCGAAGATTGATTTAAGTCTGGATATCATCAGATTCGGGTGAAGTAGGAGGATATTCCGAAGACCGCATTATGGTCACTATGAGTACTCGGTGATGCCTTTCAGCATAACAAATGCACCAGCAGTATTCAAGGACTATATGAATAAGATTTTCAGCCCCTATTTGGATAAGTTTGTGGTGGTGTTCATCGATGACATCTTGATCTACTCTAAGACTCGAAAAAAGCACGAAGGACACCTGAGAATTGTGTAGCAAGTCTTGCAGGAGAAGCAACTGTATGCAAAGCTGTCAAAATGTGAATTCTGGTTAGAAGATGTGAGTTTTCTCGGACATGTGATTTCTAAAGGGGGCATAGCAGTGATCCAATCAAGGTTGTAGCCGTCTTGCATTGGCAAGCCCCTAAGTTTGTGACGGAGGTTCGAAGCTTTCTGGGACTGGCAGGCTACTATAGGAGATTTATCGAGGGCTTTTCCAAGATTGTACTACCGTTGACTCGCCTTACGAGGAAATGACAGGTTTTTCTGTGGGATGCTAAGTGTGAGGAGAGCTTCCAGGAGTTGAAGGACAGGTTGACCTCTGCACCGGTGTTAGTTTTGACAGACCCTTGTGAACCGTTTGTAGTGTATTGTGATGCTTCCAAGAAAGGATTGGGTGGGGTATTGATGCAACATGGCAAGGTTGTAGCGTATGTGTCACGACAACTGAAGGTACATGAACAGAATTACCCCACTCATGACTTTGAGTTGGGAGCAATAGTTTTTGCTCTGAAGATTTGGACGCACTATTTGTATAGCGCCATATTTGAAGTTTTCAGTGACCACAAGAGCTTGAAGTACCTATTTGACCAGAAGGAGTTGAATATGAGACAGCACAGGTGGATGGAGTTCCTGAAAGACTACGAGTTTGAGCTGAGTTACCACCCCGAAAAGGCTAACATGGTAGTGGATGCCCTAAGTAGGAAGGCCCTACATTGCTCAGCCATGATGGTGAAGGAGATGGAGTTGATAGAAGATTTTAGGGACATGAGTTTGGTTTGTGAACAGACTCCGGTGAGCGTTAGACTCGTTACATTAAAGGTGACCAGTGAGCTGATGGACCTAGTCCATGAAGGACAGAAGACTGATTAGTTCTTAGCTGATCAGAGAACCTTAATAGTACAAGGGAAGTTAACAGATTTCATCGAAGGAACGGACGGTATTCTGCGGTTTCGGGATCGAATTTGTGTACCAGATGTTCCAGAGCTTAGGAAGATGATTCTGGAGGAAGGTCACAGGAGTAGTTTGAGCATTCACCCCGGAGCTACTAAAATGTACCAAGACTTGAAGAAAATGTTTTGGTGGCCCGGAATGAAGAAGGAGATAGCGGAGTTCGTGTATTCTTGTTTGACTTGCCAAAAGTCCAAGGTTGAACATCGGAAACCATCTGGGAAGCTGCAACCGCTACCTATTCCACAATGGAAGTGGGATAGCATTGCCATGGACTTCGTGTCGGGACTTCTAAGGAGTCCGACGGGTTGTGACGCTATTTGGGTGATTGTGGACCGGTTGACGCAAGCAGCCCATTTCATAGGTGTGAACATGGAGTACTCACTGGAGAAGTTGACTAAGTTGTATATTCCCGAGATCGTCAGGTTGCACGGAGTTCCCTCTAGCATCGTATCAGACCGAGACCCCAGGTTCACATCGGATTTTTAGGTAAGTTTGCATGCCGCTTTGGGGACTAAGCTTTAGTTGAGCTCTGCCTACCATCCTCGGACAGATGGGCAGTCAGAGAGGACGATTCAATCCTTGGAGGATTTGCTGAGAGCCTGTGTCATGGAAGAGACCGAAAGCTGGGAGAAGTTCTTACCCCTCATAGAGTTTACATACAACAACAGTTTCCATTCTAGTATTGGGATGGCACCGTATGAGGCTCTATATGGGAGGAGATGTAGGACACTGTTGTGTTGGTTTGAGACCAGTGAACAACTTGTGTTAGGACCGGAGATGGTGCAAGAGACCACCGAAAAGGTGAGAATGATTCAAGAGAAGATACGGGCAGCGCAAAGCAGACAGAAGAGTTATCACGATAGGAGAACTAAGGATTTGGTGTTTCAAGAAGGTGATCATGTGTTTCTACGAGTTACACCCACGACAGGAGCTGGGAGGGTAATGAAAGCTAGGAAGTTGACACCTAGGTTCATTGGACCCTATCAGATTTTGAAGAGGGTTGGCGAAGTAGCATATCAAGTGGCATTACCTCCATTTCTGTCGAATCTGCATAATGTGTTTCACGTGTCGCAATTGCAGAAGTACGTACGTGACCCAAGTCATGTGATCGAATCAGATGCTATACAATTGAAGGAGAATCTTACTTTTGAGGCACTACTGAAAAGGATTAAGGATCGAAAATTGAAACAGTTAAGGGGAAAGGAAATCCCGCTGGTGAAGGTGATTTGGAGCGGAGCTACGGATGAGAGTGCCACATGGAAATTGGAAAGTAAGATGAAGAAGCTTTACCCGCAGCTATTCACGAAAGGTTAGTGACAATTTCGAGGACGGAATTTTTCTAAGGGAGGATTGTAACTCCCTCAAAATTGAAATCTTAGGATCCTATAAATTGTGTGTTTATATAGGTGATTTTGTGACAAATTGTGTGTGATTTGTTCCTTTAAATATGTGTCGCTTTAGTAAGTAGTGTATTAGAATGGCATATTATTATTTTAATTTTTATTAAATATTAGCCTTGACTATTATAAATATTTTGGAATACTTGTCTTATTTTTATGAAATATTAGCCATGAATTATTTATTACTTTTCTAGAGTGTGGAAATGTATTTTTAGAGTTAAATAGGATTTAAATTGTGAATAGAAAAAAATGGGTTAGGATCCACTTTCAGCCCAAGAGACCACGTTTGGTTTCCATCCCACGTCCCTGTTACACTTCGAATCACTATTCACTGTCTCCTACAAAAACAAAAGAAATTTTGCGTAGCGTATCTCTACGAAACCCTCGCTTGAACTTCTCACTTCTTGTTCTCTCACTCTAGACCACAGAAAGATTCCAAAATTTACTATCCAACTCGAAATCGACCATAGAATACGTTTTCGGCCTCTGTTCGGTCAACCGTGATTCCGTTCGTCGCATTTATTTACGCGGGGCGAACTGTAATTTTAATTTTTTGGCCACCACAGTTTTCTGTTGGAAAAACGGACGTCATTTTCGGATTCCTCACGTCGAAACCTTCAGAAACCACTACTCCTTTGCTCGTTTCGGTGAAGTTGACGCTGGACCCTTTGTAACCCCTATGTCTTGGTAAAGTGTTTTCCGGTCACTCTTTTTGCTTCCTTTTAATTTCGTTTCAGCCTTAAAAATTCAAAAAAAAAAAATGTTATACTGATTGTTATTTTTTCCAGCCGCATTTTGCTCTTCCGTAAATTTTACCCTGTGCTCGTTTGGTGCCCAAATTGTCTTTGTAGGCAATTTTCTTCGCCTTGCAATACTTCGGACTTCTTTATTGAGGTAAGAGGATAGATGATACAAGATTAGTGGGCTTATGAATATTAGGCAATAGGGACGTCCCATGGTCCCTAGACTTGGCGGATTATGCAAGATAAGTACCATTGCCATTGTGATGGGAAAACTTAATATTAATCTCTGTCATAATGCTTATGTTAATTGAATTTGTCTTAAAATGTGCTATTTGAGTTAATGTGATAATGGTATGTCAAGTATGCAAAGTGTGATGTTGATTGCCTTAATTCCTAAGTGTTAATTTGTGGTTGGTATGTTGTCTCATGACTTGTGTGATGTTCCTAAGTGTTGTTTAGCATTGATAGCTTGATATGTGTGGAAGTTTTATGATGTATGAATGGTCTCACTAAGAGTTAGTAAGTGTAGGAAGTGATTTTGTAGAAATTGTAAATGATAGGCTAAGAATGAACTATGCAGAATTTTGACAAGGAAAGACTAGTGTTTTTAATGGTTAAGTTATGATCAATAGAGTCTTAGAACTTAAGAATGATGATGATCTTTATGTGGTAGAGGTTTGAGTGGTTAGGAATATGATTGAGCATAGTTGATGTAACGACCCGTTTCCGGACCGCTACGAAACCGAAAGAAACCTATATGTGACGCGTTTTTAAAACGGTACTCTTGTGCCCTTTAGAAAAATGCGGTACTTTTTTTTTTAAAAAAAAACATCAATAATTCCCACAGGCACACTCAGAGTAAATACAGCGTTTCGAAACATGGTGCAACTAGGACACAAGACTCAGATACTGATAAAACATACATGCATAAATACATAAGTCATATACATAGTATGTGCAAAATAACAGAGTAGAAAATGTGCAAAGAAATACACCTATGGTATGATGACCCTCAAGAGAGCAATCATACCCTGGGGGTACTCCCGGCAGACACCCATGCAGGGGGCTGCTCCAAAAGTGGAACCACCAGTCTACCCTGTAACAACAAAATATCACCCGGCCCAACTGGTCACAACAAATGTACACAAAAGACATACTACAGCCATCCCAAGAAAACATATAACAAACATAGTCAATCATGACAAATAAAAGTCGTCGCCCGGATCCTCGAAGAGGTCATCCTCACCATCATCTGCTATCGGGTTCCTTGCGCCCTCGCCATCGCCTAGGTAGCCACCTTTGGTTGAAGGCACAACGGGAAAGGGTCAACTTCTCAAATAATCAAAATCAACCAAAGCATAAAGCAGTAGGCAAACAACAGTGTATACAATTCACAAGCGCCACATACCGGAAGTAACGTGGATCCATCCACTGAATACCAGCTGCAGCCTTGGGCTCTCTCCTCACCCTAGGACATTCAGCTCAGGTTCCATTAGCATTACGACGCCTAGCTATTCCCTATCGAACACCAGCCGTAGCCTTTTAGGGGATTCTCGCACCCTAGGTGAATCGACGCAAGCTCAAAAACGTCCCGGCAAAACTAACGTCTAGCCATTCACTACCGAACACCAGCCGTAGCCTTTTAGGGGATTCTCGCACCCTAGGTGAATCGGCTCAAGCTCAAAAATGTCTCAACGACTCAATGACTCGACCAACTCTCGCACTCCGATGAACAATTCGCATAAGTATAACAATATAATTCAGTTCAACAGCATAAGCAACATAGCAATATAACTCAATCCATCAGAGATAAATAACATAGCATCTCATCTCAAATAATCACACTTAGCAGCAACAGTCGACAGTCAATATGGAATCCATCCCTCTGCAATTCGATGGAATTGACAGAGAGGCACAAATAAGTGGGGGGTTGGGGCCAGAAGACCAACCGCACAATTTTTCACCCACGAATGACTCGGAATATGACGACCGCACGATAATAAAATAATGAAGGGGTTCGAAAACCCTAACTTCGAACTCGTAGAGTTCTCAGACTTCTTCGTATTTAATAAAATAATTAAATAACGAAAGCCTAAAAATATCTAAAGTTGCCCTTACCACAAGCTGTCACTTGCGTAGCTCCAACGTCCTCGGGTCCGCGTCGCTCGGTCTCCAGTATTACGATCCCTATTACCACGAACAACTTAGCACATATCTATAAATGTTAACCTAAACTTAGGCTCTCCACCTAACCCTTTTTCTAACCAAAAATCCACAAAAAATTTACTTCTAACTACTAGAAAACAATTAAGGATTTTAAACCAAAAATCACTTTTCTTGAAAATTAACTAACACATAACACTTTAACATAAAAGAATGCTAACTTTTTAAAGAACCCTTTTTCTTGAAATCTTAAGTATAACACGTAACCAATTAATCACTTTGCACAAAGTTTCTAAGACCTAAACATGACACATTCAAGCATTACATACAAGTTCACAAATAAAATCATCTTCTCACACCCTTTAAAGCCTCTCGGCCACACTCCCTTTTTCTAAAAAAAACTTTGCAAAAACTCCTTTTCATTACTACTAACATTTTCAAGCCAATCAACCACATTTAAGGTAACCCACATCAATTCTTATCTAGGCATTATTCACACCCATATTTGAAACAAGTTGTAAAACATTTTTCAAATCAATTTTTCATTCCAAAACTCAATTCTTACAACCATTAAATTCACCAACATGCTATACATCATACAATGCATGGCTAACAATTTTAAACTAAATTACTAAGTTCCCAAAACTCATTTCCAACTTTTTCAAGAATAAGTGTTTTCCCAAAATTTCTTTCAATCAACCAAATCCCAATTTCAAGAATCCTAAGGCATTTAATACATTGCATTATCATGCTAAAAATCATGTTCTTTCCAACTTTTTCAAGAATAAGTGTTTTCCCAAAATTTCTTTCAATCAACCAAATCCCAATTTCAAGAATCCTAAGGCATTTAATACATTGCATTATCATGCTAAAAATCATGTTCATGCCAAACTAAAAATAAAGAACAACCTAATCATGCTCATATGTCAATCTAATCCTTCATAAACTAATTTTTTTGCATAAAACATAACCTTCACTCAAGCCAATTCATGCATACAAGTTCTAATAACCTTAAAAATAATTCTAATGACTTTGTTAAACATCTAACACATATTTAAACATCACACCCTCATGTTCTCATAGTTCAAGAATTGAAAAAATGCTAGAACTATCATGTTACACCTAACTAATTTAAACAACCATTACAATCAACACATAAACACTTCCAATAACACAATTAGACATCTAATTAGTTGATTCCTTAAGGATCACACCATTTCCCTCTTTTTCACACTTAGGGTTTTCACCCTCAAGTACCAAGAGAGATTAGAGATGTTCATCTCCTCATATTCATCATCAACTACCCAAACAACATCACAAATCAACAATATCAATTAAACTAAAACAACAATTTAAACAACACCAAAGAGGGAGGGTATAGGGCGCTGTTTTGGCTTCATTTAGGGGTGGGAAAATTCTATTTTTCTCCTCAAATACTTGCTAGGAAGAATAGCTAAGACAAAGGGGAGAATCACCTAGCAAGAAATCAAGTTTTGGAAGCAAAACAAGTGTATAAAAAAAAGGGTGGGTGGCGTACAAAATCAGAAATTTGGGGAGAGGAAAATCTGATTTTTCTCTTACCCAAATGGTGTAGATGATGAGGAACTATGTTGAGGTGATGATTTAGAACAAGTTTGATGAAGGAATCTTGCTCAAAAACTCAATGGAGGTGGAGGTAGCTTTCATGGGTTTGTCTTGCTCAAGGAGAGGAAGAAGAAGAAGATGAGGGTTTTCTTTGGGAGGAAGAAGGCGTGGAATGGGGCTGAAGTGGGGGCTGCATATAGCCCTCATTTCCTTCCTTTTATAATAAAAAAAACTTAGCATAGTTAGTAAGAGTAGTTTAATAAAAGATATTTCCAAAATAGTCACACAACTAATGACACCTAGTAACTTTATGAGATGCTAATCACATCATCTAATCCTACCCATCTAATCTCACATCTCTCATGATTACCCTCTAATCTAGAGTCTTAAGATTTAAAAAACACGGCGACGAGAAACCGAAAAACCGATTTATTTCTCGCCGGAAAAATCCTAAAAAATTAATTCGCGAGGAATTAATTCTTCGCGTGATAATATTATTTCATAAATAATAAAAATAACAATAATCACTCAAAAATAGTCTCAACAAGTTACGATTCGATTTTCATCGAAATCGGAGTTAATTTAGAATTTTATCTGCGGCGAAACTGCCCGGCGATTCGAAAGGCGACGAAACTTCGTTAGAATTTTTTGACGATATTCGAACCGTGAATTAATATAAAATATTAATTCTCAATTATATTAACTCTTGATTTAATTAAATCACTTACTTAAAGAACAAGCAATTGCTTATTATAGCATAAATACGGCAAAACGTACTAATTAACGATAAATAACGCATCATAAAAATACGCGTGTTACAATACTCCCCCTCTAAAAATAGTTTCGTCCTCAAAACTACAGGTGAGTTACTTACCGTGAAAAAGTTCTGGATGCTGACTCTTCATCTTCTCTTCCAGCTCCCACGTCACATCTCCGGTATTTGGGTCCCACACGACTTTGACAAGCTGGATCTCTTTGTTTCGTAACTGCTTAGCTTTCCGATCAACAATCCTTGCAGGTGATGCTTCAAAAGTTAGGTCGTTCTTCAGTTGAATCACATCCGGTTCGATGACATGAGAAGGGTCGGAAATATATCTTCGCAACTGTGAGACGTGAAAGACGTCATGAATGTTTGACAAAAGGGTGGCAAAGCAATCTGGTATGCCACTGGACCGATACGACGAAGAATCTGATAGGGTCCAATGAACTTAGGGGTAAGCTTCTTGGATTTGATCGCTCGACCAACTCCAGTGGTAGGGGTAACTCGAAGAAATACATGTTCTCCTTCTTCGAACTCTAACGGTCGGCGACCTTGGTCCGCATAACTCTTCTGTCGACTCTGAGACGTTCGTATCCTATCTCTGATCAAACGGATCTTCGCAGTAGTCTGCTGGATCATATCTGGTCCCACGACAGAACTCTCGCCATTCTGGTACCAACAAAGGGGTGTCTGACATTTACGTCCATACAATGCTTCATATGGTGCCATACCGATACTCGCGTGGAAACTGTTGTTGTAGGTGAACTCCACTAGTGGTAAGACATCATCCCAACTTCCTTGGTGATCTAACGTACATGCTCGCAGCAAATCTTCAAGTGATTGAATCGTTTCTTCGGCCGACCGCTGCAGGGTGATATCTTTGAGCTAAGCTTGAGCTTGGTTCCCATTGCTTCTTGCAATTCTCTCCAAAAGTGAGACGTGAACTTCGGATCTCGGTCTGAAACAATGGAAGAAGGCACGCCGTGAAGTCATAAAATCTCTGCGATGTAGATCTCCGTTAGCTTCTCCACGTTGTATGTCGATCTCACTGGCAAGAAATGTGCGGATTTGGTCAATCGATCGACGATTACCCAAATCGAATCATTCTTCTTCCGCGTCTTCGGCAACCCTACAACGAAATCCATGGAAATGCTGTCCCACTTCCATACTGGTACGCCGAGCGGTTGTAACATCCCGGCCGGTCGCTGGTGTTCTACCTTCGCTTTTTGACAAGTCAAACATGAAGCAACATACTCAGCCACTTGTTTCTTCATTCCGGGCCACCAATAGTGCTTCTTCAAGTCTTGATACATCTTCGTAACTCCCGGATGAATACTCAATCTACTCTTATGTGCTTCGTCAAGAATCAGCTTCTTCAGCTCCGCTACGTTAGGTACACACACTCACCCATTACACCTCAAGATGATGTCTGCCCCGATCTTGAATTCTGTCGCCTTCCCTTGCGCTATCAGCTCTACCTTCTCTTGTAGTAGCTTATCATGGGCCTGTTGGTCTCTGATCTCGTCCAACAATCCGTTAGAAATGGTGAGCATACCAAACTTCAGCTTCCCCGGTGAAACTTCCACACTCAACTTCAAATCTCGAAACTTCTCGAGCATCTCCAACTCCTTGATCATCAATGCTGAAGCTAAAACGCTCTTTCTACTCAACGCATCTGCTACCACGTTCGCCTTCCCTGGATGATACTCCAACGTGAAGTCGTAATCTTTCAAAAATTCTGTCCATTTTTACTGTCGCATGTTGAGCTCTTTCTGATCGAACAGGTACTTCAAGCTCTTGTGAATCTTTAGCGCAAAAACCACTGCAGCAAGCTCCAAATCGTGAGTAGGATAGTTCCTCTCGTGAATCTTGAGCTGTCTTGAAGCATACGCTACAACCTTCCGATGTTGCATTAGCACGCATCCCAAGCCTTAATGTGACGCATCACAATAAACCTCGTAAGGCTCTTCAGGTTGAGGCAAAATCAACACTGGTACCATTGTCAAAAGCTCCTTCAATCTCTGAAAACTGGATTCGCACTCTTCAGTCCAAGCAAAAGGCTGGTCCTTCCTCGTAATTCGTGTAAGTGGCGCGACAATCTTTGAGAATCCCTCGATAAATCTTCGGTAATAGCCTGCTAAGCCTACAAAACTTCTGATATCAGTGACAGTCTTCGGCTATTCCCAAGCTAACACAGCTTCAATCTTCGCTGGATCCACCGCTATTCCGCTCTGAGTGATGACATGTCCGAGAAAGTTCACTTCCTCAAGCCAGAATTCACACTTGGATAAGTTCGCATAAAGCTGTTTCTCACGCAATATCTGCAGTACTCGGCGTAGGTGCTCTTCGTGCTCTTCTCTGCTCTTTGAGTAGATCAAGATGTCGTCGATGAACACTACCACAAACTGATCCAGAAACGAGTGGAAAATCCTGTTCATGTAATCCATAAACACTGCTGGCGCATTCGTCACTCCAAACGGCATCACCAAGTACTCGTAATGACCGTATCTGGTCCTGAAAGCGGTCTTGGGAATATCCTCTTCCTTCACTCGTATTTGATGGTAGCCTGACTTCAAGTCAATCTTGGAAAATATCGCAGCTCCGCGAAGTTGATCCATCAAGTCGTCGACACGCGGTAAAGGATACCGGTTCTTCACAGTAGCCTTGTTGAGTTGACGATAGTCCACGCACAATCTGGATCGTCCATCTTTCTTCTTGACCAATAACACTGGTGCTCCCCATGGCGACACGCTCGGTCGTATGAACTGTTTCGACTCCAAATGCTCAATCTGAGATTTCAGCTCCTTCATCTCTACCGAGACATCCTGTAGGGCGCTATTGAAATAGGTCCTGTCCCTGGAATCAAGTCGATGGAAAACTCAATCTCTCTCACCGGCGGTAACCCTGGTACGTCTTCTGGAAAAACGTCGATGAAGTCACGCATCACAGGAATATTCTTCACTTCGATCTCCTGGGAAACTTCTGTACTAGCCAGATACATGTATTCTCTAGCCCCCTCTTTCAAGGAAACTCCGATATACTCGGCAGAAAGATAATTAGAAACTCCAAGGTCTGGAAGAATTACAGTTTTACGGGCACAGTCCAAGAGGACATGGTGGTGTGACAACCAATCCATCCCGAGAGTGACATCTAAACCCTTAAGAGGTAAACAGACCAAATTGACCACAAAACTTCTACTTTGAATAACCACTACACAATTAAGGCATGCAGTGTTGGTGACTAAGGTTTTAGTAGCTGGAGTAGTAACTACTAGTTTGAACGGTAAAGCAATCACAGACAATTTTAAGCGGTCCACACAATCAGAGGAAATAAATGAATGGGTTGCGCCCGAATCAAATAGAACGGTTAGGGGTTTACCCTCAATCTCACATTCACCTTGGATCAGATCATTAGATTGCTCTGCTTCTTCTCCACTCATGCAGAAGACTCTGCCTGCCGGTTCAACTTTAGGTGCTCGACAGTCCCTAGCAAAGTGCCCCAGCTTCTTGCAGTTGAAGCAAGTGGTATCTCCTTCAGTGCAGTTGTTCGCGTAGTGCCCCGACTTCCCACATCGGTAATAGATCACATCAGTGCTAGCTTGACTCCCGCCCCTTGCGTTCTGAGCCATTGGACGATACTGTCCTCTATTGTTGTTCCCCTGGGGTCGACTATAGGGCTTCTTCTGCTGTTGTTTCCCTTTCGGGTTCCGATCACTCTGCCTGATTGGCCCTCTAGAGTTGTTGCCTCCCAAATTGAGTCTCTGATTCTTCATGGTCTCCACTTCCCTACACTTCTCAACCAGTTGTTGAAATTGTCCAATTCGATGGCGAGATCAATCTGAATGTCATAACGGAGTCCCTCCATGAACCGATGACACATATATCCTTCATCCACCGTCTGTCGGAAGAAAAGAAAGTACCGAGATAGTGACTCAAACCTCGCAGCATACTTGCCGATCGACATGTTGCCCTGTCGTACCTTCAGAAAGTCATCTCCCAGCTTGGTCCTTGCACTAAGGGGAAAGTACTTATCCAGAAACTTCTCCCGAAAAGATGCCCAAGTGATCTCCTAATGGTTTGCCTCCATCATCAGCCTAGTACTCCTCCACCAGTACTCCACATCTCCTAAGAGCAGGTAAGTTGCGTAGTTCACCTTAACCTCAACTGGGCAACGTAGTACCTCGAAAATCTTCTCTACTTCCTGCAGCCATAGGTCTGCCTTCTCCGGGTCAACCTCTCCACGGAACTTCGGAGGATCATGTCGACGAAAATCAACCAATCCCCTTGATTCGGCAAATGCACTCTCTCTCTTGCTTCTGTAGATCCCGTTGAGTCTTGGCAGCAGTCTGTTGGGCAACAGCAGTTGCCATCTCAGTCATTGCTTGAATCGCTCGATCCATATTGGAATTCTTAGATCCTATCGTAGGGTCTCTGCGAGGCGGCATGGGATTCCTTCAAGGTCCAAAAACCTGTCAGAACCTCAAAATCAAAGGATGTGTTAAAACACACTGCTTCAATCAAGAAACAATTCACACAATTTTCAAGCAACAATTGCTTCACTCAATAAACAACAATCAATACTATACAACTATGTACCCGACACACAAAGCCTGACACAGTGACCAGCTCCAAATTCCTATGCACAGTCCGGTTAGAACCAACTAGGCTCTGATACCAACATTGTAACGACCCGTTTCCGGACCGCTACAAAACCGAAAGAAACCTATATGTGACGCGTTTTTAAAATGGTACTCTTGTGCCCTTTAGAAAAATGCGGTACTTTTTTTTAACAAAAACATCAATAATTCCCGTAGGCACACTCAGAGTAAATACAGCGTTTCGAAACATGATGCAACTAGGACATAAGACTCAAATACTGATAAAACATACATGCATAAATACATAAGTCATATACATAGTATGTGCAAAATAACAGAGTAGAAAATGTGCAAAGAAATACACCTATGGTATGATGACCCTCAAGAGAGCAATCATACCCTGGGGGTACTCCCGGCAGACACCCACGCAGGGGGCTGCTCCAAAAGTGGAACCACCAGTCTACCCTGTAACAACAAAACATCACCCGGCCCAACTGGTCACAACAAATGTACACAAAAGACATACTACATCCATCCCAAGAAAACATATAACAGACATAGTCAATCATGACAAATAAAAGTCGTCGCCCGGATCCTCGAAGAGGTCCTCCTCACCATCATCTACTATCGGGTTCCTTGCGCCCTCGCCATCGCCTGGGTAGCAACCATTGGTTGAAGGCACCACGGGAAAGGGTCAACTTCTCAAATAATCAAAATCAACCAAAGCATAAAGCAGTAGGCAAACAACAGTGTATACAATTCACAAGCGCGACTCAAGACCCAAATCAAGACTCATTCTCTCAACACTTTCGCCACATACCGGAAGTAACGCGGATCCATCCACTGAATACCAGCCGTGGCCTTGGGCTCTCTCCTCACCCTAGGACATTCAGCTCAGGTTCCATTAGCATTACGACGCCTAGCTATTCCCTATCGAACACCAGTCGTATCCTTTTAGGGGATTCTTGCACCCTAGGTGAATCGACGCAAGCTCAAAAACGTCCCGGCAAAACTAACGTCTAGCCATTCACTACCGAACACCAGCTGTAGCCTTTTAGGGGATTCTCGCACCCTAGGTGAATCGGCTCAAGCTCAAAAACGTCTCAACGACTCAATGACTCGACCAACTCTCGCACTCCGATGAACAATTCGCATAAGTATAACAATATAATTCAGCCAACAAAGATAAGCAACATAGCAATATAACTCAATCCATCGAGATAAATAACATAGCATCTCATCTCAAATAATCACACTTAGCAAGAATAAATGACAAATAATATGGAATCCATCCCTTTGTAATTCGATGGAATTGACAGAGAGGCACAAACAAGTGGGGGGTTGGGGCCAGAAGACCAACCGCACAATTTTTCACCCACGAATGACTCGGAATATGACGACCGCACGATAATAAAATAATGAAGGGGTTCGAAAACCCTAACTTCGAACTCATAGAGTTCTCATACTTCTTCGTATTTAATAAAACAATTAAATAACGAAAGCCTAAAAATATCTAAAGTTGCCCTTACCACAAGCTGTCACTTGCGTAGCTCCAACGTCCTCGGGTTCGCGTCGCTCGGTCTCCAGTATTACGATCCCTATTACCACGAACAACTTAGCACATATCTATAAATGTTAACCTAAACTTAGGCTCTCAACCTAACCCTTTTTCTAACCAAACATCCACAAAAAATTTACTTCTAACTACTAGAAAACAATTAAGGATTTTAAACCAAAAATCACTTTTCTTGAAAATTAACTAACACATAACACTTTAACTTAAAAGAATGCTAACTTTTTAAAGAACCCTTTTTCTTGAAATCTTAAGTATAACACATAACCAATTAATCACTTTGCACAAAGTTTCTAAGACCTAAACATGACACATTCAAGCATTACATACAAGTTCACAAATAAAATCATCTTCTCACACCCTTTAAAGCCTCTCGGCCACACTCCCTTTTTCTAAAAAAAACTTTGCAAAAACTCCTTTTCATTACTACTAACCTTTTCAAGCCAATCAACCACATTTAAGGTAACCCGCATCAATTCTTATCTAGGCATCATTCACACCCATATTTGAAACAAGTTGTAAAACATTTTTCAAATCAATTTTTCATTCCAAAACTCAATTCTTACAACCATTAAATTCACCAACATGCTATACATCATACAATGCATGGCTAACCATTTTAAACTAAATTACTAAGTTCCCAAAACTCATTTCCAACTTTTTCAAGAATAAGTGTTTTCCCAAAATTTCTTTCAATCAACCAAATCCCAATTTCAAGAATCCTAAGGCATTTAATACATTGCATTATCATGCTAAAAATCATGTTCATGCCAAACTAAAAATAAAGAACAACCTAATCATGCTCATATGTCAATCTAATCCTTCATAAACTAATTTTTTTTGCATAAAACATAACCTTCACTCAAGCCAATTCATGCATACAAGTTCTAATAACCTTAAAAATAATTCTAATGACTTTGTTAAACATCTAACACATATTTAAACATCACACCCTCATGTTCTCATAGTTCAAGAATTGAAAAAATGCTAGAACTATCATGTTACACCTAACTAATTTAAACAACCACTACAATCAACACATAAACACTTCCAATAACACAATTAGACATCTAATTAGTTGATTCCTTAAGGATCACACCATTTCCCTCTTTTTCACACTTAGGGTTTTCACCCTCAAGTACCAAGAGATATTAGAGATGTTCATCTCCTCATATTCATCATCAACTACCCAAACAACATCACAAATCAACAATATCAATTAAACTAAAACAACAATTTAAACAACACCAAAGAGGGAGGGTATAGGGCGCTGTTTTGTTTTCATTTAGGGGTGGGAAAATTCTATTTTTCTCCTCAAATACTTGCTAGGAAGAATAGCTAAGACAAAGGGGAGAATCACCTAGCAAGAAATCAAGTTTTGGAAGCAAAACAAGTGTATAAAAAAAAGGGTGGGTGACCCAAATGGTGTAGATGATGAGGAACTATGTTGAGGTGATGATTTAGAACAAGTTTGATGAAGGAATCTTGCTCAAAAACTCAATGGAGGTGGAGGTAGCTTTCATGGGTTTGTCTTGCTCAAGGAGAGGAAGAAGAAGAAGATGAGGGTTTTCTTTGGGAGGAAGAAGGCGTGGAATGGGGCTGAAGTGGGGGCTGCATATAGCCCTCATTTCCTTCCTTTTATAATAAAAAAAACTTAGCATAGTTAGTAAGAGTAGTTTAATAAAAGATATTTCCAAAATAGTCACACAACTAATGACACCTAGCAACTTTATGAGATGCTAATCACATCATCTAATCCTACCCATCTAATCTCACATCTCTCATGATTACCCTCTAATCTAGAGTCTTAAGATTTAAAAAACACGGCGACGAGAAACCGAAAAACCGATTTATTTCTCGCTGGAAAAATCCCGAAAAATTAATTCGCGAGGAATTAATTCTTCGCGTGATAATATTATTTCATAAATAATAAAAATAACAATAATCACTCAAAAATAGTCTCAACAAGTTACGATTCGATTTTCATCGAAATCGGAGTTAATTTAGAATTTTATCTGCGGCGAAACTGCCCGGCGATTCGAAACGCGACGAAACTTCGTTAGAATTTTTCGACGATATTCGAACCGTGAATTAATATAAAATATTAATTCTTAATTATATTAACTCTTGATTTAATTAAATCACTTACTTAAAGAACAAGCAATTGCTTATTATAGCATAAATACGGCAAAACGTACTAATTAACGCTAAATAACGCATCATAAAAATACGCGTGTTACAGTTGACAACTTAGAGTAATAGTTATGCAGAAAAATTATGCAGAAAAATGACTAAGTCTGGAATTGTTTTAGTAAAGTCTCACTAATTGAATTTTTAAATCCAAGATATAATTAGTATTGACCCAAACTCTTTTGGATAGTGTCCTATAATTTTAGGGGAGTAGTACGGTACATCCGATCAAATTAAGTAAGTTGAAACACTTGAGTTATGAGTTGGAAATTAAGTTAAGCTAGCTTAGACTAAGTGTTGTGAGGAGGTTGATAACTTGGACTTGTTCCAAGATTGGGGGAAAATTGCCAGTTTACTGACGAGTAGTACCTTGTTAACGTTGTTGTAGCTGACTGCTTGATGAGATGGTTGGTGAGTTGATAAGTTGTAACCGACTGCTTGATGAGATGATTGGTGAGTTGTTAAGTTGTTGTTGTTGTTGTTGTTAGACACTTGTTTGGTTTGTGTTCATGCATCATATGTGTCTTGTTAAGTTAACGTTATTGGGGGTGGGCAACGATGATGCGATATAGTATCGACCATGATGGGCAAGGTACCCAGCCTTGGGTGTCAATCGAGTAGGAGCGTCTTATATAAATGCGGTGGATAGCTACCACAGCTGGGGCATGACCAATAAACATACCGGTTACCCTGACTAGACACTGTTCGTACTCAAGAGTGATGGTGTTTCCCCACTTGCTCATCTGAGTTGTTATGGATCCACATGTTCGGTGAAGTAGATGTTGTCTAGGATTGCATAGGTGCTCGTTGAGTCGTGCATTGATGTTATGTGTTAATTAAGTTAATGTGTTGTTTGCGCATTGCTTAAGCTATGTCCTCTGTCGTTTTGTGCTATGATTGTATATGATATCTAACCCCTTTTTGTTGTGGCTACTCATACACCATTGTGTATGTTTAGACGATGAGATCGCAGGTGAGGATGACGACATGTCTGAGGAGTGATCCGTGTATGTGGCCACCATAGACTAGGATTTCCGTTGTTTTAGTTATTGTCGTTGTTGTTATTTTCGATGTATATGCTTAGGGTCAACTCTTAGACGTTGTGACATCAGTGTGTTTTTATCATTTGAATTTTTATTCGTAATTGTTATTTGATTATTTCTACAAGTTTGTAAGAGCGTGATGACTCTACCTTTATTTATGAAAATTTTATTTGACTGTATTTTTCAGCAGTTGCATTTCTTTTTGTTTATTTCTTTAATTATAGTATGCAGGGTAGAGGGTGTCACAACACTTATTTCTAGCAGTGTCTTCACTACTACTATGATAAATCAAGCACAAAAAGGATAAAAAAAATTAAAGATAATTGTGCTAAAATAAACGAAGTTGGGAAAAGACTCCCCTCTGAAAACTATCACGAGCAAATTGAATAGGGATATGAAAAAAATTGATGTTTTATTTTCCAATACCGATGAAGTTGGTAAGCGGGCGTAAGAACTGTGCATCAAACAACTAAAATCTTTATAACAAATAGAAAGAAATAAATAGAAACTAAGATAGCAAAATAAAATTAAAAGCAATAAAATAAAATGTATCCTGGGAGTATGCCAATGTGTATAAATCTCTTTTTAATACAGAAGCAGATGGATGAGTACTAAAAGAGAAAAGAAAATGAGGTCCAGCACCACTCGGCAGGTGGGTGTGGCTGGAGCCGCTGAAGTTGCTCCAAAATGGCTGCAAGCTATTGATCCGCATGGGCCCGGTGCTCCTGAAAACTGATCTGCATCTCGTCGAGACGCGTCATAACATGCTGGTAGGAGTGGCCCTATGGTGCTGGCTCTGGCTGTGGCGATGGTGGTGCAGGATGCTCATCTGCCAGGGGCTCAACCTCTATATGCTTGTCCTCCTACTGCTGGTGTTGCTCCAGACGAACTACCTCATAATCTTCGTGCCCCAATATCCGTAGAACACCGATGTTGCAAAGTGTCGATAGACCAATGGGCTCCATCTCATGACTGTGGCCCCCGCTCTAGTGCAAACTCCAAGGTGGGCAGCCAATCTAGATATGAATGAACCCAACACGATGTGTCCGGTGTTCTGGGTCTACAAATGAATGCCCAGCTGTGTGCATGTACGCAGGAAGAATATCCCTGCGACGCAGCAGCGGCCCTGGTCATGTGTCATGGCCCATAGGAGGAAGAGTTTGGTCGGGTAACCGTCTCATTGCTAAGGGCTCTCCCGTTTATAGAACGGGCTAACCACCTGTGCACTGTATGCACAACTGGGTCTCTGATCTTACTGGTCTTAGCGCGGCTGGAGATATAATGAGCGTCCCCAATGAGAGCCCGCCAACTCTCTGAATCCTGCCACCCCTCTGGTATCTCCAAGAAGGCTCCCAAATACTCTGGGCTCTGAATTGTATCCTCTGTCTCGAATCTCAGCGCGATGTTGAAATTGGCTAGGGTCATCGTGTGGTGGGTCCCACAGAGGTAGAATGTGACAACCTGTTCCTGGTCTGGCTCATCATCCATGTCTGGATGCTCGGGCTCCCTGTCCCTCATGTGATAGCCACAAGTGGCTAAAAAGTCTAGGACAGCCTCAACATGAGTGGGCTGTCTAACTAAGGCTGCCTGGAGCCATCAAATCCTCTGCAGTAGAGTCTCTACCTGCCCTCGCAGGCCGACCTGCTCGAGGTCGTCAAAATCTAAGTATCTCTGAGTGAGTGTGTGGAAATCCTGTAGCTGTCTGTATCTTTCCTTATGCTGTTGTGGGATGTAGGATGGGTAACACCTCGCCGAGATAGGGCGTCACTTTATCCTGACCTCAGCAACCACACATTTTCAATCCAATATTAGAGTACGCAACAGGACACACTGGCTGTGATGCAACACTGCTTCTTAGGCTTTAGGTACTTAAACTTCTTATTCATCTACTATCCATCATATAATAGAAAACACAGAAAATGAAGGGGTAAGACACTCATCAATCACTAACAAGCAGGAAAATAGCGTAACAGATAGATTGTCACATGCACAGCACAATCATTTCAGCACAAACATAATAATTGTCATTATAACTTTACCACAGATATTACATTGAGCACACGGTCACAGACCAGACCATACTGATACGTCATACTGACAAACTTGACCACATGGTCGCAAACCACATCATACTCTGACATCACGGACTAACACGTGTCATGGGTCCTTCAGCTGATCACCGGCTCTACAGACCCAGACCACTGGACATTTCAGGCTCAATTACCAGCCCTACTGACCCAGACTATCGCTAATTATTGTGGGCCATTAACCCCCTACTCCCTAGACTGATCACCCGTCTCAGGGCACAGAATGAGACTTAAGTTGGTTGTCCTAGGAACATATCCTGATACGCTACCATCTCTGATTATCGGTTATGGCATCCCATACTACCATATCTAATTACCAGAATAAGGTATCGTCTCGTGCACAAGGACGGCATTCTCTATACAGAGAATGGCCAAGATTGTCCACCCATCAGACGTGGAGTCTTGGAGACTTGGCTGGATGACCAACTACATACCCCTCAAGGTCACCGACTATCCTCAAACCACTCCATACCTTTGGTACCACAGACATGGAGAGCCTCACCGGAAAGACCGAGTATATACCCCCTAAGGTCTTGGCCGAGTACATACCCCTCAAGGCCATCGACTGATCTCATTACCATTCCGTCGATATCCCAAGTACACCAAACTCGGGTACACCGACCCGGCTATCACCACTATCACATAATTTTCGATGGTAATACTCACTATTACCATCTAGGGATTCGCAAACCTCTAACTAGACGGTGGCACCCTTGACTTATATATCAAACTCACATGTATCGCATACAACCAGTACTCATAAATATCAGCATAAATCAGATTATCAATCATCCTTAATCAACATAAAGATCAACCCTAGTGTCGCTCAGGCAACCTACTACCGACATGTTATCAATCAACACATCAATAGTCACACAATCATAAAGCATTCATATCAATCAGCATCACATCGATCAACATTCATCCATAGATTTCAATAAATCATTCTCATGGTTGACAGACCTCTGACAACAGTCCTTAGCTATCATAGGTCACAGCCCCTCTCCTGAGGTGCTGCTGTTATCAACCCCTAGTCGGGTTAAGGACCCCCATGTAACATCCTAATTTTTAAGAAAAAATTATTTTAGCAATAAAATCCTGAATACTTGAAGATAAGTCATAGAGATTGATCATTTCAATGATTTACTGAGAGTATGAGGAATTATTTTGAATAATTTATTTATTATAAATAATTATTATTCATGATGTTAATTCAAATTAATAGACAACGTAGACGTATGCTGCTTTTAAGGTGAAGTCATCAATTGTACTTATTAATAAGTTTTCTGTCTGACGCGGTAACGCGTATTTTTGTTGACTAAGAAAATGATTGAATTAAATCAAGATGGAATTAAATTTAAGAATTAATATTTTATATTAATTCATGGTTCGAATATCGTCGAACTATTCTAACGAAGTTTCGTCGCGTTTTGAATCACCGGATAGTTTTTATCCGCGAATAAAATTTTAAACGAACTTCGATTTCGATGAAAATCGAATCGTAACTTGTTGTGACTATTTTTGAGTGTTTTCAATTGTTTTTGTTATTTATGATAATATTCTATTACGCGGTAAATTAATTTCTCGGTAAATTAATATTCACGAATTTATCGGCAAAGAATTAATCGGTAACGCGATTATTCAACGCCGTGTTTTTAGTATTCTGAACTCTAGGATTAGGGAATAATCATGAGAATAGAGGGATTTGATGTCTAGACTTGTTGATTAGATTATGATCTTACTTTATAGTGCCTAAGTGTCAAGCTTACCTTGGTTAATTAGGAGATATTTTTCCTAAATTATTCCTAACCAAGTAAATTCCTTTTAATTGATTGTTTTTTTTATCCTTCCATTTCTATGGAACCAGTGTGATCCCCTCCCATTCTTTCATTCACCCATTTTTTTTATTTTTATTTTTTTCTCCTAGTCATGTCTATGTGTGGGTGAAAAGGGAAAACAACTTAATCTCCTTCCCCATTTTTACTCTCCTGACCTGTGGCCCTTCCTCCAAATCCCATCTCATAATTTTTTTCCCTTCCTTCCTTTTTTTTTTTTAGCAACAGCGTCGCCCTCCTTCACACTCACTTCTTCAATTTTTTTTTGTGTGCTTAGTATTGGTGAGATAAGGATAAAAAGGCAAGGACTAAAATTTATTTTACTCTCCCCTTTTTCCTTAACTAGGCCGAGAGCACCCCCCCACTTTTACATCCTCGTCTTATTTTTCATTTTTCTTCCTTTGTTGGAGAATAGGTGAGAACCAAGACTAGTTCCCATGGCTTCCTTCTCTCCTTTCTTGCGTGGATCCTTCCTACTTCCTCCAACACCAATTGCTTCTAAATTCTTTCTCTGGATATCATCTTCTTCTTGGTCTACCAAGTGAGTATAAGAGCAAGCTTTCCCCTTTGTTTTCTCAAGCCTAAACCATGGCCTCCATAATAGGATTAGGAATGTTTCCTTGATTTATCTCTTGTTTTATGGTTCTATTTTGTCTTGATAACGATCATGAGTGAAAGGATCAAAGTTTCCCCCAAATTTTGGGAACCCTAGATCAATGGTCTAAGAGAAAGGGGCTTTGTGATTCCTCAAGTGAATAATTCAATTGATTTGTGTTTCTTGTTCCTTAGTAATTGTTATTATTGTTGTTGTTTTCAATTTTGGTTTCTATCAAAGGAAAATTATGTTTTTAAGAAACCCTTGAGTTCTTGGAAAGCTATTATTGGGTATTCAACTTGTGTAATGGGTTTTGTTTTGGAAACATTGGATGTTTTGAAAAAGAGATTAAGTATTGAATGGTGTTGTTTGGTTAATTGGAAGTTTTGCAAAAAAAATTTAAAGAAGGAAGCGGGAGGTCGAGAGCTCCTAAGAGCTTGGGAAGGAATAGACTTTTGTGTTCTTAGCTAAATTAAGTGCATTTGGGTTGTTGTGTAAGTTTGGAAAGTTTTGGAAATAGTTTGTTTTAATTGGAAGTTGTTTTGATTGTTCAAGGCAATGAAACACTTAAGGCAAACTAGGATTTTGTGATCCTAAAGCCAAGTGGAGCCTAATTAAGGATTTTGATTGAGTTGGGATGAAAAGTATTTACTCTTAGTGTTGTTTAATGTTTCAAGTTTGAAGAAAGTGAGTTTTAGTATTTAAACCTTGCTTTCCAACTTTGTGTATTCTTTCAATTAAGCTTTAGTCTTTAAAATCTTTTAATTTCAAGTTACTTACCTTTTCAAGGGTGTGTATCTTATTATAAAGATGTGTGGGATTGAAAACCTAGGGGTTAGAATTGGGTCTAAAGCCTAGGGAATTATTTTGGGTGAACTAGGTTTGTACTAAGGTTTGGTGTGTTGTTTAGGATCCTTGAGGAAATGTTCGTGCTGAGTAGGATGGTAGCGTGTTTTGACACGTGGGCGGTTAACTTTCGGTAAGGGCAACTTGTAGATATGGATAGATTTTTAAATTTCTGTTATAAAGTGAAGAAGTCTGGAACCTCAGGGTTTGAAGTGAAGGTCTCATACCCCTTCATTTTTTTTATTGTCTGATATCTATACTGATTATTTAGTGGGCTTGTCTACAAGTGGTTGGCAGCTGTCCCCAACCCCTCACACTTGTACGATTGCCTCTCTGCCAATTCCACTGAGTTGCAGAGGGATGAACTGAGTTATCGGTGTCGATGCTTGATATGATGTGAATGCTTATACTACTAATACTGTTGACCTGAGTGCATTGTGTTAAGCTTGGCATGAATATTATTTGATATGTGGTTAAATAATTATTCGATTGCTTCTTGAATGATCATATGCGGTGATTGTTTCATTGGGGTGGTGAAAAGTGTCAACGTGACGTGCATGAACTATATCCTGGATATCCTAGGGTGGTCGCGGAGCCCAAAGCCAATGGCTGGAGTTCGGCAGTTTAGTTAGGCATCGTGTCGTTTGGATTTGTCGTGACGTTTATGAACTATATCCCGAATAACCTAGGGTGCTAGGATCCCCTAAAAGGCTACGACTGGTTTTCGACAGCTTAGTTAGACGTCGTAGCGTCAAGGAACATATCCTAAATTTCCTAGGGTGGTCGTGGAGCCCAAGGCTAATGGCTGGAATTCAGCAGCTTGTTCGGCATTACTTCCGAAAATTGTCGAAAGCGTCTTGAGAGAGTGTATCTTAAGTTGCATTTTGGGCATTGTGCATATTGTTATCTCTTGAATTATGTTTGTTGTTTTTATGCCTATTTGAGAAGTTGACCCTTGCCAGTGGTTCTTTTAATTAATGAATGTAACCCAGATGGTGGAGCAAGCGGAGGATTCGGGACTGCGAAGAAGAGTAGCTGAGGATAGACTATCCGGCATCTACTTGTGTGTTATGCTTGTGGTAACTTACTAGTAGTCTAGTCAGGGGCGTAGCGAGTCGACCAGCTATAAAATATTCGTCATTCATTTTGGTGTTGTAATAAATGCAATTTCAGTTGTAAGGCTTGGAGTGTCATATATGAAATACTTAAATAAATTATGAGTGTGAACCCTGTGGTTTTATTTTGATGTTTTTATTTATTTATTTTATATCATGTTTCTGAATTCGCTGTGATACTCTGACCGTCCTTTTAAAAGAAGTTTTTGTAGAAAAGAAAAAAAATAAATCCACATTTTCAAAAACGCTACGAACAGAGTATTTCACCTTTCAGAAATATGTCAACTTTTGTCAGAATATCTAGTTTAGTAGCGCTCCAGAACGGGGTGTTACACCCTACACGTGCTAACAGTACTACTCTACTACCTATTTTCCCTAGTGATTAAGGTATCTTCTCCCTTACCTGGCTTAGAAGACTGCTGCTACTCGCGTCCCGTCCTCGCATCCGTGTCGCGCCTCCGAAGCTCCTTCACGCGCTCCCAAGAAGGCCTTGGAAGAAGGTGAGGATAATGGAGGATGAATGGTGGTATTTATAGCCTTTTTGGGTCCATCGCGTCGCAATGGTCCTCAGGCATAAATCCCGTTGCGTTGCGACGTGGTACACGTGTCAGCAATCCCGCACTCTGATCTACCGACTTACGTCGCATCGTGACCAGATTTGTACTAGTCTCATCGCATCGCGATAGAGGCTGACCAGAAATATCTCATTTTTGACGTTCTAGAAGATTATCAAGTGTTCTACACCTTTCTAGGACATTCTAGACGATTCTAAAGACTTCTATCTCCTTTCTAGGGTTTTATGTAACAACCCGATTTCCAGGGCGCTACTAAGTCAGTATCTTGACAATTGTTTACGTATTTCTGAAAGGTGAAATACTCTGCCTTGCATGTTTTCCAAAAATGTGGTTCTATATTTTATTTTTTTTAAACTTCTTTTTCAAAAATGACTGTCAGAGTATTGCAGCGACTTTAGAAACATGGCGGAATTATTTAAAAACACTACCTAACCACATTCAATTATTTCATCAATTCACGTCTAACAATACATGTCCTGAAACATAACAGATATTTATTACAATACTGAACAACGATGATTATTCTATAGCTGGCCGGCACAATACGTTCCCTACTAGACTACCGGTAGACTCTACATACAATCAAGCTAGTTAACCATCTACACTGTTTCTTCCTGCAGCCTAATCCTCTGCTTGTTCCGCCATCTGGGTTACAATCATTAATTGACAGAACCACTGGCAAGGGTCAACTTCTCAACAGATCATGATAAACCAAAGCATAAAGCAATAAGCAACCACATTTTATACAATTCACAGGTATTAAGCAAACAACAATGCATATCATTCACAGAACGTGACTCAACTCTCTCACTCTAGACTCGACTCGACTCACTACTCATTTTCTCTCGACTCGACAATTATTCCGGAAAGCAGACGCAGATCCATCAACTGACATACCAGCCGTAGCCTTGGGATCTTTCGCTTCTCCCTAGATATGCAGTACCCGGTTCCTACGCTGCGACGCCTAGTCAATCTCCCGTAAACAAAAGGGGACCTAGCACCCTTAGTTATCCGGGTCACGGCTCAAAAACGTCATAACGACTCGCCTAGCTCTCTCACTCGATGAACAACTCGTCGCTTACGATAGTCAAAGAGTGACGCATAAAATTACTTGACCGCATATCAAATAAAGAGAGCATGCTTAACATGAAGAAAACGCAATTCGACATTTTAAGCAATAAAAACACCCTGCATGAAGAAACGCAATTCAACAGCAACACGCAATTCGTGGCATATATTCAATCTCATATCAAATAATGCATAACTCAATCATATCACAACATTACATGCTTGACACGCAAATCAAGGAATCCATCCCTCTGCAACTCAATGGAATTAACAGAGAGGTACAAACAAGTGGGGGGTTGGGTTCAGCAGACCAACCACAAAGTTTTCACCCACGAATGACTCGGAATATGTTCGACCGCACGACAACAATAAACGAAGGGGTTCGAGACCCTAACTTCGAACTCGTAGAGTTCTCAGACTTCTTCGTATTTAAATAAAGCAATTTAAATAACAAACAATAGCTTAAGCATATCCAAAGTTGTCCTTACACAGGGACATAAAAAAATAAAGCTTCAATAATGTCTAAGAGTTGCCCTTACCGAACTCCAAGATGCGCGTATTCACGTATTCCTCGATTTCCGCACTGTACGATCCGGGATTACTCGAGCCTAACACCACAACAACTTAGTAAAATTCTATAATTTCTAAACTAGCTTAAGCTCTCAAGCCTAACCCTTTTTCTAACCAAAAGCAAGCATTTAAACTACTAGATAATTGAAAAGGATAAGATCTTTGATAATAAAGAGTTTTCTTGCATTTTAAGTAACATCAAACCATTTTCATAAGTTTTCAAAACCTTAGCACATAATTTAACATAAGACCTCATGCTTCTCATGTTTTAAGAATAGGAAAAATTCTAAAACAACATGTTACACATACTTACACAAAACTATAACCTAAATCATGTCATAATCATGTTAGAAATTTAAATAACCTCTTGATCAATTTCTACATGTCATTCTAGTCCCTCAAGAACCAAATCTTGCATAAACATCAACTAACACCCATGCTACTACATGCATATTCATTCCAACAACCTTAAAATTAACCAAAACATATCATTTAACAATTGAATATATGATTCTACAACATAAACCCTTATTTCCACAATTTAAAGAAGAGATATAAAGCATAAAACAACAACTTAACAAAGTTGATTCCAAATTACTACCCCAAATTAAAGAATAGGGCTAAACCCTTAAACAACAAGTTTAGCATGCCAAATTAAAAACTATTTCTTAAACAAGCATCAAACAACTTCAAATAGCTCAAATAAACAATGACAATTTCACAACCCAAGCCTAATCAAGTCTAAAAATACCCTACAACATTTCAAGAGTCCACAATCTTCAAATAAATTACCTAATCATGCTTCTAATCCAAAATTATCCATTACAACAACAAGAACAACACCTAGCAAGATAAAAACAACACATAATTGCAAGATTGTTCATCATGTGTCATTCTTTACACCTAAAATAAGTGTCTTGGAGCCCAAACTCATACCAATAGGCTAGCTCGGTGTCGAGCCAATTTAGAATCCAATTCATACATTTTAGCAAACATAATAATCACATAAATAATCCGAGTGAGGCTCGATGGAGCTCACAATGTAACAAACATCAAACATTGGTTTAGGGGTTGGGGGGCGTCAACCCTATTTCAATCAATCCCCATACAAGACCATTCAGTATGACTAATAAGCTGATTATCGAACTAATAAAATTAATAATAAAACCTAGTACACTCTAAGGGAGGTTTTGGAGGAATTCTATGGTACCTGAGTAATCCCAAGTTAGGGATTTCAATTCCAAAAATCCCCAAATCCTAGATATCCTCCATTGAAGCTCCATCCAAGTTCTTCACATCCATCTTCTTCTTCTTCAATCTCTCGATCTCTCTCGATTCGCCCCCTTCCTTCTCTTCTTTCTCTCTCTCAAGTCAGATCTCTCCCTTTCTCGCTCTCGGCTTCAACCTTCTCGGCCAGTGTTCGCTTCTTCCGCTCCTCCGGCTGATGGTGCGCCGTCCCACGCCCAGGCCATGGTGGCGTCTCCCCTTTCTTCCCTTCTTCCTCCTCTTTCTGCCTCTCACTCCATCTCTCTCGATCCACCGTCCATCTCCCTCTCTACTGCTCGCTTCTCTACGCCACCACCACGAGCTTCCTCCTTCTCTTCCTCCACCGTCGCGATCATCTCCTCTCCTCTTCCTTCTTCTTCTTTCTTTCTTCTTCTCCCCCGCTCCTCGCTTTTCCTTTTCTTTTCTTCTTTCGCTTCCTGCTCTTCATTCTCCCTTCTTTTTTTTTTCTTCCAGCTATTGCTTACTTCTCACGCTGGGGGGAGTAAATAGAGGGTGTAGGAGGGTGCTATGGTGGGGAAGATATAAGTGTAGTGTACGGTAGGACAACAGATATATATTTAATAAAATAACCTAGTAACCCCTATTTACATATCATAAATAATAAAAACCATATAATACACTCAAAAATATTCACAAGCAGTTATGATTCGATTTTCATCGAAATCGGAGTTCATTTTAAATTTTAATGCGGATAAAAATAACCCGCAAATTCAAAACGCGTGAAACTTCGTTAGAGTTTTCCGACGATTTTGAATCATGAATTAATATTAAATATTAATTCTTAAATTTAATTTCATCTTGATTTAATTCAATCAATTTCTTAGTCAACAAAATACGCTGCTATCACACACCGAAAAACTTATAATAAATATAATTGATGAATTCTCTTTAAAAGCGAAAGATACGCCTACGCCACAATTAATTCAATTGACATCATGAATAATAATTATTTATAATAAATAAATTATTTAAAATGAGTCAAAATAATTCCACGTACTCAAGAAATCATTGAGGTGATCAATCTCTATGACTTATCTTCAAGTATTAAGGATTTTACCGTTAAAATTACTTTTCTTAAAAATTGGGATGTTATAATACCATCCCCCTTAAAATAGTTTCGTCCTCGAAACTACACTGATAGTAAAATACAAAAAAAAAATTACTATACCCAAATCCATAAAATAATTTGCACACAAGGACACTCTAGTACATATTAATATATGCAATATTATAATAATTATAGCTACATAACATAGCATGCAATAGTAGCAATCACAAAGCATAAACATGTAGCACACCACAAAGTAAGCGTAGCTAGTGGACGGAAAAATTCCTTGCGGCTGACTGATGCTTCATTCCAGAGCCAAGTTCTTTGCTTAATCTCGAACGCGAATACCAACACGAACACGGACACGAGAACGACTATGGCTTCACACCATTACTACGGAAATAATGCTAACCTATTCGCAGGTATCCACGTTTACACATATCAGGAATATTCAAAAATTCACTTAAAACTTACAGAAAGGTTAAAATTCTTTTCTCAAATCATTCATTTTTCATAAAACAACATCAAAGCTCTTAAGAATCATATTAAATGAAGAACTGGTAAAACAAACTTTCTCAAGACTCAACCATTCTCTTGGACATTAGAGTCCCTTTGAGATTAGGTTCTCATTGTCTCAAAATCATTACACATACTTTAATTAAAGTCTAAAAGTAACTCTAAATTTTAAATCGCCGCTTAGTTGGTTTCAAAATAATAAGATAGTACCTACGAATTTTCGTCTCTCAAGAGCTTTTGTAATTATAGGACTCATGCTAAAACAAATTGAAAATTTTAAATGTCTAAGTCCCTAAGACTCCACCTCGTTTAGGAATACTAGGATTCCCTTGACGTTAGGTGTTTCATTGCTCAAAATACTACAATAACATTTTACAAAATTCTTAACTTAACCAAACTTGTTCCATTAACTTATGATTTAATAGAATTCTTTTAAAACTTGAAACTATTTTCAACAAAAACCATTTTTTTTTTGTAAATAGGCTGAAATCACTTATAAGTTGCCAAGGAAGTAAACAAGAACCACATGAAATTAAAGTTTCTAGTACTCTACTCCAAAAGTCTTTTCAAAACCATACTTACCCATATATGGACTTATAGTAAAAGGTTTAATCATCAAAACTACTATCTTTTTTCACAAAAGAGAACAAAATCATTTTCAAGCTTCATTATAAAAATCAGGATTTAACAAGAATCATAAAGAAAACTTAAGACTATTGTCAACTAAATCATTAACAAAGGTACGGCATTGAAACAAAAGGACTAAGACACTCACCTAGAATCTTCCAGGAACTCGCGTTTTGGGGAGGGACAGGAGGATTGCTATGATCACCAACTATAAAATTGCCCACAACATCACCCAAGGGTACAGAGGATATAAGGAATAGTCCTCACTTGACATTTTGCCTCTACTAAGGACTGGAAGGAAATGATTTCTAAGTTTCTCACACACTTCAAATGCCACAAGGTCTAGCACTACTTAAGGGAAGGATCGAATAGCATAGGGGTCCCTTAATAGAATTTATCCAAAACGCATAAAAGGAAAAGAAGGAAGGAATCGAGGGTTGTCACCTTCTATTTTTTTTTTTTTTCACGGTTCCTCCCACTTCTCACCATTACACGGCTTATTTAGGAAAAGGATTGGACAAGAATGAGGATCCCTTGTGTAAAAAAAAACGCACTGTACATAAGGGAAGGAAAAGAAAGAGAACTAGGTTCCCTCTATCTTTCTAGGCCCACAATAGAACTCATAATACAACTAATTATTCTCTCCCACTTTTCTAAACTTAGTGTCACCTAAGGAAGGAATTGAAGAATAGTGGGGGTCCTTTAAGTAGGATTTGTTCGTGATATGCCCTAGAAGGAAAAGAAAGGAATCCAAATCCAACACTAGGACCAATAATGCAAAATGAATTATTCTCCCCTTTTTTTTTTAAACCGTCAACGCAAATTTAAAGGAGGGGAAAAATTCACAAACTTTTGGTCCAAGGTCTTCATCACCTACTAGCACTAATTCTAAAACAGAATATTTCCTTTTGCACTCTTTACAAGCGTGTGGTCGGCCAAGTAAATACGATGAAAGATGAAAATAAATTATTCTGCTTTGCTTGGCTCTCCTCTTAAAAGGAAAATTCTGTGATCTAAAATTCGGGAGAAGGTTTAGTAAAAGAATTTTGGTTACTACCCACTACTAGCTAGGCAACCTATCACGTACTAAAACCATTACCCGCAACTCTCACAAATTTTCTAGCTCCCATTCAACTGAGTCAAATGGTTCCCACATAAATTAAGTTGTCACAAGACAATTAATCTGCGCTTGCTAGAAAGTAGTCGCGTTTAATATTTCCTTTGGAAAATATTAATGCGCTAACACAAATATCAAACATACCATCAATTATATACATTCACAAAGAAGGCTAAGGTAGACTATCACGAAACATAGATGTTAGTAGCAAACATGTAGCATTCAGAAAATCATGAAACAGCTTTTCATTTTCAAATTTAGTACGTATCAAAATAATTCAAACGACAAACATTGTGGCTTATACTTAGAACCACTAATACTTCAAGGATCACATATATGCAATAATGCTAATAACGCCTCCTATGAACTATCTCTATTCCAAATCTCCACTGCATAACACCTCATTGATGTGTTCCCGAGATAAATTCTTCACCGCTAAGCTCTTTCCTTTGCTTAATGGGAAGACACGTCCTGCGTCTGGAATCTGAGCCATCCAATTCCTCTCGATCCATCTCTCGACTTATCTACCAAAACAGGAACAACCATTCGCTTTGGAGGTATTGGATTTCCACGAGATTTCTCAACCTAATAAAAATCCCACAATAGGTTTGGTGCCTCAAAGACACGTTGTTTCAATTAAGGAACAATGTCAAACAATTACAAGTAGAGTTAATCCACTTGAGGAACAATCACACAAGCATAGTTTGACTCCCAACAAAACACATGTTGACTCCCAACAAAGCTAACTTCTATCCTCCCGACACTTGACCAAATTATAGTTTGCCCGACTCACAATCCGGTTAGAACCGAATCGCTCGATACCACTATTGTAACGACCGATTTCCAGGCGCTACTAAGTCGATATCTTGACAATTGTTTACGTATTTACGAAAGGTGAAATACTCGCTTGCACGCTTTCCAAAAATGTGGTTCTATATTTTATTTTTTTAAACTTCTTTTTCAAAAATGACTGTCCGAGTATTGCAATGACTTTAGAAACATGGCGGAATTATTTAAAAACACTACCTAACCACATTCAATTATTTCATCAATTCACGCCTAACAATACATGTCCCAAACATAATAGATATTTATTACAATATCGAACAACGATGATTATTCTATAGCCGCAAGACAATACGTTCCCTACTAGACTACCAAGAGACTCTACATACAATCAAGCTAGTTAACCATCTACGCTTGTTTCTTCCGCAGCTCCAATCCTTCCGCTTGTTCCGCCATCCGGGTTACAATCATTAATTGACAGAACCACCGCAAGTGGTCAACTTCTCAACAGATCATGATAAACCAAAGCATAAAGCAATAAGCAACCACATTTTATACAATTCACAGGTATTAAGCAAACAACAATGTATATCATTCACAGAACGTGACTCAACTCTCTCACTCTAGACTCGACTCGACTCACTACTCATTTTCTCTCGACTCGACAATTATTCCTAAAGCGACGCAGATCCATCAATCGACATACCACCCGTAGCCTTGGGCTCCTTCGCTTCTCCCTAGATATCCAGTACCCGGTTCCTACGCTGCGACGCCTAGTCAATCTCCCGTAAACAAAAGGGGACCTAGCACCCTTAGTTATCCGAGTCACGGCTCAAAAACGTCATAACGACTCGCCTAGCTCTCTCACTCGATGAACAAATTTCTCCGCTTACAATATTCAAAGAGTGACGATAAAATTACTTGACCGCATATCAAATAAAGAGAGCATGCTTAACATGAAGAAAACGCACCGACATTTTAAGCAATAAAAACACTCGCATGAAGAAACGCAATTCAACAAAGAACACGCACTGTGGCATATATTCAATCTCATATCAAATAATGCATAACTCAATCATATCACAACATTACATGCTTGACACGCAAATCAAGGAATCCATCCCTCTGCAACTCAATGGAATTAACAGAGAGGTACAAACAAGTGGGGGGTTGGGTTCAGCAGACCAACCACAAAGTTTTCACCCACGAATGGCTCTAATATGTTCGATCAAGACGACAACAATAAACGAAGGGGTTCGAGACCCTAACTTCGAACTCGTAGAGTTCTCAGACTTCTTCGTATTTAAATAAAGCAATTTAAATAACAAACAATAGCTTAAGCATATCCAAAGTTGTCCTTACACAGGGACATAAAAAAATAAAGCTTCAATAATGTCTAAGAGTTGCCCTTACCGAACTCCAAGATGCGCATATTCACGTATTCCTCGATTTCCGCACTGTACGATCCGGGATTACTCGAGCCTAACACCACAACAACTTAGTAAAATTCTATAATTTCTAAACTAGCTTAAGCTCTCAAGCCTAACCCTTTTTCTAACCAAAAGCAAGCATTTAAACTACTAGATAATTGAAAAGGATAAGATCTTTGATAATAAAGAGTTTTCTTGCATTTTAAGTAACATCAAACCATTTTCATAAGTTTTCAAAACCTTAGCACATAATTTAACATAAGACCTCATGCTTCTCATGTTTTAAGAATAGGAAAAATTCTAAAACAACATGTTACACATACTTACACAAAACTATAACCTAAATCATGTCATAATCATGTTAGAAATTTAAATAACCTCTTGATCAATTCCTACATGTCATTCTAGTCCTCAAGAACCAAATCTTGCATAAACATCAACTAACACCCATGCTACTACATGCATATTCATTCCAACAACCTTAAAATTAACCAAAAACATATCATTTAACAATTGAATATATGATTCTACAACATAAACCCTTATTTCCACAATTTAAAGAAGAGATTTAAACCATAAAACAACTAGTTAACAAAGTTGATTACAAATTACTACCCCAAATTAAAGAATAGGGCTAAACCCTTAAACAACAAGTTTAGCATGCCAAATTAAAAACTATTTCTTAAACAAGCATCAAACAACTTCAAATAGCTCAAATAAACAATGACAATTTCACAACCCAAGCCTAATCAAGTCTAAAAATACCCTACAACATTTCAAGAGTCCACAATCTTCAAATAAATTACCTAATCATGCTTCTAATCCAAAATTATCCATTACAACAACAAGAACAACACCTAGCAAGATAAAAACAACACATAATTGCAAGATTGTTCATCATGTGTCATTCTTTACACCTAAAATAAGTGTCTTGGAGCCCAAACTCATACCAATAGGCTAGCTCGGGTGTCGAGCCAATTCAGAATCCAATTCATACATTTTAGCAAACATAATAATCACATAAATAATCCGAGTGAGGCTCGATGGAGCTCACAAATGTAACAAACATCAAACATTGGTTTAGGGGGTTGGGGCAGCCGTCAACCCTATTTCAATCAATCCCCATACAAGACCATTCAGTATGACTAATAAGCTGATTATCGAACTAATAAAATTAATAATAAAACCTAGTACACTCTAAGGGAGGTTTTGGAGGAATTCTATGGTACCTGAGTAATCCCAAGTTAGGGATTTCAATTCCAAAAATCCCCAAATCCTAGATATCCTCCATTGAAGCTCCATCCAAGTTCTTCACATCCATCTTCTTCTTCTTCAATCTCTCGATCTCTCTCTGATTCGGCCCCCCCTTCCTTCTCTTTCTCTCTCTCAAGTCAGATCTCTCCCTTTCTCGCTCTCGGCTTCAACCTTCTCGGGCCAGTGTTCGCTTCTTCCGCTCCTCCGGCGCGATGGTGCGCCGTCCCACGCCCAGGCCATGGTGGCGTCTCCCCTTTCTTCCCTTCTTCCTCCTCTTTCTGCCTCTCACTCCATCTCTCTCGACACTGTCCATCTCCCTCTCTCTACTGCTCGCTTCTACGCCACCACCACGAGCTTCCTCCTTCTCTTCCTCCTCCACCGCCGCGATCATCTCCTCTCCTCTTCCTTCTTCTTCTTTCTTTCTTCTTCTCCCCGCTCCTCGCTTTTCCTTTTCTTTTCTTCTTTCGCTTCCTGCTCTTCATTCTCCCTTCTTTTTTTTTTTCTTCCAGCTATTGCTTACTTCTCACGCTGGGGGGAGTAAATAGAGGGTGTAGGAGGGTGCTATGGTGGGGAAGATATAAGTGTAGTGTACGGTAGGACAACAGACATATATTTAATAAAATAACCTAGTAACCCCTATTTACATATCATAAATAATAAAAACCATATAATACACTCAAAAATATTCACAAGCAGTTATGATTCGATTTTCATCGAAATCGGAGTTCATTTTAAATTTTAATGCGGATAAAAATAACCCGGCAAATTCAAAACGCGGTGAAACTTCGTTAGAGTTTTCCGACGATTTTGAATCATGAATTAATATTAAATATTAATTCTTAAATTTAATTTCATCTTGATTTAATTCAATCAATTTCTTAGTCAACAAAAATACGCTGCTATCACACACAATCGAAACTTATAATAAATATAATTGATGAATTCTCTTTAAAAGCAGCATACGTCTACGCTGTCAATTAATTCGAATTGACATCATGAATAATAATTATTTATAATAAATAAATTATTTAAAATGAGTCAAAATAATTCCACGTACTCTCAGTAAATCATTGAGGTGATCAATCTCTATGACTTATCTTCAAGTATTCAGGATTTTACCGTTAAAATTACTTTTCTTAAAAATTGGGATGTTATATTTTAGGTCTCATTTAAGCCCATTTTATCCCTAATTAAGGTTTTTAACTCTCGTTTATTATTTAATTACTGATCTAATTATCTTCCTAATATTGTTTAAAAAATCAAGATGTCACATGATGGCACTGCTTTAGACAAGCATGTTGTTGTAGAGGAAGAGGCTTCACCTTTCTGGCGCTTAGATATTTTCCTGCAAAAATAGAAAAATAGAAAGAATTAAAGAATTTATGCAGAAATCTGTGTTAGATACGACCGCACTTTGTGAGGTACGACCGTATATGGTGTCTCTATACGCCCTAGTTTAAACAGCAAGTACGACCTGACTTAAGCATTATGTACGGTTGTACTCTACAACAGGTACGCCCGTACCTGTGTCAGGTTTTCGACCCTAAGGGTTTGTTTGGAAAGAAAAATAGAGGAAAGGAAGAGAAAGGAAGGGAAGGGAAGAGAAGAGAAAATGAGTAGAAAATGAGATGATGATTTAGTGGTTTGGTTTGAAGAAAAATGAAAGGAAAGAGGGAGAGGAAAGAAAGGAGTGTATTTATAAAATTACATAAATATCTCTATGTATAAAAGAATAAAAATATAAAAAGAGAAAATAAATATTTTATTAAAATCAAATATATATTAAAAATATTAATCTTGTCAAAGAAGAATTAATAAATAATAAAGATTAGAATAAAAATAAAAGAGAAAAAATATTTAAAAAGAACCAAAGGCTATCCAATATTATTGTTATTTAAATGGAGGGTAGTATTGTCACTTTAGAATTTTTTTTCCCTCTCTCCAACGTTTTCTTCCCAAATTGGGAAGAAAGGATTTTACATTGGGAATTGTGAATTTTTCCTTTCTCTTGCTGGTCAAAGACTATCCAAAGGGGAGAAATGATTTGGGAAAATGTGTTTTCCCTCTCCCATTTTCTTTTCTTTCTAGATTCTGGTCTTCCAAACATAGTGTAAGGCCGCCAGTACGGCCTGTTCTTGATAGGTACGGTCGTACTGCGCTACGATTTTGTAAAAAACCTATTATATGATCAGATTTTCTCAGTTTTAGTTTTATAATTTAAGTGTCTAATCATTGCTAGGGTCTCTAAGCATGCAAAACCTAGCCCATTCTACTCCTAAATTGCTAAAGTTAGAATTAAACTAATTGAAGAACCTAAAAACAAAACTAAAATAAACCGTAAATAAAGCATCCAATCCAAGATTTAAGTGTAGAATCAGTACAAGCAACTAAAATAAACTGTAAATAATGCATCCAATCCAAGATTTAAGTGTAGAATCAGTACTTGGATAGTCTTGAAAGGAAGAATACGAAGAAATTGAAAGTAGAGGGTGCTTGAGTGGAGAGGTTTTGGGCGTACGAGAGAAAGGTACGCCCTTACCTCTCACTATACCTTTTATTTTCAGCCTCTGGGTACGGGGTACGGTCGTACTTGATTCTATGTATGGCCGTACCGAACCATTTCTCTTTATTTTTCAGGCTGAGGCCATTGGGTACGACCGTGTCTGATGGTATGTATGCCCGTGCATATTGGTTTTCCAGAAAAAATTTTGGTTTTTTGAAATTTTTTAAATTTTTTTGTATTTTTAATAATTAATAATGAAATAATAAAATCAAAATAAAGGCAATAAAAATAAATGTTAGTCAACACAGGTTGCCTCCTGGTCAGCGCTTGTTTAACGTCCCAAGCCTGACAGTTCGGAGGACTTGGGATTAGTCCTCAGCGAGCAATTGCCCTTTCTTGAGGTTACCTTTCATTTTATTTCCATTGGGCAGGACTGCAATGTAGTTGCCTTCAACAGAGTGATCCATTCAAGTAGGGTCTGAGCACTTCTTTCGTGGGTTCATTGTAAATTGGCTTTCTCATAATTGGTGAGAATGTCTTGATAAATTTCTTTACTAAGTCATTCCACGTCTCTATTTCTTCAACTGGTAGGAGATATAGCCATATCTTCACTTCCTCATCTAATGAAAACGGGAAGATCTTCAATTTTGCTTCATCTGGAGACAAGTTCCAATATTTAACATTCCTCATCATTTTGTAGAACTATCTCATGTGTTGAATAGGATCTTGCCCTGTTATTTCCTTAAATTGTAGAGTTGACACCTCTAAAATAATAGATGCATGGGTCTATTTCAAAACTAGCAAATTCTTCAGAAGTACCACCCTCTAATTGTTTAAATCCTTGGATATGATCCTTTTTGCCTTCTCCCTCAGATGTGGATTGGAATGTCCTGATAAACTCTTCCACTAATTCATCCCATGATTCAAAGTGAAGTCGAGGGTAAATTGAGAACCATTGCTTAGTCACTCCTCTGAGAGAAAGAGGAAATAACTTCAGCCTTATCCCGTTTGCGGTGGTTCCTTTGTATCTGTCAGATTTAACCAATTCATAAAAATTTAAAGCGTGGAGAATAGGATTTTCTCCAAGTAGTCCTTTGAATTTGGGTAAACAGAGGACCTTCAATACCAAGGAAGGGTTTATGTCCATATTCTGTTCAATAGAGTTGCTGTCTTGCTCCTTAACTTGCTATTCTTTTTCTTTAGCCTACTTATGCTCAATGTCCTGCAAGAAACAACAAGTTGCACTAGAGGAAGAAAATTTTGTTAGCATTTTAAATTTTAAATACCTCCTCTTCATCTTCAATCCTTAAAGTCATAATTCCCTTCTTTACTTGAATTGTGGCATCCATGTCCAAAACCACAAAGTCAACTGGGAAAATAAATTTTCTCACCTTAACTAGCACATCCTCTATTATCTCTCTTGGGTAAACAAGAGTTCTATCAGCTAACTGCAAAGACATGTTAGAAGGTTGTGGTTCCTGCAAATTCAATTTTCTAAAAATAGACAGGGGCATTATATTCACACTCGAACCCAAATCACATAGTGCATTGAAAGAATTATTACCGATTGAACAGGGAACAACAAAGGTTCCTGGATCTTTAAGCTTAGGTGGTAATTTATTCATCAGCATTGCAGAACAATCTTCATTTAAGTTTACTATCTCTACTTCCTCCAATTTATTTTTATTAAAAATTATTTCTTTTAAAAACTTAACTTATTTGGGTACTTTAGAGACAATTTCAGCAAAGAGGATATTGACATGCAATTTTCTAAGTTTTTCTAACAACTTAATTGCTTGCCTATCATTATAAGAAATTTTAGCACATTGGGAAAAAGAGTTACTTATCTGCTGAGGCTCAATTTTAGCCTTCTTTTCTTCACTTCCCTCTTTTGCGGTAACTGGTTCTTCATTTGCGGTGAAGATAGCGTTGCACTTCTCATTCTGATTTGGCTCCATTTGACTTGAAAGTGCTCCTTTTTCCCTTTGAGTCATTAAATTTACCAAGGTTGAGACCTGGTCTTTCAGTGAGTTCTGGCCTTCTGTAGTGGTACCTACTAATTTTTCTATACTTTTAAACCTTTCATCCACTTTGTCCACTAAGTTGTTGAAGTCATTCCAACTGAGATTCCTATCACCTTAAGCTCGGTTCTGTAAATGTGGGGGCTTGTAGACATTCTGGTTCTGGCCTTGTGATTTCTGTTAATCTCCCTATGAGAAATTGGAATGATTCCTCCAACCAGAATTATAAGTATTGGAATAAGGGTCATTCTGTGCTTTGTTTCCCACAAAATTCACATCTTCGGTGCAGTCTTTAGAGTCACGGCTGGTTACTATGCAAAAGTTATAAGAAGCTCTAGTTATTTTAGTTTCAATGGCCTTGAGCCTTTCTTCAGTTTTTTTCCATTAAACTAGCTAAAACTCCCATACAAGGATGTCCGTGTCTTTGTATATATTTCAGCATGACTTTTTGCATATTGGCTTTTGGATCTATATCCTTTTGGCCTATAGCATTGACTTCTTCCAATTGGCTCTCAATTGCCATGCATCCCTAATCATTGTTATTAGACTGAGTCTGTGTTGCCACTAAAGTCTCTATCTTCTTAGTAATTGCTTCCAATTTGGCTTCGAGGGCTGTATTAGTGTCTACCTTGTAAATTCTGCCTGCTGGTTCTTTCTTTCGGTTCGTCTTTCTCTTGCCGACCACTGAGCATTATTCTGAGCCATTTCAGTCATTATTTCATAAGCCTCAGTGGGTGTCTTTTTCCCGAAAGATCCTCCACAAGCAGCGTCTATAGCACTTTTTGTCTGCATTGTGAAACCATTATATAGAATTTGAACTAACTGCCATCTGGTAAAACCATGATGAGGGAAGATCCTAAGTAGATCTTGAAATCGCTCCCATGCCTCATGCATTGATTCTCCTTCATTTTGAGCAAACCCAGATATGTCAGCTCTCAGCTTTGCAGATTTTGCAGGAGGGAAATATTTATTCAGAAATTTAGTCCTCAGGTCCTCCCAGGTGGTAATAGAATTTTTTTGCAAGTGAATCCAACTGTAGTTGTGCCTTCCCCTGCAGTGAGAGTGAGAACAACCTTAACTCGATGGCCTCCGGTGTCATACCGGGACACTTGACAGTGTTAGTAATCTTCTGAAATCTCTTGAGAGCATTTGGGTCTTCAGAAGATAAGCCTGAGAATTGCACTGAGGACACCATTGAAATCAGTGCGGGCTTTAGTTCGAAGTTAGCGGCCTCAATTGCCGGATAGTTGACATTGTCTGCCATATCCGTAGTTGGAATGAAGTATTCGTTCAACATAAGTTCGTTCTCCATTGTTAACTGTTGTCTTCTCAACAAACGAAGTGTTCTTTCAATCTCTGGATCAAATATCAATTCAGGATGTCGAGACTGCGTCTGCATACACTAAAGGAAACCAAATTAGAGTGGTTCTTAGAAAAATAAAATAAAATAGAATTAAACAAATAATTATAATAAATTAATTTTAAACAAAAATAGATAGAATCAGAAAATAAAATAAAAAGAAACAGAAGAATAAATAAACAAAATAAAATGCCTAAAGTAATTAGAATCTCGTTCAATTAATATCACTAAAACACTCCGCAGCAACGGCACCAAAAACTTGTTGCGGCTCAGGCAAGTGCACCTGATCGTAACTCGTAATAAAGTGGAGTATATTTAAGACTCTAAATGTCAAAACCATGGGGAATGCGCGAGTACCAACGTAATAAAGACTCAATGTTATTTAGGCTAACGAAGGTTGTTATTAAAGAATTGCACGGATTAAAAATCAAAACAATTAATAAGTCAAACAATGCGCGAGAACGAGTTAAGATTATTATGGAAAGCCTAGGGGAACCGGGTTCACCAATATTTAGTTCTTGAATTTACTAATTAATTCTTATGAGATCTATTTCTTGATTGAAAGCTAATCACTCACTCTAAAATTACTAACACCCAATGATCATGCAATGTTAATAGTCTTCTTTCTAAGAACTACCCAGTTTGACCATGCAAGAAAATTAAAGGAGAGAGCATTAAGCAATGGAGAGTTTGTTAATCTAATAACTGATTAGAAACAAGCAATTATCCTTGAGCTATGAACCAACATGATTTACAACAGCAACAGCGAGCTAAGCGGAACACTGAGGCTAAAGGACTAGCGGAATTCCGTAAGCATGATTTGCTAAGATTTTATGGAGAGCCAAGATTTTCAACCATATCCCAAAGTTCGAGTTATTGTGACTCAAAAAAAGGTTTTGAATTTATCTTTCCAGTAGTCATAGTTTGTTCCAGTGAAAAAAGGAGGACGGTTAACGTGACCACCAACTTCGTTGTTTGCCATAGATAAAGTATGGGATCTTTTCTCTCACACTAGTTAAGTGCTCAACCAATAGGCCGAGCTCTGGTTCCAATTGAACGTAACAAAAACACAAGAAATGAGAGGTTTGAATTGGGTTTTAGAAATCTTTTCCAAATACTTATGTTTTTGAAAACCTTTTTCAAAACAACTTTTCAAACAAAGATAACTAAAGAAAGCAGTAAAGAGAAGAGAAAGAGCAGGACACAGTGATTTATACTAGTTCATTACTACCTAGTAGCTACGTTTAGTCCCTTCACCACTCTGAAGGATTTCTCCACTATAATCAACTGATTACACATAAGAGTATGCTACTGCCAAACTGGCTATACTCTTAACTTCTTAGAACGACTTAGTACAGTCAAATCTCTAAGAAAATATAGCCACTACTGGGTTAAATACAAGAGTTCAAAAGTACTTTGAAACAATATAAACAACTCTCAACAGAGAGGATTTACAATGAAAGCTTTAAGCACAGAAAATAACTTTCTTGAAGAAAGAATAAAACGATTTGAGTGCTGTTCACTTGGTCTCAGAGACTTAGAATAATTTCTTGGTTACTCACTGTCTCAGTTTTTGTTGTAATAGAATCGTTAACCTTCTTCAGTGAACTGAGTAAGGTATATATAGCTAGGGTTCCAAATGGTGCCGTTGTGACCTAATAGGTCTTTCGCCAATGGACAAAACTTGAGATCCGCTTTTTGTGGCTTTTAGTGAGTCATGTCACTTTCACTTTACAGTCCGTACACTGACACATCAGACAAATACGGTTTATGTCCTCTTGTGATCCTTTTTGAATTTGAGACACTTTTAGAGCAAGACATATTTGATGATTATATCTATTGACATTCTCTTTGACCTTTGATTCCTCGTACACTAGAAGATCATCAATGAAGTTTCTTTAATGCTTGAAATAGCCTTTAATGCTTCACTTAGGCTGGTTTCCAACCAGAGACATCTTCTACCAGATGATGCTTGTTACTGAGATACGCTGCTTACTAGAGTAAGCTTGGACAAGAGGCAAGTTCTTTAGCGTAGTTTTTCTTGGTCTTTCACATACCAGAGCCTTGAGGTACCAGACGCTAGATTCCAACAGTGTAGTCTTACCAGAGCTTGGTCTTACTAGAGCATGATCTTACCAGAGCATGGTCTACCAGAGGGTTGACTACCAAAGCTTCTCATCAGAGCGTTGACTACCAGAGCTTGGTTTTAAGAGAACTATAAGACGCTGACGTCATCAGTTCTTACTAGATGATCAATGTCTGATTCAGAGGAATGGACAAGAGGGTGAAATACGCACAGAGGCACACCTTTCTGAGACACTTCCATATGATGAATAGTGACTTACTCATTAAGTTCTGCACACTAACAAACAAATCAGAGGATAAAATATTCTTTTCATTATTTGTTATCATCAAAATAATTAAGGGTCATTGTTTCTAAATCCATTTGATTCCAATATTTTGTAATTTAATTTAATTTAATTAAGACCTACATTAGCATAATTAATCACCAAATATTAATTAAACATATTTTAAACAATATTTTTTTAAAGGGGATAGGGAAAAGAGATATATTATTATTTCAGTGGCACTATTGGCCATATTATAACTGTCCCTGAGGGGATTTAAACCATGTCCCTTGGGGTTACAAAGCCAAGCTCCTAACACTAAGCTAGCACCCCATGACAAACATATTTTAAACAATAAAATAATCAAAAAAATGAAAAAAAAAAAGTGGACAGGTGAGAAATTGGTGATGCTAAACTCGATTTCTCAATGTTGCCAATTTTAAAATAAATAAATAAACATGGTAAGAAGTCGGTTTTGCAAAAAAAGGATTTTTCAATGAGGAGGGGATATTAAAGCAAATAATAATTAAAAACAGGTTATAAAAATAAAAAATCCTCACAATAAGGCTACTCATATATATATATATATATACTATGTTGCACGGGTACGGGATATGGTACCGAGTACGGGTACGAATATATTTGTAGAAATACGATATTTTTACATATTTTACACGCTGCAGACGAATGCAGATATTACAGACGCAGACGCACTCCTGACGCTGCACGCTTTAATTTTTGAAAGATCTACGCTTCACTATATATATATATATATTTTTTTTTTTTTTTTTTTGGACGTTACTACTCATATATTCTTCGTAAACCTCCTCTTCCTTCTTCAAAAGGTTATATCTATTTTACAGATTCTTATTTGGAGAACCTCATATCTTGAAGCAAATAAATGTGGGAATTTACTAGCAAATAACCACACTCCCTCTGACCCATCACCATAAACACAACGTTTTCAACAACCATCTCCCCCTTCCTCCCTATCCACCTTTCAACCCATCACTTAACAATTCCTTCCTTCTTTAATTATTACTTCTCCTTTCTTTTGCTTTTCAATTTCAATTATGCAAACGCGCTTTTTGTGTCTCTAGCTCAACGATGTCATCACGAACAACCACCACAACGGAGGCGCCGGAGCCCCATGTGCCGCTCCTACGCTCGGGCCACGACGGTGGCCGGGCTCCCTCTCTTGCGCTCCTGATGGGACGCGTTGCTGGCCGCCGCGGACCGTCGGTGCTGGTGCGGGAGACGGCAGCGCGTGAGCTCGAGGAGCGACGCGCCGACTGGGGCTACTCGAAGCCGGTGGTGGCGCTCGACATGTCGTGGAACATGGCCTTCGTTGTGGTCTCGGCGGTGATGTTGGCGTGCACCGTCGAGGAACAACCGAACACTCCGATCCGGGTATGGATCATCGGCTACGCGCTGCAGTGCTTTGTCCACGTCGTGCTGGTGTGGCTCGAGTATCGCCGCCGGAATTGGAGAGATTCACGGCGGCGGCAGAGGGAGAGCGACACTGAAAGCAGTGCCGACGGAAACGACAGCGACGACGGTGACGGAAACTCGTTTCGTTCCGGGTGAGTTCTATTCGATTTTGTAGAGGTTTGACTTCGTTGCTATTTGGAGCTGAGTTTTTAAAAAAAAAAAAAAATTCTCTTAAATTGATTTGTCCATTTTTTAGTTATTTTTTGGATGCTAGGGTTTTTGTATGCATTAAATTTTGTTATTTTTTGTTTAATATAACATGTCTTACTTAAGATATGAATTCTGCATTATATTTAGTTAAAAAAAGTAGTGTATTTTGATTTTACTCCAAAAAATAAGTAGAACAAAAAAGAGTTGAATGAAGAGATCATCTTGTTTTGCTCCGTTTAGTGTTTTAATTTCAGGTCAAGCTTTTGTGGGTATTTGAGCTTCCAATTAACGGCATAAGCTTACAGGAGAGTCATTTCCTTGACTCTAGTTTTATATTGTGGACATATTGAGGAAACTGATGTCATGTAAAGATTTTATGGTGTGGAGTCGTTGAATTAAGGTGTTGCAAGATTAATTGATTGACGTTTGACCAAGATAACTATTAGAGTGTTGCATTTGTTCAAAATGTGCTGTGCAATAGATTTTTTTTTTTTTTTTTTTTTTTATAAGCAAAGATTTTATTAATGGGGTACGTGGGGTACTCCAACCCATAATAATAATAGCATGACAATGTAAGTGCCTTATTAAAACATCTCAAAGCCAAAATCTATTGAGAAAAAGACTAAGGGAGGAAAAAGAGTACAACTTCCACCACAGTGCGTATTTACAAAGCAAGTTCTTCCTAAGAAAGAAATCCCAAAATACAAATAAACACCACGCACAGAGCCCGTAGCCATCATCACGATCCTCCTACACAAAACAATAATGAAACCACCACCAACAACCAGTTACACACTTCAGTAATTAAACCAGGCATTCTCAAAATTGCACCACCTGATTCGCATGACATAGCCTTCTTAAGTCGAACTGCAACAACCCATCGGGTTCACACACCGATCAGAATATTTCAAAGCCGAATGTCTACCTTCCCTAACAATAGATGATATTATTTTCAATTTTACAATGACTTTGGTGTTTTTATTTTAGACTTCACATAACCTACAATAGAAAGCATTATTGTATAATTAGCTGTAGGTTTTCATCTACCCCACATCAGCCCTGCCCTCTCTCTTGGATTGCCATATTATTACCTGTATGTGATAGGATATGCTTGGAAAAGAATTCTAGTGCTGTGGATAGAAGTTATTTTTTCATAAAGTAAAGGAACATTTTGGTCCCTAAGGTTTTTTACCCGACCCTTTTTGGTCCCCGAGGAAAATAAAGTCCTTAAATAGTCCCTGACATTTACAAATGTTGGACACATTAGTCCCTCCATCCATTTCCATCTAAAAACGTCGGTAACGGTGCTGATGTGGCCAGTTTAATGCACACATGTTCTGCCACCTGTCTAATGTCCAAAATGTGTCACTGTTTAGACCCATTTTAGTCCCTGATCAAAAACATATTCAAAATAGGGACAATTTAGTCCTTCTCGTCCCTCATACATAGCATCTATTTTAGTCCCTCATATTTTTCATTCATCTTCAACCTTTAGCCTAAACCTCCATTAACGTTTCTGGAGAAGCACAAGAATCACAGGTCATCTTCAAACTAACCTCAGAACAGGGACCACAACTACTTTCGCAAAGCAACCTCAAAACCCAAAATATAGTTTAGCCATTATAATAACCACAACAGGTTTTAGGTTCCTTTCTGTGAGGTTCTTACGTAATATACATCATCTCCACATTTGCCACTAACAATAAAGAAAAGGAAAAAGGTTATTCAACCTTGCAACAGGTAAGAAACAAAACAAGCCTGAAAATGTTTTTCACAAGCTATTCACAACGATGAGGTTGGTTCTACCACCAACATCTCTCATTCCAAAAAATCCTTGCAGGTGCTTTTTCCATCATCTATTTGATTGGGTTGCATTTACAAGGGACTAATTTGGGTCTAAGTGGTATAGGGACTAAAATGTCCCTATTTTAAATCTGTTTTTGATTAGGGACTAAAATGGGCCTAAATTGTGCCACGTTTTGGACACTAGACAGGTGGAAGAACAAGTATGCATTTAACTGGCCACGTCAGCATCGTTACTAACGTTTTTTGATGGAAATGGATCGAGGGACTAACGTGTCTAACGTTTGTAAATGTCAGGGACTATTTAAGGACTTATTTTTCTCAGGGACCAAAACGGGTAGGGTAAAAAACCTCAGGGACCAAAATGTCCCTTTACTCTTAATTTTATATGTAGTTTGGCTTCTTATTATCTACATCTTTGGACTGTGTTAGGTAATTAAGATTTGTTGACACTTATTTTGGTTATCTGTAAAACAGATTCACAAAACGATGTGAATCAATAAATACTGGGGTTTCTTTCCTTTGGTGGATGGTGGGCTTTTACTGGGTTGTCTCTGGTGGTGATATACTTCTGCAAGATGCCCCACGCTTGTACTGGTAAGCCTTTATTTCTAAATTTTTAAAAATAATGTTTGTATATTAATTTTAGTAGTATGATATCTACATATGCAGACTCATGAATAAACATGATATTTGCTATTTGTCCATATTTTCTTCTTTTTTTGGGGGGTGTTGTGGAAATTAAGTGTGCAAGCATACACGGTCAAACAAGTAATAGAATGTAAGTAAAGATCGTTTCTATGTGGATTGATTGAGTTACTTTCACAAGTTTTTAAGTAGTAAGTTAGTGAGCAATAAAGAAAAAATAGTAACAATGCATTCTCAATTTGTGATTCATTCAGTAAAATAAAATTATGTGGTAACAAGAGTGATACGGCTAAAAAGTGGATGGTAAAAGTTGAGTAAAAGCAGCTAGGAAGTCAAATCCATTGTCACTTGACCAAGTTGGTTAGTGCTGTCAAAGAGTGCCACATCACCTAAATACAATGTGTTTATGTATGTACCTTTCAGTCACTTACTGCAGGGTTTAATTAAGAGTCCCTTATGTCTAAGCCCTCATTAGGTTCACCTTGACTATTTAGTGTGACTCAGACAAATCTATGGACATGATATAGTATGTCTAGCTTAATCAAGCTTAGTTAAAGTGTCTTTTACCTAAGTCTATCCATGTTAACTCATGAATTCTGCACATCAGACCTTTTCAGCATTTAATGTACATGTGCTTGACCTAAGGTGATCAAACTCAGATTAGACATATATCAACTAATTTGCATGAGCTAAAGGTACTGAAATAAACATGACATAACTTCACCAACAAGGTTTAATTACAACTTCACATCATCCTAGCTTAAAGTACTTGGCTCATATTGAGCATAAAAACAAAAGACTAGAGCATATACAGGTGTTGTAAAACAGATATCTTAAATTTGGGCTTTAAGCCCAACTCAACCCCACAAAACCGGCTTGTAAGGTGAGGATTACCTAAATCTTATAAACACAACTCAGGTCATATCTCTAGTCGATGTGGGACTTTCAACACACCTCCTCACGCTTAGGACTAGACATCTGAAGCGTGGACTAATGCGGATGGAATACTAGGGATCTCAACACACCCCCTCACACCCAGGACTGGACATCTGTAGCGTAGACAAATACAGGTGGAATAACAGAGATCATGGCCCAATAACAGATCTAGGATAGGCTCTGATACCATCTTAAATTTGAGCTTTAAGCCTAACTCAACCCTACACCGGCTTATAAGGTGAGGATTACCTAAACCTTATAAACACAACTCAGGTCATATCTCTAGTCGATGTGGGACTTTCGACAAGATCTAAGGCACATAAACTTTTAGTTTAGAACTTTTACAAACGTAAGGAAGAAAACAGCAATGTAAGGAGGCCTTTAGCTCTATCAAGATGAAAAGTTCCTTTACTTAAGCAATGTCTTGCTTCAGCATCTCCATTCTACATCTGAGCTTGCCTTGACATCCATTAAAAACAGCTTGTTCAACTCTTAAAAATGGTGTATAGAAACTGAGTGGAAGGTTAGGTATGAGAGTGAGGTCATGAGGGTGGCGGTTGTTTCTCCTGTGAGAGACCAATAAACAATTTCAGACTTACGGATTAGCAGTGTACCAGCCTGCCCCATCTCTAGGATCACTTTTCATATATTCCCTCACCTTTTGGGCCCATAAGGTGATGTACTAGGTGAGGAGGTGTCCTTGGCCCACCAAATAAGGACATGCTGTCCTTTACAAATATCTCACATGGTGGTGGGGACCAGACAGAGAAATATTCTGACGCACGCACATAAGGGGCAGTGACACAGCATTCTAGCTCAGCATTACGCAGGATCTTCAAACTTGGCTCATTTCCAGCTTCTTTCTCTAACAGACTTTGGTGCCTTGGCACCCAGTTGGCCCTAGTCCATTTTCTTTTAACTTTCCTACACAGTTTCAAAACACATCAAAAATACTCCCCAAGGCACCAAAGTTCCATAAATCAGAATTAATCCACAACTTTGCAATATTTACTAAAACGCAATATTTACTAAAACATCTCAGCAAAAGATCAAATTGACTTTTCGACTTGCATATTTTAAGGTTAGAAAAGCATAGATAACTCTTATTTCTAAGAGTTATCTGGGAGGAGAGGGTGAGGATTGGTTCTTCAGTAGTACCCTTTGTTTTTAAGAGGATACCAGCACACTTAGCTACTAGTGCCTAATATTTGGGCAAGACTTATTTGTTTTTAAGAGTATATACCAGCACACCTAGCAACTAGTGGCTAATATTTAGGCAAGTGTTCCATTTAATTTAATCGAATTATTTTAAGTGAAATACATGATTAAATACCAGTGGTACTTTCTTCAATAGAACCAAGGAAATTTTTTTCAAATTTGTAGCTTTCAATAGAACCAAGAATTCCCCCCCCCCCCTCCCCCCCCAAAAAAAAAATTCTTCATCAGAGGCCAATTTTAGTCCTCCATTTATTACTACGTCAATATTGTCCTTAGAGTGACACCCAATCAGTCCTTAAAGAACAAAATTGGTTTCATTAATTGCTATTGAAGGACCAATTTGACGGCTTGAATAAATGGAGAACATATGTAATACTGAGGATATTTGTGGATGACCAAAAAGAACATTTACTCATTTTCTTATTTGATAGATTGTATGATGAATTTTGCAAAGTTTGTTTATATGATGAAAGAAAAATTTCTCTTTGAATTTCTACAGGTTGGCCGTTGTCTTTCTGGCATTTGATGTCTTCTTTGCCATCTTCTGTCTTGTTTTGGCATGCTTGATTGGCATTGCTCTCTGTTGTTGTTTGCCCTGCATAATTGCTATTCTCTATGCTGTTGCAGGACAGGTATGAATAATATAATATTTTAGACTGACCCAAAAATATCAAACGTGAATCTTCTAATTGTTCTTATTGTCTCATTTGAGAGAATATAGGAAGGTGCGTCTGAAGCAGATCTTAGCACACTTCCGAAATACAGATTTCGAATATTAAGCAATGAGGAAAAGCCTAGTGGTGGAGCTGGATCAATGATTCCCATAGAAACCAGCAGTGATCACTTGGCAGATGAACGGATACTTTTACCTGAGGATGCGGTATGGTTTCCTGAAACACAAAATTTATGTCTGTTTTGTGTGTTCATCACTTCTGTGAAATGGAAATCAATGGTTCCCTGATTTTCTGTTTTAGTCACTGCGCATAAAGGTTCATACTGTAGCTTCATGTGTTTGTATGTTTGTGAAAGACCTGTTAGTTTAAACTTGAGTCAAACAAACAACAGCTGGAGTTTAGTTTAGTTTTGTTTTTTTTTTTTTTTTTTCCCCCTCTCCTTTTCCTGTTTTAATAAGTTTAATTCAGAAGACATGAAGAGCTTACAAACTTGTAAACAGTTAAAAAATGCTTGACACAAAAAACAAACAAATCAGTATATTGCATTATTATGCATTCTATTAACAGTCTCAAAATTATGAGGCGAACAAATCTATTAGCCTTTTATTCTACAACTACAATGGCCCATGAAACATTCCAACTAGATCTATTGAAATTATAAAAAAAATGCATTATTTTGTATTTGTCCTACTTTAGCTTCCTGTACATCACTTCTTTTACCTTGTTCCTAGATCTTTTAGCAGTAAAGGAGGGGAGGAAATAGTGTAGACTGTAGACTTTGATGCTTGTTAAAGTCATGAAGCAAAAAAATAAAAATAAATAAATAAATAAACAGATTAGCAAAGAAGGCTGATGTCTAAGTATATTATGTAGATGGTTTTAATGAAGATTCTGCTAAATATTTCTTGAAAGAGGAACTTTGTTGAAGATGTAGTGTGTTACTTTATTATTATTTCATGCAAGATTCCAGCTTGTATTTGTTCCTTTTAGAATAGTATTTCATTCAATAGCAAAAAATGCAAATGTAAGTAGAAAATTATCCAACTTTTATTTTTATTTTTACTTTTTGCTTTTGCTTTCCAGGAATGCTGTATATGCCTCTGTTCATATGAGGATGGAGTAGAGCTCCATGCTCTTCCCTGCAACCATCATTTCCATTCTTCATGTATAGTAAAATGGCTAAAGATGAATGCAACTTGTCCTCTTTGTAAGTACAATATTCTCAAAGGAAACGAACAGGTATAACACCCTGCTGGGTGTTTTCACGGCTGTTGTGTATATGTAGTTACATAGCTGTTTCTGTAGAGAAGATTTAGGGCATTTATTTATAAATAAAAAATTAGCGATGCTGTCAATGGAGTATTATACACATGTAAAAGGGTTGCTTTTTGCACCCCTGTTTTTCCTTATACACTGCCTCTGCTCCAAAATTTTCCCAAAGATACCTCTATCGGAAAGTTTACTTCTAGAACGTGTATTTTTTTTTTAATAATTTATATTACCTTTTGGAACTTAACTTCGGGAATATTGATGCTTCTAGAAATTTGAATCCGGAATTTATAAAATGGGTTCTGGAAAATGGATGTTTAACCTTTTAAATGATAATTTTTGGAAAACATTTTATATATTTTGTATTCAAACTTTTGCAATGTATAAATAGTCTGAAAATTATGTTTTGAAAACAAATAAGAAATAATTTCTGGATTCTAATTTTCGGAAGGTTTCAAAACTTTTGAAAAAAGAACAAGTATGTGTTGTGTATTTGGTGTCAAAGATTGCTATAATAGTCTATCTAAACATCAATTGTTTAACACAAGTACAGTATTATTTGTATATGGTTTGAACAAGTACAAATAGTATGCGGTATTATTAATATTTTATGGTTTTTTAATATAAAATGAATTAAAATAAGACATGCGACTAATGCAAAGAAATTTCGATGTATGCGCATCGACTTTACATTATGTGTGCTGCTGCAAAGCAGTAGGAGGTATCATATACCCATCTTTGAAAAAGACTTATAAATAATTCATAATTTAACAATGTTAGTTAACCATGACATTTAACATAAAGAATTTACTTAAAATATATTATATCATATTTTACCTGCACAAAATTACAGTTCTGCACAAACCCGATGTAAACGATGTCATGGCTTGTCTCAAACATTGGTGGATGACTTTCGAGAGGAAAAAACGCCATGTGTTCGTACATGGATAAAAAAACTAGGACCAAGATATATTTTAAAGCAATTACATAACTTATGTCTAGTAAGGCCATCCACTTATTTGGACGTGTCATCTCTTAGTTGATTGTCCATAAAAAATATTTGAGTTAACTCTCTGCTACCTAATCCGAAAGAGTTAGTCATGATGGAAGAAATTAAGCTTTGTCATTAAATCAACATGGAACTGAGTCCAAGACTCCTCACATTTCTGATAACCACAATTCTCATTTGATTGCGTTCTCGTATGGAAGATGGGGGCCTTGAGAGGAGGTTGGAGAAGGTGGCTCTGTCGAACAGCTGTGGTGGTGCCGCTGGTGGGTGTACCTACAAGGCCACTCTAATGCCAAAGTTAGCCCCCATATGAGAAAGTAGTGAAATTAGGGTTAGAGAAGTTACCTTATCCTTAAAGGTGGATGTCCTTATATAGCCACTAAATGGGCCTATAAGTGAGCCTCCTATTTGGGCCCAGATGGATGATTAACCTAGGGAAGGCCGACCGACCGAAGTGAGTATAAAGACCCCCTGTTAGATCGGCCATGTGCTTATCTCAACCGTTAGCCTGAGTCCTTCGGCCCCCGACCGGTCAATCTGGTATAGACACTCAGTCGGGCATTCGCTGAGGCCAGCCTGGTGCTCGGCTTGTATCTTGTACGGTCCAGATTGTAAATCAAAAAAATGCATTCAATATATTGATGTGTTGCGTGAAGTGGGAAATTGGTCTATATATGGTATAAGAATTTTGCTTTTAGTCGGATATACAAATGGGTGAGATGAGGGTGAGTTGAAGTGCTGTCATGGAAGGATTACATTGCATCAACGTACTTAAAATATGATGGATGACGTCTAGTTGATCTTTCCATCTTAGTCGTATGACCCATTTTTTGGTGATCTCTTTGTTTTGAGGTTTTCTAGATATGAACACATTGAATTTGTATCCTAAGAGGTCATTTCACGCAATTTACTTTTGATAGTAATTTTCTTGTATAGATCAAGTTCTTGAAATTGCTTTAGTATCACATCAAATTCAGGTTATATGGATAACTCTGAGAATGGCTCTTCTTTTTTTAACCTCAAAGCTTAACCTTTTCCAATGATATGAACTACTACAAATGGAACATAGGTACCCATCACATTGTACCTAGCAAGTTCGCATGCACAAGATAGTACACGTGTTGTTCTAACTTTGCAACTGCAATGAAAGCTGTCACGACTAACAATATTTATTCGATCAACTTTGTAAGTAGTATGACTTAGTTCAGTACTGGAAACAAAATTAGGCAACTTGAAGTAGAATCAGTTATTGAACTTGTATTCCCCTACAATCATGCTTTGCTGGAACGACACACTTATTTCAGTGTGTTGTAATATTGTGGTTCATGACATCCTAACAACTACATAAGTCCTCATGCTATCCTGAAACAACTTCGTCAGCCTTCTGTATGTAGACTCAACCTCATTAACAATTATAAATAGCCACATCAATATGCAATACTATAGACTATATTCACGATTATAAATACTAAGATGAGCATACCTATTAGTTGATGTACACCCAAGGTGCTTCACTCGATTTGTCCAAGCCTTGAAAAGTTTGTCCTTGTTTAGAGTCAACACCTTAGTGTTCATGTATTCAAGGAAATAGAAAAAACTTAACTTAAAATTTCCTCAAATGTTCCTTATACTCGCCCTCATTAGGAGAATTCATGACACTCTCCAGGGTCCCAAAACTTTGTCTGATGCATAATCATCTTAAATTTGGCGTTCACATTCTTGGCTATATGAAACTGACATAATAGAAAAGTAGAATTCAAAAAACTACTTCATCTGCATTTATTAACATAATGTCTCGATTAGTGACAAAGGTATCAGACATGGTATCATCCTTCAGCACCAACCCCCTTAACTTCTGTAATGCCTAAATGAAGCTATCAGCCTACTTTGACTCTAAATAAGCAAATGCCATGAAGAATGTCAAGCCTATTGAAGTAACAACAACATTCTCAAGTAATGACAAATGATAATTTTTGGTTTTGTATGTGCTATCAATTAGCATTATAATGTGGAAAGTATTCAACAGTTCAATAGCATCGATGTGTCCAAAATATATCTCTCACAATATAAGAGGTATCAATAGTTCTCTGCCAATTGACATATTCATCGTGTACCAGTAACTCCATTAGATGTTGTACTTCTGTTATGAGACGCACCTTAGACTTCCATTACACATGGCGTGCTTTATAAATATGCATAATAGTTCTGACATTATCACGATCTTTCCATGTCAGTAATATACTTATGGGCTTCACCATGTTTTTGGCATATGATCACCAACCGAAGCCTTTTCTTCACCACATAGCCGATTAGCATATGGATGACCCACCACTGTTTCGGTTACCTTATGATTGTGAAATCCGCACACCACATTCACCCCCTATCCTTCCCCATTTTTTAGAGGCCTACCTCGTAGTCCGAACGACACTCACATTTTTTGTTAGAGTTTCCTTGCGACTAACTTATTCTTATATTATCTATACTTCCCACGCCTTTTACAACCCAAGACCAACATAGTTTTCCTTTTAAAACCACTAGTGTCTAGCCTCGAAATGACAATAGTAAATCCTAACTATTTTCCAATGGCTCAAACCCAATTCAAGAGATCATCTCATGTAGGAAAAACCTGAAAATAAATGTAAACCTTATCATTATAATGTTCACATATTTATAACTTAAAAACAACAATTTACCATTCATTCACCAACCTTTTTAGCGTTGAATGCATAACTAAAATCTAGATACTGCATTTCAATTTTCACGTCCAACCACTTTTCTCCATGTAGCATCCAATTAGTTGGCATGTTCACTTCTTTTGATAGGTTAGACATATATTCCTTCATGCCTATTTCTAATCATGAAACACGAAAAGGAAAAATCAAAATTAAGTTGTGTATGTTTTGCTTTCGGAAGTTTTTGAATATCAACATGTTCCGGAAGTTAGATTCCAGAGTTGAGCAACATATCTTTTGGAATTTAAAATATGAAACGTATAAATTGTTGTTTAGAGAGTTAAAGTTTTTGTACATGAAATTCCAGCTAGATGCCATGTCTTTTGCCATGTCAGCAGATCACTAATCCACGTTAGTAGTTAACTTAACAGAATCAACTTAACAATAGAGACTAAAAGTTCATATGAAAAATTAATGAGGGAGAAAAGCATGCAAAAAATTTAGGGATTAAAAATGAAAGTCGTGAATTTTTTAGGGATTAAAAACATATTCAACTTTTGTTAAAAAAGCCATATTTAATCCAAAAAAACTTACTAGGGGAGGTGTATTAGAAAAATAGGGTGCAAAACGCAACCCTCCTTTACGTTTTTTTAACCAAAAAAGGACAACCCCAAAAACTAAAAAAACAAAAATGAAAGCCCGAGAAACAAAACAACCCTCCACGTCATGATCATACCACGAACAAAAATCCTACAAAGCACAAATCTAATTCACACTTCTAACCTCTCACTCTGCATTTTAGGGTTTCTTTTCTGCTCAGCGGCACACTCTATTCTCTCTAACAACCAACAATGGCAGAGCTCGGAGGCGGAGACCGTGGCAAATTCGGACGAGGCTTCGGGGGATGCGGGCACAGAGGCGACAAGGGCCGCGGTGGTAGGCGTAAAGGCCCATGCCGCGAAGAGGAAGAAAAGTGGGTTCCATTAACAAAGCTAGGTCGCCTTATCAAAGAAGGAAGAATATGCAGCTTGGAACATATCTACCTGCACTCTCTCCCTATCAAGGAACACCAAATCATTGACACCCTCGTGGGGCCCACCCTCAAGGACGAGGTCCTGAAGATCATGCTGGTTCAGAAACAAACCCGTGTCGGTCAGCAAACCCAATTCAAGGCCTTCGTTGTTTTCGGTGACAGTAACGGCCACGTGGGACTCGGCGTTAAGTGCAGCAAGGAAGTGGCTACTGTGATTCGTGGTGCTATTATACTAGCTAAGCTGTCTATGATTCCTGTTAGGAGAGGGTATTGGGGAAACAAGATTGAGAAGCCTTACACTGTTCCATGTAAGGTAATGGGAAAGTATGGATCTGTTACTGTTAGGATGGTTCCCGCTCCTCGTGGTTCTGGAATCGTTGCTACTAGGGTTCCCAAGAAGATCTTGCAGTTTGTAGGAATTGATGATGTGTTTACTTCCTCCAGAGGTTCCACCAAAACTCTCGGCAATTTCGTTAAGGTTTGTGTTTTTTCTTTCTTTTTCTTTGAAATAGCTAGTTTTTGTTTGGGATTATTTATGATAATTTCAATTTATAATATTTGTACCATTTCAATTTCAATGTTGTTGATGTTGGGATTCATATATATATATATACCGAGAGGGGGTTGAAAGCATAATAAAAGAGCTAAATGGGAAAGAGAAATGGAAAGTAGGAAGCAGACGGACTGCTCAACACATACATAAAATTAAAGAAGAAAAATAAAAAATAAAGACAGAAAGTAAATGCCTAGGGTAGGCTCACTCTTTCATGCAGATGCAAGACAGAAATTAAATGTCAAGGGTAGGAACACTCTTTCTTGTAAAAAAATAAATATGCATGAAGGAACTACAATAAAAGACAAAAACAAAAGATTATATATTGAAGCAGGAAGATAGGAGTACAAAGATTGAAGAACAGAAATTGGAAGAAAAGAAAATTCAGAGCATCTCACACTAACCTCTCTCTAGAACTTGTAAAATAAACTGTATTATTTAACCGATGCCTAACAATGAAACCTAAGCACCATATTTATAGAATTGAAAATTGAACAGTTCCGGTTGGTTACCAGAATCAAATTGAACTATTGGCTACAGTAAAAGTGAAAATGCTGCAGTACCGAATAGTAAAGTTACAATAATTGAGAATTTGAATCTTTTGACTTCATGATTGATTTCCTACAGACTTCTATTCATCAGAATTGACTGGAGAGTAGATTCCAAAACAGTCGTCTTCATTCTTATAAAACAGGTCTTCTGTAGATGATTCAAAAGAGGAGGGAATAACTTGTTTCTTTTTCTTTCCCTTCTTTTTTGGTTGATTAGACGAAGATGATGGTAGGTCTTGCTTACCCTTTTCTTGGTCTAAGGATTGTTTTTTTAAAAGTTGAACAATATTTTGAAGGTTGTGTAAAACATCTTCTTTTGATGATGAGGCAGCAAGTGCGGCTGCAATATGCGCCTTTTGATTGAGAAGAAGACATGTGCTTGGTTCTACAAACTTTAAAAATTTTGGATTATTTTTAAACCAAATTTTTACATTGTCTTGAGATGTTTTTGATCCATCAAAGCTGGACCACCATTTGACAAAGGCTTGTTTTTGGAGTAGTGCCATAGTTTCTGGGATTGAACTATTCACAAACTTGTATTGCCAGGAAAATACCCACGACAAAGAGAATTTGAGGAAAAAATTTAATAGAATTGGCAGATTATCAAACTCATTGGTAAATTTTTTGTCAAATAATTAGAATCCTTCTTGAACTTCAGTAGGAAGGATATCAGGTATTGGGCCAAAGAAATCCCATCATTGGAGGAACCAATTCGGAAAAGAGTACTTGTTTCCTGTCTTAAAGTAAATTAACCACGAATGTTTGAATGAATTATTTTGTAAACCTAGGATCATGAAATCCCAAGCCTTAACATAATCCCAGTAAGTGTAACCAACTGGATCATAAAAGTCCGAAATTTTTTTAGGTATGTTAGGATTCTGTCCCCAAGCTGAAGGTGTGATAACTTTCAGGATTTGAAGGGTAGAATGGGTGGTAATTGACTCATCTATTGGATCTTTGTAGTGTTTGATAGCTACAGAGTCAGAGTCCATGAGAATTTTTTCAAAGAACAATTGTGTTTTATTATGGACCATAGGAATAAAATGGAATCCAGGAGGAAATATCTTGGATGGAATTTTGTTTGGATTTTCATCGCAGTATTCAGGTTCTAATCTTACAACTGGATAGAATTTGGGTTTTGGGATGTATTGAGTTTTGGCAGTACTAGCAGATTTAATCTGAATTGGTTTTGGATTTGCTTGGACTATTTGAGTTTTTTGATTTTGGATCATGAGAACCAAAGACAGGAGATATTGGTCACTGTTTGCTTCAGCCATGCTGGCCCAAGTCTTTTTGGGTAAATTGGTCAAGCCTTGCTCGTGAAAGGCTAGGAGAGTTTGAATTGGGAAGGCATAGTCTTGTTTGGTTTGCTTAGCAATTTGTTTTGTGGATTGGTTTGAACTTTTCTGGGTTGCTTTGTTTTGGGTTGATGACCCAATTAATTGAGCTTGGATCGGAGATCTAGATTGATTTTGGGTAGGAGACCCAGTTTGGTTAGAAACAAAAGATGGAGCTAAAGCATTTAATTTATTCTTACCTCTACCTCTGCCACCTCTTCCCCGAGAGGAAGAAACCCTAGAGGACATGTTATTCTTTTCCTTGTAGGTATTCATGAGTGAGATAGTCAAGGAGAGCATTTGCTGAGCTTTTAAGATATTCAATATCAAAATAAAAAATGCTCAAAATTGCTTGCCATCTAGCAAAAATCTGTTTTGATGCCAAATTTTTAACATCTTTTTGTAAAATGTCTTTTGCAGATTTGCAATCAACACGAACTAAAATTTTTTGATTTAATAAATCAGATTGGAATTTTGAAATAGATAACACAATTGCTAAAACTTCTTTTTTAACAGTAGAATATTTTTGTTGTGCTGGATTCCAATATAAAGGCAATTACTTGATCTTTGTCAGAAATTCTTTGTTTAAGAATGCCACCATAACCTATGTCAGAGGCATCAGTTTCAACGATTTTAAAGGCTTGGGGATTGGGCAAATAAAGACATGGAAGATTCTTTACTTGCGATTTGATTTATTTGACAACATCTGTATGAACATCTGTCCAAGGAGGAGGATCCTTTTTAAGATGATCATGAAGAGGTTTTATAAGATTGCTAAGCTGTAGAAAGAAGTCTGAGACATAATTTAAACACCCTAGGAATCTTTGTAATTGAGTTTTATTAATGATTTGATTAGGAAATTTGTCAGAAAACTCAATAGCTCGATTGATAGGAATAATGGTCCCTTGATAAATATTATGACCAAGAAACTTGATTTTTGTCTGAAACAAATTAATCTTTGTTTTACAAACAGCAAGTCCATTTCTTTTTATTACAGAGATAAAAATATTGATATGTCTGAAATGTTGATCAATAGATTGGGAGTATATTAAAACATCATCAAACAACGACAAATTTAGAATAGGGATTGAAAATCTCATTCATTATTCTTTGGAATTCAGAAGGAGCGTTTTTTAAACCAAATGGCATAACCTTCTATTCATACTGACCAAAGGGAACAGTAAAGGCAGTCTTATACTTATCTTCTTCTTTGACTTGGATTTGCCAAAATCCAGATTTCATGTCAAATTTTGAGAAAATCTTAGCATTGTGTAACCTATTTAAAAGGTCTTTTTTATTGGGGATTGTATACCTAATCTAGCAAAGTGCTTGATTAAGCGGTTTGTAATTGATAACAAGGCGAGGTGTTTCACGTTCAATTTCGACTTGTTTATTAACATAAAAAGTAGAACAAGACCAAAGACTTTTACTTTTGCGAATTAGACCCTTTTCTAATAAATCATTGATTTCTTTCTAGCAAAATTGAAGTAGTTCTTCATTCATTTGAATTGGCCTAGCTTTGGTTGGAATTTGTCTTCCTTGAAAATCTTTTTCATAAGGAAGTTTAACAATGTGTTGTTTCCTTTTCCAAAAAGCATTAGGTAAATCCGAACAAATGGAAGTTTCAATTTGTTGCAAAAGATTTTTGATTTTTTTCGAGTATTAGAATGTTGTAATTGGTTTTCTATAGGAAATTGGATTCAGATCTCTGATAATGGGTTTTTTCAAAAATTTGAAAATAATAGATTGATCCAGATGTTGAGTAATAATCCCATCTTTAGTGGTTTGATAAGGAAAAAGTAATCTAATAAATGGTGTTCCTAGAATTACTTTGTTCCTAAGATTTTTGACTAAGAGAAAAGATGTTTCTATCGTTTTCAATTATAGCAGAAGACAACTTGTAATTAATTTTTAACTTAGAACCATTAGCAGTACTAAGTTGTTCTGAGGTTTTTTCAAAATACTTAGTGGGAATTAACCCTTCTAAGATACAGTTTGAGTCAGCTCCTGTGTCAAAGAGAGCTGTAGTTTCAAGGACAAATTCTCCTATGAGGATTCTAATGTTGATATAAAACTTTTGAATTTTAACATAAAATTGATTAATCCAAGAAAATCATCAATTATGTCGAATTGAAAGGGGTTATCATCTTTTTTGGAAGTTAAATCCGTAACTTCAGATTGGTTTTGCTTCAAATTTTTAATCTCATTTTTTAAATTATTGATTTCAAATTGGAGATGTTGAATGGTAACAGGCTTGGTACTAGATTTCTCCCTGAGATTGAATGTGTTAATAACTAAAGAATTCTTAGAAGGTTTAGTCACTAAGGAAGAATTTAATTTTTCAAAATATTTCATTTTTTCTTGAGGATTAGGTATGGCGTTAATGGCTTCAAAAAGGAGATCTTATTCCTTAGTCAGAAAATTAACCTGATTAGAAGATTCAGATAAATTATCACCTTGAATTTGATTGTTGTTTTGAGAAAAATTATTGGTAGTAATATTTTCTTGAAAAGATTCGGTTAACAAGTTATCAATATCTTTTTGAATTTGATTGAGGTAAAAGGTTTTGATTTTCTTTTCATGCCTACAATATCTATACTTGTGACCAGGTTTACCACAAGTATAGCAAGTAATTTTAGTTTTAAGGTTTTGATGAGAGTTATAATTCTCAAGAGTTTTATTAGTTAATTGATTATTGGAATTGCAAATCTTCCTATAACGAGGTTTAGGAGAATCATAATAGTGTTTTGGTTTCTTGATACTAGGTAGACTAAATGATTCAGAGAGACTCCCTAGATTCTTATGGGTTTGAGCTTTTCCTTTTTTGGAACGAATATGGATCTTTTCCTCATCTAAGTTGAATTCTTCTGGGTAAGCAGAAGATGATTGCCTTATCATATTGATAGATTGATTTCTAGAAGGTGGTGTTATAGAAGTATCAGATTGGATATCTTGTCCATCTTTTAAATACCATTCCGAAATGATATTAAAAATTTACGTCCTATAAGCTTATTTTTGAAAGGGTAATTGATCTTATGTTTAATAGCATAAGCATTGAACTAGTCAAAGAATGGAATATTGTATTGGACACGTTCAAGGAATTGATAGAATTTTTCTTGGATTTCTTTCCTTTTGGATCCTTGATAATGTTTGAAGAACCATTCTCTGTGAGAAAACCATTCTTCAGATTTCATCTCTTTTCTGAGAGATTCTTTATCAATAACATACTCAGATGATATTACATTAATATCATAAAGTTCATTAAGGGAGGAGTAGGTTGGAGATTGGATGGTTCTTTGATCTTTTTCATCCTTTTGGTATGAAGTTCTTACAAGGGTTGTGGTTTCAAATTCTTGTAAGTGAATTGTTGATCCTTCATGGGAAGGTTCAGATTGATTTATATGGATTGATCTAGGGATAGATCTAAAGGCTGAAAGAGATCTCCTAGACCTGGCTGATTGGAAATCATTAGTAGAACTAACAGACCTAGACAGAGAGAAAGAATTTCTCCTATCGAAAACTAAGTCTACTTGACCTGTTTGATGTTAGATTAAATCTTGAAATTCTGGGGTTATCTTAGGTAAGGTTGGAGTTTCCTTTTCTAAGATCCATTTGTCTGGGAGTGTGATATCACTTCACTGAATTGTCTTGGGCTTACTGTTGTCGGTCAGAATCAAAGTTGTTTCTCCGCATTTGTCACTATTAGTTTTAAGGAAATTGGACCTAATAGAGTTCATAACCTTATATTGAATTCTATAGATCAAGGTTATAGGTATAGACCCTTTCTTCATATCATACCCATGGAGTTTGACATTTAAATATAAAACATCAAGAATATTTTTATCATCTAGACTTACAGTTAAGTCTGTAAAACAATTGAAAAAGATTGGACCATGACTTAGGCTAGATTCAACTGTACCTAAGAGAGAGTCTTGAAAACGATTGTGTCTTTTATCCTTTAAGTAGAAAAGAACTGCAACATCTAGAGATTCTCTAGTAAGGGGTTTCATGCCAACTTGTACACATCCTATGTGTAAATAATTGTAATATTTGGCTTTGTGTTCTTTGATGCATTTATCAGAAAGCAGATGAATTTCTTCATCATCTTGTTGAATTTTGTACTTTTGTTCAACAGTTTTAATAACATAATCAGATCGTTTATGCCAAAAACTACCTTTTGTTTTGTAAAGATCTTCATCTTTAATTTTAGGAATATTCCAATTGTCTAAACCTTGATTGATATCTTCAAATCGAATTTATTCTTTGAAGACTATTTTGGAAAAAGATTGAGTTTGATTACCAGAAAGAGAGGAGGATGAGGGTTGAGAAGACTTGAAAGAAATACGAGAAGAAAAAGAACGAAGCATACTCATAATTGACAAGCCTTCCTCACCCATTAGTACCATCACCATCACCTGATTCGTTAGGACTATAGATATTAATCTTAAATTAACAGTTATATTCTAATTTACTCATATAAGTTTAACCATACATATTTGTTTCAGATCTGTATAAAAGCTATCTCAATAATCTTCTTCTATTAAAATAAGGACTTAAGAAAATATTTTCAGATCTAAATCAAAGTCACCTCAAATCATATTGTTCATAAACCAAGGACAATTATCATCATTTAGATCTGTCAAAAGCCACTCTAAAATACTTATTTTTCACCAAAGCATCATGAAATTATTTCAGATCTACAAAGCAATGCAGAGTAATTAGGTCTACACTGCCCTATCTGTTGGGACTTACTACCTTGGTCGTATAGTCTCACTCAGTTCTGAAAGTTTTTCATACTTTTTCATTTTGGTGAAGAATAATATTACCAAGAGTACTACCTACAGATCATAAATGATTCTAATTCCTTTTAATAAAAATTTAATAAACAATTTTCAGTTTTAGAACAATAAATGAGTACTAATATTAGATCTAAAAGTTTTCATTCCTTTTATGAAACAATAAACACAAAGTTTCATTTTTTAGAAGAATATTATGAGTACTACCAGCAGATCTGGGCTTTAGTATGATTATACGTAAGGAGTAGCTTAGATAAACAACACATAATTCAAGATCAATATCACATTCCTACTTCCCCATCGGCTCTGATACCAAGAAGGGGTCGGAAGCAAAACGAAAGAGCTAAATGGGAAAGGGAAATGGAAAGTAGGAAGTAGACAGACTGCTCAGCACATAAACAAAATTAAAGAAAGAAAAATAAAAAAAATAAAGACTGAAAGTAAATGCCTAGGGTAGGCTCACTCTTTCATGCGGATGCAAGACAGAAATTAAATGTCAAGGGTAGGCGCGCTCTTTCTTGCAAAAATTTAAATATGCATGAAGGAATTAAAATAAAAGACCAAAACAAAAGATTATATACTGAAGCAGGAAGATAAGAGTACAAAGATTGAAGAACAGAAATTGGAAGAAAGAGAAAAGCTCAGAGCATCTCACACTAACATCTTTCTAGAACTTGTAGAATAAACTGAAGTATTTAACCGGTGCCTAACAATGAAGCTTACGCACCATATTTATAGGATCAGAAAAATACTATTCCACTACAGTATTCCGCCCTACTAGTCTGCTACAGTAAAAAGCGAAAATACTATTTTATGGCTCCATTCTGTTTTGGAGATTGTGAAGTTCAACATCATCGAAGTCATTTTCTTCAACTGAGTCTTCTTCAAAATATTCTTGATATTTGAGATCTTTAAATAATGAGGAATGGGTATTTGGGTAAGACATAGTAATCTCTGTTGTAAAACATTGATTAAATGCCCATTACTTGTAAATAGGAGATTCTCCTATTTGCTTCAGATTGGTCCATCCTGTGGGTGGGAGAAATTCTCTTGCTATTAATTCTTTTCTTAACCAGAAAGAATTAATTAATACTCTGCTTTGTACTGGCCAATTGAGATGTGAAATGAAGGTGGCAGTACTAGCAATAAAATGATGATTTGCGTGTATTGAAAAAAGACCATTGTTGGATGGAAGTGATGACTTAACGTTAAAAGTAACGCTTCCAGCTCTTTGGATGATTGTTGCTGCAAACAAATAGAGTTTTTCTGGACCAAAAACTAGATGATCAAAAACGTTAGTCCAAAATTGATCTAACATTCCTAAATCTAACCAAGTCCAAATTGTATATTCTTTTTTCTTATATTGAGTTGGGGAATAAGACGGAATACTGATTCTGGCCTTTAGAATTCCAATAAAGGCATGCTGTCTTTCTTCACCATCTTCTGGTTGATTTGGATGATTGGAAGGAAGTTTGACATGTCCCATGGGTTAGCAAACATAGATCCCTTGGGCCTGAATATTTTCTTCAAAGATATCCCAAAGACAATTTTGGGCATTGACAAAATCTTGAAAAATTGCATCATGTATCTTGTTTTGGGTTAAAAAATTAACTCCATAATCCACTTTAATGGTTAAGTTACCAATAATTCGTGAGGTCTGGAGAATAAGTTTCTTTTGTAGGTTATCAAAATTGTTAGAAGTAAGATCTCCTAATTCTTTAGCTATGAGCTGAAGATTGTTGAATTTTTCTAAAAGTATGTTGAAATTTTTAGTTAGACACTCATTCTCACTAGACAGTATTTGATTGATAATCTCAAGTGTTTGGATTCTCTCAGAACACTCACACTCAGTCTCATAATTTGAAGAGGGAATATTTTCCTCAGAAAGGTCAATGACCTTATCCTTGAGTTTGAGATTTTGAAAATTCTTTTGTTGAAATTGTGGATCAATAAAGAAATTAGATCCAACCTTCTTTATCCTTCTTTATCAAATGATTTAAAGCATGATTGTAATTGTAAAAACCTTTGAAAACAGGGTTTTCAAAATTTATAATTTGCCTTTTTATATCCTTAAAATTTGCCTTTTTAGGATTAATCAATTATGTTAAAATTCAAAAGTTTTTTATAAATTGTAATTGACTTTCAACTTAGAACCATTAGTAGTACTAAGTTGTTCTGAGGTTTTTTTCAAAATATTTAGTAGGAATTAATCCTTCTAAGATGCAATTTGAATCAGCTCCTGTGTCAAATAGAGCTGTGATTGATGAAATTTGATGTCTATTGAGAGATATTAACCGGAGTAACTTGAACGTCCCTATATATATATATATATATATAAAGTTTTAAATCATGGTCGCACAATTCTTGATATTGTAGCTGATGCCACCTCGATTGAGGTCATGTTGTGATCACGAAGACATTGAAAACCATGATATTGTAGCCCAAATTGTGGTTCATTGGACTTTTTTTTTAAACCTTGATTTCAATTTATAATTTTTGTGGCATTGTTAATTTGTTTTGAGTTATTCTACTAGGCCTTGAAGTGTTGATGCCAGGGTTCCATTTTGATTTAGAACTCAATTTAGGGTCCTTTCATGTTTTAATCTTTTTTTTTTTTTGCATTTTTTTAGTTTTCTTATTTTATGAGCAAACGATTAATCTCATTGCAAATAAAATTTAACATAAAGTGGGGGGATGCATTTTATTTTAGAAGACAAAATGTAAAATTATAATCAACAGACTTTTTAATCAACAATAGATTGAAAACAGTTGATTTTCAATCGACCGATGAAAGTTGAAACTCATTTTTTTACAACATTTATTTTAGAGGAGTCAAATCCATTTTCAGTGTTGTGCTTTTCATCTTATGTGGCATTTGGTAGCATGAGCCTTGGAAGAATGGCTTGAAATAATTGCCCTTGTGCTTTATGACCATTATAATCTGTGTTGTTCATAACTTGTTTGTGAAGTCATATCTAATTTTGCCTTTCACATATAGTTATAATTAATAACAGTGCTAGATGGGTAGCTTCTTTGTGTTCCTTTGTTTGTATGCTGGTCGGGGTGTTTGGGCAAATGTTAATTATAACTATACGTGAGCAAATATTTCAAGCCATTATGAAAAGCTTTTTATTATAGTGTTTTGACTTTTTTTGCTGCAAATGAATCCGTTGAAATTGTATCATGGTTATAGCTATGTCACTACCCTTCGGCAGAGTTATTCATGTTATTTATTTTTCCAAGCTACATTTGATTGTCTGCTGAAAACCTACGGTTTTCTGACACTTGGGGTTCTGGAAGGAGACTCGCTTCACGAAATCTCCATTCCAAGAGTACACTGATCTATCAAAGCCAATAGGAAATGCCCTAATCTTGGAGGAGGAAAGGGTGGATGCTTGAGTTTACCAGTTTAGATTTTGTTGGATCCTATTTATCTTAAGCATGCTAGGGACTAGTGCTTACATACTTTCTTGCTTTTATGCATTTGGTTGTTTTAACTTTTAACTTTTTAATCGAATGGATATTTGTTGAGTTCCAAATGCCATAGTTTTCTATCTGTTTTATTTGGCTGTTGCGACAGAATTCAGAGACAGGTAAGAGTAGGCGTGGTTCTGCGTTGCTCCTTCAAGTTCGTCTGTTGAAATGGAAATAATAATGATGAAAATGTTTTTGAAAAATCAACTTTGGTGATGATTGTTGCCTAAAAATAAAAGGAACTAGAAAAGGAGAGTGATATTCTTTTGCTGAACTGGGTGATGTCTAGACTCTTTTCTCACCACCATTGCCCCTTTTCTTTTTCCCGAACAATCTGTAATGCGTTTCAAGCTTTTTGCTAATGTTTTCCTCTATTTCCCCTCATTTTCCATCTCTATTCCCCACACACATTGCCCTTGTTTCTTCATTTGTGGTCAATGATATATTGTATTTGATCTAAATGCTTTGAACCCTGATCTTTATGGCATTTGAATTACCTCACTCTTACCAATGGTGACTGCAATGCTCAAATCCATCACAAAGAGAACCCTTGTTGGAGCTTACTCTGCCTCCTCCTTCCACCACTGCCGCTCTTGGAGTCTTAGCTGACCCTCTTGCACCCTCCCTTCCTGTGACAATGATACCAACCTCCTTGTGCCGAGAGGGAGGTTTGTCAACACTGTCAAGGCTCCACAACGAATCAAGAAATTTTAATATGTGGAGGCAATACTATTGTATATAGTGTGTTAAAAGGTGAGTGGGTCAATACTCATTTACTTATCCAACATTATAAGTAATTTATAGATAGATATTGTTTAGATTGACATTCCAAATCCTAGTGGGCTTAAATACCTCTATTGTCGATCAAGTGAATCTGTCCCTAGTCGTGCACCTGGCAGACATCGCTAACTATAAGTAAAAATAAAATCAATCATACAATGTTTATAGATGATTTGGGGAGCACGAGGACAAAATTCAGAGAGAAAGTCCTTTTATGTGAGACTTTTTCAATTCAGATTTCCTTGTCTTTTGGATACAATTTTATAGGATTCTACTAAATTTTTAAATATAAAATTTAGTTTTTTAATTTTATTATTATTGTGATTGAATATAATAAAAATCAGGGTTTGATGTTAATCAATTAAAATATTTGGGGTTGGATGATTGTAGTTTACGACAACTTATGGATGTCATTCCCGTGTTCTATTTTAAAATATATTCCAAAAGAGAAACCTCGTAGAATTTGATACAATATAAACTTTTCCACCCTAAAATATTTTATTATTTGATGCTAGATAAGGCATTCCAGTTAGGGAAAATGATTCCCTGCAAATAGTAGTCATTGCAGTTACAATTTCGGTCATCGATGAATATCTGACAGTTGAGACCAATTTGTCAAACATACGATTTGAGCTGTATGATGTGTATCTAATGGCCTAGATTAGCTTAACAGCAGGAAATCTTCATCCTCATAAGTGATTGATATTAAAATCAACTGTTTCTAAAATAACCACTCTTATCAACGATAATTCCACCACAAACATCAGATGTTTTATTACATCAATTCTTCGATGACTAAGCACAGTGTAACTACATTATTTATGGCTGCTTTTCTGAAAATTGGTTATGCAAAAGGAAACTACTAAAGCTGTTCGTTAAAGTGTTGACTAGGTGAATCAAACAACACTACATCGTTATATCATATATTATGTTAAATATGCAATGTCATACAATGTAATCATAAATCATGTTTAACAATAAACCATTTAACTCAACCTAGAGAGCTACCCAAGCAGGTGTTGCGGCAGGTGCCGAAACTTTCATCAAGACAAAATCTCATGTAATGTTCTGTAAGGCGGCCGTAAAATGACTCATTTGTCAATTTTGCACTATCACCCCCAAAAAAAGACAACTCTACCACGCAGCAATAACAGAAGCGGTAAACTGAGAATTTTCAAGATACGTTCCTCCCATCCCAAATAAAATAAAGAGAATAAATGGCCAATGATATAATCAACCAAGAAATTATGACTTAATTTTAAGTTCTTAATATTTCTTTACTTAGCTGAAGTGTAATTCAAATCATCTGTCAAAAAATTATAATTTTAGTGACACTTCAACGAGTGGCAACAATTTAGTTAGAGGTTTTGGCCCATCTAGTCCAACCCAACCCTAACCAGGGCTGGCCCATAGACCCTAATTTTTTATTTATTTTTTTTTTTAATTTTATTTTTATGGGGCATACAAAAAATATAACAATCGTGGGCTGACCCATGTAGCCCTGGCCCTAGCCCACTAAAGAGTTTAAAATTATGGGTTGGGGCTAAAAGAAACCCACTTAATATGGGGCTTTAAATTTGGGGCTTAAATAGGGGGCCAAGTGGGCTGGGGCCTAATTTACAGCTCTACTTCGTTGATAACAAAGAGGCAAATGCCGAAAAAAATGTATAATAACCTGAGTCACTCTTCCTTTGAATGCAATTGACATACTATCCAGAGCCATTTGGACAGAGTCTTCTTATATATGTGTGTTCTAGAGTTGCCTCTGGCAAGTTTAAACACTCAAAATTCTGCCAACACCTAGAATCAATCTTACCATCTTCTTTCTCCTAACCAAAATGATGCAACTGTCAAATTTGCGGTATGGACCAAAATTCTGCAGCCCACTTCAAACAATTTCCAAAGCACCAAGGGGAATATTCCGCTGAAGCAAATAGAAACAAAGATCATAATACTGACAAAGAGAGCTTGAGGTGGCAAAGGTAGGAGTATTCATCTCCATAGTATAGATATAATTGCCTATAAATAAACCAATCGGCATCATGAGCATTGAGAAAACTCTACCACTTGGTATCAAGAATACTATTGTCATAGTTGATGCAGCAAGAGTCATTATATTTAACACTGAAAATGTAAAGAATTCATGCTTCCCCAAGACAGATTTCTCAGCATTTCCTGGTGTAGCAGAAGAATTGTCCCCAGAATTGACTTGATAAACTCTGTCAGAGCTGATTGATATTGTTGCAACGTGTGCATATCAATCAGCACTGGCATCCCTGGAGGAGTTTATCAAGTCAATGTCGGGGACAGTTTTTCCGCTATACCAAAAAATGCTGGAAAATCTGTTTTGGGAAAACATGAATTCTTTACATTTTCAGTGTTAAATATAGTTACACTTGCTGCATCAATTATGACAATAGTATTCTTGGTCCCAGGTGACAGAGTTTTCTCAATACTCATGATGGCAATTGGTATATTTATTGAACTCCTCTACCTGATATCTGCCACAATGGAAAGACTCTAATGAGATAACAACATATAGCAATCCACAGACTGAGGTAAAAAACTGAAAATTCGGTGCAGCATACACTAATCAACATAACCAACTCCCACGACAACAACAATCTTCCAATCAAAACAAGAATGATGCAAATTGATATTTTGTGGATACAATTGTTTCATTACTTTCAAACGAAGAAGACATTTTGTGGATCTGAAAAACTTAAGTTAAAAATATCATAAAAAAGAAATTGTTGTATGAACTGCCGAAAAAATACAATATAATCAAGTGAAGCAAAAATTTTCTTAACAAATTAACAAGAAACAGCCAAAAATTAACACCTAAGATTACAAATGCAAACTGTCTGTCAATGGGCAAGAACCCAGTGCTTGGATTTCACAAAAATATATCATCAAAATCAGTGAAACTGAAACATATCATCATTTCATTCCTTTTATTTATCAAAAAAAAAAAAGAAATATATCATCAAAATGCAGCACAAACTAGACGAGTGTCTGGATTTCACTAAAATATACCATAATCAAATTTATCTTAAACATGTTGCAAACCCAAATACAAAAATCACAACTTGAAATTAGTGAAACTGTGAAAATGAATGCAAGCACATATATGAAAACATACAAAAAGGTAAAATAAAAAAATTATAAAGCAAACATAAAAAACGTCGAGTCGGCATGACATGAATTCGCAAAGAGGAGGCAAACAAAAAAATGCTAAGAAAAAGAAAGAAACAAGCAAAGAAGAGATATAAAGAAGAGATTCAAAACCAGGGGCAAAAAACAACAATGAATGGAGAATGGTTGTAGTCAAGACCAGATGCGAAGGTAAACGCGATGAATGGCTGTGGTCAAAACTAAAGGTGTCAATTTGGCCCATCTGGCTCAGCCCAACCCTAACCCACATGGGCTAGGGCCAAAAAGCCCCCAAAGCCCTATGGGCTAGGGCTGACCCACAGACCATACTTTTTTATTTTTTATATTTTTAAATTCCAGCTAAAATCACAGTTACAGACATTCTTGCTTATTAAAATTTACAACTAAAATCACAATTATAGGCATCTCTTGCTCATTAAAATTGCCGCTAAAATCACAATTACAGATTTTGTTCTTCTAAATACCGTAAAAGGAGTTTCAAATACAACCCCTCTACATTCACAGTCCTATCCATAGACTCCATAGCACTATAGCAGAATATATAAGTGATGTTCCTATGCATTAAAACAAATAACATACACTCAACATGATATGGCAAAAGAACAGAATCTACACAAATATAATACAAGTTTGGGAGAGAGGTCAAAGAAGACTGCATTTAAAAGCTTCAGATTATAAGAATGATACATGTTGTCAAAGAAAACAAAATTTATTACTTAACTGCAACATATTTCCATCAGTGTATGCATAGCTTGGTCCAAATGTATGCAAAACTTATCATGGCTCTCTACACAAATTGGTATTCTTAGTGAGAGAGTGACACAAAGCAATAATTCAATTTCAGAGAGAAATTTGTGTGGTTACAATTCCTTTCTAGCGTTATTCTAATTGAAACACCCTAAAGTTTGGAAAACTGAATCAGAATCACACGTCATATCTAGCCACACAAATTTACAGGTAATATTATTGCCTGAAAATGAACTAAATCTCTAGGGAATTCTTAAGATCCATATCAGTTAATTTGCATAAAGAAGTAATTTAATATCCACCTGTTATATTAGTAATTCAAGACAAATGCATTTCTAATGTAATTCCAATAATTGAAACCTGACGTTAGACCAGGTTATGCATTTCAAAGCAATTTAATATCTTCCAACATATTTCTATTTTGATTTGCCTTTCGAATATAAGCTGCCATAAGTCATTGCTATTCAAAATTCGATTTCATGCTAGAATAGCAAAATTAAAACTTGCAAAATTAATATCGAGAGTAAATTTCATTAAACAGTGAATATCATTTTGTTTAATGAAATTCCAACAAAGAATCATTTGTGTCTCATGTTTACTGCTCTTATTTACTAGGAAAGGAAGGTAAAATCATTTTAATCTAAATTAGTCCAAGTAAAGCTTTTCATTTTCACTTAAACAACAAACTTTCAAAACCACAGACACAGACTAGGAACTAATGGAAATGATGCACTAAGGATCAACAGACAAGGAAAAAACCAATAGGACTATAGATCAACACAGAAAGGATCAGCAGCAACTCAATACAGCAGCAATAAACTACCAAACAATCAAGACATAAAGCTCCAATTGAGTGAGAGCCTTAAGCAGCATTATACACAACATATTTGTAGTTGTCATTCAGAATATAAAAAGTTGTAATATACTGATAAACTATACCTCAACTAGCTGCAGCTTCTTCAATGCCTATCTATAGCTTGTCTAAAGACGACAATCATAGTTGTGACATTCTATAACCACAATGAAGAAATGAAATCAAGAACAAGATAGAGAAGTTGTGGCAGAGATTTGAGAAAAAATAAAAGTAAAGCAGTTGCAAGCATTGAGTCACTATTGCTACCTTGCTCTGAAAAAAAGGACTTGATGATTAGTGTTTGGGTGAATGCTTCAGAAGATGTATCTGGAAAAAAATACTTACAATAATCAACTCTTTTCGAGCTTCCTGCGGCTCATCACTACTCTTACACCTTTCAAAATCGTAGAACCCTTCAAAATGGGAGAACAACAGTAGCTTAATCCTTCAAACCAAATCCTACAAATCCACTGCATGGCTTTGTCCACCCAAAATAGAAGACTTTTCTATTGATTGAAGCCCTACTTGAAGCCCCTGATCAATCAAATCTAGGTGATTATTTGTTGAGAAACCGTAGGAAAGTGCAGGATAGTACATGGAAGCCTATGATCTTGACTCTGAAGATGTGAATCGTTCTCTAAAAGACTCGAAGTGTGTTTGCTTGCCGAGAAAGTGTGGGAAAATGTGAGAAAATAGAAGTTAGGGTTCTATTTTTTCGGTATCAATTCTGAAAGGTGGAAACTATTTTTTCTTTTTGGTCTCACAATTCTGAAACTAATGGATCATACAAAAAATATAACAATCATGGACTGACCCATGTAGCCCTGGCGCTAGCCCACTAAAGAGTTTAAAATTGTATGCGATTGACATATTACTGGAAAAAGAGGCAAATACCGGAAAAAACTGTATAATAACCCGAGTCACTCTTCCTTTGGATGCAATTGACATATTATCCAGAGCCCTCTAGACAGAGTCTTCTTATATATGTGTGTTCTAGAGTTGTCTCTGGCAAGTTTAAAAACTCAAAATTCTGCCAAGACCCAGAATCAATGTTACCATCTTCTTTCTCCTAACCAAAATAATGCAATTGGCAAATTTGCAGTACGAACCAAAATTCTGCAGCCCGTTTCAAACAATCTCCAAAGCACCCAGGGAAATATCCCGCTGAAGCAAATAGAAACAAAGATCATAATACTGACAAAGAGAGCTACTGAGATGGTAGAGGTAGGAGTTATCATCTCCATAGTATAGATATAATTGCCTATAAATAAACCATTCGGCATCATGAGCACTGAGAAAACTCTGCCACTTGGGATCAAGAATACTATTGTGATAATTGATGTAGCAAGAGTCATTATATTTTAACACTGAAAATGTAAAGAATTTATGCTTCCGCAAGACAGATTTCTCAGCATTTCCTGGTGTAGCAGAACAATTATCCCCAACATTGACTTGATAAGCTCCTCCACGAGGTGTCAATGCTGATTGATATGCACACATTGCAACAAAAGTCGCAACAATCAGAAAGGCATTGCATTGCTCCTGTGATGATGGCATCATGAGATAACGACATAACTACATTAGAAAGGCAACACAATGCCTTTCTGATTGTTGCGACTCTTGTTGCAACGTGTGCATATCAATCATTTTTTCCCCCCCAAAAAAAGCCATTTTGTTTTTAAAAGGGCATTTGCATTATATCTATGTACCGTTATTTATAATTTATTGTAATAATATTTTATATTTTATAAAAAAATATTGATAGCGTATTATAGCGTACCGACTATATATACCCTTGACTTGAATTTTGGATTATTTTAAACTTCATATATGATTTTTTTTTTTTTGCTTATGTTATTTATATTTACTTTAAAATGACATATTTTTAATGTTCATATATCTTACGATTCATAAAACGATACGATACACGATTTTAAAAATAGGGCCAACGATTCACCATATGTATCCCGATTTGATAACCATGCTCATGCCGATTGGTTTATTTATAGAACTCCTCTGCCTGATATCTGCCACAACAAAAAGACTCTAATGAGATAACAACATATAGCAAACCACGGCCTGAGACAAAAAAGTAACTGAAAATTCGGTGCAGCATACACTAATCAACAGAACCAACTCCCACAAAAACAGCAATCTTCCAATCAAAACAAGAATGATGCAAATTGATATTTTGTGGATGCAATTGTTTCATTACTTTCAAACGGAGAAGACATTTTGTGGATCTGAAAAACCTAAGTAAAAAATATCATAAAAAAGAAATGTTATATGAACTGCCAAAAAATTACAATATAATCAAGTGAAGCAAAAATTTTCTTAACAAATTAACAAGATACAGCCAAAAATTAACACCTAAGATTACAAATGCAAACTGTCCGTCAACGGGCAAGAACCCAGTGCTTGGATTTCACAAAAATATATCATCAAAATGAGTGAAACTGAAATATATCATCATTTCATCCCCTTTATTTATCAAAAAATAAATAAATAAATATATCATCAAAATGCAGGACAAACTAGAAAAATGTCTGGATTTCACTAAAATATACCATCATCAAAATTATTTTAAACTTGTTGCACATCACAACTTGAAATTAGTGAAACTGTGAAAATGAATGCAAGCACATATATGAAAACATACAAAAAAAGTAAAATAAAAAACATTATAAAGCAAACATAAAAAACGTCGAGTCGGCATGACATGAATTCATGAAGAGGAGGCAAACAAAAAAATGCTAAGAAAAAGAAAGAAACAAGCAAAGAAGAGATGCAAAGAAGAGATTCAAAACCAGAGGCGAACGCGAACAACAGCGGGTTGCCTTTTTTATCAGTGAAGTTTCATTACATAAGAGTGGATTATCTTATTAAGTCTCTTTCAAATAATAATTTCTTCTCAGGAGTTGTAGCTATTCCCCCCCCCCCCAATATGGTATTTCTCTCGACTCACACAAGTATTCGAATCCGTGTCCTGAGGATAGCTCAAGTGGTGAGACACAAGGATGCTTCCGTGTACTTAAGCCCCAGGATACGGGTTCAAATATTTGTGGGAGGCGAAAAAAATACCACATGGGGGGTCTCACAAGGATTCGAACACATGACTTGGGGGCTTAAGCCAATGGAAGTATCCTTGTGTTTCACCACTTGAGCGTAGTACTGGATCGCATAGCGAAGGTAAGGTTGTGTACATCTACCCTCCCCAAACCCCACCAAGTGGGAGCCTCGTGCACTAGGCCACCCATTAGTTGTAGCCTTGTAGCATTATTGAAAGGGAACCTTCGTGCAACAGTTGAAATTGTCACCATATGACTGAAAGTCAAAAGTTCAACTTGTGGATCAACCTCTTAGAAAAGCAAGGTAAGATTGCCTCCTATAGACCCACATAGTAGGTCAACCCTTACCCGGACCTTGCAAATAGGAGCTTTATAGCACCAAGTTTCCCCTCTATAGTTATAGTATTACTAGATGCAAAATCAAAAGATCTCCCAACTGGACTAATCAGGAAATAAATCTTTCAAGGCTAGTTTGCATTATTATCGTTCTTCTGCTTATCAGAGCCTATTATAGATCCATTTGTTGGGCCACCCGTTATCGGGCCACTCGGGTTACGCTCCAGTTGTCTAGTCTTGGGTGTGAGAAGTCCCACATGGAAGAATGAGATAGCTTGAGTAGTGGTTATAAGTGGGGGGCAACCCTCACCCTATGAGCTAGCTTTTGGGGTTGAGTTAGGCCCAGACCCAAATTCTAAGATGGTATCAGAGCCTATCGAGATCCGTTGGGCTACCCGCAGATGTTCAGTCTTGCAAACTTCACGTTCCAGATGTCTATTCCTGGGCGTGAGGGGGGTGTGTTAGAGTTCCACATTAGATAGTGATATGGCCTCAATAGTGGTTATAAGTGGGGGCAACCCTCACCTCATGAGCTAGCTTTTGGGGTTGAGTTAGGCCCAAACCCAAATTCTAAGATGGTATCAGAGCCTATCACAGATCCATTTGTTGGGCTACTCGTTATCGGGCCACTCGGGTCACACTCCAGTTGTCTAGTCCTAGGCGTGAGGGGGATGTGTTAGAAGTCCCACATGGAAGAATGAGATGGCCTGATTAATGGTTATAAGTGGGGGGCAACACTCACCCTATGAGCTAGCTTTTGGGGTTGAGTTAGGCCCAAACCCAAATTCTAAGACTGCTATCTAAAACTCTCAAAACCCTAATCTTGAATGCCACTGGACACATTTATTTAGAACTCCTTTCTGACTTTCAATTGGAGAACTAGACTCTAATATCTTATTCTGATTTTTGATTATGTTATGTATAGTTTTTTATTTGCCAATTTTTTAGAATCCAATCCTCTATCATCTTATATTCACAAAATTTAAACCAGAACTTCAATGGTGAGAAAATCACCAAACATATCAAATGTTAAATCTATTACTGCAAATGAAATATGACTTCAGAGATGAAGCTCACAAGCCTTACATGTCCGGCATAATATGCACGTATCTGCAGGTCTTCATCTACTTGCACAGTTTGCCTCAAATCTACAGCAATAACTGTGTACAGGTATCGAAACAAATTAAAATATGTATAATAAAGATATAAAATTGAGATGCTAATGTGGTATGGTGATTTTGGATGGAGACCTGCTGTGTTCAACAGTCCAAAACACACCAAACTACTGATTAAGCAATGCAGAATCTTTTTTGAAATTCACACAGAAATGTAAACCACATAATTTTAGTCGGTATACATTATCAATTTGGAAAAATAAAATAAAATAAAAAATAAAACTGAAAGGACATATTTCTAGACCAGAAAAGAATAATTATCCTTCATTTAAATCCATGTGACATAACAGCTACATAGAAGTCCAACTTCAACAGAGTCAGAAGTAACTCGGTCAAGTGTCAGCTGTGGTAATACATTACGAAATTTGCAGTCCATTGACAAGGTTGACCAGTTTGAATATACGCAACTCTTCCCAGCGAGATGTCTAAACCAAAATTAATAGTTGTCTAACTCAAACTAACATAAGGAAAAGAGGATTCTCCATTACCTTTCTTCATGCACTCAGCCATATGATCAGAAGTGAACTGCTCTTCCTCACCTCGATGATCAACCATCACTTTCCGAAAGTCTTCCAACATTAATGGAGCCAAAGCTTTTGTTGGGTACTGCTTAAATCAAATAGAAGTTAAGTTAAATTTACCATTGTAAAATTACAATCACAAAGCCAATGCTGAAACATTCAAAGCACCATCACAATTACTTTGGCTGGCCAAATGACATGATGGCTTCAAAGCTTCAGTATATTTATTAGTTTCCATTTCCCACTTTCCCTACCAGTCAGCATTGACCAGAACAGCACCCAAACAATCAAACAAAAATTAGAACAAGATTATATGCATATGCAGTCAAAATCATCCAAGGAATGTCAAAATACAACAACCACTTTTAACCACTAACATCGTCAGTCTTCTGCCCATTGTTTCCTTCCCTAGAAAAATTTGAGATGTCAATCAAGAATGCCTTCTCTACAAGATATTTACCAATTGAGATAATTTAAGGACCTGTTAAATATGGCATTAGTTTTTACTTTTCTCAATCCAGAGCCATGCACATTTGCTTCCTCTTACACAGAAAAACAAACAATCTGATAGTTCCAAAAAAAAAAAAAAAAAAAAAAACTCATCTTTCACGTTGAATAAACAATGCATAAGACTTCACATTCTTATCATGTCAAAATAGAGAGTTTATTTTATGTTTTCATTTCCACTTTTCCGGTCTACTATATGTTTTTACTAATAATTATAACAAGGCAGCTTCGTCAAGATTTTGTCATTTTCAACATTCTCATCACAAAATCACGAAAGCATACAAAAAAAAAAAAGTATTATTTTTATAATAATTAATAAAAGAATAATGCTATCCAGTACCAAAATTTTGTTAAGAAGTTGTAAACGAAAAGAAAGAATGCATGACAACACGTGCATTATCAAATAGTAAAACTACATCAATTGAAAATAAATAAAAAATAAAACAAACTAAAGGCATCGCAAAAGTTCATTCTATTGTGACACCGCAAAGCAGCACCGCATATCGAGACAAACATTTCATCAAACACGTAATAGGACTCACCGTCATGTAAACCGGTCCGCGATACCCGCAAACTTCGGTGAAGTAAACCAGCGCTCCAACATGGTCCAAGTGACTGCCTTATTTAATTCTGCAAACAAAGAGGAGGCAACGTTAATGTCAAAATTAAAAATAAAATAAAATAAAAAGATGATGAATGAATGATGATGATGTTACAAATGAGTGACGATGATGCAGGAGAGAGCTTCGTCGTAATTGTCAGAAGGAGAGATGAGAGAGAAATTAGGGTATCGACGGTGGTCCAAGTGATGTGCATTCTGCAATCGAACATGATTCGCTTCCGGTTGATGCTCACCACAACGCCCCTCTTCCCAACCTCTTGACCAGCACCTGCACATTCATTCCAACTAACTCTTAGATTCAGAGACGAGACGACAAGTCGTTGCACTTGCATTGCAACACAAGGAAATATACCCAACCAACTCAGTCATATAACCCATTTAGCCAGATTCTGAACAAACAACACTTTTACTTAATAGGATTCCACTCCTGGGAAAAAGAAAAGTAGAAAGGCCAAGGCGTTACTTAGTTTAGTTATAGCATGATTAAGCAAACACTTGATGAGCCTTAAGATACTTTTTTATGACAATACAATTGCAGACATTTAACATAAGTCATGAACAACAATCGCACTTTACTCCTCAAAAGGGAAAAAAATAATAAAAGAATCAATTTATAAAACGGAATATACTAAAAGCAAAAAACACTAGGGGTTCTAGAACTGTGACCCGCATCTACTTTAGCGGAAGAATCTAGGAAGTTACCCATTAGGCCATTCCCTTTGCAAATCCAGTGTTGTAGCCAATCTTCTGGGAAATCCTATATGCAGAGGAATAGGCCTGTAGTGCTCTTGTCTCCCCAGCAAACGCCAACACCACTCGAATTTGAACAACAATATGTAAATTTGGCTCAAAATGAACAACACCCAGATAGCTTGGCCAACGTGGTGGTGTGAATGGCTCCAATTACAGCTATCATAGGGACAACAACTGGTGTAACAAGTGCTGACTGTCAAACCACAGTGAAACCCACAGCAAATCCAGAAACAAATGTGGCCATGAAGTGAACAAAATTATCCAACTGCACACAAAGCAACCACAATATGTTAAGTATGTGTTCAAAAACTATATCTCTGACTCTGAGAATAACTTATGTGTTAAATTCTATCATTTACTAAGAAAATGAAATTTAATCCATCAGCCACAATGATTAAATACACATCTAACTTGTCTATTATATTGTAATTAGAGTGACAAAGATAACATCAATTTTCAGATAAATAAGTCACTTCAAATGCAACAGACGAGATACCTCAATCAATAGTTCAGTTCAACACCCATTCAATTCAAAAATTAAGTTTTCAATATCTTAGAATACCCAGAAGAATAGCAACACCAAAATTCAAAATAATAATTTATATAAAAAAGGAACATGAACTAGAAGTCTAGAACAACACCAACGAACAATCAATCCTATTAATTACCCTCAACAAAAGGGAAATAGTAAAAGAAAACAATTCTTCGTTCTTCCCCCAAAAGGTAAAATACCAAACAGAACCCATTATAGAAGAATCAGGAGAACATCAAAGAAGTGGTGAGGTAGAAGGGATTGGGTGGAAAATCTCTTTTCACTGTCGTTGTAATGCTCCTGAGTGTCTCCTTGAGTAACGTAGAAACAAAAAATGCGGCTGTAATGAAGCGAGAATCAGGATTTGAGAAGAAGCACAAGCATGAGAAGTTGGAGGGGAACGAAGAGGAAAGGAGGGGGAGGAGAGGAGTTATTTTAAATTTTTTTTTATTATATTTGGTTCAATTATTAGGAAAGGAGGAGAGGGGAGCAAAATCTCTCGTAACTCAATTTTTGAATGTTGGGGTTTTTTGAAGGGGAGAGGAGGAGAGCTTAAATCATTTAAATAACCCTATATTAAATGTAACATAAATGATTATAAGGATGAACATAAATAACCCTATATTCTTGGTGGTCAAAACTATCATCAAATGGGAAGTTTGTTGCCATCTGAAGGATGTGAGCCAAAATTTGCACAATTGTATATATATGACACAGAAAATGAAGAGGCGAATCGGATGTCTCATTTTAGGTATATCTTTATGCAAGCTCTTATTTATATAATAATTGTTTAAATTTATAATTGTTCATCTATCGTAAATTTGTATTTTATTATTTTGTCTTTACAGTTTAGACCATATCATTTTATATTTGAATATGTTCATATATTTTTTTGAACAGCAAAAAATATGTATATATAATAAATGGGAGTACTAGGGGTATCCCAACCCATTGCAAGAGATCAAAATCTGGGTGTTACGACGCAAAGCCTGGAAGAGAAAATAGCCCACAGGCAAGGCAACACAGCAGCCCCAAAAGTCTAATGCCTACCTAAATAGTCCAGTGGATCTACAAACCACTCATAATAGAGACATGCTCTTGATTTTCCCCTTGCTAGGAACCACCTCCAAGCCAAAGAAATGATCATGTCCACCGTGCGTGTGAAGTCATTCTCCCTTCCTGCAAAAATACAACTGTTCTGCTCATCCCATAGAACCCACATAACTGTGTGCCACACCAATGCCAGCCCCCTCCTACATTTGGCCCGCTCACCAAGGGAGCAAACCATGGTAAATAGATCGAAGAGATCACGAGGCAGGGGCATCTCATATCCCAACAACCTTATAACAACATACCAAACACTGGAGGAGAAATGGCATCTAAGAAATAAATGAATACCGGACTCCTGGCAGGAATCACAAAAGAAACATGTAGCCTCCACAGGATCGGAAATGACAGCCCGACGAAGCAGGTTTGTTCGAGTAGGCACCCTATCGAGAAGTAATTGCCAAGAAAAAGCAATGACTTTCGATAGGGCAAAACTCTTCCAAACCAAACCCAGTACGGATACCTGAGATTCCGTGAGCCCTTGTACACTAGATGATGGAGAAGACAGAGCAGTATATGCATAACTAACAGAATAGTTGCCCGTGGAGTCACTCGTCTAGACCCACACATCGGGCTCAATCGTCATAGAGGTCGTCGCCAGAAGGTCTGCCAGATCGTTCTGCAAATGTTCCTCCCAGAGGAAGAAGCGCCTCCTCCATGGCAGTTGCCATCCCTAACTTCCATCCTCCCATCTTCCACACTCTGAAACTGTAGTCATTGGATTGAGTGTCACCACAAATAGCCTCGGGAAACGCTCCCTCAATGTAACTTCCCACAACCATTTTCCAACCAAAAGGAAGTGGTGCGACCATCACCAATCCGCCTACGCACCCTATCCTCGAACCAGTCTCCCTCTTAGACCCCCTGAGTCCCAACCCTGTTTATATCCTTCCACCAAGCTGACACCGAGGATGGACAGTTGGATCCCCCTAAGGATAGTGAGTCAATGGTTATGTTCCCATACTTTGCCCCCAAGACTTCACGCCACAGAGCTTTGTTTTTCGTTAGCAGCCGCCACCTCACTACAACATTTTGGGCCTACGGCAACGCCTAATTTTTTGACGCAATAAAAACCGTTCTCCTAGACATAATAGGCAACGATTTTTTTAACCGTTGGTGTATGGTATAAGATTGTACAATTTTTTCTGCAACGCGTAAAAACCGTTCTCAAAAAGTAATAGAGAACGGTTATTGTATACGATTTCACAATTTTTGATGCAACACGTGAAAACCGTTCTAAAAAAGTAATAGAGAACGGTTGTACTTTAATCTTGTCTGTAACGGTTGAAAACCGTACTCTATATATTTTTTATAAAATATTAAAAAAATCAATTACCCAGATTTTTAAAATTAAACAAATGCTGCTAGCTGAAATATTTTATATTCCCACTTTTTCTACACCAAAAAAAATTTATATTCCCACTTTTGCAACCCTTGTTCTTAGGGAAAAAAACCCGCTGAAATGTTTCGTATTCCCGCTTTTGATTAAAAAAAAACCTTGTTCATGTTCTCACACGTCGTCCCTTAATTGTTTCCTCGTTTAAACTCTATTTCTCTCTGGTTCTCTTCAATTGCATTCGGTGGCCATTCTCTTCAATCTTCAAACCCGATCGCCATTCTCTTCAATCTTCAAACCCGATCGCCACTGGTTTCGGTGAGGTGGGTTTCGGTGGCTTCTCTTCAAACCCTATCGCCACTGGAAGAGGAGGTGAGTGTGGGTTTCCTTTGATGGCTTCTCTTCAAACGAGTGTGGGTTTCCTGGTTTCGGTGGCTTCTCTTCAAACCGTATCGCCATTGGAAGAGGAGGTGAGTGTGGGTTTCCTTCGGTGGCTTCTCTTCAAACGAGTGTGGGTTTCCTAGTTTCGGTGGCTTCTCTTCAAAGCCGATCGCCGCTGGAAGAGGAGGTGAGTGTGGGTTTCCTGGTTTCGGTGGCTTCTCTTCAAACCCGACCGCCAGGTGAGTGCTCGTTACTCTTTTCTTTCTCCAAAATTGACATTGTTGCATCTCTTCATATTCTTTTATCCATAAGATTTATTAATCTCTCAGTGTTTATATCTAAGCACATATAACCCCATTTGTTGTCCATTTGGAGAAATCTGATAAAATTGGAACAATACAAAGAACATCAACATGGTCCCTGTGCAAGGATCACAAACACAAATAGAGGAACGGTCCAAATTTTGTTTCCTTTTCATGCTTCTTGGGGTTTTTTTCTTTGCTGGGAAGAGGGGTTTGTGTTTTTCATGACAATTATGAAACTGGGGGATGTCTCCTTCGCATTGCAAAAATAATAAGTTGCATATCTTCCAAATAATGACATGTTTTTAAGGTTTTATATTTAACAAAGTTCTGTTCATTTAAAGGATTTTCGGTGGGTTTTTTGTCCCAGTAGTCTGGGATCTAGAATCTTGCTATCTATGATAGATATTATTACCTTCCATAGAGACATCGTAACCACTTTGGACATCATAAATGTAATGTTGTTGTGTTGTGCCCTCAAAATTTTCATCTGCAGCTCATTACATCCATTAGGTACAGAAGTTATTATTGCCTACTTATGCCTTTGGACAGAAGTTTCATACATCATGCTAGCACAGTCTTTAAGATGTTTGGGATTCTTTGTTTGTGTGTGTAAATTAGATTCATTAGTTGTCATGCTGCATAATTGATCAAAGGATTTCTGGTGGGTTTTGTCCCAATTGTCTAGGATCTGGAAGTGTTTCTATTTAATGATTTTGCTCTGTCAATTTAATTAGGAGAAACTGAAGGTGGGTATTAGGCAGGTTGTAGTGGCTACGTGATGACTCTTTTGTTATTCTTTTTAATAAGATTTGCTTCAATCCTCTATTGGGAATGACGGCAATTTCAGAAAACCCATAAACCCATAAAAGATTCGCCGTTCTCGCTTCATTCGACTGCGATTCTGATGCTTCTTCAATCGAAATCCATTCTGTCAAACAAACCTGGATTATCTTCTTGCATATTGAACCATTAATGTTGTCAATGGATTGAATCTTTTTGGGGTTTTCAATTGATCCTTGATAAATTTTGGACACTGCTAAGGATGCTTTAAGTCCTGCAACCTCAGCCTTCAGCTTCTTGGCTTGTGATTGAAGCTCATACACATATGAAACAGAATCTCCAATGATTGAAACCTTATCCATCTGCACATATATAATTATTATAAATATCAGTTTTATGTACTTAAATCTCAAATGTAAATAAAGTCAGGATTAAATGACACAATAGGGAGGTGTACCTACCTTAGTTATGTTGGGAGCTAAAGAACGCAATGCGTAAAGCTTCTCCTTCATTCGGCCTCACAGTTCCTTCAGAAAACCATCATTGCTGTTTCTTTTTAAAATAATACATGTTTATAATTTATAATAAGATTTATGGTTCTGTTTTGAGGGATTTGAAGAAACCCCCAATTGGAAAAGAGTATTTATGGTCCTGTTTTGCCATTTCTCCTTATGTGCACGAATGTTGATTTCTTTATCTATGTACAATCATATTTTGCTATTTTATTTTCCGCGTGCATGTGCGTCTTTCATTTTTATGTTCAACTTGATTGCACTGATACATGCTATATGAATTGCTCTTGTAATAGAAAGTCAGATACGATTGGTTCTTGTTGACTTCTTGAGAGGGCTAGTTGAGTCCAATCCCGAAAAACGCTGGTCACTCTTCCAGGTAGTTGGATTTGCCTTGTTATGTTCATTGACCTATCTTTCAAATTAAATTTGGCTTGCATCAATGCAAAGTTTAAGCTATGAGTACTTAAATTATTATTTATTTTCCTACAGATTTGAAGACACCCTTTTGTAATTAGGGAACCTTTTACACACCCTTACAAGTCTCCTCTGAGACCCTTCACATTGTAAGTAAATCTTAATTTTAAAGCAATTAGACTTTTATAGTTAGTTTAAACTATCATATCAGTACCGACATTCCTATTATTTGTGCAAAAATATTTATATACCATGTTCAGGACTTGTATCATAAGAAAATCACATTCTTGTTATACATTTTGTTTTTGGTGGGTGTACCCCTTCTTCCTCATTTTAAAACTTTCAACTACTCACCTTTTGTCTTAATCTAATCTCTCTTCCAAGTCCAACCACCCACTTGTTCATCAATACTTTTGTATTACCATCATATAATAACCCCTCACCATTAGCTGAATAACAATATGTATAACTATCGCCATCTCATTTATGTTGTCTTTAACTTTATGAATTCTTTTCATGGTTTTCGATTTGAGATAAATAAAAGCTTTACTTTTATCCTCATCGAGATGTATGAAAGGTAGGAATCTATCTTGAAATTATACTATATATAGTGCACATACACACACACAATTACCGTTTCAATTAATAAGCTAGATTAATTACATACACACACAATTACCGTTTCAATTTCCCGTTTCAATTAATCCACTCTTGCATTATTCCCAATCCCATTTTTGCGTAGAGTTTTCCAGCAGCCTCATTTTTTGCATGCTTGAAGTTCAATAAAGTTTTTGATACACTAATCTTGTTCATACATCGAATTTCTTTTGGGATTTGGGATTTTTTTACTCATGCCAATATGACAACATACTTCAGAATTTTTGTGAAATTTTGTGACTGGCCTGCTCTCTATGTTACTGTGTGTTGTGAGAATTAATGCTTATGGTGGAAACATTAGCTACCTTGAGCCATGTTCTGAAACTCCAGGTCCATTCATAATGCTGCTGAACTGCAGACATGAGTCATCAATGCTCAATTGAGTATAATGAATTTGTGCAATGTGTTCTGGTCTGTTTGGATTTGTTTATGCTTCATAAAGAAGTGTGCCTTCCCAAGTCCATGTTGAACCATGTCTACTCTAGAATTTCGATTTTGCTGCATTATGTCTTATTTGTTACAGGATTCAGTGGTATGTTTCTGAGGTGTACTTAAATAGTTGCTGTTGAGAATAAATTACTTGAGGGGACTGGTTTTCATTGAGTCCATGCTGCTGCCTTGTTGATTGAGTCCATGTTGCTACCTGATATTTTTAGTCCTTTTTCCTTTATTTTTCTAGTTTCTACAGCTTTGAAATTGTAACTGAACCATCTGAGTTTTGAGTGAATGTTTCCACAAAGGCTAGTATAATCTTATGTAATATCTTGGTTATGTTTTTAACTCCTCAGTTTCTTGTAAACAAGGACTACGGGTTGTTTAATTTCTATGTTTCTGGAGTCTAATTCTTTCAATTTGAATCAGTTGCTTCAATTAGTGTCAACTTATGTCAGTTTATGTTTTGGTGTGATTGATTACATTCTATAATCTTTGTTGCTTAATTTATTCTCTCAATCATGTTATTTGTGCTTTATAGATGAATAATGGTGGTATAGTTGGAGACGGTAAACATTTGGACGCAGAAGATGAAGACATAGATCTTGATAATTAAGTGACATGAAATTTTATTTTGGGTAACAATGTTAGTTTGGAAGTATATATAAATGTTATTTTGGTAGATATCATGATATAATGTCATGGGAAATACGTTAAAGACCCAGTATTTTGATTTTGTTATCATGATTGTTAATTTTGGATAACAGTACAATTTTAGTAAGAATATATAGTAATTGGTGATTAATAAATATGTTTTCTCTTTATAATTTTAGTGATTTTGTTCTCTTTATTTTCATGATTTTGTTATCATGATCTTTACATAATCTTTATGCTAGTTTGCTTGATAAAGATATTTTTTTTTATGAACGAAACAATTATTTTGCATACTAATTATAATCAAAATCAAGTCTTATAAGAAAAAAATTGTATATTTTAAAGGAAATTGTACTTAAATAATTGTCATTTAAGTCAACATAATTCTATACGCAATGTTTTTCTAACAAAAAAAAAAAACGATTGCCATAGCGCGTTTTAATAGCAAAAGATGACAACTATTGGGGCATAGTTTATTTCAAAAACCGTACTCCAAAGAACCTATGCCAACGGTTTTATGCTGCAACGGTTATCTACCGTTGGAGTAGCATGGCGTAAAACCGTTCTCTAAGGGTAACCTTAAGCAACGGTTTTATATCTGCAACGTTGTCGTAACAAAATCCAAAACCGTTCTCTAAACAGTACTTAAAGCAACGGTTTTCTATAGGCAACGGTTAAATACCGTTGTCTTATCTGTCACTAAAACCGTTCTCTATGATTCACAAACAGCAACGGTTTTGACATAGAAACGGCTTTATAACCGTTGGCACTGAGAAATTTGAAAACCGTTCTCCAAAGTATACCTGAGACAACGGTTTTTCAAAAGTGTTGCCTTTATTGGAAAAAACCGTTGCCTAAAGAATAGGCAACGCCTTTAATTACCACAGTTTGAAAGTCGTTCTTATAGCCAACGACAACGGTTTTTTTATGTAAGACAACACTTATTAGGCGTAGCCGTAGACAAAAAATGTTGTAGTATAAGATCCCTCACACCTAATCCACTTCCTTTTTTGGCTTACAAATATCTACCCACCTAACTCACGGTATCTTCTTCCCCCCTTTCGACCCTTCCCATAGGAATTCCCTTTGTAGTTGGACCACCTGTTTCCACACCTTTACTGGCATCCTCATAAAGGATGGGGATACTACTTAGCACCGAGTTCAGTAGAACAATTCTTCCCCCAGACTAACGCTCCTATGTCGCCATAAACTTAGTCTCCCCCGTAGGACCTCAACCATGGGTTCCCAAGTACTCACACGTCTCGGACTTGCCTCTACCGGCAGTCCAATGTATCTAAAGGGGAACTTCCCCAATCTGCAATTTAGAAAACGTTCATATTAGATCGTTCAAATGAGATTATATATGTTGAGAGGTATTTTTTATTTCTTATTGATATTTACGACTAGGGAATAAGTAATTTTTAATGAATTCTTATAGGAGTGATGCAGTGTAACATCCCTCCTAATTTAATTTAATTATTCAGCCTCCTAAATTAGGGCTTATATGTTTTTATTATCATCTGGTTGGGTAGATTATTTTGGGGTGTAATGTACAACATTGGGGGTATAATAAGTAGTGGCAAGGTGTAAAATTAGAACCAAAGTAAGGGTAAATGGGTAAATATCAATACTTTTCCTCTCTTCTACTCTCTCACTCTCGCTCAGCCTCTCATTCTTCTCCCTCCCTCTCGAAAATTTCTGAAAAGAAAGGAAAGGAAGTGGAACAAAGAAGGAAGAAGGAGAAGTTAGGGCTTGGAGATTGGGAAGGAAGAAAGGGTAAGGCTTGAAGGTCTCACCTACTCCTTGTCAAGAAAGAAGATTTGGCTCAAACATTGGCCATTATTGGGAAGCTTGAAGCTGCCCTAAACTAGGAAGGAAGGGAAATTCGAAAATAAGAAGAAGAAGAAGAAGAAGAAGAAGAAGAAGAAGGAGAATGAGGCATTACTAAGCTTTTTACTCCATTTCTTTAAAGTTGATGTGAGTCTTTCTCTCCTTTAAGTGATGGGCAACCAATAAATCCCTCATTAGGGTTTACTTTCCTCTCCTTTTGCATGCTCTTATAGCTATTATGTTGGGTATCAAATGATGGGATTGAGTCTAAGTGAGGTTGTTCATGTTTAAAGGAGTTTTATGACATGTGAATCATGATGTTGTTTGAGATTAGTATGTTATATGAACTACTATTGTAAATGTTATGTTTGAAATCTTGATTTTGAGCTTTGGCTTCCTTGGATTTGGTTTGAATTGAGGAGAAAAGGAGGTTGGAGAAGTAGGAAAGCAGAAAAATGCATTTCTGCAAAATTTTGCAGGTGCGTGCGCGTGACGCGCATTCTGGGCACGCGCAACGCGCATAGAAACAGAATGGGCTGCAAGAATGCGCATGACGCACGCCCCCCCGCTTCAAAATTTTATTTTTTTCTTTTCTTTTCCAAATGCTTTTAGGGTTAAAGATACATGACTTTTGAGGTTCTAATCCCACTAAATTAATGATTGATTGAGGATTTGATTTTTAAGTAATAGGGTTTCAACCCTAGAAGAAATGCATTTCTAAATTATAGGCTTGCTTTGTGATTAATGTTTCTTTTGATTGAAACTTGTTTGTGTGTGAATGTTTGTAATTCGGCTGTAAACTTATCAATTGTGAATTATTGACACTTTCATTGGCGAGGACCCCTTGGTTATATCCAAAAATCGCATTTCACTCATTTTGGCAATTGAGCTGGGCCAAGTTTGGGTACATTTATGAATGCTTTATGATATATGTTTGTATTGTGATTGATGTTTGAAATTTCAATTACACTATCATGTTTTGAGGTAAGTGATGGAGAGAGGTCCATGAAGGACTCACTGGGATTTCTTTAAATCTCATTCCTTTCCTTCAATATTTTTCAGATAAGCAGGTCCATGGAGATTGACCGTAGCTTGGAGTTTACTTCTAGAAGTTAATCTCTTATGTATTTTGACTATATAATGTAACTTAAGGGTCTACAAATATTATGTAGTGTAATATTCGAGACAATGTAATTTGTATTTTGAAGTACAATTTCGTGGGTTGTATTCTTCTGAATGAGCAATCTTTGTGAATTATAACTTGGTGGATGTCAAGTGTAACGACCCGTTTCCGGACCGCTACCGAGCTCAATATACCGAGCTCGAGTTACCGAGCTCAACACACCAAGCTCAACATAAACCTATATGAGATGTGTTTTAAAAACAAAACTCTTGTGCCTTTTAAAAATACGATATATTTTTTTTTTTTATAAAAAACCAACTCGTGCACATCAGAGTAATTACAGCTTTTCGAAACATGGTGCAACTAAGACACAAGACTTAAATTCTAATAAAACATACATGCATAACATACATATATATATCACTCGAAATAAGAATGTATACAAAATACAGAGTAGCAAATGTGCAAAGAAAATACACCTAAGGTACGACAACTTCAAAAGAGCCATCATACCCTGGGGTACTTCCGGCAGACTCCCACGCAGGGGGCTGCTCCAAAAGTAAGACCACCAGTCTACCCTGTAGCAATAAAACAACACTGCCCAAACTGGTCACGACCTCGAACACAAAAGAAATACAAGAACAGTCCTCAGAAAGACAAACATCCAACAAATAAACAATCACGACAGATAGAGGTCGTCACTCGGGTCCTCGTCGAGATCCTCCTCGGCATCGTCTACTGTCGAGTTTCCTGCGCCCTCGACATCGCCTGGGTAACCGTCATGGATTGAAGGCACCACGGGAAAGGGTCAACTTCTCAACAAGTTAAGATAAGCTCGACATAAAAATATAAGCAAACAGCAAAGTATAACATTAACATTCACCGACGTGACTCGACCATCTCACTCTAAACTCGACACAACTCACAAATCCATTTTCTCTCGACTCGACAAATTTTCCGGAATGCACACGCCGCATCAGTATGTCGGAAAGTCCAGCCGAAGCCTTGGGATCCTCGCTCTCCCTAGGATACCAACTCAGTCCCGTGAGCGTGGCGACGTCTAGTCAATCTCCCGTAAACAAAAAGGGGACCTAGCACCCTCAGTTATCCGGGTCACGGCTCAAAAACGTCATACGACTCACCTAGCTCGCTCACTCGATGAACAATTCGCCGCATACGATATTCAAAGAGTTAAACACAAGATATTCAACCGCATGTCAAATACAGAGAGTAAGCTCGACATGAAGAAACGCAATTCAACATGCAATACACACTTCACGACATATATTCAATCACATATTAAATACATGCAAAACTCAATCATATCACAACATTTCATCTCGACACAAATCAGTAAATCCATACACAATAACATAACCACGTAGAATATGAAATGCCCTTACATACTATAACAAATATAAATGTGAAGCGCCCTTACCGAACTCCAAGTTAATGCTACTCGACAACGACCTCGACACAGCTGTCTCCAAATGAGCTCGACAACGACCTCGAAAAGGTTGTCTTCAAAGAGCTCGACACGTACGCTTCTCAGTCGAGCTCCACACGCATACCCTCGTTCGATTCTTTGCTTCGCGTCCTTGGATTCGCTTTCCCGTACACCTCGATTCGGAAATCACTCGATCTCGGGAATCAGACTTCCTAAAACAAACATAACTCAGATCGATCTATAGGTTCCAATACATCTAACTCTCTCTCTTCCCCAAACTCAACCACAACCCAGAAAAAATATAAAACTCAAGAACTGAAATATATTTTTCCTCTAACACAAAGTTAGGGATTTCGATCAAAATTTCATGAAAAGTTATCTGATGCTTCAACAGAAAGATCGACAACAACAATAATCAGAAGCAACGAATGAAAATCAAGAAATCGAAACGAACCAAAAATGGAGTTTTCTGGGCACTGCCGATTGCAGAAATCAGAGAAGAAATTTGTTTTACAAGCCCAATTAATCGGTTAAAAAGATAGGTAATATTGTGAATAAGAAAACCCATCAATTTGACATGATTTGGAAGCATAAAACTGGTTAAAAATGGAAGAAGATTTAGCGCTAAACAGTAGCACGAAGAAGATAAGAATCTGTTCTTCATACCTCAACGGTGATGGTCGATCAAATGAGATATGGGTCGAGAAGTTGATGATGAACAAAATCGATGAAGAAAGCTTGTGCAGAATCTCGCTGGAACTCACGGTTTCGTCGATGAAGATTTTGAAGAAAACAACGAAACACAGAGCAGAAGGAAGGAAGAAGAAAGAAGAAAAGAGAAATGAGTGAAACGGTCGTGGTATACAAAGCGAGAAAGGGGTATAAACGTAACTCCAGCTATAAGATGCCAATCCCATCAATCATCTACCCGTTAACTCGTTCCTCTCATGATTACCTCTACTCGCTTGGCCAACGGCAAGCCGACAATGTAATAATAACAAACAATATAATAATAACGCTGAGTAACGTTCGAAATAATACGAGGTATCATCCCGACACGATGTCGACAAGGGTACTCGTGCAAGCGTACAAGGTTTTAACACGAGTTCGTGAACGCGGTCTCCTCAGCTCGACTTGCGTCCTCATCGCCTGCAGACGCGACTTCATCAACTCGACACCCGACCTCCTCACCAAGAGCCTAGTGCATCGTGGTCTCATCACTCGATAAAAGATCTCGCAAACGATCTAGTCACGGGATCTCGACACAAGGTCTTGGTCGAGGTCTCGATCGCCGTCCTATACGATGTCGATCTCGCCCTCAGGTGTCACAATCTCTCCCTCTAAAAAAATTTCGTCCTCGAAATTGCAAATAAGATTCTTACCTCGTAAAAGTTCAGTCTTGAGATCTTCATCTTCTCCTCCAGCTCCCAAGTCGCATCTCCCGCCTTCGATCCCACACAACTTTGACAAGTTGGATCTCTTTGTTCCGCGAATCGCTTGGCTTTCCGATCAACGATCCTTGCCGTGACGCTCAAAAGATAGGTCGCCCTTCGCTTGAATCACATCCGGTTCGATGACATGAGAAGGGTCGGAAACATACTTCCGCAATTGTGAGACGTGAAAGACGTCGTGGATGTTCGACAAGAATGGTGGCAATGCACCGATATGCCACCGACCAATACGACGAAGAATCTGATAAGGTCCAATGAATTTAGGGGTAAGTTTCTTGGATTTGATCGCTCGACCAACTCCAGAAGTGGGGGTGACTCTAAGAAATACATGTTCTCCTTCCTCGAACTCGAGTGGTCGACGTCATTGGTCTGCATAACTCTTACATCGACTTTGAGATGTTCGCATCCGATCTCGATCAAACGGATCTTCTCGGTAGTCCGCTGGATCATATCTGGTCTCTGACGATACCGCCGCCCCTGGTACCAACAACAAAGAGGCGTCGACATTTCCGCCCATACAGCCGCTTCAAAAGGTGCCATCCCAATACTCGCATGGAAACGTTGTTGTATGTGAACTCCACCAATGGTAAGACGTCGTCCCAACTTCCTCGGTGATCTAACGCATAAGCTCGCAACAAATCTTCAAGCGATTGGATCGTTCTCTCGGTCGGACCGTCGATGCGTGGATGATATGCCGAGCTAAGCTCGAGCTCGGTTCCCATCGCTCCTTGCAATTCCCTCCAAAAATGAGACGTGAACTTTGATCTCGGTCCGACACGATCGAAGAGGTATTCCATGAAGTCGCACTATCTCCGCGATGTAGATCTCGGCCGCCTTTTCCACGTTGTATGTCGACCTCACCGGCAAGAATGAGCGATTTGGTCAATCGGTCGACGATCACCCAAATCGAATCATTCTTCTTCTGCGTCTTCGCAAACCTACAACGAAATCCATGGAAATACTGTCCCATTTCCATCTGATGCGTCAGCGATTGTAGCATTCCCGCAGTCGTTGGTGCTCCACCTTCGCTTCGACACGCCAAACATGAAGCTACGTGCTCGGCCACTTGCTTCTTCATTCCTGACCACCAAAAATGCTTCTTCAAGTCTTGATACATCTTCGTAACTCCGATGAATACTAAAGTTGCTCTTATGCGCTTCGTCGAGAATCAACTTCCTCACTCGGATCGTTAGGTACGCACACTCGGCCATTGCATCTCAAGATGTCGCCCGCTCCGACCAAATTCGCGCTTTCCTTGCGCTTATCAATCGATCTTCTTGCGAAGCTCGTCATGAACTTGCTGGTCTCGGATCTCGCCCAACAATCTGTTAGAAATGGTAAGCATACCAAATCTCGCCTTCCTGGTGAAACTTCGACACTCAACTTCAAATCTCGGAACTTCGAGCATCTCCAACTCCTTGATCATCATTACCGAGGTTAAAACGCTCTTCCCGCTCAACGCATCCGCTACTACGTTAGCCTTACGGGATGGTATTCCAACGTAAAGTCGTAGTCCTTGAGAAATTCTGTCCATCTACGTTGACGCATGTTGAGCTCCTTCCGTCGAACAGTACTTCAAGCTCTTGTGATCGCTGAAAACGAAGAGTGCTCCGTAAAGGTAGTGCCTCCATATCTTCGGCGCAAGAAAACTATCAGCCGCTAGCTCCAAGTCGTGAGTAGGATAGTTCCTCTCGTGAATCTTAAGTCGCTTTGAAGCATACGCGACCACCTTCCGATGTTGCATCAAAGACACATCCCAATCCCTGGTGTGACGCATCACAATACACCTCGAAAGGCTCTTCGGGTTGAGGCAAAATCAGCACAAAGCGCCGCTGCCAAAAGCTCCTTCAGCCGTTGAAAATCGGCTTCACACTCCTCGGTCAAGCAAAAGGTTGATCCTTCCTCGTCAATCGTAAGAGGCGCGACAATCTTCGAGAAACCTTCAATGAATCTTCGGTAATATCCTCGCTAAGCCGACAAAACTCCCGATCTCAGAATCGCCTTCTACTGTTCCCATGCTATCACCGCCTCAATCTTGGTTGGATCCACAGCTATCCCTTCTCCTGGAAATCACGTGACCAAGAAAATTCACCTCTTCAAGCCAAAATTCACACTTCGACAGTTGGCATAGAGTTGCTTATCTCGTAATATCCGCAGACTCGACATAAGTGTTCTCATGCGTGCTCTTCTCGGTTCCTCGAGTAAATCAATATGTCGTCGATGAACACTACAACGAACTGATCCAAAAACGAATGGAAAATCCTGTTCGTAGTCCATAAACACACCGGCGCGATTCGTCACTCCAAACGGCATCACCAAATACTCGTAGTGACCGTATCTAGTCCTGAAAGTCGCTTTGGCGACATCTTCCTCCTTCACGCGAACTGATGGTAGCCCGACTTCAAGTCTATCTTGAAAAGATCGCCGCTCCACGAAGTTGGTCCATCAAGTCGCCAATACGTGGTAACGGATAACGGTTCTTCACGGTAACCTTGTTGAGTTCGCGATAGTCCACGCACGCCTTGATCGCCCATCCTTCTTCTTAACCAATAACACCGAGCTCCCCACGGTGACACGCTCGGTCGTATGAATTGCTTCGACTCCAAGTGTTCGATCCGGGACTTCACTCTTTCATCTCGGCAGAGACATCCCAGACGGCGCTTTGAAATCGGTCCTGTTCCTGGAATCAGTCGATGGAGAACTCGACCTCTCGTCTTGGTGGTAATCCCTGGCACGCCTTCTGAAAACGTCCTCAAAATCACACACCACCGAACATTCTTCACGCCGATCTGTTGGAAAACTTCCGAACTAGCTAGATACATGTATTCCCTAGTTCCTTCTTTCAAAGAAACTCCAATACGTTGGCAGAAAGAAAATTGAGACTCCAAGGTCCGGAAAAATTACGCTTTCACGGGCACAGTCCAAAAGGACATGGTGGTGTGACAACCAATCCATCCCGAGGATAACATCTAAGCCCTTAAGAGGCAAACAAACCAAATTGACCACAAACTTTCTACTCGAATAATCACTACACAATTAAGACATGCGATGTTTGTGACTAAGGTTTTAGCAATTGGGTTGTAACTACTAATTTAAGCGGTAAAGCGATCACAAATAAGTTCAAAAGGTTCACACAATCGTAAGAAATGAAGGAATGGGTTGCACCGAATCAAAAAGAACGGATAAGGATTTACCCTCGATCTCACATTCACCTTGGATAAGATCATCACTCGACCGCTTCCTCGCCACTCATGCGTAAAACTCGCCTTTAGCCACTGACGCTTCCTTTGGCCTTTGCCGCAAGCATAGTCGGTTCAGCTTTAGGTGTAGGACAATCCTTAGCAAAATGCCCTGGCTTCTTGCAATTAAAACACACCTCCTCCTCTGAGTACGCTACTCGCGTAATGCCCCGCTTTCCACATCGGTAGCAAATCACCTCGACATCGGATCGACCTCCACTCCTCGGTACTTGGGTCATCTGACGACATCGTCCTCGTTGTCGCTCCCCGAGGTCGGTCGTAAGGCCTCTTCTGCGGTGGTTTCCTTCGCGGCAAATCTACGCCCGCACTGGGGTCTCACCGGTCCGCCCACAATAGTCTTCTTCTTGTGGCTCCTCACTCCTTCTACCTCGACACATCTATCAATCAGCTCTTGGAGATTTCGATCCTCAACGACACTATCGACTTCAATGTCGAATCTCAATCCCCGTTGGAATCTCTCACTCAACCATCTCTGGTCAACTCTTCGGTCACGAAATGGACTGAAATACCTCGCCAACGATTCGAACTTGGCGCATACTCGGACACCGCCGAGTTGCTTTGCTGCAGCTTGAAGAAATTCCTGCTCCTTCTCGCTCGTGCAAGATCCGGAAGTACTTGTCCAAGAACCTTTCACGAAAAAGCTCCCAGGTCATCTCGCGATGTTCGCTATAAACGCTTGCTTCACTCCTCTCCACCAATACTCTGCGTCTCCTAGCGATGAAGTAAGTGGCATAGTCGACCTTCACGTTGTCCGCAATGGAGTGCCTCAAAGATCTTCTCGATCTCTTGCATCCAAAGATCGCCTTTATCCGGATTTGGCTCACCGTAGAACTTCTGGTGGATCATGCTTCCTAAAGTCGGCCAATCCTCTCGCCAAAGATTACGCTCGCTTCGCTGTCGCTGCGCAAGTTCGCCGAGTTAACGCCGCCTGTTGAGCCATCGCGTTAGCCTGTTAGTCGCAGCGGTGATTGTTGAGCCATGGCTGCCGCCATCTCGGTCATAGCTTGAATAGCTCGTTCCATGTCGACGCCTTGCTGCAGAGGTCGTATTCCTACGAGGTGGCATTAGATTCCACAAAGTTCAAAACCCCGCTGAATCTCACACAAGGATGTGTTAAAACACACCGCTTCAATCAAGAAACAGTTCAAACAATTTCTCAAGCAATAAGTGCTTCACTTAATCAAACAAAGAATCAACACAAAACAACTAGGTACCCAACACACAACCCGACATAGTGACTCAAATTTTATGCACAAATTTCTGGCCGAACCGAATCAAGCCTGATACTAACAAAGGTAACGACCCGTTTCCGGACCGCTACCGAGCTCAATATACCGAGCTCGAGTTACCGAGCTCAACACACCAAGCTCAACATAAACCTATATGAGATGTGTTTTAAAAACAAAACTCTTGTGCCTTTTAAAAATACGATATATTTTTTTTTTATATAAAACCAACTCGTGCACATCAGAGTAATTACAGCTTTTCGAAACATGGTGCAACTAAGACACAAGACTTAAATTCTAATAAAACATACATGCATAACATACATATATATATCACTCGAAATAAGAATGTATACAAAATACAGAGTAGCAAATGTGCAAAGAAAATACACCTAAGGTACGACAACTTCAAAAAAGCCATCATAACCTGGCGGTACTTCCCAGACTCCCACGCAGGGGTCGCTCCAAAAGTAAGACCACCAGTCTACCCTGTAGCAATAAAACACCACTGCCCAAACTGGTCACGACCTCGAACACAAAAGAAATACAAGAACAGACCTCAGAAAGACAAACATCCAACAAATAAACAATCACGACAGATAGAGGTCGTCACTCGGTCCTCGTCGAGATCCTCCTCGGCATCGTCTCATCGCCGAAGTTTCCTCGCCCTCGACATCGCCTGGGTAACCGTCATGGATTGAAGGCACCACGGAAAGGGTCAACTTCTCAACAAGTTAAGATAAGCTCGACATAAAAATATAAGCAAACAAAGAAAGTATAACATTCACCGACGTGACTCGACCATCTCACTCTAAACTCGACACAACTCACAAATCCATTTTCTCTCGACTCGACAAATTTTCCGGAATGCACACGCCGTGCAGATGTCGGAAAGTCCAGCCAAGCCTTGGGATCCTCGCTCTCCCTAGGGACTAACTCAGGTCCCGTGGCGTGGCGACGTCTAGTCAATCTCCCGTAAACAAAAAGGGGACCTAGCACCCTCGCTTATCCGGTCACGGCTCAAAACGCCATACGACTCACCTAGCTCGCTCACTCGATGAACAATTCGCCGTGATACGATATTCAAAGAGTTAAACACAAGATATTCAACCGCATGTCAAATACGAGTAAGCTCGACATGAAGAAACGCAATTCAACATGCAATACACACTTCACGACATATATTCAATCACATATTAAATACATGCAAAACTCAATCATATCACAACATTTCATCTCGACACAAATCAGTAAATCCATACACAATAACATAACCACGTAGAATATGAAATGCCCTTACATACTATAACAAATATAAATGTGAAGCGCCCTTACCGAACTCCAAGTTAATGCTACTCGACAACGACCTCGACACAGCTGTCTCCAAATGAGCTCGACAACGACCTCGAAAAGGTTGTCTTCAAAGAGCTCGACACGTACGCTTCTCAGTCGACCTCGACACGTCTGATCCTCGCTCGATTCACGCTTCGCGTCCTTGGATTCGCTTTCCCGTACACCTCGATTCGGAAATCACTCGATCTCGGGAATCAGACTTCCTAAAACAAACATAACTCAGATCGATCTATAGGTTCCAATACATCTAACTCTCTCTCTTCCCCAAACTCAACCACAACCCAGAAAAAATATAAAACTCAAGAACTGAAATATATTTTTCCTCTAACACAAAGTTAGGGAATTCGATCAAAATTCATGAAAAGTTATCTGATGCTTCAACAGAAAGATCGACAACAACAATATTCAGAAGCAACGAACGAAAAACAAGAAATCGAACGAACCAAAAATGGAGTTTTCTGGGCACTGCCGATTGCAGAAATCAGAGAAGAAATTTGTTTTACAAGCCCAATTAATCGGTTAAAAAGATAGGTAATATTGTGAATAAGAAAACCCATCAATTTGACATGATTTGGAAGCATAAAACTGGTTAAAAATGGAAGAAGATTTAGCGCTAAACAGTAGCACGAAGAAGATAAGAATCTGTTCTTCATACCTCAACGGTGATGGTCGATCAGATGAGATATGGGTCGAGAAGTTGATGATGAACAAAATCGATGAAGAAAGCTTGTGCAGAATCTCGCTGGAACTCACGGTTTCGTCGTTGAAGATTTTGAAGAAAACAACGAAACACAGAGCAGAAGGAAGGAAGAAGAAAGAAGAAAAGAGAAATGAGTGAAACGGTCGTGGTATACAGCTGGCGAGAAAGGGGTATAAACGTAACTCCAGCTATAAGATGCCAATCCCATCAATCATCTACCCGTTAACTCGTTCCTCTCATGATTACCCTCTACTCTGTCGGTCAACGACAAGCCGACAATGTAATAATTACAAACAATATAATAATAACGCTGAGTAACGTTCGAAATAATACGAGGTATCATCTCGACACGATGTCGACAAGGGTACTCGTGCAAGCGTACAAGGTTTTAACACGAGTTCGTGAACGCGGTCTCCTCAGCTCGACTTGCGTCCTCATCATTTCGATGCAGCGACTTCATCAACTCGACACCCGACCTCCTCACCAAAGAGCCTAGTGCACGTGGTCTCATCAGCTCGATAAAAGATCTCGGCAAACGATCTAGTCACGGGATCTCGACACAAGGTCTTGGTCGAGGTCTCGATACGTCGTCCTATACGATGTCGATCTCGTCCTCAGGTGTTACATCAAGTTTTTAATTTGTCTACATTTTTGGTATCTTATAATGTTTAAATTCTATGATTCAATGTAAATTGAATTTAAGGTGTTACATGCAGGGGAAAAAAATACTTGATCAGTCTTTGGTGAGAGATTTATTGGAAATGATTGATCAGTTTAATCATCGTGCAAAAACATTTAGACGGGTTAGAGACTTTGAAGAAGAACAAAATATTAATGTGTCGCTGAGATTATTTTGCAATCGTCCTACTGATGCTCGAATGTATGATCTACCAATTGTGGATGAGGTTACTGCTCTAATTGTTGGTGATTTTGATTGTTCTGATTTTGGTAGAGATATTATTGTGCGTGCTCTCGATGGAGCTGTACAGAGGATTTATGAGACTCGTGCATCACTTATCCCGTTGCAATATCCATTGTTATTTCCATTTGGAGAAAAAGGATATTGTTGGGCGTGCAATGTGTGCAAGTATACACAGCTAAAACAAGTAGTAAAGTGACAAAAGATCGTTCCCACAAAGATTGAACACGGTTAATTAATATTTCTTCTCAATTTAGGTTAATTTAGCTAGTGAAAAACACAATTAACAAGTAACCATAAATGTGATTGTTTAAACAATGAATTTAAATATTAATAACAATTAAACAAATTAATTAAACAAGGTAAAAATCAGCTGGGTGAAGCAGTTAGGGAAACAACTCATTTACAATTCATTTTACAGGTGCAGGAATGTTGTACGAGATGCTATAGCATCTGAGTCCAGAATTTATGTTGTGATTTTCTAATCACTCTAAGGTGGGGTTCACTAAGTTTGCATTATTCCTAATTTAACATTAGTTACTCCCCCTTCTTTTATGCATGATTCAGTTACTCTATGGAGTTAAATGATATTCCTATTCATCCAACATGATTAATTTCCCAATTAACCACATAATCCGCATTTAACAAGCAAGTCCACTCACTAACTTTCCCAAGTTAGTGAGGTTGCATTTTAGCTAAGATGATCAGCCTTACCCAAAATAAATTAACATTTAAACAACTTGTTAAAAGAGCTAAACATTAAGTAGCATTCCATTCCCTATAAAAGTACCTTACAAATTCATGGTACTCTAACTTAGAGAAATTAGCTCATGGTGAGCTTAGGCATAACAAAACAGAATTTGGGCAACAAAAACTGAGTAATTACATCCATAATTTCAGTTCAACAATAAAGAAACAAAGCTAAGATAAAGATGAGAAAGTTAGCTAGTGACTCTTCCAAGTATTGATTCTTCCTTGCCTCAACTTCCTTATTCTCTTCACAGTTTTTCGTCTTCAAATCAGCTTCAAAATGATGCTTAAATGGACGGTGGAGAAATGGAGATGAAGGTGGAAAATGAAATGTGGGTGGCGGCTGAACAGTGAAGGGATAGAGAAAAAATGCAGAAAATTGTAACCTAGGGTGATATGTCCACACCAATTTTCCCCTCTTGGGTTCCTTTTGTATAAAGACTCTTTTCTCTCTCTTCCATGGACCCAAAAGTGGTCATTGTCCAAAAGGTAAAGGGCCCATCTCCTAAGGATAGCTGTCCTTTAAATTTCTACACAGGGACCCTTTTTATTTCTCTTTTTTTTGGCACAAAATCTGATACTGCACAACTTGCCACGCACAAATGCTACAACATGCTGTAGCAACTTGTCCTAAACTTGATTTTTCAATTCTGCACAGTGGGTGCACTTGATTTTTCAATTCTGTACACTTCAAAACTTCATCAAATACCAACAAAATGGCACTTTGAGTGCCATAAACAGCAAATGGACATTTTTTTTTCATTAAATAATTAGAAACTAAATTAAACACATATTTTTTGTTTATTAAAACACTTTAGAACTTGCTTAATTATGCTTAAAAAGAGTTAGATAACTCTTATTTATAAGAGTTATCACACCCCCAAACTTGAACCATTGTTCGTCCTCGAGTGATGAAAAGAAAAGAACACAAGACTCAACAACAAAAGACTCAATAGACCCAAGGCTTTTGGACAAGGAAGAGCAGTTCTCAGACTTAACACTTTTTCAAGCAAACCCTCTTGACTCTAAGGATTCTTATTGACCCTAATCATTCAAATTGTGTGTGTGCCATCCTGTTTATATTGAAAATTTCTCAAGATACTCCCAAGAGCTAAGATCATCCCTTCACATCAAGGCATTCCTCACTTACTTCTTCTTTTCAAAACAAGAAAGCAATAGACAATAATACAATGAAACATGGGGGACACACATTTAGCTTATATGCCTCACATATGCATTTTTTCTTCTATTTTTCCATTTTATTGCCTTTTTCTGATTTTTTTTTGGGGCCATTTTGCCTTTTGACACGAATAGCAACACTTGTGGTGAAACTACCCGGTTAATTACTCAGCAAAATAACCTTTATTCTTACTTTCTTTTTGGCTTTTTCAATCATTTTCTTTTTAGAACTTGTAAGGAAAGTTTTACAGTCATTCATACCCTCCCCCAAACTTAAAGGTGTGCCTAGTCATGTCATTTTTTCAAATTTGAAGTAAGTTCAGTTAGCCCCTAAGTGTTGGGCCTGACTTCTGCCCTCAAGTTTCTCAGTACTAGTTCCTTCATGCACAGGGTATGTGTGGGAATAATAGGTGTCACAATCCTCCAAGGTTTCAAAGGTTCCTAACACAATACAATTTTTGCTTCATTAAATTTCACTTCAGTGTCCTGAGCCTTTTTTTTTTAACAAAAACATATTACTAACAACTCCACCCCACCCCCAAACTTTAGGATGTGTAGTGTCCTCACTACAACATGCTAAAAATTTGAGAGCGGAGTGTCTACACAACAAAAGACTGACCCTAAAAACAGTGTTGTAGTATTTAACGACACAGACAAACTATGCTACAACACAAATCAAAACACACAGTAAATAGCAAACAGATGCTACAGCGCATAAAGCAGACGCTGCAGCATTATCACAACAGATAAACAGAACTAAGAAATGAATAAACAACAAACAAAATGATAAAAGAAAAAGGGAACATCCCTGTCATGGATTATTGTTGGGCTGTCTCCCAGTAGTGCTTAGTTTAAGAGTCCTCAGCATGACTTTGTCCCTCATTGTGTCAAGGGTCTCTAAGGCTTGTGGTAGCCTTCATCCTTCTTCTTTTTCTCCTCTTGAATTTGTGTGGATCAAATTTTTCATCCTTCACATTTTGGATGCAATCCGCCTCCTTCATGATTAGGTTCAATCTTATTTGGCTTTCAATGTTATTCTTTGAGTTGTAATCCAATAAAATTTGATGCATGCAAAGTGTAGGACTTATATCATTAATATTAGCCATTTTCCACCCAATAGCCTTTTTATGCTTCTTCAAAGCATCAATGAGGTTCTCCTTTTGTGGAGGAGTGAAGTAAGAAGAAATAATCATTGGAAGTGTCTCATTCTCCCCCAAATAGACATATTTGATGTGGGGAGAAAGTTGCTTCAACTCAAGAACCAGTGGCTTTTCAATGGAAGGCAAATTCTCTTTGAAACTTTCACTTGTAAGCTCTAGTGATTCATATATTTTTGCCCACCTTGGGGTGGCTGGCCTTTCTTTCACAAAATCAAGAATTCCCTCCCTTCATTAGCTCCTCATCATCAAGAAGGGTTGGCTCTTCTTCAAGGACATCTTGCTCCTTCATTAGTTGCTTGTGAACCAATGAGTCCAAAGCTCTAACAAAAGAACATTCCTCCATGCCTTCATCCGGGTACTTCAAAGCATTGAAAACATTAAAAGTGACCTCTTGATCATTCACCCTCATGGTTAATTCTTCCTTTTGCACATCAATTAAGGTTCTCCTTGTGGCTAGGAAGGTCTTCCAAGGATGATAGATACCTCTTTATCCGTTTCAAAGTCCAAAATGATGAAATCAACTGGAGACACAAACTTACCCACCTTGATCAACACAACTTCTATTTTCCCCTTCGGGTATGCAATGGAATGGTCAGCCAACTGAAGTGTAAGAGTTGTTGAGCATGCTTCTCCAATCCCCAATAACTGAAAAAATGGATTTTGGCATCAAGTTGATGCTTGAACCCAAGTCACATAAGGCACGACCACAATAGGTATATCTAATAGAGCATGGAATAGTGAAACTTCCGGGATCCTTGAGTTTCTGAGGCACCTTGTTTTGCAAAAGCTGGCTGCACTCCTTTGTCATAGCCACAGTTTCAAATTCTCCTAGTCTTTTCCTCTTTGTAAGAACATCTTTCATGAACTTAGCATAATTTGGCATTTGTTGGAGGGCTTCCACTAATGGAATATTGATGTGGAGCTGTTTCAAGACCTCCATAGACCTGCCAAATTGCTTGTCTTGATGTGCTCTCTTTAGCCTTTGTGAAAAAGGAGGTGGTGGTCTCTCTGGAGTCAAAGCGGGAAAGAGTTTTTCTGCTACAGTTGCTGTAGCAGATGCTGTAGCATCTTTGGTAGATTCTGCAGAATTTTTCTGTTGTAGTTTTTGTGCAGAATCCGATTCTGTAGACACAATTGTTGCTGGATTTGTTTCTTTCTCAATGGATTCTACCCTTTGGCTGCTAGTTCCTGCATAATCAGAAATTTTATCCTTGGAATTCCCAACATGAGGATTGATGTTCTTCCCACTACAAAGAGTAATGTCATTCACTTGTTCATTTCCATGGGGCTTTGGTGGTTCAGTTGTACTAGGCAAAGATCCACTTGGCCAAGCACTTAATGCAGTAGCTAATTGGCCCATTTGATTCTCCAAATTTTTGATTGCAACCCCTTGACTTTGATATTGATCAAGCCTTGGTTTCATTCATGAAGGCTTTTAACATATTTTCAAGTGAAGGCTCTTGAGTGGTTGGAGGGGCTGAATTCTTTTGGCTTTGAGCTGGAAAACTTGGTGGATGAGTAGGCCTAGCTGGATTGTTAGAGCTTCCTATTGCAGCTGTGTTATTACTCCATGAAAAATTAGGATGTTGCTTCCACCCCGGGTTGTATGTGCTGGAATATGGATTGTTGTTCTTGTTGAAATTCTCCACATAATTCACCGAAACAGGGTTACTTGGACATTTTTCATAAAGGTGTCCTCCCCCACAATAAACACAAGAAGTAGACTTCACTTGGGCTGAATTCTGCCCTAGAGAAATAGTTTCTGCTACAACAGGCACTGTAGCATTTGGAGCAGCTGTCATATTCTTTATCATGTGTGTTAGTGAAGCAATTTAAGCAGATAATGTAGCTTAATCGCTTATTTCAAGAACACCAGCAACCTTCTTGGCAGAACTTAGCCTAACAGTAGGCCATTGGTAAGTGTTTGTGTAACACCCCAATTTTCCCTTCTTCCTTTATTTCAATAATTATTTATTAAATGCATGTATGCTATGTTTGATTTGATAAGTGATTTTATGATGCTTTGTGTGAATTTGTAATTATTTGTATTTTTAGAAAATAATTGCATTTATTTGTATTTTTAGAAAATTGTGGTAATATGTTATTTAATATTTTATTTTTATAAAATATTAGTATTTGAAATGTCATTTATTTAGAGAAAATATTTTGGGTTAAAGAGGTGTTAAAATGAGTTTGAGGGGTTAAAAGGTTTTAAAGATATATAAAAAAATGATTTTTTTACTGATTTACTGTGTACACCCTCGTTCTTTTCTGATACATCCCTCATTTAATAGACTATTTTATGATAATTTTTTATCATTATGTGTTAATTAAATTTTAATTGTGTATTATATGTGTGAGTATAATCGAGGAGTCTAGAAATGAGTTTTGTTGCTTTTCCTTAATTTTTATAATTATTTAATTAAGTGCTTTTGTGCAATGTCTCAATTAAATAAGTGATTATGTGATACCTCGTGTGACTTTGAGTCTGTTAATGATTAATGCGCTTAGGCCTTAGTCTACGTGCCTTGGGCTATTAAGAGATGATTTAAGATAGTTTAGAATTGTTATGTTGTTATTCGGCCTAGAGGATTAGTGCTTAAGTGATCCAATTACCCTAAAAAGTACCTAGAGAAAACCTAAGGGGTAAGACTAAAGTGCTTCCACCAAAAAGTGGCGCCTCCGATCTCTCTCTCGTCCTCTCATTCGCTTTCAATCTTTCTCTCCTTCACAAACACTCACATCACCAAACACCCTCCCACCATTTTTTTTATTTTCTTTATTTTCTCTTCTTTTAAATGAGGATCAATGGTGTTCCCACTTTCCACCTTTGTATGACTCGAACTCAGTCCCTTGAGGCCAGGTGAGGCAACCCTTAAGCAACCCAAAGTTGCCACTTGAGCTTCCCTACTCGTCAAACACCCTCCCACCATTGAAAGAGCAAAGGGTTAAGATTGGAGGAGCACCCAAGTGTCATTTCTAGGACCATGGAAGGAATCATAAGCATCTCTCTTGTTTGGTAAGATTACTAGGAAACCCTCTCACTGTCCCTTTTCTTATGTTTTTGAGAAGCAAACCTTTAATCTCATCTTCTACCCTTATCCTTGTTAGTGGGACCAAGAAGGAAGCCAAGGACACCCACCCTCTCTAAAGGTTGCGAATTCTACATTAAAGGTAAGGGGGAGATTATTGTGGTTAGGGATATTTGAGGGAATAGCTGAAGGGGTTGTCCTTGAACCCTGTTGTTTGATAATAGTTTTAAAGAAAATCTGTTTTTAATGTTTATGAATCACTTATTTTCTGGAAATTACTGCATAAAATGGATCCAGTGCGTGAATTATCATTAATTGTTGGTTTCGAATTTTAACATGGGACCAATTGCATTGTGTTCATATTTGAGTTGGTTACTTCTTGTAAAATTTACGACAAATACCCAAGTCATTTAACACTCCGTTCATTATTGTTACTAACTGCGGTTTTCAACTCTGATTTCTGAAAAATTCGGCCAGTATACGAATTTCTATTATTTTTATACTTGGTATTTTTGACTAAAACCACTTTTAAATGGATTTTGTGAGTGTTGGATGCTGCCATAAAAATTGGCATAATTGTTTGGATTCTTTTAATAGCCTTAAGAATTTTAAAACCTTTGGGATGTCCAGGACATTGTTTTGAGTAACACAATGTCAAAACAGCTTTAATATAGGATTTCTCATATACTATTGGGTTCAAATTTTTAGATTGGACCACTTGTATTGGGTTTGCATATGAGTTAGATACCTTCAGCTAAATATTTAAAAATTTCCAAGGTCGTTTGACCATGTGTTCGTTACTTTTATTGATAACTGTTCAGGAAAATTCTGCACTATGAACTAATCCAAATGATGCTTGGTTGAGTCAAGTTTGGAACCCAAATGTGTGAAATTTGCGTATGCAAGATTTTCTGTTGCTGCTTCTGTTTTTATGCAGAAATTACTGTTGCCAAAATTTGTTGCTTTCTGCAGAATTTTGTAGTTATTGTTTCGGTTTCTATATATAGATCAATACTGTGAAAATTGATGTTTTTTCTGCATATTTTAATTATATGAACATGACCCAAATACATGTTGTGGTTGATTTATTATTGTTGTTCTTTCTACTTGTTTCACTTAAATGACTAAATACGTGGTTGTTGTTTTTAAGTTGTCCTTGTAATTTATTTTGTATCTTGCTTATTAAATTGTGATGATGATTGTGAAAAGTCCAAGTTTGTGGTGATTACCTTGAAAGGACAAATGACCTTGTGTGCAAGTGACCTAGCTAAAAGTAGCCATAATGGGACTTGAGTCATTCCTTGTGAGATGAACCTTGCCATATGGGCCATGATGGATTGTCAATGAAAAATTGAATTATGATATTCGGAGGAAACCCAACCTTGTGTGTATGATTGCCATACCAAACCTTGATTAGGATTTGGGGAAACGACCGTTGAAGTGAAAGGGGGAGGCCAATAGAGGTGAGCCTTCGTGGCAGATAATCCTGGCCTTGGGGATGAGATACTGAATCTGTGGCACCTAAGTGACTCAAGCTGCAACTTGATGTTGGGAAGCTACTTGCAAGATTACGTGACTCCTGACAGTCCCCGGACATTATCATGATTAATGAGAGTATGAGATAACGAAGTGATCACCGCAAATTCTTTCCCTCAATAAACCAAGTATGTACTCCTAGTCCAATTCTCAGAGTAGTAGATGGTACCACATGCATATGAAGTAGTGTTACTAGTATCTGCATTTTTCTTGCGATAGCCATATGACTCTGAGTTTGGTTATGTGTATGCTTATGGTTTTAAACGTGAGTGTTGTATCATGTGTACGTAACCTCGTGTATGTTTGTATGAGTTTGTGTGGCTATATATATATATATATATAAGTATATAAGTATACTATTTTATTCATTTATTCCCTCTAAATATCACCACAACTCAACTACAACGTACTCACCCCTCTTTATTTGTATGTCTCTTTGTATGTTTCGTGTTTAATTGCAAATACTTCTAATCCTGGAGTTAGTGGCTAAACTGAAGAACATGAGTGCCTGCTGAATTTTGTTTTATGATGTTATTTTATTTTTGGTTGTGAACTATGAAATTTCTTTGATTTAACTTTGGTTTATGTAATAGCTTTGAGATAATGTGACAAGAATACTTTCGGGATTTATTTAATTTATTTAGCTTTATCGGTTTATTTATAAATAAATACTCATTTTATTTATTTAGAAAAATTGACTTAATGTTTTATTGAAAGGAATTTTATGTGGATTAAATTTTGCTACGTTGATTTTATTTGTTTAAATTTTTACGCTATTTTTGTACGGTGCAATTTATTAGATAATTATTTGAAAATCAAACACGTATAAAAATTTATTTTTTTCTTCTTTTGATTTGAATAATTTTATTTTATTCAAAATGAGGTTAAGGGTGTCACAGAGTAGTTCAGTCTTACCGGACTGTGTATGTGTCTATTGTGCTTTTCTGTATACTCTGTGACCATGTTTGATTTATTTTGTGAATTCTTTGATTTGATTGTGTTGCTTGTACTTGGACTTAGTAAGTAGCTTTGCTTTCTACTAAAGTAGGAGGTAATGGCTACTGGTAGTAACGATTGTGAGATTGCCGATGCTCTCCAGACCACGACGAGGAATCAGAGTTCGGTCGGCTCGTCCGGCTAAATATGTTATGTATTTTCTATGTTGGTTGTGTACTCTATAAGATGATGTCACTTTTGTGTTATTACATTAGCTCTGTGATTTTATAACATGTTGATTATGTGAAAATTCTGCATCTATGATTATAGGATTCATGCCTTGAGTGATCTGTGCAAACATATAGTATGCTGTTATTAAATTTTTGTATGGTACAGTCGATGCATATGCAACCTCTGAACTGCTTAATGAAGGTGTCCACGTGATTCTAAGTTTGCATGACTAACAAATCTGCATGATCTGTGTACCAACGTGACTCATGTTCCTGTATGATCAGAGTCTGCCTGATCTGTTAAATTTTTTTTTTGAACCGTTAAATGCATAAATTTTGTATCTGTATATATACTATTGTGACGTGTTGGTTTTGTGTTATTGCTATTTTAATTAGTCATTTACTTATTTACCTTGTAATTGATTTAGTTTGTTTGTCTCTTTCACAAGCTAGCATCATTTTCGAAATGGATTGGTTATCTCTCGATCCATTCTTGCTAAACTGTTTTGATAGAATCATGTGCTTGAAAATTTTGATGTGTCTCAAATTTTCCTTAGGGAAGAGCCTAAATGTACATGACGATTCGTGCCATGACTAAGACTGAATAACCATGTGATATGCTCTTGTTAAGGTTTTGCATTGTATAATTAATGCATGTGAACCCTCTAAATCGTGTAACGTATGTACTCCTGTGATTTGAGTATGCATGATTTGTAAGATTGCATGAGTAATTTATTATGTGAATGCTTGACTGAATCGGTGAGATTGAATGCATTGTGACATATTATTTGATTAACTGTTGAACTGTGATTTACTTGTGATATGAATTACCTTGTGATTGCTCAGTAATCTTATGGACACCATTGCTAAAGCTTACCGGTATAACATGTATGAGTGTTTTCTTTTTATAGTGTTGAGGTCTACATGCCATTGTATGAATTTGGGTAATTCATTGGATTAGATGTGCTCTGTACGCTACTATGTGAAATGATTGAGTCATATGCTTCTTGATGTTGGAAAATGCCTAATTGTAGATTTTGCCTTGTTTGACCCGATGGCCCTCAGAATTAGATTCTAGAACCCCACCTAGAGTGTGATCGTTTTTCCTATTCATATGAGTTTTGTAATATGTTCGGTAGAAATGTAGAACTTGATGATTATGTCATGAAAAGGATCTTTAATAGAGTCGTGAGAGTAATTATGTTGCGCAGACATAGTTACATTCAAGTCTTTATCGAATAACCTTGTAGAGGTATGTGTGCTTGATTCATATGATTATTGTTGTTTCAGTTACCAAGTGGATGAGTAGGAGAAACTGATCACCCTAATAACTTTTCACTGGTAGGTGAAATAATAATAATAATCAAAAGTGTGAATGTATACTCTGTTGTTTAATTGCGAACTTGAGTAAAGTTGCCGACTGTTGCGAAAGTTACGTTTGGTAACGACTACTCGAGTGAATTCCGAGGATGGAATTCCTTGTAAGGAGGGGAGGATTGCAACACCTCAATTTTCCTTTCTTCCTTTATTTCTGTAATTATTTATTAAATGCATGTATGCTATGTTTGATTTGATAAGTGATTTTATGATGCTTTGTGTGAATTTGTATTTATTTGTATTTTTAGAAAATAATTGCATTTATTTGTATTTTTAGAAAATTGAGGTAATATTTTATTTAATATTTTATTTTAATAAAATATTAGTATTTGAAATGTCATTTATTTGGGGAAAATATTTTGGGTTAAAGAGGTGTTAAAATGAGTTTAAGGGGTTAAAAGGTTTTAAAGATATATATAAAAATGATTTTTTTACTGATTTACTGTGTATACCCTCGTTCTTTACTGATACACCACTCATTTAAAAAGACTATTTTATGATAATTTATTATTATTATTATTATTATTATTATTATTATTATTATTATTATTATTATGTGTTAATTACATTTTAATTGTGTGTTATATGTGTGAGTATAGTCGAGGAGTCTAGAAATGAGTTTAGTTGCTTTTCCTTAAGTTCTATAATTATTTAATTAAGCGCTTATGTGCAATGCCTCAATTAAATAAGTGATTATTTGATACATTGTGTGACTTTGAGTCTGTTAGTGATTAATGCTCTTAGGCTTTAGTCTACGTGCCTTGGGCTATTAAGAGATGATTTAAGATAGTTTAGAATTGTTATGTTGTTATTGGGTTAGAGGATTAGTGCTTTAGTGATCCAATTAGCCTAAAAACCTAGCTAGAGAAAACCTAATGGGTAAGACTAAAGCTCTCGTTCTTGCCTCGACCAAAAAGTGGCGCCCCCTATCTCTCTCTCACCCTCTCATACGCTTTCTCTCTTTCCCTCCTTCACAAACACTCTCATCTCCAAACACCCTCCCACCATTTTTTTTATTTTCTTTATTTTCTCTTCTTTTAAATGAGGATCAATAGTGTTCCCACTTTCCCCCTTTGTATGACTCGAACCCAGTCCCTTGAGGCCAGATAAGGCAACCCTTAAGCAACCAAAGTTACCACTTGAGCTTCCCTGCTCGTCAAACACCCGCCCACCATTGAAAGAACAAAGGGTTGAGAAGGGACGAGCACCCAAGTGTCATTTCTAGGACCATGGAAGGAATCATAAGCATCTCTCTTGTTTGGTAAGATTACAAGGAAATCCTCTCGTTGTCCCTTATCTTATGTTTTTGAGAAGAAAACCTTTAATCCCATCTTCTACCCTTATCCTAGTTAGTGGGACCAAGAAGGAAGCCAATGACACCCACCCTCTCTAAAGGTTGCGAATTCTACATTAAAGTAACAGGAAGATTATTGTGGTTAGGGATATTTGAGGGAATAGGTGAATGGGTTATCCTTGAACCCCGTTGTTTGATAATAGTTTTAAAGAATATCTGTTTTTAATGTTTATGAATCACTTCTTATTTCATGATTATTTTTTTGGAAATTACTGCATAAAATAAATCCAGTGTGTAAATTATTATAAATTGTTGGTTTTGAATTTTAACATGGGACCGGTTGCATTGTGTTTATATTTGAGTTGGTTACTTCTTGTAAAATTGACAAAAAATAGCCAAGTCATTTGACACTCCGTTCATTATTCTTACTAACTGCGGTTTTCAACTCTGATTTCTGAAAAATTTGGCCTGTATACGAATTTATATTATTTTTATACTTGGTATTTTTGACTGAAACCACTTTTAAATGGATTATGTGAGTGTTGGATGTTGCCATAAAAATTGGCATAATTGTTTGGTTTCTTTTGATAGCCTTAAGAATTTTAAAACCTTTGGGATGTCCAAGACATTGTTTTGAGTAACACAATATTAAAACAGCTTCAGTATAATATTTCTCATAAATTATTGGATTCAAATTTTTAGATGGGACCACTTGTATTGGGTTTTCATATGAGTTAGATACCTTCAGTTAAACATTTAAAAATTTCCAAGGTCGTTTGACCATGTGTTTGTTACTTTTATTGATAACTGTTTAGGAAAATTCTGCACTATGTACTAATCCAAATGATACATTGGTTGAGTCAAGTTTGGACCCCAAATGTGTGAAATTTGTGTATGCAGGATTTTGTGTTGCTACTTCTGTTTTTATGCAGAAATTACCGTTGCCAAAATTTGTTGCTTTCTGCAGAATTTTATAGTTATTTGCTACTTCTGTTTTTTTGCAGAAATTACCATTGCCAAAATTTGTTGCTTTCTGCAGAATTTTATAGTTATTGTTTCGGTTTCTATATGTAGATTAATGTTGTGAAAAGTGATTTTTTTCTGCATATTTTAATTATATGAACATGACCCAAATACATGTTGTGGTTGATTTATTATTGTTGTTCTTTCTACGTGTTTCACTTACATGACTAAATACGCGGTTCTTGTTTTTAAGTTGTCCTTGTAATTTATTTTGTATCTTGCTTATTAAATTGTGATGATGATTGTGAAAAGTCCACGTTTGTGGCGATGACCTTGAAAAGATAAATGACCTTGTGTGCAAGCCACCTCGCCAAAAGTAGCCATAATGGGACTTGAGTCATTTCTTGTGAGATGATCTTAGCCATATGTGCCATGATGGATTGTCGATGAAAAATTGAATTATGATGTTCGGAGGAAACCCAACCTTGTGTGTATGATTGACATACCAAACCTTGATTAGGATTTGGGTGGAACGACCGTTGAAATGAAAGGGGAGGCTAATAGAGTTGAGCCATCATGGCAGATAATCCTGGCCTTGGGGATGAGATACCGAATCTATGGCACCTAAGTGACTCAAGCTGTAACTTGATGCCGGGAAGCTACTTACAAGATTACGTGACTCCCGACAGTCCCCAGACATTATCATGACTAGTGAGAGTATGTGGTAATAAGGTGATCACCGTAAATGCTCTCCCTCAATAAACCAAGTATGTACTCCTAGTCCGCTTTCCAGAGTAGTAGATGGTACCACATGCATATGAAATAGTGTTACTAGTATCTGCATTTTTCTTGCAATAGCTATGTGACTCTGAGTTTGGTTATGTGTGTGCTTATGGTTTTAAACGTGAGTGTTGTATCTTGTGTACGTAACCTGGTGTATGTTTGTATGGGTTTTGTGGCTATATATATATATATATGTAAGTATACTATTTTATTCATTTATTCTCTCTAAATATATCCATAACTCAACTACATCATACTCACCTCTCTTTGTTTGTATGTCTCTTTATATGTTTCGTGTTTAATTGCAAATACTTCTAATCCTGGAGTTAGTGGCTAAACTGAAGAACATGATTGCCTGCTGAATTTTGTTTTATGATGTTATTTTATTTTTAATTGTGAACTATGGAATTTCTTTGGTTTAACTTGGGTTTATGTAATAGCTCTGAGATACTGTGATAAGAATACTTTTGGGGTTTATTTAATTTATTTAGCTTTATCGGTTTATTTCTAAATAAATACTCGTTTTATTTATTTAGAAAAATTTACTCAAAGTTTTATTGAAAGGAATTTTATGCGGATTAAATTTTGTTACGTTGATTTTACTTGTTTAAATTTTTACGCTATTTTTGCACGGTGCAATTTATTAGATAATTATTTGAAAATCAAGCACGTATTTTTTCTTTTTATTTGAATAATTTTATTTTATTCAAAACGGGGTTAAGGGTGTCACAGTTTGCAGCTATGCTTTCAATTAAATCAAAGGCCTTAGTATATGATTTGCTCAACAATGCTATGCCTGAAGATGCATCCAACATAAGTCTTGTAGAGGGCAGCAAACCATTGTAGAAGGTATCCCTTTGAATACAAATAGGGATGCCATGGTGGGGACACTTCCTCAATAGCTCCTTAAACCTTTCCCAAGCTTCAAACAATGATTCACCATCAAGTTGTCTAAAAGAGGTAATTTCATTCCTCATTCTAGCATTCTTGATGGGAGGGAAGTACTTTGTCAAGAATTTTTCAGCCATGCCATTCCATGAATCTACTGAGTTTGGTTCCAAAGAATTTAACCAAGCCTTGGCTCGGTCCATCAAAGAGTAAGGGAACAACCTCAGTCTAAAAGCATCATCAGTGACATCCGGAATTTTGAAATTGCTAGCCACTTTAAGGAATTGTCTCAAATGAAGATGTGGGTCCTCTTGAGGAGTACCCCCAAACTGTCCAATGGTTTGAAGCATTTGGAACATCATTCTAATCTCACTAACAGTCTTTGGACTTTCCCACCGAATCACTGCTTCGACTTTGGATGGGTCAACAGCTACCCCTTCCTTGCTGATCATGTGTCTCAAGAATTGTACTTTTTCCAACCAGAACTCGCATTTAGAAAACTTGGCATACAACTGACGATCTTTCAAAATCTGAAGTACAACCCTAAGGTGTCCTTCATGTTCTTCTCTTCTCAAATAGTAGATTAGAATATCATCAATAAACACCACTACGAATTCATCCAAGAACAGTCTAAAGATCCTGTTCATGTAATCCATGACACTACAGGAGCATTAGTTAAACCAAAAGCCATAACTAAATATTCATAATGGCCATACCTGGATCTAAAGGTTGTCTTTGGCACATCTTCCTTCTTCATTCAAATCTGGTGATAACCAGACTTAAAATCAATCTTAGAGAATACAGTTGCTCCCTTTAATTGATCCATCAGATCATCTATCCTAGGCAAAAGATATTTGTTCTTAATAGTTACCTTGTTCAACTGCCTATAATCCACACACAACCTCGTCGAACCATCTTTTTTCCTAACAAACAACACAGAAGCCCCCCAAGGTGACACATTAGGCCTAATAAACTCCTTCTTTAGCATGTCATCCAGTTGGTCCTTCAACTCTGCTAATTCTGCTGGTGACATTCTATAAGGTGCTATTGAAATAGGGCTAGTACCAGGAATTAAGTCTATGGCAAATTCTATCTCTCTCTCAGGTGGCAATCTAGGAACATCATCTGGGAATCTTTAGGAAACTCTCTTACTACAGAAATAGAATCTTCTAGGCTAGGAGTATCCTTACCTTCCATAGAAAACAACATTACATACTTCTGAGAATCACCACTAAGTCTATCACTACTGTCATTTGGCAGATATCACACTTGTATCAGATCAGGGGATTGAGAGGACTCAGCTCCCTTCACTGTAAACACTCTTCCAGTGGCTTAGGGTCTAGCCCCTCCTATACTTGCACCACGTCTAGCTCCGGCACCACATCCTCTAGTCGTAGGCCCACCAGTGGCCCTTTGTCCTACTCTGCAGTCTCTAGCAATGTGCCCTGGCTTCCCACAGTTGAAACACGAATGGTCCCCACCTCCTGTCGAATAGTCCCTAATCAGATGAGGTCCTCCGCATCTGAAACACTTCCACGTAGGTGCCTCGGCTCCACTACCCCCAATAGCAACAGTGGGTTGCTCTGGTCTAGTATAAGGACCTTCTCTCCTCGGAGGAAACCTGTCTCCTCTACGTCGGTCTCTACCTCTCTATCCACCACCTCTACCACTACCACCACCTCTCACGGGTCTGCCGCTCTTCTATTGCTCTCTACGACGGTCTAAACTCTCCAACTCCAAACACTATTCAACTAAGTCACAAAAATGTACCTATTTCAATGTCATCATTGCCCTCTACAAATCATATCGTAGTCCATCCTGGAACCTCCTGCACATCCAAGCCTCACTAAGATGCAAACTGTAGAATTCAGAATACTTCAGCAATGCATCAAATTTGGTATCATAATCACCAACAGACAGTTCTCCTGCTTCAAACTATCAAACTCCTTTTCCTTCTCTCTACGAGTCAATCTGGGAAAGAACTTCTCTAGGAAGAACTCCCTAAACAACTCCCAAGTCATTATCCTGCCCTGCTCTTCCAATAACCTGCTCTTATCTTTCCACCAGGACTCAGCATTTCCCACCAGTAGGAAAGAAGCATACATCACTCTCCTGTCCTCCCGGCAGTGCATTGCCGTAAAGATTTTCTCCACTTCCTGAATCCAGCATTCAGCACCCTCTGGGTTACACTCACCATCAAACTAAGGAGGATGACCTTTCAAAAAAGTAGTCAAGCCAACTCATCTCTCCTGGTTTCCTGCCTCTGTAGCATCTGAGCATTCTGTTGAGTTTGCTGCAGCATAGCTGTAGCCAACTCTTTCACTGACCTCAAGGTCTCTGAAGACTCCTCTCTACCACCAACCTGAGAAGTCTCCTCATTGACTCCACGGCGAGTCGTTCTACCACCCCTGTGAGCCATGATATCTTGAAAAGAAATCCACAACTCAACATTCATAAGACATAAAGAACTATATAATATATGCAATACATCTTATGAATAAACGAATAGCTATCTTTATTGCAAACAATTCAGATAACAAACCAAATACGAACATTCTACCCACTTCTAAACATAGTCGGATACCCGGTGTGGGTCCAACTAGACATGGCCAGAATAACTTCCTAAACCTCACAGTCCAGTTAGGGCCGAACTACTCGGATACCACAAAATGAGACACCCCTTGTCCCATCAAAGTAACCTTTAACTATTTAACCTTAATCGTTTATCTTAGCGTTAATAAATATAGCGAAAAACACGTAGAAATTTAAACTAAAATACACAGCGAAAATAAGCACACATAATATACACTACATGCATCGATATAAGGTTCCAAGGGCCACTCCATGGGCACACCTACATCAGAGTCTAAGATAAAACAAAAAAAGCTAAAGATGGAAAAGTAGCAAAAAGGTAGTATAGCCATCCTCAAAAGACTCGGAGGCTAACACACGCCTCTCCAAAATATCAGTCAACCTATCCACAGACTCCTGGCCATAACAAAAACAAAACATAAAGGAAACCCCCCCTAACAAGTCACTCCTCAACAAGCAGGATGATAGGAACTCCCACTGTGCGATCCTGAACGCCTGGTGAAGAGTTGGCGGTACTGCCTCGCCGTCATGGGTCTAGAAGGTCCTAGTGTGTCCTCTTCTCTACGCCTGACCCTACTCAGCTGACTACCACCCTGGGAATAGTTACCCACTGGCCTAAAGACCGATTGGGTAGGAACATATGGCTGCCACGACTGACCATACCCAGGAAAGTGTTTAGGTGGAGGCGACCACATGCGGTGAAACTGTAGCCTCAAGCAGATGCGAAAATCCCCCACTAAGCTAGCAGATGGTGTTCCAAGTAGACGAAAGTTTATAGTCACCAATCTTGTATACAACACGGTGTGTCGAGAGGAGTCTATCTCCCAACCCGCGTCGTCTCAGTCATGGAACTGCAACTCAAAATCCCCCCATACGGGGATCCTTGGCTCCGTCCCCATCCATGGATGCATGAATTGAGACATCCTCGACAACAGTTTCTTCAACACCTGTATCTAACATATACCACATATACACACAAACACATATATAGGGAGATAAAAACAACATGATCACCATAAAATGGGAAAGTAGTAGTAGAATGCAATACAGAGTATACAGCATGCACATAATCACATATATCATATTTTTACACTCTTACCTAGACACTAATTATTTATTACTCTCTGCTTACCTAATTATAGACTCGTGGCCACTAACTACACCGGCTTGTTGTACTCTTCACCACTCAGAGTACAACCCTATGTCACAATGTACTCGTCAACACTCAGAGTATCAGTCAGTTGTCCAAGCAACATATCCCGCTCATCATGACCCATAAGAACAAATCCCCAAACTCCCTTTCACTAAGGGTCGGGTATCTAGGCCTGCACTCGGGATCATTCACCAAGGACGTGAAGTTCACAGCACTCGTCGGGGTAAACGGGCACAATATCGGTACCACAACACAATAGTGGCCAAACTATCAGCCTCTTGTGGATTATTCCGACCCCCATGGTAAACACCCCTGAGGTCTATGTGACCGGTATTGTTACCACATACTCGTGCTCAAGTATCTCCTGACCTCGTGCACCACACACGGCTGTGACATAGCACCAACACATTCACTTTAAAAGCTCACACCACTCACATATCACTTTGCACATAGATTCACTTTTATTCACTTTATTCACTCTTCACATTATGCATGTTACACCTCACATTAGTCATATTCTCAATCACTTAGTCATTTAGCAGCAACACAACACCTAACACAACATATTATACACATAGAGTATCACACAAGCATTTCATCGCGTAAGCACATATCATCTCAATCACTTAGTCATTTAGCAGCAACACAACACCTAACACAACATATTATACACATAGAGTATCACACAAGCATTTCATCGCATAAGCACATATCACATATTCCTACACATGTTTCTAATATCATACATAACACATAAAATTCACGGTCATACACTAAGTAGGTCAAACACAAGACCCCAAACACACAATATTGCTCCTATGTTGGTTGATGGGTTCACGACACCCATCCTCAGATACCGTAAACCGTAACCCCTATCCTTAGGTGTTACTGACCTCAACCTATAGTAGGGCTTAGGTACCTTACGCATACATTGTACATTATTCTACAATAGCAATCCCGATAAAAATGTATTCTTATCCCACCTGGATTCCGAAGCGTTAACTCGGTGTTTCACAAACTCCTAAGGCCTACAACGGAAACACAAGCACAAACTCCTCTCTCCCTAACACATCCAGTTTATGTCCCTCACATTTAAAATACCATGAGTTGTCCAAAAATTCCGCCGAGCACACCCACGCGGTCCATAATTCACCGGAAATACAGAAATGCACTCAGATTAGAATTAGGGTAAACTATGGAATTGCAAAAATACAATGAATGGTTTGGCCAGTCCCTTGTTTTAAAGGTTCCAAGAATTTACCTTAACCAATTCCAACTTCATACAAGGTTTCTCAAACATTCGGTACCCGCACTAGCACAAAAACCCTAAAATACGAAGAACAAATAATTAGGGGCTATGAACATAAACAAGGAACCACGAATTCTCCAACATGTTCACTGAGAACAGGGGTGTTCCCCTCTGTTTCATGACATATGGAAACTCCTCCGGGAGTTTTGGCAAAACCCTAGTTCGTTTGGTACCCTTATGGTTCAACCGGGGTCCAAAACACAGCCTGATTAGGATTAAGCTGGAGAACCTTGAATACTAAACACAAATTCAGAAAGGAACAGACCAAGAGAGTGTTGAGGTGCTTAGGTTTACCTTGGCAAAACCTCGCTCGGAGATAAACCCTAAAAAGCACGAACGACAACGAACGAATCGGTAGAATCGAACGATTGAACCGGTACTTGAGATGGCTTGGGATTGGATCACCAAACCTTGGAAGGTTTAAAAATGGAGTTATTGGTCTGTAATAAGGGTCTAAGGTCGTGGATCAAAAGAGGGAAGAAGTAAAAATGGTTAAAAGGTGACAATTGGCCTTAAATAGAAAAATCTGCACACTGGGCGCGCATCACGGGCAACTAGGCGCGCGCCCCCCACGTCCCCTACAGGCCAGTGCGCGCCACGCGTGCCTAAAGCGGTTCCTTCAGTGCGAAGTACTCTCTTGCATGTGTGCCACATGTCGCTTCCTCATGGGGTTACGCTGTTCCAATCAAAATGTGTCACGTGTCACAAAAGAATCCGGTTCTGATGGTCCACCATAGACCAGTGCACGTCACACATGTTTCTAGGCATATCAAGCGTGCATCACGCGTACCTGTCCAGGATGATCCGTTTTAGCGCGATTTCTTCGATTCCGATGCTCGTAGGACCCAAAACTTGATACTCTAACACTTAAACATCATTCTAAACAGATAGAACACATGATTGACCTCAGACTTAAGGATTTACAATCCCAATTACTCGCTCGAAAACTCGCACTTGCTCTAAGTCCCAAAAACTCAAAACCCTAATTCTAGCTCTTATTATTCTTAAATTTTACGAGGCTTCTAAGACTAATACTAAAACGCTATCAAGCACTTCTTTACCTTTCTCACCTCCAAAACCTCACAAGTCACAAACTTGCCCTTACACAAAGGCATAGAAAGCGAACATACAATCGAACACTCAAGGACACTGTCAAACTCAACAATACACACCTAGGCTCACACAAATACACTTATACACACACAATCACACATTAAGCAAGGTTAGAAAGCGAACATACAATCGAACACTCAAGGACACTGTCAAACTCAACAATACACACCTAGGCTCACACAAATACACTTATACACACACAATCACACATTAAGCAAGGTTAGAAAATTGAGAATATTACAATTAAAGTCACGATACGAATGATAATATATCCACAATAGATTGGCACTAGGGCTTACACCAGCACTTTCTTCTCTTACACCAGCACTTTCGTTTCTTTTCGTCGCGCTCTCTTTGTCCGTATACACACTGTTGCTGGTTTCAAATCTATTATCTATTTAAAAAACTAATTACACTTAGTTATGGTCATCCACGTTGCGTCACGTGTTAGTATCTTCATCTTCTATTAACTTATATTTAAAAAAACTGACTACACATGGTTGAATTATCCATATTGCGTCATGTGACATTATCTCCACCTTTTATATAAAAAATTATTTCCCGTTAATTTCCTTGCACCCGTGCTGAGCACAGATCCCATCTACCAGTTAGATATCCAAAATGACTCACCTCACTCAACATTTAGCTTGTGACTTAACTAAAGGGCGTTTTGAACCATTGATGGCACTTTGCTTTACGTTATTAAAATCATTAATAATTATCACCAGCAAGAATAGTAGTAGTTTCTTAATTAAAGTACTCATCAAAATGAGGTTGAAATAATTTTTTTTTTTGTTGGGTGGGGTGGGGGTAATAGTGGTTGGATGAGAGTTGGTTGAGTGGCATAAGTGAAACATGATGGTTGACATATGGTATTTTTTATGTGACTAAGTTATGCTTCTCTGAGTGAAATTTTCAACCACTTCACTGGTGTCCCCCCCTTTGGGTTATGGACTTTTGACCCCCTAAGCATGTTTTTAATATGGCGAACACCACCATAATACAAGAGTATTGTCTTTACACCAGGTTGTATTCTTTGACACACATGTAATCACCCGAGTCAATGCAGGGATTGAAACCAGTTCATTTGCTCCTCACGTGGTACAAACTAGCTGACAAAATTTACAAAGACATTGCACAGCTATATCAATAAACAAAAAAATGTACAATACAACTATGTTATTATTCCATCCAATTTCAAGATACATAACATACAGTTCTAAAATACAAAAATACAACTTTTCACAAAGGTTAAGCAACAGAACACTCCTTTGATGAGCTGGTTTCAGAATTTCTTTGTACATTAGGATTATCAACAGAACTTTATAAGCTGTAACCCCCACATCATCCAAAACCTAGCAATAACGGAAAAAGGGAAAAGAAGGAAAGGAACCTTATTCCGTGTCTAACAAATGGGAAAAAAAAAGGAAGAAAAAGGACACCAAAATAATAAAAAAACTTGGCAATTATCGATATCCACATGGGCATACACATTACATAATTCCTTCAGGTATACGCAGCAAAAAGCTCTTCAACACCTACACTACACTTCAGCAATTGTGGGTGATTGACATTAAAAAGCCTACACTATGTATTGAATTTGAGATAGCACCTTACCAGTCATTTAGCATTGTCGTTACTCAATCTTTCTTCTCAACAAATGTTAATATGAATATATTAACAATGACCATATTGTGAAAACTTCATTTGGATGCCGATGCACCTTTCGTGAGATCATAGACGGTGCGGAATCTAAGTCCAGAACCTATATGGTTTGCTGTAGGCCATAGCCAGCTAAGGATATTTGGTCCCAAAACCTGAAACAAAATAAAACAGAAGCTCAAACCCATACAATTAGTACACGTAGCTTCTAATTTTGTTTCAACTAAAAATAGAAAGATAATAAAAAAGCAGGAGAAAATTGCAAATTCTAATAATTGATAACTTGCACACAGAGACATGCAAACATATTTATTCACATAACATACGTTCCATCTATCACCTTCACTGCCGATTATAATATATAGTTCCACATTATCAGTTAAGTAGCATAAACTTTAATACTACTGTTAAGATACAAAGCCACTCATGAATATTCATTACCAACTAAGATTTAGGGAAAGCTGATCATTGACATGGTATCACAGCATTTATGACAAAGAGGTCAAGAGTTTGATCATTATTGCCCCTATTCTTCTAATAAAAAGCTGAATTTCAGCACATGGTAAAAATGGGTCTGTGCATAGTGCATTGCTTTCCTTCAAGCACAAAAGGGCTCAACATAATATTAATATTTTTTAATATAAGGATTGGGCTTGCCAAAAAAACAACATATGGACAATTTTAGTCAAGTGGGCTTTGATAACATATTAAAGAAAAATCTTGAGTTGCTAGCAGAGGCTAATAAATTGAAATCCATGTTGAATTAATAGACCATATGCCAACAAAATAGAAGCAATGGATTCTATATTTCAAAGACCATTATTAGTTAACTGCTGCGAGAAAGAAAAACTTTGAACCATAATGAATTCCAGCTACTTATGCTATAATTTCTAAATCAAATATATTGAAATAAAAAGACCTAGATTACTTAACAATTAGGACTATACAAGGAAATATTCAATAAATATCTTCCTTAGTAACCCTAAAGAAATACATAGCAATAGTCAGAACTAGATATCATATCACATGTTTCTTTATGCCAAAAGTAGTGACTTAACATCCTATACAAAATAATCAACATATAGCTACAATGTTGTCCTAATTTCAAAATGTGAAAGAACGACAACTGTCAATTACCATATCAATCATATGTACTTCAGTTGAGTCAAAGTATATTCAACTCTTTCCAATAATGGCTAGGGTAATCCATGAAAGAAGTTATAGCTAAATTCAATCAGTAAAGATGCCATGTGATCAAGATGAAGCAAATGATTGGAGAGGAAAAATGACCAAATAAACATAGTATAGTGTAGCGAGAGAAGAAAGCAGGGAGGGAGAAAAAAACAAGGGAAGACACCAAGAAAAATGAAGCAGCAGCATAGTCTTCAGTTCTTACCGATGTCAAATTCTCAAATGGGCCAAGGTCATATGGATGTTTATAGATACCCCCATCCTTCTCTGCAAGCCACAAAGCTCTCACTCCTTCATGATACTGCCAATAGAACTGCCTAATTAAGAAAGTCGAAATCAGTCTGATCAAATAAAATAACAGTTTTGAACTAAAATCATCTAAACCTCTATTGTGGTCTTGTTTTGTAGGATGAGATAGATATGCCATCCTAAAAGAACGCATAATGCTATAGATAAGGGGACCAGTAAGAGCCCAGAAACAACCTGCAAAAATGTTAATTTCATGAGAACAAAATTGTTAACTTCGCTGAAGTGAAATACATATTTGTTTATAACAGCACATACATATACAGTTCTGAAAGAGCCACCGTTTTTCTCTTCATCCCATATACCATCATAAGCTAGGCTACCAACAAGTAAGACCTACAAAGTTAAGTAATATGGAAATGAAAAAGATTCTCAGCACAAGCAGAATCATAAAATCTAGAACCGCGTTATGACAAATACAAAAAGGAAGAGAAAATTAAATCACGTCACGGATTTCATTCATCCAAATACAACTTAATAGGAAACTCATAATTATAATAAAAACTAACTCATGCAGATAATAAAATGAAAAAAACATACCAGGGAGTATATGCAGGCAATTACAGCATATGTGACAAAAATGAAGAAGGTCTTGTAGTTTGCATGACCGACACAGTTATTTATCCATATGCAATGGTGATCCTTACAACCAAGAGACAATAGATTTTGTCATTATCCAGAAAATCCAAGATAAACCTTAATTGATGATTTGGATCATGCATACCATTCGTAGAACACATCTTTTACAAACCCGGCAATGATGTGCACGGGGAGGCTTATAGTGAGAACACTTTTGGCAATATCGCAAATCTCCACCCTGCTTACAGTTCCAAAGAAACATCACATGAAAGTTAATTTTCATGATGTTCAACATTAATACAGAACCACAAGTTTATGGGAATCATTAAAAGATCAGAAATATATTTTTCCTTTCTGCCAATTGATTAGCTCAAACAAAAAATTGTTACATTAAAGAAGCCATCACCTTATAATATGATTTAATAAAGAATACATGATTGAATAAATGATACAAAAATGCTTTTAATCAGCATAGAGTAGTAGCAAAACTGTCAACTATTTAACTCCAGAAAACTCGTAGAGGCGCCAATAAGGAGGATTGACCAGATGGGAGATAGTCCAATAATTAGAATATTTAGAGGTAGAGGGAAACTGAGGAAAATTAGAGGTCAAACCATTAAGAGAGATTTAAAGATAAATAGCCTATCTTTAAACTTATTACATGATAGGGCTTTGCGGTGTCATCTAATCTACGTAGCCAATCCTACCAACTGAGAAAAGGCTTGGTTGTTGTTGTTGAGTTAAGAAAGAGTAAAGGTTATTTTAAAAAGGTTCATTAAGCAATGTACGCATGATCAGGATAGTTGTATAAGATGAATAACCTAGGAGGTGAGGCCCTTATGCTACTCAGGATCAAGACAAATGGAACCAAGAGATTCAAACTTTGACACTTGTCGAAATATATATGAGATGTAAATGATTGAAAATAAACAAAAAGTCCCTTCACAAACAAAGACGAAAATCTACATAAACCCGTCTCGTCCTTTCAGCTTAGGCAACAGAGGATCAACAAAGCACAGAAAACCAAAAGAAACTTAGATCGAATTAGCCAGACTCATAAACTTGCCTTCAAACGTGTGAGCTTACATGATTTATGCAAGTTTAATTAATTCCACACAAGTTTATCAAGCTGCAAGTTTTGAGGAGTGTTAACACAAATTCCTTATTCAGAAGTTGGGATTGTAAACTCTCAAGTCTTAATGAGTTAAGTCAAGAGTTTGATAACTAAGTAAATGACATCATCATTAATGCATAAAGACAACCACAAACTTGTATTCTATAGCCTACTTTGAAATCAAAACCAGCATATGAGCAGGCACCATAACTAAAGCATTGAACCACTTGGATTCAAATTAAAAAATAAAAAATCTTAGCCTTTTAAAAAATGAAAAAAAAAAATTTATAGGAAAATAACTTCAAATTTTAATTCCTAGCCATACTAAACATATTGAAACCATTTTCATTCCATCGCAATCGTCATAGGTAATTAGGATACAGGAATACCATCGCACTTATCATGTCAATGACATAACATCAACCTTGCCCGAACACAAACACAACAATAAGGAGGTTAAAAATTCATAAAAGCTTGTACTTATAAACCATAACAACCAAAAGCAAAATTCTAATCAGACAACCCATAATCTTATTCACAACATCCAAAGGAACCCTCACACAATCAAGACAACAGTGACATTTTTAGACTATGTTAGGATATAAGTAAAGAGTGAGTTAGTTAAAGTTAGTTAGTAGTTAGTGGGTTAGTTAGAGAGTTAGTTGGAGAGGTCTCTTGTATAAATAGGAGATGTAGGCTTAGAGGGAGATTATTCAGATTGTAATTCATTTGTAAACCTTGAGCAGTGGCTCAATGGTGTGAAACGGAAACCCTTAGGTGGCGCTGCCAAAATTCACGGGGACCGATCCCATTGGGTGGGTCACGAAGGCTGAAAAATTGTTTGAGATTCTTGAAATCCCTTCATTCAATAAGCTGCAGTGTGCTTTCATGAGGATGGAGGATGGTGTGGCTTTGCATTGGTTGATTTCTTGAAATCCCTTCATTCAATAAGCTGCAGTGGGCTTTCATGAGGATGGAGGATGGTGTGGCTTTGCATTGGTTCATTTCTTGGTGCCAAGAATATCCAGATTCTGATGCTGTGCAAAGTGGCTAAACCAAGCCAACCGATAATATCTTTTTTTTTTTGTTTTATTTTTAGATAAATCTTATCGTTTGATTTGTTTCTCTTTTATTATTATCCTTTCCTTTTTTTTTAGGATCGTATCAGTTTGTTAGGATTTGATTTGCATTAGGAATTATCTTCTTAGGAATTGTTTTGCATTAGGTTTTATCCTTTTATTTCCTTTATATATTTGTTTCCCAAATACGTTGGAAGTTAGTTTTTGAATTATTAATGAAAATCGAGAAGTTTTTCTCAAACCCTCTGTGTCAATTCCTCGGTATTCGTTTGAATCAACGAGGTGTTATCGTCAACCTCTCGGGTATTCTTTGACTAAACGAGTAGTTGAATCCTTTTTTTTCGCCCATCACGTACGCTGCATCAGATTGGTATCAGTAGTCAGTACGTTCCTGCACTATGCCACCAAGGAGATGGGTTGTCAAAACTATCTTGGAAGAGATGCTTCAGCAAGACGAGATTCAGCGGGATGAGATCGTACAATTGCGATTGCAAGTGTACCATTTGACGCAACAGTTGACTGCTCTTCGGCCGTCAAAACATCAACATGTGTTTGATGTAGACCCGTGGTACGATGAAGAGCCAGTGTTAGATGAAACATTGATATATGATGATAAAGATGAACCAATGTTTGCTGAAGAACCAATCTTTGATGAAAAAAAACTCTTTGCTGAAGAGCATGAAGAAAATGAATGGTCAGTGTTTGACAAAGAATCCATTTTTGATGAAGGACCAATCTTTGACTAAGAACTAGAGTACGATGTCAGACAGAATGTTGAGTCCGGAAAGTCTGAGATATTGGAAGAGCATCGATTTGAGGAGGAAAGTATATTGAATATTGAAAGACAATCCTCACCCATGGCAAAACCATCTAAGGAAGTCGTTTCACTAGTGTTTTCAGTTGCAAATAAAATGTTCAAAGTGACAACCGAAGAAGCCCAAGCTGTGATTTTCGTTTGGTTGCTCGAATCACCAATACAAGACATCCAACATGTCAAGGATTTATTTCATAAAACTATCATCCTATACAAGTCATATTATTGGATGAGTACAAAAGAGCATGGATGAAGCAAGGCCTCAAATTCGAGGACAAATCTTCTCCATCCCAGGGAGAATGATGCCGTGCAAAGTGGCTAAACCAAGCCAACCGATAATATCTTTTTTTTTTGTTTTTTTGTTTAGATAAATCTTATCGTTTGATTTGTTTCTCTTTTATTATTATCCTTTCCTTTTTTTTATGATCGTATCAGTTTGTTAGGATTTGATTTACATTAGGAATTATCTTCTTAGGATTTGTTTTGCATTAAGTTTTATCCTTTTATTTCCTTTATATATTTGTTTCCCAAATACGTTGGAAGTTAGTTTTTGAATTATTAATGAAAATTGAGAAGTTTTTCTCAAACCCTCTGTGTCAATTCCTCGGGTATTCTTTGAATCAACGTGTTTGATACTTTTATCGTTTTTTCCATCACGTATGGTGCATCAGATTCTGACTCTGATCTCCATCACGCCACCACGGATCCGACAAGTTGGACCAATTTGTTAGGAACCCGAATATAGAAATCAGAAAATGGAAGGGAAAAGGAAAAAAATGAGAAAGAAACTGGGAAAGAATTGTATTCAAACTAGGAGAATAATCTCCCCAAGGGTTTTCCCTTCACACCATTGAGCCACTGCTCAAGGTTTACAAATAAATTACAAATTGTATAATCTCCCTCTAAGCCTACATTCCCCTATTTATACAAGAGACCCCTCCAACTAACTCTCTAACTAACCCACTAACTACTAACTAACTCACTCCTTACTTATATCCTAATAGGCTATCACTTAACTATCCATCTAAAAGGCGTAGCATTCCACCAAAGCCCTTAGAAATGTCCAAGAACCCTAGTCTCTTATTAACTCTATCATTCACAGTGAAGTTAAAACAGCAACAAACAGAAGCAAAAAATAAAAATAAAAATAAAAATATTTTTCTAATCATTATGAAATTCAGCTAAATTTTTACAAAAAGAAACTCCAACTTCTAAAAACGCAGCACAGAAAAGTTAAAAAAAAAACAAAAACAAAAACAAAAACAACAACAACAACAAATGAAATCTAAACTAAAAAAACTATCGAATAAAACGACAGGGACAGGAAGAAGACGACAATAATAAAACGGGGTGTTCATAAAAACGCGAATTAAATTTTGTTGAATTATTATTAAAATTATAAATGGATAAAAACACAACAAGTGTTACCTTGCGCTTGATCTCGTGAATGGGGGTTTGGACGTCTTCGACATCGGGCATGTAAGTGGAGGGGACCCGACCCGGATCCGTGGAAATGGCGGAGCGGTAGGAGAAGACGCACATGGATGCGAGGGCAGTGAAAACGACGGCGTTTACGATCCCAGGTGAAGAGAAAAGGCCGAGCCATCGGTCGATGAAGACAAAGACGGTGGAGAGGTAAATGTAAGCGATTGCCAAAACGACGACGCTCACGGGAAGCGAGAACGCGAAGCCTTGATGCTGCTTCGCTTTCTCGGCCATGGCGCCGGCGTTGCCAAAACGACGACGTTGGGCGAGAGAGAATGGGAAGGTTGGTGCTGAACTGACCTGTGTTCCAACAATAAATATAAAATTCAGACACTGCCGTTGTCTTTAATTTTACTCTATTAAATTAATTAATTTTACTCTATTGAAATGAACACATGAAGCTACTAGGGAAAGGCGAGGGCCATTATTTTCTGGTGGATTTTATTTTCTCGTAGAAAGTTGGTGACAAGGGACAGAACAAGATGTGGATTATCTATATCTATAACTTGTTCTTCAATAAATATTAATATATTTATCTGTGCTCACACCAATTATTCATATGAGTTATAAACGATCCAATATATAAGGATAAATTTGAAGATTTTTTTTTAACAAAAATATTAGTAGATTTGAATTTATCAAAAAATATTATAGATAATTCATTATGAAGTAGAGTATAAAATATATGCATTTATACGTATACTTCAATTTTAAAATATAATAAATAAACAGAAAATATCGGTTCTATTTTTCTTATATTTAGATATGATTTCTCAACTATGATTTTCAAAAAAAAATATAAAGCACAAAATTAAATGATTTATCTAAATTACTGTAAGATAACTTCAAAATAAGTAACATAAAAAAGAGATAGTCAATTATCTATGTTGGGCAACTAATTAATCATTGAATAAATTATGGTTTCTATCATGTATAATATCCAAACTTTAAGAAGAAAAATTAAAAATACATATTGATTTAGCATTTATTATACTTAAACATAAACAATCATGTGAACGCTGGAATGCTGGAAATATTTATACTCCAACAGAATGTTGAAAATTTAAAATTTTAATAATATGTACGAGATAAAATATACAAATTAGGAAAAAATTATAAAAATTAAAATTTAACATTATATAGTTATGATTTTTCTATTAAATTTTATGATGTGCATAGTAAAATAAATCAGTTATAAAATAAAAATTAATCAAATTTGTATGGTAAAATAATAATAAATAGTGACTGATAATTGATATAATTAATAAATAAAAATATGTAAGTCATTTAAGAGAATAATAGAAGAACTACAGCACAAGCCTAGAGACAGCACACGTCATTACATGAGAACATAAAGCAAGACTGAGGGAGGGGAATCACCCTGATGATCCATCTTGGCTAAAATATCTGCGCAAGAATTCTCTAATCAGTTATTAATGATCTACACTACAAAATTCTTGTTTGACATGAGGTAATAATGGTAAATATATTTAAAACAATAATTAATAAAATTAAATTGATTTAGGCAAAAAGATTAATGATTCTTATGTTATCACATGACTTAGATAATATTTTGATTGAATGACAATTGTCCAGATATGATAATTAATTAATTGATTGATATGCTTTAATTTATTACATTTTGAATTTGAATTTAAATTTAAATTTGAATTTGAATTTAATTCAAATTTGATTGAATGATAAAAGTCTAGATATGAGCATTAAGTGAATGATATATGCCTTAATTAATATAATATCATGAATTAAAAATTAAAAAATAAATTATTTTTTCATTTTGGCGGAAAAGAATGAATGTGGAACTGCCACGTGGCATGAGTCTAGGTGGCAAAACTCTATTTTATATAATATATCAAATAATACTCCTCTGATCCTTTTTATAAGGAACAAAATGGTCCATTTTCTTGGTCCTGATTACAAGAAACAACATCAATTTTCAAAAGTATTAAATGGTTAATTTTCATTTATACTTATAGTAAAATATATTATTGAGATACACTTATTTCCTGTGCAAGTGAGTTGGTTCAAAAAAGGGGTAACTTTGAAAAAAAACACAAATTTTAGGAGTATTAATTAGAAAAAAAACATATTTCAATGCAATTCTTTGGTCTGTGTGAATTATGATTTATTCCTCATATTTAGGACTAGAGGAAGTATTTATTATAAAGTAGCATTTTACTTTATAATTTTTTGACTTGTTTAAGTCCATTAGATCAAGGTTTTAGCCTCTTTGGATCAAAGGTTTTGTTTAGGGGGACGTTTAACACCACACCAGATCAAGTTTTCTCAGGCTGTTTACACCATTGGGCATTGGTTATAAATCAACGGTCCAGCTTAAAACTTTGTTTCAGGGGTAAAAATGTAACAGTGTTGCTCTCTCTTTCATCTGTCTTCCCCTACCCCCGCCTCCAACACACCGCTGACACCATTCCTCGTTCCCCCGCTTTTTGCATTCGTAGAATCGTAAGGTTGTTGTGTATGCACAAGTTGTCGGCGAGATCCAGTAGCTGCTCGCGAAGGACGCCGCCTCCGACAAGTTCGATGACTCGCATTGCTCAGTCTCCAACTCAAAGGAGTTCAGACAAGAAGACCAAGAAGAAAAAGACCTTGTAAAATGAAGATCATTTTGTCTTTTATTTTTCTTTATTTTTTATGGGAACCTGGTGGTTTCCTTCCTACATTTTCTTTTCAAGGCCTTTGTCTTAACGGTGAAGACCTTTTTCGGCCTAGATAAATCACGTAAGCATGGTTGTGGGATTAGATAAACCACGTAATGTGGTTGATTTAGTTCCACAAGCCATGATTCAGAGTGAAGGGGTTCGACAACCACTCACTCTTCTCTTTCTGGTCGAGCTTTTCCTACGAAATTCGTTCCAGGTTGCCTAGGAAAGTTCCTAACTTCAGATTGCAGATGATGTTTGTGGTCTTGAAAAAGTGGGTTGGTTTCATTTTGAAATCGACCACTTTTGATTCAAACTCCTTCACCCACCCTTCTCTTTCCATTTGGCTTGGGATGCGTTCAAAACAAATTTCAAAACGTGCCTCAGCTAAATGGTTAAAGAAAAGATTTTTAGTTTTTCAAAAACCCTCTCAATTCATTGATATTTGTTAGGGTTTAGGAAATCCATTTTCTTCTTCACTGCCATTTGTCATCTAGGCTTGTAGCCTGTTCGACATTGTAATGTAACATACATTGCCAAAAGGCTCTAATGAATAAAGGCTTTATTTTTCAAGTATCTATATTGTCAATTCTTACTTCACACATTGCTGGTCTATATAGCATTAAATATTTGTCATTTATATATTTAATTCTTATACCAGAATTAACTTCGACAAATGCATAAGTATTTCCAAAAAATACTTGACTAATCTTGAATAGTCCTTCCCACTTAGGCAATCATTTTCCATATTCCCGACACTTCTTATCCATTGGCAAAATGACTTCCAAACTAAATCACCAACTTTGAAATGTTTATACTTAACTCAACTATCAAAGAATTTAGAAATTCTTTCTTTCTATCGAATCAAATATTACAACGTAATAATCCTTTCATCATGGACTTCATTTAATTCATCAAACATCGAATCCCAATATTGTTCAACTGGAAATTCTTCTTGCTTTTGAATTCTTAATGAACCAAGACTAATTTTGACAGGCAACACAACATCATGCCCACACACCAATTTGTAAGGTGTAGTACCTATCAATACTTTAGGAGAATTCTTACATGACCAAAGAATGTGATCAAGCGTTGAATGCCAAATTTTTGGATATTTGCCAATGTGTTTCTTTATCAAGGCAATACTAATCTTATTCTTAGCCTTGACTTGACCATTCGCTTGTGCATACTATGGTGTTGAGGTGATCATTTTAATCTTTCTGGACTCAGCATATTCAACAACTTTTCTTCCAATAAACATTATCCCTTGATCTGTTGTTATTGTCTGTCATATGTCAAATCAACAAACAATGTGATTCTCAATAAAATCAATGACGTCGTGTTGGGTTAATTCCTTTAAGGCAATTGCTTCCACCCATTTGGTAAAATAATCCACCCTACCAAAATATATTTATGCCCTTTCGACGAAGTTGGATGTATCTGACCTATAAGGTCCAGTGTCAATCCTCTAAACGGCTAAGGTTTTACAATAGAATTTAATTTACTGGCAGGGACATTTTGTATATGGTCATGTGTTTAGCATTCTTCACATGACTTTGCAAATATAATACAATCCCTTACCAATGTTGGCCAGTATACCCTCTGTCGACGCAAAACCCATTTCATTTTTTCACCTACCTGATGAGTGTCACAAATTCCTTCGTGAACATAAGGCTCTTCTTCACTTAGACAAACTTCTAAATTACCATCCACTGACTTTCTATACAAAGTTCCCCTTAACACAACAAACTTTAAAGCTTTGTATTTGATCCTTCTGTCGACACTTAAGCTTGGATTTTCCAAATAATCAATAATTGGTTTCCTCCAATAATCTTTGCTTGAAGTGTCATTGACCATAATGTCCCTTTCATCAAGTGGATATAACAATTCACGAATTTCTATTAAGTCTATCAACACCTTCGATGATAGTTTATAACTTGAGGCTATTTGTGCTAACTCATTAGCCTCTCTGTTTAACTCTCTTGGGATGCGCACAAGCACAACATCGTCGAATTTTCTCATAAGCTTACTAGCTGTTTGACAGTATTTAATAAGGTTATGGCTAACACACTTATAAGTTTTAGTAAGTTGACTAATTATTAATTGGGAATCTCTGAAAATTCTAACAGACAGGCCTGCATTTCGACCAAGATCTCCAATCCCACTATTAAGGCTTCATATCCAGCCTCATTATTATAAAGCTATACTTCAATTCAAAAATGAATTTAGTCGGCACCCCTTGAGGTGATATAATTAAAATACCAGCACCAACACCTTTTTCGTGTCTTGAACCATCAAAATACAAATGTCAGGGTTTCAAATCGACTAAACTTGCCAATTCATTAATTTCCATGCATGGATGGTCTGCTAAGAAATCAACAATTACTTAACCCTTGACAAGCTTCATGGGTACATATTGTAATGAAAACTCAGAAAGTGCAAGTGTCCATTTTCCATTCTACCATTAAGTATTGGCTGTGAAAATATGTACTTGATCACATTTGTTTTTGACATAACCAAAACATTACAAGGCATCATATAATATTTAAGCTTTGTACATGAAAAATATAGCACCAAAACACAACTTTTCTATAGCGCTATACCTTGTTCTGCATCATTAAGGACTCGACTGCGATAATAAATGGCTCTCTCGACGTTGTTATCATCTTCTTGATGTTGTTGATTCCATACAAAACCCTCCTCAGATTTAGAGCTTTATCAAAGGAGAAAATACTCTTGTTTTTCCTGATAAATTGGAAATAAACCTTCTCAAAAAATTTACCTTTCTAAGAATGATTGCAACTCCTTCTTGTTCGTTGGTGGCTTAGCTTCCAAAACAGCTTTGGCTTTGTTCTTGTCAACTTCAATCCCTTGCTTGTGGACCAAAAAACCCAAGAATTTGGCAGCTGAAACCCTAAACCCACATTTTTCAGGATTCATCTTTAGCCCATGCCTTCTCATTTTTTTAAAGGCTTGCCTAAAAGGAGACAAGTGCTTCTTTTTTTGTCCTTTGACTTGACAATGACATCATCAATATATACTTTCATAAATTTTCGTATTACATTATGAAAAATGGTGTTCATACCCTTTGATACGTAGCACCAGCATTTTTCAGACCAAAAGTCATAACCACCCATTCATAATTCCCAATGGAACCTGGGAACCTAAATACAGTTTTGGGCACGTCTTCCTCAGCTATGAAAATTTGATTGTAACCAGCTTGTCCATCCATGAAACTTTTCATGGCCAGAAGCTGCACTACTAATATGTCTGTAATAGGCATTGGGTATTCGTCTCTAGGTGTTGCAGCGTTAAGGTTTCTAAAGTCAACAAATACCCTCATTTTGCCATTTTTGTGACAGACACAACATTCGACAACCACACCACATACCCAGTGGTTCTAATGAACTTTGCCTTAAACAAGCGTTCAATTCTTCTTTAATCTTCAAAACAACATCAGGAGAGAACCTTCTATAGGCTTGTTTGACAGGCTTGCAGTCCGCTCTTAAAGGCGGCCTGTGTTCGACCAATTCTCTACTTAAACCAGGTATTTCATGATAGTCCTAAGCAAAACAATCCTTGCACTAGAACGTGAACACAAGAAGGGGGTTGAATTGTGTTGAAAACTTTTCGCAAACTTTTAGCTAAAACTAACTTGAAACCAAATTCTTTTGAAATATGTTTAGTATTGGATGCTGAAAGAAAGTCGGATGCTGAGATAAATGCAGTGTAAACTAGTTTTTCTTACAAAGCAGAAATAAAGTTAAAGCAATAAAGAAAGTGACACAGAGATTTATTCTAGTTCACCACCAACTGGTAGCTACATGTAGTCCCTTCGTTCCTGAAGGATTTTCCACTATAATCACACTGATTACAATTTTCTTTAAGATTATACTACTGTCACAATTTGACTATACTTTTAACTTCTCAAAACGACTCAGTACGTTTGAGCCTTTGAGGAAATAACCTATCACAAGGCAATACAAGTTTTACAAAAAAAATTTGAATACAATGAAGTAACTCTCAATAGAAGAGGATAAAAACTTTAAGCACAAAGTGTATAACTTTCTAAAAGAAAGAATGAGACGCTGAAAGTTCACTTTCTGGTTCGCAGATTCTTGGCATAGAATCTTAGGTTGCTCACTTGAATAATAATTCTGTAACCCTCTTCAATGTGGGTCTTGGAGTATTTATAGACTTCTTCAAAAATATTACCGTTGCAGAAATCCATCAGTTCCAAATCATTGAGTGAGGTAATTATGGGAGAATATTCATTATTCCCTTTCTCATGAGAATATGCGAATTAGTACACTTGATGACCGTTTATACTATTTTTTTCAATCATTGGCAGCCTGGCACAATTTTGAAAAGCGTATGAATTTTGTCCTTTAGCTAAAGGTGACACCTTTAATTCCTCGTATTATCAAATTCAGCTCACAAAACAAATTTGAATTTAATTCAGGATACGCTAAGATATTGAGTGAAAAGACCAAGCGTGACTTGCTGTTAACACACAAATTTGTCAATATTTATAGGGTATTTTTAGTATCTAATTACACCATTTTGCACTGATTAATGCACAAAGGTACTCATTTAGGTCTTATTATGCAGAAATATCATGAAGACACCACTTGGAGCAAAAGATGCAAAAAAGAACAAAAAACTGGCTAGTTTTGGAGAGTTTTAGCACTACTGGACAAGCGGTACGGCCTGACCTACCAAAGGTACGGCCGTACCTAGAGCAGAATCCCAGTAAGGGCATACCCCCTCAGTCTGTACCACCTGACGCCGATAAAATAGTCCAGTACGGCCGTGCCAAAGGTAGTATGGTCGTACACAAGTGATGTCAGGGCAACAGCACGAACGGGTATGGGTCAACGTCATCTACGAAGCTCGGTACGATCATGTATATACTCTGTACTGCCGTACCCCATCCTTGATCAGTGCAGATTTGAAGCCAAAAAACCTAATTCGCAGCCTAGTCTATAAATAGGGGCTCTTAACATGTTACAAACATCTTTTGACGAATTTCTGAGTCAAGAGCCCCCAATTGAGATCTGATAGCAAACCCTTGCCCATTCCAAAGAATTCTTGTCTCCTTGAAGCTTGGTGCCATCTCGAATCGCTACCGGAGCTTGTGAGGATGTGAAGAACGTGCTTAAGGACCATCGTCATACCGAAAGGGTGTCTCGGTTTAGAATTTATTCTCTTGTTATTGATTGTTCTAAATTCATATATTTGTTTATGTTATTATCATTAGTAATAAGTAGCTAAACCCATCACTAGGGGTGATGGGGGATCCTTTACAATACTCTTGATGTTTTGTTATTTAATTATATGAATTTCTATTGATTGTTTGAGTATTTTATTCTTATTGTGCTTATTCCAATAAGGCCTGATCACCCTTTATTTAGTTGGCTTAATTACGGTAACAGGATCACGATTAGTTAACGAAACCATAGGATAAAAGAACTCGTGCTATACGCCGGATATGTTAGGGCTTGTTTCTAACCAGTTATTAAGTTAGCAAATCCACCTGAACTTAATGCTCATTCCCTTAGTTATTTCCTAGACCAAACAGAGTAATTAGTTGGGAGGAAGGCTATTGTACGCAAGGACAACCTCTAGCAATTTATAGTGGGTGGTTAATGCTCTTACATGATAGATAACTCATATCAATTGATTAATAAACTCAAGGGTAGAGTATTGGTGAACCCGGTTATCCCTAGGTCCCCCCATAACATAGTTAAACCGTTCTAGCATTTAATCTGTTTACTGCTTTAATTCCAATTACTTTTAGTACTTTCTTAATCATAATCTTTGCTCGCCTAATAGAATAGAATCACAGCAATTCGCTGATACTCGCTCATTCTCTGTGGGTTTGACATTCGGAGTCCTAATTATACTCCACTTTTATTACGAGTTACGATCAGGTGCACTTGCTTGAGTCGCAACAAGTTTTTGGCGCCGTTTCCGGAGAGTGATTGCGATATTAATCGAATTCTAGATTTTATTCGCATTAGGAATAATTTTATTTAATTATTTAATTTTTTGTTATTTTTGTTTAATTCTAAGACATTCTAATTTGGTCTTCTTTGGTGTATGTAGACAAGGTCTCAACATCCTGAATTGATTTTTTATCTTGAAATTGAAAGAACACTCAGATTGTTGAGAAGACAACAGTTAGTAATGGCTGAAGAACTAACATTGAACGAGTACTTCACACCAACTATAGATGTGGTAGATAGTGTTAACTATTCGGCAATTGAGGCCAACAATTTCGAACTGAAGCCAACACTAATCTCTATGGTATCTGCAATGCAATTCTCAGGCTTATCTTCTGAAGACCCAAATGCCCATCTTAAGAGATTTCAGAAGGTTGCTAATACTGTCAAATGTGAATGAGTATCATCGGAGGCAATCAAGTTAAGACTGTTCTCTTTCTCACTATAAGGAAAAGCACAGCTATGGTTGGATTCATTCCCACCTAACTCTATTACTACTTGGGAGGACCTAAAAACTACGTTTTTAAACAAGTACTTTCCTCCCGCAAAATCTGCAAAGCTGAGAGCTGATATGTCTGGATTCACCCAGAATGAAGGAGAATCAATGCATGAGGCATGGGAAAGATTTCAAGATTTATTGAGAAGCTGTCCTCATCATGGTTTCACTAAGTGGCAGTAGCTTCAGATTTTATATAATGGGTTCAATATGCAAACTAGAGGAGCTATTGACGCTGTTTGTGGAGGATCTTTCAGAAAGAAAACACCCACTGAGGCTTTTGATATTATAACTGAAATGGCTCAGAACAATGCTCAGTGGTCAGCTAATGATAGGCAGCCTGGAAAGAAGAACCAGCAAGCAGGTAGCTACAAAGTTGAAGCCAACACAGCTCTAGAAGCAAAATTGGAGGCAATGACTAAGAAGTTAGAGACTTTGATGGCAGCGCAAACCCAGTCTAATCCTAAAAGTGATTGGGGTTGTATGGCAATTGAAGGACAAATAGAAGAAGTTAATGCTATAGGCCAGAAAGATTTTGACCCAAAATTGGGGATGCAAGAGGCTATGTTAAAATATATGCAAAGACACGGACATCTGTGTATTGGAGTTTTAGCTGGTTTTATGGATAAGACTAAAGAAAGATTAAAGGCTATAGAAAATAAGACAGTTAAGGCATCTTGCAATTTCTGTGGAGTTACAACTCATGATTCAAAAGACAGCACTGAGGAGGTGAATTTTATTGGGCATAAGCAAAACAACCTATACTCAAGCACCTACAACCCCGGTTGGAGGAATCACCCAAACTTTTCATGGAAAGATCAACCGAGATCCCAGGGCCAAAATCTGAATACTTATAAGCCCCCACATATGCAAAATCGTGGCCAGAATGATAAAAGTCCCGGAGAGAATGATATTAGCCATGTTATGGGACAGATGAATGAGAGGTGTAGTAACTTGGAGAAAATAGTCACTGAGCAAGCAGCAGGCCAGAAAACATTGAGTGAACAAATGGCACTTGTGTTGAAAGCAGTGACTCAAAGAGAAAAATGAGTACTCCCAAGTCAAGTGGAGCCAAATCCCAAAGCAAAATGCAATGCAATCTTCATGGAAAAAGAGGAACCAAAAGAAGAAAAGACTCAACTCGAGTCTCAGTAGGTAAGTAACTCTTCCAAAGGTTCTAAAAATTCTTGTAAAGATAGGCAAGATAAGATGTTACTAGAAAAACTTAGAAAATTGCCTGTTATATCCCTTTGACTAAAATTGTCTCTGAAGTCCCTAAATATTTTAAATTTTTGAAAGAAATAATTTCTAACAAAAATAGGATAGAAGATGAGACTGTTAGGTTGAATGAGGATTGCTCTGCGATTTTTTTGAAGAAATTACCACCTAAGCTTAAAGATCCAGAAACTTTTGCTATTTCTTGTTCAATTTGTGATAATACATGTAAGGCACTATGTGATTTAGGAGCAAGTATAAATTTAATGCCTTTGTCTGTTTGGAAGAAACTGAAGTTGCAGGAACCACAACTTACTTACATGTCTCTGCAGTTAGCTGATAGAACTCTTGCTTACCCAAGAGGAATAATAGAAGACATGCTAGTTAAGGTAGGAAAATTTATTTTTCCTGTGGATTTTGGATATGGAGGAAGACAAAGACGTTCCTATTATTTTAGGAAGGCTATTCTTGGCAACAGGAGATGCTACCATCCAAGTGAAGAAATGAACCATGACTCTAAGAATTGAGGATGAGGAAGAAGTATTTAATATATATAATTCCAACAAAATTTCTCCCTCTAGTGCTTCTTGTTGTTTCTTGCAGGATATAAAAGTTGAAAAAGGTAAAGAAGTGCAAGTTGCAGAACAAGATAGTGATTCTTTAGAGCAGGATAAAGACATAACCACCTCGTTGATTTTGGATGCACTATGTATTCCTAAATTTAAAGGACTTGATATTGATGAACCTTCTTGTCATTTATTAAACTTTTATGGCTTGGAAAAATCTAACAATCTTGCAGGAGCCAAAGCTGAAAGAATAAAGCTCAAATTATTTCCTCTTTCTCTAGGAGGAATAGCAAAAGAATGGTTCTCAATATACCCCAAGCACCACTTTTCAAGTTGGGAAGAATTAAAAGAAGAATTCTTAAGAGTTTTCAAGTCCACACCAGAAGTGGACCTATTCCAATTTTTCAGAGGATCCAAGAAAGACGCTCACGAGAAATTTACAGGTTTTAAATTAGACCCATCTTTAATCTCGGAAGTGTCAATTCTGCAATTCAAGAGAACCACAGGACAAAATCCTGTTGAGCACATGAGACAGTTTTGCAAGAAGATGAGGAATGCAAAGTTTAAAGGCTTATCTCCAGATGAAGCAAAACTAATGACTTTCCCATTCTCATTAGATGAGGATGTCAAGATTTGGCTTTATCTCCTACCAGTTTAGGAAGTAAAAACATGGAACAACTTGGTGAAGAAATTCATTAAGATCTTTGCACCCAACTTAGAAAGGCCAATTTACATCTGTGCAGACTGTGGATACACAATGAACCCACTAAAAAAGTGCTCAGGACCTGCTTGGATGGACCACTCAGAAAAAAGTGACTACTTTGCTGTGTTCCCCAATGGTGAGAAGACCAAAGGTAATGTCAAGGACGGGCCATTGCCCACTGAGGACTAATTTCTAAGTCCTCTAACCCGTCAGGCTCGGGACATTAAACAAGCGCTTATTAGGAGGCAACCTCGGTTACTAACATTTTTCATTTTCTGTCTGTTTGTTTTATTGTTATTATTATTTTACTCTATTTTTATTCATTTTAGGAATTTTTTTAAAAAAAAATTATAAAATTCAAAAATCAATTTTTTTTTCCAGAAAACCAGTAGGTACAGGCGAACCTTGCACCGTGTACGCCCGTACCACGCGACTCCATCTTCAAAAACACGGAGAACAAACAGGTACGACCGCTCATAAACCAGGTACGGCCGTACCCCGTGTCCAGAGGCTGAACAAAAGGTAAACAATGAGAGGTAAGGGCGTACCTCCACATCGTACGCCCAAAACCTCTCCATTCGAGCACTATCTTCTCTCATTCTCTTCGCATTTCCACTCACAAGATCATCCATGTACTGATTCTAAACTCAATTTGTGGAGTGATTGGTTGTTTTATTAGTTATTTTAAGTTTTTAGTTAGTTTAGGTTTTTGGTTTTGTTTAATTCTATCTTTAGGTGATTAGGAGTAGTTTTTGCTTGGTTTTGCATGCTTAGAGACCCTAGGAATGATTAGAGACTTATAATCTAGGATTAAAAATGAGAAAATCTAATCATAGGGTAGATTTTTCACAAAACAGTAGCGTAGTACCGCCGTACCTATCAAGAACAGGACGTACTGAAGGCCGTACTGGTGGCCTTAAGGTTGAAGACCGACCATAGGTACGGGTGTATCTATGGCAGAGTATGGCCGTACACAGACCTTAAGTCAGGTCGTACTTACCCATTAACCCAGGGCGTACTTAGAGCATTAGTACGGCCGTACCACACGCAACACGATCGTACCTAGCACAGGTTTTACTTAAAATTATTTTTTTTCTATTTTATTTTTGCAGGAAAATGCCTAAGCGCCAAAAGACTGACAGTTCTTCTTCTTCTGCTGCAGTAGCACGTGGCTCTAGGCCCGTGCCTAATTATATACCACAGCAGTTTAGAGACAGATATAGGCAGCTACTGGATTTCCACACTCACACGCAGAGATATCTAGATTTTGATGCCCTTCAGCAGGTTGGCCTGCGGGAGGAGGTGGAGACCCTGTTGCGAGGGATAGGATGGCTCTAGGCAGCCTTTTTCAGACAACCCTTCTACGTGGAGGCGGTGATAGATTTCTTAGCCACTTGTGGCTACCATATGAGGGACAGAGAGCCTCAGCGTGCGAGCGGAGGAGAGGCGGGCGAGGAGATCGTGGTTACATTTTGGATCCGTGGGTCTCACCATGAGATCACGTTGGCCGAGTTCAACATTGAACTTGGATTCGAGACGACGCAGTCAGTTCAGACGCCGGAGTATATGGAGGCATTTCTGGAGATCCCAGAGGGATGGCAGGATTCAGAGAGTTGGAGAGCTCTCACTGGGGATGGCCACTACATTCCCACCGCACTGGGCTAGCGAGATCGAGACCCACCAGTGCGCATAAAGGCAGATGGTTGCCCGTTCCATTAACGGGAGAGCCTTGAGCGACGACACGGTGACGAGGCCGGACTTGTTTTTGCTTTGGACTATGACCACAGGACGCCGCTGTGACGCCGAGATGTTTTTCCTACGGACGTGCACCCAGTTGGGCGTTCATCTTCAGATCCAGAACACCGGGCACATCGTCTTGGGTTCTTTCATCTCCTGTCTAGCCCAACACCTTAGAGTTCGCGCCGGAGCTAGAGTTACAATGATTGAGATGGAGCCCATTGGACTTCAGACCCTTCTCAACATCAGTGTTCTGCGGAGATTGGGGCACGAGGACTATGCGGTCATTAGACCGGAGGAGCAGCAGCAGCAGGACGAGGCTGCAGATTTTGTCCCCCTAGCAGAGGAGCATCCACCACAACCACCGCCACAGCCTCAGCCAGCAGCACAGGGCCACTCCTATGAGGATGTCATGGTGTGTCTTGACCATATGCACTCCAGCTTTGTGGAGCATAGGACACATGTGGGCCATCAGTTGGCACTTATTTTGGAGCACCTTCAGCGCATCCAGCCTTTCCCTCCTGCCGAGTGATGCGGGACCTTTATTTTCTCTTTTAGTACTTAGACTTTGCTTTTGTATTAAAAAGAGATGTATATATTTTGGCACACTCGCGGGATACACATTTTATTTTATTGCATTGCTTTTATTTTATTTTATTTGATTAGTATATTTTTTCTTATATTATGATCTAAACTTCTTAGTTTTGTGTTACACAGTTCTTCCGCCGCTTACCAGCTCCATCGGTATTGCTACAAGGAAACAAAATATTTTGCCAATATCCCCATCCAATTTGTTCGTGATATTTTTTAGAGGGGAGTCACTTTCCATATTCTTTTATAGCACTTACTTTTAAATTTTTATCTTATATTATTGTGCTTGCTTTAAAATAGTCGCAATGGGGACACTGCTAGAAATAAGTGTGGGGAGGGAGTTTTACATTATACTTATTACTTGGTTGTGCTTATAACTGCTTACAATTATAGAAGAACTTTAAATTTTTGCTGATTTAGGGGCTATACAATTTTCTTTATGACAACTTTTGATTGAATCAATTCGTTGCTAGTTGTGGAATTTGCTAAAATTAGCATTGAAGTTCTGTGAGTTTGACTTTCTGTGTAAGCTATAAATGTGAATTTTGAGCCTGAAATAAGAGGCAACATCATACTTTTGTCTCTCTTCTCTGTTGAGTGATATTTTTCATGGAATGTGCATTCTAGAACTTGTGTCGAGTCCATTACGAAGCAAATATGAATTTATTTGCATGTGAATTTGGAAATGGCAATTTTTAGGAATTCTTCAGGTCACTACCATTTGAATGTATTATCCCACTAGTTGCCCACTTTTGAGCCTAAAAGTATTATATTTTATTTCTTTGGTACCCTTCTTGTTTTTATTGATTATCTTCTGTGAAGTCAACTTTGAAATTTTTTTATTTGAGAGCAATTAGTGGCAAAAATTTATTGAATAATGTTGCAAAGTCCCTTTTATGTGTTTACAAAAAGAGAAGGCTTATGAATTTGTTCCCCTCCTAATTCTTAAAAATGATTGATTGCTGCATAATTGCATGAAAGGAGGAAAGGAAAAAGAAAAAAAATGAAAAAAGAAAGAGCATTGAAAAAGAAAAAGAAAAAAAAATTGTGATAATGCCCATTCCTTCATAAGTTGCAAAAAGAAAATATTTTGATTGAAAAATTGGGATTATTGTCTGCTCTTGAAAGTGAAAAAGAATTAGGTTGCTTGTTTTAGTTGATTTATTTTTGACCATTTGCATGACATTTTCTTTCTTTTATCATACCAAACATTATTACCTTGGCCCCATTACAACCAATGAAGGACCCTTATTCCTCTTTTGCATGTCTTATAGATTCTAATAGTAGAGTTTTTGGTCAATGTACAAGCCTATGGTATTGCCTTTTCATTTGAAAAATCTGAGTGTTAATGACTATGCCTATAAACACCTTGAGATTGGTGAGAGTGTGACTTAAAAATCACAGATTGTTAGCTTACTTGAACTTACACCTCTAATTGGGCACTCTATTGACTGACATGTTTTGTGATATCATATTGTTGTCACACTTTTTTTTCTGCCCCTATTCAGTAGAATTAGTTTTTCTTACTATAATTAACCAAGTAGTTTGCTTGAGGGCAAACAAAGTTTAAGTGTGGGGATGTGTTAACACACCAATTTGTCTATATTTATAGGGCATCTTTAGTATCTAATTACACAATTTTGCACTGATTAATGCATAAAGGTACTCATTTATGTCTTATTATGCAGAAATATCATGAAGACACCACTTGGAGCAAAAGATGCGAAAAAGGACAAAAAACTGGCTAGTTTTGGAGAGTTTTAGCACTACTGGACAAGCGGTACGGCCTGACCTACCAAAGGTACGACCATAACTAGAGCAGAATCCCAATAAGGATGTACCCCCTTAGTCTGTACCCCCTGACGCTGATAAAATAGTCCAGTACGGCCGTGCCAAAGGCAATACGGCCATACACAAGTGATGTCAGGGCAACAACACGAATGGGTACGGGTCAACGTCATCTACGAAGCTCGGTACGGCCGTGTATATACTCTGTACGGCCGTACCCCATCCCAGATCAATGCAGATTTGAAGCCAGAAAACCTAATTCACAGGCTAGTCTATAAATAAGGGCTCTTAACATATTACAAACATCTTTTGACGAATTTCTGAGTCAAGAGCCCCCAATTGAGATCTGATAGCAAACTCTTGCCCATTCCAAAGAATTCCTGTCTCCTTGAAGCTTGGTGCCATCTCGAATCGCTACCGGAGCTTGTGAGGACGCGAAGAACATGCTTAAGAACCGTCGTCATACCGAAAGGGTGTCCCGATTTAGAATTTATTCTCTTGTTATGGATTGTTCTGAATTCATATATTTGTTTATGTTATTATCATTAGTAATGAGTAGCTAAACCCATCATTAGGGGTAAATACTCTTGATGTTTTGTTCTTTAATTATATGAGTTTCTATTGATTGTTTGAGTATTTTATTCTTGTTGTGCTTATTCCAATAAGGCCTGATCACCCTTTATTTAGTTGGCTTAATTGTGGTAACAGGATCACGATTAGTTAACGGAACCATATGATAAAAGAACTCGCGCTATACGCCGGATAGGTTAGGGCTTGTTTCTAACCAGTTATTAAGTTAGCAAACTCACTTGAACTTAATGCTCTTTCCCTTAGTTATTTCCTAGACCAAACAGAGTAATTAGTTAGGAGGAAGGCTATTGTACACAAGAACAGCCTCTAGTAATTTAGAGTGGGTGGTTAGTGCTCTTACATGATAGATAACTCATATCAATTGATTAATAAACTCAAGGGTAGAGTATTGGTAAACCCGATTATCCCTAGGTCCCCCATAACATAGTTAAACTGTTATTGCATTTAATCTGTTTACTGCTTTAATTTCAATTACTTTCAGTACTTTCTTAATCATAATCTTTGCTCGCCTAATAGAATAGAACACAGTAATTTGCTGGTACTCGCTCATTCTCTGTGGGTTCGACATTCGGAGTCCTAATTATACTCCACTTTTATTACGAGTTACGATCAGGTGCACTTGCCTGAGCATCAACACTTGCTCGTGAATCATTAATTTAACCAAATGCTCGCTTGAATGTATAAGACGCTCGTTGCTTTATTGCGTTCCTTGTTTCTTAGTCTCTGATAACCGAACGCTCGCTTAAAGTGCATATACCAGATGCTTGAGACTAACCGGACACAAACATTACTTAAAGTGCTCATCTTCTTGAAATCTTCTTCTTCTTGCTTGAGTGATGTTACAAATATAGACAATTTTTATTTCCTACACACTTCAAGACTTATCAGAAGGTAAATTGTTCTCACATAGATACTTTTTTATCATCAAAATTATTGAGGATCTAAACTTATCAATCGTTTAGGTTCCAACAATCTCCCCCCTTTTTGATGATGACAAATATCTAATGTTGATGAACAATTTATTTTATAAAATAACTTCAAGGGTCTCCCCCTGGGTTCAGCTGTCAAGTATAAACATTTATTTTCTAAAACATATGATCTACATATCAAAATATGATCGATGTATCAGAGTATCAATATATGATATGTGTATCAGTATAGCAGGTGCTCCATCAAACATGATAAAATATGTATCAGAGCATAGTTAATGACAATGCGTGATACATGCTACTTTAGCGTTCATCAATTCTTATCCTTTTACTCCTTCTTTTGTCATCAGACAAAAAGAGAGTAGGACATCATACTCAAAACCAATAGGACAAGAAATGAGAACAATTTGAAGTCAAAACCAACTGATAATATATAAATTGAAGTAGCAGAGGCAAATAAAATAACATAAGTTGTTTAAAAGAAAATAAAACTAAGCAGGTGGTAGGGTTTGGTTAAGGCGCTCCATGAGGCTTTGAACAATGCTTTCAAGGCACGTGACCTTTCGAGAGGATTCCACAAATTCATTGAACTGAGCTCTTGAGATGACAACAGGTTCATCATCAGGTGCAAGTGCAGATGCTGAGGTAGATGCAGAGATTTGGGCTTCTTCCTTAACCCATACAGTAAGACTAGAAGATGGAGCAGGTTTAGGCCAAGATAAAGCCTTTTCCCATCTTTGAACAGGTTTCTTGATATGCATCAGGAGGACTCCTTGAGCCAGTTTAAGGCGCCTCTGTCTCTTCTCTTGAGCCTCTAGGTAGAACTTGTCATTTGGCAAGCACCATTTGATAAGTCTTCCTAGTTTCTCCTTTTCAAAGGCCAACTCTATTTCCCTTATGAATGCTAACTCTACTGGGTCAGTCAGTTCTAGCAATTTCTATTCTCTTGCCTTGAAAAAGGCATCAACAGTGTTATCAAACAACAACAGCTCAGCTTCTGATGCGTTATGCTTTAAATAAGCTTCTGCTTTAGTGAGGCAGATGCTAAGGATCTCCTCTTCAAGTTCAAAACATCTTCTCAGATCATTCTTCACCTCTTCAGCTAAGAGAATGGCATCCAACTTATCAACATAAGCCTTCTCAATCCATCCGAGAGCCATAACCTCCCAACCAAAAGCAGCTCCTTGTTCATAATCAATCTCTTCTTGTTCCTATTCTCTTCTCATGATTTCTCTGAAAGAAGGAGGTCGAACAACAGCACATTGCAGCATGTCATCAAAATGCTGAATGGTTAGGTTGGAGTCCTAGTGAAAACGATCGGTGCCAGCCATTTCTCTCTCTGCCTTCTGTGAATCTGATAGACCAGATGACCCAGTATCCTTGGAATCTAGCTTGATCTTGTTGAAGTAGAATTCCATGGCATGATTTTCTGATTTCTTCTTAACGGGCATATTAACCAGAGATTTGACTTGATACCTTCTAAGTGCTTCCTCCAAATGTTTCATTATCAACATCTTAGGATGCCTTTGAGGCACCTTGTTCTTCCTCTTATCCGGTATTAGCCAAGGCAACCATCTTTGCCAATCAGGCACAATCTTAACAGAGACCAAAGAGGGGTCCCTATGGAGCAGAACCATTTCATACCTTTTCATTTCCAGACACTGGAGTAGAAATGCTCTCTCATCATCATTGATCCATCTTCCATATTCTTCTAAAGTTAGAGGCTCGTGCTGGGGAAGAGAGTGGGGCAACTCAAAGGAAAGAGGAAGGATTCCTCAGTTCTAAGGAGGCTTGAGTCTTTCTCCAAAGTGCATCTTGAGTTTATCATGGTAAATCATGGGGGAAATTTCCAACCTTGTAACCCCGGAAGTGAAAGTCTTAAGATGCCACAGAGAAGAGTGATTATATGCAGAGTGTTACTCTTCTTCTTTGATAGGGACAGGTCATGACGGCTCTAACATGCACCTTGAAGGGCCAAAATGAGCAGTTTCTGTTGTGGAAAGTGTTGATGATTGTGTGGAGGTGGTTGTGGTGTTTTGATGAATGGTAGGGAAACGGTAGAGTAAATTGAAAGGGTGAGAAAAGGGATGAGGCTATTTCGAAGGTGATTGAGGTAATAGGAGAGAGATTGGGTTGAGGTTTGTATATGGTTAAAGGTTTGGATATGGCGGTGGTAGAGACAGGAGTGGAGGATTTGTGTGCATGTTTGTGAGGATGAGATGGTGGAGGAGTTTGTTTTGGAGTGATGGATTGAGTGGAAATTATTTTGGATTTGGATACGGTAAGGGCTCCAGAGAGGGGATGAGGGGTGGTTTTGGTGGGTTTTTGTGAAGTTGTTTATGTTGATGGTTTGGTAGGTGGGATAGGGGGTGATGAAACTGACAAAGGAGGTTCAGTGATAGGGTTATCTCTATCATAAGTAATAACAGAATCATTAGGAGTAGTGACAGGTACCTTAGGCTTATCAGCGGCCTTGACAAGTCTTCTCCGCTTCTGCTGGACCCCAGTAGGAGGTGAAGCAAGTGATTGTCCTTGAAGACCATATGCAGAAGTTGTTTGAACAGTTTCTGCTTTCCTCTTTTCTAGAATTCTCCTAAGAGGAGCCTTGTCATCTTCATCTTCGGAAGCAAGTGCTGTAACTTGTGCAGGAATTCTGGTGAGCTTCTGGTGGTTTTCTCTTAATGATGAGATATAACCACTTGGATAGATGTTTTGTCGTCAACAGCAAAAGTTGCTTCTTCTTCCTCTTTGATTTTCTGAATCTTCACCGAGGTACATAGACCCATTCTAACAAGATTATGTTTCCCAAAAATATCCTGAATCACTTATGCCTTTTTTCCAAAATACTTCTCCCTGGCATCTCCTTTCAGTGTTTCCAACTTTTTAACTATCTTCTGTTTCTTCATGAGTTTAGAGAGGAGAACAACATAAGGAATCGTCTTGTTGACGTTCTTGTCAGTAGAGGACCCAGTCCTTGATGCCCCAATGGAATTTTGCAGGGTGTTCATTATCAACCGTGGAAGATAGAGTACAGTACCAGCCTCATAATGTCTCATAATGAACTTTTGTTCACAGTTCACTATGTCAGATGAACCAGTGTTCAGTATTACACACTTGGAGATGAGTTTGCGAAGAACTCTAAAATGAGCCTTTAGATGAATGGTAATCAAAGGCTTCGTCGACTCCCTAAGTTCATGATAGTTTTCAAAAAGAACTTCATCAACAGCTTGTTGACCATTAAATTGTGTCTCACAGCCTTCAGTGAAGATAAACCTTTCATCAGGGCATCGAATATGTTCAGTAATGATCTGCGGACTCCATTTATGCATCCCTTGAGAATGTTTCATGCAAATGCTCTAGTAGTACCCCAGAATTCTCTAACAGCATTGACAAGAACTGCATTTGCTTCCCACTGAAAATACTCTCTCCAGCCCATGAGAGTTATCCCTTTTCTGAAGTCGAAATCAAACTTAGCCAGATGGTCAAGGTCGAATATGTTCTCTACAAGAACCTTTTCGTCAGTCATGATGTTGAACATAGCAGTAGTCTCAAAAGCTTTGAACGCCATGGGAGCAGAGTGAAAGCTTACGGAGGAAGTTTGAGGGTTTTACAGAGAGAGGGGTTTTGCACACAAGGAGGGAAGGTACAGGAGTAGTGGAGCAGTGGAAAAGGTAGTGGGAAAGTTTTGAACAAACTAGTACGAAACCTTTTGTAAACCGTATCAAATTTCAAATAATAAAATAAATCAAAAATAAAATAAAATAAGAAGATTCCTTTAATTAATGAGCCAGTTGCCAAAAATGGAGGTTACGCAGTAAAAACTTTATTGAAAATGTAAAAACAATCATGACTCAGTAGGTAGGATATGAGACGTTTCAGCACGCATGTATTTGACACGTGTGCTACCACCATATGCTAACACATAAGAAATAATCAGATGCTGAATGATATCTAAATATTGAATGAGATGTACAATCATTCAGATGCTGAAATGCCATCAGATACACATAATCAGATGCATGATGCACAAGATGCTGAGATTGAATAGTCATTCTTTTATAAGATGAAAGTTCAAGTTTCTTCTTATAAAATTAAATCTATCTTTAGCAAGGGTTTTGTAAAGATATCAGCCCAGTGGTGATCTGTGTCAACAAATTTTATTTCAAATACATCCTTCTGATCATAGTCTCTTATAAAATGATGTTTAATCTCAATGTACTTTGCTCATGAATGCAATATGGAATTTTTAGTAAGACATATGGCAGAAGTATTATCACAATAGATAGGAATGTTACTCTCTTTGATCAGATAGTCTTCAAGTTAATATTTCATCCACAGAAGTTGAGAACTGCAACTTGGTGCTGAGATGTATTCAGCTTCTATTGTTGAGAGTGCAATAGTGCTTTGTCTTTTGCTTGACCAAGACACAAGATTTGCTTCATGTAACGACCCGTTTCCAGACCGCTACAGAGCTAAACTAAACCTGTATGCGATGCGTTTTAAAACGGTACTCTTGTGCCCTTTAGAAAAATACGGTACTTTTTTTTTAAAAAACATCAATAATTCCCGCAAGCACACATCAGAGTAATTACAGCTTTCCGAAACATGGTGCAACTAGGACACAAGACTCAAATACGAATAAGACATACATGCATAATACATATACATATATACACAAGTCGTACTAACAGTGTACGCAAAATACAGGGTAGTAAATGTACAAAGAAATACACCTATGGTATGACGACCCTTAAGAGAGCAATCATACCCTGGGGGTACTTCCGGCAGACACCCACGCAGGGGGCTGCTCCAAAAGTGAGACCGCCAGCCACCTCAGAACCAAAATAACACCTGGCCCGACTGGTCACGACACACGGAACATAAAAGTCATAAATACAGTCATCTCAAATATATATACAACAGTCTACCGACAAAAAGAAAGCATAACGCGGCAGTCAACTAACACCACAGCTACAAGTAGCTACCCAAATCCTCTGACGGGTCCTCCTCCTCCTCTTCCTCCATCAGGTCCTCGCCTGTCAAGTCAATGAAGGGGGCCGCAGCTGGCACATCCACAGGCACATCACTCGGGGTATACTCACCCGTCAGCCACTCCTCAGTCGATCTCGCTCCAATGCAATCCACCTTGTGGCACACAGCACAAATGAGAGGGGAAGCCACAGGCGGTGTAGGGGTCCTAGCGACAATAGGGAAACTGGTACTACAGGGGATCTCAGAACAGCAGCCGCCCTCGAAGTGGAAGCTCCTGCGGATCCTCAGCGTATCACGCTCTTGCGAGCGGTCCATCTCACTCTGGGTCCACGCCCTCTGCCTCGGCCTGCAAATCTGGTAGCAATGCTCCTAGGAATGTCATGAGGTGCCTCTGGTGAAGAAGAAGAGGCTCTCATAGCCCTCTCGTGCTCGTTGGCACGCCACGCCTCCACCACCTGTCTCATCCGGATCGGGAAACTCACCGTACATCGTGTCACATCCTACCTCACAGCTACGCCATCCTCTCGTAGTGTCTGCACCACGTCCCCAGTGTATACCACACGGCGGGAGATGGGGTCGAACTCCATCGCCGCGGGTTGCTCCATATCAGGGAAGTCAAAGAAAATCTCCGGCGACGTCCTCATCGCCGGAATCCAAACGCCCTTCGCCATCGCCTGGGTAACCGTCATGAATTGAAGGCACCACAGGAAAGGGTCAACTTCTCAACAGATCAAGATAATCAATGCATAAAGCAATAAGCAAACAACAATGTATATCATTCACAGAACGTGACTCAACTCTCTCACTCTAGACTCGACTCGACTCACTACTCATTTTCTCTCGACTCGATAATTATTCCGGAAAGCAGACGCAGATCCATCAACTGACATACCAGCCGTAGCCTTGGGATCTTTCGCTTCTCCCTAGGTAAGCAGCCCCGGTTCCTACGCTGCGACGCCTAGCTAATCTCCCGTAAACGAAGGGGACCTAGCACCCTCAGTTATCCAGGTCACAGCTCAAAAACGTCACGACGACTCGCCTAGCTTTCTCACTCGATGAACAGTTTGCCGCTTACGATAGTCAAAGAGTGATACACAAGATTACTTGACCGCATATCAAATAAAGAGAGCATGCTTAACATGAAGAAACGCAATTCGACATTTTAAGCAATAAAAGCAATCTGCATGGAGAAACGCAATTCAACAAGCAATACGCAATTTCGCAGCATCCATTCAAACTCATAATAAATATTGCATAACTCAATCATATTACAACATCACATGCTTGACACGCAAATCAAGGAATCCATCCCTCTGCAACTCGATGGAATTAACAGAGAGGTACAAACAAGTGGGGGGTTGGGGCCAGAAGACCAACCGCACAATTTTTCACCCACAATGACTCAGAATATGTTCGACCGCACGACAAAAATAAACGAAGGGGTTCGAAGACCCTAACTTCGAACTCGTAGAGTTCTCAGACTTCTTCGTATTTAAATAAGCATTTAAATAACAAAACAAGAACTTAAGGATATCTAAAAGTTGCCCTTACACAGGGACATAAAAATAAAATCCTAAAAATGTCTAGAAGTGCCCTTACCACAAGCTGTCGTTAACGTCGCTCCTATGTCTTCGGGTCCGCTTCGCTCAATCTTCGGTACTTCGATTCCTATTACCACATACAACTTAGTACAATCTAGGAATTCTAGTTAAACTTATGCTCTCAACTTATCCCTTTCCTAACCAAACTCAAACAAGCATTACAAATTAATAACACACTTGAAATCATTTGAAAAAGTAAGGTTTTGAGACTAATTCTCTTTCTTGAACTTCAAGTAAGCATAAATAATAAATCTTTCACAACTATAAAAAACTTAGCACATATTCATACAAGAATTCAAGCAATTAGAAATCAACTTCTTTTTCCCAAAATCCCAATTAGGCCTCACGGCCTCTACTTGTTTTTCCCCAAAAATTTGCAACTTATCTTTCCATAACCACAACCCTTTTTAAATAATTTTCTAAATACCAAAACAACATCAACTTCAATTAATACATTAAGCACACTTAAGCATATCAAGGGTTATGTTTCTAAAACCTTTTCCTTAACCAAATTAGTGCCCTTTTTTTCACAATTCTTTTCAATCATGCTTCAATTAGTTGATTCAAGTAGGATCACATCTTTTTCCCCTTTTTATCCTCTAGGGTTTTCACCTTAGAGCATCAAAGGAAGGATTTTATTGATGTTTCATCTCCTATTGATCATCAACCAACATCAAACAACCATAAACAACAAGAATTAATACTAGAAACAAGCAAAAACCAAAACACTAAAAATGAGGGAAAGTGGCGCTGTTTTAGGGCTTGAAATGGGGTGAGAAAATTCTGATTTTCTTCTCATCTAATTGGTTGGAAACATAGGTAATGGTATAAGGAAGAAAACCTAGCAATATGACAAGGTTTGGAAAAACAAAACTAGCTCAAAAGGGGAGGGGGAGGCCGCGGCTGTTGAAGAGGAAAAGGGGAAGAAAAATTTGTTTTCTTTACCTTAGATGATGATGGAGATGAAGATAGGAGAAGGTATGAAGGATTAGACCAAGCTTTGATGAAGAAATAACTTGAAAACTCAAGAGAACCTTGGAGGAATGGCTATGGAGCTTTCTTGATTTTTGGAGAAGAAGAAGAAAATGAGAGTGAGGGTTTGAGGGAGAGGGGTCACGAGTTTCAGCTGGGGGGAAGGGTTTTATTTATTTATTTTCTCATTTAATCACTTAATCAATACTTAATAATAAAAGAAATCAAATAAAAAGGTAAATTTTGAAATAACCCACAAGTTAACTGACACCTAATCACCTTTATTAGATGCTAATCACATCACTCACTCTATCCCATCTAATCTCACTTCACTCATGATTACCCTCTAATCTAGAGTCTTAAGGTTTAAAAACACTGACGAAACCGCAAAACCGATTAATTTCTCGTCGGAAAAATCTCGAAAAATTAATTCGCGAGGAATTAATTCTCCGCGTGATAATATTATTTCATAAATAATAAAAACAATATAATTCATTCAAAAACAATTAAAACAGATTACGATTAGATTTTCATCGAAATCGGGGCTCATTTTAAATTTTATCTGCGGCAGAAACTGCCCGGCGATTTGAAACGCACTGAAACTTCGTTAGAATTTTTCGACGATCTTCAAACCGTGAATCAATATAAAAATATTAATTCTTAATTATATTAGCTCTTGATTTAATTAAATCACTTACTTAGGGAACAAGCAACTGCTTTATTAAAGCATAATTACGACAAAAATACAATATTACCGCTAATTAACGTATCGTAAAAATACGCGTGTTACAATACTCCCCCTCTAAAAAAAAGTTTCGTCCTCGAAACTACAGATAAGTTACTTACCGTGAAAAAGTTCTGGATACTGATTCTTCATCTTCTCTTCCAGCTCCCACGTTGCATCTCCAGTCTTCTGATCCCACACAACCTTGACAGGCTGGATCTCTTTGTTCCGTAGCTGCTTAGCTTCCCGATCAACGATCCTTGCTGGTGATGCTTCAAAAGATAGATCGTCCTTCAGTTGAATCATATCCGGTTCGATAACATGAGAAGGGTCGAAAATATATTTCCGCAACTGTGAGACGTGAAAGACGTCATGAATGTTTGACAAAAAGGGTGGCAAAGCAATCTGGTATGCCACGGGGCCAATACGACAAAAAATCTGGTAAGGTCCAATAAATTTGGGAGTAAGTTTCTTGGATTTGATCGCTCGACCAACTCCGGTGGTAGGGGTAACTCGAAAAAATACATGTTTTCCTTCTTCGAACTCTAACGGTCGGCGACCTCGATCTGCATAACTCTTCTGTCGGCTCTGAGACGCTCGCATCCTATCTCTGATCAAACGGATCATCTCAGTAGTCTGTTGGATCATGTCTGGTCCCACAACAGAACTCTCGCCATCCTGGTACCAACAAAGAGGCGTCTGACACTTACGTCCATACAGTGCTTCGTAAGGTGCCATCCCAATGCTCGCATGAAAACTGTTGTTGTAGGTGAACTCCACCAGTGGTAAGACATACTTCCTCGATGATCTAACGTACATGCTCGTAGCAAATCTTCAAGCAATTGAATCGTTCTCTCAGTCTGACCGTCGGTTTGGGGGTGATATGCTGAGCTAAGCTTGAGTTTGGTTCCCATCGCTTCTTGCAGTTCTCCCCAAAAGTGAGACGTGAACTTCGGATCTCGGTCTGAAACAATGGAAGAAGGCATGCCGTGAAGTCGTACAATCTCTGCGATGTAGATCTCCGTTAGCCTCTCCACGTTGTATGTTGATGTTACTGGCAAGAAGTGAGCGGATTTGGTCAATCGATCAATGACTACCCAAATCGAATCATTCTTCTTCTGCGTCTTCGGCAATCCTACAACGAAATCCATGGAAATGCTGTCCCACTTCCATACTGGTACGTCGAGCGGTTGTAGCATCTCCCGGCCGGCCGGTGCTCCACTTTCGCTTCGACACGCCAAACACGGTTACATACTCTGCCACTTGTTTCTTCATTCCGGGCCACCAAAAGTGCTTCTTCAAGTCTTGATACATCTTCGTAACTCCCGGATGAATACTCAATCTACTCTTATGCGCTTCGTCAAGTATCAACTTCTTCAGCTCCGCTACGTTAGGCACACACACCCGTCCCTTACATCTCAAAATGTTGTCTGCTCCGATCTTGAATTCTGTTGCCTTCCCTTGCGCTATCAGCTCTACCTTCTCTTGCAGTAGCTTGTCATGAACCTGCTGGTCTCTAATCTCGTCCATCAATCCGTTAGAAATGGTGAGCATACCAAACTTCAGCTTCCCCGGTGAAACTTCCACGCTCAACTTCAAATCTCGAAACTTCTCGAGCATCTCCAACTCCTTGATCATCAATGTTGAAGCTAAAACACTCTTTCTGCTCAATGCATCTGCTACTACGTTAGCCTTACCTGGATGGTATTCCAACGTGAAGTCGTAATCTTTCAAAAATTCTGTCCATCTTCGCTGTCGCATGTTGAGCTCCTTCTGATCGAATAGGTACTTCAAGCTCTTGTGGTCGCTGAAAACAGTGAACGTGCTCCCGTAAAGGTAGTGCCTCCAAATCTTCAGCGCAAAAACCACTGCGGCAAGCTCTAAATCGTGAGTAGGGTAGTTCCTCTCATGAATCTTGAGCTGTCTTGAAGCATACGCTACAACTTTTCGGTGTTGCATCAGCACGCATCCCAATCCTTGGTGTGACGCATCGCAATAAACCTCATAAGGTTCTTCTGGTTGGGGCAAAATCAACACTGGTGCTGTTGTTAAGAGCTCCTTCAGCTTCTGCAAACTGGATTCGCACTCTTCAGTCTAAGCAAAAGGCTGGTCCTTCCTCGTAAGTCGTGTAAGTGGCGCGACAATCTTCGAGAATCCCTCGATAAATCTTCGGTAATAGCCTGCTAAGCCTACGAAACTTCTGATATCAGTGACAGTCTTCGGTTGTTCCCACGCTAAAACAGCTTCGACCTTCGCTGGATCCACTGCTATTCCGCTTTGAGTAATGGCATGTCCGAGAAAGTTCACTTCCTCAAGCCAGAATTCACACTTGGACAAGTTCGCATAAAGCTGCTTCTCACGCAATATCTGCAGTACTCGGCGTAGGTGTTCTTCGTGCTCTTCTCTGCTCTTTGATTAGATCAAGATGTCGTCGATGAATACTACTACAAACTGGTCCAAAAACGAGTGAAAAATCATGTTCATGTAATCCATAAACACTGTTGGCGCATTCGTCACTCTAAACAGCATCACTAAGTACTCGTAATGACCGTATCTGGTCCTGAAAGCGGTCTTGGGAATATCCTCTTCCTTCACTCGTATCTGATGGTAGCCTGACTTCAAGTTAATCTTTGAAAATATCGCAGCTCCACGAAGTTGATCCATCAAGTCGTCGATACGTGGTAAAGGATACCGGTTCTTCACAGTAGCCTTGTTGAGTTGACGATAGTCCACGCACAATCTGGATCGTCCATCCTTCTTCTTGACCAATAACACTGGTGCTCCCCATGGCGACACGCTCGGTCGTATGAACTGTTTTGACTCCAAATGCTCAATCTGAGATTTCACTCCTTCATCTCTACCGAGACATCCTGTAGGGCGCTATTGAAATAGGTCCTGTCCCTGGAATCAAGTCGATGGAAAACTCGATTTCTCTCACCGGTGGTAACCCCGGTACATCTTCTGGAAAAACGTCCGCAAAGTCACACACCACAGGAACATTCTTCACTTCGATTTCCTGGGAAACTTCTGAACTAGCCAGGTACATGTATTCCCTAGCTCCCTCTAACAAGGAGACTCCAATATGCTCGGCAGAAAGGTAGTTAGAGACTCCAACGTTTGGAAAAATTATGGTTTTACGGGCACAGTCCAAGAGGACATGGTGGTGTGACAACCAATCCATCCTGAGAATGACATCTAAACCCTTAAGAGGTAAACAGACCAAATTGACCACAAATCTTCCACCCTGAATGACCACTACAAAATTTAGACATGCCGTGTTGGTAACCAAGGTTTTAGCTGCTGGGGTTATAACTACCAATTTGAACGGTAAAGCAGTCACAGGCAATTTTAGACGATCTACGCAATCAGAGGAAATAAATGAATGGGTCGCACCCGAATCAGAAAGGACGGATAAGGATTTACCCTCAATCTCACATTCACCCTGGATCAGATCATCAGATTGTTCTGCTTCCTCGCCACTCATACAGAAGACCCTGCCTTTAGCTACCTGGCGCTTCCCTTTTGCCTTCGCCGCATGCATCGCCGGTTCAGCTTTGGGTGTTGGACAGTCCTTGGCAAAATGCCCTGGCTTCTTGCAGTTGAAGCATATATCCTCCTTCTGAGTACAGTTACTCGCATAATGTCCTGACCCTCCACAACGAAAGCAAATCGCCTCAACGCCAGCCTGACTTCCGCTCCTCGCGCCCTGGGCCATCGGACGATATTGTCCCCTGTTGTTGTTCCCCTGGCCTACTGTAAGGTTTCTTAGGCTGCTTCCTTTCAGACAAATCTACGCCCGTGCTCTGAGGTCTCATTGGTCCACCTGGGCCAGTCTTCTTCTTGTGGCTTCTTACTCCTTCTACCTCAACACAGCGATCAATCAGCTCTTGGAGGTTTCTAATCCTCAATGATACCACTGACTTCTGGATATCAAATCTCAGACCTCTCAAATCTTTAAACAGCTTGACTCGATCGACTTCGGTCGCGAGCAGGCGAAATACCTAGCCAGTGACTCAAACTTCGCCGCATACTCTGACACTGTCATGATGCCTTGCTGTAGTCGAAGAAACTCTTGCTCCTTCTCAGCTCGGGCAGTATCTGGGAAGTACTTGTCTAAGAACCTTCCACGGAAAAGCTCCCAGGTTATCTCTTGACGTTCTGCTGTCAGTGCCTGCTTCACTCCTTTCCACCAATATTCTGCATCTCCCAGTAGCAGGTAGGTGGCGTAGTCCACCTTCACATTGTTTGGGCAGTGAAGTGCCTCGAAGATCTTCTCGATCTCTTGCATCCAAAGGTCAGCTTTGTCTGTATTTGGCTCACCATAGAACTTCGGTGGGTCGTGCTTCCGAAAGTCCGCCACTCCTCTCGCTTCAGCATTCCGCTCTGCTCGTTGTTGCTGCTGTAAATTCTGCTGGGTCAATGCTGCCGTCTGTTAGGCCATTGCATTAGACTGTTGAGTTGTAGCAGCTTATTGTTGAGCCATGGCTGCCGCCATCTCTGTCATAGCTTGAATCGCTCGATCCATATTGGCGTTCAGTACAAATTGCCAGATCCCTACGAGGTGGCATTAGATTCCACGAAGTTCAAAACCTGTCAGAATCTCACAACAAGGATGTGTTAAGACACACTGCTTCAATCAAGAAACAATTCAAACAATTTTTCAAGCAATAATTGCTTCACTTAATCAAACAGCAATCAATACAGTACAACTATGTACCCGACACACATATCCCGACACAGTGACCAGTCCCAATTTCCTATGCACAGCCCGGTCAAAACCGAACTAGGCTCTGATACCACCATTGTAACGACCCGTTTTCGGACCGCTACAGAGCTAAACTAAACCTGTATGCGATGCGTTTTAAAACGGTACTCTTGTGCCCTTCAGAAAAATGCGGTACTTTTTTTTAAAAAAAACATCAATAATTCCCGCAAGCGCACATCAGAGTAATTACAGCTTCCCGAAACATGGTGCAACTAGGACACAAGACTCAAATAAGAATAAGACATACATGCATAATACATATACATATATACACAAGTCGTACTAACAGTGTACGCAAAATACAGGGTAGTAAATGTACAAAGAAATACACCTATGGTATGACGACCCTTAAGAGAGCAATCATACCCTGGGAGTACTTCCGGCAGACACCCACGCAGGGGCTGCTCCAAAAGTGAGACCGCCAGTCTATCCTGTAACCAAAATAACACCTGGCCCGACTGGTCACGACACACGGAACATAAAAGTCATAAATACAGTCATCCCAAATATATATACAACAGTCTACCGACAAAAAGAAAGCATAACGCGGCAGTCAACTAACACCACAGCTACAAGTAGCTACCCAAATCCTCAAACGGGTCCTCTTCCTCCTTCTCCTCCTCCTCCTCCTCCATCAGGTCCTTGCCTGTCAAGTCAATGAAGGGGGCCGCAACTAGCACGTCCACAGGCACCTCACTCGAGGTATACTCACCCGTTAGCCACTCCTCAGTCGATCTCGCTCCAATACAATCCACCTCGTGGCACACAAAGACAAACGGAGGGAAGCCACAAAGTGTAGGGTCCTAGCGACGATGAGGGGTAATCGGTACCGCAGGGATCTCGGAACAGCAGCCGCCCTCGAAGTGGAAGCTCCTGCGGATCCTCAGCGTATCACGCTCTTGCGAGCGGTCCATCTCACTCTGGGTCCACGCCCTCTACCTCGGCCTGCAAATCTGGTAGCAGTGCTCCTAGGAATGTCATGAGGTCCCTCTGGTGAAGAAGAAGAGACTCTCATAGCCCTCTCGCGCTCGCTGGCACGCCACGCCTCGACCACCTGTCTCATCCGGATCGGGAAACTCACCGTACGTCGTGTCACATCCTGCCTCACAGCTACGCCATCCTCTCGTAGTGTCTGCACCACGTCCCCAGTGTATACCACACGGCGGGAGATGGGGTCGAACTCCATCGCCTCGGGTTGCTCCATATCAGGGAAGTCAAAGAAAATCTACGGCGACGTCCTCATCGCTGGAATCCAAACGCCCTTCGCCATCGCCTGGGTAACTGTCATGAATTGAAGGCACCACGGGAAAGGGTCAACTTCTCAACAGATCAAGATAATCAATGCATAAAGCAATAAGCAAACAACAATGTATATCATTCACAGAACGTGACTCAACTCTCTCACTCTAGACTCGACTCGACTCACTACTCATTTTCTCTCGACTCGACAATTATTCCGAAAAGCAGACGCAGATCCATCAACTGACATACCAGCCGTAGCCTTGGGATCTTTCGCTTCTCCCTAGGTAAGCAGCCGGTTCCCTACGCCTGCGACGCCTAGCTAATCTCCGTGAACGAAGGGGACCTAGCACCCTCGATTATCCAGTCCACACCAAAAGCGTCCACGACGACTCGCCTAGCTCTCTCACTCGATGAGCAGGTTAGCGCTTACGATAGTCAAAGAGTGATACACAAGATTACTTGACCGCATATCAAATAAAGAGAGCATGCTTAACATGAAGAAACGCAATTCGACATTTTAAGCAATAAAAGCAATCTGCATGGAGAAACGCAATTCAACAAGCAATACGCACTGCAAAGATCTATTCAAACTCATAATAAATATTGCATAACTCAATCATATTACAACATCACATGCTTGACACGCAAATCAAGGAATCCATCCCTCTGCAACTCGATGGAATTAATGTAGAGGTACAAACAAGTGGGGGTTGGGGCGAAGACCAACCGCACAATTTTTCACCCACAATGACTCTAATATGTTCGATTACGACAAAAATAAACGAAGGGGTTTGAAGACCCTAACTTCGAACTCGTAGAGTTCTCAGACTTCTTCGTATTTAAATAAGCATTTAAATAACAAAACAAGAACTTAAGGATATCTAAAAGTTGCCCTTACACAGGGACATAAAAATAAAATCCTAAAAATGTCTAGAAGTGCCCTTACCACAAGCTGTCGTTAACGTCGCTCCTATGTCTTCGGGTCCGCTTCGCTCAATCTCCGGTACTTCGATTCCTATTACCACATACAACTTAGTACAATCTAGGAATTCTAGTTAAACTTATGCTCTCAACTTATCCCTTTCCTAACCAAACTCAAACAAGCATTACAAATTAATAACACACTCGAAATCATTTGAAAAAGTAAGGTTTTGAGACTAATTCTCTTTCTTGAACTTCAAGTAAGCATAAATAATAAATCTTTCACAACTATCAAAAACTTATCACATATTCATACAAGAATTCAAGCAATTAGAAATCAACTTCTTTTTCCCAAAATCCCAATTAGGCCTCACGGCCTCTACTTGTTTTTCCCCAAAAATTTGCAACTGATCTTTCCATAACCACAACCCTTTTTAAATCATTTTCTAAATACCAAAACAACATCAACTTCAATTAATACATTAAGCACACTTAAGCATATCAAGGGTTATGTTTCTAAAACCTTTTCCTTAACCAAATTAGTGCCCTTTTTTCACAATTCTTTTCAATCATGCTTCAAAGCCAAAAAGTAATAAGTCATAATTATAATCATGTTGGAAATTTAAAGAACAAAATGATCATTTCCCTACATGCCATTCTAGTCCCTCAAGAACCAATTTTACATATACATAAGCTAACACCTATACTAACTCATGCATATCAATTCCAATAACCTTAAAATTAATCTAAGCATGTTATCAAATACTTAAACACACATATTAACATCAAAACCACATAATTTCCATGATTCAAGAATAGGTAAACATCCAAAAATCGCAAGTTATACATGCTTATTACAAACCATCACACTAGTAAGCATCCTACAACTTCCAATAACACATTTAAACCATCAATTAGTTGATTCAAGTAGGATCACATCTTTTTCCCCTTTTTATCCTCTAGGGTTTTCACCTTAGAGCATCAAAGGAAGGATTTTATTGATGTTTCATCTCCTATTGATCATCAACCAACATCAAACAACCATAAACAACAAGAATTAATACTAGAAACAAGCAAAAACCAAAACACTAAAAATGAGGGAAAGTGGTGCTGTTTTAGGGCTTGAAATGGGGTGAGAAAATTCTGATTTTCTTCTCATCTAATTGGTTGGAAACATAGGTAATGGTATAAGGAAGAAAACCTAGCAATATGACAAGGTTTGGAAAAACAAAACTAGCTCAAAAGGGGAGGGGGAGGCCGCGGCTGTTGAAGAGGAAAAGGGGAAGAAAAATTTGTTTTCTTTACCTTAGATGATGATGGAGATGAAGATAGGAGAAGGTATGAAGGATTAGACCAAGCTTTGATGAAGAAATAACTTGAAAACTCAAGAGAACCTTGGAGGAATGGCTATGGAGCTTTCTTGATTTTTGGAGAAGAAGAAGAAAATGAGAGTGAGGGTTTGAGGGAGAGGGGTCACGAGTTTCAGCTTGGGGGGGGGGAAGGGGTTTTATTTATTTATTTCTCATTTAATCACTTAATCAATACTTAATAATAAAAGAAATCAAATAAAAAGGTAAATTTTGAAATAACCCACAAGTTAAGTGACACCTAATCACCTTTATTAGATGCTAATCACATCACTCGCTCTATCCCATCTAATCTCACTTCACTCATGATTACCCTCTAATCTAGAGTCTTAAGGTTTAAAAACACTACGATTTAGAAACCGCAAAACCGATTACTTTCTCACCGGAAAAATCTCGAAAAATTAATTCGCGAGGAATTAATTCTCCGCGTGATAATATTATTTCATAAATAATAAAAACAATATAATTCATTCAAAAACAATTAAAACAGGTTACGATTCGATTTTCATCGAATCGGGGCTCATTTTAAATTTTATCTCAAGTAGAAATCGCCTTACGATTTGAAACGTGCCGAAACTTCGTTAGAATTTTTCGACGATCTTCAAACCGTGAATCAATATAAAAATATTAATTCTTAATTATATTAGCTCTTGATTTAATTAAATCACTTACTTAGGGAACAAGCAACTGCTTTATTAAAGCATAATTACGACAAAAATACAATATTACCGCTAATTAACGTATCGTAAAAATACGCATGTTACACTTCAAGGAATTGACAGCCACAACTTTTGCTTTTCCTTTCTATGCAGTCTCCAGCAAAATCAGCGTCACAGAAATCTACTGACTTGTAATCTTTTTGATTTCTTATAAAGTAAACCAAGATTAGTAGTTCCTTGTAAATATCTAAAAATTCTTTTTACAGCACTCAAGTGTGATTCTCTAGGATCAAATTGAAACCTAGCACATAGGCAGATACTGAACATAATATTCGGTCTTGAAGCAATAAGATAGAGAAGAGAGGCAATCATACCTCTGTAGAGCTTCTGGCCTACTTTCTTACCATTTTAATCTTTGCAGAAGACGCATGGGGGATGCATGGTAGTGCACATTGGCTTACAGTCAACCATCTTAAATTTCTTGAGCAATTCCTTGATATCTTTGGTTTGATGAATATAGATACCATCATTGCATTACTTCATTTGAATTCCTAGGAAGAACTTTAATTCCCCCATCATGGTCACCTCAAACTCAGCCTACATTAACTTAGAAAATTCTTTGCAAAGGCTTTCATTAGTAGCACCAAAGATAATGTCATCAACATATATTTGTACAAGTATAAAGTGCTTGTTTGAAGTCTTTTTGAACAGAGTAGTGTCCACCTGTTTTCTTATAAAACCATCTTCCATTAAAAAGGAACTTAGTCTATCATACCAAGCTCTAGGAGCTTGTTTTAGACCATATAGTGCCTTTTTAAGTATGAAAACATGTTCTGGAAATTCAATATCTTCAAAGCCAGTGATAGTTTCACATACACTTCCTCAGTAATGAAACCATTCAAGAAAGCACTTTTGACATCCATTTAATAAAGAATTATTTCATGGTGTGAAACAAAAGAAAGTAAAATGCGAAAAGCTTCTAACCTTGCAACAGGTGCAAAGGTTTCAGTAAAGTCTATATCTTCTTCTTGTGAATAACCTTGAGTAACTAACCTTGCCATATTCCTTACCACTTTGCCATCTTCATCAAGCTTGTTGCAAAATACCTATTTCGTGCCAATAGCTTGCTTATTTTCTAGCAGATTAACTAGCTTCCAGACATCATTGCGTTGAAATTGATTCAATTCTTCTTGCATAGCTAAAATCTAACATTCATCTTCTAGTGCTTTATCAATCGTTTTAGGTTCCATCTTAGAGAGTAGTGCAAGATCTTTATGCTCCTTGAAGGAGGATCTTGTTCTCACTTTATCTCCAGATTCCCCTATGATTTGATCTTTTGGATGATAGGTTTTGAATTGCCAATTTCTTCTTGCTTCATCTTCTGGTTGAGCTAAATTCTGTGTCTGGTGATCTCCACCAGATGTTGGATTTGCATGTTCATCATTTGTTTCTCCAATGTCTAAACCTGAAAATAACTCATCTAGCTCTGACATTTCACTGATAGGCTTCTTGTCAACAAACTTGACATAAATAGATTCTTCCACTATCATGGATTCTTTGTTGTACACTCTAAAAGCTTTTGAGCATTCCCATTAAGATACCTTTGTCAGCTTTGGAATCAAACTTACCAAGTTGATCCTTAGTATTCAAAATATAACGATACATCCAAAGGGGTGAAAATATGAAATGTTGGGTTTTCTACCCTTCCACAGTTCATATGGAGTCTTTTTCAAAATAGGCTTTATGTATATTCTATTCTGAATATAACAAGCCGTGTTTACTGCTTCTGCCCATAAATGTTTTGCAATATCAGGTTCATTAATCATGGTCCTGGCCATCTCTTAGAGAGACCTATTTTTCCTTTCTATAACATCATTTCATTGTGGTGTTCTAGGAGAGGAAAAATTGTGGGAGATACCATTTTCTTCACAATATTTTTGAAAGTTTTCATTTTCAAATTCTCCCCCATGATCACTTCTAATAGAAGGAATACAAATTCATTTTTCATCTTGAACAGTTTTGCAGAAAACAGTTGGTTAGCCTCTAACAAGACCGTGCTTGTTCAACTTTTGAGATTAATCTCAAGTTGGCATGACCTAATCTTTTATGCCAAGTCCTTTTCTTATATCGACAAACATAAGACACTTGACATCTTGTTTTGCTAAATCAGAAAGGTCAACTTTGTAAATGTTGTTTTTCCTCTTTGCAGTAAAGAATACAAAGCCATCATTCTTACTTTTTACTACACAACCTTTTTCTATGAAGATGATATCATAACCACCGTCTAATTGACTTATGCTAAGTAGGTTATGCCTTAGGCCTTCAATATAAAGAACATTATCAATAGAAGGAAGAAAGTCCTTACCAATACGACTAATTCCAACTATTTTACCTTTTTGGTTTCCATTGAAACCAACAAATCCATCATCTCTAGGTCTTAGCTCTTGGAACATATGCTTTTCTCCCGTCATGTGACGCAAGCATCCACTGTCTAAATACCAAGACTGGTGTGCTGATCTTGTTGCTAAGCATATTTACAACATAGACTATTTTATCTTTAGGTACCCAAACCTTCTTGGGTCCTTTCTTGTTAGTTCTAGAAGGATACTTGTCCTTCTTTATTTTGAAAGCAGTACACACACTTTTCAAATGACCATGTTTATTGCAGTATGTGCAATGCAAGCTTTCGCTGTGATCATCAAATGCTATATTTGTATTTTGTAAAGTGGGTTCATCTGATTTGTATCTAAGACCTTAAGTTGTTATTTTACTGACACCCCAAATCATTGAAGCTTGTTTGCTACGAGTTTCACTCTCGGTAAGAAACTTTTGAAAAGCACTTTCATATTCATTTGATTTGCATTCAAAACTTCCTTCAGCTTGTGAGCTTTCAGTCGCCAGACGGTGATTTTCAGCTTTCAGCTTTTGGTTCTATTCGTTGAGCTTTGAGTTTTCATTGTTCAAAATTTGAAATTCTTTTGATAATTTTGAAAATTTCTTTTTCAAAGCATTATACTCAATGGAGAGGGTAGAAGAATCTTTAAGAAGTTCATCAAAGGCATTTTGAAGTTCAGATAAGAGTCATAGTTTACCTCTTCAGTTTCTTCCTCAGAGTCTGACTCTGTGTTTGCCACGAGAGCAACATTTGCTTTTTCTTCGTTCTCATTATCTTCAGAGGAAGATGAGTCCAGGTCTTCCCATGTTGCCATGAGACTTTTCTTCTTGCCCTTGAAGGTACTCTTCTTGGGCTTCTCCTTGAGATTCGGACACTCAGATTTGAAATGCCCCGATGTCTTGCACTCATAGTAAATGACTTGACTTTTGTCTTTGCTTTCCTTCTTATCTTTGTAGCCTTTCTTTTGGAACTGTCTCCTAAAGTTCCCTTTCTTTTTCCACATGCGTTGGATCTTCCTTGATATGAATGAAAGCTCATCGTCTGATCCGTCACTATCTTCTTTCGAGTCTTCATTTTCTGATTCTTCCTCAGCTTGCAAGGCTTTAGAAGAATTGGCTTTGTGTTTGTTGACTTTCAAAGCAATGGATTTACTCTTCTTTATAGGTTCCTGTTCATTTAGCTCAAGTTCATGAGCTTTTAGAGAGCTTAGAAGATCTTCAAGACGAAGAGTGTTGAGATCTTTAGCTTCTTGTATGGTAGTGACTTTAGGTCTCCAATTCTTAGATAAACTCTTCAGGATCTTTCTTACATGATCAGGCGTTGTATAGCTTTTACCAAGGGCTTTTAATCCATGAACAAGAATTTGGAATCTTCCAAACATCATCTCAATGTTTTCATCTTCTTCCATCTTCAATAGCTCATATTGGCGAATGAACATGCTGGCCTTTGTTTCTCTGACTTGAGCAGAGCATTCGTAGGACAGAATAAGGGAATCCCAGATTTCCTTGGCAGTCTCAAATTTACCACACTTCTAATATTCTTTTTCTGCCATAGCACAGATGAGAATATATCTAGCTTTTTGATTCAATTGATATCTTTTTTCTGGTCATCATTCCAGTCTTCTCTTGACAAGACAGCACCAGTAGCAGAAGTGGGAATAATGTACCCATTTTCAATCATTCCCACAACTCTAGTTGTTGAGATTCAAAGAAGGATTTGATTTTGTCCTTCCAATAATCAAATTTTTCTCCAATAAATAGAGGAGGCGATTCATGTCACCACCTTCTGTAGACATGTTTGTAGAGATAGGATCTTTTCCTCTCACACTGTTAAGTGCTCCACTAAGAAATCGAGCTCTAGTACTAACTGAACGTGATCACAAGAAGGGGGTTGAATTGTGTTGAAAACTTTTCGCAAACTTTTCACTAAAACTAACCTGAAACCAAATTCTTTTGAAATATGTTTAGTATTGGACGCTGAAAGAAAGCCAAATGCTGAGATAAATGCATTGTAAACTAGTTTTTCTTGCAAAGCAGAAATAAAGTTAAAGCAATAGAGAAATAGACACAAAGATTTATTCTAGTTCACCACCAACAGGTAGCTACATCTAGTCCCTTCGTTCCTGAAGGATTTTACACTATAATCACACTGATTACAATTTTCCTTAAGATTATACTTCTATCACAATTTGACTATACTTTTAACTTCTTAAAACGACTCAATATGTTCGAGCCTTTGAGGAAACAACCTATCACAAGGCAATACAAGTTTTACAAAGAAGATTTGAATACAATGAAGTAACTCTCAACAGGAGAGGATAAAAACTTTAAGCACAAAGTATATAACTTTCTAAAAGAAAGAATGGGACATTGAAAGTTCACTTTCTGGTTCGCAGAGTTCTTGGTACAGAATCTTAGCTAGGTTGCTCACTTGAATAGTAATTCTGTAACCCTCTTCAATGTGGGTCTTGGAGTATTTATAGACTTCTTCAAAAATATTACCGTTGTAGAAATCCATCAGCTCCAAATCATTGAGCGGGGTAATTGTAGGAGAATATCCATTATTCCCTTTCTTATGAGAATATGCGAATTAGTACACTTTATGACCATTTGTACTATTTCATTTTCCAATCATTGGCAGCATTGCACAATTTTGAAAAGCGTACGAATTTTGTCCTTTAGTTAAAGGTGACACCTTTAATTCCTCGTACTATCAAATTGAGCGTACAAAACAAATTTGAATTTAATTCAGGATACGCTGAGGTATTGAGTGAAAAGACCAAGCGTGACTTGCTCGTGATTCATTAATATAACCAAATGCTCGCTTGAATGTATAAGACGCTCGCTGATTTATTGCGTTCCTTGTGTCTTAGTCTTTGATATCTGGACGCTCGCTTAAAGTGCATATACCATATGCTTGATACTAACCAGACACAGACATTACTTAAAGTGCTCATCTTCTTGTAAACTTCTTCTTCTTGCTTGAGTGATCTTACAAACATAGACAATTTTTATTTCCTACACACTTCAAGACTTATCAAAAGGTAAATTGTTCTTACATAGATACTTTATTATCATCAAAATTATTGAGGGTCTAAACTTGTCAATGGTTTAGGTTCCAATAGTACTCAGATATCAATTCCACCAATTGCTTCTTAAATTCCTCTGGCAATAATGCACTTAACGTAGATTGGTCTTTTCCTATCAACATCCCCCACGTCTATTTACTCCAAATGATCTTCCTACTCAAAATTATTTTTGTCTTCGAGCCCTTTTTCAAATCCCAAAGGGCCATCATCAAAGATACAATCAGCCAAAACACCTTCAGTAGTGAGTGGCTTCCTATCGTCCAAGTAAATCAACAGTTGACTCACTTAATGTTCAAGATTCATCACGATTGCTTGGTCGTTTCCTTTCGGCCTCATTCAGTAATCTCATACCAAACTGCTCCATCAAGCAAGCATCTAATGCTTCTTTACCAATCACACGCCCTTGAGTAGAAATGGGCTTTACCTTTGGTTCGTATACTTTGAAATCAACATGCATTTGTTGCAGGTAACAAGGGCTATCATCTGCTTTGACAATTTCAATCTCACCGTGAGCATTACACAAAATCATCTTCTAATGCACTGTCGATGGAACAGCCACAACTGCATGAATCTAGTCTCTTCCTAGCAAAATATTGTAGTTTGACCTAGAAGGGATTATCACAAACAAAATTGACCTCACCACTGAACCAATTTGCACGTCTAACATCATAACACCATATGATGGGGATGATCTCCCTCCAAAATCAGTGACCACTATGTTGTTGGCAATAAGTCAACATTATATTTGCCTAACTTTTTAAATATAGCACGAGGAATTAGGTTGACAGAAGTCCCACCGTCGACCATCACCCTATTCGTAGATTTTCCTTCAATCATTGCTTTAATATGTGATGGTAGAAGATGATTTCTTTCCTCATGCGTTGGCTTCTCCAAGCGAGCAAAATTGTCAAAGATTGTGACCATGTCCTGCTCAACAAACTGCCATTCATCAGGGAGGTCGTCTAGGTCATCCTCATTTGGAACTTCAATCACAAACTCATAATGGCCCTCAAACTCAGCAGACAATACTGATACCAGATTCACTTTCATTCTTGTAAAATCCTCTTCAGTCGCCTTGTCCTTATTCTCAAAATTATCTCCAATTCTAAAGCTTTCTTTGTGTATCGAACAACCATCAGACTCAAAGTTAGACAAAGTTTGCCCTATGGCCATCACAAGCTAATGCAAGTCATCTTCTAGATTGATATCTATATTAAAATCTTCTTTGTCATTGAGGCCAATAGGATCTTATAGGTCATTCAAAGCCTCAATCACTTCTTCCATTGACAGATCTGTGGTTGCCTAATTAGCTTTCACAATTTCTGCTAGATCATCATCTAAGTCTGAATCATTGACAATAATCCTCAATTCCTTCAATGACTTGTCACTAGCTGCATCGTCACACTGCAGGGTTTGAGCAAAAAAACTCTTTTTTAAAAGCAAAAGAAAGGAAAGGAGTCTCGTTAAAACCTTCTGATGCAAAACCCTCCTTAGGGAAAAAAAACATCTAGAAGGAAAAAGAGTATTCCTCCCTAAATTTTATTAATAAAAAAAAGGAAAAAAGATAAACAAAAATCATTGGGGGACTAGGCCAAAACCCATGAACAAAAACAATAGTGAATCCAATAGGAATGAGAGGCAAATCTTTTTTTTTTATAAATGAAGGAAGGGAGCCTCGTTAAAACCTTCTGATGTAAAACCCTCCTTAGGGAAAAAACACCTAGAAGGAAAAAGAGTACTCCCCCCTGTTGTTATTAAAAAAGAGAAAAAAGAAGTGACAAAGAGTTCTGGGGACTAGGCCAAAACCCAAGAGCGGAGCTAAAAAGCAAACAAAACAATCCGTAAGGACATCAAATAATCTAGGAACGACAACCTAGCCCAAAAGAGACTAGGAAAATCTATAGTAAGGCATGCTATTTCTATTTCTAAAAAGTCATCGAGATGAAGGTCGGAATGGTATTCCACCAAACAAGATCAGATTGACATGAGTACCATGAGAGGCGAGCTTGTCAAAGACAGAGTTTCCTTCTCTCAGAAATGTGAGAGAAAATGAAAGCCATATGTCTAGTAAGAGCAATACAATTGGACCACCTGTTTCTGAGCTTCTAAGGCACAATAGAACTGTTTGTAAAGGCAGCAATAACTAGCTGGGAGTCACATTCTAACCATAAACGCCGCCAACCCCTTTTAAAGGCGATCTCAATAGCAATCATTGCACCAAAAAGCTCCGCCTGAAGAGCATTACAGATGCCAAGGTTAGTAGAAAAGCAGCCAAGAACAGCAGCATTAGATCCTCTGAAAATACCCCCACAGGATGCCGGGCCTGGACAACCCTTAGTCGCCCCATCGTTGTTGCACTTACTCATATTATAGGTGGGAGGAATCCAGATAACTTCTTTGATATTCTGGCCACTACCAGGACGACCCTCCACTTTAAAAGTCTTTAAGATTGTAAACTCAGAGATAGAAGAGGACATTTTCCCCCGGCTAGAATTCCCAGCAAGAGAGACGTTACTTAGGATCAAATTGATGGCCGATTGAGGGGAATGAGCTTGTTGTCAAACCGCAGCTTATTTCTACAATGCCAAACTGTCCCAGAAAATATTGATGATAGAAGCAATAACGACATCCAAAACTCGAGTGCTCCAACCTTTATTACAAATAGAGAGGTTGGAATGGCGAGTGAGGCGACCCACAAAACTATAAAGAACCCAACTAAGCCAATTCCACAGGTAAGAAGCAAAAGTGGCAATCCAAAAACAAGTGGCGGGAAGTTTCGGAGAATTCCCACAAAGAGAACAAACAGAAACCACAATAATACCTCTATTCTGCAGTTGTCATCGGTAGGGATTTTGTCATGAATAAGTCTCCAAAGAACAAAGGATTTAGAAGGAGGAACACAATTTCTCCAAATTAGACTAGCCCAAGGAGCATGTTGACCTGGAGGTTCATGAAACAAGAAGGCATGCTTAAAAGATAAAATACCAGAGTCATTAGCACCCCAAACAGAAACATCCAACCCATGATCAGAAGTAATAACAGTCCCTTTGATCTCAGCCAGGATATTAGGAAAGTGAGAGCAGAGATCGGCAGGGATACACCAGGAGCCATTATGAATGAAGTCGCTAACCTTAGCCTTGAACCTATGGTGCAAAGAAGGATCAATTCCCATAATATCAACTATGGGTCTAGACAACCAAGTATCCGTCCAAAAGTTGATGTTAGAACCGTCTCCAAGCTGCCAAATAGAATTATCAACAATAATGGGCAGGTTAGGCTTGATACCAGACCAAATAGAGGAAGAGACATGGTATCTAACAGGAGAGTTATTTTTGAGAACTCGTGCTCTCAGGAAGTTGGCCCATTGCAAGTCGGAGGTTCTAAACTCCAGTGCCGACTTAAGCAAGCCCGCTTGGTTAATAGAGCTAATAGGGCGGACCCCCAAACCTCCTTCAATAGTAGGAGAGCAAACTTTCTTCCAAGCAACAGTGACATATTTCCGAGACGAAACATCCCCAGACCAAATAAAATTCCTAATCCATTGATCCAAAGAGGTGAGGAGATTTTTAGGCCAGGCATAAATATGAAAGCTATAAACCAGCATGCCAAGAATGACTGACTTAACCAGTTGAACCCTGCCCATAATAGAGAGCAGAGCCCTTCCAAGAAGATAATTTGGCCTTAATACGATCCGCAATAAGAAGCAGATGAACACGCTTAGGAGAACCCTGAAAGAGAGGAACACCTAAATAGATGAAGGGCAGAGAGCCAGCAGAGAACCCCAACAAGCTCGAAATAAATCTCATGCGGTGAGAGATGTTGCAAGAGTAGAATTTAGATTTTTCGAACTAATAACCCGCCGAAACAGCCTCATAATCCTCAAAAAGCTTCAACAAATTAGTAAAATTCTTTTTGGGTAGCCCGTGAAAATCATAATATCATCGACATATAGCACATGACTAGGCACTCAGTAGTTCCTGGGGCACGACATTAATCAGAATTGTCATCTTCAACAAGTTTGGAAATGCCCTACTAAGCACATCCTCACTATGCAAAGCGAGAAGAGGAGATAAAGGATCACCCTGACGAACACCTCTTTTGCAACTAAAGAAACCAGCAGGATGACCATTAATAGAAATAGAGAGCTTAGCCGAATGAAGAATTAAATTAATCCAACCACAGAATTTGTCACTGAAACCAAAAGCACGAAGAACCTGGATTAAGAATTTCCAATCAATAGTATCAAAGGCTTTTTTGATGTCAACCTTCAAAGCAACTTGACCACCAAAGGATTTATTCTTAAGAAGATTAATAGCTTCAGAGGTAGTGCAAATGCAATCAGAGATATTCCTTCCCTTTATGAAGCCATGCTGATTGTGAGAAATGATCTTAGGGGCCACCACCGCAAGCCTGTCAGCAATAACTTTAGTGATGATTTTAAATTGAAAATTAGCTAAAGCAATAGGCCGAAACTGATCTAACCGCTCCGCCCCATCCACCTTTGGAATCAAAACAACAAGATTAGAGTTCAAATTGGGAAGCAACCACCCCTGCCTGAAAAACTGAAGAACAGCAGAATAAACATCGTGAGAAATAATATCCCAATAAGTGTGATAAAAGTGACCACCATACCCATCAGGACCAGGAGCACTGTCCCCACTTAAAGAGAAAACAGCCTGCTTCACTTCCTCAAAGGAAGGCACTCTAGTGAGCATGTAATTATCATCATCAGTCACAGAATGAGGAATAACACGATCAATTAGGCCATTAGACTGACAAGAATTCCCAGAAGCAAAAAGATTACTGTAATAATTAACAACGTGTGCTTCAATGTCCGAAGGGTCAGTGAGAAGGACATCACCATTTTTAATAACTGAGATTTGATTGGTGACACTTTTAATTTTGGCTATTCTATGGAAGAATGCCGTATTTCTGTCACCATGCAAATGCCAATTTAAACGAGCTTTTTCCCGCCAAAAATCTTCTTCATAATTCAAAGCCTCCTGCAATTTAAATTGAGCGACCTTCTCTTGTAAAAATAAATCATCGAGCCACCAGAGTTGCTAATATTGGCTTGCACCACATCTAACTCAAAGAATAGCATTGGAAACATTTAAATGAACATTGCCAAACTCATCTTTATTCCAGGCCTTAAGTTTGGATTTCAAAATTTTCAATTTATGGGCAAGGACAAACATGGGACAACCAAATACCTCAAGATTCCAAGCCTCTTTAACGACATTAATACAATTCTGATGTCTAGACCACATTTTCAAAAATTTGAAAGAAGAAGCAAAATTATTGACCGACTTCTTCATACTAAGAAGGATGGGGAAGTGATCAGATTTATTCCTAGTAAGAGTGCAACAATCAACACTACTCCAAGCATCCACCCAATCATTATTACAGAAAGCTCTATCAAGTCTCTTAGCAACATAAGAACTACCCAACCTACCGTTGGACCAGGTAAATTGAGATCCTCGAGTAGGCAAATGAACAAGGTGGTCTAAGTCAGTCCAAGCTCTAAAATCATCACAAGCTATTTGAGAAGACATACCTCTACCATAATACTCATGAGATCCCAAAACAACATTAAAATCTCCAAGCAAACACCAAGGACCAGAGTGAGCAGTCTGAACATCATGCAACTCCGCCCAAAGTTGTATTCTCAGGATGTAAGACGTAGAGGCATAAACAGCAGCAACATTTAAAATCATACCAGCATGGTTGAGAGAGAAGCAGACATGTTGCATGGCTTTTTTAATAACAACAGGAGAGTAATTATTTAAACAAAAACACCATAAACTAGGGGCTAAAATACCTCTATCATTCTCAGCAAAAAGCTTCATGTTAATGGAGCGAAGAAAACCAAATTTGGAACACCTGAAAGAGATCCAGGTTCAAGAATAAGCAAAATATCAGGCTTGTGCATAATACAAAAGTTCTTAAGAGCCAATCTGGTGTCTGGGTTTCCCATACCCCTGACGTTCCAGTATAGCAACTTTAACATTTAGGAGGTTGCTGGAGCACACCCTTGGAACGGGTTCTCAGATCCGACTACGCTGAATCTGAAGTTGTTTCTTTCGCATCTTTTTTTCTGAAATTTGGACAGGACCTCAGTGAAGGGTGTTGCAGCATCACCTGCAGCATCAGTAGCCTGTCTAGTTGCACTCGGTTCAGCCAAGTATTTGGAAGCATCAGGTTCAGGCACATTAGAGTAGCTGTCTTCGACAAAATCAGTCTCACTATCAGAGGAATCATCTGCCGAATCTCCCCAAAGACGACTTGCAATCTTCATATCTTGGACCACAATTGCATTGCAATGATCTAGAGGGGCTGCAATGACATTCTCAGCCATAGAGTTCTCGATGGTTTGGAAAGAATCCGGAACTATAGAGTCAATTTCTGCTGAGACCAAACGGGTGACACTAGGAGAGCATAAATCCGCAGTTTTACACAAACTGTCATTGCTGGTAGCTGCGGGATTGCAAGGAAGCTGCTGCAATTTATCTTTTTCCTGCATCACCTGACCTGCCACATGAGCATTAAGATTATTTAAATTGGGATCATTCCTAACCTGATCATGAACCATTCCTCCCTCATCAACGTAGCCTAGGAGCGGATTACTAGTTTGACCATAACAAGGTATGTTGTTTGCCCCTTTGAAGGCGTTGGGATTCTCCTCATGTTGGATAGAGACCACCTGTGGAGTGCCAGCAGAGGTACCTGGAGCAAAGCCAATATTTGCGAGATGTTCTTGAATCTGTGGAGCTGTTTCCTTTCCCTTAGCAGCCCTATGAGTGTTCTCATGCTCAGGAGCAACCTCAGCAGCCTGTTGAGGAGCAGATGCAACAAAATTCTTCTTATGAGGCAGCTTTTGTTCTCTAGATTTCTTTGGCATCACCAAATGTTTGCAATTATCCAAAGTGTGGCCAATCACTTGGCAAGAGGAGCAAAAGTAAGGGAGTCTCTCATATTCCACCTGCACATAGAATGAGTAACCATCACGCTCCACCAAAAGTCGTTCCTGTGGAGAAGAATTAAGATCCACATCAATGAGCACCCGAGCAAAATGACCCATAGTGCGCCGTCTGGTAGCTTCATCGATGGCCAAAGGAACACCAACAGCACCAGCTATCTCAAAAAGAATTTGTGGTCTCCAATATTCTCTGGAGAGGCCAGATAAGCGTATCCAAGTTTGTGCACTGGTTTGACGAATCAAGTGAGGATTGAAGTCGGGTTTCCAGGCAAAAGTTCGCAAAACACCAGGTTGAAGATTCCATGACCCAATAGTTCGAATAGTGCGCAAGTCATCCAAAGAAGAAAACTCAAATTCATAATATCCTTTCCCTAGAGAGATTATCGACCAAGCATCACTTGTTCTCCAATATTTCATGATACGTGAGCGCAGGTCTGCCAGGCGAACTGGAACCGAGCCCTTGGGCATGGTAAGTCTACCAAGAATCACGTTCTTGCAATTCTCCAGACCTGCAACATACTCTTCTTTTAAATTTTGATGGCAAGATCATCCCCTCTCCAACAAGGCTTAGGCAAGAGACTAGGAGGGATAGCACACGAGTTATTCAGCGCTTGAGCAAAGGACTTCGTCGCCGGCGAAGGTGACACCTTGGACGCGCCGTTCTCATTTGTTGGTGCGTCGTTGGCCGGGGAAGGAGGCTTAGGAGAAAGGGGGCCAAAGCAAGCCCACATGCATATAGGCTGGGAATCAGAAGCCATGCAAGCCACGTGAAGCCGAGACGGGTTGCTAATTATAGACGCGCAGAGATTTCCATGCGATTACAACCTCTCTCGGTGTTGGCCGGAGAAACAGAGCGCCGGACCGCCGAGTGGTCTGCCGAGGTCGGAAATGGTGAAGGGTGAGGCAACGTCGTTCTTATGCCGGAAGGCCGCCGGTCAAGGAGATCCGTGAGGGAGCTGGCGGTTACGTGATCAAACCCTTGCAACCTCTCAATGGTGGTGACGGCGAAGAGCAGTGCGCCGGACCGGCAAGATGGTGCGCCGAGGACGGAGGAGGAGAGGGCTGTCAGAGGCAATGACGTTCTTACGCCGGAAGGCCGCCGGCCATGGAGATCCGGGAGGGAGGTGGCGGCTGCGTGAACAAACCCTAACAGAGGAAGGGTCAACGCGGGTTTGATAATTCACATTGAGCTATCACCTGAGAGGCAAATCTACAGAAAAGAAACTAAATCTAAGAAAAGCAAAATTGGTATGCAAAACCATCACTATAATGACTTTAATCCCAACTATATTGGCACCAAAGACATTAATAATCATTTGCAGCATACCAAAATCAAAACAGCAGGGACTATCAACGAACCCAAGGAGAATCATCTAAACCTGTAATTAGGCAAACCTAACCTATTTCTGAAAAAATTCTTAGCGGAATAAGGTCCCACCAACCAAAACCACTGATACTAGACACATGACCGGCAAGCTTATCAGTGCAAACATTGCCCTCTCGATAAATATGAGTGCAAATAAAGATCATCTGTCTGGTCAAGTGAACACAATTATTCCATCTATTTCTGAGCTTCCAAGGAACCACCTGACTATTCTTGAAAGCAGAAACCACCAACTGAGAATCACATTCCAACCACAAAAAATTCCAACCTTTGTTAAAAGCTAATTCTATAGCCAACATTGCTCCAATAAGCTCTGCATGAAGCGCATAGTTGATACCAATGTTCGCAGAGAAGCAACCAAGGACAACAGCACTTTTATCTCTAAAAATACCACCATAAGAGGCTGGGCCAGGACAACCTTTGGCAGCCCATCAGTGTTGCACTTAACCATATAATGAGCAGGGGGAATCCAAGTAACCTCTTTGATGTTCGGAGAACTTTTGTAATTACCATTAATCTTGAAAGCCTTTAAAATCATAAAATCAGCAATTGAAGAGGACATAGGAGATTTAGAGGCATTACCTGTTAAAGCCACATTGGAAAGGATTAAGCTAATGATAGAGTGCAAAGGGATAATAATATTATCAAACCTCGCCTTGTTTCTGCAGTGCTAGATTGCCCAACAAACATTAACAATAGCAGCAGAGACAATGTCACATATCTGAGGGCTCCAACCATGAAGAGGCAAAGATAAAATATTCTGAAAATAAGATCTATCTATCGAAGTGCCCAGAATACCTTCAAGCCAATTCCAAACAGATTTGGCAAAAGCACAGTCAAGAAAAAGGTGATGAGTGGATTCTTGAGCATTAACACAAAGATTACAAACTGAAACCACAGTGCAACCTCTATTCTAAAGCTGATCATCCGTCGGCATCCTGTTATGAAGAATCCTCCAAAGAATAAAGGATTTAGAAGGTGGAATAAAACTCTTCCAAACTAATTTAGTCCAGGGGACCACCTGTCCCACAGGGTTATGGAAGAGGAAGGTATCTTTAAAAGTCAAGTCCTCTGAATTAGATGTATTCCACATCAACTTTACAACATTTTCAGTTGCTACCAAACCAACGGGCTTAGGCATTGATGACCTTTCGCCTTGTAGTATCCTACCATTATGGCCTTCATTCATAGTCCTCTGAGATCCTACCTCCCTTACAATGGAAATTCAACTGCCTCTCTAGCCTTGGCCTTCTCATTGACCACATTACTTTCAACCTTGAAACCTGCCCCCAAGTAACATAACTTTCTGGATTCCAACCACCAAACAACTTCCTTGCTGAACAGGCTTTACAAGAGCAGCTTTAGTAGACTTCATCTTTTGCCTTTAAGCTTGTCTTATCATCTAGCATCGATGTTTTTGGCTTTTCAACAAAGGCACTTGTCTCACCTATTCAGAAGAACTATGGTTCAACTTGCCTTGTCTATAGTCTTCATCCGAGAAGGGTGCATTCTTATGGGGATTACTCTTTTTGGCTCTTACCCTATTTCTCAGCTCAGTGCAATGAGCCTTTGAAGAATTTTCAACCCATCTGTCAACTGCAACATTCATATTTGGCTTTCTTGTCTTCACCTTTTGTCGAGCTTGAGTTATATTCTAATTACTTCCAGTTGATTCTTTAGATGACTCGACCAACCAACCACCATACCCCTACTTTGGCCTATAGATAGTTTTAGGCCTTCACTAAAAGAAAACCCGGCCTTATCGACGGCTCGACCGTCGCAAAGTAAGGCCATTTTCGACAGCCAAGGTCATCGATAAACCTAACCCGTCATCCGCTTAAAGTTACCGACGGACTCACCCGTTAGTAATTTTGCTGCCTTTTGGATTCCCTCCACATTTTCAAATACCGATGGCCTTGCCCGTCGGTAAACGTCATCAGTTTTCGATGGTCGTGCATGTCGGTAAGCATGAGACGACAACACGTAGAATTTACCAACGGACTAGGCCGTCGGTATTTAAAAAGAGTCGTCAATAACGTCGTGTTTTTGTATCGACGGCTTTAGGCCGTCGGTAAATGTTGTTATGTTGCAGAACCCGAACCTTATTAGATCAAGCGCTTACCACTCGGCCAAAAGTTATAGCTGTTAGCATGAGCGCAACTTTATTTCCTTAAGGATACTCAGAACCGCATCAAGCTTAAGGGGTTGCGCCCATTATAGGTTCTATGGGTTGGGATGTTAAGCCGATCGAATCCTAAGGGTGACACTGATCAATAAAGCCGACAATCTCCCCCCAGTGTCACCCGGGGGGATTCAAACCCATGGCCTTGCTCTGATACCACTTGTTGGATCAAGCGCTTACCACTCGGCCAAAAGCTATAGCTGTTAGCAAGGGCGCAACTTTATTTCCTTAAGGATACTCAGAACCGCATCAAGTTTAAGGGGCTGCGCCCATTATAGGCGCCATGGGTTGGGATGTTAAGCCCATCGAATCCTAAGGGTGACACTGACCAATAAAGCCAACAAACCTTCCCCCTTCACTTTCCTTTTCTTCTTCTCCTCTTCTGTTCTCTTCTCTATTCTCTCTTCTCTCTCCACCACCGAGACTCCTCCGGCGACTCTCTACCACCGCGCCACTGTCCGTCCCTATAAGCATTAGAAATTATAGGGCCATTGGGTGTTATTTGGGGTTGAATACGTGCTTTAGTACCTATTTACATAAAGACGTGTTTAAACTCAGCTCTATCATTATATTTAGTCAATTCAATCATCGTATTCTTCATTTTCTAACCCTTTAAGGACTGAATTGGAATTATATGTCTTCATAAAAGTTATAATTTTATCTCTTATATTTCAATTGGCTTTGGTTTGACTCGATTTAAATACCTACAACTCTAGATATGTTTTTCCGAGTCAATACAGTGCAAGTGTAAAGTTGGGAACACCTGAGTCAACTTAAAATAGATTTTACACCATATGAGAGTCCGTTTTAGGAAAGGACCATGAAACATGATTTTGTAGAAAATTCTCTTATCTTTCTAACGACACCAAGAATAACTCAATCGAATGCCTATAACTCAAGTTATGGCCAAAACCAAACACTATGAATCGATTCACACTTGCATGAATCGATTTTCGCTGAGTATGATTCCTCACCCCCTATGTTTTGTGCCTACTCATGTACCCTGTGTACCGATAGATGGAGATCTTATAGGTGATGAAGTAGACGTGGATGCTGAAGAGTAGTCGGCATGTCGCCGTTGTTACTTAGCTTTATTATAGTAGTTTATTACTGTTTCCCTCGTATCGATGTAAACTAAGGGTTAAGCTCTGAGACATGTGACATCGGGGTTTAGTTTATTTTCGCACTCTGGGCCACTTGACTGAAGTAATGGAGCAAAACCAGACTCAACGGGAAGGAGCTGCTGGTTATCAAGGTCTCACTGATTTTTAGAAGAATCATTCTCCGTCATTCAAGGGATCCTATGATCCTGAGGGAGCGCAGCAATGGATCAAGGAGCTCGAGAAGATCTTTCGGGCAATGGCATGCAGTGACACACAAAAAGTCAACTTTGCGACCTTCATGCTGACTTATGAGGCTTAACACTGGTGGGAGAACATGCGCCACTGCCTGGAGTTTGGAGGAGCTGTTATTACCTGGGCTGTGTTCAGGGAACAATTTCTGGAGAAGTATTTTCTTGTTGACCTGCGTGACAAGAAGGAGATGGAGCTTTTAGCCCTGACTCAAGAGAGTATGTCTGTGGGGGAGTACGCTACTAAGTTTAAGGAGTTGTCTCGTTACTATCCGCCGTATCGGACTGCAACAGATGATCGCTCTAAATGTGTCAAGTTCCAAAGTGGTCTGCGCCCTGAGATTAAACAGGGAATTGCTACGTGGAGCCCCGTGACTTTGGGAATCTGGTTCATGTAACACCCGTATTTTTACGGTACGTTATTTAGCGTTATTATAGTGTAATTTGGTCGTATTTATGCTATAATAAGCAATTTCTTGTTCGCTAAGTAAGTGATTTAAATAATCAAGATCAAAGTATATTTGAGAGTTAATATTTTATATTAATTCACGGTTCGAATATCGTCAAAAAATTCTAACGAAGTTTCGTCGCGTTTCGAATCGCCGGGCAGTTTAGCCGCAAATAAAATTCTAAACGAACTCCGATTTCGATGAAAATCGAAACGTAACTTGTTAAGACTATTTCTGAGTGTTTGACATGATTTTTATTATTTATAATTAAATATTATCACGCGATGAATTAATTTTTCGTTAAATTAATTTTTGCGAATTTATCGGCAACGCGGTTTCTCGACGCCGTGTTTTAGTACCCTTAGGACTCTAGGATTAGAGGATAATCATGAGAGATGAGAGATTAGATGTTTAGACTCTTTGATGGGATTAGCATCTTACTTTATAGTACTAGGTATCAAGCTTATGGAGGCTAATTAGAATTAACTCTCTCTAAATCATTCTTGACCAAGTAATTTCTTTTATTAAAATTTGTTTCCTTTCCCTGTTTTGTTTTGTGTCCAGCGTGACCCTTCCCTTTTCTTTATTCATTCACTTATTTCTTCTTTCACTTGGTCACCAATATATATGTAAGTGTTATTTTAATCAAGATTAATTTTTAATCCCTCCCCTTTTTCCTTATACTCGGCCGCAGCATCCCCCTTTGTTTTTGCACACTTTCATTTTCACTTTCAGCTTCTTTCCATTGTGGAGAAAAGGTGAGCAAACAAGGCAAATTCCAACCCTTCTTCTTTCTCACTTCCAGCGTTCCCTTCCCACCTCCATTCACTCTTTATGATTTTTTTTCCTCTCCTTCCTTGTTGCCCAACCAGGCCGCGACCCCAAACCCCCACCCTCATCTTCATTTTCATTTTATTTCCTTGTCTTGAGAGGGAAAGCTTAGGTGCTTCCATGGTGGTTACTTTCCTCTCCTTCCTTTGGTTTGTTTCATCATCATCCTTCAATCCTTCTTGTCCCTAGCTTCATCTTCTACTTGGATACCTCTTCCACACCTTACAAGTAAGCTTGAAGAACAATTTCTCCCTCCCCTTGTTTAGCCCCAAAGCCGTGAGCTTCTTCTTGGGGGTAGGAGGTAGTTTCTTGCTTTTGATTCTTGTTTTATGCTTGATTGTGATCATGGATGAAGTGAACCAACTATCCCCAAATTTTTGAAACCCTAGGCGCTATATTTAGAGGAAAGGGGTTTGGGTGATCATCTTGTGAATCATGCAAATTAGCTTGTGTTTATTGCTTCTTAGGTGCTATTGTTGCTATTGTAGTTATTAGTTTTGATTTGAAAGTTGGATTGAGTAGTTTCATGAAAACCCTTGATTCTTGAAATTGGGATTGGCCATAAATTAGACTTGTGTTTTGGAAACCATTTGTTGTTTTGTGAAAGGTTTTAAATATGGAATGATGTTGTTTAACTAGTTGGGAGGTTTACAAAATTTTTGGGAAGAAAGGATGATGGCCGCGAGCTCCTTAGGAGTTTTAGGGGAAAAATTTGTTTTGCATTCTTATTTATAATAGTTGAATTGATGTGTGTTAGGCTTTGGAAGATTATGGAAAAGGTTTGATTTAAATTGGACTTGTTTTGGATTTTTGAGGCTATGAAACATATAAGATAAAATTGGGTCTCTTGAGATCCAAAAACAAAGTAGAGCCTCAATTAAGCACTTTGAGAAGAAAAAGAATTTTATAAATGATGTTGTCTCAAGTTTTAAGTTTGAAAAGAAATGATTCTTAGTCTTTAGAATTTTATTCTTTAAGTGTTGTTAGTTTTTTTTGAGCATATGTAATTCTTTAAAAACATGTAATTCAAATTGTGTGTTTTAGTATACGTGATGCTTTTAAAAATATATATATGTATTTCAAAATTTGGTATTCAAGTGTAAGTGATTTGATGAGCTAAGAGGGTTTAGGGAGCCTAAGAAGTTAGAACTAAGTCCCCAGGCTTGTACTAAGTTTGTTCCGTGTGTTAGGATTTGAGTATCCGAGTTCGTGCGGCGTGAGACCGAGGCGTGCCTTGACACGGGAACTGTTTACTTTTGGTAAGGGCAACTCTTAGATATGGATAGGTTTAATATTTATTTTCTGTCGAAATGCGAAGAAGTCTGAGAACCTCAGGGTTCGAAGTGAGAGTCTCGTACCCCTTCGACTTTTATTTCCTAAAATTTTATTTATACTGATTATTTAGTGGGCTTGTCTGCAAGTGGTTGGCTGCTGTCCCCAACCCCCCACACTTATTTGATTACCTCTTTGTTAGCTCCACCGAGTTGCAAAGGGACGACTTGCTGCTTATCTGTGATGATGATGATTGTTATGTGAATTGTTGTGGTTGTGGAATGGTGGCTGAAACTGAATTTGTTGTGAGCTTGAATTTGATGACGTGACGTGTTTGCATGTATGCTTAAATTGTGTTAAGATATATGTTGTGGAGTTGTTATTGGATAATTGAATATTTATTTAATTATGCCATGTCGAAATATCATGTGCATTGATATGTCATTAGAGTTGGTAAAGTGCATTGGCATGCATGAAGGTGACTTCGATCTGGATAGTGCCGGAATGGGGATTCAATATCGTTGTAGCCTATAGTGGGACAATCCCAGACCTGAATAGTGCCGGAATGGGGATTCAGTGTCGTCAGGGTGATCCCAGACCTGAATAGTGCCGGAATGGGGATTCGATGTCATTCGAGTGTTCCTAGACCTGAATAGTGCCGGAACAGGGATTCAGTGTCGTTAGGACGGCCCTAGATCTGAATAGTACCAGAATGGAGATTTAGTATTATTGGGGAATTTCGGAAACCATAAACAGTGGCATGTAGTTGCATTTGCAAACATTGGTGCATTCTTACTGAATTGTGTGTTATGTTATGCTGTGTTATATTATATTTGTGTATTTAAGAAGTTGACCCTTGCCCGTGGTTCCTTCAATTGATGATGGTAACCCAGACGCTGATGGACGTGGTGGAGATCCCGTCGATGACGACATCGTCGGAGGTGACCTTTGACTTTCTGCACATGGAAATTCCCTCGATCTGGAGTTCAGCCCCACTTCCGGCTGAGATGTATGCACATGAGGCGTGTTAGAGACTTTTCGCGTAGGTGGACTGACGAGGATGCATACGACCTGATGGAGGAGACTGAGGAGGACCCGTCAGAAGACTTGGGTAGTGATGCGTAGTGGTTGATCGAGGACGTCTGATTATCTAGTATATAGTTTTGGTTGGTGATCAGTCAGTCTAACTTGTTAGTCTTTTATGATATTTGTTAGATAGGTCTTGAGGTTTACCTTTTGGAGCAACCCCTACGTGGGTAACTGCCGGGAGTACCTCAGAAGTATGACTACACTTGTCAGGGTTTTCATATTTTAGGTGTACTCCTACTTGTGCATATTTGTTTACTGTTTTTGGTATGTAAGACTCTTCAATTGGTTATCTTTTGGGAGTGTGTGTGTATGTCTAATTCTAGTTGTAAGAGTGTTTTACATTTAGATTTCCGTCATGTTTCGAAAAAGCTGTGGATACTCTGATTATGTTTTACGAAAGACTATTGTTTATAAAAAGGAAAAATTTTACCACAATTCCCAAAAGACAAGAAGAGTATCACTTTACAAAACTTCATTGCGTTAGAGTTTGTCTTAGTTTAGTAGCGCTCCGGAAACGGGTCGTTACAGTTCACAAGCGCAGAAGCTACGAAGATGCCTATAACTAGAGGGTTGCCTCATTCAAGAGTAAGAAGCGTGCATCACAAGGAAAAGGGAAACAACACTTAGCACCAAACCGAAAGGATTTCAGGAATCCTGATGGCAATAAGACTACTTCAACTGCTGACAAGTCCTCTGGAGGGGGTTATTCGATACCTAAGTGTTACAAGTGTGGCAAGAATCATCATATCAGTGAGTGCAAGGAAACATAATTCCTCTGCTTCAAGTGTGGGAACCTGGTCATCTCAGTCGCAACTGTGAGGGACTAAATATAAACTAGCAAGTGACAACAAGTCGAAGAAGCCCAGGCAATACGCTTAAAGACTACAGGCAGAGTTTTCGCACTGGTAGGGGCAGAGGTGTCAAAATCCGAAGATCGCATCCAAGGTACGTATCGCTTTCCAGAAAACCCCCTGTTTATGCCTTACGTCTTTGGTACATTCTCCCATTACATAGGAACTTCATAGTAGTCTTAGTAGGTTGCCTCTTGATGACATAGATGATATTCTTAGTATAGACTAGTTAGCTGTTAACCCTACCACCTCGTATCAATCCGACAAGACTACCATTCCAACCTCAACCGCTGAAGAAGCAACTCAAAGATTTGATGCAGAAGCAACTTTGCCCTAAGATTGTTTAAGTACAAATTTTGGAGAAGATTAGTTCTCTTAGACATGTAACCCCCAGTGGAGTTGAGTATGCAGTGGCAAAGATGGATGGATATTGAAGACCGGGAGGTGAAGCGACTACACGGAAAGGAGATTTCGCTAGGGAAAATTATTGGAACAGAGCAACAGAAGGAAGCACTACGTAGGAGCGAGAGATTAGGATGAAGGATTGTATCCGTAGCTATTTACCACAGGTGAATAGAAATTCCGAGGACATAATTTTTATAAGGGGGTGGAATTGTAACACTCCAAATTTCATAAGTCTAAGCGTTAGAAATTATAGGGCCATTGGGTGTTATTTAGGGGGTTGAATAAGTGCTTTAGTACCTATTTACTTAAAGACGTGTCTAAACTCAGCTCTATCATTATATTTAATCAATTCAGTTATCGTATTCTTCATTTTCTAACCCTTTAAGGACTAAATGAGAATTATACATTTTCATGAAAGTTATAGCTTTATCTCTTATCTTTCAATTGGCTTTAGTTTAACTCGATTTAGATACCTACAGCTCTATATATGCTTTCTCGAGTCAATGCAGTGTAAGTGTAGAATTGGGAACACCTGAGTCAAATTAGAATAGATTTTACATCATGTTAGAGTCCGTTTTAGGAAAGGATTGTGAAACATGATTTTGTAGGAAATTAGCTTTTCTTTCCAACGACACTAAGAACAACTCAATCAGACACCTGTAACTCAATTTATGGCAAAACCAGATACTATGAATCGATTCATACCTGCTGACATGTTTTTTAATTAGCGGGTTGCGCCGTTTCGACTCGTTTCGTCTCCAAACATGACAAGGCTCTTAAATCACGACCCAAACATAATCCTAGACCTATTAGGACTCTAAAACCTAATTTTTAACATTGGTTAAGAGCTCTCAAGAACCATAGAACTCCTTAGAGCTCTATTGTTGTCGTTGCCACCGTTTTCACCGTTTTTCTCTCGTTTCTTAACCAAATTGAGTCCCGTCTTAGAGGTTGTGATCGTAAAAACATTCTCTTCATTTGTCTTGATTTATTTTCTATTTTTATGAATCAAAATTCGTGACCCTCACTGTCTTATGGTTTTTGCCCTTCTAGAGTTCCTTTCTCTCTATTCTAATTATTGAACTTGGAGTTGTTAGATACCATAAGGCTTGGACTAGCAAAGAACTCAATCCCGAACTTTCTAGGACGCTTTTGGAAGGCTACAACTTCTGTCTAAGGTATAGGGGGTTTGGTTGATCATGTGGGAAGAGGCATTGTGCTTCAAATTTTCATGTTAGGGATGTCCCATGATCCCTATGCCTCGTAGGGCAAGTTATTGTTGTATAATCCTTGCAAGAGCATGGATTTGGTTTCCTATAGTTTATGTTTTAATTTAATTTGAGGTCCTTGTATGAGCAAGGAGTCATAAGAGTTGTTAATTAACATGTTTAGGAAGATTGAAGTATATTTATTGTCAAAAGGTTGATGCTTAATGTGTTGTTGTTTGAAAAGGCATGATCTTGTATTATTAGATTGTTTAATGGCCTAAGTTGTAACATAAAGTTTCTATTTTGATTATTACTAAGTGTCATTACACTTAGAGTTAAATTATAATTAGTAATTAACATGTTTTAGTAAATTGATGCATGTCTAATAATGAAAGGTTGATGCTTTATGTGTTTTGGTATGATTTCGGGTCATTAGTGTTATTTGGATTGTTTAAGAACATGAATTGTGGCATGAAGTTATTGTTTTGATAATTGATTAAGTGTTATTATGTCTAAGACCAATTTGGACTTGTTAAATAACATGATTTAGTCTATCGAGGCATGATTGATGTTGTATTTTTATGGTGGAATTGTTGTTGTTAGTATATGCATGATTAGGATCAATTGGTGTAAATCAAGTTGTATACTAGTAAGGTTAATATATGTAGTCATTGATTGGGGAATAGTTGTATGTTTCAAATTGAATATAAGAGTGTTATGATATGGTTAGTTATGTCTTGAACTCTAGAGATGCTTAAAGTATGGGATAGATATCAAATCTTGATAAATTGTAAAATGGTTACTTGGATAAGGGACCAAAAATAGATTAAAGGAATGGTGTAGATATTGATGTTAGCATATGATAAGTAATTTGAAAGGATTTAAAAAGAGAGCCATGAATTAAGGAAGCCTAAAATTAGGGAGTGGATAAGACTTGGTTGTTGAATAAAAAATTGAATGTAAATCTTAAGTTCAGGATTTGAATCTAAGATCAAATATTAGAGACCTTAGGGACAATTTAGTAATTGCCCCTGACTTTGGATTGGTCGTGGGACCACTTAAAAGGAATTCCCAATGTGCGAAGTGCAGAAAAACAACGTTATTGCACTTCTGTAGGTTCTGTGAATTGATTCATACCTGCAATATTTCAGATTCTGTGAATTGAAGCTGTGAATCGATTCACAGCTGTATAATTTGATTCACAGAATGTCGTTTTGACCCTGAATCGATTCATGGGACTCATGAATCGATTCGTACCCCTGTTTAATGATAAAATGATGTTTAAAATGACTTGTAAGGGTTGGTTAAGGGCAGTAACCACCTAGGCTTATTGAATGTTGAATGTTTGACTTGTTTGGAGGGGTTACCGGTTAGTAACCCCATGATTGATGTTGGTCGCGGGTTACGTCCAAGTATTGTGTATGTTGATTTGTCTTGTTGATTGTTGTTTATTGGTCACGAGTTTGTGACTAATTGGTGGATTGGTATCCAACGGTTTTTCTTGGATACCATGTGTTTGTAAGACTCATCGTCGGTTTTTGACGCAGTAGATTTCGTTGCTCACATTCGGGTTTCTATGGTGGCACTCATCGAAACTTCACTGATGGAGAGGACCCCGTGGCTCGTAAGTATTGATTCGAAGATGATGAGTTACTATGACGGCACTCAACAATGTTTCACTGCTTAGAGGGATCGTATGGCTCGTTAGACTCCATTGTTCATTAAGTGTTCGGGTGTAGGCTTCGAGTTACTATGGCGGTCGTCGATGTTTACTGATGGGGATCCCATGGCTCGTTGGTATTAGTTTAAAGAACATTGGGTTACTATGACGGCACTCGTCGATGTTTACCGACGGGGGGATCGCATGGCTCATTAGAACGACATTTGAAAAGAGTTAATATGGTGGCACTTGTCGACGTTTTATTGACAGTAGACCCCATGGCTCAATGGCTTCATATACGGATGTTGAGGACGCTCGTATTCGCTCACCCGAACAAGGAAAAGGATCCTGAAGTTACGTTGTAGTAGTTGTATGTTCGCGTTAGCTAGTTGCCGACGTAGGACTGTGTTTGACTAGTGTATCGTTCGATTGATGTTGTATATGTGTTGTTGTATTCGCAGCATGTTATATTTGAGCTTTGCGGTTATCTTTACGCCTGAGTATGATTCCTCACCCCCTATGTTTTGTGGCTACTCGTGTACCTTGTGTACCGGTAGACGGAGATCTTGCAGGTGACGAAGCGGACGTAGATGCTGAAATAGACGCGGACATCACCGTTGTTACTTAGCATTATTATAGTAGTTTATTATTGTTGCCTTTGTATCGATGTAAACTAAGGGTTAAGCTCTGAGACATGTGACATCGGGGTTTAGTTTATTTCCGTACTTTGTTTTATGTTTTATTCTGCAATTGAATTTGATGATGTGAAACTTCTATTCTGTGAAAGATTTTTATAAAACCGTATTTTTACCTTTATCCATATGCATTTCTATGCATTTCTCGCACGACGCGGTAGAGGGTGTCACAGTCCCACCGAGCCATTGTCCCAACCACGACACCACCACCGTTGCGGCCATCACCACCTCCAGGAGCCTCTGCCTCCGTCTCTACCACTACTATGCAATCGAGATTGGTTCGTTATGAGTTTTTATCGTGCGAGTAATTTTGTATGATTAGGGACCGTAGTTTAGTTGAAATTTTGTATCATTAGAGACCGTAGTTTAGTTGAAATTTTATATGATTAGAGACTGTAATTATGATTAGAGACTGTATGATTTGTGAGTGTTATGTAATTTTGTATAGTTAGGACTGAATTTTGTATGATTAAAGACTTTATGATTAGCTAATTTTTGTAATTTTGTATATTTGGGATTGAATTTTGTATGATTAAGGTTGTATTTAATTAGGATATATTTTAAATTAATTATGTCGTATTTTTAATTAATTAAGCTATAGTTTAAATTAATTAGGTTGTATTTTTAATTAATAAGTTGTATTTTAAATGTGTTATTATTAGATATATTAAATATATTAAAAATTATTAATATCGGAGAAAAACCGATATTAAATATATTAAATGTTATTAATATCGGTGTAAAACCGATATTAAATGTTATTAAATATCTCTTAGATTACTGAATTTTTTTTAGAGTAGTTATTAATATCGGAGAAAAGCCTTAGCTTCCTGTTTGAGGTTCAATATATTATTGAGTGCATGTACTATTCTAGGGTACCACGTGTTCATTGTATATTGAACCTTGAATTGTCCAAGTGGGACAGTTTGGGAAAAAAACTTTTTCTTTACTCGTATAATAGTTGTTGCTTAATTCTCGTATCATTATATTTGATAAAATTTCGGTCCGATTCATTTCCTTTTGTTCTCTGGGTGTATACTTGATCGCGGTATTCATAACTGCGATCATTTAGTGTACTTAGATATTGGAACCTAAACGATTGAGTGCCTGTTTGGATCGCCGTTGTCATCTCCTCAATGTCCGTTTCTAACGACGAACTGATTTTCCTCTTCGTTTGGACGCCCTCAACTTTCATCGATGAAACGGAATTTGCCATCAAACGTTGGTTGGGATGGAAGGAATGATCCCCTTGCTTTTCCTTTTCCCGTTTTCCGTTGGGAGATTTGACTCCCGATTTTGCCCTTCATTACCTATTTTATTTTGTCGTCACCTCATTTCTTTTATATTTAAATAAATGTTGTACATTAATTAGATATTGAAAATTTAGAATATCTGAAATTTTCTCTATATTTATTTTTTTGTTATTGATTAAATTTTTTGCTCTATATATTTTTCTTGTTATTTTATTTTTAAATTTGGGGCATATATATTAACTTCTTGTTTTATACTTTTACTAAGATTGTATTGGGAACTTCCTCACCTGTTAGTGGAATTAATTTTTTTAACAAAGCAATAAAAAAAATATTATTAATACTACATTATAAAACTCATACCCTCTTTGATAATTACACATTTAAAAGTACGTTTGATTAACATCATCCAAACAATTTTCATTTTGTCAAATGTGTGTTTGCGAAAAAAGTATCCAAACAAAAATCACGTTACGGTAAACTCAATTTTAACCAAACGTCTGTTTACAAAATGACGTTGAATCAAACGTCCGTTCGCAAACTTTAATCCAAACGGGCCCTGAGAAGTTTAGACCCTCATTAATTTTGATGATAACAAAGTATCTTCTGATAAGTCTTTGAGTGTGCAGGTATTAAAATCTCTTATGTTTTATCTCACTCAAGCAAAAAGAAGAACTCACAAGTATTGAATACATTCCATGTGTGTCAGCATCCGATTCACTCCAGCGTCTTGTGTATAGCGAGCGTCCGGTAGTGTTATTCTTTGACACGTGGTTACTTAATTGCTGCGAGCGTCCGTCTCCTGTTCTGAGCGAGCAACTAGTCTTTTAATGAATCACGTGATGGTCACGTTTGTGCTCTTCTACCTCAGCTATTTGGAATGGGATTCGAATTTGATTTTGTGCGCTCATTTTGATGTACGAGGTATCAAAGGTGACACCTTTGATATAAGACAACATTTGTACAAGGCAATTGTAAAAAGCAGAAAGTACAAAAACGGTAATATGTACTATTCTGATATTCTCTGGAAAGGAAGAAAATGACAACTTTTCAAATTACCTCACTCAATGATATGGAGCTGAAATTTACTGCAACGGTAGTACCATTCAGAGACTCCTATAAATACCCCAAAGTATTCATTGAAGAAAGTTACCAAAAACTGTTAGAATCTACATTCTGAAAGAGCTATTACTCAAGTGAGCAATCAAGTTTCGTGCCAAGTTTTTGGACAACAAGAACTGAACCTCAGCGTCTGATACTTTCGTTTTAGAAAGCTATTTGTTTTTTAGCTTAATCTTTTCATCCTCTCTGTGAAAGTTATTTTGATTGTATTCAAAACTACTTTGTGAAAGTTGTATTGCCTAGTTAAGGCTTTGTTCCTCAAAGGATCGAACGTACTGAGTCGTTTAGAGAAGTTAAGAGTATTGTCAAGTTTGTGATAGCAGAATACTCTTAAGAAAATTTGTAATCAGTTGATTATAGTGGAAAATCATTCAGGAACAAAGGGAATAGACGTAGCTACCAGGTTAGTGGTGAACTAGTATAAATCTCTGTGTCTCTTGCTTTACTGCTTTATATTTACGTTTATCTTGCACGTAAAAATAAGTTTTCATAAACTTCATTTCCAGCGTTTGGTCTTACTCCAGCATCCAATTTCAAACAGATTCAAAATTCAGTGTTATAAAGTGTTTTTAACTTGAAGTTTGCGAAAAGTTTTCAACACAATTCAACCCCCTTCTTGTGTTCACGTTCATCAGAGACCAATGGGAATTGCTGTCGAAATTTTGTCAAGTATAAGAGACGAGAATTAAGGAAAGATTATTATACGAGTTCTAAAAAAGCTTTTCCTCGAATGGGATAAGGTCATACCATTTAAAGAAAGAGAGCGGTTCTAAGAACGTCGTGTTGCTCAAATTGTCATGTTTAAATGTATATGCATTTTTTTTAACATGCAGAAGATGAAACTTTTTTTTTCCTTCGAGTTGTAGTTGGATGTACAATAGGTTGCATCCGAGGAGAAGGGGATTGAAACAATCTTTTTGCGTTGCGGTTGATGACTTTGTCAAAGCCGCAATGGCACAAAAATATTTCATAACTAATGGAGGGATTAAATGTCTGTGCCTTAATTGCGATTCTAGAAGGATTAAGAGCCCAAGTGAGGTCATGCATTACCTGTATTCAGTTGGATTTAGGCCTAATTACTGGATTTGGACTAAACATGGTGAAGGGTTGCATCGGGTTGATTTAGGGGCTGGCGATAATTGCATTGGTGCTTCAAGCAGTTGCGTCGATACGGGATATGATGAGCAGATTGAATTGATGCAAGATATGGTTTATGATGCCTTGGGGTGAACGTATCATTCAAAGAGCAACAGTATGATGACACGGATGAACTTCCAAATGAGACAGCACAAAAATTTTATAATCTTTTGTTAGAAACAAATAAGTCGTTGTTTGAAGGGTCCACAGACTCTAAATTATCAATGCGTGTGAGGCTTTTTGCTCTTAAGTCCAACTGTGGTGCTACGGATGTGTTCTTGGATCTCGTTACGAAAATGATGCTGGACTCGACTCCTATCACGGTTGGTTTGCCAAAAAGTTATTATGAGGCTAAAAGCTTAGTGGCCAAGTTGGGGTTGAAAGCTAAAAGGAATGATTGTTGTGTGAAAGGGTGCATGTTATATAACGACAATGAATTCGGTACAAATAATGGTGTGTTGGTTGCATGCAAATTTTGTCATGAGCCAAGGTATATTGCACACACTAATAGTGGGAAGAGTACACAAAAACCATTTCCAGTGAAGGCAATGTTTTATTTGCCAATTATTCCAAGGCTACAGAAAATGTTTGCATCAACACAGACTACAGGCAAAATTACGTGGCACTATGAGAATAGAAGCACTTTAGGTATGTTGCGCCACCCATCTGATGGTGAAGCTTGGAAGCATTTTGATCATGTGCATCCTGATTTTGCAGCAGATTCACGTAATGTACGACTTAGATTATGCTTTGACAGTTTTACTCCGTATGTTTAATCTTCGGCCACACCTGATTCTTGCTGGCCAGTTATTGTTATCCCATTCAATCTTCCTCTCAAAATGTGCATGTCTAAACCTTATATGTTCTTGACTTGTATTATACTGGGTCCAAATAATCCAAAAGATTGTATTGACATCTATTTACAACCTCTCATTGACGATCTTAAAAGGTTATGGAATGGTATTTTGACGTACGATATTGCACAGAAGAAGAATTTTACAATGAAGGCAGCTCTAATGTGGACCATTAACGACTTCCCTGCTTATGGCGTGTTGTCTGGTTGGGGTACTCATGGTAAAATGGCATGTTCGCTTGCATGGAGCATACAAAGGCCTTTACCTTGAAATTCAGGGGGAAGAGTTCTTGGCTTGACTCATGTCGCAGGTTTTTACCAGGTAATCATCCATTTAGACGGAATGAGAACGCCTTCAAGAAAGGGGAAGTTGAAATAGGTGGCTCGCCCCCAAGGTTGACATCAGAACAGATTTGGAGCAGAGTTATGGAGCTGCCAATGGCATAATTGGACAAAAAGAAGTATTTTTTGGGATCTGCCATATTGGAAAAATAATTTATTGAGAGACAACCTTGATGTTATGCACATTAAGAAGAATTTTTTTGACAATATTTTTAACACAGTGATGAATGTCAGAGGCAAAACGAAAGACAATCATAAGACCAGACTAGACTTACCACTTTAATGTAGGCGAAATGACTTACAGTTGACGACTCGGTCGGATGGGAAAACCTTGAAACCCAAAGTTTGTTACTCTTTAACTATCGAGGAAGCTAAGTCAATTTGTCGGTGGATAAAAGAACTTCGGATGCCAGACGGTTATTCTTCCAATTTGGCAAAATGTGCTAATGTGAACAAAGGAACAATGGTTGAGAGGAAAAGCTATGATTGTCATGTATTCATGGAGTGTTTACTTCCTATTGCATTTAGTTCCTTGCCGACAAAAGTTTTAAATGTTGGAATCAAGTGGATTCAGAAACAATGACCCTTAATTATTTTGATGATAACAAATGATTAAGAGAACAATTTATTCTCTGATTTGTTTGTTAGTGTGCAGAAATCACTATTCATCATAAGAAGATATCTCAGAAGACTTAGTGAAATCTTGAATTTCACACATCTAAGTCTGGCATTGATCCTCTGTTTTGATGCTGACATGATGTGAAAGCCTTGCTCTGAAGTTGGTCAACGCTCTAGTGAGACCATACATGACTCAGTCAACGCTGTTTGACCAATCAACTCTGTTGGTAAACCTAGCTCTGACAAGACTAGCTCTTGACTTGGTCAACTCTGTTTGGTCAGTCAACACTCTGGTAGACAACATTCTATTGAGACCGCATTCTGTTTGGTCAACGCTCTGGTCTTCAGTCAATGCATACAACAGACTATAGTTAGACCACTCTGTGGAAGCCTTCATGCAATTCTACAAGACTCTCTGTTATATGAAAGGCAAATGAATTCTATGCTGAAGAAGTTGCCTCTGCTTCAAGCTCACTCTGGTGAACAGTACTCACTCTGGTGAACAGTGTAGCTTTGATAGGAAACAGACTGAAGCTTATTTAAGGCTACTTCACGTATTTAAGAGACCTCATTGATGAAGCATTTTAGTGTACTAGGTATCAAAGGCCAAAGGGAATGTCAACGAATATAATCATCAGAAAACTTGCTCTCGAAGGGTCTAATATTCAAAAAGCTCACAAGAGACAAACACTCTGATTCTGTCTACTATGTCAGTATGCTTTGAGCAGAGTGAAAAACGATGTGACTTGCTAAAGCCACAAAAAGGGGATCTAAAGTCTTTTGACCTAGGTGAAAAGAGTTGTTAGGTCACAACGGCACTATTTACAACCCTAGCTATATATACCTTACTTCATCCACTGAAGTAGGTTAACGCTGTGATACAAAGTGAGCAACCAAGAATCATTCCAAGTATCTGAGATCACATTGAACAAAGCACTTAATCGTTTTTATTCTTTCATTTTGAAAGTTATTCATTGTGCTTAAGTTTTTCATTGTATATCCTCTCTATGAGAGTTATTTGATATTGCTTCAAAACATTTTTGAACATTGTATTTAGCCCAGTAGTGGCTGCATTCCTTAGAGACTTGACTGTACAAAGTCGTTCTAAGAAGTTGTGAGTATAGCTAGTTTGGCATTATTATACTCTCAAGTGTAATCAGGTTGATTATAGTAGAGAAATCCTTCAAGTGTGTGAAGGGACTAGACGTAGCTATCAGGTGATAGTGAACTAGTATAAATCACTGTGTCACCCTCTTCTCTTTACTTACGTACCGCCTTATTTTATTAACGAGTTGTTTTGAAAAGGTTTTCATAAACACACAAGCTTTGCTAAAAGATTTCTAAAGCCCAATTGAAACCCCCCTTTCTTGTGTTTTTGCCACGTTCAATTGGTATCAAAGCTCGGCCTCTTGGTTGAGCACTTAACAGTGTAAGAGGAAAAGATCTTATTCTTTATTCATGGCAAGCAACGAAGCTGGTGGTCACGTTAACCGTCCTCCTTTGTTCACTGGAACAAACTTCGACTACTGGAAAAATAAAGTTAAATCCTTCTTCGAGTCTCAACAACTCAAACTCTGGGATATGGTTCAAAAACAATACACCGAACCAGTTGATTCCAAAGAAAATCCCATTCCTAGGGATAAATGGACAGAAGAGCATAAGAAAGCTTATCAACTACATCAGAAAGCAAGATATTTCTTTATCTGTGCTATCTCTGAGAAGGAATACGAGAAATACGGAAAGAATGATATTGCCAAGGAGATTTAGGACTCCTTGGCCTTGGCTTATGAGGGTACTTCCCAAGTGCAAGAAACCAAAGCTAATATCTTGGTTAGACAATATGAACTCTTCAAAATGGAAAAGGGTGAAAGCATTGAAACTATGTTTGGAAGATTCCAAACACTAGTTCATGGTCTAAAGGTTCTTAAGAAAAGCTATACCACTGCTGATCACGTTAAGAAAATCTTAAGAAGCCTGCCAAAGAAGTGGAGACCTAAGGTCACTGCTATTCAGGAAGTAACGGACCTGAATGCCTTGTGACTTGAAGATCTTCTGAGTTTCTTGAGAGCTCATGAGCTTGAGCTAGATGAAGAAGAACCTCCCAAGAAATCAAAGTCTATTGCTTTGAAATCTACAAACAAAGCATCTTCCTCCAAAGCTCTACAAGCTGAACTTGAAATAGGCGAAGCATCGTCTGATGAGAGTGATGGAGACACAGACGAAGAAATTTCTTTAATATCAAGGAAAATTCAACGTATGTGGAAAAACAAAGGAAGGTTCAGAAAGCAGTTCCACAAGAAGGACTCAAGGGAAAGGCAAGACTCAAGGGATAAGAAGGACTACAAGGACAAAAGCCAAGTTACTTGCTACGAGTGCAAAAAGCTAGGACATTTCAAGTCTGAATGTCCACAACTTGAGAAACCAAGGAAAGGTGGTTTTAAAAGCAAGAAGAAGAAAGGCCTCATGGCAACATGGGGTGATTCTGATTCATCTTCATCTGATGATGATGATGAGGAACAAGCAAACATGGCTCTAATGGCTACAATAGGGTCAGACATGAAGAAGAAGATGAAGAAGTAGATTCTAATCCATCTTCTGATATTGAAATGGCTTTTGATGAACTATTAGATGAGTCTTCTAAACTCAACACTGAATATAAAGCTTTGAAAAAGAAATTCTCAAAACTTTCAAAAGAATTTCAAATACTCAATGAGGAGAAAGAGAAGCTCAAAGCTGAAAATCACCGTTTGGTGAATAACAGCTCTAAGACTGAGGAAAAGGTTGAATGTAACTTTTCAAAATATGAAGAGGGATTTCAAAGATTCCTTGCTGAATGTGTTACACGAAGCAAACAAGCATCTATGATTTGGGGCGTAACCCAAAATGGTAAAAAGGGTCTTGGTTACAAACCAGAGAAACCCACCTTTCAAAACACAAATTTGAAAACCAAAGATACCAACAATCATAGTGACTGTCTGCTTTGTACCTTTTGCAATAAGAAAGGACACATTAGAAGTACTTGTTATGAATTGAAAAATAAGAAGGACAAGTTTCCTTCTAGAACTAACAAAAGAGGACCCAAAAAGATTTGGGTACCTAAGGACAAAATTGTATATGTTGCAGATCTGCTTAGCAACAGAGTTACAACACTAGTCCTGGTACTTGGATAGTGGATGCTCACGTCACATGATGGGAGAAAGGCGTATGTTCCAAGAACTCCAACTTAACGAAAGTGGAACAATTAGGTTTCGGAGGAAACCAAAAAGGTAAAATCATTAGAAGTGGAAAAGTTGGTGAGAAATTCCTACCTTCTATTGATAATGTCTTATTGGTTGATGGCCTGAAGCATAACCTACTAAGTGTAAGTCAATTATACGATAGTGGTTATGATGTTGGCTTTAGTGATAATGCCTGTATAGTCAAAAGCAAAAAGGATGGATCCATTTTCTTTAAACTAAAGAGAAATAACAATATTTATAAAATAAAACTTTCTGAGTTGGCAAATCAAAATGTAAAATGTTTTTTGTCAGTTGATGAAGAGCAATGGACTTGGCACAAACGATTGGGGCAAGCCAGCTTGAGGTTAATCTCAAAGCTTAACAAGAAAGAACTTGTTAGAGGCCTACTAAATCTTAGGTATCAATCGGATGCTCTTTGTGAAGCATGCCAAAAAGGGAAACAAACAAAATCTTCTTTTGAATCCAAAAATATTGTTTCCATCTCAAGGCCACTTGAGCTTTTGCATTTAGATTTATTTGGTCCAACTAGAACTGCATCTTTGTCTGAAAAGAAATATGAGCTTGTTATTGTTGATGACTATACTAGATGGACATGGCTAAAATTCCTAGCTCACAAGGATGAGTCTTTTGCAATATTTTCTGTGTTCTGCAAACAAGTGCAAAATAAAAAAGGTTTTTGTATTACAACCATTAGAAGTGATCATGGTGGAGAATTTGAAAATGAATCATTTCAAAACTTTTGTGAAGAGCATGGCATCTCTCATAATTTTTCATCCCCTAGAACACCACAGCAAAATGGTGTTGTAGAAAGGAAAAATAGATCTTTACAAGAAATGGCCAGAACCATGATTCACGAAACTAATATTGCAAAGCACTTTTGGGCAGAAGCAGTAAACACTGCATGTTATATTCAAAATAGAATCTATATCAGACCTATCTTGAATAAGACTCCTTATGAATTGTGGAAAGGAAGAAAACCCAACATTTCATACTTTCACCAATTTGGATGTGACTGCTTTGTTCTTAATACAAAGGACAGTCTTGAAAAATTTGATTCAAAATCGCACAAAGCTATCTTTTTAGGATATTCTGAATGCTCTAAAGCTTACGGAGTATACAATAAAGAAACATTAATTGTTGATGAATCTATGCATGTGAGATTTGATGATAAGAAGCCTGACAATGAAACGTCAGAGCTAGATGAAGTCTTTGCAGATTTACAGATAAGCAAAGAAATAGATGAAGGTGTCGCAGGTGCTGACTCTGATTCTGTGTCTGGTGATAAAACCCAAGAAGAACCAATAACAGACTGGAAGTTCAAACCTCATCACCCAAAGGACTAGATTATTGGCGAACCAAGTGATAGAGTTAGAACAAGATCATCTCTCAGGGAACACTCTGACTTTGCATTATTGTCAGAAATAGAACCCAAAACAATTGATGAAGCACTAACAGACGATGGATGGATACTTGCTATGCAAGAAGAGCTCAATCAATTTCAGAAGAATGATGTTTGGAAGCTTGTGCCTCCTCCAGAGGATAAGCAAGCCATTGGAACGAAGTGGATTTTCAGAAACACACTTGATGAAGATGGCAAAGTGGTAAGAAACAAGGCAAGACTTGTTGCACAAGGGTACTCACAAGAGGAAGGTATTGATTATACTGAAACATTTGCTCCTGTAGCTAGACTTGAAGCAATTAGAATCTTATTATCATTTGCTGCACATCATGGCATTACTTTATATCAAATGGATGTTAAGAGTGCATTTTTAAATGATTTTATAAGTGAGAAAGTGTTTGTACAACAACCACCTGGATTTGAAGACATTGCCTATCCAGAACATGTTTTCAAACTTAAAAAGGGTCTTTATGGTCTTAAACAAGCTCCAAGAGATTGGTATGACAGATTAAGTTCTTTTTTAATGTCAAACGGTTTTGAAAGAGGACAAGTGGACACTACACTCTTTAGAAAATCATCTAAAAAGCATTTTATTATAGTTTAAATATATGTTGATGATATTATCTTTGGTGCTACTAATGAACCTCTTTGTGAGGAATTCTCTAAGCTTATGCAGAATGAGTTTGAAATGAGTATGATGGGAGAATTAAAATTCTTCCTTGGTATTCAAATCAAGCAATGTCAAGATGGAACCTATATCCATCAGACTAAATATGTGAGAGAACTCCTAAAGAAGTTCAAGCTTGAGGAAAACAAACCTATGAGCACACCAATGCATCCAACATGTGCTCTCGGCAAAGATGAATCTAGTAAAAAGGTAGACCAAAAGGTATATCGAGGTATGATCGATTCACTCATTTATCTTACTGCCTCAAGGCCTGATATTATGTTTAGTGTCTGCTTATGTGCAAGATTTCAATCTGATCCTAGAGAATCTCACTTAACTGCTGTTAAGAGAATCTTTAGGTATCTCAAAGGAACTACTAACCTTGGTTTGCTTTATAAGAACTCAGAAAATTACAAGTTAGTAGGCTTCTGTGATGCTGACTTTGCTGGAGATAGAATTGAAAGAAAGAGCACAAGTTGTGGCTGCCAATTTCTTGGAGCAAACCTTATCTCTTAGTCCAGCAAAAGGCAAAGCACAATTGCACTATCAACTGCAGAAGCTGAGTATATATTTGCTGCAAGTAGTAGCTCACAACTACTATGGATGAAGTATCAGCTTGAGGACTATCAGATTAAAGAGAGTAACATTCTTATATACTGTGATAATACCCCTGCAATATGTTTGACTAAAAATCCTATTTTGCATTCACGTGCTAAACATATTGAAATTAAACATCACTTCATTAGAGTTATTATCAGCTCGGCTGGTAAAGGGTAAGTATTTACATTTTTTTTTTGGACGAGTTATTAATTATTTACATGTATATATATGTTTTTGTTTAATATATTTTTATTGTTCAAGTTCCTTCCCTTAAAACCAGCGGCGAAGGCTATCATAACAATAATTGAGGAGAATTATTCGGGGCTTTGGCCCACGTGGTGGATGATGACTGATGAGGAGCGGGATCATATGTTTAATTCTTTCAGAGCAAGTTGTAATTTTTATTTTATTGCATATTATTTTATTTTATTTGATAAATTTCAATTATGTTTAATAATGTTTTATATTGATACGGGAGAGATCTGCAACAGTACTGGAACTCTGTTGAGTTCAACTTGATCCGCACGAAGGCCAAGAAGAACAGAGCATCTGAGAAGGGTGGGAGCTTGCACACAAGAGGTTCCATCAGTCAGGCGCAGCACGCAACTCGACTTGTACGTGTTATATTATTATTATTATTATTATTATTATTATTATTAATTATTATTATTATTATTATTATTCATGTTTTTATTAATTAATTACAGTCAAAGAAGTTGGGTAGAGAGGTACAGTTGCACGAGCTCCATCGTACAACTCATGTTAGGAAGAGTACCGGCGATTTCTTCGATGAATGGTCGAGGCAGACCCAGGTAATTATTAAATATAATGAATATTTTTATGTTTATATTGTTTTCTTACGGAAAAAAATTGACTTATTTGTTTGTTTATGCATGACAGGAGGAGTTTGAGGCAAGGATATCTCAGATTAGATCTCAGACATCATCATATTCCCCATCTCAGAGCCCGACTACCCCTGTGGATCCATCTATACCGCTCAAGGTTTGGGCAGATGTTATTGGCAGCAAGAAAAAGGGTCTCCTATACGGTGCTGGAGACCTTGCGAGCAACTACAAGAAAGGGACCAGGCGCCTCAACATCGGATCATCATTGAGTAGTGGCAGTTATCGCTCTACTGTGGATGAGCAGGAGTTTGCCGAGATGAAGTGTAGACTGGCCGCTTCCGAGGAGGAGAACCATCGGACAAACGCATTGTTGTCTAAGTTGTTGGAGTGACAGGAACAGATATACGAGATACTAGCTCGCCAGCACCAGCAGCCTCAGCCTCATCATCCGTCGCCTCCGCCACAGTCGCCTGATGGTACTAATGATGTCGGCGGCATGAATGGTTTAGACCACTTTGTGCATGATCAGGATTATCAGGATTATTAGTTTATCTGATGTTTTGACTTATGTTTTTTATATTTTGATATTATGAGGATATTTTTCATCTATATTACGTTTCTTTTTTACTTTGGTTTTTAGTTTACGTTATTTGTTTCTTAATATTTTTAAATTAATAGTTAAATAAATAAATAATTTAATAACTTAATAATTAAATCAATAAATAACTAAATAATTAATTAATTAATTAAAAAAATTACAGAACGTTACCGACGGTCTGGCCTCGTTAGTAATTACCGACGGTCCGTGACCGATGGACAAAGCCATCGATAAACATTTGCGACGACCATATTACCGACGGGCGGGGGGCCATCAGTAATTCATCGGTATTGCCCGTCGGTAATTACCGACGGTCCGTGACCGATGGACAAAGCCATCGGTAAACATTTGTGATGACCATATTACCGACGGGCTGGGGGCCATTGGTAATTCTTCAGTACCGACGCCTTTTTTTCGTTACCGACGGCTAAATGCAGCTTTTTCTTGTAGTGCTTGGCACATGAGTAAATGGCTGGCTCTCTGCATTCTTGTGTGACATAGTTGGCTTTACAGGTTGTGGAAATGCTGGTTTCTTTCCATATCTGGTTGCATTTTAGGTAGCTTTATCATCAAAGTACTTATCACAATGTAGACACAACTTCAATTGCCTTTGATTGTTCTTCCTTTTGATGAAATCCTCAACAGTCTTGTGAGGCCTTGGGTAAATGTCAAAAAGATTTTCAACGTTTACCATGTACTTTTGCTTGGCGCTTATTTTCACCATGCTGACGTTCCTTGACAACTGGCCTTCGACAGTAGCAATGCCTTGGCCAAATGGATCGTTATCCACCTTCATGTTCTCCTTCTGGTTGTCAATAAACTTGAGTCTTCCTTCTTTGAGAGCTTTTTGAATCAAATCCATGGATCAAAAACACTCATTAGTAGGATGGCCTTGAGCTCCAGGGTACTTACAATAATTTTAACCATTAGAGTCCTTAGGCCATTTAACTTTGTGATCATCCGACAATTTAAATTGCTTATCTTTTAACAAGATGTCGAAAATTTTGTCGGCTTTAACGTCAAACGTATACGTTTTCTTGTTGACATAACTCATTTTCTCTTTCCCTTTTGAGGGAAGCAATGCTTGACAAGCATATGGTGACCCTTCTTTTAATTCAGAAAGATTTATCTCCTGTTCAGTCATGGAGTTGTCTTCACTAATAGTTTGGTCTTATTCAACATAATTGACTTTCTCACGTCTAATAAACTTTTTATTATTTTTCTAATTCTTTTCAGCTTTGAGTTGTTCAATCTATCGAACTTTCTCTCCTAACTGAGCCAAGTCGACTATATGTTGATTAACAATTTTCTTCGTAATATAATAACCTAATCCGCTAGCATCCATCTTGATAATCTCTGCCTCTGAAACATGTGTGAAACACCTGCTCTTTATTTATTTGAACCTTGCTAGATAGTCATTTATGGATTCATTATATATGCACTTAATATTAAGCAAATCTGTCAAATTAACGCGCAACTCTCCCCTGAAGAATTGATTATGGAACAATCCTTCTAATTGGGCCCATGAATGGACTGAATTGGCCCTTAGAGTAGAAAACCATGAGAATGCATTCTTTGTAAGTGACCAAACCTTGGGCATTCATGCCTTAAGCTTGTTGCATGGCTCCCATGACTTGGCCCTGGGGTAATGCCACTGGAACTTGTTGAACGGGATTATTTACAGGTACTGCTAAGCCTAATGTCTGGTTAAGCCTTTCCATTCGTAACACCAATGCAGTAAACATTTGATTGGTAATATCCATAAGAGGTGTGATAACTACTCCCATTTGTTGTTTGTACATATTCACCATCTCATGATTACTTTCATTAACCTGTTGTCGAATGCTAGCCAACGAATTCTGTGTCAATCCTCCATTATTTGGAGGCATCTGCCTTGACATGTTTCCCGCTCCTGTTCTTGACCCCTGTCGAGGAATAGTAGTAACTGTCGCTCCTGCTATTCCCATTCCTTAAGTGTGGCTACTTCCACCAGTTGGGTTAAATGATGGGTTGACAAAAGGGTTGAATGAAGATGAACCAAGAGCAGGAACTGTCAATTTATTCAAGAATCCATAAATAATGGTTGCATCATAGCCTGAGTTGGCCTAACACCAGAACGCCTAGTGCTATTTAGTGATGCCTGGGCATCTATACTTCCAGACGTAGATTGAATCACTGGAGAAGAGGAAGCCAAAGTGCCAGGGATGGTATCATCACTTGGCATAGTACTAATTGCTGCGCCAACATTTGTGCTGGCAGTCGATGCGTTCGTATTAACTGTCGAAACATTCACATTCGTTACGTTTGGTAATGTGGCACTGGTGTTAGAACTGTCACTCATATTTCGTTCTTTTGAAACGTAAGAAGTAGTTACCTTTCCACTTTGTTGGGAAATCGCACTCAAACTCACAAGAACACACAGAGAAAGAGATAGAGAAAACAACACAAGCATATACGTGGTTCACCCTCAGTGTGAGGATTACGTCCACGGGCAGGAGAAGAGAGAAATTCACTATGAATTCAGACATAAGAGTATGTTACTCAATTGCTTATCATCCTCTATATATAACAAATAGAGGAAGCAATTCATACTTCACCGTAACAACAAATAATGTAAAGTAATCAACTAAACTAAGGCTCATAAACGAAGCCCAACAAATGGAAGTGAGATCGACGCCCATCAACCAAATGCTTTGGTATGCAGAAGAGACCAGGTATTTGGTAGACCGTAAGAGACCAGACGCTGGTAGACCGAAGGTCGATAAACCGTGGTCAGAATGGAGCAAAGGGTTTAAGCCCAAAACCAACAAATCTCCACCTTGGGTCAAACCACTATCGTAAACATTTAGCAAATTCTCATCTTCCTCAATCGCCATTCAAAATCAAGTATTTCCAAATTTATCAACATTGAGCATGTCCAAACAATGCATGAACTTGCTCTTGGGAACCGGTTTGGTCATGATATCAGCTGGATTGTCCTTAGTATCAACCTTGAGCACCTTTATTCTGTTTTCAGTCCGAATGAAGTGATACCTAACATCTATGTGTTTGGTTCTCTCATGTTGCACTTGATCTTTTGCCAAACAAATGGCACTTAAGCTGTCACAAAATATGATGGCTTTATCTTGTGGAAAGCCTAAGTCACTGATAAGGCCTTTAAGCCAAATGCCTTCTTTTGCTGCCTCTGTCAGAGCCATGTACTCTGCTTCTGTGGTTGATAATGCTACTGTGGGCTGCAATGTAGCTTTCCAACTTACTAAACACTTGCCAACTGTAAAAGCATAACCAGTAATGGACCTTCTACCATCAAGATCCCCAAAGATAGTCGAATCGAGAAACCCGAAGAGAACAAGTAGAATCATTCCCATACACAAGACCAACATCACTTGTTCCTTTGAGATATCCGAAAGCTCTCTTGACAAAGAATCCGGTGTTGCTTCCCTGGCCGCTCATGTATCCGCTATGACACTTACAGCTTGTGCAAGATCGGGTCTAGTGCAAACCATGGCATACATGATGCTGCCAACTGCACTAGCATATGGAACTCTCTCCATGTAGTCCCTTTCAGCTTCTGACTGAGTCTCAAACACTTCACTGATTCTGATGGTTGCAGTAAGTGGAGTGGTAACAGGTTTTGCAGTAGTCATGCCAAATCTGTTTAACACTTTCTGAATGTAAGACTTCTGACACAAGAAAAGCTTCTTCTTATCTCTGTCCCTGTAGATTTCCATTCCCAAAATCCTCTCTGCAGCACCAAGGTCTTTCATGTCGAATTCAGAACTGAGAAGAGACTTGAGCCTATTAATATCAGTCATGTTTTGAGATGCAATGAGCATGTCATCAACATAGAGCAATAGGTAGACATAGGAATCATTTTTCGCCATCGAGGTACACACATGAATCATAAGGACTTCTTTTGAATCCATGGTGAATCATAAACTGATCAAATCTCCTATACCATTGCCTTGGAGATTGTTTCAAGCCATACAATGATTTCTTCAACTTGCAAACTAATTTCTCCTTTCCTTGTTCTACAAAGCCCTCTGGTTGCTTCATGTAAATGTCTTCCTCTAAATCCCCATGTAGAAAAGCTGTTTTTACATCAAGTTGTTGTAATTCCAAGTCCATATTAGTTACTAAGGCAAGGCAAACTCGAATGGAAGTGTGTCTTACAACTGGAGAGAAAATTTCATTATAGTCCACACCTTCCTTCTGGCTAAAACCTTTTGCAACTAATCTGGCCTTGAATTTGATTCCATCTACTTTGGAGATTCCAGGTTTCTTCTTAAAAATCCACTTGCTTCCCACCACTTTTCTGCCTTCAGGCAACTTCACAAGCTGCCATGTATTGTTTTTGTGCAGAGACTGCATTTCATCATGCATGGTCATGAGCCATTTTTTCTCGCTTCAACAAGTAATAGCCTCCTGGAAATTTGTCGCTCTTGTGCATCAACATCTTCAAGAACTTGAAATGCATATGAGAGCATATCTTCATAACCATACCTCTCTGGAGCCTTTCTATTCCTTTGAGACTTTCCGATGCCTCAGACTGCTTCGCTTTCGCTTCGCTGCAGAATTTGCAATTGCGTGATGATTCGATTGGTCCGCTTGACTACCCGATTCGCTTGATCGCTGCCTTTCTCACTGATCATTCTCGCCTTCAATTTCTTCAAACTCCACCGCTTATAGGTTTTGTCACGACTTGTGATTGTGCAATTTCAGCTTTGTTATGCAGTAGAGACCTCTCATCAAAGTTTACATCTCTACTCAAAATCACCCTTTTCTCAGATTGTGACCAAATCCTATATCCCTTGACACCCTCACCATATCCAACAAAAATTCCCTTTTTAGCTCTAGGTTCAAGTTTGCCTCACTAACATGGTAATAAGGTGACAACCAAAAACTTTAAGCCTAGAATAATCAAGCAGTTTGGAAGACCATACCTCAATTGGAGTTTTATTGTCAATGGGTGAGAGGGAGACTGTTGACAATGTAGCATGTCAGAGCAATGACTTCAAATTTCGTAAATGTTTCTTCAACCCTGAATTGGATAGCATACATCTAGCCTTATCCAATAAGGTCCGGTTCATTCTCTCTGCTATGCCATTCTCCTGAGGTGGGTTCCTCACCGGTTATTGTCTGGCAATACCTTCAGCTGCAAGGTAATTTATTGAACTCTTCAGAACAAAACTCTAAACCATTATCGGTTCTTAGTCTTTTAATCTTTCTTCCCACTTGATTTTCTATCAAAGTTTTCCAATTCTTGAAACATTGGAAAGCCTCAGACTTGTGTTTCATCATATAAACCCAAGTCATGCGAGACTAGTCATCAATAATGGAAAGAAAGTACCTAGCTCCACCTATAGATGGAACCTTTGATGGACCCCAACAATCTGAGTGTATGCTGTCCAGAGTAGCCTTGGTTGTGTGTGAAGCCTTCTGAAATTTGGATCTATGATGCTTACCAAAAACACAATGTTCACAAAATTCCAATGCTCCTCCTTTCTGACCTTGTAACAGCCCTTGATCAACGAGAACTTTCAGCCCCTTTTCACTCATGTGCCCCAATCTCATGTGCCACAGCTGCAGCATGTCATGCTTCTGCATTAATCAGAGTTGTCCCTTGAAGAATGTATAGATTTCTGTGTTTTGAGCCCTGTAACACCACAGTCCCTTTCCTATTTCTGATCTGCATAATCCCTCCTTGAACACTGCATATGAAGCCCTTTGAATCCAAAGCACCAACAGAGATGAGGTTTCTTTTTAATCCAGGAACATGCTTGACATTGGTTAAGGTTCTAATCACATCATCATGCATTTTGATTTGAATAGAACCTATACCAATTGTCTTGCACGGTTCATTGTTTCCCATGAGCACATTTCCTCCAAGCTTCTCATCATACGTCACAAACCAATCTTTGTGAGGACACATATGATGAGAACATCTCGAAGTCTAGCACCCACTGCTCGACCGAAGTTTGATCATCATTAACGGTGAGAGCATACTCGTAATCCGATGAGCGATCTTCTTGGCGATGCGACAGAATGCATTCCTTCTTCTTCTTCTTAGGACAGTTTTTCTTCCAATGTCCAGGTTCTTTGCAATAGTTGCATATATCTTTCTGATTAACCTTTCCTTTGGAATTCTTCCCTTTCCCTTCTTCTTGTTTTGATTGTTATTTGAATTTGCCGAAGTTCTTGACAAATGCATCCGAGGCGTAATCATCACTGCTCCAGATGCCTTCAATCAAGCTCTCTAGAATACAAGCTTGTCTTGACTTCTTCTAGAGTGATGCTCTCTTTACCAACACTAATAGAACTTACAAAGTTTTCATAAGATGGTGGCAAAGAAGCTAAAGAACCATGGCAATGTCTTCATCCTCCATCTTGACATCAATGTCCCGCAATTCAAGCGAGATTGAATTCAATTCATCAAGATGCTCTTTCGCTTTGACCCTTCTTTCATTTGAAGACTGAATAACCTCCTCTTAAGCAACAACTTGTTGCTCAAAGATTTGGTCATGTATAGGTTCTCCAATTTGAGCCATAACTTGCAGCAGATCCTCTTCAAAGAACTTCATAGAGGACTTCATCGGATAGGGATAGGAGAATCAACGAGTGAGCTTTCTCCTCATGTTGTGTTGACGAATCTTTGGCGACCTTTCGGTTTGGCGGATAGAGGGCCCAAACCCCTTGTTCTTTGAGAAGTGCACGCATCTTAATGCGCCAGAGATTGAAACTGCTCCTCCCATTAAACTTCTCGATCTTGATTGTGTTTGACATCTTTCTTGGGCCAGGCGGTGGAGAAACTCCACTTGTAAAAGCGAGAAGAAAGAAAGAACTGGAAGTGATGCCCTTCACCGAGAAGCACCACAAACTGAACAAACACTGAGTCACAAGATTAACAGAATGCAATGTGGATCTTGAACATCCACCGAGAGCGCAGCGGAAGACGGACAGGGAGGCTTGGATCGAGTCTCGCTCTTGATACCAGTTTGTTGGGAAATCGCACTCAAACTCACAAGAACACACAGAGAAAGAGATAGAAAACAACACAAGCATATACGTGGTTCACCCTCGGTGAGGATTCCGCCCACGGGCAGGAGAAGAGAGAAATTCACTATGAATTCAGATTACAAGAGTATGTTACTCAATTGCTTATCATCCTCTATATATAACAAATAGAGGAAGCAATTACATTACTTCACCGTAACAACAAATAGCAATGTAAAGTAATCAACTAAACTAAGGCTCATAAACGAAGCCCAACAGCGGAAGTGAGATCGACGCCCATCAACCGTATTTGGTATGCAAAAGGAGAGACCAGGGTATTTGGTATCTGCGTAAGAGACCAGCCAGTAGACCAGAAGAGACCAGACGCTGGTAGACCAGAAGCTGATAAACCAGAAGCTGTAATGGAGCAGTGGTTTAAGCCCAAAACCAACACACTTCTTAGACGCATAAAACCACTACAAAGCGAGTTACTCTAAACTCGTCCTACCAGACGTGCCAATTTGTTTACTGAGAAATTTAGTTCTGAAAATGTTGTCTACCAAATTAATCATACAAACAAATAAATAAACCAAACAACTGTAAATTCGACGAGTTATGCGGTAGGCTCGTCTTTTACAATGCTTTTGTAATGGTTTTTGATGGTGACCAAGAATGCGGCTTAACACGTGAGTGTTCAATTTTTATTATAGGTGTAAACAAAATTCTCTTAAGCAATCTGCTAAGGATTTTTGTTCAAACATGACAGGATAAGTGACAATGTTTGTATCGAACTTACTTCAAATTGCAATACGAAAATGGCCATAAGATCCATTTATGATAATCAAATCACATTGTAACGAGAAAAAGGATTTAAAGAGCAAATGGTGCACTCTAAGATAGTGTTTTCTTCAATAAACTAGTGCGTGAAAGCATTAAATTAAATGATCCAAAAAGGTAACAAGTTTTCACAGTAATGGATTTGAAAGGAAAAAAATAAACTCTATAAATAACATTAAACAGAAAGTTGCTGGAAAAGTAAATGGTAAAAATGCAACAAAATGTAAGAGTAAAACTTGAAAACGAGTAAGACAGAAATGAGTATTTATACAGAAATAAAATGAAAATAACTAGTTTTAAAGCAAATAGGAACAAATAATAGTTAAGTGCTTGAAGTTGAAAGAGATGCAGTAAAATTGAAAATAATGACAAAAGATAGTAAAGCTTAAATGCGAAATCAATTTAGACAAATAGTAATTGAACTTTATTTCATGAACTTGATAAATTGGAAGGCATACTTGATTGTTTGTTCCGTTAATATGCTAACCTTGAGATGTTAGAAAGCCTAATTAAGTATCCAACCTTGACAAATTCGTACATCCTACTATTTGTAGGCAAATGTAAGAAAAATTGACCACTTGTTAGAAAGTCTACCAAGTGTACTAACACACAGACGACAGTTACATTTTGAACCGAATCCTAAAACTCGACAAAAACGTGCCTTGTCAAGTTTAATGAACTTGTCCACTCGGTCGAGACCCATTTCGACAAACGTTCACTTTGACATTCCTTCTGTCTTTGTCTTCCTTCGACGTTCTTTCATTTTGTCGAAATCTTAGCAACATCTCGTAACTTAGTAAAATCACACTTCTCTTGATCGTTGTCATCAACGAGCTGCTCTTCAAATCTTGTCAACTCCTTTGCATCTAGATGCTCATGAGTCGAAGGGGGGTGTCTCATTGGTTCATGTTTTGAGGAAAGCCAATCAAATTTTGATGCTCTCACCATGGTATCCCAGCTCAACCACACGAGGTATGAGAAGTGGATAATAGCTTGGTTACATTTCATATCCAACATGGCTTGTTAATGTTGTTTTCGTATGGATGGTCAAAAATTAATTATTTCTTTTGGGCCGAAGAAGTTGAACTATGCAATGGCTTTATTTTTGCTGAAGTTTAGTTTTAATTTCTTATGTTTGGGAAGTTAAATTATTATTTTAGTGATCACATTGACACGACATCGACCTTCTCCCTTTTTTTTTTTTTTTTTTTAAATTATACTTTTAGTCCCTTAAGTTTATTTTAGGTTTTAGTTTGGTCCTTTATATATTATTTATTCCGAATTGGTCTCTTATGTATAAAAGGTTAAACCAATGTGGTCTTTTTGTTTCAAAGTAGTCCCTTATATTACAAAAATTATACCAATGTGGTCCTTTTTTTTTACAAATTAATAGGCAAAAAAGGGACCACATTGGTATAATTTTTGTAATACAAGGAACCATTTCGGAACAAAAAAAAACAAGAGGGACCACATTGGTATAAATTTTACACATAAGGGACCAATTCGAAACTTTTAATACATAAAAGACCAAACTGAAACATAAAATAAACATAACAGACTAAAAGTATAATTTAACCATTTTTTTTCTTGGACAACAAATTATTAGTATTTAGTCGATAGCTATATTAGGCATGACTTGAACTCTGATCTCCTTACTCCAATTTGGAACTTTTAATACATAAAAGACCAAATTGAAATATAAAATAAACATAAAAGACCAAAAGTATAATTTAATCATTTTTTTCTTGAACAACAAATTATTAGTATTTAGTCGGCAGCTATATTAGGCATGACTTGAACTGTGATCTCCTTACTCCAACCTCTCATGTCCCTTGGCTTAAATTACTTGAGCCACCTTGCTAGGACCCAGGGCCGGCCCTGTGGCTGTGCAAACAGTGCTACAGCACAGGGCCTCAAATTTGGCCCAATTTTGGCCCAAAATTTAGGGCCCCAAAATTTACGTATACAAACAAAAAAAGGGGGTGGTGATTCTGAATTCGCGGCGGCGTTCAGGCAGAAGAATCGTCGCATTTCAGTTTTCAGAGGGAGAACGAAAATTAATTGAGAGCTCGAAAATTAAGGGATTCGAACGAAGAGCAACGTTTAAAATTAAATGTCATTGTTTGTAACCCTAACCGAATCTTCTCCCTCTGAAAATCTCTTTCTCTTGTTTCCTCTTCTTCTCTTGATTCCTCTTCCAAAATCGTCCCCTGTTTTCTTCTCTGCGACCGCGACTCCGGTGCGGTTCTGCATCTTTTCATGGTGTTCTTTTGATCCGGGTGTGGACGTGGTTCTGCAATTTTTTCTGGGCTTTGATTTGGAAAAGGAAAAGGAAAGGAAAACGTTCTGAGTTCTGACTTCCGAGAGAGAAAGCAAGAAGAAGAGAAGGCAGTAAGGCAAGGCACGCTTTGAGTTTTCTCATTTCTGTTCTGGGCTTAGTCGCTTGACTCGCTTAGATTATTGGACTGCAGTAGGAGCAGGACGCCAGGACAGGACGCCAGGACTGGATCTGGAAGAGGAAGACTTACAAAGTTTACAAGCGACGCTTGGATCTGGAGGAAGACTTACAAAGTTTACAACTTACAAGTTACAAGCGTAGAAGGATCTGGAAGAGGAAGCGTACAAGGCACGCAGCGCACAGCACACTTACTAATACTGACAAAAAGTAAGTATAGGTATTAGGTAGACTGGTTTTTACTTTTTATTATTAATTAATTAATCCATTGCTATCTGCTTTACACGTTTTTGAATTTTTGTTGACTGTTGTTGTGGATCACTGGATTGCATATTTGCATTGCAGTCGTGGAGGTGTGGCGGCGTGGGCTGTCACTTTGTGGCCGTGGGCCAGCGACCAACAGGGCAAGGACGCAACGCAAGGTGAAGGTGGCAGACGTGGCACTGGCACAGCCTCAGAGTCACAGGCACCTCGTCTTCTAAATTCGGGTTGTTTCTTTCTTTACCTTAATCTTATTTACTATGGGTCCTAGAAAGTATGAATCTGGATATGAAAAGCGTAAAAAAAAAGAAAAGACTTGAAGAGTTAACTCAATCTCAAAGAGGAGCTCTTGATATTTTTTTTAGAAAAGAACCACAAATTCTTGTTGAAAATCAAAATGTTGATAATGTTGATGTTGAAATTCTTGAAACTGTGGTTACTACTGAGAATAATAATGTGGAGAATGAAAGTATTGATCCGATAAATAGAGGTGAAATACCCATTGAAAATGATAATTTGAATAATCTAAATGTTGATGCTGAAAATGGTGATGGTGTTAATTTGAATAATTCACTTGATAATGAAGATGATAATCCATTAGAGCAAGCAAATCCATTTGAACATTCGTTTGATATATTTGATCCAAGAAATTGGGATGCTCTTGATTGTAAAATGATTGATTTATTAGTTACAAAAGATCCTAAAAGAGATTTGTCTGTTGTGAATGGTCCTAAAGATAAATTTTCTAGACGCTTTACGGCTAATTTGTATACTAGAGTTTTATCAAATAGAGAGAAGTGCGATAGAGATTGGCTTGTTTATTCGAAAGAGCTTGATAGAGTATTTTGTTTTTGTTGTAAAGTTTTTAAAATAGGGATTAGTAGAGGCCAATTAACAAATGAGGGTTTTAGTGATTGGGCACATATTGGTGAAAGACTTAGAGAGCATGAGACAGGCATGGAACATGTTAAAAATATGGCTACTTGGTATGAGTTTTGTCAAAGGCTGCAAAAGAATCAGACTATTGATAAAATGAATCAAAGACTAATTGAGAAAGAAAAGGATCACTGGAAAAATGTTTTAAAAAGAATTATTTCAATAGTGAAATTCCTTGCTAAACATAGTTTGCCCTTTCGTGGTTCTAATGAGAGATTGTACCAAAATAGCAATGGCAATTTTTTGGGCTTAATTGAAATGTTAGCAGAATTTGACCCAATTGTTCAAGAACATGTTAGACGTATTACAAATGATAATATTCACTTTCATTATCTTGGGCATAACATTCAAAATGAGTTAATTCTTTTGCTTGCTTCTGCAATTAAAACTGAAATCATTAGAAAAATCAAACAAGCAAAGTATTTCTCAGTGATACTTGATTGTACTCCTGATGTTTGTCACCAAGAGCAAATGTCTTTGATAATAAGATATGTAGATGTTTCTTCAAATTCTGTTAGTATTGAGGAATCTTTTTTAGGATTTTTGAATGTGAATGATACAACTGGCCAAGGGCTTTTTGATGTTTTACAAAATGAATTGAAAAATTTTGATCTTGACTTATTTGATGTGCGAGGACAAGGTTATGATAATGGGTCAAATATGAAAGGAAAACATCAAGGTGTACAAAAGAAATTTCTAGACATAAATCTGAGAGCCTTTTATACTCCTTGTGGTTGTCATAGTCTTAATTTGGCATTGTGTGATATGGCTAACTCTTGTATTAAAACACAAGATTTTTTTGGAGTTGTTCAACGCATTTATACAATTTTTGCCAATTCTACTAAGAGATGGCAAATTTTGAAAGATAATGTAAAAGGGTTGACTCCAAAATCATTGTCATCCACTCGTTGGGAGAGTCGTGTAGATAGTGTCAAAGCTATAAGAGCCCAAATGTCAGATTTTAGAGAAGTTTTACTTGAAGTGTCGGAAAAGGATCTCGATTCTAAAATAAGAAGTGAAGCTAAATCCTTAGCAACAAATGAGCTTGGTGATTTTGAGTTTTTAATAGCTATAATTATCTGGTTTGAAATATTATCCGCAATTAATTTGGTTAGCAAGCTTTTACAATCAAAGGATATGCTTATTGATGTTGCTATGGAAAAAATAAAGGGGTTGATTTCATTTTTTGAGGGATATAGAGAATCTGGTTTTTATAATGCCTTGGATAATGCTAAGGAAATTGCTATTGAATTGAATATCGACCCAGTATTTCCTCAAAAGCGTATAATTAGAAGAAAAAGACAGTTTGATGAGAATTTGAATACCCCATCAGTTGAGTTATCTGGAGAGGAATCTTTTAGGGTTAATTATTTTCTTTATCTTGTTGATCAAGCTGTTGTTTCTCTTAATAAGAGATTTGAGCAATACCAAGAGTATGAAAGTATTTTTGGTTTCTTGTTTACTTCTCACAAGTTACAATCATTGGACGATGCAACTTTGATGGCTTATTGTAATCATTTTGAACAGGCATTGAAACATAATGAGCAATCTGATATTAATGGGAATGAATTATTTGTGGAGTTAAAGTTACTAAGAGAAATCTTTCCTGCAGAAAAAATAGAACCTATTGATATATTAAGATTTTTGAAAGGCTTAGATTGTTTTCCTAATACAATTATTGCATATAGAATTTTATTGACTATTCCCGTGACAGTTGCTTCTGCAGAAAGAAATTTTTCAAAATTGAAGTTGTTGAAGTCTTACTTGCGGTCTACCATGTTACAGGAAAGGCTTAATGGATTAGCATTGATAGCAGTTGAGAATGATCTTTTGGAGACAATACATTATGAAGACTTAGTTGATGAATTTGCTTCAAAAAGTGTTAGAAGGATGGCTCTTTTTAAGTAGCTAGAAGGTTGATATTAGCTTGAAGTTGTATTGATAAGATTTTAATAATCTTCTTTGTATTTATTGTCTTGAAGTGGATGTTTAAGATTAGAGCAATTGCCTTTTTTGAAATAATATTTAAGATTGTCCTTTTTTGAAATAATATTTTGAAATATATTTAATTATTAAAATTGTCCTTTTTTTATTAAAGGCCCAATTTTTAAGATTAGAACAGGACCCCAAAATATTTAAGACGGCCCCGCTAGGACCACCATTCTCCCTTGTGTCATGTAAGCATTCTCCCTTGTGTCCCGTAAGCACGACCTGTTAACTTGGAAAGCTCTTATGAGTCATTTCTGATATTTATTTCAAATGTATGGATCGTTGCCATGCCACTAGCCCCACGATTGTAACTTTTTACGATTGTTGAAATAACTTTAGGTAGAAAATGAACAAAAATGAAAATAAAAAAGACTACGAATAACATTATGTTGTATATATTAAGAGGACATATTGATTGCACCCGACTATATGAAAAGTCCATAGTAAGCATTGTATTGTCAAAGTAGTTTGACTTTTATAGTATGCAAAAATATATTCTTGCACACTAATACTCTTGATCTGTCTTGATTAAATCCCTAACATATATAATACAAGTACTAGGGAAAAGAATTGCTGTCATGGCTTCTTAATCCATGATAATAAACTAGTCTGTTGAATCCAATCCATTGTATAAATGAGTAGCTTATTTGTTCATTGTATATGCTGTTGTCCAAAGCTCCACCTCAACCAAAAATTGCCAAATTTATTTAGCTAACAGATGCCACGTGGAGATGAGGAAGCGACAATATCTAGAGCAAGGAAATAGCATAATCTCAGACTTCATGTGGCAAAACTGCAAGGCTAAAAGAAGAATTAGCAAATTGATTTTTTTTCATTTAAAGAAAAATTAGATTTCTAAGTGCACCGAAAATAGTTTAAATTGGATAATATCCCGAGGTGGTAGTGCAGTTGGCGCATTTCAAACCAAGCGAGATACCTTTAGGTCGTGTGTTCGACTCTACCCCCTCCCTTTTAAAAAAAATAAAAAAGTTTAAATTGGATAATGCACATCATTTTAATTCAGTAGGGAACAGGTTTGATTTAGAGCTTTTCGTAATGGATATAATAGTGGAAGCCTTAACTTAGATTTACAATTATTATTTTTTGACTGGGACTTAGATTTACAATGTGCACATATTAGTCGGAATTAGTAACAGAAATATTCAGTTGTTAATCGAACAACTAAGCTATTGATACATTCTTTCATTGTTTGGTTATATGAAAGTAAATTTTTTGCAAGACAATAATTGGCACGTAGAAGCATCACGATAAAGGAGGTCATCTCAATTATTTGCAGCATGTCAAAAATATACCCTTACCAATCTTATACTTCTATCGATCATTTGCAGCACGCCAAAAACTTAGTGAATAAATAAAAAAAAAACATGGGGACATAAACCAAACCCATGCAAGAAAAATCAACGAAATCTATAATTAGCTAGGCCCAATCTGTTTCTAAAGAAGTCCTCCCTAATAAAACTAGGTGGCAGAACCCACCAATATTGACCCCTATTAGCAATCCCAAAGGCTGCTAATCTATCAATATTGACCCATGTTAATTAAATATTTGATTTAATTTATGAAAGTAAATTAAAAAAAGGCTTAATTATGTTTTTGGTTTTTATAATATATTCATCTTTTCATTTTAGTCCTTTTAATTTTTTTTTTCTCGATTTCATCCCTATAATATATTATTTTCATTTTAGTCCTCATTGCTATAATTTTTTCTTGGTAATATACATTTTTTTTCATTTGGGACCCTATAATATATTTTTCGTTTTAGTCCTCATCATGCAGGGTCTAATTGAATATGAACCAAATATTACGGACAAAAACAAAGAATAAGCATATTATAGAGACTAAAACAAATATTACCAAAATGAAAAAATATATATATATCACAGGGACTATTTCAAAATTAAAAATTAAAAGGACTAAAACGAAAAAGTGAGTATATTATAGGGTCCAAAACATATTTAAGCCTTGAAAAAATTAAAAAATAAAAATAAAAAGTCTGCTTTTGGGAAAACTTGCATCTGTCACATTTAAGCAGTCCACAATTTTGCATCTTATAATCTTTGATTTAATAAAAGGAATGATATAGAAAAACCCTCAATCACCATTCAGGGCCCCACATATCTTACCTTTGAAGTTAGACATCAAAATTCTTTTCTAAGTTTTTAAAATATCTTATAAATATTTGAGTACATAATAAAATGTAAAATTAATCTCTGGTCCTCAAAAATAAATTTTAAGCTGTCTGTGTTACATAAAATCATATTAAATGAAACAAAAGGCTATCAAAAGAAGTTTATCAACATAAATAATAATTAATAATGCCAACCTTATCAGCTGATGGAGCTCATTTACAGTCTACTTTTTGTCTATGACTATGAGGCAAGTCCAGTTTGAGCAACTTGGTGAACTACAAAACAGAGCAACATCCATTTAGTATCATATAAAAGATGCTAAAAAATCAAGTGAAGTAACAAACTCTTAACAATCTTTTTCAGTGGATGGTATGTCAATGTGTCCAAACATATGTATGCATGAGTTCTAATCATATGGTCACTATGAATCTGCACACAAACTGAGAAGCATTCACAAACACACCTGAGATGTCTTGAGTTCTAGTTCATCCCACTCCAAGTAAGGACTGCTTCCTTCCACAATCCCTGTTCCAGCATATATCCAAGCACCTAGATCCTATTACAAAAACTTGCCAATGTTATCATCCGCAGCCGACCTACACTATAGTGAGGGTGTGCAAGTGCACCCCCTCATTTTAAGAAAATGACAAGTAATTTTACAAGTAAAATGTTACATTTTTGTATTTTACCCCTCTATTTTTATATATTTATAATCTACCCCCACCGACTCAGGACCTGGATATGCCACTGGTTTTCATTCATGGTAAAAACAGCTTGACTAAGCTTGTATGTTGTGGCTTTTAAAGATTAAAATACATGTGTTGATACCAAGAATGAGACTATTGAAATTCATGGGAACTTCATATAGTTTCTTTTTCCATAATTTTGCCAAAGGGACAAAAGTGGTTTGTCAGAAGCTCGAATTTCAATTTCAACAAAAAAGGAAAAACTTTGTTTTGTCTTCATTTGTACAAACTGTTCAAGAAACTTCAAAGAAAAAACCTCTCAAAAAGTGATATTGCATCATCTCCAAGATGTCTGTTAACATTCAAGGATGATTATTTAACAAAAAATAATATGTAGTGATATGTAAACTAAATCAAATGCACTTACTCCATACTTGAACAATGAAATTATCATTTCTTTCCCCCAATTTATATAGGATGGAAGAAACATGGATCATTTAGGATTATGATCAAAATTTTCTGAAAATCTCAACCAATTTAAACCGAATATGTCAATAAAAAAAATTATGTAGCTAACCTGTTCGACCAATGCTGACCTGATGCCAACTGCAAACTCACTCTCCCCTCCTCCAAACCAACCAACAGGTCCAGCATACATCCCTCGATCGAATAATTCTAAACACCGTGTTTAAAAGTTTACCAAAGTGAATACAAGTCAAAACTTTGTCAACCAAATTCGAAACATAAAACAAATAGTTTAATTCTTTTTATTACCCAGTATGTTGCAAAGTGATCTTTGCCAAGCATATCAATATTTCAAAAATGGACAAATAACAGCAACACTTAAAAGAGCTCTCACAAAACTAGATACTACTGATATAGTAACACTCCCAATCTAAAGACAGATTACCAAACAAATGGATTCATGCGTGCCAAAATAGGAACCACATTTCCAGTACTGACAACAGAATTCTTTTAATAAAATAAAAGGAGTAAAAACTACCTTTGTATGTCTATTTGAACATGTGCAACTGAAGGATGCTTTGAAGAAATTTTATTTTAGAAGAATCTATATTAGCATTATTCTACATCCTCTTCATCAAGTTCATACCATCAAAACATAAATCAGGAAATTATCCACGTACAACATCCAACCATCATCACCATAATCGCATTAACGGAAATACACTTAAATAATATCACAATCATCGAATTTGCTTATAAATCAATGATATATCGCAGATTACTTGAGCAACTTAAATTCTGTTCTGATCACTTTATGCATCAACAAAAAATTTTCCAATTCTCATAAATTTGCATTCATTGAATGAAATTTCAGGCCGTAGTACAAGCTATGTCTAATCCCCATAAATTTTGCAATCATTGAATGGACTTTTGAGTAAAATATCATACCTCCTCACTTTGACTTCATTAAAAGTTATATGACTTTTTTCATTTCTAGAAGAAAACATAAATGCTTGGGCTAAAAGTCATTTGAAGAACAGATAAGAGAATATTTGATTGCATTAGAAACAACACAGTATGTAAAATGGATGTACCTGTTTCTGCAATTAAAAGTTGTGCCTCTTCAGTTGGAAACCCACAAACTGCTGGGCTTGGGTGAAGTGATGACAGAATTTCAAACTAAAAAAAATTAAAAATTAAAAAATTAAAAGAAAATACGACAACAGAGTTATATGGTGTGCATTTAACAAAATTACTTTCATTTGTAAAGAACTGAAAAGTTTGAGCCTCTTTCTCACTCAAACTGTATCATGGTTACCTCGTCTTCTTCACTTCTTAACGTGCCGGCTAATTGAGAAAATAAATGTTGGATCCTGGGTAGTTTTCTGATCATTTTCTTTGGCTTGATTATAACCTTTTTGCATACTGCCTGTAAAACACACGCGAAGATAAAGGATTCATCCTCTTGTTAGCCTAGGAAGTTCTAAAATTACTATAAGGAGACGCAAGAGTAATATGCCAAATGAAACATCACGTTGAGTGTGGCATTATACAGTCAAGATTTCCAAAGTTTCAATCTATATTGCATTGGTTATATTGAAGACAACTTAGCTACATGGTTTTAGTTAGAGAAACAAACACAATTAACCCATCCTCAGTTTTCTGTCATATTCTTTACACCAAAAACATGACGCAAAACATATTAAAACCCAGTTCAAAAAGCTCAAATTGTAAAAACAATAATCATTTTACAAATACATAATCTCTTCCATTTCTTGCTCTCCTTGACCTATGATATGAGTATCAAAGGGCTAAAGGAAAAAATCCACTTAGAAACAAAATCAAACATACGTTGGCAAGTATATTTCTAATAGATAAGAACTTGAGTAGTTTATGATAATAATCAAAATTTTAAAAAAGAGCTTACCTCCAATTTTCTTCTTATGGACTCTCTTACTATACTAAACTCAATGTCATCCTTTGGACTGTATGACAAAACTCAAACAGCGAAAATTTAGGAGCTAGCATAAATGTAATAATGGAAAGCACAAGCATGATGGAAAAAAAGCATAAAACAAAAGTTTAGATCAAGGCCCTAAGCAACAAGTTAAACCTGGTAAGTAGGTCAAGTTCAATTTGACGGTCTAGTGCTAGTGACACTCCTCTAGCACGGGTTCCAGCCAAAGCCTCACTATTGATATGGAGCCATTTTCTGTGAAATAGTTGCTCTGGCTATGCATCAAGTTCATAAAAATTAAAATGGAAACAGAGGAGAAAAGTACGTATCATTGCCGACTCAATTCAGAATACATATTTAAAAAAGGTTATCCACCTGATGACATTTAAGATTTTCTACTGACCCTAAATTTATAAAACATAATTGAGTTTAATTAAAAAAAATCTATGCAGATGTCCAATCATATTCATAATAGTGTCCCGTAATATTACTTTCTAAAATACTTACACAAATATCTATTGATGAGATATGATTAGATGTCTGTGTGAAACTTTTTTACACTATCAATGCAAAATTATCAAATTCAACATAATTAGAAATTAACTTAAAAATATTAAGTCAAATTCATTTCATGGATATATTTTGTTGAACTTTCACCACAACATCTTGACATAGTATCTAATAATACATGGGTTACAACATATATAAATTTTCCAAGTCACATGGCAGACATACTGTGTTTCCAACAAATGCTGGAGCATTAGGCGGCTGAAGGAAAAACTGGTAAGCATTTTCACCTTCAACCTACAATAGCTTTGATGGAGACATAAGAAATCTGCTACTGCATATCATTAAGATAACACTGCTCAACTTGAAGGGGACAAAAGAGGAAAGAAAAGGCAATACCTTTAAGCATGCTAACCACGTTAGTGGATCTATATTAGCAGTAGGCACTACTATAGTGCTCCGAGCTAGCACAACCTGAGATTCAAACATGGCAGAAGAAATTAAACTTTCAAATTAATTCTTGCAACACAAGTTGTCATACATAAGCAATAAAGCAAACGCAGGAGAGAAGAAAAAATTGCACAAAAGTAAGAAGCATGAGATGTAGTAGTTTACCTTGGTCAACAAGGAATCATTTTGCTTTATCATCTGCAAAGCTCTATTAACAGCAAGATTCCAATCGATTTTACTGGGAATGTTATGGCTGCTTAATATCAATGTTGGAGGAGCTTGCTTAGGAAACTTCACAATGGAAGAAGAAACCTACAGCACAAAGATATATGGTTTCAACGAAATTTTCCTCCTAATAATCTAAAAGACAATCTATTTACACTCACTTTGCAAAGTGTTGCTTGGAGTGCACTGATTGCATTTTCCCAAGACCAAGAAAGAGCATTATCCCAGGCAATAGTTATGGTAAGCATTGATCCTCCTTCAAGCTCATTAAACTCAACCTGTCAATTTTTCTTTTGGCTAGATATCTCTGGCTGCCAATGATATAAATACTAACACAGTAACACACATGGAATAGCAAATTAGTTTTTTGAAAGAACAAAATGTATGCACCTGAGGAATCATGAAGTAGAAAGAACCAAAAGCCAGCCACTCTGGTGACACCTTAGCTTTCGCATTGAAACGGATAGCTCCATATGCACGAATTAGTGGACATCTCTCGGAAAGAAACCTTGAAAGTGAAAATCGACAGGAAAACAAATCAAATAGTAGCTACTGCATATAAGGCAGTGTGCAGAAAATTTTAACAGCATAGTCAAATTTTAAGTTGGTTTAATAATTAGAAACTGTTGAATAGGTGGCTTGGCTTAGCCAACCAACATGGCTTGTTAACTCATGAGAATGAAACATTGCATTTGTTATATTGTGAAAAGGAAATTCCAAGGCAATCAGATTATCACTTGCAGAAAATACATTTGGACATATATTAATGCTAGCGTGTAACATTTTAAGTGCAGTTAGCTTCACCAATTCATCCCCATCCTTTTAATTAAAAAATAATACTTCAAGGTAACAAAAAACTCCTTATGAATTTAATAACTATACACTGATAGTGTAAATGAATTTGATATATAAGTCCAATCATATTTCACCATCTTCCCAAAGTGTAAACAAATTTTAAGAACCAATATTATAATGTGGCAATATGGTGAAATATGATACTATGTAGCTGGTAAACTCATTTCTTTTTACTAAGATGTTATTTTTAGATTAAAGGAATACAAAAAGCAACATGCTACTAATGGACAATACAACAGTCACAATTAAAAGTTAGGTGGGTTAGTTACTTTTGGAGGGAAACCCACTTGTATATAACAGTATATTGTAAACTATTTTTGGTAGAATGAAAATTAATCTTTCTCTCTTCTGATAATAGCTACTTTGTTTTCCATTTGTTGTCCTTTTGAAATAAATGATACCAACCACTCCCATTGCCAAATCTATCAACGGTTTCAAATTTTACTGGAGGTTAAAATTAACAACTTAATTTAATGATTATACACTGACAGTATAAAAAAGTAGCTTTATGCATACATTTAATCATATTGTACTATGTAGATATTTTATGAAGTAATATAACAAAGTGACATATGGTAAAATGTGATTAAACGTCTGTGTAAAACTTTTTTATATCATTCGTGCACGGTCATTAAACTCTAAAATCAAAATTGAAAGGTCAAAATTTTCAAGTACCCAAAATGAATTACCTTCTTATAGATATCCAATCCCAATAGGAAAAGGGGTGTGGCTGGGAAAAGAAAACAGCAGAACCCAAACCAGCAATGCTGACCAAGTTTCCGGGGCAAGAACTGTGTTCCCTACCGGAGAAGAAGCATCGAGGAAGGAGAAGGTGGCTTTGTGAATGAAGCCAATCAATGGCTTCAACCTGCTCCTCAATAGGAACCTCCACTCTCACTATGCCAGATGAGGTACAAAATGGAGGGTCTGCTTTCAGCTCTGAAATGGCCACTTTGAGGCTGTACATTGCCATTGCAGTTGATGCTACTGGTGCCAAGGTTCGGGTTTCTATTGTCCCAACAGGGTCTCTTTCTCCTTCTCTGCAACCATTCATTGAAAGGGAGCATCCCTTACACATAGGTCTCTGAACAAACAAGCATAAGCACACAAAAATTGACATGGATTATTATACATGTTAAGAACCAGACAGAACAAAGCATAGAATTATATTTTATGTTTGATACTTAAAAGGTCAAAAAAAGTAAAAAAAATAAAAAAAATAAGAATTGTTTTTCTCTTCTATGAAATGCGATCTCAGTAAAAATATGGTTAGTAAACATATGTATGTTTGGTTAATGTCACAAAATTGAACAATTATAAGTGATAAAAATGATATTGTATTGAGTTAAAAAAATTATATTAAAATCAATGTACTTGGAACATCAAAATATAAAATCAATTTACTTTTTTTTCTGAGGAATAAAATCAATTTACTTGGAACTCCATTTTAATCAAATCAATTTTATAAAACTAATTATATTCAAAATCACGTTTATCAAATCAAATCATGCTTATAAAAAAAGGTAAAGGTTCAAAAGACCGGTCTTTGTGGAAAAACACGACGATATGTTTGGTACCGAGAAACGAAAATATCTGTTTGGTCGTAAAAATCTCAAATATCAGTCAATTATTCATTAATGGGACTAAAATATCCCCTAAAAAATACCTTGAAAATGATTAATTTAAACGATATTCCAGATTTTCTTGAAGAACAAAATGATACTTTTCATTTATTTACCGAATATGTCTTCGTATTTTTATAAAGACTAGTTTGGGCCTTTACGGTTAGAAAAACTAAACCCACACGTAAAAAAACGCACACATGGAAGTTGACTGGAGATAAAGTAAAAAATACATTGATAAACTTCGAATATACTAAAAATAGTGGAACATAGCATCAGTCAAAAAAAAAAAAATGTGATGTTGTAGCACATATATAACTTTGTTTTTGGAGGATAAAAAGAAGGAACATAAAGAGAGAGTAGTTAGCAATATTACGTGGCGGTGAACGAAATACAAGGACTGTTGATGTTGTCGCTGCCTCTTTGAAACAGGAAGTACGAGGATGTTGCAGCATTTTGTGTTGAAGAAGTGTGTGAGCCACTTGTGAGTAGTGGCGGTTGCCATAGAGTTTATGCTGCGTGAGGGAGCATGAGGCAGAGAAAGAGGGAGAAGGAAGAGGAGTGCTATAGTAGAAGCAAAGTGAGAATTTGATGGCTTGTGTTGTTGCAAAGCGAAGGGGATATGTAGTGATATGGTTTGGTGGGACCTATATTGAGTTTGGGTTAGATTGCCTTGTTGATTGATTTCCTTTGGATTATCCTTTGATCTTAAATTAAATGTGACTCGTGAGGTGTGCAATGTTTCCCCTCTTTAATGCTAACTAAGCATGAAACGGTAGTATTAACACACTTGTGATCATTTTCCCTTTCTAGATTTTTTTTTTCCTCTTTTTGTCTTTTTTTTTTTCCAACACTGATGGATAAAAATTGATGATTAGTATAGAGGATGTGGTTTTAGTTAAATCTTAATTGTTTTCTGGATTCCATTGGTATTATCTATCTACCGATTAGTTAGCACTTAGGAGGATGTGGTTTTAGTTAAATTTTAATTTTAATTGTTTTCTGGATTCCATTGGTATTATCTAAAATAAAATAATATAATTTTTTTTATTTTAGTTATTTGGTAAACGAAAAAGTAGAATAAAAAAAGTTAAAAGTTTCTTTCTTTTCTTTGAGTAAATAATTAATTGCTCACTGAATATATGAGATGTTGTCAGTATAGTCCCTTAATGTATCAAAATTACAAAAAATCTCTAAATGTGTCTTTTGTTAATCAGTTTGGTCCTTGAATATGTTTTTCATTAGTCAGTTTAGTTCTCAAATGTGTCTTCTGCTAGTCAGTTTGGTCCCTAAAATTACTAACAAAAGACACATTTGGGGATGTTTTTGAAATTTCGACACATTCAAGGACTATATTGACAACGTCTCACACATTTGGTGACAAAAATGACTATTTACTCTTTCTTCTTTATTTTGAAAGAAAAGGGGCCAAGGCCCAAAACTAGTATCGTCGCGATGCGAAGCTGCCTATTTCGCAATGCGAACAAGGCTTTCCCCAACATATAAATAGGCCTTTCCATTTCAAATTTTGGTGCTCAATTGCACTCCTTGGAGCTTCCCTCTTTATATCTTCGTCTCTCTAAGTCATTGGGTCGTATTTTCGATCATTCATGGTTCGATTACCCTAATTCAGCCCTATAGTGAGGATTCTAGCCTCGAAGCCCTTTTGGTGTCCTGGCTACCTCACTACCTGGAGAGTTTGTAGTGGTAATCACTCGCTTTCTAGGTTTTAGTTCAAAATATTTAGATATTAATATGGTTCTTGTGGTGCTTTTTGTCCCTCTGTGCAGTCACGGTGTTACACAAGTAGGGATTTCCAATCGAAGCTTGGAATGTGCTTCTGGTCCTTCCGACTATGGGGTAAAACTCTAAGCCTTTAGTCTAGTTTCTTTATATCTAGGTAGTCCGCTATTTCATTATTAGTTTTAGATGATCTATTAATTTGTTTTAGTCCTTAGTATAATCTGTGTTCGTTATTTCTCGTATAACCCTATGTCATCGGTATACTCAATATATATAGTTGGGATACCTAGAGACTAGGATAAAAAATGTAGCAGTAACGATTGGTGGATCCCAATATCTTCTTAGGGTAGTATATGGCAAGCAATAGGGGTGCAAACAACATGGATTTTCAACTAAAGCTGCTCACTCAAGCGTATGGTGTCAGGTGGGAGAACGAAACCCTACTCACCAGGATTGTTAGGTTAGAATATAAGTATAAATATGCATAGGGTGACCTAAGCCCTACTAAAGGTTGATAATAGCAACAACGCCTAAAGATAATAGTTGCGGTCTACAATGGCTAAGGAAATTTGCTATAGACCTATCAACCAGTGTAAGATTTATATTATTATATGCATGGATGATTGGCACCCCTAAGGTAGATGACTTATTGATAGGTGACTGCTCGACTTTCTATGTGTGATTGATAATATGATAGTGGATCCCCTTATGTGACACTAGGGATGATTTTTATGATTATTATGGATGGTTCATTGACAATGCTACTTGTAGTATGTAACTTGCTTAGATGCTAGTTTACATTATTACTAGATTGGATAAATCATTGCTATGGTATACATGTGGGTTTTCTTAGAAACTAGGTGTTAACTTAGGTTGGGAAAAAAGGACTATGAGTTATAATGGTTTGGAGAGTACTCAACCCTTATTGGTATTATTGAGGTGATTGATAGATAAGATGTTGAGATGAATAAGATAAAGGGTTGACGTTGAGTCACCAGACTTGACTCTGGGATATTTGGTGAGGTTCATCTGCGTATACTGTGACACTCGCTACCCCTCATGTTAATATAAAAGACACTCATGCGGAAAATGATTATAAAACACTCACATACTGAAATACCCCGTAAGAGTTATTTAAATCAAGGATAGTAGTGTGCATCACATGATCGAAAGGTCAAGTCAGCGAGATAAAATAAACCGCATAAAAACCATAAATAAAACATAGAAACATAATATCCCCCGATGTCACACCTAATCAGAGCGTAGCAAAACCCTTAACTAGGTACATCGGTAAAAATAGTAAAACTATGCATCATCCTTGGCTAGCATTTCCTCCATGGCAGCCTCACCAGCAGTCATCTCCTCCTCTGCTCGAAGCCACGTGAGCAAGTATGTGTGAGTACAAGACAAATAATATCTGAAATAAGAGGAATAAAATAGGCATAGACATGTAAGCACAATAACCTCATACAACACAAGCAAGTCAAAAGTCAATGCATGATAATGCCAATGCACGCAAACTCAGACTACACCGTATGCAATGTGGATCCATAACATCTACTACTCAGGGAAGCGAATGGGAGTTCATATCTAGCTTGCATCGGGAGTATACTGCGTAGGTGGACTCCACCGAGATATTCTCACCATTTGTGACAACGTGAAGTGGCTCCTCAAGGTGACCCTGTCAATGAGTCCCCAGCGGTGAGTATAGCCCCTGCCTTTATATAAGGCCTCTGTAACACCCCGCATTTTTCATACATGGTATATTTTTAAAATATGTGCTTATTTCATGAATTATTGTGATTTATAGATTTAGTGATTCTGATTCCCCTATGTGTGTTTTGAATTATTGAAAAATGTTGATTTGGTATTTATTTGTAATTTTAGAAAATATTGGTAATATATTATTTATTTATTTATTTTATTTTTATAAAATATTAGTATTTGAAATATTAGTATTTTTGGGATTTTATTTTGTGTATAAGAAGTGTTAAAATGAGTTTGTGGGAAAAAGGGTTTAAAATATATGTAAATAAGAGTTTTGCTTTTTGTTGCGTGCACCCCCATTTTCTACTGATACAACCTATAAAGTTCTGCTATTCTCACCCCCGGAAACTTCTACGCGCACCCCCTAGATGGCATGGCCCAAGCCCATGTTCCCCTTCTTCTTCCTCTGCCAGCGTCGTTTCATAGCAAAACCCCAACCCTCTATCATTTTCGTCCATCCCTCTCCCAACTCGCCTCGCCTCCATGACCACCACCATGGGCCGCCTCTCAGGCGCCGTGACCAGTCACCACGGATCCCCTCCTTCGTGTCCCCCTCCCTCTCATCTGTCGCGATGTTGTTTCACGCGGCTGCCATAGCTGCTACAAGCTTGAGTTCCAGTCGCCTCTCAGGCGCGATTTCTGTCCACATTTTGGCCTCCTCGGACCACCACTTCTCCTCCATGTCTCCTCTCCCGGAGACAGCCATGAACTCCGCCATTAAAGCCACCATGAACCTCCATAACCGAACTCGTTTTGGCTCGATTCTAGCCACCACGGTCACCGGTTGGGAAAACGGACGTTGTTTTCGGATTCCTCACGTCGAAACCTTCAAGAAGCACCAGTCTTTTCCTTGTTACGTCAAAGTTGATGAAGTGCCTGTTTTACTCGGAGCCACCACTTTAGGTCTCATTTCCGGATATTCCGGTGATCGTATTGACGAACGGAGACTTGCTTTGGACTCGTCGAAAAGAACTCTTCCACCCCGTCCAGCCAGAATTGTAAACTGAGACATTTCAAAAATTGATCCCTGTTCCCTGTGCGTATTTTGGGTGAGCAAATTACCTTCGAACCGAGCCCAATTTTGTTACGCTGTGATTTAATTATTTAAATTGGTTTGAAACTGTATTTTAGTTTATTTTTAACTTGTTTTATGTTCAATTTTGGTTGCCTGTGATGTTTGGGTGCTAACGAGCTTTCAGTTGTGGTTCTGGCGAGAACGGAGAGTCAGGATGATGGAACGGGAGCTGTGATGCTGCCACTGAACTAATTGGAAACGTCATCAAAAGACAAGAATGATGGAAATAATTGCGGGATTTATTAAGGTGAGTGTTTCCTTTGTTTGGGGTATCCTGTGACCCCGAACGTGTCCTTATGTGTTTTGTGCTGTTACCGTTGTATGGCAATGGTGTAATTGTGATTATATGTGGTTATGTGAGTCTGGATGCAGTTTCATTGTAGGAGCAATGAAAAAAGCTGAATAGTATGAGTATGTGTATGCTTGAAGGTAATTGACTAAATTTACATGTGGAAATAATTGATAACTTTGTGATGACTGTATGTTCAAATATATATATATATATGTGTGTGTGTGTGTGTTTGTGTGTGTGTGTGTGTTATGATACTCTGCTTATAACTTGATGATTGGTTGTTGGACTGGATGTTGCAGCACTGAGCTGCAGCAATTGTTGTATTTGAATTATGCAGAAATTATGAGGAATTGATATGTTGTTTTCTAGCTTAGTCCCACTTAGTTTTTCTATTTGGGTTGTTTGTTTGGATTGGTTTTGGATTAGAAGGAACCTCGTCGACGTACTGACGTAGTGGTACCTTAAGATTGACACATAGGCCAGTTGCCAATGTGATTGGTTGTGATTACGATTTAATCACTAGATTGGATTGACACATAGGCTGGTTGTCATGCATTATTTATGTAGTGTCTTTTTGGTGGTGAGCAAATGATTTCATGGGGAGCAGTTCGGAGACGGCCATCAGGAGCTCTGCTCGGCCTTGAGGGTAGTTGCCAGTAGGGGGTCTTACGTAAAGGCAGGGCACTGCTGGGGCGTCCCATTTATATATTGGATCACTATGACTAGACTCAGTCTGTATCTCTGGATGATGAGGGCACTCTCATCTGCTCACCCAGAGTGAAAAGGATCATCAAGCTTTCGACGGAGTAGTTGTTAGGTTTGCATTAGCTGGTTGCCAATGTAAGACCGTTAACCAATTAGCATTCATTGTTAAGATTGACTTGGCTTCGTGCTTGAGCTATGTGCTTTTGCTTGAGCTATGTGCTTTTGAAATGGAACTGACCTTGTATGAATGGAACATTGGTTGTTGTTGATTTAATGTGGTTTGCCTTATGTGCTAAATGACTCAAGTTGTTTTATAGTTTTATTATGCCTGCTGCATGAATACTTGCCTCCTTTGCATGTCTCGCTTGTTAACTGTCAGGTGCGTGTGTGTGGGAACACTCGCTGAGATTTTTATTCCATTCCTTTCCATATACTATTTTTCAGTTAACTGGCTTGGAGTATAAAAATGGTTAATTGTATTGAGATTTGGAAGAGTAATTGTAAATAAAGTATAAATGGATTGTATTAAGTTTTGTAAATGTATTTTAAATCAAGTTGTGCCATTGTATAATAATTGTATAAGGTTTTGTATCGACAAAGAAATGTCGTTGCGTAATGGTTTTAACGTTTAAGGTTTTGACCCGTATAAATAAATGGAGTTTAGAAATTTTGAATTTATCACAAAAATGATTCTCGTACATGTCATAATATTTATGAACTGATTTATAAACTTAGTTATTTTATCGGGAGAAATATTTTTAATTACTCATCAAAAGAATTCGTTTTGAAAAGAAACCCGACTTATTTTACCAAACGTTTTGAAATCTTACGTCTCATAATAATATAAGCGTTAGATAATTAGGGTATTACATCCGCCACCGAATCAAACCCCCAAGGTCGGGTGAACACCCATCGTGGCATCCACTACGTCGTTTCAACGTTGCTTGCCCCCCGACACTAACCATCACTAAGCAAGAACAACACGGTGCACCTCGCACCTCGACATCCAACTCACAACAACAACAATCAATCAAGCAATTGTCAGCTGAGGGAATAATCCTAATCGGTTTCCCTTAAGCGTCTAATCGGTTACAGTCTCCTCTAATCGGTTAGAGAGCATATCTTAATTGGTTGACATCTATACCATAATCGGTTACGCTACTCCATGTACTTAACAGGTTCTGTTTCAGGCCATAATCGATTAACACTCGAATCCTAATCTATTAAAGAGCTCATGGGATCAGTAACTCTGGTCCTTAATCGGTTATGTCTACTTTCTTAATCGGTTTACTTACAATTATCTAGTCATCTAACAAGTCTAATCGGTTAGCTAACAGAGTCTAATCGATTAACTCTTCAGCACTCCATTTAATGCCAGATTCCTATCTTTTGATCGATTAACTGTATCAGTCAAATCGGTTAACCTTCCAGAATCCATAAAAAAAAATCTAAATTTCTTACCAAACATGTTCTTAGCTCCTATTCTACTATCAACACATTCCATCAGGTCCTAGCTAGACTTGGTCTTCTTATTAGATTCTTAGCCTTAAAGAGCTGTTCATACAATCATTAGAGTTCTGCTCCTATTTCTGTCTCTGGTTCGAGTTCTAATCGGTTAAGACCTAGTTCTTAATGGTTAGACTTCTGATCTTTTACTTAATTGGTCAGGATTCCACTCTTAATCGGTTATCTTATCAGACTTAATCAGTTATTTCAGCAATTTCTACGTTTTTGGGCTTTCTGATCGATTAACAATTTATAGACTAATCGGTTATAATACGAGTTTCACAAAAAATGCAGAGACAGAGGGCATGCTTAATTTACAAATTTCTATATCCACAACAAGTATATTGAATTGAAATCCTACCATAATCAGTACAATACAGATACATATTCACACATTCTTATTGCCAAAACATCATACTTAAAACATCATACTTATAGAATTCCTAAACCTAAGATCTAAACATACAAACATGGCATATGGCTATCCTTCTTCCCACTATATCATATACAACTCATCTAGTACCCACAAACCTAGAATTCGTGAATCAAAAGCATTTGAGTAGGTCTAGCTTAAAACTTGCAAGGTTTTCCTCCAACAAGAGTGAGTAGCTCAAAGAATCCACCAAAAATGAAGAATTCGATCAAGGAAGAGGAAATAGAGTTTTTGAGAGTGTTCAGACAATTTTTAGAAGGTCAGATAGCTCTGACTCGTGGCTTTAATAGCCATTGATTCACCATGAATGAGTTTTATGAGCTTTTACATTTTCTGCATAATCTCTTGACTTAGTCGATTAAGTCAACGAATACCTAATCGATTAAACCGCGAAAATTTAGGGAATGGCTAATGGACAAGTATCTAATCGATTATTCCTAGGGGCTTAATCGATTAACCTACGCAAAAATCAATTTCTACTAAGTTCAGAGTTCTTAATCGATTAAGGAGTAAGTCCTAATCGATTAAGACACGAAAAACCTTGAAAACTCTAATGTAGCTAATGACCTTTATACCCTTCCTAATATGCATGACACACAAATACGCAACTATTGCTAGAAAATGGGGTGTTACATATACCACTATCATGCAGTCGAGTTATCTCACAAGACCAGGTACTCGAGTGTGGGTACGAAACGTTCATATAGGACATGTTGTTGCCTTGAGGATAGATCGAGTCCGATATAGAGCCATATGGGATGGATGGCTCACAACCATCGTAACGTGGTGTTTGGAGTGCTTGGTCATCTTGATAGGGTACTATCGTTTCTTAGTCCATAGTGTGTATGATCTAGAGTACATCTCCGACACCTGTTCCCAGCGTTATAACTAGGGAACAAAGAGACACTTTTAGGGGTACAATGAGTTGAATATGTCAAATGGATGACTAGTTTATTTTCCCTTCAGTGCCTATTGGGGAACATATGTGATATAATATGATTTGGCTTGGTGGGGCCCAAATTGATATACGATGATTTGAATGGGTGTGGCCACTTTAGGCATATAAAGTCCTATGTGCATGATAGTGAGAGTGGGCAATTGATGGTTTGTATTTTCATAGGACTTGATCTTAGATACTTAGGCGATGATCCTAGTACACATGACCTTGGAGATGGATGTTATATGTGTGTGTTGTCTATGCCTCTATTCTACACCTACATTCCCAATTCTTGAGTGAATAATGTGATTCTTCTCTTCCTCTCTTTCCTTTCTCTTTCGTTGTGTTGTATGTACCTGTTCGCGCTAGAGCAGCTGAAGGTGGACTTCATCAGCTCAGAGGGTACTCCAATTGAGTAACCCGCATTGCCTTGGTTAGTATTGGTAATGTATTATAGCCAGTGAGTCTGCATCATACTGTTATCGCTTAACTATACGATTAGGTTTAAGTACATAGGTGGTTGGGGTAAATGGGACCGGGTCGTCTCACCAGCTGGTGCTGGTGGCATTTTTAGGGACAACGGGGAAACTATTGTTTGTTGTTTTGCTTCTTATACAGGGATCTCTTACTCCCTCTATGCAGAACTAATTGCTGCCATGCTAGCACTTGAATTAGCTTACCAAAAAAGCTGGCATCAAATTTGGCTTTAATGTGATTCGAGAGTCTCTCATTCCTTTCTTCTATTGATTTAGTCCCTTGGAGATTGAGAAATAGGTGGAGAAATTTTCTTTATATTTCTCAGATAATGAGATTCAAAGCATCTCACATTTTTAAGGAAGACAACCCTTGTGTAGACAACCTGACATCTTTGGGGGCAACCTCTTATTGTGTTTTACCTTATGGGAATTACCATACACATTCATTAATGAGAATATTAACTATAATAGGTTAGGTCTTCCTAGTTATAGATTTAAATGACTCTTGTTTTGTTTGCATGGGTTTTGACTTATGTCCCCCCTTTGTTTTTGTATTATGTTTCTAATTTTTTATCAGCAAATTAATGGTGTGCTGCAAATAAGTGATAGAGTATGAGATGTCAATATAGTTGAGATTTCTTTATCTATTGTGATGCCTCTACATGTCATTCTTTGTCTTAAAAAAAACTCTTAAAAAAACACACAAAGAAATTAAATAAATAAAATTTTGGGAAATCAAAGGATTTTTAAATAGGAGAGAAGATTAAAGGTTGAACCTTTCAAAAAAGACTTCATCTTAAAAAATGACGAGTTCTACAGTAGACCACTTTGATAGGTGGTCTACGGTGGATCGATACTTGAAAATCGTCTGAAACTACAACGACGACTGACGTTGTAACGACCCGTTTCCGGACAGCTACCGAGCTCAACATACCGAGCTCGAGTTACCGAGCTCAACACACCGAGCTCAAGTTACCCTGTATGCGATGTGTTTTAAAACAATACTCTTGTGCCCTTTAGAAAAGTACGGTCTATTATTATATATATATTTTTTTTTAAGACCAGCTCGTGCACATCAGAGTAATTTGGTCAAAGCAATTCATACGACCGAGCGTGTCACCGTGGGGAGCTCCAGTGTTGTTGGTCAAGAAGAAGGATGGACGATCCAGACTGTACGTGGACTATCGTCAACTCAACAAGGCTACTGTGAAGAACCGGTATCCGTTACCACGTATTGACGACTTGATGGATCAACTTCGTGGAGCGGCGATGTTTTCAAAGATAGACTTGAAGTCGGGCTACCATCAGATTCGCGTGAAGGAGGAAGATGTCTCCAAAACAGCATTCAGGACTAGGTATGGGCATTATGAGTACTTAGTGATGCCGTTTGGAGTGACAAATGCGCCAGCTGTGTTTATGGACTATATGAATAGGATTTTCCATTCGTTTTTGGATCAGTTCGTTGTAGTGTTCATCGACGACATATTGATCTATTCGAAGAACTGAGAAGAGCACGAAGAACACTTACGTCGAGTACTACAGATATTGCGTGAGAAGCAACTTTATGCAAACTCATCCAAGTGTGAATTTTGGCTTGAAGAGGTGAATTTTCTTGGACACGTGATTTCCAAAGAAGGGATAGCTGTGGATCCAACTAAGATTGAGGCTGTGTTAGCATGGGAACAGTAGAAGGCGATTCTGAGATCGAAGTTTTGTTGGCTTAGCGTGCTATTATCGAAGATTCATTGAAGGTTTTTCGAAGATTGTCGCGCCTCTTACACGACTTACGAGGAAGGATCAACCTTTGCTTGGAGAGGAGTGTGAATCCGATTTTCAAAGACGAAGGAGCTTTGACAACAAATACCGTGTTGATTTTGCCTCAACCCGAAGAGCCTTACGAGGTGTATTGTGATGCGTCACACCAGGGATTGGGATGCGTCTTTGATGCAACATCGGAAGGTGGTAGCGTATGCTTCAAGACGACTTAAGATTCACGAGAGGAACTACCCTACTCACGATTTGGAGTCGGCGATGGTTTTTTGCGCTGAAGATATGGAGGCACTATCTTTATGGGAGCACTCTTACTGTTTTCAGTGATCACAAGATCTTGAAGTACCTGTTCGATCAGAAAGAGCTCAACATGCGTCAGCGAAGATGGACAGAATTTCTCAAGGACTACGACTTTACGTTGGAATACCATCCCGGTAAAGCTAATATAGTAGCAGATGCGTTGAGTAGGAAGAGCGTTCTAGCTTTCGTAATGATGATCAAGGAGTTGGAGATGCTCGAGAAGTTTCGAGACTTGAAGTTGAATGTGGAAGTTTCACCAGGGAAGTTGAGATTTGGTATGCTTACCATTTCTAACAGATTGTTGGACGAGATCCGAGACCAGCAGGTTCATGACGAGCTCCTGCAAGAGAGAAGGTCGAGTGCATAGCGCAAGGGAAGGCGACAGAATTCCAAGTCGGAACGGACAACATCTTAAGATGCAATGGCCGAGTATGTGTACCTAACGTAGTGGAGCTGAGAAAGTTAATACTTGACGAAGCGCATAAGAGCAAATTTAGTATTCACCCAGGAGTTAAGAAGATGTATCAAGACTTGAAGAAGCATTTTTGGTGGTCCGGAATGAAAAAGTAAGTGGCTGAGTACGTAGCTTCGTGTTTAACGTGTCAGAAAGCGAAGGTGGAGCACCAACGACCTGCGGGAATGCTACAATCGCTTGACGTACCAGTATGGAAATGGGATAGTATTTCCATGGATTTCGTTGTAGGTTTACCGAAGACGCAGAAGAAGAATGATTCGATTTGGGTGATCGTCGACCGATTGACCAAATCTGCTCATTTCTTACCAGTGAGGTCGACGTACCACGTGGAAAAGCTGACCGAGATCTACATCGCGGAGATAGTGCGACTTCATGGTATACCCTCTTCAATCGTGTCGGACCGAGATCCGAAGTTCACGTCTCCTTTTTGGAGGGAATTGCAAGAAGCGATGGGAACCGAGCTCAAGCTTAGCTCGGCATATCATCCCCAGACTGACGGTCAAACTGAGAGAACGATACATTCGCTTGAAGATTTGTTGCGAGCGTGTACCTTAGATCACCGGGGAAGTTGGGACGACGTCTTACCATTGGTGGAGTTCACCTACAATAACAGTTTCCATGCAAGTATTGGAATGGCACCTTTTGAAGCACTGTATGGACGAAAGTGTCAGACGCCTCTTTGTTGGTACCAGGATGGCGAGTTACATTGTAGGACCAGATATGATCCAGCAGACTACTGAGAAGATCCGTTTGATCAGAGATAGGATGCGAACGTCTCAAAGTCGACAGAAGAGTTATGCAGACCAAAGACGTCGACCACTCGAGTTCGAGGAAGGAGAGCATGTATTTCTTAGAGTTACCCCCACTACTGGAGTTGGTCAAGCGATCAAATCCAAGAAACTTACCCCTAAATTTATTGGACCTTATTAGATTCTTCGTCGTATTGGTCCAGTGGCATATCAGATTGCCTTGCCACGCTTCTTGTCGAACATACATGATGTCTTTCACGTCTCACAGTTGCGAAAGTATATTTCTGACCCTTCTCATGTTATCGAACCGGATATGATTCAACTGAAGGACGACCTATCTTTCGAAGCATCACCAGCAAGAATTGTTGACCGGAAAGCCAAACAAGCTATGAACAAAGAGATTCAACTTGTCAAAGTTGTGTGGGATCGAGAAGGCGGAGATGCGACTTGGGAGCTGGAAGAGAAGATGAAGACTCGACTGAACTCTTTCATGGTAAGTAACTTATATGCAATTTCGAGGACGAAATTTTTTTTTAGAGGGAGAGATTGTAACACCTGAGGACGAGATCGACCTCGTATTAGGACATCGTATCGAGACCTCGTACCAAGACCTCGTGTCGAGATCCCGTGCCAAGATCACGTGCCGAGGTCATATGTCGAGCTGATGAGGTCGCGTACCGAGCTGAGGAGGTCGCATGTCGAACTGAGGAGGCCGCGTGCACGAACTCGTGTTAGAGCCTTGTGCGCTTGCACGAGCACCCTGATCGACATCGTGTCGAGATGATAACACTCGTATTTTTACGAATATTATTAGCGTTAATTAGTATATCTTGTTGTTTGGATTAATATCTTACTTTAAATCTAGGTGTCGCTTATTTGTGGTTTTATGATAGATAAATTTATTTAAAATGGTTTTCTTGTAATTAGTTATTGTTTAAGAGATATTTAAGGGAGATAAGACCAAACTGTTTGTTTTCCACCAGCTGTAGATAAATATCATGATTAGTTTCCTCCACCTCCATAAATATCACGCTTAGCCGCCTTAAACACTCACTTTCCAGTTTCTTCTTTTTTCTTCTTCTCTAAATTTCCTCTTCTCCAAACTTCCATTGAAGAACCTCGAGTTTCATTGAGCTTCTGCATAAACTTTCTTCAGCAACCTTGTTTCTTATCATCTTCTCGACATATATCACCATCTCGACCATCATTTGAGGTATGAAAAACAGAATTTTCTCTTCCTTCATGCTACTGTTTAGCGCCACTTCTTCCCTCCATTTTAGCTAGTTTTTATGCTTCCAAATCAGGTCATATTGATAGGTTTTCTTTTTCATGACATGACCTACCTTTCTAACCAATTATTTGAGATTGTAAAACAAATTGCTTTCTCTGTTTTCTGCAATAGGCAGTGCCCAAAACCCTCCCTATTTGGTTTGTTTTGGATTTCTTGTTTTAGTTTGTTGTACGTTGCTTCTTGTTGATGTTTGTTGTTGATTTATTTGTTATAGAATCATATAACCTTTTTCATGAACTTTTGATCGAAAACCCTAACTTTGTGTTAGAGGAAAAATGGTTTTATCTGGTGATGTATGAAAGAAGTTTTTAATAAAAATTTTAGAGAAAAGGAGTTATTTTGTAATGTTTGAATTCTGGTTGTATTTGTTTAAGTTTTTGAGTTTTAATGTTTACTTGGGTTGTGGTTAAGATTGGGATAATGAGAGCTAAGTTTTATTAGAACCCATAGATAGAACTAAGTTGTGCTCGTATTAGGCAGTGTGATTTCCGAGATTGTGCTGCAAGGAGATCAGGGTGTACGAGAACACGAAATCGAGGTTGACTGAGAGCCGTACGTGTCGAGATCGAGTGAGAGAAGTCGTTGTCGAGCTCGTTTGAAGACAGCCGTGTCGAGGTCGTTGTCGAGCTCGTTTGAAGACAGCTGTGTTGAGGTCGTTGTCGAGCAGCGTTAGCTTGGAGTTCGGTAAGGGCACTTTTAGACATTCTAGGATTTTTATTGTTATATTCCTATGTATGGATTCCTTGATTTGTGTCGAGCTTGAAGTGTTGTGATATGATTGAATATATGCCACGAATTGTGTATTGCTGTTGAATTGCGTTTCTTCATGTCGAGCCTGCTCTTTTTATTTGACATGCGGTTGAATATCTTGCGTATAACTCTTTGAATATCGTATGCGGCGAATTGTTCATTGAGTGAGAGAGCTTAGCGAGTCGTTGGCGTTTGAAGTTGCGACCCGGATAGCGGAGAGGGTGCTAGGTCCCCTTTTCCGTTTATGGAGACTTCTAAGCGTTGCCACGCTATGGGACCTGAGTTAGTATCTAGGGAGAGGCGAAGATCCCAAGGCTTCTACTGGACTTTCCAGATACTGATGCAGCGTGTGCATTCCGGAATAATTGTCGAGTCGAGAGAAAATGGATAGCGAGTTGAGTCGAGTTTAGAGTGAGATGGTTGAGTCACGTTTGGTGAATGTTATACTTTGTTGTTTACTTATTTCTTTATGCCTGGATTATCTTGATTTGTTGAGAAGTTGACCCTTTCCCGTGGTGCCTTCAATCCATGATGGTTACCCAGGCGAGGTCGAGGGCGCAGGGAACTCGACAGCAGATGATGGCGAGGAGGATCTCGACGAGGATCCGGGCGACGACCTCTACTTGTCGTGATTTGCTTTGTCTATGTTTTTGTGTATAGTGGTTGTGACCAGTTGGGCCGGTTATGTTTTGTTTTTACAGGGTAACTTGAGCTCGGTGTGTTGAGCTCGGTAACTCGAGCTCGGTATGTTGAGCTCGGTAGCTGTCCGGAAACGGGTCGTTACAGACGTCGTCCCCCAGGAGTAGAATTTCACGGTCCTCCTCGTCGTCGTAGGCGAGAGAGTGACCTGATCGGTGTCGGTTCGGAAAAAACAATGGGACACGAATAAAAGTTTACCTTTGAGGCACTCATATTTATTTTCCCTTGTTTTTATTGGAATATCAAACCGATCAAGTTACATTCTCATCCGTGAGGACAAGGAGGATCATGAGTTTTTGCTTCCGGGAGGCGGCATTAGTCGTCGTCAAAATTTTAGATGATTCTCAAGTGTTCGTCCACTGTGAACCACCTATTAAGGTGGTCCACCATAGCATTTGCCTATTTAAAAAAACGGTTGGTATTTTGAAAATGAGCGGATTCTACTGCGAACAAGGAAACCAAATAACACCTCCGTGCACAATTTGTAGTTGTCGTTGGATCAATCTTATCCCATAATAATATGATGCACCATCTGCACCAAATATTTCCTCTTTTCTTATCTTTTTCGTCGTAATTCAAATTCAATCGCAGAGCCTGACCCTATTCCCTCTGTTCCACGTTTGCTTTCTTCGACTCCCTCTTCTTCTTTTTCTCTGTCGCCGGAACCAAAGCCGCCGCCGACATGTTCTTTAGTCCCGGCGAGATTTCAAAGAGGAAGAAGAGGATGGTCCTTACCAACCAAGAGGAAGAAGAGGATTGAGAATGGTGTTATTATTTTGATCATCAATGGCGAACGCTAGGATATAGCTCGCAATGGTCCAATGGCAATGAGGACACCATAATGACACATGACGGAGGCGACATATGGTCAAAAGGGGCAAAGCTCACAAAATTGAGAAAAGCTCAGTCTGTGTTGGTTAGTAATTCTCCTAGGTGGTGTTTGCTTGCTTATAAGAGGGTTTCCAGAGCTCGTGGTGGTGGATCGACTGGGATCATGTCTTATTTTTTCATCACAAAATTTTCGTAAACCTACAGTGGAAAAAGACTTTAGAAAACCAAATGTGATAGGGTCGAAGAAACTTTTCCTGTTCGATGTGGTCCTTAAGAGGAAGAAGAGGATGGAGAATGGTATTATTATTTTGATCATCAATGGTGAATGCTAGGATATAGCTCGCAGCGGTCTAATGGCAGTGAGGAGACTATAATGACACATAATGGAGGCGACATGTCGTCAAAAGGGGTAAAGCTCACAAAATTGAGAAAAGCTCAGTCTGTGTTGGTTGGTAATACTCCTAGGAGGTGTTTCCTTGCTTATAAAAGAGTTTCCATAGCTCGTGGTGGTGGATCGACTGGGATCATGCCTTATTTTTTTAATCACAAAATTTTCGTAAACCTACAGTGGAAAAAAGACTTTAAAAAACCAAATGTGATAGGGTCGAAGAAGCTTTTCCTATTCGATGTGGTCCTTAAGAGAAAGAAGAGGATTGAGAATGGTGTTATGATTTTAATCATCAATGGCGAACGCTAGGATATAGCTCGCAGCGGTCCAATGGCAGTGAGGAGACCATAATGACACATGACGAGGGTGACATGTCGTCAAAAGGGGCAAAGCTCACAAAATTAAGAAAAGGCCAGTCTGTGTTGGTTGGTAATACTCCTAGGTGGTGTTTTCTTGCTTATAAAAGGGTTTCCATAGCTCGTGGTGGTGGATCGACAGGGATCATGTCTTATTTTTTTCATCACAAAATTTTCGTAAACCTACAGGGGAAAAAGACTTTAGAAAACCAAATGTTATAGGGTCGAAGAAGCTTTTCCTAATCGATATGGTCCTTAAGAAGAAGAAGAGGATTGAGAATGGTGTTATTATTTTGATCATCAATGGCGAACGCTAGGATATAGCTCACAGCGGTCCAATGGCAGTGAGGAGACCATAATGACAAATGACAGAGGCGACATGTCGTCAAAAGGGGCAAAACTTACAAAATTAAGAAAAACTCAGTCTATGTTGGTTGGTAATACTCCAAGGTGGTGTTTAGTTGGTAATACTCCTAGTTGGTGTTTCCTTGCTTATAAAAGGGTTTCCATAGCTCGTGGTGGTGGATCGACTGAGATCATGTCTTATTTTATTTTTCATCACAAAATTTTCGTAAACCTACAGGGGAAAAAGACTTTAGAAAACCAAATGTGATAGGGTCGAAGAAGTTTTTCCTGTTCGATGTGGTTCTTAAGAGGAAGAAGAGGATTGAGAATGGTGTTATTATTTTGATCATCAATGGCGAATGCTAGGATATAGCTCGCAGCGGTTCAATGGCAGTGATGAGACCATAATGACACATGACGGAGGCGACATGTCATCAAAAAGGGCAAAGCCCACATAATTGAGAAAAGACCAGTCTGTGTTAGTTGGTAATACTCCTAGGTGGTGTTTTCTTGCTTATAAAAGGATTTTCATAGCTCGCGGTGGTGGATCAACAAGGATCATGTCTTTTTTTTTCATCACAAAATTTTCGTAAACCTACAGGGGAAAAAGACTTTAGAAAACCAAATGTTATAGGGTCGAAGAAGCTTTTCCTGTTCAATGTGGTCTTTAAGAGGAAAAAGAGGAATGAAAATGGTGTTATTATTTTGATCATCAATAGCGAACGCTAGGATATAGCTCGCAGTGGTCCAATGGCAGTGAGGAGACCAGAATGACACATGACGGAGGCGACATGTCGTCAAAAGGGGCAAAGCTCACAAAATTGAGAAAAGCTCAGTCAGTGTTGGTTGGTAATACTCCAAGGTGGTGTTTGGTTAGTAATACTCCTAGGTGGTGTTTCCTTGCTTATAAAAGGGTTTCCAAAGCTCGTGGTGGTGGATCAACTGGGATCATGTCTTATTTTTTTTCATCACAAAATTTTCGTAAACCTACAGGGGAAAAAGACTTTAGAAAACCAAATGTGATAGGGTCGAAGAAGCTTTTCCTGTTCGATGTGGTTCTTAAGAGGAAGAAGAGGATTGAGAATGATGTTATTATTTTGATCATAATTGGCGAATGCTAGGATATAGCTCGCAGCGGTCCAATGGCAGTGAGGAGACCATAATGACACATGACGGAGGCGACATGTCGTCAAAAGGGGCAAAGCTTACAAAATTGAGAAAAGCTCAGTCTGTGTTGGTTGGTAATACTCCTAGTTGTGTTTTCTTGCTTATAAAAGGGTTTCCATTGCTCGTGGTGGTGGATCTACAGGGATCATGTCTTATTTTTTTCATCACAAAATTTTAGTAAACCTACAGTGGAAAAAGACTTTAGAAAACTAAATGTGATAGGGTCGAAGAAGCTTTTCCTATTCGATGTGGTCCTTAAGAGGAAGAAGAGGATTGAGAATGGTGTTATAATTTTGATCATCAATGGCGAACACTAGGATATAGCTCGCAACGGTCCAATGGCAGTAAGGAGACCATAATGACACATGACGGAGGCGACATGTCGTCAACTGGGGCAAAGCTCACAAAATTGAGGAAAGCGCAGTCTGTGTTGGTTGGTAATACTCCTAGATGGTGTTTCCTTGCTTATAAAAGGGTTTCCATAGCTCATGGTGGTGGATCGACTTGGATCATGTCTTATTTTTTTAATCACAAAATTTTCGTAAACCTACAGTGGAAAAAGACTTTAGAAAACCAAATGTGATAGGGTCGAAAAAGCTTTTCCTGTTCGATGTGGTCCTTAAGAGGAAGAAGAGGATTGAGAATGGTGTTATTATTTTGATCATCAATGGCGAACGCTAGGATATAGCTCGCAGCGGTCCAATGGCAGTGAGGAGATCATAATGACACATGACGGAGGCGACATGTCGTCAAAAGGGACAAAGCTCACAAAATTGAGAAAAGCGCCGTGAAATTCCACCAGTTCCCGCCGTCGACGTGGCAAAGATCCCACCACCACTGTCTTGACTCCAACCACCTCAGCATTTCCAGTCATGAACACATCTGAAAATGATAATGTTTTCTGCGATGAAATTCTCAAGAATAACAGGATTGTGATAGTTAAAATTAGGCATAGCATATTCTGATGACAAAAAATAATATGATTTGAAGACTTAATAGCATGAAATTGCTATGTGGGAAAGATGTCAAAATGTAATTTATAACAGTCATTAGATTTCTTCTAAATGCTTTAAGCATGTCTGGATTTGCTCTATGGGGTTCTGAAGCTTTCCTTGTTTCAATTTGGAATATGAGGAATTATGCCTCAATCAAAGTATAAATGCAGGAAAGCAAAGGAGAGGTTGCAGCGGAGAACAATTCAGCGCACATACAAATCATTGATGGCGGATGCGGTGGTCGAAGTCGATCACAGTGGTCTGGTGGCTATCGGATTGGCAGAGGAAGAAGATGTAAATACTGTCCGCTCATGTGGTGGCGACTACTTCATGTGATGAGAGAGAAAGAAAAGGGAGATGAAAGAAAGAGAGGTAGCTATCTGATATGAGAAAGTCCATGGTAAGAGTGATGTTTAGATTGATCTAAGGGTTAATAAAACTTGTGCACGGTGGTGTTATTTGGTTTCCTTATTTACAGTAGAATCCGCCATGTTTGCGATGAAAACTTATTCAGGAAAAAGCAAACTTTTAGAATTGAGAAAGAAACACTTTTCGTAGAAAGAAATAGAAGAGTGATGTGTCTCATAATTCCACAACTGCTTGACACCTTCGCCACCGCCACCGCCATTATAATTGTCATTTTTTTATATACTCCCTCCGTCTTAAAATATAAAACCTTGTTTCCAATTTTGCTTGTCCCAATTTATAAGTCTCTTTTCAATTTCCAATGATACTTTAATAATTCTTTTACTTAAAATACCCTTCATTGAAAAATGTGTAATTAATAATCTCAATAATTCTAAGGACAACAGCACAAAAGTTGTATAAATTCAATGCAAAAAATACTTTTAACTACTTTTCTTAAGAAGTGTGATATGGTCAATGAGTTCTTATATTTTGAGACAAAGGGAGTAGTTTTTATATCTAACCATTATCAAATCCACCTCAAACACATGATAATATACCATAATAGACTAAATTATGTTTTTGGTCCCTTATGTTTATTTTAGGTTTCGGTTTGATCCCTTATGTATTAAAAATTTCGACATAGTCCCTTATGTGTAAAATGTGGTCCCTCTTTTTTTTTTGTTCGAATTAGTTCCTTATGTTACAAATAATATACCAATGCAGTCCCTTTTTTATGCAAAAAAAAAAAGTGACCACATTGGTATAATATTAATAACATAAGGGACCAATTTGAAACTTTTAATATATAAGAGACAAAACTGAAACCTAAAATAAATATAAGGACTAATTCGAAACTTTTAATAGATAAAAGACCAAACTGAAACCTAAAATAAAGATAAGAGACCAAAAGCATAATTCAGCCTACCATAATACTATCTGATAAATTTCTAGCGTGTGTCAAATATTGGATATAATATGAACATATCAAACTCATGTCCTATTCCATTCTTATCTAACTTTTACCCTTATATTATCTTGACCCCCAAGTGAGTCCTAAGATTTAAAAGAGAACTAGTCTAGCTTTTTCTTCTCTTTTGTCGTTGCAGTTGTTCCAAAAATAGTATTTGATTTTGGAGATCAAGTCAACACATTTATTACATTATAGTTAAAACTTCATGCATGTAAAGTGAGACATATGAAAGGAAGTCAAACGATAAAATTCTCCACATTTTTTCTAGTCATCCATGCTAATGATACACCTTAGTCCCTCTCCTCTGATCATTAATTCAAATGCCTTGTTGATATCAGAGAATGGAACTCTATGGGTTATAAACTTGTCCAGTTCCAATTTCTGCAAGCAATCAAGGAAAGGAAAGGAAAGGTTGTTGTCAGAGTTTTTACATTACAATGTATCTTATCATAAGTTTTTATAAGTTATGGATATGATAGCATGATATTATAGTCACCTTATTAATATACATATCAACAACAGATGGAATGTCAGTCCTGGGCTTGTAATTTCCAAAGAAAGTTCCCTTGAGTGTCCTTTCATTTAGCACATTAATTGGCTTGGTCATGAAAACTGCATCCTTATTGGGTACTCCAACAAGCACAGCGACCCCCCACCCCTACATAGTTTTATCAAAAGGGTCTAGCTTATAGCACCCCCTTTTTTTCCAATACCACCCCCTAGTGTGTTCCGGAAATAGTTTCCAGAATGCTTTTTAATGCTTTCTGGAATCTAGTTTATGGGAGAAAAGCATTCTGGATATTAGTTTCCAGAACACTACAGGGTGTTGTTGGAAGAAATGGGGGTGCGGTAAGCAATACCCTTATAAAAAATGATTAGCCACTTAATGACATCCAGACAAGTGCTACTACTTATCACAAGTTTCATGCAGACATAAACCAGAAGGAAAATCTTGACCTTCAAAAATTAAACGAAGTGTAATGATTCATTAACTCATAATAATAGCATTTTCTGATATTGTCATAACAAGATCTAATGGCATTAAAAGAGCCGAGCCAACCAAATTTGATAAACTATTTGCTATGACTATCTGACACTAATTACTTACATCATGAACACATTCAAAAGCGGAAATCATGGCATTGATATTCCCAGTGCACTCTATACTTCGGTCCACTCCTCCATTTGTCATCCCTGCAATCACCTGCCATTTATAAAAAATAATTTTAAAAAGTCATGCTCCTGTGTGCAACATAAGTGTTGATGAGAAATGGTCTAAGGTGCCAGATTAAGGTTCAATCCCAAGCAGTAGCTCGATTAGTGAGCTGCGAGATGATTAAGGAGTTGAAACCAAGAGATCCAGGGCTCGAAGGATAACCACTCATTTACCAACATTTTCCGTTCATTAAAAAAAAAAAAAAAAAAAAGCTGATGAGGAATTATGTACCTCTTGAACAGGCTTATCATAGTCCTTCGGATTCACAAACTCGGTTACTCCGAATTTTTTGGCTAGCAAGAGGAAAGAAACAAACACAATTATCAGAATCTACTATATTTTGTCATTACATGACAATAAGTACAAAAATTAGATGCTACCTTCCTCAAACCTCTTTGAGTTCAAATCAATCCCAATAATTCTAGATGCACCAGCAATTCTTGCACCCTCAGCAGCCTAATAGAGTATAAAATTACATACAAATAAATGCATCATAAGTTATGAAGTACAATGAGGAGACAAGAATTTAGATGGTGAAAAACATACAGCAAGTCCAACAGCTCCAAGACCAAAGATTGCTACAGTAGAGCCCTTCTTTGGTTTTGCTACATTTAAAGTAGCACCTAATCCTGAGATTTGAAATTCCATTGTTCTAAAAAATCCGTCATTAAGAATCTATACATGAAATAGAGATGGCTGAATTGACAAAGAAATTAGAAGAAACCTGTTGTGATGCCACAACTGAGGATACAGACTTTATCCATAGGTGCTTGTGGATTGATCTTTGCTAGACAGCCAGAATGTACCACAGTGTATTCACTAAAAGTGGATGTTCCGACAAAATGGTTTATTGGGACGCCGTTAATGGAGAATCTGCTTTTACCATCACTATGCATAACTCCTCTGCTTGTATCTATCCGCAGCAGGTCGCACATGTTGCTTTCCTCGGATTTACAATGTGCACATTCACCACATTCCCCGGTGAATACGGGGAGCACATGATCCCCAACCTGCAGATCTGTGATTCCTTCTCCAATACTCTCCACAATTCTTTCAGAAATAGAAAAACTCAGCAATTAGTAATGACTTGGGTAAAATTACACAGCATATGCATACCTAGTAGATTTGCTGCTTCCATATATGGCGCTATTATAAAACTTCACGATTTCAATGACACACGGAATCTTATGAGGAAATAGTTATCATTTATCATCTGATTTTTGGTAAAAATGAATTGCTATGCTGATTAAAAATCGGCCAGCAACAATTTGTTTCTTATGTCTAAACTCATACAATCTTCAACATCTTAACTATTACCATGAGGGCTATCTGTTTAGTTTTAACATGTTCCTACCATTTCAAGTTGCAAGTGAGACTTGGTATTTATAAATCACGACATATACCATCTATTAAACACGATTGTACTACTTTCCAAGCACCTTATTCTCTAATAATCAAGTAACTGATATATTAAAAAAATACATCAAATTACAAATTAGCTCCATCCATAGTGATATAAAACACAGAAACAACATACCCAGATGCCTCGTGGCCAAAAATTCGGGGAAACAGAGGAGTTTGGCCCTGTTAGATTATAGCATAAAAAAATTAAAAAAAAAAAAATCTTAGAACTCAGGTACAGATTCTTCAAGGATAATTAATAGAAGATATGGGTTGGTTACAATTCAGTTAGAAAGTTAGTTACAAAGTTATCTCAGTAAGCTCTATAAATAAGGGCAATTGTAATTCACTAAACAACTTTTATCGATCAATATGTTACATTCTGAGACTTTTGTTCTCTACTTTGCTTATGCTTGTGACCTCTACCCCTTACATCCTCTGATTACTAACAATAATATCTAAAACCTATTAATTGTTCACACATAGAAGAAATGGCATTATTTAAATCAAATGCTGCAGAAGGGCAAGTATCAATCAACTACTAATTGGAAGAAATGGTGCAAAGAAAAATGATACTACATATTGAAGAAGAACAAACGATTAAGAAACAAAAGTAAAGTAATTTAAGTTGGCAATTAATTAAGAGCATATATATAATATATAATAAATGTGAAAAAACAGACTACCTTGGCCTCCCAGAAGTAGAGATCAGTGTGACAAAGTGAGGTATATTTGACTTTGATTCTCACTTCCTTGGCCTGTGGTGGAGCAACCTCCACACGTTCCATCACCAAAGGTTTTCCAGCTTCCCATGCAACCGCAGCTACAAATATATCCAAAGAAAAAAAAATATTTCACAAATTAAGGAAGCCCAATAAATCCAATGAAAAACCAAGAAAAGAAACACATTTAAAAAAAAAAAATAAGAAAATAGCAATAAGAAGAACCTAGATTAGATAGAAATTCAAAATTCTGAAACTAGAGATGTTTGGAAAATGGGTTTTCTTTGTGCAGTGATTACTAAAACTTTGAAAATTTGTTGACAAGTGTCAAGGAAAATATAATTTCTTACCGTTGCACGGGATCACAAGACCAGCAGTGCTCGACATTCACACAAGTTTGAGAAATATCTTTCTTTGGGCAAGACGAGTCCTTGAGTGCACAAGTTACTGATACACTTGTCGAACGATGTAATAATGAAAATGGCACTGTGCAACTTTTGACAATGCTAATGGTATGTCGGCAACTGTACCCTCACAGTTAAAAAATTATGATTAATGCTCACCTTTTCTCTAGTGATGTTGATTTACGAGGCTAATTATGCAATTGAGTTTTAAGGAAAGTCTTGCATGTTTGTCTTTGTGGCGACGACCAATATACCGCACTTAAATAGGTGCGGCACGCTAGCGCATTCGATTTTTGTGAATTTGAAAAGTTTTTTTATTTATTTATTTTTTATAGAAAAAAAGTTTAGATCGGGAGAGACTTATCTCAAGTGGTAGGGAAACCTAACCTGGCCAGGGATTTACTGATGGAATTTACGTGTTGTCACGCACCTGGAATCGAATCCAAGTCGCAGTATGTGCGAGCGGAAGGCCGAACCAGTTGAGTCAAGCTACGTTGGCAAAGTTTTTTATTTTTTAAAGGTTACTTAATTATACTTTTACTCCCTTATGTTTATTTTAGGTTTCAATTTGGTCGCTTATGTATTAAAAGTTCTGAATTGATCCCTTATGTGTTAATTGTGATCCTCTTTTTTTTTGTTCTGAAATTGTCTCTTATGTTACAAAAATTATACCAATATGGTCCCTTTTTTGTCCCTTATTTTGCAAAAAAATGGACCACACTAGTATAATTTTTGTAACATAAAGGACCATTTTGAAACAGAGGGACCACATTAGTGTAATATTTAGATATAAGGGACTAATTCAGAACAAATAATACATAAAGAACCAAACTGAAACCTAAAATAAACATAAAGGACTAAAAGTATAATTTAACCATTTTTAAATATCACAAATTACTCCTCATCCCACCCTATCAAAATCTAGCCTATCACAAACCCCCCTTCTCTCTTGTTCTAGTGGCTTCGAAAACCTTCCTCACCCTCCCTATCAAAATCCACCCTCACTAGTCACCATGGTGAGTAGAAAAATGTCAGCTCATTCACCACAAAACCCAACACCAACAACAAATGTGCCACCTTGCTACCCATAGAAGAGGGGGTTTCTAGCAGGGGTAGAATGGGAAAGTCATGTCGATGAGGAGCAAAGACAACACCGTCACTAGAAATAGAAGCATGAGCATCTAAATTGGATTGGATTCTGCAATGCGTTTGTGTTTGTGTGTGTTTGGCTTTGCTCTGTCTCTGAAATCAATATTTTTCTTTTAGTTATCTTTCAACATCGGCTCAGATTGTTGTCCAATTGCCCGATTCGGCCAACGCAGGTCGTGGGGGATTTTGGGGTGGGAGCTGGAAGGAGTGGGGATTTTTGGGATCTTGGCTGAAGTGGTTGTTCGGAGTGAAATTGATTGTCGCTATAGAAAGAAATTGCCACAATAAAAAAAAAGTTTTCGTTGTGGCTGTGATTCCAGCTTTGACGGTTTTGTAATTTCGGCGGTGATGGCTGTGAAAAGTTACAGTGATTAGATGATGACAGAAACACTCAAACAGGGGTGAATTTATAATTTTTAAAACTTAAAAACACTTTAAAATTATCAAAATAGAATGATGACAGAAATGTGGCACCATACAACACCTATTTTGATGCTGTATTCTAGACATCGCCTTGTCTTTGATAAAAATTTGTTTGTTAAAATGCAAGATTTTTTCTTATATACAGTTAAAAATATTGAGTTGAGGTCGTTAAGCAATTGTAACCGTCTGATCTCAATCAGGCGTCTCACATTTCAGCTTTTTTAAATCGGCTTTGAAAGTCGATCTCACAATGAAAACCGTCTTACAAACGCGATTGATTAACTATGGCAACTTCGTTCTTTTGCAACTACACCAAATCTGTTTCCCTTTTTCTTTAATTCCAAGAATGGGAACCGACATAGTCCTAACGATTTGCATGAAAACTTAATTGATAGATACAATAGTATACCCCTTTTCTTTTTTGAGTGGTAGTATACCCTTTTTTCTATTTTGCATGATCTTCGAAGGTCTTTTCAAATTCCATGTGAAATAAAAGATGTAATTAAGGGGATTAATTTGCCACAAAAGGAACTTCAATTGGTTGTGATGATGATAAAAGTAATGGGATCCCACTTGTGATAAAACACTTGGAAAGAGAAGAAAAATCCTATTGTTTTGCAATGTATAAGAAGAGATGTAAATTTGATGATAGATAGCAACTCAAAAAAGCATGACTTGATCTCTACCTTTGCAAATCATTTCCTTGGCTGTGAATATCTTGAGTTGTTGTACGTACAAGATGGAAAAGTCTCTTACTTACTTGCTTACATATTATGACTTCTTTAAATGTTCATTTGACCTAGGGGAAATGACTAATGTTACTTGTAGTGTGATTAACTTGAGCTCTTATATAGGCAATGAATAAGGAAATTTAAGGATGAATTCTTTCAAGGAGGGCATGATGGAGACCAAGCAAGTCTAATGAAGAGTCGAAAAGAAGAGTTCAAGCCCAGCAAAGAATCCAAACAAAATGAAGAGTCCAAGCCTATTGAAGAGCCTCAAGCCCAATCTAAAAGAAGGAACACTCAAATTGGGCTAAGTAATCCAAGTGAATGCTTAAGCCCATGAAGAGCTTAGTGTAGAGAAAAACTTTGATTAATTTTAATTTAATTGTTTTAAGTTATTTCTGTCATTATACTTATGTAATTGGACTACTAGATGGCTATTTGTTTTTAGTTTTGGGCCTGTTATTATTGGGCCTTATTGGCACTAGAGCTAGGGTTAGTTTGCACCTTGTTTGACGCCTAGTCATAACTGTGTGCTCCCATTATGGAAAGGAGGGAGAGTTATGATCCTACTTAATGCCTATAAATAGACTTGTATTATCCTACATTTGACACTTTTGATTTTGAGAAATAGAATTACTCTTTGTGAGTTTTTGAAAGGCTAGTTCTCTAGAGGTTCTTGGTGAAGTATCACTTGGTTCATATCAAGAGTATACTTTACTCTTGTGGAGAATCCTCGCTAGACTTACCACTCTCTAAGATGTGGTGTCTGCCTCCCACTTTCCGTCTTCTCCATCTTTTCCTTTTGTTCTTGTTTGGTTTATGTTCTCCATTGGTATGCGACTACTTTCAAGGTTCAATTTTTATGCACATAGTTCTTCTTCTTCATCTATTTAAGTTGCGACCTTTTACATTTGAAGCATAAAGCTTGCATTTTTACTCATCATCTATTATTATGAAGGTGTGTTATTCATAAGGATTAGAGAGTTTGCTTAAAGTTTCAATTTTTCTTCATCTAATTCTTAAAACAAGAAGTCAATTCAAGGACGATCCGTTAAAAATTGTATGCATTCATCAAGGATCATATAATGTGATATCTAGAGCCTATATCCTAGAGTTGATAAAGTTCTTGTATTTTTTGTGTACTTGTTCTTATTGCTTTCCAACATCAAACACCATTGCTTAGATGTCATATTTGTATACAACTTTGATCATTATTGATCTCTTTCATTTCTAAGAATCGGCAACATTCTTTACTTTTTGCCACTTACTTTCTGTTCTTTTTTTTTTTGTCATTTACTTTATGTTAGGAAATTCTAGTCCTTTATTTTTTTGGCTTTTATTTTCTATGCAATTTATAGCTTTGATATTCTTAATTCTATATCCATTGTTGTTATATGTTTTATAGCATCTTTATTTCAAAAAGAAATTCCTATATACCATTTGGGTATGAGAATTGTGGGGAAAAATCAAATTTTAAATGCAAAAAAAAATAAAGGGTGCGGAAAAATAGTAATTAAAAAAAGGTTATTTAAAAAAAAGCGAAGAAAAGATTTCCCTTTGCACCTAAGGAAAATTAAAGTTTGATTGCCTAAGGAATTGATTAAAAGGTAGCGCTATTCTTCATATTTAATTGCACATTCATTCATTCTCCTTCTCATTAATTGTTTCCTTATTGTTTTTCTTTTATTCTTTTAGAGTTGTACCTTTTTTCAATTAGTCTTTCTTATTTGTCATTTTAAATTCCTTCGCATCTTTGCGTCTCCCCCTTCGCCCTCTGCCCTTCCCCCACTTTCAATTTCAAATCAATCAATCTGTTTTCCATTTAAGTTCAACTATGAATTAACATGTTTCGTTATTTGATGTTGTAAACAAAATCAACCTTAACTTTATTAGGCATTTTTATATGTTTGTAAACTCCATATCCATATCCCTAGTTTTGACAAAGTCCCTCCGTTTTTGTCTGATCTTATCCTTTTTCTTTGTCTAGCAACACATAACTAAACTGTCTACAAAAGAATTATATTAATGATATGAATATTTTTGGTTTAGTAATAGTGGATAATGAAGATTAATAAATTCAGTTGATTTTTAGGAACATTACAACTGTTACCACTTCAATAACGACCTCATAGTCACATCTCTTGTAACATCCCCTCGGTGTCACATTTCGTAACCCAAAATTTTGCAGTGAAGTAAAAGTTTTTCAAAAAACTACTCAATAGAGTAGTTGCGGAAAATCTGATATCAAAAGAAAACTTTAACAACCAGATAAAAACAATTTTTAAACTCATAATCTATAACGAAAATCAAATATGCCATAAAGTGTACATCTTTTCGATTTCTTGAATACACAACGTACTTAGTCACAGTCAAGAGACCTGACCAAGATCAACAAAATCCTAAGAGCTGATCTGATAAAAACTCTAAGTCTACTGATCTAGATTAATAGTTAGAGTCACAAAAAAGGAGACGATAACCCTTTACAGAAGACATCTATAATATGGTCTCTTACCAGATGTGCATCTAGTAAGTCCTAAGACATAACACATCTTCCGAAAAATCTTTCTCCTCGATGCTTTTCAAAACACCGGTGGTCACCATACTGAAGCCATCTGTAAATCATCATGTTTTGTCCAGACTCCTTCGTTCATACCTCCACTTGATCTAGGGGTCAGTTTGCTCCGATGGTCAGGAAACTCTCTTGACGCATCTGAATACACTTAACTCAAACACCCAAAACAGGGCGAGGTCGTCCCTGAATGTCGCATATGGCTCTCCAAAACCATCTGGAGGGGTGACGTCCAAAGTACAACATAGATAAAAGAAATGCAAGGGTAAATCTCTCGTACACGAGTTTATCATAAGCTATCACAAGGGAAACAAAATAATATATAATACAACAACATGCATTATAATATATTGTAATGTTCTCATACATGACACCAGAGCATGTTAAACAACCGATCATATGATCAATCAACATATCAACACAACATGCATTAACATCCATTCATATTACCAAATGTAGTATGTTCATGCTCATGCATCATGAAATTGTGCGCGTGTAAGCACCCATGCCAATGGGGCAAAAGACACTCGTCCGACTCTGGATTCTCAAGTCATAGAACAATTACTCCCATGCCAATGGGATTCGCAACCCTAGTCTGACTCCAAATTCCTAAGTCACATTGCCCTTTCTTTTACCCTCGGTCTGTAATCGCACCTTGGGTTAGGCCAATGAACGATCAACACTAGTTAGACTCCTGATCCCTAGGCCGAGCAACGATGCTCCATGGTTAGTACACGCATCATAATTGTCTTATTAGACGGGTCTACTCACGAGGAGTATCTGAGATCTTTATTTAAAATTCCGACGGAACATCTCTTCTTTCTTTTTTTAAAAAAATAGATTCTTTCTAGAGCCTTCACTACTTTTGAAGACTCTCTTTCTTTGGAAAACTCTTGTTAGTTGAAACCTCTTAGATTTGGAAATCCCTTTTAGAAAGGTTGGTCCTTGGAACCTCTTGGTATTTCTTTTGGAAAAATTCATTGCTTGGTGAAAACTCTTTCTTTTCGGAGAGGTATCGCTAGTAAAGTATTGCCCATTTCTTTTGAAATCTCATGATTATGAATTCCTTAGTGGATTTGAAGTTTGAAAACCCATTCCTAACTACTAACTGATTCATTTGGGAAAACATTTGTGCTTTGTTTCAAACTCTAATTCTTTTGCAAAAAGCCTCTTAACTTATTTAAGAAAACTCCTTAGATTTTCTTTTGAAAACTTAGCTCGGCTTGTAGAATCACATCGGGCACACCGGTGTATGCCATCAAACCATTTCAATTCGATATTGGCATATTTCATCATTCTCAAGTATGTAATCATACATACATATAAACATAACAACAAAATCAACATCATAATGCCACACAAGGCCACACAACACAACCTCTTCAACATAGGTAATACTACACATATTACACTCAATCAAACTTAAAAAACCAAAACAACCGTTATCACACAAGCAAACAATCATGAAAAGCTCAAACTCATTATTCAGAGAATTTCGCTTACCTATCGTAGCTTCCACTTTAAGCTCCATCTGGTCGTATCCAGGATCTTCACGACACTGATCCTTTAAATCTACATTCATACGTCTTACTCTTTTTTTTTGTCAACAATCGCAGCTGATCATTTCGAGAACACCAAATCACAAACACATTGACAAGTACTACCAATATCCAAGTTTGTTTTGGTAATCCAATACCATTAACTGTACTTTTGGCTTAAAACCTTTTACTCCATCTCCCTAGTTTTGACAAAGTCCCGCCATTTTTGTTTTATCTTATCCTTTTTCTTTGCCCCAACAACACACAACCAACCTGTCTACAAAAGAATTATATTAATGCTATGAATATTTTGGTTTAGTAATACTGGATAATGAAGATTAATAAATTCACTTGATTTTTTGGAATGTTACAATTGTTACCACTTCAATAACGACCTCATAGTCACATCTCTTCTACCATTCTCCTTCCTTTCCAAAACCTTAAATCACCCTTTGAACCAAAATCAATCACCCAAAATCTTCAAGTCGGCCTTGATCACAAGAGATTGAATTACACTTAAGTAATGAGGTCGAGGGTGGATAGGGAGAGTAGGAGGGGATGAGAGGGTAGCAATGACATGAAGGGGAAACAGAGAAGGGTGGATGTGGAGGGGCAGATGGGGGAGACATGAAGGGGGAAAGGGTGATCTGAAAAGGGGAGGGAAGACCTAAAGGGGGATGGAGGGATAAGGGGGAGAGGTGGAAATCCTTTCCTTCATTTTAGTCCCTATGAGGTGGGAGCCACACGTGGGTCTGCACAACATCCACAACGGCACTTAATGTGTTATTTTAGCTTGTTTGTTAGAGTTAGCTGACAAAGACTAACATTAGGACTAAATTGGCTGACATTTTTCAATTTGGGAGATTATATTTCAAGTTTAATTATTTTAGGATCCAAGTTATCCGACCCATATAACTCTGGAGACCAAGTTGGTGGTTTATTATTAGGAAACCATGCTTTTAGTCGATACTGAAAATGGCCTAAATAAGTTTTTGGTGCCTACGATATACCTCTATTGTACTTAAGACACCATTTAATATTTAATCCTTGTAATATTTTTTTCTTACTTTTGTCCTCGTTGTTTTTTGTTTTAGTCCTATAATATTTTTTTTCTTGTTTTAATCCCTATTACAGTGGCCAAAAAAATATGTTATAGGAACTAAAAATATAAAAGACTAAAATGAAAAAAATATAAGGCTACTAAAATTTATTCATTTTATTCGGAAAAAAATAAGAGTAAAGACCCAAATTTGTCCCTGAAAAAAACATGTGGCCCAATTTAGTCCCTAAAAAAATAAGTCATGAAATAGTCTCTAACAATTTCAAAGCACGGACACATTAGTCCCTTCGTCTATCTCCATCTAAAAATATATGTTAAAGTGATGATGTGTACTGTTAACTGCTGATGTGCACCGTTAAGTAATGTCACTGTATAATATCATGAACACGTGTAATTATTTCAGGCCAATTTAGTCTCTCTTTTAATTCTTTTGTGACAAAAACCAAATAGGCCCAAAATAGTCATTGTGTCATTCGAGCCATATTAGTCCCACTCCATCTTTATGTTTGAGTCTTCTTCAACCTCCAAACCCTAACTCTTCATTAGAGCACCTTCTCCAATTCGCCGCTGGAGCCTCATTCTCTTCAAAATTTTGTGTGTATTTGCTGCTTCTTCTGTAAAATACAGTATGGATTGTTCTGTGATAGATAATGATGTGGTTGCATAGAAAAAAAAGTAGATTGTATGAGTTTGTGACTCTTTTTGATATTAGAGTTCTGATGGATTCAATCTTGATGGGTTCTGATGTATGGAATTTTTTTGTAGGACAGTAGTGTTGCAAATTTGCTCCATGCCTGTTATCTAATTGTTGTGTCTGAATCTTTATTTATGTATACTAGTCATGTTTAACTGGTTTTTTGTTTGATTTTATATGTATCACTACTGTCCATTGAACTAAACTCACACACAATTTCGAAGAGAATGGGCAACATCAAATTGGAGAATGTGCTCTAATGTGCTCTTCTTCAAATTATGTTTGAAGAAGACTCAAACATAAAGATGGAGGAGCGATTAATATGACTCGGATGCCACATTGACTGTTTTGGCCCTATTTGGTTTAAGTCACAAAGGAAGTAAAAGAGAGACTAAATTGGCCTGAAATAATTACACGTATTAATGATATTACACCATGACATTACTTAATACTACCTCCGATCCCATATATAAGAGACAAATGCACTTTTTAGGTTTATTGAATAACTGATGTGATTACATCAGTTATTCAATGAACTTAAAAAGTGCATTTGTCTCTTATATATACTGATGTGCAGGGCCGGCCCTGTGGCTGTGCAAACAGTGCTACAGCACAGGGCCTCAAATTTGGCCCAAAATTTGGGGCCCAAAATTTATTATGACAAAAAATGGGGGATAGGGATTCAGTTTCCCTTTCAGTGATTCAGAAGAAAGAATTGATCAACCAAAAAACACAGATCAGAAGAATCGCCGCACAAATCGCTTGAAATCGCTTGAACTGAATAAATTGAGGAGCTCGAAAAATTAGGGATTCGATTCGAATTGCAAGTTTAAATGTCTGTAACCCTAACCCTAACCGAATCCTCTCCCTCTGAAATTCTCTTTCTCTTGATTCCTCTTCTTCTTCTTCTGTTGATTCCGTCGTGCCGTGCGCTGCCTTCGTCTCCACTCTCCATTTCGAGTCTTCGAGCTACTCTACGTTTCAGTTTTGACCTTCTTTCTCCAGGCTAAAGCAGCAGCAGCGCCGATTCCTCTGGTTTCCAGCTCCAAGTCTTCAGCGCGAGCCAGCGAGTGGTAAGACTGAAAGTGCGAACTCTTTGTTTCAACATTTTTTTTTCTTTCATTATCTTCTTTTTTGTGTGAAAGACTGAAAGTTCATGTGGCTGTGGTGGCTGAGAGCCTGAGACAGTGAGACTGAGAGAAGAAGAGGGAGTGAATGAGTGATTCGATTCGAGTGAAGTGAGGAATTGAGGAAAGAAGGACTGAAGGAGAAGGATGAAGGAACAAAGCATTGCGCGATGGAAGATGGACACTGAGCAAATGTTAGACTTAGAAGGCTAGAAGCAGAAATTGAAATGAAAAGCTTGGCCGTCGAACTGTGTGGAAGATTCGAGACTCGACTACTCGAGTTATCTTTATTGGACAGAGTGAAGCGTGAGTGAGTGAAGACTGAAGCGTGAAACTGAAGCGTGATTCGTGAACATAGGGAAAATAAAATGAAAAGGAAAAGATAATACAAAATGGAGAAAAAAAAAAGAAATGGCAGTATGGTAATGGCACATTGGCACAACGCACAATAAGAAAAAAAAGAAATATAGATGAATGAAGCGAAGGGATTTGTCAGTTTGTGTCATGTCTTAGTTTTTTTAGTCAGTAAAGTGTGTAGTTTGAAGAGATAAAATTGATTAAAATAATTGGAATACTGTGTTGAAAAAATGACTATTTTAAGATTCACATTATTTTATTATTTTTTGACTTTCTTAAATATGACCATATGGCATCTGTATTATCTTTGACTCACATTATCTGGCTATCTGCATATTTTGATCACTTTTAACCAAAACAGCAAGGTGGAATCGTGGAAGAAAACCATTATCGGGTACGGTGGCACAGGCACCGCCTATTTTAAATCCAGGTTGTTTCTTTCTTTACCTTAGTCTTTTTTACTATGCCTCCTAGAAAGTATGAATCTGGATATGAGAAGCGTAAAAAAAAAGAAAAGACTTGAAGAGTTAACTCAATCTCAAAGAGGAGCTCTTGATAATTTTTTTAGAAAAGAACCACAAATTCCTGTTGAAAATCAGAATGTTGAAAATGTTGATGTTGAAATTCTTGAAACTGTAGTTACTACTGAGAATAATAATATGGAGAATGAAAGTGTTGATCCGGAAAATAGAGGTGAAGTGCCCATTGAAAATGATAATTTGAATAATCAAAATGTTGATGCTGAAAATGGTGATGGTGTTAATTTGAATAATTCACGTGATAATGAAGATAATAATCCATTAGAGCAAGCAAATCCATTTGAACATTCTTTTGATATATTTGATCTAAGAAATTGGGATGCTCTTGATTCTAAAATGATTGATTTATTAGTTACAAAAGGTCCTAAAAGAGATTTGTCCGTTGTGAATGGTCCTAAAGATAAGTTTTCTAGATGCTTTACGGCTAATTTGTATACTAGAGTTTTATCAAATGGAGAGAAGTGTGATAGAGATTGGCTTGTTTATTCGAAAGAGCTTGATAGAGTATTTTGTTTTTGTTGTAAAGTTTTTAAAATAGGGATTGGTAGATGCCAATTAACAAATGAGGGTTTTAGTGATTGGGCACATATTGGTGAAAGACTTAGAGAGCATGAGACAGGCATGGAACATGTTACGAATATGACTACTTGGTATGAGTTGCGTCAAAGGCTGCAAAAGAATCAGACTATTGATAAAATGAATCAAAGACTAATTGAGAAAGAAAAAGATCACTGGAAAAATGTTTTAAAAAGAATTATTTCAATAGTGAAATTCCTTGCTAAACATAGTTTGGCCTTTCGTGGTTCTAATGAGAGATTGTACCAAAATAGCAATGGCTATTTTCTGGGCTTAATTGAAATGTTAAGAGAATTTGACCCAATTGTCCAAGAACATATTAGACGTATTACAAATGATAATATTCACATTCATTATCTTGGGCATAACATCCAAAATGAGTTAATACTTTTGCTTGCTTCGCAATTAAAATCGAAATCATTAGAAAAATCAAACAAGCAAAGTATTTCTCGTTGATACTTAATTGTACTCGATGTTAGTCACCAAGAGCAAATGTCTTTGATAATAAGATATGTGGATGTTTCTTCAAATTCTGTTAGCATTGAGGAATCTTTTAGGATTTTTGAATGTGAATGATACAATCGCCAAGGGCTTTTTGATGTTTTACAAAATGAATTGAAAAATCTTGATCTTGACTTATTTGATGTGCGAGGACAGGTTATGATAATGGGTCAAATATGAAAGGAAAACATCAAGGTGTACAAAAGAAATTTTTAGACATAAATCCGAGAGCCTTTTATACTCCTTGTGGTTGTCATAGTCTTAATTTGGCATTGTGTGATATGGCTAACTCTTGTATTAAAGCACAAGATTTTTTTGGAGTTGTTCAACGCATTTATACAATTTTTGCCAATTCTACTAAGAGATGGCAAATTTTGAAAGATAACGTAAAAGGGTTGACTCCAAAATTGTCATCCACTCGTTGGGAGAGTCGTGTAGATAGTGTCAAAGCTATAAGAGCTCAAATGTCAGATTTTAGAGAAGCTTTACTTGAAGTGTCGGAAAAGGATCTCGATTCTAAAATAAGAAGTGAAGCTAAATCCTTAGTAACAAATGAGCTTAGTGATTTTGAGTTTTTAATGGCTATAATTATCTGGTTTGAAATATTATCCGCAATTAATTTGGTTAGCAAGCTTTTACAATCAAAGGATATGCTTATTGATATTGCTATGGAAAAAATAAAGGGGTTGATTTCATTTTTTGAGGGATATAGAGAAACTGGTTTTTATAATGCCTTGGATAATGCTAAAGAAATTGCTATTGAATTGAATATCGACCCAGTATTTCCCCAAAAGCGTATAATTAGAAGAAAAAGACAATTTGATGAGAATTTGAATACCCCATCAGTTGAGCTATCTGGAGAGGAATCTTTTAGGGTTAATTATTTTCTTTACCTTGTTGATCAAGCTGTTGTTTCTCTTAATAAGAGATTTGAACAATACCAAGAGTATGAAAGTATTTTTGGTTTCTTGTTTACTTCTCACAAGTTACAATCATTGGACAATGCAACTTTGATGTCTTGTTGTAGTCATTTTGAACAGGCATTGAAACATAATGAGCAATCTGATATTGATGGGAATGAATTATTTGTGGAGTTAAAGTTACTAAGAGAAATCTTTCCTTCTAAAAAATAGGACCTATTGATATATTAAGATTTTTAAAAGGCTTAGATTGTTTTCCTAATACAATTATTGCATATAGAATTTTATTGACTATTCCTGATGCTTGCTTCACAGAAAGAAGTTTTTCAAAATTGAAGTTGTTAAAGTCTTACTTGCGGTCTACCATGTTACAAGAAAGGCTTAATGGATTAGCATTGATAGCAGTTGAGAATGATCTTTTGGAGACAATACAATATGAAGACTTGGTTGATGAATTTGCTTCAAAAAGTGTTAGAAAGATGGCTCTTTTTAAATAGCTAGAAAGTTGATATTAGCTTCAAGTTGTATTGGTAGGATTTTAATAATCTTCTTTGCATTTATTAGAACAATTACCCTTTTTGAAATAATATTTAAGATTGTCTTTTTTTTTGAAATAATATTTTGAAATAATATTTAATTATTAAAATTGTTTTTTTTTATTAGGGGCCCAATTTTTTAGATTAGAACAGGTGTAACACCCCAAATTTCCTCAAGCTTGGTTGATATGCATGCATAAACTTAGTGTGGCTTAAAGATGAACTTTAAGTGATATTTTCATTGATTGTCATAGTTGAATATGTGAAAAAATTGTGTTTGGTGAAATTTTGCCAAGTGTGAATCGATTCCCAGGCCCTGTGAATCGATTCAGGGCTGTGGGTTTGCTGGGACTCGATTAGGTTTGCAGTGAATCGCAGAGTGAATCGATTCACAAAGATTGATCCTCTGTGAATCGCAGCATGAATCGATTCACAAAAGCCAGTTCTCTGTGAATCGAATCTGGGAACTGCAGGAATCGATTCCTGCACTTAAAACTGTGATTCCTGTCATTTTTACACTGAGTGAATTGATTCACCTATGCTGTGAATCGATTCACAGCTGCAGTATATCAGAAAAACTCAGCAGAAAAAGAACAGAACGCGATTGTTAGAGAGAGGGTTAGAGAGAGAGGGTGCGATAGAGAGAAGAAGGAGAAGGGGTTAAAACACCTAGGGTTCACAAATTAGAAGGGAAAAACCAGGATTCATGCAAGATTCATCCTGAATCTTAGCTTGAATCCAAGTTGGGGAGTGTTTATGCTTGGATTGGAAAGTTGAAGGAAATCCCTAGAAGGCCAGCTTGAAGGAGAAGAGGAAGAACGTGAAGAAGGAAGAAGAAGAAGCTAAGCATCAACTTTGAACTTGAATCTTGGAAGTTGTGGTGAGTTCTTCCTTCTCTTAGGTGTTGGGCACCCATAAGTCCCACATTAGGGTCCCCTTGAAGAAAACCCATGAACCCTATGTTAGGAAGTTCCCCAAATCCCTATTTGATGTACAGTTTTTAGTGTTAATTGCTATGCATGTATTATTGGGACTGTTTATAGGGGTTAATGTTGTACCCAAAACCCCCATAAACTGTGAGATGGATGTTTGACCATTGGGAGCTCCATGGAGCCCTAATGGAAATGTGTTTTGTCTTGATGTATTTTTCCTTGACTGAGCATGTTACATGTTTTCATTTGAATATGAAATGTATCTTTTCATATGAATATGTTTAGTTCCACGTGAAGTTAGAGTAGCACTAAATTGTATTCTTAATCTTGATTTAAGCATGCATTTAAGGACATAGTTGGTGAATTAAATTCCCTAAAAGACACTAAGATACCTCTAAAGGGGGTGATCGATATGGTTAGCCGTGTGGGGACGCCTCTGACTGCTAAGACGTCTAACCACCATATCGAAAGCGTGTTTATGGGGTTATATGGACGTAAGCATACAACACTACCCATGAATACGAGCCAAAGATGAATTAGAAATTCATAGTAAGAATATGCATTGCATAAACGTGTCATATAAATTCTTGACTGATGATAAATTGTATGAGTTGATGGTGAGGAGTCGGAGGGAGGATTCACTGAGATTATTATCTCACCCCACTCCTTTATTTAATTGTTTTTACAGATGCACAGGTACCAAAGGAAGGCTGACAGCTGCATACTCTAGGAACCTTGTATTTTGTAGTATTTTAAGTAGCACATTTAAGATGTAATTTCTAGAATTATGTATTGATGTTGCACCGACATGGATTTATGTCTTTAAGTTTAGTTTTATGACATTTGAACTTAATGTTGGACTTTAAGTTTAAATTTGGGATTACTGTACTTAATGTTAATTATCCTATTTTCAAGCTAATGAAAGTAAGGTGTTACATTATGGTATGAGAGCAGTTCGATTCTAATCGGACTGTGGGGGTTGCTAGGAATAGTTTCGTGAATTTCTTGAGTCTGTTGTTGTCTTTCTACTTATTATGCTAAGAGATATTGAGCCTGATCAACTCAATGCTTGGTGCATTCTATGCAGAATTATGGCTTCAGGTTCTGGAAGGCGCGGGAGACCCAGGAGGAACGCTGAAATACCTCCGGATCCGCCAGGACAAGATAATGCTTGTCTACAAGGGATATTGCAGGCTATTCAGAATCAGAGTATTGCAACCAACAATCTTGCGGCTCAGTTAGCCCAACAACAGCAGTACCCAGCCCAACCTCCCCCGCAAGAGGAGGAATTGGACCGGAAATTTCTCAAGTTCCTCAAGACGAAGCCACCAACCTTCAATGGAAAGGTAGAAGCCATGGCATCCCAACACTGGCTAGAGGCCGTGGAGAAGAGTTTTAGGGTGGTTCATTGTACCGAGGAGCAAAAGGTCGAGCTAGCTACTTATGTACTCATAGAAGATGCTGAAAACTGGTGGAAGGGGGCCCGAGCCTATATGGTGGCTCAAGGGACACCACTAACTTGGGTGAACTTTCAGAGGGTCTTCTTGGAGAAGTACTTTCCACAGACTGTGAAAGATATGATGGATAGGGAGTTAGTCCAACTTCAGCAAGGAAAATCTACGGTTTCAGAGTATGTGAACAAGTTTGAGGAATTGGTAAGGTACTCATCTGTTGCTCAATTTGCTCCGAATGATAATTGGAAAATCAAGCAGTTCAAGTGGGGACTGAGGCCGGACATCCGTAATAAAGATTTCACAGATCAATTCACCGAGTTCGCCAAGGTAGTCCATCGAGCTATGTGGTCAAGCAAGCTTGAAGAGGATGTATGAGGATAGCGCACTAGGTGGCAAGATAAGAACAAAAAGAAGGATGCGGATAAGAACGCTCAACACATGAGACCGAAGGAAATCTTTTCAAAGGAAAGCGAGTTCAAACCTCCGAAGTCCGACTATCATGCATGCTCGAATCAGGAAGGTGCATCCGGGAGAGTGTATGAAGGGCAAGAATGTTTGCTATGTTTGTCACCAACCAGGGCACATGGCTAGGGAGTGCCCCCAACACACTAAAGGGAAAGGAGCTAAGCCTGGTGATCCTAACCAAGGGAGAGTCTTTACTCTTGACGCCAAGAAAGCAAAGGGAGCGGAAAATCTGATGAAAGGTACTTGTTTCTTTCAGGATGAACCTCTAGTTGTTTTATTTGATTCGGGAGCAACACATTCCTTTATCTCCTGTACATGTGTTCAAAGGCTAGGGTTGTGTCTTACCTCTTTACAATCCCCGTTGCATGTGTATACACCCACCGAAGATAGCATTTCTACTTACTTGATATGTGAGAATTGCCCTCTCCTAATTCAAGGGAGAATGTTTTTAGTAAGCCTTGTGTGTCTACCTCTCAAGGGAATGGACATTATCCTGGGTATGGATTGGCTTTCCGCCAATCAAGTTGTTTTGAACTGTTTCTGTAAAACGATTGAGTTTCCAAATGAGCATTCTATTATTGAAGAGTCAAGTTATGTTACCCAGAGTAATGATCTTTTATTGAGTCACTGTCTGGTGGAAGGTCTTGCAGGATATATGATCTTACTTTCTTCAACTGTAGAGGCTAACCTAGATCTGGATACTATCCCTATAGTGAACGAATTCTTAGATGTGTTTCCTAGCGAGGTAGCGACCTTACCCCCTGAGAGAGAAGTGGAGTTCTCAATAGAACTGGTTCCCAGAACGGGACCAATCTCCATAGCACCTTATAGGATGTCACCCTTGGAGTTGAGGGAACTAAAAACACAGTTGGAAGATTTGATTGCTAAGCAATTTATTAGACCTAGTGTGTCACCTTGGGGCGCACCTGTCCTTTTGGTAAAGAAGAAAGATGGGAGTATGAGGTTGTGTATTGATTACCGGAAAATCAATAAGATCACGGTGAAGAATAAATACCCTTTGCCCAGAATAGATGACTTGTTAGATCAACTTAGGGGAGCTTCGGTTTTCTCTAAGATTGATCTAAGATCTGGTTATCACCAGATTAGAGTTAAGGTAGAGGATGTCCCAAAGACGACATTTAGGACTAGATACGGGTACTATGAGTATTTGGTTATGCCTTTTGGTCTGACCAATGCTCCAGCCGTATTTATGGACTATATGAACCGAATTTTTAGGCCTTTTCTTGACAAGTTTGTAGTGGTCTTCATAGACGATATCTTAGTTTATTCTAAGGATCCTCGAGAGCATGAGGAACACCTTAGGATTGTTTTAAGTACCCTTAGGGAAAAGAGCCTCTTTGCTAAACCTGAGAAATGTGAGTTTTGGCTCAGTGAAGTTAAGTTTCTGGGTCATGTGATTTCTAAAGAGGGAGTGTCGGTTGATCCTAGTAAAGTAGAAGCAGTCCTTAGTTGGGAACGACCAACCACAGTCACAGAAGTTAGGAGCTTTCTAGGATTAGCCGGTTACTACCGAAGGTTCATTAAGGGATTTTCACAGATGGTACTTCCCCTAACAAGGCTAACCCGAAAAGGGGAGCCATTTGTGTGGACTAAGAGCTGTGAGAGTAGTTTCCTAGAGCTTAAGATTAGGTTGACTTCCACCCCGGTCTTGATTATCCCTGACCCAGCATTGGGATTTGAAGTTTATAGTGATGCCTCTAAGAAAGGGTTAGGGTGTGTTCTTATGCAGAACCGACAAGTTGTAGCTTATGCTTCTAGGCAGTTAAGGCCCCATGAGGAGAACTACCCTACTCATGACTTAGAGCTAGCAGCCATCGTCTTTGCTCTAAAGATTTGGCGACACTATTTGTATGGTGCCCAATTTGAAGTGTTTAGTGATCATAAGAGCTTGAAATACCTTTTTGATCAGAAGGAACTTAACATGAGGCAGAGAAGATGGGTTGAGTTCCTAAAAGATTATAACTTTGAGTTGAAGTACCATCCGGGCAAAGCGAATGTGGTCGCTGATGCCTTGAGTAGGAAGTCTTTGCATATGTCTTCACTGATGATTAAAGAAATGGAGTTGCTGGAGTCCTTTAGGGACCTTAACCTTGGAATTTTCCCATCAGTGAACAGTCTCATGCTTTACCATTTAGAAATTTCCTGCAATTTTAGGGAACAGATTAGGTCTGCTCAGAGCTTAGATGTAGAGTTGCAGTCTAGCAAGCACCGCCCCGGTTTCTCTGAAGCTGAGGATGGCACTTTAATGTTCCATCAGAGAATCTGCATACCAAAAGATAATTTCATTAAGCAGCAGGTTCTAGGAGAAGCCCACAAGAGTGGATTCTCGGTACACCCTGCTCCACCAAGATGTACCAGACCTTAGACAGAGGTATTGGTGGCAGTGCATGAGGAATGATGTGGCCGAATTTGTGGCTCAATGCTTAGTTTGTCGGAAAACCAAGATAGAACACCAAAAGCCTTCAGGTTTTCTCCAACCCTTAGAAATTCCCCGAGTGGAAGTGGGATAGTATAGCAATGGACTTCGTGGGAGGGTTACCCTACACTCGATTAGGATATGACTCTATATGGGTCATAGTGGATGATTAACCAAATCTTCTCATTTTCTTCCCATAAAGTCCACCTACAAAACCTTTGGTTACCGAGATCTATATCGAGAGATTGTTAGACTCACGGAGTTCCAGCCTAACATTGTCTCGATAGGGATCCAAAGTTCACCTCTCGGTTTTGGAAGGCACTTCATCAAGCCTTAGGGACGAGGTTAAGTCTTAGCACAAACTACCATCCCTGCATGTATGGTCAATCTGAGAGAACCATTCAAACTTTAGAGGATATGCTCAGAGCCTGTGTTTTAGAGGATGGCTGTAGTTGGAGCAAGTACTTGTCATTAATTGAGTTTTCATACAACAACAGCTATCACTCTAGCATAGGAATGGCACCGTATGAGGCTCTCTACGGTCGCAAGTATAGGACTCCTCTATGTTGGTTTGAAGTGGGAGAGAAACAATTGTTAGGCCCCGACCTTGTTCAGGAAACCACTGATAAGATTCGTATGATTAGGGAGAAGATAAAGACTGCTCAGAGTAGGCAGAAAAGTTATGCAGATCGTAGACTCAAACCCCTTGAATTTGATGAGGGAGAACATGTATTCCTAAAAGTCACTCCCACTATAGGCGTTGGTAGAGCTCTTCGGGCCAAAAAGTTGACCCCTCGGTATGTGGGTCCCTTCCAAATCCTCAGTCGAATTGGTCCTGTCGCTTACCAAATTGCCTTACCTCCTTCTTTGTCAAATCTCCACAATGTTTTTCATGTGTCTCAGCTTAAGAAATACATTCCGGATCCATTCCACTCCATAGATCATGAGTCTATACAACTTAGATCAGATTGTACGTACCAGCCCGAACCGGCCCAAATAGTGGACCGAGCTTCCAAGGCACTCAGGAATAAGACTATCCCTTTGGTCAAGGTGATCTGGGAAGGATCCACTCCCGAAGAAGCTACCTGGGAACTTGAAGATGAGATGCAAAGCCAATATCCGCAACTTTTTCAATAGGTATGTAAGTTTATCCAATTTTGAGGACAAATTTTTTTTAAGGTGGGTAGTAGTGTAACACCCCAAATTTCCTCAAGCTTGGTTGATATGCATGCATAAACTTAGTGTGGCTTAAAGATGAACTTTAAGTGATATTTCCATTGATTGTCATAGTTGAATATGTGAAAAAATTGTGTTTGGTGAAATTTTGCCCAGTGTGAATCGATTCCCAGGCCCTGTGAATCGATTCAGGGCTGTGGGTTTGCTGGGACTCGATTAGGTTTGCAGTGAATCGCAGAGTGAATCGATTCACAAAGATTGATCCTCTGTGAATCGCAGCATGAATCGATTCACAAAGCCGATTCTCGTGAATCGAACACTGGAACCGCATGAATCGATTCTGCACTTAAAGCTGCGATTCTGTCATTTTTACCGAGTGAATCGATTCACCTATCTTGTGAATCGATTCACACCGCAAAGATATCGTAAAAACTCAGCAGAAAAAGAACAGAACGCGATTGTTAGAGAGAGGGTTAGAGAGAGAGAGGGTGCGACAGAGAGAAGAAGGAGAAGGGGTTAAAACACCTAGGGTTCACAAATTAGAAGGGAAAAACCAGGATTCATGCTAGATTCATCCTGAATCTTAGCTTGAATCCAAGTTGGGGAGTGTTTATGTTTGGATTGGAAAGTTGAAGGAAATCCCTAGAAGGCCAGCTTGAAGGAGAAGAGGAAGAACGTGAAGAAGGAAGAAGAAGAAGCTAAGCATCAACTTTGAACTTGAATCTTGGAAGTTGTGGTGAGTTCTTCCTTCTCTTAGGTGTTGGGCACCCATAAGTCCCACATTAGGGTCCCCTTGAAGAAAACCCATGAACCCTATGTTAGGAAGTTCCCAAATCCCTATTTGATGTACAGTTTTTAGTGTTAATTGCTATGCATGTATTATTGGGACTGTTTATAGGGGTTAATGTTGTACCCAAAACCCCCATAAACTGTGAGATGGATGTTTGACCATTGGGAGCTCCATGGAGCCCTAATGGAAATGTGTTTTGTCTTGATGTATTTTTCCTTGACTGAGCATGTTACATGTTTTCATTTGAATATGAAATGTATCTTTTCATATGAATATGTTTAGTTCCACGTGAAGTTAGAGTAGCACCAAATTGTATTCTTAATCTTGATTTAAGCATGCATTTAAGAACATAGTTGGTGAATTAAATTCCCTAAAAGACACTAAGATACCTCTAAAGGGGGTGATCGATATGGTTAGCCGTGTGGGACGCCCTCGGACGGTTAAGACATCTAACCACCATATCGAAAGCGTGTTTATGAGGTTGTATGGACGTAAGCATACAACACTACCCATGAATACGAGCCAAAGATGAATTAGAAATTCATAGTAAGAATATGCATTGCATAAACGTGTCATATAAATTCTTGACTGATGATAAATTGTATGAGTTGATGGTGAGGAGTCGGAGGGAGGATTCACTGAGATTATTATTTCACCCCACTCCTTTATTTTATTGTTTTTACAGATGCACAGGTACCAAAGGAAGGCTGACAGCTGCTTACTCTAGGAACCTTATATTTTGTAGTAGTTTAAGTAGCACATTTAAGATGTAATTTCTAGAATTATGTATTGATGTTGCACCGACATGGATTTATGTCTTTAAGTTTAGTTTTATGACATTTGAACTTAATGTTGGACTTTAAGTTTAAATTTGGGATTACTGTACTTAATGTTAATTATCCTATTTTCAAGCTAATGAAAGTAAGGTGTTACAACAGGGCCCCCAAAATGTTTAAGACGGCCCTGCTGATGTGATTACATCAGTTATTCAATGAACTTAAAAAGTGCATTTGTTTCTTATATATGGGACCAGAGGTAGTAGTTCACATGAGTGGTTAACAATATAGTATACGTCTATCACATCAGTTATTCAATAAACCTAAAAAATATATTTGTCTCTTATGTATGGGATTGAAAATAGTAGTTCACATGAGTGGTTAACAATATAGTATACACGTCTATGGAGATAGGTGAAGGACTCCCGTGTGTTTCTGAGGGACTAAATTGAGTAGGCGTTTTTCCTCGTAAAACAATTTGGGTATTTTTTTTTACTAAAAAAAACAAAAAAAATTATTCATTTTAAGCCTCCGCACCCCTACCCGCGGCGGTCTCCAACGAAAAAAATTCAGGACGATGCAGGCAATGAAAGACTGAAAACTTCAAACTTACTTTGGTGTTGTTACCCTTTTTCTGTCAACAATGCGAATGAGGTTTTCCAACACCCTTTCCTCAATCCCTCCCAAGAAGCTTCGCACTTTCTTACAACTTTCCACCGAACCACTCCAAGAAGCCAGCAACAGTTTTCCTGAGAAAATCACTCCAAGCCCCAATTTTCCCGAGAAAATTTCACCCGAAACTCATCCCCTCGATCCCACCTCTCAAAATCACGTCTTGGACACCCTCTTGAGCCACAAGTCCAACCCCAAATCGGCTTTCAAGTTCTTCAAACGAGTAGAGAGAAAACGAGGGTTCGTGAAAACCGTTGATGTTCTCTGTTTGTTGCTTCAGATTCTCGCTTCAAGCACCGAAACTCATGGTGCTGTTCGATATTTGCTCAACAACTACGTTTTCGGAGATTCGGCTCCCGCTGCCAGGGTGCTTGTGGAACACTTGGTGGAGTGTGCAGGAAGGTATGGTTTTGAATCCGATTCGCGGGTTTTGAATTATCTGTTGAATAGTTATGTTAGAGCTAATAAGATCACAGATGCTGTTGAGTGTTTTAGAGCTATGTTAGAGCATGATGTCATTCCCTGGGTTCCCATTGTGAACATCCTTTTGACTGCAATGGTTAGGAGGAACATGATTTGTGGTGCACGCCAATTGTATGATGAAATGGTCGAGAGAAAAATTTATGGTGATTGCTACACTTTGCATGTCCTTATGCGTGCTTGTTTGAAAGGAGGGAAGATTGAGGAGGCCGAGAAGTATTTCGAGGAGGCTAAGGGTAGAGGATTGAAACTCGATGCGGCTTCGTATAGCATTGTTATTCAGGCTGTTTGTAGGCGGCCGGACTTGAATTTGGCTTGTGAGTTGTTGAAGGAGATGAGGGAGTTGGGGTGGGTGCCATCTGAGGGTACTTATACTGCTGTGATTGTTGCTTGTGTGAAGAAGGGAAATGTTGTGGAGGCATTGAGGCTTAAGGATGAGATGGTGAGTAGTGGTGTGCCTGTGAATGTAATTGTTGCAACGACCTTGATGAAAGGGCATTGTGTGCGAGGGGATGTGTATAGTGCATTGCAGTTCTTTGACGACATTGTTGAGGCTGGTGTTGTTCCTAGTGTGTTTACGTTCTCGCTTTTGATAGATTGGTGCTCTAAGATTGGGAATATGGAGAAGGCGTATGAACTTTACACCCAAATGAAACTCATGGGCATCCAGCCCACTGTCTTTATTGTAAATTTCCTTTTGAAAGGATTTTGGAAACAGAATTTGCTAGAAAATGCATATAAGTTGCTTGATGAGGCAGATGAACAAGGTATTGCTAATGTTGTTACATATAACATCCTTTTATTGTGGCTCTGTGAACTGGGTAAAGTTAACGAGGCTTGTGATTTGTGGGACAAGATGTTGAGTAAAGGTATTGCACCCTCACTAGTTTCTATCAACAACTTAATACTTGGTCACTGCAAAAAGGGTCACATGGATGATGCATATAGTCTGATGAATGGTATTCTTGAAAGGGGTTTGAAACCAAATGCTGTTACATACACTCTTTTGATAGATGGCTTTTTTAAAAAGGGTGATTCACAGAGAGCCTTTGTTGTGTTTGAGCAAATGATGGCTGCAAATATTGCGCCTACAGACCACACATTTAATACCATTATAAATGGCTTGTGTAAAACTGGCCGGGTGTCCGAGACACATGATATGTTGAACAATTTTATCAAGCAGGGTTTTATTCCTACTTCTGTGACTTTTAATAGCATCATCGATGGATTTGTCAAGGCAGGTGCTATTGATTCTGCACTGTCTGCCTACCAGGAGATGTGTAAAAGTGGAATTTCTCCTAATGTTATCACTTATACCAGTTTGATAGATGGATTTTGCAAATGTAATAAGATTGATCTTGCTTTGGAAATGCATAATGATATGAAAAATAAGGGTATGGAATTGGATATTACTGCATATAGTGCTCTCATTGATGGTTTCTGCAAAATGCAAGACATGGAAAGTGCAAGCAAATTCTTCTCTGAACTTTTGGATATTGGTTTGGCTCCAAACGTAGTTGTTTGTAACAGCATGATTAGTGGCTTCAGAAATTTGAATAATATGGAAGCAGCACTTAACTTGCACCAGAAAATGATAAAGAATAAGATTCCATGTGATTTGCAAACATACACATCACTGATTGGTGGACTTTTAAAAGAGGGTAAATTAAGTTTTGCTTTAGATCTGTACTCAGAGATGCTTTCCAAGGGTATTGTGCCTGATATCGTCATGTATACAGTTCTGATAAATGGACTCTGTAACCATGGACAACTAGAAAATGCAGGCAAGATTCTAAACGAAATGGATGGGAATAATATAACTCCTTCGGTTCTTGTTTATAACACTTTAATTGCTGGGCACTTTAAGGAGGGGAATTTGCAGGAGGCTTTTAGACTGCATGATGAGATGCTTGATAAAGGTCTTGTGCCCGATGATACTACATATGATATTCTTGTAAATGGAAAGCTCAAAGGGTCACATACTCATGCTGGAGCTTAATTCCCTCAAATAAGATTGATGGCAGACAATATACTATTGGATTTTCTTGCAAATGAGTGTTGCAGAAGTTTTTGAATGGCTTTATATTGGTCCAATCTTATATTATTTATCTTATGGACCTAGACATGTGGACCAAAATTCCGTTCATGACGTCTTACGTAGAAATTTTAGTTATGGGTTTCCTTTAACAATCATAGCCAAGTGAGTTCTATCAGTTAGACTCTTTCTTTACCAAGAGCATAATAATGTCACTGGCCAGATAATGTGCAGAGAATTAAGCTTTTTGGCAACAGGAGTTTCAAATAACTGCAGGTGGCACTGTTTGCCAGTTGATGGGAAGATATACACAATTCAGGTGTGATCTTAATCCTCTAGTTTCCTTTTATGGGTTACATTTTACTTTCATTTTATGTGAGAGGAAGGGTTCTATGATTTGATTTTCTGGTTTTAGAAGTAACTGTTTGATGTTTGATGCTAAATTTTACCCTTTTTACTTGACTAGGATGGATATGTTCATTCGTTTCCTTTTCACTAAATAATCACACGGCCTATTGATTCAATGCTAATTTTAGTTTAGAATGGGATATTATGTTTATGGTCTATATTGTTAGATTAGCTAGCCAAAGATACACCTGTGCAAACACAGGTGACACAACACAACTCCTTAATGAAGAAACAAAGAGCGGGAAAATACTTTGGAGTGGGTGAATGAGATTTTGCCACGTGGTAATTACTGTAGTTAACTTTTATAAATAGACTAGTGCGTGTACCCATGCGATGCACAGGACATGTGTTGGTGTCATGAATGTATTCATATAAGAATAAGAATTAAGAAATAATAAAGGGTCTTGACGTGGAGCCAAACAGAGGATAAACAAATGAAAATTAGAATTGCTTCCAAGGAAAAGTTTAAGAAAACACATGACAAACAAAATGCAGCAGGTTAGGGCTATCAGGCCATGACTGGATATGGTTATGTAGCGTGCCTCCAACATAAACTAATATAACCTGTGTTTAAGATAGCAGTGGAAAAGTTTTATCAGTTAACAACAATAATATGTTACTCGATGACGGTGGCAGATCGCCGATATGGTTTGCGATTTCATGGGAGCAACACAAAAAGAAGAATTTTTTAAGGAAAAGATGCAATATAGCTTTGGAAACATAATACAACCTATTATGACATATTTGAGCGGTGCGTTGGGAAGGAATTCGGGAAATCAAAGGCAGTCCACTATCACATATTTCCACAACAAAAACAGTTGCGGTTAGGGATGGAAATCGTGCACATTAATTGTGGTATAAATGTTTCACCAATAGGCATAAAGGAAGTTTCGAGAATGCCTTTTCAATGAATCTGAAAAGACAACCAGGCCATCTAGAAAAATGGTAAAGCAATTAAAAGCCATTATGGGAGAATTCCATACCCACTAAAGTCGTGCATGGTATTAATTGGTGGCAGAACTCAATGATGATTGGTTGGTTAGTTGAAAGGCAATAAATGAAAAACGACTGGAAAATGGGTATTGAGCCAGTTTTGGCGGGCATTATATTGCCCCAATTTGTAACCCAACTTAATTGTTGAGATATTGTCTTTTATTAGTTTCCTTGTTCCATTATTAGTTGATTCTATTCCCTAATATTTAGGGATTGGTTAGGTTAGCCTCATATATAAATATTATACTTTATCCTCATAATATTATTCAAGTAATATAATGTTATTCAGTTTAAGTTGATATCTAGAGCAAGGTACGAAATCCTAGTTCTCATTTTATAGAGGTTTAATCCCAGTTTGGTTTCAAGGTGTCCAAGGGACACCACACTCAGTTACTGTTCACAGAGCTACTGCCGCCGCTGAACCACTGCCGTCGTCGCCGCCGCCGCAGTTGACACGCGCCGCACCATTAGAGTCGCCGGCCGCCGATCTGTTGGACCTAGAAGTTTCGGTGCCGGAAGATCGGACACGCGCCGCCACGCGCCACCTCAGAACTTCCTTGAAGCGCGTGAATACCACACGCCGCCTTCTGGACCGCCGCTCGCCGCGAAACCGGTGCCGTTTGACTCGCCTCCTTCTTTCGGTTCTTTTGGGACCCTTTCCAGCTCGTGGGTCCCACGTTTGAGGCGTGTTTTAAGGTTTTTTGGGCTTTCGGTGTATTGTTCGTCACTGTTTGCCACTGTTACTGTTTGGGTTCTGTTTTGTGACCCAACTTCTGATTTTTCTACAATCCAGGCTTCCTTATTCAGTGTAGTTGGTGTTCTTTGTTGGCTGAGACTAGTTCGAGGCCTTTCTCAGTGGCTGTGCGTTCTCCTCTGCGTGTTTCTACCTGCATAGCTGTGTTTCAGCTTGCATCTGGTTGTGGTTTTATCACTCTTGGTGTTCGTTCTATGTTGGTTTCAGGTTAACTATTATTTGTAAATTGATGGCAATCCAACCGGCTTCCTCTTTAGCCACGCTGGCTCATTTTGGTAATTCTACTGCTTGTCTATCTCACTCTGTGGGATTCTGGATTTTAGATTCTGGTGCTTCTGATCATATAGCTGGTAATCCCTCTCTTATCTCTAATTTGTCACCTCCTAAAACTCCTTGCTATGTTACCATTGCTAATGGTTCTAAGGCACAAGCTACCGGTATCAGTCATGCTTCACCTCTTCCAGACTTGTCTTTAAATTCTGTCTTACTTGTACCTAGGTGCCCCTCTAATTTGGTTTCGATTAGTCAACTTACCCGTTCTCTCAATTGTTTCGTAACATTTACTTCTGATTCTTTCTTTATCCAGGACCGTAGTACGGGACAGACGATTTGAAAAAGGATCTGAATCACGTGGTCTCTATTACCTTCAACCACCTTCATCCACCGTATGCACTGTTTTTGCATCTCCGGATCTCATTCATCGTCGTTTGGGTCATCCAAGTTTGGATAAGTTAAAGGTGTTGGTTCCTCATCTTTCACAGTTAAAGTCTCTGAATTGTGAGTCGTGTCAACTTGGCAAACATGTAAGGGCGTCTTTTCCTAGTAGTGGCAATGAAAGATCTATGTCTCCCTTTGATATTGTTCATTCTGATGTTTGAGGTCCTAGTCGTGTGACTTCAACTTTAGGATACAGGTATTATGTCACTTTCATTTATGACTTCTCGAGGTGCACTTGGATCACGTTATTGAAGGATCGTTCCGAATTGTTTGGTGCCTTTTAGACCTTTTGCTCAAAGATAAAGACCCAATTTGGGAGAACAATCCGAATTTTGAGGAGTGACAATGCCAAAGAATACTTTTCTGCACCATTCGACTCCTTCATGGCTTGTCATGGCATCTTACATCAGTCTAGTTGTCCGCACACGCCACAGCAGGATGGTGTGGCGAGCAGGCTCTTGTCATCTAGTTGATCTGACTCGGACATTATTGATCAATGCTAATGCACCTTTAAAATTTTGGGGTGACGCTATTCTCACTGCCTGCTATTTAATAAACCGCATGCCATCCTCTGTATTGCATAATGAGATCCCTCACTCACTCTTGTTTCCGAAGGACCCCTTGTATGTTGTTCCTCCTTGAGTATTCGGCTCTACATGTTTTGTTCATGATCTTTTTTCCGGTCGTGATAAATTGTCTGCTCGGGCCGTTAAGTGTGTTTTTCTTGGGTATTCTAGAATTCAAAAGGGGTATTGTTGTTATTCTCCAACTACACATTGTTTTTATGTCTCAGCAGATGTTACTTTCTTTGAAGATACACCTTTTTTTGCATCATCAGTCACGACAGATTTTACCACAGATGTTACTCCTTCTCCGGTACAACCTATTCCTCTCTTTGGAACATCTGTCTCTACTCACGGTTCTCCACAGTCATTGGATGTCCCTGAGTTGTATCGTTTTGGTATTAGTTATGAGCGTCGACGTCCTGAAACTATAGAGATTGCTCCTACTGATTCCAACCCCTTCTCCCGCTGCGGTCCCGCCTGTTGCTTCTGATGACTTACCTATTGCTCTTCGTAAAGGTAAATGGTCTACGTCTAATCCTCATCCTATTTATAACTTTTTGAGTTATCACCGATTGTCTCCTTCCTATTATGCTTTTGTTTCTGCACTTTCATCTGTCTCTATTCCTAAGACAATTCAGGAAGCACTATCTCATCCAGGGTGTAGACAGGCCATGATTGATGAGATTTCAGCTTTAGACTCTAACCATACTTGGAAGCTTGTTCCACCACCTCCTGGAAAATCTGTTGTTGGTTGCAGGTGGGTGTTTAATGTTAAAGTGGGCCCTGATGGACAAGTGGACCGATTGAAAGCCTGCCTAGTGGCAAAAGGATATACATAGGTCTATGGTCAGGATTATAGTGATACGTTTTCACCAGTTGCGAAGATGGCTTCTGTTCGCCTCTTTTTAGTTATGGCTGCCATGAGACGTTGGCCCCTCTTTTAGTTGGATATCAAGAATGTCTTCTTGCATGGTGACTTGGAGGAGGAGATTTATATGGAGCAACCTCCTGGGTTTATTGCCCAGGGGGGCGTAGTCTGGTATGCAGATTGCAGAAGTCTTTATATGGCCTGAAACAATCACCTCGGGCATGGTTTGGTCGATTCAGTAAAGTTTCTACAATAGTTTGGGATGATTCGTTGCGAGTCGGATCACTCAGTTTTTCGTAAATGCTCATCATCAAATAAATATATCTATCTTGTGGTTTATGTTGATGACATTGTTATTACAGGTGATGATCACGAGGGTATCAAGGCATTGAAACATCTTTTTCAGAATTTTCAAACTAAGGACTTAGGTCCTCTACATTACTTTCTTGGGATTGAGGTAATTCAATCAAAGTCAGGTATGCTCTTGATATTTTGGAAGTGACAGGTCTTATAGATTGTAAACCAGTTGACACTCCTATGGATCCTAATGTAAAGCTCCTTCCTAATCAAGGGGAACCCTATCCTGATCCGGGTAGATACCGAAGACTAGTGGGAAAATTAAGTTATCTCACCTTGACCAGACCTGACATATCTTTTCCAGTCAGTGTAGTCAGTCAGTTCCTTAACTCTCCATGTGACAGTCATTGGAATGCAATTGTTCGAATTCTTAAGTATCTCAAAAGGTCACCTGGAAAGGGGATTGTTTTCAGTGATAGAGGCCACACTGATATCATTGGGTATTCAAATGCTGATTGGGCCAGAGATCCAAGTGATAGATGGTCTACTTCAGGTTATTGTGTGTTCTTAGGAGGGAATCTGATTTCATGGAAGAGCAAAAAGCAGACTGTTGTTGCTCGGTCAAGTACAGAAGCTGAGTATCGGGCTATGGCTCATGCCACATCTAAGCTTTTGTGGTTGAAAAGTATACTGCAAGAACTACATTTTTGTGAGGTTGGTCCTATGAAGCTTGTGTGCGATAATCAGTCAGCCTTGCACCTTGCCTCCAATCCAGTTTTTCACGAGAGGACAAAGCATATAGAAACCGACTGTCATTTCCTTAGAGAAAAGATTCTCTCTGGAATCATCAAAACCTTCTTTGTCAATTCTAAGGATCAACTTGCTGATATCTTCACAAAATCTCTACGAAGTCCTCGGATTACTTACATATGTGACAAGATAGATGCATATGATGTATATGCTCCACCTTGAGGGGGAGTGTTGAGATATTGTCTTTTATTAGTTTCCTTGTTTCCATTATTAGTTGATTCTATTCCCTAATATTGTCTTTCCTTGTTTCCATTATCATAGATCCATTTGTTGGGCCACCCGTTATCGGGCCACTCGGGTCACGCTCCAGTTGTCTAGTCCTGGGGTGAGGGGGTGTGTTAGAAGTCCCACATGGAAGAATGAGATGACCTGATTAGTAGTTATAAGTGGGGGGCAACCCTCACCCTATGAGCTAGCTTTTGGGGTTGAGTTAAGCGCAAACCCAAATTCTTAATATGGTATCAAAGCCTATCTTGCATCCACTTGGCCACCCACCACATTATATACACGCACCAAGCCCAATAGTGCTAGGCGTGAGGGGGTGTATTGGGAAAAACCCAAGTCCCAAGTGGGAAAAGGCAAATTTAATTGTTAGACCAAAATGCCCTCAATTTTGGCGGACTTTTCCCCTCCAAGTGGGTGGGCATTCATCCCCATTGTTCATTCGTTTCCTTTTCACTAAATAATCACACGGCCTATTGATTCAATGCTCTAATTTTAGTTTAGAATGAGATATTATGTTTATGGTCTATATTATTAGATTAACTAGCCAGAGATACACCTGTGCAAACACAGGTGACACAACACAACTCCTTAATGAAGAAACAAAGAGCGGGAAAATACTTTGGAGTGGGTGAATGAGATTCTGCCACGTGGTAATTACTGTAGTTAACTTTTATAAATAGATCATAGATAGATTCAGTTTTAACGTCTCATCATATGTTTATGTATGGGGCCTTGAATCCATCAATAACATCTGGCTTTTTATAAATGATAAATAACCTAATAGCAATTTGTAGATTTGAAACATGAAACTAATATGAATTAAAGAGAACATATTGGATTTGCTTATGTAGACCGCTGCCCCCCCTGTTCCAGAAAGAAACTACCCACAACAGCAACCTTAAATGTCAGCTAAGCTCACCTAATTACAAAACTTAGAGTGAATAATTGATAGAGTGCTTTAGTAGCTTTCAGAATATTATATCTTGAAAGTTGAAACGAAAATAACATATGTGCATATGTATTGTTCTGATCAAATAGCATGGATTGTTCTGTCCCAAACTCTGTACTACAACAAAGTTTCAAGTCTTTAATAACTCAAACTGCGTCAAACCCATTAAGATTGCATGACAGTCTTTTTGATTTGCACTGTCATCATTTTATTTGTTACTTGGCATGTGATATCGCAGGTTGTTTGGTATAGACATCGTTCGGGCTGCTGATGAAATTGAATTCATGTTCATGAATAGTTGATTGCATGTGCTTTGCACCATTATAAATAAGAACTTGAGTGTAATATAGGCGGTCACTTTTTTTGCTTGTAACTTACATACACAATGTTTTTTTTATTTGGATCACTTTTTTGACCATACATGAGACGAGACGACGATTAATATCAATCAGTTGCAGTAAGAATGAATTGAGTTTTTTACTTCCATCACAATTTTCAGTTGCTGGAGGTAGCATTTGAAAATGGGCCTGATACCTTTGCATTCCCATGGAAGTGAAGAAAAAGCTGTATCTGGATTTGAAGTTGTGCTTCCGAATTAACTTTTATTGCAGTTGACATCAATCTGGAGAGGAGTCTACAACAGCATGGCAAATATCTTACGGAGAACAGTTTTGTATCTTAGTAATTCTTACTGTAACAATTTTGTATTCATCATTTTCTTTTGTATCTAAGTAATTCTTATGGAATTTTATTTAGGTTTTGCATGCAATTCTTTAGAAAAATGATTTTGTAATAAGTTGCAACAGCATGCTTGGAAATCAAATAAGGGTATTTAGAACGTGGTTTTAGAACATTTGAAAAAATCAACTCAGACTCGTGCGAATGCACAGTACTGTGCTAGTTATAGACGTGTATTCATGTGCTTATTGTTCTCTTTTGTTTCTGCCTATACAATTTTAATTGTCCCCACATGACAGGATATTTAAATTTTAAGATGCTTTATTTGATTTGACCCTTAAAAGGCTAGTCATACAAGCTTATTAAAGTCACATTTTGCTGACTACTTGGATTGAAGCTTGGAATCCCAAACTGAAATTTATCAATAAAAGGTTGAGAATTTATGGCCTGTTTACTTTCGAAAAATATTTTGTTTTTATTTTTTAAAATATGTACTTATTTTATATTGCTAACAAGAAGATAGAAGACTTTTGTAGTAACCAATTGTGATAGAGTGAAGATAGAAGAGAAGTTAGGGAGAATATTATGAAAACAACTTTTTTGACATTTTTAATATTTCTGAAAATACTAGATTAGGGGAAACATTTTACATATGTGTTTTCTCTAATATATGTTAGTTTAAGTGGAACTTAGTGGAAATAAAAATAAGAAATAAGGGAAGAGAAGTAATCAGGCCTAGGATTCTATGGACATCTCAATAATTTTCCCCTTTTTGGAATTAGTGTACTTTTACAAAATTTGTGTTCTAATTAATCATAGAAATATATGCTCAAATATACGCTCAAGCACATGAATGCCTAAAACTTACAGTTAAACAACTCTACACGTTAAACCAAACAATAACATCAAACCAAGTTCACTAAATGCTGTTGTAATAACCAAGTCAAAAGCATACTGTAGTATGTATTATATATTTAAGAAACTTAATTGTAGTTGTGCTACATTGCAAAAATTAATTCACAGGTCAAACAAATTTTTTGCTTTTTTTTTGTGTAGCTCCCAATATGTTTTCCTGCTACAATAACTCATATATTATCTATTTAAGAAAATTAACTACACTAACTTTGGTTATCCATATTGCACTACGTGGCAATACCTCCATTTTTTATACAGAATATAGAAAAAAAAAAATTTCCTGATTTTTCACACTCGTGCTGAGCACAGATCCCACCTATTAGTATTAAGTTTAAAATCCACCCCAGCTTGGTGGTTGAAAGGCATGCAAAGTTGCTCCTGGCTGATCATATTGATTCATAAAAGAAATATCCTGCAAAGCAAACACATCAGGTTGACTTACCCAGTGCACAAGATCATCTCCTACTTGATTAGCCCAATCATGATGCTCCTCAACAAGTTTACTAGCACAGTCCTGAGGCTCACCTAGTGGATCAAGATCATCCCACTCCACAAGTTCATTAAGTGGCTTCACAGCAACACTCTCCTGAGCCTTGTTTTGCATAAAATTGTAGCAGCTGGCTTCACTTTGGTGCACAGTTTTCAACATGCTAATTCTGTTAACACAAGCTCCAATCTTAGCATCTAACATAGCAATGAAGGCCCTTAATTGTTCCTCTCCTATGTTATTGAAACATGGATCCCAAGTTAGATACTTGAACTTAAGGATCTTTTTATGCACTTTGGAAATCTCAGCCTCAACCATGTCCTTCTTGTTCTCAAAATAATCTTCTAGATCAAATGTCTTAAGAGGCATTTCAACAATCTTTTGATGCTCATATTTTTGAAGGATGGAGTTTACCCTTGTAGTGTCTTGGGGCCAATGAGTCACTGGTTCAGCATTACTGCCTCTAACATCATATACAATCAAGCAAGCTTCAGCTCCACACGTGATAGAAAATTCAGATATTTTCGTCATTAGTCCCTTCCTTCTCTGCATGAAAGTTACTTTACGAGCTCTCTCGTCTTTTATGCGTTTCATGGTTGTTTTTGCTCGACCCATTTCTACAAATATGAACATAAATACAAAAATAAAAGGCCCATTGATTAAAGTGATAAAGAATTCATTTCTATTTAACTATTGTATCATGTTACATCCTATAAATGCTCACCAAAAAAGAATGTTACATCCTATAAAAAATTTAGAAAAAAATTTTAAAATTAAAAGGTACAATAATTATTAATTAATACATGTAATGTAATAATATAAATAAAATTCAAGAAATATTTAAAATATTTGTTTTATCATTGAAATATAATATATAAAAAGCTATTTTATATTTCACATTCACGGTGATTATGAAAAGAAAAGGAAAAAAAAAAAAAGGAGCATAATGGAAGTAGAAAAGTTTACGGCAACGAACCCAACAACCAAACACCCAAACATCAGAGAGGATGTGTTTAACTTTGATCTTCATACTAGCAGATGGGACCCGTGGTCAGCACGGGTGTGATAAAATCAGTAGAGTTAGAGATACTGGTACGTAATGCAACGTAGATAATTAAACTAAGTGTAGTTAGTTTTTTTTAAATAATTAATATATTAAAATTAAAACAAGATTGTTGCGTTGCTTCGTTGGGATTCAAAGATGATTAAGTTTTAGGGAAGTCATCACTCAAACAGAAAGAAGCATCTCAATTCCAAAATCTCAGTCAAGTCTCATCAAGAATAATGCACGAGTTTAAAACAAATGATTAAAACAACACCAGACAAAACAAAAACACAAGAACATCAAACAAAACAAACACAAGAACAAGAAAAAGCAACAGTGGAAAGGTAAAAATACGTAGGTTATATACTCGTACACTGTTATAGTCAAAAGATATATAGAGGTGTTTTACCTTTAACAATGGCTGATCTCTCAAGCTATGCTATGCTGTCAGTTTCAATAAAAAGCATTGTTAGAGTTAGCAATAGTTGAATTTATAGAAACTGGACATAACCGTGACCTATTATACGAAATATAATGGATGTTTAATTTAGGAAACAGAATCAATATTCGAAAAGATTTTTTCCGTCTTGTTATTTTAGGAAATTATTGTCTCTTACGTTGGAATTAAAATTAATTGTCCACTGTTAATTAATTACAAAAATCTTTGATTGATTTTTTTTGGATTGGAAAAATCTTTGATTGGTTGATCATATACATATACTAGATGTAACCACCGTGCGTTGCACGAGTTTGTTCATGTTTTACAAAAAAGTAAAATTTGAATATATAATTTAAATATGTTAAGATATTTTATACAATGCTAATCAGGTATTATGCCTGATTCGTTAAATGATTTTTTTGTGTGACTAGACCTGATTCGTTAAATGATACGAATATTGCTTTAATTCCAAAATGTGATAACCTAGGACGATGCAGGATTGGCGGCATATATCACTATGCAATGTGGTGTATAAATTATTGTCTAAAGTTCTGGTGAATCGGCTCAAGCAGGTGTTGGCTAAGTGTATCTCTGAAAATCAATTAGCTTTTGTCCTAGGGCGATCTATTTTAGATAATTCTTGGGCGGCTATTGAAGTAGTTCACTACATGAAGAATAAAAGAATGGGAAAGGTAGGGGATATAGCTCTTAAGCTGGATATCAGTAAGACCTATGATAGACTTGACTGGGCCTACTTGAGAGAGGTCATGTTGACTATGGGCTTTGCTCAGCAGTGGGTGGAGTGGGTGATGATGTGTGTGGAGTCCGTTCACTATTCTATCCTAGTCAATCAGGAGCCAGTGGGGCCAATTATTCCTGGTAGGGGACCGCGGCAGGGGGATCCTTTGTTGCCTTACCTTTTCATCCTTTGTGCGGAAGGCCTATCGGCTTTGATCCAACAATCGAGAGATGTGGAGAGCTCCATGGGAATAAAATCTATAAGAATGCTCCTATTATTACCCATCTTCTTTTTGCAGACGATTGTTTTCTTTTTTTAGGGCGGTGGAAAATGAAGCACATGTCTTGAGAAACATCTTGACCACTTATGAGGTGGCTTCTGGCCAAGCTATAAACCTCCAAAAGTTAGAAGTTTTCTTCAGCAAGAATGTGAAGCAAAGTGTTAGAGACACAATGGCCTCTATTCTGGGAGTTCAGATTTTTTTGGGGGCTGGCAAGTACTTGGGCCTTTCTTCCATGGTTGGACGTAGCAAAAAAAAAAAGCCACATTTTGATTTATCAGGGATCGAATTTGGAAGAAAATAAATTCTTGGAGTGGTAAATGCCTGTCTAGAGCTGGTCTGGAGATTCTTATTAAATCAGTCCTTCAGGAAATTCCTTCGTATGTGATGAGCACTTTTCTTCTCCCCTCTTCTCTGGGGGACGAGATTGAAAAGATGATGAACTCCTTTTGGTGGGGTAGCGGAGGTAGAGGTGCCCGGGGAATTCATTGGTTGTCCTGGGATAAGCTTGCTATGAGCAAGAAGAATGGGGGAATGGGATTTAGAAACATTCAATCTTTTAACATAGCAATTCTTGGTAAGCAAGGTTGGAGATTGATGACTCACCCAGATGGGTTAATTACTAGGCTCTATCCTAGAGGCCAAAGTAGGGAGCAATCCTAGTTATGCTTGGTGGAGTATTTGGAGTTCACGTTTTCTCTTGAAGGAAGGATCTAAATGGATTATTAGGACTGGCGAGAACATCCCTTTGTGGGATGAGGCTTGGTTGTGTGATGGTGAATCCCTTGCTTCTCCACCTAACCTAGAAGCTGAGTTTTTGTCACTGCCAATACAAGATATTATGTTATCTGACAGGAAAAGTTGGGATGAAGTCTTCTTGCCCACTTTTATGGAACCTGAGGATGTAAACATGATCAAAATGGTCCCTTTATTTAGTTCAGTGAAGAAGGATCAACTAGTATAGAAGGCAAATACTCAAGGTACATATTCTGCTAAAAGTGCCTATCATTTTTGCATTGATCATGTGTTAGATACGGATCATCTCAAAGTCCAGGGGACTGGTGTTTGGTTTGGAAAATTAAAGCGCCACCGAAGGTAAAGAATTTTTTATGGCGAGCCTGTAGATATTGCTTGCCTACGAGGTTTAGACTGCAGGCCAAAGGTGTGGATTGCCCGACCAGATGTGTGTTATGTGATGCTAGCATGGAGGATAGTGTGCACTTGTTGACTAGGTGTCCTTATAGCATGCGAATTTGGTAGAAGGTGGGCTTGTGGGATACTGTTAATCGCCACACCAAATCATATATGGGCTTTGCTGACGTTTGTTTTAAAATTTTGCATGATCTTAGTACTGCTCATAGATCGCTATGGACCATGCTTTGTTGGAGTATATGGACCAGCCGCAACAACAAAATTTGGGAATCAATATCTGAGTCCATGGATGCTATAGTGGACCGAGGTTGTATCATGCTAGAAGAATGGCGGGATGCTCAGATCATTAGGGAACCGCAGGCGGTGGTGAGGCATGACGGGGATGTTTCACACTGGTGCAAGCTAGAAAGCGGTAGGATCAAGTGCGATATTGATGCTTCTGTCTTAAGCCAGAGGAATAGAGTGGGAATTGGTATGTGCCTTAAGGATGAGCAGGGTGTTTTCATACTTGTGAAGACCGAATGGTTCTCTGCAATATGCTCGGTTGAGGAAGGTGAAGCCCTTGGTTTACTTTCTGCGGTAACGTGGGTTAGAGACCTTGGTCTTAATAATGTGGATTTTAAGATGGACTCTAAAACAATGGTGGATAAATTCAATGCTTCGAGGGAGGATGTCTCTTGTACCGGTGCTATTCTCTCCTCTGTTTTTTCCAAACTCTCGTGTTAAGTTTAGTAGGAGACAAGCAAATGAGGTTGCTCATGCGATGGCAGGGGTGGCCACATGTTTAGCTAGCTCCCATACTTTCGTTGAGATTCCAACATGTATCTTCCAATTGATTATTAATGAAATGGCGTAGCCTACTTTCAGTCAAAAAAAGATATTTTATACAAATCTCTCAAGAGATGAGTGTTCACTTGATGAATAGTCATCTTTTAGGATATTTTTTGTTGATGGGCTTGGTAGGTTATCATAATCTTGAAGGATTATGTTTTAGTTTTTTTTTTCTTTGGGCCTTAGGTCCTCCTTACTACAAAAAAGCATGCAAATAAATAAAATTTTATTAATTATAGAATAACATGTAATAATTATGTATCTCGTCAAATAAGTTTATTAATCACGTTATGGTATTATATTTTTTTCATATGAATATTTCTTATCTTTGTTATCAACAAATAATTTCAATTCTTATGATTATATCATTATTGAAAATGAGATATGTAATTGTCCATGATAAAATATATATTTTATCAAATATAATCTTACATAATTTAGCAATTATTATTGACTTTTGGTTATCATCGTTACATAGAATCTAATTATTGGATGTTATTTTATTCTACAATTGAATGTTATTTTATTCTACAAATAAAATGTCATTTGGAATCATTTATCATTGAAATTATTTATAAAATAATTATTTTTGCATCGATATCACCTTTTATAATAATCTTTATTTGAATTATTTATTCCATTACACAATCCATGTAATATTAATGTTTCTAAGTAGCATAATTGATATTTTTATTTTAAATAGTAAAATTTAAGTTTTATAGCATAGTTAGTTTTCTAATGTAATATTAAATATTAATATTTCTAATTTTTATAGACAATATATTATTATAATTGACCTTTAATTGATATAACCTCTAGTGACAATAAAGATTTTGTTGAACATACTAATCACATTAAAATTTTAGATTGAAAATATTTTATTTATCCTTTAAAATTCATGTTGAGTCATTTTAATATGTGATACATTTTTAAGATTTTTTTAAATAGAAAATAACACTTAGTATTTTCATTAACTAATTTTACAAAATAATACTACATTTTATATTTGATAATTATATTTAATAATTTCTAGTGTAACTTAAATGTATTTTTAGTTTTTTTTTCAAATTAACATTATCGTTAAGCAATTTTAATGATCAATCTGAAGTTGAAGCAGTTGAAGGGACAAACACCTACTCAGTAAGGACATTAAGGAAGTGGAAAACAAAGAAACGTAAAACAGTTTTCAAATTAAAAACAAAAACAGGGAGTCATAAGGTGGTTGGCTTGTTTGGAGGAAAGGGTGTAGGAGTTGGGAGACATAAGGTGTGTGGGTTCAAACCCATCCCAAGCCACTAATCTAACAATTACTAATAATTACTAACATTTGCCTATCAAAAAAAAAAAATTAAAAACAGAAACAGCTTTTAAAATCATAATTCTTACACTTCTAAAAAGACCAAACACAGTGGAAGTTGAAAAAAAAAATAGGCCTTTTTTATTTATATAGTAAAAATTGATAGGCTTTAAAGTGTCTTTGTGTATTAAAAAAACTACCCCTTAAAATAAGAATTTCTTAATTAAATGCATTAGTGGTTTACAAATTAAATGACATAAATGATAGAAATTTATCACTAATTTATAAAGTGACCAATTTATCCTTAAGTTGAATGCTTGAAATTACCAACAACACATAGACAACCTTTTCTTTTCTATATACTAGTTTTTCTGACCTGTACGATGCACGAGATAAATAAAGTTTGTCATATTATTTCTGTATTTTTATGTTCAAACAATATATTTTTTAGCTTTTGTAACACAATGAGCCACCTTAACGAAAAATCTCAGATTAAAGAAATGAAAAACAAATCAAATGTTGTTTATAGCATGAAAACAATCATGTTTTTTCAAACTGAGAAAATAATCTCATAATTTTCTTAAATGTAATTACGAACATATAAAATGGTACGTCCCGTTCAAGTACAAAAAAAAATATAAACTTGTAAATAATAATTATATAAAGATAAGCATTAGACAACATATATAATTTTATAAAAAGTAACTTTATTTGCAATGCCAAGTTAACATGCAGACTATCAAGCTTGTGGGTGCAAAAAGTAAATAAGATAGAGTTATGTATATTTCAAAAGTTGAGGAAATAATGCTAACCCAAACCATCTAAGCTAAATTCTGAAAAACTTCTCTATAAACTACATTTGAAGTGGTGGTTGTCACATCTCCCTCGTTGTTACGTATGAGTATCTTCAAACCACTGCATGATGTAACCTTTGATATTGTAACATATAGTTGACCATAGAAAAAAACTGATTGCGAAAGATAGATTCTCACATATTTTATAGACTGCCCCTGACTTTTATTTATAGTCATTGCAAAAGAAACAATCACTAGAAATTGTTTGCGCTAAAATTTAAAGGGAATTCTTGTATCAGATGAGATCAATGACAATCTAGGAATAAAAACTTTTTCTGCTACTTTGCTGCCAGAAATAACCTTTGCCTCCAACACATGATTCCCAAGTTGGGTGACTATGAGCTGAGTGCCATTACACAATCCTGACGAATGATCTATATTTCTTAATAACATGATGGGAACACCAATCTTTAACTTCAGTTGATGATGACGAAGTCTAGATGCAGAAATTGTATTCAAAAATTCTGGAGTATGTATATCATTTGGTCTATCAAAATTTTCATCAACCGAACATGAGCTATCAAAACTTAGGTAAGTTTTTGTTTCTCCAGGCATCAATGACATAATGTACTCATTCAAGTGATTAACAACATCATTTGTGGGTGCTAAAATAACTCTATGATGAAAGAATGATGGGTCTCTCATATTTTCAATAATAGATGGGTATGTGCTATTAACAATAGCAGCAAGAGGATCACCTGAATTTTCAATGAGCATGTCAGGAGGTATATCAATTGTTGCAACTGCAACATTTATTTCACCAATAGTTTTATTTCCAATACCCAACACCTAATCTAAAAACTCCTTCAATTGTCGTACTTCTTCTTTTGAAGACCCACCTTGAAGCCTCGTGTTTTTTGCCAATGTAAGCACCTTACATAATGGCCAAAGGTATGACAGATTAATGCTAGCATGAACAACATCTTGCCTCGTTTCCTTCGATATAACTGGAAGTATCTGCCTAAAATCACCACTAAGAACTACTACTTTTTCTCCAAACGATAGATTTTTACTTTCACTATTAGAAAATTGAAGTATATCCCTGAAGGTTCTATCAACTGCTTTAAAACAATGCCAAAGAGTCATTGGAGCTTCATCCCAAATTATAAGTTTAGTCTTGATTATCAATTCTGCCAAATGACTACCCTGGTTTATGTTACAGAAGGAATCTCCATTCACGTTTGCCACCTGAAATCAACAAAGCAGCTATTCCACTGGATGCAACAGTCAAAACAATTTCACCTTTAGATCTGAGAGTTGCAGAAATGAACATCTAAAGAAAAGATTTACCTGTTCTTCCATAACCATAAAGAAAAAATAATCCCCCACAAAAGATGTCACCCAATTGTTATGGTCATTCACGTAAATGATCTTACCCAAAATATCCATTTATAAGTATCAGTTTTTATTAATTCTCACTTTTTTTGGTAACATTAATTCTTACCATTATTTGGTAGACAATTGGGTGACCATATCAATTTGACCTATTTAATAAAGGAAACAAATTGAATTCGGTGAGCCAGTGTCCTTTCTAAATTAAAATTCGGCAAAAAATAATTAATTTAATGAATGAATATATGAAAAAAAATATTATCCTCCTAAAATATATGAATGAATATATGAGAAAAATATTATGCTCCTAAAATATCATGTGAACAATATAAGTCATTTTAAGCTATAGTTATTTAACTCGTGTATTACACCTAACAAATTTAGTATTTTAGTAGTATAATAATAAAAGAACATTTAATTATCAAAAAAATCAAAAATAAAAAAAGGATGTTTGTGGTGTTTAAATAGGAAACGAAATCTATTTGTGGTATTGAACATAATGCAAACGTGTTTTTTTTATAAAGAGTGCAAACGTGTTTCTTATATGGAACTATCGGATCCTTTCAAAATTCAAATGGTATCGTGAGCAAAATTGAGATAAAATTATATGGACAGAAAATATATGTTGGTATTTATTTACAGAATATATATATAAGAATATGCCCTTGAAATAAATTAATTTTGTGTGAAAATAAAATTGATCAATAATTAATTTATTGACTGAATATATGATAAAGATATTATGCTCCTAAAATCATTATATTCTTTTTGTTTCTACTAATGGTAAGAATGAATAAAATCTGAATTGAATAAACGACATTCGATAATTACTATGACCATATCAATTTATTTGAATCCTTTTCAAATTCGGAATAGTGTTTATGTTGATACTATAAATATTATTTTATACGTATAATTTCCTTTTTGGTAGACATATGATTTGTTGTCACAACATACATAAATTTCTTAAATATGAATTGTTGCCTTTTATAAAAGGAAATCTGTCCATAAAATTAAAAAAAAAAGAAGAAAGAATTTGACTATTTCTAAATTAGATTCTTAAGTATTGATAATTAGGGAAATAGTGACGGAGAGAGAAGATTATCATTTAAATTTTGAAATCAATGTTGTTTGAAGAAACAAATTTGTTCAATTCATAATTGATATGGTCGCCCAACAGGTTTTTTATTTCTTTTGGTAAGTACCTTCATTGCAAAAATACATCTCACTTATCATTGATTTGTGAATTAAGAGGATTCTAATTGATTTAATAATGAATCAAAATTATATCGTTTATTGGACTGTGAATGTACCTAGTCATAAAATTATTTAAAATCATTGATCCTGTCATAAGCAATGAAATCTTTCCTATAATCAAATGTGCCATATTTAGTTCATGAATCAGATTCCTATATTTTGACTAGGTAAAATCGCATGGACAATCCAGATAGCCTTTCAGCCTCTTTGCAAATTTGATCAATAAAAAAGAAAGAGGCTAGATTGGAGAAAGCCAATCATAGAGTGGACTTACACAAAATGTTATGAAATTATCCTTATCCCATAATTCCTCAAAATGAGACCACATATACAAACTCTATTAGAAATTACCTGAAAACTGGACCGTACAAGGTACAGGTCGAGTGCTAGGCCGGCCTCAACAGATGCCTGACCGAGTGTCAGGTATTGAAGCACACCCTGAGCACTGCACATTCAAGTCAGTCAGCCGTCTTTGATGGGCTCGGCCTCCCTTGCTTAACTCCTCATTTGGGGCCAAAGTGTAAAGGCCCATCATAAGGCCCAATAAGCACCTATATAAGGGGACATCCCACAAGACAAAGGTAACCTCTGTAACCCTAATTTCACTACTTTCTCATATGGGGGCTAACTTTGGCATTGGAGTGGCCTTGTAGGTACACCCACTGGCAGCACCACCACGACGGTCTGGCGGAGCCACCATCGCCAACCTCCTCTCAAGGTCCCCCATCTTCCATACGAGAACAAAAACTAACCACCCTGAGTGACAACAGTAATCTTGCTTTGCTCATACATAGTTATCCCAAATCTAATAAGACTACTATCCATAGCAAATTTTTTCCACCCACAGGTTAAATAGCACTCGTGCTTAGCCCTTTTTCCCATCTCAGTTGAAATGGCCTTCTCCTTCATGATTCATCCTCCAAAGTGCACCTTGTATTCCTCTTATCCGTGAATGCCACTGAGCAGAATGCAGCTTTCAATAGCTGTAAAATTTGATAAGTAAATTCTTATTAAGTAAATTCCAAATGCAACACTTGTTAACCATTAAAACATAAATCAGATTCCTGTAAGAAGAGCTTACCAATTTAGAACTTTTTGATTAATAATAGGAACTCAATTTCTTCGTAGCAGAAATCAATAGAAAGAAGAATCAAGTTCACCGGATTCGCTGCACAAAACGCTGATGAAAGAGGTACAAAAAAAAATAACAAACATGAGAACAAATTAGTTGCAATCTACAAAATGGAAATAAAAAAGGGAGAAGAGATACGCGGGAGTATCTGACCTGTTTTCGCAGCTGAAATCAATGAGGAGAGAAGAAGGAAGTACGATGTCGGATTCGCCGCACAAAACGATTACAGACAACGATCGCCCGAAAAGAACGCAAGAAGAAGGATGGCGCGGCAAGAGAAGAAGGAATGATTGCCCAAAAAAAAAAAACGTAGGAAGAAGGTTGGCGTCGCAGGAGACCAAAGCGTTTTAAGTTAAACGAGTTTCTGATTTCTCTTCCGTAGATATTTTTAAATTATGTCCTTCCTATAAATAATTCTTTCTAATTATTAAATGACAAAATCTCTTTCATTTTAAATTAAACATTTTTAATTTCAAAATAAATCTTTAAAGTTATTAAATGCTAAAATGCTGTTATAAGAAATTATTTTAGTGATATGACCAAATTGTCCTCTAATTAATGCTTCATGACACTATTACTTGTAATATTATAAAGATAAAAATACATATATACATATACATATATATATATATATATATATATATATATTACAATTAACATTTCTACCAAATAATAGTTGTGTTAAAATATTTACTGGAGGAGATAATAATATATTACGGTTACCATTATTTCTATTCTAAAATCAAACTTTGTTATTTGGGTTTAAAAGATTAATTTGGATTTTAAACGAAAATAAAGTATTGGTTTTTTTAAAACAAAGAGCCATTTATGATATGATAGAATTCGAGGACAAAGAGTGTCTCTGATAAGCGTCAAAGTAGTGTGATTTTTAGGAATTTTTAAGTGTGAATTATATCCATTTTTAAGTGTTTTTATATGTGATTCACTCCTTTTACATTTGATTTCGTAGAAAAGTGAGAAAAGCTACTTTGGAAGCACTTTTGGACACTTTGGACGAATTCTGGGCTTTTTCAAGTGCAATTTAGATATTCTGGACATTATGTACGCCCTTACATAAAGTATATACGCTCTTACATCCATTGCGTATGCCCATGCTACCTTTAAGCATGTCCTAGCGCTAAAAAATGATGTAAGCAAGGGCCGACAGAACTCAGTTCGGCCGTACACAAGTCAGCACGGCTGTACATGATAGCAAGTATGGTTCAATGCCGAATTCTAAGGTCAACATGGCCGTACATAGTTCAGCATGGCCGTGCATAAACACGGAGCTGGCAAACTTTAAGTGATGTATGGTCGTACATAGTTCAACACGATCGTACATAATGATGGAAATGTCAAATCCATACGCGTGCTTTATAAAAACTAGTGGAAACACTAGGAAGAAAGAGGTTGGGACTACTGTTAACACACCAATTTGTTTATTTTTATAGGATATTTTTAGTATCTAAATATACTATTTTGCACTAATTAAAGCACAAAGGTACTCATTTATGTCTTATTTTGCAGAATTATCATAAAGACACCACTTAGAGCAAAAGGTACGAAAAAGGACAAAAAACTGGCAAGTTTTGGAAAGTTTTAGCGCTACTGGACGAGCGTTACGGTTTGACCTACATCTGGTAGAGCAGAATCTCAGTAAGGGCGTACCCTCTCAATCTGTACCACCTGGTGCCGATGAAAAAGTCTAGTACGGTTGTGCCAAATTCAGTACGGCCGTACACAAATGATGTCAGGGTTGCAGTACACATGGGTACTGGACAACGTCATAAAGAAAGCTCGATACGGCCATATATATATATACGGTACGGTCGTACCCCATCTCAGAATATGCAGATTTGAAAGCCAGATGACTTAATCTGCAGCCTAATCTATAAATAGGGGTTCTTAACCTTTTAAAAAGACCTTTTGACGAATTCCCAAGTCAAGAACCCATTTTTGAGAGTTATTCACAAGCATCATACGATTGGAGTGAGTCTTGGATCATTGGAGCTTCCCATCAATTCTGAATTGCTGCTGGAGTTTGTAGATACGTGAGGAACACACGAGAGGATCACTGTCTTACCGAAGGGGTGTCCTGGTTCTATTTCCTCATGTCTTTTAGGAGTTTATATTTGGAATTATTCTATTTTGTCTTGTGCAAAACAATATGAGTAGCTAATTCCATCACTAGGGGTGATGGGGAATCTTTTATAATATTCTTGATTTCTATTTAATTGCTATTCTGAATTACTTATTATCCTTATGAATGTGTTGATCTTAGCATGCTTAATTTCATAGGAAGTAGCTAATCCTTATAAAATTAGTTAATTGTGGTAACGGGATCATAGTTAACTAGTGGAACTCTAGGATCACAGAACTCGCTTTATACGCCGGATAGGTTATTGCTTGTTTCCAATCAGTTATTAGATTAACAAACTTGCCTGAGCTGCAACAAATTTTTGGCGCCATTGCCGGGGAATGTTTAGCAATATTGGTTCAACGACATCTTAATTACTTTAAGCATTTATTTATTTGCTGTCTTTAATCTTTTATATTTATTAATTATTTTTCTTGTACTCAGGCATCACAATAGAAGAAGAGTAAGAGTTCACTCTCGAAGAAAACTTTTCTCCTGCTGTCAACATTCAGGAGAGCATAAATGGCCCAACCATTAGGCGGCACAACTTTGAGTTCAATCCTGCTTTAATCTCGCTGGTGTCCGAAGTACAATTTTCGGGGCTATCTTCGGAAAACCCACATGCCCATCTCAAGAGCTTCCGAATAATACTTAGCACTGTTAAGTATAATGGAGTCCCAGCGGAAGTTATTAAACTAACACTGTTTCCATTCTCATTGCAGGGAAAAGCTCAAGTTTGGCTAGACTCTTTAGCACCAAACTCAATCACCACTTGCGAAGATCTGAAGAGCAAACTTCTCCAAAAATATTTATCTTTAGCCAAATTTGCTGAGATAAGAGAAAAAATAACTAGCTTCACACAGTCTGAGTTAGAGCCAATGCACGAAGCTTGGGAGTGCTTTCAAGAACTAATTAGAGGTTTTCCACATAAAGAATTTGCTACATGGCAACTGGTCCACATTGTCTACAATGGGCTAAATGCACAGAGCAGAGCTGCCATAGATGCTGCATGTGGAGGATCTCTGGGAATAAGAACACCATCTGAGACCCTAGAAATCATTGAAGAGATGGCTCAGAACAATGCTCAATGGTCATAAAAAAAGACACATATTGATTCGGAAATTGAAAACCATGGGATGCAAACCCACTTATCTTTAGAAGCCATGATGGATGCACTTACTGAAAAATTTGAAGCCTTGTTAGCATCTCATGCTCATACCAGAGCTTCAAGGAAGCCTACAACAAAGGAAGACCCAATTGCAAAAGTTAACTTTATAGGCACCGAGAACCGTGGTAGCTCCTGCTCGAATAACAATAATCTGGTGTGGAGAAACTAAGGCAATTCGTTTTTACAGGTTCAAGCTCGAAGAAAGGGATATCCAGGCCATCCTGCAATAATTCAAGGATGCATGAAAGAAATTGACGAAAGGTTTAAGCATCTTGAGAAACTGGGAATGACAAATGCGGAATGTCAGAAACAATTGGCAGAGTAATTAGCCCTCTTGATAAACTATTTATCCAAGACAAAGGAGAAAACACCTACCCAAGAAGTGCAATCTAATTTGATTACTACAAGCGGAGGAACAGTACTCGCGGGGCCATCTGAGAAGAGCAAATAAAAAGCTACATCAACTCAGCCCCAAGAAAAATCACCTGCTCTAACCGAAGAAAGAGATACAAGAAACAAGGAACATGAGAAAGAGCAGTTAACAGCACCCGTTAATCCACCTGACACGATTCCCATTGTGCCATTCCCATAGAGATTGAAGAATGACTTGCAGGACCCCCAATTTGCAAAAATTTTAGAAGTCCTGAAGCAGCTAACTATCAACATACCGCTCGTGGAAGCTATTTCTCAGATGTCTAAATATGCTAAATTCTTGAAGGATATCCTGGCCAACAAAAAGGAGTTAGAAGAATTATCCACTATTCGACTAAACAAGGAATGCTCAGCCATAATCCTGAGAAAGTTACCTCCTAAAATGAAGGTTCTAGGGAGTTTTACAATACCATGCACAATTGGAAATTCTTATTTTAAAAAAGCTCTTTGTGATTTAGGGTCTAGTATAAATTTAATGCCTTTATCTATTTTTCAGCGGGTTGGTTTAAAAGAAGTCAGACCCACAAGACTTTCATTACAACTGGCAGACAGGACCGTAGTGCACCCAAAGGGGATAATTGACGATGTCTTGGTAAAGGTAGAAAAATTTATTTTTCCAGCTGACTTTGTGGTTCTAGACATGGAAGAAGATAAGGAAGTACCACTTCTATTGGGAAGACCGTTTTTAGCAACCGAAAAAACAGTCATTGATGTTCACCAGGGAAAGCTTACGTTACGGCTTAACGATGAAGAAGTTGTCTTCAGCGTGTTTGATTCTTTAAAATTACCTAGTTCTCAATCCTGCAATTTTATAGATACTTTAGCAGAAAATGTTCTAATGTCTTCTGATTCATAGGTACATTACTTACAGACCCTCTAGAAAAAATTTTAACTTGCAGTAAAGAAGCCATCGCAGACTAAGAGGGAATTAAGGAGGAAGTTCTGGCACTAGATGTAGGCATGGAACCAAGACCATGGAATGGGGTGCAGCAATTTAAGAGATTAGATAAACCCAAAAAGACTGCAGTCAAATCATCTTTAGAAGAACCATAAGAGCTAGAGTTAAAGCCATTACCCGCTAATCTTAAATATGTATTCTTACATCCACCATCATCTTTACCAGTTATAATTTCATCTTCTTTAATAGGTTCGATGGAGGAAAAGCTTTTAAGGGTTCTGTAGGACAACAAAGAAGCATTTAGATGGAGCATTCATGACATAAAAGGAATCAGCCCCACAATTTGCTCCCATAGGATTTATATGGAGACGGATCACAAACCAAAAGTGCAACCTCAACGAAGCATCAACCCAAATCTGAAGGAAGTTGTCAAACAGGAAGTTATTAAATTACTTGATGCTAACATTATTTATCCTATTTCTGATAGCCCTTGGGTGAGCCATGTGCAGGTAGTTCCTAAAAAGGGAGGAACCACAGTTATGGAGAATGAGCAAAAGGAGTTAATTGCAGTTAGGAAAGTAACTGGCTGGCGTATGTGCATTGATTACAGAAAACTAAATGAGGCCACCAGGAAAGATCACTTCCCTCTCCCTTTTCTTGATCAAATGCTTGAAAATTATCTGGCCATGAATTTTACTGCTGTCTAGATGGTTATTCTGGCTATATGCAAATCCCTGTAGCTAAAGAAGATCAAGAAAAAACTACTTTTACATGCCCCTATGGAACATTTGCATATAGGAGAATGCCATTTGGTTTATGCAATGCCCCTGCAACATTTCAAAGATGCATGATGGCTATCTTTTATGATATATTAGAAAATTGCATTGAAATATTTATGGATGATTTCTCTGTGTATGGATCTACATTCGATGTCTGTTTGCATAATTTAGAGCTTGTGCTTAAAAGATGCATAGAAACAAATTTAGTTCTAAATTGGGAAAAATGTCGGTTTATGATTTCAGAATGCATAGTCTTAGGTTACAAGATTTCTCATAAAGGCATTGAAGTTGATCCAGCTAAAATTGAAGTTATTTCGAAACTACCACCTCCGAATTCAGTTAGAGCTATTAAAAGTTTCTTAAGACATGCTGGTTTTTATAGAAGATTTATAAAAGATTTTTCACAAATTGTAAAACCACTTTCTAATCTTTTAGTGAAAGATGCACCATTTGAATTCTCTAAGGCATGTCTAAAAGCTTTTGAAACCTTAAAATCTATATTAATAAATGCTTCTGTTGTGATAGCGCCTGATTGGTCTACTCCATTTGAGTTAATGTGTGATGCTAGGATGTCACAGTTGGTGCGGTGTTGGGACAAAGGAAAGGGAAAAATTTTCATACTATCTACAATGCTAGTAGGACTTTGGACGAAGCACAGCGAAACTACACTACTATTGAAAAGGAACTACTGGCGGTTATATTTGCAGTTGATAAATTTTGTTTCTACTTAGTCATGTCTAAAATTATAATTTATAGTGACCACTTTGCTATTAGACATTTACTTGCCAAACAGGATGCAAAACCTAGATTAATCAGATGGATTCTACTGCTTCAAGAATAAGCGGGGCATAGACAATGTCATCGTAGATCACCTTTCAAGGATAGATGCAGCAGTATGACCACCTGAGAGAGAGAAAATTCAAGAAACTTTTCCAAAGGAGCATCTATATGCTGTTTCTACGGCACCATGGTATGCTGATTATGTTAACTATTTGGCCAGTAAGGTGCTTCCACCCAGCTTAACATATGCTCAACGTAAGAAATTCTTTTCTGATGTTAAACATTACTTCTGGGATGAACCTTGTTTATTTAAGATTTGTGCTGACAGAATAATTAGGAGATGTATTCCAGAAACAGAATATCAATCTATATTAGAGCACTATCACTCTAAAGAAGTAGGAGGCTATTATGGACCCACACGAACAGCTCATAAAATCTTACAATGTAGTTTTTTCTGGCCTACCTTGTTTAAAGATGCTTACAAATTTGTCAAGACTTGTAACCCTTGCCAAAGAAGCGGAAATATCTCTAGAAAACAAGAAATGCCTCTAAATGATATTTTATATTGTGAACTTTTTGATGTATGGGGCATAGACTTCATGGGATCATTTCCTAAATCTAATAATAACATGTATATTTTAGTGGCAGTAGATTATGCTTCTAAGTGGGTAGAAGCAGTAGCATTACCGACTAACGATGCTCGAAGGGTAATAAGATTTTTGAAAAAGAATATTTTTACTAGATTTGGAACTCCCAGAGCAATAATTAGTGATGGCGGTAGTCATTTTTGTAATAAACAATTTGACAACCTCTTAACAAAATATGGAGTCAACCATAGAGTAGCTATACCTTACTATCCCCAAACCAGTGGCCAAGTAGAAATATCTAACAAGGAACTTAAGAAAATCCTAGAAAAGACTGTTAGTGCTTCAAGAAAGGATTGGTCTTTCAAACTTGATGATGCCCTATGGGCATATAGAACTGCTTTCAAAACCCCTATAGGAATGTCACCATATAGGCTAGTATTTGAAAAAGCTTGTCATCTCTCTATCGAATTAGAGCACAAAGCTTATTGGGCTGCCAAATTTCTAAATTTTGATATGCAGATGGTAGGTGAGCATCGATAATTACAGATCAACGAAATGGACGAATTTCGACTGGAAGCTTATGAAAATGCAAAATTGTACAAAGAGTGTACTAAAAAGTTGCACAACCAGCGCATGCAAAAGAGAAGCTTTCAAATTAGAGACAAAGTATTAATCTACAACTCTCGACTTCGACTATTTCCAGGAAAACTCAAGTCCTGTTGGTCAGGTCCCTATGAAATAATACAAGTTTTCCCCTATGGAACTATAGAAATGGTTGCTAAAGATGGTTCAACCTTCAAGGTGAACGGACATCAAGCTAAAATCTATGTTGCAGGCACACCCAGGGACACATATATCGTATCCCTGCAACTCCCAACCAGTTAAAGCAACACGTTAGGCTCGTGACGATAAACAAGCGCTTTACAGGAGGCAACCTGTAGACTTTTACTTAGTATTTGTTGTTTATTTTTAGTAATTTTAATTCTTTTTACCTTTCGATTTTGATTCTCAGTCTTCAAGACACTCAATGCAGCTAAAGATAATGACATAGAAGCATTAAATTCCCCAGCAATTTGCTCGTGGTATTTTTCAGAGGGGAATCTCTTTCCACAGTCTTTTTATTATAGCATTCATTTTATTTTATTTTATCTTATTATGCTTGTTTTAACTTAGTTGCAGTGGGGACACTGCTAAAAATAAGTCAGGGAGTAAATTTTATATTATACTTATTACTTAGCTGTGCTTATAACAATTTATGATTATAGAAGAACTTCAATTTTTACTGATTTAGGCGCTACAAATTTTATTTCTTCTTCCAGACAAGATGTGATTGAGTCAATTCTTTGCTAGAATTAGGATTTGTTGAAAATTAGCATTGAAATTCTATGAGTTTTAACTATCCTGTGTAAGCAACTAAATGTGAGATTTGAGCCTGAAATAAGAGGCCACATCATGCTTTTACCTCTTTTCTTTGTATGAGTGATATTTTTCTATGAATGTGCATTCTAGAACTTGTACTGAGACCATTACAAAGCAAATATGAGTTTATTTTCATGTGAATTTGGAAAGGGCAATTTTAGGAATTCTTCAGGCCACTACCATTTTGAATATATTATACCACTAGTTGCCCACTTTTGTGTCTAAAATTACTTTATTTAATTTCTTTGGTACCCTTCTTGTTACTATTGATTAGTTTTTGTGAAGGCAACCTTGAATTTTTTTTTCATTGAGAGCAATTAGTGGCAAAATCAAAAGAATAATATTCCGAATTCCTCTCATATGTTTACAAAAAGAAGGCTTAGCAATTATTTCCCCTCCTAGTTCTTAAAAAGGATTGATTGGTGCGTAAATGCATGAAGGGAGGAAAGGAAAAGAAAAGAAAGAGCATTGAATAGAAAAATATTTGTTTATCTTGCTCATGCCTTCATAAATTGCAGAAGAAAAATATATTGATTGAAGAATTTGGGATTCTTACCTGCTCTTTAAAGTGAAAGAGAAATATGTTGCTTGTTTTGGTTGATTTGTTTCTGACCCTTTGCATGACCTTTTCTTTCTTTTGTCATACCTAACATTATTACTATTGCCCATTACAACCAATGAAAGACCATCATTCCTCTTTTGCATGTTTTATAAATTCTAATAGTAGAGTTTTGGTCAATGTACAAGCTTATGGTAATGCCGCTTCATTTGAAAAATCTGAGCGTTGATGACTATACCTATAAACACTTTGAGATTGGTGAGAGTGTGACTTGAGAATCACAGGTTGTTAACTTATTTGAACTTACACCTCTAATTAGGCATTCTATTTATTGGCATGTGTAGTACCCTAATTTTGTCCGGCATTTTTATTTTATTTTATTTTATTACTTATTTTACCTTTTTTAAATTAGTAGTAGTAATAATAATAAATAATATTATTGGTCTCATTAAAAAAAAAGAAGGCAAAGAGTAATAGTTAAAAAAGAAAGGAAGAGAAAAAGAAAAGAAAAAGGGAAGAAAAATGAGTGAAAGAACAAGGGGTGCAAACTGTAAATACAGGAGTTGCTAATAGCAGCAAGCCACTGTTTGTGACCCAACCCAAACCACAGCCCAGCAGCGCTGTACTTAGCGTACCCCTCACTATTATGCTACTACTCACACCCCCATTTCCCTTACGCGCGCCCCTAGGCTACCAGCGCCTCAACCCTTTTCCACCTGCACCCCCATTCCATTTTCGCGTCTCCCCCCTTTTAACCCAGCACACCCATGCGGCCCAAGCGCACACTCCTCGGCCCACTACCCAATCCTAAACCCACATAACCCTAGCCTAAAAATAACCCTAATCCATTTTCCCTTGTCCAAAAAGCCACCTCATCATGTACTGCCGGAAGATGGCCTCCTGCTCCAGTAATGATAAGCTCCTAATCCACTTCTTCCAAGAGAGTCTTACCAGGGCATCCTTAAGCTGGTATATGCAGTTAGAGCGGAGCAAAATCAACTCATGGAATGATTTGGCTAAAGCTTTCATCAAACAGTATAAATACAATATGGACATGGCTCCTGGCCGCTCCCAGTTGCAAACCATGGTAAAAGGGGGCAATGAAAGCTTTAAAGAGTATGCCCAAAGATGGAGAGGGATTGCAGGCGAAGTGGAACCTCCGCTATCTGAGAAAGAGATGGTTACCATGTTCACTGACATACTTCAACAACCCTTCTATGATCTGATGATGGGAAATGTCTCTTCAAGCTTCCCAGACCTAGTTGTTGTCGGAGAAAGAGTGGAAGCCGGGATAACAAGCGGAAGGATTGGCAACTCGAAGCTCAACAGCCATTGCGCAGTATAGGTCAAGAGCAGGAATAAGATACAAACGATGATACAAATGATGCTCATCACGACATGCACTGGGGCAGTGGGCCACTCCATTGAGAATTGTTGGGCTCTGATCAACACCAAGTGGTAAAACTTCAAGGAAAAACCCTGTTTAAATAACCTTCACTTATTTTTACGCTTTGCCCGAAGCCCTGGGGCATATCTTGTAAAGGGCCCACTTTGTTCCCATCTTTGCAATACATCAATGGAAATGCAATTTGAATTTTAACTTTCCTTCTTGATACATGGTCAATCTGGGATAAAAAAAAAGTAGTTGAGAAAAATATAAAATAAAATGGTAAAGCAAATGCACAATTATCAAAATTAATTTTTGTGAAAATTTGAGCAATAAAATTTTGAGATGAAGTTTGGCCCTTTTTCTCTATCCAAAAATTATAAAAATATTTATCCCTTACTACCCCTTTTGAGCCTAAAAAAAAAAATTCTTTCAAGTACCCCAAACAAGGATCACTCATACATTGAAGGCTAGCACAATAGTCCATTAAATTTTGTTTGTTAAAAAAAACACAAGCAAGTAAATATCAAATGCAACGTATCAAGATGCTTGCAAGGAAAAAATGAATAAAAATGCAAAAGCAAAGCAAGACAATTGTGCTAGCAACCATCAAAGTGCATCTTGGCATTAAAGATCCTTGTTTTCATAAACCCTTAAATACTTTTTGAGCCTGAAATATCCTTTCTTTCATAACCCTTAACCCTTGGCCACGTTACAACCTTAATAAAGTCCATTCTGATCAAAATTAAATTGCTCATATTTTCTCAAAACTTGATTTTTGAAAGAGGAAATCCATATAAACTCCTCGGTGTAGTTGCTTTACCAAAAAAAAAAAAAAGTATAAAAGAAAAGCTCGCTAGATTGAAAACCCGAAAGGGCAGGTCTAGGCAAAAGTCAGAGCAACCCGCTAGGTTGAAAACTCGCAAAGAGCGTCCTAGGCAAAAGTTAGGGTCAAATTTACAAATATGTCAACCCAGATTGGACCTCACAAATCTAAACATAAACCAAGAAGCTGGGGGCAAAAGCTGAGCCCATCGTCTACAAGCTTTGCATTCAAGTTTCATTCTAGTTGCAGAGCTACACAAAGTAGTTTGTCTCTTAACATGATCCTTCCTCACATGGTTGGGCAAAGGCCAAAAGGACACTGAAGAACCTGAGGATCAAAAGGAGTCAATCTAATCCTCTTAGGAGCATTCACAGCATGAAAAGGAGAATTTGAGGATCCTTAAGATGATCTATCAAGGGGCAAATATGCAAACCTGGTGCAGTACAAAGTCAACCATTCGGACAAGTAATCCAACAGAAAGTTATCATCCCACGAGTCTAGGGGCAGCGTCCTCAAAAGGAATTCAGGGAAATCAAAAAAATCTTTCAAAGCAAAATAGTACTCATGCATAGCATATCATTCATTGCATCCTGCATGATCATTAATACTTTTGGGTCCACGACCCACCCTAAAAAAACATTTCTCTAAAAATAAAAAATTTCATTTCATGCATGGCATACCATTCATTGCATCCTGCATGACCATCAAAGTTTTCGGGTCCATCGACCCACCCTCTCCAATGTTGCATACAGTTGGTCTGTTGCTACTCAATAAGAACTAGTACTCAACCTACCCAATCCATTTATTAGCAAGAGTTAGGAACTTGTCCTACACCTTGTTGGGAATCTGACTCACCACCTTGGGGACCTGACCCAAGCCTTTAGTCTGGAACCTGACCCGCGTCTCGGATCTTCCTCAATTATGGAAATCGATCCACGCCTTTTTAACAAGAGTTAGGAATCTGACCTACACCTTGTCGGGAATCTGACCCGTACTTGTGTCGAGTGACGGAGAAGCTCGCATTAATCGGACGCTCACCGCAATAGGAAACCACCCATACTTTAGCAAGAGTTAGGAATCTGACCTATACCTTGTCGGGAATCTGACCCGAACCTATATTGAGTGACAGAGAAACTCATATCACGGACATTCCTTAAAGTAAGGTAGTCAATCAGTAGCTTTTAGCAAGAGTTAAGAACCTGACTTACCCTTGTTGGGAATCTAACCCAAACTTATGTCGAGTGACGAAGAAGCTCGCACCCCAGACTTACCCTAAGTAGGGAAGTAATCAATACCAAAGATGTGAGAGTTAGGAACCAGACCTATGCCTTACCGGGAATTCGCCAGAAAACCGAACCTGGAATCTCCCGCCAATTTTGTAAGGAATCATAGTCATACCCATGCCTTACTGGGAATTCACTAGGATACCAACCCTGGAATCTCCCACCAAAGTCGGGAACCAATCCCGCAATCTCAAACCACTTGTTTCGGACAAAATTGGAGTCCTTTATCCTTAATTACCTTTTACAACGAATGCACGAAGACCTTCGAGTAAAATGTAATTAAGGAGGGGCAGCTGTAGTACCCTAATTTTATCCGGCCTTTTTATTTTATTTTATTTTATTACTTATTTTAACTTTTTTAAATTAGTAGTAGTAATAATAATAGATAATATTATTGGTCTCATTAAAAAAAAAAGGCAAAGAGTAAGAGTTAAAAAAGAAAGGAAGAGAAAAAGAAAAGAAAAAGAGAAGAAAAATGAGTGAAAGAACAAGGGGTGCAAACTGTAGATACAGGAGGTGTTAATGGCAGCAAGCCACTGTTTGTGACCCAACCCAAACCACAGCCCAGCAGCGCTGTACTTAGCGTACCCCTCACTATTATGCTACTACCCGCACCCCCATTTCCCTTATGCGCGCCCCTAGGCCACCAGTGCCTCAACCCTTTTCCACCTGCACCCCCATTCCATTTTCGCGTCTCCCCCCTTTTAACCCAGCACACCCACGTGGCCCAAGCGCACACTCTTCGGCCCACTACCCAATCCTAAACCCACATAACCCTAACCTAAAAATAACCCTAATCCATTTTCCCTTATTTCTCAGCGCCGATTCCCCCTCCCCCATTTTACTCTCTTTCTTCTCTTTCCCTTGCCCATCTCATCTCCATTCCTCTCCCCCTCTTCTCACAAACCCTAAGTCGCCACACCTCCTTCTCTCTCGCCTCACTCTTCCTCTCTCTCAACCTCATCTCTTTTTCCTTCTCAATACCACCAAACCCTAACCTTGGCAACCCTAATCTGGCCGCCGCTACCTCCCCTATCTCTCCCCCATTTGCGGCTCTCTCCCCCTATCTCTCCCATTTTTTTCTCCTCATTCTTCACCACCAACTCCAATTCCCTCTCCTTTCCTTATCTCTTTCTTCACAAAGGAAATCCTAGCCTAACATCTCGACCTCACCCCTTTATCCTCATCCCCACAAAATCGATCCTATCCACCATCATCTCCATCAAATTCGAACAAGATTTTCGCCGAATAGGGGGTATCTATTTCCTTTCTTTCCCTTTATCTCTTTATTCTTATTTCTAATTTTTAACTAATTTGATCCGTTTGTTTCGCAGGTATAGGCCTATATAAGCCAAAGCACATCAAAGGAAAAAAGAGAGAGTGTTCTGAAAGGATGGCCGAGACCTAGAAGGAGGCGATTCTGAAGAACAAAAGGAAGGAACAACCGAAGCCATCAAGAGAAAAAAATGAGTGAGAGAGAATAGAAAGAAAAATAGAGTTTTAGGTTTCTCCTAGATTTTTTTTCCTCTTTTTCTGTAATTCAGTTTCAATTTCTAAGATAACTAAAGCAAGGTTCTACACTTCTATCTCCTTGTATATTATTTTTTTTCCAATATCATTGCTGTTTCGATTATTTCATCTTTGATTATAAATATTGGAACTTTGTGGCTCTTGATTGCTATATCTTCTTCTTTGTTTCCTTTAATTTGCGCTTTGTTTTGGTGTTGTTGCGAATCTGTTCAAAGGGGAAGTTGAATTTTTTTATAGTCAAAATGTTACTAAAATTGTGCCCTTTTTTTTATGTAAAGGATAGGGTAATAATTAAAAAATGAATTTTGAACCCACCTGCAAAATGAAGCCCAAATTAAATGCTCAATGTTTTTATGTAAAACTTAATCCATACCACGTTAGAACATTTTATGACTAGGGGATTTCTCTCTTCTTTTAAAATAGATTATTATGTTTTGTAAATAAATTATCATTTTTATCACTGTTTAGAAATAATTCATCAAAAGATATCAAGGCAAGCACTTCTTTTAAACAATTAATAGGTACCATTTTTTGGGCGTCGCAGAGTGCTAATACCTTCCCTGCGCGTAATCAACTCCGGAACTCTTATTTGGTTTGAAGACCACATTTTTTCTAATTACTTTCGAAAAAGGTTTTTCCTATTGTTTTTCCTAAATAAACTTTAGGTGGCGGCTCCATTGAATTTTTAGGGTGATTGTCACAGCATGTTTTGTGATATCATGTTGTTGTCTTACTTATGTTTTTTCCCTATTCAGTGAAAATAGTCTTTCTTACTATAATTACCCAAGTAGTTTGCTTGAGGGCAAGCAAAGCTCAAGTGTTGGGTTGTGTTGACACACCAATTTGTCTATTTTTATATGACATTTTTAGTATCTAAATATACCATTTTGCACAAATTAAAGCACAAAGGTACTCATATTTTGCAGAATTATCATGAAGATACCACTCTGAGTAAAAGGGGCAAAAAAGGACCAAAAACTGGCAAGTTTTGGAGAGTTTTAGTGCTACTGGACGAGCAGTACGGCCTGACCTACATCCGGTACAACCGTATCTACAGCAGAATCTCAGTAAGGGCGTACCCCCCCTCAGTCTATACCACCTGGTGCCAATGAAAAAGTCTAGTACGACTGTGCCAAAGTCAGTACGACCGTACACAAATGATGTCAGGGTTGCAGCATGCACGAGTACGGGACAACGTCATAAAGAAAGCTCAGTACGACTGTGTGTATATGCTGTACGACCGTACCCCATCTCAAAATATGAAGATTTGAAAGCCAGATGACCTAATCCATAGCCTAATTTATAAATAGGGTTTCTTAACCATTTAAAAAGACCTTTTGACGAATTCCCAAGTCAAGAGCCCCTTTTTGAGAGTTATTCACAAACATCATACGATTGGAGTGGGTCTCGAATCATTGGAGCTTCCCATCAATTCTTAATTGCTGCTGGAGTTCGTGGAGACGTGAGGAACACACGAGAGGATCAGCGTCTTACCAAAGGGGTGTCTCAGTTATTTTTTTTTTAAAGCAAAAGAAAGGAAAGGAGTCTCGTTAAAACCTTTTGATGCAAAACCCTCCTTAGGAAAAAAAACATCTAGAAGGAAAAAGAGTACTCCTTCCTAAATTTTATAGATAAAAAAAGAGAAAAAGACGTACAAAAAAAATGGGGGGAACTAGGCCAAAATCCATGAACCAAGACAATAGTGGAATCTATAGGACAGATAATCCCGCCTATAAAAAAGAAACTAGCATTCCTAAGAGCAAACAAAGTGTGCAAAAGCATCACAATAATGCCTTTCATCCCAACTATGTTGACACCAAAGACATTAACAATCATCTGCAGCACACACTTCGTAAAAAGGGAAAAAACAACAAAGGGGAGCAAAAGCCAAACCCATAGAGCAGGAAAAAGGCTACTTAAATCTAAAGTTAGGAATGCCAAACTTATTCCTGAAGAAATCGTCCCTGATAAAAGAGGGAATAGAGTTCCACCAGGAGTAGCGTTTTGAAGAAACTCCAAAAAAAGCCAACTTGTCAGCACATTGGTTTCCTTCCCTATAAATATGAGAAATCTTGAAAGTCATGGATGAAGCAATGTAGATGCAATTCTTCCACCTGTTTCTTAAGTGCCATGGCACCAATGCTGGACGATTAAAAGCCTGCACAACTAGAGAAGAGTCATACTCCACCTAAAGACGAACCCACCCTTTACGACTAGCCTCCACAATAGCAAACATGGCCGCCAAGAGCTCCGCTTCCAAAGAGAACACGATACCAAAATAATCATCGAAACAGCCAATAACAGCACCATTCTTGTCTCGAATAATACCCCCAACCCTTGCCTGACTTGGGGATCCTCTAGCTGCCCCATCGGTATTGACTTTGACCCAGCCACAAAGGGGAATGATCCAATCAACTTGGATAATTTCCAAAAGTATCTCGGTTCTATTTACTCATGTCTTTTAGGAGTTTATGTTTGGAATTATTCTATTTTGTGTTATTGCAAAACAATATGAGTAGCTAATTCCATCACTAGGGATGATGGGGAATCTTTTACAATGTTCTTGATTTCTATTTAATTGCTATTCTGAATTCCTTATTATCCTTATGAATGTGTTGATCTTAGCATGCTTAATTTCATAGGAAGTAGCTAATCCTTATAAAATTAATTAATTGTGGTAACAGGATCATAGTTAACTAGTGGAACTATTGGATCACAGAACTCGCTTTATCTGTGGGATAGGTTATTGCTTGTTTTCAAGTAGTTATTAGATTAACAAACTTTCCTGAGCCGCAACAACTGTAGAGTCAAGGATCAAGGACTTTTGGTGTGCCATCAGAGCAAGGAGAGAATGAGAACGAAGTGTCGTCGCCATTCCAAAAGGATGTCACAGTTTAGTTTATTTATTTCTCTTATGGATTCAACCATGTTTTTAGTCTATTTATTTTCTGTATTAAACATGAGTAGCTAAATCCATCACTAGGGTGATGGGATTTATTTTTAATTTATGATATGCATGTTTCCTTATTCCTATGATTGAACTGTTCCTATTGTGCTTAATCAAATAAAGCCTGATCAACCTTAGGGTAGTGATACGAATATGGAGTAAGAACCGGGTCTGGAGCATGAACCGGATCAAGCAAGGATGGATCAGGCAGGTTAAATCAAGTTATTGGGCCAAGTTCCGTAACAAATAAGCCCAAGAGGAGCACTAGAAGACCACCTCGTTACCTGACTGAAACAAAATGAAGAGAGCATCATTTAAATTGTTTAGATAACATAAGAATTAGTTATTAGTATTTATCTTTATCTAGTTTAGTAGTTGCAACAAATTGATAACTCATTATCCTATTATCTAGGGGATAATCGAGCTATGGAACATCTATTTATTGTGTTCAATTTTAAATGAAAGGCAAGCAGAAAATTATTCCAAAAGTTCTCTCCCTCCTTAGGCTTTCCCATCTCGGGAATTCAATTCTCCTTCTCCGGTTACCCTCTTATCATTGGTGCTCTCGTTGATGAACAATGACTCGCTCTCAAATAGAGAAGAATGACCTGTCCCAAATGTAGGATGTAACACCCGTATTTTTTTCGATACGTTATTGAGCGTTATTATAGTATATTTTTGTCGTATTTATGCTATAATAAACAATTTCTTGTTCGCTAAGTAAGTGATTTAAATAAATCAAGATCAAATTGAATTTGAGAATTAATATTTGATATTAATTCACGGTTCGAATATTGTCAAAAAATTCTAATGAAGTTTAAATCGCATTTGAATCGTAAGGCGATTTTGCATGAGATAAAATTTTAAATGAACCCCGATTTTGATGAAAATCAAATCGTAACTTATCGTGGTTATTTTTGAATGTTTGATAGTGTTTTTATTATTTATAATAAAATAATATCACGCGGTGAATTAATTTCTCGCTAAATTAATTTTCGCGATTTTATCAGCGGGTAATTAATCGGTAACGCGGTTTCTCGACGCCGTGTTTTAGCAACCCTTAGACTCTAGAATTAGAGGTAATCATGAGAGATGTGATATTATATGGGATAGATTAGTTGATGGGATTAGAATCTTCACTTTATGAAAGGTGTCACTTAGTGTGTGATTAGTTTTTTTTTATTAACTTTTACTTAACCCATTTTTAACCAAGTGTTATTAAGTGATAATTTTTTTTTATTCTTCCCTCCCCTTAAAACAGCCCCACGCAGCCCCTCCCTCTCTACCCTCACACCCTCTTCATCTTCAACTTTTAGTAAGAGAAGCTCTCCACCTCCATGGCTTCCAAGCTCCTCCATTCTTGAACTACTTCACCTTTCTTCTTCATTTTTCTTGCTACCAACTTCTTCTTCCCTTCATCCTCATCTAGTTCATCATCAAGCTTTAGAGAAGCATTTCCTCCTCCAAAACAGCCCCCTTGGCCGCGAGCATCTAGGAGGGAGGAGGTGGTGCTCTTTTCTTTTCCCTTCTTGATTTTTATGCTTGTTTTGGTGTTGTTGTGTTGTTTGATCATTATTAAATGATGGAGATGAGCACATAAGTCCCTAATCTTAGAACCCTAGGTGCTAGCAAAAAGGGGAAAAGAAGGGTAGTGTGATCTTGACGAAAAATCATGAAATTAATTGATGATTTTGAGCTTACTTGGTGTTGTAGTTGTTCATAGTTTTGGAATCAGAAGTTGTTTGGGTAATTTTTATGATGAACACCTATTCTTGAAAGAGGGTTGAATTGGGATTGATCATGAATTAGCTTTTGTTTTATAAAGTGGTTTGTTGTGTGTGAAAGATTTGGTATATAAAATGATGTTGTGTTATTAAATTGGAAGTGTGCAAATTTTTGGAAAAAGGGGAGGTGATGGCCGCGAGCCCTATAGGGTAGTTGGAAGGAAAATTAGTTTGCAAACTTGGTTATAAGGATTGTGTTATCAAGCTTTAGAAAATTATAGAAAAGATTTGGTTTCATTTGGATTTGTTTTGACGTTTCAAGGCTATGAAGCATATGAGGTGATTTGGGTTCCTTGAGACCCAAGGTACCTAGTAGAGCCTTAACTTAAGGTTTTAGATAAAATGAAGTTGATTTTAGTATTAAATTGTGTTTCAAAATTTTGAAGGACTTGAACTTAGTTAGTAGAACCTTATTTTTCCAACTTATGGATATTTCAAGAACAATAATGTTGCATTATGTTTTAGTTCTCAAGAGATAATTCTTTGCACAAATATTTCAAATATGTGACTTAGTATTTTAAATTAAATTCTAAGTGGATTATGTTTTAGTTCTCAAGAGATAATTCTTTGCACAAATATTTCAAATATGTGACTTAGTATTTTAAATTAAATTCTAAGTGGAAGTGTTTGGTTTAGGAAAGGGTTAGGTTTTGAGGGCCTAAGGTTATAGAATTTAGTCTTAGAATTGTGCTAAGCATACCTCGTGTGTTAGGAGTCGAGGGATCTGAGTTCGTCCGACGTCGGATCAAAGATCGAGGAGTACGTGGACACGTGACTTGGCACTTCGATAAGGGCTACTTCTAGACATATCTAGGATTATGTTTTATATGTTTATGTGTAAGGGCACTTCACATTTTACATGCTTATGTTTTGTACACTTGTGAGTAAGGGCAACTCTTAGATATGGATAGGTTTAATATTTATTTTCTGTCGAAATGCGAAGAAGTCTGAGAACCTCAGGGCTCGAAGTGAGGGTCTCGTACCCTTTGATTTTGTTGTCAAATGTATGCTCCGAGTCGGTCGTGGGCTTCTTTAAAAAGTGGTTGATCGCCTGACCCCAACCCCCTACACTTGTTTGTTCCTCTCTATCAACTCCATCGAGTTGTAGTGGGATGGATTCTGTGATTGATGGTCGTGATATGATTGGTTGCGTTGATTGCTTATTACTGTTGGACTGAGTTTTCTGTATGAGCTTGCTTGAATATTTATTTAATATGCGATTGAATAATTATTCGAATTGCTTCTTGAATTATCGTATACGGTGATTTATTCATCGGAGTGCGAGAGTTTAGTCGTGATGTCTTTGAACTATATCCCGAACATCCTAGGGTGGTCGTGGAGTCTAAGGCTAATGGCTGGAATTCGACAGCTTAGTTAGGCGACGTGTCGTTGGGAGCCGTCGTGACGTTTTTGGAGTTTCGATCTGAACAACTAAGGGCGGTGTAAAAGTCCGAAGCTACGGCTGGGTGGTGAAAAAGCCTGAAGCCAAAGCTGGTGTTCAGTGGCCCGAACAACCAAGGGTGGTGTGGAAGGCCGATGCCACGGCTGAGGTGGTGTATAAGCCCGAAGCCACGGCTGGTGTTCAATTGCTCAGTTGGCATCTGGTGGTGTAGAAGCCCGAAGCCATGGCTGGTGTTCAAATTGCGTAGTGGGCGTCTGTGTTGTCAAGGAACTTAATCTGAATAACCCGGGTGGTGATGAAGCCCAAGGCTACGGTTGTGTTGCTTTTTCGAATTGTCGAGAGTGACTCAAGGGAGTGTTTTGAGTGGCGTTTTGAGAAATTGTGCATCTTGTTGTCTTTTGCTTGTGATTTGCTAATTCTATTGTTATTTGAGAAGTTGACCCTTTCCCGTGGTGCCTTCAATCAATGATGGTTACCCAGGCGATGGCGAGGACGCGGAGGACCTGTTGGTGGACGATGACGAGGAGGACCCCTTTAAGGATCTGGGCAATGACTTTTATTTTTTCGTGATTGGCTGTTGCACACTTGCATTTCGGATGGCTGTAGGATTTTTGTTATAGTGTACAGTTGTTGTGGTGACCAGTCAAGCTTTTAGTGTTGTTCTATGTGTACTGCAGGGTAGACTGGTGGCATACTTTTGGAGCAGCCCCCTACATGGGTGTCTGCCGGGAGTACTCTCGAGGTGTGATCGTCCTCACAAGGATTCTCATACTTTAAGTGTATTTCTTGTACATAGTTATGCACCGTTTTTATTTTGTATGCTGTAACACCTTACTTTAATTAACTTGAAAATAGGATAATTATCATTAAGTACAGTCCTCCCAATGTAATTTTAAACTTAAAGTTCAACATTAAGTTCAAATGCCACAAATGCTAAAACTCAAATACATAAGTTTCATAACGGTACAACACCAATACATAATCCTAGGAATTACATCTTCAAGGTGTTTCTATAAACTACTACAAAATAACAAGCTCTCCAGAGCTAGCAGCTGTCAATCTTCCTTTGAAACCTGTGCATCTATAAAACAATTAAACAAAGGAGTGGGGTGAGATGATAATCTCAGTGAATTCTACCTTCAACTCCTCACCATCCACTCACATAATACTCTATCAGTTAAGACTTAATGACACACTTTTATGCAATGCATATCATTACTATGAATTTCTAATTCATCTTTGGTTCGTATTCATGGGTAGTGTTATATGCTTACGTCCATATAACCCCATAAATACGCTTTCGATATGGTGGTTAGACGTCTTAACCGTCCAAGGGCGTCCCACACGGCTAACCATATCGATCATCCCCTTTAGAGGCATCTTAGTGTCTTTTAGGGAATTTAATTCACCAACTATGTCCTTAAATGCATGCTTTATTCTAATGTAGAATTACAGTTAAGAGCTACTCTAACTTAACATGCAACTAAACATATCCATGTAAAAAGATACATTTCAAATTTAAGAGAGAACATAAATCATAATGAGTCAAGGAAAATACATCAAGACAAAAAGCATTTCCATTGGAGCTCCATGGAGCTCTCAATGGTCAAACATTCATTTCACCATCTATAGGGGTACAACATTACCCCCTTAATCAGTCCTAATAACACATGCATAATTATTAACACTACAAACTGTGCATAAAAGAGGGATTTGGGGAAATTCCTAGCATAGGGTTCTAGGGTTTACTTCAAAGGGGCCCTAATGTGGGACTTATGGGTGCCCATCACCTAAGGGAAGAAAGAACTCACCACAACTCCTAAGATTCAAGCTTAAAAGTTGATGTTCAGCTCCTCCTCCAAGCTTGCCTTCTAGGGCTTCCTTCCAACTTTCCAAACCAAGAATAAACACTCCCCCAACTTGGATTTAAGCTAAGATTGATGGTGAATCTAGCATGAATCCATGTTTTTCCCTTAGAAATATGAACCCTAGGTGTTTAATCCCCTTTCTCTTCTCTCTCTCGCATCCTCTCTCTAACCCTCTCTCTAAAAATCGCTCGCTCTTTCTTCACTGAGTTTTTCTGATATAGTACAGCTGTGAATTGATTCACAGCATAGGTGAATCGATTCACTCAGTGCAAAAATGACAGGAATCGCAGTTTTAAGTGGATGAATCGATTCCTGCAGCTCCCAGATTCGATTCACAGAGAACTGATTTTAGTGAATCGATTCCTGCTTCGATTCACAGAGAATCAACCTTTGTGAATCGATTCACTCTCCGATTCACTGAAAGCCTGATCGAGTCCCAGCAAACTCACAGCCCTGAATCGATTCACAGGGCCTGGGAATCGATTCACACTGGGCAGAAATTACTAGACACAATGTTCACACATTCAATTTTTTTACAATCAATGAAAAAATCACTTAAAATTCATCATTAAGCCATACTAAGCTTATGCATGCATATCAACTAAGCTTGAGGAAATTTGGGGTGTTACACTACTACCCACCTTTAAAAAAATTTTGTCCTCAAAATTGGATAAACTTACATACCTATTGAAAAAGTTGTGGATATTGGCTTCGCATCTCATCTTCAAGTTCCCAAGTGGCTTCTTCGGGAGTGGATCCTTCCCAGATCACCTTGACCAAAGGGATAGTCTTATTCCTGAGTGCCTTGGAAGCTCGGTCCACTATTTGGGCCGGTTCGGGCTGGTATGTACAATCTGATCTAAGTTGTATAGACTCATGGTCTATAGAGTGGAAAGGATCCGGAATGTATTTCTTAAGCTGAGACACGTGAAAAACATTGTGGAGACTTGACAAAGAAGGAGGTAAGGCAATTTGGTATGCGACCGGACCAACTCGACTGAGGATTTGGAAAGGACCCACATACCGAGGGGTCAACTTTTTGGCCCTAAGAGCTCTACCAACACCTACAGTGGGAGTGACTTTCAAGAATACATGTTCTCCTTCGTCAAATTCAAGGGGTTTGAGCCTACGATCTGCATAACTTTTCTGCCTACTCTGAGCAGTCTTTATCTTCTCCCTAATCATACGAATCTTATCAGTGGTTTCCTGAACAAGGTCGGGGCCTAGCAATTGTTTCTCCCCCACTTCAAACCAACATAGAGGAGTCCTACACTTGCGACCGTAGAGAGCCTCGTACGGTGCCATTCCTATGCTAGAGTGATAGTTGTTGTTGTATGAAAATTCAATTAATGACAAATACTTGCTCCAACTACCGCCATCCTCTAAAACACAGGCTCTGAGCATATCCTCTAAAGTTTGAATGGTTCTTTCCGACTGGCCGTCGGTCTGGGGATGGTAGGCTGTGCTAAGACTCAACCTCGTCCCTAAGGCTTGGTGAAGTGCCTCCCAAAACCGAGAGGTAAACTTTGGATCCCTGTCAGAGACAATGTTAGTTGGAACTCCGTGGAGCCTAACAATCTCTCTGATGTAGATCTCAGCTAACCGGGCAGTTTTGTAGGTGGACTTTATGGGAAGAAAATGGGCAGATTTGGTTAACCTATCCACTATGACCCATATAGAGTCATATCCTAACTGAGTGTAGGGTAATCCTCCCACGAAGTCCATTGCTATACTATCCCACTTCCACTCGGGAATTTCTAAGGGTTGGAGAAAACCTGAAGGCTTTTGGTGTTCTATCTTGGTTTTCTGACAAACCAAGCATTGAGCTACAAATTCTGCCACATCATTCCTCATGCCTGGCCACCAATACCTCTGTCTAAGGTCCTGATACATCTTGGTGGAGCCAGGGTGTATCGAGAATCCACTCTTGTGGGCTTCTCCTAGAACCTGCTGCTTAATGGAATTATCCTTTGGTATGCAGATTCTCTGATGGAACAATAAAGTGCCATCCTCAGCTTCAGAAAAACCGGGGCGGTGCTTGCTAGACTGCAACTCTACATCTAAACTCTGGGCAAGTCTAATTTGTTCCCTAAAATTGCAGGAAATTTCTAGATGGTAAAGCATGAGACTGTTCACTGATGGGAAAATTCCAAGATTAAGGTCCCTAAAGGACTCCAACAACTCCATATCTTTTATCATCAATGAAGACACATGCAAGGATTTTCTACTCAAGGCATCAGCGACTACATTCACTTTGCCCGGATGGTACTTCAACTCAAAGTCATAATCTTTTAGGAACTCAACCCATCTTCTTTGTCTCATGTTAAGTTCCTTCTGATCAAAAAGGTATTTCAAGCTCTTATGATCACTAAACACTTCAAACTGAGCACCATATAGATAGTGTCGCCAAATCTTTAGAGTAAAGACAATGGCCGCGAGCTCTAAGTCATGAGTAGGGTAGTTCTCCTCATGGGGCCTTAACTGCCTAGATGCGTAGGCTACAACTTGTCGATTCTGCATGAGAACACATCCTAACCCTTTCTTAGAGGCATCACTATAAACTTCAAATCCCAATGCTGGGTCAGGGATAAGATTGATGGTGAATCTAGCATGAATCCATGTTTTTCCCTTAGAAATATGAACCCTAGGTGTTTAATCCCCTTTCTCTTCTCTCTCTCGCATCCTCTCTCTAACCCTCTCTCTAAAAATCGCGTTCTGTTCTTTTTCTGCTGAATTTTTCTGATATAGTGCAGCTGTGAATCGATTCACAGCATAGGTGAATCGATTCACTCAGTGCAAAAATGACAGGAATCACAGTTTTAAGTGGATGAATCGATTCCTGCAGCTCCCAGATTCGATTCACAGAAAACTGATTTTAGTGAATCGATTCCTGCTTCGATTCACAGAGAATCAGCCTTTGTGAATCGATTCACTCTCCGATTCACTGAAAGCCTGATCGAGTCCCAGCAAACTCACAGCCCTGAATCGATTCACAGGGCCTGGGAATCGATTCACACTGCGCAGAAATTACTAGACACAATGTTCACACATTCAATTTTTTTACAATCAATGAAAAAATCACTTAAAATTCATCATTAAGCCATACTAAGCTTATGCATGCATATCAACTAAGCTTGAGGAAATTTGGGGTGTTACATATGCACTGCTTATGTTTTGTATGTACTTATAGGGATGTCGTGCTTGTATATATTATGTGTATGTGTTTCCAGTGCATAGTCTTGTGTCTTAAGATTGCATCATGTTTCTAAACGCTGTGGTGACTCTATGTGTGCTTTACGGGCGCAATTGTTGTTTAAAAAAAAATGTAGACCGCATTTTCCCAAAGGACACAAGAGTACTATTTTAAAAGTACGTCGCATATAGAGTTAGTTCTAGTTTAGTAGCTGTCCGAAAACAGGTCGTTACAATAGTGGTATCAGAGCCAATCGGTTCCAACTGGACTGTGCATAGGAAAATTTGGAGCTGGCCACCGTGTCAGGTTATGTTTGTTAGGTAATTAGTCGTGTTGTATTGTTATTGTTTATTGAGTGAAGCAAATTGTTGCTTAAAAATTGTTTGAATTGTTTCTTGATTGAAGCAGTGTGTGTTAACACATTCTTGATTTTGAGGTTCTGACATGTTTTTGGACCTTGGAGGAATCTCATGCCACCTTGCAGAGACCCTACAACTGGATCTGATAGTCCCAATATGGAAAGGGCGATTCAAGCGATGAAATGGCAGCGGCTATGGCTCAACAATCGGCTGCTGCAACTCAACAATCTAATAGCTCGGATCGCAGCTTTGACCCAAAGAAAATCAGAATAACAAAGAGAGCGTAATGTAATGCAAAAGCTTGAGGACTAGCGGATTTCTGTAAGCACGACCCACCGAAGTTCTACGGTGAGCCGAATCCAGACAAGGTAGACCTTTGGATGCAGGAGATAGAGAAAATCTTCGGGGCACTCCATTGCCCAGGGAATGTTAAGGTGGACTATGCAACCTACTTGCTGCTAGGAGATGCCGAGTACTGGTGGAAGGGAGTGAAACAGACTTTGACGGCAGAGCGTCGTGAGATTACTTGGGAAGTTTTCCACAGGAGATGCTTGGACAAGTATTTTTCTGATACTGCGCGAGCAAAAAAAGAGCAGGAGTCCCTTCGACTACAATAAGGTAGCATGACAGTGTCAGAATATGCTGCTAAGTTTGAATCATTTGCAAGGTACTTTAGTCCTTTTCATGACCGAGCTGACCAGGGTTAGTTGAGCGAGAGATTTCAGCGAGGATTGAGGTTTGACATCCAGAAATTTGTGACATCTCTAAGAATCCGGAACCTTCAAGAATTGATTGATCGGTATGTTGAAGTGGAAGGAGTGAGGAACCACAAGAAGAGGAGTGGTATAGGCAGACCAATGAGACCCCAGAGCACAGGGCAGAGGTTTGCTCAGAAGAGAAAGCAGCAGAAGAAGCCGTATAATCGACCTCAAGGGAACAACGGCAAGGGACAATACCGCCCTATGGCTCAGAACGCGAGAGGCGAGAGTTAGACTAGCTCCGACGTGACTTGTTACCGTTGCGGTAAGCCAGGGCACTATGCAATCAACTGCTCTGAAGAGAAGAACAACATGTGCTTCAACTGTAGGAGACCGGGACATAGGGCTAGAGATTGCAAAGCTCCTAAGACTGAACCAGTGGTGAATGCCGCAGAGGCTAAAGGGAAGCGTCAGATGGTCAAGGGTAGAGTCTTCTGCATGGGCGGCAAAGAAGCAGAACGATAAGGAGATCTAACTCAAGGGAATTACGAAGTTAAGGGTAACTCTCTATCCATATTCTTCGATTCTAATGTCGCACATTATTTGATTTCTTTGGTTGTGTGAGCTAATCTAAAATTGCTTGTGACTGTTTTATCTTTTGGCTTAGTAGTGATTACCCCACTGCTAAGACTCTAGTTTCTAACACTGCATGACTTCGTTGTGTAGTGATTGTTGAGTGTAGAAAGTCCTTGTCAATTCAAGTCACGTATCTTTAAAAGTCTTACCATTAGTCTCAGGTTGGATTGGTTTTCAAATCACCATATCCCTTGGGACTGTGCCCAAAAATCGTAGTTTTCCCAATTTTGGAGTTTTCAAATATCTTTCTAATAATTCTATCGAAGATTCTTGTAAGAGAGAGCTCAGGATTTCATATTCCCTCGCTAGTTTAGAAGTTGCCAAGTGACCGAGTTGAAGAATGTACCAGTTCGTGATGGTATTTACGGACGACATCCTAATTTATTCGAGGAGCAGAGAAGAGCATGAAGAGCATCTACGCCGAGTATTGCAGATACTACGAGAGAAGCAGCTTTATGCTAACCTTTCTAAGTGCGAGTTCTGGCTTGAAGAGGTGAATTTCCTCGGACATGTGATAACTAAGAATGGAATAGCTGTGGATTCAGCCAAGATTGAAGCTGTGTTAGCATGGGAACAGCCGAAGACAATAACAGATATTAGAAGTTTTGTTGGATTAGCAGGCTACTACCGGAGATTTATTGAAGGTTTCTCAAAGATCGTAGCACCACTTACACGACTTACGAAGAAGGATCAACCGTTTGTTTGGACCGAAGAGTGCGAACCCAATTTTCAGAGGCTGAGGGAACTTTTGACAACAACACCTGTGTTAATTTTGCCTCAACCGGAAGAACCTTACGAGGTTTATTGCGATGCATCACACCAAGGATTAGGATGCGTGCTGATGCAACATCGGAAAGTTGTGGCTTATGCTTCAAGACAGCTCAAGATTCACGAGAGGAACTACCCTACGCACGATTTGGAGCTTGCTGCAGTGGTTTTTGCACTGAAGATTTGGAGACACTACCGTTATAGGAGTACGTTCACTGTTTACAGCGATCACAAGAGCCTGAAGTACTTGTTCGATCAGAAGGAGCTCAACATGCGACAACAAAAATGGACGAAATTTTTGAAAGACTACGACTTCACTTTAGAATATCATCCAGGGAAGGCGAATGGGGTAGCTGATGCACTGAGTAGGGAGAGCGTTTTAGCTTCAGCAATGATGATTAAGGAATTGGAAATGCTAGAGAAGTTCTGAGACTTAAGGCTGAACGTCGGAGCTAGAAGAGAAGAAGAGAGACTAGTATCCAGAACTTTTCTTGATACGTATCTTACCCGTAGTTTCGAGGACGAAACTATTTTTAGAGGGGGAGTATTGTAACACCTGTATTTTTTTCGATACGTTATTGAGCGTTATTATAGTATATTTTTTTCGTATTTATGCTATAATAAGCAATTTCTTGTTCGCTAAGTAAGTGATTTAAATAAATCAAGATCAAATTGAATTTGAGAATTAATATTTTATATTAATTCATGGTTCGAATATCGTCAAAAAATTCTAACGAAGTTTCGTCGCATTTCGAATCGCCGGGCAGTTTTACCTCAGATAAAATTTTAAATGAACCCCGATTTCGATGAAAATCGAATCGTGACTTGTCGTGATTATTTTTGAATGTTTGATAGTGTTTTTATTATTTATAATAAAATAATATCACGCGGTGAATTAATTTCTCGCTAAATTAATTTTCGCGATTTTATCAGCGGGTAATTAATCGGTAACGCGGTTACTCGACGCCGTGTTTTAGCAACCCTTAGACTCTAGAATTAGAGGGTAATCATGAGAGATGTGAGATTAGATGGGATAGATTAGTTGATGGGATTAGAATCTTCACTTTATGAGAGGTGTCACTTAGTGTGTGATTAGTTTTTTTTTATTAGCTTTTACTTAACCCATTTTTAACCAAGTGTTATTAAGTGATAATTTTTTTTTATTCTTCCCTCCCCTTAAAACAGCCCCACACAGCCCCTCCCTCTCTCTAACCTCACACCCTCTTCATCTTCAACTTTTAGTAAGAGAAACTCTCCATCTCTATGGCTTCCAAGCTCCTCCATTCTTGAACTACTTCACCTTTCTTTTTCATTTTTCTTGCTACCAACTTCTTCTTCCCTTCATCCTCATCTAGTTCATCATCAAGCTTTGGAGAAGCATTTCCTCCTCCAAAACAGCCCCCTTGGCCGCGAGCATCTAGGAGGGAGGAGGTGGTGCTCTTTTCTTTTCCCTTGATTTTTATGCTTGTTTTGGTGTTGTTGTGTTGTTTGATCATGATTAAATGATGGAGATAAGCACATAAGTCCCTAATCTTAGAACCCTAGGCGCAAGCAAAAAGGGAAAAAGAAGAGTAGTGTGATCTTGATGAACAATCATGAAATTAATTGATAATTTTGAGCTTAATTGGTGTTGTAGTTGTTGTATTTGTTCATAGTTTTGGAATTAGAAGTTGTTTGGGTAATTTTTATGATGAACACCTATTCTTGAAAGAGGGTTGAATTGGGATTGATCATGAATTAGCACTTGTTTTATAAAGTGGTTTGTTGTGTGTGAAAGATTTGGTATATAAAATGATGTTGTGTTGTTAAATTGGAAGTGTGCAAATTTTTGGAAAAAGGGGAGGTGATGGCCGCGAGCCCTCTAGGGTGGTTGGAAGGAAAATTAGTTTGCAAACTTGGTTATAAGGATTGTATTGATGTGTTATCAAGCTTTAGAAAATTATAGAAAATATTTGGTTTCATTTGGATTTGTTTTGAAGTTTTAAGGCTATGAAGCATATGAGGTGATTTGGGTTCCTTGAGACCCAAGGTACCTAGTAGAGCCTTAACTTAAGGTTTTAGATAAAATGAAGTTGATTTTAGTATTAAATTGTGTTTCAAAATTTTGAAGGACTTGAGCTTAGTTAGTAGAACCTTATTTTTCCAACTTATGCATATTTCAAGAAAAATAATGTTGCATTATGTTTTAGTTCTCAAGAGATAATTCTTTGCACAAATATTTCAAATATGTGACTTGTATTTTAAAGTAAATTCTAAGTGGAAGTGTTTGGTTTAGGAAAGGGTTAGGTTTTGAGGCCTAAGGTTATAGAATTTAGTCTTAGAATTGTGCTAAGATTACCCTGTGTGTTAGGAGTCGAGGGATCCGAGTTCGTGCGACGTGGGATTAAGGATCGAGGAGTACGTGGACACGCGACTTGGCACTTCAGTTAGGGCTACTTCTAGACATATCTAGGGTTATGTTTTATATGTTTATGTGTAAAGGCGCTTCACATTTTACATGCTTATGTTTTGTACACTTGTGAGTAAGGGCAACTCTTAGATATGGATAGGTTTAATATTTATTTTCTATCGAAATGCGAAGAAGTCTGAGAACCTCAGGGTTCGAAGTGAGGATCTCGTACCCCTTCGATTTTGTTGTCAAATGTATGCTCCGAGTCGTTCGTGGGCTTGTCTAAAAAGTGGTTGGTCGCCTGACCCCAACCCCCCACACTTGTTTGTTCCTCTCTGTCAACTCCATCGAGTTGCAGCGGGATGGATTCTATGATTGATGGTCGTGATATGATTGGTTGCGTTGATTACTTATTACTGTTGGACTGAGTTTTCTGTATGAGTTTGCGTGAATATTTATTTAATATGCGATTGTATAATTATTCGAATTGCTTCTTGAATTATCATATGCGGCGATTTATTCATCGGAGTGCGAGAGTTTAGTCGTGACAACTTTGAACTATATCCCGAACATCCTAGCGTGGTCGTGGAGCCCAAGGCTAATGGCTGGAATTCGGCAGCTTAGTTAGGCATCGTGTCGTTGGGAGTCGTCGTGACGTTTTTGGAGTTTCGATCTAAACAACCAAGGGCGGTATAGAAGTCTGAAGCTACGACTGGGTGGTGAAGAAGCCCGAAGCCAAAGCTGGTGTTCAGTGGCCCGAACAACCAAGGGTGGTGTGGAAGCTCGATGCCATGGGTGAGGTGGTGTAGAAGGCCGAAGCCACGGTTGGTGTTCAATTGCTCAGTTGGCATCTGGTGGTGTAGAAGCCCGAAGCCACGACTGGTGTTCAAATTGTGCAGTGGGCGTCTGTGTTGTCAAGGAACTTAATCTGAATAACCCGGGTGGTGATGAAGCCCAAGGCTACGGCTGGTATTCAGTGGATGGATCGGCGTTGCTTTTCGGAATTTTCGAGAGTGTCTCAAGGGAGAGTTTTGAGTGGCGTTTTGAGAAATTGTGCATCTTGTTGTCTTTTGCTTGTGATTTGCTATTTCTATGATTATTTGAGAAGTTGACCCTTTCCCGTGGTGCCTTCAATCAATGATGGTTACCCAGGTGATGGTGAGGACGCGGAGGACCCGTTGGTGGACGACGATGAGGAGGACCCCTTCGAGGATCCAGGCAACGACTTTTATTTGTCGTGATTGGCTGTTGCACGCTTGCATTTCAGATGGCTATAGGATTTTGGTTATAGTGTACAGTTGTTGTGGTGACCAGTCAAGCTTTTAGTCTTGTTCTATGTGTACTACAGGGTAGACTAGTGGCATACTTTTGGAGCAGCCCCCTGCGTAGGTGTCTGCAGGGAGTACCCCCGGGGTGTGATCGTCCTCACAAGGATTCTCATACTTTAGGTGTATTTCTTGTACATAGTTATTTACCGTTTTTATTTTGTATGCACTGCGTATGTTTTGTATGTACTGATAGGGATGTCGTGCTGGTATATATTATGTGTATGTGTTTCCAGTGCATAGTCTTGTGTCTTAAGATTGCATCATGTTTCTAAATATTGTGGCGACTCTGTGTGTGCTTTGCGGGCGCAGCTGTTGTTTTAAAAAAAATATAGACCGCATTTTCCCAAAGAATACAAGAGTACTATTTTAAAAGTACGTCGCATATAGAGTTGGTTCTAGTTTAGTAGCGGTCCGGAAACCAGTCGTTACACAGGAAGCTATCGTTGCCATTACCCAAAACCTCACTGAGTTCATGAATACCCAAAACCAATTCCATGGTATGCCGATTTACAAACATCCCAAATTTTGCAAACCCAACTTCAGGATTTGTAAACACAGCTACAAAACCCCTTAAACACAGCTCGTCCTACTTTAAGAACCACCAACAGGCACTTTTCAAACTCACACGATCTTCCATTGTTGGAGATTATCAAAAGGAATTCAAGCGTCTACGCAATAGGGTCACTGTCCTGCCTCACTAAGCTATCCTTGATTGTTTCATATCTGGCCTTAAAACTGAAATACAAAATGAATTATCAATCCCCAAGCCCACCACAATTTTAGAAGCCATTGGCGTAGCCAAACTAGTGGAAACCAAGCTATCTGCTGGCCGGACCACAGCTGCATTGGGACCACGTCCTAATTCCTTCAAACCAAACCCATCCCCTTCTACTAACACACTCCCTTACTACCTACCCCTCCTGGACACCTTGCACTACCTACACCCCCAATGTAACACCCCGTTCCTGGAGCGCTACTAGACTAAAACGAAACTCTTGCAAGTTTAAATCCTTTTGAAAGTGAAATACTCTGGTTGTATGGTTTCGGAAATATGAGTCTATTTTTTTTCTTTTCTTTTAAAAACATCTTTTTAAAATAGCAGTCAGAGTATTTCGGCATTTTCAAAAGGTGGTGAATAAACAAAGACACCATAATAAAACCACAAAACCATACAAATAGATTCATTAAATCATTATATACCTGACGATTCAAGTCTTGAATATGAGGAGTTGTGTGATTGTATTCAAGCTTAATTTGGTTTCAAATTGAGTGAATATGATTATACAAAGTTTTAATGGGTAAGTTAATGATTTTGGAGTCCATGAATCGATTCATGCATGCCTTGAATCGACTCATATGCGAATACAAGCCCCTAGGTTGCTTCTGTGAATGGAAGTGGGAAGGGGTGAATCGATTCACCAGACACGCTGTTTTGTTCTGACTGCATGAATCGATTCATAGCTTAAGTGTGAATCAATTCACAACTGTATAAAAGCTGAAAAATGCTGCAGAACTCAGTAGAACGCAAGGAAAGGGAAAAATGGGAAGAAAAGAAGGAAAAGGGAAGAGATAAAAGGGGAAAGTGGGCTAGGGTTTCACCCTTTGAGAAGGATTGAAGAGATTCATGTGGGATTTCTTCAATCACTTGCTTAAATGGAGAGTTTGAGAGTTGACGATGGGTTTTAATGGAAGTTTGAGGAACCCTAATCTAGAGAAGAAGAAGAAGGGAGAAGAAGAACGAATTAGAGAAGAAGAAGAAGAAGATGACCGAGCTCCTTCCAAGATAGCTCAATTTCTTGGATTTGAGGAAAAAGATTGAAGGTTGTAGCTCAAGATTGGAAGTATTTGAAGAAGCCCTAAGTTAAGCAAAGAAGGAAAAGCTTGAAGGAGAGCAAGGAGGCCAGAGTTTCACACTTCTAGCTCAAAATCTTGGAGAATCATAATTTGGTGTAAGTCTTATTATGAGTATAGCATGTGTAAGCCTCTAAGTGAGTAGTTAGCTAGAAATGAATGTTGTTAATGTTAAGCTAGATTCATTATAATGATTGTAATTTCCTTGAATAGTTAAGTAATGAGGATGATGTTAATTGTAACACCTGAGGACGAGATCGACCTCGTATTAGGACGTCGGATCGAGACGTCGCATCGAGATCTCGTGTCGAGACCTCATACCAAGACCTTGTGTCGAGATCCCGTGCCAAGATCGCGTGCCGAGGTCATTTGCTGAGCTGAGGAGGTCGCATGTCGAACTGAGGAGGCCGCGTGCACGAACTCGTGTTAGAGCCTTGTGCGCTTGCACGAGCACCCTGGTCGACATCGTGTCGAGATGATAACTCGTATTCTTACGAACGTTATTCAGCGTTATTATTATATTGTTTGTAATAATTATATTGTCGAAACTGCGGTCTAAATCGCCGTGTCTAGATCTCTGACCTATAGAGTAGAGGGTAATCATGAGAGAGGAGCGATTAGATGGGTAGATTGACTGATGGGATTGGCATCTCATAGCTGGAGTTACGATAATGCCTCTTCCCTCACCAGCTGTATACCACAATCGGTTCCCTCAAACATTCACTTTCTCTTTTCTTCTTTCTTCTTCCTTTCTTCTCTGAGTTCCTCTTTCTCTCCAAAAACTTCCATCGAAGAACCTTGAGTTCCATCGAGCTTCTGCATAAACTTTCTTCATCAACCTTGTTCCTCATCATCTTCTCGACCTATATCTCACCATCTCGACCACCATTTGAGGTATGAAAAACAGATTTTCTCTTCCTCCATGCTACTGTTTAGCGCTACTTCTTCCTTCCATTTTAGCTTCCAAATCATGTCAAACTGATGGGTTTTCTTCTTCATGATATTACCTCCCTTTCTAACCGATTATTTGGGCTTGTAAAACAAATTTCTTCCTCTGTTTTCTGCAGTGGGCAGCGCTCAAAACCCTCCCTTTTTGGTTCGTTTTGATTTCTTGTCTTAGGTCGTTATACGTTGCTTCTTGTTGTTGTTGTTGTCGATTTATCTGTTGTAGCATCAGATAACCTTTTTCATGAACTTTTGATCGAAAACCCTAACTTTGTGGTTAGGATTGGGATGAGAGCTAAGTGTTATTAGAACCCATAGATCGAACTGAGTTGTGCTTGTTTTAGGAAGTCTGATTTCTGAGATCGTGTGATTTCCGAATCAAGGTGTACGGGAGAGCGAACCCGAGGACGTGAAAGCAGTGATATCCAGATCGAGAACTGTACGTGTCGAGGTCGACTGAGAAGCGTACGTGTCGAGGTCGATTGAGGACGGTACGTGTCGAAGTCGTTGTCGAGCTCGTTTGAAGACAGCCGTGTCGAGGTCGTTGTCGAGCAGCTTTAGCTTGGAGTTCGGTAAGGGCACTTCATATTCTACGTGGTTATGTTATTGTGTATGGATTCCTTGATTGGTGTCGAGCTTGGAATATTGTGATATGATTGGGTTTTTGCATGTATTTAATATGTGATTGAATATATGTTGTGAATTGTGTATTGCATGTTGAATTGCGTTTCTTCATGTCGAGCTTGCCCTTTTTATTTGACATGCGGTTGAATATCTTGTGTTTAACTCTTTGAATATCGTATGCTGTGGTGTTCATCGAGTGAGCGAGCTAAGCGAGTCGTATGGCGTTTTGAGCCGTGACCGGATAACTAAGGGTGCTAGGTCCCCTTTGTTTACGGAGATTGACTAGACGTCGCCACGCTATGGGACTGAGTTGATCGCCCTAGGGAGAGCGAGGATCCCAAGGCTTCGGCTGGACCTTCCGACATACGGTACGGCGTGTGCATTCCGGAAAAATTGTCGAGTCGAGAGAAAATGGATTGCGAGTTGTGTCGAGTTAGAGTGAGATGGTCGAGTCACGTTGGTGAATGTTATACTTTGCTGTTTGCTTATCTCTTTATGCCGTGCTTATCTTGTGTTGTTGAGAAGTTGGCCCTTTCCCGTGGTGCCTTCAATCCATGACGGTTACCCAGGCGATGTCGAGGGTGCAGGGAACTCGACAGCAGATGATGGCGAGGAGGAGCTCGACGAGGACCCGAGTGACGACCTCTATTTGTCGTGATTGATTATGTTGTTGGATGTTTGTTTTTCTGATGACTGTACTTTGTTTTTCTTTGTGTTCAGAGGTCGTGACCAGTTTGGGCCGGTTATGTTTTGTTGCTACAGGGTAGATTGGCGGTTTACTTTTGGAGCAGCCCCCTGCGTGGGAGTCTGCCGGAAGTACCCCCAAGGTATGATTGCTCTCTCGAAGTCGTCATACCTTAGGTGTATTTTCTTTGTACATTTGCTACTCTGTATTTTGTATACATTATTACTTCGAGTGGTATATATATGCATGTATGTTTTATTAGAATTTATGTCTTGTGTCTTAGTTGCACCATGTTTTCGAAAAGCTGTAATTACTCTGATGTGCACGAGCTGGTTTTATAAAAAAAAATAGACCGTACTTTCTAAAAGGCACAAGAGTACTGTTTTAAAACACATCTCATACAGGTTTAGTTGAGCTCGGTGTGTTGAGCTCGGTAACTCGAGCTCAGTATATTGAGCTCGGTAGCGGTCCGGAAACGGGTCGTTACATTAATAAATCCTAGTTAGCTAAGTTGCATTTCTATAAACATGCATAAAAGCATAAGCAAAAGCACGAGCAAAAGCATGAGCAAAAGCATAAGCATAAAGTCCATGGCAAGACTCCTTTATTTATAGGAGAACCACGGTATGGTTAGCCTCGTGGGACGCCACTTGGATGGTTAAGATGTCTGACCACCATATCGTAGACGTTACTCGGGGTCTCGGGACCTAAGCCTTGACAAAACCCGGTAACGGAGATTCCCTGTTGAATATCGATTCAACCGGTGGGAAGAGCTAGAACGTGCTTAGTAGCAAAGCAAAGTTGACTATGAACTTAATAATGTTCAAGTCTAAGAATGTTAATGAATTCCTTATATATCTATATATATATATTTGGAATTAGCTTGGTTAAGTAAATGTTATGATGGATTGTAAATCCTTAGATGCTAAATTACTTAATGGTAATGATGCATAGAAGTAGTAAGAGTTGTGTTAAGATCTCTTAAGAAAGCAAGCAAGCAAAGTTGATTGGAGTCTATAGACTAAAGCATAAGATCAAATCCAATAACATAAAGAAATGCAAAGATGTGTTAAGTATAAAGTGAGTAAGTAGTAAAGAAGAACCAAATGTTCTTAGTTAAGAAAGTTTACATTTTCGTAGCATTGTGTTTAGTTGTTCTAAACATAGTTAAAGAAGTAATGTTTAAATGATTTATGAGTAATGCTATTCATTTATATGTTTAGTTGAATCACAAGTTGATAAGTGGTATAGTGGACTTAGGATTATCCTACTCTGTAATATGCCAAGTTCTAAGTTCATGTTAGCTCCTTCTAAGGCGTTCTTGCTTAGAATGTCAAGAAGTTTCTTTGTAAGTCCCTTATGGTTAATAGGGAGAGTAATGTTTAAGTTAGTCTTTTCAGACTAGTATGATTCAGCGAGCGAATGGTGAGGAGTCCGTGAAGGGCTCAGTGAGATTTATAATCTCACCCCGTTCCTTTTATTTGTTTTTTTTCCAGATAAACAGGTTCCGACGACGATGAGGCGAAGCACAAAGCTTGGGATTTATAGACCAATTTTATAGTGTAATGGAATTTTATATTCCGAGTACTGTATAAGTTTTAATCTATTTATTAAATTAATGATTTGAGTTTAATTTATGACTTGGATCACTGCAACCAAAGTCGCAAATTATTAGTAATTCTTGTACTTTAATGTAATTAGTCATACTTTCGATTTATATTGAGGTATGGGTATTACATTTGACATCTAATTTAATCCTTTGTGTAGTAGTTATTGTACTGTAGGTGTTCTGTCATTAAGTTTTGAAATTTGTGGCTTACTTGTGAATTTCAGATCAAGTTGCCATTGAAACTGAAGCAAGAATAGCTCCAATGATCAATGAGAAAAAAAGATTGTTCAATGATTTATTGACATCTAAAGGTAATTGCTATGTACAAAATTTCCTTTAGCGTTTGCGGTTTTTCACATGTACATTGATTTTTTGTCACCTAAAGACACTTTTTACACATTGTTTTATGGTGTGACTGGAGGTGAAGCTACTTGGATACTCAACTTTGTGAGTATAAAAGATCTATCTAGCTATTAATATTTTTTGCAGGAAGCGTACGGGTATTCTATCGGACAAGGCCGTTATTTGAAGATGAAGGTCCTTCAGTTGTCGAATTTTCAGATGATTACACCATTCGTGTAAATACTGGTGATGACTCCTTGTCTAACTCCAAGAAACTTTTTGAATTTGATAAAGTTTATGGACCTCATGTTGGACAAGGTAAAATGATTGTACTCTATATTACTATCTTTTTTGAGTTGAAAAGGGGTCTTTGTTATATAGCTTCCTTATATTACCTTTTATACTCTATTTGCAGCTGAGTTATTCAGTGATGTTCAACCACTAGTGCAGTCAGCTTTGGATGGATATGATGTTTCCATATTTGCATATGGTCAAACCCATTCCGGAAAGACACTCTATGGTTACTCTTTCTTTCTTTCGCTATGTGTGCGTCCATGTGCAGATCTTTTCCCATTAAAAAAGCGTTGGATTAGGGTCTCAAATTCAGTGTTGTCTAAAAAATTGAAATAAATGCCTTATGGTTGAAATTTATTATTTTTAAATTCTTTTTACATTTAATAATGTTTGGCCTGATCAATTGCTTCTTTGATGTTCATTTATTATTCTTAGGAAGGATCGAGCTATGATCGGGGTTTATATGCTCGTTCTTTAACATCAAAGAAGGATATTATTCCTTATGAAAATTCCATGCTGACGAAACTTCTAGAAGATTCACTTGGTATCAATATCTCCCCTTGTGAACTTGTTTTCGGCATCTATTTGGTCTGAGTTATCAGACTTAAATGTTGGTGTAAATTTAACAGAAATTGCCAATGTCTATTAAGATGCTAACAATCTTTAACAAGTTGGGTGTGATTTTTTCATGCTGGGTGTGCTATCATGTCAAAAACTTAAATACTCTGCCTATTAATATATCTTTGTTTTCTAATAGGTTTTTTACAATTAATCTGGACTGGTTTCTTTTGAAGCTGTAGTTTGATAAATATTTTGTATTGATTGTTGTATTTCTGGGCTTTGAATTTGGATAACACGAGCAGGTATGGAAGGATAAAACAAAAAACAAAAAAATACACTTTTAATAGCGGTTTTTAGTAAAACCACGATTAAACGTAACATTTAACTTCAGTTTTACTAAAAACCGCGATTAAAAGTGTTTTTTTTCGTTTTTTCCAAATTTTTTATTTTTTTTGACGTTGGGTTTTAATGCCGGTTTTGATAAAAACCGTGATTAAAAGTGATGCGTTAAATATTTACACTAATAACGCCGAAAGAATACACGCCGGTATAAAAATCGCAATTAAAAATCCATTATAACTGTGATTAAAGGTATATTCTGCACTAATGTAAGAAGTGTTTCTGGGAGTATCAGGGTTGGAAGATGGGAAAGGGGTGGTACGGGAGGTAGAGGAAGTGATAATCTCATCTAAGCGGTGGAAAGCTTTGTCCAATTTGAGGGAGAAGGTGGCGATTTCCTTCACTAACTCATCAGCTTTGTCAGCCTAAGAAAGGGAAGTACGAGAACGAGTGCCTTCCTCCATAGTGAAATGGGATAAAAGAGGACAACGAGAGCACCAAACGATATGATAGAATTCTCAGGATTCAAGGATACAGAGTGCCTCCTAAAAAGAATAATAGAGAAAAGAGAATGAACTAGATTCTCATTGCTCAATCATGAGGCCATACATGGTATATAAAGCTGCAGTCATGCTTCCTAAGCCAATAACGATCTAACAATATTATTACATTTCACCGTATAACAAACTAACAAACCCATAACAACTAGCTGAGTCACACCCTTCTGGAACCTACTGACTCATGGCTATTTGTGTAACTGATATAATTAGACCATTTCTTTGGTTGAGTGGTGAACCTTAATTTTGGGCTCTTGTCTTCTTGGGTTACCACTGGACTTGCAATGCTGATAGCTGGGCTTGCTGTGGGTTCACCACTGGACTAACCCATAACAATTTCAGTAAAAATATTATTCTTGTTAGTATTAAATTATGTCAAAAATTTAAATTCTCGCTTTTTTTTTTTACAACAAATTCTCGCTATATTTATCTACCCAAAAAATATAGTTATCTACCAAAAAAATATTCTCGCTATTTAATCATTAACTGTAATTTATTATTAATAAATTGCTCTTATTAAATTATATTTTATTTATTTATTTTTGACAAAAATAAGCTTACTTCATTTCATTCCAAATAATATTGGCAATACAATCAGGAACATAATCAAAACTATAGCTACAAGGTTTAGATAAAGCCGCCCGTGCAAGAGCATGAGCAACCGTATTTGTTTGTCGCTTTACAAAATTAACTGGATAATTTTGTCTCTCTTTAAGAGCTGCTTACAAGGAAGAACATTGGAACCAAACTCTAAAGCATCATCACAATTATTGTTGACACTATCCACTACTGTTTTAACATCAAGCTAAAAAATGATATGCTCCAAACCCAACTCCTGTGTCCACAGCAAAGCAGCTAACAACGCCATAGCTTCACCTTCTTTTATTTGTCATTATGTTTTTTCGTAATTGCTAATCTACTAATTAACCCATCGTTCTAACTTGTATGGATAGCCAGAGAATGGTTAAAAACCGGAAGGATTAGATTTTGAGAGCTGAAATTTGATTATAGTGGAATTAAAATTCTTCTTTACATCTATAATATATATTGCATGATTTTCAATTTATACTAGATTAAGACTCACACTTGGCGTGGACAGATAATTAAATGGATTTATGATGATATTTAGAGATTTGAAAATATAGTAGCTATATTAACAACAATAGTAATATAGTTATTTTTATTATAATAAGCCTGACAAAATTTAATATGCATTTAAAAAGAAAAACTGTGTTCACATTTTTTTTGGCTTTCTAAATTATAAACTTCTTTATCTTTGAGTTCGTGAAATTTGTTGATGATTTTTGAAATAAAAATGTAATATTTTTTTGCTAGAGAATTATATTATGATTAGATTGTAGATCTGTATTATTATTGATTTTATAAGTTAGAAATTAGAATATCTTTTTTGTTATTATTTAATATTTATAAAACAATTTTTACTGTAAGCTTTTCAAAGAAAAATATATTTAATTAAAAACTCTTGAAAAATAACTATTGAAACAAACTATTATTTTTTTTGACAAAGAAACAAACTATTATTGAGATCGTGAAATCATTTGAACCTTATATAATTAATTAAATTGTTTTGATTTTTAATTTTTTCAGTACATCCAAATCAAATCAAACTACTGAAGATCATATTGGTTTGTTTTGGATTATTAGGTCAAAATATTTGGCATGTGCCTTCATTCTCTCAAGCAACATTGCCCCCCCCCCCCCAGTTTTATTTTTTTTTTGTGCATTTGGAAGTATTTTTTTCTGAATATAATGTATATACAAGTTCTTAGTAGCTGAATAATATGACTAATACCATGAACATCTTCAAATTATGATTGAAAATCTATTTGAGAGAGTAATCCTTTCTTAAAAATATTTTTATAGGACCAAATAAGATTTGAATTTAATTAAGCTATACAGTTAATGGAAAATGTTTTAGTTTATCATCCAATGATGCATATATCAAAATTAAATTGATGTTGACAAAATTAAAAATGGTACAAAAAAAATAGAAAAAAATACTTACAAATCTTGCTAGTACGTAGTTTTTTGATTGTCATAAAGAATTACTAGGAGATTGACGATGGCTTTAAAAAAATGTTTGTGTTAATATACTTTCCCTGTGTAAAGCTAAATAGCATTGTAGTGGGAATAAAACAAAAATAATGAAAAAAGAAACGCCCACCGTGGGGCTCGAACCCACGACCACAAGGTTAAGAGCCTTGCGCTCTACCAACTGAGCTAGACGGGCTAATTGCTACATGATTTTAAAAGTGGAAAATAACTTATTACAATATAGATAAAACGAACAATTTTCTAATCTTCTGTTTATATAGATATGTATATATCCTGTTTCATGTTTGCATACCTGTGATCTATATGGCGAAAAATAAGTTACTCATTTTTAAAATTATAATTTATAAAATATAGCATTGGTTTGTGAAAATGTTTAAAAGAAGAAATATTAAATAATAAAATAATTGGGGTTAAATGATATATCATTTTTATAATTATGGTTTATAAAATATAGCATTGGTTTGTGAAAATGTTTAGAAGAAGATGATATTAAATAATAAAATAATTGGGGTTAAAAATGAAATGCATAATGAAGAGAAAATTCACAATTATTTCAACAATTGCCTCAGAATGAAGCTAAGTCCCACATTATTTCCTCAAGGAGATCATGAAAAATCAAGTCTTCCAGCTCCAAACCAAGACACTCAACATTAAATTGAAGGTTCACCCACCCATCAGGCTTTGCTAGATCTCTACTCACATGATCATCTATTGTTTGGTGGCCAGCTTTGGATCTCAAGCACAGTAACTTCTTCATATGAATCCACACTTCATGTAGTGTGTGACACCCCATAAATTTCATGAGAGGGTAGCAATATAATGACCTCCCATAAATTTCCAACAATGTCTCATTAATTAAATCAAACAATACATGGTGATCACACTTACCACTTTTATAACTACAGAAATCAGGATCACCTTCCATTTCTTGATATAGTAATGGATCAACTGGTGTGTCTCTTGAATGCCATGATGAAATGTACTCATCACTACTAGTGAGTCCAGATATCTCAAGTACATATTTCACATAATCAAACTCAGCTTCCATGTGTTTGGTTTCCACATGAAAATTATGAATCTCATAGTTCAACTGCTTGGTTTGAATCTCCAATTTTTGAGCATTTTTTGTGGTTTCAATCACTTTAAGGGAATCCATGTTAGCCTCTTGTTGCTCAACAGTACTCCTAGGCTTAGATTTTGAATCTATCAATATTAGAGAAAGCAAGTCAGTAACTGCAACTGAGAATGTTTACGCAATTAATATCAAGAGAATGAATTATATCATTATTTATTTATGTCTGCACATGGTAACAGAGGTAAGATAAATAATCAAAGTGATAGTATACAAATTTGAATCCTAATCTTATATTATTTCCAGTCTTATGGCTTATGTATATGCTTTTCACCATAACACACCATATAAGCAAGAGTATCTCTAATAATGTTAAAACCAAGAATATATATATATATATATATATATATATATGAGAATGACGAGGAACAAATAATACAGTAAATTTATGAATATCATACACCTCATCTGTGTACATCAACTTAGCCTTTAGAATAAATGAGTAGACTAGGTGTGGTATCAAGGTATGAAAGCACAAAATCTCTTTACATATTATACTTTCTGGAAAACAAAATCCTTTAAGATAGGTACCTTATGTTAAAAAAATGAGGAGTACTAGCATCACACTCTCGAACACTCTTCTCCACACACTCTTAATTGTTGAAATTCAAATGGATCTCACTAAATCACGTGGGTCCCATGTAAATTTAATGGGACTCATATAAATTTCAATCAATAGGAGAAAGTGTGTTGGGATTAGGGTGTCGACAGTGTGTTGCTAGCATTTCTCTAAAAACATAGAGATGGGCGAGATGGTCGAACCTGATGCTGCTATTGTAGCCTTGTATTCTTTAATTGGCCCAATAACTTGGACACTGAAAGTGCCACAGTTTTCGAAACTACTGTGTCCAAAATCATCAATTATTATGGCAACCTTGTCATTAATCTTACTGATACAATCTGATCCTGATCCCACAATAGTACTACTAATCACTAAATCATGTTCATCTACACTGGCAAGGTTTTCTTGAGTCAAATCTTCCACAAGTGTATCTAACTGAAGTTGACTTTTGAATGCACATTAAGGCCAAGCCTCTTTTTCTGATAACCAATACTCTCTGAGCTCACAGTGTGATCCCCAGAAGAAATGATTGGCTTAATGAGAGATAAAGTTTCAGAAATCTCCCCATTCTGAGAAGCATAGGAATAAGATTGGAGATCAGGTAATGAAAGAATCCTTCGTAAGGGTATCAGCATTCTCAATGGTGAATGTGCCTTTTCTGTTCTTAATTTTTGTTCCTCAGATTGAGGGTGTCTGGCTTCTGTGTTATAGCTATTCTCTTGGTTTTGACAATAACTTTCTAGTGGTTCCTGAAGAGACCAGATTCTTCTCATTGGAAAGGAACAAGTAGAGGGATCATTTACATTACGACTTGCAAGACAGTGTTGACCTTCTCTAGTAATATTAGGTTCTGTCAATTTCTTTAAAATTTCCTTCTTCAATTCATCTGATATCCCTTGGCCTTGAGGAAGTTTATGAACGACAGAATCCATCACAACACGAAGCTTTTCTTTTTTGCTCTCTTTAGTTACATGCTCTATTTTCTGTTTGAGATTCTTGATATGTTTGATTTCTTTCTGATTCTGACCATGTGCAGATCCTGAAGAAAAATTAACCTCTCTTACAACCACTGCTTCATTTGTATTGGGATTTCCATTTACTCTCCATTTTGCTGCTGATGGCATGGCTTGTTCACAAATCTTTTTCGAGGATTCAAATTGAACCGACTTTTGTGTTTTACTGCCACAATTTAGTTTTCCTTGTCCTTTTGGTATAGAACAATTGCTTATAGGCTCATAACATTGTCTTTGTGACAATGAGTTAGGTAAAGGAAATGACACCGACCTATTTATCGTCATTTTTGCTCTATACATCTGATGTTTATGGAAGTGATAGACCAAAGGAGAGACTGGATCGTGTCGAAATGTTAACAATAAGTCCTTGTTCTTGTTGTTTGTTTCCAGAGCACCAACAAAATGCTTGCAGAAATGAGTGGAGACACCAGATGTGTGTTTCCTTGCATTATCTTCCACTCTACATTGCTTTGCATGCAAGTCATTTTTCATTGGTTGATGCTTGCAGCCCAAGTAATCACTGCTACGTGTAGCATCACATTGTAAAGATCTTTTAATTCTAGTACTTTCATCAGTTAGTACTGTTTCAGAAAAGGGGTCAATATTTGATTCTTCTAAATCATCATGAGTTGATGTAGTTGAACTTCTACATTGTCTGCTCCTCTTCTTAGATATCTCTTTGATAAGTTCTTTTATCTGGCTCTTTAATGTGTTTTTCCCAGCTGAAGAATTTGGTGTCACCTTTTGTTCAACCTGGCAAGCTTCAAATTAGATATTACTGTTATTTATTTCCCAATAAGTCAGTATACTCATTCTGCATTAAGAAGAAACTAGTGCATCCAAAATCAAGAATCAATTGAATTCAGAAGCAATTATTTTATTGTGTGTATGCAGGTAAAATGAGAATATATTTATGAATGTTGAATAGGGACATGAGAACTTACATTTGAGTTTCTTGTCTCCCCAAGGCTGAGGTTCTTCTTTTTGTCATCTGAGAAGGCTTCACCCGTTTGTGCAACATTTCCTGCATATGAGATCAAGTGCTAAGGTTTCAAAGGTTTGAAGGAAATAATTTCTTTTTGACATATCAAATCCTTAGACGGTTTGAAAATTGCTAAAAGAATCTAACTGTAATGTCAATTTAGAATAGAATGAATGATGATTCAACATATCCTACATAGTTTGATATATATGATACATGAAACACTTCCAAATTGGATGCCAGAAAGAGGATTTAAACAAAGTGTTAATCATAGTTTTTAGACAAGTAATGTTTTTATATTTGTACATTTAGTTAAAACTGACTGATGTAATGCGAAAATTCCTTGATTATTTGGTAATGTTTTGGTCATAACATCTGGAAAAGTTGTTGTTTTTCAGTCAAATTTCCGCATGGGAATCTGTCAGATATAAATCATTCTGAACTTTCATCTAACAGCTTAAACTTTCAATAGATTAATTTAAGTCTTTATATGGTATTAGAGTCTGTGACCAGGTGGTGTAAAGTTTGACTCTTGCAGTTCCCATTCTCCTCATTAAAAGTTGAACTTCATCACTAGTTAATTGAGAATGGCATTGTCCACACTTCCAAGTACAAAGGATTCTTGCTTATCGGATGTATTAATATAAATCATCCATGAATGAGCCTTGTTGTAGATTTTTATTGCTTTCTTGATTCTTAAAAGTTAAAGGGCGAGCCTTGGCACAACGATATGGTTGTTGTATTGTGGCCTGGAGGTCACGGTTTAAATCTTAGAAATAGCCTTTTTGCTTGCGGGGTTAAGACTGCGTACATCTACTCTCCCCAGACTCCACCAGGTGGGAGCGTTGTGCACTAGGCCGCCCTTGATTCTTAAAAGTTGAGACTATCATGTGAAGGAGCTGTACAATAACTCCTTAAGAATTGTAGCATTATCTGCATGTGTTGCATGCCCCCCCCCCCACCCCCCTCCTGCCCCTAATCCCTAATTAATCCAGACTCTTACCTGCACTATTTGTGAAGAACAGTGTAAAATAGATTAAGGAATAAAAATGTTGGTTTTATTAATTTAAAGAAAATGGATTTGTATTTACTCAACCAGATATGGTCATCTCAGAAGTCAAGCAGGAAAAAAACTTTTACATAGATGGGGAAATGCACTAACCTGCATCACTTCTTTCACCACCACCATTCCTGTATGCTTGTCTTTTCATGAAATGATGACATAAGGGATGATGCTTAATAATATGAAGAATGCTCCCATTGAACTCAGGATGATGATTGTCTCGGTATGAGTCAGAATGCTTGTCTTGCATCTTCCTTCCCATGGTTGACAATAAGATTCACCTTTTAAACCTGCTAGATTTGGAAAATAATATCTCAGCTAGCATTCAGCTAGAAGCTTGTCAATCATGTTACAAGTTACCAACTAAATATCTTACGCTATTTACTCCCTGAAATTATAGGATGCTATCAATTTATTAATATTTCGAAATAGTCTCTAAATTTGAAATCTTCGATCATATTAGTCCTTGTGGATAGTCCATAAAATTGTCTACTAGGGATTAATAAGATCGAGAATTTAAAATTCAGGAGTTATTTTGGGATTTCGTTAATTTCAAGGACTAAGTTAATAGTGCCCTACAATTTCAAGGACCGAACCGGTGATTCACTTATGAGCAATTCTATTGATTAGCCATCGGCATACAAATATTTCTGAAATTGTAATTAGCATTGCTTTGTCATTATGGACATTGCTTTGTCAGCATTGCACTGATTTCAGGCAAAATCTCTCAGAAGAAGGTAAAATCATCAAATATGTCAACAAATTGCTGAAGGCTACAAAAAATTATTCTCTGCTAACATAAACAAAAAGAAACACAATTTATTTCCAGCCAAAGAAAAAAGGGTTAAATATCTTTTTAGTTCCTATAATTATCCTAAATTTTGTTTTTAGTCCCAATAAATGGCAAAACTGCATTGTAAAATATGTAGTTTTGTAATTTGTAGGAATTAAAAGCCGGTACAGGACTAAAAACAAAAGAATGTAAATTTTAGGGACTAAAATATATTTAACCCAAAGAAAAAAAAAATTAAACATCACAAATATTTATAAAGACATAATGATGAAAATGGTTTTTTAAAAATATCCCTTCAGAATAATTTAACACCCTGATAAATTAAAGGTCAACCTATGAAGAAGCTAATTCTCAAATTTTGACGTGAAAAGGATAGGACGAAAAGGGGATATTTCTTTTCCACTTTTTTTAGGATTCTTTCTGGTCAATATGAATGCTATCAAATTCTAACAAGAAATCTAAGATACAAGGTTAATGACTCATTGCATATTCTAAGACAAAAAACAACATTGTCAAAGACGTTAATTTTTCTGTGTGTTTTAAATATTGATTGTTCATTGCATGTTAATTACTGAATATGGGAAGGAATCCCTGTAAAAAAAAAATAAAGGTTTTGAAAGAAACAAACAATGAATCAGGGGGATATATAGTAACACACGTCACCTTTTGGAAGAGAATAATATTGCTTGTACTCATCCATGAGGAAAAAGGTGACCAAGGAGGAAGCTCTTGATTGTTGCTTTGTTTTTTGTTGTTTATAATTGTAGTGGAGCAGAAAGTGGAGGTGCATGGACAAATAAAGGTTGATGCGTTTTACCAAATACAAAGTCAAACAAAACATTCCCACCAACGTTCTCGGCTTGTTATCTCTTTGAGTTGGGTTTAATTCTTCTATTTTTATTTCTTTGTTTTAGCCCGGTCACGTAAGAGTTATAAATTTAATTGGTTTATTAAAATCTATATCTATATATCTATATGTAAGGGAAGCTTGAGATTTAACATTAAATACAAAGTAATTTTTATTTATGAGTTAGAACTTTTCATTTACCTATCATCAATATCAAACATTAATATATTGACAAATTTATTTTATTATTAGTTTTATTAACTATTAGATATAAAAATTCTTAGGCATCCTATTAAATATTAAAATTGTCTAATGATAATGTTAATTATTATTTACAACTTGAGAAAAATACTTAAAAATGATTAAATTTCATTATAAATTATTAAATGCTATTATCAAATATAAATTTACTTTAATTTATCAGTTACAATACTTTATTAATTGTTATTATTAGTTAATTTAAATTTCATCATATTATCTCTTATATAATTAGTTTTTTTAGTTGAATTCAAGCTATAAACTCTAACCTTTTCATCTTCAAATGACAATACTAAAACATTATTATTAAATTTAAAATTAAGTGTGTACAATACTAAATCATTATTTTAGTCAAAAATACTAAATGGTTGTTATCGAATATAAATTTAATTGAATTTATTAAAATTAGTTAGTAACAATCCTAAGTACTACTGACTCAAAACAAGACAATACTAAGTCCTGTTTAACTATTTAAAAATTATCTTAAAATAATTAAATAACATTATATATTACCAGAGTTACCAAATATTGGCTACTATATTACTAAAATTATCTTAAAAATATGAAAAGTAGGTTTAAAAATTATCTTAAAAATAATTAACTAACATTAATAGAAAAAGTAGCTTATGCAAAAATTGTGTTCGTTTAAAGAATATGAAAAAGGTTTACTTCATCTTGATTTGGATTTGATTTTATTATAATAAGGTTAATTTTTAAAATTTTGAAGATTTATTCTTTACTTTTAGCATTAGGTTTAAAAAAATTGGATTTATTTTGTTTCACCGCTCTTTAGGTGTTTAAAACACACGCAGATGTGTGTGTGTGTGTATATATATATATGTGTGTGTGTGTGTGTGTATGTGTGTTTTAAACTTGAAATTAAACTTTAACCTATCAATTTCCCTCTATTAATAATTATCATATATTCTTAATTTAGCAGTTTCATCTTTAATTTATTCTTATCTCTTAGTGTGCTGATAGTGATTTTGTTATTATTTGTATTTACATACATTTGACCCTTGAACTTTCAATATATATTTACTGATTGAGTTCAAAAACCACTCCCCAACGCTTTTAAAACAACGGAAGCCTTGAATCGTATACAAATAAAGTGAAGAGTAAAAATAATATGTTATTCAAATATTATGCTATATAAATGACATTATGAAGACAATCATTCACTGTCATTCAACGTGAAAGGTTCTGTTAGGGAAATATTTTAACGGCTATTAATAGCTTTTCCAGTCTATTATTTGGTGTAAATAATTATTTTGCATTTTATTGGTAGAAACAAAATGATTTTTTTTGACAAAAAAATGATTTAATAAGCAGACGTTATGAATTAGTCAATAATTCATTAACAGTTTCACTTTTTAGTCTCTCCACTTGCAAGGCCTTTCCTTTTCTTGAAGCAACATATGACTACATTTAGTTTCACTACTGTCACCTAGCTCTATATAAGACCAACAAGCCTACCTCAAACTCTTCACACAAACTCTACATCTCTACATATGTTTCTCCAAAAATGGCTTCCATTGTTGACATGACCATCATTAGTGCTCGGTTACCATGATGATGGATGTACTTGAACTGAGGTACTGCGGGATATGTTCTTATAGCTTATTAGCAATACTATTTTGTTCTCTACAAATTAATTCTCAAGAGTTATTGTTTACACGAATTAACATCTTCATCATCTTGGTTAATTAATGTATACAGAGTTGATGACAGGATCATTGTTTTTAAGGGGTCTAAATAATTTTCTATAAGTGTTTTGCACAAAAAGTAAAGCTTTTGGAGCTTTTGTTCAAGAGAAGGTTACGGCTGTTGGCTACTATCATATTGCACGAGAAAGTGAAGAGATAACTTGGGTGGATATTATCGACCTATTATATGCATCACATCTTTACTATTGCTTTGTTCTTTGTGTAAATAACCAGTTATCATGCTGAAAAATCTTTCGGACATACACTGCTTTAGGCAAAGGTAGAAAGTGGATTATCATTACTATTAATGTCAAAACATGTTTGTTGATATTTTAGTGACATGATGCATCCAGTATATGCAATTTAAACTACAACTTCAGCGACCATTTACATCATGTTATATTATAGGTTAAATTATACTTTTGGTCCCTTATATTTATTTTAGGTTTTAGTTTGGTCTCTTATGTATTAAAAGTTTCGAATTGGTCCATTACGTGTAAAAGTTATACTAATGTGGTCCCTGTTATTTTTTTTGTTCCGAATAGGTCCCTTATGTTACAAAAATTATACCAATATGGTCCCTTTTTTGTCCTTATTTTACAAAAAAAAGGATCATATTGGTATAATTTTTGTAACATAAGGGACCTATTCGTAGACAAAAACAACAGTGACCACATTTGGTATAACTTTTACACATAAGGGACCAATTCGAAACTTTTAATATATAAAAGACCAAATTGAAACCTAAAATAAACTTAAGGGACCAAAAGTATAATTTAGCCTATATTATATTTTGCTATACTATATTATAATATAATTATAATTATTAGATAATATCATATTATAATATAATGTTATCATTATTATGAAACTATTTAATGATATCATTAATCTAATTTTTAGTTTTTGGTAAAAGTGCTTAAAATATTTATTTTTCATATCCATATTCTTTATTAAAATATAATTACTGATTAATGGATTTACGAAGGATAGGAAGATTTTACTGTGGTCATAAGATGGTTTTATTTACATCAAATTGTTTTTTAGTTATCCTTCAATATTTTACATAAAAATTAGAAACTTTAGTAAAGACATTTTGTAATAAACAAATATAGTAATTACAGCTAAGTAAATATTAACCTTTTATTTAATATTTAGCATTTTTTATTTAATTTAATTTTATAATATTAATAGACAAATAAAATTTAAAATGAATAAATTTAATATTTATATTCCTATGAGAGTGCTTATGAAAACTCTTTAATCTTTTTATTTTAAAAACAAATTACATGTTTTTGCAATGAGCTTATTAATGTTCTTGCAATAAAAAATATTGTTCTCCATTTACGCAATTTTAAATAGAAATTACTTAACAATTTATTTATATTAGTGAATGTATAGATAAATACTATTTTCTGTACTTTGCTTCAATGATAATAAAAAAAAATTAAATTTCTAATGTTTTTATAGAGAGAGTAGAGACAAAACCATATCAACGTGATAAAAACAACTTGATTTATTTTAATGAGTTACAACCTTTTAGTATATTTTCATCATTTTATTGCTCTATTTAACTATTATTATTATATTATGTTTTACTGATAAATTTATTTTATTGTTGGTTGTATTAACTATTAAAGACAAAACTTCTTAGATATTCTATTAAATATTAAAATTGCTTAATAATAATGTACTATTAATTACGATTTGATAAAAATACTTAGAAAATAATTAAATGACACTATAAATTATTAAAATATTATTATTATAAAATATAAAATACAGTTCTATTAAATACAAAAAATATCGCATTATAAAATTCTAATTTAATACATATTAAAATGACGAATTTCAAAGGATAACTAAAAGATTTTCAGTTACAATTTTAAATTTGATTAGTATGTTAAACAAATCTATATTATTATACGAAGGTATACCAATTGATTATATTAGTACGTATACCCATACGGTACACGGGAAAATAAGTTGTTTAACTAATATTACATCTCGATAAAAATGCAAAGAATAACAGGAGCAAGATGATTTTCAACAAAATTTAATATATATATATATATAGTAAAATTGTGTCAAAATTGCACGCTCATTACAAAATACCAAAAAAAATATGAATAAGAGTCCATAATAACACTCGTATATCATGGAATACTCCATTTTGATTTGGAAACAAATCTTTAGATTTTCCCTTTTCCTCTTTGTTTCGGGATCTGAGGGATTCATTTCGTTTTGGTTGCGAATTTTCACGGAGAAGAGGAGAGATATGGAGGCGGCCATAGGGTTTGATGTGGGAGGTGTTGATAAGGAAGAGGAGGTGGCGAGGGTTTAGGGAAAATGGGGAAGAGTTTTTGGGAGAGGGAAGAAGGAAGAAGAAAGGATAGACAATTGATTTTTGTAGGCAGTAGCACCGTCGAAAGGAAGATGAAACCGTAGAGTTTCGATTTTTCTGATCTGACGCAGAAGATAGACGTGGGCGAGGGACAGTGGGTGAGCAATACGGATCTAATGGACCAAAAAAATTATCAAAATCAAAATAGGAAATAATTAAATCTATATTTTTTAAATGAAAAAAAGTAAGTAAAATTGTTTCAACTTTCTCAACTTCGATAGTTCGATTGGAAGGGTGGGACCAATTTGGTACTTTATTTCTTGGAATTTGGAAAAGGAAAAGCAATCATCATTGTGATGTCATCGGTCCTTTTATTTTTCATCAATGAATCTGAGACTGAGGGTGCATCTTATTCTTCTGGTTCACATATTGATGGAGCTCAGATTACACCATTTGGTATTTAGAATGTTAATGTATCAGTGTATACTGTGAAAGTCAATATGCCAATCTTGTGCTATTTTCATTGTTAAGAATTTGGAGGGAATCTTTTACAATGATATCATTGACACAGTCAATCTTCAGCTGGTTCCTTGTTTAATTTTGTTTTTTGTGAACTGTTCATATGCTTTATATTTTTGCTTAGTGAAAATGATGTTGCTACTGCTTTTGTTATTAAAAGCTCAAATTGTTATTGTTGTTGTTGTAGTAGATATTTTGCTAATTCTTATATAAGTTAATGTGGAAAAAGTATTCATAATATACTTTTATATTGGTTGTTGTGTTTGTAGGCGCAAGATATAGGAAGTGGAGCTTCATCACCTAATACCATAAGAAGATTATCAAGTGGAAGCAATGCACAGACACCGAATGAGAGCCTTCCTAGTGACACATGAATTGTTTAGGATGTTTTTATCTTTTAGACAAAAGACTTATTTACTTTTGTGTTGTTTAGGATATTTTTATCAAACTTTCAAACTTACTATGTAATTTTCGATAAGCTGGTCATCGATCTGCACTAGCTTGTGCTTACATTAATTGGTGTCATACAAGTTTAATTATGAAATGACTTTGCTCTTTTTAAATTATTTGTTAAGTTATTATATTTAGCTTTTAAGTTTTAGGCCAATGTAAAGTCAATAAAAAATAGGAAAAAATAGAAATATACAAACAAAATTTAAAAAACATGAAAAATAATAAAATTATGGCGGTTTGGAATGTATTCTTATCGTGAAATTATGGCGCTTATGGCCACAAGCTGTTTTTTTTTACTGGCATATTACGGCGGTCACAACCACCTTTTGCACTTTTCACATCCATAGCTGGATTTAGATATAATATTGTGGCAGTTTGAGCCGCCATTATATACCGGGAAAAAAACCGCCATTTTGTACATGGTAGATTCTAGCGGTCAACATAAACTGCCATTTTATACCGAATGACGATCATAATTACGACGCAGGAGGGAGTCGTCGTTCGTGTAAATTATGGCGGTTCAAACCGTCATTTTTTACGAAAATAACCGCCCTAACTTACACGATTTTTTGTAGTGCGATAATAGATGTTCTCTTGCTTCCTTATTAAATGCCTTTGCTAAAGGTCCATTAGTGCCTCTTCTTTTCTTACTCATATCAACCGGTGGATTCAAACTTGTTGTCCCAGTAGGTAAATGAACTTGTACAGGTTTTGCTTTTTCAGTAGCCTCTCTATCAAGTTCTTTCATCCCTACAATATATTCACTTGTTAACTGTGGACAAATGACTATCCCATATCCCTTTTCTCTAAATTTATGAGCTTTCACTCAAGAGAAAGAACTCTTGTAAGTTTATTACAATAGTTGCAACGCCAACTTGCATTCCCTTTTCCCTCGTTTTTAGTTTGCAACAAGGTCACATAAGCCCAAAGAGGACTACTTTTATCAACATTTCCAGTTCTAGGTGTAAAATTAGCAATTAAAGATGTGGAAGAATTGAGTGTGCCACTTCCATTATTGTTACGTTGTTGCGAAAACAAAATATATGCAGGAGATGATACTATAGTAGGAGTACCCCATTTTAAAAAAAATTTTTTTTTTGAAAAACCCCTAAATTCACTTACACTTATAGAGTGACCCGGCCTGTGTTTCGGTAAAAACACGTTTTTGTTTTGCCACGCTGTACCCGAGTCGCATCGCGCCGTACCCAAGCTGCATACCCAGATAACAAAAAAAAGGGTACGCTTTCTGGTACGTATCGTACACGCATCGTACGTGTAACCATATCCGATATGTCTCCGATACAGGTACTTCACAATTTTCGCCATTCATCAAACACATGTTGATGTGTCAGTGCCTGAAGGGCAACCGACTATTGCCTCAAATAGTCCACCTACAATCGTAATTGTGCGATCTCGTACCGCTAAATCTCATCTCGCTTAAGTGTGTCCTCTAGGACAGTTTGACAACACGTCTATTTGGTTGTATGATGCAGGAATGTACTGATTATTGACGTCAATCTGATGCAACGTACGTGTTGGATGAAACAGAGAAATCAACGAGTTGTTAAGAAAACTAAATGAACAACTCGTTGTTTCAAACGAATACCTAAGAGTTAACGATAACAAAATTGAGAAAAATCTCAGTTTTTTTAAATTCAAATCAAGTCTTCCCCACTCCCCCACTAGAGGCAGAAAGTACAAATATATAGGAAATAAAAAGAACAAATCATCATAAATAAAAGGTACAAATCCTAAAAAATAAATAGTAGAATCCTTAGAATTAAAAGGATTAATAAGAAACAAATCCTAAAAAATAAATAATAGAGTCCTAAGAATTAAAATGATTAAAAGAAAAAAAATCCATATAGACAAAAGGATATTGTTGACTTTTCAGGTCAACTTTGCATTATATACATCATATGCATGGATTCGTGAGAGTTTGTATACTATACTCTTTATTAAATCCCATACAAAATATAACTTAATTTAACATGAATTACACTACTTGATTAATTTATTTTGCTAAAACTTGCTTCGTGGCAAAGAAATTCAGCTCAAATATTAACTACTATATTATATAAAATAGAGATTTACCACGTGGGATTATGCCACGTGTCACCTCCATATTTATCTATTTTCCTGTCTAAAACAAAAAGTAATTTTTAAATATTACTATTTTAAGGTAATCATTATTACATTATCTCAATTAATTGTTATTAATAATCAAAAATATATTTTTTCAAATGACGTACTTATTTTAAGTTATATATCATTCATCATTATCAATCATCATTTATTATATTCAGAACTAATGATGAAATAATTATTAACTTGTCTTATAAAGTTTTTTTGTGCAATTATTACTTAATATAATTAACTAATACTCGTTCAAGACACATATAATTTCGCTAGTTATTATATATAAGTTGGTGTTGCTTGATGTTTACAATCGTGTTTGCTATCTTAATTTTTTTTTTTTAGGAATATCTTCATGTTCCCTCCATGAGAGATAGTGATGTCTGAATTTGTACCAATTCATCACCTTCCTAGATGGATTTGTTTCACAGTATTTGAATCACTGGCGTGTTTGCTACCTTACTAAATACAAATCACTACAAGAAAATTCGTCATTACCGACGACCAAAAGCTGTGGGTAATGGCAAAAAGCCGTCAGTAATCAACAATTACCGACGGCCACATAGCCGTTGGTAATTACCTTGCCGGTAAAAATTACCGATGGTAAAAAAAAAAAAAGGCATCGGTATTAAGCCATGGGTAAATAGAAAAAAATGGCCATCGGTAAAGCTGGAAAAAGAATCGTTAACCAAAAGAGTTGTCAGTAATACCAACGGTCTTACCTACGGCTAAGCTCACTGTATTCTAGAAATGAAAACAAAAAAAAAATCTCACAGATCCGAACTGTTTCTTCTCCACCATTGTAACCTTCCTCTGTCTTCATCTCCATTCTAATAATAAGAGGCAACAAATACAGCAGACAAATCAAAATCATGAGTACAAGGTCATTTATAGTTTACCCAAAACCAGTATCACTACATGAAATTGTAATCAGGATCAACAACAACAAAAAACAAGCAATAAAAATGGTGAATCTAGTGAGATCCATGAACAATTGAGTAAAGTACATTCATCACGTGGTCACCATGTCCCTCTGTGAGTTTTCATCACAAACATCGTCGGTACAGTCCTACCATATCCTTCGCGGTCCCAAGGTTGCAAAGCCTCCACCATGCTAAAAATCGGACCACCATCACCAGTCGTGTAGTGTGGCTCTGCCATCTCTTCCGCAGTCTGAACTTTACATTTATTTGACCCATGTTCTTCCGATCTGCCTCCAATGATGATGATGATGGTGGTGGTTGTCTTGATGATGGTGAAGAGGTAAATTGGTTGACAGAAGAAAGAAGTGTTTTAGTGTTTTAGGAAATGGATGGTAGAGATCTATTTCATGATTGTTTTATCAGCGGTGGAAATTTAATGAAATGGAATCATAAGGATTGTACTTTTACTGTAACACCCATATCTCAATATAAATCGAAAATACGACAAATTACATTAAAGCATGAGAATTACTAATAATTTACAAACTTGATTACAGTAATCCAAGTCATAAATTAAACTCAATCAATAATCTAATAAATAGATTACAACTTATACAATACTTGGAACGACAATTTCCATTAAAACATAAAACTAGTCTATGAGTCCCAAGCTTGGAGCTTCGCCTCATCGTCTTTGGTACCTGCTTATCTGAAAAACAAACAAAAGGAATGGGGTGAGATTATAAATCTCAGTGAGCCCTTCACGGACTCCTCACCATTGTCTCGTTGAATCATGCTAATGTGACAAGACTAACTTAGGCTTTATACGCCTACACATACTTATCCGAATAACATAAGGACTTGGTTGAGAACTTATCAGACATCCTAAGTGAAAACGCCCTAGAATGTGCTAACCTGTACGTACAACTTAGTATATTGAGAGATAGGATAAATCTAAGCCCAGTATACCACTTAAAGGCTTGTGAATAACTAAATACAAAATAGTATAGCAAACACACATTAATTCTATAAACATTCATTCTCTAAACGATACTTAACACAGCTAAACTTAGTGTATTATAAATACAACCTTCTTAACTAAGAACTTAAAGTTCTTCCTTACTTACTTACTCACTTTATGCTTAACACATCTTTGCTTTTCTTTGTGCTATTGGATTTGGTCTTATGCTTTAGTCTATAGACTCCAATTAACATAGCTTGCTTGCTTTCTTAAAAGATCTTAACAAAACTCTTACTACTTCTATGCATCATTACTATTAAGTAATTTAGCATCTAAGGATTTTCAATCCATAATAATATTTACTTAACTAAGCTAATTCCAAAGATACACACACACACACACACACATATATATATATATATACACACACACAAGGAATTTATTAACATTCTTAGACTTGAACATTATTAAGTTCATAGTCAGCTATGCTTTGCTACTAAGCGCGCTCTAGCTATTCCCACCAGTTGAATCGATATTCAATAGGGAATCTTCGTTACCGGGCTTTGTCAAGGCTTTGGTCCTAAGACCTCGAGTAACGCTTCACGATATGGTGGTCGACGTCTTATCCTTCGAGGTGGCGTCCCACGAGGCTAACCATACCGTGCTTCTCCTTTAAGTAGAGGAGTCTTGCCATGGACTTTAGCTTGTGCTTAAACTTTTATGCATATATATAGAAATGCATCTTAGCTAACTAGGGTCTATTAACATCATCCTCATTACTTAACTATTCAAGGAAATTACAATCATTCCAATGAATCTAACTTAATTAATAACATCATACAGTATTGTCATACCCCATTTTTGTCCGGCCCTTATTTATTTATTTATTTATTTATTTATTTTGTTTCCTAATAATAAAAAATAAATAATAATACTTTTGGTCTCAAAATAGAAAAATAAGGCAAAAGAAAGAAATAGAAAAATAAGGCAAAAGAAAGAAAAGAAAAAGGAAAAACAATAAAAGAGAAATGGGTTACAAATAAAAATGTGGGATGGTGCCAAAAGCAAGGGCCCAGAAGGTGGCCCAATCCAGCACACCATGCGCCCCACTCCCATTTTACTTGCTACACCCCTTTGTTTTATTAATTACGCCTCCTGCATGCTCTCTCTATCTCATCACACACACACCTCAAGCTTTCTCCTTGCGCCTGACCTCTCTTTTGTTCTCAAGGCACCGACTTCATACATGGCCCATCCACTTAAGCCCAATCTCCTAACCCTAAATAACACTAACTTAAAAAAACCCTAAAACCATTTCACTCCCTCGTTCACCAAACCGCAAAGACCACTCCCTCTCTCCCTCACTCTTCTTCGTTCCCTTCCATAACCCTAAAGCTCTCCACCTAGCCGCGAGGCTGCCCGCTCTCCCCACTTCCTTCAATCTCTACCAACCTTTCCATCATCTATTCTCCCTATCACAAACCCTGACCCTCCGCTCCTTCCTTTTCCTCTTCCATCCCTTTCCTTTTCGTAAAGTATATTTTGGAGAATCAATCAAATCTCCTTTTCTTAATCTCAAACAAAATCACACCAAAATCTCCTTTTTTTCGATAATATGTCTCAGATTTATGGAGATTCGGTTGAGAGGAAAACACGGACATCCAGAACCAAATCAGGGAGTGATTCTATTCTCTTTTTCTTCATTATTTCCTTTTATTCCCAGTTTATTTTGATCCTGATCTTTCTTTGTTTCTGTAACATATTTGAAGAATGCTATAAAAGCCTCTCAAAGAGGAGAAAAGGAGAACCTAGAAGAAACAGAGGAGGAGCACGAATAGAAAGAAAGCGAGGACGTGAAGCAAGTCATGCCAAACCACCCGTGAGGTCACCAAAAACAAAGAGAGCAAACACTTTTAGTTAGGGTTTTTTTCGCTTTGCCCTTTTGTGTATTTTTTCTGATTGAATCCAGGAAACTTAGGTTCCATCTCTTCCCCTCTCTCTCTTCTTTTGTTGGTCCATTCTGTTTCCATATAACCATGTAATAAGAACGTAGATTTGGGACTAAAATTATCATGTAATATTTCCTTTTTTACATCTCTTCCTTTTCGTCTTACTCTTCCCATCGTTTACGCCGTTGAATGTTAAACGACGCTGGCCAGAACAGAGGTTCCTGGCCGCGCCACCTCCGCCGTCGCTGTCTTGTTCAAATTCAGGATTCACGCTTGATTAGGGTTTCCAAAGATCATTACATATTTTATTTTTTTTTATTTTTCGTTTTATAAATAAAGTTTTCTCTCTTTTTTTTTCTTTCTAAAATTCAAACTGAAATAATTAAAATCAGATATTTAACATATATTTTATTTATCTTAAAAATAGAAAAGGAGATAATTTTAGATCACTAGGGTTTACGGTTGGTGTTGTTATTTTTAAGAATAAATAATTAATTATAACAAGTAGTTAATAACAATGGGTTTCCAGATGTGGTACAAAAAAGGAAAGATTTTTTTTTAAACTGAAAATGTTCATTTTCGAAAAAGGTATTTGTGATTTGTTCAAATGATAAAATAAAAATATTTTCTTTTAGGAAATAATTCACTAAAGGCAAACATCAATTTTCAAACAATTAAAGGTATCGTTTTACGGGCGTCGCGGGGTGCTAATACTTTCCCCGCGCGTAAATAACTCTCGGGCTCAAAATTTGGTTCGAAGACCAATTTTCAAATCATTTTCAAAATAGGTTTTCCAATGTTTCCTAAAAATAAATATTGGTGGCGGCTCCATTTAATTTTCAGGGTGGTTGTCAAAGCTGGCGACTCCACTGGGGACCTTAGAGAGTTAGGCCTTAAAATTGTTTGAATTAATTTGTTTGCCTATTATATGATTTATTTCCCTTTTCTTTCTTTTATTCTTATCTTTGATTTATTTGTTTTAATTTTGCTTTATTCTATTTGTTTCACATGTACATATGAACTTTAGAATAGCCACCTTGTATATAAGTGTATTTGTTAATTTATTTTGCAGCGGGTAGTATTTTAGGTTATTGTTCCTTCACACACTCCACTTAACACACTTTGTCACATACTATGAATGAAACCCTATACCCGGGTTCGAGAAAGCTTCAAGTTAGGAGAGGTTGCGTAGTGAGCACCTGCTAGACGTACAACCAGTTGGGTCCTTGCGAAAGCCTCACCTAGAGTTTGGCCCTATTTAAGAAAAGACTCCCTTTAATAGTTTACCTATTATTGGCGGTAACATTCGAAAATAGGACCTTTGGCTCTAGGAACTTTTTTAGATTAGTATCCTAAAGCCACCCAATGGAAAGACACTTATGTGGACCATAGACCCATGCTAAGGAACTACCGGTCCATATCACCAAAGGAGCAAACCCTATCTGTCTTGGTTTTCATGTGATCAAAGCCATAGAACCTAAAATCTTAGGAATTACTGGTCTACCTCACAAGGGGCACTTGGCCCATTTTTATCTTCATCCATTTTAAAAAAAAACCAAAGTATATTTTCTCTTTTCCATCGCATTCTTTTTGCATGAAAAAAGCAATATATTGAAAAGAAATGTAATAGAAAAATATCTTTTCATTCTCCATCATATTATTTTGCATAAAATGTACATAAAAAAAAACATTCATGACGTGCATAATCATGGCATCTTCATAACATAACTCATTTTTCCCCCTCCACAGAAAATAGATACCCATAAGCTTTCCCTGCATCCCTACCGGACTCGAGCCCAATCTAGACTCATGGACTTGTTGGAACAGAATCAGCAAGCGATGAGAGAAGAACTAACCAAATCAAGGGTAAGATGGACAAGATATTGGACCTCTTGCAGAACTTGGGTGCAAAATTGACCATTGATGAGAACCATTCCATCAGCACTAATGAGTATCGAGATGCTTTCGATGGCCCATCAGGAGACCCCCTAGATCAGGAGAGACTCCAAATTGTGGAAGATAGGCTAAAAGCAATTGAAGGGGTAAATCATATTGGGTTCAAAGCTTCAGAAGTATGTTTGGTCCTGGACGTGGTAATTCCTCCAAAATTCAAAATTCCTGAGTTCGTCAAGTATGAAGGTTTAACTTGTCCAAGAATGCCACCTCATCATGTACTGCCGGAAGATGGCCTGCTGCTCCAGTAATGATAAGCTCTTAATCCACTTCTTCCAAGAGAGTCTTACCGGGGCATCCCTACGCTGGTATATGCAGTTAGAGCAGAGCAAAATCAACCCATGGAATGATTTGGCTAAAGCTTTCATCAAACAGTATAAATACAATATGGACATGGCTCCTGGCCGCTCCCAGTTGCAAACCATGGTAAAAGGGGGCAATGAAAGCTTCAAAGAGTATGCCCAAAGATGGAGAGGGATTGCATCCCAAGTGGAACCTCCGCTATCTGAGAAAGAGATGGTTACACGTTCACTGACACGCTTCAACAACCCTTCTATGATCTGATGATGGGAAATGTCTCTTCAAGCTTCTCAGACCTAGTTGTTGTCGGAGAAAGAGTGGAAGCCGGGATAACAAGCGGAAGGATTGACAACCTCGAAGCTCAACAGCCATTGCGCAATATAGGTCAAGAGCAGGAAGAAGATACAAATGATGCTCATCACGACATGCACTGGGGCAGTGGGCCACTCCATTGAGAATTGTTGGGCTCTGATCAACACCAAGTGGTAAAACTTCAAGGAATAACTCTGTTTAAACAACATTCATTTGTTTTTACGCTTTGCCCGAAGCCCTGGGGCATATCTTGTAAAGGGCCCACTTTGTTCCCATCTTTGCAATACATCAATGGAAATGCAATTTGAATTTTAACTTCCCTTCTTGATACATGGTCAATCCGGGATAAAAAAAAATAATTAAGAAAAATATAAAATAAAATGGTAAAGCAAATGCACAATTATCAAAAATTAATTTTTGTGAAAATTTGAGCAATAAGGTTTTGAGATGAAGTTTGGCCGTTTTTCTCTATCCAAAAATATAAAAAATATTTATCCCTTGCTACCCCTTTTGAGCCTAAAAAAAATTTCTTTCAAATACCCTAAACAAGGATCACCCATACATTGAAGGCTAGCACAATAGTCCATTAAATTTTGTCTGTTAAAAAAAACAAACAAGCAAGCAAATATCAAATGCAACATATCAAGACACTTGCAAAAAAAAATGAATAAAAATGCAAAAGCAAAACAAGACAATTGTGCTAGCAACCATCCAAGTGCATCTTGGCACTAAAGATCCTTGTTTTCATAAACCCTTAAATACTTTTTGAGCCTGAAATATCCTTTCTTTCATAGCCGTTAACCCTTGGCCACGTTACAACCCTAATAAAGTCCATTCTGATCAAAGTCCAATTGCTCATGTTTTCTCAAAACTTGATTTTTGAAAGAGGAAATCCATATAAACTCCTCGGTGTAGTCGCTTTACCAAAAAAAAATAAAGAAAAAAAGAGTACAAATAAAATGCTCGCTACGCTGAAAACCCGAAAGAGCGACCTAGGCAAAAGTTAGAGCGACCCGCTAGGTTGAAAACTCGCAAAGAGCGGCGGCCTAGGCAAAAGTTAGGGCCAAATTTACAAACATGTCAGCCCGGATTGTATCTCACAGTTTTTCTAAACAGAAACTAAGAAGCCGGGGGCAAAAGTTAAGCCCATCGTCTACAAGCTTCGCATTCAAGATTTCGTTCCAGTTTCAGAACTACACAAGCTGATCCGCGTCTCTACATAGATCCTTCCTCACATGGCTGGACGAAGGCCAAAGGGATACTGAAAAGTCTCTATGGATCAAAGTTGTCAATCTAATCCTCCCATGGGCATTCAAAGCATGAAGCTGAAAATTTGAGGATCCATAAAATGATTTATCAAGGGGCAAATATGCAAACCTGATACAGTACAAAGTTAACCATTCGGACAAGCAATCCGACAGAAAGTTATCATCCCACGAGTCTAAGGGCAGCGTCCTCAAAAGGAATTCAGGGAAATCAAAAATCTTTCAAAGCAAATAATACTCATGCATGGCATACCATTCATTGCAACTTGCATAATCATCAATACTTTTGGGTCCACCATCCACCTTAAAAAAAAACATTTCTCTAAAAATAAAAATTTCATTTCATGCATGGCATACCATTCATTGCATCCTGCATGACTATCAAAGTTTTTGGGTCCATTGACCCACCCTCTCAAATATTACATACAGTTGGTCTGTTGTTATTTAGTAAGAACTAGTACTCAGCTTACTCAATCTATTAGCATGAATTAGGAACCTGTCCTACACCTTGCTGGGAATCTGACCCCAAGCTTTTAGTCGGGAACCTGACCCACATCTCGGATCTTCCTCAATTATGGAAATCGATCCACACCTTTTTAACAAGAGTTAGGAATCTGACCTACACCTTGTCTGAATCGACCCGAATCAAGCTTTGAGTGACAGAGAAGCTCGTGACACTAGACGCTCACCGCAATAGGAAAACCACCATACTTTTAGCAAGAGTTAGAATCGACCTATACCTTGCCTGAATCTGACCGAACCTATATTGAGTGACAGAGAAACTCATATCACGGACATTCCTTAAAGTAAGGTAGTCAATCCGCACTTTTAGCAAGAGTTAAGAACCCGACTTACCCTTGTTGGGAATCGACCTGCACTTGTGTCGAGTGACGAAGAAGTTTGCACCCAGCACTTACCCTAAGTAGGGAAGTAATCAATACCAAAGATGTGAGGGTTAGGAGCCAGACCTATGCCTTATAGGAAATTCGCCAGGAAACCAGCCCCAGGATCTCCGACCAACTTTGCAAGAGCTAAGGACAAGTCTATGCCTTACTGAAAATTCACTAGGAACCAGACCTAGAATCCCTCACCAAAGTCGGGAACCAATCCCGCATTCTTAAACCACTTATTTCGGACAAAAATTAGGGTTTTCTATCCTTAATTACATTTTACAATGAATTCACGAAGGTCTTCGAGTAAAACGTAATTAAGGAGGGGCAGCTGTCATACCCCATTTTTGTCCGACCCTTATTTATTTATTTATTTATTTTGTTTCCTAATAATAAAAAATAAATAATAATACTTTTGGTCTCAAAATAGAAAAAATAAGGCAAAAGAAAGAAAAGAAAAAAGGAAAAACAATAAAAGAGAAATGGGTTACAAATAAAAATGTGGGATGGTGCCAAAGCAATGGCCCGTAAGGTGGCCCAATCCAAAGACACCATGCGCCCCACTCCCATTTTACTTGCTACACCCCTTTGTTTTATTAATTACGCCTCCCCTACATGCTCTCTATCTCAGTCTGCTACACACACCCCGCGTGCTTTCTCCTCGCGCCCCCAGCCTCTCTTTTGTTCTGCGCAGCTTCATACATGGCCCATCCACTTAAGCCCAATCTCCTAACCCTAAATAACACTAACTTAAAAAAACCCTAAAACCATTTCACTCCCTCGTTCACCAGCTGCAGCACCACTCCCTCTCTCCCTCACTCTTCTTCTTTCCCTTCCATAACCCTAAATCTCTCCACCTGGCCGCGGCGCTCCCCACTCTCCCCACTTCCTTCAATCTCGGCCTCAACCTTTCCATCATCTATTCTCCCTATCACAAACCCGGACCCTCCGTTCCCTTCCTTTTCCTCTTCCATCCCTTTCCTTTTCAGAAAGTATATTTTGGAGAATCAATCAAATCTCCTTTTCTTAATCTCAAACCAAATCACACCAAAATCTCCTTTTTTTCGATAATATGTCTCAGATTTATGGAGATTCGGTTGAGAGGAAAACACGGACATCCAGAACCAAATCAAGGAGTGATTCTATTCTCTTTTTCTTCATTATTTCCTTTTATTCCCAGTTTATTTTGATCCTGATCTTTCTTTGTTTCAGAATGCATTTGAAGAATGCTATAAAAGCCTCTCAAAGAGGAGAAAAGGAGAACCTAGAAGAAACAGAGGAAGAGCACGAACAGAAAGAAAGCGAGGACGTGAAGCAAGCCGCGGCCAGGAAACTTAGGTTCCATCTCTTCCCCTCTCTCTCTTCTTTTGTTGGTCCATTCTGTTTCCATATAACCATGTAATAAGAACGTAGATTTGGGACTAAAATTATCATGTAATATTTCCTTTTTTACATCTCTTCCTTTTCGTCTTACTCTTCCCATCGTTTACGCCGTTGAATGTTAAACGACGCCGGCCAGAACAGAGGTTCCTGGCCGCGCCACCTCCGCCGTCGCTGTCTTGTTCAAATTCAGGATTCACGCTTGATTAGGGATTCCAAAGATCATTACATTTTTTTTTCCGTTTTATAAATAAAGTTTTCTCTCTTTTTTTTTCTTTCTAAAATTCAAACTGAAATAATTAAAATCATATATTTAACATATATTTTATTTATCTTAAAATAGAAAAGGAGACAATTTTAGATCACTAGGGTTTACGGTTAGTGTTGTTATTTTTAAGAATAAACAATTAATTATAACAAGTAGTTAATAACAATGGGTTTCCAGATGTGGTGCAAAAAAGGAAAGATTTTTTTTTAAACTGTTTTTCGAAAAGGTATTTATGATTTAGTTCAAATGATAAAATAAAATTTTTTTCTTTTAGGAAATAATTCACTAAAGGCAGGCATCGATTTTCAAACAATTAAAGGTACCGTTTTACGGGCGTCGCGGGGTGCTAATACCTTCCCCGCGCGTAAATAACTCCCGGGCTCAAAATTTGGTTCGAAGACCAATTTTCAAATCATTTTCAAAATATGTTTTCCAATGTTTCCTAAAAATAAATATTGGTGGCAGCTCCATTTAATTTTCAGGGTGGTTGTCACAAGTATTAATTAACTACTTACTTTAAAATTGAGACATACTTTATTCATAATATGAATTGCACCAAATCATGATCAACTACTCAAACATTCTTCTTATCACAAAGTTTCCTTGGGACCTTTGCTTGGCATTATCACCATGGACTTAGGAATCAATAACAAGCCTCAGGATTGACCAAATTAATGGACGAAACATACATTAAACATATCCCTTGAAACTCTATGGAGTTTACAAGAGAAATGTACATCAAACATACATTCAAGTGTGGGGGGTTGGGGGGCAGTCATCCAACCTCTTGTAAACAAACCTACTATCAAATCGTAACAATAATAAATTCAAACTATACTTCATATGGATATTCAAAATCCCTAACTTGAACCTAGGGTTCACATATTACTAAAGGAAATAAAATTCCTATATGTGGGACTTATTGGTTGCCCATCAGCTAGGGGTTTTTGAACTCACCTATATTCTTCAAGACATTAAGCTAGAGTGGTTGAACTTAGGCCTCTTTGCGCTTCTTCAAGTTTTTCCCCCTTTTTCAACTTAGGGCTTCTTCAAATACTCTTTAAATCTTGATCTACAACCTTCAATCTTCTTCTTTAGTCTAAGAATTCGAGCCATCTTGGAAGGAGTTTGATCTTCCTCCTCTTCTTCTTCTTCTTCATTTCGTGCTTCTTCTTCTCTAGGTTAGGTTCCTTCAAACTTCCATTAAAACTCAACTTCAACTCTCAAAATCTCCATTTAGGCAAGTGATTGAAGAAATACAACATGAATCTCTTCAATCCTTCTCAAATGGTGAAACCCTAGCCCTCCTTCCCTCTTTCTCCTTTCCCCTTTTTTTTCCTTCCTTTTTCCTCCCTTCTGCGTTCTACTCGAAAATCTGTTGTTTTTAAGCATTTTTGAACTGGTGAATCGATTCACATGATATGTGTGAATCGATTCCACAGTCAGAAATGTGCCTGCTCTAGTTTAGGTGAGTGAATCGATTCACTGCAGCTCCCAATTCGACTCCCAGTGACTTGTTTTTGTGTGAATCGATTCACAGAGTGTGTGAATCGATTCACAACTCCTAAAAATTGATTCCAAGAGGGTTATAAGTGTCTGAATCGATTCAGGAGGTGAGGGATTCGATTCACACTATGTAAAAATCAAAGAAACTTGATTCTGACACCCAATTAACACTTCTAATCATCTCAGGATCAAATCCAATTTATTTCTTAACTCAAAATCAATAACTTACCCCTTAAAACTTTGTGTAATCCTATTCTCTCAATTTGAAACCAAATTAAGCTTAAATACAACCATACAACTCCTCATACTTATTCTTAAATTAAGCTTAAGGAATTTGGGGGTGTTACATTTACGACCATTACCGACGGCTAACGAAAAAGTGAACGATTTGATTTTTTTTTGTGTGCCAGATTTAGTTTACCGACACGTAGCTCTCGGTAACAAAAAAGTGCATGATTTGAATTTTTTGGTGCTAGATTTTGTTTACTGGCAGCTTAGTCGTCAGAAGTTTCGGAAACAAAAAATGCACTATTTGAATTTTTTGGTGGCTAAATAAGTTTAACAACGGTGTAGCCGTTGGTAATTATCGACGGCGTAGCCCTTGGTAACATAAAAAAAGTGCACGATTTGAGTTTTTTGGGGCCAGACTTAGTTTATTGATGGCTTAGCCATCAGTAAGCTTCTCTTGTATTACCGACAACTTGAGTCCGTCGGTAATTACCGACTGTTAAGCCGTCAGTAATCCTAAAAAAAATCTATTTTGCATCTGACCAGTTACCGATGGATTACCGATTGTCAGGCTGTCGGTAATTAAAAACGTATCGACGGCCAGGGGCCGTTTGTAAATTTTCGTGGGTAATCAAGAGTATTCTATAACAGCATTGTGATCATCATGTTATAATATAATCTATTTATTTAAATTTAACGTTTCAGTGTGCATTATAATTATAAATATAAATATAAATATAAAAACTTACAATCAAAATTGACTATATGTATCCGGAGACAACTATACAAGAAATAACATTTTTTTATTGAATAAATGATATTTTTAAACAAAATTAAATTTGTGTTTATTCTTCCCAAATTACGTAATTTAACATGAATAAATGTTTTTTTTTTGGCACAAAATTTATTTTGCTTTTGAACAAGTACATATACTTCTTGTTAGGAAAAAAAATTATATTAAGTTGGAGTACGAGGTATAATAATTAAATGTGTTATGTTATAGGTTGTCAAAATTAAATCACATATTCAACATATACTAGTTTTATGATTAAGGACAAAATTATCATCAAAATATTATCAAAATACATAAGAAAAATTACTAATTTGGAAAGAAGTCAAAATAGTAATTCTTCTTTGATACTTTGTCGTACATTGGCTCTTCATCGTATGACGGATCTTCAAACATATTGATGTGTCAGTGGCTGAAGAGCAGCCGAATGTTTCGTCAAATAGTCCACCTATAATCGTAATCGTGTGATCTCGTATCGCTGAAATATGTCCTCCAGGCAGTGTTGACAACACATCACCTTGGCGGCATGATGCAGGACATACTGATTACTGATGTCAATCTGATGTAGCATACATGATGGGACGAAACAGAGGAATGAACGATTTGTTGAGAAAACTAAATTATGACATCATATGCATGGATTGGTGAGAGTCATAAGAATTAAAACCAAATCAGACATCACTATCCGAAGAATTAAAAGGAAACAAATCCTAAGAAATAAAAGCAACAAATCCTAAAAAATAAATGATAGAATCCTAAGAATTAAAATGATTAAAAGAAAAGAATCCTAATAGATAAAATGATATTGTTGACTTTTCCGGTCAACTTTGCATTATATAAGTCATATGCATGGATTGGTGAGAGTTTGTATACTATACTCTTTATTAAATCCTATACGAAATATAACTTAATTTAACATGAATTACACTACTTGATTTATTTATTTTGCTAAAACTTGCTTTGTGGCAAAGAAATTCAGCTCAAATATTATTATATATAAGTTGGTGTTGTTTGATGTGTTTACAACTGTGTTTGCTATCTTACTTTTTTTTTTTTTTTTGAGGATTATCTACATGTCCCTCCATGAGAGATAGTGATGTCTGATTTTTTTTTTTTTTACCAATTCATCACCTACCTAGATGGATTTGTTTCATAGTATTTGAACCACCCCCACCGGGGTGTTTGCTACCTTACTAAATACAAAGAATTGTGATCAACACGTTATAATATAATCTATTTATTTAAAATAAACGTTTCAGTGCCCATTATAATTATAAATATAAATATAAAAAACTTACAACCAAAATTGACTATATGTATCCGAAGACAAATAAATACAAGAAATAGCATTTTTTTATTGAATAATGATATTTTTAAACAAATTAAATTTGTGTTTTTTCTTCCCAAATTACGTGCAGAGCACGCAGAGGGTCACGATGATGCATGTATGTTAACCTTCATTGAATAATGGTCGAAAGACCAAAGACAAGTGTTACATTACACCAATATACAGTAATACAGGGCACCACGTTTTCATTTTATATAGTAAATTTTTAACAGAATATAACTTTAATAAAAAAATGAAGATTGAGTTAAAAAAAAAAAACGAAGAATGGACAATAAGGAAGGAATTTGACTTGTATTTTGGTAAAAGGAATTTCTTGTTTTATATTGTGATAGTATTGATTCTGAAGAGTTGAATATAATTTTTTTTTCGATAAATAGAATATTGAATTAATGACTGTCCAGCTTCAGCATCAAAGTGAGCAAAACTTTATCCACCTTCTATAAAGGGTTACAGAGGGCTCACACTATCATGTGCTAGAGAGTCGGACCAAAAATAAATACACCCGTGTTAGGGAGAGGAACACCTAGTCCAATAAAGGGAACATACACTACAACCACTTCGATAGCATCCAAATAAATAACAATAACAATAACAATAAAAAGATAACAATAAACACACACTCCTAATTGATACCAACTTAGCGCCAAGGCTGATCCTTTACACTATGTTTGGTTATAAGAAAAAATTGTGAGGAGAGAAAAAAGTAAGAAAGAGTATGAGAAGAGAGAAAAAGATGAGAAATATGGTAGATTTGGGTATTGTTTGGTTTAAGAGAAAGAAAAGAGAAATAGAGAATAGAGAAGTGTTGATTGTTTTTTAATGTACTAAAATACCCCAAAATAAAAAACCTCACATCAAACTCAAATTTTTTATTTTAATTAATTTAATTTAAGTAATTAAATTATTTAAATATTTTTAATTTATAAAATAAAAAATTATTAGATTAAATAAAAGGATGATAATTGATCGTACCATGTCCTATTTGTGTGCAAATTGCATGGGCAGCTATGCAAGCTCTGATCATGGAGGGGAAAAAAAAATATAAAAGTCCCAAACTTTTGGAAAACTTTGAGGGTATTAGAGGAAAAGAATATTGAAAATCTCTTCTCTCCTCATTGCTTCGCATAATAGGTGAGAAAGAATTTCAAGTGGGGCCCATATGTTTTTTAGTCACTCTGTGCTATTTCTCACCTTACCAATCAGGGTAACTTCGGTCTCCTCTCTCTCTCTCTCTCTCTCTCTCTGCAAGTTGTCTCTTCACCCACTCTCTCGTTGGCATTTCTCGTGTTCCAATCAGGCCATTAGTGCAGCAATATTAGGCTATGAAGAATAAAAAGAAAGAAGCAGCAACCCCTGCATCAGCTGTCACTAGTTCATTACATTTGATCGTTTACCTGCACTCCCTCCTACACCTTGATCCGAAACTTCTCAGTTTTTCAAGCTTATGCATCAGATTCAGACAATTGTGTAAATTCATCTGATTATGGCCACAGGCATCACCTTGTTTTGTTTATTAGGAAGGTCTTTAAACATGATACCGGCAAACAATCGAAATGCTCAAATCCATCATACCCCTGCACTTGCATAAAACAATCCATCACCAGTATATATGCTCAGCACGCTTCTCTGCATCACTGCTATTCAATCAACTAGTCTTTCCTTTTAGCAGCGCAGATCATGGTACCAAAAAATCAGATAATAAAAAATCAGAGTTATGACACCTGTAGAACTGAAAAATCCTGTTAATTAAAGCCACACAATCCATGTACCTTCCTTGTGAGATCCTTCCTTTGCCAGTGAGTCTGCAAATTGATTTGCTTCCCTATTTTTATGTATGAATCTAACATTTTTTAACAGAAACAAGAAATTTTGTATTTTATTACCATAAAATCTCATGTTCCAAGGGTAGCTATCCTTCTTTTCTACCCATGCCAACGCATTCTTTGAATCGGACTCTATTATGATGTTCTCCTGTTTTAGCCAATCCTTTTGCACTGATAATTCTAATGCAAAAGTAATTGCCATGAACTCTGCTTCATTTGAGTCTCCCACTCCCACTGATGCCACAAACATAGCTTTAACTTGACCAATGTCATTACTTAAGACCCCTCCAATACCCCAGGACCCGGTTTACCCTTTAATGACCCATTGACGTTCCATTTCCAACACTTCGGTGGTGGTGGACACCAACTGATTTGGATTCTGCTTTTCTTTTTTAGGTTCCAGCATCTAATCTCCGACAAATTCTGGGTGATCTATCCCAGATCAAAAGGACACTTCGGGTTCCACCCTTTAAGCCAGAAACCCACTCACAGCTTGATTAGAAAGAAAACATGGCTCCAGTTAACATGTTCCTTCGAAAACACTACTCTGTTTCGCTGATCCCACACTGACCAAAAAACAGCATAGCATAATGGCATCCATAGTTTCTTTTGAAAATTACCTTCCACTGCTCCCTCCTAGCATTCGAACCAAGGCTTTGGGGTATTAGTAATAGGCATTTGAATTTCCCACCATCTGAGCATGTGCATCCATCTATCCTATCCATCTATCCTTCCAGAACTTGATATTTTGGCCATCTCCCAATCGCATCCACCACCCTAGATGAATAACATTCAGGAATTTCTCTCCCCATTTATCTATCTTTGTTATCGAATTCCAAAGGCCACTGTAATTCAGAATTTGTCCATGACTACTTAAGGGGGCTGTCGGCTCTATTTTGTAAATAGAGCATATTAGTTTTTTCCAGAGGGGGTTCTCTTCATTTGAAAATCTCCACCACCACTTGAATAGCAATGCTACGTTTTTAGTGACAATATCATCTACTCCCAGACCACCCTTTTCTTTTGGTTTTTGTAGTATTTCCCATCTCACCAAGGGTAGGAGTTTTCCATTCTCTTTCCCTTTCCAGAAGAAGTTTCTTTGGATTCTAATCATTTGCTTGATCACCTCCTTGGGAACTCTAAAGAGGCTCATAAAATATAACAGTAAGCTGTTGAGGACTGTTTTGATTAGGACCAGCCTACCTGCTCTAGATAACACTTTTGTCTTCCACATTGCTAGCTTTTCTTGCATTCTTTTCAAAACCGGCCTGCATGTAGATGCTTTCCTCAGATTTTCTCCCAGAGGAATACCCAGGTAAGTTATTGGAAGATCTACCATCTGACAGCCTAATTATCTTGCCATATCCTCACCCCATGTCCTTTCTCGCCCCAAAACAATAAGAGCGGATTTTGTAAAATTAATCTTTAGCCCAGATAGCAGCTGAAAGCACACCAGAATCCTTCTCAGATTTGCAAGCCATTTCTTTTCTGCAGGGCAGTAACGTATCATCAACGAATTGTAGATGGGAAATGTTGATTTTTTGATGTCCAACCTTTATTCCTTTGAATAATTTTTTTTCGGTCGCCCTCTTCATGAGGACATTGAAAGTCTCTAGCACTAAAACAAACAAAAAGGGAGATATGGGGTCTCCCTATCTCAGTCCTCTATGCATTTTAAAGGGAGCTGTTGGGGATCCATTTACCAATATTGAGATTGATGTCGTTGTTAGACATTTGCTAATCCATGACCTCAATTTCCATTCAAAGCCCATTAGCTCCATGATATGGTCTACAAAACTCTAATTAACAGTATCATATGCTTTTTGAAAATCAAGTTTTAGCATTACTACCTGTTGTGTAAAATAATAACACAATTGTGCAAGTATACACAATCGCAACAAGTAGTAAAGATTAAATCAAGATCGTTCCCACGAGGATTGATTAATTGAATTCACAAGTCTTTCCATTAGTAAATGAGTTAGTGAGTAAGTAATAAAAACAGAAAATAAACATCAAGTTTTTGTGATTTTAATGAGTGAATAAGACAGAATTAATCAAGTGATTTGAGAATAAAATGGATAAAAGCAGTTAGGATTCAGTTCATTCATATTTCCACTAGGTTGGTTTTCATTGCCATAAGTCGATTGCCATATGGCACACAGTATGAGGCACTAATGTGTGTGCCTTTCAAAGACTTTCACCAGGGTTAAGTAAAGGTTCCCTTATGTCTAAGCCCCCTTTATGTTCCCCCTTGTCTAATTAATATGGCCAAGAACACCCTATAAGTCAGATTACCTATGTCTAGTTTAATCTAACTCAATTAAAGTGTCCTCTAATTGATAATCCTTATAGTGCCTCATGAATTCAAGATGTCACCACCTTTCAAAGACCTAACATACATGCACCTAACCTAAGTTGATCAGGCTCAAGTTAAGCATATTAAAAATAAATGCGCATGAGACACAGATGCATAGGCAAGGACTTTTAGACATTAACCAACCAAGTTTTAATACAAAGTCACTTCATCCTAACCTAAGAAAATTAGCTCATAATGAGCCTAAAAACAAAACAACATAAACTGGTGCCGCAAACAAAGTTCATGGCACTAGAGTAGAGTATAGAGACTATTACGTATATGAATGAAACAGAAAAACAGAGTTGAATCTCACCTTGTGAGCTCGAAACCACTCTCTCTAATCAAGAATGCCTTGTCGCTCTGCCTAATCTGACCGAGCAAGTAACTTCTCTCCATGAACAAGGTTAATAGCTTGAATCAATGGTGTTTTGGAAGAAGGAAGGTGAGATCTGCCGCTTCTATTTTCGTGGGGAGATAGACGCCTCTAGCGAGAAAGAATGTATCAGAACCAGCCTCCTTTTCATTAGGTCATTATCCTTTTTATACTCTCTCCTCAAAATGGGCTGACCACTACTAATCCCCAAAAAGATACTTCCTTTTAAGCCCAAAAGTGAGAGCCTTTTGTCTTGTATTGAGCTGAGAGAAAAGTGCATTAGGACAAGGAGGGGACCACACTAAAAACGCAAGCTGCAGCAGCACACAAAAGGACAGAGTCCTTTGTTTAGCTTCACTGAATGATCACACGCTGCTGCTTCAAAATCCAGAGCTGCTAGCAACACAGTGCCGTGGCATGGCACCAGACTTGGCACTGAGCAATTCTCATAAAAATCTGCACAATGTGACAAAAACATCAAAATGCTCACAAAAGCACCAAAGTGCTTTAAACAGCTCCAAATCAGGGAAACCACATTATTTACATAAATCTAATAATTAAAGGACCTAAATTACTCTTAAACTCACATGATTCATAGTTATAAAGGCATAAATAACTCTTATTTCTAAGAGTTATCACACCCCCAAACTTGAACCATTGCTTGTCCTCAAGTAATGACACTTAAACAACAGCAGAAATGTAAGAATTATCACAACCGCAGACTTTGAACATGAAACTTTTTTATTTTTTATTTTTATTGGGTGGTTTTCACAAGGCTTCACTTTCAGACAAACTCAGAAACAAACAATCCCCTTGTACTTCATGCATCATTGACATGGTCACCAATTTTAAGTGTGTGTGTGCAACCCTTAAGCTCAATTCAGAAACTAGTATAACCCTCAAGCTTACCTTAATCTCCCCCCAAAGAATCTCCTAAGTCTGCTCCTCCTAATCAAACAAAGAGAAATGGGCTTTTAACTTAGGATTCAGGGGCTTTACTACATACAAGGATATGCATACAATTTAACTAGCATAGGGTCAAAGACACATTTTTTCTTCTCTTTTCAATTTTCATCTTTTGCCTTTTTCTATGTTTGCCTCTTTGTCTTTTGTGAATAACAACAATTGTAATGAAATTACCCTGTTACTCAACAAAGAGGCTTCTTTTTTTTTTTTTTTTTTTATATTTTGGCTTTTTCTAATTGCTCTGTGTCTTGCCCTTTTCTTTTGAATATTCACACATGGATTACCCCCAAACTTATATCTTTGCCCATTCCCTCCATTTTCAAATTTGGAAACAAAGCTTAGACTAAACTAGGGTTTGACCTCACCTTGCTCTCAAGTCACCTATGATTCCTTCTTAAACTAAGGGTAAGTGTTAGAAATTAACAAACAGTCAACTAGCAATCGTAACAAGGTTCCATAAACACCAAGCAATCATTCCTCATTAAGTCGGCCCATGTGTTAACCAATTTTTTTTTTTTTTTTTTTAATACAAGAAAAGATCACTAATGCAATTGTGACTAACATATCCTCCCCAACACAATTCATTGCGGTGTCCTCACCGCAATTACATTATGTTAGAGAAAGGGTGACTCAAAATGTACTAACAAAACAACTTTGAAACAACAGAATTCAGCAAGAAACCTACTAAACTATTTACTACAAAGAAGCATTATTGGTAAGAGATTAAGGTTAGGGCATCCCTGTTTGAAGCCGTGAGCTCCTTCTTTTGGGTGTCCTCATCAGATTAGAGATTGGCTCCTCCTCCTCCTCATCACCAGTGATGGTGATGACTGCCTCTTTGGCAGTCTCTTTTCTCCTTCTTGTTTGCTTCCGCCCGGCGGAGGTGTCTTCTTTGATGTGTCAGCAGGGGGAGGTGGTGGTTGCCAGCCTTCATCAGCATTGGTGCCAGAATTGGCACTGCCTTCTTCTTGGGGAGCTTCAGCACATTCTTCAGGCTCCTTTCCTTTTTAAAAATTCAACACTTGAAGTGGTGCCCCCCGTGGTGCCATGGCACCAAGTGTGCAGCATTCAGAACTACAAACCACTCACCCCTCTGCACTGCACTTCCAGCACCAAAATTCAATTTATTCCTGCAAAACAAAATAAAACTAAGTTAAAAATAAATCTGGGCTGCCTCCCAGTAGCGCTTGGTTTATGAAAGTCCTCAGCCAGACTTATTTTCCACTTCAGATATCCTTGAGTTCCGTGGTGACCCTTGTTCTTTCATCAGGGTCACCCCAATACTGCTTTACTCTCTGGCCATTAACCTTAAAGGTTGCACCTGTGGCCTCATCCAATAAGTCCACTGCCCCATATGGATGTAACTTAACTAGCTTGAATGGACCAGACCACCTTGATTTGAGCTTCCCAGGGAATAATTTCAATCTTGAATTGAACAGCAGCACTTGAGATCCTTCTTTCAATTCCCTGGGTTGAATTCTTTTATCATGCCAAGCTTTAGTTTTGGCTTTGTACATTCGGCATTCTCATAGGCAAAGAGCCTATGCTCTTCTAGTTCATGAAGTTGCAGCTGACCTTGCTGCACCAAAGACTCTCCAAGTCAAAATTCAGCTTCTTTGTGGCCCCGAAAGCTTTGTGTTGCAACTCAATAGGCAAGTGGCAAGCCTTACCAAACACCAATCTATAGGAGATGTCCCTAATGGTGTCTTGTATCTTTGATGCAGAAGCCCAGGCGTCGTCAAGATGCAAGGACCAATCTTTCCTAGAAGGATTGACAACCTTCTCAAGAATCCTTTTAATTTCCCTGTTGGAGAGCTCAACTTGGCCACTTGTTTGTGGATGATATGCAGTAGCTATCTTGTGCTTCACCCCATACTTCAGCAGAAGCTTTTCTATTAGTTTGTTACAAAAATGGGTGCCCTCATCACTGATAATGGCTCGAGGGACACCAAACCTTGTGAAGATATTCTTATGCAAAAACTTGCTCACTGCCTTGGCATCATTGGTAGCCAGAGCTACTGCTTCAATCCACTTAGACACATAATCCACAGCCACTAGGATGTACAGATTGCCAAAGGAAGGAGGAAAAGGGCCCATAAAATCCATGCCCCATACATCAAAGAGTTCAATTTCAAGAATGCTGTTGAGAGGCATTTCTTGTTTGCTTGAAATATTTCCTACCCTTTGGCATCTATCACAATGTTTAACAAATTCATGAGAATCTTTAAATAAAGAGGGCGTAAATAACACCTTGCAAGACTTTGGGCTCTTTGCTCGCTCCTCCTAAGTGTCCTCCACAAGGTGCAGAGTGACAATGTTGCAGGATCTTTGCCAACTTCTTCTTACGCTACACACCTTCTAAACAACTGATCCACACCCTTCTTATATAGAAACGGTTCATCCCAATAATATTGTTTCACTTGCTGGAGAAATCTTCTCTTTTGTTGGTAATCCATCTCCACTGGAAGGATTTTGCACACCAGAAAGTTCACCATGTCAGCATACCAAGGTGCCGTAAGGGCATCAACCTTGGCACCTGTGACTACCAGCAGTTGCTCATCAGGAAAATTTTCTTTAATTTCACCTCCCTGTTGTTCAACACTGTCATTTTCAATTCTGGACAAGTGGTCAGCTACTTGATTCTCCACTCCTTTTTTATCTCTGATTTCTAAGTCAAACTCTTGCAATAACAACACCCATCTTATCAATCTTGGTTTTGCATCTTTCTTGGCAATCAAATACTTGATTCTTTGAGTGGTCAGTGTACACCACCACCTTTGTGCCAACCAGGTAGGATCTGAACTTGTCAAAAGCGAATACCACTGCAAGCAGTTCTTTCTCAGTGGTGGTATAATTCAACTGAGCATCCACCAATGTCTTGCTTGCATAGTAAATTGAATGAAACACCTTGTTATGTCTTTGACCCAGAACAGCTCCTATGGCAAAATCACTTGCATCGCACATCAACTCAAATGGCTTATCCCAGTCTGGGGCAACAATGATAGGTGCTGTGATTAAGGCTTTCTTCAGTGTTTGAAAGGCTAGCATGCACTGTTCATCAAAATCAAATACAGTTTCATGCTGAAGGAGTTGGCAAAGGGGCTTTGAGATTTTTGAGAAATCCTTGATGAATCTTCTATAGAAACCAGCATGCCCCAAAAAACTTCTTACCCCCTTCACACTAGTTGGTGGAGGTAATTTCTCAATGACCTCGATCTTTGCCCTGTCCACTTCAATTCCTTTCTTAGAGACTTTGTGACCTAGAACAATACCCTCTTGCACCATGAAGTGGCACTTCTCCCGATTGATGCTAGATTAGTCTCCTCACACCTGACAAAGACTTGTTCTAAATTATCCAAGCAAACTTGAAATGTTTCTCCAAAAACAGAAAAGTCATCCATGAAGATTTCCATGGATTTCTCAATAAAATCTGAGAATATTGCCATCATGCACCTTTGAAATGTTGCTGGTGCATTGCACAACCCAAATGGCATCCTTCTAAAAGCAAAGGTGCCATAAGGGCATGTGAAAGTAGTCTTGTCTTGATCCTCAGGTGCTATGGCAATCTGATTGTAGCCTGAATACCCATCAAGGAAACAGTAAAACTCCTTCCCTGCCAACTTGTCAATCATCTGGTCAATGAAGGGCAGTGGGAAATGATCCTTCCTTGTTGCCTTGTTGAGCTTTCTGTAATCCATACAAATTCTCCAACCAGTCACAGTTCTGGTGGGAATTAATTCATTCTTATCATTAGCTATGACAGTCACTCCCCCTTTCTTCGGAACACACTGCACTGGACTAACCCAAGAACTGTCTGAGATCGGGTAAATGATTCCAAAGATCCACCATTTAATGATTTCCTTCTTTACTACCTCCTTCATCACGGGTTAAGCCTTCGTTGTGCTTCAATCTGTTCTTGGCATTCTCCTCCAAAAGATTCAGGCATACAGAATAGGACTTATGCCTTTTATGTCAGCCATCTGCCATCCTATAGCCTTCTTATGTTTCTTCAGCACAGTAAGCAATTCCTTTTCCTGCAACAAACTCAAATCAGAAGCAACAATAACAGAAGAAGGTTGTTCTCACCCAAATAAGCATACTTCAAGTGTGGAGGTAGCACTTTCGGTTCAGTCGAGGCTTTTCAACAGATGGAATATTGGATTTGGAGCTTTTATCACTGAGTTCCAATGAATCATATTTTCTGAGCCATAATTGATTTACCGAAGCCTTCCCTGCTGTGTTTTTATCCTGCGCTAGCTCATAATCGTGACATTCTGGCCTCGCTTTCAAAGACATTCTTGTCCCTCATGAGTTGATGTTGAACCAACGAATCAATGGTTCTAACAAAGGAGCATTCCTCCACATTTTCTGCGCAGGATACTTGAGAGCATTCAGACATTAAATTTGATTTCTTGATCATTGACTCTCATAGTGAGTTCACCCTTTTGCACATCAATCAGTGTTTTCCCTGTGGCAAGGAATGGTCTACCTAAAATAATAGGTACCTCAGCATCAGCTTCAAAATCAAGGATAATAAAGTCAGCAGGAAATACCAATTTATCAACTTTGACAAGCACATCTTCGATCTTCCCTTCTGGATAAGCTAGAGTTCTGTCTGCCAGCTGCAGAGTCAGAGTTGTAGGCCTGGCCTTACCAATTCCAAGCAGTTGGAAGATTGACTTAGGCATTAAATTAATCTGGCCCCTAAGTCACATAGAGCTCTCCCACAATAAGTGTCACCAATAGTGCAAGGGATGGTAAAGCGGCCGGGATCTTTTAACTTTTGGGGATCTTACTTTGCATCGATATCTTGCACTCTGGGTCATAGCAATCGCCTCAAATTCTCCCAACCTCCTTTTCTTGGTTAGAACATCCTTCATGAACTTTGTGTAATTTGGCATCATTGCGAGGCATCAACTAATGGAATGTTGATGTGCAATCGCTTCGATACCTCAATAAACTTGTCAAAGCTGCTTGTCTTGATGGGCTTTTTAAGTCTCTGAGGGAATGGTGGAGGTGGAAATTCAGAACTAATCTATTGCTTGCGATTCTTTGGTGTAACTTTCTCGGCCAGTGCAGTGCGAGGTGGTCTTGGGGCGGCACAGTCTACTCGCCTGTAGTTTTTGGCACTTCAGGTTCAACTTCTTTTTCTTTTAAGGGCTGGTTAGTGGTAACATCAGGTCTAGAAGGACCTGGTAAGTCAAGACCACTCCTCCAGAATATGGCTTTTATTTGCTCTCCCTGCTGGCTTGGCGGGCTCGATCATGTGACGATGAACCACTTGGTCTTTGGTTCATAGTCGTTGCCATCTGCCTCTAACCGATTCTCCAAGTTTTTAATTCTTTGCACCACGACTTTGGTCTGGGCTTTTGTTTCATTCATGAAGGCCTTCAGCATAGCCTCCATTGAGTTGTCAACAATAGGAGCAGCAGCTTTATGAACTGGTTGGGCAGGGAAACCAGCGGGATGGGTAGGCTTTGCGGTTTCTGGCCAGTCTTTGCAGGATTATTGTTACTCCACGAAAAATTTAGGTGATTCTTCCACCCAGGGTTGTAGGTGTTGGAGTAAGGATTATTGTTTTTGTTGAAATTCCCTACGTAATTGACAGACACAGGGTTGCTAGGGCATTCCTCATATAGATGACCTCCTCCACAATACACACAAGAAATAGCTTTAGCCTGCACCTGCGCAGATTCTGCAGAATTCACAGGTGCTGTGTTGGTTCCAGCCACATTCAGACCTTTCAACATGTTTGCGATTGCAGCCACCTGTGCAGATAGAGCTGTCATTTCACTCACTTCATGGACTCCAGCAACCTTCTTTGCAGCACTCAACCTAGCAGTAGGCCATTGGTAACTGTTTGCAGCAATGGTCTCAATTTTCTCATATGCATCATTGTAAGACTGTGCCAAGAGGGCACCACCAGAAGAGGCATCAAGCATGTCTCTTGTTCTTCCCGAGAGACCATTATAAAATGTTTCCATTTGAATGCAAATAGGTATGCCATGGTGAGGACACTTCCTGAGCAGCTCTTTAAATCTCTCCCAAGCTTCAAACAGTGATTCCTCTTCATTTTGCCTGAAAGATGTAATTTCATTCCTCATCCTAGCATTCTTGATTGGAGGAAATACTTGGTTAAGAATTTCTCTGCCATACCATTCCAATCGATGATAGAGTTGGGTTCCAAGGAATTTAACCAAGCCTTGGCTCTATCCTTCAAGGAGTATGGGAATAGCACGAGTCTGAAGGCATCATCTGTAACTCCAGGAATTTTGAAGTTCTTGCACACTTCAAGGAATTGTTTCGTGCAAGTGAGGGTCTTCTTGAGGTGTGCCACCAAATTGTCCCACAGTTTGCAGCATTTGGAACATCATAGGCTTAAATTCAAAATGATTTGCAGTAATGTCAGGCCTTACTATGCCCGTGTGCATGGTCTGAGGATCAAAAACAACATAGTCCCTCATTGGCCTGTCCCTATCATTGGCTAAGCCTATGATATCAGCATGCAGCACCAAGGCTTGCATCGATCGTGAACACTTTCTTTGAACACCGCTTTAGTCTTACGCTTCAGGAATTGTTTCGCAGATGGGGACCGATTCTTTGCCATATTTGCAAGAAGACCTAATGCAAAGAAATGCTTGTCTCTCCCTTAACAACCTTCGAAAGTTCTCACAATCTCGGGATCCAACCGATATTCTGTGCCGTGTGCTGCGCGTATGCGTAGTTGAGCACTAACGGTGACACAACACCCAAAAGAATTAGAATATCTCAACTAACAAACCTACTAAATTCAAAACTTTGTAAATTTAATCAATTCAATCCCATAACGGCGCCAAAAACTTGTTGTGTAAAATAATAACACAATTGTGCAAGTATACACAATCGCAACAAGTAGTAAAGATTAAATCAAGATCGTTCCCACGAGGATTGATTAATTGAATTCACAAGTCTTTCCATTAGTAAATGAGTTAGTGAGTAAGTAATAAAAGCAGAAAATAAACATCAAGTTTTTGTGATTTTAATGAGTGAATAAGATGTAATTAATCAAGTGATTTGAGAATAAAATGGATAAAAGCGGTTAGGATTGATTCATTCATATTTCCACTAGGTTGGTTTTGATTGCCATAAGTCGCTGCCATATGGCACCTGGTATGAGGCACTAATGTGTGTGCCTTTCAAAGACTTTCACCAGGGTTAAGTAAAGGTTCCCTTATGTCTAAGCCCCTTTATGTTCCCCCTTGTCTAATTAATATGGCCAAGAACACCCTATAAGTCGATTACCTATGTCTAGTTTAATCTAACTCAATTAAAGTGTCCTCTAATTGATAATCCTTATAGTGCCTCATGAATTCAAGATGTCACCACCTTTCAAAGACCTAACATACATGCACCTAACCTAAGTTGATCAGGCTCAAGTTAAGCATATTAAAAATAAATGCGCATGAGACACAGATGCATAGGCAAGGACTTATAGACATTAACCAACCAAGTTTTAATACAAAGTCACTTCATCCTAACCTAAGAAAATTAGCTCATAATGAGCCTAAAAACAAAACAACATAAACTGGTGCCGCAAACAAAGTTCATGGCACTAGAGTAGAGTATAGAGACTATTACAGATATGAATGAAACAGAAAAACAGAGTTGAATCTCACCTTGTGAGCTCGAAACCACTCTCTCTAATCAAGAATGCCTTCATTGTCTCTGCTTCAATCTGCACTGAGCAAGTAACTTCTCTCCATGAACAAGGTTAATAGCTTGAATCAATGGTGTTTTGGAAGAAGGAAGGTGAGATGCGGTTGCTTCTATTTTCAGGGGGAGATAGACGCTGCCCTAGCAGAAAGAATGTATCAGAACCAGCCTCCTTTTCATTAGGTCATTATCCTTTTTATACTCTCTCCTCAAAATGGGCTGACCACTACTAATCCCCAAAAAGATACTTCCTTTTAAGCCCAAAAGTGAGAGCCTTTTGTCTTGTATTGAGCTGAGAGAAAAGTGCATTAGGACAAGGAGGGGACCACACTAAAAACGCAAGCTGCAGCAGCACACAAAAGGACAGAGTCCTTTGTTTAGCTTCACTGAATGATCACACGCTGCTGCTTCAAAATCCAGAGCTGCTAGCAACACAAAGGTCTTGGCATGGCACCAGACTTGGCACTGAGCAATTCTCATAAAAATCTGCACAATGTGACAAAAACATCAAAATGCTCACAAAAGCACCAAAGTGCTTTAAACAGCTCCAAATCAGGGAAACCACATTATTTACATAAATCTAATAATTAAAGGACCTAAATTACTCTTAAACTCACATGATTCATAGTTATAAAGGCATAAATAACTCTTATTTCTAAGAGTTATCACTACCTTTCTCTTCTTTTTCTTCGCCCATTGGACAACTTCATTTGCTATTAAGGCACCATCTAGAATTTGTCTCCCCATCACAAAGGCTAATTGTGTTTCTCCAACTAGGCTTGGCATAACATGCTTCATTCTCAAGGCTAAAATTTTAGATATAATCTTGTATATGCAACCCACCATACTAATGGGTCTAATGTCTTTCAACTCTATCGCACCATCCATGTTTTGGATTAGTGTTACACATGTGGTATTTAGTGCCCTAGGCATCTCCTCTTTTTCAAAAAGAAATCCTATACTATTCGAACAACCTCATCTTTGATTGTGTCCCACATCTTCTTGATAAAGCCCATAATAAACCCATCATATCCTGGTGCCTTTGATGGATCGCACGCCCAGCTTCTTTAATTTCTTCTTCTGTCGGTATTAACTCTAGGTTCTCACACTGATGCCTAGTTAGACTAGGAATATTGTCTCGTATCAGCTTTAGACAAACAGATCTATCCTTTGCATACAGATCCTTGAAGAATTTGATGGTTCTGGGGCTCTTCAAGGTTCTATGCCCCACTTTTAAAGCCCTGATGGTCTTTCTCCCTTTCTTCAATGAGGCCATAAAATGAAAGGTTCTATCTTTCTCTGATACAGCTTTTGCTCTTGACATCTGAATCCAATACCTCTCTTTTCTTTTCAACCAATTCCAAAGATGGGCGTGTAGTGCATTCCTTCTAGCTATCTCCACCTCACTGAGTTCATGGTTGTCACTTTGCTTATCCAATTTTTTAATCTCATCTTCAATCTCAGCAATTTTTCTGTCAATATTTACAAAGACATCCTTATTCCATTTTTTCAAAGGGATCTTCAACTTTTGCAGTTTATCTTTCATTTTAATGCTCCTCAATGCTTTCCATTCATTAGCCACCATTTTACTAAAATTTGGGTTAGAGAACCAAACATCTAGTGCTCTGAACGGTTTCGGTCCCCAATGTACATTCTTACTTTCAATCAGGAGAGGGCAATGGTCTGACACCGATCTTTTTAGTCCCCACAATTTTAAATCCTTCACGATGTTCAGCCACTCCAAATCCACAAAAACTCTATCAATTCTACTTGCTGAGTTGTTTCTGTTGAGATTCAAACAAGATAAATGGAACAAACTTCAATGGCAACCAATAACTAAATAATAGCAATCAACCACTCAATCAACAAGATGCAATAAAACAAACAAACAAAGGAGATAAAAGGAAGAGAAGAAGACACCGCAATTTGGTTACGCAGTTCGGCCCCAAAGAAGATGGCCTACGTCTGCGGGAGAGAGCAGCCCTCCGTTTCACTATCAATGAGTCTTACAAGAGATTACAATTGCTTTGAACCCCCTTTACAATGTCCACAAAGAACAAACCCAAGAGTTCCCAATCCCTCTCTCTTTCCCTCTATGATAAACTCTCAAGAACAACAATAGAGAGAGCCTTCAAACCTCACTCTATTCTCTCTTAAGATCCCAAGGTGTTTAACAGTGTTTCCCAGCCCCTAAAACCTCACAAAGACGCTCAAGAACGGTTGCACACAACCCTAGAAAGACTACTCTCCGTCTGATTTCTGCAGCGCCGGTTTTATAGAAAAACCCGACTGTGAATCGATTCACAGTCTAAGGTGAATCGATTCACCTAGTACAAAAAACTTCCCCTGCACGAGTTAATGAAGTGAATCAATTCCTGCAAGCTTCCCATGCGATTCACAGAGGCGTGCTTCGATTCCCAGAGAACCAAACATGCTTGAATCGATTCACATAGCTAGGGAATCGATTCCCAGTGTTCAAGAAACACTTTCAAGCAATTTCATGATCCTCCAAACTGATTTTAAGGCACTCTAAACTCCACAATTCTCCACCTTGACTTCAAATCAGTGGTGATGCTCAACTTTATCCATCAACCACTTGCTGCTCTCTCCATAAAATGGAATTACGTCTCAACGCAAATGATCAAGTCCAAGTGATCCTTGAACCTTGATCTAGGAAGATACTTGATGAACTTCTCACAACCATGCGTAATCCCCAATTCACCAATCGTACCCTTCATTGCGACTCCACTTTGAGTTGTCTTCACATGCTTCAAACCGCCTTTCAAGGAGCCATACCTCCTTTTCCGGTTCTTCCCAATATTCGTTCCAAGTGTCCTATCCACAATGCCGAGATCCGTCATCTCAAATCCAGAAGCTAACTTCCCCTTGAGCATACCAATCTCCTCCTTGCTAGAACTTGCCATTTGAATATCATTCACACTCTCCAACTCAAGATTGACCTTATACACAAGCCTCTCCTTGTACCTTGGTTCTTCAAACTCCGGAATACGTTCCGTCTTCATGAAGTTCCACTTGCATCCAACTACCCTTGACTTTTCCGGTAGATTCACAAGTTCCCAAGTCCGGTTCTTCTCCAATGAATTCACACCTTCATTCATTGCCTTCAACCGTTTCTGACTCTCCATGCTTCCCATTGCTTCACTGAAGTCCCTTGGTCCCGAGTCTTGAACCTCTTCAGTCACAAACAAAGCATAACAAACAAGATCAGCATACCCGTATCTCTTTGGTGCCACAGTCTCCCTCCTTTCCCTATCTCTTGCCAACTGATAGCCAGGATCCACTGTTGGTTGTCTTCCTCTAGAACCTGATGGTGGAGGACTATCCTCCTCTTCATCATTCCCGGTCTCACTAGTGGTAGACTCCACCTCAAACTGAGTTTTCTCCACCTCCACTTCTGAGCTACTATCCTCCAGGTCTTTGCACTTCATCCCCATGCGGGTCTCATCGAAAGTGACATCCCTGCTTATGATAACCTTTGACCCTCCAGATTCCAAATTCCACAACTTGTATCCCTTCACACCCTCCGGATATCCGATGAAGACACATTTCACAGCTCTGGCTTCAAGTTTGTCTTGTCTGACATGAGCAAACGCCAAAGCCCCGAAAACCTTCAACTTGGAGTAGTCCGCCGGTCTCCCACTCCAAACCTCCATAGGTGTCTTGAAGTCTAACGCCGTTGATGGACATCTGTTGATCAAATATGCTGCTGTACTCACAGCCTCGCCCCAGAAGCTTTTAGGCAACCCAGCTGCCAAAAACATACTCCTCACCCGCTCCAAGATGGTCCTATTCATGCATGTTGCTAGGCCATTTTGATGCGGTGAGCCTTTCACGGTCCTATGCCTCTGAATACCTTGTTTCCTGCAAAACTTATCAAAATGCTCTGAAAGAAACTCCAGGCCATTGTTAGTCCTTAAAATTTTCAGTTTAGTTCCTATTTGATTTCCTATAAGAGTATGCCATTCCTTGAACCTTTCAAAGGTGTCACTTTTATTTTTCAAAATGTGAACCCATACTCTCCTAGAGAAATCATCAATCATGGTGAGAAAATAGGAACCCCCCCATGAGTACTCACTCTAGCCGGACCCCAAAGATCCGAGTGAATGTACTCAAAGAGTTTACTAGAATGATGCATGCCACCCCCAAACTCAACCTTATGATGTTTGCCTAGTATGCACTTATCACAAAATTCTAGCTTATCCAATTTATCACCACCTAGCAAACCTTGTTTAGCTAGTTCAACTAAACCCCTCTCACTAACATGCCCTAACCTATTATGCCATAACATGGTTTTATCATGCAAGGTTTGGCTAGCTAATGATGCGTGCCCAATAATAGTTGAACCCTCTAATATGTACAAACCACACATTTTAGTCCCCTTAGCTATTATCAATGCATCATGCGAAATTTTCATCATACCATGCTCAATACTAGTGCAATAGCCTAATCCATCAAACATGCTTATAGAAATTAAATTTCGCTTGAGTATAGGAACATACCTCACATCTTGTAAAAGGAATTCGCGGTTGTCATACATCTTAAGACGAATTGAACCCATACCTTGAACTTTGCACGCTTCGTTGTCACCAAGGCGAACTACTCCACCTTGCTTGAGCTCCAAAGTTTCAAAATATTCCTTCCTTGGACACATGTGGAAAGAGCACCCGGAGTCCATAACCCAACTCCTCTCTGGTTCCCAACTCGTAACCACTAGAGCCCCTGCATCCTCATAACCATCCTCCATAGCAATCGCAACCTCCACGGAATCTTCATTGCCCCCTCTCTCGGGACAATCCCTCTTAAAGTGACCAACCCTATGACAATTAAAGCATTTGTACTTAGCTTTATTGTCCCCTTCCGACTTGGATTTCGCCTTAGGCTTTCCTTTACCGTTTCCTCTACTCTCATTCTTTCCCCTTGAGACACTCAAGCCTTCCCCACTATCTTCCACCTTCAAGTCTTGAAGCTTGGTTAGCTCCTTGGTCCTAATTGATTGTTGGACCTCCTCCAAGGTAATAGTGGACTCCTTGCCATAGAGGAGTGCATCCTTAAAGTGTTCAAAGGACCTAGGCAATGAATTCAATAAGAGTAAAGCCTTATCCTCGTCATCGAGCTTCACATCAATATTCAGTAGGTCATCGATAATTTTGTTGAATTCCGTTAGTTGCTCCACAATAGGTTTCGTCTCTACCATCTTGAATGAGTAGAGATGTTGTTTCAGACATAACCTGTGGGCCAATGGCTTTGTCATGTACAACGATTCTAACTTTGCCCACATCTCCGCCGCGGTCTTCTCTCTTGCAACTTCCCTCAGTGCCTTATCGCCAAGGCACAAGATAATGGCACTTCTTGCCTTATCTATCATCTCCTTCTTCTCCGTTTGAGACAGGGTTGCCGGCATTCTTGCCTCACCCTTCAAGGCTTCAAAACACTTCTGTTGAATAAGTATTGCTTCCATCTTCACCTTCCATAGACCGAAGTCGTTGTTACCGGAAAATTTCTCGATGTCCCATTTAGTACCCATGGTGCTCACTTGAATGATTTGTTCCTCCTCACAGACGGCGCCACTTGTTGAGATTCAAACAAGATAAAGGGAACAAACTTCAATGGCAACCAATAACTAAATAATAGCAATCAACCACACAATCAACAAGATGCAATAAAACAAACAAACAAAGGAGATAAAAGGAAGAGAAGAAGACACCGCAATTTGGTTATGCAGTTCGGCCCCAAAGAAGATGGCCTACGTCTGCGGGAGAGAGCAGCCCTCCGTTTCACTATCAATGAGTCTTACAAGAGATTACAATTGCTTTGAACCCCCTTTACAATGTCCACAAAGAACAAACCCAAGAGTTCCCAATCCCTCTCTCTTTCCCTCTATGATAAACTCTCAAGAACAACAATAGAGAGAGCCTTCAAACCTCACTCTATTCTCTCTTAAGATCCCAAGGTGTTTAACAGTGTTTCCCAGCCCCTAAAACCTCACAAAGACGCTCAAGAACGGCTGCACACAACCCTAGAAAGACTGTTCTCCGTCTGATTTCTGCAGCGCCGGTTTTATAGAAAAACCCGACTGTGAATCGATTCACAGTCTAAGGTGAATCGATTCACCTAGTACAAAAAACTTCCCCTGCACGAGTTAATGAAGTGAATCGATTCCTGCAAGCTTCCCATGCGATTCACAGAGGCGTGCTTCGATTCCCAGAGAACCAAACATGCTTGAATCGATTCACATAGCTAGGGAATCGATTCCCAGTGTTCAAGAAACACTTTCAAGCAATTCCATGATCCTCCAAACTGATTTTAAGGCACTCTAAACTCCACAGTTTCTATACCATGTAAATTTTCTACCCAACAATGGCAGCTCCTAGAAATTCATTGATTCTTTCCACTCCTGAAAGTCTGTCATTCCTACAGAGTGAGACGTGTTACCTTTTCTTTCTTCTAGTTCTAATATCTCATTAAAGTCTCCAAAGGCCATCACTGGGGATGTGTCTTGTTGTTTAAGATCCACTACTTCTTCTCATATCACACCTCTGCCTTCTCTATCATTTGGACAGTAGATCAAAACAAAATTGATTTGTGTTTGATAATGATATTTTATAAGTGGGTTCAGAAGAATTGATTTTATTTAGATGATGAAAGTAGAATCATTTTTTATGTGTAAATATGAAGAATTAATTATCTAGGACTCACCTCAGAATTGATTTTATTCAACGCAAAAGCTAAGAACTTCTTGCTTCCATCAGAATTAATTCTACCCATCATAGAATCAATTTAATCCACTGAAGCCTTATCACCTAAACACAAAAAATAGTGATTTTCAATTATATTGACTTTGTTTTTACTCATAGAATTGATTCTAGACTACTCAGAATCTAAAATAAACAGACACTTGTAAAGTTGGTTTAATCCAGCTTCAACTGAACAACATTCATCTGGGATATATATTGTCCAATGATTCAAATGTCGTGCATTCTTTGGATGCACCATACGCTCGAATTAGACATATTTGCAGCAATTTATTTTGTTTTTGACACAAAAATTATTTTGCTTTTGAACAAGTACATATGCTTCTTGTTAGAAAAAAATTATATTAAGTTGGAGTATGAGGTATAATAATTAAATGGGTTAAGTTATAGCTAGTCAAAATTAAATCACATATTCAAAATATACCAGTTTTATGATTAAGGACATAATTATCATGGATTATCAAAATACAAAAGAAAAATTACTAACTTGATTACTAATTTGATAAAAAGTCTACAAGAAAAATCGTCATTACCGACGGCCATTTTCCGTCGGTAATACAATAAGGCCGTCGGTAAATAATGATTACCGACGGATTACCGATGGCCTCGGGGCCGTTGGACAATGCCTCGTTGGAAATGTATTACCGACGGCCAATTGAATCCGTCGATATTACCGACGGCTTAGCCGTCGGTAATATTTAAAAAAGCCGTCGGTAATCCGTCGGGAGTTTTAAACAATCAGTGAGATTTTACCGACGGAAAAGCCGTCGGTAATACGCCGCTGTGCACGGTGGCGTATTACCGACGGCTTTTCCGTCGGTAAAATCTCACTGAATTATACTATAAATTCATAAATTTACCGACGGCTAAGCCGTCGGTAATTTACCGAAGGCTTAGCCGTCGGTAATTCAAGTGAATATTACCGACGGCTAAGCCGTCTGTAATTTTTCGACGGCTTAGCCGTCGGTAAATACAGACGGCTAAGCCGTCGGTAAATACAGACGGCTTAGCCGTCGGTAATATTCACTTGAATTACCGACGGCTAAGCCGTCGATAATGTAAAATGTGGCCGTCGGTAATGTCAAATTTTATAAGCCGTTGAAGATTGGTTACCGGCGGCTTAGCCGTCGGTAATGTCAAAAAAAATTTCAATGTAAATTTTGTTTTTAAACAGCCCCAAAATTGTACAGTACCTGCAATGCAGCGGCTTCAATGACCACAACATACATTAACAAAAAAAACAATCAACATACATTTTTAATAATCACAACACAACAAATCCATAATGAACAAATCAAGTTACAACAAGTTCTAAGCAAATCAATAACAATACATAATGTAAAAGACCACAAATCCATAATGTCATAACCCAGAAATCCATGTCAAAACAAGTCAATAAAAAAAAGTCAAATCCCTAGCCTAACGACAACACTAATCATCCTCCTCTGACTCGTCATAGTCCGGATGGCGACGACGGGATTTCTGGGCCTGAATGGCAAAGAACACCGCGCATAACTCCCTCAATCTTTGAAATTGCTGATCCCGCTCCAATGCTATTCTCCTTGTCTCCCGTGCCTCTTGAGCCTCCTCCTCTGCCTTTCTCCTTGCCTCCCGTGCTTCCTCTCGTGCCTCCCGAGCCTCTTCCTCTGCTTTTCTTGTGCGCTCCTCAAAAGCCTCTCAATTGCGGCCACCTCGGCCAGTAATCTTGAGTCGGGAACTGGCATCGTGCCAGATGCATGAGACTACTGGGTCAAAGAGGAGACACCAGGCCTAAACGTCCGCATAAGCCTCCGACACCGCATACCGTCCCCGAGCCCTACCCCAACCAGATTGGGCCCATAACTGCAACTGAGTCGAGGGGTCAACACTGCCAGTTGCCTCCCCTCCATCAGAAGGCTGAGAGGAGGCGGCTTGCTGCACCTTCTCTTGATAGGCTTCCTGCTCAAAACAAAACAGAGTAAAGACACTCATTACAGTATTGTTTATGAAACAAAATAAAATTAGTTAAATAAAAAATGCAATGATCTGACTTACATATGTCTCTCTGGATCTGTTGTCCACCCAAGACTTGTCCTTTTTTTTGTGTGAGTCTTCAAGAAGATCTCATCCACCATGGGCTCTCTACCCAACTCATCAGACTGAAACATAATTAAAAACCGTTAAGAGCATATATATGTAAGTATGGTGAAACTCAGTTGCACCTTAGCAAGATCAACAGACAGATATGTCCAATATGCCATATATGGAAATACTAGTGTCCAATATGCTTTGGTTTTATCAAAGAAACTTCATAATATTTAACTTTCATTGATAAATATAACCTACTTACCACCTGGCATTTTGTATAAAATACCATAATCAACAAGAGAATATATCATTAACTATAAGAATAAAGGTTCGATAACTCTATATAGTTTCCAAGCAGATCTAAGATGAGTGGAGAAAAATAAAACACAAGTGATAAATCCCTACAAAGCTATGCAGCACATAGTAAGAAGAAAACTGAAAGAACAAACACGCTCATAGATTGCAGGACTATGGCATGCTCGAACTGAGTACATTGCTGAGTTCTCTCGCCTAAAAAATATATCCCAAAATCACCAGAGGCGATCAGAAACTAACATAAAGGCCAGAAGCACATGATCCGCCAGAAATATAAATAATCCAAACCTCACTTTTTCATATAAACAAAGATTCGCCACATCCAAAGGTCAGCCCAAGGCCCACGTAAGGTGCTTTGACCAGGCACTAGAAGTGGTTAGCACCTCTTTTTGGTTGAGGCACACACATCTGATGCCTTGAGCGTGTCTTTCTGGACCAGGCAATACATGACTTAAGTGTCTTAATGATATGATTAAAAACCCAAGAAAAACCAGCCATATAATCGACAAAGTGTGACACTAAAAGGGATAGATTAGTCAAAATGTTAAAACAACTAGTTGATGCGTCTTTGGAATTGTTCATAGAAAGCAGCCAGGGTTTTCAATTGAAAACCACAATCTTAGATGTTTGCTATGAATGTAAAATAACCAAATATCTTACTGTTTTCTACTTGTCTTCTTTTCTAACGTTAACACCTTTGTTTACTGAGGCCAGTGCTTTTTGGCACCTTGTCCCAAGATGTTAAAACACCCTAGTGCCTTGAGGATGCCTTTAACTTTCATTACCTTGGCCACCTCTGAGAAGATAAATGCTGATGGAAGAACCAGATTCTATCAGTTAATCAGACAGGATGCAGTGCAGATGTCAAGTTGGTATCTTTTTTTATCTGTTTCCTTATTCTAATAGGTTTTAGCTTTATTGTTAGTGGGTTTGGGCTTATAATAGTAATACTAGTACTCGAACTAATTAGTAATAAATACAGAAGTATCAGTTTAAGGTATTGAACAACATATTACATCTATAAATTATATTTTTGGTTTATTACTTTGAGCCGTCGTTCTCTAATTCTCTCTGAACCATTTTTTTTTCCTAACCCTAACCCTATAACTCTTTAACAGAGTCTCTAAACAAATGATCACATTCTGCTAGGCAATTTGTTGCCTCCAACACTTTCATTGGTTATCAGTCATTTTCCTGAATAAATTCTCTCTGGGACATGTCCTTTGGTTATGTTTTCATGTTTTGGTTTTCTTGCTTTTGATCTTTGTTGTGCAAATTGCAGATAGACATTGCTGAATTAGTAAATCACACACTACATTTAGCACACCATTTAACATCATTAGTAAATCATAATAACCACTTCTATACATTTGTTATATATTAATAGCTTTGTATAAAGTGTTTAAAAAACATACCAGGCGCAAGGCATGCTCAGTGATGGATATAGATCCACCAGTATGCATAGAACCACCCTTAGAAGAAGCGCGATTCTGCTTGGCCTTGGTGCATTTCTCCTTATAGTCTGGAGCCTTCCACTTGGCATTAAGTTCTGCATAAGCCGCCTCGCCTATCCAGGTTGGGCATTTACCATTCTTCCTCACCTCCATAAGCATCTCAGAAAGACGCTTTGAGCCTTTGCTTTTGAAGAGTTTCTCAACCAGATAATGGTCTTTAGGATCCCACGAAACATGGTCCTACAATATTATGTAACGTACAAGATCAACATCCATTATTAATATCAACACACAATAACGAAAACTCTTAAATAAGAAAAGTAACATGATCTAACTTGAAATTTCTTAAGCCATTTCTCCACCGTCTTTGCTGGAATCTCTCCCCAAGTATGATATGGTTCCTGAATCGTGATTGAATGACCGCGGTAACGGCCTTAGAGGCTACTTTACCCGGGATGAACCTATAAATAAGTTATAAACACAATATCAAACCAGATTGCATATTTTTAAGTATACAGAAGTTTCAAATCCAAAAATGAGACTATAAAGTGACGTACGAATTGCCAACAACCCTAATGATGGGTTTCCCATCAGGTGTCACCTCAGTCCCGACCACATGGGAGTGTTGTGACCCCTGCAATGTTGGACCACTACGTGCAGTTTGCGAAGGTCCTGCACCTGCATCATCTTGCCTCAGAGGAGTGTCCTGCTCAGAAATGGATGTTGCATGTGGTAAAGGGGAAACATGCTCCTACAATACAAATCAATTTGTTACAACAAAGGGAAAGCAATAAAAAAAAATCCAACAACTAGTTAAATACATACCTGTATAGGAGGAGATACAAATCCCGGATTAGGGATCATCACTATAGGGGGCAGGGGAGGTGGTATCACTCCAGCAGTCTGCTGAGCAATGGGTGTATGAATAGCCTCACGGAGTGGTGTGCTAGCGTCGTCCTCTAGTGGTGACTGTGCCAATCGCTGTGGCAAAATCGTTTTAGCCTTCTTCGTAGGCAGCTTAGACCTACGATGCTCTTTCTCTTTAGGAGGCATCTGTCAAAAAAAAAAAGGATTCACATATATGTTCACATATATGTTACCATAATAATTTCTATACTGGAACATTTGAAGGAATAAAAAACCATAAAATTCTGATATTCAAAAACAAGCAGAAATTTAGGAGGCCAGCTGCACTATACAACGTGACTGTGAGTTGTGCAGTAACAATAAACAAGCAGAAATTTGAGAAATCCCTTCTTATCCTTATTTCCCTTTCTTTGTAGCTAAATTGCCCAATGGGTGTATGAATTACATTTATTATTAGCGAAGTAGAGCTTCAACTACAAAATGGACACAGTATAAAACAAAGAATAGCTGAAACCAGTAACCTAGACCAAAATATAAAGTCATAGTCATCAAATGGCGCACAATAATGAGCTGAAATTGATAGCCTGCAATGTCAATTACAGAAAACGAGGCACAATATAATTGTCTCTGAAATTTTTCCTCCAACCTAACAATCTTATAAGTAGTGCCATTTACATAGCAAATGCAGTAGACCAGTGTGAAATTAAATAGATACAATAGATATAGTAAACTAGTGGCTACAAATAAGTACCACCGAAAACTGAAACACAATGACTTCACTAACTTTTAAAATAAACAAGTACACTAACTTTAGTCAATGTCATCATCTAGATCTTTTATATTCTTGTTCCATCTATGAGGGAAAAGGTTATTAATCTTCACTTGCTGCACATGTGTATTTAGGTGTATTTCTCGCTTACCTTGTCCCCTCAATTGTCATGTTATAAATTTGTACGGATTATAACAAATAACAACAATGAAAGCCTTTTTCCACTAAGTAATTAGGAATAGGATCATTAGCTATACTAATAATAATTTATTAGGTGTTTGGTGTATATATATTTCAAGAGCAACTCAAACTCGTATTAAAAAATTTAAGGGTCAGTACAACCAAATTTAAATAGATTTTTGCATGTATAAGCGCATGCATAACAAATAATATTAAAGGGGAAGAAACTTCAACAAATCAATACGAAAGCTAACTAACAATTACAATAACAGTGCAGGGGAGCATACTTTTCTGGATGTGATATAGTATAAGCAAAGAGAAGGGGATCTCACCGTGTGAGAGGTGTTGCACCGTAACTACGTGAGTGAATGTGAGAGGTGCTGCAAGTTAATGTGAGACAAAGGCAACTTCTGTTGTGGCACAGATGCAGGATTCCCACTTAACAATGGCGCAATCAGCTCAGCAGGCTTTGCAAAATTAAAAAGTATAAAAAAAGAATAAGAAAGAGAAACAAAAAAATAGTCAGAACCACTTCAATTTCTTTTATTTTTTTTTTTGCCAAGATCATGTGTCCATTGCAAGAATGTAAACAGTAAAACATGCAGACACCAAATAGGTTTATGATTCAGATCATCACAAAAAGCAGCATGACTGCATTAGCTTAAATCCCTCATATTAGGATCATAGTACAATGAACTAAAGGCATGCAACAGATTATTCATCGATCTTCTATTTTAATAAACTAAATGTGGCCACAAAAAGGACAACATTGTGCAGATTCTAGTGTCAACTGCAAACATCAGCCACATATGCTGTCATCCTCATAACAATGTCATACACCTGTTAACTCCTCTATAGTTACATATAAACTTATCAATCTGCAAAAAGTAATCTCTAACATTGGATATTATCTGTTCTAATTTTGCATATTAGAGTTCTCTCAAGACTAGAGACTCTATCGAAATAGTCTCAAAATAAGATTTACCCATATCATCATCAGACAAGCATGGCCAAGGAAAAAATATAAGCAAACTGTCAGAATCAAAATATGGTGCTAATATTATTTACACCTATAAAGTATAACCTTTGAGGCTTTGACATACATGGAATGGAACAAAGAAGTTATGTTATGGTGCATAATAACCACAACCAAAAGAAAAGAAGAAAAACTGATTCACCTACAAAAAAAAAAAATAAGCATAACAAAAAGAAAAAATAAGTCTTTGGGAGGAACAACCACAACCAATTCACCTACCAAAATGGAACCTATTATATTATGGTGCCTGACACGAGGAAAGGACTAACAAAATCACACCTCACATTGACATGTGAGAAAGTTCAAAATTACAACTTACCACCATGTAAGATTTCCTCATCATATGCATGGAATGGATTCAAATAAAGCAGAAGTAAATCAAGTGGTCCCTATATCAATCAATACACTTGAACATGCAGGAGTAAAATGAGTAGAAGGGAAACACCAAAAACTAAAAAAAGTAAGATAAAATTACAATCTGGGTATACTAAAGACTTGTTTTGAATGCTGTCCAGCTCCCTTTACACTTCTGTCTCCAAAATCTCTTTTGTCATTTCCCTCCAAGGTATATTGTTCTTCTCAGCTGTACTGTGCGTTCACATCAAAAAACCACATTGATTAACCTTATTAAAACTAGTTCTACTCTACAACTACAAGTGAAAGAAAGTTACAAAACTAGTTTTGCAAAATTGAAGCAAAGTGAGGGAGGCAATGATTGACCTTATTAAAACTTGTCTAGCACCAAGCTTGAGGATAAAGTATGGGGACAATAAATAACCTGCAGTAATTGACCACATATGCAATTATGCGTGAATAAATAAGAGAAGTCGAGCAAGCTAAGTCATATGCAAGGACAATAGAGCATGAAAGGCAATAAATCATGCTTACAATCTCTTCCCAAACTGTACCGCGAGATATGTCACTAAGGTAATGAACTTCATCTAAGAAAATCACATCAATGTGGACAAGTTTCCAGAAGAAACATTACCAACACTGGATTAAAATTACAGGAGAAAATGATGATTGAGAAGAGAAACTTTCAAGGTACCATAACTTTTAAATAAGAATCCATAATGAAATAGAGGAGAAAGAATTTAATAATATACTTGATAATAATCTGAACCAAATTTCTATGTCCTAGATGCCTCTGTTGTATGATCAGTTGACAATGAATCAGATTCTACAATACTTCACAAATCAATATTCGATTAGTTGTCGTGATAAATAGCAAACACGCATGCTTATGAGAGTTGTTGTAGTTTGGTAAACAAGCAAGCTGCAAGCCCATTGCTATACAAATAAATGGAATGATGTTGTAACCTCTGAATATTTAAGCCAAAGAACTACATTATAAAAAATGTCTGCTACTTTTTCTCATAGCATGTTGGGGTCCATTTAAAAGGTACATACACGAGTGAAGCAATAGTCTACTTTCCATACTTGAATAATATTTATATGACTCAAGGCCATACATAGTGCCCTTTTATTGACATCTTCAAACAGAGAAAACGTATGTTGATACAGGAGACAATCATGAAGGGAGAATTTCTTTACCAAAATATTAATTTGACAATAATATTGTAAAAAATCTAGTTGAAAAGAGTTCTGGAAATTGTTTTATGCTTTTATTTGAATTTCATTGGACACTTTGTTCCCTATTGACCCCATTCAACAGCTTTCCACTATCCTGTACTACTATGCTCTCAACTCAATTGCATTTGGAAATCGAGGCCCAATTAATATTCACCATCCTGAGAAATGAAGCAAAACTCAATGAAAGCATAGAAATTACACAGAAACAAAAATGATTTTACTCATACTGCTCATATGAGAGGATAAATTTTTCAATTCCCACAAATATCACATATACTTGCAAAGAAAAATATGCATTTATGTATTTATGTCTTATTTCTTCCTTCAATCATTTATTTTTGGCTGACAAAGAAACAAAGGAGTGTCTATTTAAGATACACGACCACGGTAAACAATGGAAGAAGCAACACATAAAAAACGTATGTTGATACAGGAGACAATCATGAAGGGAGAGAGTGTACATTGTAATAGGGAAGGTGCTCGGCAAAGGGATTTGGTGACAGGTTGTTGCGATCTGGTCACGGCGACCTTGGCGTCTTGTGACGGCGAGCGAGGAGGTAGCGAGGCGGCCTTGCTGAGCGTGGCGCGGCAGGTCAGATCTGTGGTGGGTTTCTCAGATTTCAACGGTTAATGTCGGCGAGGCAAGGATTGCTCCTTAGATTCGTGCCGGAAGTGGGATCTGGAAGGAGAAGTTGGGCGGGATCTTGATTTGGTCCGTAGAGAAGGAAGAAGAAGCATCTAACTAAATCAAAGAGGTATTCAAAAGCTTTTGAATGGGGAAACGAAGACGCAGCGATGGGGAAACGAAGACGCAGCGATGGGGAAGAGGAAGAGGAAGGGTTGATTGAGAATGAGGATGCAGATCTGTGTGAACGGTTGTGAGATAAAGTGAAAATCTGTGTGAAGATTACCGACGGCTAAGCCGTCGGTAAGGTTAAACATAAATAAATAAAAATTTGGCGCCCAACCTGACTACTTACCGACGGCTTAGCCGTCTGTAATTACAGACGGCCGATAAACCGTCTGTAATTAAGGAAAAAAAATTTCGCGTGCAGGTTTTTTACCGACGGATTACCGACGGTTTAGCCGTCGGTAATTAAAAAATTAGCGACGGAGTCGGGGCCGTCGGTAATGTTCCGTCGGTAATTCACACTTTTCTTGTGGTGAAAATAGTAATAATAAACTTTGAAAAATAACTGTTGGTCGACCTTTATTATCAAGGGATTATGATCCTCAATCACAATTGTATATGTTTTGTTTCCAGGGAAACTAAGAAATATAAAATAACTTAAGAAAACTCTACAATTGGAAGAGGCCTTTGTTATCACCACCTCTCCCATTTAATTTTCCCACCTCCCCTCCCCCTTGAGAAGACATAAACTTTGAAAAATAACTGTTAGTCGACCTTTATTATCAAGGCATTATGATCCTCAATCGCAGTTGTAGATGTTTTGTTTCTAGGAATACTAAGAATTATAAAAAAAACTTAAGAAAACTCTAGAATTGGAAGAGGCCTTTGTTATCACCACCCCCCCCCATTAAATTTTCCCATATCCCCTCCCCCTTGAAAAAACAATTTTACACCTTCTAATTTATCTCACCTCACTATCTTCCTCCCCTCCTCTCTTTCTCTCACCTCACCTCACTTCCTCCTCTCCCCTCTTTCTCTCACTCAAGGCCACCCCTCCCCTTCCTCACCTCCTCCCCGTAATCTCCCTCCCTTCCATCTCTCCCTCAAATTTTTACGAAATCACACTCTCAGTACTCCCTCTCTGCTTCCCTCAACATCTCTGCTACAGAGAACGCATGAAGACGTCAACAAAGAAGGTACGCCTCCGTCCCAACGCTTATTTTTTTCCTGCAAATTTGAATTGTGTGTCAACTTGTTGACGCACTAACGCATCAACAAGTTGACGCATGTGTAAAAATTACATGTTGTCAACACATGTGTTAACAAGGTGACGCGGTCCCACGTCAATAAGTTGATGCATGAAATAATTTTGATTCTGAATAATTCAACACATCCGTCAACAAGGTGACGCGTGAAGTGAATTCTTCAGAATCAAAATTATTTCATGCATCAACTTGTTGACATGAGACTGCGTCATCTTATTGACGCTTGTATTGACAACATGTAATTTTTACACATGTGTCAACTTGTTGACGCATTAGTGCATCAACAAGTTGACACGCAGTGTTGCTGCTGCTTATTTTGCTTTATGAGTTTGTTTCATTACTTGTGTCTGACGACTTCATTTTATACAGATATGGCACGCACTAACGTAGCTAGTGATGGTACTCACCGAAGACCGATTGCATCGGAGCGCAAGCAGCACCAGCATCAGCAGAAGGCCGCCCCTACACCTTATGATGATGTGCCTGAGGCTGCCCCTCACGAGCAGGAGGTCGAGGCTACCCCTGCCCCTCACGAGGAGGCTGCTGATGAGCCTGATTCATTCCCAGGAGGCCCAGAGGACACATCAGTCCTAATCTCGTATGACGATCACATTGCCACAGACTTGTGGACTGGCGAGGTAAGTAACAGTTGAAGTTGTTACTACGTTAGTTTCATTTGATATTTGAATACAATTGACACATGTGTTTCTTGATTCTAGGATCGCGGCGAGCTGAAGATCATAAACCACGGTAAAATTGTAGTAAAGCTAGTAGCTATAAAGGAGATTGTGGGTGTTGTGGCAGAGTTTAAACTAATGCCACTTTGTGACATTAGCTACAAGACTGTAGACAAAGGGTTGCTCAGTGCATTTACAGAGAGATGGTAGTCGGACACCTTTAGCTTCCACCTGCCAGTCGGGGAGATGACGATCACCTTGGATGATGTCTCCCAGCTTCTGTATACTCCAGTGATGGGGACGTTTTTCACCATGCCCACCTTGGACAAGGCGGAAGTGGCTCACTAGTTGCACATCTTGTTGGGTGTGCCCATGGATGAGGCACGGGAGCAGACAGATAAGGGACTGCTGTGCAGCCTCATGTGGCTTCGAGCTACGGTATACCCGGGGTGCTGCATGTAACATCCTCAATTTTCTAACCTTGCTTAATGTGTGATTGTGTGTGGATAAGTGTACTAGTGCGTGTCTTAGTGAGTTACTTTGACTGTGACAGTGTATTGGAGCGTTTGGCTGTGTGTTCGCTTTTTGTGCCTTTGTGTAAGGGTAAGTGTTAGATTTGTAAGGTTTTGGAAGTAAAAAAAGGTAGAGAAGTGCTTGATAGTGTTTTAGTATTATTATTAGAAGCTGTAACACCCCGCCGAGATAGGGCGTCACTTTATCCTGACCTTAGCAATGACACAATTTCAATCCAACATCAGAATATGCAACAGAATACACTGGTCGTGATGCAACACTGCTTCCCAGGCACTAAGTACTTGATTTTCTTGTCCAACTGTTATTTATCATCATATAATAGAAACACGCTAGAAGGGGTAAGACACTTATCAATCACCATTAAACAGGAAAACAGCGTAGCAGATAGACTATCACCATGCACAACTCAATCATTTTAGCACAGACATAACAATTGTCATCCTGAACAACATAATTATCAATACATTGTTACCACGCTCAGAATTTTGAGCACACGGTCTCAAACTAGACCATACTGATACGTCATACTGATAAACACGTGTCGCTGGTCCTTCAGCTGATCACTGACTCTACAAACCCAGCTGACACTGAATACCGAGCTTTCAGACTGATCACCGGTCCTACTAACTCAACCACAGATCGCTGAATATTGCGAGCCATTAACGCCCTTCTCCCTGGACTGATCACCAGTCTTGGGGCACCGAACAAGATAAGTTGGCTGTCCCGAGAACATATCTTGATACGCTACCATCTCCGATTACTGGTTATGGCATCCCATACTAACATATCCAATTACCGGAGTAAGGTACCGTCCTGCGTGCAAGGACAACATTCCCTATATAGAGAATGGCCAAGATTATCCACCTGTCAGACGTGGAGTCCTGAAGATTTGTCGGAATGACCGAGCATATTCCCTCGATGTCATAGACTATCCCCAAACTACTCTGTATCCTTTTGGTACCACGGATATGGAGAGACTCGTCGGAAAGATCGAGCATCCTCAAGGTCTTGGCAGAGTACATACCTTCAATGCCACCGACTATCTCAATACCATCCCATCAATACCTCGGCACACCAACCTCGGGTACACTGACCCGGCTATCGCCATTAATAACAGAGTATCGATAGTAATACTTACTATTACTATCAAGGGATTCATAAACCTCTAACTAGAGGGCGTTACCCTTGACTCTAGGACCATGCATGCATTATCACACACACAGAGGTATCATATTAACCAGCACAAAGCTATCATAACATCAATATATATCACAACTGAGCAGCACATAAATTATTCCTAACGTCGCAGGGTGACTATCATCTAATCATGGTACCAATCAATCACAAGTCAAACCAATATATCCTATGTAGGTTGATAGGTCTACGACGACTATCCTTAGCCACCGCATACCGCAACCCATCTCCTGAGGTGTTGCTACTATCAACCCCTAGTAGGATTAAGGTCCCCTACACATGCTAACATACTACTCTAATACCTATTTTCCCTAGTGATTAAGGTATCTTCCCCCTTACCTGGCTTAGAAGATCGCTGTCGCTCGCGTCCCATCCCCGCGTCCCTGTTGCGCCTCCCAAGCTCCTCCACGCCCTCCCAAAGGATCCTTTGGAAGAAGTGAGGAGAATGGAGGGTGAAGGGTGGTATTTATAGCCATTTTGGGTCCATCGCATTGCGATGGTCCTCAGACTCAAAGGCCATCGCGTTGCAATGAGGGACACGTGTTAGCAATCCCACGCTCTGATCAACCGACTTAACTCACCGACTTACGTCGCGTTGCGACCAGATTTGTACTAGTCTCATCGCGTCGCGATCGAGGGATGACCAAAAATATCTCATTTTTGATATTCTAGAAGATTCTCAAGTGTTCTACGCCTTTCTAGGGCATTCTAGACGATTCTAATGACTTCTATCTCCTTTCTAGGGTTTATGGGTCTCATTTAAGCCCATTTTATTCCTAATTAAGGTTTTAATCACTCGTTTATCATCTAATTGCTAAGTTAATTATTCTTCTAATACTGTTTAAAAATTGGGATGTCACATTACTACCCTCCTTAAAGAATTTTCGTCCATGAAAATTCAACAGTTGTTAGTCTTTTAGCATAGAATTCCTAGTGTCAAAATTCTCTACCCAACCTCAATTCAGTTGTCATCCGATGTGGAGACAACTAGACTCTAGACACGGCCAGTGACTCGACCCTCCCCACAGTCCGGTTAGAACCGAACTGCTCTGATACCACTAATGCAACACCCCGCCGAGACAAGACGTCACTTTATCTTGACCTTAGCAACAACACAATTTCAATCCAACATCAGAGTACGCAACAGAACACACTGGCCGTGATGCAACACTGCTTCCCAGGCTCTAAGTACTTGATTTTCTTGTCCATCTGTTATTTATCATCATATAATAGAAACACACCAGAAAAACAAAGGGGTAAGACACTCATCAATCACCATTAAACAGGAAAATAGCGTAGCAGATAGACTGTCACCATGCACAGCTCAATTATTTTGGCACAGACATAACAATTGTTATCCCGAACATTGTAATCATCAATACACTGTTACCACGCTCAGACTTTTGAGCACACGGTCTCAAACCAGACCATACTGATACGTCATACTGACAGACATGTGTCACTGGTCCTTCAGCTGATCACCGGCTCTACAGACCCAGCTGACACTGAATGCCGAGCATTCAGACTGATCACCAGTCCTACTGACTCAACCACAGATTGCTGAATATCGCGGGCCATTAACGCCCTTCTCCCAAGACTGATCACTAGTCTTGGGGCACCGAACAAGATAAGTTAGCTGTCCGAGGAACATATCCTGATACGCTACTATCTACGATTACTGGTTATGGCATCCTATACTACCATATCCAATTACCGGAGTAAGGTACCGTCCTGCGTGCATGGACGACATTCCCTATACAGAGAATGGCCAAAATTATCCACCTGTCAGATGTGGAGTCCTGGAGACTCGTCCGAATGACCGAGCATATACCCTCGAGGTCACCGAGTATCCCCAAACTACTCCGTACCTTTTAGTACCACGGATATGGAGAGACTCGTCGGAAAGACTGAGTATATACCCTCGAGGTTTTGGCAGAGTATATACCCTCATTGCCACTGACAATCTCAATACCATCCCATCAATACCTCGGAACACCAACCTCGGGTACACCGACCAGGCTATCACCACTAACAACAGAGTATCGATAGTAATACTTACTATTACTATCAAGGGATTCACAAACCTATAACTAGAAGGCGTCACCCTTGACTCTAGGACCATGCATGCATTATCACACACACACAGGTATCATATTAACCAACACATAGCTATCCTAACATCAATATATATCACAACTGAGCAGCATATAAATTATTCCTAACGTCGCCAGGGCGACTGTCATCTAATCATGTTATCAATCAATCACAAGTCACACCAATATATCCTATGTTAGTTGATAGGTCTTCGACGACTATCCTTAGCCACCGCATACAGCAACCCCTCTCCTGAGGTGTTGCTACTATCAACCCCTAGTAGGGTTAAGGTCCCCTACACATGCTAACAGTACTACTCTACTACCTATTTTCCCTAGTGATTAAGGTATCTTCTCCTTTACTTAGCTTAGAAGATTACTGTTGCTCGCGTCCCGTCCCTGCGTCCTTGTCGCGCCTCCCAAGCTCCTCCACGCCCTCCCAAAGGATCCTTTGGAAAAATTGAGGAGAATGGAGGGTGAAGGGTAGAATTTATAGCCATTTAAGGTCCATCGATTCGCGATGGTCCTCAGACACAAAGGCCATCGCGTCGCGATGAGGGACACATGTCAGCAATCCCACGCTCTGATCAACCGACTTAACTCACCGACTTATATCGCGTCGCGACCAGATTTGTACTAGTCTCATAACGCCGTGATCGAGGCTGACCAAAAATATCTCATTTTTGACATTCTAGAAGATTCTCAAGTGTTCTACGCCTTTCTAGGGCATTCTAAACGATTCTAAGGACTTATATCTCCTTTCTAGGGTTTCTGGGTCTCAGTTAAGCCCATTTTATTCCTAATTAAGGTTTTAATCACTCGTTTATCATCTAATTGCTAAGTTAATTATTCTTGTAATATTGTTTAAAAATTAGGATGTCACAGAAGCCTCGTGAAATTTGAGAACAATCGGAGCTAGAATTAGGGTTTTTCATTTTCGTGACTTAGAGCGAGTGCGAGTTTTTGAGCGAGTAATTGGGATTCTAAATCCTTAATTCTAAGGTCAATCATGTGTTCTATGTGTTAAGAAAGATGTTTAAATTTTAGGGTATCAAATTCTGGGTCGTACGGGCGTCGGAATCGAAGAAATCGTGCGAAACTGGACAAGACAGCACAAAAGTACTTGGGACGTGCTTGAGCGCTCTGGTGTATGGTACACCAGCTGTTCTTGGTCCTCTGCGCCACGTGGCGCACCGTGAGTAGACCGTTTTCTCTGACAGTGTCGATCATGTAAGAGACTCCTTCGACCTGAAGAAAGCCATGCAGACAAGCGTGGGGTGCGCGCAAGCATGCTTGAAACGCATAGGACGCACTGGAGCGCACTCCAAGCTCTTCCAGCAGGTCAAATTTTCTATATAATTCATTTTTCACTCCAAAATTAGATTTTTCCCATTCTTCTTCACCTTGCACGACCAGAACTGATATATTAACCAGAATACCTCCATTTTTGTGTCCCTTAAGCTTTGGTGATCCAATTCAACCAATCTCTAATACCGGTTCATCAATCCGACGGTGCTAACTCATTTGTTTCCGTTCGGGCTTTCTAGGGCTTATCTATAATCCCTGTTTCATCGAGGTAAAACCCATACCCATCACTATTCACCTTTGATTTCATCTTATGGTTTCAGTTTCTCAATTTGATTTTAGTTCCTAGCCCTAATCAGACAGTGTTTTGGACCCCGGTTTGATCGAACGGGTACCGAATGAGCTAGGGTTTTGCTGAAACTCCTGAAGGAGACTCTTTGGGCCACGAGACAGAGGCTGTACCCTCTATTCTCCATATGTTTTGGCCACTGACTCGTGATTCCCTTGTGGTTTGGATTGTCCCTAATTAACTGTTCTTCGTATTTTAGGGTTTTGGTGCTAGTGTGGGTACCGAACGTCCGAGAAACCTTTTTTGAAGTTGGAATTGGGTAAGTATAATTATTAGGCACCTCTAGACAGGGGCTGGTCGTGGCCTTCTTCCTATTTTTGAACTTCCATGGTTTGCTCTAATTCTAATCTGAGTGCGTTTTTGTGTTTCCGGTGAAATATGGATCATGCGGGTGTGCTCGGTGGAATTTTTGGACAACTTATGGTATCCTAATTAAGAGGGGCAGAACCTAAACTTAGGATGGAACGGTGATTGAATACTTGTGTGTCCGTGATTAAGGCTAGAGGAGTTTGTGGGACTCAGACCGATTGCTTTAGAATCCAGGTGGGAGTAAGAATACATTTTTACCGGGATTGCTAGTGTAGAATAATATACATTGTATGCGTAGGGTACCTAAGCCCTACTAGAGGTTGAGGTCAGTAACACCTAAGGATAGGAGTTACAGTATCTGAGGACAGGTGTCGTGAACCCATCAACCAACATAGGAGTAGTATTGTGTGTTCTGGGTCCTGTGTTTGACCTACTTAGTGTATGATAGTGAATTTATGTGTTATGTGTGATACTAGAAACATGTGTAGAAATATGTGATATGTGCTTATGTGATGAAATGCATGTGTGATACTCTATGTGTATAATATGTGATATTAACTGTTGTGTAGCTGACAAAGGACTAAGTGAGTGAGGATACACTACAACAAAATGTGTAAAAGATAGCGCCACTTTAAGCAGCGCTTTAATAAAAAAATGCTACTTTTGCTAATAAACAGCGCTTCTTATATGAAACGCTGATTTTGGTCCTAAACAATAAACAGCGCTTCCTATATTAAGTGCTGATTTTGGTGCTAAAAATTTAGTTTTACACAATAAACAACGCTTCTAATAATAAGCGCTGATTTTGGTCCTACACAATAAACAGCGCTTCCTTTATAAAGCGCTAATTTTGGTCTTGGTCTTAAACAATAAACAGCGCTTCGTATTTGAAGCGCTGATTTTGGCCTAAAAAAAACGAAATATTAAATAAAAAGCGCTTAAATGGGAAGCGCTGATTTTGGACAACAGAGTTAATAAATCCGCGTCATTTCTCTCCCTGTTCGCACGATCCTCTCTCTTGTTCGCACATCAACCCTAGCGCCGCAGCTCAAATCAACCGTTTCACATCTCTTCTCCATCAACCGTTTCACATCTCGCACTTCAAATCCTTCACCGTCGCGTTTCACATCTCCGGACACAGCTCGCGTTTCATCTTCGCGTTTCTCACCAACAGGAAGAAGTGGATCGTGCGCTGAAGATGTTTGGCTCGTTCTTTTCTTTGGAGCTCGATTTCGGAGCACCACCACCGTAAGCCACCGCTGCCTTCTCTTTCACATGGTGAGTTGGCGTTTATCATGTTTATGTTGATTTCCCAAATTTCTCCAAACCCTAACCCCAATTTCGATTTCGCACTGTATTTAAAGAAGGAGCAGAACGAGATTTGAAGATGGGGCAACGACTGAGGAGAACGAACCAAGAGGGAGTGAGAGTAACAACGAGTGGGGCTGGACGACGTGGGAACCGTAAGTTGGTTACGCTTGGTGGGTTTAAGAAAAGGAAGCTACAGAGGGAGAGTGTAACAGAGTAAATTAGAGAGTTCTTTGTTTTGTCAATTTCTCAATTTTTCGTTTTAGGGTTTTAGTTTCCTCTTTGTAAATTCGATTTGGGGCATCTGTATATGTTCTTCTCCTTCTGATCTCTCTGTATATGTTATGATGGATTATTCTCTCTTTTTGGGATTGTATGATCGAGATTTGCCTATGAAATATGCTATAAATCCTTTTTTTTTTTTTGAATTTTCTGGATGAGATTGGATTGGATGTGTTTTCTGTTTAGTCTCAAAACAAAAAGACGTCGCATGAATTCTGTGTTTGCCGGGGAAAAAAAATAGGGCCAAAAGCAGCGCTTCCTACATAGAAGCGCTGATTATTGATGACAATAAACAGCGCTTCTTTTAAAGAAGCGCTGTTTATTGTTGTTGAAAATTGACAATAAACAGCGCTTCCTTAAGGAAGCGCTGTTTATTGTCAGTTTTCAACAGCGCTTTAAAAACGCTGTTCTTTTGAATGACAATCAGCAGCGCCTAAATAAACAGCGTTTTTTAAGCGCTGTTTTAGGCAAAAATAAGCGTTGTATATTGCCTATTTTTGTTGTAGTGATATGACTAATGTGAGATGTAACATGCATAATGTGAATAATGAATAAAGTGAATCAAAGTGCAAAATGATATGTGAGTGGTGTGAGCTTTTTAAATGGATGTGTTGGTGCTATGTCACAGCCGTGTATGGTGCACGAGGTCAGGAGATACTCAAGCACGAGTACAAGGTAACAGTGCAAGTCACATAGACCTTGGGGGTGGTTCTGGTTGTGCCCGTTTACCCCGACGAGTGTTGTAAACTTCAAGTCCTTGGTGAACAATCCAGAGTGCAGGCCTAGATACCCGACCCTGATCATTCGGGGCCACGGGGATGTGCTCTTATAGGTCACGATGAGCGGATATGTTGCTTGGATAATTGACTGATACTTTGAGTGGTGAGGAGTACATTGTGACATAGGGTTGTACTCTAAGTGGTGAGGAGTATAGCAAGCCGGTGTAGTTAGTGGCCACGAGTCTATAACTAGGTGACCACAGTGTGATAAGTAATTAGTGTCTAAATTAGGAATGTGAAACATGGTATATCTGATTACTTGCATGTTGTATACTTTGTATTGCCTTCTACTGCTACTTTCCCATTTTATGGTGATCATGTTTTCTTATCTCTTTGTATTATGTGTATATGTGGTATATGTTAGATACAGGTACTGAGGAGGTTGTTGTAGCTGAGGATGGCATAGCTCATGCATCCGTTGATATGGTCGAGTCTGAGGATCCCCGTCTGGGGGAATTTTGAGTTGGGCACTACCTTTTACCTTTCTTAGTAGTTAGGGATCGTAGGGCTGGAGCTCTCGATACCCTGTTATGTACCTATGGCCAGGAGTCTTGTTTTGCTTCCGTTTGATGGTGTCTCTTTTGATGAGGCGCGCGTTAGCCTCTAGCTTGTATTTTGAGGATGGTTGTATTACCTTTTTGCTATACTTCCATCTTTGACTTTTGTTTGTTTTCTTTTTAGACTCTGATGTACGTGAGCCTTTGGAGGGGCCACAAACCTTATATTGATGCATATAGTGAATATTATGTGTGCTTATTTCCGCCGTGTGCTTCAGTTTAAATTTCTATGTGTTTTTCCACTATAGTTATTAACGATAAGATAAACGATTAAGGTTAAATAAATAAAGGTTAGTATGATAGGACGAGGGGTGTCTCACTGCTGGGCACAGCAGTGGGACATGGCAGCTAGGGTTTTCCTGCTACACCTAGTTGGCAGCACCATTTTTGCCAGCAAGAGCCAGTCCCTGCCGTGGGTGACCTACCTGGACATGTTTAGGGACCTCAGTTCGGTCTGCAACTATGCATGGGGTGCCATGGCCCTTGTATATATGTATGACCAGCTCCAAGAGGCTAGCAGGGCGAAGACGAGGCAACTGGCAGGTTATGCGACTCTGTTACAGGTACAAATTTTTATGTTTTAAAAATCTTTAAAATTTAATATGTAATTCAAAATTACATGAGTTAATATTTTCCTTACAGGCATGGATATACGAGCACTTTCAGGGTTCCACATTCGGATCTAAGGAACGAGATCCTATTTACGTCGAGAAGGCGCCCCAAGCTAGCCGGTGGGGTGTGAATAGGGGTGCCGGTCTGGTAGACCCATACCGTCATGTGTTGTACAGGCTGACAAATGACGACGTTACATGGGACCCATACGCGGAGTATAGAGTTGAAAGAGCATGGGAGATGATAGCATTGTATCGGGGATTCATCCGATTTAGTCCTACGATGGTCCCACACCTACCAGACAGGGTCTTGTGGCAGTTTGGACACATACAGTGCATTTTGGGGCCTTCGCGTGATATCTGAGAGCAGCCTGTCAGTCCAGCTGAGATGTACGGTATGTGGTTTGCATTTGATCAGTACCTGGTCCAGCTTGGTCCTCGGGTGGTGCCTCACCTGCCAACAGTGGAGCCTGGGTACATGGAGTGGTTCCGTAGGATCTCCCACCCATACATCTACCCAGCACCAGATGCTCCAGCACCAGCTATTGATGTAAGTTTGTATGAAGTGTCTGTTTGATGTAATATTTTTAGTTACTAATTTTATTTGTTTTTATTGTTTGTAGGAAGCGAGATGGGCCAGGGTCCGGGAGATTGCGGACGCGATGATGCAGGAGCGTTTGGTACAGCCGCGCACACCTGGTTAGTACCTGATATAGAAGTTGACAAGATTAGCCCTTCCACGTCCCCCTACTACGCGCACATATCAGCAGAAGAGAAGCAGGGGGTCGGCCTTCACATCGACACAGTAGTTTTTTTTTTAGGATTTCTTTGGATGATGTATGGATGACAGCTTATTTATATTGTTATATCGTTTTGTGTAATACATTTTTAATATATTTTGTATCCGCAACATGCGCTTATAATGTATATTTTATATCTCGCATTTCATGGTAATCAAACTGTACCACAAAATAAATGTTAGAAAATTCATTCTTGATACTCCCGCGTCAACTAATTGACGCATATTTACGTCAACTTATTGACGAGACACTGCGTCAACATGTTGACGCATATAGTGGTGTCTCATTATTGCAAAGTACATTGTCGTCACCTTGTTGACGTGCAAGTTCGTCAACAAGGTGATGTGAGATATTAATTTAACTAGGAGTAAATCACTACAAGAAAATAACAAATTACCCATGGAAAATTACCGACGGCCAAACCGTCGGTAGTGCGCCGAAAAAATGCTGAGTCGGAATTTAATTTTTTTGCACTTTACCGACGGCTTAGTCGTCAGTAATTACAGACGGCTTTGAATCCTTCGGTAATTACCGACGACTAAGCTGTCAGTAAAGAATTATTTCATCATAATTTAGTTTTTAAATTTATCGACGGCTTAGCCATCGGCATTTATCGACGGCTTTAGAGCTTTCGGTAATTACCGACAGCTAAACCGTCAATACTGTGCTGAAAAATGCTGAGCAAAAATTTATCTTTTTTACTCCTTTATCGACGGCTTAGCCATCGATAATTACCGACGGCTTACCGATGGCTTAGCCATCGGTAAAGTCAATCAACAAGAAAATAAAAAAGAAAACTGAAGAAATTAAAAAAAGGGGAGGGAGGTATCCAGCGAGTTTCATTTTAGAAACCCTAAAAAGAATTTGCTCTTCTCTCTTCTCATCATCCAAATCCCTTCTCTCCAAATCCCTTCTCATCATCCTCTTCCTCTCTCTCCTCCTCACCACACCCTTCCTCTACTACCTCTTCTCCGCCGCCCTCCGAATCCACTCCTCCCCCAACCCGCCACAGTCTCTACCATCGTACAACCCGGTTTCGCAGCCGTGCGAGGCTCGATCGCGAGTCAGTCAAATTTGAGAAGCTGCAATCACTCTCCCAAGTCTTCTACCTTATACTAGAACAATTTTGTACCCTCCACATCACGCGTTCCCCTCAGTTTCTTGGTCTCAAAATCGCCTTCAGAACCGGGTTGGCGTGCTAATTGCTGACAGGTTGAAGCTCGTAAAAGACGACGGACGATGAAAGAGTAAAGTTCTTGAATTTTAAAAATTGGTTTTGAGTTTCTGAAAATTAGAAGGCCATCTAATTTCTAATGGATGTTTTCATTCAGTACCACTATCCAATGTCCTTGATTTCTTTTTTTTCATTTCGTTCATGTTTTAACTTTGCATTGTACGTTGGGAAGTAGTTGAAGTGATGTTTCCTATTCTTTTGTTTATACTGTTGTTGTGCCTCATGGTTTAATGCTCGTTAGCTGTTTAATAGAATGCTTCTATCGGATATTTGTGTATAAGACACGGTGTTCATAGAAGAAATGAAGCAAGAAAAGCTTTTAGTTTTAGTGAGATTCATAGTGCACTGTCATAAATTATTGTGTGCTTTAGCTAGTTATTTGAGCTAGCGATGTAGAGTGAATTGTGAAGTTTTGGCCAATTTGTTTAGCGGGTTCTTATCTGTGTATAAGTGGGTAGATGAGATTAATGTAATCAATATCTCGACAAAACATTTATTTATGCAGCTGGAACTGGATAGTTTAACATGTTGCATTACCCTGTCAAATGGAAGATTCGACATTTTTTTGACCGGATGACCAGTCATCTTCGGGCAACTTGCTAGTATGACTTACTACATATGATCAGTCATCTTTGGCTTTTTTTTAGTTTCTTTTATCTTCCTTTTTGTTGCTTCTGTTTTTGTAAAATTAGGTGATGTAGTTATGATATGCTTTTAATCTTCAATGAAAATAACTCTTTTTATCTGATGAACTCATATTGCCTTTGTTGGTTCTGCTATTTCTCCTACTGATGCATTTATGGAACAAGAAGAACTATGACTTGCAGGTAATTGTTGATATTGAAACACTTTATATTTCTAGAAATGTGATATGGTAAATTGATTGTGAGGGCCATACTCCTCTCAGTGGACAAGAGGCAAGCCTCTTAGTTACTTTGAGAGTCTGTGATGCAATGTGTAAACTCAAAGTTTACTCATTTGATCAATATCAATTTTCCCATGTTCATGCCGAATCAACTTTTCTCTGGCAGTTACTATGTTGCTTAAGATTTTGGTTCCTCTCTATTTCTTTAGCCAAGCTTTTGAGCAAGCAAAGAGATCTCCAGGACGCGTTTTTGGCACAACAGGAGATATTGACATTGAGAAGATTAGGAATTCGAGGTACTTTCGAGCTCTTCTAAAGCAATCTAAAGAGAAAGATATCAATCCATTAGTAAGACTTGCTGACAACCTTACTTCAATTGATTGAGGAGTGCTTAAAGACACTTCTGTTTATTATTCTAGAAAGGCTTCTAATTGGATCCTAGAAGATTCTTGTCCTGATTCTTGTCCTGATTATTAGAGGTTTGTTCTTGACTTTGTGATACTAGTTCAGATATTTGGTCTTATGCCATATTGAGTGGATTGTTAATGATTATAATGGATTCTTTTGGTCTCATTGTATAGATTCTGAACTTTTCCCTTGTTTGTTTTTGTTCTCATGAAAAATTTCTTTCATTTAGAAAGTACAACATGAGCTGTTGTCCGTGTACGCAAGCCAACTCCTTGAGAAAGAGCACTCTAGATGCCATGCTTTACTTAGAGATGACAAGGCATGCATGCAATTCTTCTTACTTGTTAATTATTAAACTTGCAAAGTTTTTAACCATGAATGTAGTGTTCTCATGTTTTCCTTTAAATGTTAAGGTTGAAGACTTGTCAAGGATGTTCAGGCTGTTTTCTAAAATACGTCGCGGCTTGGATCCTGTTTCTAGTATATTTAAGCAGGTTGGTGGCGTTGAACCTATCTTTTTGCTTTTCCTCCCTTTGATATATGCAAATACCTGTTAAAATTTTAGGCTCTAGTCTTTTTCTGCTTTCTTCTTGCTTGCTTACGCATCTTTCTATTTTCCTTTTCCCAGCATGTTACCACTGATGGCATTGCATTGGTGAAGCTGGCTGAAGATGCAACTAGTAACAAAAAGGTCTGTTCCTGAATTAGTTATTCTATAATTTTGCTTATTCCTAGTTGAGAGGTTTAATTTCTTATCGAAATAATCGAGGAAAGACTTGTATGCTGAGTTTTCATTTTTCAATGCATAGTATCAATATCAAAGTGTTCAAAATTGCTTGTCAATTTTCTGCAAAACAAACAAAGGAGGTGAACTGATAATTTTCAACTTGGGGTGTTTATTAACTTTTCTATTCACGTGTCATGCCATGGCTCTTTTCTCGCATGGTGGGAGGGACATTATTTTGAATTAAATTTTAAGTAGAAGGCTTATGATTTTGCAACTTCTTGACATCGAAAAGCAACACCAACGTGCTCTTTCCTCGTGAAGTCCAATTCCTTCCCCACACAAACTCCTAATATGTTCAATCAAAATCTTGTTCTTTCTTCATTTCACACCAACTCGTAGAGCCAAGAGGGTGTGTTTATTATCTGTACCATTTTAAGTGCGCTTTTTCTTGAATTGAACTTGGTGTTTTCTAGCAATTTGATTAAACTGGTTGCAATTTATGCTTTTGATTCCAGAGAGTGGTTTAGTTTTCGCTTCTATCAAGACCTTTGCATCAATTCATGTTGATCGTGAAGGCGATCAATAATTCTGTTGGCGAAGAAGTGGCAGTCAATGGAGAGAATGGAAATAGTGATGCAAGTGGCAAACAGAATTCCAGTCATGAAGATAGTGATTTACAAGTGGAATTTGTGTGCATCAAATTCCTCTTTTAGTCAATGCTAAAAGTCTTGTGCATTTATTCCTTATTTCCAATGCTAAACTTTGAAAACACTGGCTTTGATTGTCTGTTAAAGGTTATGTATCTAATTGGGTTATGAATAAATGCAGTTTGGAGCATAATCTACCTGATAGCCCTTTTTGTTTTACAGTATTTGTGTGAGATTTTTTTTTTAATTTCAAGATTACTGTGGGCTTAGCCGTCGGTAAAGTCAACAAAAAATTGGTTGTTTTCGTCGATTTTACTGACGGTCACGAGGCAGCTTTCTGACAGAAAATACCGACGGCTTCATTTTGGCCGTCGGTAAATTTACCGAGGAGGGAAATACCCACGACTCCGTGGCCGTCGGTAAGCCGTCGGTAATCACAAATTACCGACGGCTTTTGGGAATTACCGATGGCTTTTGGCCGTCGGTAATGACGAGAATTCTTGTAGTCAATTAAATGGGGAGGAGATGTGGGAAAATTAAAAGGGGAGGTTTTAATAACAAAGGCTTTGAAAGATCAATATATAGTCCTTTGGATCTGGCCGGCCTAAGGCAAGAAAAAAGGGACTCACCTCAAATAAAATATCCTTTATAAGGTTTGGTTTGGTGTAAGAAAAGTCTCTCTAGCGTGTTTGGTGTAACATGATAATCAAAGGCAAATTAAAAACAAGATTATAGACAGTACGATGACCATAAGTTTTTATCTCTTTTTTATGTCCCTTATTTTTTGTAAGGCCACTTTAGCAAAACTCTGATTTTTTACTTTAGCCACTTCTTATGTTGGGTCTGCCATGCAAGAATGTCATCTTTTCAATTAAAAAAATCTCATGCATCATGCGGGTATACTTCCAACTCTATTACGCATTTAGAACTAGTTAGTATGAAGTTATGAATAGTAGTTGGTTTTGATGTTGTGCTTAGTAAATATGGTTCTTGGTTCATCTTAATTTTGCCTACATGGTGTTTGATGATTGTAAGCAAGATCGGCACTTGGGTAAGTATTGAAAATCCCACATCGACTAGAGATATGGTATGAGTGTTGAGTTAGGCCTAAAGGTCAAATTCAAGATGATATAAAAGCCTATCCTAGATATGTTATTCGGTCGTGATTTCTATTATTCCACCAACATTTGTCCATGCTTCAGATGTCCAGTTCTGAACGTGAGGGGGCGTATTAAAAGTCCAACATCGACTAGAGATATGGCTTGAGTTGTTTATAAGGCTTAGACAATCCTCATCTTACCAGCTGATTTTGTGGGGGTTGAGTTAAGCCTAAAGCCCAAATTCAATAATAAGACCACTAAAACAATGGCTTTAGGCCTCCAAATAATAAAGGCTCGATATTTTGAAATTATTAATACTTTTTTAGAGAATATTAACTAGTTAGTAAATAAATATTTTTTTTTTAAAAAAATGAGGCTCCATTATATGTTTGAGCAAAATCCAAATTTTTTTGTAAGGCCTTGATTTTTGTTACCCTCTCTCACGCAAAAATAATCAGCCATTAAAAATTAATATGTTATTAATTAGCTTTAAAGGGCCTCATTTCTTTAATAAAAAGATGTCTCACATTGAGATTTGCTTTAAGCCTAAAAATACATTGGGTTGACCTTGATTGAAAGCATGTTAATAAATACTGATAATTGTAGCTGTGACTTGAGTTTGAATCCTGAATTCTTTGGTTGGTATACCACATGTAAATTTCATCATAAACCTTCGTTGAAGTTAGTGATTATTCATGACTTTGTATGTGAATATGCCTTCACTAATCTAAATTTTATTGTATATATATATATATATATTTGATCAAATAATTTTGGCAAAATTGCTCTGTAGGTCCTTTAACTTATTTTTTGGTAACGAATAAGTCATTTATCTTTTTTTCCCCGAATAGGTCTTTTATGTTTTAAAATTTTTTTGAATCAATCCTTTATTTTTCTTTTTTCTCGAATAGGTCCTTTAAGTTTGAAAAACATACTAAAAACTGTCCTACGTGTCAATTTATTGAAGGACCTTTTTGAAATATACTAAAAACTTAAAGGACTTTTTTGAAACATATTAAAAACTTGAAGGACCTATTCGGGAAAAAAAAAAGATAAAGGACCTCTTCGGGAAAAAAAATGATAAAGGCCCGATTCGTTACAAAAAAAAAAAAATAAGTTAAGTAATAACCTACTTACAATAATTTTTCTAGGGACAGTGGCTTGACATTAAACCCGCCACAAAATCTGCAAACTATATATCAAGAAGTCAACTTGCTTAGCACAATACAGCTAACAACATTGCATGAAACAAAAATTTAATTTCAAAAAAATAAAAAATAAAAAAAAATCAGATAGTGGATCCGCATGAAACATCCGGAAGTCCAAATACTCCTTGCTGTAGTCAGATATAGTGCACCAAAAAACAAAAAATAATGCAAGATATACATATAAGCATCATGTATATATAGGTGACACATTTCATCAGAACCATAACGAAGTACGAATCAAAGACCTCCCTAGCTAGCTTGTCTTCTTAATTACTACTAATATTAACATGGCTGTTACTGATTCCAAAATAATCTGCTTATTATTCATATGTCTTATAATTGGGATAGTCTCAGCCTCAGCTACAGATTCGATTTCTTCAGCAACTACTTCTTTGTCTTCAGCTATACCTAATCCTTATGATAAGTTAAGCCCCGGTTTTTATACTTTAAAGTGTCTCCCGGCTCTTCTTACTATTAAGACAGCAGTTACTGCTGCTGTGTTGAAAGAGCCTCGCATGGGTGCATCCTTGCTCCGTCTTCATTTCCATGACTGCTTTGTCCAAGTAAGTCTTAATATTTTTTCGTATTTAGATAAACAACTTAATTAAGTATTTATTGAATAAATGTTTATATGTAAGTACTTATAGATAAACTATTTTTATAATAAATAAATGTAGTTAAACTAACTCCGTATAAGTCATTGACATATCGTAAACTGTTCTCACAAGTATTCCAAATGCACCCTAGTTTTATGCATTGCTTGGAAAACAGTTGCCAACATCATGAATTTGTCGCATGCAAGAACAACAACATTATTTGACGTGTGAAATATATATGTTTCACTTACAATTTAACCCTTGCATTTACACATACTAATCAACAAGATAAAGGATCAACCGTTTAAACTCTGGAGAACCCAATTCGCGTAATTAGAACTCATAAAAACATAATCGCACAATCACAATACTTAGAAGATTCAATTAGGGTAATTGGAACATGGTGATTAAGATCGCAAAATCGCGATTCCTGGGATACCAAACTAGGAGTTATTAAGCACCTTTAATTCAACGGTTCGATTGATTAAATTTGATGTTTACAAAGAGTTATTAAACAGAATAAATCAAACAAGAGTTATTTGTGAAGTAACTTGATCCCTCCTCATATATATATGTTCTTAATTATTCTTGATCTACTTTTGTAGGGGTGTGATGCATCAGTGTTGCTAAAGGACACACCAACATTCAAGGGCGAACAAAGTGCCCTTCCCAACGTTAATTCTCTAAGAGGTTTCGATGTTATAGACAACATAAAAGCTAAATTAGAGACATTATGCCCAGGTGTTGTCTCCTGCGCCGATATCTTAGCCGTTGCTGCCAGGGACTCTGTCGTTGCTGTAAGTATTCATTTCACAGTATATCTATATATATATATATATATATATGCTTTCATATGTGTTGCGACTGAAGAGTGATGAAATAATTGTCAGCTTGGTGGAAAAGGTTGGTTAGCTCGCGTGGGCAGAAGAGACTCAACAACTGCAAGTTTTAGTGGTGCCAACTCAGATTTACCTTCTCCCTTTCTTGATCTCAAAGTCCTTATTGCTGCTTTCAAAAAAAAGGGTTTCACAGCCAATGAAATGGTTGCTTTATCAGGTATATAACTATTGCAACGACTAATTAACAAGTCAATGAGTCATACAGGTTATTATCAGCCACAATGCATTAGTTGAATTTTGTTATATAATAAATAAATTACATTTTAGAAGTAGATACACTGGGGTGTCAAAAATGGACCGGCCATCGATTAACTTATATAAAATATAGACTAGATTAACAAAATTTGAGTCCTACACAAAAATTTGTTTGCCAACAGAACCAAAAAAACAAAAAAAAAAATTTGTTTGCCAAAATGAGCTGGCCCGTAATATAGGCCATGTTAGCCCATTGGCCCAAACAATATTTTAACGACTTATACATTTTTTATGTTAAGGTGAATTTCAACATTGAAAAATGTTAAATAAATAAAAAATGGTTATGTTTCACATACTATATAAGAGTAAAATATCCTATAAATAATTTTATATATACATATATATATATATATATATAGGGATCTACTAACTTATACCTACTCATTTTTTAGTTAGTTTAAGTTAGCAAGTTATAACTAAAACTTTGTCAAATACACCCTAAGGTGTAATTTGCTAACTTACACCAACTAAAAAATGGGTGAGTGTAAGTTAGCGAACCCTATAGGCTTTTGCTAACTATTACACCCACCAATTTTTTAGTTAGTACAAGTTAACAAGTTATAACTAAAAATTTGTCAAATACACCCTGAGGTGTAACTTGCTTACTTACATCAACTAAAAAATGGGTCGGTTGAACTGGGTTGAGCTAGTAAGTTATTAGCTTACACTAAATTTATTTCGGCCCAACCCGATCTGAAAATTCCACGGCCCATCATGGGCTGGATCAAATAAGTAGGGCTGACCCAAATTGGCATTAATTGAGAGACATAATATTAAAGGAGTGCCATAAAATCATAAATTATTAGTGGAACTTACTAATTCTAGGTTTATGGGTTGTGTATATAGACTCCATCCCCACAACAGACGATAATATCTTATAGTAAATATATTTTTTAATTAACATATCTTTAGAGTTTTCTAATTCATTTAACACTCTCCAACTAAATCTTTGTCATCATATATAAAAATCTGCTTCGAATATATTCAACAAGTTAAATTTGTTTTTCAGGTGCTCACACAATAGGAAAAGCCAGATGTGCCCTCTTCAGATCAAGGATTTACAACGAAAGCAACATCGATCCCTCTTATGCAAATTCAATGCAAGCAACTTGTCCCATACAAGGTGGTGATAACAACTTATCACCTTTTGACCCCACCACTCCAAACTTTTTCGACAGTGCTTATTATCGGAATTTAGTGAACAAAAAGGGTCTTTTACATTCTGATCAGCAACTCTTTAATGGTGGTTCCACAGACTCCAAAGTTTCAGAGTATGCTAACAACCCACTACTCTTCAGATTAGATTTTGCTAATGGCATGCTCAAGATGGGTAACCTTGGTCCATTAACTGGGACCGAGGGTCAGATCAGAAAAATATGCAGCAGAGTGAATTGAGTACGTTCATGCCTAATGCACTGCTCCAACTGTCGAAATCATGAATGATGTCATGCAAGGATTTATTTGCTTGTTGAATATTGATGAATTTTGGTTTTGAAGCTTCAATTTCGTATCAAGTGTTTCAATTCTATGTCTACTTTTTTTGTGTAATTCACCGTGTTTAAGTTGCTTTTTCTGACAGGGTGTTTAAGCTGCTTATAGTTTGGGTAAATGTTACAATTATTGTATGATGTATTTTTTTTTTTTTAAAGAATTATGGTATTATGTATGTCCATTATGTTGTTACTTTTTATTTTTATGTTTACTATTTGATGACATATTTTATATATTGTATTCAATTCGGTTCAAACCTTATCATTTCAGTATAATCCCTGAGGCTTACAGTGCCACCAAATGAGCGGGTTCAGTGTAATTATTACTCCAAATTTCCTTTTCCATATTCATAAGAAGAAGAAAAGATAGAAATGGAAAGAAACAATTCCATTATGATTGATCTGAAATGTTTACAAAGCAGAATGAGCATTTATACTCACTGAGATACAAACAGAATGATTGACTAACTAACTAACTGATTAACTAACTAACTAGCTGATTAATTGATTGCTAAACTGTCAGCTAGCTTCCTTTACTTCCAACACCCCCCCGCAAACTGGAGTGTGGTATATATTTACCATGCCCAGCTTGGAGATAAGTGTGTGAAACGGTTTGGGATGTAAAGCTTTTGTGAAGAAATCAGCCAGTTGTTCTTGAGAGGAAACTGGCAACAAACGCATAATGCCAGCCTGAGCCTTTTCACGCACGATATGGCAATCGATCTCGAGATGTTTAGTGCGTTCATGAAAGACAGGATTAGCCGCAATGTGTAATGCACTCTGGTTGTCACAATAAAGAACAGGAAGCCGAGAGGAATGGACGTGAAGGTCTTTCAACAGATATAAGAGCCACTGCAATTCTCTAGTAAAGGCTGCGCAAAGCGCGGTACTACCTTATTTGGAAGACTGAGACACAGTATTTTGCTTCTTTGTGCGCCAACAAATCAGAGAGGAACCAATGAAGAAACAAGTGCCAGTGACCGAACGTCTTGAATCAACACAACCTGCCCAATCTGCATCGGAGAATCCGAGCAACTGCAATGAGGAGGATCGCGGGAAGAAGAGTCCCTTGCCTGGATTCTGTTTGAGATAACGCAATATTCTACAAGCAGCATTATAATGAACCATGGTGGGAGAGGCGGCCCGACTTAGTTCTTTGATCGCGAATGTGATATCAGGACGAGTAGTGGTGAGGTAGAGTAAGCGTCCAATAAGTCTTCTATAGGAAGGAACATCATCATATAACTTGCCACCATCTTTATGTAGTTTAATTGAAGGATCAAGAGGTGTATTTACTGGTTTGGAACCCAGAAATCCCGAGTCTGAAATAAGATCAAGACAGTATTTTCGCTGACAAAGAGAAATTCCTTGTTGGGAATGAGCAATCTCAAGGCCAAGAAAAAACTTTAAGGCACCTAAATCCTTGATTTTGAAGGCTGTGTCCAGTGCAGTCTTGATGGCAGTAAATTCTGACAAACAGTTTCCCGCGAGGATTACATCATCCACATATATTAAGAGAGCAGTGAAAGAATTGGTGGATGTCTTGACAAATAGAGAATGATAAGAAGCAGCCTGTGTGTAACCATGATCAATAAGGAGAGATGTCAACTTTTCATACCACTTGCGACTTGCTTGCTTAAGTCCATATAATGACTTAAGTAATTTACACACTTGGTTGGGCTTAGAAGGAGTAACACCTTGAGGAACAAGCATGTAGACATCTTCTTGAAGGTCACCATGGAGAAAAGCATTATTGACATCTAATTGGTGTAGAAACCAATTATTAATGGATGCCAATGCCAAAATCATGCGCACGGTTGTAAGTTTGGCAACCGGAGAAAAGGTGTCAAAATAGTCTAGACCTTCAATTTGATTGTACCCTTTGGCAACAAGGCGGGCCTTAAATCTTTCAATAGATCCATCCGCCTTATGCTTGATTTTATAGACCCATTTGCTCCCTATAGGCTTCACATTGGATGGCAAGTCAACCAAAATCCACGTTCCAGTATTTTCTAAGGCTGTAAGCTCAGCTTTCATGGCTTGAACCCAACATTCTGATTTCACAGCTTCAGCATAGCATTTTGGCTCGGTTTGGGTAGATATAGAAAAAGCAAAACGACATTGGGAAGGAGAAACTTTGGAATAAGAAATAAAATCAGAAATGGGATATGCTTTACCTGAAGATGAAGAGCTTGACTGATTAATAAATGTCCCACACTCATAATCTGCAAGCCGAGAAGGTTGATGCTTTGTTCTGTTTGATCTTCTGGGTAAAGCAGATTCAGGTGGAGCATGATCAGGTGTGTTATGTGAAGGAGCAGAATTAGAAATAGTTGTAGAACCTGTTGCATCAGAAGCTTAGTGCGAGAACTGTTGTATCGAAGCAGTGCGAGAAAATTGTGATCCCGTTGGGAATGCTTGTGAGGGTGCCACTAGTTGGAGTAGGTAGGTTATAGGGTAGGATATGCTCATGAAAAACTACATTCCTAGAAACAAATATCTCTTTGGAATGCATATCAAACAAAGTAAAACCTTTAATGTTAGGTGGAAAACCCAAAAAAATACATTTTCTTCCTCTTGGTTCTAATTTAGTTCTGTGAGAGACTAAAGTAGAAGCATAACAGAGGCAGCCAAAGACTTTTAATTCATGCAAGTTTGGCAAAGAGTCATTCAATAATGAATAAGGAGATTTATTGTCCAGTAAAGGAGTTGAAACTCTATTTATGAGATATGTAGCATGAGAAAGAGCATAAGACCAAAAATGTTTGGGCAATTTTGATTGAAATAAAAGTGCTCTTCCAACATTTAAGATATGTTGGTGTTTTCTTTCAACTCTCCCATTTTGTTGGGGAGTCTCAACACAAGACTTTTGATGTTCAATTCCTTTGGATGCATAAAATTGGGGAAGGGAAAATTCAAATCCATTATCTGTTCTAACAGTTTTGACTTTAGTATTGAATTGTGTTTCAACCTTGATTATGAAATTCTGCACATGTGTTTGTGCCTCTGATTTTTATTTTAGTAAAATGATCCACACAAATCTACTAAAATCATCAAGAACTGTTAAGAAGTACTTGTGTCCATGAACAGAAGCAATAGATAATGGTCCCCAAATATCAAAATGTAACAATTCAAATCTTTTCAGTGCTTTATTATCACTCAAATGATAAGGTAGTCTCTTGTGTTTTGCATAAGCACAAGTGTCACATACAAGGGAATGACTTACAGACAGAAAAGGAAATTCATTTTTCATGAGAGACATTCTTTTATGAGAGAGATGTCCTAGTCTAAAATGCCATAGGGCTGTATCAGGTATGGAAAAACTAGAATCAGTGTAAACAGTCCATGCTTGTGACTGAGAAGGAAACTTGGCATCAACCTTCAGCTGGTATAGGCCATCTATTTGATCAGCCAAACCAATCATCTTCTTGGATTTCACATCCTGCAAAACACATTGAGAATCATAGAATTGTGCAAAACAATTCAATGTTGAGCACAACTTGGAGACACAGATTAGATTTAGAGAAAATTCCTTTAAAAGAAGAACATTTGTAAGATATAGGTTTGGTGTAAAATGGACTGTCCCTACAATCTCTGCTGTGACAGAATTGCCATTTGGCAATTTAACACTAATTGGCTTAATTTTATGATATGAACTGAACCAATGAATGGATGAACAAATATGATCATTAGCTCCTGAATCTAATATCCAGGAACCCGAGTTAACATGTGCAGAATGAGAGTTTGGTGAAAAAAATATACCTGAGTATTTGTCTTCACTTGGCTTATGGCCATGTGAAGTTGTTACACTAACTTGATTAGTGGTGTGTGATGCTTGCTGCTGTGATATGCCAGTCTGTTGGATCAAAGACAGGATGCTCTCATACTGCTCCTTAGTGAATGATGGAATAGTAGATCCTTGCTGACCTGCTGCTCCTTGCTGACCTATTGTTGGTGACTCTTCAACATTTCCAGTCACACTATAATGATCCTGTCCATTTGCATCTACTGCATTGGCTGTCTTGGACCAGTTTTTCCCATAGTTTGGGGGAAAACCGTGCTTTCTATAGCACACTTCAATTGTGTGTCCTGTTCTACCACAATAAGTACACACTTTGCTTGGCATTTTGCTATTATAATTTCCATACATTCCTCTACCTCTTCCTTGCGGTTTCCTTGAATCAGCTGCATTAACCAGAATCTTTGATTCTTCTGCTGTTTCGGTAATTTCCAGACCTCCACTACTTTCTTCTTGTAAAACTAATGAATACACCTTGGTTAAAGGTGGCAGTGGTTCCATCATCAGGACTTGTGTTTTCACAATCGAAAATCTGTCATCTAGACCAGTCAAAAATTGCATAATTTGGTCCTCTAATCTAAATTCTCTTGCATTCTGCATGGAAGCACAAACACATCTTCTTGGACATGTGCATGTAGGCATTGGTCTATAACTTTCCAATTCTTGCCATAATATTCTCAATTCTCCATAATAGTCGGTTACAGATTTGGTTCCTTGCTTCAAATTGTTAATTTCAGATCTTAATTTCAATACACGAACTCTATCAGATTTAGAAAATTGCTCCTTCAATTCTTTCCATACATCAACTACATTTTCTATAAAAACAATACTCTGACCAATAGATTCAGAAACAGAATTCATTATCCAGGAATGTATGATGTTATTGCACCTTAACCAAGCCGTGCGATTCAGATCCAATTCGTCTGGTACTTCAATGCTTCCGTCAACAAATTGAAATTTGTTTTTCGCGCCTAGAGCTCTTCGCATCGCTCGCGCCCAAGCCTGATAATTGTCTTTCGTCAGTTTCGGTGTGACTTCCACCGATTTCGGTCCATCTCCAGGATGAACATAGTAAACTGAATCTGTATCTTGTTGCGAGTTTGAACTCGAATTCGAGTTTCCTGCTGTGTTCATGTTGCGAACCATGACGAACTTTCAATTTAGGTTTTCTTTCGATGAAGAAAGAACAGAAGAAATTCAAGAAGATTGTGAAATCTTGCAACGAAGAAAGAACAGAAGATAGAAATGTAAATTGTGAAATGAAATGGATCAATCAATCGAAGAATGAACTTGCGGAAGCAGAGCAGGTCGAGCCTGCTCTGATACCATCATAAGAAGAAGAAAAGATAGAAATGGAAAGAAACAATTCCATTATGATTGATCTGAAATGTTTACAAAGCAAAATGAGCATTTATACTCACTGAGATACAAACAGAATGATTGACTAACTAACTAACTGATTAACTAACTAACTAACTGATTAATTGATTGCTAAACTGTCAGCTAGCTTCCTTTACTTCCAACACATATCGAATAGATTAAAGTTACGAAGAATATTTAATTTGCAATGACTTTTTTCACTGAATTTGCAATCAGTTATAGGCCTATTATTTAGTATTCTGTTACGTGGCACATCCAATAGCGTCAGTAATCCATGGATGAGCGGGGTAAAATTCATAGGCATAGGAAAGGAAGAGTGTATACCGTTGAGTATGACTCATAATTATAAAAGGAGGGCGGGACGCTTGAGCAAATGTGCATATATCCAGCCTATGTACATATATCCGATGAAGATATGTTAGATGATTAAATCAAGAACATAATGATGAGGACAAATTCAAAATGAAGATAAGAGTTCAAGTTCAAATTGAATTCCACAAGTCAATTTGAAACAAATTTGAATACCTCCAAGCCATAAATGTTGAATGCTAGAACCTTGAAGAAATTTCTTGATTATTAAGGATTTTATACAACTTGCCATATGTTCACTGGGTTTTTTGGTACGGACACGGAAATCGTCCGGCAAGCCCCAAAATAAAACAAATGATTATTTTCAAACGACGTGAGTCCTACAAGTTAACACGGTAATCTCGTCAAACGATGGGTTTTAAGTTTGGAAACGAGAATCATCAAGAAATCGAGGCTTGGCGTTCGAGGCCAAGGATTTTGCCGTAATCACCGTCGTCATGCCAAGGGCCCTCGTCGAATTGACGGTTACAAGGATAGTGATGGAGAAGGAAAGCAGGTTTAATAGAAGTTTGAGAGATGGAGACGAGACAAAACACGAGATTGAAAACGATGAACACAGAATGAGTATGTTTTTTTGGATTTTTATGTGTTTTGAAAGGCTGAAATTAAATGAAAGTGCAAGTAAAATCGTGCAGGAAGTAAATTGCATGAAAAGTAAAGAAAGTTGAAATGAAAAAAGTGCAGGAATGTAAAGGGCAGTGAAATAAAATGCAGGAAAGTAAAGTGCTGGAAGATAAAAATGCAGGAATTTAAATGACTGAAAAGTTAAACTGCGTTGAAAGAAAAGGGGTGGAAGGAGTACTTGATCTCAAACTGCGAGTCTGCCATGTGTTGAAACGTTGAGAAATCGATTAAGTATTCGACCTCATTTACATCGTTCGACCTCCTATTTATAGAAGAAAGGAAAATAACTGACTATCTATCTACCAACCACGTGTACAGTGGATGTTTAGCAGTTACAATGTCTTTACAAATATTCGACAGAATCCTAGTCTATATAACTAACTACGCTAACAAGCACTGGGGCCAGTCTCAGTCTTCGCTGGCTTCGACGGTGCTTCTTTCACCAAGGGAGGCCAGATTGGCCCTTTTTAGCGTTTCATGAGAATTTTGCTAGGTCCTTGGAACCTGGTAGATACTTCGACCGTTCCCGTGCTGAGGCATAGCATGCCTATCTTCGACACTCCCTGTGCATTGTCGAACTACCTCTAATCTTTTCTGGAGTTGCTCTCGTGGCGCGTCGAGTCATAGTTGCACTCGTCGAGACTCCAAATTGTAACTTTGGCACCCAACAAATGCCCCCCAAATTTTGGTTTTTCGACGGCCATGTGGGAGAGAACCAAAATTTTTGCTTCGCGAATAACCGTCACCTTTTGGGCCTTGTCCCATTAACGCCTTTTCATCACATTTTTCTTTCAAGTCAGCGTAAAATCAACCATTAATGATTTCGTCGTTTCCCAAAGTACTATTAACTGAACTTTAAACTTAAAATATAACGCTTAGGCCCAAATCTTGGCCTATAAATAGCAAATGGCACTTAATACCAATTTCCCATTCTGACGTTCCATTCCTTCTTCCTTTTCTGCAACTTCTGCATTCATTTACGCTTGAGCACGCCTTTGTTCAAACTTTCTTAGCAAAAAATCCAGATCTGGGCATCATCATCGCTTAAGATCTCCTTGCTCAACCTACCTTAGGAAACTTGGTTAGGCATTTTACTCCTTCCACCAAAACGTTTCTGTCTTGACGGTGGTACCCTTTCTGGGTTTTGGTAATTTGCCTAATCATGTCAATGAGTTTTGGTAAGTTGCCTAATGTGGCTTATCAGACTCATTGAACTGTGTGAGAAAGGGAATAGCTTCGATCAATCCGGTTTTCTTCAGTCTTGAGCTCCTCTTCATCTTTGTCTTCAAAGTTTGTGATGTAGAGGTTTGCTGTCTTTTAGAAAACCGAACTATGGGTAAGTGAGTCTAATGTCAAATTGTGTTTAGGCATTCATGACCACCACTCTTTTGATACAAACTTCTTTCCACTTTCTTAACTAATATATGACACCCTTCCTCCTCGTTTCCAAGCCCTATAACTTCAACGCTCTGTCAAAAAGGGTGTCTGCTTTGAAGCATCTCATCCAACCAGATGGATTACATTTTCCATTCAGATCCATTTGGGAGACTGCTTCTGCTTTTTGTGCTTTTCACTCAGTAAAATTTGAACTTGAGGACGCTAAACTTTCTGGTTATCTTTTTCTATTCATTTGTAACAACCTAGCATTAGAAATGACTTAGCTGTCTTTACGTTTCTAGGCTGATAGCCAATTCGACAATGTAATTGTAACATGCCAAATGGCTTACAAATAAAGAATTTCTTTTTATTAATCAGTCTGAATTTTTACTTCGCACATTGTCGGCCTATATGGCTTTAAATATTTGCCTTTAATGGACTTAATTCTTAGACCAGAATTCACTTCGACAAGTGCATAAGCATTACCAGAATATACTTGCGTGACTTTAAATGGTCCTTCCCAATTGGGAGACCATTTGCCAAGTTTCGACAAGCCTTATCCATGGGCAGAATAACTTTCCAAACCAAATCACCAACATTAAAGGATTTGTATCTCACTTTATTGTAGTAAATTTTGGCTATTCTTTCTTTTTGTTTCACTAAGTTTTCCAACGCAATCAACCTATCATCATGCAATTCGTTGAGTTCGTCGAACATTGACTCCCAATATTGTTCCCTAGGCAGATCATCTTGCCTTAGTATATGAATTGATTCAAGGTTGATTTCGACAGGCAACATTGCATCATGTCCATATACTAGCTTATATGGTGTGGTGCCTGTTGATTCTCTTGGCGAATTTCGACATGCCCATAATATTTGCTCAAGTGTGTTATGCCAACTTCTGGGGTATTTTCCGACATGCTTCTTTATTAGCCCGATTACGATCTTGTTTGTGGCCTCGACTTGGCCATTTGCTTGAGCATAATATGGAGTAGATGTTAACATTTTGACTCCCCTTGACTCAGCATAATCTGACACTCTTCGTCCAACGAATACTGACCCTTGGTCAGTCGTCAGTGTTTGAGCTATGCCAAATCGACAGACTATGTGTCTTTCGACGAAGTCTATTACGTCTTGTTGAGTGACTTCCTTTAAGGCAACAGCCTCAACCCACTTGGTGAAATAATCCACGCCTACCAAAATGTATTTATGCCCTTTTGACGAAGTGGGATGGATTTGGCCAATGATATCCAATGCCCAACCCCTAAATGGCCAGGGTTTGACAATAGAATGCAATTCACTGGCAGGAACATTTTGTATATGGTCGTGTCTATGACATTCTTCACAAGACTTGGCAAACATAATACAATCCCTTACCAATGTTGGCCAATAGTATCTTTGACGTCTTAAGATCCACTTCATTTTATCACACATGCTGATGTGCTCCACAAATCCCTTCATGGACTTGGACAAAGCTAGATAAGCATCTTCTTGGCTTAGACAAGCTTCCAGATTGCCATCAACTGACTTTCTGTATAATGTTCCAGCCAATAGCACAAATTTTGATGCTTGGTACTTGAGTTTCCTGTCAACACTTTGGCTAGGATCCTCTAAGTATTTTATTATTGGCTCTCTCCAATCATTTGGTGTGATTGGTCAACCTACAAGACGTCCCTTTCTTTTAAAGGATAAAAGAGTTCCTTAATTTCTGTCAAATCGTTCAAGACTTCTGGCGAAATTTTATACCCAGAGGCTATCTGAGCCAAGTTATTTGCCTCTTGATTTAACTCCCTTGGAATGTGTTCGACAATCACCTCGTCAAACTTCTTCAGCAACTTGGTTGCTACCGCACAATACTCAACCAAGTTGTGGCTTACGCATTTGTATACTTGGGTCAACTGTCGAATTACCAACAAGAAATCCCCAAATATATGAATGCTACATGCCTTCAATTCCAACAGTATTTCTAATCCAACAATCAAGGCCTCATATTCAGCCTCATTGTTTGAACAAGCATACTTAAGTTCAAACATGAACATGGTTGGAATTTCTTGCGGGGATACTATTAAGATCCCCACTCCAGCACTATTTCGATGCCTTGAACCATCAAAATATAAGCGCCAAGGTTTGAGTTCGACAAACTCAACTGGATCGACCACATCTATAGATGGGTGATCTGCCAAGAAATCTGCTATCACTTGACCCTTGACAGCCTTCATTGGAACGTATTGTAATGAAAACTCAGACAAAACAAGCGTCGATTTTCCTATTCTTCCATTCAGAACAGGCTTGGACAACATATATTTTATTACGTTTGTCTTAGACATAACCATTACATTGCAAGGCATCATATAATACTTGAGCTTAGTACATGAAAAATACAGTGCTAAACATAGCTTTTCTATGGCACTATATCTCTTTTCAGCATCATTTAGAACTCTACTAAGATAATAAACGGCTCTGTTAACATTGTTTTCATCTTCCTGAGCCAATAAACTACCTATAGTATCTTATGATGCTGAAATGTACAGCTTCAACGATGGCCGGACACTTTGGTGGCATCATGACCGGTGGATTTACCAAGTATTGCTTGATTTGGTCAAAGGCTTCTTGATGACAAGGTTCCCAGATAAACCCTTGTAGTGCCTTCAACTTGACCAGTGGTGAAAACACCCTAGTCCTTCCTGATAAGTTAGAAATGAATCTCCTCAGGAAATTCACTTTTCCTAAGAAATATTGGAGCTCTTTCTTGTTGGTTGGCGGCGAAGCTTCCAGGACTGCCTTGGCTTTATTTTTGTCGACTTCAATTCCCTTCTTGTGCACCAAGAACCCCAGGAACTTAGCAGCTGACACACCAAACCCACATTTTTCTAGATTCATTTTCAAACTGTGCCTCCTCATCCTGTCGAAGGCCTGTCTTAGGTGATCTAAGTGCTCCTCTTTATTTCTTGACTTGACAATCACATCATCAATGTAAACCTCCATGAACTTGCCAATTACATCGTGAAAAATGGTGTTCATGGCGCGTTGGTACGTGGCTCCAACGTTCTTCAAACCAAAAGGCATGACTACCCATTCATATGTCCCAATTGAGCCAGGACCCCTGAAGGCAGTTTTAGACACGTCCTCTTTGGCTATGAAAATTTGGTTATAGCCAGCATGACCATCCATAAAACTTAGCAATTCATGCCTTGATGCAGCATCGACTAGCATGTTTGCCATCGGCATGGGGTATTCGTCTTTTGGGGTTGCTTCATTCAGGTTTCTGAAATCTATGCACACCCTCATCTCCCCATTTTCTTCAAAACTGGGACTATATTAGACAACCATTCAACATATCTGGTTGTTCTAATGAATCCTGCCTTGAGCAAGTGCTCTATTTCCTCCTTGATCTTCAACACCACCTCTGGAGCAAATCTCCTATTGGCTTGCTTGACAGGCTTGCTTCCTTCTTTCAAGGGCAGCCTATGCTCGACCAAATCTCTGCTCAAACCAGGTATTTCGTGATATTCCTAAGCAAAACAATCCTTATACTCCTTGATAAGTTCTATTATTTGATTTCTGAATTCCTTTGGCAGAAATGTGCTTACATAAATTGGTCCCTTTTTAGATTCATCTCCCAAGTCAATATCTTCCAAAGGGTCTTCTACTTCGATGCTGATCTTGTCATCTGGGCCCCTTTCAAAACCTAAAGGGCCATCATCCCAGTACGCAGTCTGCCAATACACCTTTGAAGGCGTATTCTTCACTGTTGGCCTTATTGGCCAACAGGCTTTGTTGCAGGATTAAACATTGCTTGGCGTGTCTCGCCCCAAAGAATGATTCTTACTCCAAACTGCTCCATGAGTGCATTGTCTAATGCCTCTCTGTCGACTATCCCATTGACCACTGTAATGGGTTTCACCTGTAGAGCATATAACTTGAAATCTACATGCATTTGTTGCATGTAGCATGGGCTATCATCAGTATTAATTACTTCCACTTCTCCTTGTTCATTCCAAATACGAACAAGGTTGATCTGGAGATTGTCCCAACTTGGATATTGATGATGGCTATTCCGTTAGAAGGGGAGGCTCGACCACTGAAATTAAATACCACCATACCTGTTGGAATAAGATCGCTCATTCTTGCCTAGCTTTTTGAACATAGCTTAAGGCATTATGCTGATGGATGCTCCACCATCGACCAATACTCTGTCGGTGGGCCTGCCTTCCAACATAGCTTTTATGTGGAGTGGTCGAAGGTATGATTTCTCTTCTCTGGATGGCTGCTCAAAACGTGTTTAAGTGTCGAATATGGTAATGTGGTTTTCTTCCCATTGCACCCAATCATCCGACGATCCATCCAATTCTTCCTCATTTTCACCTGGGATGAGACACTCATAGCATCCTGCAAATTCCTTTGGCAAAATTGAAACAAAGTTCACATACATTCTGGTCTCTCTGTTTCGGCCTCTTCATTCTCATCTTGGTGGCCAGGTTCTAGTTTCAAGAATTCTTTGTCAATCAATGCATCTCCAGACCCTGCTTCCCCTGTGGCCAAGACAATATCATCCAGATCTGCATCTAGGTCATCATTGTCTTCAAAAGCATCATCTTCAAGTCCAATGGGATCATCTGGGTCATCAAGTGCTGCAATGACTTCATCAACTGACAAATGTGTATTAACTTGACAACTGGCCATAAAGTCCATTTGTTCAAGTTTAGTATCAGTATTATTGAGGATTATCTTGAGAATCTTGTCTGATGCGGTTTCTATATCCATCTTACTTGCTGGCACTTGGGCAGTTGAACTTGCTATTCCTCTTGCTATTTGTTCAGCAGCTACTAAGCCAATAGGCCATGGCTTTCTTAGTCGAATGTTGCTGACTCCTTTGACTGGAGATTTAGCCTGCTCAACGCTGCCATAATACTTTGCATCTCCTTTGACAATTTGACTCTGAATCTTTGCCTTGTTGCTGTCTGGATTTCTGACAACAACACTTTTCAATTTGTGATCAACTGGCAAAGTACGACCTTGATTCGACTGTGCCTGAGCCTCTTCTATCTTCAACCTTTGCATCTGTCTTTATCTCCGACGCCTTCATTTTTGGCTCTTCGACAGAAGTGCTTGTCCAGCGGCTCTAGACAGATTCGACTGGCTCCCCTTGGCCTTGTCAGCTACCTTGCCTTTTTTGTAGTCTTCATCCCAAAATGGCTGTTTGTTTCTTGTAACACTCTTCTTGGCCTTGTCCCTCATGTCAGAGTTCCTGACCATTGCAGAGTTCTCGAGCCATTTGTCATTAGCAACATTCGCAGGAGGCTTTCTGGTCTTGGTTGTTTGACTGGTTTCAGTTGATTCTCTTATGGGCTTAGGTACCCACTCTATCTTGTTCATTCTAGCATTGTGACTCGATGTAGTTCTGTTCATTCGAGCACCACTACTTGATGCAGACACTGACGGAGAGAATGTACACGTCGAACAGAATCCCTGTACTTGCCAGGAATCTTACTGTTGACCTTTCTCTGTTTCCTTTGCTTCGTAGCCCTGTTAGCAGCTGCATCATCAAAGTGCACTTTACAGCAAGGGCAGAGCTTGAGTTGCCCCCCATGGTCTTTTCTTCTTGCAAACTCTACAAAAGTCTCATCAGGCCTTGGGAAAATGTCGAATGGGTCTTCAACATTCACTTCACATTTCTGACTGGTCCTGATGTTCACCATACCAACATTGAAAGGAACTTGGCCTTCCAGATTTGTCACTCCTTGGCTAAAAGGATCAGTGTCCACCTTCATGTCTGCTTTTGGTTTGTCAGCAAACTTCAGTCTGCCGTTCTTTAGAGCTTTCTGTATCAAATCCCTGAAATAAACACAATCATTAGTGAAATGGCCTGTCGAATTATGATATTTGCAATATTTTTTGCCATTTAACTCATCAGGCCTTTTGAGCCTATGATCACTCGACAATTTTAATTACTTATCCTTTAAAAGGATATCAAAGATTTTGTCGGCTTTGGTTATGTCAAATGAATATGTCTTTTTATTGACACATTCCATTTTCTCCTTTGTTCTAGCAGGTATAAGTGCCGGACAAGCATAGGGTGGGCCTTCCTTAAATTCTGCCAAGTTAACTTCAAATTCTTCTGAGCTTGAGTCATCACTGTCAGAGTTCTTGGTTTCGACCAGATTGATTCTTTCTCGCTTCACGGACTTCTTCATTTACGGTTCTTCTCATTCTTTAGTTGTTCAATCTGTCGAACTTTTTCACCTTGTTGGGCCAAATCAACCAAGTGTTTATTGACCAACTTCTTTCTGACATAGTAATCCAAGCCACTGGCAGCAATCTTGACAGTTTCTGCTTCTGGAATGGGCGTGAAGCATCAACTCTTCATCTGTCTGAATCGTGCCAAGTAGTCGTCAATTGACTCGTTATATGTCCGCTTGACATTAAACAAGTCAGTTAGGTTGACCTTCATGTCTCCTTTGAAGAACTGATCATGAAAGCTCCTCTCCAATTGTGCCCAAGAGTGGACAGAATTGGGTCTAAGTGTTGAGAACCAAGAGAAAGCATTCTTGGTGAGTGAGCTTGGGAAGAATCTCATTTTAAGACTCTCCACAGTGGCTAATTCTCCCATTTCAATGGTGTACCGCGCAATATGTTCGACGGTCGATTCGCCACTCTTACCAGAAAACTTAGAAAGTTTGGGAATCTTCACTCCCTTGGGCAACTCAGCGTGTTGCACCCAATCAAGGAATGCTGACACAAAATATGGCTGATTGGCGTAGCCTATATTGAACCCAAACCTGTTTAGAACTTGTTCAACTACATGGTTGACATTTTGCTCTACTTGGTTTCCCATTATGTTCTGTCTAAGTGCAGCCAACCCTGGGTAAACTGACCCTTCATGCTCATTATATCTGTTTAATATTTGAACATAGCCATAATGCAAATTTTGCTGGCCTTATCCTTGAACTCCATTTCTTGGGCCTTGTTCTTCATCAGGTACTGCTCCTTGAATAACTGCTTGACCACCAATATTGGATGGCGCAGGTACTGCATGTTGTTCCTGTCGAACATCATTCTCCGGAGTTACAACGCCTAAGGCTTAGTTTAGCCTAGCCATTTGTTTAGCCAGTGCATTGCATGCATTATTAGTATTCGTCATTAACAGAGTTATCACTGCACCCATCTGCTGAGTGAGCATGTTGACCATGTCATGATTGCTATCATCGATCTGTTGACGAACACCAGCAAGTGTATTCAATGACAAGCCATCACCACCATACATTGGCGCGTTCCTTGACATATTAGGAAACATAGGATTTCCTAAGTTCAACCTATCTTGACGAGTAGCAACGGTAGAACTTGTTCCTGCTACTATACCTTGGCTTGCAAACTACCCCCCAGGCCCTGGGAATCCAAAGTTCATCGAAGCCTGGTTTGCTTGTCCCAACGTGAAACCAGATGGTATGCCAAACTGATATTGGCTATTTGGAATAAAGTTCCTTCCATTTGAGTTTGTTGCACTACTGGGAGACGGGAGGCTGAAAGCATAAGGCGCGCTTGCACTGACATGCGGATTCCACTAGCCACAAATGCCAATTCTTCTGACCTTGGAGGCAGTATTACACTTGCCTCCAAAGTCGTTGGGATAGGCGACAATACATTGCTTCCTATCTCTGCCATGGGAACTGCCATGGCACTTGAGGCGTTCCCTGCCTCAATGCTTGCCAATGGTGCACTCACACGGGCATTTGACACACCTTGATCTGTCACTGACGCATTGGTGTTGACCACACTTGCATTGGTGGCGTTATTGGTGTTTCTAACCATGTCTTGTCTTCTCGGTTGTATAGGAGTATAAGTAGAACAAGATTTTCCACTCCTTAACCGCATAAAACCATATTTAACGAGTTACTCAGAACTTGTCCCACTGGGCATGCCAATTTGTTCACTGGGTTTTTTGGTACGGACGCGAAAATCGTCCGACAAACCCCAAAACGAAACAAATGATTATTTTCAAACGACGTGAGTCCTACAAGTTAACACGGTAATCTCGTCAAACGATGGGTTTTAAGTTTGAAAACAGCAATCTGTCAAGAAATCAGGCTTGGTCGTCCGAGGCCAAGGATTTTGCCAGAATCACCGTGAGGCTCAACTTGGTCGTCATGCCAAGGGCCCTCGTCGAATTGACGGTTATAAGGATAGTGATGGAAAAGGAAAACGGTTTTAATGGAAATTTGAGATTTTAATGAGTATGATTTTTGGATTTTTATGTATTTTGAAAGACTGAAATTAAATGAAAGTGCGAGTAAAATCGTGCAGGAAGTAAATTGCATGAAAAGTAAAGAAAGTTGAAAAGAAAAAAGTGCGGGAATGTAAAGGGCAGTGAAATAAAATGCAGGAAAGTAAAGTGCTGGAAGATAAAAATGCAGGAATTTAAATGACTGAAAAGTTAAATTGCGTTGAAAGAAAAGAGGTGGAAGGAGTACTTGATCTTAAACTGTGAGTCTGTCGTGTGTTGAGACGTTGAGAAATCGATCAAGTATCCAACCTCGTTTACATCGTTCGACCTCCTATTTATAGAAGAAAGGAAAATAACTGACTATCTATCTGCCAACCACGTGTACCGTGGATGTTTAGCAGTTACAATGTCTTTACAAATATTCGATAGAATCCTAGTCTATATAACTAATTAGCTAACAAGCACTGGGGCCAGTCTCGATAAGTCTTCGCTGGCTTCGACGGTGCTTCTTTCACCAAGGCAGACCAGATTGGCCCTTTTTGGTGCTTCATGAGAATTTTGCCAAGTCCTTGGAACCTGGTAGATACTTCGACCGTTTCCGTGCTGAGACATAGCATGCCTATCTTCGATACTCCTTGTGCATTGTCGAACTACCTCCAAATCTTCTAAACTTAGCTGGTGTTTTGTTTTCTTTTCTGGAGTTGCTCCCATGGCGCGTCGAGTCATAGTTGCACTCGTCGAGACTCCAAATTGTAAAGTTAGCACCCAACACCATATTGAAGCAACAAGTAGTAGCAAAATAGGATTTGATAAATAAAAAAATCAATTGAAGTGAGTTATATTTGAGAAACACCACTCATTAATGGAGAAAAGGTAATTTACACCGGTTAAAGTTAAAATTTAACACCGGTTTTAGTACCAGTATAGATACTACTGGTGTTGTATGTATAGCTTTTTATACCGGTTGTAAAAAACGGTGTTAAATGAGGAAACCAACCAGTGTCCAAAAGTCTATATTACACCGGTTACTAATATAAACCGGTGTCTAATGACAAACGTGTTACACCGGTTACAACCAAAACCGAGGTAATAAGTTAAACAATAGACACCGGTTTTTTGGATAAACCGATGTGAAATGTCAATTTTTTCCTCGTAAAAAAGAATTTTACATCGGTTATTTCCATAACCGGTGTAAAATAATCTGATTTTTTTTTAACAATTCTGTCTATTTTTCTATCCTTTTCCTGCCCAGATTGGCACCAGAATTCGCAAACAGGATTACAGAAAATAGGCAAACTCACAGAATTCACATATTTCAACAAAATTCACAAACTTAAACTACAATCACTATAAAAACTTATATATACAATTCTTGGCACCAAATGCCTAGCTATATGTACAATTTCTTTAGCACCAAATTTGGCATCAAAATTGTCACCAAGTGCATATAAGTGATACTAATGTTTTCTATTACGTTTTTGGGGTTTTCCATTCTTTTCTCCACCTTCTTTCTGTGGCAGTAACTTCATTTGTTTCTCCTCATGCGATTCTGAAAGAATTCTGCCAAACTTTGTGTGACTTTATTTATATCATCTTTCCCAAATAATGATAGGTCACTAAACATCTACATGACCAAACATATAATATTAAATTAAACAAGTATATGCTAAAACTTGAAATAACACATTAATTGAATATAGATTTAAAAATTCTAATAGCAGCTCCCAACCATAAAAAATATCAGCTGAGACAATGGTTAGCATGTTTTTCATCAGATAGTAGCCACAGGCATAGCTGTCATTTTGTCGAGCCACCTACAAATATGAATAACATAATAGCATATAAATGATCAATAAATATTATACACATTAAACTAGTAATATTAAATATAAATGAATTTTCGGGTAGACAAAGTACTTACTTGAGGAACCACCCATCTAATAGACTTCTTCTTACAGCCTTTCAACATATAATATCCATTCATAGCTCTAAAAATTAAATAAATTCATCAAATTAACGCAATAGATCTAATAAATGACAAATCAATGTGAATATCTTTATCTTTATCTTTACTACAATAAAAAGAACAGTACATTTTTATGCTTCAGCCTTTATATTCCCCATAAAGTCACGGAACGAACCATCATATATTAATATAAAAAAATAAAAATCAAAAAGCAATATTTATGGGCAAGGTTTCGACTTGTATTAAAAATAAATAAATACACAAATTGGTCCCTAATAAAAATCACGGAAACCAATTTAATCCCTAAAAATTCTCCTAAAAATAACTAATTTATACCCATTTAAAATTTTTAAAGACTAAATTAGTACTTTTTATTTCTCAGAGACTAAATTAGTCTACATAATTTTTGTTGGAAACCAATTTAGGTATTTTTACTCTAAAAAAATTAACACCGCCTAATATGTGTAATTAAGGCTTAACAAAAAAAATATTGTAAATTGTGGACAGTACATTATGGAACCATTTTTATGCTTCAGCCTTTATATGCCCCATAAAGTCACAGCACGAACCATCATAAACAGGAAATGTATATCCATATTAAAAAAAAATTAAAATCAAAAAGCAATATTTACACAAATTGGTCCCTAACAAAAATTACGGAGACCAACATATTCTCTGCAAATAAAAAAAATACTAATTTGGTTCTTAAAAATCTCAAATATGGGTCAAATTAATCCTTGATACGGACTAAAATGCTCCTAAAAATTATCTTAAAAATGACTAATTTGACCCGTATTTAAAATTTTTAAAGACCAAATTAGTACTTTTTATTTCTCAGGGATTAAATTGGTCTCCGTAATTTTTGCCGGGAACCAATCAACTTGAAATCTAAAGTCAATTGTCTTGCACTTTATAAGTTGGTGAATAATAAATTCTCTATGTTTACAATTCACAACTACCCTATTATTGTAATAAATGGTCCATTTTTTGGGTTCAAACAACATCTTTTTTTCAATGATTTAAAGAAAACTGAGGGAATCTTAAACAAGAATAGATGAACGGTTCTGAATTACATGCTGTTATCAAGCAACCATGTCGATTCAAATGTCTGTAATACCTTCTACTTTAACTGGAATCGATCATGATAACTACAGTGGTTTTATTTTTTTGCCATCTATTTTTTCATGAGAATACTGAATTACCAGAATAACAACAGACATTAGGTGCAGGTTGGGTGCTTTAAGTTATGTCAATTTCAAAAATTTTGTTCTTATCTTTGTGGTTGCTGTAGTTGGTTTCATAGAGGATTGCTAAGAGGCTATAATGTTAACATTTTCATTGAGTTCTTCTTATTTTCATTCTTTCTTCATATCTGTTTTGCTGCAGCTTTCATAAATTTTAATTGCAAAAAGCAATATAGGCTATACTTGACTTGGACTGGACCATGTTTCTGTGGACTGAACAAATATATGAGTCGGCCTATTAGGTCAAGTAGGCCAATTTATTAGCCCGAGCCTGGCCTTTTTAAGTATACAGGCTTTAGAAAAAGCCTGAACCTGGCCTTTTTGCTAAATAGGCCAGGCCTTAGATAGGCCAGGCCGTTGGCCCCACTCGCTTTCCCTCGGTAGATCTTCCTCTGCTCCTTACCGCAATAGTACTCTCACTTTTAGGGTTTCCTATTTCTTTGCTTCTTTAATGGCGCTCGAACTTAATCATGCCACAACCAGAGACTTTGTTATCACGAAGAAGAAGGTCAAGAGCCGATATTGTTTTAGTCGAGAAACCTTGGTTCAAAAATTCAATGATTTTCTTACTCATTCTACTGTTCAAATGGCTATTAAGCTTTGTGGACAAAAAAATTGATTGTCTTTGTGTAATCTGTAACATCCCAATTTTTATGAAAATTATTTTACAGTTTCCATCTACTTAAAAATAAATCATAGAGATTAATCACCTCAATGGTTTGTTTAAAGTACGAAGAACTACAAAAATTTATTGTAAACAATTTACTGTTTTAGTAATTAATTCAGATTAAGAGACAGTGTAGACGTATACTGTTTTTAATATGAATTAATCTTGAAAAATGTGAAAAATTGTTGTTTAGTTAAAGAAATTTATTTTATTGAATGAAAAATAATTTTAGGACTTAATAGATATTTTTAAGTCACAGTTTAGATTTTTGATGTTTAGTTATTTGTTAAATTGTCTGTTTTATATCATATTTAATATGACTTTTATTTTTAATGATTTTGTCTTGATAATTTTATTGTTTGAATAATATCTAGATTATCAAAGAAATCAGAATTAGTGATCCTCACTAATTTACAGTTTTTATTACGCTGCGAGAATTCTGTTGAATTCTACCGTAACTAGGCTATTGGGTGAGTTTCTAATTGAAACCTGCCCAAACGTGATCCAAATTTTATAAAATTTGAGATCTTAGCATTTTCCAGTATTTATGATTTATTGGAATTATTTTGGGATTTTTGGGCATCAGAAAATATTTAGTGTATTATTTATGCCCAGAACTGCATTACGGTAGCTTTCAGCTCGTAAATCGAGAAAGCGACATTCATAGAAATACTTCTAATATTTTTAGGGATGTTTTGGTTGATTAATAATTTTTGATTATAGAATAATTTATTAGATTTATTTTTTGAGTTTTGGTATTAATACCCTAATATACGCGTAACGCCACACACCCGATTGAGCGAGAACACGACGAAACAAAATATCTTGATATTTTGGGCTGAGGGGCGATGAATCCAGCTATTAGGGGAGCTGAACCTAGGCTTGGAAGCTTCCATGACAAGTGTAGGCATACGATTGGTGGTTATGTAATTGTAGTTAGTTAGTTTAGTTAGCTTCCAACTAAATGAACAATTTTTGTTCCTTCCATGTCCCCAAATTTTCGTGGCCTCTCCTTCATGTGACCGGCACCCATTTCATTTCTCCATTGTTGGAGAACTTGGAATGAATTTTAGTGAGAGAAAGTGTGAGGAAACTTGAAGAAACTAGTGTTTTAGAGTGCAATCTTTCCTTCCTTGTTCTTAATCCTTGATCACCCATCATCAATCTTGTTGGTAAGTGTTCTTGTTCCCTTTCCTCTTCTCATGGCTGCTATGGATGAGTCCTCCATAATTTTAGTGTTGTTTTCTTTAGAAAGTGTTAGATTTTGCTAGATTAGCATGTTTAGCCTTTTAATCCTTTACTTTCTTCCATGATTAAGCATAATTAGAGTTTTTAAAATTTGGGAAACCCTAACCCTTGACCCTGGCCGAATTCATGGGCTGTTGTGGGGGCTTGATCTTGACTTGTTTTTGTTGAGTTAGAGTTAGTTCTTGGAGAATTTTTGATGTTATGTTTGGAACTAGTCTTATATGCATGTTTTAACAAATTTTGAGAAGATTAATTGGTTAAAGTTTGGGGCTGGAAACCGTGGCTGAGTTATGAGTTTTGAGGATGTTTTAATTTGTTTTTAAAGTGTTTTAATTATTTAAGAATTTAGTTTTTGGTTATGGCTTTGAATCTATAAAGGTTTGTATGTTTAAAGCTTTGAAAAATGGCTTGAATTAAATTAAATTTGGGGCTGTTTTGGAGCTTCCAAAACAGTGGCTTATGATCAAGTTTTGAGTAAGTTTTAACTATTTTTAATTGTATTAAAGTGGTAAAGAAGTTTGGTTTTAGTAAGAAGTTTTGATTAAGCAAAGTTTGTAAGATTTTGATGTTAAAAGATTTGAAAACTTGGAGTTGTTTTTGGAAACTTAAAACCGTGGCACTTTGATGGAATTTGGAGCATGTTCTTAACTTGTTTTTAAGCTTAAATATGTTGTAAAAAGTGATTAGCAGTTTGGTTTAGCAAAACTTTTCAAAGAAGCATGATTTTGGGAAAAGAATTGGTTTATGTTTCAAGAATTGTTTTGAACTTGTAATGAAATTGTTTCTAAGATTTTGTGACATGTTTTAGTACTTTGAAAAGTGGTTCAAAGTTGGAAAAAATACTATTCAAAGTGGTAAAGCACTATTCTAATTGGTAAATGTTGGTTTAGGTATTTTTCGAAGCGTGTAGCTTTTGTAAAAGTTTGAAAACTTGCATGATTTGAGTATGTGTCATGGCATATGGCTAAATAGAATCTATTAGGGATTAATTTGAGTAATTCCTAGGTTTAGGGAACCCTAAACCCGTGGCTGCCCTAGGGGCATTAGATTGAGTTTTTAGTTCTAATTGATTGAACTTGCGTTGTTAAGGTTCGTGCGCGGAACGACTTGACGATTGTTTGGAATTACCTTGCTTGGATTGTTAAAGCGCCCAAGGTAAGGGAAATTCTTACATAATGAGTTTGGGCTTTTCGCCTTGTGTGTTGTTGGGCTTGATTGATTGATTGTGTGGTAGTACTTGTAGTATTAGTATATGCTGTCTGGAATGCTGTATCATATTGAATTGTTATATGATGTCTGAAATGCTGTAGCATGTTCTTGGCCCTACGTGGCATTATGATTTGTGTTGTTTTTCCTTGAATCATGTTGGATTTAATTGAAACTTGATATTGATTGGAATATGCAAGATATTGTTGATGATAATGGATTAATTAATAATGCGTTGATCGACTGTTATTGGTTTGACGACTTACAACTGTAAGTCTGATGCGATTCCAAGAGCCAAGAAATGTTTTCCTGGTAAACTAAATGTATCTTTCTAAAATAAGTCGGCGTACAAACACGTTTTATGGATCAGAGTGTTAGAAGTTGTTTAAGAGGTTATTTTGAAAGGAAAACATCGTAAACTTGAAAATGGTTGAGTTAAGTAATGTGTTTGGAAATTATCCTAGCATATTATTTAGCACAACTAGGGTTCCAACGACCTAGTGCTAAAGAGTTATTTCTAATACAACACCACTTAGGAGTGACACAAAAATTGAAATTAGAAATCCACTAAGTTGAGTGAGTGAGGGTTCGTCGATCTGCATTGATTAATTAAACATCACTCGACGGTGAGCATGCCATATTGAAGAATTTGTTTAGATGCATACTGACCATTGAGCATCGACACTCGGAGCATTTGATTTGTCTTAAAGACTTCAAAAGACGAGTTGTCATTTCACTCGGAGCGTTTGATTTGTCTTAAAGACTTCAAAAGACGAGTTGCCACTGCATTGCCTAATGTGTGGCTATATTGTTCGGACGTTGGAAAAATTCCTCGCCTCATCGCTGACCTATTAAGGCTGCAGGTGTATACACAAACTTGTTCATAATGCATTGGCATGCATGGCTAACCACATTTATGATATGTGATGATTGTTTGATGAAACTGATATTGTGGTGACTTGATCATTGATCCGCTGGATGTAATTGTCTCCGCCACATGCAATTATTTGATATTGTGGTGACTTGATTGTTGATCTGTTGGTTGATTTGTCTGTTCACATGCAAATGTTTGATACACCATGATGATGCATGTGGTCTATTAAGTAGGTATATGTATATAAAGGCATGTTGTTGTATTATATATGTATATTTGTTTGCATGCGACATAGCCTATGATAAACTCATGGACAAAGAATTTACCCTTGCACTGTTGTTGGATTGGATATCCTTATGGATGTCACTTCCAGATGGAGTTCCATAGCTGCTACAGTTTCGTCTTTCCAGGAGCGTTGAAGATTGAGCCAATGGAGGAAGATTCCTCTGAGTGCTTCGTGTGTTGATCTTGTTGAACTATTTCTTAGTAAGAGTTATAGTTGTTGGCCAGCTTAGCTTAGGGTTTTGTCTTTGTTGTTTTGTAATTACTCTATTAAAAAAACCTCACCTCAGTGCGAAAGGATTATATTATGTTTTATGTTATGTGAAGTATTGATTGTGTTGCGTTATACTCTGATATTTGTAAAAAACTGATTTTGCATTATTTAGAAAATTGTAGTATTCTTTATGTCTTATTTTTTAAAAGGGTTTCAAAGAGAAGAAAAAGGAAACAAAAAATTACTCCAATTTTTCATTGCAAAATACATAAGAGCACTTTTTAACTGAAAGCAGACAAGCATCAAATATTTTCAATATTAGATTGGGTTGCACAGTAGCACTCCGAAAATGGGGTGTTACATAATCCATACAATCAGATAAAATTTGTTTTTGAAGCAAAAGGTGTATGTTAATATGAACAAGAAACAGTCATATGCTTGGCCCCCGGTGCACGGCGACGCGTTCATGAACTTACACGCACAGGCACAGCGTCAGGGCGTTGAAATCATAGTAAAGGGTAATTTAATAAACTCAAAATTATTTATTATATATTTCAAACAAAAAATATATTTTCAAATTTTTAAAGAATATTCTTTAACGGTGTAAGTTAAATGGACTAAACCGTATAATTTAATATAACAGGGGAGGGGAGAGTAATAGTGGCATCTTTTAGGGGAGGACAGTGCAATTTACTCAATTTATTTCCTACTTAAATATTTATAGTTAATAATTAAATATTATGTCTATTAGGGGATATGTGCACTGGTATCTATATAAAGTAAAAGTATGGGGCAACCCATTTCCTCCTAAGTATTTTTGTCATTATCATTGAAAATTGAATTTTAAAATCTGTAATTAAATGAGTTTTTATGGCCTCAATTAAATAATACATTGTAATCTGTCAAGGAATTTTGAATTTTAAAATAAGTTGGATGATAATTGGACCTCAATTAATTATATTGTAGCCAAAATTTGGTTCTAGCATTGAAGACACTAACCCAACCTTCTGTAATACTATTCTACTAACATATAAACATAATGTAAATGTTAATCAGACAACCAATTTTGACAACATACGGTTGACACCGTATATGTACAGGGAGAATTCGTAATTTGATGTGCTAAAATGTTTCCCTCCTTCATTTAGTCCGAAAGAAATTTGTAGACACGCGGTTCATTCAGTCCCTCCCCTGCTTTCCCTCTTCTCAAGACGCGGTTTTCAGACCGGTTGGAGAAGCATCACCCTGTCTCTTTCCTCGTTCCTCACTACGTGCGGTTCATTCAGTCCCTCCTTCATTCAGTGCCTGTTTTCCCTCTTCTCGCATGCGGTTCTCAAACCGGTTGGAGACGCATCGCTCTGTCTCTTTCCCCGTTCCTCACTACGCGGTCTGAGGCTTCCCATTTCTAGCTCCCACTCTCTGAACACGAGCTCGTGAAAACGGTGGTGAAGATGAGCCTCCCGACACTGTTGAAGACGATGGTGACAACCTTCCCGCAAGGCTTGAAGACGGTGGTGATGAGCCTCCTTTCAGCAAGGTATTTTTTTTTTGTATCAACTTATTGGCCTCTTTCTGATTGTAATTATTTTCTATTTTTGGTGTGTTTAGGGTTTATTTGTCATTTTCGCTGGTTATGGTTGCTTCTGTTTTGGGGTTTTGGGTCTGTTTTGGAGTTTATTTGGCATGCTTTTTTTGGGGTTTTATCTCTGTTTTTGGCTCTAGGTGATGTATGTGTGAATAAGGGGAGTGATTATTTATTCATTTCAGTTCAGCGATTTTTTAAACTAGGAATCTGGGTATTTCAATTCATGATTATTCATTGTTTGATTAGTTATCAACTTAAATAGATTAGTATTATTGCTAAAGTTTACAAAAAGAAAATAATTAAATTTTCGTATTGGAACCTTATTATTGTTGAATTCCAAGCTTGTCCAGAGACTTGATCACACACTGGTCGATGCAAATTTTATAAAGCCTTTTTGTCAAGTTTCAATCTTTTTGAGAGTGCCATGAGAAATATGCATGTATAAAAGGAAGTGAGAGAGACCTAAAAAAACGAAAAATGGATTTTCAGGTAATGGTGTTGGTATAAAGCCACAAGCGCCTCTTAAGTCTGTGTATTTTTTGCTCTTTATTTGCCATGGTAGGGTTCCGCATTTTTGTTGGTTCATGGTGAAATGTTGGTTATAGGTTCCTCATTATTCATTCAGATATATATAATATATCATCGCCCACTCCCTCTTTTGTTTTCTTTTTTTAATTTTTTTTGTGCACTCTTTTTAATCTCTTATTATAGGTTATGTTGGATTGGATCTGCTCATAGTTCATCCGAGATTGAAATTCCCTAACCCCATGTCCTGAAATTCTTTTACTATGGAATTTGGCATTTGAATTGCTTCATCTCCTAGTTTTTTAGTTCAAGCAACATGGATATATACATGTTGGACTGATTTGGTGCAATTCACTTTTGATTTGATATATCCATATTGGATCTTTCACTGCAATGTAGTTCCTGTGTAGTTGAATGTCTTTTCTGTTACATTCTTGCTGGTATTCTGTTAATGAACTATTGGGCCTTATTTTTCATTACTAAATTGCACAGTTTGTACAATTTGTTGGTATGGTTGTTGACAACATGTATTTGCTAAGTTTGCAGGTGGCCTAGTTCAAGAATGGAAGGAACAAGTAGCTCAAACATATTAACTACTTGCATTTGCATGAGTCCGATCGATTTAGTAATGACATTAACTTTATTGATACTTGGCAGATACGGCTGAGGCATGCATGTGCACCAAAATGGTTGCTTGAAGTTAATGAGAACCTGACACATGAACAAAAAAGTCAAATTGAGGTCACCCCATTCAAGTGGGTTCTAAACATGCCAGCTAAATTGAAAATTTCTGGTGTGCTATTATGGGAACTAGTTACTAGATGGGATGAGCGTAGTGGTGGTTTTAGAGTTAGGGGTAGGGTGGTTCCTTTTACCAAAATTGACGTCTGCTTTGCAGTAGGACTTCCAGTGGTAGGTGAGTGGGTGCTAGTTGATGACGATGTCAACTGTTATACATCGTCTTTGTTCGAAGGGACTAAGGTAACCGTTGATGAAATTATTAAGAGGCTTGCTTTGTTTGAAGACAATGTGGGTGATTTTTGTAGAATGTACATGCTTTTTGCATCTGGAGAGTTTTACTTTCCTAGATCAGGGAGACTGCTATTTATTGGTTGTATTAAACTGCTAGATGACCTAGTACAGATTGACTTTTCTTGCTAAACAATTGGTCTTGGAAATTGCATAAACAAAGCTGAAAAAGTTTGTATACAAGGAAGACTACCCTAGATCCATGTCTTGACTTAAAATTTATTGCTGCATCATGCAATGGATATGTCAAAGCTGAGTTGGAGGCTTTGTGTCGTGCAGCTACTCGGTCTGCATTAAATAGGTCCTCTAATGCAAATAAAGATTTCAGTTTAACGATGGAAGACTGGGAAAGGGCAATGTCTGTTGTTCAGCCAAGGACACCAAGAGGTTTTACCGGTGAAATCCCCAAAGTGATTTGGGAAGATATTGGGGGAATGGAAGACTTGAAGGTTAGTACATTGTAATTTTTCCATGTTATTTTTTACTCCTGAAGTCTTCCAAATTTTGCTTTTCCTGAACCTGGACCAGATGTTCCCAAACCTGCTGAATCACCTCCAAGAAGTAAATCATCCTAAATACTTAAGGTGTTAGTAGAGAACCAAATTATTCTAAAACATCAACCAAATCATTTATGTAGTGCTAAAATTTTAATTGTGATGAATGGAAACAATAAAGTTAGAACTCCTAACTTCGTCTCGAGAACCAAATCATTCTAAAAGATCAGGTGAAGGCCCATAAATATTTTATCTCAAATAGTTACCTCTAGAATTTGAAGGCGCTCCTTTTCATTTGGGATCATAACTTCAATTTCAATATCAAAACGGCCATGCCTTCTTAGGGTAGGGTCAATTGCATCCACTCTGTGAATGCAGAAACCAAATATAGGAAATTCAACACAAGTATTCAAAGAAACAACAAATCTGAACAGCCTTGAGTAGTGCTAAAAGATGACATGCATTATACCATTAAACCCACTAGTTTACGAGAACTATATAAGAACAAATGATAAATTACAGGTTCCAAACACTATCTAAAAATAGAGATCGTGAGGTAGGAAGCGTATGAAAATATCAAATAAAAGCAAACCACTCTTGATAATCCATCAAGATACCGAGAAACAACTTAAACTGGCAAATGTTTTCTAATTAATCCATCAGGAAAAGTAAAACAACATAAAGATAAACATTCCCATTCAAACCGTCAAACATAGGATGATGATGCAACAATGAGCTAAAGTTAAGTTGCACAATAAATTACATGCTTTTCCAACTGTCTCATTTCTCTGTGATAGGCCCATTATGCATGTGTAGTAGGAAAAGTAAAAAAGGGCATGGAATAGAAATGGGACATCTGGCTGCAAATGAGGAAGGAAATTAAGTGTGGAGGGAAGGCATAACTTACTGGACAGGTGGCGGGCTAGGAGTCGAGAAGGAAGATGTGGGAATCATTGAAAGAGAGTGAGAGAATATGCATAACGGAGAAGGCAACAGAAGGGAGAGGGGGAAATGTGTGTGAGGTAGAATATGGACTGAGTAGTGAGAGCTGTCTCATCTCAGTAGGGGGTATCCTATTCTAGAGAGTATCATTCATCTTTTTCCGTTCTTCAAGGAGACTACTCCATCCATTGTCATTTCTTTACTGTTTTATTCCAATTTGTAAAGAGATTTCACTCTCAGATTTCAGAATTAACACACACTATTCCATTTCTATTTCCATTTATTTGTTGGTTCTATCAAATTGGTATCAAAGCTCCGATCCTAGGAGCATCTGATATCTATTAAAATCGAGCCATGGATAAGAAGGTTGGAAGAGATGAGGGCAATGGTAGTAGAACAGAATCACAGGGAATCTTTGATAAGAAAGATGGAGAAGGTGTTGCAGAGGCATCTCAAGAAAATGGAGACGATGTGGCAGAATCAAGATAAGAGTGTCAGGGATGAAAAGGAGAAGAGCAAGGAGGAAGGCAGCAAAGTGGAGGCAGAATCAAAAGCCGAAGGGCACAAAATGATGCAGAACAAATCCGTGAATGGAAAGTTGTGGTGCGTCGTGCGAGGGGCGAGAAGAGCGAACCTGATATGGGTCTTTGTGCATGGATCAGTATAATAACAGAGGGGATGACGTCGAAAAAAGAACAAGCGCCAACAGTGGAAGAGTGGGCCTCGAGCATGTTGGACAAACCGCAGCCGCCGCCGCCAAAACCACCCGACGTAAACTTCATCGGGGAAGGAGTGCGGTGGGGCCATCGGCGACGGCAAAAGACAGCCTGCCGCTGCCACCACCGGAACAACTAGGTGTGAATCTGACCAGGGAAGGAGATGGGTCAGCAGTGGAGAAATTCTGGTTGACTGAACTTAAGTTGCCGCCAGGTCATATCGATCATGGTGTGACACCTACTTGCCACATGCTTACGAGGAAACAAGAACAGATGCGAATAAAACAGAAGGAAGGGAGGGTAAGAATGGAATTATCCAATTTGGGCCCAGCAAGTGAGGTAATGGGCCAGCCCAATTTAATTATCTGTTGGGCTTTATCAATATGAATATAATTTTACTAGGAAAAAATACAATAGCTGATGAGATTCCTGACGGTAAGGGCATAATAGGAGCTATTTTAGATAACAACATAGAGAGCTGGAATGCCAGAAAGGGAAATTATTCTCTGTATTTTGCTGCTGAAGGGGAATTTTGGGGTGCAACCCAGATACAGAGGGCATTCTATGAGGAAGGAAAAATCAAGAGTTCAAATTTGGGTCACATGGGCCAAGCCCATTTCACCTGGGAGGGGAAATGGGCCTATATGGAAGCACACCGGAAGCTGGCACAATATTTTATAATTGAGGAAGTTGGTCACAACAATCTTCATGCTCTGTTTTGGGAACACCAAACAGCTTCAGACCGCATGTGATTCACCACCTAGACAATCAGATCCAAGTGGGGAAAAGGAAGATTATGAGGAGCAGATTAATAACACCTCCTCTGAGAATTTGTCCCCCTTGTTACGAAAAAAAGAGGAGTAGGTTCTGTGAGGAGCTAGTTACAGCTGGTGTTGCCCAAGTAACCTTGAAAGAGTCAAAGAGCTAGAGACTGCAACGGTAAAGAGATGGCTATTGCAATCCAAGCAACAGGAACAACTTTTAACATAATTTTGTAGCATGTTTTTGGTATCAGTTGTGCCGATACCACATAAGGAGTTCAAGAAGAGGCTACAACTGATCCCTCTTTACAATTTGGATTTAGCGGGCTAGAAGTGAGAAGGAAGATGTGGGAATCATTGAAATAGAGTGAGAGAATATACATAAAGGAGGAGGCATGTGATTCACCACCTAAACAACCAGATCCAAGTAGAGAAAAGGAAGATATGAAGAACAGAGTAATAACACCTCTGAGAATTTGTCCCAGTTGTTACAAAAAAAAAGAGGAGCAGGTTCTGTGAGGAGCTAGTTACAGCTGGTGCTGCCTAAGTAACCTTGAAAGAGTCAAAGAGCTAGAGATTGCAACGGTAAAGAGATGGCTATTGCAATCCAAGCAACAGGAACAACTTTTAACATAATTTTGTAGCATGTTTTTGGTATCAGTTGTGCCGATACCACATAAGGAGTTCAAGAAGAGGCTATAACTGATCCCTCTTTACAGTTTGGATTTGGCGGGCTAGGAGTGGAGAAGGAAGATGTGGAAATCATTGAAATAGAGTGAGAGAATATGCATAAAGGAGGCGGCAACCGAAGGCAGAGCGGAGAATGTGTGAGGGGTAGAATTTGGGACTAAGTAGTTAGAGCTGTCTCATCTTAGTTGGGGGTTTTCACTTCTAGAGAGTGTCATTCAACTTTTTCCATTCTTCAAGGAGACTACTCCTCCATCCAATGTCAAGAGGAGTCACATGAGGGAAATAGATTCTTAAGGATCTATTATACGAGAAAAAGGAATACTGCAGGGGATACAAATAGACCCCTAGTTCGTTAGTTTTCAGTTAGCTTTCTATTTTCAGTTAGTGGGTTCGTAGCTTATAAATAACAAGGCTCTAATGTTAGTAAGGGGAAGAAATCTTCTAGAGTGTGTCTAGTGTGAAAGAAGAGTGCTCCTTTGGGGGTAACCTGTGTGTACTGGGTTACCTTAGTTGTTACCTTTAGTTTTTTCCATCGATAATACAGAAGCATTTCCAGAATTCCTTTCTTTCTCTTTTCTGTTGTATTATCAGTTAATTGTTGGAATCGTTATCTTTTTCAAGAAAGATTCCTAACAAGTTTGGTCCGACCTGCCAAATCCCCTACGGCATCACGATGGAGAATCGGGTGACAACACTGGAGAGCCTGGCTAATGAGCAAGGAGCCATCTTGACAGAGTTGAAGACTGATATGAAGCAACTCAAGCACTCATGAAAGGACTGGAAAAGAAAGGGAAGATTTCCTCCGATGAAGGGGAGAATTCTCATTCGGTCAACAAAACAGATTCCTTCGAAGAGGAAGTAGAAGGGGAGGAGCCTAATCGATGTTCTTGGTTAAAGAAAGTGGAATTACCCACTTTTGAAGGATGTGATCCTTGGGATAGATAGCTAGGGAGAAGAATTTCTTTGAAGTACAAAAAAATGAAACCTTCAGAAAAGATATGATTGGCGTTCATCAGTATGGAGGGGAATGCAGTGCATTGGTTCCAGTTCTGGCGCCAGAAAACCAAGAACCCTTCCTGGGAAGACTTATCCATGGCTTTGCTACGGAGATTTGGAGGGAATGATCGTGGATTAGTGTTTGAGAGATTGGCCGCTCTAAGATAGAATGGGAGCGTGGAAGATTACATGCAAGAATTCGAACTTCTGGTAACCCAAGCAACGACAACGCCAGATGAGCAATTGCTAGGGTACTTCCTGGATGGATTGTGACATGATATTTGGTGTCAAGTGCGACCTCATGATCCCCGAGATCTCGCCAAAGCCATGGAGATAGCATGTGATTTTGAAATAACCATGCAAGAAGTCTGAAGCTTCGGGGGATCTCAAAATCGTAGCAACATTACGGGCTTCCGTTATACAAGAGGAGGAGGAGTGGTGTTGCGAGCACTAACAAGCGGAGCAACCAACCGTGCTTAGGGCTCGAATGCGAGTGGGTGATTTGTGCAAGGAGGGGGAAAGACTATGTCGATGACCAGTACTGCGAAACCAGGGGATAACTCTGTATTTGGAGCAAGAAACAGTGCCGACAGAAATTTACCATGTCAAAAATATGTGAAAAGACGTGAGGAGGGGCGTCGTTTTAAGTGTGGTTTGGCCTTTGGCCCAGGGCACCAATGCCCAAAGAAGAGTCTCAGGGTGGTGATTCTGGTAGAGGACGAGCACGTGGATGAGGCAGGGGAGACTGCAAGGATTGAGCAGGCATCAGAAATCACAGTAAGATGGGGATGAAGGACAAGAGGTGGAATGTCAATGGCTGGATCTCTCAATGATTTCTGCAGGTGGGTTAACTCAACCTCGGACCATGAAGCTATAAGGGGGGATTAAGGGGCAAAAATTTACAATTTTGATTGATAGTGGAGCCAGTCACAATTTCATGTCCTCAGAATTAGTGCAGAGACTAGGTTTGCCTGTGGAATTTGCAGCACCCTTTCAGGTTCGATTTGGAGATGGCAGGAAGAAACCAACTCAGGGCCTCTGCAGGCAATTGGGTGTTCTTTTGGGCGAATATACTATGACAGGGGATTTCTTTTTGTTTGGGCTTGGAGGAGTAGATTTGGTTCTGGGAGTAGCATGGTTGGCCACTCTAGAGATGTAAAGGTGAATTGGAGAAATTTAACAATGACATTTGTGGATCAAGGAAGGGCTTTTACGATCAAGGGGGACCCAAGTTTGATCAAAACTTTAGTGTCTCCAAGGGCCTTACTGAAGATGTCAGGAATTGAGGGGGTATCCTTGTTGTGGAGTGCAGAGACTATAGAGGAAGGGGCTGATTTTGACATGAAAGAGGAATTGACAGGTGTAGAAAGGCAGCAGCTACAGCATCTGTTAGAAGATTTCAATATAGTTTTTGTTGAGCCAAAGGATTAACTCCAAGGAGGGAGGCGGACCATAGGATTCCCATTAAAGCAGGGGTGGACCCTATTAATGTGAGACCTTATAGATATCCCCATTTACAAAAAAAAAAGAAGATGAGATTGAGAAGCATGTGGTTGAGATGTTGAGTTCTGGGATTATTAGGCTGAGCAACAGTCCTTGCTCCAGTCCAGTAATTTTAGTGAAGAAAAAAGATGGGAATTGGAGTTCTGTGTTGACTATAGGGCTTTAAATAAAGCTACCGTGCCAGTTAAGTTCCCTATTCCCATGATTGAAGAGTTACTGGATGTATTAAATGGGGCTACTTGTTTTTCAAAGATAGATTTGAAGAGGCTGGATATCATCAGACAAGGATGCATGAGGCAGGCATACATAAAACAGCTTTTAGGACACATCAAGGGCATTATGAGTCCCTTGTCATGCCTTTTGGTTTGACCAATGCCCCTGCCACTTTTCAATGTGCCATGAATTCAGTTTTACAACCTTATCTTAGCAGGTATGTTCTAGTATTTTTTGATGATATATTGGTCTATAGTAAAACATGGAAGGATTCAGTTGAGGGAGGTACACAGTACACTGCAACATTAGTAGAAGTGCAGTTTTGGTAAGTAGAAGATTGGATATTTGGGGCATATAATTTCACCTGCAGGGGTTTCCATGGATCCCCAGAAAATAGAGGCCATCTTAAAGTGGCCGATTCCTAAGACCATTAAGGCAGTAAGGGGTTTCTTAGGGCTCACAGGATATTATAGAAGGTTTCTTCATGATTATGGAAAGCTAGCGAGACCTCTAACCAATTTGTTGAAGAAAGGAAATTTTATATGGGGACCAGACAATTTGGAGGCTTTCCAACAGCTCCAAAAAGCTATGACTAGTGCTCCTAGTTTAGCTATGCCCGATTTCTCTCAACCCTTTTTCCTTTGAATGTGATGCTTCTAGGAAAGGGATAAGGGCTGTTTTATCACAGAACAACAGGCCAATAGCTTATTTCAGCAAAGTTTTGGCTGATTCTTCACTCACAAAATCCGTTTATGAAAAGGAATTGATGGCTTTAGTGTTAGCTATTCAGCATTAGAGGACTTGTTTGTTGGGGAAGAAATTTCTGGTTTATACGGATCAGAGGAGTTTGAGATATTTGTTCAAGCAAAGAATTACTACTCAGAATCAACAGAATTGGTTGGCTAAACTTCTGGGTTACGAGTTTGACATAACCTATAAGGTGGGAGCTGCGAATAGAGTGGCTAATGCTCTTTCCAGGAGAGATGAAGATAAAGAATTACAAGTTGTTTCAAGGTCTTATTGGTAGGACGTGGCAAAAATTGAAGAAGTTAAGGCAGATCCAGTGTTATCTAAGATTAAGGAGGACTTGCAACAGGACCCGAATTCACACCGACCATACACTATGGAGCAAGGGAGACTTTACTACAAGGGAAGACTAGTGTTGGCATCAAAATCTGAGTGGATTCCTAAATTGTTACAGGAATTTCACTCTTCTCCTACTGGGGAACATTCTGGGATCTACAGAACTTATAGGAGGATAGCTCAATCGGTTTATTGGATGAGAATAAAGGGGACAATTACTAACTTTGTGGCAGCCTGTCATGTATGTCAACACAGTAAATATCAAGCTTATTCTCCCGCAGGTCTGCTACAACCTTTACCCATCCCTAATGCCAATTAGGAAGACAACATCGTTGATTTCATTGTGGGTCTGCCTGTATCCAAAGGTTTTGATGTTGTGCTAGTAGTGGTTGATAGACCAAGTAAGCATGGGCATTTCATTTTGACCAAACATCCTTATTCTACTCGATCTCTTGCAGAGGTGCTTTTAAGGAGGTTGTTCGACTACAAGGGATTCCTATTTCCATTGTAAGTGATAGAGAGCCCACTTTCCTTGGTCACTTCTGGCAGGGGCTGTTTAGATTGCAAGGGACAAAGCTTAAAATGAGCACTCCTAATCATCCAGAACCGGATGGTCAAACAGAAGTGCTCAATAGGACTTTGGAGACATACTTACGGTGTTTTTGTTCTGAGCAACCCAAGGCGTGGGCTGATTTTATTTCTTATGCATAATTTTGGTACACTAACAATTTTCAGAGCAGAGCACACTGCACCCCCTTTGAGATGGTTTATGGCCGTGTCCTCCCTCTCTATCCAAGTTCATTCCAGGAGAAACGTTAGTAGAGGCAGTGGCACAGATAGGGATGAAGCACTTAAACAATTGAAATACCATTTGGGGAGAGCTCAAAACCATATGGTCCATTATGCTAATGCTCATCGAAAGAATCCAAAGATTAAGCCAGGGGACTGGGTGTATCTGAAAATCAGGCCTCATAGGCAAGGCTCTATGGCTACAAAATTACATCCTAAGCTGTCAGCTAGGTACTACGGTCCTTACTTGTTAATGAAGCAGATTGGGGTGGTAAATTTTCAATTACAGCTGCCTGAACAGGCCCGCATTAGCCCAGTGTTCCATGTTGCCCAGCTTAAACTGGCAGTGGGACACAATACGATAGAAGCTGAGTTGCCACCAGAATTACAGCAATCGTGGGATCCAGCCAGAGCTTGGGAATGAAGATGATTAAATGAGAAATGAGAGTACCAAAGATGAATCCCTTTCTGATGTTTAATGAAGGAGGCAAAAAATGATTGAGACTCTCAATCATTTGAGAGTACCGTTGCAGATCTTTAATGAATGAGAGTACCCAAAAAATTAGGGTTAGCAGCACTGCGCAGCATTTGGTTTCCTGGGCGGGCCAATTTTTAAAAACTGGGTTGCTTCGCAGGTCGTGTTTTAAAATGCTGAGGCGGGGTTGTTTTTATCAACCGGGTCACGAAATGAAAACGGGTTGCTACAGCCAAAATGGTTGAAAAAATCCTAATTTCGTCATGTATTAGAGCGCCGATCCGGCGAGTTTGCGATCTTCCTCGTCAATCTCGCCGTGCTGCCCACTTTTTCGATTCCGACGCCGCTCTGCCTCGCGCGTTTCACAACCATGATTGCACTAATTAAAAAGGAAATGACACAATCGAAACCCTCATCAAGAATCACCAATGGAAATTAATACACTAATTAAAAAGAAAACGCTTACAAGAAACCGAGTGAACGACGGAATCGATACTACCATCAATAGAAAGCTCGAAACCCTAACCAACAACATTGTATCGACTCGTGGGTGGACTGGGTTTCAATTTTTCTTTTGTTTTTATACCACACCTATTTTTTCGTCACTTGTGCTCAAATTAAAACTCTACACTTAAATTAATTTTAAAATCTATTATTTATTATCTATATATATTCTATTATTTATCTATTGAGCTTCGTCCCCATTGCCTCTTGCAATGCCCTCTAAAAATGATATGTAAACTTCGGATCTCGATCGGAAACGATGAAAGAAGGTACGCCATGCAGTCGCATAATCTCCGCGATGTAGATCTCTGCCAGCTTCTCCACGTTGTATGTCGATCTCACTGGCAAGAAATGTGCAGATTTGGCCAATCGGTCGACGATCACCTAAATCGAGTCATACCTCTTCTGCGTCCTCGGCAATCCCACAACGAAATCCATAGAAATGCTTTCCCACTTTCACACTGGTACATCAAGCGGTTGTAGCATCCCTGTTGGTCGCTGATGTTCCACCTTCGCCTTTTGGCAAGTTAGACAGAAAGCCACATATTATGCCACTTGTTTCTTCATTTCGGGCCACCAAAAGTGCTTCTTTAGATCCTGGTACATCTTCGTAACTCCTGGCTGAATACTCAACATACTCTTATGCGCTTCATCGAGAATCAACTTCCTCAGTCTCGCCACATCAGGCACACACACGCGTCCGTTACACCTCAAGATGTTGTTCGCTCCAATCTTGAATTCTGTCGCTTTTCCTCGTGCTACCAGTTCAACCTTCTCTCATAGTAGTTTGTCATCAGTTTGATGGTTCCTAATCTCGTCCAATAATACATTAGAAATAGTGAGCATTCCAAACTTCAGCTTCCCCGGTGACACTTCCACATTCAACTTCAAGTCCCGAAACTTCTCTAACATCTCCAACTCCTTGATCATCATTGCTGAAGCTAAAACGCTCTTCCTACTTAGTGCATCAGCTACCACGTTCGCCTTTCTTGGGTAATATTCCAAAGTGAAGTCGTAGTCTTTCAGAAATTCTGTCCATCTTCGCTGTCGCATGTTGAGCTCCCTCTGATCGAACAAGTACTTCAAGCTCTTGTGGTCACTGTAGACAGTGAACGTACTCCCATAGAGGTAGTGCCTCCAAATCTTTAGTGCAAAAACCACTGCAGCAAGCTCCAAATCGTGCATAGGATAATTCCGCTCATGAATCTTGAGCTGTCTCAAAGCATAAGCCACAACTTTTCGATGTTACATCAGCACGCATCCTAATCCTTGGTGTGATGCATCGCAATAAACCTCGTAAGGTTCTTCCAGTTGGGGTAAAATCAACACAGGTGCCGTTGTCAAAAGCTCCTTCAGTCTCCGGAAACTGGATTCGCACTCCTCAGTCCAAGCAAAAGGTTGATCCTTCCTTGTAAGTCGTGTAAGCAGTGCAACAATCTTCGAAAAACCTTTGATAAACCTCTGATAGTAACCTGCTAAACCAACAAAGCTTCTGATATCTGTTATAGTCTTCGGCTGTTCCTATGCTAACACAACTTCAATCTTAGCTGGATCCACAACTATTCCATCCTTAGTTATCACATGTCCGAGAAAATTCATCTCCTCTAGCCAGAACTCACACTTAAAAATGTTAGCATAAAGCTGCTTCTCTTGTAGTATCTGCAGTACTCGGCGTAGATGCTCCTCATACTCCTCTCTACTCCTCGAATAAATCAAAATGTCGTCGATGAACACCACCACAAACTGATCCAAGAATGGGTGAAAGATCCTATTCATGTAGTCCATAAACACTGCGGGTGCGTTCGTCACTCCGAATGGTATCACTAAGTACTCGTAGTGACCATACCTTGTCCTGAAAGCTGTCTAGGAAATATCTTCTTCCTTCACTCGGATCTGATGGTAGCCAGACTTTAAGTCGATCTTGGAGAATATCGCAGCTTTTCGTAGTTGATCCATCAAATCATCAATACGCGGCAACGGATACCGATTCTTGACAGCAACTTTATTGAGTTGGCGATAATCCACGCACAATCTTGATCGTCCACCCTTCTTCTTCACCAGCAGCACTGGAGCTCCCCAAGGTGACACGCTCGGTCGTATGAATTGCTTCGACTCCAAGTGTTCAATCTGAGACTTCAACTCTTTTATCTCGGCTGGAGACATCCGATAGGGCGCTATTGAAATCGGTCATGTTCCTGGAAGCAAATCGATGGATAATTCGATTTCCCTCACTGGCGGTAATCCCGGCACATCTTCGGGAAAGACATTTGAGAAGTCGCAAACCACAGGAACATTCTTCAACTCATGTTCTTGAGAAACTTCCGAACTAGCCAAATACATGTATTCCATAGTTCCTTCTTTCAAAGAAACTCTGATATGTTCGGCAGAAAGATAATTAGAGACTCCAAGGTCTGGAAAAATTATTGTTTTACGGGCACAGTCCAAAAGGACATGGTGGTGAGACAACCAATCCATCCCGAGAATAATATCTAGACACTTAAGTGGCAAACAGACCAAGTTGGCAACAAATTTTCTACCCTGTATGACCACTACCCAATCGAGACATGCAGTGTTGGTAACTAAAGTTTTAGCAGCTGGGGTAGTAACTACTAATTTGAAGGGTAGGGTAGTCACAGACAATTTCAAATGGTCTACACAATCCAAGAAAATAAAGGAATGGGTTGCACCCGAATCAAAAATAACAGATAGGGATTTACCCTCAATCTCACAATCTCCCTGGATGAGGTCATCAGTCTGCTCTGCTTCTTCTCCACTCATGCAAAAGACTCTGCCTTTAGCCATCGGACGCTTCCCTTTGGCCTTTGCTCCATGCACAGCCGGTTCAGCCTTAGGTGCTTGACAATCCTTCGCGAAGTGTCCCGGATTCTTGCAGTTGAAGCATATATCATCCTTCTCAGTACAGTTGCTCGCATAGTGCCCTGGTTTGCCGCAACGGTAACAAGTCACATCAACACTAGTCTGACTCCCGCCTCTCGCGTTCTAAGCCATCGGACGATACTGTCCTTTGTTGTTGTTCCCTTGGGGTCGACTATACAGCTTCTTCTGCTGTTTTCCCTTCTGAGTAAACCTCTGCCTTGTGCTCTGGGGTCTCACTGGTCCGCCAATACCAATCTTCTTCTTTTGGTTTCTCACTCCTTCCACCTCAACACATCGATCAATCAAGTCTTGAAGATTTCTGATCCTCAGTGACACCACTGACTTCTGAATATCAAACCTCAGGCCTCGCTGGAATCTCTCGCTCAACCATCCCTGGTCAGCTCGGTCACAGAACGGACTGAAGTACATAGCAAGTGATTCGAACTTGGCAGCATACTCTGACACCGTCATGCTACCTTGCTGTAGTCGAAGAAACTCCTGCTCTTTCTCAGCTCGTGCAGTGTCAGGAAAGTACTTATCCAAGAATCTCCTGCGGAAAGTTTCCCAAGTGATCTCACGACGCTCTGCCGTCAAAGTCTACTTCACTCCCTTCCACCAATACTCAGTATCTCCGAGCAACAAGTAGGTTGCGTAGTCCACCTTGACATTCTCTGGACAATGAAGTGCCTCGAAGATCTTCTCTATCTCCTGCATCCATAAATCTGCCTTATCCGGATTCGGTTCGCCAAAAACTTCGGTGGTCATGCTTCCAAAAATCTGCTAATCCTCTAGCATCCGCATTCCTCTCAGCTCTTTACTGTTGTTGTTGGTTCAGCTGGGTCAAGGCCGCAGTCTGCTGAGCCATAGCGTTAGATTGTTGAGTCGCTGCAACCGATTGTTGAGCCATAGCCGCCACCATCTCCGTCATTGCTTGAATTGCTTGCTCCATGTTTGGGTTATCCGATCCTGTCGTAGGGTCTCTACGAGGTGGCATAAGGGTCCTCCAAGGTCCAAAAACCTGTCAGAACCTCAAAATCAAGAATGTGTTAACACATACTGCTTCAATCAAGAAACGATTCAAACAATTTACAGACAAACTGCTTCACTCAGCAAACAATAGCAATACAACACAACTAATCACTCAACAAACACAACCCGACACGGTGACCAGTTCCAAATTTCCTATGCACAGTCCGGTTGGAACCGAACTGCTCCGATACCACCATTGTAACGACCCGTTTCCGGACCGCTACTCGACTAGAAATAAACCTATATGCGACACATTTTTAAAACGGTACTCTTATGTCCTTCAGAAAATGTGGTACATTTTTTTTAAAAAAAAACAACATCATCTGCAAGCACACACAGAGTAGCTACAGCGTTTCGAAACATGGTGCAATCTAGGACACAAGACACATGCACTGGGAATACATACATGCATATATAGACAAGTCATCAGGTACAGTACGTGCAAAATAACCAGTGCAGAAATGTACAAGAGAATACACCTATGGTATGAAGACCCTCGTAAGAGTGGTCATACCCTGGGGGTACTCCCGGCAGACACCCACGCAGGGGGCTGCTCCAAAAGTAAACAGCCAGTCTACCTTGTAGTACAAAAAAACATCCCGAGCCCGACTGGTCACCAAACTAACTGTACACCAAAAGTAAATACTACAGTCATCCAAAATAACATAAACAACAGTCAGAAACACGACAACTACAGATAACTACCCGGATCCTCAGATGGATCCTCCTCCTCATCCATCGAGTCCTCTCCAGTCAAGTCGATAAAAGGTGCCGCAGCAGGCACACCCTCGGGTACATCACTAGGCACATACTCTCCGGCCATATCGTCCTCATCAGGTCTCGCACCAAGACAATCAGCCTCGCCGCACACACTACAAATGGGAGGTGGATCCGCTGGTGGAGTGGAGGTCCTAACCACAGGAGGGGAAGCCGGCTCTACTGGAGGAGTCAGGATAGCCGCAGCTCTGGAAGTAGACGCTCCTGCAGTCCCGCGTCGAATCGCGCTCTTGCGAGCGGTCACTCTAATCCTCAGCCCTCGTCCTCGACCTCGGGAAGCAAAATAGGAAGTAGTATGCCTCGGGACCTCGTGAGATCCCTCTGGTGAGGAAGACGAAGATGGTGCAGTCCTCTCTCTCTCCATAGTACGCCAGGCGTCCACTATCTACAACATCCGGATCGAAAAGCTCACCGTATGTCGTGAAGTCTCATGTCTCACCACGACACCATCCTCTCTGAAACTCTGAACAACATCCCCGGTATATACAACGCGACGTGAGATGGGGTCGAACTCCATCGCCGCGGGTAGCTCCAAGTCTGGGAAATCAAAGAAGATCTCTGGTGACGTCCTCATCGCCAGTATCGGTACACTCTTCGCCATCACCTGGGTAACCATCATGGATCGAAGGTACCATGGGAAAGGGTCAACTTCTCAATAAATCAAGAAATAATGAAACATAAACAATGGGCAAAACAAACATAAGCATAGTTCTCAAGACGCAATATAAGACTCCGCTCAAGACTTAACGCTCATGACACTTTTGACAATTTTCCAGAATGTAACGCTGATCCATCCACTGAACGTCAGCCGTAGCCTTGGGCTCTCCGCTCACCTTAGAACATTCAGCTCAGGTTCCTTGACGCCTAGCTAATCTGCCGAAAAACCAGCCGGAGCCGTTTAGGGGATCCTAGCACCCTAGGCTAATCGGATCACAGCTCAAAAACGTCACGACACTCGACGACTCGACTAAACTCTCGCATTCCAATGAATAAATCGCCACATACGATAATTCAGGAACAATTGAATAATTATTAGACCGCATATCAAATAATATTCATGCCAAGCTCAAACAAAGGCGAATAGCTCAAATAGCTTATAAGAAATTCATCTTAACAAATATAACTCAAAGAAACAACGATACCAAACAACTCAGTTCATCCCTCTGCAACTCAATGGAGTTGGCAGAGAGGCAAGCAAACAAGTGTGGGGGGTTGGGGACAGCTACCAACCATTTGCAAATAAGCCCACTAAATAATCAGTATATCAAAAAGTAGTAAAACGAGGGGGTACAAGACCCTCACTTCGAACCCTGAGGTTCTCAGACTTCTTCGTATAAATACTTGAAATTAAATTCCTATCAATATCTAAAGTTGCCCTTACCACAGTCAGTTTCTAGCGTGGTACCGCACACCTCGAGCCCACGTCGCACGTTCTCCGAATTTGTAACTCCTATCATCACAAGTAAACTTAGCACAATTCTATAAACTAACTTAGGAACCTAGGCTCTCTAACATAACCCTTTTTAACCAAACATTCACACCAAACATTTAGTCACCAACTACTTGAAAGGAATAAGGTTTTGTAATCAAAATCATTTCTTAAGAAAACCAAACATAATACATTTTCTAATGTTCTTGAAAACTTTTAAAGTAAACACAACTCATTAAACACTTTTCATAAATCTTAAAGTTTTAAAAACATACTCATTCAAGCATTTTAACCAAGTTTACAAACAAAATCTTCCCTTTTTACACCTCTTAAGCCTCTCGGCCACACCCCCCTTTTTCATAAAATAAAATTACCAAAACCTCTTTTGCATAATTAGCTACTACCTTGCATGTTCACAAAACTCAACAACCACATATATCCACTAGTACACATAGCCAAGTTCAAATCATTCATCAAGAAAATTTTTACAATACTCCTAACCAAAAGATTTTTCAAACAACTTCCTTACTACACTAAAATTCAAATCCTTCCACCAAACTAATTTCAATGCAAAACCAAATGCCAATAGCAATTAAAATAAAGTTGCAAAGCAACAAATTTTCTTCTCTCCCACACTCCTAGGGCTCACGGCCCTAACCTCCTTTTCTTCAAAAATTTGTAAACTTCACCCAAAATTGATAACACCATCTTCATCCATTCTTTTACTTCACCAAACCACATTTAAAACACTCAAACAAATCATCATCAAATCTAATCATGTTCTTCAACATTCAAGAGTCTCAAATAAGAATCAAACTCAATCCAAGAATAGGTTTTTCATTAAAATTTACCCAAACAAAGTTTTAGTTCCAAAACTTTAACTAAGACAACAACAACTACATTAATTATGCTAGAATCATCAATTTATTACATGCTTCACCAATTAAATCCCACAAATCCTCTTTGTCAAGAATAGGTTTCTATCTCAAAAACAACTCAACAACATGCTAGTTCTAAAACTACCACTCCAATCAACAACTACAACACAAATTTAACTCAATTAAACAACTAATTGCAAGATTGAACCTCAAGATCACTTTGCCCCTCTTTTTCCCCTTGACTCACGCCTAGGGCTTCCAAGAATGGGGACTTACATGCTCATCTCTTTCATTCAATCATCAATAACACAAAACGACACTTAAAACAAGCATTAGAACAAGGAAAGGAAATGAAATGAGCCGCCACCTCTTCCTCCTCAAGCTCGTGGCCAAGGGGGCTGTTTTGGGGGAGGAAAATGCTTCTCCAAAAGCTTGATGATGAGCTAGGTAGAGATGAGGTAGTAGGAGAAGAACTAGCAAGAAAATGGAGGTAGGAAGTGAAGTAACTCAAGGTGGGTGGAGGTTGCTTCCATGGAGTTCTCTTTGAGAGCTTCTCTTTCTAAAAGATGAAGAAGAAGATGAAATGGTGTTTTTAGAGAGTGGGGCGCGGCTTGGGCTGCATATAGGGGAGGGCTTTTTAATTTTTTTCTCAGTTAAAAACACTTGGTTAAGAGTAAATTAAGGAAAAGGTCAAAACAACCAATCACCCAAATAATGACACCTATCAATAAAGTAAAGATGTTAATCACATCAACTAATCCTACCTATCTAATCTCACATCTCTCATGATTACCCTCTAATTCTAGAGTCTAAGGGTTGCTAAAACACGGCGTCGAATAATCGCGTTACCGATTAATTACTCGCCGATAAAATCGCGAAAATTAATTTAGCGAGAAATTAATTCACCGTGTGATATTATTTTATTATAAATAATAAAAATCATATCAAACATTCAAAAATAGTCTCAACAAGTTACGTTTCGATTTTCATCGAAATCGGAGTTCGTTTAGAATTTTATCTGCGGCGAAACTGCCCGGCGATTCGAAACGCGACGAAACTTCGTTAGAATTTTTCGACGATATTCGAACCATGAATTAATATGAAATATTAACTCTCAAATTTAATTTGATCTTGATTTATTTAAAACACTTACTTAGGGCACAAGAAATTGCTTATTATAGCATAATTACGTCAAAACATACTATAATAACGCTAAATAACGCATCGCGAAAATACAGGTGTTACAATACCCCCCCAAAATAGTTTCGTTCTCGGAGAGTGCTAGAATTGAGAAGGAACAGGTGTTTCTCCGATTGTATCAAGGCAACATGACTGTGTCTGAGTATGCTGCCAAATTTGAGCCTTTGGCAAAGTATTTCAGATTTTCCAGAATCAAATAGATGAACGATGGATGAGCGAGAAATTTCAACGTGGACTGAGATATGACATAAAGAAGTCGATACTTTCATTGCGAATTCGAAATTTGCAAGAATTAGCCGAGAAGTGTAATGAAGTGGAAGCAAGTAAAAGGAAGGGTAGTTCAGGAGGACCCATCAGATCATAGACCCAAGGACAACGACAAAATCAGAAGGGGAAACAACAGAAGAAACCGTACAACAAGCCTCAACAGAAAGACAAAGGACATTATCGTCCTATGATCCAGAATTTAGGAGGTGGAAGTCAAGACAGGGATGGACAAGTTTACTATCATTGCGGAAAGTCGGGACACTATACGAATAAATGCACCGCAAGAGACGACTTATGCTTCAACTGTACTAAACCAGGGCACTTTGCCAAGGATTGTAAGGCACCAAAGGCAGAACCCAGCGTGTATGCTGCCAAGGCAAAACGTCCGACTGCAAAGGGTAGAGTTTACTGTATGAGCGGGGAAGAGGCGGAGCATTCTGATGATCTAATTTAGGGGGACTGTGAGATTGAGGGTAATTCTCTATCCGTACTCTTCGATTCTGGTGCAACACATTCTTTCATTTCTATGGATTGTGTGAACCGATTGAATTTTGCTGTGACTGCCTTACCCTTCGACTTAGTAATTGCTACTATAGCTGCTAAGACGTTAGTTTCCAACATTGCATGTCTTCATTGTAAGGTGATTATTCAGGGTAGAATTTTTTTTGTTAATTTGATTTGCATGCCTTTCAAAAATCTTGATGTTATCCTCGGGATGGATTGGTTGTCACACCACCATGTCCTTTTGGACTGTGCCCAAAAGACAATAGTTTTCCCTGATTCAGAAGTTTCCAAGTATCTTTCTGCCAACCCCATCAGAGTTTTCTTAAAAGAGGGAGCCCAGGAATACACATCCCTTGCTAGTTTAAAAGTTACTCAAGAGATTGAGTTGAAGGACGTGCCAGTGGTGAATGAGTTTCCAGATGTCTTTCCTGAAGATGTTCCGAGTTTACCATCAGTGAGGGAGATCGAATTCTCTATCGACCTACTCCCTGGAAATATGCCCGATTTCTATAGTGCCTTATCAGATGTCTCTATTTGAGTTGATTGAGGTGAAGTCCTAGATCAAAGATTTGATGTTGAAGCAGTTCATTCGACCTAGCGTGCCACCTTGGGGAGCTCCAGTGCTGTTGGTGAAGAAGAAAGACGGAAGATCAAGACTATGTGTTGACTATCGGCAACTCAAAAGGGTTACTATCAAGAATAGGTACCCGTTACCGCGTATTAACGACTTGATGGATCAACTGAGAGGAGCTGCTGTATTTTCCAAGATTGATTTGAAGTCTGGATATCACCAGATTCGCGTAAAGGTCGAGGACATCCCGAAGACTGCTTTCAGAACTAGATATGGTCACTATGAGTATCTGGTAATGCCTTTTGGAGTGATGAATGCACCAGTAGTGTTCATGGATTACATGAACCAGATCTTTCATCCGTTCTTGGATCAGTTTGTTGTGGTGTTCATAGACGATATTTTGATCTACTCGTGGAGCAGAGAAGAGCATAAGGGACATCTACGCCAGGTATTGCAGATTCTACCAGAGAAGCAGCTCTATGCTAATCTTTCTAAGTGTGAGTTCTAGCTGGAAGAAGTGAAATTCCTAGGGCACGTGATATCTAACGAGGGAATAGCTGTAGACCCAGTTAAAGTTGAAACTGTGCTGGCTTAGGAAAAATCGAACACGGTGTCGGACATTAGGAGCTTTATTGGTTTGGCGGGCTATTACCGGAGATTCATTGAAGGATTTTCAAAGATTGTGGCGTCGCTCACTCGACTTACAAGGAAGGATCAACCATTCGTGTGGACAGAGGAGTGTGAATCCAGTCTGCAGCTGCCGAAGAAACTTTTGACGACGGCACCTGTCCGAGTTTTCCGCAACTGAAAGAACCTTACGAGGTTTATTGCGACGCTTCTCATCAGGGACTCGGATGCGTACCAATGCAACACAAGAAAGTGGTTGCCTACGCTTCAAGACAGCTCAAGACGCATGACAGGAACTACCCCACGCATGATTTGGAGCTTGCTGCAGTGGTATTCGTGCTAAAGATTTGGAGACACTATTTGTACGGGAGCACATTCACCGTGTTCAGCAATCATAAGAGCTTAAAATACTTATTTGATCAAAAGGAGCTCAATAAGCGACAAAGAAGGTGGATGGAGTTTCTGAAAGATTACGATTTTGCGCTGCAGTATCATCCTAGAAAGGCGAATGTAGTAGCAAATGCTTTGAGTAGAAATAGTGTTCTAGTCTCGACTATGATGATTAAAGAATTGGAGCTGTTAGAGAAGTTCCGGGACTTGAAGTTAGACATGGAGCTGTCACCAGGAAAGATTAATTATGGAATGCTCGTCATTTCTAATGGATTGTTGGACGAGATCAGAGAACAACAAGCCAATGATCAACTGCTACAGGAGAAGAAAGAGCTGATAACACAAGGGAAGGCACCTGAATTCAAGGTTGGCTCAGACAACATCTTACGGTGCAATGGACGTGTCTGCTTACCTAATGTAGCGGAATTGAAAAATATGATTCTTGAAGAAGCGCATAAAAGCAAATTGAGCATACACTCAGGAGCTACCAAGATGTACCAGGATCCGAAACAGAAATATTGGTGGCTTGGAATGAAGAAATAGGTGGCAGAATACGTGGCTTCATGCTTAACTTGTCAAAAAGCAAAGGTAGAGCACCAGTGATCGGCCGGAATATTGCAATCACTTGATGTACTGGAGTGGAAGTGGGATAGCATATCCATGGATTTCGTCATAGGATTGTCGAGAAGCAGAAGAAACATGATTCAATTTGGGAAATCGTTGATCGATTAACCAAATCTGCTCATTTCCTACCTATCAGATCGACATATAATGTCGAGAAGCTGACCTAGATCTACATAGCGGAGATTGTACGACTTCATGGAGCACCTTCCAGTATTGTCTCCGACAGAGATCCAAAGTTCACATCACATTTCTGGGGAACACTACAGGAAGCTTTGGGAACCAAGCTTAGGCTTAGTTCTGCGTATCATCCTCAAACTGATGGGCAGACCGAGAGAACAATCCAATCGCTTGAAGATTTGCTGAGGGCTTATACTTTGGACAACAGGGGAAGCTGGGACGACCTATTGCCGCTAATTGAATTTACTTATAACAACAGTTATCATGCAAGTATGGGCATGGCGCCGTATAAAGCACTGTATGGACGCAAATGTTAGACGCCACTTTGCTGGTACCAAGACGACGAGAGCTCTATTATAGGACCGGATATGATCCAACAGACTACTGAGAAAGTGAAGCAGATTCGAGAAAAGATGAGAGCCTCTCAGAGTCGACAGAAGAATTATGCCGACAAGCGATGCTGACCACTGGAATTTGAAGAGGGAGAACATGTATTCCTACGGGTCACACCCACAACTGGAGTTGGTCGAGCGATCAAGTCTAAGAAGCTCACTCCTAAATTCATTGGACCCTATCAAATTCTTCACTGCATAGGGCCAGTTGCCTATCAGATAGCCTCACTGCCCTTTTTGTCCAATATTCGTGAAGTCTTTCACGTCTCGCAACTGCAAAAATACATTCATGACCCATCTCACGTTATTGAACCAGACGTGATTCAGTCGAGAGACGACCTTTCCTTTGAAGTACCCCCGATGAGGATTGTTGACAGGAAGATGAAGCAGTTGAGGAATAAAGAGATACCGCTGGCCAAGGTAATATGGAACCAAACGACTGGTGACACAACATGGGAGCTGGAAGAGAAGATGAGAGAGCAACATCCAGAATTGTTTTCTTAGTTTGTAGCTGACTTGTAGTTTTGAGGACGAAACTATTTAAGGGGGAGTATTGTAATATCTGTTATTTTTTTCGATACGTTATTAGCGTTATTATATTTTAAATTTGTGTATTTATGCAATAAATAAGCAATTTTTGTCTGTTAATGTAACATCCATAATTTTTACGATACGTTATTAACGTTATTATAGTATAAATTGTTGTATTTATGTTATAATATGCAAATTTTATTTGCTAATAAAGTGATTGAATTAAATCAGGATGAAATTAAAATTGAGAATTAATATTTAATATTAATTCATGGTTCAAAAATCGTCGAAAATTTCTACGAAGTTTCGCTGTATTTTGAATCACTGGGTAATTTTTATCCGCAATAAAATTTGAAACGAATTCCGATTCCAATGAAAATCGAACCGTGACTTATTGTGACATTATTTGAGTGTTTTATATTGTTTTTATAATTTATAGATAATATCTTATTCACGCAGTAAATTAATTTTTCGGTAAATTAATTTACGAAACGAAACGGTAGAAAACCTAACACACGACGAGAGCCGAGATTTTAGGAAATGCATAAGCTATATATTTTTTTTTTTAGAAAACTTGCGTAGGAAGCAGCTGCAGATGCAATGATGCATGTATTTAGCAAGATTTACCTTTTAGAAAAAAATATCTTCTTAACATTATCCAAATCTTTTATTATTATTTTTTTACCATGATTATCCATTAAACTAGGGGAAAAATATCTCTATATATATCCTGGACACACACCTACAATCAGTTCTTGCAAATAGACTCACTTCCACAAATTAGCAAGAGGTTTTTACTTTTGAGATCAAAAGTTTGAAGGAAAGGGGGGAAAAAAAAAACTTCTCTTCTCGGTAGCATCCTTTCATCAAGCTTTTGGTAAGAAAATTTTTCATTTCTCTCTTTACTTCAATAATGCTGAAGCATCATATTTTTTTTTTCAAATCTCTTCCCAAATTCCTATTTTGTTTGATTGTTTTCTCTAATAAGAAAAGAAAAAAAAAAAGAACCAATATGTGCACCTTTTCTGCTGGAATATAAAACCTTGAGAATATTATTTTCTCTACTTTTCCAGCAAGGGTGCATTTGAATTTTTCTAAGCAATTAGTGATATTTCTTTTTATACTTCTTCATTCATAATGTCCGTAGATCCCACTTACGAAAAAGAAAAAAAAAATATCCAAGCTTTATTTTATTTTCAACTCCATGAAACACTCTTATTCTTTTTCTTAAGAGTAATAAACCGTAACCTTGCTCAACATTGATTTCAAAGAACTATTTTTTTTCCTTTTTTTCTTCAACTACTGGCCGAAACAAACAAATGGTAGGTTTTACCATTTTATATTTCTATTTCATTAATTATTTTACTAGCTAAATGACTAAGTTGTTGTAAAAGAAATGAAAGATCTTATCTTTTCCAAGTGAAAACCTTATGTTTGATTACTACCTGATCATGCATGCATGGCATGCTTGAAATGCACCAAATTCTTCCTTTCCCTTGATTTAAGGTTGCCGAACCATATGCATGGGTTGGGATTTGCTTTTGTTGAAACTTTACTTGTGAAAATGTCATGGTTTTGGGTTATTAAGCTCTTGAGTTAAGATTTTTTTTTTTTAAACCTAAGAAAGCTTACATTTTTATGAAGAGTTTGAGTAAAGATTGAACCTTTACCAAGACAGCCAAGAAAGAAAAAAAAACATTGATCTTTTACCTTGTACATGCATGAAATCCTTGGAAATATGTTTTAGAAAGTGAACAAATTCTTTCTACCTTTGATGTGTTGTGGCCGAAACTTGAACCGGAAGTTATGGCCTTGAATTTTAAAATTTTCTTACCTAGTAGCTTTGTTTTAAGCCTGTGATTGGAAGAGGCTGAAAAGCAACAAAAGAAAAAAATCAGCGAGAGAATGAGAGGAAAATACTGTTCTAGCGTGATTGGTTGCCTGAGAAAATGAAAAGAAAGAAAAAAAACAGTGGGTTCCACGCGTTTTTATCTTCTCTTCAGCTTTGCGAAGAAAACGGCCGAGCGAAGAAAAACAACGCATTTTTTTTCATTTTTTCCAATTTCTACCTTTATTCTCTCCTTATATCTAAATTTTTAGTCAAGGACATTAATGTCTTTTAAAAAATAATCAACACCTTTCTCTTCTCTTTTTCTCGTCTCTTTCACTTATTCCAATCAATACCCAAAATCTACCCAATTTCTCACATTTTTCTCTCTTTTTATTCTCTCTCTTCACGTTTTCTCTCATGAACCAATCACATCCTAAGAGATTTAGGCATTAGATGTTGAGAGAATTGAATTTAGAAATATCCTTGCCCAAACAACTTTATTAGGTCGTGACCTTTAAGTGGTCCAAAAGTTTTAAAGTTATTTCTTAATTAAGTTAATTATGTGTGAAGGTTCGGGAGACGAGTATTTCAGTTATCCTGTGTTCGAGCTTTGCAAGAAAAGCGTATACTGTAAGGGCTACTTCTAGATATTATTTAGTTCTGTATACTTGTTAATGTATGCTTGAGTAAGGGCACTTCAAATCATTATTTGATATTGTGTAGTGTGATTTGAAATGCGAGTTGTTGTGAATTGCTTGATTTTGGTGATTCTAAAATTGATAATTTGGTGATATAATTTTGTGATCATATATGCTAAATTACGTTTTGAGATATGTGCTATGAAATCTGTGTTGAATAATTAAATGTTTATTTAATTATGTCATATTTGAAATATCGATATGTGTTGGCATATTCAATTGGGAATGTGAATATGTATTGACATGCATATATAGGGACTTCGACCTGAATTAAAGTCATAAAATGGATAATCCTATGGATGGAGTTCAGTGTCGTCGTTAGTTCCTTCGGGAACACCATGACTGTAGTATCCTTGTGGTGGACTAGCCGGTAACGCCCATTGTGGTTGGGTAAAATTCGATATTCCGGAATCATATGCACTGGCATATAGTTGCATTTATAGGGTATTTTGTGCATCCTTATTGAGTTGTATATTATGTTGTGTTGTTATATCTGTCTTTATTTTAAGAAGTTGATCATTGCCCGTGGTTCTTTCAATCGATGAATGTAACTCAGACGACGACGGAGTCAACGTTTGACTTTCCTGATATGGACATACCATTGGCTATGGAGTTCGACCCCGCTTCCGGCCGAGTTGTGTATAAAGGGGACATAGTTGAGACTATTGGGATAGATGGACTGGTGACTCGATAGAAGGTTTCACGACGGACCGTGAGTTTTCCTGTGCTGGTTATGCATATAGTGGATGGATGGCTTAGCACTCAACAGGACTGAGTGATTCCCACTACTTCACCAGATGAGTCCTCAGAGATCCCGAGGTAGACGACTTGCCATTATGCACCCGTGCCTGATGGTGCTAAGATTCGTAAGACCACTCGTAAGAGCATCGGATCGAGTGGTTGGGCGGCAGGAGCGTCTACTTCTCGGGTTGTCGCAGATCTCCTACTCCTGTAGCTGACTCCGAGCCTGAGCCGGAGACTATACCGACTCCTCCCTTGCTTACTGGTGTACCTACTCAACCTGTAGATCCCTCTCCAGTCTGCCGTATATGCGGCGAGGTAGGCTGTAGCGGTGCGGGATGGATCGAGGATGTACTAGTGGAGGAGGCGAGACCCGAGGGAGTACCTCCCTCTGCACCCTTTATTGACTTGACTGGCGACGACGACGATCTGATGGATGAGGAGGATGAGGAGGACCCTTCGGAGGATTTGGGTAGTGATTTGTAGTAGGGGTAGTTGGTGATGTCTGTAGGTGTTGTATATACTTTTGGTGGTGACCAGTCTGTTGGATCAGTTAGTCTTTTGTGGTCGTTGGGTAGGTTTTGAGGATTCACTTTTGGAGCAGCACCCTGCATGGGTAACTGCCGTGAGTACCTCAGAAGTATGATTACTTTTGCTAGGGTGTTTATACTTTTAGGTGTATTCTTATAAGTGTATATTTATTTATCGTTTCCTTTTATGTAAAACTTGATAGTTGTACCTCAAAAAGTTGTATATATATATATATGTATATATGTATATATTCAGTTGTATTCCTCTTTTGCACTGTAGATTCCATGTTTCTAAAATCGCTGTAAATACTCTGATTGTGTTTTGTAAAAGAGTTTTTAAAAAAAATTTACTGTATTTTCCAAAAAGGCAAGACGAGTATTATTTTGCAAATTACGCTGCATTTAGAGTTATGTTTTAGTTAGTAGCGCTCCAGGAACGGGGTATTACAGTTAACAAAGTGATTGAATTAAATCAGGATAAAATTTAATTTGAGAATGAATATTTAATATTAATTCATGATTCAAAAATCATCGAAAAATTCTAACGGAGTTTCGCCGTATTTTGAATCGTCAGGTAATCTTTATCCGCAATAAAATTTAAAATGAACTCTGATTTCGATAAAAATTGAATCGTGACTTGTGACAGTGTTTGTGTGTTTTTTATTGTTTATATAAATTATAGATAATTTATTTATCATGCGGTGAATTAATTTATCAGTAAATTAATTTACGCGATTTAACGACTAGCGAATTATTGGTAACACGATTATGCAACGCTGTGATTTTTGTGACGCCGAGACTCATTTGACCAATGAGTCTCCCTTTTGACTAGAGTAAGTGAGTGAGGCATGGTTCAATTTTGACGTGTCAATTTATGGTTGGTAAGAAGCTTAATATCTTACCTAATCTAATCCATGACACCAAGTAAGGCTAACCTCCATGAATTAAGGTGAGCCAAGCCTTTTTACTTGGATTAATTTTTTTTTTATTCCTTTCCTTTTTCCTATATCAGCCGAAGCCCTCCCTTTTTTTTTTCACTTACTCATTTCATTTCTTTTCTCTAAGTTGTAAGTGTTAGTAAAGTGGAGAAAAAGCCAAGCTTTAATTCCTTCTTCTTCTTCTTCTCCCATGGCCGTGACTTCCTCCACCCTAAACACCATCATCTACGTAACACCCCGTTCTCGGAGCGCTACTAAACTAACTGTAACTCTTGAAAGTTCAGATGCTTTCGAAAATGAAATACTCTACCTGTATGGTTTTCGAAAATGTGGATCTAAATGTTTTTTTAATACTTCTTTTAAATTCACAATCAGAGTATTGCAGAATCTTCGAAAGGTGGTGAATAAACAAGACATCAAAATCAAACCACAATAACCATACAAATAAATTTATTTAAACATCTCACACAAGACAATCCAAGTCTAGAAAACACAGTATACTTATTACAACATTGTAATTAACACATTAAACAACCTATAGCTGGTTGGCACACTACGCCACTTACTAGACCCTCTATTAATTTTACCGAACAATCACACAAAGCAAACAGCCCGATACGACTATCCTCTGCCTGTATGGTTTTCGAAAATGTGTATCTAATTTATTTTTCCAAACTTCTTTTGAAATAGCAATCAGAGTATTGCAGCATTTTCGAAAGGTGGTGAATAAACAAGACATCAAAATCAAACCACAATAGCCATACAAATAAATTTATTTAAACATCTCACACAAGACAGTCCAAGTCTTGAAAGCATAATATACTTATTACAACACTGTAATTAGTACAGTAAATACCCTATAGTTAGTCGGCACACTAAAACACTTACTAGACTCTCTAGTAAGTTTACCAAACAGTCAGACAAAACAGATAGCCAGATAGGACTATCCTTAGCTACACTTTTTAGCAGCCTCGATCACTCTACAGTCTTCATTATTTGGGTTACATTTATTAATTGAAAGAACCACGGGCAAGGGTCAACTTCTTACACAAACAAATACAATAACAACAACATGTACAGTATCAGATGATATTATTTAAATACAATAAAATCTGAAATCAAATGTCAGCATAAGTAAATTATCATGTCACTGACATTCAGAACAATCAATAAGGATGCACTTAATACCCTATTGATGCAACTGTATGACAGTGCATATGATTCTGAAATACCCTACGCAATGGTCAATCGTTTGGTACGTCCCCAACCCGATAATATTCCATGCGACGGGTTACATGTCCCCAGGACATAACGACGACCCTGAATTCCTTTATGATAACCTCGTCTCAGGATATTCAAGTCGAAGTTACCATTATGCATGTCAATGCATCTTCACATAATCAATGAACATCCCAATTCAGTTGGTATTTCAATATACAACAATAATTAAATAACCATTTAATTATTCAACACAGAGTTCACAACATATATCTCAAAACACAATTAAGCATATATGAAAGCACGTCATATTATCAATTTTAGAATCACAAAAGTCCAGCAGTTCACAACAATTCGCTTGTAAATCACACTACACAGTCATACATTAACAATTATGAAATCAAACAATATCAAACATTGAATGTGAAGTGCCCTTACACACAAACATACAATAACAAGTATACATCACTAAGTAATATCTAGAAGAAGCCCTTACCAAAAGCTATCAGTCCACGCTACAACCGAATACGTCACGAACTCTCGGAAGCACGAACTCACGACCTCAGCAATCCTAAGACAACACTAACTCTTAGAAAAATCTCTAAATCTCTTTAAAGGAACCCCTAGGTCATGGTTTGCAAACAAACCCTTAGGGTACACAACCCAAAAATTCTTTTATTAATACTCACACTTAGAAATACTAAAACAAAGTTAAAAATAATATTTTAAACACTTTACAACTTACTCAAGCCGTAAGTTTTGAGATGATGTTGGATGAGGATTCTCCCTATCCTTGGCATTTATAGTTGATGTTGTTGGTGATTTTGTGGTTAGTGATTGTGAGAATTCTTCTTCCCTTTTGATGTCTTAAACCGCGGGTTCTTGGAAGTGTTTTAAGTGAGTATTTAATTCTTTGACTTTCAATTTTTGTGTTACTGTATGTGATCTTGCGAAGATGATTTAGTAGTAAAAGTTTGAAAAAGTTTTATTTCCTTTTGTTGTAAAAGATGATTTCAAGGTTTCTTTGAAGATGTTTTGTTTGATTTGTTGTTGTTGAGAGGGTTGATATTGAAAAATATTCTTATCTTGTTTTTTGGTTGAAGAACCATGTTTTAAGTGTGTGTAGTGTTGAATTTTTTTTTTTTAGAGAAAGTTTTGGATTTAAAAGAATTTTAAAGAGAAATGAGTTTGTTGATTTAAATTTTGGATTTAGTTTTAATCTTTGAATTGAAGTGTGTTTAATTATTTTGAGACAATGAGAACCTAATCTCAAAGGAACTTTAGTGTCTATGAGAATGGTTTAGTCTTAAGAAAAAAAAAATTGTGTTTATTAGTCCTTTGTTTTGATGATGCTCTTAAGAGATTTGGTATTTTTTTTTTTTTAGAAAAAGTGTTTGACTTGAGAAAAGGGTTTTAAGTGATTTTTGTATTTTGGAATGTGTAACTGTGGTTGCATGTGTGAATAGGATAGTAATATTTTCTTAGTGATGGCGTATAGCTGTAATCGTGCTCGTGATTGTGAATAAGTAGATATCGTGGCTCTGGAATAAAGCGTCAATGGATTGTAAGGATTTCTTCATCTATTAAATTACGCATGTATTACTGTGTGAAATATATATATATATATACACACACACACACACACACACACACACACACACTAGGCATTGTGATGTAGCTGTAATACTACTTGTGTTAATATATAAATCGTGAATGCCTATGAGTTACAAACTATTTTATGGATTTGAGTAAAATAATTTTTCGTATTTTAATATCAGCTTAGTTTCGAGGACGAAACTATTTTAAGGGGTGGTAATGTAACATCCCAATTTTTAAGAAAAATTGTTTTAGCAGTAAAATCCCGAATACTTGAAGGTAAGTCGTAAAGACTGATCACCTCAATGATTTACTGAAAGTGCGGGGAATTATTTTGATTTATTTTAAATAATTGATTTATTATAAATTATTATTATTTATGATGTCAATTCAAATTAATAGACAGCGTAGACGTATGTTGTTTTTAATGTGAATTCATCAACTAAGTTTTTATAAAAGTTTATTGTTTGACGCGGTAATGCGTATTTTTGTTGACTAAGAAAGTGATTGAATTAAATCAAGGTGAAATTAAATTTAATAATTAATATTTAATATTAATTCATGGTCCAAAATTCGTTGAATAATTCTTATGAATATTCGCCGTATTTTGAATCACCGAATAATTTTTATCCGCAATAAAATTTAAAATAAATTCTGATTTCGATGAAAATCGAAACGTAACTTGTTGTGATATTATTTGAGTGTTTTTAATTGTTTTTATAATTTATAGATAATTTATTTATCACGTAGTGAATTAATTTCTAAGTTTATTAATTTACACGATTTATCGGCGAGCGAATTATTGTTAACGCGATTACTCGACGCCGTAATTTTGTGACACAAAAACTCTAGGATTAGACTTAGTTTAGTGAGTTAGCTTGGCTAGATTTATGAGGTGTCATAATTTTGTGGTTTATGAGATAAACATCTTGGAGTAGTGCTAAGTGTCAAGTTTTTAGTGGTTATTAGAAAATATCATAGTTTGATCTTATCATTTACCCCTAAACCAATGTGAGCCAAGCATTATTATTTGATTAAATTATTTTTTTTTCCTTCTCCCTTAAGCTTAGAGAACCGTAGCCCTCCCTCATTCTCTAGCTCTTCATTTTATTTTTTTTTCCTTTGCTTATCTGAGTGTTGGTGAGAAAGGAGAAAAGCTAAGTATTCTTTCCTTTCTTATTCCTTGAGTCGTGACCCTTTCTCCATTTAAACACACCATTCCTTCCAATTTTCTTCTTCTTTTTGGTGCTGGATTCTTGAGTAAGTGAGTGAGAGTTCATTCAAGTTTTCTTTTGGGTGTTTTTAGGGCCAAAAACCGTGGCCTTGCATGAGTTTTTGGGTGAAATTTCTTTTGATCTTTCTTGTTCTATTTTCTTGTATGTTCTTGATGATGATTAAGGAAGCAAAAATGAAAATTTTCCCTTCCCTTTGTGAGCTCTAAAAGCCGTGACACTTAGGAAGAATTTGGGGGAAAATTGCTTTCTTTTGAATCATAGTTTTTAGTTGTTGTTGTTATTGTTTTATGTTTGATCAAGAAAAGGACTAAGTTTTTGTTCTCCTTGAGCTTGATTCAAGCTATGACTTAGATGAAAGTTTTTAGAAAAATTGTTACTTGAAGTTTTGGTTTGAATCTTAGAATTTTAGTGGTTGTTTTTAGTAAATTTGTTATCAAAGTTTGTTGGAAGAAAATTAAAAAAATTTCCCCAAATTTTTGTTGTTGAAGCCGTCAGCTTCAAGAGAAAAAAAAAAGAAGAAGAAAATTTTTGTATTTTAAACCTTGATTCTTGTATGGTTTAGTTATTGTTGTAGTTTAGGAATTTTTGAAAAAATTTGATTTGAGTTAAAGTTGTTTTAGTTGAATAAAGCTATGAAACATATAATGTTTAAAAGAATCTTTGTATTTTTTAAACAAGGTGGAGCCTTAGAAAATTTACTGTCAAAATCTTTAATTCTTAGTGTTGGTTTTGTTGTTGTAAAGGCTCTAGAAAAAGAAGAATTTTTAGTGTTGTTATATTATTAGACCCGTGGGGTATTTAGTAATTTTATTGTTGTTTTAAATTCTTACTTGATTTATATGTTAGTGTTTGATAATTAAGTATTTTAGTAGTTTAATATTTACTTTGGCTTTGAAAGAAAATGATTTTCTAGTGTTTTTAAAATTAAAAGTAACAGGAAACATAAGCAGCCTCAAAAATTGCCTCCTAGAAACAAAGAAGCCTTTGTACCAAGAAACAAGACTCACGCGGCAAAACAAAATCCAACAGGAGAAACTGAGAAAATTAGAGAGGAGGATATAATTGCTGGAGAAACATAGCTAATTAGAGAGGGGGACATCATTGTTGGAGCCGAAAATAATGATAATGCAACAGTAAATCCTAATGCTGTAGAGGTTACTCATGTATGTGTAGATGAGGATGAAACCTTGGCAACAAATCTCAATGATGAGAATGATCCTAATGACTATGCAGAGGACACATAATCAGTGGAAATAGTTTATGATGAGACAGTGATGCCTTATGCTTCTGGACCTGACATGGTACAAAATTCAGGTAATGACCCTAATGATACTTATGTTTCTGATACACCTGAATCTGTGGCAGCCACTATTTCTAGCCATAATGAATCAACTCCTCAAGTTCACGAAGAAATGGAGATTCTTGCCAATATTTGGAGTGACCAAGTGGAGCTTGAGCAACAAGGCAATGTTGTGAGGCAACCACAGGCAGAATTGGATGCTGACTCAGGGGAAGGCTCTTCTCAACAGCAATTTGAGAAAGCCTTAACCAAATCTCAGAGGAAGAAGCTTAGACAAAGGAACAGAAATGGTGTTAAGCCAGTTATCCACAATACCCGAAACAGGGCAGGGCCTAGAAACCTTGCTTAATGAAGATCTTCTTTTGGAATGCAAGAGGTTTGGCCAAGCCTCCAACAAGATTGGTCCTTAAAAAGCTTTGTGTTCTTCACAAGCCAGATTTTGTTTTCATTTCTGAACCTTGGATTCTATTAAAGGATTTTCCTATTAGTTTTTGGGATTCTTTTAATCTTAAGTCTTTTGCTATTTCTTTATGACGATCTTCTTTTGGAATGCAAGAGGTTTGGCCAAGCCTCCAATAAGATTGGTCCTTAAAAAGCTTTGTGTTCTTCACAAGCCAGATTTTGTTTTCATTTCTGAACCTTGGATTCTATTAAAGGATTTTCCTATTAGTTTTTGGCATTCTCTTAATCTTAAGTCTTTTGCTATTTCTTCTACCAATCCTTCCAAGTTGTGGTGCTTCTGTTTGAAAGAGCTTGACCCTACTGTCATTGCTGCATCTAAACAACATGTTTCTTTTTCGATTAACTAGGATAATAGCATTGTCCAAATAGCTACAGTGTATGCTAGTACTTCATATCTCAGTAGAAGGGTTCTTTGGGCTGAATTGAACAACTTACAACATCTCAATCTGGGCCCTTGGTGCTTCATTGGAGATTTCAATGTTGTGTTGGGTGCTCATGAGAGAAGAGGAGGAAATCTTCCAGTGCAAATCTCTTGTGATGAGTTCAAAGTTTGGATAGACAACAATGATTTAATTCACTTACACGCTAAGGGTGCCTAATTCTCATGGTCTAATGGCAAGAGGGGTTCAGCTATAGTAGAGAAAAGGTTAGACCGAGCCATTTGCAATGACACTTGGCTCTCAAGTTGGACAAATACTGCTTGTAGCACTTTGACAAGAAGCAAGTCTGATCACTGTCCTTTATTGCTTACCATGAAGACAGGTGCCACTACAAGAATACGAGCTATCTGCGGCGGTTCAAATGGCCATCTGCGGCGGTTTCAACCGCCGTTAAATGCAGCTGCCGGCGGTTCAATAACCGTCGCAGTTATCAGTGTCGGGACGTCTATTTGCGGCGGTTCTGATCAACCGCTGGTATAACCGCCGGTAGAGTTACCTGCGGCGGTTCTGGCGGCGGTTTTTTTCGCGGCGGTTGACGCGGCGGTTTGGAACCGACGGTAACAGAGTTAGAAGGTTGAATTTCCTTGTGGGAACCTGACGGGAAATACTCGAGTCAAACAGAGGCGGTTTGTAACCGCCGCCAAGTGTCTGTTTTGTTTTTTATTTTGGGAATTGCCGCCAAGTTCCTTTTTTGTTTTTTTATTTTGTGAACTGCGGCGGTTGAAACCGCCGCCAAGTGCTTGATTACCAATTTTTTTGTTTCCCAGTACGTTTGATTTAAAATTTTTAATTATTACAAAATTTTTTTTATAAAAATTGCTCAATAAAATGAATTACTTTTATTAATAAACTATTTAATTATAATTTCCTCTATTAATTGAATATCTAACCACTCATCATATTTATCAAAAAAACTATTATATAAAACGGTAGTCAAATGTAAAATACAGTAACACAAGTTCCTTAAAAGTACCGATAGTTAAGTGCAGTTATACGATTAATACATTCCTTAAAAGTATCAGTTGATTAATAAATCCTTAAAAACTAAGGAGAAGGTCGATGTCCATCAAGAGGTGAGCCTAAATCGTGGCTTGCATTTGAAGAAAGTCTCACGTCGCCAGTGAGCCTGAATCAAGCCTGAAAAAATAAAATAAATATTAAACAAAGATTTTAAATGACAAGTAGTTATGCGTGTTATAATAGAATGACAAGAAAAGCCACTTGTGCTTCACCTCAGGAGGTGATTAATAATATTAAACACTTTGTGGTATTTTAATACTCTTACCTGGTTAAGTGTAGGTGGAAATTGGCTGCCAAAGTGTTGCATAAGATAAGCCACTTGTGCTTCTAAAGTGGGAACTATTGCTACCTGTTGCTTCAAGGCTGCAATGCTTTCCCTGCTTGCTTGCGGTTCTAATTTCATCTTTTCAAATTCAGATGACGAAGGAGCTGCAGATGATGAGGAACTCGAGCTCCCATATCGATAAGTGGGTCCAAAGACTTGAGTGGGGGTGATGCCAAACCCCATGCCCCGCACACGTCCCGGGTGCTCTTTTCCAAACACCTCAACATAGGCATCCTTTTCTACAGATGGGTCATCCATTTTCTCATCTAGTTCCGCCTATATATAAATTGACAAACATTATGACATATTAGGATGTATTGGTACATCACAGTTATGGTATGAAGACTCAAGGTTTCACCTTTCACTCACAATTTGTAATTTCACAACTTGTTAACACTATTTGAGAAAGCAATGGTTTTCTCTACATGTCTAATGAAGTCAAAGAATAGATAGGACAAACAAAATCAAAAGGTAAGGTCACATGTTAGGATATCAGAGCATTTGTTTGTGAGAATTATACAAAATAAAGATGATACAAAGTTCAGATAGAATATGGATGCAAAGAACAAGATAAATGTTAATACATAATGTCAAAACAAGTCAAATACTACTTTTGCATTCACATGACGATGATGAAAACTACTCGCATTGTAAGCATCATGTTTCTTTAGCAAACCCATCACCAACATATCCATCTGGACAAATACACCTTATAGCACCTACAATTTCTGTAGCATTTGCCATATCTTCATTTCTTGCAAAGGAATGGCTTGAACAAATAAAGACAGGCTTATGGAAAGCACCAACTTTAGAGCAATTATTAATTCAAAAAACCAGCATTAATAGGAAATAATTACGAAAAAAGAAAAGGACTTGTTCAATAGTTATGAGGACAACCCTAGCATTGCCTTGAAGTTCTTTTTTTACTAGAATGAGGACCAATAAACTAACAGGTGTAACAAAGTTAATAAAAAACAACAAAGGATTCTAAGCCTATATTTTAATGTATTTCTACCGAAATTTCGGCAGAACCTCCCCTGAAATATCGACAACCCAAAATGACATATACACCTGTATAATCACAACACAACAATACCAACCAAAATACAATCAAGAATTCAATCCAGGATCATATCCTTGTGTTGTATCATGTCATGTGTGACTGAAACCCAAATATGCAAGCAGAATGCATTTTAACTTTAAATAAAGAACTCACACTCTTTTGTCTCGCTTCATCGTTAACAAAACTTCCATCGTGTTTTGTGTGCGCAATAGAATACATTTCTCCTCTAGTATAACTTCTCCCAGTTTGCACTTCCTGACATTGTGAATCAAATTAATAACATCATAAAATAATCAATTTACATTTTACAATAGAAAAATACTAAAAGCATATATAAGTGATACCAGTTCATGTTTTTTCCTTGCAATTGTTTTCGACCCAAGGGTATGGGAATAGTTTGCTTTTGTCGATTTTCTGCATTTTTTCAGCCATCTCCTATAATATTAAGGGAAAAACAAAGTTAGTAAATGATATTAGAATATTTTTAGCACATCACTTCTTACCATAATGTCTTCACTTAGTCGATAGTTCGAAAACCGTCCCATTGCTCCCTAGACATGCCATCCGGTCCGACTCAAGGTTTTCTTCCGGACTTCGAGTCTCATCATAATATTCTCGCAAACAAATTAGCCTCTATTGTCCCTCCACTTTTTTCCAATATTTTCAAAGATGTACTTTTTATGTTGCTCATCATTTACATCAAATTTTGCCTGCATAAAACAAAAGAACCCTTAGTAAAAAAGATAAATAGAAAATGAAATGTGTTCAATTATATCTCATACCTTTATAGGGTATTCCCAAACCTTGTTCTTGTAATCTCCAGTGACCTTTGGCCACCTCCTATAGCTGATAGGGAAATCTTCAAAATTAGCTGCAATTGCTCCTAAAACTCCACCCAAAAGGCCACCGGCTTCTCCAATTGGTTGACCATTTTCATTCCATTCAAGGACCACTTTCTTCCCTCTTGGAAGCACAAACCAATCATGGACTTTTAAGCGTTTTTCTGTACGTACCCCAGCCTCATCTAAATCAATATTAAAAGAAAATATTAGTATCACTAAACATATAATTCATTAAAACTACTAATTAAATGACCAAAGTTACTAAGATGCAACTTACATACCGATCACATCAATCATTCAATACTCATTGGCCTTTCTCCCATAAATGCGTTGATGATGTTGGTCTTCAGGTTGAGTAGGTTGAGGATCATCCAACTGAGTAGGTTGCGGATTTGGGATTTCATTGTTAATGGATGAGCTAGTATGAGATGGAGGCACACTATGTGATGCATTTTGACTTGTAGTCGAAGTATTAGCCTGAACCTGAGCCGCATGGACCGTGTCATGGGAGCGTACCTTTTCTTTTTAGGCATCCTACAAAACCACAATGTTAATAATCTTTATAAAATATAACATGTACCAAATATAATATAACAGCAAAGGAATAAAATAGTGAAAACAAAGACTAAAAATTTTACCCATACCTATCACTCAATCATATTATGATTGTAATCATCAATATTATTTTCATTAATTGTTTCAGCTGGAATATCATCATCTACAAGGCTCTTGCTAATCAGATATATATCTGATATCATCAGAAAAAGTTTGTTCCAAGTTTTGTGACGGATAGACCTCATTGGAAACCATGATCCCTTCATCTTCTTCACCCATGTCATATAAGTCTCTTGGCTTTAAATGGATAGGTATGATCCAACCCTTTTCTTTCTCATCATCCACATAAAAAACCATGTGCGCTTCAGAAGCTTTAATAAATGGTTCATCATCTTCATGATCACCTGTATGTCTTAGTCTTGTGAAATTAATTGAGGTAAAACCCAAATTATCTTTTTTCATGCCTCTGGTGTTAGTGGTATTGGCCCACTTACATTTAAATAAAGGAACTAAGAATGCACCATTGTAGTTAAGCTCAATGATGTCTATCGCTTCCCATAGTAAGACACGCCTCCAAATCTCATTTGGGTATCTTTATTACTTGAGTAACTTCTAGTGCCAAATGTACAAAAACCCCACTATTTTGAGTTTTTAGTCCTTCGTCTTGTGCCAACGTTCGAAATTTATATCCGCTGACGTTATATGCAGTGAATCTCCTAGCCTTGTCAATAGGACGTCTATCAAGACAAAGAAAGACTTCTTTATCTGATTCACTAAGATTGTTCAAACCTTTGTCAATCTAAAAACAAAATGTGCAAGTGTTAGTGACATGCATGTTACAAATATACACGTCTCACTCCTTGTGGGATACACTTACGAGACTAGAGAACAAATTACCAAATCCCCTATGATCCTTCTTATCTATTTCGGCAGGATTCCTTGCCCGCTTCCTTAGTTGTCTCCGCCCAATTTCTCTAAATTCCCTATATAGATTTGAGTTAGGAAATATACAAAAGCATAAACTGGAGTACACCGCTTTGAGAAGTACTTATCATAGATAGCAATCAACCGCAGGCGCTTGGTTAGTACATGACGATGAGCTTGTAGCTTTTCTTTGGATGTAAGAGTGAAGTATGAAGAGCTGCCAATTGGTTTTCCTACTTATGGAACAATTCATCCATTAGTGTTTTAGGTTGCACATCATTGGGTTAAATGCGTCTACGACTAGGTCGATTCCATCTTGTCTCAATATTATCCAGATATCTTGAACAAAATGTTAGGATCTCTTGCATTAGGTAACCTTCCGCTATAGATCCTTCTGGTCGTGCCTTATTGCGTACATAGGATTTCAATGACCCTAGATACCTATCAAATGATAACAAACATTTTTAGTAATAATTATTCTAGACATTATTCGGTCAAAAAGAAGTATCACCACACATAATTTACCTCTCTATAGGATACATCCATCGATAATGCACAGGACCTCCAAGCTTAGCTTCTTCAACAAGGTGAACAATTAAGTGAACCATGACCGTAAAGAATGAGGGCGAAAATAACATTTCCATGTGGCATAGAGTGAGCACAATATCATGCTGCATTTTGTCTAAATCTGGAACACATAGCACTTTACCACATAACTTCCTAAAGAATGAACATAACTCAATTAAAATTGCCGATACCTCATTAGGTAATCCTACTCGCATGGCCAATGGCAGAAATTGTTCCATCAGTACATGACAATCATGACTCTTTAGCATCCCATTTATTCGAAGACTGTCCACATCGATGCACCTAGAAAAGTCGCTTGAATAACCATCCGCATGAATATTCTTCAAAGTTGTTAAAAGGACTTCTTTCCTTGTTTAGTCATTGTATAAATGGCTAAAGGAAACTTTCCACTTTCATCAGGCCAAAGGTCATGCCTACAACCCATTGATTCAAGGTCTCTCCGAGCAAAGATATGGTCCTTTGATTTTGCGTCATTTAATAAGGTATAGATGACATTGTCGCACACATTCTTCTCAATATGCATAACGTCAAGATTATGGCGCAATAAATTATGCTCCCAATACGGAAGCTCAAAAAATATGATTTTCTTTTTCCATTGTTGGGTTCCATCTTGCGAGGTACGCCCACCACCACGTGATCGTTTCCCCCTTCCACCTATTTCAGCTCTTTGACCAAAGGTGACATCAATATTCTTAACTTGTTCAAGGATTTCAGAACCAGATAACATTTTGGGTGGATCACGATCTTGTTCTCCATTAAACCGAACCCTGTTCAATCTAAATCTGTGTCTTTGATCAAGAAATCGACGGTGACCCATAAAACACCATTTCTTACTATGGGGCAGACGACAAGGAATATGATCAAAGTTACAAGTCGGATAAGCCAGTCCTGTATACGTGTTCCATCCAGAGAGAGATCCCAACCTAGGAAAGTCACTAATCGTCCACATCAATGCTGCATGCAATTTAAACATCTCTCGAGTTGACGCATCATAAGCATCTACACCGTCATGCCATAAATCCTTCAGCCCTTTGATCAACGGCTGCATATAAACATCTATATTATTTCCCGTCATTTTTTTGCTTGGAATTAGTGTTGAAAGGATAAAAGATGTCGGCTTCATACACACCCATGGAGGGGTGTTGTAAGGAATGAGAATAATTGGCCAAATACTGTAACTTGTGCTTAAATTACCAAATGGATTAAAACCATCAGTAGCTAATACAAGGCAAACATTTCGCGGATCTGATGCAAATGAGATGTTTGTTGAGTCAAACGCCTTCCAAGCTTCAGAATCTCTAGGATGCCTCATCATGCCATCGCTATTACTATCCACAGAATGCCATCTCATATCCTCAGCAGTCTTTGAAGACAAAAACAATATTTGCAAACGCGGTTTTAATGGAAAGTAACGAAGAACTTTTGCAGGCACCTTTTTCTTGCTACGCCCATCATTGGATGCCTCAACCTCACCAACTTTTGTCCTTGATTTCCATCTGGAAGTGTTACATACTTTGCATGTTTCCCTATTTTCATCTTCACCCCAATACAACATACAATGCTTTGGACATGCATGTATCTTTTCACAGTCCAAACCAAGCTTGGTTATAGTTTTCTTTGCCTCATAAAATGAACTTGGAATCTTTGCATATTCAAATGCATCTTGTAGTAGTTCTAAGATCATTGTCATAGCCTTATCAGTCATCCCACATAAGCATTTGATATGATACAACTATACTATAAAAGCAAGTTTGGAATATTTTGTGCACCCTTCATACAACGGTTCTTCTCCATCTCTTGCCAATTCATAAAACTCTTTAGCATCATCCCCTTCTTGAGTTATATCTGGTGTCCCTCTTACGTCTTCGCCACTGTCTTCATCTACACAGTGCCTATCAACTCCAAAAGCTTCATTAATCATGTTACTTAATTGGATCTTCATCAATCACAGTGTCTTGTGTTGCATTTGAAACATTGAACTCATCCACTTGGTAGTTTCCCTATGCTTGACTCCCGTGAAAGAACCAAAGGGTGTATCCTTCGAAATTTGTTCCAACAAAGGTGGTCATACACCTCGACTTACTAGTTAGCTGATATTTAAAACCACACAATGGACAAGGGCATAATATTTTCACTGTAGAAGGACGTCGAAAAGCAAACTCAATAAAATCTTTAATCCCCTGGTCATACTCGGATGAATTTTGTGGCATCGTAATCCATGACTTATCCATTGATTTTCTTCAAGCATAATACCACTATCAATTGGATTTAAGGAACTGAGTTTGAGTAAGCAAGCAAATGGAATAAAAGATCTAACATTTCACAATGATAATTCAATCAACATTATTCAATCAATTATTTCTTTCATCCAAACAATGATAATTTCACAAATCCAAGCCTGATCAAGACCACACTAACTCAAGCCTCTTTCAAAAATTCAAGGTTTCATGAAAAACTTCTCAATCCAAGCTTTAAATCAAAACCAACAACTAAATAAGCAAGTAACTAAATAAGCTAATTGGAGTGATTCACATGACAAGAACTAAAAACATAACTTTCAAATTACAAAATAAATTATTGAAACTTTAAAACAATTTATTTCTTATTTCAAATTACAATACAAGTACTAAAACATAACTTTCTACATCTTCTCAGCAGGCTAATGAACCAACAGCATTCTTAAAAGCTTAGAAAAATAAATATTCTCATCAATTGTGAAAGCTGCGTTTGCTTCTTATTCTATTTTTAATTGTTTCTGAACATCTATCTAAGTCACACTAAGCTTTAGAAAAAATAACAACAAAAGCAAAGTTGGTAATTCCAAGCAAAGATAAACAAACACTCACTTTTTTATATTAATTACAAATGAATACATACATGTAGTAGTATACAAAGTGACTCAGCGTTTTTCCCCTCAGAAAGAAACAAACCTCATAGGATGCAATAATGCAAAAAGAGCAAAAGAAAGTGGCTACTTACCTCGATCTTCACTCTTACCCAAAAAAATGAAAAGTAAGAAATGACAAAACTAGAGGCCCTAATTCGCCTCTCTAATAATTATAAACTAATGCTATGTACACTGCACTTTGGAATCTTTTACGCATCTCTCCAGCTTTGCAAGCCAGGTAATTTCCTCACAAAATACAAGTGACAGCATGGCTTCACCTCACTAGTCTACACACACATATACTCATCATCCTCCTTTTCCACAAAGGTTATGATGGACACAACCCACAAAAATTTGGGCCTACTTGGACAATAGAAACAAAAAAAATGACAAAAACAAAACAAGAAGAGAAAGGTAGACTGTGTGAATGGGAAGAGAAGAAGGCAGTGGTAGAGGACAAAACCAACTAGATCCAAAAGGGTTTAAAAGAATCAACTTTGGTAAAGAAGTTGGAATATTTTTTTTTTAATTTTTTTTAATTTTATGGGACTTCAAGTACCATAACCACTGATATAACGGTTAAGTTCTTATTTAATCTCAGTGATGAACATAATTTTACAAAATACTAAGTGAAAACATTATCTGTTAGAAAATAAATCTAAGCCAACTTATTATATATGCAGATCCCAATTGTTTCTCCAGCTGAAGCAGCTAAATTGGCTTCTAAGTACTATAAAGAAGGATTTAAGACTTTAAAATTAAAAGTGGGCAAGAATCTGAATGCAGATATAGAAGTGCTTCAAGCTATACGTGTTGCCCACCCTGAGAGTCAGTTTATTCTTGATGCTAATGAGGGATATAACTCTGAGGAAGCAGTGGAAGTTCTTGAGAAATTACATGGTTAAAAGCTACATAGTTGAAGTTTTTTTTTCCCCCCCTTCATCCTCCATATATGATCCAAATGATTGTCATTGTATTGCAAGAAAATGCGCACACGCACCAATATATAAGTACAACTTTGTTGCATTATTTTAGGCAATTCGGTCAGGAACTTAGATTTGTTTTCTATTACAGAAATGGGGTTGACTCCTGTTCTATTTGAGCAACCAGTTAATAGAGATGATTGGGATGGTCTTGGATATGTGAGTAACATGGCAAGAGAAAGATATGGAGTATCTGTTGCGGTGATGAGAGGCTGAAGTTTAGTTGATGTTTACAAAATAGCGTAAGGGAATCTTTTAGATGTCATTAACATTAAGCTTGCAAAAGTAGGAGTTTTGGGTGCTTTGGATATTATTGAAAAGGCCAAAGCAAAGCAGGTTAGATCCGATGATTGGTGGTATGGTTGAGACAAGACTTGCTATGGGTTTCTTTGGCCACCTTCTTCTTGGCCTTGGTTGTTTTAAGTAAGCATTATCATTATATTTAAAATACTTGAGCCTCTTTGTCCTCGCCTTTGTTACTTCATGTTGTTTTCACTTTCTATTTTATTAGTGCATTTAAATATTGCAAACTTCTTCATAGGTTCATTGACCTAGACACACCACTTACTTCTGTCCGATGATCCTGTCCTAGAAGGCTATGAAGGTATACTCTAATACCCATATGTTGCGGCTAAAGTTTAGGTTTTCATGAAAAGATTGGTTTGGTTGATGTCTTTGCAATCCGATGACACTAAGGTATTTCTTTGAACATTTCAGGTGCCACTTATAAGTTCACGAATGCTAGGGGACATGGTGGATTCCTTCACTGGGACAATATTGCTTAGTAAGCTATGATTTTCTTGCACAATACAACTCCAGTTTAATAAGTGCAAGAGGTGGGAACTTCTTGTCCAAAGACAATTATAATTGTGTACAAAGTACAATCATGTAGTAATATTGTTACCATGGCTTTCCCTACAGAGTGAAATCAAATAACTTTTTTCTGCATTTTAGATCCCAAAAAAAAAACACAGAATTCCAACCACACAAACACAGAATTCCAACCACAAAAACACAGAATTCCAAACACAGAATGCCAAAAAAGAAAAACAAATAACAAAGACATTATGTACTAAGCAGATGATTATGAAGCTCGCTAGCCGAACCTATGGAAGATGGGGTGATGAACTTGGAAGAATGAGTGAAACCCGGTTTAAAGACGTGGCTCACAAAGAAAGACCGAGTGATGATTACGAGTAGCCTTTGAAATCCTTGTTTCTGTTTATGAACCTAAATGAACACGAAACAAAAATGTCAGTGACAATCGAACTGGGATTACGAGCAGAAACAAAAGAGGAAATCAAAAATGTCAGTTGAAGCATGAAGAGGCAGTGAGAGTGGCGAACTGGGAGTGGCGAGCGGCGAGCTGGGAAGAGGCAAGAAGAGGAGAAACGCGACCGGGGTTACAAATCAGGGCAAGTATAATTTTTTTACTTCGCCCGCCGCTAATCGCCGTTCAACCGCCGCTAAACGCAAGGGTTTAAACCAACCGCCGCCGGTGTCCTTAAACCGCCGCAAACGTCAAGTATTCAAGGGCAGTTTTACGAATCGCCACAGACACCGGGCCATTGTTCACCGCAAATGGCTCAGGTTGAAACCGCCGCTAACCAACCGCCGCCGCTGGCCTTGTTCCTTGTAGTGTGCTCAATCTTATCCCTCTCATTTTAAATTTATGAAGATGTGGATGGATCATCCGGATTGCCACAGGTTAGTTTCAGAGGTTTGGAGCAGGCCAGTGGCAGGCGGCCCAATGTTTGTGCTTTCTCAAAAATTGAAAAAACCTGAAATTGGAGCTTAAATCTTGGAACAAAGACACTTTTGGCAATGTGCAGCAGCAGGGACAACAAGCTATGTAGGCTGTAGAGTTAATTCAATCTCAATTGTAGGCCAATGGTGGCTGTGATTCTTTGTTGGATCAAGAGAAATCAACTCAATTAAATTTGGAAACAGCCCTTCATTTGAGGAGGAGTTTTGGAAAGAAAAATCTAGGATCAATTGGCATCAAAGTGGGGATAGGAACACTTCCTTCTTCCACAAGATCACTAAAATTCGTAATGCCTCTAAAACAATGTCAGTCCTCAACAATGGATCTACTATTTTAGACAATCAGCAAGCAATTGAGCAGCATGTGTTAGACTACTATCATTCTCTCTTTGCCTCTGAGAATTCTTGCTTTCCTAATGACATTATTGAGTCTGTAATTACTCCTCAAGTGACTGCTACAGATAACACCATGCTTACCAACATTCCTTCTCGGGAAGAAGTTAAGCAGGCTGTCTTTGGCATGAACAGTAGTGGTGCTCCGGGTCCGGACGGTTTTGGTGGCTACTTCTACCAGAAATTTTGGAGTGTTATTGAAGATGATGTGTTCAACTCTGTTGTTCAGTTCTTTACCCAAGGTTGGCTTCTTCCCGATCTCAATTCTAATTTAGTGGTTCTAATTCCTAAATTTTCGGGTGCAAACTCCATTGAGAATTTTCGTCCAATTGCCTTGGCAAACTACCAATTTAAGATTATTAAAAAGGTGTTGGCTAATAGGTTAGCATCCATTGCTCCTAAAATCATCTCTGAACAACAAAGAGGCTTTCTGAGAGATCGTCACATCTAGGATTATGTGTGCATTGCTTCTGAGGCAGTGAATATGTTGGACAAAAAGGTGTTTGGTGGAGGCCTAGCTCTTAAAATTGACATCAAAAAGGCGGTTGACACGGTTGATTGGAATTTTCTTCTGAAAACTTTAACGGCTTTTAGTTTTGATAGTAAGTTTGCAACTGGATCAAAATCATTCTCCAGTCAGCCAAATTATCCATCTCAGTCAATGGCCACTTTGTTGGTTTCTTCAATTGCAAAAGAGGAGTGCGATAAGGTGACCCTCTCTCCCCTCTTCTTTTTTTGCATTGCTGAAGATGTGTTAAGCCGAGGGATTACGAAATTAGTCAGCTTAGGAGCTCTTCTTCCTATGGCTTGCTCTAGGGGGTTTCAAACTCCTAGCCATGTTTTATAGGCAGATGATATTCTAATTTTTTGCAAAGGTACAAAGAAAAATTTGCTAGCTTTAAAGAAATTGTTCACTTCTTATGGAGAAGCATCAGGGCAGCTGATCAACTTCTCTAAGAGCAAATTCTTCTCTGGCTCCATTCCCTCTTGGAGATTGGCTTCTATTGCTACCACCTTGGGATTTTCAGCTGACAGATTCCCATTCACATATCTTGGTGTTGCAATTTTCAAAGGCAAACCAACTAAGGCTCATCTTCAACCTATTACTGACAGGGTTAAGATTAAATTAGCTAGTTGGAAGGGCTCTATGTTATCTATCATGGGTCGTGTTCAATTGGTGAAGTCCGTCATTTATGGGTTGCTCTTGTACAGCTTCCACACTTATGCTTGGCCCATTTCGTTACTTGATTCCTTGGACACCTGGATTAGGAACTTCATTTAGTCTGGAGACATTAATTCTCACAAGATATTTACTGTCGCTTGGCATAAAATCTGCACACCGTTTGATGAGGGTGGCTTAGGCTTAAGATCTTGTAGGAAAATCAATGAGGCTGCATCCCTAAAGCAATGCTGGGAATTTGTTTCTGCTAACACCGATTGGGCCCAATTCCTTAGAGCTAGATTTCTTCGTAATGGTCTGCCTTGCCACCACTATATCAAGTCTTCTATTTGGCCAGCTTTGAAAGCTTCCTTTCCTTTGGTGCTTGACAATGTTGCTTGGAATTTGGGGGATGGCAAATCTATCAACTTTTGGCACGATCACGGGCTGCCAGAACCTGTCATTTCACAATTACATATTCCATCCTCTCTGCATCACCAATTTCAATCCCAAGTTAGTGATTTTATCTCCAACTTTAATTGGTGCATTCCTCCTCTGCTAGCACAACACTGTCCCAATTTGGCTACTGCAATTCATCAGGTTCCTATTCACTGTGTTCCAGCTCATGATCACCTTCAATGGTCCAAAACTGAATCTGGCTCCCTCTCTATCAAAGAAGCCTTCCTGTTCCTTAATCCTCGAGGGCAGGTGATCAATTGGTGCAAGCTTCTATGGCAGCATTTCATTCCTCCTACCAAATCTTTCCTAACTTGGAGATTATTTCATCACAAGCTTTCCACTGATGAAAAATTAATTGCTAGAGGCTGTGTCACTTTCTCCATTTGCAGCTTGTATGGAAGGACTACTGAAACTTCTTCTCACCTTCTCCTTGAGTGTGCATTTGCAATTGATTTGTGGAATTAGGTGAAATCTATCATTGTCTGTGACATTGATCTTAGCTCTATTCCTACTATTCTCTCAGTTTGTAATAGAAATTGGAGCACCCAAGTTAGAGATATTATATTGGCTCTCATTTTAAATGTATTTTACTCTATTTGGAGGTGTAGAAATAGCCTGCGATTTGAAGACAAGCAAATTCCTCTCAGATCATCTATCAACTCAATTGCTGTCTCAGTTTCGCTGTCAGGTCTCTTCTCCAAAGGCACCATGTCATCTTCTATGCAGGAATTCACCATTCTTAAAGCTTTTGCTGTTTCTGGCCATGTTAGCAGAGCCCCGTCTATTAAGGAGGTTATTTGGTCTCTGCCTGCTTGTAATTGGGTTAAATGCAATTCAGATGGGGCTTCTAGGGGCAACCCGGGTTGGTTTGTCTATGATGGTATTTTTCGAGATTACAAGGCTGCTACGCTTGGTTGTTTCGCGGTAAATCTTAGAGTCACTTCTTCTTTACAGGCGGAGCTAATTAGTGCCATGTTTGCAATTGAGCAGGCCGTCTTGAGGGGCTGGTCTAATCTTTGGTTAGAATGTGACTCCGAATTGGTAGTTGCTACTTTCTCCAATCCGGGAATTATCCCTTGGCGGCTGAGAAACAGATGGAAGAATTGTTTACATGCCACTAGATTTATGAATTTTGCAGTATCTCATATTTTTTGGGAGGGTAACTCTTGTGCTGATAAGTTGGCCTCTCATGGTCTCCCTATTCAGGGTTTCTTGTGGTGGGACAATATCCCCTCTTTTATTAGGGAGGACTTTTACCGCAATAGGTTAAGTCTTCCTTTCTATAGATTTAGATGATTCTTTCCATGGGTCAGGTTCTTGCCCCCATGTCAGTTTTGTACTCCTTTTTGGTTTTTTTAATAAATTTTTGATGTGCTGCAGATGATTGGTAGGCTCAAGGGTGCTAACATAGTTGGGATTTTTGAGCCCTACATTGATGCCATTGCATGTCAATTTTTGCTAAAAAAAATAATTAAAAGTTTAGTTAAGAAGTTTTTGAGAAAGTTATAAAAGAATTTTTGGGTTGTGTACCCTAGGGGTTTGTTTGCAAACCACGACCTAGGGGTCACTTTTAAGAGATTTAGAGATTTTTCTAATGCTTAATGTTGTTGTCTTAGGATTGTTAAGCTCGTGAGTACGTGCGAGAGTTCGTGACGTATCTTTGACATTAGCGAGGACGTGGAACTCTATTTGTAAGGGCACTTCAAATTCAGTGTAGTTACTATGTGTATGCCTGATAATTATTGGTGTGTGAATGTGTACTTGTATGCAATGATTGCTGAAATGTGGAAGTGGATTTATAGTACGTGTGCATGTATGCTTAATTGTATTTTGAGATACATGCTATTAAGTGTTGTGCTGGATAACTAAATGTTTATTTAATTATGTCATATTTGAAATATCAAATGAATTGGTATGTTCATTGAGTATGTAAAGATGCATTGACATGCATAAGGGTAACTTCGATCTGAATAGTACTGAGAAGGGATTTAGTATCGTCGTTAGTCCTATATTAGGACCGTCTTAGACTTGAATAGTACCGTGAAGGAATTCAATGTCGTCAGGATAGTCCTAGACCTGAATAGTACAGTGAAGGGATTCGGTGTTGTCGATATTTCGAAATCATATGCACTGGCATATAGTTGCATCAATAGGATATTAAGGGCATCCTTATTGATTGTTCTGAATGTCAATGACATGATAATTTACTTGTGCTGACTATTTGATTTCAGATTTTATTGTATTTATATAATATCATCTGATACTGTACATGTTGTTGTTATTGTATTTGTTTGTTTAAGAAGTTGACCCTTGCCCGTAGTTCTTTCAATTAATGATTGTAACCCAGATGATGAAGACTGCAGAGTGTTCAAGACTGCTGACGAGTGTGGATGAGGATAGTCCTATCGGGCTATCTGCTTTGTGTGATTGTTCAGTAAAATTACTAGAGGGTCTAGTAAGTGGCGTAGTATGCCGACCAGCTAATGGGTGTTTAATGTATTAATTACAATGTTGTAGTAAGTATACTGTGTTTTCCAGACTTGGATTGTCTTGTGTGAGATGTTTAAATAAATTTATTTGTATGATTATTGTGGTTTGATTTTGATGTCTTATTTATTCACCACCTTTCTAAAATGCTGCAATACTCTGATTGTGATTTTGAAAGAAGTCTTAAAAAAAATATTTAGATCCACATTTTCGAAAACCATACAGGCAGAGTATTTCATTTTCAAAAGCATCTGAACTTTCAAGAGTTACAGTTAGTTTAATAGCGCTCCAGGCACAGGGTGTTACAATCTACTTCCATTTTCTCCACCTAATTAGCACCACATTGATCAAGTGAGTGAGCATTAGATCAAGTTCTTTCTTCTTGTTTTTCAAGGTTAAAAACCGTGGCCATCTTAGGGTTTTTGGGTGTTGATCTTTTGATTTTTCTTGTTTATTTTTTCATGTATGTTTTGATGATGATCAAAAGACAAAATGACACATTTTTTCCCTTTATTTTGAGAGCCCTAGGCCGTGACCTAGAGAAGGGAAAAATGGATGGATTGTTTCTTGTAAAACTTGATTTTTGAAGTTGTTTTTAGTTGTTGATGTTGTTGTTGTTGATGATGTTTTGTGTTTTGATCAAGGAAAATATTTGTTTTTGTACTCCTCGAACTTGATTCAAGCTATGACTTAAAGGAGGATTTTTGTAAAATTTTACTTGAAGTTGTTAGTTTGATTCATAGGGATTTTGAATAGTTGTTTTAATTGTTGTTGTTGAAGAAATTGTTAGGAGAAAAATTTAATTTTTCTCCTAAATTTTGGTTGTTGAAGCTGTGAGCTTCTAGAAGAATAAGGAAGAAAATTTTTTATGTTTTAAACTTGATTAATGCATGTCTTAGTTTTTGTTATGATTTAAGTGTTTTTGGAAAAGGTTTAATTTGAGTTTAAGTTGTATTAAGAGTTGTTATATTGACTTAAGACTATGAAACACCAAGTTTGGAGAAATCTTTGTATTTCTTGAACAAGGTGGAGTGTAAGAAATTTTAGTTTTAAAGTCTCTCTGCTGCGGTCGGGCTTGCCAGGGACGAGGGAGAGTGTGGGCGTTCTCACTCTCAAGCTCATTCAGTTCATCACGTTATTGCCTTTCAGGTTTGACTCTTCTTTTTCTTTTGAAAACAGTCATCCTTTCTCACTCTTTGCACTCCCAATTGCTCTGAATCAATCGATATATGCGTCCTTCTTTTGTTTTTATTATTTGTTGAAGACTAGGTTTTTTTTAATTTTTATTTGTTTCTGCTGTGAAATAAATTTGGCAACTGAGATGCTTGTGGCCCTGCCCCCTATAGCACATATGACTCTGTTTTGATCATCGATTAATTGATCAAAACGGAGTCATTACACGTGATAGAGGTGAAGATCGAGACGGTTTCCAGATGAAGTGGGGTCGCATACAAAAAGAAAAACACAGATACCCAATTTCCCTTCATTAACCTTTCCTTTGTTTGAGATTTAAATTTAAATGTAATAATACAATGAAGATCTTAACTAATCTACTTACGGTGACAAAAAGCAATTAAAAAAACTGATGTAACAGCCCAAAACTTGTATCACATATAATTCTTGTAATGCTTCACGCACCTATAGCATTGCTGTAATCATTTTGATTGCCGAGCTCCCAGAAGAAAGTGTTGCAGGGTAAAGAGTAAGTAATGTTGTATAAATATACACACACCAAGTGAAAAATGTATAGCAAAAAGTGTGATTTTGTTCTTTAATAATCTACAAGCAAAGCATAAAAGACAAGAAAAGTAGATAGTCCAGAGAAAAGGGAGTGGAAAAAAAAAAAACAAAACAAAAGAAAGAAAGTTCAATTTAACCTTAACTCAAATAAGAGCACTTTTACACCCACTAGACACGTTCAAAAATCTTATGCATGACAAGCCTAAGTGGGGTGCACTATCATAGTAATCCCAGAATCCCAACCTTTACCTTCCCTTTTCAAGATTAATCTTTCCCCATCCCTACCCTGTTGATGAAATTATGTCTTAGATCCCAACAATTTTGCAACCCCAACCTACCCACGTGCAGCAGAATTTGTGTGCCTACTGATACGAGTTACTGAGAATCCTGCAGCTGCTGTAACATTTCTCCACAATCTTCAATAATGGGATTAATGACAGCACTTACACAGTCTTGTTATTAAAATCTACAATCTGCTAGAATTAATGACAGCATTTACACAACATCTACAATCTGCTAAGAATTCATACATTGTCTTGTTATTAAAATCTGACTTTAGTTTTCTGGTTTCATGGAACATACATAGTCTTGCATTAAAATCTGACTTTAGTTTTGTGGAAGCAAAAAGACAAACAAACCATACGGAATGGACAAATTTAATAGTAGGGAATAGACCTGGTCAGGTTGAGCAACAAGTCTAGGGAATTTAGTAGCCTTGTTCAACAAGTCTCTACCACTTCTAGGAGAAAATTCAACTGCATATACCACTCCATTCTACCAAGAAAAGAAGAATTAAAGGGTAAAGTTCACTCCATCAATATGAAGATAAGGGAAATCTGAAAATGTATTACTGTTTTTTTCCTTTCATTTTGTATATGAAAATACTATCAAGAATGAAGCCACTAACTGGTCCAACAATGTCTGATACATGAGAGACTGAAGTTCCTGATGCAGCTGCCAAGTAAAGAACACGTGCTCAGATATTAAACAAGATTTGTTATTTGGGATCCATGTCTCAGATATTATCAGGATGTGGCTTATATATATATATATATATATATATATATATATATATATATATATATATATATATATATATTTTTTTTTTTTTGTGTGTTTTGGGTTTCAATAGCATGCACATTCCACTGACATGGGTTAGATGATTTCTATTTCTGGTTTCCAGCAAAAGTTTCACGCATATATAATACTGATGGCCTGTGAATTTTGATGGCAGGTTATAAATTTATGACAGAAAGTGAAAATTCTCCATTTACTTGATTTCCTTTTGGACTTGATAGTTTGGGTTTGAGAACTTAAAATGGTGTTTTTAATTCATTATTTCATTATATTGCTTGATTTATTTGATTGAATAAATAGCCATAATTTATCATATTGATAATACACAGAAACATTGACTTGGTAGTCAATCTCTCTAAAGAGTAAAGTCTTCTCAGTAAGGGGAGGGGGAGGATGTCGATGAGGAGGAGGAAGAGGAAGAGGGGGAAGAAGTGCATGAGCCTTCTCATCAGATTCCGAGAGAGCACCCGAGGGATGCTAATGGGAAGGTTATCATAAGTCCATATGGTAAAGGGTATGTCATACTTTTCTTTGTTTCTGTATTTATTAAGCAATCAGTTATATACACACACACACATTTGATTTGATATATGACATTGAGTTTGGATTTTTTTTCTTTGTAGGTTTACCCCTAGCTCAGTGGCTGCCGAAGCAATTAGGCTTGCTATCCAGTCATAGTTTCGTGGTCCATACCATTGTTGGACCGAGACCCCAAATGATGTGAGAAAATATTGGTGGAAAGAATTTCAGGTAAGTTGTATAATTAGTTGACATTTGATGACTAACTAATTGTATCCGTGTAGCGACTAATTTGATTAATTCTTTCTGTAGGATAAAGTTTCATGGGATTCTCGCCATCATGATACTATACATCGCGCCTTTAGATAGAAAGGTGCAAAATGCCTTTTGGACATGCTCACAAAGGTGAGAAAGAAAGGCACAAAGCCTAGTTGGATGGGGGGTGAGGCATGGGCTGGTCTTCTTACCTATTAGAAGGGTCAAGAATTCAAGAAGGTCTCGACCCAAAATAAATCCAATCGGGCTTCTTCCAAAGGTGGATCAATCCATACTTCAGGTCGTAGGTCTCACCATGAGGTGGCATTAGATCTGGTATGTCTTCACTCCAGTCTTGTTATCTTGTTTGTCGTCATGGAATATAAGATAAACATGCTTTGTATTTTTTTGGTAGGCCAAGAAACTTGGGATGTCTGTGGATATTGATGAGCTCTTCTTGGCCACCCACACAAAGAAATCTGGCAATTGGGTTGATAATCGTTCTCGAAGAACATGTAAGCTGCTAGTAATATACATTTTTATTATATAACTTGGTTATCAAAGCAAAATATGCATCTTATTAGGTTATGTTTTTCTTTGCCTAGGACTTATATCGCGAACGTCTAAGCCAGATACAAACTCAGATTGACGAGACCTCCGCAGGTGGGACATAGGAGGTAGATTGGGCGAGAAAGCTTGGCTTGTGGTAGGAGGTTGCTGGAGGCAAGACTCGGGGTGGTTGTTATGGCACTGCAGACTTGTCTTCAAACCTTTGACGTGGTGTAACATCGTTGACTCATGAGTCTCAGGCACATTCTGATGGGCTTGCGAATAATGATACTCTTGCACTTCGTGAGGCAGTGGCTAGAGCTGAGGAGAAGGTTGCCAGAGCTGAGGCACACTATGATGCTTTGGAGAGTCAGTTTAATGTTATGATGGAGCGCATGGCAGCTATAGAACATCAGTCAGGTGGTGCTTCATGTAGCACGAGTCAGGCTCCTCAGCATCCTCATTACGACGACGATCTCGATGATCATTCGTTGGATGAGACCTCACCAGATGACTATTATTACTGATTTTGAATTCATTTAGTTTAGATATTTTCTGCTTTACTTCGACACATACTTTTACATACTTTTGCGTTTATTACCATGACACATACTTTTGCGTTTATTACCATTACAAATACTTTTGCGTTTCGTTTATCCCTATGATAGCTATTTTACATTTATTTTTATCTTTAAAGTTTTTGATATTATTTATAATTTTATATATCAAGGTTTTGTTATCAACCAGTGAAAAAAAAATCTAAAAAAATAAAAATAAAAAATATTGCGTCGGCCAAGCCCACTCTAGGTAGGATGGTATGCTCATGTGAAACTTAGCGTGGGTCATGCCGACGCTAAGTAGCGTGGGCCAAGCCGACGCTAACATTAGCGAGGGCCTCTGTCCAGTTGTCTCAAAGTCGACGCTACGTAGCGTCGGCTTAAAATTTGCCCACGCAAATGTGTTGCGACGAGCCTTAGAGAGTGGGCGCCGTGGCCGATGCATGGCCGACGCTAATCTGACCTGTAGCGCCAGCTTTTTCAGTTTAGTGTCGGCTTTTGGCCCACACTACAGCCGAAAATTCTTGTAGTGCAATGAACTCCAAAACCTTAAAGAAGTCTTTGTATTTTCAAAGGAGGTGGAGTTTTAAGAAATTATGTGACCAAATCTTTCGTTTTGATCTTGTTTTTATTGTTGGAAAGGTTTGAAAAATGAAAATTTTGGGGTTGATGTTGTTGGTTGTAAAACTATGACGGTACTCAGGGTTTTGATGTTGATTTTAAAACTTTTATTTGATCAAAATGTTAGTAGTTTAATAACCAAGTGTTTTGGAAGTTAGATCCAAGAATTTATTTGAAAAGAAATGGTTTTGGTTGATTTAAAAGTTAAAAAAGTAAAGCAAAAATAAATTAATACTTTAATAAGAGCAAATGAAACACATGCTAGTTGTATCCTTAAAAAATAAAATGTGAGAACTCCGGTACCCTGGAGTTTTATTAGGTATGGGTTTCGAGTGACCACTCATTTAGCGCCACATCATTTTTTTTAACTTTGTTTTAAATGAAATTAATTAAATTTTTAGTTTTCATACCTGTTAGTGTGAGGGTCTAGGGAAAATTCCTTAGAGAACTTTTATATTTATTAATACATTTTCACTTTCTCTAAGGAATCATTTGCTCTTTCTATATTTATGTTATTTGGATTTTTGCTTAAATAATAATATAATATTTGTGTAAATTATTTAAATTCATCCATAGCTTATTCTTCTTTTCTTATTTCATTCCTAGTAATAAAATTAAATTTTTATCAATTTTTTCTATTATTTTACTTATTTTATACATGATTTCAACTTTTTTTGATATTTCAATTTATTCTTTTATTTAGAGTTTGTTTTATAGGTTTTATTTGTTTTGGTATTTACAATTTATGTTGGAATTATAGTTTTTTTTATTGAGATTATTTTTGTCTTTTTCACGGGTGGGTATCGATACCCACCTTTTTTCGTGGGTACCGAAGAATTTACAAAAATGAAAAGCGTGTTTCTGTTTAAAATCTAACACTTAAAAAAAAAATGATTACAAAGTCAAACTTTTTCAACCTTAAGTGTTTGATATATTGCTTGCAATAGACACAAGGCACCGAAATCGTGATAGTTGTACGAAATCAAATCAAATTAATATAAAACAAAGAGTAGTATAAGATAGAAGGCTTTAGTAATTTTGTGACTAAGTGGTCCAAAGCAGCAAATCACATGCATAGCTACATCAAAGTTAGCTGATATAACGTTTACCAAAAAAAAAAAAAGGTTAGCTGATATAACACGAAAGCAAAGCACAATTCCACTGCAAATTAAAGAATATCTTATTGTTAGTCCTAAACGAACTCAAAGAAAAAGGCAAAAGAGTAAGAGATGGCAGTTAACGACGAGGTGGAGGCTTTGAAAACCTTCCATCTAGGGCGTAGGATCCAATGCATCTTATATAAAATAAAAATGTTCAAGTCCTCTCTTTATAACCATATCCTACACATCCAAAACTAAAAGGATATTAGACCCAGTCACACGTTCATGCAGTTTATATAATCTCATTCGTTGATTTTGATCGGACGACTTATACAATGAGATATATATTTCCCTGGCTTTTAATATAGACCGTTTGATCTTTGATCAAACAACTCTCAATGTGCCGACTTTGTGATTGCGGGTCGGGATTCTCCAACTGCAGAGAATCTGGGTATATTCGAAACACACACTATCCTTAACCAAAAGTTTAGTAAGGATTCGACTCATATCCCAAAAAATTATGAGTTCAAATCTCGTTGGCGAGTAATTTATAACTACCTTTGTCTGGACCTTGATGAGTGGTAAGTACGCAACTCATCTAAAATTTTTTGCAAAAGAAAAACACACACACTATCTTTATATTTATATACAAAAACAAGGATAGAGAGAAAGCACATGCCCAAAAAGTACAACCAAGGAAGCTAGTGGTAATCATTAAAGAAAGAGAAAAAGATTGTATTTTTTTTATGATTATAATCCACCAATTCGTTGGATCTCTATAACTACCTCTCTAACTATTTTTCCCTTTTAATATTTTTCTTCCTTTGTTTCTCACCTTCTCTCCATCTTCTTCAGCAATCACATTTCATCTCCAGCATGTCAAATTCAGAGCTGTTTCATATCAAAGATGACAAAGAAGAGTTGATGAATTTGGAGATTTCGAAGAGACCCAAGTTGATGATTCAAAAGAAGAACCACGAGATCCTTTCAATCAGTAGTACTTTGAATTCTCACTCTAATGACCATCAAGAGAAAGAAGATGATGAACAAGAAGAACAACACCCCCAAAGTAGGATAGTGTTGTCTAAGCATCAATATTCAGATTCAGAGGCAGACACAACAACATTATCAAGAGAGCATCACAACACGGTGGAGGATGGAGAAGAAGATAATGATGGGTTCAGAACTCCAACCCAATTGGATCACAGAATCCCAGTGGCAAAGCAATGTCCACTTGCACCCTCAAAAACCAAACCATCTTTGAAAAGAAGAAAACCACAGTATTACTGTCCTTACACCTGCAAACACCCACTTGATCTTTCAAAAGAGGTCGAATTATTGTTCCCAAGTTCACACCAAAGCACCACTCACTATTCCACATAACGGGTGCAATATGCAATAGTCAGCCACACTTCAAAAGTTTGGTCAGTATCTTATCGAGGAAATATTATTGTCAAATTAGTCCGTGTAACTTGATCATATTAAATGTGGTGGAAATTACAATATCTTTAGATTTGTATTTTGTCGATGAAATTGGTCACACCAAGATATTTCGATGACTAGTATGATAGGTAAAATAGCCCCTCCATTTCTAGTTGATCCTATTGTTTTATTTTAATGTAACTGTTGAAAGTTCGACGTGGGGTGTCTCAAATCTCGGGATGCGGTTTATATACGTGATAGGCAACTCCACTTGACACCAATTGGTTTTAGAATGATCTAATTTGGTATCAAAGTCAGATTCTATATCTGACCTGTTGGACAACTCCACTTGACACCAATAGGTTTTATGATGAAATCTAACAGTAACATTAATTTTTCCTCTCAATTTTACCTCTAAAGAAATATTATGTATTATTAATACTCGAATAGTTAATAGAGACAATTTAATAATATTATTTTATTGATTAAGTTATTTATTTATTTCTTTTTGTGCAAGTTAATTTTTTTTTAATTCTTGTGATTTTTTTTTTTTTGACAGAATTGTTGTGAAAAATCTTAAAGGACAGTCAATATGAAATGGAGATAATACATATTTAGGATGAGTTTGACCGATAAAATATTATTCAAGACCTTTAGTATAATTTTTCTTGTTCAAAAAATTATTACTACTATGACGCAGCGTTAGATCCTTTTGTAACTACTTTGACTATGTACTTGTAATTTTTTTTTTTGTGAGACTTTTTGTTTTCTGTTCTTGAGATCTTAATTGATATTCTCATAAAGCATTTGTTTATGGTGTAAAGTTAAAGGTTTTCAAAAGATCACGATGGTAAGTATGGCAGGAGAGAGAATTTCTAGCTTTTACCGCTTTGGTTAGTTTTTTTACCAAGGTGTTATCAGCCTGCATGTTCTAAAGCAAAAAATTTATTCTTATATAGATCAAGATTCATCATTAATTGAAGTGCAAGATTTGGGGTTTAGGTTTTTTTTTTTTTTTGTTCTGAGAGATTCTTGCTTCCATTTTACGCTTTAAGATGTTGTCTTGGAATCCAGAAAATTAATGAGAAAGAAGCAGAAGCAGTTGTTGTGGCTGGAATTATTACACTCTTCTTGCTCCCATGGCTCCAAGCAAAGTATATGCCCATTTCGTAATGGAGAAGCTCAAATTCCAAGATTTTTGAATTTGTTTCAAATATTAAAATCAAATCAAATTGCGTTTTGCACCGTGGCAGACAAGTTTCATAGAGAGGAGCAAACATGCTAAATGACGAAGGGGAAGTTTTTTTTTTTTTTTTTTTTTTTTTTTTGTTAAAACATATGTTCCATTAATTAAATCAAACAACATTACAAACAGATTCATCACAAGCCAAAGAGACTTTTCTAAACTAGAAATCAGATCTTAACAAACATCCTAACAAATTGTTCCACACGTAATCCAATGACAACAGAGGGTTGAGAAGACACAGTCTTTACCCCTAATGGCCAGTTCACACTACAACAAAAAAGGACAAGAAACAGCGCTTAATTTTAGCCTAAAACAGTGCTTAAAAATAATGCAATATTCAGCCGCTGCTGAATGTGTTACAAAAAAATAGTGTTTAAACAGTGCTGTTGAAAATAGGGAATAAATAGCACTTCCTAAAAGAAGCGATGTTTTATCCCCTTTTTTTAAAAAAAACAGCGTTTACTAGTTGGAAGCGCTGATTTTTGTCCCCTTTTTTTCGTTTTCAGCATTCAGCGTGTTCGACATTCCTCTCCAACTCCAGAACAACAACATTCAGAGTTAATTAAGTGTCAAACAATCAAACACAACTCCAGAACAACAAGTTTCAAAGTTAAGTGTCGAATTGTCCATGTTCGACGTTCCTCTCCAACTCCAGAACAACTCCAGCGTTTACTAGTTAGAAACTTCTCTGTGAAGAACATGCCGATTCAAAGCATAACATGCCTTCGAGTTCAAAGCATAACATGAAGCAATTCAAAGCACAATAATAATTTTCGTTTTTCAGCAATACACAGAATCACGCAAGACGCTGGAATAGAAGCTTCCGGATCTCACTGAAATCACAGAATACAGAGACGGAGTTAGGGTTTGAAGACTTGATAAAACCATTACAGAGAAGTTAGGGTTTGGAGAAAAATTGGGGAAATCAACATAGACAAAACTCACTATGTGAAAGACAGATCTTCATGTACAGATCTTCGAAAAATAGATCTTCATGCACAGATCTTCAAAAACAAATCAAACAACATAAAAATCAGAAAAATTGTGAGTCCAGATCAAACAGATCTTCGAAACTCACCTCGCTGTTCGTCTTGGAAGAGACGGTGCACCGTTCGTTCGCTGTGAGTTCAGAAGTTCGTCGTTCGTTCGCTGTGAAGAAGCGGTGAGCCGTTCGTCGCGGAGGAGGCGGTGCGTCGTTCGCCACGGAGTGAGAAACAGAGTGAGGAACGAAGGGATTCAACCCTGCTGGACCGAACCCAGTTCTGATTCCCAGGATTCTGGATTTGTGAACACATCGAATGAAAGAGGATTCTGAACACGATCGAGCTTGGTTTTGAGATGGAGAGAAAAAAAAGAGGATTCTGGAGAGAAAGAAAGGGACAAAACACGATCGAGCTAGGTTTGCGAACAGATCTCTGTGTGAGCTATTAATTAATATTCGCTGAATGACAATAAGTAGCGCTTCACAGTGGAATCGCTGTTTATTGTTAGGACCAACATTAGCGCTTTCCCTATTAAGCATTGTTTATTCGTTTAGTTCAACTTTAAACAGCGCTTTCCCACAAAAGTGTTGTTTATTCCTCTTTGTCTAAAACAACGTTTCGTGTTTTGAAGCACTGTTTCTTATTTAAAGTAGCATTTTTTTATTAAGAAGCGCTGTTTTTTTTACCTGTATTCACCTAATTTTAAATAGCACTTCCATTTAAGCGCTACTTAAAGTGCGCCATCTTTTAAACAATCTGTTGTAGTGTCATTTCATTGACCTCTGGTAGCTTGATTAGACTATAAGTGGTCTCGAGATTGTTCAAATAAACCACTTATACAGAGGCATAATGTAACGACCCGTTTTCGGAGCGCTACTAAACTAGAACAACTCTAAATGCAAGGAAGTTTTCGAAATAATACTCTCGTGTCTTTTGAAAAATGCAGTAAATTTTTTTTTTTTTTTAAACAAAGGCCTTTTACAAAACACAGTCAGAGTATCAATAGTGTTTTTGAAACAAGACGAAATTCTAAATGTAAAAGGACCATTTCAACTGAACACAAATACATATACATAACTTCGAAAAGATTGCCAGTTGAAGAATTTCACATATAGAAATAGTAAATAAATATGCATAAATAGGAATACACCTAAAGTATGAAGACCCTAACACGAGTAATCATACTTCTGAGGTACTCCCGACAGTTACCCACGCAGGGGGCTGCTCCAAAAGTAAAAACCTGGACACCAAAACAACAGCTACCATAAAGGTCTAGCAAAACAGACAGACTGGTCACAAACCAAAACTATATACAAAGTAGACAGATGTCATCAATCAACCACTACGCATCACTACTCAATTCTTCTGACGGGTCTTCCTCAGTCTTCTGCATCAAGTCGTCTGCATCCTTGTCAATCCACTCACGCGAAGGTCTCTAACACGCCTCCTATATATATATCCCGGTCGGGAGTGGGGCTTAACTCCAAGCCGAGGGAATCTCCATGCTCGGGAAGTCAAAGGCCACTTCCGACAATATCGTCATCGCCGGAATCTCTACCACGTCTGTCATCGTCTGGGTTACCATCATCAATTGAAGGAACCACGGGCAAGGGTCAACTTCTTAAAATACACCAGATAATCCAAAATAGCATGATATAATATAATGCAGCATAACAGAACACACCATTCCGTAAGAATAAATCAATGCCTGCAATTGCAACTACACACCACTATAGAACAAGAGATAGCAAGGTACACAAACGCCCCATAATGCAACTCACAACACTCTCCCATCACACTTTATAATTCCAAAAATAACGCCGAACAAGCTGCTGAATACCAGCCGTAGCTTTGGGGACCCTATCACCCAAACTGTAGCTTTAGGGGACCCTATCACCCTTGGTTATTCAGGTCGAGTAAAAAAAACAACATGACAGTGAACTAAGCAGTCGAACACCCGCCGTAGCTTTGGGGACCCTATCACCCAAGCCGTAGCTTTAGGGGACCCTATCACCCTAGGTGGTTCGGTTCTGAACACCGGCCATAGCTTTGGGGACCCTATCACCCAAGTCATACCTTCAGGGGACCCTATCACCCTTGGTTATTCGGGTTGAAGTTCGAAAACGTCACGACGACTCCAACGACTTCGACAACACCTTAACCACCCCAATGAATCAATCAACGCATATGATAATTCAAGAAGCAAATTCGAATAAGTATTTCACCGCGTATCAAAGAATATTCATGTCAAGCTCAAAATAGTGCAAACAGTTCAGCAGTATAAGCAATTCATCTCAATAATCAAAACTCAGCAAACAATGACAGTCAAACAACTCAGTTCATCCCTCTGCAACTCAATGGAGTTGGCAGAGAGGCAATCAAACAAGTGTGGGGGGTTGAGGACAGCTGCCAACCACTTGCAGACAAGCCCACTAAATAATTATAATATCACAAGGCAATAGAACGAAGGGGTACAAGACCCTCACTTCGAACCCTGAGGTTCTCAGACTTCTTCGCATAAATACTTGAATTTAAAGTCCTATTAATATCTAAAGTTGTCCTTACGCTAACATACTATGAAAGGTATTAAATGTGAAGCGCCCTTACCAAGTTTATCCACTAGCGAAATATCGCTCGCCTCGAGTCCTTGTCGCCCGATCTCGGAATTCGAAATTCCTATCACACAAAGAATATTAACACACTTCTATAAACTATATTCAACAACCTTAGGTTCTCAAAGCCTATCCCTTTCCTACCCAAGCAATCACACTTAGCATTTTTGTCACCAAATACTTGAAAAGAAAGAAGGTTTTGGATACCAAAATCATTTCTTGAAAAGCTAACATATTGCATATTCCTAATTTTCTTAAAACCTTTAAGTAAACAAATTTCAATTAGCCATTGCATAAGTTTCAAAAGCATTCTCCTTCAAGCAATTTAAGCATGTTCACACACAAAGTTCTTTTGCTTTTAACACCTCCTAGGCCTCTCGGCCACACCCCTCCTTCTTTTTTTTTTATAAATTGCAAAACTTCTTTTTACAACCTAGCAACTAATTCTAAGTCATTCAATTACATTTCAAGGTATTAAAACATCAAGTCACACACTAAAGCATAGTTCAAGCACACTTTAAAACATGTTCTAAAATCATTTTCAAAACTTCAAGAATAAAGTTTTCAAGAAAACCTTCAAATTTTCATTTGAGTCAAGTCATTTTAATCAAGCCAATTTCAATGCAACCCAATTTCAAATCAATTACTTATACTCCAAAGCATCAAGCATCAAGTAGCAATTTAGTACTCTTAGGAAAATTCATATCAAACATCAAGTCATTTTCTTAATACTCATAACCAAAAGATTTTTAAACACTTCTTAACCATCATTTAAATTTTCAAATCCTTTCACCAATAATTTTTTTCAATACAAAACCAAGTACCAATAACAATTATCAAGAAGACACAAAACACAATTTTTCTCCTCTAATTCTTTCATAGGGCTCTCGGCCTCTACTTCAATTCCTACCAAAAAAATTTGCAACTTCAACAAGTTAATACATCACTTTCATTAACACTTAGAAAATAAACCTAATTCAATTTTCAGCATGCTCTTTTAGTCCCTCATGTCAATTCTTTCAAAATCAACCTACTAACTCTCATTTTTAAGCACATGCATTAAGTCCAATAACCTTTAACCCTTTTAAAACATATTTTCCAACCACAAACTGAAAATTCTAACCACAAATCCCATTTTTAAAAGCTTCAATTTCACAATTAACAACCTAATCATGCTTCTAATTCAAAACTAGCAACAACAACAACAAGCACAACATCTTAGCAATTTAAATCAACACTTAATCACAAGATTAAGCCTCAAGGATCACATTACCCTTCCTCTTCCCCTTAAGCTTGCGCCTAGGTTCTCAAGTTTGGGGTTTACATGCTCATTTCCTACATACAAATCAAATCAACAAACAAGAACATGCAATTAAGCCAAAAAACTAAACATGCATCAAAGAGAACTATCACTACTTCCTCCTATGGTGCTCACGGTTTTGGGCTGTTTGGTGGGGAATAAATTGCTTCTCACTTGCTTAGTTGATGATGATGATGGTGTTAGGGAGGAAGAAAGCCACGACAACAGCAGGGAAAAAAAAGGAATGAAACTTTTGGTTTTTTTTTTCTCACTTCCACCAACACTTAAAACTTGAAGAAGAAAAATAGGATGCGTGAGTGAGGGTCAAAGACCCACGGCCTGAACATAAAAACAGGGAAGGGTAAAATTTTATTTTGATCTAGATAATTAACACTAAAATGAAGGAGAATAATCAAGAAGAATGGTGGTGTTTATTGGCGTATACCTCATGACTTTAGAGCAAAGGAGGAGAAGGGATAGCTTGATCAAAAGCTCTCCAATACTAAGCTTCTCTAATGCAAAAGATTGGCAAGAAGAGGAAGAGAATTTGTTGCTGAAATGTGGGGGTGCTCGCAGCTACAGACCAAGAAAAGGAAGGAAAAATATTTTTTTTCTTTAAACCCACCCACAGCTAACACTAAATAAGGATGAAATAAAAATGAAGGAAATGAGTGAATGGGAGGGGGCTTCGGCTGATCAAAAGGGAAAAGGGAGAGTGGAAATAAAATTGATCTAACTAATTTACTTGGCTAGGAATGAGTTTAAGAAGATATTTTCTAAACATTGCTAAACAATTGACACATAATCACTTAAGATAAGATCAACTAAGATATTCTAATTTAATCACAAGTCTAAATATTTAATCTCTTCCTTCTCATAATTACCCTCTAATTCTAGAGTCTTAAGATTTAAAAACACGGCAACGAGAAACCGAAAAACCGATTTATTTCTAACCGAAAAAATCCCAAAAAATTAATTCGCAAGGAATTAATTCATCGCGTGATAATATTATTCCATAAATAATAAAAATAACAACAATCACTCAAAAATAGTCTCAACAAGTTACGATTCGATTTTCATCGAAATCGGAGTTCATTTAAAATTTCATCTGCGGCAAAACTGCCCGGCGATTCATAACACGACGAAACTTCGTTAGAATTTTTCGACGATATTCGAACCGTGAATTAATATAAAATATTAATTCTCAATTTTAATTTGCTCTTGATTTATTTAAATCACTTACTTATCAAACCAGAACTGCTTATTATAGCATAAATGCGGCAAAATATACTATAATAATGCTAAATATCGTATCGTAAAAATACGGATGTTACACATAATGATAAGTGGAGAGGATGTTGAGATTTATGTCAGCCACATATAGATCTTCACTCCCTAAGTTATTCCAAAAGGACAAAACTTATGCGTTGTTCCACTCACAAAAAAATAGTTACTTTTGTAAAAAGGTGCAATGTGACAGTTTTAAAATGCACCATTTGAACAGTTTCACACAGTTTTTTGTGAGTGGAACATAAGAACCATACATAAGGCACAACACCTAAGTTTTGTCCATTCCAAAATGTCAAGCTCTTATGAGGTATTTCATCAGGCAATTCAAGTGCATACTTAAAACAAACTACTCATAAAAACACCTCGTATAAAAGAGAGTCTGCAACAACACCAGCAATAATACTACAAAAATGAATTTTTTTACCTACATCCAGTGGCTTTGGTGAAGGGAAGATAAAGACTAGATCTGAAAGCGGGGGAGTAACAGTGGGTACCTTCAGATATTTCCTTTGGCCTGTCGATGATGGCCCTGTAGTAGGTCGTTTCTCATGGCCATAGAGTACGAGCAGTGGGTTGGTGGAGTCGGGTTAAAATCTGGGACCGTGGTAGGAGGCTTAATTGGCGCGAGGAAACCGCGGTGGTTATTGGCAGAGGGAAGAGAATCCATGGTGGATGTTACTGGTGGTACAAGGAGAAAGGCAATGGAGGTATGTAGAGAAGAGATGGGAAAAAATCCAAAAAGATGGGAAAGAAATCCTCCAAGAAAGGAAGGGTGAACAAGGAAATCTTGGGAAGAAGGCCACCACTAAACCCTAACGGTTGGGTGAAAGAAAAGTTAGAGAGAAGGTGTAGCCTCTCTCTCTAACATTTAGTCATAACTATCGTGGGAAAGGGGAGATTCTTTTATCATTAGATCGGTAGTCAAAAACATTTATTTTCTTTAGTTTTTATCTCAACAATTTATGCTACTCATATCAATTTTTCTTTTCAGATTTTTCTATCCACTCTCAGACCTTTCTGGATTAATTAATCATTTATTTTCTCCATCAAACTTATTGGAAATTTACTTCATTATCTATTTTTTACAGAAAAAAAGTTACGTCGTATCATTAATACTAAAATGCAATATAACTCATATCATCATCACAATTTTGAAAGCTAGCATATATGTATCCACTGTTACTAAAGTATGAGAAACTGGATGGGTTTCCTTTTTAGAGAACTCTACCAGTGAGTTGAGAAAATGAAAAAATACAAGACTCCTACAATTTAACATAATAGCCCTGTATTCAGCTTGATTCTCATGATTACTTTTTATGCTATCAACGGCATACTTTGACTTTAACTCAAAGGTAACCTTGGTTGAAACAAGTTCAAGTACCCATTGATTAGCATATATGAGGCCTAGGGCTACCCCTTCATGAACATGAATTTGGGAGAGTAACAATAAGATTTGGCTCTAAAGAAGTATTTTCTCTTATCACATAAATCGAGACCAATACCAAAAGCCAGTTCACCAAGGCTTCATGTACCCTTAAAAAAAAACCCAATGTACTACCAAATATTTGTCCTCTACTTCATTTGCATCAACTTAAATTTTAAAAATAAAATAGGAAAAAAAGACATTCTTCCAATAACACGAAACGAGCTCTTTGAGGGCAGGAACTGGCCACAGGTGACTTAGGCATTGAAACTTCCAACTAATGATACTCAAGGGTCTTAGTAGGCCTGAGAACTACGATCTTCCAATAAAAAATGCTTATAGTCATCCTTCTTGCTACTACCACTTGCTCCTCAAAACATATGTTGGTTCACGTCAATATGCATCACATAATTAGGATCGTTGGTGCCATCATGCTACTGCTTGGGATCTCCATTGATTTCTACGTCGCCATCAATGTAGTAAATGAATAAGGGTTTGTGGTGATTGTCGTGTGAAATATCTGATGCACCCAATCCCTTATGTTTGTTATACGTATTATGCAAGTTGAAATAAGGAACCTGGACGAAATTAGCACACAAATTGTTTACGTGATCTTCCATCTTAGCAACAATTAATGTTGACTTAGTATTAGGTGGTTGACCATTGTCAGAGTCATGTGTGGGGACACAACCGACTTTCGGGATATTGTTAACTTCCATTTCGGGAGAGATATCAACTGATTTTTCATTATCACTCCTTGCGCCTCTATTTATCACCCTTCTTTCTGCGTTAAATATCAGTCATGTTTGACTGCACATTAACTTCCAAAGAAAAATTCAAATTTGAATCCTGCATTGCAGCTCTTTTTGTAACACCTCAAATTTCTATGATCTTATGTATTAGAGATTATAGGATTATTGGGTATAATCACTTTTTAGGCAATTCTGAATCTGTGAATCAATTCACACCCGTTTCGGCAAGTTTCACTTCAAAATGTGATAAGACTCTTAGATCACGGCCTAAACTTATTCCTAAACCTAAAAGGACTCTAAACCTAATTTTCAAACCCTACTTAATACCTCTAATATACCCTAGGACTCCTAAAGCTCTTATGTTGCTGTTTCGATCCATTCTCTCTCGTTTCTCCAACAAATTGGATGTCGTCTTCAATGCCACAACCAGAAAACCGATCTCTACTTCTTCTTTTTGTCATTCTTTCTAATTTTAAGAAAGGGAAATTTGTTGGTATCTCTGACCCTTTCAATTCTTATTTTTAAATTCTCTTAAGATTCAAATTCGAGCTTTAGATTTGAATCCTTTGATTTTCGTTACGATAGGAACTGGGAAGGGAATCGAATTCGAAGCTCTCTGGTATATTCGTTGGTGGTTGTGACTTTACTAAGGTATGGGGGTGGATGATCCTATGAAAAGAGGCCTATGGCTTCAAATAGCATGTTAAGGATGGCTCATGATCCCTATTCCTTATGGGGCAAATTAATTGTTGTTAATCATCGCAAGAGCAATGATTATGATAGAATTAGTTTATGTTTTAATTCATTATAAGGTCCTTGTATGAGCAAGGAGCCCTAAGTGTTGTTATTTAATGAAATTAAGTAACTTGATGCATGATTATTGTTGCTTTGATGGTGTTTAATATGAATTGATGATTTAGAGCATGATCTATGATGTGTAATATTATTTGAAATATATGTTAGCATGATTCATTAATTATAGTTACTGTTTTAGAGTATGAATGTGTGATTCCATGTTTAAAATTAGTTTGGAGATGTGAGTACTAAATTGGGATGTGATTATAAGCACGCATGGTTTGAATTAGAGTTAATTTAAGAGGTAATTATGTGTGTAAATCTTGGCAAAAAGAATAAATAGAACTAATGAATTCAATAAGAAATCTTTAATGGAATGGAGATTGTAGTTAGGGGCTGTAAGTGGTGATGATTAAAATTGTTTAAACAAATGAGGTATGGATTTATGGAATTAATGAAAGATAAAGGGATAAGATTAGGAATTTCATGATAAGAACTTAAGAACAATAATTTAACTAAGATTTGGATATAAAATCAATGATTAGAGACCTTTAGGACAGTTTAGTAACTGCGCCAAATGTTGGATTGGATGTGGGACCACTTAGGAGAGGTCCCCAACTCGCGAAAGTGCAGAAAACAGCTTTTTTGCACTTCTGCTGGTCTTGTGAATTGATTCACACCTGCATGAATCGATTCACACCTGCTACAAATAGAACTGATGAATTGAAGTCATAAATTGATTCATGACTGTGCGCTTAGATTCACAAAATGAGTTTTTGACCTTGAATCGATTCACAGGGCTATGAATTGATTCATACCCTTGATAGTTGTTTAATAATGAATTTAAATGACTTTAAGGGGTATGCCCCCATGTTTTTTGTATTGTTTTGATTTTTTTAATAAAATTTTGGTGGTACTGCAGATATTTGGTAATGGCTAGGTTGCCAACCTAGTTAGGATCCTAGTCATCTACAGTGATGCTTTTGCACTTCCATTATGCTTAACAAAAAATGACTTATAAGGGTTGGTTAAGGGTAGTAACCACATAGGCTTGCTATATGCTTGATGTACTGACTTGATTTTAGATAATAAGGACTTATTATCCTCATTGTTTGATTATTGGTCACAAATTTCGACCAATGTGTGGATTATATTGAGAGTGTAAGGGCTTTAACCATCGTTATTTGTTTATTGGTCACGGGTTTGTGACCAATGTGTGATGACAGCTTCGAGTGTATGCTCGATGGGTTTGTTGACGTAGTGGACCCCATGATAGTTGATTACGAAAATGTGATTGGATAGTGACTCCAGATTTGATTTTCGCACGCTGATGGACACTTAGGTCGGTTGCCTCCATGGAGGATGCGGTGTCGCTTGGGTGGTAAGCAAAGGATTTCATGCGGAACAATTTGGAGATGGCCACGAGGAGCTCTGCTCGGCCTTGCAGGTAGTTTCCAATAGGGGATCCTACGTAAAGGTGGGGCACTGCTGGGGCGTCTCATTCATACACTGTATAATCTTTTCTTTGTTTAAGTATATATAATAAAATACTCTGATACCATTAGAATATGCGCTATCGTAAAATTGTGGAAAATACTTTATTATAAATATAGTATACCAGTGTATACTGTAACATCCCACATTTTCATGTTTATATGATCTAAGGTGTTAATGGATAGTTTGGATGTGTCATGACTACTGAGATTCATTTCCCTTCCTTTGACCAGTACAATTCAATCATCGTATTCCTCATTTTTAGAAACTTTAAAAACTTAATTGGATTTAAGTTCCTTCATGGAAGTTGTATATTTGTCTCTTATCTTTCATTTGGCTTTGGTTTGACTCAAATCCGATGTCTAGAACTCAACATAAGCTTTTTGGAGTCTATGCAGCGCAAGTGTAGTGTTTGGAATGTTTGAGTCAACCTCTACTGCATTTTTCACCATGTTATATTCTAATTTTGATTAGTTTCATTAGATGTTATTTTGTAGGAAATTTCCTTAGCTTCAGTCGGACACCTGTAGCTCTAGATACAACCAAAACAGTAGCACGGGGCGTGTAGAATAGAACCTAATCGATTACCACGAGTTGCTAATCGATTAGAACTTGTGAAAATGACCCAGTATGCTTTCCAAAGAGCCTCTAATCAATTAGAACATGCCCAGAGTGCCCAATACTGATTTCAGAGAGTCTCTAATCGATTAATAGGTATATCTAATCGATTAAAACGCATGCAAAGTCATTTTTTGTGATTTGGACTTCTTTAAACCGGTTCTCTAAGGCCATACCTCTTGGCCACCTGTAAAACTCGACCTAAACCCTCATTTGACACATTTGCCATCCGTTTTTACCTCCTAAAAACCTCTTTAAGGGCTGCTAGGGTTTTGGTTTCCTTCTCCCTTGAGGAGCAAGCCTTCATGGAAGGACTTCTCTCCAAAGCTTGGACCAAGGCAAAGACACACAAAATTCTTCTTCCTTCTTCCTTCTTCCTTAATGAAGAGTTCCATTCACTTCATTCTCTTGGTAAGTCCTTCCACTGTTTTGATTCTCATCTCTCAATTCTAAGGACCAAAAACACTATTTCTTATCGTTCTTCCTCTCCTGTTGTCAGAATCCATCCTTGTTTGAAGCTACGTGACCGGAAAGATGTTTCCTTCGCTATAAATTAGATTCTCCACTGTTCTAAGACATAAATTTGATTGGTAAGCTCTTCATGAACCTAGGATCCTATTTTCCCTAATTTGAGTTTTTGTTCAAGAATCAAATTCTAATGGTTTCTTTGGATTCCTTGTACTTCGTAGAAAACCTTTTCTCAAAGGCGCATCACCAAAATCCCCACTCCTCTACTCCTTGTTGTCTCAAGAATATCTTCTACTTAGGTAAGAAGGAGATATTGTAATTATGGATATTGAGGGGATAGGTGAAGGGGACTCCCTTAGGCCCTAAGATGTGATAATATTATAATGATGCTTGTGGGTTATATATCTATGTAAATGTATATAAATGCGTATTATTGGTATTGAATTAAATATTATAATATGCTTGAATGTTTGAATTGAGTGATGAAACGATTGGTTGATTGAGATAGTTGACCCTTATGGTCATATATTGAATGAGCGTATCGTGACATGAAACTTGTACCTTTGTGATTGTGTATATATGTATCTTGCTTGGTCTTGATTTGATGTCATAATATGCTTGAGTGTTTGATTTGAACGATAAAATGAATTGTTGGTTGATATTGTAGACTCTTGTGGTGATGTGTTGGACAAGCATATTTTGATATGAACATTGTGCCTTGTGTGTGTTCATGAGATATTGTAACCGTGAAGTTGGTGTGACCTTGAATGACTATCGGAATGACCTTAACAACTCTAGAGTTAATCCTTAAGATATGTCCATGATTGTTTTAGGAGTCAAGTGAACTAGGAAGGTGGTAAGTAAGAATTTACTATTATAGAACCTGTCACTTAGAATGCCTAAGTTAAAGAACCAAATGTGAGTTTTATAAATTAATGATGTATTAAGTAGTAAGGACTAATAGGGCACTAAACCTAATTATTAATGATTTAATTAGACCTGAAACTAGTAAATAAGTTAATGTACATAGTGTATTAAAGACTAAGTGTTGGTCTCAGGATTTAGTAGAACAAGTGTGTAGGTTAATGAAACACCTAAACATCACTAAGCTAAGTAGTAAGAAATCAACAAGTTGTGTGTCATGAATAGTGTCTTATCACTAGAGTTGTACATGAACCTTAAGGAAAGAATCATATTCAATTAGACTAAAGTTTTTAGAACCTCTAAATTTGGCTCAATAGACTTTTAGGGATTTTTCTATTGGTTGTTGCCCAAATGTTTATGAGAAGTCCACTATTAGTGACAATGTTTTTGTGACCTAAGATAACCATTTGTTTTAGTCTCCTAACTATACATAGCCATCATGGAGCTCAGGTTATTCTTTGCTTGACAATCCTAGCCATATGAGCCACAATAGATTGTTTATGACCTATGATAGGTGGAGTTTGGTGGAAACCCAACCTTGTGTGTATGTCTATCATATTGACCTTGTTTTAGAATGGGGGAGTACCATTGAAATGAAAGGTAGAGGCCGTGTTTATGAGTAAGCCTGTGTGGCAATACCTCGACCTTGGGGGTGCATAGAAAATATGTGGTCCCCAATGGTTTAAGTCTCATGCCTTGAGATGGGGGTCACTTACCAGACTTAGCTACCCCGACCGTCAATGAATATTAACGAGATTAGTCGAGAGAGTGAGGCAACAAAGTGTTCACCATTGCGATGTATTCCTTCAAAAAGCCAAACATGTCCTCCTAATCAAACTTCCGGGAGTAATAGATGGATCCACATGCATACGAAGTGATTGACGTAGTGATTTGCATTGTCCTTTGATATGGACACTTGACTCTGTGATTAATGAGTTTGTTGTAGTTGTATTTGTGTGTGTGTGTGTATATATAAATATATAGATGTATGTATTCGTCTATTCCTTCTAATGCTAATACAACGCTGCTACAACAGACTCACCCCCTTTTTGCTTGTGTTCCTCTTGTGTTTTATGCTTGTTTTACATATGCTAAATATGCTGAAGAAAGTGGCTAATATGAAGACTTCAGACTTTATTAGTTATTTTAGTGTTGTTTTAAATTTTGTGTTTTAAGACTTAGAGTTATGTTTTAATTTTAAGTATGGGCTGTATAAAGCTTTGAGACTATGTGACTCGGGATTTTGGGTTTGTTTTGATTATCCTATTTAATTTTCTGTACAAGTTTATGTAAATGTTTTGGAGAACAATTCTTCTCATTTTCAGTTTTGAAGTAAAGACTTGAGTTGAAACTCGTGTTAAAAGTGTTTTAGAAACTCGCTCATTTTTATTTTGCAATGAACTTGAATTATTATCTCTTTTATAATAATTATCAAAGGGTGTCATATATACCAAGCTTTCCATAGGCCTATTATACATCTGGCTTACGTGTGTGCAATGACAAGCATTAAGGATTGTTGAATTTAATAGGACCAATACTAGGATTTAGAGCACCTAGAACAAATTATAAATTGCAAATAAATTTTGTACCTCTTGAAGATATCTCTATAGGTGTTGCTTGTCTCGTAGGAAGAATGCACAACTTGTATACGCCAAGAACAAGGTCTTTCACTAAAACTCCCCTATATCAAACTGTCTCTTGGATGGAGCAAATGAGCAGTTACTAGGTGTGAGAGTCTAGTTGGGGATCCTACCCTATTTATAATAGACATCGTAACCTAATTTCCATCCATCATGGATATTAGACCCAATAGGTCCTACACAACACCTCAACACACTTGCTAATTGGGTTTGGCCCAATAATCATATAAATATACATGGTGATTCCCAAACCCAAAATAAATCACATATTTAAATGGGCTTACAGAGAAAAATATATCAGGTTACCATTCAACCCATTTTAATAAAATAGAATTACATCAATCAATAGAAGCCCAAATAAAAATTCTAACATTCTTCCACTTGGCCAATATTAATTGGGTCTTATATATTTTAAAATTCATTTTGAATAACGACTCTTGGGTTGAACAATTGATGCCACAAAATAACCTGAATATATTCACCACAAAGGACATGATCAATACCGCTAATAAAATTATTAGTTAAGAAACATGGCATTGATAAACTATTCAAATTTTAGTTTGCCAATGACCATATAACTGACAATGTCATCAGCATGATCACAACACAAGTGTGTAAGTGCAGGTACACATTATAGCATAATTCATGTGATTCATTTCATGCTACTGTGTATGGATCCTACATTGTGCCTTCCCAAGAAAACACAACCAATCTCCCAGAAAGAGGTCTTAAACATATTTCATAATTTCCATGAAACACCCTTCCCATATAAGAAGCTTACGTCTTTCCAAAGAAAGATCAATATTTTTCTTAGAAAACATCACCATTTCCCCAAGGAGACCATGTTCATGTTTCTCACGAAACATCATTCCTCAAAAGGAACGAAACCATCTCAAGATAAGTACAATAATGGAATTAATAAATCGTCATTTCATCAATAACACAAAAGATGAATACGCGTATCATATTATTGAATCAAAATTACATAAGACCAATGTAATGATAAAAACATAAAATAATGATAACAACTCACACTAACCAAATACATCAAAGGACTTTACAACACCTATCAAAGGACTTTGAAGAAATATGCTCAACAAGAATCTCTCCATTTTCAAGCATCTCACTGACAACCAGGAATTTAATCCTTATATGCTTAGAAGCGGTAGTAGTTTTGTTATTCTTTGTAAAGAAAACATCAGAACTATTGTCACAAAAAATATTCAATGGTTTAGAAATGGAGTCCACAAGGCCAAGAGTAGAAATAAAGTTTCTCAGCTATACGCATGAGATACGGCACCATAACATGGAACAAACTCTGCCTGCATAGCTAAAGAGGCAGTCAAAGTCTGTTTCAAACTTTTCCAAGATATGGCCCCTCCAGCTAGCATGAAAACATATTCAGAAGTAGGCCTCTCATCATCCGGACAACCTGCAAAATCAGAATTAGAGTATCCAACAACATCTAAATCATCAACTCTCCTATAGACAAGCATGTGCTCCTTTGCCTTTTGCAAATATCTCATGAACTTTTTAACAGCAACCCAATGAGCATATCCTGGGTTCGAAGTGAATCTACCGAGAACACTAACAGCAAAAGACAAATCAGGTCTAGTACAAGCCTGAGCATACATCAAACTACCTGCTGCACTGGCATAAGGAACATTCTCCATAGATCTTCTTTCAATATGAATTTTAGGACATTGATCCTTACACAACTTATCCCCTTTGATAATAGGGACATCATCGGGTCTACTATTCTCCATATTGAATCGCTTCAAAACTCGATCAATATAAGCCTTTTGGGATAAACCCAAAAGTCCATGAAGTCTATATCTATGGATCTGAATTCCCAAAACAAAAGAATATGGATCTGAATTCCCAAAACAAAAGAAGCCACCCCAAGAATAAGACACAAATAACATATTCTTGGTCTTAACAAGTAAATCATAATTATTGCTAGAAAGAAGGATGTCATCTACATAGAGAACAAGAATAATAAATTTACCCCCACAGACCTTGACATAAATGCATTGATCAACTTTATTTTCCACGAATCCCATGGATGAGATGATTTCATCAAATTTGAGATACCACTGCCTAGAAGCCTGTTTTAAACCATAAATTGATTTATTCAATTTACACACTAAGTACTCCTTGCCACTCTCTATGAAACCTTCTGGCTATTGCATATATACTTTCTCATAGAGATCCCCATTTAGAAAAGCTGCTTCCATGTCCATATAATGCAACTCTAGATCATAATGAGCTACTAAAGCCATAATGATCCTGAAAGAATCTTTAGAAGAAACTGGACAAAAAGTCTCTTTAAAATCAATACCTTTTTCTGAGTGTACCCTTTAGCCACCAATCTCACTTTAAACTGCTCCAAATTTCCCTTAGAATCTTTCTTGGTCTTAAATATACACTTGCACCCAATTGGTTTGACACTATCTGGAGCTTCTACAAGCTCCCACACACTATTACGATTCATAGAAAGTATCTCATCATTCATAGAATCTATCCATTTGTCAGATAAAGCACTAGAAATAGCATCTTTGTAATTCTCCGAATCTTGCAAGCAACTAATATTAAATTTTGATTCCCCAAGAAAAGTATGATAATCATCACGATTAACAGACCTTCCTTCTCTCTGTGATCTCCTTAGAGGAGGAACCTCAACTGGCTCTTCAGGAGCTAGAGGTTGCACATCTTCAATAATTTTCTTGTTGTAAATCTTCAACCACTCTCTCGAATGGTGGATACACAACTCTCTCTTTAACAATGGGAATTGGTATAACAAGTTGCTCTTTATTAGAACTTTCCCCTTGATCAACAGTAATATCATAATCATATATATCATTTTCTAGAAATTTGGTAGTGGCTGCCTCAACTATTCTTGTTCCACGGGTAGGACAATAGAATATGTAGCCTTTTGGCATTGATGGGATAGCCAATGAAGTAACATCTAGTGGTTTTCAGACTTAATTTTGATGCAGTGGGATCAAATATTTTAACCTCAGTTGAACAACCCCACACATGAAAATGGCTAAGGCTAGGATTTCACCCCTTAAAGAGTTCAAAAGGTGTTTTAGGAATAGATTTAGAAGGTACTCTATTTAGGATATACATGGCTATTTTAAGGCTTCTCCCCAAAGAGATTCAGGCAACCTAGTTTGGTTCATCATAGATCTCACCATGTCCATCAAAGTGCGGTTTCTCCTCTTAGCCACCCCATTTTGCTCAGGAGTCCCTAGCATAGTAAATTGGGAAGCAATTCCACAATCCTCAAGAAATTTAGCAGAAGGTCCCTTTAGCTGTCCAATCTCTCTATGCCTACCATAAAATTCACCATCTCGATCCGATCTTACAATTTTGATCCTTTTACCGCATTGATTTTCTACCTCAGTTTTGAAAATTTTAAATTTTTCCAATGACAAAGATTTGTCATTTATCAGGTAGACATAACTAAAAGGGGAAAAATCATCAATATAAGTGATAAAATATTTATCTCAACATAAGGTTGGTTTCAAAGGACCACAAATGTCTGTATGAATAATCCAAAAGATCTTGACTACGGGTGGAACCTTTCTTATTTGTTTTTGTCAATTTTCCTTTTATACAATCCACACATTCTTCAAGATCAAAAGAATCAAGAGGAGGTAAAACATTGTCTTTTATTAACCTATTGATTCTATCCTCAGAAATATGACGCAAACGCCTACGCCACAAAGAAAAGGATTTTTCTTTAATAAAAGCTCTTTTGGTTCCAATTCTTTGGACATGTAGGGAATTGTAAATATTAGAATCAAGACTTAAGCAATACAAACCATCACATTTCACAACTTTTCCAACAACTTGAGAGTTAAAAGATAAATGACAAAATCCATTACTAAAATTAAAAGCAAAACCACACAATCATCAAGTTTTGATAGAGAAATCAAATTCTGTCTCATGGACAGTACATAAACGGTGTTTTTCAATTGCAAAATAAAACCAGACTCCAACTTTAATTCAACTAATCCTATAAACTGGACATCGACTTTATTCTCATTCCCTACGAACAGGTTAACTTCATCTTCACTTGGCTTTTGCTTGATCCTGATCCCCTGCAAAGAATTAGTAACATGAATAGATGCTCCAGAATCAATCCACCATGAATTTAAAGGAACATCTATCAAGTTGGATTCATAACAAACGAAAGCAAGTGAGTCACCTTTACCCTTACAGTTCATAAAGTTTTAAAGGCATGACAGTTTGACTTCTTGTGGCGTACTATTTTGCAAAACCAACACATTTGTTCTTTCTTTTGAAAAATAGGCTTCGGACTAAGAGGCCTTTAAGATGGACCAGATACTTCTTCAGGACCTTTGTTTCTTTGAGACTTATTTCCCTTTTCCTTGAAAAACTTTTATGGTGGGGATGAGAAACCATAAATGCACTCTCAAATGTCACATGATTCATCCTATCCTCCTCTTGGGCACAAATAGAAATTAAGGTGTTTGTATCCCAAGCTTCCCTTTGAGCATTGTTAGAGGTTTTCAAGGTATTGAATTTTTCAGGTAGGGAGATCAAGGCATGATTAACAAGGAAATTATTATTTATAGGGCACTTAAGGTCACTAAATTTGTTAGCAATGATCACCATTTTCTTGATATGTTTCCTAACACCACCATTTCCATCATACTTCATGTTAATGGACTTATCCATCAATTGTCCAACTTCAGCATTTTCAGAATTAGGAATTGCTTTCACCAATGATTCATCAATAGAACGTTTGATGAGCATCAAAGCTTTTCGATTAGCCTTTGTCCACTCCTTGTGATAAGACTTCTACTCAATTTGTATCATTTCAAATTTCCTGCTGATGTGTCATTATCTAATTTTTGTAAGTAGGTGGTGTCTAATAATTGACTCTTATGATTCCTCAATTCCCATGTGCACTAACTCCTTCCATTCTCACCTCTCACTATCAGTATTAATCTTTGTAACTCCCAATTAGCATTATCATGAACCTTTCTAACTCCCAGTTAGCATTAAAATCTTTAAATATTTCTTCACTACAACACTAGCAGCCCCACTCCAGGTCCAGACATGTTATGTGTCATCTGCAGTCAATCGAGTTTGAAGGAGCCAGTCATGTCAGGACACATCGTTAGCTTTTGTACTCTGAACGTTAAAGGAAGCCAAGCCAATCCTTTGTGTTGTAGTGATCACGATGTGTAACATATTTTCAAAAGCTTGTTTCTCTCTGTGCCTTTAGCAAGATACAGGCATTCTATTTGTATTTCAGTCTTTTAGTTAGTTTTAATGCCTATTATCAATCCCTTGTGATTTTTAGTTTCCCTTCCTCCCGGCATGTAATACCAGTGCCTTTCCCTTTCTTACCCACCAATTGTGATGGGAGGTAGAGACTAGAGAGTTATTGATAGGAACCAACTAGTATATTGCAGAAAAATGAAGATTATAATTCTATTATCTGGATATTCGAGAGATCCAAAACTCTCCCAATGACTTAAAGGCCCCAAGTCTATACAAATGACAAGATCCCTATGCTCTAAGTCTCTCTTATTATTTATAGGCAACATGCCTTATTCCAACTAGCTCCCCTAATTATCCCATAACTACTAACTAACCCTTAACTAATAGTAATTAACAGACCTATAACACAGCCCATTAAGGCCCATATGTTAGGATACATGGTAAGGAGTTTGTTAGGATATAGGATGAGGAGGAGTTAGTAACAATATATGATAAGGATTAGTTTGTTAAGATATAGAATAAGAAGTTTGTTAGGATATAGGATAAGGAGGAGTTAGTAACAATATATGATAAGGATTAGTTTGTAGGGATATGAGATAAGGAGGAATTAGTTAATTATTAGTTAGAGACTTCTTTTATATAAATAGAAGGGTGTAGGCTTAGATGGAGATTATTCATATTGTTATCATTTTGTAAACTCGAGCAGTGGCTCAATGGTGTGAAGGAGAAACCCTTGGGGAGATTATTCTCCTAATTTGAATAAATTCTTTCTCTATTTCTTTCTCATTCTTCTTCTTTTTCCTTCTATTTTCTGATATCAATTCTTGGGTTCCTAACAAATTAGTCCGACCTACCGGATCTTTGATAAATGGCCAGCATGCTGGAGATGGAGTACAGGTGGGGGCGCTGCTGGAATTTACGGGGACAGATCCCATTGGGTGGGTCACTAAAGCTTATAAATTGTTTGAGGTTCATGAAATCCCTTCATTCAATAAGCTACAATGGGCTTTCATGAGGATGGAGGATCGTGTGGCGTTGCGTTGGTTCATTTCTTGGCGTCAAGAAAACCTAGATCCTGACTGGGAATCATTTTCCACAGGTCTGATCAGAAAATTTGGAGAGGGAGACAGTAGCAGTAATGTTGAGGGATCGACAATAGAGGGAGATGAGACTAACATACATGTTCTGGGTGAGACGAAGAGAAATGCAGAAAATTCAAAAAAGGTAATAGAGGTGGAGAAATCGATGCTGGAAAGTCAAGAAAAAGAAAGAGAATCATGGAAAGTGACGGAATGAAGAGATGAACCTGCGTAAGAGGTGAACGCCAGTGGTGGAGAAGAAATGTACCACAATGAATTAGAACTTATGTCCAAAAAAATCGTTGATGCAGTGGCGGAGAAGATCAAGATGATAGCAAGGGAGAATCATGGAGAATAGAGAGTGGGAGGAATGGTTTACGAGGAAATGAGCATGGAGCAAAGAAGAAAGAAGCAAGTGGACTTGGTCGAGCAACCACCACCGCCGAAGCCACCAGACGCCGATCTACTTATGGCAGTCAGAGCGATCCAACTAACTAAGAGCATGGTAGCATATGCACCACCACCGTCAAAGCCCGGTAACTCAAAGCCGTAAGACGCAGGTCTGGTTGCGACACCCCCACCACAACTAGAGCTATCCCGCGTGTGGTGGTTAATGAGTTGCCATAGCTGCATATAGCGACACATCTCTTTGGAAGCGATAAATTGGTTCTAGAAAGGAAAAAAAGATGCAGTGGCACAATTGGTATTTTGCAAAGTGGGTATTATTAATTTTAAGTTTTTCGAAGTATAGTGATGCTTTTGGTTTTATCACCAGTTAACAGTTTAGTGGAACTATTTTGGAGAGAGGATCTATAGTGGAAGCATTGGTTCTTGACATTGCAAAGGCAGAAATTACTGAAAATAAAATTTTTCGGCTGAAACTTTCCGGAATTGGGTTACATGGAAAGATTTACAAAATAACTAAGGTTTGGCAAGTGATGCAGGAAAGTACTAAACAATTGGATCCACAAAGCATTTTTTTATCCTATACCTAATGTTGGTTTATCAAGCTCCTAATAGTGGGATCCAGGAGGATATAATTTTGTTATCTATCAGTCATGACCATATGCAGATCATAACACGCTAGAAAATTGACATCCTCGAAGCACCGAACATGTCATAAATCATGTCGAACATGGCCCAGCTTATAAGAACCTGCAATGATTCTGATACCAAAGCTCCAATCTCATCCTTCTATGGATTTGTTTCCACACAATAAAAGTTAACCTGACTGCATCATCCATGCAAACAACAAGAGTGTTAAAAGGTGAAATAATTAATAAAAGTGCTAAAAGGGAAAATAGTTATTTATATATTTTCTTGACAGTTACTTCTGTTCCAAAAGGTTTTGGGGTACACCATGTAGCTGATCTTAATCAATCACCGGCCATTCCATACTCCCAATGTTATGTACTTGAAATCCATCGAACAATTTCCAATGTACTTGAAGATTATCTCAACTCACCCCATGTTATACGATGGATTCAAGTATGTGTCCACTATTCTGTCTCCCTATAGATCTTTTTAATTGAGTAGTAATAATTCATCACATAGTTTTTTAAAATGATAACTAAAAATGAAAGGAGTGAAATTGTCTACAGTACACACCCACGTACACGAGGTTACTAAATATATATAATTATTGACTGGACCGACTTGAGAAGGGTCTCACCCTCCGACCGATCTATACCCAAAGGGAATGCCGACCAGCACACAATATAGGAACTACCTGATTCCTATTCATACAGCTCAGATCGTGACCAACTGACTCCTATTCAACATACTCAGTCGATACCCTGCCAACTGTGGCTATGGTACAATATGTCAGAACTGTACATATGTCGCCTTGTTTTCAGTGGCTGTCAGGAGAATATTCCCTCATGCGCCCCAAAATATCTCCTTAGAAATATTTTGTAACTCTAGAGGAACACGTGTTAGGGTTCCAAGAATTGTATAAATAGGACAAGTAACCATTAGGAGAAACTTACTTGCATCTCTTAGGGTTTTCTGGCCTTTGGCATTCCTGTAGCCAAGGACCAGAGCAACCTAGTTCTCTATCAAGAACATTTGGCACCCACCGTGGGGCTGTGGTAAAACTCTCCTACATCCCATCTCCCTCGCTTCGCCCATCAAAGTGGCATCCGACTACCTCCCACTCTACGGTTGAATGGTGCGACACCGGAGCGACACTGCCCAGAACAATATGGATGAAGCGAGTAACCCAGTCTTACAGTAGCTCACAGTGGCTGTCCGTTAACTATAGCAGCAGCGTGACAAACAAATAGAAGAAGTAATTGATGGTTGGAGTAACGTCTAAGCCCTCACACAGTATTTCAAACGCCCGAACGAAGGCCCAACTATTTGGTGCAGTTACATAGGAGCAACATTGAGTAGGCGAAGAACTCAGGTTTCGAAGTTGGTGAAGTGAAAACGAACTCCCAATCTCTTCAAAAGGGACTCGTACATATAGTTAAACTTTTAGGATGTCTCGGTCGGCTGTTTGCAGACCATTTCGTCCTCTCGGCAAGGCAAAATCCTCACGCACCGTTTTTGTTTGGGCCACGTTACAAGGTTGCGCAGGCTAATGAGCGCCTCGCTGTCAACATAGGTGGATCTAGCCCGGCTCACCTCAAGGGATACCCACACGTAGGGATCAGGTACGGCATGATCTGGAGCCTACTCCTCAGTCACCAGGAGAGGCTCGGTCTGAGTGGAGGTCAAAGTTTCCTCTTCAGCCATGGGATTCCCTGACAGAACAACACAGTCACTGTCAGTACCATAAGAAGAGTCCGAAGCAAAATGCTCATAGATTTCGCGTATAGCTTATGACGGCTCAAAAACGGTTGAGGGGGAGGAATAAAGAGGCGGCTAAGGGCCCGCGCAGTGGCGAATGAGGGGAACAATCTCTTCCCCATCATTAGTGTCGTAAAAAATAATGAACCCGACTACGAGGGATAGTATTGAGAAGGGAAGAAAGCTTACAAGCATTTTCTTTCAATACAAGGCAAAAACAACAAAAAAATAAGGTCAGTAGGGAGGCGTACCTGAAAATAGAGAGCTTGAGGTGGTTGGAGATGGAAAATAGTAGCGACGAAAGGCACTGGTTCAAAGAAAAGCAGCGGTTTTGGGTGGAGGATTTGAAGGGGCTCTGAGTAGAGAGGGAAGGAATTGAAAAGAAAGATCATAAGGGGAGAAGAATCGTTTAAATAAACCCTCCCCCCATGATCGACGATGAGGATTGGTTTGGTTCAAAAGCATCCATCGGCCTAGATCTAGAGGGCACAAGTCACGATATGCCTAGGGAAAAGAAAGGGGGCGGTGTGCGAAACAAGGCGTCAAAACATTAATTTGACAGTGATCGACACGTGGCGTCACCTGATAGAGGACGGTCTCCGAGCGAGGAGTAAGAAGCTCGTCTTATAATCATCTTCGCTCTCCCAGCACGATGATTGGGGGGCTGTGGACCAGGCCGACCTAAAAGAATGACTCCTACGTCCGAACAACCTTCGATAAAGAGCTGGCAAAATGCCTTCGCCAAGTTGGTAAGGCATTTGGGGGGCTGTGGACCGGGCTGACCTGAGAACGGTCTCACCCTCCGACCTGAGATAGCGGCTCAACCTCCGACCGATCTATACCCAAAGGGAATGCCGACCAGCAAACAATATAGGAACCAACTGATTCCTATTCATACATCTCAGACCGTGACCGATTGACTCCTGTTCAACATACTCAGTCGGTACCCTGCCAACTGTGGCTATGGTACGGTATGTCAGAACCGTACATATACCGGCTCCTTTTCAGCAGCTGTTGGGAGAATGTTCCCTCACGCGCCCCAAAATATCTCCTTGTAAATATGGTGTACCCTAGAGGAACACATGTTAGGGTTCCTAGAATTGTAGAAATAGGACAAGTAACCGTTAAAAGAAACCAACGTGCATCTCTTGGGTTTTCTGGCCTTTGGCGTTCCTGTAGCTAAGGACCAGAGCAACGTAGTTCTCTATCAAGAACAAATTAAAAATCATGTTTGTAGTACACACCACTTCGACCGGTCATTAACCCACAACGTCAGCATACAAAGATAAGCATGTACGATCCCTTTTATTACATAAGAATGAAATACATAGAGAGTCTTTGCCTTTATTGTTGGAACCTAAACGATTGAGAAGTTTAGACCCTCATTAATTTTGATGATAACAAAGTAATTCTCAAGAGAATAATTTATCTTCTAACATATCTTTGAGTGTACAGGTATCAAAACTTCATATATATGTACAAAACACTCAAGGAAGAAGAAGAAATTTACAAAAGAATTGAATACAATCCACTAGTGTCAGCATCCGAACTCACTTCTGCGTCTTGCTAACAGCAAGCGCCCAGTAGTGTGACTCTTGGACACGTGGAATACTCAATTGTTGCGAGCGTCCGTCCTTTGTTCTGAGCGAGCGTCTGATCTCTTTAATGAAGCACGTGATGATCACGTTTCTGCTCTTAGCCTCGCATCGCTCGAACTAATTCGAATTTGATTTTATGCGCTCGTTTTGATGTACGAGGAAGCAAAGGTGACACCTTTGGCATAAGACAAAAATCGTACAAGGCAATTTCAAATTACAGATAGTACGAAAACGGTAATGTGTACTATTCTGATATTCTCTGAAAAGGAAGAAAATGACTACATTTCAAATTACCTCACTCAATGGAAAGTAGATATTTTTACTACAACGGTAATACCCTTGAAGACTCCTATAAATACCCCAAGGTATTCATTGAAGAGTAGTTGGAAAAACTAGTGAAGAAACTTCATTCTGAAAGCAATATTACTCAAGTGAGCAATCAAGTTTCGTGCCAAGTTTCTGGTCTACACAGAACTAAACTTAGTGTCTTATACTTTCTTTGAGAAAGCTATTCTGTTTTGAGCTTAATCTTTTCATCCTGTCTGTGAGAGATATTTTGACTGTATTTAAAAGTATAATCTCTTTTGTAAACGGTATTTGCCCTAGTTAAGGCTTTGTTCCTCAAAGGTTCGACTGCACTGAGTCGTTTTGAGAAGTTGAGAGTATTATCAAGTTTTGACAGAAGAATACTCTTGAGGAAGATTGTAATCAATTGATTATAGTGAAAAATCCTTCAAGAACGAAGGGACTAGACGTAGCTACTAGTTGGTGGTGAACTAGTATAAATCTCTGCGTCTCATCCTTTACTGCTTTACATTTATCTTTACCTTGCTCAGTAAAACAAGTTTTCATAAGCGGTTTATGTTCTGCATCCGGTTTATTTCTCTGCATCTGATATACAAACAGTTTTGAAAAATCTGTATTGAAGTGTTTTTTACGTAAAGATAGCAAAAAGTTTTTAACACAATTCAACCTCCTTATTGTGTTCACGTTCATTTATAAGGTCTTAGTGCAAATTTTTTTCTCCTTAGCCCTGGTTATTACCCCTCCCTAGTCGTTGCTCCCTGCAAAGAAGAACCAAGTACAAAATTCTGTTAAAACAATTCTACTTGTAGATTTGTGCGGTTTTGTATCCTAGGGATGTCACAAAAAATGAAAAATTTTATGGCTAAAGATTTACAGATTTGTGTTGTGGCTGCTAAGTATATCATGAGGTATAATGATCATACATTGTCATAGTGGATTCTATCATCAGTGAAGCAAGACAAGTATGAATTGAAAGAAGTCTCTACATTGCCAATATGAATTACCACAATAGGAATGATAAATGGGCAGTCAAATATCACACGAGGTATAATTTTTTTCTTTGTTTTGCATTCTGCTTTTCTACTTTCACCTATACTTGCTTTGAATAAGTAGCTAGCTTTCTATATAATTATTATTATTATGTGGAATATGACTTTAAAATAGTTGCTTTTACTAATTATCTTTTTTGGGCATGGTTGCAAATTGTTTGTCTTTTTTTTTTTTGAATGGCAAAGATATATTAATTAGAGGTACAAGGGTACCCCAACGAAAGCAAGTCTGTAACACCCGTGTTTTCACGGTAGTTCATTTTGTGCTACTGTGATTAATTGGGATTTATTGTGAGCGTATTTATTATACGCAAATATTTTCTAGCGGGTGTTAATTAAATTTCTTGTGATAATTTAATTTACGTGATTTATCACCGATCGAGCAATCGGTAATGCGATTACCCGACGCCGCGATATCACGACGCCGAGACCCATTTGACTTAGTCAAGAGAGCTTCTTGGGTCAGGTGAGAGTTGCTGCTATAGGTGTGGGTTCGTGATGAGATGTTGTCTTATTATTGGTTAAAACCTAAATTACTTACCTAACCTTTACCTAATGTCATGCCATTTTCCTTAAAACAAGGCTAGCCAAGCATTTATTTTGATGAATCATTCTTTCCCTTTCTTTACCTACCATTGGCCGACCACTTTCTCTAAACCGGGGGGGGGGGGGAGATTTTCTTGTTGTGTTGGTGGTGGTAGAAAGAAAACTAAGCTTCATTCTTCTTCTTCCTTGCCTTTGAAGCTGCGACCTCCCCTTGAAAAATATTCCATCTTCATTTGTTTCTTTGCTTCTAAAATATTGTGATGATAAAGCTTGAATCCAAGAGAAAATTTCCCTTCCTTCTTTGTTGTTTTGGCCGTGAGTTCCACCCCCATTTGAGCGTTCAATCTTTTGTTTCTTTGAGCTAAAATCTTGTGTGAGAAGGTGTGTGAGTTTGAGTGAGGAATCTAGAGAGATTGAAGAGTTTTTGAGAGTTCTTTTTCTTTCCATTTTTCCATGGTGGAAGCCGTGAGCATCGTGGATTTTGGGGGAGTATTTTAGTTTCTTTTACTTGTGATTCTTGTGTTTTTATTTGTTGATGATTTGTTGTTGTTGAAGATTTTGAGATTTTTCTCTTTCTTTTGTTACTCTAAAAACCGTGAGTTTTAAAGGTTTTGGGTAAGTAGTTTTTACTTCTTTTGCTCTTGATTTTATTTGATAAGTTGTTGTTGTAAACCGTGGGCTTTTGGAAGTTTTTAGGTGAGTATTTTAATTTCTTTTGCTTGCGATTCTTGTGTTGTATTGTTGATCTAAGTTTTGAAATATTTTGGTTTGCCATTTTCCTCTGTGAAAACCGATTTGTGTATGTGTATTTGAGCTAAAAATAATTTGTAGAAGGAGTGATTTTAGTGTGTTAAAAGCCATGAGTTTAGAGAAAGAAAAGAAAGGTGATTTCAAGTTTTTCAAACTTGGTTTTTTTATGATTTTGTTGTGTTGTTATTTGTGAAATTGTAGTGAAAGTTTTAGTTTAAAAGATTTTCAAAGAGAAATGATTTTGATGATTTAGTGTTTGATATAGTTTTGATCTCTGATTCAAAGTGTGTGTTGATAATTTTAAGACAATGAGAACTTAATCTCAAAGGAACCATAGTGTTCTTGAAAATGTTGTGTCTTGAGAATAAAAGTTAGATTTTGGTGTTTGAATGAAAAAAAGAGATTTGGCATTGTTTTCAGGAAAACCATGTGTGTGTGTCATTCTTTGAAAAGATTTGAAAGATGATAAAGTTTTTGGGGTTTAATTGGTGTTAAAACCATGGTTGTGTGTATTTATTTTGGTGATGTTCTCTTAGTGATAGCATGTAGCCGTGACCGTGTTCGTGATCGTGGTTGAGTAGAGATCATGGCGTTTGGAGTAAAACATCAATGTAAGGGCTCTTCAAATTTTGAGTTGGTTAAATATATTGTGCTTGGTGATGTTGACTCGAATTGTTGTTTGTTGGGTGCTATAGTGTGATTGTGATATTAATTGTGTTTTTCTGAAGTCTTGAATTATTACTTATGTTGATATATTGTGAATGCTTAAATGTTTTGGTATGTTGGGTTAATGGTGGTGATGAGAGGATCCAAGTCGGAGAATAGGCGGCAATTTATAAACTGTTTTTATGGATCAGAGAGAGAGTTAGAGTTGTCTAAATGATTTTCATATACCTACTACATAAGGGTAGTTAGAAACATCTGCGTAGTGCTAAGGTAGCTTGCACAGTGGTTAAGCTGAGGCTGGGTAGTTACGTGGTTACGTAGTGGTTAACCTAAGGCTAGGTAGCTGTGTGGGTACTAAGGTAACTGTGGGGTGCTATAACTATTCTGCGTGGTGGTAAAACTTTTTTGCATAGTAGTGAGCGTGAGTAATTTCCCATCTAAGAATCTGTGTCAGGACTGGATTTTGGAGTTAGAACCAGTGCCAAACCAAAGTCTGGAGTTAAACTCGTGTCAAGAGTTGTGGTTGTGGTGAACATAAGAGTTGTGGTGTATTTTGATGTTGTTGAGTAATTAGAGTGATTTTATGTTAAGTAAACCTAGTTGATGAGTTGAAGGTGTATGAGCAAGATGATTAACGGATGTCTGACGATTATTTAATATGATCTGTGTTATATATCCATATATTGTTATTATACATTTTTTTGAGAAGATGACCCTTGCCCGTGGTTCTCCAATTCAACGGATGATACCTAGATGATGGAGCTGCAGAGTGATTGAGACTACTGAGGAGCACTGCTGAGGAGGACTCCTGGAGAGTATTTTTTCGTGTGTTTTCTTTGTGTTGTATTTGTTAAACTTACTAGAGAGTTCAGTTAGTGTCGTAGTGTGCTGACCAGCTGCAGGAGAGTTTATGCTTCCATTGTATTTTCAATTAAGTTGTATTCGTATTTTCGAAACTTGGATCGTCTTTGTGCAAACATTTATTAAATTTATTTGCATGGTTATTGTTGTTGTATTGTGGATTAGTTGAGCATCATGTGTTTGAAAATGCTGCTATGCTCTTATTGCAATTTCGAAAAGAGATTTTCAAAAGAGAAAAGAAATTTTATAATCTCATATTTTTGAAAACCATGCAAGAGGAGTATTTTTTTAATCCAATGCATATCCACATTTAGAGTCGAGATTAAAGAAGTAGCGCTCTGGGGGACAGGGTATTACAAAGCTAAACAAGTGAAGCAGATGAAAGGTCCTAAAGTCAAAATAAAGCAGAAACAGACACAAACATCACTATTTCCTCCCTATACACCCAAGTGTGTCCACATGCCACTCATAATACATGTATGGAGTCGACTTTCCCCTAGCCAATACCTACCTCTAGGATAAGGACCGGATGCGATCAATGGAAGTTGCAAATTGTTTGTCTACTTGTCCATGTTGTATGTCAGGGCAATAAAATCAATGTTTTCAAAGCTTCCCAAGAGAAAATATCGTGCATTGTGAACTGTTATAGGGTTAATAGTATGTTGCAATGTTTGAGCATGTTCCAGATAGGGTAAACGATTTTCTCCTCGTGCTCATATATGTTACAATCAAGGCAAGGCCCTTGGTAATAACACATTCAATTCGTTGTCAAATATAGTTTTTGCATATTGTCACCCTATCCTATTTATAAATGAGTTTAATTTATATGCACTGTCGGCGTAAAAATATTTTACACCTGCATCCAATGATGTGTTGACACATTTAATGAATATGACAACTCATGGATTTTTCAACTCATTACATGATGTGGCAACACATCATTGGATGCATGTGTAAAATATTTTTACACTGATAATGCATATAAATTAAATTCTTTATAAATAGCATGAGAATGCTTGGTTTCCATTATTCTATTTGTTTGTTTGTAATTAAAACAAAGTCAAAATATACCAGTAATAGATCAAAATTGTTCAGTGGAAAACTAGAATGCTTGCCTTTAACCGTAGCTCAGCTTTCACTAGCTTTATACTTGATAATTCATGCTTGAGCCCTGCTTAAAAGGCTATGTCTAGAGAATTGAGTATTATAATATTATGTCAAACATATGAATGCATCGTAATTTCATTTTGATCCCCCTCATGATGTAAACCCCATTGTCTTATGCCTATATAATGTTTAGGTTAAAGATTGATCTTTGATACTAATTTCTTCCTTTTGATCTTTCATACTAATTTCTTCCTTTTGGTTTGTCACTTTAGGCCAATCTACCATTTTGGCATTCTAACCTTTGATTCATCAAGTTGTTGAAAAGCCAAGCAAAACTTACTCAAAAGCCGAAGTATCTCAATATTTGTGCTTTAAAATAATAGTATCATCTCAATAATTACACTATTATAGTTGAAAATTATAAATTATTGTTATCTTTACAACACACGATATATCACATATTAATCTAATAAATTGAATGATGAAACAGAAATAGAGATGATGAAATAGAAATAGAGAGAGAAACGAAATGTTCTCATTAATTAGAATAAGGCAATACATTTGGTTATATACTAACAGTAACAACTGGAAGTTAACTAATAACAGCTGGCAGTTAACTAACAAGCTAATTACATATTAACAAATTGAACTATACTGTCTAATACCCCGCTCAAGCCTTGGGTTGGAAGATATTGAGTAAACCAAGCTTGGAAACAAAAGCTACAAACAAATGAGGCAACAATCCCTTGGTGAAAATGTTCGCTAGTTGATTATGAGTTAATATAGGAAGGAGTTTCATAAGGCCAGAATTGGATTTCTCTCTAACAATGTGACAATAAATATCAAGATGCTTGGTTCTTTCATGAAATATAGGATTTGCAGCTATGTGTAAGGCATTGTAATTATCACAAAACAATGTAGGAGCACGAGATAGTGAACATTCGGGTCATGTAACAAGTAAACAATGGAGTTCACAAGTGACTGAATCCAAGGCTCTATATTCAGCTTTAGAAGAAGATCTAGCCACTGTCACTTATTTCTTGGATCTCCAACTAATGAGAGAAGAGCCAATAAAGAAGCAATAACCAGAGATAGACCTCCTTGTATCAATACAAGTTCCCCAATCTGCATCACTAAACCCTTGGAGATGAATATCATTCTGTCTTGGGAAGAAAAGACCTCAGCCTGGAGAGGATTTTAGGTATCTAAGAACTCCAGTGGCTGCTTTATAGTGAGATGCAGTAGGCTGAGACATAAACTAACTCAGTTGCTAGACTAAAAAAGTAATATCAGGTCTAGAGTTTGTCAAATAGATCAACTTGCCAACTAATCTTCTATATTCAGCAACATCAGGATAAGTAGAACCAGAATCTTGATTCAGTTTGCATGAAGGATCAAATAGTGTTGAGGCAAGTTTGCATCCCAAGAACTCAATATCAGTCAAGAGATCTAAACAATATTTTCTTTGACAAAGAGTGATCGCTTGTGAGGAATGTGCAATCTTAAATCCCAAAAAATATTTGAGAATTCCTAAATCCTTAATACCAAATGCATTGTGCAGAATTGTTTTGATAGAGAAAAATTCTTGGGCAGAATAAGGTTGAACCAGAGGACTTGGTGAATAAAGAATGATCAACAAAGGATTGTTTGTAACCATAGAGTACAAGTAAGGAGATCAACTTTTTATGCCATTGTCTACTAGCTTGCTTCAAACCATAAAGAGATTTGATCAATTTGCACACTTGGTTAGGCTAGGATGACTTAACTCTAGGAGGCAGAACCATGTAGACATCTTTCTTTAAGTCACCATGCAATAAGGCATTATTGATCTCTAATTGGTGAGTAAGCCATCGGTTGGTAGATGCCAAGGCTAGAAGAACCCGAATGGTAGTCAATTTAGTAACTGGGGAAAATTTTTCTAGATAATCCAAGCCTTCTATTTGGTTGTAACCCTTTGCAACCAATCTAGCTTTATACCTCTCCAAAGAACCATCCGCTTTCCATTTAATTTTGAAGACCCATTTATTTCCAATTGGAACCACTCCTTCGGGTAGATCCACCAATATCCATATACCATTCTTTTCAAGAGCAGTAATTTCTGCTTCCATAGCTTTAGTCTAGCAATCTAACTTGCATGCTTTAGCATAATTTTTAGGCTCAAAGGTTGCAGAAAGGGCTAGAGAAAAGGTTAGAATAAGAGAGAAGTTCAAAAATAGAGTAGGGTTTACCTGGTTGGTGAGACTTGCTAGATAAAACATTGCATACATAATCTGCTAGGTGAGAAGTTTTAATGGAATTCCTGGTGGATTTTCTAGGTTTGGCAGATTTTGAAACAAAATCTGGAATAGAATCTGGATCAAGTGCAGTAATGGGAGGTAATTCAGGTGAAGGTGCAGAAATATGTGAAGTGTCAGGTGAATTAATGGAATCAATGGAAGGTAATTTAGTATAAGTCCAAGTAGGACTTGAAGATTCATAAGGAAAAATTGTTTCCTAAAAAATGACATGTCTAGATACAAAAAATTGCCTAGAATGTATATCAAAAACACAAAATCCCTTAAAACCAGATTTAAAACCAATGAAGATACATTTTCTGGCTCTTGGATCAAATTTTGATTTATTGTTGGAAGATGTGGATGCATAACAAAGACATCCAAAGACTCTCAGTTGATAAGGTCTGGGTTATGATCATCAAGGCAAGAAAAAGGAGATTTATTTTGTAAAACAAGAGTAGGAATTTTGTTTACTAAATAAGGCTGCATGAGCTACAGCGCTTGACCAAAAAGTTTTAGGCAAATTGGATTGAAAAAGTAAGGCTTCAGCAACATTAAGTTTATGTTGGTTTTTGCGTTCAACCTTCCCATTTTGTTGAGGGGTTTCAACACAAGGTTTTTGGTGCAAAATACCCTTGTAAGCAAATAGGATGGGCAAAGAAAACTCAGTGTCATTGTCACTACGAAAGACCTTAATATTGGAATGGAGTTAGGTGGTAACCATGTTTATAAAAGGCTAAATTACAAAATTGGTCCTCTATGTTTATTTTAGGTTTCAATTTGGTCCTCTATGTTTTATTTATTTCGTTTTGGTCCCTTACGTTTTAAAAGTTACAACAGGTTGGTCCTTTCTGTCACTAAAAGCTAATTGTTCGTAGCTAAAAGCCAAATAACATTTTAGAAAATGGACTTCTAGCTACGGACAATTGACTTTTAGTGATGGAAAGGACCAAATTGAAAACTAAAATAAAACGTAGAGGACCAAAACGAAACAAATAAAATGTAGAGGATCAAATTGAAATCTAAAATAAACTTAGAGGACCAATTTTGTAATTTAGCCTTTATGAAATTTTCAATGTGTGTAGGTGTTTCAGATTTGTGCTTCATGAATACTACCCAAAGAAACCTACTAAAATCATCAACAACGGTAAGAAAATATTTGTATTTTTCATTGGATTCAAAAGAAAAGGGTCCCCATGCATCTAAATGAACCAATGCAAAAGGAGAAGATGCTCTACTAGTGCTAATTGGAAAGGGTAATTTCTTTTGTTTGGATACATGGTAAATATCAAACACGTGTGATTTATTACATTGAATATAGGGAAATTGGGAATAAAGTGCATTAAGCCGTGTGTTGGATAGATGGCCTAACCTAAAATGCCACAAACTAGAAGAAGGAATGATATGAATACTATTTACCAATATAGGTACTAAACTAGAAGAAGCAATGATGCCTTTCCTTGGAGGATGTTTGCAATATAGTCTATTAGCTTGCCTAGCCAAACCAATCGTCCTCAAGGTACTCAATTTCTAAATTTTATAAGATTTGGAGTCAAAAATTAGATGGCAATTCAGTCCAAAAGAAAGTTTATAAATTGAAAGTAAATTGAGTTTAAAATCAGGAACAAAAAGCACATTCGTAAGGATTAACTGAGGTGAAAATTCAACTGTCCAAGCATATGGTCAATGGCTCCTTAATCAAGGATCCAATAAGTCATAGGATCATTAGGAGAACATAAAGAGATCTTACCACCATGAGCTTTCTTAATTGGTGTGTGGCCAATATGAGATGTAACATGGTTTGCAGAGCGACTTGGTGCCAAATTCTGCAAATTAGACTGCTGAAGGAGAGCTAGGATGCTCTTATACTAATTTGAATGACATAGAAGAAGGTGAATCACTTGAGGAAATGGAGTTGTCCTCATCATTGCCTTGCATAGAATTTGGAGTTGAACTCTCTCCAATAATATTCTTTGCTGAACTGCTATCTTTGCCTTTTAAATTGGGAGGATACCCATGCTTTTTGTAGCACACATAAACAATGTGGCCTACTCTGCCACAGAAAGTACTTATACAGCCTTTGCCTCTTCCAAAAGAATTCTTGCCATCAATGGCATTAACAAAGGACTGAGAATCACCAGTCTCATCAGTAGAATTTCTTTCTCCCTGCTTCCTTTCTTGTTGTAAAAACCATAGAGTAAACCCGGTTAATATTAAGCAGAGTGTCCATTAACAAAACCTGAGTGCTAACCACCTCAAAGCTATCATTGAGGCCAGTCGAGAATCGAATCGCATTGTCTTATTGACAATACAAAGCAGAAGCACAATGGCAATTTGGAATTGATCTGTAATTATCCAATTCTTCCCAAAGAATAGTGAGTTCATTGAAAAAATCAGAAATAAAACGATTACCTTGTTTTACAGGGGTGGTTTGGATCTGGCTTTGGTTTTGGGCACCAGAGGGTAAAGAATTGAAGGGGCTTGAAGGAAGAGTTTGGTTAGAATTTGAATCTGGGGAGGTAGGTTCAAATTCAAGGTTTGCAACAACTTCGGATGCAATTTGAGAAGTGATGATGATTTCATCTTCGAAAATTGGATCTGTTGTTGTTTCAGGTTCATGGTGGTGTTGGGGTGATGGTGATGAAATAGGTTCTGTTGTTGTTTTATGTTCATTGTGGTGTTGAGGTGATGGTGACAAAATAGGTTCAAGTGAACTTAGAGGTTGTAGTTCTAAAATAGTTTCAAAGCCAGGGTCAAGTGTTTGAGTCTCTTAGGTGAAAGGTTGTGGGTTTGTTTGTGGTGGAGGAATTGGTTCTGGTTGAGTTGGGAGGTTAAGATCTGGTTGAGGTTCTGGTTTGGTTTTTGGTTGTGGTTCTGGTTGTGGTTCTAGTGGTGATGAAGGAGTAAGTTCTTTTTGAGGCGGAGAAGTGGGTTTTCTTTGAGATGGATGAGTAGGTTCTGGTGGTGCTTGGAGGTTAAGTCTGGTTGAAGTTCAGGTTATGGTGGAGAAATAGATTTTGTTGAGGTGGAGAAGTAGCTTTTGTTTTAGTTGGATGATAAACAGATATTGGTTGTTTAAGGATAGGAATAGAGGCAGAGATTCTCATTCTCTGTCTTAAAGGGGTTTTGTTTTCTGAGTCATCAGATGATGAGTGATGATGATGATGATGATGATGAAAAAGGTTCATGGTGGTGTTGGGTGATGGTGATGAAATAGGTTCTGTTGTTGTTTTAGGTTCATTGTGGTGTTGAGGTGATGGTGGCAAAATAAGTTCAAGTGAACTTAGAGGTTGTAGTTCTAGAATATTCAAAGCCAGGGTCAAGTGTTTGAGTCTCTTGGGTGAAAGGTTGTGGGTTTGTTTGTGGTGGAGGAATTGGTTCTGGTTGAGTTGGGAGGTTAAGATCTAGTTGAGGTTCTGGTTGGGTTTCTGGTTATAGTTCTAGTTGGGGTTCTAGTGGTAATGGAGGAGTAGGTTCTTTTTGAAGTGGAGAAGTGGGTTTTCTTTGAGATGGATGAGTAGGTTCTGGTTGTGCTTGGAGGTTAAGGTCTGGTTGAAGTTCGGGTTATGGTGGAGAAGTAGATTTTGTTCGAGGTGGAGAAGTAGGTTTTGGTTGAGGTGGAGGATAAACAGATATTGGTTGTTTAAGGATGGGAACAGAGGCAGAGATTCTCATTCTCTGTCTTAAAGGGGTTTTGTCTTCTGAGTCATCAGATGATGAGACAGAGGGTAGTGTTGTTTGTGGGGAAATGGTGGTTTGAGGGTTTTAGGTTACACGAGAGGCACCAACAGGGTCAACATAAACAGATTCAAATAAAGTAACAGCATTATCAAGTACCTTAGTCTTCTTGGGAGGTAGTTCACTGGCCTTGACAAGTTTCCTCTTCCTTGCACTAGAGGCAGCAGGTTGAGGTGCCTTTGTAAAGGCTTTCTCTTGAAGCATTTTTGCTCTAAGTTCTTCATGGAATTTGGCAGATTCCTCCTGAGCTTTTGCCAAAAATTTCATCAAGTCTTCCTTGCTGTCTTCTTATTCTTGATCCAGCATAGAGGGCATGCAAGTAGGATGAATTGGAGGAACTAAAGCAAGTGCATATGAAGAATTAGAGATTCCAGCAGAGCTTATGGTTATTCTCTTTGTTGGTTTAGAGGGACCATCACCAACTGACTTAACTCTCTTCCCTTCTTCTTTTCCTCAGCCTTAGTCGCTTCCTTTTCCTCCTTAGCAGCTTGGGCAGCCAACTCCTGTGTTAAGAGCTTCATCCTTTTTAAGTTATTGCTGTAAAAAAAACTGGGGCAACACTCTTACGAAGCAGAAATGCAGCTTCTTCAGTGTCCTTGGCCTGAAGTTCCTTGATTACCCTGTGTCCTTCCAAGATAGCAGAAATAACCCTCCCATAGGGTATATTTCTATTCTTCCCACCTCTAGAGAAGGTTACGGCTCTCCTTAAGAAATTGAAGATGATGCTGGGGAGGTTAACAGTTGTTCTCAGATCATAGTGCCACATCATAAACTTGTGATCAGAGCTTACAGTGTCCACTGAGCCAACTTTTGGTATTACATTTCTTTTGATAATCTTAAAGAGCACTCTAAAGTGATTCTTCATGTCCACGACTTCTCAAGCACCCGACTTCTCATAGATATGATCTGAAATCATAGAGGGTCCACCAAAATCAGCTTCCCAGTCGGAGGTAATCTCAATCCTTCATTGGGATAGTTGGCAGCTTGAGGGATCAAGCTTTGATTCACTAGAATCTCCTTCCTTGAACATTACTGAGAATGCCTCCATTGGCGACCTTTGCAAACATCTAGAACTCCTTGACCAATTCAAGGTAGATATCCTTTGACTCAATGTAGGTAATCATGTTCATCCAGTTCATTGAGGTCGATTCTTGCTTCTGGCATGACTATGAAATCTTGAGGATCAATAACTACCGTGGGTACTGGAGCATTTTGGGGCATAATCTCTTGTTGTTGTTGTTGTTGTTGTTCAGCCATTGTAGAAAGATTAGCAGAGAGATAGCAGAGAGAAGAAGAGAGAAATTTTTTTGAATGGGAGCTAGGGTTCAAAGAGAAAAATTTGTGAATGGGGGCTAGGGTTCAAAGTGTTAGACTCCTCAGAGAGATAGAGAGTGGGTAGTAGGTGAGTGAGTGGGTTTGAAACGTATAGAGAATGTGAACTGCCTTCAGCAGTTTTCAAAATAGAATTAAAAAGAAAATCAAAAAAGTCGTTTAAAAAATGAAACGTGTCAAACACACTTGAAAGAGGCGTAGTAAAACTGTCCCCAGGCAGTAAAAATAATTATGACTTAGTGAAGAGCAATTCTCAGCCACTAACATATCAACCAGTCAAAGAGAGACACGTGTACACTACTATTTCCAGAGGGAACAAGTAATGAATGCACCAGATGAATGATTATGTGAACAGTGTAACAGATGCATGAGTAAAAACATAAGATATAATACAAAACAGAGGCAGCATGCTCAGCAAATGATTCATATGATATCAGTGGCAAACATGTTATCAGATGCAGACACATCAGAGGCACACATATCAGAGGCAAATATATTCAATTTAAACAATCATTCCTTTATAAGATGTAAATTCAAGTTTTTCCTTATAAAGTTGAATCTATCTTCAGCAAGGGGTTTTGTAAAGTATCTGCCTATTGATGCTCAATATCTATAAATTTAATTTAAAGAATTCCTTTCTAAACACAATCTCTAATAAAATGATATTTAATTTCAATATGTTTATCTCCCGAATGTAAAATAGGATTTTTAGTCAGATATATACTCTACTTCTGCTGTAGAAAGTGCTATTGTGCTCTATCTTTTGCTGGACCATGAGATAAGGTTGGCTCCAAGAAATTGACTGCCAGCACTTGTGTTTTTTCTTTTAATTCTATCTCTAGTAAAATCAGCATCACAGAAATCTACTAACTTGTAATCATCTGATTTCTTATACAAAATTTTGGCATAATCTCCCCTAAAATATTAAGATCTCAAAATAACATACATGTATATATAACAAAATAGTATTAACCAAAACAATGCCTCATACGGGCCAACATCATATCACATACTACATGCAACAACACAAAGATTATACACGTAAAATAAACTTTTTTGCCACGTAGGAGCACCATTCTTCCATTAATTCAAGAATTTGAGAATCAGAGTATGACTGTTATCTACAGTCGGGAAAGTACTGCGAAATGAAAAATAAATCATATTAGTATTAAAGTGGAAAAATGGTCAAATATAAGAGTAATTATATTGTGTAAAGTTGAACAAATTGCATACCTCCTTTGGGATTTCCGTTTGATCGTGAACAATAATATCCTTCACATACTTCATAACATAGTACCCACAATCATTGTTGTTTGGTTGCCTGGGGCAATATAAAATTAAAAATATTAAATCAATATAAATTTAATTTTTTAAATTAAATAACTGTATAAGTATTTTGATAAATATATTATACCTTTACAGTTATCCACTTAGTTGTGGTGGATGATTTAAAAAATTGAGACTTGGGTTTTCCAACAAGTCTTCAATGAATCATCAAAGCCCTAAGTGCAAAAACAAACATTATTAATTTTGAATCATCAAAACTCAAAATTTATAGCACATAAAACTCAAATAAACACAATCGGATAAGCAGAATTTAACACTATATACTATATACTTACTGATCGTACATATGCTTTTTTTTTTTGCAGCAGCAGCAGCTCAAATAATTTTGCATCTGATCTAAATAGTACACCGTGTTTTTATTGAGATTGATCACTATTAATACCCAATGACTCCTACAAAAAAGTTGATTAAGGACATCTTAATTAGCAAGTAATCACATTTCACAAAAATCAGTATCGGGTTAAGTAAGACATATATATATATATATGATTAAATTAAATGACTCACCCTGTGTTATACAGTGACAAAAACAAGGTCTCATACTCAGAGTTTGCTAACGCCAAATGTTTAGTTATATACGTTTTAACCGTCATAAAGTCAAATTGCAAATATGTGCTTTATGGGCACAAGAACACAAACCTCTGAGTCCGTCCTTCTGGGATTAGTATCTCATAATACAAGTAACTTAAATTAAAATGTATACAAATTAATGGATTAACAATAACTTCAATATTTAGGTGAAAGAATGTGGAAAAAATGTATATTTAAAGTTGAATGTAGTATATACAATAATAATAGTCTCATTGATCCACGCGCCATAAGTAAAAGATTTCAGGCAATTCATCCTTGGCACTGAGATCCATGATGAATTCTTCTTTATGCCCCAAAACTTCTGAAGAAATTATTATAGGCAGTATTGCTCCACTCCCCAAATTATTATTAGCATGGAATTGAAGAAATGTAAAAAATGTTGTAATAGGAAACGTGGTAGGGGGAAGTTGAGATTTGCCCTGATTCTTTGTTGGGGATGTAACTGACCCAACTGTTTGCTGCTTCCCCTTACCCTTAACCTTGTTCTTATCACTGGCTTTGGATTGTACGGGTACCTAAGTATTTTGCATTAATTTCAGTAAGATACATAATTAGTGACAATGTAATTTAATAAATATATGATAATGAATCATGTTTATTAAAAAATAACATGTCACTTACTCTTACGAATTGCTGTGGCCACGCCACAAAGGTACCTAGTGCCTCTCCTATGTAGTTGATATCGACATCCTTTAGTGGAATTGGCAACATTGCTTCTGCCTCGTGAGCGTCAACTCTAACTTTCAAATGATCGGGAGGTAATGGACGATTGTACAACATAACAATTAGATCGGTGCAACAAATGCCCTTACTAACCGATCGAGACGAGAAGCGAAAAACAAGGAACGATTCCCTAAACCATTAATAAACAAAATTTTAGACATGATAAATCAATGATGCAATACGTACAAGTAACGACAACAATTTCTAATGATTTATTACCTCAGATGACTTAAAAGTGCATCTATCCATGGGTAAACTAGGCTCGTGCATCTCCACCGGTTCCATTACCTGCACCGGTTCCTTAAGTAATCAAGATCCACAATAATATTAAATTAGAATAATTTTATACTTCAATTTGAATTTCTAACAAAATTTTGGTAGATTGCCTTGAAGAAGAAACAAAGTTTAGTTAAGGTCTTCCACACTTTGATGGGCAAAATGGATCGTATGCCAATGGATAGCAAATTCTCCATGAGAACATGTAATCATGGGACTTTAGACCTTTAACTTGAGATCTTTCATTGATACGAGGTTCATGATATTTGAAGAGTACCCCTCTAGAACCTTAACTCCATGAATAAACTTACAAAGAACCGTTTCCTCTTTTCTAGACAAAGTATGAGCGGCTGGAGGTAGATATGTACGTAGTTTTCCCTTCTTTATTAGCCTCAATTCCCGTCTCATCCACATTGATGCCTTGCATTGATGCCATCTTTAGCCTTCTCGGGCACACTGAGTAAGGTACCAATGACACGGAAGATATTTTTTCAACATACATCACATCAATGAAATGTCTCACGTATAATAACTTCCAATATGGCAGCTTAAAGAAAATTGACCTATTCTTCCACCCTCTTGTGACAAGCTCTTCTGCAAAAGGTTTCCCGAATTCAATACTCAAATCTTTTACCTTTTTAAATAGTTGTGCACCCATCAAAGGCAAATGAGCTTTATGTTCTTTAGTATTCCCATTAAATGCTTTCCTTCACGACCGATAATGATGCTTTTGAGGTGAAAATCTATGATGCCCAAGGAAGACATTCTTCTTACCATGTTCCAACCGCATCCAATCAGTACCATCTTCACATATAGGGCATGCACACTAGCCTTTGGTATTGTATCCAGACAAATTACCGTATACCGAAAAATCATTAATTGTGCCAAAGATCGTAGTCCTCAATGTGAAAATTTCTTCTCTATACCCATCGTACACCTCTATACCCATCTCCCACATTTGCTTCAAGTCCTCAATTAAAGGAGCTACGAAGATGTCTATATCATTTCCTGATTGTTTAGGCCTAGAAATTAACATTGACAACATCATATTTTTGCGCTTCATGCATAGCCACAGAGGTAGGTTATAAATCACAAAATCACAGACCATGTACTACGAGAGCTACTCTAAATACCATGCGAGTTAAATCCATCAGTAGACAATGCTAGTCTTAGGTTTCTTGATTCTTTCCCAAAATTAGGATACTCAATATCAATTTTTTTTCCATTAAGGAGAATCTGTCGGGTATCGCAGTATGCCATCCTTAATTCTTTCATCCTCATGCCATCTCAAGTGTTTTGCATCTTCTTAACTACGGTACAAGCCCCTGAATCTGGGAATTATGAGGAAATACCACATAACATTCTCTGGAGCTGATTCTTACTTCTTATACCGTGAGACTTTACATTCAGGACATGACTTTAACGATGCATATTCATTCCGAAATAAAATTCAATCGTTAGGACAACCGTGTATCATCTCATAACCCATGCCAATAGAATGTGACATTTGTTTAGCCTCATATGTTCGACTAGGAAGCACATTATCACTCGGCAACATATCCTTCAATAAGGTGAGTAATTATGTAAAGCTCTTATCAATCCATCCATTGCTCAATTTCATGCCATATAACTTTAACATCATCGATAATCTCGTGAATTTAGTACAACTCTTATACAGCGGCTTCTCCGCATACTTACAAATTTCTCAAACATTTGAGAACAGTCACGAAGATCTTCTTCAACCATATTTGCCATCTCTTCAAAATGGTCACCATCATATGTATTTGTATTGGTGTCATCTGATGCATATCTCCAACTATTCCCCATATTAGAAGATTCACCTCTTGTCTCATCGTGCTTTGTCCAACAGATATAACTCTGATTAATTCCATTGCTCATTAAATGTCCTTCCAATTCCTTAACATTAACTCGACCTACATAACAACAACTTAAATAAGGACATACAATTCTACCAAGGTTTTTTTCATGCTGAACTACAAACCAAATAAAATCTTGCACTCCATCCTTATATTCTTTCGGCAAACAATTGGCAGACATCCACTTCCAATCCATTCAAACTTCAACCTTTAAAAAACTAAGTTAGTCCTTGAGTAATATAACATCATATTAAACCTATTTGTATTCTCACTAAACATAGTCAAAACTTGATAATCTAACGCATCGGGCTATAGCTAATGCTACGCCATCAATCCACAATTCACAGTTCTATTCAATACACAGTTTTAATTTTTAACAAAATTTTGGCAGAGTCTTCCCTAAAATATGGACATTCCAAAATATATCCATTCCAATCAAATAAAAAATACTTAAAAGTTCAAACTTTCACCAATTGGAGACACAACATGATAATAGCTACTAAGGTGTTAAATCTCAATTAAAAGATTCAACTTTAAGGAGCAATGACAAATACTACATGTTAATGACTTAACAACACTTTCCTATCAAGCAATGTCAAAGGAAGCAACAATTCATTTCCTTATAATCTATCATTTTGAGCCTTAACTACACCATTTCCTATGAAATAATGTCAAAGGAAGCAACAAAACAAACCCAAACATCATTTAAGCATTACCACAAACACTTAAAATACAAACACTTAAAATGTCATATTCAAACCAAGAAACCATGAGAAAGAAAAATATAACAAAATCAAACATAAATATATTCCTTCCAACAACAAAATCAAAATCAAAAGCAAGGAGCTCACCTAAGAGAAAATAATTAAACTGCAAATGACACTTGACAGTAGAAGAAGAAGAGAGACAGTAGACTAAGGTCTAGGGAAGCGCACTTCATCGCACAGAGGCACTTTTGTAGAGACGAGACGCAGTCTAAGGGTGGAAAAATTTTCAGAACGAGTTCATCATCAAATGAAAAGGAAAATAGATTAGGCTTCATACCTGGATGAAGAAGAAGGTGGCAGCAGTGGAACGGCGCAAGAACAGTGGCATGAATGACAGACAAATGGGCCACACGGCTCGAGCTTTAGCATTGTCGACAGTTAGAACTTCAAAACCAGATGATGAACGGCGACGGTGGAGAAGAGGAGGAACGAGGAACACAAAGCTCAAGGAAGAGCAACGACGGTAGAATGGAGGACGAAGCTCAAGGAAGAGGGGTAGGCGGTGGTGGTGTCATTCGCGTGCGAGGGAGAAGAGGGGAAGAGAGAGCTGAGACGATGTGGATGCAAGGGTAAATTCCTTGTCCATGAGTTTATCACAGGCTAGTCGCATGCAAACAATATATATATACACGTAGTACAACAACATACTTTATCTATATACATATATAGCTTAATAGACCGCAAACATCAGCATGGCATATCAAACAATTTGCATGTGAACAAAGAATTCAATAAGCAAATTATCAATCCAATCATCACATGTTATAATGTTGTCAGAATGCATGCCAATGCATATGACAATTTGTGTACACCATTCCAGCCTTAAACAAGCACAACAACCCAGACACTAGAAAGCCTTTTCTAGGTCCGTCCTATTCCCACGTCAAGAAACCTACGATCTAATTGCACGTACATTAGACTGCATTGCCAACCATAACCTCTGGTCACTAACGTAACCTCGGGTATATGGCAGAAAATGACTACTCGCCTTTGAAATCTACTTACAACTTTCAACGTATGGGTATCGATGCTTAGTGGTTAGTATGCATCAAACTAATTCTTTAGTACGGCCCACTCACCATATGAAGTGTCCGAGAGATCTTTTAATTAACTAATCTGAATCGACGAGTTCTCATCTCTCAACTTTATGAATCCCATTCTCAGATTTTATGCCACTTTTATGTACTACTGTGTCTGGAAATACTCTTTAGCTTTAGGTCATTAGAACCCAAGTTGTGCTAAACAATACACTGGGAGGATTCCTAGGAAACAGAGGTGGTGATGAACACACTTAATTACCAAGTCTTTCCTTGCCAAAATTTCTCAGGTGTATCATTTAACTCAACCGTTTCGAAAATTTAATTGTTTACCTTAAGTCCTTTACTTAGTATGGTTCCATTGGAGAATCTTACAACTTTAATAGTTTTACTAGAACTCTCTCGCTTGCTTTTAAATCAAAAGCCTTTAATTTTTCATTTCTGAAACTTTTAGTTCAGCATGTGGAATCGCATCAGATTTACCGGTGTAAGCTGTCAAACTAGTTTAAAGTCGATCTTTGCATTATTAACTAATTCATATTTGAACATAAGTGTGGGAGAATTTGATCAATGCATTTTAATGCATCTTTTATAGCTTTGCACTTGGTGTTCTTAATTGTGCGTTTTGGCCAACAACTACTTTTTAACAAGGTTTTATATCTTTGGGTCTTGATTGGGCTTTAGTGGAAATCAAATTCCCCCACAATTAAGCTTTTACACTCCGAGCAAAACTCATGGTCAAAACAAAGCAAAGATGCATTTCCAATGAATCCCAATTATGCATAGTGGCAAGCAAAATGCTCATTCAAGGTTTCAAGGACTCATGGCAATCATGAATAACATCTTATTACCTTCAAAGCAAACAAGAGGATAGAATAACCAAAGAGTGCATCAAAAATGATAGAATCCTCACAAGAAATAAATTCCTCTCAAACTCTCAAGTGTCTAGGCTAGTGTTTACACTCAAAGCACATCATGAAAGCTAGCACTACCATAGGCTTGACAAGACTCTAAAATCCACACTTGAAACACATGTGAAGCCACCAGTAAAGTCTTCAAAGACAATGGACACTCCCTCAAGCTTTTCCATGAGAGCCCCGCACTTGAAGAGGAGACTGTAGAAGAGCTCCATTTGAAAAAACCATCTTGAAGAGGGAGTTTTCTTTCCTTACTCCTTACTCTTATTTTATACTTGTTGCTTACATTGAGGACAATGTGTGATTTAAGTGTGGGGGGAGATCTTTTAGCGTAGTTTTGTTTTTGTTTTTTGTTTTGAGTTTTTTGTTATTATAAAAAAAAATTGCATGCATTTTCATTGGATTTCTTGGTTTATATAAGTGGGGAGTGATTTCATTATTCTAGGACTACAGGTCTTATGGCATGATATGGATGACTTCCTTGCATTCTTAGTGTGATAAGTTGGATTAGAATACTAAATTGTGCATCATTTGTGATAGATCATTGTCCTTGGTGAGATTTGGGCCTTATAATGGATTGAATACATTTTGCCATTCTCTTTCTTTCTTATGTGATTTCACTCATGATTGTTGGTTACTCTAGAACTTGACTTGACTCTTGTTAAAACTCTTGTTTACATGCATGCATTGAAATGATCTAGGCAATTTTTATTCTTTTTAGCCACTAGCCAAATAAGCCTACCTTGCAATTATCCCTTTGTTTAGCCCCTTTGAGCCTATTTATCCCATTCTTTGTTATATAGCTCATTACAAGCCTAAAAGTGTAAAACCATGATATGACCCAATCTTAGGGGATAAAGGAGCTTTGTTGTCTTGGAATTATCTTAATAATAAATATTGCATAAGTGTGGGGGGCTCAAGAATGTGGTTGTATTAGAATATCTAATGTTGTGCTCTATTGGAAATTTGGCAAGTGCAAAAAAAAAAAACCAGAAAAATAATAAAAATAAAATAGTGGGGCACAACATTTGGTTAAAAAAAAAAGAAAAGGAAAAAAAGAAAAGTGTGAAAGTGGAAAAATGGATTGAAATTTGGTTGAATTGCCCCCATGATTATTTGGCAATTGTTTTTCATTGCTCCTCTATCCTCTTTGATTTTATAGCCTAGTTACCCTTTCAATTATCCCACCTTGACCTTAGCCCCATTATAACCTTAATAAAGACCTTTTGATCTTTGTGTACATGTGTTTCAAGTGTGGATGTTAGAGTCTTGTCAAGCCTATGGTAGTGCTAGCTTTCATGATGTGATTTGAGTGTAAACATTAGCCTAGACACTTGAGAGTTTGAGAGAAATATTTTTCTGTGAGGATTCTATCACTTTTGATGCATTCTTTGGTTATTCTATCCTCTTGTTTGCTTTGAAAGTAATAAGATGTTGTTCATGATTGTCATGAGTCCTTGAAACCTTGAATGAGCATTTTGCTTGCCACTATGCATCCTTGGGATTCATTGGGAATGCATCTTTGCTTTGTTTTGACTATGAGTTTTGCTCGGAGTGCAAAAACTTAAGTGTGGGGGAATTTGATCAATGCATTTTAATGCATCTTTTATAGCTTTGCACTTAGTGTTCTTAATTGTGTGTTTTTCCCAACAACTACTTTTTAACATGGTTTTATATCTTTGGGTCTTGATTGAACTTTAGTGGAATTATTTGCTAATTTTCGGATTTTGTTACATCCTGACCCATGTCGCTTCTACAGGCTATAACTTGGGCTATACTTGTCCGATTTCAGTACTCTTTGTGGCGTTGGAAAGCTAAGAAGCAGAGCTACAATTCTTATGTTGGCACCGAAGCCCAGTTCTTCCATTTTGAAGGTCGAAAATCCTCTTTACTGCTGCAGGCGAGTTTCACTCCGAGTTTTGGATCAATTACTCATATGATTAGTTGTTATTGGGCTAATTAAACCCTTTTGGGCCCTTTTCTTTGGTCATAAACTTCAGGTTACCTAGGTTAACCTAAGAAGGCATTATAAATAGGATTTTTAGAGTCTTAGAATTTACCTTTTGATTACTTTTGAATATTTTACCGTTTTTGAGTTTTAGCAATATTTTCTCCTTCTCCCCTTCTTAATTTCGTTTTTTGTCAAATCCTTCTATGGAAGGCTAAGACCATAGATTAATTCACTGGTTAGGGAGTTTTTATAAGGATCTTGAGGTTTGGATTTTATTATTAATTTCGATTTCTGATTCTAATTCTTTTTCTTTTTAATCCATTGTCTCCTTTGATCATTGTTAGCAATTAAGCTTTATTTGTGTTGATGCTTAATCACCCAAATCTCGTTTTTGCCTTCTATTCTTATTATACAATTCGATTTGATCTATTCAAAGTATGTTAAACGCTTGTTTTATTCTGCTGCGAGTAGGGATTAAGAAGAATCTACAACGCTTAGTTATAGGTTTGATTAAATTCGGTTATTAGATTAATTGTGTCCTTGTGACGCTTGTTCCTTGTTCATAATTAGTCGAATTCTGTGATGCTTAATCCAGTATGAATTCTTATAGAATTAATTGACGCTTGATTGGTTAATTTTATGTTCAAACAAGAATAGAATCACGAAATAGAATAATTATTTGAAACCCGTGATAGATCTAAATATTAATTACCTTGAACCAGTAGATTAGTCATTTTTATATATTGATATTTACATCTTTTATAACCTGTTTCTTGAATCAAAATCCCCTCAATTTTATTTCTTTGCGTGTTCTTGTTATTGGTTATTGTTAATTAGAGATCCTTGTGAGACGACCAACGTTAACTGCCTTGTTACTACATTCTTATTTTATTTATTTTAACCCGTGTGTGACAGCAGATCAAATTGGCGCCGTTGCCGGGGATCTCAAATCAAGATTAGCCAATCCAAGAATCCTACTAACGTTTCTAGCATTTTATTTTGTAGTTTCATTGTGTTTCAGGTTCTGACGTTGGATTTTGCATTGAAACTAAAAAAATCGGTTTTCGATTAACTTGTTCGGATTGCTTCGAAATTTGGCCAGAAAATCCGAAAAAAATTAAAAATCCAAAGTCCCATATCAGAGACTGATATAGGGAGTAGAGGCTAAAAATCCGAAATTCCATCGTTTAGACCACTTTTTTATTTTTTTTATTTTTTCGTTTTTTCAAAAAAATCTAAAAAAATTAGCGTAATCTTTATTTGATTTTTAGAGATTGTTGGTATTTTTTGATTTGTTAGTTTATGATGCATGACTAGTAATAACATAGGTAGTGATCATATAGGTAATAGTGATAGTGATAATTATAGCTTATTTAGTCATACTCTCTTTGATTCTGATTTTGATTCTGATACAATGGCTGCTAGAACATTAAAGGAACTTGCTACACCTGATGTCACTTATAATGATTTATGCATTGAATACCCTGATGTTGAGGTGCCTTTTGAGCTTAAATTTGGCTTAATACATTTGCTTCCTAAGTTTCATGGTCTTGCAGGTGAAGATCCCCACAAACATCTTAAGGAGTTCCATATTGTATGCTCCACCATGAAACCTCAAGGTGTCCCAGAAGACCACATCAAGTCGAGGGCTTTCCTGCTTCATTGCAAGACATCGCCAAGGATCGGTTGTACTACCTTCAACCAGGTTCGTGACAAATCGAATGAATTGAAGAAGTTGTTTACGGAGAAATTCTTCCCGCCTCTAGAGCCGCTTCAATCGTAAAGGAAATATGTGGCATCGAGGCGATTACGAATGAATCTTTGCATGAATACTGGGAGAGATTCAAAAAGTTGTGTGCAAGCTCCCCTCACCATCAGTTTACGAGCAAATTTGCTCATCCAGTATTTTTATGAAGGCTTGCTGCCTATGGACCGAAACATCATGGATGCTGCTAGCGGAGGAGCACTTGTGGATAAAACCCCAGCAGATGCAAGAAGCCTGATTGAGAACATGTCCATTAATTCTCAGCAGTTCACTACCAGAAACAATTCAGTGGTGCTAACAAAAGGAGCCAATGAGATACAGACTGCTGAACACAAGAACATAGAGACCAGGCTTGATAAACTTGTTTCATTGGTGGAAAAGTTAGCTGTAACTAAAACTCAAGCAGCGAGAGTTTGTGGTATTTGCACCTCTGCAGAGCACCCTATAGATGCATGTCCTACATTGCAGGAGAGTGACAATGCTAATACTCCTCAGGCCTATGCAGCAAATATATTCAATGACAGGCCCTAGCCCAACTATGATCTGTCTTCCAACAGGTACAACCCCAATTGGAGAAACCATCCAAACCTGAGATGGGGAGATGTCTCTACACAGCAGCCCAGGCCGCAACCTACCCCATCGCCAAATTTCAAAGAAAATCAACCTTCATTGGAAGACCTTGTTAAGCAAATGGCACCCAAAATCTCCAATTTCAAAGAAAGAAATGTATTCAACCATTTAGATTTTAGAGACAAAAATTGACAAACTAGCAACTTCCATTAATCGATGCAGCCTCGTGGGTCGTGCAATTTGCACGCTCAACCAAGAATGAATCCAAATGTCGTTGTAAATGTCGGTGCAATCACTCTCAGATCTGAAAAACTGCTAACACTCGTAACCTCCTCCACAGAAAATACAAGTGGCAGCAGCATAAAAATGATATGCCAATTTCTGCACCTACTTCTCCTCTTGATGAAGATGATGATGCACAACCTATACCACTTTCCTTTCCTCAAAGGGCTGTGATAACTAAGAAGATGGATGAGGCAGATAAGGATAGGGAAATCTTGGACACATTTAGGAAGGTTGAAGTGAATATTCCTCTCCTTGAAGCGATTAAGCAGATTCCAAGATATGCTAAGTTCCTCAAAGAGCTGTGCACACACCAAAGGAGGAGGAGGCTGAAGGGAAATGAAAAAGTCAACATAAGTCGCAATGTTTCTACACTCATACAACCCATGATGCCCCAAAAGTGCAAGGATCCAGGAATTTTTACTATTCCATGTACCATAGGCGAGAGTAAATTTGAAAATGCCATCTTTGGATTTAGGTGCTTCCGCTAATGAGATGCCTACATCTATTTTTAACTCTCGGCTCTTGGACCTTTGCGAATACAGTGTTGTTATTCGGTTGGCAAACAGAGCAATGCTCACCCCATCGACTTGTGGAGGACGTACTTGTTAAGGTTAATGACTTGATTTTTCCTCTGATTTTTACATTCTAGACATGGAGGAGAGACACAATCCAGCAGGCACCTATCATCCTAGGCGCACCATTCCTAAGAACAAAGAAGAACCAAGATTGATGTCCATCTTTGGAACACTCTCCATGGAATTTGGGGATAGTATAGTTAAATTTAACATTTTTAATGCTACTATGAAGCATCCCATGGAAGAGCCTTCTCTTTTCAAATAGAAGTACTTACGACTTAGTTGAAGATACTCATTCTGATGTTACAAATTACATGGTTGTGCCTGTTAATGTTACAATTGATGTTGCTACACTACAAGCTTCTGATGTAACTCCATCCACCAAGATACTTCCCTCCATTGAGCAGAAGAAGGATGTTGTGAAGAAGAAGAAAATCAAACACTTCCATGTGTTCCATTCTCGCCTTAAAATCATGGCGGGTAAGCTTCGATCCAAGTGGATTGGCCCTTTTGTTGCAACTAGCACTTTTCCTTATGATGCAAAGAGAATAAAAAGTGAAGCCACCAGTAAAGTCTTCAAAGACAATGGACACTCCCTCAAGCTTTACCATGAGAGCCCCACACTGGAAGAGGAGACTGTAGAAGAGCTTCACCTGAAAAAACCACCTTGAAGAGGAGTTTTCTTTCCTTACTCCTTACTCTTATTTTATACTTGTTGCTTACATTGAGGACAATGTGTGATTTAAGTGTGGGGGGAGATCTTTTAGCGTAGTTTTGTTTTTGTTTTTTTGTTTTGAGTTTTTTGTTATTATAAAAAAAAATTTGCATGCATTTTCATTGGATTTCTTGGTTTATATGAGTGGGGAGTGATTTCACTATTCTAGGACTATAGGTCTTGTGGCATGATATGGATGACTTCCTTGCATTCTTAGTGTGATAAGTTGGATTAGAATACTAAATTGTGCATCATTTGTGATAGATCATTGTCCTTGGTGAGATTTGGGCCTTATAATGGATTGAATACATTTTGCCATTCTCTTTCTTTCTTATGTGATTTCACTCATGATTGTTGGTTACTCTAGAACTTGACTTGACTCTTGTTAAAACTCTTGTTTACATGCATGCATTGAAATGATCTAGGCAATTTTTATTCTTTTTAGCCACTAGCCAAATAAGCCTACCTTGCAATTATCCCTTTGTTTAGCCCCTTTGAGCCTATTTATCCCATTCTTTGTTATATAGCTCATTACAAGCCTAAAAGTGTAAAACCATGATATGACCCAATCTTAGGGGATAAAGGAGCTTTGTTGTCTTGGAATTATCTTAATAATAAATATTGCATAAGTGTGGGGGGCTCAAGAATGTGGTTGTATTAGAATATCTAATGTTGTGCTCTATTGGAAATTTGGCAAGTGCAAAAAAAAAAAACCAGAAAAATAATAAAAATAAAATAGTGGGGCACAACATTTGGTTAAAAAAAAAAAGAAAAGGAAAAAAAGAAAAGTGTGAAAGTGGAAAAATGGATTGAAATTTGGTTGAATTGCCCCCATGATTATTTGGCAATTGTTTTTCATTGCTCCTCTATCCTCTTTGATTTTATAGCCTAGTTACCCTTTCAATTATCCCACCTTGACCTTAGCCCCATTATAACCTTAATAAAGACCTTTTGATCTTTGTGTACATGTGTTTCAAGTGTGGATGTTAGAGTCTTGTCAAGCCTATGGTAGTGCTAGCTTTCATGATGTGATTTGAGTGTAAACATTAGCCTAGACACTTGAGAGTTTGAGAGAAATATTTTTCTGTGAGGATTCTATCACTTTTGATGCATTCTTTGGTTATTCTATCCTCTTGTTTGCTTTGAAAGTAATAAGATGTTGTTCATGATTGTCATGAGTCCTTGAAACCTTGAATGAGCATTTTGCTTGCCACTATGCATCCTTGGGATTCATTGGGAATGCATCTTTGCTTTGTTTTGACTATGAGTTTTGCTCGGAGTGCAAAAACTTAAGTGTGGGGGAATTTGATCAATGCATTTTAATGCATCTTTTATAGCTTTGCACTTAGTGTTCTTAATTGTGTGTTTTTCCCAACAACTACTTTTTAACATGGTTTTATATCTTTGGGTCTTGATTGAACTTTAGTGGAATTATTTGCTAATTTTCGGATTTTGTTACATCCTGACCCATGTCGCTTCTACAGGCTATAACTTGGGCTATACTTGTCCGATTTCAGTACTCTTTGTGGCGTTGGAAAGCTAAGAAGCAGAGCTACAATTCTTATGTTGGCACCGAAGCCCAGTTCTTCCATTTTGAAGGTCGAAAATCCTCTTTACTGCTGCAGGCGAGTTTCACTCCGAGTTTTGGATCAATTACTCATATGATTAGTTGTTATTGGGCTAATTAAACCCTTTTGGGCCCTTTTCTTTGGTCATAAACTTCAGGTTACCTAGGTTAACCTAAGAAGGCATTATAAATAGGATTTTTAGAGTCTTAGAATTTACCTTTTGATTACTTTTGAATATTTTACCGTTTTTGAGTTTTAGCAATATTTTCTCCTTCTCCCCTTCTTAATTTCGTTTTTTGTCAAATCCTTCTATGGAAGGCTAAGACCATAGATTAATTCACTGGTTAGGGAGTTTTTATAAGGATCTTGAGGTTTGGATTTTATTATTAATTTCGATTTCTGATTCTAATTCTTTTTCTTTTTAATCCATTGTCTCCTTTGATCATTGTTAGCAATTAAGCTTTATTTGTGTTGATGCTTAATCACCCAAATCTCGTTTTGCCTTCTATTCTTATTATACAATTCGATTTGATCTATTCAAAGTATGTTAAACGCTTGTTTTATTCTCACAAGTAGTAGGGATTAAGAAGAATCTACAACGCTTAGTTATAGGTTTGATTAAATTCGGTTATTAGATTAATTGTGTCCTTGTGACGCTTGTTCCTTGTTCATAATTAGTCGAATTCTGTGATGCTTAATCCAGTATGAATTCTTATAGAATTAATTGACGCTTGATTGGTTAATTTTATGTTCAAACAAGAATAGAATCACGAAATAGAATAATTATTTGAAACCCGTGATAGATCTAAATATTAATTACCTTGAACCAGTAGATTAGTCATTTTTATATATTGATATTTACATCTTTTATAACCTGTTTCTTGAATCAAAATCCCCTCAATTTTATTTCTTTGCGTGTTCTTGTTATTGGTTATTGTTAATTAGAGATCCTTGTGAGACGACCAACGTTAACTGCCTTGTTACTACATTCTTATTTTATTTATTTTAACCCGTGTGTGACAGCAGATCAAATTGGCGCCGTTGCCGGGGATCTCAAATCAAGATTAGCCAATCCAAGAATCCTACTAACGTTTCTAGCATTTTATTTTGTAGTTTCATTGTGTTTCAGGTTCTGACGTTGGATTTTGCATTGAAACTAAAAAAATCGGTTTTCGATTAACTTGTTCGGATTGCTTCGAAATTTGGCCAGAAAATCCGAAAAAAATTAAAAATCCAAAGTCCCATATCAGAGACTGATATAGGGAGTAGAGGCTAAAAATCCGAAATTCCATCGTTTAGACCACTTTTTTATTTTTTTTATTTTTTCGTTTTTTCAAAAAAATCTAAAAAAATTAGCGTAATCTTTATTTGATTTTTAGAGATTGTTGGTATTTTTTGATTTGTTAGTTTATGATGCATGACTAGTAATAACATAGGTAGTGATCATATAGGTAATAGTGATAGTGATAATTATAGCTTATTTAGTCATACTCTCTTTGATTCTGATTTTGATTCTGATACAATGGCTGCTAGAACATTAAAGGAACTTGCTACACCTGATGTCACTTATAATGATTTATGCATTGAATACCCTGATGTTGAGGTGCCTTTTGAGCTTAAATTTGGCTTAATACATTTGCTTCCTAAGTTTCATGGTCTTGCAGGTGAAGATCCCCACAAACATCTTAAGGAGTTCCATATTGTATGCTCCACCATGAAACCTCAAGGTGTCCCAGAAGACCACATCAAGCTGAGGGCTTTCCCGTTCTCATTGCAAGACACTGCCAAGGACTGGTTGTACTACCTTCAACCAGGTTCTGTGACAAACTGGAATGAATTGAAGAAGTTGTTTCTGGAGAAATTCTTCCCTGCCTCTAGAGCCGCTTCAATCAGAAAGGAAATATGTGGCATCAGGCAGATTACGAATGAATCTTTGCATGAATACTGGGAGAGATTCAAAAAGTTGTGTGCAAGCTGCCCTCACCATCAGATTTACGAGCACCGCTCATCCAAGATTTTTATGAAGGCTTCTTTATGGACCGAAACATCATGGATCTTTGCTAGCGGAGGAGCACTTGTGGATAAAACCCCAGATGCAAGAAGCCTGATTGAGAACATGTCCATTAATTCTCAGCAGTTCACTACCAGAAACAATTCAGTGGTGCTAACAAAAGGAGCCAATGAGATACAGACTGCTGAACACAAGAACATAGAGACCAGGCTTGATAAACTTGTTTCATTGGTGGAAAAGTTAGCTGTAACTAAAACTCAAGCAGCGAGAGTTTGTGGTATTTGCACCTCTGCAGAGCACCCTATAGATGCATGTCCTACATTGCAGGAGAGTGACAATGCTAATACTCCTCAGGCCTATGCAGCAAATATATTCAATGACAGGCCCCAGCCCAACTATGATCTGTCTTCCAACAGGTACAACCCCAATTGGAGAAACCATCCAAACCTGAGATGGGGAGATGCCTCTACACAGCAGCCCAGGCCGCAACCTGCCCCACTGCCAGCCCAGCAAAAATCTGAACCTTCATTGGAAGACCTTGTTAAGCAAATGGCAGTCCAAAATCTCCAATTTCAGCAAAGAACAGATTCAACCATTCAGATTTTAGAGACAAAAATTGGACAGCTAGCAACTTCCATTAATCAGATGCAGTCTCAGGGGTCAGGCAATTTGCCTGCTCAACCAGTAATGAATCCAAATGTCAGTGTAAATGTCAGTGCAATCACTCTCAGATCTGAAAAAACTGTTAACACTCCAGAACCTCCTCCAGCAGAAAATACAAGTGGCAGCAGCAGAAAAAATGATATGCCAATTTCTGCACCTACTTCTCCTCTTGATGAAGATGATGATGCACAACCTATACCACTTCCCTTTCCTCAAAGGGCTGTGATAACTAAGAAGATGGATGAGGCAGATAAGGATAGGGAAATCTTGGACACATTTAGGAAGGTTGAAATGAATATTCCTCTCCTTGAAGCGATTAAGCAGATTCCAATATATGCTAAGTTCCTCAAAGAGCTGTGCACACACAAAAGGAGGAGGAGGCTGAAGAGAAATGAAAAGGTCAACATGAGTCGCAATGTTTCTGCACTCATACAACCCATGATGCCCCAAAAGTGCAAGGATCTAGGAATTTTTACTATTCCATGTACCATAGGCGAGAGTAAATTTGAAAATGCCATGCTGGATTTAGGTGCTTCCATTAATGTGATGCCTACATCTATTTTTAACTCTCTGGCTCTTGGACCTTTGCAGAATACAGGTGTTGTTATTCAGTTGGCAAACAGGAGCAATGCTCACCCTACTGGACTTGTGGAGGACGTACTTGTTAAGGTTAATGACTTGATTTTTCCTACAGATTTTTACATTCTAGACATGGAGGGAGAGACACAATCCAGCAGGGCACCTATCATCCTAGGCAGACCATTCCTAAGAACAGCAAGAACCAAGATTGATGTCCATGCTGGAACACTCTCCATGGAATTTGGGGATAGTATAGTTAAATTTAACATTTTTAATGCTACTATGAAGCATCCCATGGAAGAGCCTTCTCTTTTTCAAATAGAAGTACTTGCTGACTTAGTTGAAGATACTCATTCTGATGTTACAAATTACATGGTTGTGCCTGTTAATGTTACAATTGATGTTGCTACACTACAAGCTTCTGATGTAACTCCATCCACCAAGATACTTCCCTCCATTGAGCAGAAGAAGGATGTTGTGAAGAAGAAGAAAATCAAACACTTCCATGTGTTCCATTCTCGCCTTAAAATCATGGCGGGTAAGCTTCGATCCAAGTGGATTGGCCCTTTTGTTGCAACTAGCACTTTTCCTTATGATGCAAAGAGAATAAAAAGTGAAGCCACCAGTAAAGTCTTCAAAGACAATGGACACTCCCTCAAGCTTTACCATGAGAGCCCCACACTGGAAGAGGAGACTGTAGAAGAGCTTCACCTGAAAAAACCACCTTGAAGAGGAGTTTTCTTTCCTTACTCCTTACTCTTATTTTATACTTGTTGCTTACATTGAGGACAATGTGTGATTTAAGTGTGGGGGGAGATCTTTTAGCGTAGTTTTGTTTTTGTTTTTTTGTTTTGAGTTTTTTGTTATTATAAAAAAAAATTTGCATGCATTTTCATTGGATTTCTTGGTTTATATGAGTGGGGAGTGATTTCACTATTCTAGGACTATAGGTCTTGTGGCATGATATGGATGACTTCCTTGCATTCTTAGTGTGATAAGTTGGATTGGAATATTAAATTGTGCATCTTTTGTGATAGATCATTTTCCTTAGTGAGATTTGGGCCTTATAATGATTGGAATATATTTTCCCATTCTCTTTCTTTCTTGTGTGATTTCACTCATGATTGTTGGTTACTCTAGAACTTGACTTGACTCTTGTTGAAACTCTTGTTCACATGCATGCATTGAAATGATTTAGGCAATTTTTGTTCTTTTTAGCCACTAGCCAAAATAAGCCTACCTTGCAATTACCCCTTTGTTTAGCCCCTTTGAGCCTATTTATCTCACTCTTTGTTTTATACCTCATTACAAGCCTAAAAGTGAAAAACCATGATATGACCCGATCTTAGGGGATAAAGGAGCTTTGAAAAAAATAATGAAAAAAAATGAGAATAAATTTTGCATAAGTGTTGGGGGACTCAAAAATGTGGTAGTGATAGAATATCTAATGTAATGTTGTGCTTCATTGGGATTTTGGCAAGTTTAAAAAAAAATTAAAAAAAATATAAAAAAATATAGTGGAGCACAACATTCGGTAAAAAAAAAAAGAGAAAAGAAGAAAAGTGTGAAAGTGGAAAATGGATTGAAATTTGATTGAATTACCCCCATGATAATTTGACAAGTGTTTTCCATTATTCCTCTATCCTCTTTGATTTTATAGCGTAGTTTCCCTTTCAATTATCCCACCATGACCTTGGCCCCATTATAACCTTAATAAAGACCTTTTGATCTTTGTGTGCATGTGTTTCAAGTGTGGATGTTAGAGTCTTGTCAAGCCTATGGTAGTGCTAGCTTTCATGATGTGCTTTGAGTGTAAACACTAGCCTAGACACTTGAGAGTTTGAGAGGAATTTATTTTTTGTGAGGATTCTATCATTTTTGATGCATTATTTGGTTATTCTATCCTCTTGTTTGCTTTGAAGGTAATAAGATGTTATTCATGATTGCCATGAGTCCTTGAAACCTTGAATGAGCATTTTGCTTGCCACTTTGCATTCTTGGGATTTTGCTTTGTTTTGACTATGAGTTTTGCTCGGAGTGCAAAAGCTTATATGTGTGGGGGAATTTGATCAATACATTTTAATGCATCTTTTATAGCTTTACACTTGGTGTTCTTAATTGTGTGTTTTGCCCAACAACTATTTTTTAACATGGTTTTATGTCTTTGGGTCTTGATTGGGCTTTAGTGGAATTATTTGCTAATTTTCAGATTTTGTTATATCCTGACCCATGTCGCTTCTACAGGCCATAATTTGGGTTATACTTGTCCGATTTCAGTCCTCTTTGTGGTGTTGGAAAGCTAAGAAGCAAAGCTACGATTCTTATGTTGGCACCGAAGCCCAGTTCTGCCATTTTGAAGGTCGAAAATCCACTTTAGTGCTGTAGGCGAGTTTCACTGCGAGTTTTGGAATAATTACTCATAAGATTAGTTGTTATTAGGCTAATTAAACCCTTTTGGGCCCTTTTCTTTGGTCATAAACTTCAGGTTACCTAGGTTAATCTAAGAAGGCATTATAAATAGGATTTTTAGAGTCTTAGGATTAATTGTGTCCTTGTGACGCTTGTTCCTTGTTCATAATTAGTCGAATTCTGTGATGCTTAATCCAGTAGGAATTCTTATAGAATTAATTGACGCTTGATTGGTTAATTTTATGTTCAAACAAAAATAGAATCACGAAATAGAATAATTATTTGAAACCCGTGATAGATCCAAATATTAATTACCTTGAACCAGTGGATTAATCATTTTTATATATTGATATTTACATCTTTTATAACCTGTTTCTTGAATCAAAATCCCCTCAATTTTATTTCTTTGCATGTTCTTGTTATTGGTTATTGTTAATTAGAGATCCTTGTGAGACGACCAAGGTTAACTGCCTTATTACTACATTCTTATTTTATTTATTTTGACTCGTGCGCGACAGCGGGTCACATCAGATTTACCGGTGTAAGCTGTCAAACTAGTTTAAAGTCGATCTTTGCATTATTAACTAATTCATCATCACCATTATCATTATCATGCATATTAATCAATATCAATCCAAATTAAAGCACCATACATGATTTAAATCACAGAATATAAATCAGTTTTGCCATGCAGGGCCACATTAAACCATAGCAATTCATCTATCACATAATAATACTAAACGTATTACCACACAACTAATCAATCATTCAAGCCACGCAACAAACAAAGTGAAAAGCCTAAACTCATTATATAGAAATTTCCCTTACCTTGGACGCTTTAACAATCCAAGCTAATGTAGGTATTAACCAGCGTTGTTGCTCGAACGTCGCTCAAACCTTGATAAAACAAATCACGTAATCTAGAACTAAATCTAAGTATACTAACCCTAATAAGGCAACCACGGATTCTAGTCCTAAAGGCTAGGAATCGTTCTACTAATTCCTATTTGATTTACCACTAGTTATATGAAATGCAACAAGCTTTAGGATGCAAATTCAAAACCTTTTAAAACACAATCACACATAGAAAACAACTAAGCCAAATCTTACCACTTGGAATAGTGTTTTACCAAACTTCCAACTTTTGAAACAATGTTTCATAACATACAACTTCCAAATCATGTTTTAAATTCAAACTTTTTCATGAGATCTTGTTAGATCTACCTGTTAAAGTCTTTTCCAACACATTTTTGCAACAAAAATCAAGTTGAGTTTCTTCCCAAAAATACCATTATGCCTTGGTTTTGAAAAGAAGAAAAAGGAAACAATTTCTTTTATTCACTAAAATTCCATTTTACAAAACCTACATGTTAGATCTAAGCATCAAACTGTTACTAATCTTTGTGCATCCTTTAAACAACAAAATCAAACCAAGATATTTCCCTAAAATCATTTTGAGGTCATGGTTTTAGCAACCCTAAAACAACCTCAATTTTTTATTTTTATTTTAAACCATACATGGTGTTAAAAATGCTAGATCTAATTACTAACATCCTAACACAAGTTAATCATCAATCTCAAGCAACAAAATTGAATTAAAATCAACTCCAAGGACACTCAAGTGTCACGGCCAGCAAGGAAAAGATGGAGGAATCAATTTTCAAAATTATTTTCAAGTATCAAAGGCATATACTAGTGGTAGATCTAACGTATAGTAAGCTAAATCTTCAAGATCTAAGCACTTCTCTCTCAAAAACAACTTTAAGCCTCTTTAAACTCAAACATGGAAGCAACAAGGAAGGAGAACAAGTGAAAGATTTACCTCTAGGTGGTGATGATGATGATGTGCAAGAAGAAGAAGGAGAAGGAAGCAGAAGTTTCAATCTTTACTCCAACAAAACCCACAAAGGATCAAGGCTTTCTTACTAAGTGTTTCCTCAAGTTTTCATCAATGGTTAAAGTGAGTGAAATGTTCCTTATATAGGGGAGGGAGGCCACGTTTTGGTGAGGGAGAAGGAAGGAAAAAAATGTCACAATTCTATTGCAAATTAACTAATTAGTTTGGAATTAACTAAGCTAACTACCTACCATTTCCTTTATTAATCAATCAAAAGGCTTCCTTTAAAAATGGTAGGCTACAAGCACATGGCTTGGCTCCCATTGGTCCACTTGAACCGTAATTCTTGCTCATCAAGTTAAGGGTTTTGCTACGACGCGTTATCGATTAATCGAGTGCACAGCGTTTCACGTATATTAGGTTTTTACACCCGTGGCTCTAAAAAAATTTCTATTTCACCAGCCCACAGCTAAAATTTATTATTAAGTTGAAATATCCCTTGTGACATTAGAAATGCTCCTCTGTTTCTCGTTTTTTCAAATTATGAGCCAAAATGTTGTAATTACGTAGTTTCTAGGCGTAGAAAATACACCAAATATTTTCTGTCGCCCAAAAATTCCAAACAAATTTCAATAAATCATAAATATTAGAAAATACTTAAATCTCAAATTTTGTAAAATTTGGATCACGGGCATGTTTCAGTTAAAAACTCACCCGATCGCCTAATTACGGCAGTTTAAGACAGAATTCCTATGTCGTAGTAAAAACCATAAATTAGTGATGATTACTAATTCTAATTTTTCTTATCATCTAGATTTAATTCAAACAATGAAATTATCAACAGAAAAGTCGTATTAAGTACGACCGAAAACAAATAATTAACAATTAACTAAACGTCGAAAACTGAACTATGACTTAAAAATATTAATTAACTCCTAAAAATCATTTCACCTTCAATAAAATGAAGACTTTAATTTAAACAGAAAGGTTAAGCATTTTTCAGGATTAATTCATAATAAAAACAGTATACGTCTACACTACCTATTATTCTGAATTAATACCAACACTGCGGATTATTTACGACAAATCTTTGCAGTTCTTCACAAATCATCGAGTTGATTAGTCTCTATGACTTATTCCCAAGTAGTCGGAAACTGTAAAATAGTCGCGGCAGTGCTTGGGGGTGTCGTTCGCTGAAGATCAGTAGAGCGAAAAGAGATGTTGAAGATGAAGACGTACAGTAACTTTTGCATGGGAGGTTCTGAGTTTATTAGGTAATAAGATTAGATAGCGCTTCCCCTTGGGGAAACGCTAGTGAGGTCCCGATAATAGACAGTGCTTCCTAGGGAAAGCGCTAGTGAAGGTCTTATGCGTCTTTTCAGTAGCGTTTAACAGAAGAAGCGCTATCTATTTGTTAGTTTTAGATAGTCTTTCAGTAGCACTTAGTAAAGAAAATGCTAGTAAAGGCCTCACATGTTTTTTTAAGTAGCACTTTTAGAATGTAGCGCTGTTAAATGTGGCGCCATTTTTTTAATAATCTGTCGTAGTATTTCCTTTGGGTTTCCTCCAGTTTTCTCACTCAAAGCACTTTCTCTCAATCCCTTATGTGCTCTCTCTCTCTCTCTCTCACTTTCCTTTATCTCCTCTAGGGTTCCGTAAAGCTCCAGAAGATGAAATGAGAAAAGGGGTGGTCAATCTAACCCTCTAATAGAAGAAAGAAGATGTGTTTTCTTTTACAAATGGACCATAATAAGCCTCACCTAATAAAGGAGTTTACTTTCTTGCCCTTAATGATTTTGGTATTTACTCATTCTATCGTGGAGCTATATCTATTTTTCTACCAAAGGCACCAAACGATCGCTGTTGTCCAGAGGCTTGCTGTTCACGAGACGATCACTATCGCCAGACGATCGCTATCGCCCAAAGGGTAGCTACCGACCAGACAATCTATTATCGACTAGAGGGTAGCTATCGACTAGACGATCTACTATTGACCAAAGGGTAGCTATCGACCAGACGATCTACTATCAACCAGATGCAGAAGTAGAATAGGATGCAAATAGAGTCTCGCGTATTATTCTTCTTGTAACTTCTTAAAATGTGACAAGAATTCTATATTAAATATTTAAACAAGCATTCCTTCCATACTTTAAAATAACATTTACAAACTTGTATATAATAGGCTAGGTGAGGTGTTACATTAGTCCCCACCTTTTAAAAAAATTTGTCCTAAAAAATTAGGCATAACACTTACCTATTCAAACAAGTCGAGATACTTGTCTCGCATTTCCTTCTCTAGTTCCCAGGAGGCTTCTTCAAGAGCATATCCTTCCCAGATGATCTTAACCATAGTAATAGTCTTATTCCTGAGTGTCTTAAAATTGCGGTCCACTACTTGAACCGGCATAGGCTGATACGTCAAATCTGATCTAAGTTGCACAGATTCATGATCCAAAGGCTGAAAAGGATTAGGAATGTACTTTTTGAGCTGAGACACACGAAAGACATTGTGTAGGTTTGACAAGGATGGAGGCAAAGCAATTTGGTAAGCAACAAGACCGACTCGACTAAGGATTTGGAAAGGATCGATGAATCAAGGATTTAACTTTTTGGCATTAAAGGCTCTACTAACTCCTATGGTAGGAGTGACTTTTAGGAACACGTGTTCACCTTCCTCAAACTCAAGAGGCTTAAGCCTTCGGTCAGCATAACTTTTCTACCTACTTTGAGCTTTCCTTAACTTATCCGTGATCATGCGAATCTTATCAGTAGTTTCCTAAACAAGGTCGGGACCTAGTAAAGTCCTTTCTCTTACTTTAAACCAACATAAAGGAGTTCTACACTTGCGATCGTATAGAGCTTCATATGGTCCCATACCTATGCTAGAATGATAGTTGTTGTTATAAGAAAATTCTATCAATGACAAATGCTCATCCCAACTACCACCATCTTCTAAAACACAGGCTCCAAGCATATCTTCCATAGTTTGTATAGTCCTTTCCATCTGACCATCCGTCTAGGTATGATAGGTTGTACTAAGTCTCAGTCTAGTTCCTAAGGCTTGGTGGAGAGCATTCGAAAACCGAGAGGTGAACTTAGGATCCCTATCAGAGACAATACTAGTGGGTACTCCATGGAGTCTAACAGTTTTGCTAGTATAGATCTTAGTTAACCTAGCAGTATTGTATGAAGACTTGATTGGAAAAAAGTGGGCAGATTTGGTCAGTCTATCTACTCTGACCCAAACAGAATCAGACCTAGACTGAGTGCGAGGCAAACCTCCCACAAAGTCCATTGATATTCCCTTCCACTTCCATTCTAGAATTAATAAGGGTTGAAGCAGACAAGAGGGCTTTTGGTGTTCTATTTTGGCTTTCTGGCAAACCAAACACTGAGCTACGAGCTCTGCTACATCATTTCTCATACCCGGCCACCCGTACCTTTGCCTAAGTTCATGATACATCTTAGTGGACCCAGAATGTACTGAGAAACCACTCTTGTGGGCTTCTTCTAGAATCTGTCTCTTAATGGTGTCATCTCTTGGAACACATTTTCTTTGGTGAAAAAGAATAGTGCCATCACTAGCGTAAGAGAAACCAGGTTAGTGTCTCCTAGATCGCAACTCTTCATCTAGACCTTGGGCTTGTCTGGTTTGGCCCCTAAAATCACAAGAAATCTCTAGGTGGTACAACAAGAGACTATTTTCTTTTAAAAGTATTCCCAAGTTTAAATCCCTAAAGGATTCTAATAACTCCATCTCTTTAATCATCATTGAGGAAATGTGAAGACATTTTTTACTTAATGCATCGGCGACAACATTTGCCTTGCCAGGATGGTACTTCAATTCAAAATCATAATCTTTAAGGAAATCTACCCATCTCCTTTGCCTTATTCAGTTCCTTTTAGTCAAAAAGGTATCTCAAACTCTTATGATCACTGAATATTTTAAATCGGGCACCATATAAATAGTGCCTCCAAATTTTTAAGGCAAAAACTATTGCTGCAAGTTCCAGGTTCATGAGTGGGGTAATTCTCTTCATGGGGTCTTAATTTCCTATATGCATAGGCCACAACCTGTCTGATCTGCATTAGAACACAACCTAACCCCTTCGTAGAGGCATCACTATAGACTTCGAATCCTAAGGTTAGGTCAGGGATAACCATAATCGGTGCGGTAGTCAACCGAATCTTAAGCTCTAAGAAACTGTTCTCACAGCTTTTATCCCAAACAAAAGGTTGCTCCTTTCGGGTTAACCGAGTTAGAGGAAGTACCAACTGAGAAAACCTCTGTCTAAACCTACGGTAGTAACCGACTAGCCATAGGAAACTCCTAACTTCAGTGATAGTCGTAGGTCATTCATAATTAAGAACCGCTTCTACTTTACTGGGGTCAACCGATACTCCATCTTGAGAGATGACATGTCCTAAGAATTTAACTCCATTAAGCCAAAACTCATTCTCAGGCTTTGCAAATAGGTTGTTGTCTCTAAGAGTACTAGCACAATTCTAAGGTGTTCCTCATTCTCCTGAGGGTCCTTAGAGTAGACTAAGATGTCATCTATGAGGACCACGACAAACCTATCAAGAAAAGGCCTAAAAATCCTATTCATATAGTCTATAAATATGGTCAGAACATTGGTCAAGCCAAAGGGCATAACCGAATACTCATAATGACCATATAGAGTCCTAAAGGCAGTCTTTGGCACATCTTCGGCCTTGATCTTAATCTTGTGGTAACCAGATCTTAAATCAATCTTGGAGAAAACTGAGGCTCATCTAAGTTGATCCAACAAATCATTTATCCGGGGTAGTGGATACTTTTTCTTAATAGTAATCTTGTTGAGTTTCCTATAATCTTTGCACAATCTCATGCTACTATCTCTCTTTTTCACCAAGAGAACAGGTGTGTCCCAGGGTGGAACACTAGGCCTAATGAATTTCTTAGCAATCAAATCTTTCATTTGTGTCTTAAGCTCCTTCAGTTCTCGATGTGACATCTCATACGGGGATAAAGAGATCAGTCCCGCTCCTGAAACCAATTCTATGGAGAATTCAACTTCTCTTTCACGAGGCAAGGTAGTTACCTCGTTCAGAAATACATCTAAAAATTCATTCACTATAGGGATAGTAGTCAAATCTAGGCAAATCTAGGCTAACCTCTGAGGTTGAAGAGAGTAACAAAATATATCCTGCATGTCCCTCAACTAGACATTGGTTTAACTGAGAAACACTAGCCAACACATTAAAGTTGGATTTTTCAAGAGATGGCTGCATTTTTGGAAACTCTATTGTTTTACAATAACAGTTCAGAACGACTTGGTCGGTCGAAAGCCAATCCATACCTAGGATTATGTCTATCCCGTCCAAGGGTAAACATACCAAGCCCACCAAAAACATTCTTCCTTGAATCACGAGAGCACAATTCTCGAATATCAAGGAAGTAGAAATACTACCTTTCGCAGGTGTGTGCACATGCAACGAAATTGGTAAAGAGGAAAGGTACAACTCTAACCTTTGTGCACATTTACAAGAAATAAAAGAATAAGTTGTACCAAAATCATACAAGACAATTAAGGGCTCATTATGAAGAAAACATGTACATTTAATCAGATTCTCAGCACCTTTAGTCTTCTTAGCACTCAAAGTAAAGACTCTTCCTTGGGTGGGATCATTGGGTTTGGATACATTTCCTTTCTTGAATTGAGGGCAATTCTTTTGGATATGCCCAGGCTGACGGAAAATATAGCAAAATCTTTCCCCATCAAACACGCTCCCCTATGAGTCTTGCCACAGTTGGTGAAAGCATGAAATTGTTGAGCTTTAAAGGATTGCACTTGTTTCCCTTTGTTCAAATTCCCCTTAGGTTTCATATGTTGAGCATTTTTGTTATCATTCTTCTTTTGAATCTTATAATGATGATCAGCTTCTAATAAGGTTTGCACGTCTTCTGTGATCCTACATTTCCCCACCAAACGGGCATAGTTATTCTCCTCTAGCTGGGATACTGCATTCCTAATCTCTGGTTTAAGACCTTGCTCAAATTGATGAGCTTTCCACTGGTCATCATGTACATGCTAAAGATAGATGGAATACTTGGATAACTCCTCAAATTTAGCCACATACTCCCCTATAGACATATCACCTTGCACCAGATGTGCAAATTCCTACTCCTTCTGTCTTCTCAGACTCTGGGGAAAATATTTTTCAAGAAATACAGTCTCGAAATTTACCCAATCCAAAAGGGTTCCTAAAGCCATCATATGGCCTCTAGCTCCTCGCCACCACACTTCTGCTTCTTCTTTCAAATAGTGTGACGCAACGATTAATTTTTATTCCTCGGTGCAATGGACAACTGTGAAAATTTTCTCCATTTCCTACAACCAGTACTGTGCTTCAGCTGGATCTGAACCACCTTTGAAGGAGGGAGGACTATTCTTTCGGAACTCAGTGAACTAACGGTTGGGATTCTCCTATTGGGCTGCATTATTAGTTGGGCCACCACCTCCTAGAGGCTCCATTCCTCCTTCAAGATTTTAATTGAGTAAGGTGTTCGTTGCCTGAGCTTGTTGCATCATAGCATTGGTAGCTTGGGCTTGTTCCCGTAATGCATCTACCGGACAATTTTTCAACCAACAACTTCAACTTAGTCTTTTGACAGATTGTTCTACATAATAAATTCTAGTCCTTCCTTATGTCGCTTCTAATTCAATCTTAGCATTTAGCATTACCAAAAGGTATCCATTAAACCTATCCACAACTTAATTACACCATCTAGCCTTAACTTAAGCAATTGAATCCACCTTTACCATACAAAAAAAATGCATAATCACTAACACCATCCTCACCTAACACTAACTACACCAAAAGAGCACTTTGCACAATCTAGCAATTCAATCATGGAAAAATACTCATTCTCAAGACATGAAATATCAACATCACAAGGATATGTTCACCACCTAAATATCAATTTCACAACAAGGAAATTACAATATGTTTCAAGCACAAAAAGAACATAAAATCATGGACATCAACAACCAAGAACCAATGACTCAACCATCAATTGCAACATGTAACGTCCAACTCTAATTAGAGTATTACATACTAAATTAACAAGGATCTGAGTTAAAGGTAGAAAATTTTTCGTTTTGAATAGTGAGAAGTAGAAAGAAAAGCTTTTGAAATACACAACTTTGGCTAAATAAAATCTTTAGATACATAAGGCATTATAAAACAAATTTGATCACAAGGCACCTTTATTAATAGCTACATTCAAATTTAAAATAGTACTAAGACACCTAACAAATATGACTGCAAACTGGACTACAAAGCATCAAATAAACTTATACAATGTACATATCACAACTCTTGACTTGTGATCCGGTTCCATAAACATAAAGTCTCGCGTACTGGCGAGACCAAGCATCCTTACATGCCCTCGGCTTCTCCAGATGCTAAGTACCTGAAAACAACTCTCCAACATAGTGAGTTTATAAAACTCAGTAACATAGAAATAACATAAAACATTTACCGTTGTTTTCAGCCATATGTGGTGTGCTACGTATGGAAAACTACTACCAAACAAACATAATCATAATCAAGCATCACAATTGATATATTAAAATCAACCCATTACATATATCAAATCATGAGAAAGCACATATTTAAAGTGTCACAAAATCGTTAACACATAGAACATCAATAACCCACTCTCATTATTCACATCTCATCCCAATTGGAGTTCTATGGAGTTCACAATGGGAAATACATCTCATGGATGTATGTGGGGGTCGGGGACAGTAATCCAACCCTCCTCCAATACACAACAAAATTTACAAAATGAGCTAGCTCAAACACTAAGCCACTTCAAAATTAATCAATACATATGTAACACCCCGTTTCCGGAGCGCTACTAAACTAATATTCTTACAAAAGTTGACATGTTTCCGAAATGTGGAATACTCTGCTCGTAAGGTTTCTGAAAAATGTGGTCCTATTTTTTTTCTTTTCCTGTAAAACTTTTTTTTTTATAAAATAGCAGACAGAGTATCACAGCGACTTTTAGAAACATGACAGTGAATAATTTAAGACACCAGATAGACCACATTAGCGACATTCATTTATTCCATCAATTCATATATGATAATACATGTTTGAAAACATAATAGGCATTTTATTACAACATTGAAGTGAACTACAAATATCCTATAGCTTGTCGACAAGCTATACTCCTTACTAGACTACTAGTAAGTTCCACAACATAACACAGGTAGAAGGCTGGATGACTATTGTCAGCTGCTCCTCTCTGCAGTCCCAAATTCTCCGCTTGCTCTGCCATCTGGGTTACATTCATTAATTGAAAGAACCACTGGCAAGGGTCAACTTCTCAATAAATCAAGGAATAACAAATCATAACAATAGGTAAAACAACTATATGCACAGTACTCAAGACGCAACTCAAGACTCTCACAAGACTCAACTCAAGACTCATATTCTCACGACACTTGACAATTTTCGAAAAGTAACGCCGATCCATCCACTGAATACCAGCCGTACCCTTGGGCTATCCGCTCACCCTAGGACATTCAGCTCAGGTTCCTTGACGCTATGACGCTTAGCTAATCTGCCGAAAAACCAGCCGGAGCCGTTTAGGGGATCCTAGCACCCTAGGTTAATCGGATCAAAGCTCAAAAACGTCACGACACTCGACAACTTAACTAAACTCTCGCACTCCAATGAATAAAATGCCGCATACGATAATTTAGAAAACAATTGAATAATTATTAGACCGCATATCAAATAATATTCACGCCAAGCTCAAAACAGTGCGAACAGTTCAGCAGTATAAGCAATTCATCTCAACAATCATAACTCAGCAAACAACGACAGTCAAACAACTCAGTTCATCCCTCTGCAACTCAATGGAGTTAGCAGAGAGGTAATCAAACAAGTATGGGGGGTTGGGGACAGCTGTCAACCACTTGCAGACAAGCCCACTAATAATCAGTATATCAAAAAACAGTAAATCAAAGGGGTACAATACCCTCACTTTGAACCCTGAGGTTCTCAGACTTCTTCCCATAAATACTTGAATTTAAATTCCTATCAATATCTAAAGTTGCCGTTACCGAACTCCAAGCCACGCGCCCACGTACTCCACGATTCTACGCCGCACGGTCTCGGATCACTCAAGCCTATTACACAAAGCAAGCTTAGCATAATCTAAAGACTTAGTTCTATATCCTTAGGCTCTTGAATTAGTTCTATATCCTTAGGCTCTTGAAACCTAAGACCCTCTCCTACCCAAAACACTCACACTTAGAAACATAATTTAGAATACTAGTCTTTAATAAATTACATACACCTTGAAAATTCATTTTACTTCTAAGGAATTAAACTTTAAGGACAAGGAATCTTTCTCTTGAAACTTAGAACATAAAACATCACTATTTTTCATGAAAACTTAGAGCAAGAATCAACTTCAATTGACCACTACTTTTCTCAAATACTAAATCAAGGCTCCACTTGGTTTTCTTGGGTCTCAAGAAATCCAGTTACCTTATGTGCTTCTTTGCCTTTCACAATCAAAACAACTTCCAAACAAACCAAATTCTTTTCTAAAATTTTCCAACACTTACACATAATTTAATACTACTAATATCAACTAAGAACACAAAATAATTATCCCTTAGACTTAATTCTAATTCCTATGTTCTCAAATCCCAAAAACATCTCCTAATAAGAAATTACCTACACTTAAGCATTTACAAATTAGGGGCTCATATTTTCAAACTTTAAAGTTTTCTTGAAATATACACAAGTTGGAAAATAAAGTTCTACTTACTAAGTTCAAGTCTTTCAAAAATTTGAAACACAAATCAATACCAAAATCAACTTTATTTTATCCAAAAGCTTAAGTTAAGGCTCCACTAGGTTCTTAGGATCTCAAAGAGTCCAATTTACCTATTGTGTTTCATAGCCTCAAGGATCCAAAATAACTTCAATTCTCAATCCAATCACTTCCATAATTTTTCAAACTTATACAACAATTATATACTACTAATTTAAATACTAAGAACACAAATTTTTTTTGTCTCTTAAGCCTTGAATAGCTCGCGGCCAACACACCCTTTTTTCCCAAAAAAAAAATTGTAAACTTCCAAACTAATTTAACAACATCATCCCATATGTAAATCCTTTCACAAAGCAATAAATAGTTTCCAAAACACAAGCCTAAGTCAAGTCCAACACTAATTCATGACTTTTCAAGAACAAGGGTTTTTCACAAAATTGTAATTTCCTTTAATCAAAATTTACAACAACAACAACTATAACAATTATCAAGGACTAATAACCCCTAATCAATTGAATGGTTACATGAGAGATCACTTAATCCCCTTTTCCTTAGACCATAAGACCTAGGGTTTGATAAATTTGGGGAAAAATTGTTCATCTCTCCCATGAACACATTCAAGCCATAGATAAAACATATATAAATAAATAAGCAAATAAATAGACAATAAAATGAGAAGAAACCCTCGCCCACAATCCCTAACTTGGCCACGGCTGGAAGGGGAAATAAGGAAGGGATTTTGGTTTTCAAACCCTCACTCACAAGACCATGAAATTGAAGAAGGAAATTGAAAGGATTAGTGGTGCTTTAAAGGAAAAGGGTCACGGCTAAGAGCATAAAAAGAAGGAGGAAATAACTTGGCTTACTCACAAAACCACCCTAGCTTCTCTAGCTAGAAATTAGTAAGGAATGTTAAGAATTTTGAGGCATAAAAAGAGGGGTACTCTCGGTTGGAAGAAAGGAAAGAAGGGGAGGTGAACTTGCTCTCCAAATTCCCTCACACTTGGTGTTTAAGAAATGAAATAAAAGTAAAGTGGACAAATGGGGAGATGGGAGGGCCACGACTTGTTCTTCTTGAAGAGGAGGAAATTAAAAAAAAAAAAAAAAAAAGATGAGGTAGCGATGATAAGGGAAGCTTTGGCAGGGACAAGGGAAAAAGAAGGAAGAATTGAAAACTTTGGCTTATTCTCACATTTGGAAATTTTAGAATGAAATGACAATGAGATGGTGATGATGGAGAAGGATGCTTCGGCTGGTTCAAAATGAGAAGGCAAAGGATTAAAAAAATTTGTTTAATCAAACCACTAAAAGCTAGTAGATAAGGTTAACCAATATATTTATTTTAGTCCATAAAAAGATGACACCTTACACAATAAGCTTGAAGACCAAGTAAAGAATGAGTGGGTGAGAACAAGGAGAAGGGGTTCACGCTGGACATAAGGGAATAGGGGAGGAAAGAAATAATTTTAAAGCAAACATTTTACTTGGTTAGGAAAATTTAGGATAAGTATCACATAATTAGCCATGTAAAAAAAAATAGACACCTAGCATCATAAAGTAAGCTAGTTCTAATATAATCATCAAATCTAGATATCTAATCTCTCTCTCATGATTACCCTCTAAACCTAGAGTCTAAAGAGTACTAAAAATATTACATCGAGTAATCGCATTACCAATTAATTCTTCCGCCGATAATTCGCGAAAATTAATTTACCGAGAAATTAATTTACCGCATGATAATAAATTATCACAAATAATAAAAACAATCTAAAACACTCAAAAATAATCACAACAAGTCACGATTCTATTTTCATCGAAATCGGGGTTTGTTTAAAGTTTTATTCGTGGATAAAAACTCTCTGGTGATTCAAACGCGACGAAACTTCGTTAGAATATTTCGACGATATTCAAATCATGAATTAATATAAAATATTAATTCTTAATTTAAGTTTCATCTTGATTTAATTCAATCAATTTCTTAGTCAATAAAAGTATGCGTTATCGCGTCACACAGAAAACTTATAATAAGTATAATTGATGAATTCTCTTTTAAAAACAGCATACGTCTACGCTGTCAATTAATTCGAATTGACATCATGAATAATAATTATTTATAATAAATAAATTATTCAAAATAACTCAAAATGATTTCCCATAATCTCAGTAAATCATTGAGGTGAACAATCTCTATGACTTATTTTTCGAGCATTCAGGATTTTATCGCTAAAATCATTTTTTTTTAAAAATTGGGATGTTACAACATCAAACATAACCAACTTCACAAGATATCAAGCAAGTTATCAATCTCATAACCATTCAAAACTAGAAATCACCATATAACCATGTGTTACCTTGATATGGGCAGCTAGAAATACAATTCAAACACCAACTCCATTCTTTCAACTTGAAATTGATTTTAGAAGTTAGAACATTCCGACTCATGAGTTTAGATTTTAAACATTGTGGATACTACCTTTATATGACAACAAGCTTACAATTTCATTTATTCAACTCTCTCATATAATCTCATAAACACTAAGCATGCATTCACTTCACCATTCCAATCTTGTTTCAAACGTGCATCAAAGCAAACAAGAACATGCAGCAATTAATCACCACCCATTATCATTTTCGAGACTACAATTAAGTTCCAAGTACCCACATATGCACTCCCAACCCAAAGTCACACTAAAACTGAAATTTATAAAGAACATATAGGAAAATTTCATTCTATCAACAACCACATCACAAAGAGGTTATGAATAAATTCTAAGAAGGGAACTCACATAAATCCCTAAGCACACTCTAAAGAGAGGTTTTAATTGGAGATTCTATGTTACCTTAGGCTTGATGAAATTGGATATAAAATTCCCAATTTCTAGGGCTTGAACCTCATCATCCCTTTTGATTTCAAGCTTTCCCTTGGAGCCTTGATCTTCTCCTTCCATTTTCCTCTTCTCTTCCTCAATCTCTCTCCTTCTCTGTCTCTCTCGCTGTTTCTCTCTCTCTCGCTGCTTTCTGTCTCTTTCTCTGTCTCCACGGGCACGATGGTGCGCCACCACCTTCCTTCACCACGGTTGGCGCTCGCGGCCTCACCAGGGCCGTCGCGGCTCCTCCCTTTCTCTCATCTCCCGCGCGACCTCTCTCCTGCTTCTTTCTCTTCTTCCTCTCTTTTCCTTCTTTTTTCTTCTTTCTTTTCTTCTTTCATCCTTTTCTTTTCTTTTCTTCTGATTCACGATCAGCACCCCCCCTTTTTAATCTTTTTTTTTAAAAAAAACATAACTTACTTCCTACATCTCCCCTTTTACACAATACACCCCCTTCTTATTAATTCTCACAATTACAAGTGCATAAAAGGTTAGGTCTATTCATTTGGATCTTCTAAAATTAGCCCCTTTTATACTAAGTTAAACAATATTAGTCTAGCTTAATCCTTGGGAAAAATTACTATTTTACCCCCTAAGTTCCAATTTTTGCATTAAATAACTGGATTAAAAGCTATTAACCTCTTTAATCCTTAGGAATTAAATTCTCTTTTTCATTAGGGTCTTTAATTACTAAGCTTAAGAAAGTTGGGGTATTACATTACTCTCCTCCTTTTTGGAATTTTGTCCCCAAAATTCGCCCTACCTTCTTACCTTATCCTTCTGTTGGATTGGTTCTCGGCGCTTTCGCTGCGAACTTCAATTCTACGCCTATTACTAACTATACTTAGCAAGAAACAAACGCATATGCTTCATGCACATAATCAAGATTTTACTAACGCATACAATCACACATCAAATGACAGAGGAGGATTTAACATTCACACAATCTAACTCATTCCTTGTATTCCTCTAAAGTCCATTCACTACTTGAACTAGGAACACAAGTTGTGAGGGCATTACTGGCGTCTACATATTCCTTTAAGGTTCATTCATTTATTGAACCAGGAATCGTACGCCACCGGATTCGGTCGAATGGACAGACATTTAACCCCGTACCGACGTACATATGCTTTAGGATTTGGTTAGATTAACCCTTAATTCGACTAATCCACCCTGGATCGATAAAGCATGAGCATATAGCTCCACAATACACTCAGTTACCCTTTAGTGTAACCGACATGAGCATCCCAACATCTGAGCACGTGTTCAACTTCGGTTACTGGTTAATTAGGTATGGTCATCATGTCTTTTCTACTAAAGAACATATCATCTTAGAGGCTTTCCTTCGGTGAGGAAATCTTTATGTAGTTAACATCTACACCACGTGACAAACATTTTCTTTTGTTTAAAACATTCTAAGTTTACTCAAAGGCTTCCCCAAGGTTTAACGGACAGGATTCCTTTAACTAGAGGCCTCCCACTGCCACGTTTCTCCTTGGGTGTAACACCATTATAACAGACAGGGTTCCTTCAACTAGAGGCCTCCCACTGCCACATCACTCATAGGACTTTTTCTCTCAAAGGTGTAACACCATTGTAACGGACAGGATTCCTTTAACTAGAGGCCTCCCACTGCCACGTTACACGTAGGGCTTTCTTCCCCTAAAGGTGTAACACCATTGTAAGATTGTCACTTTTGGTAAACTATCACATATATTGAAAAAATTTCATTTACAACATTCATTCAGGTGTTATAAATGGAAATTTGTCCTTAAGCACCTCTTCCTTAAACTTACGGAATTGGTACTTATCTTTTATCACACTTTACTTGGTCTTATTACAGACTTGGTCTAAGCAATTAGAAATTCTAAAGTTAATTAACTCCTATAAGGTATCCGTTAGTTAGACTGATCTGATTCACACTAAAGGGTTACAAACAAGGCCTCAACCGAGTGATAAATCTCATTCGATTAGAAAAGCAGTTTGTAATTGGCTAGATGGAATCACATCCAACACAACTCAACGAATTACTCATAATAATTAATAACCTTAGGTTTCCACTGATTAAACCATGCTCATAATATTATGCTCTTTGTTGGAATTTCCTACTTACTCTCTTCAACTTGATAGATTAATTCCCCATTTTAGTTCGATTGGAATTAAACCGGGAATCCACATAGCCATGACTAATAGCAACATGGACTGACATGTCTGTCGCTGGGTCTAATAACCAACAGACCAACGAGCATCAAGAAAATAAGTTTATAAGATTCTTGGGAATAATCTATCTCACTTATTTTAAACTACCTCTAATGCTCATTCTAAATCATTGGAAATCTAGAAAGGGATTAATCTCTACAAAGGAGTTAATTGCCCGGAGAATTTAGTGATTCCATTAACAGATCACAGACTAGGTCTCATTACAAATAAGGTTCTTATTTGGTCAAGACAAAGTTTATAATTGGTCAAGCGAACTCACTTCATGTACTGGTCAATTGAATCGAGTGCAGACATCAATAACTTTAGATTCCCGCTGATTTAGCTTTGCTTAAAACTCTTATAGTTCAAGGACTATAGTCTAATCCTCTTTCTTAGGCTAGTTATTCTACTAAGGTCACTATACGTAGAAGACTTAGGGTTTCTTCTGCCTCGCTAGGGCTTGATCACCTTCGAGGTTCCTTACTGCAACTTAGGCATTGAGGAGTGTGGCCTATCTTTATCTTACTTCTTATCCTTACCATTAACCACTAAGAACACTCTGGTTCACTTAGGGATTATCATAGGATTCCAATCAATCTAGGATCCATTCATAATGGGCTAGGCTAAACAAAGTTGACTAATTAAAAAGTGTTGGAAACCTAATCGATTATAAATGCCCATCCTAATTGATTAAAACCATACAATTAAGAATCCTTACTTATAAATCCTAATTGCCATAGAACTAAGTAGTCACAACAAAAGAATTGACAAGGATTGCTAGACCACAATAAACTCAAACAGCACATGATCGTATATTCTAGGGCAACTACATCAATTTTCTAAACACTTCATACACGGGGTATAGTACCAACCAAATCGTGATCACAACTCCTAGTTCGACTCTCGAATATGTGTAAGGAATACAAGGTACTCACTCACGTATATTTGCTAGCTGAACCATACATCACTTCAAAATTCCCTCTGTGGTGAAAACAATGAAGAAAATCCAAAACATATGTCAGTGTGGAAATGAGGACAGCAATTCACCCTTTTCCACCCAAAAAGACCCGATATTTCAAACATCAGAACATAATAGTAAGTGATTCATTGATTGTAAACAAAACTCATCCACTAGTATAACCAAGGAAGTAGAATTGTAACCAACATCAACAGGTAAGCACCTTACACATATTATCAAAATGAGAAACTCATGGTAATCAATTGAATCACACTAATTCCCAACATAATCATCATTAAAACATAAATTTCCATTCAATCTTCTAACATTACAACACATAGGCAAAATATGATACAAATTAAATCGAAATCATACCTTGACAGACAATCTTTTCGAAGACAGATAAGGAAATACAAGAGTATCTTCTTATATGTCATTCGTCATTCATTTCATTCGTCACTAGGCTCAATCAACAAATAGCATATTAGGGTTAACATCGTACTGATTATAGGTTGAGAAGAAACCCGAAAGTCCCCATTCTGATGAACGGTATGGATTTTCGCTTTCTTCTCTCTGTGGATACATTTATGTATACACCCATACGTAAAAGTATATACATATATTAAGGAATCTCGTAAAAACGAGGAAGTACTACACTAACTCCTGCTCATCTTCATTTTCCTCATTCTTTATACAAATCCTTGAGGTGGCCTGCTTCAATAATTCCTAAAAAGAACTTAGAAAAGTCAGACTCGCAGACACAACCGACACTTCCTAAATCAGATCACTTCTAGACACACATAACTCACAGTCCGATGGAATCGAACTGCTCTGAAACAATAATGTATCGTCCCGACTCTAATTAGAGCATTACTTACTAAATTAACAAAGATCAGAGTTAAAGGTAGAAAATTTTTCGTTTTGAATACTGAGAAGTAGAAAGAAAAGCTTTTGAAATACACAACTTTGGCTAAATAAAATCTTTAGACACATATGGCATTATAAAACAAATTTGATCACAAGGCACCTTTATCAATAACTACATTCATATTTAAAACAGTATTAAGACACCTAACAAATATGACTCCAAATTGGACTACAAAGCATCAAAAAAACTTATACAATGTACATATCACAACTCTTGACTCATGATCTGGTTCCATAAACATAAAGTCTCGCGTACTGGTGAGACCGAGCATCCTTACATGCCCTCGGCTTCTCCAGATGCTAAGCACCTGAAAACAACGCACTAACTTAGTGAGTTTATAAAACTCAATAACATAGAAATAACATAAAATATTTACTGTTGTTTTCAGCCATACGATGTGTGCTACATATGGAAAACTCGTACCAAACAAACACATTCATAATCAAGCATCACAATTGATATATTAAAATTAACCCATTACACATATCAAATCATGAGCAAGCACATACTTAAAGTGTCACAAAATCATTGACATATAGAGCATTAATAACCCACTCTCGTGATTCATATCTCATTGATTCATATCTCATCCCTATTGGAGCACTGTGGAGTTCACAATGGGAAATACATATCATGGATGTATGTGGGGGTTGGGGACAGCAATCCAACCATCCTTTCTTTTCTTCTTCTCTTTTCCTTCTTTTTTCTTCTTTCTTTTCTTCTTTCTTCCTTTTCTTTTCTTTTCTCCCTTTTCTTCCGATTCACGATCAGCACCCCGCTTTTTAATCTTTTTTTTAAAACATAACTTACTTCCTACACCTCCGCTTTTACACATTATACCCCTTTCTTATTAATTCTCACAATTACAAGTGCATAAGGGTTAGGTCTATTCATTTGGGTCTCCTAAAATTAGCCCCTTTTATACTAAATTAAACAATATTAGTCTCGCTTAATCCTTGGAAAAAATTACTATTTTACCCCCTAAGTTCCAATTTTTGCTTTAAATAACTAGATTAAAGGCTATTAACCGCTTTAATCCTTAGGAATTAAATTCCCTTTTTCATTAAGGTCTTTAATTATTAAGCTTAAGAAAGTTAGTGTATTACACAACCCAACAATCCAATAACATCATCACATTATAAAATTAGTAAATAACATGCTTAAACTATAATTTACTAGTTTAGAGTGATTTTCCCATCACCATGGTGACGGTACACTGTAACTGCAACCGCACGAGGCTTAGGGATCTTGGACATCCCTATTGCTTATTTGCATTCCATAAACCCACTACAAGAGCATCAAACTACCCCCTTACCACTTAGGATTTTTGGGATTCTTGATAAGGTGGGAGAACTCCAAGCTTTTCCTCTCCCTTTGTGGCTTTCTCCAAGCTTTTCCTCTCCCTTTGTGGCTTTCTTAATCAAAAATACAAGGATAGGTGATGAGAAGTGAGAAAACTAATGCTTAGAACCCTAATGGTGATCATAAGCTTAAACCTAGATTAGAGACATTACCTTAGACCCAAACCCTCCAAGAATGATGAAGGATGGTAGTAGAACAAAACCCCAACAATAGTTTTTCAGCCCAAGAGCAAAGTTGCAACTCACAAAGTGCAGAAAATGTAGAGAGAATGGAGAAGAGAAGTTTGAAAGGTTTGATCTTTGGTGAGAGGTTTTCAAACATGATTAGGGGTTTAAAACTAAGGCTTAGTGGCTAGGTTAGGCCCTAGGGTCGTGGATCCCTTCTAATAATCGAGAGTGGGTCCCACAACGTCAAAAAAATGCGGCCCAAATGTACAAAATGCGAAATTTCGTATAGCGTAAAAAGCGCATGGCGCCTGGTGCCGCAGCCTGGCGCCTGCGCCAGATGTCGCTCGTCTGTGGCCCGCCACCGGCGCCTGGCGCCTCCTGGGACTGTGTTCTTTGCCCTTTTTCATCCTAACTCGCCTATCCGCGTACTGGGTCGACCCTATTGGATTCCTAATCAATCTATAACATATTTACACACATGAAACACATAAAGAATCCTAAGATCCTAGCACAAAAATGAGGGTGTTACACATTTTGTGAGGAGGAACACGGCCAACAGGACCTAAGGAATTTGATCTAAGTTTTCTCCTTTTATAAAAGTTGTAGCAAGCTCGCGGTAGGAAGGGGCAAGCCGAAAATTTGATTCTACATTCAAAATAGGGAGTTACCACCATTGTTTTTGTTGTCAGGAAAAACATTAAAAAACAAGTAGTCTTCTCTACTTATTTCTTGGTGCAATTGGAAATTCAAAGGTTCGTCGATCAGGGTAACAATAATTATGCATTTTTTTATTTTATTATTTTTTTAGAAATAGAGTTTGAGTATTTAATCTTATTATATATGTGTGTGTGTGGAGGGATTTTAAGACTTTTGCACTTCAAGATGTCGCAACTCATATTTCTTAGAAATAAAGATTATAAAAATGTTACATTTAGTTACTTTTTTATTAAAGAAAAAATTTATTTTTTTTATAGAAAATACTTAGTTTTATAATTATGATTGTGAGAGATTTAATTTTTATTATTATAAAATGTGTGGCATGCTTTCTTTTGTTTAAATAGCTTACCTTGGATCATATTATTTTGTTATAATACTTTATCTAAATTATCTATTATTTCCAATACTTAATTCATTAAAATTATTTTATTTTATTATGTTTAGGTAAAATTTGTTTTATTTAAGCTAATTTATTTTAAAAGATATTAACATTAAAACCAATTTATTATAATTAAATCATTATTTAATTTTAACCTAGTTTAAAATAATGTAAAGACAAAATATTATCAACAACAAATAAATGTGAGCATTTAAGAAAAAAATATTATAACAATCCAAACAAATTGTTGACCACTTTTATTTATTTACGTTTACGTCAATTTACTTAAAGAAAACAATGCTGACTAAATTTTTAGAATGTGCCAAACAATAATAATTAAAAGAAAAATAAAGTCAACCATGACTTATGTCAATCCATCGGTAACTATTTTTTTTTATAGAAATCCATCAGTAACTATTTAGATAAGGGAAAAGTAAAATATCAAATGATAAAACATTTGTCTTAATAATTATCACAAGGCACACAATTTAAACAAGAAAAAATAAAAATAAAGGCATCTGATGGGCCAAGACTTCATGATATTAGACAGGCCGCTGGGGGATTGGAAGTCTGAAGAAAGGGGTTTTATTTTCCCACCCCCCATACTTAATTTTCCCACCTCCCATTTTTTATGAAAAGTCAATAACGCCCTTCTAATTTCCCCCCCATTCCCTCTAATTCTCCCCTCTTCCTCACCTCACCTCCCCTCCCCCATTCATTCTTCAGCAACTCTGTGTCCACACTCTCTCTCATGCTCACTCTCTCAATCTCTCCCCCATCTCTCTCCCACAATATCTCTCTCCCAACCTCATCCCCTCTCTCTCAGTGTTCCGATCTTAGGCGTTGCCGCCATCACCGGCACCGTTTGCCGGATTTTTGAGGTGCAGTAACCCTATTTTTTTCTGCGATTTCAAGCAATCCGGAATCATGTTTCCGGACGCCTCCGGCAACAAGAATCCAGAAGTTATAAAATTCTGGATTCTTGTTATCGGAGTTTTCCGGAAACATGATTCAGGAAGTTATATTAATTTAAGCCATCCGGATTCCTATTTCCAGTTAGTTCCGAAAATTATTTTCCGGACGTTGTTCAGATTGGAATTTGATAAACTTCTTGTTTGGTGCAGATTTCAGACATCACAACCATGAGTTTAGTTCTTGTTTTTGTGTTTTTCGATGGTCAAATTATAACAGGTGACAAAGGCATCACATTTAAGGGCGATACCCCTAAATCATTTAGGGTTCGAAGAACATCACACTTAATGCCTTAAATAGACAACTTAACGACGCGGTGGTTAAATACGGAGACACCAAAAAGGTGTCTAATATCAACTACTGATGCCCTGTCTATTGGAAACATGGACGTGTTCAGTATAATGTTCTGAAACTTCAAAATAACAGCGATGTCGACACGATGTTCGCAGTCCATGAGCAACATGCTAGCCTTGGGCCAATCAAGTTATACGCTGATCTAGTGAGAAGTCCTGATCAGATTATCTCTTTCCTTAGGAAACGAACATCTGTCGACGAAATCATCACACTGTTTACTGACCCAGATTCGTCAACCGTCACTAGCTTGACACAACCTTGATGTTTTACTGTATTTCTCAAATGTTAGGGATTTAATTAACTGTGTTTGTTGTATTTCTCAAGTGTTAGGGTATCGATAAACTGTGTTTATTGTATTCAGTTGTTGTATGTTGCAAGTGTCTTATTTCCAGTTAATTAAATAACATTTTAATTTATGTCAACTAAAATATACATTTATAAATAACATGTTTGTTACAAACAAAACAAAATAAATATAATGTTCATACAAAAAAAAATAATGTGCTAAATCTAATCAGAGGCCCCTTAAATCTCTTCCTCCGGACATAACATCGAGTGGGACGCGCTAGTCTCATAAGCTCCTGCACGAGCTCCCATCCCTCTGTGTCCGGCTGTATCACCGGGCGCCCCTCTAACAATCTCTAGCCGATCTCATATGCCCTGGTCCATCTCGGATCCTACAAGAATATATATATTATTAGTTAATCAGGACTTTATAAAATATAACAACACAAGAATAATAATTCCAACATACCTCTGATGGCCCCACTGGAGCTGGTGGTGCTGGAGCTGGCTCTGGTGCTGGAGGTGGCGATACATTTTGTGGGTAAATGTACGGGTGAGAGATCCTACGGAATCACTCCATATAACCTGGCTCCACATTCGCTGCCTCCGTGCGACGCTGACCACCCTCGATGACATGCTCGTCAAAATGAAGCCAGATGTCATCCATCTCCTGCGGACTGATCGACTGCGATCTGAAGCTACGGGGATCCTCAGGAATGCGTTGCACATGTCCAAACTGGCGCAGCACCCTATCTGGCAGGTAGGGAAACATCAAAAGCCCAAAACGGATGAATCCTCTGAATAAGCATATAGCCTGGAACTCGCGCTGCGCTCTGTGCTCCGCATACAGGTCCCAAGTAACCTCCTCAGTAGTTAGTCTATCTAATACATGCCTATATGGCTTCACCAAACCTGCAACCCTAATGTGCCTCCAATGACAGGCTCGGGGTCGTGGCTCCTGGTAGTCGAGCTCTAGCTCCCTGGTGCCGAATGCAACACCCTGGAAATGCTCGTATATCCATACCTGTGTGATAAACGACAAGTCAGATTCTTTTCATTTGTATGTTACATGCATGAAAATAATTTTAAAACAACGACATTCGTAACTGCAATAGCGTCATGTAAGATAACACTTGCCTCGTCTTATATCTTTTGGCCTCCCAGAGCTGGTCGTACATGAATGCTAATGCCATCGCTCCCCATGCGTAAGTACGAACACTGCTCAGCTCCCTGAACATCCCCAGGTATACCACCCATGTCAACGTCTTGCTCTTGTCGGCAAAGATAGTGCAGCCGACTAGGTGTAGCAGGAATGCCCTAGCTGCCATGTCCCACTGGCCGTCATCGCAACACCTAGTGTACCACGTCCTCCATAGCCAGTTGAGACAAACTGTGGGTCCCCTATTCTTGTCAACCTCAAGCCGTGCATCAGCCATGGGGACGCCTAACAGGTCGTGCAGCCAAACAACATCTGTCTCCCTGTCCAGCGCATGTATGGTGAAGAACGCCCCCGTGACTGGAATATAGAGTATCTGGGAGACGTCATCCAGGGTGACCGTCTTCTCCCTGGCAGGTAGGTGGAAGTTGGAGGTATCTGGTTGCCAACGCTCCACAAACGCACATAACAGCCCTTTGTCAACTACCTTATAGCTGATGTGGTGAAGTTCATCAAGCTCAGATTCCTGCAAGAGTACCACAATCTGAGGGCGGGGCAACAAAGCGACGACGCTTTTCCCGTGATTAGTAACCTTCAGCTCACCACGATCCTGTTACCAAAAAAATATAAGTCAATTGTATTAAATTAAAATATAAAATGAAAATAACATAATAAAAAATTAAGTATTACTTACAACGCCGCGCCATAATCGTGTAGCAACATGGTCAACGTAGGTAATGAGGACTGATCCGTCCTTCGGGCCGCCAAGGAACAGAGCCTCATCACATGCATTCCCATCAATGGCTGCCTCATCAATGCGTTCTGCCTCATGTTGGGCAGCCTCCATGTGCGGTGACTCCTCACGGGCAGCCTCAACAATGACTGCCTCATCAACGCGTTCTGCCTCATCCTGGGTAGCCTCCATGTGCGGCGACTCCTCACGGGCAGCCTCATCTACGTGTGTAGACTCCTCGGGCACACCCTGTAGCTATTGACGTTGCTCTGTCCGTACTTTATGTGACGATGCAGTGGGCCTTGGACGAGTCGGGCCTTTACTAGATGCAGCAGGAACGGTTGCCTTAGATTCACCCCCGGTGCGTGCCATATCTGTGAAAAATTCAACAACTAAATCAGCCATGCCAAAATTTCAAAAAATTGAATTCATAGTCATTCCCGAAACAAGTTTCCAGACACATTTTAAACTACCGAAAACTTGTTGTCAAACGTCTCTGGAAACATGTTACCGGACTGCTTTTTTTTTCTAAAACCAATTTTCAAGTCCGGAAACGTGTTCCGGACGCCTATGGAAACAAGAAACCGGAACTTCGAAATCCAAGACTGCTTTTTTTAAACCCAATTTTCAAGTCCGAAAACATGTTTCCAGATGTCTATGGAAACAAGAATTTGGAACTTAGAAATCCAAAACTGATATTTCTAACTTTCGGATACTTGTTTCCATAGACGTCCGGAAACAAGTTTCCAGATAATTCAATTTCACAAAAAAAATTACGCAGAGGAAACGAATGTGATGCGACATTACCTGATGAAGCTCACTGCGAGCGAGATGGAGAGGGATATTCTTGTCTTTTTTTGGGTAAGGGGAGGTGGGAAAATTAAAATGGGGAGGGGCCAAAATCATGGGCCCTGAAGAAATCTTTGAGATTACTAATGGGCCAGACCAACATAAAAGGAAAGGAAGCACCATGAGAAAGGTGGGCCAGTGGACGCCGCTGTGTTAGCGAAGGAGACCCTGGAGAAGAATCATTTGGAGTTCATGAAAAACCTTAGTGTTCTAGAATTGAAGCAAAAATCTTTGGCCAGTCCTATGCTTGTGAATTGCAATGATCCTAAACTTAGCATGGTGAGGAAAAATCTAGGGAAGGATAATTTGAAGATGGATCTTCAAGGGAGTGTGGTTGAGGTGGTGAGTGGGCCACTGGTGGAGGGGCTTTTAGAGCCAACAACCATTTGAAAGTCATCATAAATTTTTTGGCTTGTAATTGTTTTGGGACAGCAGCAAAAGGCTTTACCTCTTTGGTTAGAGATATAAAGAGGAATTATAAATCTTCTTTAATTTTTATCTTGGAGACTCATGCTAGTGGAGATCATGCTCAGAAATAAGCAGAAAAAACTGGTTTCTCTGGTAGATTCATTGTTGATTCAAGAGGTCAGTCTAGGGGTATCTAGTGCTTATGGGATACAAACAATTGGTCTGTTGATATTCTTGAGTCCTCTAGTCAAATGGTTCATATGAAGGTGACTTGGAGGGGGCGACTAGTTGGTTAATCACAACAGTTTATGCTAGCCCAAATTATGTGAACCGTCAACAACTTTGGAGAGATCTGGAGAGGATTGTACATTCTTTGAATGAGCCTTGGGCAGTGCTTGATGATTTCAATGTGATAATGGAAGCCCATGAGCATAAGGGAGGTTCTCAAAAATTTTCAGATAGAGGTGTGGAAGGTTTTAAGGATATGGTTCAGAAGTGCAATCTGATGGATGTTGGGTTTTAAGGTAGTCCTTTCACCTAGAGGAGGAATAATTTATTTCAACAGCTTGATAGGGTCTTTATTAATATTCGGTAGAGCCAACCTTCTTTTCCAGGATGCTGTAGTGCATCATCTTCCGTTTTTCAATTTTGATCATCGCTCTATTCTGGTTCAGATAAAGAATAAACGGATAACTAATAGGAGTTGTTGCCCGTTTCGATTCTTAGCTTCCTGGTTGACTCATGAGGATTTTCCAGATTTCATGACTCGTTCTTGGCCTCGGGGGCTTATTGGTGTAGCCAAATTCCTCAGTTACAAACGTCATTACAAGTTTGGAACAAAGAGGTGTTTGGTAACATTTTTCAGCAAAAAAATATGCTGATAAAAAGACTAGAGAAAGGGGCTGATAATCTTATCAGATGAGCATAAACGGCTTTGGTTTGAATATGAGCAAGTTCTTTTACAAGAAGAGATCTTGTGGTTCCAAAAGTCAAGATCAAAGTGGCTTTGCTTTGGAGATAGGAATACGAGATTCTTTCAGGGGGTTACCGCACTTAAAAGGAGGAAAATAGTTTTGATACTCTCCAGAATGGTGAAGGGAATTGGATAGGTAATCAAGAGCAGCTAGAGTTGATGGTTACATCGCATTATCGTAAGTTTTTTGAGGAAGAGGGTGGTTTTGCCAATCTTGCATTGATAGTGCATTTCCTACTCTATCAAATGATGAATTGGCATTGTTTAAGAGGGAGATTACAAGGAGTGATATTTTTAATGTTGTGAACCATATGGGCATTTTTAAGGTTCTACGAACTGATGGTTTTCAATCGGGCTTCTTTCAAAGTCAATGGAAGGTTATTGGTGATTCCTTTTGTGATCTTATTTTTGACATTTTTAGAGACCCAGGGAAGATAAGATTAATCAATGATACTTTGATTACTTTAATTCCCAAGACGGAGGTGGCCAATAATATCAGGGACTTTAGGCCTATTAGTTTGTGTAATGTGTCTTATAAGGTCATTACGAAGCTTTCAGCGCAAAGACTCCTGTTGATTATGAGCTCCTTAGTCAATCCTTGTCAAAGCAGCTTTGTTCCCAATCGTCAAAGCCGGGATAATATTATAGTAGCGCATGAGGCATTTCACTCTATGCGTAGGAAGAAGGGGAAGAAAGGGTGGATGTCAATCAAGATTGATCTTGAGAAGGCTTACGACAGGCTTAATTGGAATTTTATCCGGGGGACCTTGGAGGATATTAGCCTTCCGGTCCCGTTTATTAATTTGTTGTGGGAGTGTATCACGACGGCCGATTTGCGAGTCCTTTGGAACGGTGAAGCATTGGACAAATTTTATCCTAGTAGGGGCATTAGGCATGGGGACCCCATCTCTCCTTATTTGTTTGTTCTATGCTTAGAGAAGCTATTCTAAATTATCAACAGGGCGACTGTGCATGGCCAATGGATTCCTATAAAATTGGCCAGACAAGGGCCTCCTTTGTCTCACCTAGTCTTTGCTGATGATGTGCTCCTCTTTGAAGAGGCTAGTGAGAACCAAATTTTGCTAATAAAAATTATTTTAGATTTGTTTTGCAGGTGCTCTGGGAAGAAGATTAGTCAAAGCAAAACTCACATTTTTTCTCCAACAATGTTGATGGACATGTGAGGAACAACATTTGTCATCTTTCTCGATTCCATGTCACTAATGACTTGGGGAAGTATTTGGGGGTTCCCATCCTTCATGAAAAGGTTAATAGAAGGTCCTTTCATTTCATTTTGGATAAAGTGGATAAGCGGCTTAACAATTGGAAGGCTAAGAGTCTCTCTTTTGTGGGAAGGGTGACTCTCACTAAGTTGGTAATTCAAGCTCTCCCTTCCTATGTAATGCAATCTGCATATATACCTCGTTTTATTTGTGATGTGATTGACAAGAAATGTAGGGGATTTGTTTGGGGAGATACGGAAGATCATAAACGTGTTCATTTGGTTAATTGGAAATCTTTGTGTAAGCCTAAAAATTGGGGTTGTCTGGGGCTGAAAGAAGCTAGGAATATTAACCAGGCCTCCATGATGAAAGCCTGGTGGAATCTTTTGACTCAGAGATGATTTATGGATTAATGTTGTTCGGCCAAAGTATGGGTGTGGCAATGAGATTTTACCAAAGATTAATGTTGCTAAAACGGGTTCCAATTTTTGGAGAGGCATTTGTCATGCTTGGGAGGATGTTAAGAAAAATCTATTTTGGAGACTTGGAGATGGCAGAAATGTTAATTATTGGAATGATGTGTGGGTTCCTGTTGTGGGTGCCTTGTGCAATGTTACTACTCAAATGTTAACCGATATAGAGAGTGTGCTCAGAGTATAAGACTTAACTGATCAACATGACCAATGAAACATTATGAAATTATCTCCGCTGTTACCAGGTAATGTTATTGATAGTATCCTTAAATTGTGTCCCCCAAAACATATTAGAGGATCTGTTAAAGTGGCTTGGATGTTGACAAAAGATGGGCTTTTTACAAAATCTCGGCCTATAATTCTCTACTAGATCATGATCCGGGTTCTTTAATGTGGTTGTATAAAACTATTTGGGCTTGGAATGGTCCACAACGGTACATGCTTCATCTCTGGAAATTATCCCATCAGGCGCTTCTTACTGATGACGCTCGGTTAAGAAAGGTTTACTAATAGCAGTGCCTATCCGGTTTGTGGTTTAGAAGATGAAAATGTGATTCACATGATTCGAGATTGAGGCGTGGTCACGGGAATGTGGTTATGGATTTGGAGCGCATTACCGACGGGATTCTGAAGTGAGGAGCTCTTACCTTGGTTGGAGCTGAATCTGAATGAAAGGTCCTTTATTCATGGTCATCAATTGAGGTTCGTGTTTAGGTTATGGTGCTTCTGATCTAGCGGCATCGAAATGAGCTATTTTTTGAAGGGATAGTGGCTTCAGTAGGGCGGCAAGTCAATCAGGTTTTGATGGAATGTTAGGTGATTTCGCAGAGTATGGCACAACACGGTCTTTTCCTTCACTTCTCCCTCAACTGGTGGGGGAAGCATCTGATCATCGGTCGATTAGATGGTGGCAGCTAGTGCAAGAGTGGGTGAAGTTGAATTGCGACGGTGCTGCATCTCATCACGGTTCTTGTGCAGCTGCTGGTGGAGTGATTCGAGGACATGGTGGTGAATTTATTTGTGGGTTTGCTTCCATTCTTTTTTCTTGCTCCATTGTAGTTGCATCGCTTTGGTCCATTCATACGGGCATGTCTCTGATTTAGCGTAAGGGTTTCCATAAAATAGTCATTGAGTCAGATTCAATGACAGCAGTTAAATTCATTCAATCAAGTTATTCTTCGCAACACCACCTTTTTAACTTGGTGACAGACATTCAATCCTTTATAGCAATTGGTGGAGACGTGGTGATCTTGCATAGTCTTCGAGAGGGTAATCAAGTGGGGGATGGTTTTGCTAAGTTTGGGTTTAGTCTATATTCTTGCAGTAGAGTTTTTTATAGTGTTCCTGATTTTGTTTTAAATGCCTATAAGGCGGATGTTGCTGGGACTTGGTTCCCTAAAGGTTTTTGAGTTGTTTTTTCCTCAAGGGGCGTAACCCCCCCTGTTGTCTACCAAAAAAAATGATTCCTAAAAATGAAATGCACACAGGATGGAGGCAAATTCTTCACAAAATTACGATAAATGCCATTAATGAAAATTTGCAGTTTTGTTGCCTTTTTTCTGATTTTAGCGTAAAGGTGCGAAAGTGAAAAGGAAAACTTGTATAAGCTTTTTTGGTTTTTTGCTTTTAAAAACTATAAAATTGAAAATAGTTTTTAAAACAATATAATCAAACAAGTTTCATTACTTCTAAGTTTTTGAAAAGAGAAAACAGTGCCCTAAGTTCTAGAATTTAAATTTTGTGACTCCATAAAACTAGAAAAAAAATAAATTTCGGCGACAAATGCTGATCTCAAAAAAAATGTAGATACCTGATTGCATCATAGATGATGATAGTGAACATATAAGAACTCGCGACAATGACGGTGACAAAGAGCCATCCTTCACAATGAAGAATGGGTGTGAGAAGGTAAGAATGGTATAAGAAAAAAAAGGGTGCAAATAGCAATTCTTTTATGTGTGAACCTTATTACTAAAGAAGAGTATACTATTGGGTCTTGGGATATTTTTTTTGGGTTTTACTTTCCACCCCCTATTTGCTACGAAACCCCCCAAAGTAAATTTTTTTTTTTTGGCCAATTTTACTCCTGTATAGAAGCGCCCTTCTGGACGAGATTTAACCGGATGCACACATCTAGATGGGTTTAAAATAAAATTCAAAAGAACGAAACCCCTCCTACTCTCCTCCATTTTCTCTCCCGTAAAACCTTCCCCACACACCAAAACTCCCAAGTTTATGAACCTCATTGGGGATTTATAGCTTTTAAAGTACAAAACAAGGTATATTCTTGACCTATTTTTGTGTTTTTTTTATTTTGTTTAGCTTATGACCGTAGGTTTTTTATGGTTAAACGTTGTGTTTCTCCGGAAGCGCGCTTTTGGAGCACAGTAAAATTGCATAGAGACATAGTCTGGATGCACGCTAGGGATTATTAAAAATTGCTCGAGAGAGTGCTTTAGTTCTGGCAGTTATTGGGAAGGGTCACATGGATGGAATGAGGAAGATTTGGTTGGAAAGAGTAGAGGCTAGAGGATCATCACCCCTTCCACAACCTACGTCAAAATTTTTGTTCTTCATGGCCTTTTGTGGATACCATTTTTTATTTTTATGTACTTTTATAGTAGTTGACTTACCAATCCACAGTTTAAGCTAGTGTTACTCCTAGGATTCAAATAAGATATACAAAGCTGGGGTATGTATGCCTCAACTAACATAGTATTTTTTAATTAGAGAGTACTAATGAGTACCAAAATTTTGGAGTGATATAATGTGTTGCCACATAGTTTGAAATGGAGACAAATTTAGCCCTTATAAATTTGTAGATAAATATGTCTTTGTAGTTTTTAGCTTTAAAAAACAGCTTAAGTTTCCTAGCTTGAAAAAATGGATGTTAGAAAAGATGCATCTCCCACCAGTAATTAGCTAGTTTGTATACAATTTTTGCCCTTATGCCCCTAAGCATAGCAGTATTAACAATTCTTTGACGAACGGGTTCGAAAATTTTCCTGGGAACACATGCCACCCAGAAAACGACCCTCAGCCTCTCATGGTGAGCCAACTCCTCGAGTGATCGAATTGTCAACCTAGGAGCTTGTTCATCACCCTATCTAGGGAGAACATTCCTAACAGTGACGAACCGGCCTCAAAGCACATTATTGATGACCATCCTGCTCACCAATTCATCGTAAGACTCTCCTAAAATTTGTGGTCCAACTATAAATTCAACGATCTCGCGAAAGACTCCTTTCTCAAGGGAGTTCAGTGCACGGTGAAGATGCAAAAAAGTTTGCATTCGCTATCAATTTTATACTCAGAAATCAGTAAATATGAATTTATTTTTTTAAATGTTTTAATTTTTTTTATTTTAAAAAAAATAGTGTCATGGTTACAAAATTAGTGTAGTAACCCATTTTAGGTATAAAATATTTTTCTAAAAAATCATAAAAAGTTGTGTAGGACAAATTATATAAAATTTGGTTAATTTCAATAATTGATCACAAAGTAAAATAAATTAAAGTTCTGATTACTATTGTCCATTAAAAATGGTTGGTTGAATATATGCATAATTTAAATTAGAACACACAGGAGAAATTACAGTGAGTGTTCCTCGTAAAAAAATAAAAATAGAACAAAATTTTTTTAAATTAAATATTTAAATATATATTTTTAATAATAATATAAATGTATATTGTTGATTATACCTAATATATATTATAGATAGTAAGTATATAATGTTTACTATAATATATAATATGAAAAAACGATTAAAAAATCTAATATAAATATAGATATATCTCTTATACGTAATTTACAATGTACATAAATAAATTATGATAAATTATACTTTTCTCTAGAGAAATTCATATGGTAATGAGGTTTTACATAAAGGGAGCTATGGAAGATGAGGTTTTTGAGGTGAACTGGCCAACCAAAAATGATGTTAATTTGAGAAGGGTTCTGGTTGATATTTTTATGCATGCAAAAGAATGGAAGTTCGGCTATGGTCCAAGATTGATTGTGAGGAGTATGAACAGAATATATAGGGAGAAGAGGTTGATTTATCTCTTTTATATGCATTATTTATGTTTTCTTTGAATTGCAGCCTAGTTGCTTAATTTTGGCCATTACTCCATCAAATCAAAATATTGCGACATATGCCATCAAGGTTCCTAGACAAACTTATATAGTTTTAACTCTTTTTCGAAGAAATACTGATAATTTCTTCAAAAACCGCTACAATTAAAGAACGCAAAGAAACAAAAATATAGCATGACAAAGTACCATTTATAACACCTTATTTTCATGTCTAGAATAAAAAGCATGCAACATACATTCACAACATCATAACATAGTTATTTCATGGCACAACCGGTTGGTACAAGAAAAATGTTTTTTTGGACACAAAATTTGAACATCAATACGCGGCACCGTATGTCCTTATGTATGTCCGTACGGTACGGTACGGACATGTACGAACCATACGGAATCTGTACGGACATTTTTATTTTAGATTTTTTTTAATTAATTAACACAGATTTGGCATTAACCAGATAATGAATAGCATTAACCAGATATTTGAACCTAATTAATGTTCGATCAAAATGGCAAGTATACGATCTTATCAAGTTATAGTATAAAAGATTATCGTCTCCACAGGGAATTGAAATGATTACTGCTCTACTTAGATCAAATTGTTATTTAGACAAATGGTTCCAAGTGAAATTAATTAAAAGAGAAAAGAAAGAAATTTAGAATAAGAACAAAAACTATCATTATGGAGTTACTGAGGTTCTGGGTTCACTTTATACCAATACTTATTCACTTAACCAATTTATAAAAAGAACCGAGAAAATATCCTTATTGATTACCAATCATCTATTCAAAAGCTATTAACACCCAATGATCATGCAATGTTAACAGTCTTCTTCCTAATTTATTACTTTGTTTGATCATTTAAAGCAAGTAAATAGAAAGAGCATAAAACGTCAATAGATTTATCAATTCAATGACTGATTGAAAATGAACACGCAATTGATCCGACAGAGCACGCAGATTCAGTTATCCCTAGAGTTCCGTTAACTAATTGAAAGTACGATCGCCATACAATTAACTTACTGAGTAAAGAATGATCAGTTCTTATTAGAATAAATTCGCCAGGAATAATTTAATCATAAGGATTAAGAACTCATATTATAAACTGGATTAAGATTATAAGCAAAGTAAAAGATTCCCCATTACCACAGTAATATAATTAGTTGCACATTAAAATTGAAGATAATAACACTACAACAATTCTAGAATCCATAATAATATTTAAAGAGTAAAGAAATAAAATTACAAAAACTAAAATAACAAAATAACAGAAGAAAATAAAGCTATAAAGGGAAGAAATGAGGCAGGAAATGCATCTGCACTCAGATGGGACATTTTAAACTGAAACTGTGAACTCCTATTTATAGGCAAAAATCTGGGTTGAGCACGGCCTAAGCACGGCCGTGCTCTAAGACCGTGCTCCCTTTACAGGCTATTTTACGCGTCTGTGCTGCCTCTACGCTTGCCGACATAACTTGCTGAGATTTTTTTGGTGGAGCACGGCTGTGCTCCATGATGAAGAGGTCGTGCTTCATGTTAAAGTCTATCCAATTTGTGACAAAATCGTAGGAAATTCTCTTAGCTTTCCAATGCCACAAAGAACGCCTCAATCCGATAACTACAACTCCAGATATGATTAAAATACCAACCAGCTATCCGGGGAGCGCGTGGACGTGCGTGAGGCGTGCTCGTGGCTAATTGGTGCTTCAAGTAAGCATGGACATGCTTCATTATATTATGCGAAGGCCGTGTTTAGCATTCTGGGCCTATTTCAAGCCCAAATTTGTATTTGACCACCATATTGCCTAATTTTCCATTTCTGCACAATTTAGATTAAAAGAGAGTGAATTTCAATTGATAATATTCAATAATTATTCAAATCACATTCTAATATCCTTATAAAAATGATGCAATATTGGTGTTATCAATTCTCCCACACTTGAGCTTTGCTTGCCCTCAAGCAAAGTAATTGGTTTTTGATTTCCCAAAATTTTTTATCAACGATAGCTGACCAATTAATGGGACAAAGCAAATGTTTTTAAAAGACGGCTTTTTATCTCTTTGAGAGAACTATTTTTCACTTGATTGGATAATTAGAAAAATAAGCACCTTTGAAATCAAACCAACCAAGAATGTGTCACTCCCTTTCAATCTCTCAAGTGTATCAATGGGTAAGGAGAATTCAGACAAATTTTTCATAGACAAAGCATTACCATAAGCTTGACGATAGACCAAGACTCGACTAACGATTTATAGACAATTTTGAAATCAAAGGGACTTTTATAAGGTTGTAATGAGGCCAAGGATGAAAATTTAAGGTATGAAAATTCAAAGAAAGGATATTTCAAGAGCTATAGTAAATAATCAATTTCAAGCAACTATCCTTTTGAATCAAATTGGAGCTTCAGATATATATTCACTTTTAAACAGAGCACCAAACTTTTCTTCTCTTTTTTCACATTTTCCTTGTTTTATCAGAGTTCCTCATTACAAATATCTTTTTTTTTTTTAGGAATAAGTCTCTGTCTTATCACATTTCCATTGATATCTGTCACCGAAACCAAGCTACTCCATTTTAATAAAAAACGGTACCCGAATCTATTATTTTTTTTAATCAAATCAGAGGGTATAGAATAAAACTTCTTTTTAAAGCTCAAAGTGATCAACTAAGTGGTGAAATTTAATTGCAAAGTGTAGCAGGCTAGAAATAAATCCTAAATTCCCTAATCATTTTTTAAAAATTCTATAAATTAGTTTCGCTTTGAATAGTCACATGTCAAGTTCTAGAACACAATGATCAATAAAACAACTCTTATGAAGAATAGGGTTATGATAATCTTGCAACAATGTGCAAACCCAAATCAGGCTCAAATCCTCACTTTTAGAAGCTATTTCATGGAAAAAATTTCAATCAAGGCTCATCTTTAATTTTCAGCTTTCAGAAATTTATATCATCTCAACAAACCTCAAAAGCTATCGTAAAAAAAGTTCAAGTTTTTCGCCCTAAAATTAGTAGCTTCAGTTTATTTCAAAATAGTAATAACCAAAAATCAAGTGGTTAACTCCCCCCACACTTATTTTCAACATTGTCTTTAATGTTAGTAATCACAGCACAAGCACATAAAGATATAACATTAGAATCAAGTGCTAAAAAAGTAAAGTGTGGAAAGAGACTCCCCTGTAGAAGATTTCACGAGCCGATTCTGAAAGGGTGTAGTAGGCAAATTTCTTCCCAAAATGACAGTTTTGTCAAGATGAAGCAAGTGAAAAGAGAACTGTCGACAAAATAAAAGGGTAAACATAAAATAAACTGAAATAATATAAACACAGGTTTCCTCCTGCGAAGCGCTTTATTTAACGTCCTGAGCTTGACGGATTGCTTTAGAAGTGGTCAACCAGCGGGTTCCCCAAGAGTGAGTTTTGCATTTAGCGCATTCCCTCTTCGCCATTTCTTGACCATGTGGTTCAAGTTACTAGAACTTTTTCTTTTTGGTGGTGGAGGATACTCAAGGAGTGATGCAATTTTTACTTTAACATCCCCCACCAACATGCTAGGATCCTGCATGTTAGTAATATCTTTTAAAGAATCTTGCATTCTTAAATCAACAAACTTGTTAACAACCACCACTTTATCAATAAAATCACAAGAAATTAAAGGAGGATTGTTAACGTCAACCATATCTTTAATATAGTAACTAGAAATTGAAGGAGAGGGGTTAAAATTTAGAAGTTATGGAATATCCTCTTCCTTACCAGATTTAATAGTTACCTTTCCTTTGTGAACTTCAATGGTTGTCTTACCGATATTGACAATAAGAGTCTGTCCCAAAGTAATTGGGGTTTCCATATCTTGTTCTTCATTAAGAACTGGGAGATTTTTCTGTCTCTCATCAGAATCACTTTTTTCGTGAGAACTTCAATCTCTTTTAGGGATAGTTGTGAGTCATGCTTAGGCTCAATCTCATGCCCAGGCCAGATGTCAGAGTGAGTCTCAGACCAACTATCAGACTCAGTGTCAAACCAAGCATCAGACTCAACACTTTCAATTAACTTCTCATCATCCTCAGAAATGATAATTTCATCTTTGGGCTCTTGTTGATTAAGCATGGTCTCCTCTTCCCTTTGGATCATCAATTGCACCAAAATTGATATTTGATGTTCTAAGGATTTTTGGCTTGCTACGTAGGTATCTATTGTCTTTGTAAGTCTGCCGACCCTTTTATTCAATTGATTGATGCTATTATCCATGGTGTCAAAGGATGGACAGTATTGACTTTCATGCCCTGAAAAACCACAGCACTCACAAAAGAAAAGATAATTCATATTTTTTTTAGAGAAAAGAAAAGAAAAATTAAAAGAAAGAAAAAAATAATCTAGTCTTCCAACCAGGAGACGCTAAATAATTAGCTTAAGTAATAAAATAGTAAGAAAATCTAGTCTTCCAACCAGGAGACGATACACAAAATAAAATCTAGTCTTCCAACCAGGAGACGAAATATAAAAATAAAAGCTAACCATCCATGTAGGAGGTAAAACCATCCATGTAGGAGGTGATAATAAAATTAAAATAACAAGAAAGAAAAAAATAAAAGATAAAAATAAAATAAAATAAGAAAAAGGAAAATAATTATAAAAAGCGTCTAAATTAACAATTAATCATTTCGATCAATATCATTAACAATTCCCCGGCAACGGCGCCAAAAACTTGTTCGGTCAAAATCGCAAGTATACGATCTTGTCAAGTTATAGTATAAAAGATTATCGTCTCCACAGGGAATTGAAATGATTACTACTCCACTTAGATCAATTTGTTATTTAGACAAATGGTTCCAAGTGAAATTAATTAAAAGAGAAAAGAAAGAAATTTAGAATAAGAACAAAAACTATGATTATGGAATTACTGAGGTTCTGGGTTCACTTTATACCAATACTTATTCACTTAACCAATTTATAAAAAGAGCCGAGAAAATATCCTTATTGATTACCAATCATCTATTTAAAAGCTATTAACACCCAATGATCATGTAATGTTAACAGTCTTCTTCTTAATTTATTACTTTGTTTAATCATTTAAAACAAGTAAATAGAAAGAGCATAAAGCGTCAATAGATTTATCAATTCAATGACTGACTGAAAATGAACACGTAATCCTTGATCCGACAGAGCACGCAGATTCAATTATCCCTAGAGTTCCGTTAACTAATTGAAGGTACGATCGCCACACAATTAACTTACTGAGTAAAGAATGATCAGTTCTTATTAGAATAAATTCACCAAGAATAATTTAATCATAAGGATTAAGAACTCATATTATAAACTGGATTAAGATTATAAGCATAGTAAAAGATTCCCTATTACCACTATAATAGAATTAGTTGCACATTAAAATTGAAGATAATAACACTACAACAATTCTAGAATCCATAATAATATTTAAAGAGTAAAGAAATAAAATTACAAAACTAAAATAACAAAATAACAGAAGAAAATAAAGCTATAAAGGGAAGAAATGAGGCAGAAAGCGAACTCCTATTTATAGGAAAAAATCTGGGTTGAGCACGGCCTAAGCACGGCCATGCTCCAAGGCCGTGCTCCCTTTACAGGCTGTTTTACGCGTTTGTGCTGCCTCTACGCTTGCCGACATAACTTGCTGAGATTTTTTTGGTGGAGCACGGTTGTGCTCCATGATGAAGAGGTCGTGCTTCATGTTAAAGTCTATCCATTTTGTGACAAAGTTGTAGGAAATTCTCTTAGCTTTTCAACGCCACAAAGAATGCCTCAATCCGATAACTACAACTCCAGATATGATTAAAATACCAACCAGCTATCCGGAGAGCGCGTGGACGCGCGTGAGGCGCGCTCGTGGCTAATTGGTGCTTCAGGTAAGCATGGACATGCTTCATTATATTATGCGAAGGCCGTGTTTAGCATTCTGGGCCTATTTCAAGCCCAAATTTGTATTTGACCACCATATTGCCTAATTTTCTATTTCTGCACAATTTAGATTAAAAGAGAGTGAATTTCAATTGATAATATTCAATAATTATTCAAATCACATTCTAATATCCTTATAAAAATGATGTAATATTGGTGTTATCAATTAACCTGATAAGAAAATGGGATCATTAACCAGATAATGAATAGCATTAGCCAGATATTTGAACTTGATTAACCAGATAAGAAAATGGGATGTCCAAAGTTTCAAGATTTTGCATTAACTAGATAATAAATAGTATTAACCAGATAAGAAAATGAGATGTGCAAAAATTTCAGGATTTGGCATTAACCAGATATGTGAACGTGATTAACCAGATAAAAAATCTCTAATATTTTTTTGAAATTTTAAAAAAAAAATACATTTTTTGAGGAAAAAAAACGTCCGTACATGTTGTCGCGTATGATGTCCACATTTTGTGTCCACCGTAACAAACACATGATTCATGATCTCAAGATTCAAAGTATCAAAGTTACATAAATTAACTAAATACGTTTTATCTTAAAAAATACTTCTATCAACTAAATTAATTTTATCTTAAATATATTTTTGTCTATACTTTTTATATTTTATTCATGTTTAAAAATAATTGTAGCTCTCAAGAAATGTACCGCTTTAATGGGGCTACAATACTAGTGAAGTAACCCGTTTTAGCCATAAAATATTTTCTAAAATATCGTAAAAAATTGTGTACGAAAAATTATATAAGATTTGGCTAATTTCAATAATATATCACAAAACTAAAATAAATTCAAGTTGCTAATTCCTATTGTCCATTAAAAATAGTTGGTTGAATATGTGGATAACTGTTGTCTTTAAACTAGAACTCTAGTTATAATTCTGTCTCCTTTCAAATTTCGCATAGCTTCTCAGGCTTGATCGTTATCCCTTTTGTATTTTTCACAACAATAGTATATATGACTGAGTGCTCTGAGTATTAATTCTTTATTTAATTTTTTTATGCAATTAATTCTTTATTGATTGAAGTATATAGGAAAGAGTTATTGCTCAAATAGTTTTTGTATATCCTGATTCGGACTTTCTGGGATAAAATAAATAGTATTTCCTTCATTCCTTTTTACTTGTCGGTTTTGAAGAAGAAATTGGTTCATTTTTATTTGTTATTTTGATAGTTGAAGGTTACATTAACTACTTGTTTTTAAACTATACTCTTAATTATTTATTGTAGAGAGAAATAAGTGTGATGGATAATAAACAATCAAGGGTATCATAGAAAAAAGACTAATAAATTTATCAAAAACAATAAAATTTATTGGTTTCTTTGGTTTGCGTAAAACAACCTTAAAAGACAAGCAAAAAGGAATAGAGATAGTAAGTGTTATGATGCAAACCTACCATGTCTAGTCGATGCAACTCATTCAGATACCCTCTCTGGACCATAGAAAAAAAGGGGGAGAAATGGTGTTTTAAGGATGGAGATTTTCACCAAAGAGAAATGCAATGAAAAAGCCTACTTAAGAGAATCCAAACCCTGTGACTCAATTGCACTTATATCAACACATTATTGTTCTTTTTTAATGTCACTAGCTAAGAGGACCTGTGCTCAGCAAAGACGGCAAAAAAAAGGAACTTATAGCGTAGTTAAATATTTTGTGGAAAAATAGTTTTTTCCATGAATGAGTTTTTCATATATTTTGGCAACAGATGATGATCTCAAAGAAAAAATCGTAGATACCTGATCCCATCAGAGATGACGATAGTGAACATATAAGAACTCGCGACAATGACAATGACAAAAAGCCATCCTTCAGAATGAAGAATGGGTGTGAGAGGGTAAGAATGGTATAAGAAAAGAACGGGTGCAAATAGCAATTCTTTTATATGTGAACCTTGTTACTAAAATAGGGTATACTATTGGGTCTTGGGATTTTTTTTTTTTTGACAACTTGGGTCTTGAGATATGACTTGGTCCAAAATATATAAAAGTAAGCTTTTTTTTAATTTTTTTTAATTACTCCGTAGGTTATTCAACTATTTAAGAATTTCTAAATAGGTCCCTGAACGAAAACATTTGTAATTAAGTTCTTGAACTTTTCAACATTTTTTAATTGAGTCCTTACATGGTAAAATATTTTAAATAAGTTGTAATTAGGTCCCTGAACTTAGGTTCATGAACCTTTAGATAATTTGTAATTAGGTCCCTGTATTCAGAGACTCGATTACAAATTATTTAAAAGTTAATGACCTAATTACAAATTATTTAAAAGTTCAGGGACTCGATTAAAATACAGGGACCTAATTATAATTTATTAAAAAGTTCAGGGACTAAATTTTACAAAATTTTTTTAGTACAAATACCTATTTAAAAATTTTCAAATAGTTCAGGGACCTACAGAGTAATTAAACATTTTTTTTCAAATAAAAGTAAGTTTTTTTTGTCATCATTAAAAAAGTATGCTTATGAGTAAGAATAATAACCAATAGAGTGGATTGGGCCTAAATGGGGTGGTTAGAGTTAGGCCTAATTTGAATGAACAGAACAGTAACTGTTTTTTTTATATCACGAAAAAATTAATTATCTGATACTATTATAATCTTTTAAAAAAGTTTAACCAATACATCTCAAGAATTTTCAAAAGTGATTTTTTCTAAAAAAATGTTAAAAAAAACTCAAACAGAAAAAAATAAAAAACAAAAGTTGCCATCTACTGAATTCTGCTGCCAACCCATCTATGCAGTCTCTGACTGTGTGTGTTCTTTATTGGCTAAATTACATTTTTGGTCCTCATATTTTGACCAATTTTTTATTTTAGTCCCTCTATTTCTAAATTCAGACATTTAGTCCCCCTATTTTGAAAAACTCTAACATTTAGTCCAAATGTTAATCTGTCAGTAAATTTGGGTTACGTGGCATGACGTGGATTCATTTAACTGACGTGACATCCTACTGGATTATACATGTGGCTGACACTTCATAAAATGAGTGCCATGTCATCAGCCACATGTGTAAATGAATTAAAATCATTTAATTTATTTTTTCAATTAAATAAATTAAATAAATAAAATTAAATAAATATAATCATAAAAATAAAAGAGAAAAATAAAAGATCAACCCCAAATACTCGACCCTTTCTTCTTCCTCGAACTCCCTCAACCCATTCTTCTTCCTCATGGTCTTCTCCTTCTGATTCTTCTTTCTGGTAACAATCGATAAGCCATGGGGGTGTTAAGTCTGCAGCTTCCACTCTCAGACAAGCCAGTCTACCACACGCCCAGAGAAGAACCAAGCCAAACCAACAGCAACCTCACAGTCCTAATTCCAAAAACTCAAACTGTGAGACACAGAGAGAGAGAGACGGTTGGATCAATGGCGTCGTCAAAGCTGATGGCGTCTTCCAATTCAAGAAATTCAAATCCACCCTAAATCTGATGAACCCTAAATCCCTAAACACAACTTTGTCCCAATCAGTTCCCAGATCTTCTCTTCTGCCACTTCTTCCTTCTTTTCGTCTTCTTCTTCAACTTTCTTCTCTTCCTTCTTTTCTTCTTTTTTCGTTTCTTTCGTTTCTTCTTGTGGAGTCACCTCAGGGGTATTTCCCTCTGCGTTTGGTGGCGACGAAAAACAGAGCAGAGGACGGTGTAGATCTGGTGGTTTTGGGCTGTTTTTCCTCTGCGTTTGGACGACCACAAAAATGGAGGGTGAAAACACTACAGATCTGGTGGTTGCAGAGATAGAGGAGGGAGGAGGCGGTGACGGTGATGGGGGAGGGGTGGAGGGGCCGAGGAGGAAGGAGAGGATGGGGAGAGGGAGAAGAGGATGAGGTGGGAGAGGATGGTAGTGGTGAGGAGAGAAGGAGGTGACGGTGGAAAGGAGAGGACAGGTAGAGGGAGAAGACATGACAGCTTCCATTTATGATTTTGGTGAAATTAAAATTAAAATTCTCTTCTATTTTTTTTTTTTAGTTTTAAATTGTTATGATTTAAAATTAAATGAACTTATGACATGGCAGCTGATATATGTGTCTTAGTCGGTTGCCATTTAAGCTAATGAACACTACATCAGCTCCACGTCATCAAAATTGAGAGTCAAGTTTTCATTTGAGCTAAATGTCAAAGTTTTTTAAAATAGGGGGACTAAATGTCTGAATTTAAAATTGAAGGGACTAAAATAAAAAATTAGGCAAAATAGGGGACCAAAAATGCAATTTAACCTTCTTTATTTAACCAGTTCCAAAATTATTCTCACTTGTAAACTGCTGCAACCATCCGTTGTTGTCCCTCCCAAACCAGACCTCACAAAAAAAAAGCTGGTAAGAAGTCACTCTCACGTTATCCCCTCCCTCTCTTTTTCATTTTTGACTTTCAGAGACAATACAGTTAGTTAAATTGCAAAATTTTGTTGGCATCTATGTACCCACGTTTTGTCCCTCTCTTTATCTCTCACGTCCATATCTATTCACACATTTTGTAGCTATGTACTCTGATGATTCCTTTATTTTGTTCCTTGTGCATTTGTTCCATTTGGTGTTGCGTTGGTCAGAGGTTACAATCCCTCAATGACAGTTCTCTTTTTTTCTTTTGTCCTCTTTTCTCTGAAGTGACCACTCTGGACACTTACTACTATTTCATTTCAGTTATCGTTCATTCATTCATTCATTCTACTCCACCATATAATTCCCTCAAGCCCATTCAATTCATGGCTCAACAGGTATATCATATATTCTGTATTTTTTTTTTGTGTTTATTTATTATTATTATTATTATTATTATTTTTTTATAGACTTTGGGGTTGTTTTGGTTTCAATGCAGGAAGAAGGGTGGCCTTTGGGGCTGAGATTATTGAATGGGAGAATTGGGTTGGTAAGAGAAAGTGACTTCTCTGGATCAATCTCCTTCACCACTATGCTCACTGGCACTGCTTCTCCAACCCATTCAACCGATTCTTCTTCCGATCTTGATACACAGGTTAGTCATTTTATTGCAATAATTAAAAATAGTTTAAACAAAGGTATAATTATGATAGGCCCACTGTGTTTTTTTTAAATAAAAAAAATAGCTTTAACAAATCAAAATTGATTCTATAATATGCTTTCAATCTATGCTTTGATCGTTATCCCTTTTGTATTGTTTCACAACAATAGTATATATGACCGAGTGCTCTGAGTATTAATTTTTTATCTAATTTTTTTATGCAAATAATTCTTTCTTGATTGATGTATAGGAAAGAGTTATTGCTCAAATAGTTTGTGCATATCCTGATTTGGACTTTTTGATATAAAATAAATAGTAAGTACTGTTATGATACAAACCTACCATGTGTAGTCGATGCAACTCATTCAGATACCCTCTCTGGACCATAGGGAAAAAAAGAAAAAAAGAGGAGAAATTGTGTTTTAAGGATGGAGATTTTCACCAAAGAGATGCAATGAAAAATCCAACTTAAGAGAATCCAAACCCTGCGACTCAATTACACTTATCATCAACACACTATTGTTCTTTTTTAGGGTCATTAGCTAAGAGAACCCGTGCTCAGTACGGACGGCAAAAAAAAAAAAAACTTACAGTATAGTTAAATATTTTGTAGAAAAAAAGCTTTTTCATGAATGAAGTTTTGCCACAAGTTCTGTGTGTAGTTAAGTTTTCTTAATAAGATAATAGATTGTTGTAAACCCAAAACACGAAGAACAACATGACATGCCATTATATGGTAATACGAGTGTTATAAAAATGGACCCAGACTTATTGGATAAAAAATGTATGAAAATCGGTGAAAATAGGTGATATATTGAATATATAAAATTAGAAAAATTATTTTTCTAGTACAAATTTTAAAATTATTAATAGTATTGATTTTGTTAATGGTTATTTAGCAATAAAATGACTAACAGTTATAAATGATATTCTATATTAGAATTATGAAGTTAAAAATAAATTTATAAAAGTGTATTAAAATATGGCTAAAATTTTTAAAGTGTGGCATGAATTTTTCAAAACACACTAAGTAAAAAATTTATATTGTATAAACATTTTGGAATTTTTTAATATATATCATTGAAACAGTTCAACTAACGACTGGTACAATTAGTTACTAACTGATCTAGTACTGTGACTGTCTGTAATTTTATAACATTGATTAGTACTATATATATTAATAATAGATAGTTATAGTGAAAATAGAAAAAGGAAGGAAAAGAAAAACAAGGGTACAGAACCCCGTTTTAAATTTAAGATGCTTTTCTGTTTTCTACTGGTTTGAACCATGGCTTTTGACTATGTTATCATTTGTGTCATGGAGATGAAGCTTTTTTAGCTTTTGAATGAGCCCAAACGAGACCTGAATAGGAAAAAGAAACTTCATGTAATGAACACGCCAGTAAAGCAAATCTCTTTCCCTGTCGCTCTCTTTACGATTCTCAATCTCTTTTGGGTTTTCATTGTTGATTGGTTTCCATGGGGTCCAGAGCGTGACCTAGCACAGCATGCTTTGACACAGAAGTTGGCATTGATTTTACTTTAATTTTTTATTGAAGTAGAGCTCAATTGATAAATAATGCTATATTCAAATTTTAGTCTTCTACTAAAAGGGTGTTGAAAAATATTTTTAATTAACGAGTAGAAAACAGCAATTCAAAAGTACAAGAGGCAAACCAATAAAGTGTTGGTCGAGTGAAAACAAATTGCTCCCATAAGGAGGAAAACCTGCAAACCTGTTGGTCAAGCAGCGAATCCTTGTGGAGTCAGTCACCTTCATTGGGATGTTGAGAACCAAAGGGTAAAACAATATTCATTCAGTCAAACCGGTTATTAGTCTCAGAGCCTAAGATGTAGAGATACTCTAATAGTCCCGCTCGGCCTAAAGAACTAATTAGGGTGGGTTTCAAACAAAAAAAAAGAAATAAGAGAGTCGAAATCATATTCTAAAGCAATTCAAATAGGAAACATTATATGAGTAACATTGTCCCTTGGCTTTTTTGTTCGTAATTCTAATATAATTATTGCATAATGCTAATTTCAAATTAAAATTTACATTAGATATACATGCTGGACCCAAAAAAAAAAGATTAGGTCATACATGTTATGTTCAAAGCAGTTAGGATGAGCCATTTTGCTAACTTGATATAGCTTGGTTTAGTCCACAGGATCATTCTTCCGTGACAAAAGCATCACACTTGGCAGCCTCCTTGGTATTTCAACCTTCCTAGAACTCTCAAGAAGATCAACCAGGGGAAGAGAGTTGGAACCCTCAAAGGACAACAAAAAGAATCACAAGCTGAAGCCTTGGTTGTTCTCACTTTGTTCAAGGCTAACTACTGATGCAGTGAGCACGAATATTGATGCTCCCTCTCTTGGTCAGTACCTTGTGGCAGAGAGAAGAGCTGCAAGTACCTACAGAAGGAATCAATGTAATGGTTTGTCCCCAGTTCAAGAGTCAAACTCACCATTTGTTGGTGGCCAAGTTGCTCTTAGTTCACCAGCTTCATTGGGTGGAGATAGTGGAGGAAGAGAGCTAAATAGAGCATTGGAGCAAAACAATGGATATGGAACACCAGAACTCTTCTCTCGTTTGTGTGGATAAATTAAAAAGTGACAACCTCTCCTTACTCATTTCTTTTTTTATATTTTATTTAGAGGTCATTTAGTTCCTTAGTTGTTACTTCTTAATCTCAATTTTTCTCTCGTGTTTGGTCATTAATTTTCAAGTTGGGATATTCTATTTTACACTGCTTTTCAGTTGCCCCTCATGAATGCGGTTCATAATAAAGTAATACTACTTTGGTGTTGGGTCACCATTCATAAGACTCTTTTAACTATTTTTCCGTTTTCATATATAAGCAAAAAATAATTGCTGCACATTCCTTAAGAAATATACTCCTTATTTAATAGTCTTGAAATCTAGAAAAAAAAAAAGAATTGTAATTCCAAAACTTAATTAAAGGCGTGGGAATCAAAGAGTTGCAAGGATAATTTTGGGTTAACATCATTTAATATATTAAAAGTAGATAACTATTGCTTATATTTTGTAACAACAATTATGAAGATTTTGTTGCTTATATATGAAAACGAAGGCAGTAATTAACAAAAATTCAGAAAATTAGTTAATTTAGTTAATTATATTAAATTTGTTAACAATTTGTAATATTTTTCTAAAATTACCTTAAAATTATCTGGACTTCTCACTTGCTCTTTTCACCTAATTAATTTGTATTATAACTCTTCACCCCATTTTTTCCCCAGTCCACGTAAGAGAGAGATGAGAAAGTAATTAAGGGTATCTTAGTAAAAAATAATTTACACACGAGAGAAATTTGAAGGGGTCTTATAAAAATGGACAAACAAATTTCTCAAGGATCTTATATATAGGGATGGAGATAGTATATTTTAAAACATCAAAATATAAGTGCCTTTGTTCACGGTTCCTTTTTGGGTACAATTGCATGATGTACCGGTCGGTTATATGTCGCAAGCTATAAGTGAGAGCCTTGCTAATTTCATTGGATCGTTCCTGGAGTATGATGCAAAGAGTAACTCGAATTTATGGAGAAGGTATATGCGAATTAGGGTCGTAGTTGACGTCAGGCTTCCTCTGAAACGCATGAAAAATATCAAGAAGCAGGGAGGGGAGGTGAAGCAAGTGAGGTTTCAATATGAGCGCCTAGGGAACTTTTGTTACTTGTGTGGAATGCTAGGTCACATGGAGGATTATTGTGATAAATTCTTTGCCATGACACATGATGATGGGGTGAGGTTGTGGGGGCCGGAGCTGCGTGCTGTCATGCAGAGAGGGGACGGCAGCGGCAGCTCAAGATGGTTAATGGAAGAAGGCATCAGCATAAGGCTAGGGCAAACTCCATTAGGTCACAGGATATCCGGAACTGCTCTTGCACAGGTGGGCCAGCCTAATCTTAATTCGGGTAACACAATATCTGAGGATGAGGCTCAAAAACAGAAAGATTTAATGGTCTCGGTTTTCCAAAATATGCAATTAAGGCACCCACGTTCAAAACAAAACAGTACCATGCACGATTCGGTCCCGCACGTGGAGAAAATACCGTAGAGCAATCCGAGTCACACAGATCTTGCAGAAGGCAGTGCGAATAATTCTCATCAAGATATGGATGAGGATCTAGATGAGGAAGAATTATCAGAAATCGACAAAAAAAAAACGCAACAAGGAGGTGGAGGTTGCACGTGATCTAGTCATGAGTGCATCAGGTATAGTTAATGTGGCACAAGTTGAGCAAGTTCAGAGTGAGAAAACGGTGGATGGTTCTGGTCAGTTGCAAGGTGAAATGTCTTTTTTATTGGCAGGCCCTGGCAGAGGTGCCTGCCAGGGACAATGAGTCTTCTCGGCCGAACCTAGGGCCTGGGCCACCGAGAGCGATTCGCCCGGCCGTCACCTCGTCTAGACGCACCAGCCGGATGTTATTTTTCTGTGTGAGACTTTGGTGCACTCAAACAAAATAGAAGAGTTTCGGGCAAGGTTGGGGTTTGATGGTTCGTTCGCAGTTGATAGAGTGGGTAGAGGAGGAGGTCTAGCTATCTTATGGAGGCAACCATTTGACTGCCGCATAAATAGCTATTCATCAAACTTTATTGATGTTGAGGTGTTACAGCAGGGAAGTGTAGCGTGGAGATTCACGGGGTTTCTATGGTTATCCGGAGACGACTCGGAGAAGGGACTCATGGGACCTTCTCAGACACCTCTCTAGGGATAATTCCCTACCGTGGTGTATGATGGGCGACTTCAATGATCTCTTATCGAATGATGACAAGAGAGGACAAGTAGATCACCCCCTGCGGCAGTTAAGAGGCTTTAGAGAGACAGTTTTGGATAGCAACCTCCATGATATCCCGTTAGAAGGGTATCAGTTCACTTGGTTTAAAAGTAGAGGTTCTCCCCAATCAAAGGAAGAGAGACTGGATAGAGCTTTTGTAACGCAACAATGGCTAGATGCTTTCCCAGGTTGCAATCTGAGATCTATGGTAGTTGATAGATCTGATCACTATCCAATTATCCTCAGGTTGTATGCGAGGGAGAGAAGAAAGATTCAAAGGCCATTCAAGTTTGAGAATGTGTGGCTAAAAGAGGATGGTTTAGAGGAGGAAGTGAAGCTCAGCTGGGAGGAACAATTGGAAGGGGATGTGATGCTCAAAATGAGAAGATGCACTGAAGCTATGAATGTGTGGGGGAAGAAATTGAGATCGAAATATAAGGAGGCAATTGAGGCTTGTAAGCGTGAGTTAAAGGCTAGTCGGGACAATGGCTCGGAGGGTGCTCAAAGGCATTATATTGAGCTGAGGGATCGGTTGGGCACTTTGTTAGAGCAAGAAGAAGCTTTCTGGTGTCAACGAGCAAAAGTCTTTTGGCTCAAGGACGGTGATACAAATTCTAAATTCTTTCATGCAATTGCGAGCCAGAGGAAGAAAAGAAATAAAATTGCAAAAATTGTGACAGAGGAAGGGATGGAGGTGACCGATCAAGCTGGGATAGGAGGAGTAGCAGTGGATTACTTCCAATCTCTTTTCAAGGTAATCAAAATGAGTTGAATTCAGTTCTTAATTTTGTGTCCCCTAGAATCTCAGCAACTGATAATGAAGGCCTTCTCAGGCCTTTTACTATTAATGAATTCAAGAAAGCTTTGTTTGATATGCACTCTGATAAAGCCCCAGGTCCAGATGGTTTGAATCCGGCTTTCTTTAAGTGTTTTTGGCACTTGGTAGGTTTGGAGATTTTTCATGCAAGGGTTGATTGGTTAGAAAGAGGATCATTTCCATCACAATTGAATGATACTAATATAGTTCTCATCCCTAAGAAAGAGAATCCAACTTCTATGAAGGACTTGAGACCCATCTCACTGTGTAATGTGCTCTATAAGATCATCTCAAAAGTGTTAGCTAACGGGATGAAGCCTCTCTTGCAAAATTGTATTTCTCAGGAGCAGTTTGCGTTTGTGGCTAACCATTCGATTCTTGATAATGTCTTGGTGGCCATAGAAACTATCCACCATATGAACTGTAAAGTGAATGGCAAAGTAGGTGAGGTAGCTTTGAAGATTGATATTAGCAAAGCGTATGATAGGGTGGATTGGAACTTTCTAAAAGGAATGATGTTAAAGATGGGGTTTGATGAGAAATGGGTGTGATGGATTACTTTATGCCTTGAAACCGTGAAATACTCTGTTCAGCTTAATGGAGAGGGAGTGGGACATATCATACCAGGGAGAGGTCTTAGACAAAGGGACCTACTGTCTCCTTATCTGTTTATTGTGTGTGCAGAGGGTTTAACAACCCTTATAAAAAGAGCGAAAGCGAGAGGTGATATCCATGGTATCAAATTGTGAGGGGAAGCTCCTATCCTCACACACTTGTTATTTGCTGACGACTGTTTTCTATTTTGCAAGGCAAATGAGTAAGCGTGCAGGAACCTGAAAAATATTTTGGCAACTTATGAGCGGGCTTCAGGTCAGGCTATCAACTTGCAAAAATCATAGATCTATTTCAGTAAGAATACCACACAAGAGGTTAGACAGACTATAACAAGCATTTTGGAAGTCTCTGAATGTCTGGGAACAGGGAAATACCTGGGGCTACCATCCATGATTGGGAGAAACAAGAAAGCTATTTTTAGCTATCTGTGTGACCGGGTTAATTCCTTTTGGTGGAGATGGAGCGCATGATTAATTCCTTTTGGTGGGGTTCAAACAGGAGGAGGGCGTGGCATTAATTGGATGAGCTGGGAAAGATTATCTGTGAGGAAGGAATATGGTGGTTTGGGATTTTGCCATTGTCACGGCTTTAACTTAGCCATGCTAGGGAAGTAGGGTTGGAGGATTGCTACCAATCAAGATACCATCTTATCTAGAGTTTTCAAAGCTAAATATTTACCAAAGGGGGAATTTTTGGGGGCCTGGTTGGGTCATAATCCCAGTTATGTTTGGCGTCATATCTACACTTCCCGGGTGGTGGTTAAATCAGGCACAAGGTGGCAGATTGGTGAAGGAAAAAAAATTAATGTGTGGTGTGACCCGTGGCTTCGCAAAAGTCATGACCCATATATAAAGAGTCCCATGATTCCGGGTATGGAAAATTTACATGTTTGTGATCTTATAGACCATCTAACCAGAGCATGGAAAGCAGACTTCATTGTGCATTGCTTCCAACCAGCGGACGTGTCCAATATTCTGAGTATCCCACTTACTCATGGAGGCCGAGAGGATCATTTGGTATGGACACCTAGCAAAACTGGTGAGTACACAGCTCGTTCGGGATGTCACAAACTTATGGAGGTGGTCTTAGACAATACCGACTTGAAGGTTGATGGAGAGTGGAACAAATTATTGGTATGGCGAGCTCTTAGAAATGTCCTGCCCACTCGCAAGAATCTGAGAAGGAAAGGCGTGGAGTGTCCGGCGATGTGCCCGCATTGTCAGACCGTTGAGGAAAACACTTGACCTGCTATTTACGGCTGCCAAAAAGCCTTTGAGTGTTGGAGAGCTGGAGGTTTATGGGGGGTTGTACAAGATGATTGGCAGCGAGCTGATGGTTTCACAGAGCTTACTTTCCAGCTGCTGTCTCGGTTATCAGGAGACAGCCTGGTCGATTTCTTCATACTCTTTTGGTACATTTGGAGGCGACGTAATGACAAGGTGTGGAAGGGCTTGGAGGTGCCGGTTTTTACTGCAGTCAAGCTGGGCCGAGAGTTTGCAACAAGCTGGAAGAAAGCCAGGTTGCAGGATTCATCTCAAGGGTGGCATCTTTCTAATGAGGTTGATCTAATTTGGAGAAAGCCGGAGGTTGGAAGGCTGAAATGCAACTCCGATGCAGCCTTATTTGCAGAAGATGGAAGTTTTGGTGTCGATGTTTGTGTCCGAAACGATCAAGGTGCGTTCGTAATAGCAAAAACTTTGTGGTTCTCGGGATCCCCTACTCCAAAAGAAGCGGAAGCCATTGCACTACTAGAAGCTATCAAATGTGTCAAGGACGCGGGTTTCAACAATATGTTATTCGAGCTTGATTGCATAGGTGTAGTAGAGGACATTACCACCAGGCAGATTTTCAATAATGAGCTAGCAACCGTCTTACAGTCTTGTAGAGACCATTTAAAGAGTTTACAAAACTATGAGGTTAGTTTTATTAAGAGACAAACCAATTTCGTTGCTCATAGCCTTGCTAGAACATCTAAGTTTTATGCTAGCTCCCGTCTGTTTAATTCAATTCTCTCGTGTATTGCTGAATTATTATTAAATGAAATGAAGTGAGTTTGATGTTTTCAAAAAAAAAAAAATCCAAATAGAACACAATCTTTTTTCCAACTCAAAAAGACAAATGAATGCCCCAAACAAAATAAATTTGAAGCTTTAAAATATTTACCTAGCATTCCCCTGCAACAGTTATTACATGCTAACGATTTGTCTGCCTATTATGGTATGGATGCCTCTGCAGTATCTAAATTCAAAGCAACTAGATTGAAAATACAAAGAAGCTAACCACTTTGAAATACCAATTTATCATTTGAATAAGTTGACAAGTTCCAGGTTGAGTATGAATCCAAACAAAGCACCGAAATTGTTGAGTTGAACAAAGTCCAAGCAAGATTTCATCAAACGTTCACAGCTTGGACGAAAGCGAATCCCATGTAGTACATCCAAGAGAATTGAACATCAACATTTAGTTCTATTCAGGTGAAACCTTTTCATAACCCCACAAGGGTGATTCTTTAATACAGCCCTTGTCCTTGAGATTGTCCATATATATGTTGACCACACTCAAGCACCAAGGAAAAATACCTTCATCTTCTTATGTATACTTGATATATTGTAAAATCAAAACACAAATATCCGCCAGAAGTCCAACCAACTAACAATCGAACTACAAAGATTCAAACAGACCGTATAAGAATTTATCTCACCTATTGTCTCGCGTGATCTTATTGATCCTTGGGACAATGGGAAAAATTGAATTCAAATAACATTCCACTGTAGCTAGCTAGCAATCATCAATCTTTCCTGCTGTCTTGGATGCAAAGAAACCGCCAGCAATCATCAAGACTCAACAAATCTCTCATTGTTTTTCAGCATCAATCTTTCCTGAATTGCAACCGACAATCCTCCCAAATGAGCCCATGGCTGACAAGCCCTTGAAGCTACTGCTCCCTTCGCTGAAATTTGATTTTCTTGACCTCCTTGGTTTCGTTGGGCTGGAATCCACTTCTGAATCACAGCTAGTCATGATCTTGGCAACAGTTAACTGAAGAATGGCACCTCGGCAAAATGGACAAAGTGGTCCCGGGGTGCAGCCAGTTGCAGGATCAGGCTTCTTGAGACAGCATAGTGCTAGGGTGCAATGAGCACACATTTGATGACCACATGGTCTGACCTCAATTGTGCACACTTGGTCAAAGCATATACAGCATAACTCCATATTGCTGTCCTGTATGAGGAGAAATAACCAGCAAATAAGTTACTTATAATTTTAGTGAAAACATTCAATCATGCTCAAGTATTAAAACTCTCATGAACCAATTATCGGAATATCTTTCTTGCTTGAGTGAAAGTGCATAAATGATTTTATATCAAATATGACTCATCACGGCTCACACTAAAGCCCTATGAACTTGAAACTATAACAATGCACAAGCTCATCCTACATTGTGCTAAAATTTAATTTATTTAGAAGAATAGGGTAACCAAGGATCAAACTCTAGATGACATGGTCAAAGAGGCTTTGATACTATGTCATGAATTATGACTATCTATCTAAAAACCTTAAGTTGTTGGGTGAAGGGGTAGCATGGTTTGATATCTAACAAACACAATATACTATACTAAGAAGGTTAATGCATTATGACAGCCTCTCATCATCCATGCACAAGGGAAGAATTTTCTAAGACTGACAAGTGACAAGGAATCCATTATACCCAATTAACATCCTTGGAAAACCTAGAATCACAATCAAGCGAATCTAACAATAGCCACTGAGGTTCTGTCATAGTAATCAGTGAATCACATTTGAAGCTGCCTGAGTACTTTTAGGCAATAACATGTACCAAGAGCACAAGAGTCACCAGTAGAAAGAAAAATGCAATTAACAAGCAAAAAGTCCAAGGATTGTGTATTTGCGTTGTATTTGAAGATTATGCAGCACTACCTAATTTTAAGGTGTCCCAATGGAAATTATCTACCCCAATAGCAAATTATAATATTTAACTAATCCAATTATTAAGACAAAACTTAGACGTCTAAAGGAGTCAAGAAAGGAAGACTTCTTACCTCAGAATCAGAGACAATCTCATCAGATGTGCTTTCCGAACGTACTGGAGATGGTGGTATGTTAGCCTCCTTCAGTAGGGACTTTTCTCTCTCCCTGTTAGCTTCTAGTAAGGCATTCTCCAGTAAGGCCTTTGCTTCCTGATTGAGCTCACTGATGAACTTTAGCGGAGACGGCCAAACAAGTGGTGCTGCTGATGAAGGATCAAGCAGGGCAGCACATGCCCTATGCTTGTGCTTAAGAGCAACGAAGAATGGTATTCTCCTGGAAAGAATCATTTACCGAAGATTAGAATTGAATTCTAACAGAGTTGCTATTGGTGATTCATGAATCAAGGAAATTATAAGAAGTGTGGAAAGGAAAGAAAAGGGATGAAAAGAAAACCAGTCTCTATTAGTTAGTATATAAAACCAAAATAGCAAAAACAAAATCTTAGTATTCACTAAACAAATGTTTATACTTTCAAGAGTTTTGTATGCACTATATGGATGTTAAGCACCAACAGTCAAAACAGTACTGAATGGATACGTATGAAATCCCAAATAGAGATTCCGTATGCACTATTTACATTTTTTCCCCTTTTTTCAGCTAATCAAAAGTTCAGCTTTGAAGTATGAAATACCAAATAGAGATTCCGGAAAGTAATGTCTTAACCAATAAATCAAATTGCATTATAGTGTGAAACAATTAGCATTACAGTGTCAAACAATTGCATTATAGTGTCAACCAATTAGCAAATCTTAAGTCAAACAGTGAAGCTTATCAGTAACTTGTTCCCTCTTGTTGTGCATGAAGCGAAATCGATAAACCATTTAAAAAGTAAATACACATACTCTTAATATGGCTTCTATATGCTGGTAATTGATCATGGATCATTCCTAGTTTTTTTATGGCAATTTAAACAGATGGCAATGGGTCTTGAATCTATAATTGCATCATTAAGTTAGTTTCTTAAAGAGTTGAACAAAGATTTGCTTACCCTGAAGAATCTAATTGAAGCCCATCTGCTCCCCAAGCAAGCAACATCCGGACACAGTCCACGGAACCACCACGGGCAGCCATATGAAGTGGCGTGCCCCCATGGAATCTGCAGAAGGTGATTGATCAATCCTATTGCCAAAAACACTAATACTCATCATCTAGTAAGACTAACATAAGACAATTATTACCCATATCCACCAGTTGAAGCACAAACAAGAGCCCCATTGTTTAAAAGGGAATGAAGACATTCAAGCCGTCTATGACGAGCAGCAAGATGCAGCGGCGTAGCACCATTTCCGTCTCTTATGTTCACAAATCTAGCAAATCCCCTGACAATACAATTGAACAATTCGGAATTAGTACCATTCATGTTAGTCTGTGTCCATACATGGGGACCATGAAAGAGGGTCTAACCAAGAATCTGCAACGGGCGTGGAATGAGCAGCGGAAAGAATAGCCTTTAGGCAATCCACATGGCCATAATAAGCAGCATAGTGCAAGCAAGTTCTCTGACGAAGAGAATCAAACATCAATATCTGATACATTACAAGAACATGCCATATCAATCCCCTGATTGGGTAACCAATAATCAACACAATCACCACCAATTCAAAATTGGATTAACTTCTCAGTTCCTTTTTGCGTTTTTCTCGAACTAAGTTTTTTTCCCCCTTTAAATGCATTCAATCTGAGGATTAAAAATTTAAAGAATGAAGCATGACATACATTAGCTCCAGCATGAATAAGCTTTTCCAAGCAACCAGTCTTTCCATGCATCACAGCCAACATTAACGGTGTCTAGAGGCCCAAAAGAAAGAAAAAAAAAGGACACAAACAAAAATCAGAATAGAACAACCAAGTGTGTCAAATTCAAGAAAGTGCAGAATTTACAAAGGTTTTTCCATCTAGAAAAGCACATGGAAACACTGACACAGACTCACCTGTTTATGGCGATTCAAGACATCAACTTTGACATTCCGGTCCAACAACATGGAAAGCACCTAACCAAGAGTCCAAGATGGAGGGAAAAAAAAAAAAAAAAAAAAGCAATGCGGAATTGAGCAAATGATGTTCCAAGAATCATTTATAATTAAAAACTCCAACACTAAATCACTTAGAGCCATAAACTTCTCAACAAACATTTTTAGGGAAAAAAAAAAGTTGAAATGATCAAGTAATGACTTTGACTCTTCTAAATTATAGCTTAATGCTGAAGTTGTAATTAGCTTACACACCTCAACTTAACTTTTCCGAAATCTCTTCAATTTAACTTCTCCCTAAATACCTATATACTCTAAAAAAAATAAAGCCACTTTGAATAGACTCATGAACGAATTATCTTAAAAGTGATACAAATCTAAACCACTAAGAGCCACTTTGAATAAACATTTCAACAAGCACTTGAAAACAAAAGTTAAAATGATAAAAACATTTCTGGAATTCACTTATGCACCTCAACTTTTTCACCAGCTCTATCATTTAACTTCTTCCATAAACACACAAAATTCCATAAAGGCTTTTCTATAAATTAAAAAAAAAAAAAAACCTTATCTCAGCTAAAAAACTCCAATTTAGGCTCTGGTTGGTAAGACCAAACCGCTGGCTTATAGCAGATAGCTTATAACAGATAAACTCGTAGTAAGTGTTTGGTAATCACTAGTTTATAGCGTTTTTTTACTAGCTTATAGTGTTTTTTCATATGCCACTTGAAATAGCGTTTGTGCTTATAGCTTATAGCGTATTATTTTTCTCTCGTTTTTACCATTATTATTTTAATTAAATTCCTCGTTTATCTTCTATAAAATGGAGTAAAAAATTATTAACCCTTACAGTCACTCTCTCATTTATTAAAATGTCATTTTATGTCATTTTGTATTTATCAATTAGTTCAATTGTTAATTTTACCAAACACTTTAAATTCAATCTGTTAGCTTATTCGCTATCAGCAATCCGCTATAAGCTTATCCGTTATCCGCTAGCTTATACACTATCGGCTAGCTTATCCGCTATCCTCTCCTTTTTACCAAACATAGCCTTGGTTATAAAGTGTTGATATGGAACCAATTAGCAGGAAATTTAAACTGCTTGATGAAACTAAACGAATGTTTTTTTATATCTAAAATTTATATTTAAAAGTTAAAGCGATGAGAAACAAAACAAGGAGGAACAGGAAGCACCTCGATCCGACCATTGGCAGCTGCTACATGAAGCGGAGAGAGCCTGGCACAACCAACTCTATTATCCAAAAGAGTAAAATCTTCCTCAGCCATGGCCTCAACCATCTCCAACTCCCCGTTGGCAACAGCAGCACCAAACACAGCATTCTCACGACGCTGCTGCTGCTGCATCACGCAACCTGATTGATTCTGACCCATTTCCTCTCCCACGTACGTGAATCACCCAGCATGTGCCGGGAGAGGTGGCCAGAAGCTGCCTCGCGCCCCGCCTTGCACGGTGTTGGCCACGCTGTTTGGTTGGTTGGTTGGTTGGTTGTTCTAAGTGAGTAGACAGTTTAAGTATTGTATTGGATTGAAGCAGCCTTGCTTGCTGCCTCGGAGATTGGACCTGCCCGCCGCGATTTCGGGCAGCCAGACCGAAACTGCGTGTTCAAAGGCGAAAGGTTAATGTCTGCTTGTTCACACTTTACACATTGGAACAACTACGTCGAAGCTCACAACATAATATCTATTTTTTTTTTTGACACCGTAACATAATACTCCCTCCGTCCTTTTTGACCGGTGTGTTCATTTTTATTTGTTATTTTTTATAGTTTAAAATTATATTAATTATTTATTTTTTAATTTATTTTTAATTATTTATTATAGAGAAAGAAATAAGTGTGATCGATAATAAACAATAAAAAATATTATAAAAAAATACTAATAATTTTATAAAAAATAACAAAATTTATTAGTTTTTTTTAATATTAATATGTATAAAATAACTTTAAAAGACAAATAAAAAAGAATCTTAATATCTTTGTTGTCTTTTTTTTTTGTTTTTTGATAAGAAATATCTTTGTTGTCTTATCTTTCAAAATATCTTGATTCTTGATTTTTAATATAAAATTAACCTTAAGAAAAAGATGGATTTTTTTTTGATAAACAAGAAAAAGATGGATTTTAAAGTAAATTTATTTTATGTCTTGATATCTTTGTTTTAAAAGCTTATTTTGACCAAAATAGTAACGTTGAACGCAAAAATAAATTATGCTTACTTGTCTTTGAACAGGAGTTTTGTAGTATGAACGCTATTTTTTTTTTGTTATACTATGAAAACTATTTTAAACACGCTTTAAGTCTCTTTCGGTTATTTGTGAAAAAAATGTTTACATTAAAATTTAATGATGTACTACGTAATTGGTTTTATTTCTATAAATATTGATTTGATTTTTTTGAAATGAAAGAAATATTGATTTTACATTAATATATTAATTCATAGGCAGATTTAAAATAAAGATTTTAATTTTGGATTATATACATATTTTTCTTGTGATCAAATAATAATAATAATATACTCTTTTCGGTCCCATATATAAGAGATAAATGCACTTTCTACTCGCTAAATATATAAGAGAGAATCATCAACCTAGTCGCTAAATTTGTAGGTGTTGAGAAAATTGATTCTCAAAATGACAAAACTACAAAATACTCCCTTAATTTGAAAATCATCTATTAAGTTAATCCCTCTATTCTATTGTCATCTAACGTCGTCAGGAAGGCTTAGTTGGCACGTTAAGTCTCATCATTTCACCACCATGACTTTCTCTAACATGCATTTCAAGTAAGGAACAAACATGCACACACAATTTATTTTTCTTAAACAATAAGTCATTATGCATATAATATTCCCCAAATGCATGCTTGCAACAAGAATCCCATACGTTGCCACAGTCAGAATCATTAGCATACAAGTTCTTTATAAGCTCAAAACCATGTAACTTAGTTTGCAAAGAAGTAAGTGAATGTGAACACAAGAAAGGGGGTTGAATTGTGTCCAAAAACTTTTCTTATACTATACGTTAAAAGCACTAAGAATACAGATTTATCAAAACTGTTTGCTTATCGGACGCTGAGAGACTAACTGGATGCAGGAAATAAACTGTGTATGAAAACTTGTTTTACTGAGCAAGGTAAAGATAAATGTAAAGCAGTAAAGAAAGAGGCACAGAGATTTATACTTGTTCACCACCAACTGGTAGCTACGTCTAGTCCCTTCGATCCTGAAGGATTTTTCACTATAATCAACTGATTACAATTTACCTCAAGAGTATTCTAACTTGACAATACTCTCAACTTCTCAAAACGACTCAGTACGATCGAGCCTTTGAGGAATAAAGCCTTAACTAGGCCAAAAACAGTTTACAAAAGAGAATATACTTTTAAATACAATCAAAATAACTCTCACAGAGAGGATGAAAAGATTAAGCTCAAAAACAGAGTAGCTTTCTAAAAGAAAGTAAAAGACGCTGAGTTCAGTTCTTTGTAGACCAGAAACTTGGCACGAAACTTGATTGCTCACTTGAGTAATATTGCTTTCAGAATGAAGTTTCTTCACAGTTTTTCCAACTTGTCTTCAATGAATACCTTGGGGTATTTATAGGAGTCTTCAGGGATATTACCGTTTGCAGTAAAAACATAGCTCCTTTTCATTGAGTGAGGTAATTTGAAATGTAGTCCTTTTCTTCTTTTCCAGAGAATATCAGAATAGTACATATTACCGCTGCATTTTATCATCGCTTTTAATTGCCTTGTACGATTTTTTTCTTATGCTAAAGGTGTCACCTTTGCTTCCTCGTACATCAAAATGAGTGCATAAAATCAAATTCGAATTCCGTTCCAGAACACTCTGAGGTTAAAGGCAAAAACGTGATCATCACGTGCTTCATTAAATAGATCAGATGCTCGCTCAGAACAGAGGACGGACGCTCACAGCAATAGAGTGTTCCACGTGTCAAAGAGTAACACTACTGGACGCTTGCTGTTAGCAAGACGCTGGAGTGAGTTCGGACGCTGACATCAGTGGAGTGTATTCAATTCTCTTGTAAATTTCTTCTCCTTTCTTGAGTGTTTTGTACATATATATGAAGCTTTGATACCTGTACACTCAAGGATATGTTAGAAGATAAATTGTTCTCTTGAAAATACTTTTTTATCATCAAAATTAATGAGGGTCTAAACTTCTCAATCGTTTAGGTTCCAACAATCTCCCCCTTTTTGATGATGACAAATATCCAAGGTTGATGAACAATTTAATTTCAAAATAATATCAAGGGTCTCCCCCTGAATTCAACCATTTAGATATATATGAACAATTCAAGTATTAAGGCAATTGTTGATAAACAAATTCATTTGAGTAATCGCAAAAATACGTAGATGTCTCAGAGCATATGTTCATTTAATAAAGTGAGATCGGATGCTGATTTCATTTTATCAAAAAGATTTTCATTGTACCAAATTTATTGATCATTATTAGAGTACTGGATCAATGAATATCAACGCATTATAGGTATTAGAGCAATAAATAACCACACAAATGCTATGTATGAAATGTTATGCATGATACTTCAGTTTCAGCATATCTATCGGAGTTTGAACATCGGATGGTGAATTAGTCAATCAGACTTTCACGTGTTCATTAAACCTTTCTTTTACTCCCCCTTTTGTCATCAGATAAAAAGAGTGTAAAGCACATCATAGTCAAAATAAGACTTATAAAAATTTGAATATAAGTCAGATAGAGATATATAAACAGATAATCAGAGAAAAATTATATATATATATATAAGAGTACCAAAAAAAATATTTTATATCACAAAAAAAAAATAAAGAGATTCAAGGGTTTGGTGGAGGTGGTGGAGGAATGTTGAGACGTTCATATAGTAATTTCAGGGCATTCTCCAGCTGAGTCACTTTCCGGTTTGTGGCCTTTATTTCTTCAAACTCTACTTTGGGAATAGTGACCATCTCAAATACAGGAGTAGAAGTAGAAGTAGAAGGTCCAGCTTCTGATACTGGTGCAGGTTTCATCTTCTGATGCTCTGCTAGCACCCAGTTAGATAGCTTCAGTCTCAATTCCTTCTTCTGTTGAGCTCTTTGAAAGAATGCATCATTTGGTATAAACCATTTGATGAGATTTCCAAGTTTTCTCTACTCAGATTCTGCCTGAATTTCCCTTCTATTCTTCACATCTTCTGGATACAGCAAATCCATAAAGATAATTTCTCTATGCAGAAACACATTAGCAGTGAAAGCGTCAAACCTGTTTCCAGCATCTTCTCCCCATATTCTTCTGATAATGACACTCAATGCTTCAAAAGCGAAAGAGAGTGCTTCATTTCTGCCAGGTATACTCTTCGCAGATTTTCCCTGTCATCTTCTTCAAGCACTAGGGGGATGAGGCACGGTAACATGGCTTTGTCTTTCCAAGACTCAGACCATTGATTCCAAGTAAATCCAATGTCAAAGTGCTTGGTCACAGCAGCCCATTGGACATATATCTTCATGCAGTTAAGAGGCCTGATTACTGAACACTTGAACGTATCATCAAAGTATGCAGTTCCCAGATTGGTGTCAGTAACTTTTCTGATAGTGCCAACTGTGGGAATTGTGGCTTTCTCAGCATTGCAGCAATTTGAGAAGCCAGTTCTCCATTCATCTTCCTTCAGAGAACTAAGGTAAAACCTTCTGGCATGGTCCTCAGTGATCTTGGCAATCGGAAGCTCAGAGAATTCCTTAAGATTAAACTTCTTAGGAGCCTTCTCATACTCTTTGAGTCCGATTTTGCTGTATGGCAACTTGCCAGGAGCAGGTTCTTTCCTCTTCCCAGGGACTGACCAAGGTAGCCACCTTTGTCTATCTGGAACAATCTTTACGGATACAGAAGAAGGATCTCTGAACTGTCTGATAACTTCAAGTTTCTTCATTTCAAGACAGTGTGCCATGAAGGCAGCTTCTTCATCCGTAATCCATCTTCCACATTCCTCCAGTGTGAGAGGTTCAATTTGAGGTAGGAACTTCGGAAGGTCAACAGAGAAAGGAATTGCCCTGCTACCAGGTTCCGGTCTCAATCTCCCTTTGAATGACATCTCGAAACGGTCTTCTCCATCCTTGAAGATAGTATTCATTGGAGAGGCAATCTCCAGTCTGGCAACTCCAGAGGTGAAGGTTTTCAAGTGCCAAGTAGAAGGGTGATTGTAGATGCTGTGGTATGACTCATACTTAACAAACCGAGGTTTGTTAATGCACGAGACATTCTTCCTTCCACCGAAGTCTGTAGGTTTGTAGGTAAGGGTAAGCGAAGTGGGAGTGGTTTTGGTGATTGTATAGATTTTAGGTGTGTAGGGTTTGAATGGATTGATGGGAGGTACTTTGAATAATAGGTTGAAGGGATGAGAGTGAAGTTTGAAAATGTATGTAGTAAGTGAGGTATTTGAGGAGATTTGTGGTAGGTCAAGGTTGAGTGTATTGGATGGTGTTTGGGTCGGTTTTGAGGGGATGAGGGTAGAGGTTTGTCGTAGGCTCATTTTGGTTTTCTTGGTTTGTGTTTGGGTTTGTGGTTGTGAAACAGACAATGGAGATGCAGGAATAACATCATGAGAATCAAAAATAGATACTGACTCATCAACAGTAAAGTCAAGTACCTTTGAGTTAAGTTCAGAAGACTTAACCAACCCTCTCTTTGTTCCTCTAGAGGCAACAACAGTAGGAGGAGGAGGAGGGACTGGCTTCCCTTTACCGGACGCTGAAGTGTCTTTTTCAACTGTTGGCTTATTCTTCTTCTCCAAGATCTTTCTGATGGGAATTCTGTCCTCATCTTCTGGTTCCTCAACAGTAGGTGCAGGAGCCACCTTCTGTTTCATTTTTCTTGTCTCCCTTATAGGAGATTCAGCAGGTCTCTTCACACCAGCCATTGAGCTTCTGGTGGTTTTCTTTTCAGCTTCTCCAACATTCGCAGTAGTTTCTCCTTCTTGTTGCTCTAGTTTCACCTTCTTAATCATAGAGCCAGTTATCAACTGCATTCTGACCAGACTGTTGACTCCAAAAACTTTAGGACGAACAACAGCACCAACGCCAAAGTATTTATCTTTTTCTTCTTTTATTGTAGAATCAGCAAGCTTTCTCACAATACCATCCTTTATCATCATAATGGAAATAAGAACTCCATAAGAGATAATCTTGACAATATTCTTTTTATCAACACTTTTCCTTGAGAAGACAAGAGCATTGACAAGATTATTGATAATCAACCTTGGCCGGTTGATTTTCTTTCATCCATATAGTTTCTCATAATGAACTTTTGCTCATAGTTCACTATGTCGCTTGAACCAGCCTTCAGAATCACGCTCTTAGCGATGATTTTGTACAATACTCTATAGTGGCTTTTCAAATCTTTGGTAGTGGGAGTTATGTTCTTCTTCTTCAACTCACGATAGTTTTCAAACAGAGCTTCGTTGACGTTTTCCAAACCTCTGTAAGCGTCAACCCAGTTAGCATGGTAACTGATTCCTTCACAAGGGCACTTGATGGTCTGAGCGATAGAGTTTATGGTGAAACGTAACTTGAAACCTCTGATATGTCCTTCAATAATTTCACTCGGAAGTAGATAAGTGTTCCCCCAGAATTCCTTTATAGTATAGCTCAACACATCAACTGGTTCCCAGATAAAGTAATTTTTCCAACCCAGTTTCTCCAAACCTTCTTCGAAATCAAAACCATAGAGCTTGAAGTTCTCAAAATCGATTCTGTTTTCATTCATAAGTTTTACTTCTGAGAAGACATCGTAGGCAGCAGTATATTGTCCAACCTTTCTATCGGCCATGGTACCAGTAGCAGAGAGGGTAATGGAGGTTTTAAGGTTTGAAATAACACATAGAGAGAAAGAGAGAGAGAAAACAAATTTTTACAAGTAGAAACAGCGTGAAGTGATGGAGCGAAAAATGTGGAGTAGTGGGAAAGTTGATAGAAAATGGTACAGTCCTTTTTCAAAAACCGCTTCGCATTTCCAAAATAAATTAAATCAAAAAGAAAAGAAAATGAAGATTCCCCTTTTCATTAAATGAAGACGCCAAAAGAAAAGTAAAATCAAGTAAAAAGATTTTATCGAAAAACATAAATAATCATGACTCAGTGAGATGTGATGAGACGCTTAAGTCCTTTACACGTGTGACACGTGTGTGTGCGCTTGGATGCACGTAACCGATTCACCAGACGCTGAGTTATGATGCACATGACGAATAAAATGCTTACACGTATACATGCTTATGTCATACCAGATGCTGAGATGATGCATATCATCTGACGCTGAGATTAATCATTCTTCTATAAGATGAAAATTTAAATTTCTTCTTATAAAATTGAATCTATCTTCAGCAAGGGGTTTTGTAAATATGTCAGCCCACTGATGATCAGTGTCTACAAATTTTATTTCGAGAATACCCTTCTGAACATAGTCTCTTATAAAATGATGCTTAATCTCATTGTGCTTGGCTCGTGAATGCAATATGGGATTTTTAGTAAGACAAATTATAGAAGTATTATCACAAAAGATAGGAATATTACTCTCTTTTATCAGATAATCTTCAAGTTGATATTTCATCCACAGAAGTTGAGAACTTGCTGCTGAAATATATTCAGCTTCTGCTGTTGAGAGTGCAATCGTGCTTTGCCTTTTGCTTGACTAAGACACAAGATTTGCTCCAAGGAATTGGCAGCCTTTACTTGTGCTTTTTCTTTCAATTCGGTCTCCAACAAAGTCAGCATCACAGAAACCTACTAACTTGTAATCTTTTGATTTCTTATAAAGCAAACCAAGATTAGTAGATCCTTGCAAATATCTAAAAATTCTTTTAACAGCACTCAAGTGTGATTCTCTAGGATCTGATTGAAATATAGCACACAGACAGACACTGAACATAATATCAGGTCTTGAAGCTGTAAGATAAAGTAGAGATCCAATCATACCTCTGTACATCTTCTGATCTACCTTTTTATCAGTTTCATCTTTACCAAGAATGCACGTGGGATGCATAGGAGTGCACATAGGTTTGCAATCCACCATTTTGAATTTCTTTAGCAATTCCTTGATATATTTGCTTTGATGTATATAGATACCATCATTGCATTGTTTGATTTGAATTCCAAGGAAGAACTTTAGTTCACCCATCATGCTCATCTCGAATTCAACCTGCATTAGCTTAAAAAATTCTTTGCAAAGACTTTCATTAGTAGCTCTAAAAATAATATCATCAACATATATTTGAACAATTATAAAGTGCTTGTTTGATGTTTTTCTAAAAAGAGTAGTGTCTACTAGACCTCTGGTAAAACCATTTTTCATCAAAAATGTACTCAGTCTTTCATACCAAGCTCTGGGAGCTTGCTTAAGACCGTACAAGGCCTTTTTAAGCTTGAAGACATGTTTTGGAAATTCAATGTCTTCGAATCCAGGAGGTTGTTTTACAAAGACTTCCTCAGTTATAAAACCATTCAAGAATGCACTTTTCACATCCATTTGATAAAGAATTATATCATGGTGTGCAGCAAATTATAGTAAAATGCGTATAGCTTCTAACCTTGCAACAGGTGCAAATGTTTCAGTAAAATCAATACCTTCTTCCTGTGAGTAACCTTGAGCAACCAATCTTGCCTTGTTTCTCACAACCTTTCCACCTTCATCAAGCTTGTTTCTAAATACCCATTTAGTACCAATGGCTTGCTTATCTTCTGGTAGAGTAACTAGCTTCCATACATCATTTCTTTGGAACTGATTCAACTCTTCTTGTATGGCCAGAATCCAACCTTCATCTTCCAATTCTTGATCAATCGTTTTAGGTTCCATTTCTGAGAGTAGTGTCATATCTGCATGCTCTTTAAAAGAGGATCTGGTTCTTACTCTATCTCCAGGTTTTTCTATGATTTGATCTTTAGGATGATTAGTTTTGTACTTCCAGCTCTTTCTGGTCACCACCGGACGATGAAGATGTAGGTTCACTATTTGTAGTATCACTTATATTTAATTCTGAAAATAATTCATCTAGCTCTGACATGGCTGTGTCAGGCTTCTTGTCATCAAATTTGACATGAATGGATTCTTCCACTGTCATAGTTTCTTTATTGTATATTCTAAAAGCTTTAGATCTTTCAGAATATCCCAAAAAGATTCCTTTGTCAGCTTTTGAATCAAACTTACCAAGCTGATCTTTAGTAATCAAAATATAACACGTACAACCAAATGAATGAAAATATGATATGTTTGGTTTTCTTCCTTTCCACAGTTCATATGGAGTCTTCTTCAAAATAGGTCTAATAAAAATTCTATTTTGAATGTAACAAGTCAGGTGTTCGCTTACGCTTAAAATTGTTTTGCAATGTTAGCTTCATTGATCATGGTCCTGGCCATTTCTTGGAGGGACCTATTTTTCCTTTCTACAACACCATTTTGTTGAGGTGTTCTAGGAGAGGAGAAATTGTGCGAGATGCCATTATCATCACAAAATTTTTGAAAGCTTTCATTTTCAAATTCTCCCCCATGATCACTTCTAATGGATGAAATACAAATTTCTTTTTCATTTTGAACTGTTTTGCAGAATACAGTAAATACCTTGTATGACTCATCTTTGTGAGCAAGGAATCTAACCCATGTCCATCTAGTAAAATCATCAACAATGACTAACCCATATTTCTTTCCAGTTAAAGAGGTTGTCCTTCTTTGGACCAAAAGATCAAGATGCAAAAGCTCAAGTGGTCTAGAGGTTGAAACAACATTTTTTGAATGAAAAGAAGTTTTAACTTGTTTTCCTCTTTGACATGCCTCACAGAGAGCATCAGATTGATACTTAAGGTTTGGTAAGCCTCTGACAAGACTGTGCTTGTTTAATTTTGAGATTAATCTCAAATTGGCATGACCCAATCTCTTGTGCCAAATCCATTGTTTTTCGTCAACAGAGATGAGACACTTGACATCTTGTTTTCAAGTTCAGAGAGATCAATTTTGTAAATATTTTGTTTCCTCTTAGCAGTAATGAAAATAGAGCCATCTTTTTTGCTTTTTACTAGACATCCAGTTTTTGTAAAGATGACTTCATAACCATTGTCACATAATTGACTTATGCTCAATAAGTTATGTTTAAGTCCTTCAACATAAAGTACATTATCAATAGAGGGAAGAGAGCCTTTACCAATGCGACCAATTCCAACTATTTTACCTTTCTGGTTTCCTCCAAAACCAACGAATCCAGCTTCTTTAGGCCTTAGTTCTTGGAACATATGCTTTTCTCCCGTCATGTGACGCGAGCATCCACTGTCTAAGTACCAAGATAGGTGTGTTGACTTTGTTGCTAAGCATGTCTGCAACATAGACTATTTTATCTTTAGGTACCCATATCTTTTTGGGTCCTTTCTTGTTAGTTCTTGAAGGAAGCTTATCCTTCACAGTTTTAAAAACAAGACATGCACTTTTCAAATGACAAGGTTTATTGCAGTAAGTACAATGCAAGCATTTACTATGATTATTGGATTTATCAGATGCTGAATCATTTTCTAAAGGAGGTTCATCTAATATATAACCAAGACCATGAGTTGTCGTTTTACTGACACCCCAAATCATTGACGCTTGCTTGCTTCGAGTTACACTCTCTGCAAGAAACTTTTGAAATGCATATTCATAATCATTTGATTTGCATTTAAGGTTGCCTGTAACTTTAGAGCTTTCAGCTTGAGAGCTCTCAGCTTCTGGTTGCTTGTTAGCGGCCAGACGCTGGTTATCCCTCAGATGCTGATTTTCAGTTTTCAGCTTCTGGTTCTCTTTATTGAGTACCTATTTTTCTTTGTTTAAGGCTTGAAAGTCTTGTGATAATTTTGAAAATTTCTTTTTCAAATTCTTATACTCAACAGAGAGAGTGGCAGAGTCCTTAAGAAGATCATCGAATGCAAGTTGAAGTTCAGAGTAGGAATCATATACTGTTACCTCTTCAACTTCTTCTTCTGAGTCAAGATCAGTGTTTTCCATGAGAGTGAGATTTGCTTCTTCTTTATTATCTTCCTCAGATGAGGATAAGTCTAGATCTTCCCATGTAGCCATGAGGCTTTTCTTCTTTTTCTTGAAATAACTTCTTGTGGGCTTCTCCTTAAGATTAAGACATTCAGACTTGAAATGTCCAGACTTTTTACATTCATAGCAAATGACTTGAGCTTTGTCTTTGTCTTTGCTTTCCTTCTTGTCCTTAGTATCTTTATTCTGAAACTTCCTCCTGAAGTTTCTCTTCTTCCACATTCTTTGCATCTTCCTGGATATAAACGCGAGCTCATCTTCTGATGTATCAACATCTCCTTCTGAAGCTTCATCTTCTGATTCTTCTTCTTCAGCCTGAAGGGCTTTGGAAGAACTAGCTTTATGTTGAGCGACTTTCAAAGCAATAGACTTGCCCTTTTTGATAGGTTCTTCTTCGTTTAGCTCAAGTTCATGAGCTTTCAATGAACTCATAAGATCTTCAAGTCGTAGGACATTTAGATCTTTTGCTTCTTGAATAGTAGTGACCTTGGGTCTCCACTGCTTAGTCAAGCTTCTTAAGATCTTTCTAACATGGTCAAGTGTAGTGTAACTTTTTCCAAGGGCCTGTAACCCATGAACAGGTGTTTGGAATCTTCCAAACATAGTTTCAATGTTTTCACCATCTTCTGTTTTGAACAACTCGTATTGGCGAAACAACATGCTAGCTTTGGTTTCTCTTACTTGGGCAGAGCCTTCGTAAGATAAAACAAGTGAGTCCCAGATTTCTTTGGTAGTATCAAATTTGCCACATTTATCATATTATGTTTCTGTCATAGCACAGATAATAATGAATCTAGCTTTTTGATTGGTTTGATATCTCTTTTTCTGCTCATCATTCCAATCTTCTCTGGCTATAGCAACACCACGAGGATTAGTGGGAGGAATGTAACCACTTTGAACTATATCCCACAACTCAAGTTGTTGTGTCTCAAAGAAAGCTTTTATCTTATCTTTCCAGTAATCAAATTTTTCTCCATCGAATAGAGGAGGACGGTTCATATGACCACCTTCAGTAGACATGTTCACAGTATAGGATCTTTTCTCTTAACACTGTTAAGTGCTCAACCAAGAGGCCGAGCTCTGGTGCCAACTGAACGTGAACACAAGAAGGGGGGTTGAATTGTGTCCAAAAACGTTTCGCAAACTATACGTTAAAGCCACTAAGAATACAGATTTATCAAAACTGTTTGCTTATCGGACGCTGAGAGACTAACTGGATGCAGGAAATAAACTGTGTATGAAAACTTGTTTTACTGAGCAAGGTAAAGATAAATGTAAAGCAGTAAAGAAAGAGGCACAGAGATTTATACTTGTTCACCACCAACTGGTAGCTACGTCTAGTCCCTTCGATCCTGAAGGATTTTTCACTATAATCAACTGATTACAATTTACCTCAAGAGTATTCTAACTTGACAATACTCTCAACTTCTCAAAACGACTCAGTACGATCGAGCCTTTGAGGAATAAAGCCTTAACTAGGCCAAAAACAGTTTACAAAAGAGAATATACTTTTAAATACAATCAAAATAACTCTCACAGAGAGGATGAAAAGATTAAGCTAAAAAACAGAGTAGCTTTCTAAAAGAAAGTAAAAGACGCTGAGTTCAGTTCTTTGTAGACCAGAAACTTGGCACGAAACTTGATTGCTCACTTGAGTAATATTGCTTTCAGAATGAAGTTTCTTCACAGTTTTTCCAACTTGTCTTCAATGAATACCTTGGGGTATTTATAGGAGTCTTTAGGGATATTACCGTTTGCAGTAAAAACATAGCTTCTTTTCATTGAGTGAGGTAATTTGAAATGTAGTCCTTTTATTCCTTTCCAGAGAATATCAGAATAGTACATATTACCGTTTTCGTACTATCTGCTTTTCAGAATTGCCTTGTACAATTTTTATTTTATGCTAAAGGTGTCACATTTGCTTCCTCGTACATCAAAATGAGCGCATAAAATCAAATTCGAATTCCGTTCCAGAACACTCTGAGGTTAAGAGCAAAAACGTGATCATCACGTGCTTCATTAAAGAGATCAGATGCTCGCTCAGAATAGAGGATGGACGCTCACAGGAATAGAGTGTTCCACGTGTCAAAGAGTAACACTACTGGACGCTTGCTGTTAGCAAGACGCTGGAGTGAGTTCGGACGCTGACATCAGTGGAGTGTATTCAATTCTCTTGTAAATTTCTTCTCCTTTCTTGAGTGTTTTGTACATATATATGAAGCTTTGATACCTGTACACTCAAGGATATGTTAGAAGATAAATTGTTCTCTTGAAAATACTTTGTTATCATCAAAATTAATGAGGGTCTAAACTTCTCAATCGTTTAGGTTCCAACAGTAAGCAATGCATACCTTTTAGACAATGCATCAGCCACTATTTAGGAGTTAGAATCTAAGCATTTTGTTTATCCTGCAGATGGCAAACACAGGAAGAAATGATCGCGCATTGGCTGATGCTTTGCTCTGGATTGCAGAAGTGATGGCGGGAAGCAACAACCGCTGCAACCGACTACAGAGTTCAGTGGACTTGACAAGTTCAAGAGGACCAACCCTCCCAACTTTAATGGAGCCTATGATCCAGAGAGAGCACAGCCCTGGTTCCGAGAGACAGAGAAGATATTCACGGCGATGGCATGCAGTGACTCCCAAAAGGTTACATACGTTACTTTCATGTTGACTGGTGATGCAGAGCATTGGTGGGAGAACTGTTGCAACAGGTTAGTGGCGGAGAACACCACTATTAATTAGGCAACCTTCAGAGAGAAGTTCTTGGAGAAGTTTTTCCCAGCTGATGTAACATCCTTAATTTTCTAACCTGGCTTATGTGTGATTGTGTGTGGATAAGTGTATTTGTGTGTGCATAAATATCTTCTACAGATGATCCTCGATCATAGGTCATACTCCCAACTTCTTCATGTGGTGTCCTCTGGGTAGAGTCTACATGTGGTTAACTCTTTTCTCCTCTTATCATATAGACACGTCCTCCAGCAGTTGGGCGTGCGGCTCAACGGTGTTGGCAGTAGACTCCACCTTTGGTGTTTGGCAGTCTCTGGAAAAATGCCCAGGCTTCTTGCAATTAAAACACAAATCTTCCTTGGATGTGCATACTTCAGCAAGGTGTCCTTCGCCTTCACAACGATAATAACATCACCACTGACTTTGATTCGGTTTGCTCCCACTTCCACTCCCTGAAGTTTGAGCTGTCGGATGGGATTGGCCTTGGTTGTTCTCTTGTGGACGGTGGTAAGGCTTCTTGTCTTGTTGCCTCCCTTTCTGGCCTTGCCCTTGGTTCTGAGTATGTGGCCTAATTAGTTGTGACATCCTGATTCTCTAAATAATATTAGGATAATTAAATTAATAGTTAGGTGATAAAAGAATATTAAAAATCTTAATTTGGGGATAAGATGTGATTAAATGAAACCCAGAAACCTTAGTAAAACGGATAGAAATTATCAAAATAGTCTAGAAGTCCCTAGAATAGCTTATAAGTCCCTAGGAGAGCAAAGAATACGCTAGAATCGTCTAGGTGGAAGAAACTAGATATTTTTAGAAATGGTCGCTCGCGACGCGACAGACAAAACAAAGGAAACCGTCGCGACGCGATATAAGTCGGTGGTTAAGTCGGTGATCACGCTAGTCTGATGCGTGACACGTGTCCCAGCTCATGACGTGACGGGACTTACGTGTAATTGGCTCGCGACGCCATGAGGCCAATTTATGCCTATAAATAGGCCTTAACCCCCTTCATTCACTCCAACTTCTTCCAAAGGTCTTTGGGAGAGCGTGGAGGGCATGGAGGAGCTCCGAGTGCACGACGTGGGCAGCAACAGTCTTCTAAGGGAGGTAAGGGGGAAGATACCTTAATCTCTAGGGAAAATAGGTAGTAGAGTAGTACTGTTAGCATGAGTAGGGGTCCCTTAACCCTACTAGGGGTTGATAGTCGCAACACCTCAAGAGAGGGGTTGTGGTGTGCGGTGGCTAAAGATAGTTACCGTAGACCTAAACTAACGTAGGTTATGGTTATAAGGTTAATAGACAGTCGCTTATGCGACACTAAGATTAAATTATATGCCGTTAATTATGATAAATTATAGTTGTTGATATTTTGATTTATATCTGATGTTTATATGCTAATAAACTACAGTTGTTGGTATTCTGGTTTGCATTTAACATTCATGTACTAGTTGTATATGATGTATGTGTGTCTGATATAAAAGTTAAGGGTGCTGCCCTCTAGTTAGAGGTATGCGAATCCCTAGATGGTAATAGTAAGTATTACCATCGTTACCTTGTTGATAGTGGTGATGGCCAGGTCAGTGTACCCGAGGTTGGTGTACCTGAGATGTATATGATCGATGGTACAGAGTAGTGTGGAGTATGTGGATATGATCGAGCTCCAGGACTCCACGTCTGACAGGTGGACAATCTTGGCCATTCCTGTTATGGGAATGCCGTCCGAGTGCACGGGACGGTGCCTTACTCTGGTAATTAGATATGGTAGTAAGGGATGTCGTAACCGATAATCGGAAAGGGTAGCATAACAAGATATGTTCCTGGGACAAACCAACTTATCGTAATCGGTGCCCTGAGACTGGTGATCGGTCTAGGGAGTAGGGCGTTAATGGCCCGCAATATTCAGCAATGGATTGGGTCAGTAGGGTTGGTAATGAACCTGAAATCTCTGGGTCAGTAGGGCTGGTAATTGAGCCTGAAATGACCAGTGTCATGTCCGTGGTACCAAAGAACGAAGTGATTTGTGACCGTGTGGTCGGGTTCGTCAATATGACGAGTCTGTGATTGGTTTGGTCTGTGATCGTATACTCAAGAGTTTTGAGTGTAGTATCTGTGACAACAGGTATGTTGAAGATTGTGATGATATACTATGCATGATAACAGATACTCTACTATGTTGTTTTCCTGGTTGTTGGAGGTTAATGGATATCTTACCCCTTTGTTTTTTTTTTCTGGTGTGTTTCTATTACATGACAATGAATAGCAGAAGGACAAGAACAACCTGTAGGTTGGAGAGTCTATGGAAGGACTGTCTAGAGGCAGAGGAGGGACACTCACGTCACGACCAGTGTGTCTTTTGTCGCCTATGAGAGTGTAGGGTCATAGCTATATTTGTATGTGTAATACGTTTGTACACCTTAATAATAAATAAAATGTATGCTTTCTTAAATGTGGACTACTATTGTATTAAATAAATAAAGTCAACGTTCTGTCAAGGCGGGGTGTTACATTAGTCCTCCAGAACCTCCTTTCCTTGAATTCCCATTCTTTATGTTCTCTACCTGGATGCACTTCTCGACTAACTATTGAAATTGTCGGATGCCCAACGGTAGCACCAACTTCTTGACATCATAATGCAGCCCACTCTTGAACTTCTCACTTATCCAATGATCATCCACTTGGTCTCAGAAGAATCGGAAGTATTTGGCCAGTGATTCAAACTTGGTCGTATACTCAACTACGGTCATATTCCCTTGGTACAACCGCAGGAACTCCTACTCCTTCTTAGTCCTGGCACTTTCTGGGAAATACTTATCCAGAAATCTACCCCAAAAGATCCCCCAGTTAGCTTCACGATGCTCAGAAGCAAGCATCTGCTTGAATCCCTTCCACCAGTACTCTACATCGCCAAGCAGGAGATATGATGCATAGTTGACTTTGGCGTGCTCTGGACAACGGATCACTTCAAAAATCTTTTCTACTTCCTGAAGCCACAGATCGGCCTTCTCTGGGTCATGTTCTCCATGAAATCTTGGCGGATCATGCTTGCGAAAGTCTACTAGTCCTCTCATTTCGGCATCTTGCTCAGCCTGTTGCTGCTGTTGTAGGTCACGTTTAGTTAACGCTTTTGTCTGTTGCGTCACGGCAGCAGCCATGTCAGCCATGACTTGAATCACTCGCTCCATCTCGGGGTTCCCAGTTTCAGCAGTCGCAGGCTCTCGTCTAGGAGGCATGGGTTCCTACAAGGTGCAAAACCCGTCGGAGCCCCACAAAAAATTTGTGTGTCAACACATATTGTTTCAGTTAAGAATAATCCCAAACAATTATAAGTAGAATTGCTTCACTCAAGAAACAAGCCAAACACACAAGCACAACTTGACTCCCAACAATCTGCTCTCTATAAAACCCGACACCTGACCAGCTATAGCTACCCAACTCACAATCCGGCTAGGACCGGACTGCTCTGATACCACAATGTAACACCCCGGTTTTCGGAGCGTTACTGATCTAATATAACTTTGAAATGTTGACATACTTTTAGTGACAATATTTTGCTTGCATGGTTTTCGCAAAATGTGGGTCTAAATTTTTTTCTTTTCTTTTCAAACTTCTTTTAAAATCACAATCAGAGTATTGCATCATTTTCGAAACGTGATGTACAAATTAAAACACAATGACCAAAATCTCAATAACCATGCAATCGAACATTTAAATAAATAAAAACTTTCGCACGAAGACGATCCAGGTTTTTGAAATACAACATGTATAATACATCTCAAAAGAATGCAATAAAGACACCTATAGCTGGTCAGTCCTACAACGCTTACTATGTCCTTCAGCAAGTCTAGTCAATCATGACTTCAAAGAGTATTCGAATAGAGTCCTACTCCGCACCGCTTGCCGACCTCAAATAACAACTACTCTCCAGCTTGCACCATCATCTGAGGTTGACATCCATGAGAATGCCCGAATAGAAAGGGTCATCTTCCAAAAATAAACATATAATAACAACAGTGCATATAAATATGCAAATCACCACATATCAACAGTTCATAATCATTCACGACATATCGATACACAATTCAATTAGCACAATAAGGAATGTACAACTTATCCCTTTTGGTTAGTCTATATGCCAATGTAAATAATTCAGAAATCTCCAACGAAGCCTACCCATACCAATGGGTAATAGTCAAAAGACTTATTTTCCCATGCCAATGTGACCACCAAGCAGATGTTTTCGCACCATGCAGATGCTCTAGCACCACGCAAATGTGTTCACACCATGTAGATGCTTTTAACTACCACAACACAGATTCTTTGGCACCACGCAGATGCTTTTCAATAATCACAACATATCAACAACAACAATCAATTCACCAAAACATTAACTCATAAGAATAAGAATTATAATCAACATTAGCATCTCAACATCAACATCATCGAAACAAATTTCTCATGAACATCAACTTCAAAACAACCTTCCACACGCAAACACAAAAACATAGAAAGCAACAAATTGGTAGATGCCCTGATCTTAGGCGCTTTTGTGCACAAGCTTTACCACCAGTATTGTCAACGAACAATTCACGCCTCGTCCATAATAAGATCACTAGCATCTTAAATCACAAACACTAAAGTTAAGAAATAACCCTAAGCCACTAATACTACTTATTAGGGCCACGACTCAAAGGCCACAACTACGGTAACACCACTCTAAAATCTCTAACTTACTACCCACACTCCAACTAATTAAATAGTATTTAAAACAAAGGTTTTATAACTCAACACCTAACACAAAAAACATCACTTTAAAAATACTCAATCACATAGTTAGTATGTAAAGAATTGAAACTTGTCGATCCCACAAACGGAAAGCTAACAACCTGATCCTTTTTGGACAAATCTTTGTTTCAAATTCTTTTTAACGCATACTAGGCTTATCCATTTAAGGAATTCATTGTCCAAAACCTTTAAAACTTTAAAACCATAATTTCTAATTTATCAAAACTACTCCTTTTCTTTCAAACACCAAAATCTAAACTTATACTTCTTAAAACCATTTTAGAAACCTTTACAATTTTAACTCAAAAAATCTTTAAACTTTTAATCCACCAAAACCATCTCTTTTTCAAACAAATTATTGGATCTAACTCTCAAAAGTCATAGTTTTTAAACTACTAACATTTTGATCAAATAAAAGTTATAAAATTAACACCAAAAACCCTAATGACCTCACAGTTTTCAACAACAACAACAAAAAACCCCAAAGTTTTTCATCTTTCAAACCTTTCCAACAACAAAAGTAAGATCAAAACTAAAGATTTAATTACAAAATTTCTTAAGACTCCACCTCCTTTAGAAATACAAAGATTTCTTTAAGGTTTAGGTGTTCATTGTCTTAAATCTTTAAAACATACTTGAATCAAAGATAAAACTACATCAAACTTTCTCCAAAAACTCTTAAACAACAACAACAACAAAAATCATGAAGAAAACAATTTTTTAAAACTTTAAATCTTCCTGCTTTTTATCTTTTAGGGTCACAACCAACTAGGGCTACCAAGGAGGAGAAAAATTCCATTTTCTTCTTAGATTATCAGCATCAAAATCATCAACAACAACAACAACAATTTAATAAGTGAATCAAAGTAAAATTTTTCCCCAAAATATCTCTCAATGTCACGGCCTAATGGCTCATGAGGAGAGGGAAAAATCCAAAATTTGATCATCCAAAATCATCATCAACAAACTATGTAAAATTAGAAGCAAAAGAAGGTGAAAATCTCACCCACACAACTCTAAAAGCCCATGGTTTTTGGCAAGAAATGAGACGAAAATTTGTTGATCCAAACTCTCACACCCAAGATCAATATCTTAACACAATTTAGGAGAAGAAAAACAAGAAGATTGGAGGTGTTTGGAGGGAGAAAGGCTTACGGTTTCTTCAAGAAAAATGGAGGAAGAAGAACTTAGGTTTTCACACATCAACATTCACCAACACTTCACAAAAATAAAAAAGTTTCTTCTGCTCCCTTTCTAACAGATGTGGCCGACCAAGGAAGAGAAAAAAGAATAGAAAAATGAGTCATCATCTAAACCATGCCTTAGCCATGTCTTTAGGTAGGATATTTAGTTAATAACCACTAAAATCATGCCACCTCACATTAACCCCATGCCTCCTCTAACAACTCCTAGTCAACTCTTGACTCTTTAGTCAAATGTGTCTCGGTGTCGCAAAATCACGACGTCGAGTGATCGCGTTATCGATTATTCGTTCCACGATTAATCATGTAAATTAATTTACTGACACACTAATTCAACGCGAGTAAGAAATTATTCTCGAATAATTTCTTCACTAATAAATCATGAACTCACTCTAATAAAATCATACTTCATCACATCAAGGCACGATTCGATTTTCGTCGAAATCAAGATTCGTTAGAATTTTCTCTTAGGTAAAAATTACCAGCGGCTCAAAATGCGACGAAACTCCGCTAGAATTTCTTCGATGAGATTTGAACCATGAATTAATACGAAATATTAATTCTCAAATAAAATTTTATCTTGATGAATTTCACCTACTTGATTAACAGCAAAAATGCAAGCCACTGCGTTAATCAGAAAACTCACAGAAAAATCTGTCGGTGATTTCACATTAAAAGCAACATACGTCTACGTTGACTATTAATTTGAATTGTTACCAAAAATAATAATTATTGAAAATAAATTAACACGATTTCTCGTACTCTCAGTAAGTCATTGAGGTGATCAGTCTCTAGACTTACCTTCAAGTATTCGGGATTTTATTATTAAAACAATTTTCCTTAAAAATTAGGGTTTTGCACAAACAATTGGTTATCTTAAATCATAAACATTGCCACTCCTAATGGACTTTTCATAAGCATGGACACCATATAGTGGACTTGTCATAAACATAACCACTAGATAGTGGACTTGTCACAAGGTTCATTTAAACAACAATTAAGAAAAATCCCTAAAAGTCTATTAAGTCGCATTCGAGGTTCTAATTGTTTTGCTCTAATTATTTAAGATTCTTTCTCTAAGGCTCGGGCATACCCAAATTATTGAGACACTATCATAACACTCTCTTTTCTTGTTTTCTTAATATTTAGCCCCTTATTAAGTTAGGCGTTCACTACCAAATCCTAAGGTCAACACTTGGTCTTTATTACACAAAGTCATTTAGCTTATTTACAAGTCTTAAGTCTAATTAAATTACTAATAATTCAAATTCAGTGTCCCATTATTCCTTATTACTCAAACACATCAAGAACCTATAAAATATCATCTTAATTCTTTAAATTAGGCATTCTAGCTGACAAATTTTAAGACAGTGAAATCTTACACTGCAACCTTTTCTAGTTCAATTAACTCCCAGAAGCAACCACGAAACAAATCTTAAGCTTTTGGGAATTACTAAAGGTCATCTCTAGCTTATCAAATTCAATCCCATGACCATTCAATATCTTCAATTTCATAATCACAACAAGTCATATATTCACAAGGTACAATATCACTATCAAGGCATGCTTACACAACCAATCGACAAAGAGTTTAGCAAGAGTTTCAATCAATAAATTATTTCATTAATTTAATCAAGCTAACAAGCATCTCATGACATAAATTCAGTATCATATACATACATACATACATACATACATACATACATACATATTTCACTTAATGCACATTGTCAATGGCAAAATTATCATTTGCATTATATTAAAGAACAAGTAAAAATCATAATAAAATTGGCATATCAATTTAAACAAAATTATGCATATCACAACTGCAATTATTTTCATTGCTCCTACAATGAAAGACACACCAGGACTCACATCACAAAACATAATTACACCATTGCTCATACAATGGTAACAGCACAAACCACGTAAGGACGTGTTTGGGTTCACCGTGTAACCCAAACAAAGGAATCACTCATCTTAAAATATCCAGCAACTATCCACGATGTTCCTTTCCTCCGATCACGACCCCAAGTATTCCAATAATAGCTGCACAACTCTCGTTCCATGATTTCTAGCCTCCATTCTCGTCGCAGTTATAACTGAGTGCTCGCCGACATCAAAACGTCACAGACAACCACAATAAATCACACAGCACAAATTAATTATCAAATATAAACCCATTCAAAACTAAATAAATAAATAAATAATTTATCGCTTATTAAAATCGGGTTCGTCCGAAGGTGAATTGCTTGGCTGAAAATGCACAGGGAGAAAAGGTTCAATTTTTAAAAAACCTCGGTTTGCAATTTTGACTGGACGGGGTGGAAGAATTCTTTTCAATGAGTCCAACACAAGTCTCCGTTCGTAAATACAATCACCGGATTGACCGGAATTGAGACCTAAAGTGGTGGCTCGGGGCAAAACAAGCACTTCGTCAACTTTGACATAACGAGAAAAGGACTAGTGCTTCTCAAAGGTTTCAACGCGAGGAATCCAAAAACGACGTCCGTTTTCCCAACAGGTGGTTGTGGTGGCCAGAAAATGCAAAATACAGTCCACCCTGGTGAGAATACATCGTGGTTTTAGTCTCGGATTGCTGAGATAAGGCCATAAATGGATTTAGTGGATGATTTTGTGTAGGGTTATGTAGTTTTCGAAATTTTTCATGGCCTAATGAGAGAGATTCGATGAGAGAGAAAAACCAAAGTGAGTGAAGATACGGTGCTACCAATTTCTGGTCTGCGCGTCTATGACATGTGGGAGGAAGAAAACGCTACAGTACATCATGAGTAATAAGGGGGTGTATAAACAGAAGCGGGTGCAAGTACCAATAAAAAAAGGGCTGCAGACAGAAGGAGGGTGGGGTGCGCATAGTAAAACCCAAAAATACATAGTTATATAATTTTTAAACCTTTTCAACCCCACAAACTCATTTTAATACCTCTTTTACACAAAATAAAATCCCAAAAATACTAATATTTCAAATACTAATACTTTATAAAAATAAATAAATAAATAATTTGTTACCAATATTTTCTAAAATTACAAATAAATAATAAGTCAACATTTTCAATAATTCAAACACACATAAAGCACTAAAATTATTAAATCTATAAATCATAATAATCAATAACATGAACACAAATTTAAAAGTACACGAGATATGAAAATACGTGATGCTACACTCTACCCCCTAAAAAAAAAATTGTCCTCAAAATTTGAGTAAACCTCGAGGACTAAATAAAAGGGTATCATAGATCTCTCACGCGTTCGCTTTTTTCCGAATAGTTCATAAACGCATAAGGACAAACAGACTCTATCACAATCAAGGAAATAGAAAATGTCAACGACATTTGTGAGAAAAGATGGATCACGTTCATAAGAGCGAAGTCTTCTCGTCAAAGGATAAGACACAATTTTAGAAACAAAAACGAATTTTTCTTTTTAGAAAAGGCAGGTCACAAAACCCTGTCTTCATGAGTGGGTAGAATGAAAAATTTCTAAGTAGAAGATAATGAACATTCGACGTGTAAAAATAGTCTTAACATATTCCTGAGTATAAACATGTGTCGGCTTAACACATGCTTACTAACGAGACTCTACTGAAGTTTCTTCTCCCATGTGAACTTCCAAAATTACTACTACCTAGTTTAAAAAAGAGTCATGATGAACTTCAAAGCAAGTGAAGAAGGAAAAATAGTTCACTGTTGGGAAAGGTAGGGTTTTGAAAAGTGAATTTATAAAAATTCATAATTTAATCGATTAGAAATGCTTAAGAAGTTTTTTTTTAACAAAATTTGCTCACATCATAATCGATTAAATGTGGGATATAATCGATTAAGACCATCTGAAGGAGCTCAAATCGATTAGGAGGCAGTGGTAATCGCTCAGAATACCCTCGGTAATCATACTAGGCACACAAGTCTCGGTTTAATCGATTATGATTCTTCCTTAATTGATTGGAATGTCTCTGGAAAACATACTACCCATGAAAGACACCTTCTAATCGATTAAGACTGTCCCTTAATCGATTAGGACCTCACTGGAAAACATACTGACCCTACAGGACACGTTCTAATCGATTAAGATCTTGCTTTAATCAATTTGGACGTCCCTGGAAAATATACTGGGACTCAAGACTTGCTTCTAATCGATTAGAGGCTTACCTGAATCGATTAGGCATGTCTGGAAAATCATTGGGACTAAAAGCATTATTCTAATCGATTAGACTATATCTCTAATCGATTAGAGTCACCCAAAACACTAATTTTTGCGTTTCTAAACATACCAAACACATTTCAATCCCGTATGGTCGTTGCAAAACATAAAGGCATAAAGTTTAGGATATTACATCCAACATATTCAACCAAATCAAAGTCAAACATCCACTATATTCATATAGTGTCCGCATAATTGCAACAACTTCACATTTGCAAGGATCTCAGCAACATAGAGATCACATAATCACGTTATGAAGCCCACCACACATGCGAACACCCACAGTTCATGTAATCAATTTTGGTACATGTTTGCATGGGACAGATCACACATGCACGGGGAATGGACAATCACATAATTGATGTAAGGGAAGGGACATAGAATACATGAAACAAAATCGTCACAGGACACGTTGCACATATGCAGAGTTCACACAGTAAAAACATAAGAGACCACATGCCACAATTCAAGTTTGTCACGTCATATGCCATATGTGAACCATAAAATTTACAAGAAAAATTATGTTATGTATAAACAGGATTCATCAAAATTTATCACTACTATGTATAATATGCGCATGGTTTTTTTTTGTTTTGTTATGTATAATATGCGCATGGTTAGTACAGGGTCATACATCCTTATAAGGTAAGTGATGTATCTAGCATAACACACATAAAAACAAACATGTCACACAAGCACATAGTTCACATAGGGAAACATAACAGACACATACACAGTCCGGTAAGACCGAAATGCTTTGATACCACTTAATGTAACGCCCTAATTAACTACTGCCTATTCTATTATAAAATAATAGAAATTCGAAGTGCTTTGTGAAAAGAGTTAGATTTCTTTTTCGAAAACTAATTGTTTTAGGAGTAAAAATTAAAATCTTTCCTTCAATAAAAATATGACGTTCAAAAAACTCTTTCACCAATAAAAATAACTCGTACGTAATCCATTTTCGCGGTGAGCTCCAAATTACTATAAGTTTGGAAAACGTGTTTCATAAAACATTGCTCTTTTCGCGATAACTAAGATAACTTGCTTAGTCCTTTTAAAACACATATACGCAACCTTTTCCAAAAACTAAGCTTTCAAAAGAAATTATACTTTGAAACTAAACCTTTGCAATCACCATAAAATATTACACTTTAGTCTAAAAATACGTTTACAATACTCAATGCAAGAATTCATTAATATAAGGATAATTTACAAACTTGAGACTTTATTTACAAATACTCTTTCTAAATATCGAAATTTAACTTAAAAAATATCTCCAATTCTCTAACCCAAATAACTGAAAAACAGAGGTAAATGAAAAGGAATAAGATAAAAATGTCAGCAAGTGTTCCCAACACACACACACCCGGTAATTAATAGACAAACATGCAAAGAAGGTAATTGTTATTGCACCAGGCTTAGTGAAGCCATGAAACAACTTGAGTCATGTGGCACAATGCGTGTGACCCTATAGGTTCCTACTAGACTGTTAATAATATTAAATATTATATTAATATTAAATATTCAATATAATATCAAATATTATAAACTATGATTGACATCTAGCAATGCATCACTGTTACCTAGTCCATGAGAATATTGGTGATTTGATATTAACCTTATTGCAACCATAATCACTGTGAAGCCACTGTCCCTTCGTCCATATATCTTGATTGAACACGAGGCATAAATGTGCCATCCTCGTTAAGTCCAAGCATGTGTTCCTCGATCTCCAAGTAAACGTGTAATCATGAAATGAGCCCAATATCCCATGTTGGCCCATCTCAGCGTGGCCACGGGTATTTTCACGTCCTACTCTATCAAGACGCCCGAGACACTACTCTTGTTATGTAGGAGGGACGAATCCTGTCCACATCATTCACACCCCTCAACATGATTCATTGCAGGCCCAAGTACTACCTTTATGATCATCCTGTTAGGAATAACGTTTGATAGCATTAAAACCTACAACTCCTCATGTAGGAATCGTAATGACTTCAAGTCAAAGGACTACTTCACTATGGTCGCCATGAGGAGCGCCTATGACATTTACATAACTATTATGAAGCGTCTTCATAGTTAGTCAATCCAGTATAAATATTACTCCTAATATTTATACTAGTGTGTCGACTTGATATCTTATATCCATGATCCGTAGATATGGTCATCAGTCTACTCACACAATAGTCTCTATGTATTATTGTCATCCTAGTTAACAATAATACTTCGACTACAGATACTTTACAAATAGTGTTCTATAGTTCAATGGAATCTCACGATCAAATCATATTTGATGTTCCATTGAACGAACTATTTATTCTAAGGACTTTATTACGCTATACACTAATAACATAATAAATTATGCCTTTACATAAATTAAATATATGACTAAAGTCATGATACAAATAATAATCCATATAAAACAGATTGGCTACTAGGGCTTACACCAACATACCTTTCACAAGGAATACAGGAAGAGAATGAGAAGCTTCACAACGGAAGCAGAAGAAGTAAATTGATAAAATTGGAAGAAGGATGTGGTAAGGAGCAATTTGGGTAATACCGGAAGAAATAAGGAAGGAAGAAAAGGAAAATGAAGGAATAACATGCAAGCAAAATCGTCAAATTCCCGTGTAAAGGAAGGAGATGAAGACAGATCGAATGATAAGATCCGTCAAGAAGCAAGAAAGTTAAGAATGGAAACATTGAGAACATCTCTAATAAGAAGGAAAAGTGAAGAATCTATTCTAAGTTTTGGCATTACCACCCATCTTATTGAATTTCCAAGAATGAAAATTTTTGTAAGGGGGTTATAATGTGACATCCCAAATTTCTTAATTTGGAAACCTTAATCAGTCTCTAATGCAATTATAGTGTTAAGAGGTCTAAATTAGCTCAAGGGATCCGAGAATGAGACTTAGAATAGGCCAGGTGCAATAAAAAAGAAAAATATGTGAATTGTATGTTAACACTATCGCGACACAATAGGAAACACTCGCAATGCGAGTATCAGCTTCGTTGCAACGTGACATGAATAGTCCACACTGCGACCAACCAGGAGTGGTGTCCTCATGCATGCAACTCAGCGTTGACACGCATCAGAGATTGATCTCGTCGCAACACGACCAAGCCTATCTCGTGATGCGATGAGGTCAGGTTCCAAAACTATAAATAGCCTCTTCCATTTGTGTTTTAGGCGTCCTAAGCTCTTCCCTCCTCCCTATCTCTCAGTTTCTCACTCTAAAAGGGTATTTTCATCACCACACCCAAATACCCAAATATCGGTGCGATAGCGAGGCTCTGGCGTTACTCTGAGGCTACGGGGGTTGTGGTAATACCCTACTCCTTAGGCAATAATGATAGCTTTATTCCTCACCTATTATAATAGTGTCTTATGCAGCGGAGGTGCTACACGAGGAGGTCGAGGTTCCAGTTCAGAGGTTACCTACGCCGTCCTTTTGACCCTTAGGTATAACCCTGAACTATACTTTAGGTTTATTTCTTAAGATTCACGTAGCAATGCTAGGATATTATTAGTAACGCGATAATAATAATAATAGTAATATGTTATCTTTTCAGCAATAATCCTAGGTCAATGGTATACCTAATGCATAGTTGGGTCATGCCCTTAGACGTTATGATTAACCATCTCGTAATGACATCTAGGAGTATCCCAAATACAAGACCAATGGCGGGAACATGAAGAGCAAGTGGGGAATTATCCTACAACAATGAATGCCAGGCATGTGGGAAAAAGAAGCCTAAATACTGGAATAGTAGTTAGACTACCAGTATAGAATAGAGTAGAGTCTCACGCTCTACTAGAGGCTAATATCAGTTGTTCTTAGTGGGACTACATGATGCAATTACTTCAGAGAGTGATTGCAATACCTATCAGCCGCCATTAGGATAGGTAATATAGAAAGACGCTTAGGTGAATGATAAATATGGTAAGCGAGTACCCAACCCTTACTAAAGGAGTCAAGGTTATACTTAGGCTTGAATATGAGATGTATTCATGGTCTGTTGTTACCACCGCCGTGCATACATAGGTCAGAAATTGCATACGAGGTCAAAGTCCATAGGGTATGCTATCTAGAGTGTAGCCTCGATACCTGCTGTTAGGGGCAAGGAGCCACTTTTAGGGGTATGATCAACTGGATATGTCGGATGGACGACGGGCTCGTTCCTATTCTCAGTTGGCGAGAAAGGAGGATTTACTAATGGGAGAATGACTAAATGCATATAGTGAGTATTGGGATATGCATGGGAATGGGAATGGGAAATCATCAATATTATGGTTTAGGGGGAAACTTAGGACCTGGTCTTTCGTTTAGGTTATGATCCAGTGTATGAATACCTTTGGAGATGGATGTTTTGTGTGCTATTATATATTAGTATCTATACTATCTATTCCTTTGTAGTAGTATTTAGATCACTTCTCATCTCCCCTCCATCTCTGTTTGTATGTACTGGATGAACGCTTTAGCAGCTGGGAGAAGATCTTACAGTACACAGATAGTGTGAAGGAGTTATCCATCAGTATAGGTTGGTGAGTTATGGCCAGTGAGTCAGTATGTGTGTCTTTGTGATTATCTGTAATGCTTGTCATTGCACTCACGTAAGTCAGGTGTATAATAGGCCTATGGAAGGCTTGATATACACAGGTGCACTATATTTATAATAAAGTATTTTCTATTGAAACAAACTCTCTAATTTCTGTTTTGATGATAAACAAACTCTGTGAAAAGATGCTTAAGTTAATCTGCTCATTTGTTATTCTAGCATTCCAAATTGAGAAGTGTTAGCAAAGAAAGAAATAAAGGAACATGTCAAGCAAGAAGACAATGGAAATTAACCATGAAAATCTGAATGAATTATGAAGGCATTGAGGGACAACAATATGGCTGGTTACATGTCACAAAGTCTAGAAGAAATTAGAAGAATAATGAAATGCAAGCTGCAGTGTTTAAGTAAATGTTTGTGAGCTTACTCAGGGTTAGTAAGTTTGACAAACTTACTCTCGTGTGCTGCACAAATAGATTCTATAACAGAAGGACAAATTAAATGCATCAAATGTTTGCATTAATCAGCACACCATGTCATTTATGAGAAGAACATTCACTGATTGCAAGAGGAAGTTGCTACTACTGCTGCAAATGAGAAGGTTTAACAAGAGAAGGTTGTAAAAGCAGATGTGACAATGTGACAGGATTGACAACAGGTAGACAAGTAAATTTGCTTTTTGCAGTACCACTCATGTCACTGCACAGAAGTTTTTGAAGGCCTCCTAAAGGCTCTGCAACAACTATATTGAAAATCAGGCCTATATAAATCAGCAAGGGAAGACAGCAAAGATTGAGAGAGCTAGCATCAACTGTTGCATCAATTCAAATTGTCAAACCAACTGCTTCTCAACTTACTCAAGTACATTCTGCAGAATTTGTGTGGGGTTATTTTAGTGTACTTCTTTGCTTGTAAATACAATGTCTTAGATTATAATTTCCATATATGTAATCAAGCCCAAACACCCCAAAAACACTTTATCCTTTTATTTGTTTGTTCTTAGTTGAATCCAGTCAAGCTACCTAGGTTGGTGATTGTTGGTGAGGAGTTTTTCTAAGAAAAATAGGTCAGGAACTGGAGTAAGTTTCTAAGTGTGAACAGCTTGAAGAGGCTGAAGGAAAGAATACTTTTGTAAGGCCAAAGTGTGGTCATAAGTGTTGTAAATATTTAGGAAATAGTGGAAATACTCACTGGGAGTGAGGAGTGGATGTTGCCCAAGGTTTGGGGTGAACCACTATACATCTTGTGTTATTTCTCTTTACTCATTTCCATTATATCACTTGTGACACTTCACACACTTCACTTAAAATCAAGGAATCTGTTTTATTTGAAAAGGCTGCAAATTCATAAGTTATAGAATGCTTAAATCATTGCATACTCTTCTGTTTATCAGCATCTAAATTACTTAACTCCTTACATCATTGATTCAATAAATTGAGTAAGTTTAACTGCTGCATAACTAACTTACTCTACTCCAAGAATAGACTTGAGAGCAAGTTAAATTGTGTTATGTGCAGGATTTTTAACAGGTCACAATTCAAACCCCCCTTTCTTGTGACAACTATTCACTTCAATTGGTACCAGAGCTCATGTCAAGGGGCTGAGCACACCTAATGGTGTAAGAGGAAAGATCCTGAAAGAAGTGATGGGAAATCCTAACACAGTTAGTTTCTTCCTGAGGGAGCAACTTCAAACAGACCTCCTGGTTTTGATGGAAACCACTACTACTATTGGAAAAGTCAAATGAGACAATGACATATGGGATATTGTGGAGAATGGTCCTTTCATTCTACAAACAACATATGATGTTGGAAGGACTGCACCAAAGCCAAAGGAGTCCTGGACAAATGATGAAAAGCACAAAGTCCTCCTCAACTCAAAGTCAAAATATTATCTCACTTGTTCTCTTGGAAGGAGTGAGTATGACAAGATTGCTGGATGTGAAACTGCAAAAGAAATCTGGGACACTCTGAAAACAGCTAATGAAAGTACTGATCAGGTAAAGGAGGCCAAGATAAATATTCTTGTTCATCAGTATGAACTGTTCAAAATGGCTGAAGATGAATCTATTAATGAAATTATTAGTAGATTCACAGTAATCATAAATTATTTGAAATCACTTGGAAAAGTGTTTGTAAATCAAGAGAATGTCAGAAAATTACTGAGGAGCTTGCCCAAGTATGGAGACCTATAGTAACAGCAATTCAAGAAACCAAGGATTTATCTATTCTAAGGATAGATGAGTTACTTGGATCACTAAAAGTCCATGAACAAGAAATCATGGAGGAAATTCATCCTAAGAAAGGAAGGCGTGTTGCACTGAAAACCTCTCACAAATCTAGAAAGAGCTCATCACAAAGCTCAAAATCTACAATTATCAAAGTAGCAGAAGAAAATAATAATAACAGTGATGAGAGTGAAGATGAGAATTCTGAGGATGAAGATGAACTTGCTCTAATCTCAAGAAGAATCCAGAGAATGCTCAGTAACAGAAAAGGAAGAAGGTTCCCTCAAGCAAAAAGAGAATTTCAGAAAGGAGAAAGCAGCAAGTCTCAACCACTATGCTTTGAATGCAACAAACCGGGTCATTTCAAAGCAGAATGTCCTCTACTCAAAAAGCCAATCAAGAAATATCCTCAAAAGAAAAAGGCTATGATGACATCATGGGATGACTCCGATGAAACTTCCTCTAAACAAGAGGATGAAGTTTCATGGCAAACTCTGAGAATGATGAAGAAGAGGAGTGCCTATTAGCATCTAGAAAAAGACTGTGTTTCTTAGACAGTGGATGCAGCAGACACATGACTCTAGACAAAAGTAATTTTCTCTTATTAGAGAGAAAGAATGGCAGCTGTGTTACCTTTGGAAATAATGAAAAAGGGTGGATAAGAGGTATAGGTACAGTTGGTAAGAAAAATTCTGCTCAAATAAAAATGTCCAGTATGTATTTGGTCTTAAGTATAATCTTTTAAGTGTGAATCAGTTAACTGATAATGGAAATGAAGTTTTGTTTAAAACTGATTCATGCATCATCAAGGAAACTTCATCTGGGAACATACTCTTCGCTAGTGTGAGAACCAGAAATTTATATAGTATCTGTTTAGAGGATCTTTCAGAAGAGACATGTTTTGTTTCCTTTGAAAATGATAAATGGATATGGCATAGAAGAGTAGGATACACAAGCATGAACATTATTTCAAAAATGCCCAGATTTGAATTAGTTAATGGATTGCCAAAAATCAAATTTGAAAAGGATAGAATTTGTGAAGCTTGTGTTCAAGGAAAACATGTCAAATCTAGCTTTCATTCAAAAAACATAGTCTCTACACAAAGGCCACTTAAATTACTACATGTTGATTTATTTAGACCAATAAGGGTTTCTAGCCTTGCTGGAAAAAGATATAGCTTTGTGATTGTGGATGATTATTCAAGATATACTTGGGTTCTTTTTTTGAAAAACAATGATGACTCTTTTGAAGCTTTTAAAATATTTTGCAAAATGATACAAAATGAGAAAAGTTGCAACACTGTATCTGTTAGAAGTGACCATGGAGGTGAGTTTGAAAATATATCTTTCAAAACATTCTTTGATGAAAATGACATTTCTCACAACTTCTCTTGTCCTAAAACTCCTCAACAAAATGGGGTAATTGAAAGAAAAAATAGAACATTGCAAGAAATGGGCAAAACTATGTTGAATGACTCAAAAATTGAAAAATATTTTTGGGCAGAAGCTATTAATACAGCCTGCTACATCATAAATAGAGTCTCCATTAGAAAAATCTTGAATAAGACTCCATATGAGCTATGGAAAGGTAGGAAACCAACCATTGCCTACTTTCATATTTTTGGATGTGAATGTTTCATTTTGAATCATAAAGAAAATCTAGGAAAATTTGATTCTAGATCTGACAAAGGCATTTTCCTTGGATATTCAACTTCTTCTAAAGCATATAGAGTATATAATTTAAGATCTCAAATTGTAGAGGAAAGTATGCATGTTAAATTCAATGAATTTGATCAATTTCTTGAGAGAAAGACAGATGATCCTGAGGATACAAATGAAAGATTAGGAACTCAAAATCAAAATGATGTTTTCAAGCAGAACACTAATTCTGAGGAAGTTCCAAAACCTACTCAAAATCAGGGCAGCTCATCTCAGTAACCTATTCAAACTGTGAACTTGCCAAGAAGCTGGAGAGTAATTGCCAATCATCCTCAAGAGCAAATAATTGGAGAAACCTCTGAACCTGTAAGAACAAGAAGATCCTTCAGGCAAGAAACTTCAAATATGGCATTAATCTCATAAATTGAGCCAAAATCTATAAATGAGGCCATAAATGATTCCTCCTGGGTTGAAGCTATGAAAGAAGAACTTGCTCAGTTTGACAAGAATAAAGTATGGACACTAGTCAAACAACCTACTCACCAATCTGTCATTGGAACAAAGTGGGTATTTAGAAACAAACTCAATGAGGATGGTAAGTTTACTAGAAACAAGGCTAGACTTGTAGCTCAAGGCTATAATCAACAAGAAGGTATTGACTATGATGAAACATTTGCTCCTGTTGCTAGACTTGAAGCCATAAGAATCTTACTCTCATTTGCTGCTCATAAAAAATATAAAACTATTTCAAATGGATTTTAAAAATGCTTTTCTAAATGGTTTTTTAAGTGAGGAAGTCTATGTTCATCAACCTCTTGGATTTATTGATCAAAATAAACCTAACCATGTTTTTAAATTAAACAAAGCTTTATATGGTCTCAAACAGGTCCCTAGGGCCTGGTATGAGAGGTTAAGTTCATTTTTGATAAAAAATGGATACTCAAGAGGAAGGGCTGACACAACACTATTTAGAAAATTTTATAGACAACCTACTTTTGGTTCAAATCTATATTGATGACATAATTTTTGGAGCAACAAAGGAAGAATTGTGCAAAGATTCTGCTAAACTCATGGAAAGTGAATTTGAAATTAGCATGATGGGTGAGCTTAGATTCTTTCTGGGATTACAAATCAAACAGTTTGATTAAGGTATATTTATCTCTCAAGAAAAATATACCAAAGATCTCCTTAAGAAATATAAGATGGATCAAGCCAAGTCTATGGCAACTCCAATGCATTCTTCAACAAGTCTAGACAAAAATGAAAAGGGCAAAGATGTCACTGAAAAGGAATATAGGGGAATGATAGGCTCCCTTCTATACCTCATTGCAAGCAGACCATATATTGTGTTCTCAATAGGGCTATGTGCAAGATTTCAGTCAGCACCTAAAGAATCACACCTTCAAGCAATCAAAAGAATTTTCAGATATCTAGTAGGCACTCAAAATGTTGGATTATAGTACAAGAAAAATTCTCATTTTGATCTAATTGGCTACTGTGATGCTGATTATACTGGTGACAAAGTTGAGAAAAAGAGCACTAGTGGATCTTGTCAATTTCTTGGAGAAGTGTTGGTCTCATGGTCTTGCAAGAAACAAGGTACTATAACACTATCAACTACTGAGGCTGAGTATGTTTCAGCTTCAGCATGCTGCTCTCAAGTTCTATGGATAAGAAATCAATTAGAAGATTATTCTCTCAGGTACACATGCATCCCTATTTTTTGTGACAATACAAGTGCTATTAATTTGACTAAAAATCCAATTCAAAACTCTAGAACTAAGCATATTGATATAAAGCACCATTTTATTCGTGATTATGTTCAAAAGAAAGAAGTGGAATTGATTTTCGTGGACTCAAAAAATCAACTTGCTGATATTTTCACTAAGGCTCTTCAAGAGGAATGCTTTAGTTTTATTAAGAGTAAGTTGCACATAATCAAATCTCCATGATTTGAGTTATGTGTCTGAACCTGCTCAATATGAGTAAGTTCCTATGCTGATAAATGAACCTACTCACTTACTATGATAAATAATATGTATTTAAATAAACAGGACAGTGAAACTGTCACTTTATGACATGTTTCTAGTCCAGGGCTAGCCAACGGCTAGTTACACGCTTCTCTCTCCCACTTTCCCACTATTCCCTCACATCTCATTAAGAGATGTAACCTCTACTTTCTTTCCCCTTCTCAACTCTGAAAACCGCTCCCTCTCTTAACTATCTTACATAACCCACTTCATCCTTCTTCATTTTCTCTCCACCCCCAAATCTAAACAAGCCCTAAATCAACAATGGTGAGAACCAAAATTCCATGCATGAGGAAAGTCACAGAAGAATCATCAATAACAATCGTTCCCTATGTTTCACCAACCTCTTATCTATTCTCTCTACCTCCTTTCATTTCTGTAACTTCGTCAGCTCCGCACCCTACCATCTCTCCAATGAAAAAAAAATCCCTTAAATTCTCTAAGACCTCCTATGTGCCAAGCAGAAGGTCCTCTCGTAAAGCTTCTGGAGTTGGGGTTTCTTCATCGAAGAAATCTCGTGACGGTAAAGTCATTCTCTTTAGAGATGATGACTCTGAGGCTACCATCACTGACCCTATTTCAAGGAAAGAGGAAACCTTATCAGAATCAATCAAAAAGGTTAAGAAGGAGAAACTACAGAAAGAAACTAAGAAGGAGAAAGTGCAAAAGGAATCTAAGAAGGAGAAGCAAAAAACTGATTCAAAGAAGGAGAAAGCTTCTGCCAAGGAAAAAGGAAAGAAGATAATGGAGGAACAAGTGTGTAGTACCCTAATTTTGTCCGGCCTTTTTTATTTTATTATTTATTTTAACCTTTTTTAAATTAGTAGTAGTAATAATAATATATAATATTTTGGTCTTAGAATAAAAAAAAGGAAGGCAAAAGTGAATAAATAAAAGAAAAGAAAAGAGAAGAAAGAACAAAAGAGAGAAAAAGAAAACTTATTTTTCAAAGAAAAGGGGGGCGCCAATTAAAATTCGTGGGGTGCCAATAGCAACGGCCCAAAAGCTGGCCAGTCAAGCAGCCCAGCGCCCTTTCCCTCACAATCACGCTACCTGCACCTCCCTGCTTCTTCTCCACACACCCTGCGCCATTCCTCAAGGCCGCTTGCACCCCGTGTCTTCTTTGTGCGCCCCCCACGCGGCTCTGTTCTCCTACGCTGCACCCCCTCTTTCATTTTTTCCCCACGCGGCCCAACACACCAAGTCCAACCCAAAAACCTTCATAACCCTAATTCTTCACTCGTCCCTCCTCATTTCCTCTCCCTTCAGCCGCAACACCTCCTCCCTCTACCTTTCTCCCACTTTCTCTCTTTCGCCCTATTCTCTCGCCTCCCATTCTCTCCTTCTTCATCCCTCTCATATCCCCTTCTCCATCCAAACCCTAAACCTAAAAACATAATCCCACTCACCCCAGCCGTTCCCTTCTCTCTTCTCTTCCACTCATCCTTCTCATAACCCTAGCTTCCACGCCGCGACGCCCCCATCTCCCTCTTCCTCATATTCCCTTCCTTTCCTCCTTCAATTTCTCCACCATTCTCGGTTTCCCTTTCTTCACTCCTCACAAACCCTAAACCGTCCCCTTTTCTCGCCCCTAATCCCGCAACCTCATCTCTGTATCCTCTCCCATCAACGCCGAATCCCATCCACCATCATCTCCATCAAATCCAAACAAGATTTTCGTCAAAAAGGGAGTATCTGTTTCCTTTCTTTCCCTTTATTTCTTTATTTTTATTTTTTATTTTTTAACTAATCTGATCAGTTTGTTTCGCAGGTACAGAGTCTATAAAAGCCAAAGACATGCAGCTGAGGAAGGGACGAAACCCTAGAGACAGAGAGCAAGAGGGAGGGACTGGATCCAGAAAAAGCAAGGAGAAGGAGAGGCAGAGCAAGCAGAGCCAAGAACAAGAAGAAAGAAACCGTGAGGCCCCCCCCTCCAGAACCAAAATCAAAACACTACTAGTCTTAGGTTTCTTTTGAATCACCTCTTTCGATTTCTGTAAATTTTCGGGGAAGCCACAAATTCAGGATCCCTCACCTTCTTCATCTCTGTATCTTCCTGTTTTCTTTTTTTGCCGTGACTGTGTAATAAGGAATTATATTTTAGACTGAGTGATTGTATTCTGATTTGAAACATACACGATACAATCCTTTCTTTGCATTTTTTTGCATTTTCTGTTGTTGTTGATGTTTGTTGATCTGTTGAGGTTTGGTTGAAACGAGTTAAGGCTAGGGTTTGGCCTTCCAACGGGGCCAAACCCTAGGTAGGGACTGAATTGTAAATATTTTATCATGAGGGATATAAAAGCAAATACTGAGTTTCTGAAGTTCAGTCCAAATTCACACGTTTTTTTTAAAAAAAAAAATAACAAAATAGAAATAAACAGGTTAATGCAATAAATAAATCTATTCTTGTTTTATTTAGAATTTAGAATAATAATAAAAAAACAAAAGATTGCTTCTGGACGTTTTCCTTATTTAAACACGTATTGAAAATTTAATTCGTTTTTTGCTTTGCATGAGTTTAGGTCTGAGCAATTAATATTCTGTGTCATTTTTAAATAAAATGGTGACAAACAAATTCGTATTTTATTTCTAAGATTTCTTGGGAATAATTCGTTCAAAGGCAAACAAATTTTTCTAAATAATTAAAGGCACCATTTTATGGGCGTTTTAGGGGTGCTAATACCTTCCCTATGCGTAACCAACTCCCGAACCCAAATCTGGTCCAAAGACCTTCTTTTTCCATTAAATTCAAAAATACTCAAAAATAGGTTTTCCAATGTTTTCCTATAAAAATAAAATATTGGTGGCGGCTCCATTTAAATTTTGAGGGTGGTTGTCACAGTTGGCGACTCCACTGAGGACTTTAGAGAGTTAGGCCTTTTGATTGTTTGAATTGTTTGTTTGCCTTATAATGTGAATTGTTTCCTTTTCTTTTATTTTTATTTATTTATTTATTTATTACTATTTTTTTCTTTTCAATTTATTTATTTTTATCTTATCTTATTTGTTTTTATCTTTGTTTAGTTTATTTATTTTGATTGTGATTATATGTATATTGAACATTAGGATAGTTACCATGTATATATTGTTTTATTTATTTTGCAGCGGGTAGTTTTAAGTTTGCTCCTTCACACACTTCACTTTATACACTTTATTTACACACACTTTGAGTGGGTGCCCTATACCTGGGCCCGAGTGAATCTTAAGTTAGGAGAGGCTATGTAGTGGGTGCTCTGCTGGACGTACGGCCAATGGGTTCCTATGAAAGCCTCACCTAGAGTTTGGCTCCATTTGAGAAAAAAACCATCCTTTAATAATATACTTATTATTGGTGGTAACATTTTCAAATGGGACCCTTGGCTCTAGGGACCTTTTAGATTAGTATCTTAAATCCACCCGATGAAAGGCACTTAATATAAACCCTAGATCCTTTTAAGGAGCTACCGGCCCATATCACGAAAGGAGCATACCTTATCCCATTTTCCATGTGACAAAAGTCGTATGACCTAAGATCTTAGGAAATACCGGCCTACATCACAAGGGGCACACTCTGCCTGTTTTTCCTTCATCCATTTATTCTCCATTCACATTTCAAAAATTGTGAAAGATAATAAATGATATTTTTCTCTAAAAAATATTATTTGTTATCCTTATTTGCAAAAAAAAAAAACACAAAAAAGAAATATTTTCCCTTCTCATTCTTTTTCCCTCTAAAAAATAAATTTTCGAAAAAAAAAGCATTTTCTCTTTTTTAGCGACATTATCCTTACATTCATTTTATATAAAAATAAATAAATAAATAAAAATATTTCTCCATTACCTATCATATTATTTTGCATAAAATTGTATATAAAAAAAACATTCATGACATGCATAATCATGGCATCTACATAACATAACTCATTTTTTTTCCCCGACAGAAAAATAGATACAAATAAGCTTTTCCTGCATCCCTACCGGACTCGAGCCCAATCAAGACTCATGGATTTGTTGGAACAGAATCAGCAAGCGATGAGAGAAGAACTCGACCAAATCAATGGTAAGATGGACAAGTTATTTGACCTTCTGCAGAACTTGTATCCAAAATTGACCATTGATAAGAACTATTCCACCAGCACTAATGAGTATCGAGAGGCTTCCAATGGCCCATTAGGAGACCCCCTAGATCAGAAGAGACTCCAAATTATGGAAGATAGGCTGAAAGCGATTGAAGGGGCAAATCATATTGGGTTCAAAGCTTCGGAAGTATGCTTGGTCCTGGACGTGGTGATTCCTCCAAAATTCAAAGTTCTTGAGTTCGTCAAGTATGAAGGCTTAACTTGCCCAAAAATCCACCTCATCATGTATTGCCGGAAGATGGCCTCCTGCTCCAGTAATGATAAGCTCCTAATCCACTTTTTCCAAGAAAGTCTTACCGGGGCATCCATACGCTGGTATATGCAGTTAGAGTGGGGCAAAATCAACTCTTGGAATGATTTGGCCAAAGCTTTCGTCAAACAGTATAAGTACAATATGAACATGGCTCCTGGCCGCTCCCAGTTGCAAACCATGGTAAAAGGGGGCAATGAAAGCTTCAAAGAGTATGCCCAAAGATGGAGAGGGATTGCAGCCCAAGTGGAACCTCCGCTATCTGAGAAAGAGATGGTTACCACGTTCATTGACACACTTCAACAACCCTTCTATGATCTGATGATGGGAAATATCTGTTCAAGCTTTTCAGACCTAATCATTGTCGGGGAAAGAGTGGAAGCAGGGATAATAAGCTTTTCAGACCTAATCATTAGAGACTTGATCGTGCTGAGAAAGAGTATCTCATCTTTTCTTCCAGGAACACATGATCTCTTGCAATTTCAATAGAACTTCATTAAGCCATCACTCATACGGTAGAGTCTTGTGCTGATAACGTGTTATAAAAGGAATAGAAAATAAAAAGATAAAGAAATAGAAATATGGACTCAATGACTAGTTCTTTAGAAACTACGATTCAAATGCTAGTTCTTCAGGAACTAGCTATAATTTTTGTATTAGTAATTTGATCAAATGTGTACAATAAAAAACTTAATAGTCCTGTTTATAAAGATAATGAGCTACTAGTTATGGACTAAATCTAGGGATATGGTAAAGATATAATGAGATAACAAATTGATATAGTCATGCACCAAATCTACATATTTATAACACATGCATAATTATGGAAAAGGTTTACCATTGGGATTTCTATTTGTACAATACATTTTGAGGTTGAAATTTTTCACATCAATTTTATCTTTTTGCATGTATTAATTAATTTTGTTTCCTCACGAGACCATTGTTCTTTTTGGTCATGATAGGTTACGCATACTTACCCTGTTGAAATCACTCTCCTTGATCACGTTCTAACTTGAGCATTGGAGTGTTTGCAGGTACACCACCACCACCACTGTGGTCTCCGCCGCATTGCCACCATCAACGTCGTCAACGCACTTTCCTGCCACTAGAATTCCCGTTTCCGAAGTCTATGCCGGTTCAAGTACCAAAGTCTTCTGAGTTGGACCGGTTTTTAAAAAAAGGTATGGAATTCTTCTGTGCCTTCTAAAATTTTGATGATGGTTTGGAGATTGTTTCTCAATAGGCTACCCACTTGTGATCAGTTGCAACGGAGGGGTATTGATCTTGGTAACCAAACAGGGTTATGTGCATTTTGTTCTATGCATAATGAGGATAGAAATCATTTGTTCTTCTCTTGCACATTTTCTATTGAAATTTGGCGTGCAGTTCTGAAATGGTTAGGGGTTGATGTCGCTTTGTCAATTCACTGTTTGGAGCACTTCACACAGTTTGGTAAGTTTGTTAGGGGTAAGAAAAAAGGCAGAGTCAGATATTTGATTTGGTTGGCTGTAATATGGAATATATGGAATCTTCGCAACGCTGTCATTTTTAAAGAGGAGGGTAAGGACGCTAGCAATTTAATGGCTCAAATCAAACACATTTCACGGGGGTGGTTCATTTTTAGGGAAGGACATAAATGGCCCTTTAAATTTTCTGATTGGTGTATGAATCCTTTACAATGTCTTAACTCTCATAGAATTTTGGGTGGCTGCTGCATGAATTTGTGGAACTGAATTTGTGGTCAAAATAATAAGACTTGGGTTTTGGTGGGGTAGGCTGTCAATGTGGGATTTAATTATTTGGAAGGGTTGGCAATATAATCATTAATTTGGAAGGGCTTTAATAGCTTGGAGGGGTTTTGTGATTTTGGTGGTGTGCTGGATTTGCTGCTTCGTGTCATGTTAGTTTCCTTGCAGGTTGTTGGCATAGGAATGTTGACTATATGTTTTCATGGGAGGGGTGCTTAGATTGAAAAATTATATGGCTGCTACATCGCCACTTTTACTTCATTTTTATAGTATGCATTTGTAATTTTTTAGAGTCACCAGCAGGTGGTGCACATTTGTAAATACGTGTTCTATGGTTTGTGTACTCTTTTTCCTTCTTGGTCTTTTTCTCATTGGGTTTTGGCTTAGGGAAGTTTTAACGAGGCACTACCATGTCGTTACGGGTTGGAGTACCCCTTGTACTCCCATAATAAAACTTCTTTGCTTATAAAAAAAAAAGTACCAAAGTCTTCTGCTCAAATATATAGGATAGCTGATTTGCGATAATTGTTGTATATTCTTCCTCATTGTATGATATTTCTGGCGGCTTATCCATGTATGGGAATGTACCATTGCAAATTCCCATGCTGATAAAATGCTTGGCGACCTGCATTGATTCGAACTCTGGATAACTTGAATACATCTTCATAAATATTGGCCGATCCCGAGCAACTGTTTGCTTGTAGAACTTCACGGCTTCTTTAATTCCTGTTGGGAAAAACTGTAATTCTTGAAGATCATTAGATAGATAAATGCATTCAATTAATCCGAACTGGAAATAATTGAACACTCTAATGGCTGGGCATCCCGGTAATTATCGCTTTTACTCCATATTTTCCTCTGTTGAGCGTAGAAGTTATATATCTTTGTTTCCTCGCTCCAATTGAATAATTCAGAGATAGACTTGTTGAAATTTTCTGAGAGAAACGAACCATTGCTTCGTGTTCCTCCCTTGTTATAATTGGAAGTGAATTGAGGCTCGCTTATTTGGAATAAAAGTTCGCATCCTTCATTAAACCTGTTTTAGGTTTGGTATTTACTTGTCCTACTGCATCGGGTCCAGGAAAAGTTGTGTTTGGTCGAAAACCAATATTTTTCTGGCTTTTTTGTTTTAGGGCTTCCCTTTTGTTAAATTCATCCAGGTTGGCCTTTGCTTCTTCATATGTCTTGAATGATTCTTGAAGTACATTAGGGATTCCATTTATATGAACGGCTGCTTTATGCCATGCATCATAAATTCCTGGCATTGGGCCATTGAACACAACCCAATATTTCTTTGGCTGTTCTTCTTCTTCTCCAAGTTGAAGGCTGAGTGATTTGAGATCTGCTTTTAATAATTCCAGCTCTTTTTCTTTCTGCTTTATTTGGGCCTGCTTTATTGCTTTCTCTTTTTTCAGCTGCTCGTGTTCCATTCTCTGCTTAGAATATCTGCTAGCACGTTCTTATTTCCTGCAATATGGACTACTTTATAATCGTAGTGATTTAGCTCTATCTGCCATCTGATAAGTCTTCTTTGCTTGTGGCTTTCCTTAATGTTTAGATTTTTGAAACCTGCAACATAAGTAGAGTCAGTTCTTACCAAGAATTCTTGGTGCATTAGGTATATCTGATGCTTTCTTAGCATTCTTATTAATGCTAAGGTTTCTTTTTCATGAATTGGATAATTTAGCTCATGATCATGAAATGAGCATGACATATATCTACTGAGTAACTCTGTTTTTGGTTTATTCTTGGTTTGGCTTTCATACAGCCTCCCAAGTTATATCGGACGCATCAGTCTCGATAATTATATAATCCTCTTCACGAGGGTGGTATAATTCGGCGATTTTTGCACAACCGCTTTAGTCTTTCAATTATTGCGTTGTCTTCTTCTCATTCATTTCCACTATGCGTCTTTCTTGAGTTTAAGCCGCAAAGTCTTCTTTCTTCTGCAAGATCTTTAATAAATCCTTCATTTGAAATATATGTTAGTAATCCAAGAAACCTTTGTAATTCCTTAACATTCTTTATTTCAGAAGGCAATTCATGTAATTTTGTTAGGACATGTTTCTGGATAACAATATTTCCTCCATCTATTTCAAGACCGAGATAATCTATTCTTTTTTGTCCAAGGACAACTTTTTTCCTACTTAAGATAACTCCTTGTTCTAAACATCTTTCTAAAACTTTCTTAACATATTTAAAATGATCCAATAAATCATCCTTATCAGTATAAATAAGAATGTCATCAATATAAATAACACAAAAGTCTTTAAAATCTCTTAATACATTGTCCATTCTGCGTTGGAAAATACATGGTGCTTGCTTTAAACCCATTGGTAATACATTCCATTCATATTGTCCATGAGGACAACTAAATGATGTTAAGGGTTTACTATCCTCATCAAGTCTTAATTGATAAAAACCAGATTTACAATCAAGACTACTAAATAATTTCTTTCCACGAACTAATTCAATTATATGATCCTTTCTAGGAATAAAATATGCATCACCTTCTAAAGCTTTATTCATAGCTTTATAATTGATCACCATTCTTCTCTTACCTCTTTTCTGCTCATTATGATTATCTACATAAAAGGTCAAAAGTGTAATGCTTACTTTTTGATGGTCGAATTAATCCTAAATCTAGCCATTTCTTTATATCTTCCTCAAATTCATCTCTATCTTGTTTAGTATAAAACATAGGCTTACACTTAATTTCCTTGCTAGGATCTTTTAACCTAAGAGAAATTAACTCCTGGTTTTTATTATTGATTTTAGGATCAAGTGGATTCTCACTACATACTTTATCTAAAAGCTCTTCTATTTCCTGGGGAATTGGAAATTCTTTTTGGCCTAATACATATATTTTATTCTCAAAAAACTCTAAAATTTTTGTCACTTTATTATATATATCACCACGTTTTTGCGCGTGAAACTCTGATTTATATTTTGTAGCTTTATTTTGAGATTCATGAATTATAGGAATTGATATAAGATTTCTTTTTTGCTTACCTGCTATATAGGGTGTCTTTATTTGAATAAATCTCTTATATTGACAAAAGGGTGCATATAAACGTAAGAAATTATTTCCTAATATCAGATCTAAACCTGATTCTTGTTGGTATATAGTAGGTATAACAAATATATAATTTTCTATATATGCTATAGTTTTTCTAACAACCTTGCTAATGACCTTAGTAGAACCATCAACAATCTGAACTTTCAAAGGATTATCTAAATCAATCCATTTATCTTTAGGAAACAAATATTTTGTTGCTAAACAAATAATTGCTCCACTATCTATATAGGCTTCCGTAGCATACCTAATCTTATTTATTTCTATTTCTATTCTAATATATGTGCTATTCAGATTCACTTTCTGAAGTTGCTCCATTATCACTAGATTCCGTACTATACTCATATATTTCCTCATCTGAGCTGAATTCTTCTTCTACTGGTTCATAATTATTTTTAAGAGCTAAATTAATTAACTTAACCTTTTCTTCTTTCTTACCTTTTTTGGGACACTCATTTGCATAATGTCCTTCTTCCTTACATAACCAACATGTACACTTCTTTTTTCCTTCAGGACAATATTTCCTAGGGATCTTATTTGGGTTTCTCCTCTTAAAGTATCTGTTTTTCCTATATGATTCTTTTCTAGGATAAGATCTCCTAAATTTATATTTCTTTCCCTTCTTGAAAAATTTCTTTTTTCTATATGGTTTCCTAGAATCATCACATCCCCATTGGTTTGGAAGGTCTATATTTGGATTTTTACAACAAATTCCTTTGTTATGTCTAATGGACTTCCTAATTTGCTTTTGCTGGCATTCACTAGCTAATAATTCATAAACAGTTGAAATAATTCCTCCTAAGGTATCTGCAACTTCAAGTCTCCTTTGTTGCCATAATTCTTTAACTTTCTCATTTATTGGGAATGGTAACTTATTGATAAAAGTATTCTTATATATCTCCTTAGACTGTTTATCCAATTGATAATAATATTTCTGGAACTCACAAGTAAATTCTTCAAAGTAACACATATTACATATATTCATATTATCTAGATGTAGCAATGCTTTCTCATGCCTTGTTCTATCTAATTCTGCTTGTCTATATTCATTATCAAAACCAACAAACTCTTTATATATTATTTTAGTAATTTTTTGTATTATATCAGTATTTTTCTTGACACCACCCATTATACGCTGCCACTTAAATGCTCCAACACTATTTAACATTTTTTGTACATTTCCTGATGTCTTATATAAGACTAAATTTAGTACTGCATCAAAATCTATAGTTTTTAAATATTCATCTGTTTGGAGAATCAGACTTATTTCATTTGTCCATTCATTTATTAATTCTTCCTTATTTATAGCACAGTCTAGGTTTAAAATATTTCTATATCTAAGTGTTTCTACCTTTGGTTTATAATTTGATGGATATTTTTCCCGTTTTCCTTTCTTTCTATAATATCCTCGTCTACCCATAAATGGTTCATCATAAGATTTCCAGTAATTCGGATCATTGAAAAAGGTACCCCAAGTCCTTTTTCTTTGGTAATTTGGTTGTCTACTTTCTCCTTGGTTACTACTTTCTTCTTTCATATCTACTCTTATATGTTCTTCATCCTCATCTTCATATCCTAAGATGACTTCTTCTAAATCATTTTCCTTTTCCTGATCATTATTTATTTTATATATTTTTGTGCTATTAATCTCATCCTTTAATATTTTTAATTCATTCATAAGTCTACTTATTTCTTCTATTTACATTGCATTTTTTATATCCTCTTGATATTCTCTAACTAATTCTTCCATAATCCTGGTGGATAAACTAAAGTTCCGCTCTCTTTCTTTACTAATTTTCTATCACCAAGAAATTCCTCTAAATCCTGTATAGTTATATATCTATTATTTTCTTCTTTTTCTAAAAGATTTTCTAATTGTTGAAGAACTTCTCTAATTCTATTAATGTCTCGATTATCATCAATGTTTATATTTTCTAATGTATCTTGTATATTATTTATAGTATTTCTACCATTTTGAAAATTATTTAAAGTATAATTTACAATTTTATTAATTTTTTCTAACAATAAGAGCATATTTCTATTGATTTCTTCTAGTGTTTTATTTAATTCCTGTATTTTAATTCCATTTTCTCGGATATTGTCATTTTATTATTTTTCCTTATATTTCCGTCGCTATTTTAAGTTTTTCCAGTAGTGGTATCTGCCAAAAGATCTCAAAGAACTTGTCTCCGTACCATTGTCACTAGCAAGGATAAGTCTTTTCTTCTCTACAAAACCGGCAATTATCAAGGTTGTTGTTGCAATGACTAGCCCGATGCCGATACTTTGGAGCTCACTAGGAAGTTTTGGAGATCTTCTCATCACCTTCACATACAGTGGAATAATAAGAGCATCAAATAAAATAATAAATGTAGACGTGCTTATGACATCAAATGCAATCATACTGGCTGGCAGGAGGGATTTCGAACTTGAAAAAAGTTCTATCCATTGTAGCACCCTGCTCAACAAATAGAGAAAGCATTTGTATGAAGACGACAGAGGAGAAGATGGTGCAAAACCATGTTGGCAACAATCTCAAAATACATTATTTCGGTTCTTCAACTTGTGTCACAGTGCAAAAATGCCATGTGTTTGATTTTTGGCCTTTTCCTAGCAACTTTTCCTTTTTTTCATCAGAAACAATAGCTGCACAATCATGAGACCTGATTGTCACAAAGACAACAAATAAATAAAATTTAGAGACAATATTGATTTTTTTTTGTTGCTGAACTATAAAAGTAAAAATCGAACACCTAACAAACTTCAAACGCATTGTATGGCTGACAAGAATGCAAAGGCTTCTATTTTCCACTTTTCCTTATCATATCAACTATATATATTGTTTTTCACAATTACAAATAACAAAATATTGGTACAAGGATTTGATTTATATAGGAAAATCATTGCTTAATGTAACAAGTGCAATCTAGTTTATTTAATACACAATAAACCAATTACCTCAACCTTAGAATTATCTCTTGCTTGTATTCAAAACATCATATATTTTAACCAATTTAACGCACAACAATTACAAAACATTTCTATATGTTCTTCAGAGAGACTTACCTAAGGCCATTTGTGTGGTGTATTCTTCTAACACAACTATCATCCCCTTCATGATTACCATATAGGCATTCTCCATTTGTGGGTATTTGAAATTTTAATTTCCTAAAAAAGGACACAATTACTTTTATAAACCTAGAGATAGGGTTTCCAAAGGTCTTAAAGTGCCTGTATCTTAGAGTTCCACTCAATAAAAGAAGAAAGGAAGCACTTGCACAACCAGTACATATCCAAAATCCCAACACCCAATGTCCTGTAGTCTCTATGTAAGCCAATACTCTCTCAGCCACTAAAGATCCAAGGTTCAATGCCGCATAAAAGTAGCCGTAAATTAAGGCCTTGGATCGTTGTTCTTTAGGTTCTTCTTCGTCAAATTGATCAGCACCAAATGTTGCTAAAGCAGGGTCGGCAGCTCCACATCCTATAGCAATTAGATATATTGATATGTAAAATATTGCAACCTGAATTGGTGTTTCTGGTTCGCATAGGACTCCTATTTTTCCACAATCATGAGGTTTAAGTAAAAGGAAGTGAGTTGACCAGGATAATATCACCAATCCCTGCATAAAACAAAGGGAAATAGAACTTCAGGTTTTGTAAAAATATTGTTGTTTGCATGTTCTATAAACGAATATATATTGTTTTGACTCCACCTTGCAAAAAAAAAAAAAAAAAAAAAGAAGGATTAATTATTCATAGAGCAATGCCTTCCTAAGTTATTGATCCTTTTGGATTTGCAAGAATTTAAAATATGCACAACTTTATCAATAGTATTTTTTTTAAATAGCAAAAATATATTAATTAGAGGTATAAGGGGTACCCTAACCCGAACAAGCCAAACAAGTGTAGCAATCGAAAGACCCTAAAGCTGACACAAAGTGAAAACAGACACCAACTTTATCTATAGTATAAGTAATGGATGTCTAAGACGAAACGATGTCTACCTACTGTTAATTTTTCAAAATTAGAATAAAGAATAATCTAAAGAAAGAACAAACATATGTTGTCCCAAAAAATAGTGTCTCTTTGTCTCCCACCAATCAAAGGTTGGGGATATATATATGTATTACTCCATCCGGTCCACATTATAAGAAACAAACACATTTTTAGGTTCATTGAATAACTCATGTATTTGGTCTATATCCGGTCCACATTATAAGAAACAAACACATTTTTAGTTTCATTGAATAACTCATGTATTTGGTCTATATAGACCAAATACATGAGTTATTCAATGAACCTAAAAATGTGTTTGTTTCTTATAATGTGGACCGGAGGGAGTAATAAGTCATAATTTTATTTTATTATGTGGCAAACTGTCATTGGTGGAAGATAGAGAATATAATAGGAAAGTGAGACAGGAGATTTCTATCCCTAAAAAAAACTATTCTAAACTTTCAAATTACTAAATTTGATTGATAAAAAAAAATCTAAATTTGTGACGTGCCTTTTGATTGGAATGCGGCAACAACTCCTACACTTCTATTAACAAAAGAGAAAAAAACAAGAAGAAACATATTGATATAGTTGTATGTGAATATCTAGTTCATATTAGCATGTTGATTACTTACTATGATGAACACAACTTGAAATAAAATGCAAGTGATGTATCTTCCAAGGTATGAGTCACTAAGAAGAGCCCCAATTAAAGAGAAGAAATAGGTAGTCACTAAGAAGAGCCCCAATTAAAGAGAAGAAATAGGTAGTGCCTATCCATATGCTAAAAGTGTTTGTTGCCTCAGCATTAGTCTGTCTCAATACTAACTTTGCGAAGAGAACCAAATTTGCCTCAACTCCTGAGAAAACCAATGCCACCAGTCCATGATTCACTGCCTCAATTTTACAAATCTATAGTTAATAAAAATATGGATATAATTTAAAAAACATTCATAAATATCAAGAGGGGTGTGGATACCTAACAACAATATAGCACTTCTCCATCCTCCTGTCCTGTCTTTTATAGCTGGTTTTCCATAATAATCAGCCGACCCATCTTGCTTATTAATTTCAACAACCTAATCAAATTATAAATAAAGGGGCGGCCGAGTGCACGAGGCTCACACCCAGTGGGGTCTGGGGAGGGTAGATGTACACAGTCTTATCTCTACAAGCGGGTAGACTGTTTCCTTAATTTGAACTATAACCTCCAGGCCACGAGACAGCAACCTTACCGTTGTGCTAAGGCTCACCCTCATATTTCAAATTACAAATCAATCAAAAAAATTAATTAGTATAAACAAGTATATATATTGCTTCAAAAAAGAATACGATTTACTCAATTAAAATTGTTCATCAGTATAATAAATAAAAACAAGTATATATACCGCTTTACAAAAAAACAAGTATATAAAATAGTGAATTAGTTAATTAAAATAAATATAATTAGTGTAGGCGTTATGTATATCTCACATCAATGGATACTAATTTTTTTGAATTTTATGTAGTTCTTTTGTCGTGTGAGAAACAAAGAAAGATGGAAGGAAGAAAAGGAAAAACATGAAGAGAAAATAAGCAGTTGATTAGTTTTTCTTTCATTTTTAGTCTCTCACTAAACTGCTCATTCAATGGTACGTCTTTTATTATAAGAGAAAGAGACATAGAATGCAAAAAAAAAATGTATTTTTTAAAAAAATCAAATTATTTTTATTTTTATTTATCTCCCTCCCACTCTACAGTTTTCCCATAATCTTAGACTTGCGCATATTTGTGAATTTTGATGAAATTTGATAGTTGATATTTTTAGTCGGTAGATTTTGAGTAAAAAAATAATTAATTTCAAATAGTTTGACAAGTTTTGTTTGTAAATATTTCAAGAAAAAAGTGAACACTTATAAGCTTTGGGCACTTCCTACAACTTAGAAGTGCAAAATTTGACTAACCAACAAACAACTCCACAAACAACCAACAGCCACCTACACAAAACCACAAAGACTTAATAATAGAGAATGATACAAGAAAATAGAGAAATATACATTTTTGTTTTGAGAGTTATACCTCGTGAGACCTTAAATCTTCTTCTTTAAATCCATGTTAATACACTACTCAGGAGACAGGTGGGAGAACTGCTTTTTGAACAAATGTTTCAAGTAAAACAGTATACAAAACAAATGCTCTGATATATATCTAAAGACAATACATATGGAAGTCATTGCTTGAGTAACAATTTACAGGTGTCAATCAATGAGATAGGTTTCACCACATCAATATTTTTTAATCATTTTTTTCATGCCTCTTTTAGTGAAAGCACAATCTATTTCATATTTAATAATAAAATATTCAAGCCAGACAAAAACAAATACACAACAGAGGAGCTCTCCTCCTTCGTTTCCATATCGGTGAAAGTTTCCAACTTTCACTCTGATCTACACAAAACGTGTTTCCGCGACCACCGAAAGGAGGAGAGAGCAAACTTCTCTCACACACTTCACTCCTCTACGTAGCAACTCTTTTCAAAATTCAAAAATTTTACTTCCTTTGGAATCAGTTTCCCAAACGCCTTCTATCTCACAGATCCCTCTCCTCCTCCTTCCTATAGAACATTGTCTGTTTCAGGTCTGACGGACCAGCTTCTCGCGACAGCGACGCGATTCGTGGTCGTATCGGGCCGAAATGATCAAGCGCAATGTTTCTGGTGCGGTTCTGTTAGAGTTTGAAGAAGCTGACACCCATGGCTAATCCCTCTTCTTCCCTTGATGGTGATGGGTCTTGATGCTCCAATAGATAGTTTAGTCTTCAAGCTGTCGAGAAGCTCAACCTGTCGAGATCAAGCTCAACCTGTCGAGATCAGGATTGACTTCGACAGCTTGAGCACCAACAGCTTGAGTTTGATCTCGACAATTTGAGCTTGATCTCGGTTGAGCTTGATCTCGACAGCTATTCACATGATTTATTTCGACAGCTTGATTGTGATGGGTCTTGATGCTCCAATAGATAGTTGTCTTCAAGCTGTCGAGATCGAGCTCAACCTGCCGAGATCAAGCGCAACCTGTCGAGATCAGGATTGACTTCGACAGCTTGAGGACCAACAGCTTGAGTTTGATCTCGACAAGTTGAGTTTGATCTCAGTTGAGCTTGATCTCGACCCATTAATTTAACGAGCTCAATGAGGAATACAAGGTGACGTCGACGAGCTCAATTGTCTTCGAGTGATGTCGACAATTGGGAAGAACACTTCGACTTGGAACCAAACAATTGTCTTCGAGTTGTCGAGATCGAGGACCAGGATTGACTTCGACAGCTTGAGGACCAACATCTTGAGCTTGATCTCGACAGGTTGCGTTTGATCTCGGTTGAGCTTGATCTCGACCCATTAATTTAACGAGCTCAATGAGGAATACAAGGTGACGTCGACGAGCTCAATGAGGAATACAAGGTGACGCCGAATATAAAAAAAGTGATGTCGACAATTGGGAAGAACACTTCGACTTGGAACCAAACGAGCTAGCTCATGACCCAAACGAGTCGAGCTCAGTTCATTTATTTAACGAGCTCAATGAGGAATACAAGGTGACGTGCAAAAAAGTGATGTCGACAATTGGGAAGAACACTTCGACTTGGAACCAAACAATTGTCTTCAAGCTGTCGAGATCGAGCTCAACCTGTCGAGATCAAGCTCAACCTGTCGAGATCAGGATTGACTTCGACAGCTTGAGGACCAACAGCTTGAGCTTGATCTCGACAGGTTGAGCTTGATCTCGGTTGAGCTTCATCTCGACAGGTTGATCTCGACAGCTATTCACATGATTTATTTCGACAGCTTGATTGTGATGGGTCTTGATGCTCCAATAGATAGTTTAGTCTTCAAGCTGTCGAGATCAAGCTCAAAATGTCAAGATCAAGCTCAACAACTTGAGGACCAACAGCTTGAGCTTGATCTCGACAGGTTGAGCTTGATCTCGGTTGAGCTTGATCTCGACAGCTATTCACATGATTTATTTCGACAGCTTGATTGTGATGGGTCTTGATGCTCCAATAGATAGTTGTCTTCAAGCTGTCGAGATCGAGCTCAACCTGCCGAGATCAAGCTCAACCTGTCGAGATCAGGATTGACTTCGACAGCTTGAGGACCAACAGCTTGAGTTTGATCTCGACAGGTTGAGTTTGATCTCGGTTGAGCTTGATCTCGACCCATTAATTTAACGAGCTCAATGAGGAATACAAGGTGACGTCGACGAGCTCAATGAGGAATACAAGGTGACGTCGAATATAAAAAAAGTGATGTCGACAATTGGGAACAACACTTCGACTTGGAACCAAACGAATACAATGTGTTACTCACCCGTGCGTATGCACGGGTATGTTACTAGTTTATATACAAACTGAGGTCGAAGAGGAGGACAACCTAATAACTACTGCTTAGTTGGTGGCGCGGAGGAATAAAAAATCAATAATTCATTGAATAGATACACCATTTTAACAAATTCTCTCAATTTAGTTAAAAATTAATTAAATATAATAATTATATTATATATATATATATGTATATAATTAATCAAATATAGTAATTATTTATAATGAAATCAAATTCAATCAATTTGATTCATCGACTATTTTAATTATTATAGAAATTAAATTAAATTAAAGAATTCTAATTATTACATTAAAAATTTTCTAATTTTAAGTTATACATGAATCTCACTATTTAAATTACTTTAGGTATATTTTCCATTCTTGTTAGATTATTTATTTGGTTTCTTGATTCAATTTCTATTTTGATTTAATTCATCTTTCTTTGTTGTAAAGTTTGATATTTTATAATAAAAAAATAAAGTTTCATATTTTTATTTTTATTTTCTTCTTTTCTTTTTTTAAGGTAACAATTTATCTTTTGTTTCCAACTTTTAGTGTGTTTTTTCTAAATTTTCTTTTATAAAAATATTAAATTAAAATAGTTTAACAAGTTTTGTTTGTACAAATTTCAAGCAAAAAGTGAACACTTATATTTTTTTTAATAAGATTTTTATAATTAAAAAATAGATATTTGAATTTGAGATGCATCATAATCATAATGTCATTAAAACAATAGAGATAGATAGATAGATAGAAGTTTCCTCATGACATCTTAAATCTTCTTTTGCATCCGTGGTTGTAATACGCCAGGCTGGAGACAGGTAGAAGTACTCCTTAGATAGTTGGAGGAACAAAAAATCAATAATTCATTGAATAGATAAACTATTTTAAAATTTATCTCAATTTAGTTAAAAATAAATTAAATATTAAAATGAAATAAGATTTAATCAATTTGATTCATCGAATATGACAATTATTACATTAAAATTTTCCTAATTTCAAATTATACTTGAATCCCCCACTATATAAATTACTTTTGGTATTTTCCATTCATGTTAGGTTATTTATTTGGTTTCTCGAATCAATTTTTCATTTTGATTCAGTCATCTTTGTTGTAAAATTTAATCTTTTAAATTTTTTAATCCTTTTTAAGTACAATTTATCATTTGTTTTCTATTTTTAATTTCTTGTTTCTACTTTTTCTTTTATTGTTTGCATGTGATATCCCTTGTGTACAAGTGGATCTTTTCAAAATTAAGAGAAATTAAATTGGTGTATATATATATATATATTAATTGACATAAAATACCTTCTTTTTAAAATAAATATTTGAAACTGGATAAATATCCCACACTTTAGAGTATATATGAAATATGAATTGGTAATTAACTCTCCGTATATATGAATGGCAATGGTTGGTCCAGTTGGTAAGTATACAACTAATATTCTACAAGAATGCGAGTTTAAATTTCACTGTCGATGTGAGGACTTTGATTGTGGGAATATGTAAGTACCTCTGTATGTGCTCATTGAGTCTTGAGGCTTTATCTGGCCCCGGTGATCTTTCGCTTCTTTTTGTTTCTTTTCTATTGTTACTTTAATATTTTTTTCGGTCAGCTAGTAGAAATGGTAAACAACAAACACACACACGTCTAAACGACAACACCCGGGTTCGAACCCCAGTCCCCGCGTCCCCATGTCGCTGAAATTGTCAAAGCAACCAGCAGTGGGTCTTTAAACTATGTGTGTCTTTAAACTATCTTACAACTAAAAGTGAGGGCCTAATTGATTTCTTTTTTTTTAAAAAAAAACTATTTTAAGTTTTAAAAAAATCAAAAGCAAAAGAACTTGTTTGGCTGATTTGTTTTGTAAAATCGTTTTCGAAAACTTTTTTCCATTTTTCTGTTTTTAAAACTAAAAAAGTAGAACAGGTAAAAGTTATTTCTATTTTGTATTTTAGCTTTTGTTTTTGCTTTTCTTGCTTGAAATTTGGAAACTGAAAACAAACGAGAAAGTGGTAGTTTTTATTAATGGCAAAATTGTATTATTTTGCAAGTTGAAGAAATTTGGGGTGTGTAGATTCGTACGTGGAGACAGATACACAACAAAAATTAGATTGGTCTACTTTGGAGTTTCAAAATACTACTTTATTGATTTTATACGTTTTTCTAAAAGATTATTTTGACCACCCACAATAAAAAAAGATTATTTTGACCAAAAATAGTCACCGCCAACCTCAGTATCATTTTCTTCCTACAAATGGCTCCTGAGCATGTGGTTCAATTGATCATATCTGAGACCACTTATAGTCGATTTGAGTCTGCACAGAGTATAGTAATGACCCGTAACTGGATGAGTTTAAAGACTGTGGCTCCTCATTTCTCTTTGGTCATCGACCGTACTTGGAAGCTTTTGTTTTGGCTGTTAGGATTAAGATGGCTTGGTAATGTCATATTGGCTTCTGTTCTGATTAAGTGTTTCATTACCGTGTACTTGGCTGACTTAGATGTTCGTGTTGATTTTCAATTGTAGATGGGGAATGCCCCAACACATTCTGTTCAATCTCGGTGTATTGATTTTTTTTTTAATTTTTGAATGAAGTTTGATTTCCGTAAAAAAAAAGTACGGTAATATTTTTTTTGGTTATAAGTACGGTAGTATTTTAAACACTTCTTTAAGTCTCTTCCGATTATTTGCAAATGTTTATATTAAAAATAAAGAAATTAGAGTAAACTATACATGCTTAACATAGGGGTGTACACGGGTTCACGCCGACCCGATCAACTCGGTGGCCTAATCCGACTCAAAGCATTTTTTTGCACGTATCCGTCTTAGTTCGGGTCGAACTCGAGCCAACCCAATCATACCCGGAGTAGTTTGGTTCGGGTAAAAGATTTTTTCATTTCGAACCTGCGAATTCGCGAGTCCAACCCGCTGACGTGGCATTTACCATTTTAATATTTTTTAATACACTTTACACAATATAACATACACTTAGCGGCCTGTACCAAAAGTAAAATTCATTTGAAGTTAAATTATTTTAAATATTTTTTTGGTTAAATGTGTTTTTTGTCCCTATTAAATTACGATTTTTCAAGTTTAGTCTCTTAATAAATTTTTAGTGCTCACTTTTTACAAAACTGTATTTTTTAGTCCCCAGAAAGGGACTAAAAAGCATGTCATTTTGTAAAAGATGGGGACTATGAATGGATAAAATTTTTATAGGCACTAAACTTGAAAAAATCGTAATTTAATAGGGACTAAAAACATATTTAACCTTTTATTTGTTTTAGAATTTTAAAATTGGTGTTGTGTCTCATGATCCACAAGCCTAATCCGAACCAACCCGCTCAACACCAGATTGGTTTGGTTCGGATTTTACAAAAAAACCTACGGGTTTCTGACCCATCCCAAACCTAGAAAAGTTGATTGGTTTGGGCATCAGGTTTGATCAAAACCGACCTAACCAATCTCGTGTACACCCTTACATGCTTTTAAGCCTCTTACAGGGATACGACTCATTCCACAAAGACGTGGATTTGAATCTCACTGTCAATGTAAGAGTCTCATTGGTGCATAATATGTAAGTACCTCTTGTAAGCATTCTTTGAGTCTTGAAAGTTTCCCTAATCCTGGTGAACCCCGGGACCCAACTCATCTAACTTCATCTTTGAAAAAATGATATGCCCCTCTTATTCTATACCAAAACATATACATGTTATACATTTTACTTCAAATTTCTGTTTTAAGTTAAAGTTATGCCAACTTTCCCTAAAATAAAAATTTATAACTAAAATATCCGTTACACTCTCCTTTCCTAAGAGATATTCATATTATATTGTCCCCCCTAAGATAGGCCCTCAACTCTAAGAAAGACAATTGAGCGCTGCTCTAGGGTCGATGCCTCCTTATAAACCTTTTAGGCAATGACTTATAGTAATCGCATGTTGTGCTATTCATAATTACATACGCAAGTTACATGATGAATCGAGGCGGAGTGAGTATCTGCAAAGACACTTCAACGCTCTAGTCAGTATGTTTCTTAATCTGTGGCTAGAGATTTGGAAAATAACATATTTTTGCATGAAGGTACAAATCTCTTTATATAGATTTGTTGTAACAACCCGTATTTTTCACACATTGTATAGTTTAAAAAATATGTTCATTTAATTAATTATTATGATTTGTAGATTTAGTGGTTTCGATTCCTTGGTGGTGTTTAAATTATTGAAAAGTGTGAGGGAATTGGTATTTATTTGTTTTCTAGGAAACATTAGCATTTAATTGTATTTTCAAATAATATTGGTCATATATTGTTTATTTATTTTATCTTTATAAAATATTAGTATTTGAAATATTAATATTTTTAGGATTTTATTTTGTGTAAAAGAGGTATTAAAATGAGTTTGTGGGGTTGAAAATGTTTAAAAAATTATATAAATATGAGTTTCAGGCCTTTTACTTCACATACCCCTGTTTATTTTTGTATGCAACCCCTATATTTTACTTTCTGCATCCCATAAAAATTTTGCGCGAACCCCCTTAGGCTGCATGGCCCAAGCCCACGTTCCCTTCGTCTTCCTCTGCCTGCGTCATTTCTTTGAATTCATGAAACCCTAACCGTTCCCTATCTCTCGCATCCACAAACCCTCTTTCTTCCTCAGCTCGCCTCTCTTTCCACGAACCACCACCATGGCCGCCTCTCAGGCGTTGTCCCAACCACTGCATCGCCACTGAAATCTCACTTTCTCCCTCTCACATCTGACTTCTCCCTCCCTATTCACAAATTGACGCTGTCACAGCCTATCAAGCGCGACTTCGGCGCCCTGAGCGTCGCACCCCTTGTCTAAGTAACCGCATCATCGCATTCCCTTGTCTGCAACTGTGGCGAAGTCTCCTTGCGTCCCTCTGCCTAAGTTCTCCTCTCCATGAAAAGCTAAATCGGACCGCTGTAAGCTCAACCGTGAGCCACAATTTAGCCACCGTATCAGATTGTATGTTGTGGTACCAGCGTTGTTGCATCCATCATAAACCAATCCCGACCATGAACCCGAATGCAAGCTCCACAAATCCCTCTCCATCCCGAAGCCTTACAGACACTTTTTGTGGACATACCAGTCCTTGCTCTGCTATTCTTCCTTGAAACTGCCTCTGTTCGCAACATGTTTTGGGTGTTTTTCGTTGCTACTCTCGCATGCTCCACTTTGAACTTCTCCAATACACTCTCATCGTGATTCTTCACTCTCTTCGGTGAGTATTTTTTTCCTTTCACTGTTGTAAACATATAAAAAAAATCTCTGATTCCCATGATCTGAACTCTAACCCAAATGGTGTTTCAAATTGAGATTAATCATGTTAAGCAATTTTGTGTATTTCTAAATTATGTTTTTAATGCAAATTGATGGATTTCGGTACTGGTTGCGTGGTTTGTGATTTTTGGACCTTCGATGGGTCGTTGGTCGTGAGCATTGACGAGAAAGGAGGAACGAATCGTTGAATAGGAGATGTGAAGCTTATCGCTACGTCAATCTGTAAGAACGCTAGGAGGAAAGGAACTACAATAATATCATTGGAATCGACTAAGGTGAGTGTTTCCTTTATTTGGGATACCCCGTGACCCCGAACATGTCCTTATGTGTTTTGTGTTGTTACCATTGTATGAGCAATGGTGTAACTGTGATTATATGTTGTTATATGATTCTGGGTGCATGTTCATTGTAGATGCAATGAAATAAGCTGAATAATATGAGTATATGTATTCTTGATGGTACCTGACTGAATTTACGTGTAAATATAATTGATGACTTTGTGATTGTTGGATGTTCAAATATATATATAATTTATGATATGATGATGCTCTCCTCGAACCTTCAGCGGATTGATTGTTTTTATGGATAATATACATTGCATGAATTCTTAATTGAATATGTGAAACTAAGTGAGTTGTGGTGTATTATTTAATTGATATGTGAGACTATGATGTAGTGTTGTCTGTCTCGAGAGACTATGAGATGTTTGTTGCTTGATTAAATTGATGAAATAAATTATTGGTTAATACTCTTGTTGAATTCGTTGGTGATTGGTTGTGTAAGCATGACTTGATATTGATATTATGCCTTGTGCGTATATCACTTATTGTGATCATGAAATTGAGGACCTTGAATGGTCATGGGATTGGATTTGATGAGTTAGCGATTACCCTTAGTAATTTATAAAGCCTTAGGATTTGTTCTGTGGTTGTTTCTGAGAGTTAATAGAACTAGAAAAGGTCGTAGTGTAAGAGTTTATTGTCATAAAATATGTCACCTAGAATGGCTAAGTTAAATAATTAAGATGGTACTACCTCCGATCCCATATATAAGAGACAAATGAACGTGAACACAAGAAGGGGGTTGAATTGTGTTCAAAACTTTTCGCAAACTTTAAGTTAAAAAACACTTTTGAACACTTGATTTGAAATCTGTTTGTTATCGGATGCTGGAGTATGACCAGACGCTGGAAATAAAGTTTATGAAAACTTGTTTTTCTTTGCAAGATAAGAATAAATGTAAAGCAGTAAAGCAAGAGACTCAGAGATTTATACTAGTTCACCACCAACCTGGTAGCTACGTCTAGTCCCTTCGTTCCTGAAGGATTTTTCACTATAATCAACTGATTACAAATTCCTTAAGAGTATTCTACTATCACAAGCATGACAATACTCTTAACTTCTCAAAACGACTCAGTACATTCGAGCCTTTGAGGAACAAAGCCTAAACTAGGCAATACAATTTTCACAGAGTGATTTTCTTTTGAATACATTCAAATAACTCTCACAGAGAGGATGAAAAGGTTAAGCTCAAAAACAAATAACTTTCTAAAAGAAAGAATATCAGACGATGAGGTTCAGTTCTTGGTGTCCAGTAATTTGGCACGAAACTTGATTGTTCACTGAGTAATAGCTCTTTCAGAATATAGTTTCTAGCAGTTTTTGGCAACCTTCTTCAATGAATACCTTAGGGTATTTATAGGAGTCTTTGAGGGGTATTACCATTGCAGTAAATTTTAGCTCCATATCATTGAGTGAGGTAATTTGAAATGCTGCCTTTTTCTTCCTTTCTAGAGAATATCAGAATAATACACATTACCGTTTTTGTACTGTCTGCTTTTCATAATTGCCTTGTACGAATTTTGTCTTATATTAAAGGTATCACCTTTGATACCTCGTATATCAAAATGAGCGCATAAAATAAAATTCGAATTTTGTTCCGCATTAGCTGAGGTAGAAGAGCACAAACGTGACCATCACGTGATTCATTAATAGACCAGATGCTCGCTCAGAACAATAGACGGACGCTCGCAACAATTGGGTAATCCACGTATCAAAGGATAACACTACTGGACGCTCGCTTTACACAAGATGTTGGAGTGAACCGGATGCAGATACACATGGAATGTATTCAAACTCTTGTGATTTTCTTCTTCTTGCTTGAGTGACTTATAAAATATAAGTAATTTTAATACCTGCACACTTTAAGACTTATTAGAAGATAAATTGTTCACTTGCAACTACTTTGTTATCATCAAAATCTATGAGGGTCTAAACTTCTCAATCGTTTAGGTTCCAACAACAAATGCACTTTCTAGGTTCATTGAATAACTGATGTATCTGGTCTATAATATAGACCAGATACATCAGTTATTCAATGAACCTAGAAAGTGCATTTGTCTCTTATATATGGGACCGGGGGGAGTATTTTATAGGTTCTTGACGTGTTTGGGTAATAAAGACTAATGAGACTTCCATTTGAATTTTTAATAATTTAATTAGACTTGAGATTATCTTATGACCACTTTGTGACCTTGTGATTACTTTGTGACAAGTCCACTTATGAGTGGCAACGGCTTCATGACAATCCTAGCCATATGGGCCATCATGGACTGATTGGAACCATTTCCTCCTAGCTATAAGTAGCCATCATGGAGTATGGGTCATTATGAACCTTGTGACAAGTCCACTCGCGTGCGGCCGTGACAAGTCCACTGAGGACTGGCAATTACCTTGTGACAATCCTAGCCATATGGGCCATCATGGATTGATTCACGCCTTAGATGGTGGAGTTCGGAGGAGTAGTAGATGGTACTACATTCATACGGAGTAGAGTTGTAGGATTTGCATAGTCCTACATTGATGACGAGTCTGTGTGCCGTCGACATACGCATGAGGTAGAGTATGAGGAAAATTGCATAGACATTGCATAATCATACATTGGTTACGAGTTTGGGTGTTGTCGAGATCACTTTGGCCTTTTGTTTGTATGATTTGGATTGTCTGTTAATGTGGAATTTAATGTGGTTTGTCTTATGTGCTACATGACTTAAGTTGTTTTATAGCTTCATTATGCCTGCTGCATGAGCACTTGCCTCCTTTGCATGCTTTGCCTGTTAATTGCTGGGTGTGTGTGTGTCTGGAATACTCGCTGAGATTTTTATCTCATTCCTTTCCATTCACTTTTTTTTCCAGTTAATTGGCTTGAAGAACTGAAGATGTCTTTTGAGTTAAATTTGAATACTTAGAAAGGATATTTGTAAATAAAGTTCTAAGTTTGTAACCTGTCTTTGTATTAAGGGATTCTTGGCATTGAGTATTGTAAATATATTTTGGTCTAAAGTGTAATATTTTATGGTGATTCACGAAGGTTTAGTTTTAATGTAATATTTCTTTTAACAGCTTAGTTTTTGGAAAAGGTCGCGTATGTGTGTGTCTTAAAGGGACAATATTTTGTGTATCACGGTTTTCAAATTGATGGCAATCTGGAGTTCAGTATGAAAATGGATTTCGTACACGTTATTTTTATTGATGACAGAATTTATGATCATCATTTTTTATTGAAGGAAGTATTTTAATTTTTACTCCCAAAACAATTAGTTTTCGAAAAAGAAACCCCGACTATTTTTACAAAGCAATTCGAAATCATAATATTTTATAATAAGAATAGCATTAGTGGATTAGGGTGTTATAGTTGTCCTGTGTGGGCCAGAGTAATTATATCTTTGATCTGAAGTAACATCTCAGATTTTGTCATTTACGTGCACTGGGGTGGATTCCCCGTGTTTTCGATATAACTCATCTCTCTTGGGTCTCACTTGTGGTTTCGCAAGTGTGACATTCTGATTTTTTAAATAAGTCTTAGAATAATGATTAAATAACAATTGATTATTAAAAACCTTAGTTAGAATTTAATTGGGCTTAAGTATGACTCATAAAAGGCTTAGAATGCCCTAGAAAGGTATAAAACACCTTAGAATCGTATAAAAGGATGAAAACGAAACTTTTTCTATAAGTACCATCGCGTCGCAACGAGGGTTACAAAGGGCACCATCGCGACGCGATGAACAGAGGTCAGGAAAGGCGGTGGAAGAGAGAAAAATGAAGGTTCTGGACACTGCTCATCGCGACGCGATGAACTTGCCATCGCGACGCGATGCAAGTCGGTGGTGAGAGAGGGGGACCTCCACTTTGCCTATAAATAGGCTCAAACCCCTCCATTTCATCCCAAGTTCTTCCAAGGGCCTTTAGGAGAGTGTGGAGGGCGTGGAGGAGCTCCAAGAGTGCGACGAACGAGAGCGGCATCGATCTTCTAAGCTAGGTAAAGGGAAATATACCTTAATCACTAGGAAAAATAGGTAGTAGAGTAGTACTGTTAGCATGTGTAGGAGACCTTAACCCTACTAGGGGTTGATAGTAGCAACACCTCAGGAGAGGGGTTGCAGTGTACGGTGGCTAAGGATAGTCACCGTAGACCTATCAACCAACATAGGTTATATTTATTTGGTAAATTTATGAGATTAGTAGACAGTCGTTTACGTGACGCTAGGAGTAATTTACACGCTGTTAAATATAATTGATGATATTCTGATTCATGCCTAATATTTATATGCTGGTTGTATATGATACATATAAGTCTGATGCATGGTCTTAGAGTTAAGGGTGACGCCCTCTAGTTAGAGGTTTGCGAATCCTTAGATAGTAATGGTGAGTATTACCATCGATACCATGTTGTTAGTAGTGATAGCCAGGTCAGTGTACCCGAGGTTGGAGTATTGAGATATCGACGGGATGGTAATGAGATCAATTGGTGGCCTTGAGGGTGTGTACTCGGCCAGGACCTTGAGGGTGTGTACTCGGTCTTTTTGACGAGGCTCTCCATGTCCGTGGTACCGAAGTACGGAGTAGTTTGGAGATAGCCGGTGGCCTCGAGGGTGTGTACTCGGTGATCCGGATGAGTGTCCAAGACTCCACAGCTGACAAGCGGAAAATCTTGCCCATTCCTTATAAGGGAATGTTGTCCTTGTGCACGGAACGGTACCTTACTCTGGCAATCGAACATGATAGTATGGGATGCCATAACCGATAATCGGAGATGGTAGCGTATCAGGATATATTCCCGGGACAACCAACTTATCTTACTCGGTGCCCTGAGACTGGTGATCGGTCTAGGGAGCAGGACATAAATGACCAGCAATAATTTAGCGATGGCCTGGGTCTGTAGGGCCAGTGATCAGCCCGAAAGATCAATAACATGTGTTAGCCTGTAGTGTGATCAGTGACCATGTGGTCGAGTTTGTCAGCGTGGTCTGGTCTGTAACCTTGTACTCAAGAGTCTGAGTATGGAATCTAAGATGTCAGTTGTATTGATGATGTTATGTTCTGCTGTGCATAGTAATAGTTGTTCTGCTATGCTATTTTCCTGTTTAATGGTGATTGATGGATATCTTACCCCTATGTTTTCTTGTGTGTTTTATTAAATAAAAATAAATAGTAGATAATCAAGATAACCAGTAATTGAAGGCTGGGGAATTTATGGGAAGGCTACTTAGAGGCAGAGGACAGTTGCTCGTGTCACGGCCAGTGGGACTTTTGCCACCCCTCGTGGATGTAGGATTATATTTTGATATGTACTTGTAACATATATGACTTTTCTAATAATAAATAAATAAAATATGTGTTTGTCTTAAATATAGACTACTATTTTAAATAAATAAATTTAACGCCCTATTTCAGCGGGGTGTTACACCACGCACCTTCTTTGTTAGTCTTTGCTCATGATCTAGTGAGATCTTTATCTGTAGGGGGCATGTCGAGATCCTTTCTCGTGTGTACCCGAGGGTTTTGTAATAATGACCTTTTTTGATGTGATGCAGGCCTACTTTGCGGTCCTCAATGAGATGTGACTCTCCGGTTACATTCCTAACACTCTTTGTCATCTCAAGCCATGAAACAACCCCAGATCATATATTATACATATAGTATTGTGTTATAAACACACACACACACACACACACACACACATATTTTCTAACTATTTTATGTCTAGTAATTTGATATCTCCTCATATAGGTATATATTATCTAACTAATATATATCATTATATATTATTGAATTATTATGATTTAATGTTTATGTAATATGTATTATTAATTTTTTTAGCCCCGTGTAATAGACCTCTAGATTTGTCCTTGGACACATCGTAACAACTAATTGAATCAATTTGACTTTTTTGACAAACCCATTTGACTTTATCGCTATATGTTACTACTTCTGGTCCAATTTACTATAAGAAACAAAATGATGTCTTTTTGTAGTCCTAATTATCAAGGTTATTAGACTCACGAGTCAACTCATCCGATTTTATGAGTTTATGTTTCTACATTGACGAAATGAGTTGATTCACCATGTAACTCGTTTCTGCACAAACTCGGGTGGACTCGTGGTAGACTCGGACTGACTCGCGAGTCTGAGCCGAGTCAGCGAGTCAGTGTTGACATTTAAAAAAAAAAACCCAAAATGCTCCCATTTAATGCGTTCGTTCTTTTTTTTTTTAACAAATACTTAGTCCGCAAGTTTTTCTCCGTACGCATACAAAGGAGAGGAAGATCAATCTTTTTCTTATAATAAGTATTTGTGATGTGTAGATTTATTTAATATTATTTTAAATATTAGATAAACTCATACGAGTTTACGAGACGAGTCTACTTATGCATCACGAGTTTGCCTAGACTCTCTCATTAATATTATTTTAAACATTAGGTAAACTCGTACGAGTTTATGAGTCGACTCTACTAGCTGAGTCTACCTATACTCTACGAGTCTCTGTCTAGACTCTCATGTTTGACAACCTTGCTAATTATAATAAACATAGCTCATTTTTAGTTGTATTAATTGCTATTTTTCTTTTATACCCTTATTTTATTATGCATATCAATGAGATACTCACCAATTCCCTATACAAGTGAAATAGTTTTTTTGCATAAAGGACACTAAAAGACACCATATTCAACCATTTATTTCTACGAGTACTTTTTAAATTTAAATGACTTAAATCATTATCCTTAGTCTTGATAAATTTGTCATATGTTTCTAATAAAAAGGGTCCGGAGGTAGTACTTTATATATGTTACTTTAAAGCTTGGATTATATATCACTTTATCACTATACTCAATTAAGCGATGTTTTAATTAGTTTCACTTTTTTAATTAAGTTGTTATAATATATGTAAGTTACTTTAGAGAGTGAATTATATGTTACTTTTATAAATATATATCCTTTTTTACTAAGTTATTATTCAATGGATTTACATTTCTTTAAGCATTCACTTCTAATTACACTTATTTTAAAAAATGTATCAAACAAATTTTCCATTTTTCAATTTTCAAAACATAATTTGAAAACAAGTCTATTAAACAAGTTTTTTAATTTTCTCATATGTAAAACAGTTTTTAAAAATTGAATTATAAAATATTTTTTAAAAACCAAAAACCAAAACTAAACCAAAATTGTGCCTGTCTTTCCGCATTTCTGTTGCGCTATGCTTAATACCTGCAAAAAAGAATGGATAGAAAGTACAATACTTCAAGGAAGTAGAAGATGCGTAATTTATTTTTTTTCTGTGCAGTTATTTTCTCGTAAACTGCCCAAGAGTAAAATAGGACATCAAAAACAGTTGTTGAAATCAATTCCCATTATAAATATAATGTATACATACAGGAGTCGTGGAAGAATGGAATGAAGCAGATGATGATATGGAAATTGCTGGTGATAGTTTGCACTCAAACTCATATAAAGAGGTCCTGTTGAATGTATTTGGGGATGAGAATGTAGAAGAGGAAGACTGGGGGGATTGCATGGATGATGATTTACCAGAAAATAAGTGGTACAAGGATGAAGAGCCTGCGCAGAAGGTCCAAAGAAACTTCACTCTAGGCATTGAAATCTCGGCCACTGATGAGGAACTGGACCAATGGTCAAAACCGTGGAAGAATACCTTAATCGTGCAGGTGCTTAACAAACGTGTTAACTTTCGTTTTCTGGAGAGTAAGTTGCAAAGGAGTTGGGTCAAGAATGGGACGTTGAAGATTACTGATCTAGCTGATGACTTTTATCTAGTTAAACTATCCTCGATGGAAGATTATCGTCATGCACTATTTGAAGGCCCATGGAAAGTGGCCGACCATTACTTAATTGTTCAAAGATGGAGACCTCTTTTCTCTCTGAATGCTTCTATGACATGTAAAGTGGCCGTGCGGATTCGTTTTCCTAACTTACCTATGGAATTGTGCAACAACACGCTTCTCAGGAGGATTGGGTTTTCTCTAGGCACTATGCTTAAAGTGGACAAGCTGACCTCCTTAAATGACTGGGGAAAATATGCTCGAATTTGTGTAGAGTTGGATCTGGATAGAAAATTACAATCACACCTGACCTTTAGGGGAAAAAAACCGTATCTCGAGTATGAAGGCTTGCACTCAATATGTTTTAGAAGTAGGAAATATGGACACAAGAAGGACCAGTGTAGGGAGTTGCTGGAAGTGCCTGATATTCAGGTGGCCGCCTCGTTCTTCCGAAAGAGCCGTTGGGGTCAATCAATGCTACGGAGGAGAATAATGCACACGTCAGCCCTGGACCTACTCCGAATGGGGGAGAGGCGGATATTAAGGGTAGCCAACAACTAGAGTTGGGTCCATGGAGCATTGTTAGGAGTAATAGGCAATGGGCCGTTAAGAAGTCGAATACGGTTAAGCACCAGAATTTTAATCTTAATAATTCAGAGAGAGAAAAGTCTGTGATGATTGCAGCGAGGTCGAGATTTGATTCTCTCCCTCATAATGATGAGGTGTTAATTGCCAATGATGGGGCACAGGATCCTGGACTATCCAATCACCTGATTTCCTACCTAAAAAAGTCAACAACACGCACGTGCAGGTGAAGGTGCAGAACCCAAATGTTGGAAAAAAATCCCTAAGGTGGGCCTCGAATTAAAAATACCATTGTGCACAAACCCTCTGAGGTAGACAAGAGTGTCGCTGGCCCAGTTTCGGGCAAGTTTCCCAAAGGGGCCATAATTTTGGGCCGTGGAAAAGATAAGGAGAATTCTGAATCTTCAGGTGGGCCGCCCAAAGCTACTCCTTCTAAATCAGTGTCAAAGGAAGAGGAACAAGCTATCCCAGATATTATGAGGGTGAATAATAAGAGCCATGGCGAAGCTTTCATTTCGCGTATGGATGTGGATGCTCTTTTAAGAAGTGCTATGGTTCAGATGGATGAGAATGATTTACTTTCTTGGAAGCTCAAAGACGCCGAGTAGCTGCAATTGGCATGGATAATCCTAAGGAACTACCAACAATGAAGATACATTCCCTATTGCTGTCAAAAAAGGGAATACCAACCCGCTTACGGCCTCTGTTATGCCGATGGGTGTTACTGGGACAATAGGGTCCCCCCTCACAACATGTCCAAATGAATATGTTGTGTTGGAATTGCAGAGGAACTACAGCGAATGGTTTCTCGGGATTGATCCATGATTTGTGAAGGGAATTTAGTTTCTCCTTCTTGATTTTAGTTGAGACCCATATTAGTGGTAATCGGGCCAAATCTGTGATCCGTCATTTGGGCTTTGATGGCAGTTATATTCAGGAGGCTATTGGGCAGGCTGGGGGCATTTGGTGCTTTTGGGACGTCGCTCTCTGGTCGGTGAAAATTCTTTTTGCATCCTCTCAGATGGTGCACATAGAGGTTCAGAGGAGAGATGAGCCCTCTTGGTATGCTACGACAGTTTATGGAAACCCTCACTTTGCTCAGAGACAAATTCTGTGGGACGAGATCAAAGAAAGGTATCTCAGTGTGGATGGACCTTGGGCTCTGCTGGGTGATTTCAATGCCATTGTCTCTTATAATGAGAGAGTTAGTCCCCCTCTAATCAACCCTGCCAAACATGAAACCGGGCTTTGTGATGCAATCCAAGCCTGTGAACTTCTTGATGCAGGCTTCAATGGTGATCCTTTTACTTGGGAAAGGTATGGTGTCCGGAAAGGCTAGATCACGTGCTGATCCATTTAGATTGGAGTTACGTTTTATAGAAGCAAAAGTCTTTCACTTGCCAGAGTCCAAATCTGTCATAAACCAATCCTGATTTAATTCGATCAACAGAGGCCGCTAACCAAGGAAACGCCTCTTCCAGTTTGAAGCGTCCTGGCTTACTCATGAGAGTTTTGATGATATCATCTGTGACAATTGGCGCAGGGAAGGTTCTTGCTGGAATCATCAGTTGCAGGAGTTACAATGGGTTCTATAAGAGTGGAACATATCCACTTTTGGCAATATTTTTTACAGGAAGCAAGGCTTACTTCGGAAACTTCAAGCTTTAGATCGCCAACTGGGTAAAAAGTGGAGTAATCGTATTCTATCCATTCAGCAGCAGACGTGGAAAGAATATGAAGAGGTGCTGGCACAAGGAGAAATTTTGTGGTTCTAAAAGTCGAGAGCTAAATGGATCGAATTCGGTGATAGAAACACGCTTTTCTTCCATGGTGTCATTGCAATTCATCGAAGGAAGAATCATGTGTCCGCTCTACAAAATGATAATGGTGTTTGGATCAGAGAAACTAGGAATTTGGAGGCTCTGGCAACAAACTACTATAAGGATCTTTTTACTGACAATACTAGTTACATCCTTTTTTGTTTGCATGGTACTTTTCCAAATTTGGAGGACGACGCAGTTGCTAGACTCAATCAAGAGGTGACAGATGAGGAGACGTTTTCCATTCTGAAGAGTATAGGCTCGTTTAAAGCTCCTGATCCTGGCGGGTTCCAAGCAATTTTCTATCACTCTCAGTGGTCAGTGATGGCCCCCTCTTTTTGTAGCTTGATCAAGGCGGTGTTCAAGGAACCTTGAAGAGTTCATGAGTTAAACAACACATTTATTTCTTTGATCCCTAAGATGGAGGGGTGACCTGTATGGAACAATTCTGGTCGATATGTCTTATAAAACAATAACCAAGTTGCTTGCTCGTCGTATTCGGGACTCCCTCCACAATCTTATTGGGCCTGCTTAATGCTCCTTTGTCCCTAAAAGACATAGTCAAGATAACATAATTGTTGCTCAGGAAATCTTCCATTAAATGAGATCGAAGAAGGGAAAGAAATGTTGGATGGCTATCAAGATTGATTTGGAAAAGACTTATGATAGACTTAAATGGGATTTCATCAAGGATACTCTTGAGGATATTGGTTTCCCACAGAGCTGTGTTGACCTGATTTGGCAGCGCATATCCTCTCCTAAAATGAAGCTTCTTTGGAATGGGGAGGCTCTAGAGGAATTCTCTCCAGGTAGGGGGGTAAGACAAGGTGACCTTATCTCACCTTACCTATTTGTTCTTTGCATGGAGTGTCTTTTTCATTTAATCGAATTGGCGGTTAGAGATAAATCTTGGTGTCCCATTAAAATTGCTAGGAAAGGGCCAACTATTTCTCATTTGGCTTTTGCTGATGACCTCATTCTGTTCTTAGAAGCTAGTGTGGAGCAAGCTGAAATGATCCATCTAATCCTGGAAGCTTTTTTGCAAGAGTTCTGGTCAAAAGATTAGTCATAAGAAAACTCGAATTTTCTTCTCAAAGAATGTGGACTAGGAGATCAAATCCAATATTTGTGATGTTGTTTGTTTGACTATGACTAAGGAGCTTGGCAAGTATCTGGGTGTTCCCATTTTTCATAAACGGGTTAGAAGAGATACTTTTAAGTTTATTATTGAGAAGGTGGACCAAAGATTAAGCGCTTGGAAGGCAAAAAATATGTCCTTTGCAGGGCGGGTTACTCTTGTTAAATCGGTTGTTCAGTCCATACCAACCTATGTGATGCAGTCTTCCTTGTTGCCCAAATCGATTTATAACGACATTGACAAAAGATGTCGGGCTTTCATGTGGGCTGGCATGAGATTTGTAAGCCCAAACGTGATGGTGGGCTGGGTCTTCGTAGCTTGAGAGAAGTTAATATATCCATGCTCATGAAATCCTCGTGGAATCTTTGCACCTGCCCAAACTATCTCTGGGCCTCTTTGGTTAGGGGGAAAGTATGGGTGCAGCGGGACTAGCTTCCCCAAAGTGGATGTAAACAAGGAGGGTTCAAACTTGTGGAATGGTATTTGGCAAAACTGGGATGCTTTTTTGTAAATTTCTAGTTTGGAGACTGGGGAACGGGGAGACTATTCAATTTTGGACCGACAATTGGTTGCCTAATATTGGGCCACTCTTGGATCCGGCAGCCCCTAATGTGCTAGTTAGTTTAATTCATCAAAAGGTCTGCGATTATGTGGACTTTTATGGGAGGTGGGATTGGAATAAATTTGCTACTTGCCTCGAGAGGTGATTAGTAAGTTTCATTCAATTGTTCCACCCCAATATTCGAGCTCCGGAAGTTCGATTGCCCTGGGGTAAAAGCCCAGATAGGCGTTTCTGTATTAGTTCGGCCTACCAAGCTCTCAGCACTATTGTGCCCAGCCCAAATCTTGCACTCTTCACGTGGGTCTGGCGGTGGGAAGGCCTGGACCGGGTCAAAACTCTCCTGTGAAAAGCAACTAGGGAGATGTTGATGACCAATAAGGAACACTGTAGGAGACACTTGGCTGTCTCATCGACCTGTGTAATTTGCAGTAATCACAAGGAATCGCTTCTTCATGCCTTTAGAGATTGCCCCAGGATTTCTCAAGTTTGGTCCCCCGTTAGCACACAGTGTTTGGTTCCGCTTTGGATGCCATATGGAAAGCTTGTAATGGGTTCATTTTTTCTAACATTAGTGCCTCTCCCAATGTTATTTGCTGGAAAATTCAGGATCAGTCAATTCTATTATGGTGATGAAGAAGAGACATGATAAACTCCTCCCGTATACTGTTTCTATGCCGCCTAGGTCTGGGACTAGGTGGAAACTTCCCCCACAGGGAATTTACACTCTCAATTGTGATGGTTGTAACACCCCGTTCCTGGAGTACTACTACACTAACTATTACTCATGCCAGTTCAAAATACTTTCTTAAATGGAATACGCTGCTTGCATGATTTTCAAAAAGGTGAGTCTAAATTTTTTTTTCTTTAACTTCTTTTGAAATAGCAATCAGAGTATTGCAGCATTTTTGAAAGGTGGTGAATAAATAAGACTGCATATTCAATTCACAATAACCATACAAGTAGATTTATTTTAAACATACACACATGACAATTTAAGTCTTGAAAACATAATATACTTAATTACAACAGTGCAATTAACACCTTAGACACCCTATAGCTGGTCAGAACACTGTAACACTTACTAGACCTCTAGTAAGTTGCAACAAATACACAAGGTAGAAAGCCAGACAGGGCTATCCTTAGCTATGCTTGCCAGCATCCTTGAACACTCTGCAGTCTTCATCATCTGGGTTACATTCATTAATTGAAAGAACCACGGGCAAGGGTCAACTTTTTACACAAACAAATACAATAGCAACAACATGTACAATAACAAATCATATTATACAGATAGAATATAATATGGAACTCAACTTCTTCAACATATTCACATAATCATGTCATTGACATTATAGAACAATTCAATAAGGATGCACAGACTTCCATATTGATGCAACTATATACCAGTGTAAATGATTCCGAAATACCGACGACACTGAATCCCCTTCACTGTACTATTGAGGTCTAGGATTTACGATGACACTGAACTCCCTTGTGATAACCGCACCCTAGGATATCAGGTCTAGGGTTATCCTGACGATACTGAATTCCATCACTGTACGATTCAAGTCTAGGACTAATGACGACACTAAATTCCATCACTGCACTATCCAAGTCTGACGACACTGAATTCCATCACTGTGCTATTCAGATTTGACGAAATCATGCATGTTAATGCATTTAATGCATCTTCACAACATCAATAACATCATAATTCTATTGATACCTCTATATGCCACATCAATTAAATAACCATTTAATTGTCCAGTCCAGAAATCACAGCATATATCTCAAAACTTAATTAAGCATACGTGCAGCATAACGTATTAACAATTTCAGCACCAACGATAATTCAACTATTCACGATAACTCGTAATTAACATAGCAGTATTCATCAACCATAAGCATACAAACATAATCTATACACATCACTAAAACATTATCAAGTATGGAATATGAAGTGCCCTTACAAATTAGAGTTCCACGCCCATGCTAACATCAGGACTTGTCACGAACTCTCGTACGCACGTACTTACGACCTCAACAACCCCAAGACAACAACACTGACTCTTAGAAAAATCTCTAAATCTCTTAAAAAGAAACCCCTAGGTCGTGGTTTGCAATCAAACCCCTAGGGTACGCAACTTAAAAATTCTTATTACTAAAACTCACACTTAAAACACTAAAACAAAGTTAAAAATAATAATTTCTAATACTTTACAACTTACCCAAAATTTCTTACAATTTTCTTTAAAAACTTTTTGGCTAAACCCTTAATTTTAAAACACTAGGAATTTTTTTTTTTTTCAAAACTAAAGCACTTACTAAACTTCTAAAATAATTAATAATCATTTCTAACTTATTAATCAAGTAAAAATTTCACAAACAATACCAAACACAAAAATACTCCCTCAGTCTTACAACTAACAATACTTAAAAATTTCTTGACTTTCGAATCTTTTCTAGCAACAAAACTAACACTAAAATTAAAAGGTTTCAACACTATGATATTTCCATTCGATCATTCAGGGTCGCAGGAGGAAAAATCAGTTAGTGGCTTTGAATACTGGTGGGATTTGGCTTGAAACCGTGGAAGAGATAAAGGGTGCGTTACATAGTTTCTATACTGATCATTTTGCTTCCAATGTGGGATTCCAGCGCCCGACCTTAGATGGGGTGGATTTCAAACAGGTTTCAGTTGAGGATAATTCTCTGCTTACAGCGGCCATTTCTATGGAGGAATTAAAAGAAGTGATTTGGAACTGTGATGGAAATAAGTGCCCGGGTCCGGATGGTTTTAATTTCAATTTTTTCAAAGCAAACTGGGATCTGGTAAAAGAGGAGTTGCTCCAGTTTGTGAAGGAATTTCAGCTGAATGCAAGTCTACCAAGAGCAATTACCTCATCTTTTCAGGCTTTGATTCCAAAATCCAATAACCCCCAGACTTTGAATGATTATCGACCAATTTGTTTGATTGGGTGCTTATACAAAATCATTTCTAAGCTTCTGGCGACAAGATTGAAGGTTGTTCTGGGGCACATTATTTCTCCATGCCAATCGGCTTTTCTCAAATATTGGATGGGATTTTAATTGCTAATAAGGTGATTGATTTGGCCAAAAGAAGAAAAGATAAATGTTTACTACTGAAGGTGGATTTTGAGAAGGCTTATGACTCGGTTGATTGGTCGTACTTGGATTATGTGATGAATAGGATGGGGTTTTGTTTCAACTGGAGGAGGTGGATTAAAGCGTGCATTTCTTCAAGTCATATGTCAGTTCTGGTTAACGGGAGCCCAACCAGTGAGTTCCCTATGCAGCGTGGTCTTCGGCAGGGGGATCCCCTGGCTCCTTTTCTATTTTTAATTGCTGCTGAAGGTTTATCTGGTTTGGTTAACAAGGTGTTGGACAAAATCGCAAGTGTACGATTTCGTCATTAAGTAATAAAAGATCGAATCCACAGGGATTGTGACCAATTATTAACTAAACAAAAGTTGTAACTAATTGAACTATTGACGAATATGAATGTGTTTGAAAAAGTTGTTTAGCAACAAAAACAGTACTAACGAGACAATGTATTTGGATATTAAGGAGAATAAAATGACTAGGGCTCGAATCCCTTTGTTTCAACTTTTATGCTCTTGAATTATTTTCCAATGCAAGCAATGATAACGTATTTGAAGTTCAAATCCACAAGTTTAGATTAAAGAAAATCCCTTCTCTAATAACCCCTTTGATTAAATAAACGAGTCCTAATTCCTTAGGTCCAAATTAATTTAATCAAGCATAACGAATAAGGATTCATGCAAACTCATACCACAAGAATTATATTCCTATAACTTTATTAAGCATGTCAAATTATCCCAAAGCAAGTTTAAAACCTCAATTTTCCAATTGATGCTAAAACCCTAGTTCAACCCAATGGTGATCAAGCATTGAATCGCATTAAGAAAAGAGATAAATGATCAAATAACATAAATCATACTTGCATTGAAATTCTGAATTCGATTACATAAAAGTATCCACAAAGTTCATCTTACCCTAGTACAAGAGGTTTAGTTCCTCATAGAAGAGAAGAAACCAATCAATTGAGATGAAGAAATTGCCAAAGACTCCATTGATTCCTCAAATTTGCCTTTGACCCTTGTTCTTGATTCAATCTCTAGCCAACAAAAACCAACCCTAGGTCAATGTTTTCTCCATCTATTTATAGTTCTCGCACCCAAGGGTTGAAAAACATCTCCAAAATAAGTCAAAGCAGCGCCAAAATACAAGTCTCAACTGAGTCGCGACACGGCCAGTAGTGGAGCCTGCACACACCGCCGTGCGCTCTTAAAATACAAAATAGCGAGCGCAGCCGACACGCGGGCGTGGTGGAGGACACGGCTAGGCCGTGTTGTTCTCTGAACATACAGCACGCAGTAGTGGTGGAAAACATGGCCTGGCCGTGTTATTCACTTGTTTGCTCAACTTGAAATTCTTCACATCCACCAAGGCACACCTAGGAAGCAACACGGCAGGCCGTCTTTGCTCTTAAATCTTGCCAAATTTTGGTATTTTGGCCTCCGAGCTGGTTGCAACATCCGTCTAAGTGATTTAGCTCCGCTTTCCTAGGCCAATAACCTTCTTTTCTGCACAATTGAACTCAAACCAAGTGCATTATCTAAACCAAGCAAAATGCATGAAAACTATGGGTAAAAACCACTAAAATGACTACTATGCAATGCAAAACTAACAACAAACCATATGCTATAATGAACGCATCAAATTACCCTAAGCTTAGAATCTTGCTTGTCCTCAAGCAATTGCAGTGGCCAAAGACAAGCATAGAAACAAGAGATGCAACAAATAAGGAACCCGAGATAAAAACCAATTCAAGCAATAGGCTAAAGGCTAATAAAGACAATAGGGACAACCAAAATCAAGTCCAATTAGAGAATCAGGCTCTCAAATCATGTCTCTCATCGATAGGACACTCTCCTTACCACTCTCAAAGTGTTTAAAGGTTATGACAAATCGCTCAAATCCATCCATGAAAGTGCTCTACCATAAGCTTGACTATTAACCAAATCTCAGCATATAATTTATGAAAACACACAAGAATCAAAAGGTCTTTGCAAGGTTGTAACGTGGCCATGGGATTTTTCTTGTAAGGTGGGATAAAACAAGAAAGTGGAAATTCAAGGGCTAAAATAATGAACAATAAAACAACCCTTTTTAAAGCAGCATAAGCGGAGCAATACATTTTCCCTTTTTGCTTTCAAAACCTTTTTATTTTGCTCCTCTTCTGTTGTTGTTTTTTTTTTTAACACATAGATTTTTGCAGTAATGAGGAATTTAAATAACAGAAGAGGTCCCAATTTCAAGCACCGCACAAATCACACAAGATTCACAACTAATTGCTCCCTTAGACATGCTCTAAAAGGTACTGTCATATTTAGCAATCACAAGGGTACCAAGAAAATTAATTTCAGTCCAGGCTCAAAAAGGGGCAACTAGAGGAAGCTTTCATTCAACAATCAGAGGCTTGAAACATGCCTAAAATTCCTTAATCATATTCAAGTGTGTAGACAAAAATTTTCAAGTTTTGAAACGGTTTCAAGTCATGTTCTAGAGAGCACAATCAAGAGGGACACACTCATACAAGGAGAAGGGCATATAAATACGATAAAGTTCAACCCCAATACAAGCTCAAGTCTCACATTTAGAAGATAAATTCAGTGAAAAACGTCAGATCAAAGCGCCACATGCTAATCAACAACTTATCAAAAGATTATCCCTATATTCGTTAAGAACACTACCTTTAAGCCTATCACAAGAAAATAATTGGGTTCCAAATCATTGCAATCTCAAATTTCAAAAAGATTGTAGCACACATGCCGAAGCACAAGAGGATAGTGTAACAATTTGGGGGATAAATTGATGCACACAAAACAACAATTAACACAAATATGCAAACACTAAAATGAAATGCAAGACTAACATGCAAAAATTTAAAACGCCCTACCCCAAGCTTAAGAATTTACATTGTCCCCAATGTAAACAATTAAACTGAGATAGGGATGATGCAAGGGAGGAACTCACTGTGGGGGAGGAGGAGGGAACTGGCCAGGATATTGCTGGAGGTGCCAGTTATACAGTGCAGTGACCATGTCCTGAATGTTGTGGACAGTGTTGTCAAGACCCATCAGCTGGTCCCTTTGAGCAGCCATCTCCTCCTAGAGAGCGGCATAAGAACCGGGAGGTGGCTGTGGAGCAGAGTAATGTGAAGAACTGCCAGGGGGTGCCTCAGATCTCCCCTCTTGAAGGGGCTCAGGTTGGGGGCCTCCGGGAAAATTCAAATTCCTCTGGTCTCTGATAGTGGTGTGCTCCTAGTCAGGTAGAGGATGGGTTTCCTCAGTATCAGGTAGCACCAAACAGTAACATTGGCCTTCCCGGACTATCATTCTCATTGCCAAGCAGGCTTCCATGTCCAAGCATGTGCTCCCACGAACAATTGGGAGGCCGGAGGTTCTATAACCCAGAGCTTCAGCAATAGGGGTGATTAAACCACCAATAACAATTTTACCGGCTGAAGCTTTCCCTACTTTGACCATGTGGGTGATCAAATGAGAACCTCGTGATCTAGTCAAATTTCTGGTGCAAAGCATGTTCCATAGAAACATCAGTTCCGACTGACGGACAACACCGTCACTATCTCCTCGGCCAAACAATGTGTTTGACATTACTCTGTGAACATAGCGAAAACAGGGATTTCGCAACTTTGATGATTTGGATGAAGAGGAGTCATAAGTGTCGGACTTAGTTAGCAAGCTCCAAAACCTTCTTGCAGAAAAATCATTGGGGACTTTTCGTTGACCACCATATGGCAATCCATATATTGCATTGAATTGGCTCAATGACAGGCTATGCTCAGTATTGAATAACCTAAAGGTTTTCAAATTGTCCTGGTGGTCCTCTGGCCATCCCTCCGCATATTAGACATTGGCATGAACGGATGATAGGAATTCCAGAGTAATTCTTGCATAAGTAAAACTTTTCAATCCCACAAACTTCGTCCAACCCACATTAGCAAATAAGTACTGGACATCATCTAGCAGTCCTAGAGTTAACAGTGCAGATTCATCCATATAACGAGTGGGGACAATTATTCTTGTGACAAGAGAATTATACCTTGCCTCTTGAACGTCGTCCCGGAACTGAATTCCATACGGGTTCTCGGTCACTTTTTTCTTGCCCTTTCCCTTGCCCTTGGCCAATGCTGGCTCTTTTGTGCCTGAGGCGTCACCCCTCTGTCTCTTTGATGCCATAATACCCTGTAATCAAATCACACAACCAACCAACACAGGTAAAATAATTAAAAAAAAATAAGTGGTGAAACAAATGGAGCTACGGTTGGTGAGTTTTGCTGGTGAAAGGTAGGTAGTGGTGGGGGTGGTGAAAAGAGTGGTGGAGGGATATGAAGGTGGAGAGAAAGAAGGAGGAGACGCGGCTGAGGAAGAAAAATGAGGGAGAAGGAGGAATTGCGAAAGGGAAGAGTGGAGGTGTTTGGAGGAGTAGAAGAAGAAGGAAGTGGAGAGGTGGTGGCGTGAGTGGAGGCGCGGCTGGCGTAAGGGGCTGGTAGGATGCGAGTGGAAGGGAGAGTGAGTTTGAGAGAAGGAAGGAGTGGAATGAGGTGAGTGGTGAAAGGAGAAGATGGTGAAAGGAAGAGAAGATGGTGGAATGAGGAGAAGGGGCGAGGCTGGAAAGAGAGGAATTAGGGTTGCAAAAGGAAAGTGAAGAAGGGGGAAGGGAGGGCACGGTCGTGTCCTGTAAAAGTGAGGGGGGATGGATTTGGGTTTTTCTGTGGTGTGGCTGGGTGTATGATAAGTATGGTGGGTCTGCACCAGGACCACAGATTAAAAGATGAAAAGGGCTGGATGGTTGTGATTTGTTGGGGGAAGGATTGGGTAAGGTCAAGCACACTGAGGCACGCCTACTCCTGGCTGAAGGACGCTTGAACACGGGCGTGCCATAGGACACGGCTAGCCCGTGTTCTTCACTGTCTCCTCCTAAAAAAAAATTTCTTAGAGACACGGCCGTGTCATCCCACACGGCCAGGCCGTGTCTCACTGGGCAATTTTTTTTTCTTTTTTCTTGAACCCACACGGCCGTGGCATAGGACACGGCCAGGCCGTGTGTCACTGCACTGCCCCCTTTTTTTTTTCAAATGCACTCTTCTACACCTTGGGTTGCCTCCCAAGAAGCGCTTCTTTAACGTCACTAGCTTGACGCGTGATGGTATGCTCAAGGCTCTCGCAAGACTAGAGCAACCTTTGCCCTGTCAAGCTCTCCTCCCAAATAATGCTTCAGACGTTGACCATTAACCTTGAACGATCTTTGAGATGAAGGCTCCTCCACCTCTACTGCTCCATGTGGCATCACTTCTTTTACCACAAAAGGTCCCGACCACTTGGACTTGTGTTTGCCTGGGAATAACTTCAAACGAGAGTTGAAAAGTAACACTTGCTACCCAGAAGAGAAGGTTCTCTGTACAATGTGCTTATCATGATAAGCTTTCCCCTTTTGTTTGTAGATGGAAGCATTCTCATAAGCATGCAAACGCATTTCATCCAACTCGTGCAGCTGCAAAATTCTTTTCTCTCCTGCCAAGGTTGAATCAAAATTTAAGAACTTAAAGGCCCAAAACGCCTTATGCTCAAGCTCAACTGGCAAATGACAAGCTTTGCCATAAACCAGCTGGTATGAAGACAATCCCATAGGGGATTTGTAAGTTGTCCTGTATGCCCACAAAGCATCATCCAGCTTATGGGCCCAGTCTTTCCTTGAGGCACTCACTGTCTTCTCAAGTATCTTTTTGATCTCCCTGTTTGACACTTCCGCTTGCCCATTGCTTTGAGGGTGGTAAGGAGTGGCAACTTTGTGCGTCACACCATACTTTTTCAGCACAGCCTCCAATTTTGAGTTGCAAAAATGCGAACCACCATCACTGATTAGCACTCTAGGGACCCCAAACCGGGAAAATATGTTCTTCTTTATGAATTTTACAACAGTCTAAGAATCACTTGCCTGAGTTGCCACTGCCTCTACCCATTTTGAGACATAGTCCACAGCTACCAAAATGTATTGGTTAGAGAATGAGGAGGGAAATGGCCCCATGAAATCAATTCCCCAACAATCAAATAGTTCAACCTCCAAAATGGAGTTTAAGGGCATCTCATTCCTCTTGGAAATACTTCCCGTCCTCTGGCACTTGTCACAGCTCTTGGCATGAGCATAAGCATCTTTGAAAATTGAAGGCCAATAGAATCCAGATTGAAGCACCTTTGCAGCTGTGCGTTCACCATTGAAATGACCTCCGTATGGTGAATTGTGACAATGCCATAAAATTTTCTGCGCCTCATCATTTACAACACACCTTCTCAGAAGTCCATATGGGCCTTGTCTGAAGAGATAGGGATCATCCCAAATGAAGTAGTTAGCATCTTTGAAAAACTTCTTCTTTTGTTGCCAAGTTAGCTCTTCAGGTATCACACCAGCAGCTTTAAAATTTGCCATATCTGCAAACCAAGGCCTCTCACCACAAATGACGCTTCTCATCTGGGAACTCCTCTAGAATGTCCAACTCTTCAGCTGTAATTTCGTTATTCTCCAGCCTAGACAGATCATCAGCCACCACATTTTCACTTCCCTTTTTGTCCTTGATCTCAAGGTCGAATTCTTGCAACAACAAAATCCCCCGAATGAGTCTTGGCTTGGATTCGACCTTAGTCATAAGATACTTGATTGCCGCATGATCAGTGAACACCACAACTTTGGAACCAATCAAATAAGAACGGAATTTTTCTAACGCAAATACTATAGCAAGCAGCTCCTTCTCTGTGGTAGCATAATTGACTTGGTTCTCATTCAATACCTTGCTAGCATAATAGATGGCATGAAAGAATTTTTCTCTCATTTGCCCCAAAACAGCCCCTACTGCATAGTCACTAGCATCACACATTAGCTCAAAAGGTGACTCCCAATCTGGTACAACTATCACTGGTGCTTAAATAAGTTTCTCTTTCAGCAACTCAAAAGCCTTCAAGCATTCTAGGTCAAATTTGAATGAGACATCCTTGATGAGGAGATTACAAAGTGGCTTAGCAACCTTGGAGAAGTCCTTGATAAATCGTCTATAAAAACCAGCATGCCCAAGGAAACTCCTCACTCCTTTCACATTCGATGGAGGAGGCAACTTCTCTATCACATCAATTTTTGCCTTATCCACTTCTATACCCTTAGATGAGATCTTATGACCCAGAACAATTCCTTCTTTCACCATGAAGTGACATTTTTCCCAATTCAACACTAAATTGGTCTCTTTACACCTCTTAAGAACATCCTCCAGGTTATCCAGACAATTATCAAAAGAAATACCAAACACAGAGAAGTCATCCATAAAGACCTCAATAGATTTTTCAATCATATCAGCAAAAATGGAAAGCATGCACCTTTGAAAAGTTGCGGGAGCATTGCAAAGACCAAAAGGCATCCGTCTATACGCAAAAACACCAAATGGGCAAGTGAATGCTGTCTTCTCTTGGTCTTCTGGATTGACAGAGATTTGATTGTAACCGGAGTACCCATCAAGAAAACAATAGTAAGCTTGTCCAGCCAATCTTTTGAGCATCTGGTCCATAAATGGGAGAGGGAAGTGGTCCTTGCGAGTGGCTTGGTTAAGCTTCCGATAGTCAATACACATCCGCCAACCTGTGACAGTCCTAGTAGGAATTAACTCATTTTTTTCATTTGTTACAACTGTCACTCTCCCTTTCTTTGGAACCACATGTACTGGGCTCACCCATGCACTGTTAGAAATAGGATAGATCATCCCAGCCTCTAAAAGTTTCAATACCTCCTTCCTCACAACCTCTTTCATAACCGGGTTAAGCCTTCTCTGGGGTTGAACAACTGGTTTGAACTCTTGATCTAACTTTATTTTATGCATGCAAAAGGCTGGACTGATGCCCTTTAAATCTGAGATGGTCCATCCAATTGCCTCTTTATGTGCTCTAAGTACTCTCACTAGCTTCTCCTCTTCTAGCTTTGATAAGGAGCTACTGATGATCACCGGATTAAAAGCATCATCCTCAAGAAAAACATACTTCAAATGTGGGGGTAATTGCTTTAATTCCGGGCTAGCTTTCTTCTCTAACTCACCACCTTGCAAGTCCTCTTTCTTTTTAGCAACAGCATCTTCAACCTGTAGAGCTTCAAGTTGTGCAAGACATCCTTCTATTTCATCATCCATCTCCTCATCCACCTTTTCCATGGAATTCACTAACACTTTCTCTAATGGTTGTGAAGGTTGGTCTTGCTCAATGATTTCCAAAACTGAGTCATCAATAACATCAACTCGAGAACATCTTTCAATATCATCCGGATGTCGCATAGCTTCAAAAACATTAAACGTCACCTTCTCATCCTGGAACCTCAAAATTAATTTACCTTGTTGAACATCAATCAAGGCTCTCCCTGTAGCTAGGAAAGGTCTGCCAAGAAGAAGAGGGACCTCCTTGTCCTCTTCCATATCAAGGATAACAAAATCAACTGGGAACAAGAATTTGTCAACTCTAACCAACACATCTTCCAGTATTCCATAAGGATATTTGACCGATCGATCTGCCAGTTACAAAGACATCTTTGTGGGCATGACTTCACCTCCTCCCAACCGTTTCAACATAGAGAGGGGCATCAAATTAATACTAGCTCCCAAATCACAGAGAGCCTTACCAATATGCAAATTCCCAATAGTACAAGGGATTGTAAAACTTCCCGGATCCTTCATCTTTGGAGGGAGTTTCCTTTGAATGATAGCACTACACTCTTCAGTCAAGGCCACCTTCTCATCCTCCTTAAACCTTCTCTTTTTGGTCAACAACTCCTTCATAAACTTTGCGTATGTGGGCATTTGCTCAAGAGCTTCTGCAAAAGGGATGTTGATTTGTAGACGCTTGAAGATGTCCATGAACTTAGCAAACTGTTCATCCTTCTGGTTCTTCTTGCTCAGATGAGGGTAAGGAAGCTTCATATGTGGCTGAATAGCCTTGGGCTGCCCTTGTACCTGCAGTTTGTCAGTAGCAACTTTGTCTTCCTCACCTTATTTTTTCTTTTTTTTCTCAATATTTTCTTTACTCTCATTTTCAACTCCGCCCTTTTCTTTTTCAACTTCTTTTTCTATTTCCACTCTTTCTTCTTCAACCACTTTTTCTACTTCCCTCTTTTTCTTTTTCTCTACTTCAGACAACAACTTTCCACTTCTCAAAGAAACAGCACTACAATTTTCATTTTTGGGGTTATCTAATGTACAGCGTAAAACTTCCCTTTGGATTGCTCCGCTAGTTGCTTTGAAAGTTGCCCAATTTGGTTCTCCAGATTTTTGATAGAAGCCTCCTGGTTTTTGAAATGAGACTCATGATTCTGGAAGTTGGATTGTGTCATCTTCATAAACTGAGTCAGAGCTTCTTCTAATTGATTTGGCTTCTCTTGCTTTTGCGGTTGTGGAGGGTTGCTGGATGATGGGTTATCTTGCTGCTTCCAAGAGAAATTGGGATGATTCTTCCACCCTGGATTATAGGTGTTAGAATACGGATTCCCTCCTTGCCTTTGAAAGTTACCCATGTAATTAGCTTGCTCCTTGGAGTCTCCTAATGTATCACACCCTCCATTCTCATGAGGCCCTTGACAAAAGTCACATCTCAAGTTTTGATTCACCTGGTTCACTTGAGCAGAGGAAGAGGCTCCCACTTTCAGTGCTTTCAACTCCTTTGTGATAGCCTCTAATTGTTGAGAGACTAACTTATTTTGAGCCAAGAGTGCATCTTGAGTTTCTAGCTCAAGGACTCCTCTTTTTGCCAGTGTTCCTCTATCATTCTGACACAACTGCTCATTGAAAGCCATTTGCTCCACTAAGGTTCTTATTTCTGCAGCTGTCTTGTTGTTGATGGTACCTCCAGCTGAGGCATCCAGCATCATTCTGGTGTTCGGTCTCAAACCATTACAGAACATTTGCATTTGGTTGAAATCATCATATCCATGGCCTGGACACCTCTTCAGAAGAAGCTTGAATCTCTCTCATGCCTCATACAAATTCTCACTTTGGTTCTGTTGGAAGCCATGAATCTCACCTCTTCTTTTGATGAACTTGGAGGGTGGAAAAAATTTGGTCATGAATTTTTCCTCCAAATCATCCCAAGTTGCAATGCTTCCTGTAGGCAAGGTGTCAAGCCAATCTCTTGCTCGCTCCCGCAGGGTCCAAGGGAAAAGCCTCAATTTCTTGCTTCCCTCAGTCACTCCAGCCATCCCAAAGGTGTCACAGATTTCGTAAAAACTCACCAGGTGCTGATTTGGGTCATCAATCTCATTCCCCGCGAATTGGCTTTGCTTGAGAGTGTTCAACAATGCTGGCTTGATCTCAAAATTAGCATTTGCCTCAACCTGTTGGTAGGCATTGACAGCCCTTGCATGGTTGTTCCGTCTCCCAAAATCACCCAAGGTGCGTGGTTGGTCCCCCATCACTTCTTGAGTTGGGACTTGAGAAGTAGATGCAGAGGATTGTTTTTGTCGTTGCTTTGCTTCCTTAGCCTTCTTCCTTAATGCCTTCGCTGTCTTTTCGATCTCCGAGTCAAACAACAGTTCACCTGTTTGTTTACCTCGCATGCACAAAACTAAAGGGAAAGATCAGTAGCAAAGCAACAATTAATGTGAATTAAAATTTTTTTATAACAGAAAATAAATAAAAGAAATAGTTCAAAAAGGTACTCGTTTGCCTTGTTAAAAATTAATTCAACAATCCCCGACAACGGCGCCAAAAACTTGTTGGACAAAATCGCAAGTGTACGATTTCGTCGTTAAGTAATAAAAGATCGAATCCACAGGGATTGTGATCAATTATTAACTAAACAAAAGTTGTAACTAATTGAACTATTGACGAATACGAATGTGTTTGAAAAAGTTGTTTAGCAACAAAAACAGTACTAACGAGACAATGTATTTGGATATTAAGGAGAATAAAATGACTAGGGCTCGAATCCCTTTGTTTCAACTTTTATGCTCTTGAATTCTTTTCCAATGCAAGCAATGATAATGTATTTGAAGTTCAAATCCACAAGTTTAGATTAAAGAAAATCTCTTCTCTAATAACCCCTTTGATTAAATAAACGAGTCCTAATTCCTTAGGTCCAAATTAATTTAATCAAGCATAACGAATAAGGATTCATGCAAACTCATACCACAAGAATTATATTCCTATAACTTTATTAAGCATGTCAAATTATCCCAAAGCAAGTTTAAAACCTCAATTTTCCAATTGATGCTAAAACCCTAGTTCAACCCAATGGTGATCAAGCATCGAATCGCATTAAGAAAAGAGATAAATGATCAAATAACATAAATCATACTTGCATTGAAATTCTGAATTCGATTACATAAAAGTATCCACAAAGTTCATCTTACCCTAGTACAAGAGGTTTAGTTCCTCATAGAAGAGAAGAAACCAATCAATTGAGATGAAGAAATTGCCAAAGACTCCATTGATTCCTCAAATTTGCCTTTGACCCTTGTTCTTGATTCAATCTCTAGCCAACAAAAACCAACCCTAGGTCAATGTTTTCTCCATCTATTTATAGTTTTCGCACCCAAGGGTTGAAAAACATCTCCAAAATAAGTCAAAACGCGCAAAATACAAGTCTGAATCAAGTCGCAAAGACGGCCAGGAGTCTGGCACTACCGGCCGTCTTGCCTTAAAATACAAAATAGCAGAAGCGCAGCCCGACACGGGCGTGGTGGAGGACACGGCTAGGCCGTGTTGTTCTCTGAACATACAGGCACGGCCGTGGTGGAAAACACGGCCTAGCCGTGTTATTCACTGTTTGCTCAACTTGAAATTCTTCACATCCACCAAGGCACGGCCGTGGGAAGCAACACGGGCAGGCCGTGCTGCTCTTAAATCTTGCCAAATTTTGGTATTTTGGCCTCCGAGCTGGTTGCAACATCCGTCTAAGTGATTTAGCTCCGCTTTCCTAGGCCAATAACCTTCTTTTCTGCACAATTGAACTCAAACCAAGTGCATTATCTAAACCAAGCAAAATGCATGAAAATTATGGGTAAAAACCACTAAAATGACTACTATGCAATGCAAAACTAACAACAAACCATATGCTATAATGAACGCATCACAAGGCGGTGGAAATTGGTGATCTTGTCCCTTACATGGCTTTCCCAGATATTATGTTTCCTATTCTTCAATATGCGGACGATACCATTTTGGTATGCAAACCAACATGGGACAACTTATGGTGCTTCAAATCCGTCCTCAGAGGATTTGAACTATGTTCTGGGCTTAAAGTGAATTTTACAAAGAGCAATTTATTCGGTATCAATGTGGACGATCATTTCCTCAGGGCTGCTTCTTGCTTTTTATATTGTTCTGTGAGATCCATTCCTTTTAAATTCCTTGGCATTCCGGTTGGTGCAAATCCAAGGAAATGCTCTACCTGGGAGCCGGTGATCAAGTTGATGCGGGGTAAATTAAATTCTTGGAAGAAATCTCATCTATCCTTTGGGGGTAGATTGACTTTGACTAATTCGGTGCTTTCTAGTACTCCCTTGTATTTCTTCTCTTTTTATAAGGCCCCCAAAAGGATTTTACACACTTTGCGTTCGATACAGAGAAACTTTCTGTGGGGTGGCAAACTGGATTCTAGAAAGATGTGTTGGGTCAGTTGGTCTAACGTGTGCAAACCCAAAGCAGATGGTGGTCTGGGTGTTAAGGATTTAGAGGTGTTCAATATAAGCCTGCTGACAAAATGGAAGTGGCATTGTCTTGCGGAAACGAATTCGGTGTGGTTTAGTCTGCTATCTCATTAGTACGGTTTGCTCTCCAAAGCTTTGCTTGATGACGGGGTGATTTCGCAGAATCACTCTATTTGGTGGAGGGATATTGTGTCAGTTAAGCAGGATTGGTTTCGAAATGCGGTAGGAATTAAGGTGGGTGATGGTACCGTGGCTAGATTTTGGGAGGACAAGTGGTTGGGCCCTGGTAGTTTAATGGAGCGTTTCCCCAGATTATATTTTTTGTCAGACCAAAAGGATGTTACTGTGGCTTCTTGCGGAGAGTGGGTTGATGACAGTTGGGTATGGAGGATTGCTTGGCATAGGAGATTGCTGGCTTGGGAGGAAGAACAAGAGGTGGAATTTAACGCATTATTAAACGGATGGACGCCATCCGTTTGATTTGCAAGACAAATGGAGGTGGCAATATGATCCTATGAATGGTTTCTCGGTGAGTAATGCATATTGTGCTCTATTGAGAGACGGGGCTCTCCAAGTCAATGTGTTGGAGGAAAAACTATCGAAGACTTACAAGTGTTTGTGGAGGACAGCTATTCCATCAAAGGTCAGTTTTTTGATATGGAGACTTGTGCGTGACAGGTTGCCAACGAGAGTCTTACTTGTTCGTAGAGGGGTTCTCTCAGGTAACCATAACTCTTGTTGTGTTTTTTGTTTTCGGGAGAATGAAACCGTGAGCCATTTGTTCTTTACTTGTCCATTTGCCCACAATGTGTGGAATGCTATATATGGGTGGCTCGGCTGGAGTGGTGCGTGGCATTGGAATCCGATTGGCAATTTTCTACAATTTGCTCATGGTTTTCGTGGTAAGAGATTTAAGAAGACGAAACATTTGATATGGTGTGCTGTGATATGGTGTTTGTGGGGGATGAGGAACAAAATTGTGTTTAAGGACGGTTCGGCTGAATTTTCTGGTTTAGTTGCCCAAATAAAACAAGTCTCATGGAGCTAGCTTTTGGCAAGGGCCGGTAAAGGGTGCGATTGGAGATTTTCAGATTGGTGTGTGCATCCATTGGGGTGCTTTTAATTTGCCATGATTGTCAGGTGGGGGGTTGCTTTGTGTTCTGTTAATGTCTTGTGTTTTCAGTATTTGCAGGTGTATTGGTGACTAAATAGATAGCATGCATTAATATGGTATTCTGGACAAGGGGCGATGGTACTGTCATTGTGGGGATTTGGAGGTGGTTATTAGTTTGGAGGTGCTTATTCTTTTGTGGTGTTTCAAGTGGTGCTGGACATGCGATTCTTTTATTACATTGGTGGTATATTACAGCTGGTGGTGCAGGTGTTTGATGCAACACGTTTTTGAGCCTGCAGGATTTCATTTGTTTTCGGCTTGCTCAGTTCGCTGGGAAGATGCATATTATTGTTGCAATATATTGGTGGAGGCTTAGCAGGAAGTATTTGTCTGTATTTGTTCCCATGTTCTGTGTTTTGTAAAGAAATGTAACAATGTATCCCATCGGTTTTGGTGGTCCTTTTCTTATTGGCTGGGGTTGGTTGTTGTACTCTTTTTATTCTCTTGGTCTTTTTCCCACTGGGTTTTGGCCTTGAGAGGTTTTAACGAGGCACTTCCTTCCTCGAACATTTGTATATATGGGTTCGGAATACCCCTTGTACTCCTATTTTAATATATTCTTTTGCTTATCAAAAAAAAAAGCAAATATACTAAAACCTTTTCTTACAACTTTAAATAAATCAACCCAAAACTTCAAATCCCTAAAAATTCTTTTCCCATCATAACTTGATTCAAGTTCAAGGAGTACAAAAATCAACTCTTTTTCTTAATCAACACAAGACAACAATGCTAAATTAAATACTTCTTAATACTAAGTTGCCAAGACTCTACTTTGGCTTAGGAATACAAGGATTCCTTCAACCTTAGTGTTTCATTGTCTTAAAAGCTAAATCACTACTCAAACGCAAGTGAACTTTTCCCAAAATTTCCAAAACTTTGACAAAAATTAAATACACATAATTCAAGTCCAAGAACACAAAAAACTTCCTTTCCACTTCTTCCCTAGGCTCACGGCTACAACACCAAAGTTTAGGAAAAAATTTTAAAACTTTCAAATCAACAAAACTACGACACCCAATACCTAATTTCCTTTTCAAAATTTCCAAGATTCCAAATTAAAACCAACAATCCAAATACTTTGCTCCCATCATAGCTTATTCAAGCATTAAGGAGTCTAAAAATTAATTTCTTTGATCAAACTCAAATTAACAATAACAACAACAAATTCAAGTATCAAATCACAACAACCCCAACCCAATTTCATGATTCACAAGAGCAATCACACTTCCCCCCCTTTTTCATAGGGCATTTCGGCCTAGGGTTCCCAAAAATTAGGGGAACAATTGATCCTTTTGCTCATAATCATAATCAAGATATAATAAAAGCAAGTAAACAAGAAATTAATCAAAAAAATTAACTCCTAATCCTACAAAAAGGGCCACGATTTTTCTCAAAAAAAAAACGGAAGAACTTGATCTTACTCTAGCTTTCTAGGCCAAGATGATGATAGTAATTAGAGGAAGAAATTGGAAGTAAAATATGATGGGGAAGGTGGATGCTAATCACGCTGGAAGTGAGAAAAGAAAGAATGGAAGCTTGCCTTGAAGCCTTACTTCACTAACACCTAATAGCAAGATACAAAGTAAAATGAGAGAGTGGACAAATGGAGGTACTCTCGGTTTTGCTTGAAGGAAGGAAGGGAAAGAATGAACTTGCTTCTTCTTTCTCACCACCAACACTAATATTTAGAAGAAAAGAGAAAGAATAATGGGTGAGAATGAGGAAGGGAGCTACGGCCAGCAGAAAAGAAAAGAAGGGGGTTGGTCTTGGCTTTCCTCTTTTTTTTTTTTTTTCTAACACTAGCTTACTTAAGAGAAAATAAGGAAATGAAAATAGGTATGGGTAGGGAAGCTCCGGCTGATCCAAATGATAAAGGAAAGGGTTAAAAATTTATTTAATCAAATTAATAAAAGCTAATAGATAAGATCAACCAAGTTATTTGTTTTAGGACAATAGATAGGTGACACCTTACATTGAATAACTTGGAGCCAAAGTAAGAAGGAAAAAAATGAATAAATGAGTGGGAATGGGAGGAGGAGTCTCGATGATCATAAGGAAAGGAGGAGGAAAAAAATTAAATCAATGTTGGTAATTTACTTGGCTAGGATTAACTTAGTAAATGTACTTTCTAATTAACCAATGTAAGCTTGACACATAGGCACCTAGGAGAAGATATTTCTAATAACCCACATAAACTTGACACCTAGCACCTTACCCATGATTACTCACTAGTCTTAGAGTTTTTGTGTCCTAAAATTATGATGTCGAGTAACCACGTCAATCACTAATTCGCTCGCCGATAAATCGCGAAAATTAATTTACTTAGAAATTAATTCACCGCGTGATAAATAAATTATCTATAAGTAATAAAAACAATTAAAAAGACTCAAGCATCATCACAATAAGTTACATTTCGATTTTCTCCAGAATTGAAATTTGTTTTAAATTTTAATGCGGATAAAAATTACCCGGCGATTCAAAATACGACGAATATTCATAAGAATTATTCTACGAATTTTGAACCATGAATTAATACTAAAAATTAATTCTTAAATTTAATTTCATCTTGATTTAATTCAATCACTTTCTTAGTCAATAAAAATACACGTTACCGTGTCAAACAGAAAACTTATATAAAGTTTAATTGATGAATTCACATTAAAAGCAGCATACGTCTACGCTGTCTATTAATTTGAATTGACATCATAAATAATAATTATTTATAATAAATAAATTATTTAAAATAAGTCAAAATAATTCCGTGTACTCTCAGTAAATTATTGAGGTGATCAGTCTCTACGACTTACGTTCAAGTAACCGGACTTTATTGCTAAAACAACTTAAAAATTGGGGTGTTACAATGGTGCTGTTGCTGAGGCAGGTAGACAAGCTGGATATGGAGGAATCCTCAGGGACCATGACAATTGCTTCATTTTTGCCCTTTCTAACAAGTTGTATGATTGCACAGTGTTGGAAGCAGAGTTGTGGGCTATCTATCATGGGCTTGCTTGGGGCCGAGACTTTCGTAGGTTGATTATTGAATCAGACTCAGCTTTAGCGATTTCTCTTCTCCCTGGGGGAAGCAATCCTCTTCATTCTCATTCAAATCTGGTAGATGGCATTAAGAATATTGTGTCTACCGATGCAGACATTAGTTGGAGACACATATTCCAGGAAGCAAATCAAGTAGCGGATTAGCTAAGGATAGTGTAACATCCCAATTTTTAAGAAAAGTAATTTTAGCGATAAAATCCTGAATACTTGAAGATAAATCATAGAGATTGATCACCTCAATGATTTACTGAGAGCACATGGAATTATTTTAACTTATTTTAAATAATTTATTTATTATAAATAATTATTATTCATGATGTCAATTCAAATTAATAGACAGCGTAGACGTATGTTGCTTTAATGTGAATTCATCAATTTAAACATTATATAAGTTTTCTGTGTGACGCGGTAACGCGTATTTTTGTTGACTAAGAAAATGATTGAATAAATCAAGAAGAAATTAAATAAGAGAAGTAATATTTAATATTAGTTCATGGTTCAAATATCGTCGAAAAACTCTAACGAAGTTTCGTCGTATTTTGAATCGCCGGATAATTTTTACCCGCATTAAAATTTTAAAACGAACTCTGATTTCGATGAAAATCGAAACGTAACTTATTGTGATGAAGATTGAGAGTTTTCTGTTTTTATTATTTACGATAAATTATTATCACGCGGTGAATTAATTTCTCAGTAAATTAATTTTCGCAAATTATCGGCAAAAGAATTAATCGGTAGCGCGATTATTCGACGCTGTATTTTTTTTAGTACACGTATGCCTCTAGGATTAGAGGGTAATCATAAGATGAGGGATTAGATGTTTAGACTGGATAATTAGATTAGGATCTTACTTTAAGTATCTAGGTGTCGAACTTTGGTGATTAATTTGGAAGTTCCTATCCTATGAAATCTTACACCCTCCTTCTTTTAAATAACAACCTTTAAATTATGACTCATGGTGCACTAGCACTCACTTGAGAGCATCCAATTCCCACCCAAATTTCCACTTCCCCTCGTTTGATTCTCTTCCAGCATGACCGCCTTTCCATTTTTATTGGACCATGATGGAACATCACTTACTTAAATCCACTCAATACCTACCCAAATCACTACTCTTTCCTTTTCCTCTCATCAGGCGCAACACCCCTCCCTCATTTCATACTCCATCTCTTTTTCATTGCCTTGTTCTTGAGAAAGAAACACAAGCCCACTTCCATGGCATCCTCCATTCTTCATCTCTTTTGCTTGTTTTCATCTCCAAACCTCAACCCAAATTGTTCCTAGCTTCTTCTTCTTCTTGCTATCATCCATGTCATCTTGTAAGCAAGCTTGGAACCAAAATCTCTTCCCCCATTTTCAGCCCTTAGGCCGTGAGCTTCATATAGGAGCTAGGAGGTAGTTTTTCTTGTTCAATTCTTGTTTTATGTTTGATTTAATACTTGATCATGATCATGGAAGAAATGAACACCTAAATCCCCAATTTCTTTGAACCCTAGGGTGCAAGACCTAAAGGAAAAGGGGTTGTGTGATCTTCTTGTGAATCATTGCAATTAGCATGTGTTTCTTACTCCTTAGGTTCTAGTATTGTGTTTGTAATTGTTAAATCTTGATTTGAAACAAAGTTTTAGAAGATTTGATGAAACCCTTGTTCTTGAAGAAGCATGAAAATTGAGGTTGAGATTGATTAATGACTATGTTTTGGAAATTGATTGTTGTGTTGTGGAAAAATTAAAATATGGAATGATGTGGTTTAGTCAATTTAGAAGGTTGGAAATTTTTTTTTTTGGAAAAAGAAGCATAAGGGCCGCGAGCTCCTTAGGGTTTTTGAGGCTTGAATTTGATAAAATTTTGGTTGATATTAGTTGTATAGAATTGTTGTTTAAGTTTAGAAAATTATGGAAAAGGTTTGATTTCATTTGGAATTGTTTTGGAATTTAAGGCAATGAAGCACATAAGGTAATTGGGTTCCTTGAGACCCAAGAAAACCAAGTGGAGCTTTGCTTAAGTATTTGTAAACAAGAAGTGGTTAATTGAGTTGTTTCTTGCTTTAAGGCTTTCACGAAAAATAATGATGCTTTATATTCTAAGTTTCAAGAGAAAGATTTTCTAGCTTTTAAGGTTTGGTTCATTAATTAGTGAATAATTTTCCAATGTGTTATGTTTTAGTTTCTCAAGAAATCATTTTTAGTCCTAGAACCTTATCTTTTCAATTAGTTAGTAATTATGTTTTTAAGTGAAAGTGCTTTGGTTAGAAAAGGGTTTAGTTTTGAGAGCCTAAGGTTATAGAATTGAGTCTTTAGATTGTGCTAAGTTTGTTCTGTGGCGTTAGGACTTGAGTGATTCGATATCGTGCGGTGTAGGATCGAGGGGTACGTGGACACGTGTGGCTTGGCGTTTCGGTAAGGGCACTTCACATTCTCGGTGTTTACGTATGTATAGTATGTGTAAGGGCTTCTTCTAGATATTGCTTAGAGTTGAATAATTGTTATTATATGTTAGTGTAAGGGCACTTCACATTTCATACATGTATAGTATGTTAGCGTAAGGGCAACTCTTAGACATAGATAAGCGTTATTATTTAATTTCAAGTCTTAAAGCGAAGAAGTCTGAGAACCTCAGGGTTCGAAGTGAGGGTCTCATACCCCTTCGACTTTTAGTTCCTAAAATTTTATTTATGATTATTTAGTGGGCTTGTCTGCAAGTGATTGGCAGCTGTCCCCAACCCCCCACACTTATATAATTGCCTCTCTGCCAACTCCACTGAGTTGCAGAGGGATGAACTGAGTTGTCAGTGTCGATGCTTGATATGATGTGAATGCTTATACTGTTGACCTGAGTGCATTGTGTTAAGCTTGGCATGAATATTACTTGATATGTGGTTAAATAATTATTCGATTGCTTCTTGAATGATTATATGCAATGATTGTTTCATTGGGGTGGTGAAAAGTGTCGACGTGACGTGCATGAACTATATCCCGGATATCCTAGGGTGGTCGTGGAGCCCAAAGCCAATGGCTGGAGTTCGGCAGCTTAGTTAGGCGTCGTGTCGTTTGGAGTTGTCGTAACGTTTATGAACTATATCCCGAATAACCTAGGGTGCTAGGATCCCCTAAAAGGCTACGACTGGTTTTCGGCAGCTTAGTTAGACGTCGTAGCGTCAAGGAACATATCCTGAATTTCCTAGGGTGGTCGTGGAGCCCAAGGCTAATGGTTGGAATTCAGCAGCTTGTTCGGCATTACCTTCCGAAAGACTGTCGAAAGTGTCGTGAGGGAATGAGTCTTAAGTTGAGTCTTGAGTTGCGTCTTGAGAACTGTGCATATTGTTGTGTTGCCTCTAGTTTATGATTTGCTATTTCCGGTATTTATGTTGTGTTGTTATATGCCTTGTTATCGAATATGTTGTCGTATGTGCATCTGTCTCTTTATTTTAAGAAGTTGACCCTTTCCAGTGGTTCTTTCAATTAATGAATGTAACCCAGATGGGGGAGCAAGCGGAGGATTACGGGCTGCGGAGAAGAGAAGCTGAGGATAGCCGTCCAGCTTCTTACTTGAGTTTCTGGGGTAGCTTACTAGAAGTCTAGTAAGGAATGTAGCGTGTTGACCAGCTATAGGACGTTGTCTTTATTTCAGGGTTGTAATAAAATGTGTATTATGTTTCCAGACATGTGTTGTCATATATGAATTGATGTAATAAATGAGTATGGTTAATGTGGTTTTATTTGGAGTCTTTATTTCTTCACCGCCATGTTTCTAAAAATCGTTGTAGTACTCTGTCTGCCCTTTTAAAAGAAAAAAAAATGAACCACACTTTCGAAAAACCCAGCAAGCAGAGTATTCCACATTTTGGAAATGTGTCAGCTTTTGTCAGAATGCTAGTTTAGTAGTGCTCTGAAAACGGGGTATTACAAATAGTCCTACTTTATCTAGTTCTAGTAAAATTTATGATGTGTTGCCTGCATCCCTCTCCTTGGTTGTGTTAGCTGATAGGAGTGGGATTGCTTTCCCGCGTGGTTGTTAGCTTTGTTCTTTGGGGCTCTGCCACTTTCTTTTCACCAAAAAAAAAAAAAAATTCATTGTATAACGGTATAGATAATAATATATGATTTAAAACAAACTTTTATTTTGGGCTTAGTTTTTTTGGGCTTTTAGCCCCATAGTTCACCAAAACAAAAGCAAAGTTTTATTTTTAAAATATTTAATATATGTTATTTAATAAATATGTATAAAAAAATTTAGCTAGTATCAAAATATTTAGCTAGTTTTCAATCAAAAAAAAAATTAGCTAGTTGAATAGAAACTAAAAGATAATATTGCTATCTTTTAAAAAAGAAATACCGAATAAGGAAAAAATGAGAGTATTTTAAGAATTTAATTAATTCCGATATAATATAAAAAATTATACTTCCTCCTCCGTTACTTTTTATTTTTTGGTTTTTAAGAAGAAATCTCTTCCTTTTTATTTGTCATTTTGATAGTTTAATGTTGTATTAATTACTTGTTTCTCAATTATACCATTAATTATTTATTGTAGAGAGAGAAAAAGTGTGATTGATAATAAACAATTAAGGGTATTATAAGAAAAATACTAATAACTTTATCAAAAACAACAAAATTTATTGATTTTCCTAGTATCCGTAAAATAACCTTAAGGCTGTGTTTGGAAAAGAAGAGGAAGTGAGAGGAATGAAAGTAAGAGGAAATAATGTTGAAGGAATGATAGTGAATAGAAAGTGAGTAGAAAGTTAGATGATTTTTTGGTTGTTTAATTGAAGTGAAAGTGGAGTAGAAAGTGAGAAGAAAGAAAGAGAAATATTTAGTAAATGACAAAAATATCCCTATATAAAAATAAGATGTATAGAAAATAAAGATTATTTTGTCTTAAAAAATAAAAATAAAATGAACAAAATTAAAGTGACGAGACGAGATGTTATTCGTTGGGAGGAAATAAATTGTAATTTGAAGCAAATTGTAGTATTAATTAATTAATTAATTGGAAAAAAAAAATACCTCGTGAGGAAACAAATCAATTAAAGGAAAAAAAACAAAAAGAACGCGTGAGTCTGTAAAATAGAATTCTCGACCAATGCATTATGAAAAGCAAGGATCATTTTGTCTTTTTCTAACTATTGGAGCTCTTTGCTCTCTTTTCTTCCCAAATTGGGAGGATTGCCTAAGACTGTGGGACCTACTAAATGCATCCTTTCTTTCCTTTCTGATAAGAGAACCAAACAATGGATGGCACAACTTTTAAAAAACTTTCACTCCTTTATCTTTCTGTCGCAGCATTTTTCCTTGAACCAAACATAGTGTAAAGGAAAACTAAAAACTAATGGAGTTATTACTTTATTCATTTTATTTTATTTCTCGGGTATTCTCAGGTAAAAGTAAAAAAAATCCAAGATTTCACTTTTTCTTTGACTTTCCTGTCTGTATTTTTATTTTACCCTTGCCCATCAAAGTTAGGCAAATATTGAAGTCGGAAAGCACTTTATTTAAAAACGAAAGAAAATTTCATCTTGTGGAAGGTGGCTGGCTAGGTTGTTGGTTGTTGGTGACGAAACCTTCCCACCCTCACCAACCCATTAACCAATACCAACCACAATTTACTGTTCCCTTCTCACCAACCACTTCTGCTCTTATTTCAAATGCTCTGAAAAGTTTTTTTTTTGGGGTAACAAGGAGGACTGCACAACACAACACAATAATGGGTGGAGAGCGCACCAAGTTATTCACTTTGGCCGAAGTCTCTCAGCACAACAATGCCAAAGACTGTTGGCTTGTCATCCATGGCAAGGTAATGCGCTCTTTCTGCTTTCCCCTTTCTGTGTTTTTCAACCATTTCGTTGGTTCTTTTGAAATTATAGGTTTTTTTTTTTTTTTTGTTGAAATGGAATTCAATTGGAATGGAATCTTTGGAGATTCAGTTGGACTGGTTGAAATTTACATTACATTTTTATATTTTTCAGTTTTTATTTTTATTTTTGTAACTATCATTGTTAGAGGATTAGATTAGATTTGTTAGATCTATGTAGTTGATTGGGTTTGTTTTGATTGCAAGGTTCCATTCTGTATAAAGGGATTTTTTTGTTTTTTAAAAAATTACAAAAAAATTCTGTCGAAAAGAAAAATTACGGAAAATTTGATTGTGCATTTTTTTTGTTGGAGTTTTGATGCTATCAGTGTAATTTGAAGCATAATGAAGTGCTTCTAAAGTACTAATTTTTTATTTTTTATTTTTTGATTTGTAGCTGAAAGAAAACTAAGTCCCAGTTTCTGGTTGATTGTTTTAATTGTCTGAAGGTTTTATTTATTTATTTTTTTTGAAAATGCAGTTTTTGAGTTGTTAGTCTCAATTTGTAGCCATATGCCACTTTAGATTAGGTTTTTCATTAGATTTATTTCTTGATTGCTTCCTTTGTAATTAAATTGATTGATACAGTATGTTAATGTTTCATGTTCTGGATTGTGATTCTGTAAAGGGAATTCTGTCTTGCTGAAATAAAATTGAAAGTGGAATGATGACCATTAATAGTTAGGTATGTATGTTACCTTAGATATCAGAATGAAATCAGAAGACAGTAAAAGAGAGAGAAAGTGTTCAACACTAAATTAGGTTTCATTTTCATTATTATGAAATTAAGATATACATAGTGTATTTATACAATAAGCTCTGGTATAACCGTGGTAGAATGGGACAAGATGTATAAGTGAACTCCTCTAATAGACTCACAACAAACTAACCAACAAACAACAAACATAAACTAACTAATAGATAATAAAATCTGTACCTGTCTATCTAATATGCCCGGCGACACCCCTCCCGGGCAAGCTGGTGGATGGAATGCCAGCTTGGAATAAAGCCATTGAACACACCATTGAAGGTCGCTTGCATATACTTCTGCTTTGGTTCCCATTGTGGCTGCAGCACCAGAGCCTTTGGCATTTGCTTCTGACTACAACTGCTTGTAGACAGTAAACAGTTATCCAATAAAAAGCAGCTCCATCACACTTTTCCAAGTCCATAATACTAGGACTCAAAGTAACAATGCCAGTAGGAGAGTCCCTAAGAGGCATGTCTCACAAGAAAATCTGTGTTCGCAAAATTCACTTCCCCAATGAATGCCCCACCAGCCAAAGCTCCATATTCAATTGGAACCCAAAGCATAACACCTAGCATAAGTTTGGTGGCAAACAGGACCCCACAACCTCATTGAGCTGAAGTCACCAATCCCAACAGCATTTTCACCGCTCCCATTGATGATGACAACCATAGTCAATGAAAAAATGGACCCCATGTTAGCCATGTACTGAGCATGGCGACCTTGAGCGGCACGAATTGTGGACCCAACTGAACACAGGCTGCACAAGAGCTTTATTCTGAACCACCCTCAGCGGAGAAGCATGACACTACACAATCATCCTCCTAACGATATTTTGCTTAAATAAGCGTAAGGAATATATATAATAAGATAATGCAAACCATATTTTGCTTAGATATCAGAATGGAATCGGAGAGCCAACAAAAGAGAGGGAACTAAAGGAGGTTTCATTTTCATTATTATGAAATGAAGAGATACAAGTTGTGCTTTTCCTTCGCCTGGACTTGTAACTCCCGAAATAGGAAAAATCTTCAAGTATTTCCCATCTTTTATTCTTTGAAATTCACTTCTTTCAAGTTGCATGCGCTGTTTTATTATACAGGAGGCAAGACTTTGGATTTGGAATATGACTTGGATCTACTCTGCCTTGGCTTTGTCTTTCTGCATCTCTTCTTTATCCATTTTTTAGGTCTTTCTCCAATGAAATACAATCATATGTTGTAGGAATTGTTGGGATTCGTTCCTCATTCTCATAGAACATAATCATATCTTGTGAGTTTATGCTGGGGAGTACCAAGTCTTGTGCCTTTGGGGTTTAAGAAAATTCCATTGTACCATTTCGTAGACTTGAGCCTTTGAGCCAACTTATTGATCTAGTGGATGAAATTCAAGCTTGAAAGTTTTGACTGCTAAGTTTTTGTTCTTTTAGGTGATTTGAAATTATGCTTTGTTAGTGACTTCTGTTCCTTTACCTTACTATATATATTTTTGTACAGGTTTATAATGTGACAAAATTCTTAGAAGACCACCCTGGTGGGGATGAGGTCCTGTTATCTTCCACAGGTATCATCATTGTCTCTGAATGATCTTAATTATTCATACCTCATGATCTCAGAGAAGCGAGATGTAGTTATAAATGCCTTTTGATTGCAGGGAAAGATGCATCTAATGATTTTGACGATATTGGTCACAGCACCAGTGCCGTATCCATGATGAACGAGTTCTATGTTGGAGACATTGATTCATCAACCATCCCCTCTAAGGTGAAGTACACTCCTCCAAAACAACCTCACTATAATCAGGACAAGACGCCCGAGTTCATCATCAAGGTCCTCCAATTTCTAGTTCCCTTGTTTATCTTGGGTGTGGCAGTTGGTATTCGTTTCTACACCAAATCGACATAATCATTTAAACTGCAAGAGCACTTAGTGTTGACTGTTGTTTAAAGACAGGCCTGTTTGATTCTTAAGTGCTGCAATTATGAGGGTTTCTAGGATATGCAATGTGATATTGTGCTTGTTTCAGTTTGCCTTTCCCGTGTATCTGTTAAATCTCGTATTGTCTTTCTCTGTCATTCATTTGCTACCTGAACAGTTTTCTGAAATTTTAACTGTTGAAATTTTTGGTACATTCTCAATAAACTAATCAGAAACTTGTCCTTTGAAAGCATATATTATTATAAGGTTTCATTTTCCAGCACAAAGTTGTGATCATAATAGTGGGAATAAACTTCTGAAATTCCTTTTGTTACTCCTTTTTGACTAGTCTCATTTTAACAAACAATTCCATTGGCATGCCAGTGGCCTTGTAGCCCAATATTAATAGTCAGCTCAGCTCCCTTATGAAAGGATCTGATTCTCTTCGAATCTCAGTACCATTGCCTAATACATGTTTTCCATCTCTTCACATGGTCTTAGAATCTCGCACAAAAATGGCATTCCATGCTATTTGTTGACCATGGAAAAGTGCCTTGTTTTAAAACAGTTAATGGACAAATGAGAAGATATTCTTTGCAAATGTCTTTTATTAGGTTATTTCCTCAGCAACTGAAAATTTGTTCTTTCTCTAGGATAATCTAATTTAATTATTAAACTTACAGGAATTTATCCTTTTATGGTTAAGGGTGAATATGTTTTTAGTCCCTATAAAATTATGACTTTTCAAGTTTAGTCCTTAAAAAAATTTATTCATTTTTAGTTCCCATCTTGAAAACTTTTTACAAAAAATGGGTGCTTTTTGTGCCTCTAGGGACTAAAAAAATAGTCCTTATAAAAGCAAAATAGGGACTAAGAATGAATTAAAAATTTTTATTTAGGGACTAAACTTGAAAAGTCGTAATTTTATAGGGATTAAAAACATATTTAATCCTATGGTTAAAGAATTCATTCTTAGAATTTTTCATACTTATGTTTTTGAAAATGTCCACCTCCCCCTTCCACCCCACAACTATATTAATTGTACCTTCGAACCATTGCTGAAATACATGATTAGTTTAGTGCCAGTTTTCTCTTAAATTGTGACAAAAACCAGAGGATCTCCTTCAATTCCCTAATGGCTTGTTCTACCCTCATCCCTTTTTTTTTTCCTTCCACATGCACCCCTATTGTTCCAGAAACAAGTTTTCAGAATGCATTTTAATGCCTTTTGGAAAAAAGCATTCCGAAAATGGGTAAACAACCATTTTGAGTCCTGAATATGTGAAGCGCTGTCACTGGTCTTTTAATGTATCAAAATTATAAAAACATCCCTAAATATATCTTTTGTTAGTTAATTTGATCATCGAATGTGTCTTTCGTTAGTTAGTATGGTCCTCAAATGTGTTTTTTCTTAGTCAGTTTGGTCCCTGAAATTATTAAAAAAAGACACAATCGGGAGTGTTTTTATAATTTCGATATATTTAGAAACTATAGTGATAGCATCTCACACATTTAGGAAGCAAAATGACTGGTTACCTTTCTGAAAACTAGTTTCCAGACACTAGGGGGTGTGTGTGGAAAAACAAAGATGGGTGTGGGTAGCGATTGCCTTCCCTAATTCTTGATTGAGACCAATGCCATGACCTCATAGCTACAGAACTTCGAATCCAACAAGAAACCAAAAAGACTATGCTTATTTCGAAGCAAACCCAACAACACCAAATTTCCTCACACATTCCTAACCAAATCTACAACCACATGCAATCTGTCACACCAAACAACTTAAGCCTAACATCTCAACCATATTCAAAAAAGTTCAAAACAGAGCACCTAAAGAGAAATCACATTCCCAAGTTTCCTCTGTATTTTACCAAAAACTCCCTGTAAACTGTCTGCAGCGCATCAGGATTATTAACTAAACACCATGGTTAAAGGGGCTTAGTTTCCTTCTATTCATCCAAAAAAAACCTTCACCAACCAAATTGGCTAAAACCCATAACAGGGATCCTTCACCTCCATTGCTAACCACTTGATCTCAACTGTCATACTCATACTCATTCTGTCTCATATTATTTGTCTTGTTTGAAATATCTGTTTGTCCTAAATTATTTGTCACTTTATAATATCGAGAGAGTATTAATTATATTTTTCTAACAATAACCTTATTTATTTATATCTCAACTATCATATATTAATTGACCATTCTACCTAACTTCCACTATAATAAGGGTATTCTAGTCAAAATACATTATTTTACCTTGAAAATATGTCCAATTAATGATTTTCTTAAAACGTGTGCATAACCTTAAACGACAAATAATTTGAGATGGAGTAGTATTTAACTAACAGTCTTTTGTGTTAGATTCGTTCCACTGCAATCACTTGTTTATTGAAAAGGAGAAAGAGCACGTGTAGATAAAAGTTTTCGCATTATGGTTTGATCTAATGCTACCCCCCGACGAAGTAAGTATACAAGCTATGTACTTGCTCACGCTAAAATTTAGTTCATCACATGAATCAGATAATTTTTTTCGCAATTAAAGAAATTAAACAATCAAGCTGTGATATACTAAGAAAGATCATAAGGGTCTGTTTAGTTCAAACGAAGGAAGAGGAATGGAGGGATTTTAATGGAGGGGAGGAGAGGGAAAGGGAAGGGAGGAGAGAGATTTAATTTGATTGTGTGTTTGATTGAGAGGAGGGGAGGGGAGGAGAGGAGAGAGAAGACTTTGCATATTTGGTTCAGGAGGGGAGGAGATGGATTAATTTACTTATATATCCTTATAGCCTTTTGTATTATATTATATATAAGGATATTTAAATAATTTTATTTTAAATTATTTAATCTCCCCTCTCCTCCCCCCCAAAACCCCCCATTTTGGGAGGGAAGCCAAAATTGGGTTATGAGGGATTTTGCTCCCATCTCCTTCCCTCCCCTTCCCTTAAAAAATTAAACCAAACAAACATAATTTAAAATAATTTCACCCCTCCCCTCCAAAACCCCCGACCAAACAGACTCTAAAGTGGAAGTGCGCATAAAGTAACCATATCATGACAACACAAGTCCATGAGTTCATAAAGCATCGAGCTAGTTCCCAATAGAAGTAGCAATACTAACATAAAACTAAAAAAAAAAAAAAATCCGACAGAGATTCCAAAACATTACAACTAATATTGGCTTAAATATGTTTTTGATCCCTCAAATTATAGCAAAGTTCGGCTTTGGTGCCCCAAAAATAATCGTAATTTTTAGTCCCCCATATTTGAAAATGGTTTTTCCGTTCGTCCCTGTATTAACTCTATTTCTAGCATTGCTTATCTGAGGGATCAAAACCGAACTTTTCTATAATTTGAAGGACTAAAAATATATTTAATACAGGTGACACATAAGCAATGCGGAAACAGAGTTAATACAGGGACGAGCGGAAAAATCATTTTCAAATATGGGGGACTAAAAAGCTACGATTTATTTTTGGGTGACCAAAACCAAACTTTGCTATAATTTGAGGGACTAAAAACATATTTAAGCCTTACTTAATATAGGTCAAGGCATAAGGGCCAAAACGAAAAAACACTTTAGGCCTAATACATCAATGGCTTGCATCAATGCTACTGATCTGTAATGAAAGGAAGACCTAGGGCAGAATGAAGAAACACATGTAGCATCGCAACTCGATGACGAAAGTTTCCATTTGTAGCAACAAAAGGTTAGTGATCTTAAACTCTCGTTTTGAAAACTCCCAATCACCTCCATCACTGTGCATTAAAGGACTAAACAAAAAATAATGTACAGGTACCAAAAATATATTTAAGTCACAATTCTAAGATGTGAGTTCAATTGCATTAAATTAAATGGAGAAAAAATATTGGGTAAAAAATGTTTTGGTCCCAGAAATTAGTGAATTTTGTTTTTAGTCCCTAAAAAAATTCGTTGTTTTTAGTCCCCAGTTAGTTTTCTATCCACACTTTTGATCCCTACCGTTAACTAGCCTCAGTTAAGTGATGATGTGGCGTACTTCATGCGCACATCAGCTGTGCCACATAGACAAGTGAGTGTGATGTGGATGTTGTGACGTTTGGGGCTGATGAGGGCAGGGATTGATCGTTGGTGCATCGGTAGTTGGCACGGACAAAGAGCAGCTCCTGGCAGACTTCTAATGAAGGGCATGCGAATGAACAGAATACACATCGGAATGAGAGGAATCCTGAGGCTGTGCATGTATGAGACTATACAGTTGAAGGAAAGCTTAAAAAATTTTATTTGTACTACCTATACCAACAAATGCATTATCTAAGAACTCAATAGTTTAGCGTGTTTGACTTGAATCACTTGTGGGATAGGTAACCTTCTGGGAAGTTTCCTATAAAGCATGTGAGTGAAGACAAAGCATGCTGAAAAGACTCATGTTGCTTTGTGGGAACAGTCATCAATCCTAAAAGCAGTCTGAGGTCGTTACAAATGGTATCATAGCAGACCTCTCCCAGTACGGTGTGGTTCGTGGATGAACCAGGGGGAAGCTGGTGGGCATGTGACATCTGGGGCTGACGAGGGCAGGGAGGGATTGCCAGTGCATCTGCAGTTGGCACGGACAAAGAGTGGCTCCTGGCAGGCTTCCAGCTAAGGGGCACGTGAATGAACTGAATACACAACAAAACGAGAGGGATCCTGAGGTTGTGCAAGTATGAGACTATACAATTGAAGGAAGGCTTAAAAGAATTGATTTGTACTACCTATACCAACAAATGCAACATCTTTTCGGGAGCCCGGAACATAAGAACTCCATAGTTAAGCGTGCTTGACTTGGATCACTTGTGGGATGGGTGACCTTCTAGGAAGTTTCCTAGAAAGGACTCGTGTTGGTTTGTGGGGACTGTCGTCAATCCTGACCCTAATTCACTCCTATGCCGCCACAACTTCTCACCACCCCTTCTCCTCTCCCCTTTCCTTTCACCACCACATTAGTATTGGCCCAACACTCGTTGAGTCTTAAATCAAACTCTAAATAGAGGCCTAAACAAACTCTAAATAGAGGTCTAAAAAAATTACAACAAAATCAGTCACAGTGGGATTTGAACACACAAGTACAAGTTAAAAAAACATTATGTTATACCATCTGAGCTAGACAAATTTGTTATAAGCTAGAGGAATTCGTTCATTTATATTAAGTGAAAATAAAAATTTTGAGACCTTTTTTTGTCAAAAATTTTTGAGCTCTGCCCTCTTTGACCCCCACTCTCTCCTCTCCCCTTTCCCGTCCACCCACCCCCACCCTCATTTGCGAGTTCTTGAAACAGTGATGAGAGAATCTGATGGAGGAAAACAAGGTGGTTGCAGAAGGAATCTTAGGGGACAAACAAAGAGGGTAGTTGAGAGAAAAGAATAGGGGATCCCATCGTTCAAATCACAAACCTCCTTTTTATCCCGTCAAAACACCGCAAGAAGGGTGTTTCACTTTGTTTACCCAATTAGGGCACCAACCTTTGATGGCATTTCCTTTTTACTTTCTTTTTGTTTTTCATTTAACATTTTGTGTGAATAGAGTAATTAGGCAAAGTCCGGAGAAAGCTCTTCAAATTTGTGAGGGAGGAATAAACTTAATTTCGAACTCAACGGTAGCCTTTGATATTTTTGTGACTGCGTATCTATAACACCACTGGTTGTGACGGTTGGATGTGGGAGAAGAAGACCCAGACTCGAAACCCAAATCTACATTAGGTAAAATATGTTTAACAAATTAATTAAATTGATTAATTATTTTTAATTAATTAATTTAATAATTGGTGATGAGGATTCACATGGCATCCACATCACACTTAGTTACCCAAGTGGTACAACTAATTTTTACATACAATACGCGACGTCATCACTTGATAGAGATTGGATAATAGTGGCGACCAAAAGTGTGGATGAAAAATTAATCGAGGGCTAAAAACAACAAAAATGCTTTTGAGGGACTAAAGACAAAATTCGTTATTTTTCTAGGCGCATAAAAACATATTTTACCCAAGAATATATTTGTAATGAAAAGGAAAAAAGAAGAAACCCTACAAGTTTTTTAAAATAAAAGTTAATAGGAAAATCTACATACTTAACCAATGTTACATGGTGTGATCGACGGAGTGGCAAAGACCATTTTAGGCGAGCCATGGAACTCGAGCTCGATTCCAGGTTTAGCCCTCTTTTTAGAACGCGTTGGTAATAATCATTAATCACAATATATCACGGTGGAAGCATTATAATTTTTTGTCATGCTTTTTAGATTACTTTTATATATATTTTATATGCTAATCATTGTCCTTATTATTTTTTCTCTTTCCCTTCATATACTACTCATTTTGGAATATAAACATTATTTATATTAGTATTTAACTGTATTTATATAAATAAAATTATCACATCTTTATAAATCATTTTCAAAAAATAATTTATGAGTAAACCTTTAATACTAATTTTCTAAAAATAATTTCAGCTTTTAAGACTTAAAATCAATTAATCTATAATTAATTTTTAAGAGTAACATGATTTTGGGTCTCTGTCGTTAAGTCAAATTAATTTTCCAGTAATTTATTTGTGTGTAAATATTTTTTTAAATTTATATTTTCTTATTTGATTTTTATTGTATAGTTATATGCTGTCTTTCGTCCATATTAAAAGAGACAAAAACCCTAATTCACACAAACAAATAAAATGCTTTGAAATTAGCTAATTTTAATTAATACTCCTAAAAATTTAACTTTTTTTTTCTTCAAATATACCCTTTTTATAAATGGTGACTAATAATTTATAAGAGTTAATTCAAACAAATTCCACTAACTTAAATAAGAGCATAATTAGAAATTAGTATTTAATATATGTAAAAAAAATGATACTTGTTTATTATATTTTAGATTAAAAAATTGAACTCATTTATTTTTTATAATATGAATCAGACTATTTTGGCTTTCCCAAACAAATTTCGTCAAGCTGCGTCACCGCTATTCATCCCAAGAAAGAAATTGTTTTACATGAAATTATGTCTTTTCGTTTCTTTCTCTCTCTAGGTTCGCTCTGTTTTCTTCGCTCTGTTTTCTTCGGACACCATAATCATGTCTGAGTTTGCATGCGGATTCTATTTGTTTCCACTTTTATGGTACTCGCGGAGGTCAATGGACATTAACATCATTTGTAGTTGGCATTCATCCCCCCAAAATAATGACTTGAGGAGCATAGACAATCATTTTCCCTTTTCATTTGAAACATAGTTTATTGAAATCCCTCCAATGTTGCACTTTTAGTTGAGTTTGATTCACAAAGATAAGTCAGAATACAAGTTTTTGTTCCGTCTGACAAGCAAATATCTTGTTCATTGCACAGATATTTTTATGCAATATATATATAAAATTTTAAATTAAAAATAGTTTAAAATGTAAAATATTTAAAATTTTAGTTTTGAAAAGTTTCAAAATTAACCTTATTAATAGAAAACTAATTAATAATCATTTGCAAATATCTCATTTGGTTCAATGTTGTTGATTGAACCAGATAAAAATGATTATTGATTGAATAAATTTAATTATTAATTAATGAAATTAAATAAATTGATAATATTGTTTAATTTTTTGCGTGGAATATAATATTGTTTAGTTGAATAACATTATTCAATATCCATTGTCTCAAAGCCAATCTTTTCAATACTGATATTTCATAGTCAATATTGCTAAAATCTAAAACAAGCCTACCTATGATTCTCTAATTTCAAAGGAACCATTTGTGTGCTTACACCTAGAACACATTTTTTGAAAGGGCACCTAGAACACATGAAGCAACACACTTTGAAATTTCAATATTTAATTAGGGTTTTAGAAACTTTTGAAATTGTCAGAAAATTTATTTTAAGGTAAACAATATTTTTTCAAAAAAGGATTCCCTAAGGAAGCTTTCGGAAAAAGTAACTATTTGTTCAAAATAGGATAATTGAAAAAATCACTATTGTTAGGAAACTATGACTAAAAATACGTATTTTTTTAAGAAGAAACTAGTAAGTTACCTGTGCCATCAATCGCACGGGTCTTCTTTATTTTTACGCATTTGTTCTAACCGCACGTTTGTAAACACTTTATGTATATACTAATAAGATTGTCTATTCTAATTCGTTGTTACATAATAATATTCAAAAGACCACAACAACACTTCATGACCACTATTTAGGCATATATTGCATAATGCATAGATTTATGCTAAAAGTGATATATTCAAACAAATAAATTGTCATAGAAGAATATTTGATAATTAAAATGATCATATTTGCAGCATAGCTACAATACACTTGCATTGAAAATGTTAATTGGCAAAGAAGAAGAAGCCTAAAATGTTCATACTTTGACAGATCTTTAACTTATTCCAGTATCCTGATTAAAAAACATTCTTCAGTGCAACCAAATAAAGAACATAAATAAAAGACATACTTAAAGTGCAAAATTTTTAAATATGAGCATCTATTTCGCGAGAAGGAAAAATATGGGGATTAAACTTCAATTATGGTTGTCCAAGTTAATCTGCTACTACTACTGCTTGTAGAAATGTTCCAATTTTGTCATTGATCTGCAATGCATAACATGTCTACATTCTCCAAATTTGGTCTTGAATACCTGTCAAATATGTGATAAAATTGAAAAAAAAAATTATTTAATGAGTAATGTCTTAGAATTTGTCAAATTTACATGTTCTTCTGCAAGTTGTTATCATCAACAAACTACATTTTCCCAACCATTACCAAATGTAATTATGCAGAAAGTTAATTGTCTCGTACAGGGATTTGAACCTAATTAATTATAACTACAACAACATATATGTTAAGTAATAATTAAGGTCGGAGAGAAGGTTCTTACCACAAAATGATAGCAAATAAATGGAAGCAATAGTATTAAATCAAGCTTTACCTCTGATTGTAACCTATCACACACAAAAGTTCCAATTAATGACTGGAAGTACCATAATATCATACAAATTTTGACTCACAATCCAATGTTAAGAAACTTGCTTGCTAAAGGTTTTAATTTGGAAGACCTCTTTGAAGACAAAATTGGTGGTAGTGTTTAATGCTTTTCCTTCCTTATCATGTGTTAAGATCTTCAATCCATGTTTGCTTTGAACTCTAGAAAATGCCACATACAATTGACCATGACTAAACACAGGTCTAGGCAAGTTTTATTCAACACTTTCTAGTGATTGACCTTGAGACTTGTTGATTATCATAGTATATGAGACAATTATAGGAAATTGTCTCCTTATTAGTTTGAAAGGCCACGGTGATTGAGAAGGAGACATAGACATCCGAAGAATGTAAAATGTGTTTCCAATGTTCTATCCAAACATGATCTTTGCTTCAATGACATGATTTGCTAGCCTTGTGACAATCAATCTAGTGTCATTATATAATCCTTCAGACTGGTCTAAACTTCTTAAAAGCATTATTGGAGTTTCAACCTTTATCTTTATCTTATGGTCAGGAAGACCCGACGTTTTAATTGAGCTTAAAAATTCAGGGGTAAGTTCTTCAAATGCTTGGGTTTCAACTACTTCTGATTTATCAACAAAATCTGAGCTTAGATATTCCATTTCATCACCTACGTTCATCAAATATCAAATATTATTATAATTGACTTATATGACAACTCAATTTAAATGTATTACGATATTAATAAAACATAAAACAACATATTGACTCAATTACCTGGAATCAAAGAAAGAACATATTCATTGATTTGATCAACAATTTCAATCGTTGATGCCAGAATTGATCTAGACTACAAAAAGTTCTCATTCTTGTATTGTTCCACCAAATTTGGATATGTACTTCGAACTATAGCATCAATGGGATCATGAAAATTTGTAATAAAAAATGATTCTGGAATTTCTATTGATGCATAATCATCATTTGGCTCAAATATTTTTCCATCTCCCACGTCCAACAGCCATTGTGAAAATTCTCTAAGTTCTGCTATACTGGTATTATCCAAACCATGTTGTAGATGCATATTTTTCGTGAGAGTTAATACTTGACAATGACCCCAAAGATATGAAGCATTAAATGATGCATGGATAATGTCAGAACGACTTCCTCTTGGTATGACTGGTAAAATTTGCCTAAAGTCTCCTCCAAAAACAACTACCTTTCCTCTGAATGGAGAGTCACAACCCATGATATCTCTTAGACTTTTTTCCGATGCTTCGAAACAATATTTATGCGCCATTGGAGCTTCATCCCATATTATCAATTTTGTTACTTTCAATAGCTCTGCAAGTTCACTCCCTTGGTGAATATTGCAAGTTGAGTTCTCCAATGTAGGAACAGAGATAGCAAACTTTGAGTGTGTTGTTCTTCCTCCAGGTAATAATAGAGATGCTATGCCACTAGATGTCACAGTTAATACAATATGACTTTGAGAACGTAAGGCAGAAGCAAAAGTTTTCCGCATGAAGGTTTTCCCAGTACCACCATAACCGTATAGGAAAAACATTCCACCTTGCTGGTTGTTGACAACTTGCATGATTGTATCAAATATACCTTTTTGTTCATCTGTAAAAGTAGTTATTTTTTTTTAAAGTAGTTAAAATAGTCAAACAAATTAATCTATATTGTGGAATTTTAATAAACAAATAAATTAAGTAATTCTGATGCAAAGTCAAATTAGATTATATTACCTATAAGAGAACTAAATAGCATTTGGAATTGATCACGTAACTCATAAATATCATAATCATGTTCTGCATATATGAGTTTATTCCCCAGTTGACTTGTAATATATCCCTTTGGATTGGTATTGATGGATAGTCTTTTAGACTTTTTCTGTTTGCTTACACTATTGTTAGGAAACTATGATTAAAAAAATGTATTTTTTAAGAAGAAACTAGCAAGGTACTCATGCATTCGCACGATTACTCTGTTTTCACATAATACTGAAATACACCTGCTCATAAAATTAAAGTTTTTCGTTATGACAAACAAAATTAATTGTTTTAGTTCTCTTAAAATATAGAAAGAGTGAGAGTATTCAAACAAAGAAAACAATTGAACAAAATCTCTACTTGGTAGACTACTCAAAATAATGCTTACAATAGGAAAAGAAAAGATGAAGTACTACTTTAAATATCTCTGTCACTGTGATATGTACTCAAAGACGATGAAATTATACCGATAACATGTAATGTTTATCCGCCGGGATTCAAAAGTAAAATAGTCATATGTGCTCAAAGTTAATGAAATTATACCGACAACATGTAATGTTTTCCCGTTGAGACTCATAGAAAAATAATCATTTATAAAAAATAAAGACATTTATAAAGATAAAATATAAAAAATAATTAAAATACTAATATAAAAAAGCAAAACAAATAAAGAAATAAAAAATAATTTTAGAAATGAACATAAAATTAAAAAAGGCAAAAATAATATAGAAAAATTTAAAATAATATAAAATAATATAATGTTAAAATTTAACATAAAAAAGCAAAAAATTAAAATAATATAAAAATATAGAAATTTTATGAAAATAAAAAAATAGAAAAATTAAAAATTTAAGAAACTAAAAATTATATAAAAAATTAAAATTTAAGAAAATAAAAAATAGAAAAATAAAAAGTAAATAAAATAATTTGATGAGAGAAGACAGTGAATGGTTGAGAGATGAAGATACAAAAGAAAATTAAGATTTATGAGATAACGATTTATGTTGATTTTTTTAGAAGGAAAATGAATTGATGAGACTGTGACACATGACAAGAGTGTAGTTGATTTTCTTATATAAAAAATAATTGATTGATTGATGACATCCTTACTTGATCGCCTAATCCAAAATTCCATCCCAATATAATAAAATAGAGTTTTCATTAGTTAGCGTGAAATAATCTAGTATTGCACTTTCTTTATTTTTATTTATGTGACTTACACCGTTGAAAAACACTTTTTACGTATCTCACAGAAATTTTAAAAATTGATTACTTTTAAATTTGTAGTCCTTATGTTCATATAATTTAGTCTATCATATAACTTTATAGTTTTTTTGACACTATAATTTTATAGTTGTTAATATGAAATTCACAAATTTAAATTTTGACACATCATATCAAATTAATAGATATAAATGATTTATTTAGCGTAATTTTATATTTTCATAATTTTCTTCATTAATCAAACAATTTTATTTTCATTATTTATTAAAATAGTTTATGAGTTAAATATTTAAAATCATATGATATACATATAAATTTTATATGTATCTCTTATTATTTTAAATATTTATCCCATAAGAGAGATATGATCCGCACAAGAGTAACGACCCAATAAGAGACAAATTTAGACAAGTGGTTAAAATGTCACACCACACTATGGGTCATTGAATCAAACCAGATCAAGAACGATAACCATCAAGGAGACACACATGTACAAGAGAAATAATGTCAATACGCAAATATAAGTAAGAACTTTACTAATGATACTGGTAAAAGAAACTTGTAGTAAAACACAAATAGTACCCAAGAGATACGAGATATGAGTATCCCGGTAAAAAGGATACCCGCCACGCCACGAGGATATGGTTCGCGACCGAGGTAAGACCTTGACACATGAAGACATACAAGGGTCCACTAAGGTCAACTCTATATAATGGGAATTGAATCATCATGCAGAGATATGTTTTTACATCTATTCTACAGCCTAAGGCTAATACTCATACTGATTGAGCGTCGGAGTACTTTTGCATATACCCACCCCCGTCGCTTTCAACCAGGTCAGACCAGAGGAACTTCTCCATGGATCACACAAAGGAAAGTCCAATCCAACCCCAAACTTGTTGGAGAATTAGAATAGTACACTATACAAAATACTTGCTAGTTATGTATTAAATTAGAATGTTTTATTTAAGATGGTTTAATCTTTAGGTATATTATTTTCTAAAGAATGACAGATGTCTTTCTTAATTTTTTTTCCTTTAAAGCCTCACTCCATTTCTCAGGACACTATGAGAGAATGGGGGCTGAAGTTAGAGGGTATTTATTTTTATACTCCGTTTGTACTCTCAATATCTATATTCTCACAATTGCACTTCATTATCTAATTGCAGGTCAAAGTTTTTTTTATTTATAAAAAGATGTATTAATTTTGTAGGCTGCAGATCAAATGTGTAAGAAAGTTAGGTAGAAATATAATTTCCCCTTGTGAGGAATCAGAGGAAAGGAGGAAGCGGGAACCATAGCTTGGATGCTTGAGGGTGATAAAATCTCATGAGATTTCACACTGATCAAAGACACAAGCGAGTTACTGATAGGTGTATTAATATAGCTTATTGAAGAAACTAACTGTATAACTATTGTCAACTAATTGTAACTGACTGACAATGAGTTAATAACTAACCAACAGAAAAACTAATTCTCTACAGTTGTGTTATTTCAACATCAGAAGTTTGCGACACCTACGACACTTAGTTAACGTAGTTCAAAATCGTGGTTAATGCAATTCAATTGGCGGTTAATGGATATGTAACTCATTAACCATCAATTGAACTAAATTAACCATAAATTTACACAGCATTAACCAAGTTTGTAATGGTTTGGACGTGAAAAGTACTTCAACTAAAGAGGGGACAGGAAAAACTGTAACATATTTGGCTACACGTTCATGTGAACATTTTATACACAATAGTTAAACAAAGCTAACGCTGCAATCACAAAAAAAAAAAAAAAAAAAAAAAAAAATGAACCTGCAAGCAAGAGGAGCATCCTAGTCGTACTAAGACATAGAACAAAATGAAGTTAATATCTCACCCGTAGCATAACTTACATTTGCCAAGTGAGTATACTGAAAGATAAAAACAAAAGAAAAAAGGCAGCTACTGTTTTACCTACTCGGTGCTAGCACAAGTTCTCTCAATCACCTTTGAATCTGTTCTGTGAGAATTCCTGGATGGAGAACTTGATCCTCTGGAAGAGATATGTCCAAAGATGCTAAACTTACCAATTTTTTTGGATAAAGAACTCATAAACTTACGCGATCCAGACTTCGCCATATCCCTCTTCATGCAAACATGCTCCCTCTCTAGATCATTTAGTCTCATTCTTAGTCTAGCCAATTCGAGTTTGAGCTCACGGTTTTCACGCCTCAATGACGCGTAGTTGTCTCGTGGAGACATTGCTGCACTTAGTGCACCACTACTTATGCGCCATGACTGGTGCATTGGCTTGGGGTCATCCTCCCCATAGGCGGTGGACAAAGAATTTCTGAGCCTTAGTTGTTCAAAATATAGAACCTGCACCATTGATTGCAGAGGAAGTCGCTCATTTTGCGCGGCATGTGCTCCAGCTTCTTGAGAAAGCTTTTGAAAATCAATCAATTTGCATAGTTTCTTCTTGTCCATGTCTGTCAAACCTTGATGTGCCTGAAAGTACATTCACAGAATTTTCAACTTTAAATTGCAAAATTTCCCTTGTTGACTAAGGGAAGAATATGAAAATAGACAGACATTAGACATCATATCTGCAGTTCCTCTAAAGCAAGGGGTATGCTTTGGAGGATAAAGTGAAGGTTATTGCCATTGGGTTACAAAATTTATAGCTAAGATTGGGATTAAGTTCATGCACATATCATAAAATATAAAGTCGTAAAAATCTCAACAATCAATGGCTATAGCTCACACTTTATCCTAAAATATGCAGCCTCACTTTAGAGAAACTAAATCCTTACAATATAAATTTGATTAAGCAAGAAAAGTTTATGAATGAAATGCAGATCTTGTATAAAAAATTTGCTGTTTTATACATTGTAACTTTTTAAACCACTTCAAGAAGAGAGTGGCTAGGTAGGTATCCTTCTTGAACTTGTTCACTAGAAGTAGAAAAATCTTGTGCACATATCATGAAAGCAAAGACAGAAAAACATACTTTTAAGTAAATATCAATTGCACGATATAAGCCATCATGAACAGTGCGAGCATGTGCTGGCAAAGTTTCTGCAATGACCAAAAACTTAGAAAGCTTCAGGTTTGCATCAGGGGCAATTTCAGCAAGGTAATTGTCCACTAATTTCGACACCTTAACTAATGCCGTTTGCGAGGGCGAAGGAGGGCTATCAGATTCGAAAAGAGAAGCATCTTCTAGATCTTCTTCACTATCATCTTGCTGACAGAAGTTTACTAAAATTCTATGAACTGTGTCAACATCAAATAAGGTATCACCTGCATGCCTGAATGAAGGAATCAAAATATCATCAAGTGTGGCTTGATCCAACTGTGATCCAATCCTTCTTTCAAGGTCAAGTCTAGAAGAAATTGTGCAATCAAGCATGACTGCACTTCGCAGAAGCCCGAAAAGAAAATTGATCGGAACAACAAGTTTCTCAACAGGCAAAAGGCTGACAATAGTCTCAACTACAAGCTTTTCATGCAAAGTGGAATTTGAATCAGTTTTAGTCTGGTTAGATGAATTCCACAAGCTGGATTTCTTTGTCAATTCTTTCTCTGCATAGTTCACAAGGGAAGCACCAATACTTTCTGGACGAACACCACGACACTTCATGGCTGTTATGACTCTTTGATACATGTCAATCCTTAGAACTGAAAGATCTTCTATCCACCAATCACCATCACATTTGGCTTGCCTACTCATGTGCAACCTCCCTGAGCTGCTATACTCTAATCTTGAGAAACTAGAAGCTATTTGCTCGGCGCAAGCTTTTGAAGCTATCGCATCGATGCAACGACTAACTATTTTTAGCTCATCGGCTAAAGGAAGTAGGCTTTCACATTGTTGCAAGACTTCAACACACATCTCAAGATTCTTGCAAACAATAATATCAAGATATTCCTCGGCCCGAGAACCGAGATTGTCTTTTGAGAAATCTTCAGTCATTTCGAGGTAATCAGAAACACAACATAGCTGTGCAACATTTGTGGATGTAATCTCAAAGTTAATACCATAACAGAATTTGGCAGCCAACTCAAAGCATTCAGCACCTCCTGGTAGATTAAGAAGCTCAACTCTTGAGATATCAGAATCCCTGTGTTCTGCAACTAACCTTCGAATTCTCCCACTTCGGGAAACAAGAGGAAACTATATACAAAATTAACAGCAATTAGAACAACCAAAGAGGGGAAGTGCTGCATAGTTATTGTCATGTCATTAATATGAATCATGAAAAAACAGACTCAAATTTTAATGAGGTAAGTACTTGCCTTGTGTAATGAAAATGATACTCCACAAACTTCTATAGTTATATCACTTGGTACATCCCGAAAAATCCTGCAAAAGATCAACACTTTTAGCATCTAAATACCCAAGGAGAAGCCATCCAATGCAAAAATCAGAAGGTAGAAGAATTCACTAATAACACAGAAGATCCACAATTGAGATACATTATAACATCATCTCATAACAATATTAGTTAGAACAGATCTTTGATCATTCCATTCCAGCAACAAATTCAAAGGAGAACCAAACAAAAACAAATTCAAAAGAGAACCAAACAAAAATCAAATTCAGTAACAACAATATTTAGCAGGAACCAAAACAAGATTGAACAAACAAACTACTCAATACGCATGATAGTAATTAGAATGCCACAACAAAACAACATGTACACAAACAGAACCTCACCCTTTCAAGTAACAATTTTTCAGTGAAGCAAACAAGAATGGAACTTACAGCTCCAAAAAAAAAAATGGAACTCAAAGAAGAGAAAAGAAGAGTGAGAAAGCATGAAATAAAACAAACCATTCATTGCATCTTTGCCTGGCATTCTTGGCCGCCAAGGACAACTGCTGTTGCTGCTTGTCCATAGGGAGTGAGAAAAAACACACAACACAATAAGGTTGCGAAACAGTAACAGAACAAGAGAATGTAAAGGGAAAGATAAAAGGACAGTGGTAGTGGGTTTAAGGTAGTAGTGAGTGAAGTGGAGAAAGAGACAGAGACCCAGTTGGAGATGTTGCTGTTGGGGTAGCTCTTTGGCCATTTTCGTTGAACAGGTGGTGCTCAATGCATAGATTGCAACTGTCCAACCCAATGGGTCTTTTTTTGTGGGACATACCTTGCTTTCTCAAACTTATTTTATACGTCACGTCATATTATATCTTTTTTTTAAAAAAAAAACAATAGCATAATCATGTTACAATGTATAGTTTCTAGTGTGTACTCTATGAACTAATGTTTTAAATTTCAAAAACCGACTAATAAGTTACTTCATGAACCCGTTAATCGTCGGTTTCATTATCATTTATTACATTCGATTTGGTCAAACATAAATTTAATTAATAGTAAATACTCAAATCGGTTCCCAAAACAATTTTGGAGACCAATTTAGTTCCTAAAAAATAAAAAATATCAATTTGGTCATTAAGAATTTCAAATATTTTTTTTATAATATTAAGAATTTCAAATATGGGTCAAATTAATTCTTTTTAGAATAATTTTTAAGAACACTTTAGTTTCTATCAGAGATTAATTTGACCCACATTTGAAATTTTTGAAGAACAAATTGGTATTTTTTATTTCTTTATGACTAAATTGGCCTCCATGATCTTTGTCAGGGACCAATTTGAGTATTTACTCTTTAATTAATTGATTCAAATATTATCATGACTAGGAAATGTTCTAATTGATTTCAAGTTGATATGTGAGGGAAAGGAAAGGATGCATCACATATTGCTGCAACAAGAATTGGTTTGTGTTTAAGGGGGGAAGCGGACGATTTTCTTTTGGCCAAAATAGCTCGATAAAACTGGCGGATGAAGGTTAAAGAAGGTGAGGCATGGGGCCTTTTTATGGCTCTGCAGTGGGCAAGCGAATTGGAACTATCTCATGTTATTTTTCAAGTAGACTCGCAAGTGGTAGCCCAAAGTATCCACTCTATAATAGCGAATTTATCAGAATTTGGTTGCTTAATTAATCATTGCAGAGATATTTTATCTTCTCATCCAAACTTTAGGGTGGAGTTTATTAGGAGACAAACTAATATGATAGCCCATATCCTGGCTAGGGAGGCCATATTATGGACTAGTCCCCAAGTTTTTGATTCAGTACCCATTTGTATTGAAGACGTTATTGAAGTAGAAATGCAATGATCTTATTTAGTCAAAAAAAAATTGATTTCAAGTTGATTTTAAAAACATGTACATTCTTATTTTTTTATATAAAATTTTAGATAGCCTTAAGGCTCAAATATCACTTACAAATGTGCTACTTATATATTACCCACAAACAATGTCTCCATGTCGGCAGCGGGATTCGAACTCACGTCCTTGTGGGATATGAGCCGAATCCTTACCAACTGAATCAACTTGCAAAAAATTATAAGAAAAATAAAAATAAAAGTAAAAAAATGTACATTCTTAGTATAGTGAATATGTGTTGCATTCTATTTTTTTTTTGTCTAAACCCTTAGTATCCGGAAGTAACAAGTCGACTCCAACTAATTTGAGTGGAGTTGGGTGATGTGTTCAAATTATCATATAGTTTAGTGTTAGTTTTGCATCGTATCTTAGTCATTTTAGCCATTTTAATCCATGTTATTTATGCATTTTGCTTGATTTGAATAATGCACTTGGTTTTGGTTCAATTATGTAGAAAGGAAGGTAATTGGCCTAGGAAAACGGAGCAAAATCACTTGGACGGACGTTGGGATTAACTCGGAGGCCAAAACACTAAAATAGGGCAAGGTTTGAAGGAGCACGGCTTGCCCATGTCAGGTGGCACGACCGTGCCTTGGTTGCTGGTCAAAAATCACATTTCCTCGTTAGGTAGAGCGTTCTACGGCCAGGCCGTGCCCCGACTCTTTTGTTGCACGCGCATGATCTCAATGCAGCACGACCAGGCCGTACCAGGCTCCACAGCCGTGCTGCGAGGTGCTCAGAATTTGTAATTTCGCGTTTTTCACCCGTTTTGACTTAATCTTTCACTTCTTTTTAACCTAGCTATAAATAGACTTTTAAAACTCTTAGCTAGGGGTTCAGACTTTTTGACGGATTGATTCTTTGCCATCTCCAAAGAGGATTCAACCTTGGGAGCAAGAATTGAAGAATCAATGGAGTCTCTTTCAACCTTCTCATCTCTATGGATTAGTTTCTCTTCATTCATGAGGAACTAAACCTCTTAGACTAGGGTAAGATGAATTTTGAGGAGAAACTAATCCATAGTCCCTCATTTGAGATTTTGCAATAAGCATTTTGGAGGAACTAAACAACAAAAGAGATCCCAAGTTCAAGCATCAAAACAATTCCAACGAGATTTAGCATCCAATTGCTCCTTTAAACATGCTCTAAAAGGTGTCACAAACATTTGACAATGGCATGGGTACCAAGAAATTTATTTCAGTCAAGGCTCAAAAGGGGCAACTAGAGAAAGCTTTTATTAAAAAAATCAGAGGCTTGAAACAAATTGCCTAAAATGCCTTAATCATTTTCAAGTGTGTAGACAAAAATTTTCAAGTTTTTAAAAGGTTTCAAGTCAAGTTCTAGAGAGCACAATCAAGAGGAACACACTCATACAAGGAGAAAGTGGCATAAAAACATGATGAAGTACAAGCCCCGATGCATTCCCAAATCTCACATTTAGAAGCTAAAGCCAGTGAGAAATATCAAATCAGAGTGCCACATGCTAATTCTCAACTTATCAAAAAATTATCTCTATGTGCAATAAGAATCACTACCTTTAAGCCCATCACAAGATAAAATAATTGGGTTCCAAATCATAGTAATCTTCAATTCGAAAGAGATTATATGGCACACATTAACAACACAAGAGGGTAGCAGGAATTGGGAGATAAAATGATGCGAACAAAATGAAAAAAATTAAGATTAAAATGACATGCAAAGACATGCAAAGACTATATGAAAATTGAAAACGCCCTACCCCAAGCTTAAAAATTTACATTGTCCCCAATGTAAATAATTAAGTTGAAATAGGGACAAAAAAGGAAGGAACTCACCGAGGGGGAGGAGGAGAAAACTGGCTAGGATATTGTTGAAGGTGCCAGTTATACATCTCGGATACCATGTCCTGGATGTTGTGGACAGTGTTGTCTAACCCATCCAGCTGGACCCGTTGAGCAGCCACCTCCGCTTGTAATGCAGCATAAGAGTCGGGAGGTGGGTGATGAGGCGGGGCAAAGTGTGGATGTGGTGGACTGGCAGGGGGTGCCTCAGGGATCTCTTCTTGAAGGGGAACAGGATGGGGGCCTACAGGGAAATTCCAATTCCTCAGGTTTCTGATATTAATGTGCTCTGGGTCAAACAGATGATGGGTTTCCGAAGCGTCAGGGAGCACCAAACAGTAGCATTCGCCTTCCTTGACTACCAGTTTCATTGTAAGGCAGGCCTCTATATCCAAACGGGTGCTCCCACGAACCAGCTGAAGACCAGAGGTGCGATAACCAAGAGCTTTAGCAATAGGGGTGATCAGACCACCGATAACAATTTTTCCAGCTGAAGCTTTCCCCACTTTGACTATGTGGGTAATAAGATGGGAACCTGCATCTAGCTAAAACTCAGGATGCAACATTTTCCATAAAAATAAGAGTTCGGTTTGACAAACAACTCCATCGCTATCTCCACGTCCAAACAAAGTATTAGACAAGACCCGATGGACAGAGCGAAAATAAGGGTTTCGCAACTTGGAAGACTTCAAAGAAGAAGAATCATAGGAGCCAGAATTAGAGGAGCCAGTCTCTGTAAGGAGAGCCCAAAACTCTCTCGCGGAAAAATCTTTGTGGATCCTCCGGTCACCACCATATGGAAGTCTGTAAATGGCATTGAATTGACTCAAGGAAAAGCTATGCTCTGTATTGAATAACTGAAAGGTTATCGAGTTGATAGCATGATCCTCTGCCGAGTGTTCTCCGTATAGAACATTTGCATTTACAGAGGAAAAGAATTCAAGGGTGATTCTCTCGTAAGTGAAATGCTTCATTCTCACAAATTTTGTCTAACCCACATTCTCAAATAATAAATTGACATCCTCTAGCAGTCCTAGAGTTATCAGAGTGGGCTCATCCATATATCGAGTGGGAACAATTATTCTGGCGGAAAGAGAATTATACCTTGCTTCTTGAATATCGTCCCGAAATTGAATTTCATATGGATTAGAGGACGTCTTCTTCTTGCCCTTTCCCTTTCCTTTTGACAGAACTGGTTCTTTGGACCTCGAGGGCTAACCCCGCTGCCTTTTTGAAGCCATATTATGCTACAAGGGGTCCCTACAACCAGAACTCACAACAATAAAAAGAAAAATAAAAATAAAAATGTGAGGGGGATGGTGGTTGGTGCGGGTAGGAGGAAATGTGGGTGATGGTAGTGGCTGATTTGGTGGAGGTGTTGCGGTTTGGGTTAGGGAAAAAGAAAATGTGGGTGATTTGTAATATGGGTTGGGTGCGCCTAAGACGGTGCTGGTGATGGGATGGCACGACTAGTTTGGTGAAGGTGAGGAAGATGGTGAAGGCGCGGCGGACTGGAGGTGAGGAAGATGGTGGAGGCACGACGGACTGGAGGAACCAGTTGAGGGAGAAGGAGGGTTTGAAGGAAAAGAAGAGTTCAGAGAACAGGTTCGTGGGAGAGAAGGAGGTAGGGTTTATTTGAATTTGAGTTTTGATGTAGTGTGGTAGGGTCTAGGGCAGGTATGGTGGTACTGCATGATGGCCATTGATTTGAGGTAAGTGGGAATGGGTGGCTGTGATTAGTTGGGGTGGAGATTGGGTATGGGCTAATGCATAGGAGGAAGTGTGAGGAGGTGGCTGAAGAAGGCGAACACGGGCGTGCCAGGAGGCACGGCTTGCCCGTGTTATACTCTGTTTGTGCCTTTTTTTTTTCCTTCATGCAACATGATCGTGCCACAAAAACACGGCCAGGCCGTGTTGTACTGCACTTTTTTTTAACTAGACCATTGCAGAATTCACTCTTCTTCAACTTGGGTTGCCTCCTAAGAAACGCTTCTTTAACGTCACTAGCTTGACGCGTGATGGTATGCTCAAGGCTCGTGCAAGATTAGAGCAACTTTTGCCCTGTCAATTTCTCCTCACAAATAAGGCTTCTGTCGTTGACCATTGAGCTTGAATGATCTTTGAGATGAAGGATTCTCCACCTCTACTGCTTCATGTGGCATCAATTCTTTAACAACAAATGGTCCCGACCACTTAGATTTGAGTTTGCCCGGGAATAACTTCAAACGAGAGTTGAAGAGTAACACTTGCTGCCCAGGATAGAAGGTTCTTTGCACAATGTGCTTATCATGATAAGCTTTAACCTTCTGTTTGTAAATGGAAGCATTCTCATAGGCATGCAAACACATCTCATCCAACTCATGCCGCTCCTGAATTCTTTTCTCTCCAGCCAAGGCTAAATCAAAATTCAAGAACTTCAAGGCCCAGAATGCCTTATGCTCAAGCTCAACTGGCAAATGACATGCTTTGCCATAAACCAGCTGGTATGGAGACAACCCCATTGGAGATTTATAAGCTGTCCTATATGCCCACAAAGCATCATCAAGCTTCTAGGCCCAATCTTTCCTTGATGCACTCACTGTTTTCTCAAGGATCTTCTTAATCTCCCGGTTTGACACTTCAGCTTGCCCATTGCTTTGAGGGTGGTAAGGAGTAGCAACTTTGTGTTTCACATCATACTTTTTCAGCACAGCTTCCAATTTGGAATTGCAAAGATGTGATCCACCATCACTAATTAGCACTCTAGGGACTCCAAACCGGGAAAAGATGTTCTTCTTAATGAATTTCACAACAGTCTGGGAATCACTTGCCTGAGTTGCCACTGCCTCTACCCATTTTGAAACATACTCAATAGCCACCAATATATATTGGTTAGAGAATGAAGAGGTAAATGGCCCCATGAAATCAATTCTCCAATAATCAAAGAGCTCTACCTCTAAAATGGAGTTCAAGGGCATCTTATTCCTCTTGGAAATGCTCCCGTCCTCTGGCACTTGGCACAACTCTTCACATGATCATAGGCATCTTTAAAAATTGAAGGCCAATAGAATCCTGATTGACGCACTTGTTAAGGTTTCAAGTCAAGTTCTAGAGAGCACAATCAAGAGGAACACACTCATACAAGGAGAAAGGGGCATAAAAATATGATGAAGTACAAGCCCCGATACACGCCCAAATCTCACATTTAGAAGCTAAAGCCAGTGAGAAACATCAAATCAGAGTGCCACATGTTAATTCTCAACTTATCAGAAAATTATCTCTATGTACAATAAGAATCGCTACCTTTAAGCCCATCACAAGATAAAATAATTGGGTTCCAAATCATAGCAATCTTCAATTCGAAAGAGATTATATGACACACATTAACAACACAAGAGGGTAGCAGGAATTGGGGGATAAAATGACGCGAACAAAATAAAAAAAAATTATGATTAAAATGACATGCAAAGACATGCAAAGATTTGGCGAAGTCATATAAAAGACAAAGCTCTGACACTACCTATTTTTTTTGTCAAAAGACTTGAACTTGAGATCTTGCATAATATTTGATCATAATTACTCACTATTAATAAAATACTCCATCCTCCCTTAATATAAGACCTTTTTGTAAAATAATTTTATTCCTTAATATTAGAATCTTTTCAAAGACTAAAGTGTATTAATTTTTATTTTTTACAAAATTATCCTCTATGTCAAGGGACATTAATTCTCTCTCTCTCTCTCTCTCTTAATAGTCTTAGAATATGAGAAGTGTAACTTGCGAAAAATAGCACATATTTTGTACAAATTTAATATTGATAACTAACAAAACTCAATTTTTTAAGGGGCGTGAATTAGTCAAAGAGATCCTATATTAAGGGACGCGGGAGTATTCATTTGTAATATCATTTCTATGACAAAAGAAATGTGTAATTTTCAAAATACCATAATTTTATTTTGTAAAAAAAAAAAACCATAAATTAAACATATATGACAATAGGGAGTCTAATTTACCAGCCCTTTTCCTTATTGGTATGACATTCTAGTTTGGTGCAAGAAAGTGTCGGTTGTTGTGTGTGACTGTGAGTGACACACTATCACTTTTCTTCATTCGGTGCTATTTTAATTTTCTTTCCGCAGCTGAAGATGCGCAAAAAGGGGAAGGATGTGCATGCAGCAGTTACTTTAACAATGGGATGTGTGGGGAAAAGTCAAAAAATATGGAAGACGAATCACGAATGAAAGGGGGAACAAAAGTTGTTAAACAGGTTTTGACAATTTTGTCATGTTACTCTTTCTGTTCCCTTTTACTTCAAATTTAATCATTTTCTCTTCTCAACAAATAGTGCTTTGTCAACAATGTTTGAATACTTTTATTTGAATCTTCTTATACTCCCTCCTGTCCTAAATATAAGAGAAAAAACCCTAATTCATCAAAACCAAGAAAAACACTCTTTTTTCCAATGAAAAACACCTTTTTATCTCACATATCTCTTATATTTTAAAACCCTAAAAAATACCTTTTTTTCTCTTATATTGAGAACCGGAGGGAGTATTAAACATTAAACATTAGGCAGTGGCCTGTCACCCCCAAAAATAAAAAATGCAAATTACTTTTGTGCAGATTTTGTGGATTCCTTTGATAACGGCGAGATTTTCAATTATACAACTTTGTCTTATTTATTTTCACAACATGACAATAATATTTAAAAGGAAATTTATAAAACAATCATTTTTTACATGATTAAAATAAATGGTCTCTGCCTCTATTGTACCCAAAAAAATGGTCTCTGTTGTAATAAATAAATAAATAAATGGTCTCTATTTCGGTGGCATCTACGGTAAACCATTAAATAGGTTGTTCACTGGTGAACCATTAGTATTAGCCATTAGATATATTAATAAATAATTTAACGATTCAGATTTAATAGGTAGTAAGTCATATTATGACTTTTCTGAAAATTAAAAACAAACCTCTATCTTTCACATCAGCTTCTCATGAAGCACCAGCACACAGAATTATAACGGCATACTAGTCTGAAAATAGAAACTGTCTCTGTTACGGTCAAATATTTCAGAAGCATCTCCTTCATTATTGAAGATCCATTTCTTTCACCCAGGCCCTCCTTTACTACACATAACAACCGAAACCGCATAAGGACCATGCTCAATTCCTCACCGTCAAAACACCCCCTTTTCTCCATAGCATCCCTCCACCAGATAAACCATAACCTCAAAACATCCCTGCAAATGCCAACTTAGCCACATCACAATATCATTTTACATCTCCATAATATTGCTCCACTACAAACTTCGTCCATCTTCTCTATAGCACCTCCTGCAAAATAAAAATAAAAAAGAACCAAATAAGCAGAAAAAAAAAGAGAGAGGAAATAGATGCAACATAGAAAAAAAATGAGGAGAAAGAGGGATCCACCCCCATTATTTTTTGTCACAGGACACTGGGGAACATTCACAAAACTAGCAGAAAACAAAACATGCATTTTTATTGGCTTAACATTTGTTCATTCGTTTAATTAGATTCCGAGTTTAATAGAGAAACAATGGAATAAAACCATGAAATTTGTACCAAAAAAAAAACCCATGAAATTAACCTCCATCATTAACCATTCCAAACAAATAAATGGTAGCACAACAACATTAACATTAAATCTTAATTGCTCACAATAACGAATCGAATATGATAATCTGGATTTGGTGAAGCAACTCAAAGAGAAACCCTTAAATGATATGCCGCCGGAAAAGATCCCTCTTCCCCATATCACCATCTGTCATCGCCCTATCTTATTCTCCCACCTCCATGCTCCAACTACTAAGCTTCTCACCTCCCATTTATGGTTTTTGGTGCTGCACTACTGTGTGGCCTTCCCTTTGTTTCATGAGTTTGTTGTTACCGTGACATAATTCCGCCATCAGAAGCACTTGTGGGTGCGGTTAGGGTTTGCAATTGGGTCTCTTTTGCAATTGTATAAAATTTAAATCACCACCTTATAAAAATTGCATATTACAAATATGACACCGAATTTACCTTCTATGGCAGGTTATTTTACTGGTTCATTGGTGAACCACTTGTATGCTTCTTCACTCTAGAAGCCACTCTCTATTTCATAATAATTTTCTTTACGATAATGTTGAGAAACATTTTACATAAGTTTCAAATTACAGGTTTCATATCATGGAAGTTTTACGGTGGCATCTAGGGTGAACTTTCTCACCATGTGGTTCACCGGTGAACCACTTATAATATACCATTGGATTTAATTAATGACTCTGATGACTTAGAAAAAAAATGAGTAACACCTACGTCTTCCCCCACCCAATCTCTTTCAATAAATGCTGGAATCTGTCATTAAACTACAAAAAAAAATTGACTAGTTAAAAAATTAAAGGTTTTTTATGGATTAAAAAAACTAAGGGTGGTTTGTTACCGATTAAAAAAAAAAGTGATTTTGATAAAAATAATTTAAAGATTATTTTTTTTAGAAATTTTTAAGAAAAATAAAAGATAAATTGTGTTTGTTTACAACCACAAAAATCACTTTTTAAAAAAAATATTTTATCTTGTTTGGGTACAACCACGTAGAAGTAGTTTTATCCTAACAAGATAAAAAAAAAATTTAAAAAGTGATTTTTATGATTGTAAACAAACACAATTTAGGACTTGTTTGTTACAGATTAAAAAAGAAGTGATTTTGATATTCAAAAGTTTAGAGATTATGTTTTAGAGATTTTTATGAAAACCAGAATCTATTTTGTGTTTATTTACTATCATAAAAATTATTTTTAAAAAAATTTAGGGCCACTTGTTATGGACTAAGAAAAAAGTGATTTTGACATTCAAGAATTTAGAGATTTTGTTTTAGAGATTTTTAAGAAAAACATAATCTATTTTGCGTTTGTTTACCATCGTAAAAATTACTTTTTAAAAAAAAACTGATTCTTACCCATAAAAAGCTAATGGGAATAGCTTTTCATTTTACCCATAAAAATAATTTTTTTTAAAATGATTTATTTGAAAAGTTGTAACAAATCACAATTAATAACAATAAAAATGAATTTTAACTTACAAAAAGTGATTTTTTTCATTAAAAACTGTAACAAAGGGCTCTTAGCTTTTGGTTTTCTCAAAAATATCCCAAGAAATAATCGCTATATTATTTTAGATCAAAATCATTTTTTTTAATCTGTAACAAACGAGTCTTTAGTTTTTTGTAATCCATAAAAAAACTTTGTTTTTTTAAAGGGTGAGGTGAGAGGAACGTACGTTATTTATATCTGATAATATTTTTTAACTCAATTTATTTTTTAGCAATTATGAAGACAGATTCCAGCATTTATTGAAAGAGATTGAGTGGGGGAATATGTAGGTGTTACTCATTTTTTTTTCAAGCCATCTGAACCATTGATTAAATCCAACAGTATATTATAAGTGGTTCACCGGTAAACCACATAGTGAGAAAGTTCACCCTAGAAGCCACCAAGTTTTACATTTAAAAAATTTATAGGTTTCATGGAAGTTGGATTAGCATCACAATGTTTCTTTTTTTTTCTTCACAGTTCTGTTAGTTAAAAAAGTTATTATTTTTTCACTTTCCTTCCTAATTAATATGTTTGATACAATCCTGAATTCAAATCACATCTGCTTCTTGAGTAACTTTGTCGGCACGAGATTACAGATCTACAATTTTCTCTCAATTACAATTTACTTGTCTAATTTGTACTTTTGCTAATCATTTGTTAACAAATTCTTTTTCTGAACTAGTTAACAAATATTTCGAGTAACTTATAAAAGAAATTGTATTACTCATTAATAGATATTATGGAGATATATTTTGGCCCATGTGAAGATTTTTTTTTCTCAGTAAGGGGTACTATAAAAAAGGGGTAAGTTTAACGAGTGGTGAGGTCGCTTTCTTGAGTTGTGCTTATTCTTTGTTACTAGAGAAATGAATCAGAGAGAAATAATGATCCATTGTTATTAAGAGAAATGATAAATTGAATCTCTAACTGATTACGTCAAAATGTTCAGTATTTATTCAAGGGGAGAAGGAATAACTGCCATAACAAACTATTGCCACGTTGGCATACAGTTGGCAGTGTACAATTAAACCATAATTCATTCATTTACTCTAATATTCTTCCTACAAGATCAAGGTGGTAAGGCAAACATTTTTGAGCTTGGTATGCAAATCAGTGAGCTGTGTGGTTGGTAAGGCTTGGTAAGTGAATCAGCAATCTTAGATGATGCAGGAACATGTTGAATATGAAGTGACTTGGACACAATCTTTTCTCGAACAAAATGAATGTTCAACTCAATGTGTTAGGTTCGCACATGTAGAATAGGATTATGAGCAAGCAACACGACACTAAGATTGTCACATAGCAACATTGGACTGCGAAAGGGTACATGCAGTTCATTTAATAGGGATTGAAGCCATAGTAATTCCGAAGTAGTGTGTGTCATGCTTCCATACTCGACACTAGATCAAGCTACTAATGGCTGTTTCTTTGAGCTATAGGACACTAAATTTGGCCCAAAGTAAATACACAAGCCAAAAGTGGAACCCCTCTCATTGGGATCACTTGCCCAGTCAGAATCACTAGAAGCTAGAAGTGAAAACTTTCCATCAATAGAAGCAGGCTGCAAAAGAAGGCCATGATGTGATGAACCACTGAGATAGCATATAATGCGTTTAATAACATGCTAATACGACTCAAGTGAAGCAGAAAGAATCTGACAAACTTTGTTGACACTGTAAGCAATATCAAAGAGAGTGAGTGTAACATATTGTAGAGCTCCTACGATAGACCTGTATTGATGAGGATCATCCATTATATTAGTGCCATGTTTACTAAGCTTGCAACTACTCAACATGGGAGTTGAGATCCTTTAAGAATCTACCATATTAACCCAAGAGAGCAAGTCACAGATGTATTAGGATTGTGTAAGAATCATCGCGCCACTAGACAGATATTTGATCTCAGTACCCAAGAAGTAAACTCTTTTTAAGCATTCAGAACGTTTTCTTGAGTTGTGTCTATGGAAAAATGAGAATGTTTCAGCGAAAGAAACATCGTCATGGGATGCTTTTTATAGCATTTCGTATGTTTAATTAAACCTTCAGTTACAAGACTAGATTGCTCCCTCTTACCCCATTAATTAGAAGCCTAGTTTCTTATCCTAAGCACTAGGTGGGACCTAGTTTAATCCTGCATTAGAATCCCAATAATTTGTCGAGGTCAATGTTGGGACTTGGGATTGAGGTTGGTGCATCACGATAAGCAGTGTGGTCTGAACTAGAAGAGCTTGGATCCGAGCAGATGGTGGCTGTGTGCACAACCATAGCATCATTGATATGGTGAAATGAGAACAATATACTCACTCCGGTTTTGATTACAAGCAACAACAAAAAAATAACTCTAATTAAGAATAATAGTTGATCCCATTTAATTTTCTTAGTGTAATAAAAAAATAATTGCAAAATTCCCTTCTTAAAAATTTGTTTTATAGGAATACAACAGGTTATTGTAAAATGAAATCTAAAAATTTCATGTGATGTTTGGTTATGTAGTAGTCATCGGGTTTTCGCATAATGATGTCCCTTTTCAATCAAACTCTTGCTTGCGAAAAACCTTTTGAACTTGACATACAATTGTACCGAGTAGCAACGCTCCATTGTTTTTCTTTACCTATTTGACCTCTTTCTTGTTGGCATAGCTTGATTATCTTCACCATTTTTTCTTTGACTCTTTCTTATCCACTCTTTCTTTCTTCAACTTATTGAGACCCTTCTTAGTCTTAAGCTTCTCATTCGCTTCAGATTTGTTTTCTTACTCATCTTCATATACATCATTCATCTCCTCGTCCTTTTTTCATCTTCATCTTTAAGGGTCTTTTTCTTCCCAATAGTTTTGACAACTTCTATAAAAGCTTCTTTCCCGAAAATCTTCACAACTATTATTGTTGCTTCTTCTTTTGCATCTTGCTCTTCTCTCATCATTCTTGTGCTTGATATCCCAGAAAGCTTGTTCGTTCAGATTGAGTTCTCGTTCCTATTGAGGGAGAGATTCAAGAATCCGAGTTTTCTCTATCGTAAGATTGTGTGCATGAGGAAGAGGAGTGTTAGATGAGAGGATTCCATTTCAAAGATGAGAGTTAAACTAAAAGGAATACAAGTAGAAGGATCGAAATGAAAAGGGATTGAAAAGTTCTTGAAAAGAATGAATTGAGACAAATATTTATAGAAGGGGATTTCCTTCTAAGACAAAGGAAGTCATATGAAGAGAGATATGGCTTGAAGAATACCCACTCAATTGAGGTACAAGAACAGAAAGCCACTTGAAGGTATTGGAATCTGAAAGGAAAGAAAATGTTTCATGATCACTCAACAATAAATGAATCGTTTAATTTTTCACAAAAGTTAGTTTTCATAAAATAGTTAATTTCGATATAAATGAACAAATTCGAGTTTTCGAAAAACAAGAGATTGAACACATTCCATAAAACTTAGAACATATGTATAACGATTTTCTTGTATTTGAAGAGAATGCTACTTCAAACATGAAATCCTGGTTACACTTAATGTGCAAGTTGTAACAACCCACATTTTCATGTTTCTACGATTTAAGGTGTTAATGGATAGTTTGGATGTGTTAGGACTACCTAGATTCATTTCCCTTCCTTTGACTAGTACAACTCATTCATTGTATTCCTCATTCTTGAAAACTTTAATGACTTAATTGGATTTAAGTTCCTTCATGTAAGTTGTAGATTTTTCTCTTATCTTTCATTTGGCTTTAGTTTGACTCAAATCTGATATCTAGAACTCAAGATAAGCTTATCAGAGTCAATGCAGTGCAAGTGTAATATTTGGAATGTTTGAGTAAACTTATACTGCATTTTTCACAATGTTATTTTCCGATGATGATTAGTCTCATTAGAGATGATTTTGTAAAAAAAAAAATTTAGCTTTCCAAAGCCACCAAGAATGCCTCAATTAGACACCCATAGCTCTAGATATGGGAAAAATAGTAGCACAGGGTGTGTAGAACGAAACCTAATCGATTATCACTAGTTGCTAATCAATTAGAACTAATGAAAATGACCCAGTATGCTTTAAAGAGCTTTTAATCGATTAGAGCGTGCGTCTAATCAGTTAGAACATTCCCAGAGTGCCCAGTACTGATTTCAGAGAGTTTCTAATCGATTAATAAGTATATCTAATCGATCAAAATGTGTGCAAAGTCATTTTTAGTGATTTGAACTTCTCTAAACCGGTTCTTTAAGGCCCATACCTCTTGGACACTTGTAAAACTCGACCTAAACCCTCATTTGACACATTTTTCATCAGTTTTTACCTTCTTAAAACCTCTCCAAGGGCTGCTAGGGTTTTGGTCTCTTTCTTCCTCAATGATCAAGCCTCCATGGAAGGACTTCTCTCCAAAGCTTGGACCAAGGCAAACACTACAAGAAATTGAGCAAGCGGCGGCGGTCAAACCGCGGTGGTTACAACCAAACCGCCGCCAACCTATCAATCGCAGTGGTGTCTATGGCGGTTAATCTGACCGCCTTCTATTGCGTGCTATCTACGGCGGTTATATGGATACTTGTGGCGGTTAAATAATAAAAGTGTGAAAAAACGCATTGTACGCGGTGGTTGCTCTAATCGTCGTCGCTTACCGGTTCTCTTGCAGTGGCTGGTTGGCTATTTGCAGTGGTTATATTATGAAAAGAGAGAAAACGAGTGAAAATTTTCACTTCCCTCCTAACACCCCCTCCCAACATTCAGCAACCCTCTTAAGAAACCCTATTCAGAAACCCTTCCAAAGTTGAAGCTGAAGACAACAACGAAGGAGATGACTTTGTAGATTGCAACATTACAACACACCTCCTCTTCCAAATTGCAACACGCCAAATTATTCTGACAGAGGAGCCGAATACAACCGCACTACACCTCTTCTTCCAAATTACAACATGCCGTCGCTGCCATCTTTAGAAAAGCTCCCTTCCTCTGCCCAATAGGACGCTGGCGCCGGTTCCCCTTCTCATTTCAGGTAACGAAACTTCCCCACATTCCCGATTCTCACTCAATTTTGTTCCCTGATTGAAGCTCTATTCTCATAGGTTCCTTGGCAGCTGAGTTTGTTCCCTGATTAAAGCTTGATTTTCATCCTCATTTACAAGCTTAGGGTTTGTACTGGTATGCTTCCCTTCCTTCGAATACATCCTTTATGTTACTACAATTTGCCATACTCTTTGAAGATGGGTTACATTCCTTGTTTCATTGGTTTAGAGGGCTTTGTTAATCTTTTTCTTGTGCCACTTCCCCCCTTTGTTTGGTTCACATAGGATTTTTGTGTAAATCTGTTATCTTTTTGTTTTTGTCTTTGTTTTTTTTTGTTTCCATGATTCATTATGGTGTGAATTTAGCTGTCAAAAGTGTTGATTATTATGCCAAGAATTTGGTCTTTCCATTGACACAGAATAAAAATTGTAGCATCTATTTCCTGGGTTATTTAACTTGTTTTTGAAGTGAAAGTATGTCACAAGAAAGGGGGTAGCTCTCAAATGTTCAGTGTTCCAATACTGTGATATATAGCCCTGATTTGGTGATCTAGCCGTTGCAAAGCCGTTTGAAATCCTTGAGACAGATTTGCACAGTGTGATGAGTGTTTTTGCACAGAGCAGTCTTGCTTTTCACCAACTGTCAGTTCTGTCTCCCTGTCACATCACCTTTTGGAAGCTTCACTTGCTGAACTTCCTCACTTACAGCAGTAGCAGCAACAAGCTCTTGATATCAGTTTTTGTTCTTCATTTAATAGCATGGTGTGCTCATAAATGTGATCACTTGATGCATTTAATTTGTTTTTTTTGCTGCTGAATCTGTTTCTGCAGTAGTTGAGAGTAAGTTGGAACTTACTCACTCCTGAGTGAGTTTGCTGGAATTTGATTGTAGTTACTACAGATTTGTTTATTAGGAAAGCTGTCCATTGTCATGTCATATTTAGCTATTTTCCACTTTGTTTAACAGCTTCCTTCTCAAGAATGATGTCCAATGTCAATTCACCATATTTCTCAGAATCTTATGCTTAATTCCATTGTCTTCTAGCTTAACATGTTTCTTTTGCTTTTCTTTCTTTGCTGGAACTTACTCACAGAAAATGTTATAGACATATATGAGTCAATAAACTTAAGTATCTTTCTCAGAGTTTGTTGATCATCAAAACTGGAATTTCAGAGTTTGTTTCAATAGTTTTTACTTTTTCTTTTCACGTGGTTGAAAGTTGATAGATTGGTATAAATGTTGTGGGCACACTGCTAATTAACTCAGACACCAGTTTCCGTCGTTCGTGTTCATTCATTTAAGAGGTGGAGCTTGAATTTATTTGCTTTTATCCTGTTTCATAGTGGTGTGATTTTCATGTGTTGATTCTCATGTGGATCTTATAAATTATAGCATTAAAGTTTATGTGAATTGTCTTCACTCTTCATCAGTGAAGTGTTTTGAATTCTCATACTTCATTTGTTAAACTGAACTGCTGAATTATTCACGTGAAGAAGAAAATCATAAGTTCTCTTCGTAGCAGTGATTAAATGGTTTTGTATTTATATTATTGTTCAAGAGCTTTATCATATCTTTAAATAAGAAGTTGTGACAGAAATTCTAAAGTTTGTTTGGCTAGTCATTTCCATAAACTCTCCCTAATAAGCTGTAAAATGGAACTGTGGAATTTAAAGTGGACCAATAAACACAACTAGTTTCCTAAATGTTACTTTTCTTGGTTGTGCTGTTGTTCTTGTTCTTGTTCTCCGTGACTTAGAGTTAACCTTTCCTAATTTGATTGTATTTTTTTTAAGTGCGCAAGTAATGCTGATTTTTTTTTTAAAAAAATTGTTTGGAGGGTTCATTTTTGTAGTTATCTGGTTCCAAGGGTTTTACTTTTTGATGTGATCGTGCGTTTCTCTCTTTCTCTCTCTCTCTCTCTCTCTCTCTGTGTGTGTGTGTGTATACGTGTGTTTGATTATGTTTGATCTTGTGTGTGTGTGTAAAGTTTGTTGAAGTTAAGCTTGGAATATTATAACAGTTTTAATTAGCAGGGTTGCATTCAATTCATTGAATTTTACTTGTTTTATTAGTTAATTAATGTAAGTATGTAACTTAGTTATAATTATAACGGATTCGGGTGTCTACATTGGACATACTGATTGAAATTTGGGGATTTGTCTATGTTGCATAGGTTATTGGAGCTACGAGGACTGCAGGGGAGTTTCCAGAACGAGTCGGACAACCTGTGTGTCAGGTGCTTAATCTGCTTCTGCTGAAATGAATTCTGTGCTGCATTTTATATCAAATGATTGCATTTGACAATTGACATTGTTATTCCTTTCTGTTATGGAAAATAATATGCTCAACAGTTTTGTTTTGTGCGTATGCCAAGGATGGAGTGAAGTTGACTTTGATGTTGTTTTTGTTGTCTTCAAAGTTGGTGACTTTCCTTTTGTATTGATTATATCTGCTTGTGTGTCCTCTTTTTGGTCTTTTTGGTCAACTCTATCTCTATGAATACCACTTAGTAGTAATTAGCTGATGCAGTTACGTGGTCCTTCCTTCTGATGCATAACGGGGCTGATATGGATTGTTAGGATACTTGGAAATTAATGTTGTCCTGAGATTTAAATGTGAAACTAACTATTTGGTTGCTAAGTGTAAACATATTAAATCGAAAACATATTAAGTGCTGATTTGGTGTTTACATTTCTTCCATAAATATTCTTCATGGGAGTGTTATTATTTATTAGCATATATCTGTTTTAAGTTTGCCTTATCATTTATAACTTCTATGGTTGTATTTGATTTTGGTTATATTTTCTTTTGCTATCTAAATTTGGTAGGGTATTACTAGTTCTATCAGTAACTTCTCTTTTTTTGCCAGGAACTCTTTGAAAGAAGGAAACATAGGTAAGTAGCTCCAAAAAGGTTCAACATGTGGGATTATTTTATTTGATAACTTGCTAATTTTTTCTACCTTTTCAATGTGCATAATAATAGCTAAATCAAAGGATCTTGAAAGTGGAAGCAATCCTGTAGTAAAATTTAAAGCAGGAGACTTGTATGAATTGTTCCTACAATTTTTCTTATAGAGCTTGAGAAAAGAAGAGCTATTAAGGTAGATGACTATAATTTATCATATATGTAGTGTGTTATTATTCTTGTTTTGCCAAATTAGTTTTCATAGAGTGGTATTATTGTTTTTAATCTATTATTATTCTGATCTGATGCATGTATTAATTGTGATTAAGTGTTGTCTATTTTGGATTTTAATTTCACGGTGTAATTCAAATTGTGTATGGTTTTACATTATATCCTGAGTATCAGTCAGTCAAGAACAATTAAAAATAGCAGGTTGGATTCCATTATTATAGGGATCCTTATAATAGGATTTCTTAGTTTACTCCTTATTTCCTGCATTTTTGTTTAAAAATTTATTTGGTAGGTGGCTGGTTTTGATGTGCTTACCTGGGTTGGTGTTACGTCTCAGGCAAGTGCACCTGATCGCAACTCGTAATAAAGTGGAGTATAGTTAGTACTCCGAATGTCTAACCCATAGGGAATGCGTAAGTACCAGCGTAATAAAGATCTTTTAATTCCTTAAGCGAATAGAGTAATCAGATTGAAATTGAATAGAAAACCAAGCGAAGCAAAAGTAAGACTTTAAACTAAAATGATTAGAGCAAGATCAAATAGGAGAGGCCTAGGGGACCCGGGTTCACTAATACTAGATCTTGAATCTATTTCCTTGCTATTATGAATTGTATTTCCTTATTGAATGCCAACCACTTACTCTAAATTACTAATGGCTATCCTCGTGTACAGTAGCCTTCTTCCCAACTAATTACTCCGTTTGGTCCAGGAAGATAACTAAGAGAAAGAGCATTAAGAGCATGCAATTTTGTTAACTTAATAACTGATTGGAAACAAGCAATAACCTATCCGGCGTATATCGCGAGCTCTGTGATCCTAGAGTTCCACTAATTAATTATGATCCTGTTACCACAACTAATTAATTTTATAAGGGTTTGCTACTCCCTATTAGATTAAGCATACTAGAACCAACACATTCATAAAGATAATAAGGAATTCAAAATAGTAATTAAACGGATACCAAGAACATTGTAAAAGATCTCCCATCACCCCTAGTGATGGAATTAGCTACTCATAATGTCATGCAACAAAAGAAAGTAAAACAAATCCAAACTCCTAAAAGACATGAGTTTAAGAACCGGGACACCCTTTTGGTATGACGGCAATCCTCTCGTGTGTTCCTCACGTCTCCACGGACACCAGCAGCAATTCAGAATTGATGGGAAGCTCCAATGATCCAAACTCACTCCAATCGTATGGTGTTTTCGAATGATTCTCAATAAGGGGATCTTGACTCAGAAATTCGTCAAAAGGTCTTTGTAACATATTAAGAACCCCTATTTATAGACTGGGCTGCGAATTAGGTTTTCTGGCTTCAAATCTGCACTGATTAGGGACGAGGTACGACCGTACAACAAATATACACAGCCGTACCGAGCTTCGTAGATGACGTTGGCCCGTACCCGTGCGTGCTGTTGCCCTGATATACGACCGTATTGCCTGAGGCACGTCGTACTGGACTATTTTATCGGCGTCAGGTGGTACAGACTGAGGGGTTACGCCCTTACTGGGATTCTGCTCTAGGTACGGTCGTACCGTTGGTAGGTCAGGCCGTACCGCTTGTCCAATAGTGCTTAAACTCTCCAAAACTAGCCAATTTTTTGTCTTTTTCGCATCTTTTGCTCTAAGTGGTGTCTTCATGATATTTCTGTATAATAAGACATAAACGAGTACCTTTTTGCATTAATCAGTGCAAAATGGTGTAATTAGATACTAAAAATGCCCGATGAATATAGACAAATTGGTGTGTTAATAGTTGGTTAGGATTGGATTGTTGATAGTGTCTGAATCAGACATTGAAATTGAAATAGAAATATTAACAAAGTTATTTTCACTTCAAATGATATAGACATTTGGAATTTTCTAGTTAAATGTAAAGGCAGTTGTTCGTTTCATCGTGTTGGCACAGGACTGAATTCTGTGCTCACTTACTGATTGGCATACCTGTATGTGTTTGCATGTTCAGCGGTGTGTTGTATCCATAGCAGTTGTATGTTCTTGGGGTTTGTTGCAATTTTTTTGAAGCAAATAGAAAGGGAGAGATGTTAGTTGTTATTCCTGATTATGTCTCCTTGGTTTTCAGCTTACCATATTGGATTGCTGATGCTCTATATGTATGCTGGATTTAGATTGTTTTACTAGTAGACGAAATTCTATCTGATACATGTATTAATTGTGATTTAGAAAAGGGTAGTATGCAGATAGGTTACTTGAGAAGTAAAGGACGTAAGTAAAAGTTTAAAAATTGAAGGGATTGAGAGATAATTTTAGAAATTATTAACAACATTGTTAGCTCATACATACATAACCATAAAAAGCATGTTTAGACTTTAGAATTCATCTAGTTTAGAGGGTGAACTTTGTGCTTCTGCCGTTTTGGTTTCTAAGTTTGACTTTTTGATTGCAAGAGCTGCATGTAGATTAGAATGTTAGGCATTTTAACATTTCAAGTTTCAAGTAGTTGCCTGGTCTGAAGACCTAAAGTTATTGAGGCAATTAGGCAACAAGATATGGGCTTGTATGAATATCTCTCTATGATATTATGATAGGTAATATTGTATATCTCTCTATGTCTATGAATATATTCAAGGACCATATTATATGACCATGTGCTTGTTAGATTTATACTTCGCAAAAGTACTCTTCTGTAATTATTATTGTTATTTTTTTTAATTTTCAGTAAACTTTTTTGCTATTATTTTCGATGGATAAGTCATGGATTACGATGCCAAAAAATTCATCCGAATATGACCAAGGGATTAAAGATTTTATTGAGTTTGCTTTTCGACGTCCTTCTACAGTGAAAATAATATGCCCTTGTCCTCTGTGTGGTTTTAAATATCGGCTAACTAGGGCTGAGGTGTATGACCACCTATGATGGAATAAATTTCCTGAAGGATACACTATTTGGTTCTTTCACGGGGAGTCAAGCATAGGGGAAACTACCGAAGTTGATGATATGAATGCTTCAAATGCAACACAGAACATTGTGATTGATGAAGATCCAATTCGTAACATGATTAACGAAACTTTTGGAGTTGATAGGCACTGTGTAGATGAAGACAGTGCCGAAGACGTAGGAGGGACACCAGATATAGCTCAAGAAGGGGATGAAGCTAAAGAGTTTTATGAATTGGCAAGAGATGGAGAACAACCGTTGTATGAAGGGTGCACAAAATATTCCAAACTTGCTTTTATAGTGAAGTTGTATCATATGAAATGCTTATGTGGGATAACTGATAAGGCTATGACAATGATCTTAGAACTACTACAAGATGCATTTGAACATGCAAAGATTCCAAGTTCATTCTATGAGGCAAAGAAAACTATAGCCAAGCTTGGTTTGGACTGTGAAAAGATACATGCATGTCCAAATCATTGTATGTTGTATTGGGGTGAAGATGAAAATAGGGAAACATGCAAAGTATGTAACAATTCCAGATGGAAATCAAGGATAAAAGTTGGTGAGATTGAGGCATCCAATGATGGACGTAGCAAAAAAAAGGTGCCTGCAAAAGTTCTTCGTTACTTTCCATTAAAACCGCATTTGCAGAGATTGTTTTTGTCTTCAAAGACTGCTGAGGATATGAGATGACATTCTGTGGATAGTAATAGTGATGGCATGATGAGGCATCCTAGAGATTCTGAAGCTTGGAAGGCGTTTGACTCAACAAACATCTCATTTGCATCAGATCCGCGAAATGTTTGCCTTGCATTAGCTACTGATGGTTTTAATTTTGGTAATTTAAGTACAAGTTACAGTATTTGGCCAATTATTCTCATTCCTTACAACACCCCTCCATGGGTGTGTATGAAGCCGGCATCTTTTACCCTTTCAACACTAATTCTTGGTAAAAAAATGCCGGGAAATAATATAGATGTTTATATGCAGCCTTTGATCAAAGAGCTGAAGGATTTATGGCATGACAGCGTAGATGCTTATGATGCGTCAACTTGAGAGATGTTTAAATTGCATCTAGCATTGATGTGGACGATTAGTGACTTTCCTGGGTTGGGAACTATCTCTGGATGGAACACGTATACAGGACTGGCTTGTCTAACTTGTAACTTTGATTCTATTCCCTATCGTCTGCCCCATAGTAAGAAATGGTGTTTTATGGGTCACCGTCGATTTTTTGATCAAAGACACAGATTTAGATTGAATAGGGTTCGGTTTAATGGAGAACAAGATAGGCGCAGTCCACCCAAAATGTTATCTGGTTCTGAAATCCTTGAACAAGTTAAGAATATCAGTGTCACCTTTGGTCAAAGAGCTGAAATGGGTGGAAAGGGGAAATGATCACGTGGTGGTGGGCGTACCTCGCAAGATGACACTCAACAATGGAAAAAGAAAAGCATATTTTTTGAGCTTCCGTATTGGGAGAATCATTTATTGCGCCATAACCTTGACGTTATGCATATTGAGAAGAATGTGTGCGACAATGTCATGTATACCTTACTAAATGACGCAAAATCAAAGGATCATATCTTTGCTCGGGGAGACCTTCAATCAATGGGCTATAGGCACGACCTTTGGCCTGATGAAAGTGGAAAGTTTCCTTTAGCCATTTATACAATGACTAAACAAGGAAAGAAGTCCTTTTTAACAACTTTGAAGAATATCACTGTGCCAGATGGTTATTCAAGCGACTATCCTAGATGCATCGATGTGAACAGTCTTTGGATAAATGGGATGCTAAAGAGTCATGATTGTCATGTACTGATGGAGCAATTTCTGCCATTGGCCATGCGAGTAGGATTGCCTAAGGAGGTATCAACAACTTTAATTGAGTTATGCTCATTCTTTAGGAAGTTATGTGGTAAAGTGTTGTGTGTTCCAGATTTAGACAAAATGCAACATGATATTGTGCTCACTCTATGCCACATGGAAATGTTATTTCCGCCTTCATTCTTTACGGTCATGGTTCACTTAATTATTCACCTTGTTGAAGAAGCTAAGCTTGGAGGTCCCGTACATTATGGATGGATGTATCCTATAGAGAGGTAAATTATGTGTGGTGATACTTCTTTTTGACCGAATAATGTCTACAATGATTATTACTAAAAATGTTTGTTATCATTTGATAGGTATCTAGGGTCATTGAAATCCTAAGTACGCAATAAGGCATGACCAGAAGGATCTATAGCGGAAGGCTACCTAATGCAAGAGATCCTAACATTTTATTCAAGATATCTAGATAATATTGAGACAAGATGGAATCGACCTAGTCGTGTAGATGACGAACCTAATGATGTGCAACGTAAAATACTAATGGATGAATTGTTAATAAAAATATTTCATTTTATTGAGCAATTTTATAAAAAAATATGGAATTGTTGTGGTGGTTGGATATTCAATTTATTGGTGGTTTTATAAAAAAATAAATTGTAATAATGAACAATTTTTAATTTGCACGTTTAGGAAGGAAAAAATAAAAAATTGGACAATTCGCGGCGGTTCCAGACCGCCAGTAAATGATTCAAACACTTCGCGACGGTTTGAACCGCCGTGGTATCCCTGGAAAAAAGCAAACTTCTTGCTCTGTTTCCTGCGATTTCCAAACCGTCGCAAAAGCCAAACCGCCGCGACAACCACTACAGGTTACTCTGCATGCGGTTAAACCAACGATTGGTCATAACTGCCACGAATTGCCGTCACGACACTGACAGCTGCAACGGTTTCTAAACTGCTGGCAGGTGTATTTCGTGACGGTTTGAACCGCCACAGATTGCCTTCAGAACCGCCGCAGTTTGCCCGAATCGTTATAGTAAAAGGCACACGAAACTCTTCTTCATTTTCCTTAATGAAGAGTTCCATTCACTCCATTCTCTTAGTAAGTCCTTCTTCGACTGTTTTGATTCTCATCTCTCAATTCTAAGGACCAAAAACACTGTTTTTTTATCGTTTTTTCTTTCCTGTTGTCAGACTCCATCCCCGTTTGGAGCTACGTGACCGAAAAGATGTTTCCTTTGCCATAACTTCAATTCTCCACTGTTCTAAGACAGGAATTTGATTGGCAAGCTCTTCATGAACCTAGGGTCCCATTTTTCCTAATTTGAGTTTTTGTTATAGAATCAAATTCTAATGGTTTCTTTGGATTCCATGTATTTCGTAGAGAACCTTTTCTCAAATGAGCATCACCAAAATCCGCACTACTTTACTCCTTGTGGTCTCGAGAATATCTTCTACTTAGATAAGGGGGAGATATTGTAGTTGTGGGTATTGATGGGATAGGTGAAGAGGTCTCCCTTAGGCTCCAAGGCGTGATAATATTATAATGATGTTTATGGGTTATATATCTATGTAAATGTATTTACATGCATATTATTGATATTGAATTAATATTATAATATGCTTGAATGTTTGAATTGAGTGATGAAACGACTGGTTGATTGAGATTGTTGACCCTTATGGTTATATATTGAATGCGTGTATCGTGACATGAAACTAATACCTTTGTGTGTGTATATACGTATCTTGTTTGGCCTTGATTTGATGTCATAATATGCTTGAGTGTTTGATTTCAAAGAACAAATGAATTGTTGGTTGATATTGTTGACTCTTGTGGTCATGTGTTTAACAATCATATTTTGATATGAACATTGTGCCTTGTGTGTGTTCATGAGATATTGTAACAATGATGTTGGTTACCTTCAATGACTATTGGAATGACCTTGACAACACTAGAGTTAATCCGTAAGATACGTCCATGATTGTTTTAGGAGTCAAGTGAACTAGAAGGGTGGTAACATGAGAATTTACTATTATAGAACCTGTCACTTTGAATGCCTAAGTTAAAGAAGCAAAGGGTGATTTTTATAAATTAATGATGTATTGAGTAGTAAGGACTAATAGGGAACTAAACCTAATTATTTAGGATTTACTAAGGCTTGAAACTAGTAAATGGGTTAAATTACTTAGTGTAATAAAGACTAAGTGTTGGCATTAGGATTTAGAAGAACAAGTGTGTAGGTTAATGAAACACCTAGACCATCACTAAGCTAAGTAGTAAGAAATAAACAAGTAGGTGTCATGAATAATGTCTTATCGCTAGAGTTGTACTTGAACCTTAAGGAAAGAATCTTATGAATTAGACTAAAGTATTTAGAGCTTCTAATATGACATAATATACTTTTAGGGATTTTTGTAAATGTTGTCTAAATGAACATTGTGACAAGTACACTATGAGACGACCCCATCCCATTATTTAAATGAGACGACCCCGTCCCATTATGTATTTATTTATGAATTCTTTTATGCATGCCTTCATACAAATACATGTAAATTCTTTATACAATTTGTCAGAATGCGCATTGCATGAGTGTGTAAGTGACCACCAGTTGACTCTTGCTTCTGATCTTGCTTTCCCTATGTAAAGTGATAGTGTGATTGTCCAAAAATAAAACAGGAGATCAGAACACACTATTCACACCAATAATTGGAAATAACAGTAATTAGAACTCATGTATGAATAGGTTGAATTATCCTATTTATTTCATTATGTCTTTTATGAGATTCATCCTAAAATTCTATATGTCTACGTGGACATAAATAGTAATAACGGTCCCGCCTTAGCCTTTGTGGTTACAACTACCTCCTGCCAGCCTGTGATGGGCAGGTTAAGTCAGTTGTCCATGCACTAAAGAATAAATCTTCACATTTGAGGATGTTGTTATTTAGATAAGTTCCTTGATTTCCCAATTAGAACCTGTTAATTTTGTTAGAACCATTCTTTGATTGGATTTGGGGTTGATTTGAATGGTAGGGAAAATTGGACATTATAAGAAAAAGGCATAATTTTCTTCTGCACAGGCCAGCACAGCCGTGCCCTGTGGCACGACCTGGCCGATTTTTGTTCTGCCTGAGGCTAATTTGAGGGAAAATGGGGGGGACACGGCCGTGCTCTGTAGCACGCCCTGGCCGTGCCTCCCTGCAGTCTCATGTTTAATTTGTATACGTTTGATGTTAAGGGCCTATGTTTTGGGTTCTTAATGAAGGGGGTTTCAACCCTATAATGAGGGAAAGGCTAAATTAATAGACTTGCTTTAAGATTCAAGCCTTTGATGTTTGTAATTTTATGTTTTAGCATAGTTGTTCTCTGGTTTTGACTCATTGTTTAGATGGTTTCACCCATTGTTGTTGGTTAATGAGAACTAAGATGAATTACCTTATTAATTATGCATTTTGATTGTTTGACAAGGCATATGCATTGATGTTTGTCTCTCCGGATGAAGATTCGGCGACAGGCTTGCCGGTTGTGAATCGTTGCAACGTTTTCGGCGGGGACCTCCCTGGATGATTAGCCCTAATGGGATTTTGATTCAATTGCAATTGCTTTAGGCCAAGGAGGTACATTGAGGAACTCATTTTGCATGATGTAGCATTGTTAATAATGCTTACATTGTGGAACTCATTTTGTATGATGTTGCATTGTTAATAATGCTTAAGAACTACTTTGATTGTAAACCCCCTTGGATGATTAACTGTAATGGAATCTTAGCTCAATTATAATTGAGTCAGGCCAAGGGAGTACAATGAGGAATTGTTGTGAATGGTTGCATTTTGAAATATGCTTAAGGCTTGAGGATTTATTAAGAATTATGTTAACTTGCGAGTGATTGCTCTTGAACTGAGTATATGTTTCAACATTGATGCTTAAATTGAATGATTGAATGTAGTGAGTAAGAGTAGATTAAGGTATTCTTGAATAATTATGTTTAAGCTTATTTGAGAGGATTTTCTATACGTAGCACACCCCGTATGGCTGGAAACAATGGTAAAAGTATTTATGATTTCAAGTCTATGTTACTGAGTTTTATAAACTCACATTTTGGGGCGTTGTTTTCAGGTACAATCTTAATGGAGAAGTTCAAAGCATGAATTATGCTCGGTCTTGCCTTCCCGCGAGACCTCGAGTCACCATATCACGAGTCAGGGTTTTAATTATTAGGTTGTGTCCATGTAAAATTAGGAAATATGTATAAATTGTAATCATTTTGTCTTATTATTCTGATTATAAAAGGTTGTATTTATAATAATTAATTCCGCTTTTCAAAACTCTGATATATGTTTACTAGTTTAGTAGTATTAGAATGTAATTTGAACCAATGACTATTAGTAGCATATTTGTATGAAGTCCTATGCATTCAGGGATTTTATTTCACCAAAGCATAGTATTTTAAAAAGGATTCACTTTTATTATTATTTTGTAATGCGAAAAATTTTCTACATTTTATTTAATTCTGGTTAGATTAGTAAGTAATTCTCCGATTAGAGTCGGGGTGTTACATTATGGTATCAGAGCAGTTTGATCTTATCGGACTGTGAGTTGTGAGTCTATAAGTGATCCGGTTTAGGTAGTGTCAGTTTTGTCTGTGAGTTTAAATTTTCTAAGTTCTTTTTACGAATTATTGAGGCAGGCCACCTCGTGGATTTGTCTAAAAAATCGAGAGAATGAAGACGAGCAGGAGTCATTGTAGTACTTTCCTCGTTTTGCGAGATTCCTTAATATATGTATACACTTTTACATAGAGGTGTATACGTATATGTATTCACTGAGAGAGGAAAGCGGAAATCCATACCGTTCGTTAGAATGGGGACTTCCGGATTTCTTCCCAAGTTATAATCAATATGATGCTAACCCTCATGTGTTAATGGTACTCTTATATTCAATGATTATCCTTGAGGATTTATTGTTAAGGTATGATTCCAAATTCAATTTGTATCATACCTTATCTATGTAATGTTGTGTTAGATGATTAAGTTGAAACCGATAGTTAAAAGATGGACATGTTAAAATCTTGTTGAACTCTTGCTAGGTTTAGCTTTATGTGTGGTTTATGAATAGCAGAAACTTGGTAAGTTTATGTGTTTATGTGATTTGTTCCTGATTTGGAATTAATTTCAAATTTGTGGAATTAGTATATAGATGGATGAAAATGATAAGTATGAAATGTTTGATGTTGAATTATATGATTCTTCAATGTTGTCATGTTGGTTGCTTAATTTGAAGTCTTAATCTCCTAGGTATTGAGTTGGATTGAGTAGAAGTTAAGACTTGAGAATTTGGAGAACCAAAAATTAGATTTCTGCATAATTCTGCAGGTGTGCGCGTGATGCGCCACATAGGCGCGCGCGACACACGTAGAAACAGAAAGAAAAGATGGAAATGCGCGTGACGCGCGCTATGGGGGCGCGACGCGCGAAGGGGGTGCATGTGGCGCGCCCAATTGTGCAGTCTTGTGCATTTCTCACTTTTTAAGGGCTTTTAAGGCTATGAACGCTTGTTTTAATGTTCTAAACCCTGGAAAATGACAGATTTGAACATTTCCATGGGTGCTTAGATTTTATAAGCCCGATAAGTTTGGTTGAGTGATACTTCTGAAGCAGGAAATGCGAAGGTCACTTTGGATATAGTGAGCTTGAGTCTTGTGGTAAATTGATGTAGTTGCCCTAAAATATACGATCACGTGCTATATGAATTATTGTGGTCTAGCAATCCTTGTTAATTCGTTTGTCATGACCGCTTATTTCAATAGCAACTAGAATTGATAAGTAAGGGTTCTTAGCGGTACAATTTTGATCAATTAGGATGGGCATTCATAATCGATTAAGTTTCCAACACTTGTTAATTAGTCAAGTTTGTTTGACCTAAACATTATGAATGGATCCTAAATTGATCGGGAACCTCAAAGCCTTCTAAAGAACCTTTAGGATTTGTGTTAGTATTTTTCGAAATCAAAAGAGATGATAATAAGCTAGACTTTCTAATGCCTAATTTATAATTAGGGAACCTTGAAAGTAATCAAGCCCTAGTGAGTTAGAAAAACCCTAAGTCTTCTAGGCATAGTGACCTAGGTGGAATAACTAGCCTAAGGAAGAGTATTAGACAATAATCTTTGGACTATAAGAGTTTTAGTTATAGCTAAATCAGCGGGAATTCAAAGATATTACTGTCTACGCTAGATTCAATAGCCGGTGTATGAGGTGATCTTGTTTGACCAATTACAAACTCTGTCTTGACTTAATAAGCATCTTATTGGGAATAAGACTTAGTTTGTAACCGGTTAACTAAATCATCGAATTTGCCGGATAGTTTGCGTATTGTAGCTATTTCGAATTTCCAATGATTTAGAATGATCAAGAAAGGGATGCATCTATGTTGTTTGGATTAACTTTGATGCCAATCCTGTTTAAATTGAGTTGTTAGCCTAATGTCAACCATGTTTCGACTCTAGTTAATGATATAACGACAGTCATGGTTTAGCACAATTTATTGATGTGAGATCCATTAGAGTATAATTTGAATTTATAGGAATGAAGAGATGATTGATTTCCAATTCAATTATAATTGAACCATAAGGGAACACGTCCGTATTAGTTAGAACATAATGGTAATAGGCATCATAATCCTCAAGAATGAGGGAGCTAACCTTAGATTAGCCTAAGTCAAGGAAAGCAACTTACTCCTTTGGAGAAGGGTAGGACTGGAGTTCGCAGTGGAAGCACGGGGAACGGATCCTACAGAGCGATAAGATATGAAGGCTGGGCAAAATTTTTGGGACAAAATTCGAAAAAGGTGGGGAGTAATGTAACACGCCAAATTTCCTTTAAATTAGTGCTTTAAAACAAAATTGGATCTTAGGGGTAAAATAGTAAATTTATCCTAGGATTAAGAAAATGTGGGGCCACTTATTTATGAGTGGTTGTAATTGATTAAATTGCCTAAGGTTGATTTAAGGACCAAAGGGTTAATTAGGGGCTTTAAATAGGATTTGTAAGCTAAATACTAAACCAATCATATCCATGCCCCACCATACACCTTAATTCCTCTCTTCCTACCTTAGTACCCTCTCACTCACCCTTATACTCCCTCCCATCGCAAGCTGCAGCAGAAGAAAGAAGAAAAAGGAAAAGGAAAGAAAAGAAATGAAAGAAGAAAGAAGGGAGAAGAAAGGAAGGAAGGGCACGACGGTGAAGGAGAAGGAGGAGGAAGAAGGGCCACAGCGCGGCGGAGCACGGCGCGGTGGTGGCGCCGAAGAAACAAAAGAAGAGGGTGGCCGAGAGAGAGAGACAGACAGAGGGACCGAGAGATTAAGAGACACAGAGAAATCGAGAGACAGAAAGGGAGAGAGAGCCCGAAAATGGAGAAAAAAGGGAAATGGAAGAGGAGGAAGAAGAAGAAGAAGAAGGATAAGCTCCATGAAAATTTAGGGGAAAGTTTAGAGTTTGCTCCACAAAACCCAAATCAAGAAGAAATTGATGAACAAGGGAAGAAGATGGAGATGAAATTGAAGCTTGAACTCAAGTATCCATGGAGGAGTAGCTTGGAGCCAAAGTGAAGAAGGAGACTAAAGCCCTAGAAATTGGGGATATGTCCCTAATTTCATCAAAGGGACAAAAGAAACATAGATCCCCCTCTTTAAACCTCCCTTAGGGTGTGCTAGGATTTATTATTTTAGTTCTTGAAATAAATTACTGTAGAGTAGATTATTGTGTCATTTTGTGGGACTGGTTTAAATAGGGTTAGATAGCTGCCCCCAACCCCCCACAACCTTGTATGATGTTTGCTCCATTGCGAGTTCCATTGAGCTCCAATCGAAATATTTGAATTTTGTTTGTCACGTTGTCAAATATGGAGAATGAGTTTTGGAGTGGCTTGTGTTCAAGCCAGTCTGTTTTATGAGTTGTTATGACTCCATGTCTCTTTAAAATAAGTTTTGGGTTATAAGAGACTAAAGTTTGAACTTGTATGCACTAAAGAATACATCTTCACGTTTGAGGTTGTTGTTATTTAGATAAGTTCCTTGATTTCCCAATTAGAACCTGTTAATTTTGTTAGAACCATTATTTGATTCGATTTGGGGTTGATTTTAATGGTAGGGAAAATCAGACATTATAAGAAAAAGGCAAGTTTGCTTCTGCACAGGCCGGGGCCGATTTTTGTTCTGCCTGAGGCTAATTTGAGGGAAAATGGGGGGAACACGGCCGTGCTCTGTAGCACACCCTGATCGTGCCTCCCTGTAGTCTCATGTTTAATTTTTATACGTTTGATGTTAAGAGCCTATGTTTTGGGTTCTTAATGAAGGGGGTTTCAACCCTATAATGAGGGAAAGGCTAAATTAATAGACTTGCTTTAAGATTCAAGCCTTTGATGTTTGTAATTTTATGTTTTAGCATAGTTTTTCTATGGTTTTGACTCATTATTTAGAGGGTTTCACCCCTTGTTGTTGGTTAATGAAAACTAAGATGAATTACCTTATTAATTATGCATTTTGATTGTTTGACATGGCATATGCATTGATGTTTGTCTGTCCGGATGAAGATTCGGAGGCAGGCCTGTCGGTTGTGAATCATTGCAACGTTTACCGGCTGGGACCTCCTTGGATGATTAGCCCTAATGGGATTTTAGCTCAATTGCAATTGCTTTAGGCCAAGGAGGTACATTGAGGAACTCATTTTGCATGATGTAGCATTGTTAATAATGCTTACATTGTGGAACTCATTTTGTATAATGTTGCACTGTTAATAATGCTTAAGAACTGCTTTGATTGTAAACTCCATTGGATGATTAACTGTAATGGAATCTTAGCTCAATTACAATTGAGTCAGGCCAAGGGAGTACAATGAGGAATTGTTGTGAATGGTTGCATTTTGAAATATGCTTGAGGCTTGAGGATTTATTAAGAATTATGTTACCTTGCGAGTGATTGCTCTTGAACTGAGTATATGTTTCAACATTGATGCTTAAATTGAATGATTGAAAGTATTGAGTAAGAGTAGATTAAGGTATTCTTGAATAATTATGTTGAACCTTGTTTGGGAGGATTTTCCATACGTAGCACACCACATATGGCTGGAAACAATGGTAAAAGTATTTATGATTTCAAATCTATGTTACTGAGTTTTATAAACTCACATTTTGGGGCGTTGTTTTCAGGTACAAGCTTAATGGAGAAGTTCAGAGCATGAATTGTGCTCAGTCTTGCCTTCCCGCGAGACCTCGAGTCACCAGATCACGAGTCAGGATCTTAATTATTAGGTTGTGTCCCTGTAAAATTAGGAAATTTGTATAAATTGTAATCATTTTATCTTATTATTCTGATTACAAAAGATTGTATTTATAATAGTTAATTCCGCTTTTCAAAACTCTGATATATGTTTACTAGTTTAGTAGTATTAGAATGTAATTTGAATCAAGGACTATTATTAGCATATTTTGTATATGCATTCAGGGATTTTATTTAACCAAAGTATAGTATTTTAAAAAGGATTCACTTTTATTATTATTTTGTAATGCGAAAATATTTCTACATTTTATTTAATTCCAGTTAGATTAGTAAGTAATTCTCCGATTAGAGTCAGGGCGTTACACATTCCAAGAGTATCAGAACAACATTTATTTAGAACACCGGCACCACGCTAACTTATTAGAATGCATATCACTTATTAATATTTAGGACATCCACAACACACAAGAATATCACAACACACAAGCATATTAGAAGAACATTACAAATATCATTTCTTAATTATGATTTTAGTCCCTCAAAAATTTGAAAAGTTTTTTTAGTCCCCAAAAAAATTAAAGGTTTTTAGTCCTCCAAATTTGAAAATGTTTTTCTATTAGTCTCTCACTCTGATGCCGTTATCTGGTGCTTATGTGGCAATATTTTTAAGGGACTAAAAACGAACGTTTAGAATTTTTGGGGGACTAAAAACGAACCTTTTGAATTTTTGAGTGACTAAAATCATATTTAAGCACTAACGACGTCAGAGTGAGGGACTAATGGAAAAAATTTTCAAATTTGGGGGACTAAAAACTTCAATTTTTTTGGGGGGACTAAAAACAACTATTTTTGGGGACTAAAATCATAATTAAGCCTTTATTTTATCTACCTAGTGTCGCTGAATCGACTTACTACCAGTTATCAACACGTAACCTACTATATGGCCTATGGGTTGATAGACTAGCAGTGATCCCCATCAGTCATCGTAAGTCACAACCCCTCTCCTGAGGTCTTGTTATTATCAACTCTCTAGTTAGGCTAAGGGCACACTACACCTATTCTACGCTTATTCTAATACTATTATTCCCTAGTGAATATAGTTCTGTCTCCCTTACCTGACTAGAGGACCACTCCTTCCTTAACGCTCCTTCTTGCTTTGGGCGTCCCGCTATTTGTAACCCTAAAAAGCTAGTATTAGAGTAGGGAAAAGGATTCTGAGGTTTTGATTGGTTAAATTAGGTGGTAACTATTTATAGTGTGGGAAAAGGCCCATCACATCGTGCTAGGTGCATCGCGTCGCGAGGCACTATCACCCTTTACATGCGTCAATGGGCACGTGGGAGTAATGTCAGGGTACGATCGCATCGCGAGATCCCTAGTTATATTTCTGTCGCATCACGACAGTGCTGAAATTTAAATTTATTTTATTTTGGGTTCTAGATTTCATAAAAAGATCTCTAGATCTAAATTTATTATTATTATTATTATTATTATTATTATTATTATTATTATTATTATTATTATTTATAAAAATCTATTTTATTTTATTTATTTAATACTTATTAAATTTTTTTATAATACTTATTTATTTATTTATTTATTATTTTCTTTAATATGTATGTATCCCTTAATTATATTTTATTTATTCTTTTTCTTTTAGTTTTATTATGACTATTATATTTTCTTGTAAATATATATTTTTCTTTACTTTATTTATTCTTATAAAAATTTATGGTTTATGATCTAATTATTGGAAATTTATATCATTTTGAAAATATTGTTAAAAATTCTTGGGATGTCACATTACCATTCCCCTTAAAATAATTTTCGTCATCGAAAATTGAAAGGTTAGTGATTGGTATAGATCTTTACTTTTTCTTTATTCTCTTTGATTATTTCCATCATCTCTTGATTATGTTAGATTATCTTAGGGAGTCTCAGGGTCACAAGTTTTTAGCCTTGTTATTAATTTTAAAACAAAATTAAAATTTTTCTAAATCCTGGTACCATCGCGTCGTGAAGTACCTTAGTGCAATATCGTCGCGACTTCCAGAATCATTAAAACGTGATCCAGGGCGATTTTTCGCCATTTTTGGTGGTTCTGAGCTTTGCTTATTTCGTTTTGAGTGCTATTTCGTACAAGGATACTAAGGATTCATCCTATTCTACCCCATTTTCATTTCCTTACATCAAGGTATGCCTAAATCCCTACTTTGTTCAAGTTTTATACCTTCGATCTTTGGATTTTTCATATAGGGAATCTGAAAATTAGAGAATTTCTTTGGATCTGTTGAGACTTATTCTTGGTTATAGATTACTTATAGTTGCTATGTTTGAACTATTATTAACTGTTGGCTTGATTTGGGTTTATTTGAATTAGTGGTTAAAATAGATATATTAGAGTTTAAGAGATGACTTGAAGTTGTTTGTTAAAAGTCCTGAATGGAGTTATCTTGTTTGTCTCTTAGAGTTTTATTCTAAGTTTGTATTTTCTTATGATTTAGTTGCAAAATTCTTCTTTTGTCTTAGTACTTGTCCTAGGAATGGAGTTTGATTAAAGTTTTATGTTTGGAGCATTTAGAATTTCCCCTTTTTGAATTTTTCTTTAATTGTTTATATAAATGTTCTGTTTTGTGTTTAGTTATTTAGAAGATAATTCTTTTGAAATCATTATTTTTATTGTTAAATTTAGGATTTGAGAGATTAATCTTTAAGGAAATCCTAAAATTTATAGTGGAGAGGATAGAAAATAATTGCAGGGAAGGTTGTAGAGTTTTTATAATTCCTTGTAAAATTCTAAAAAAATGTTTAAGTTTCAAGATACGGGTTCAATAAGGCTCAAAAAATTAATTTTTATTTTTATTTTTTTAGATTTTATGTCCTTTTTTTTAAAATAAATTTCTAAATGTCAATTTAGTGTACTAAAATTTTTCAGGGACATTGTTTTCTCTTAAATTCAGGTTGTGAAATTAAAAGATAGATATTTCATAAAGTTAGAATCCTTCCTATAAAATATTTTATTTTTAGGAATCAGTTAAATTTTTTCCCATGGTTTAGTGAATATTGAGCATGTGTAATTTTTTTTTTTGAATGTTGAAATTACTTTAATGCATACGAGCTTCTATTATTTTTTTTATTGTTTTCTATTCAATAGAGTGATAAATATTGAGTTCTTAACCTTACCGAGTTTATATTCTTGCAGGATGTCTCGTCGTAGTTCTAAGAGAGTTCGTACGGGGTCATCGTCCGAGGAAAGACAAGAGGAATGCCGTTTTAGATCTTCGGAGCACCAGAGCGTGTACTATCCAATTTCGAGTCTCGTGACATTTTTAGCGAGAGAGTATTTAAATTGGAGATGGGCGAATATTAAGAGATTATTGGGGAGTTTCAGGAGAGACAGTGGCAGAGTTTGCTGGATTTGATAGGAAAATTTAGCGTGGAGGTAGTTTGCGAGTTCTATTCGAACGCCTACCTTCCTGCCGATACAGCCTTGACCTACAGATGCTACATGAGGGGCATAGAGATTGACTTTAGCTCAGGTGCCATTAGCACTCTGTTAGAGATTCCCTTGGTGGAGGGTTATTGCTTTATGGAGAGGTTGAGCCATCCTACTAACCCAGCTGTTATGGTAGAGGCATTTTACAGGCCTGGAAGTAATTGGGTTAGGTTTGTGGAGGGAATCCCACTCAGGTTCAACGTGAAGAACCTTACGCGGTCGGCCCGAGCTTGGGCTTTGTTATGCACTATTTCCTTCTCGCCTGCTCCAACAAGAATGACCTGACAGCTAAGAGAGCAGAGCTAGTTTACTCTATCTTGGAGCATGACCCTATTGACATTTGCAGGGTGATTGCCAAGAACAAAAATTGGTTGAGTCACCCTGTTCTGATTTGTAGACTTTGTCAGTCTCGGGGGGTGGAGATACAGGCTATGGATTCGATGGGTCGAGTCGTGAAGCCGATTACTACGACCACTATTGATGAATTCCCTGATGGCCTAGTGGAAGTGGAGCAGCAGGAGCAGTAGCCGCAGCCATAACAAGTTGGGGGTAATCCTCCAGTAGGATCGGGGGCTAATCAGTTATTAACTTTGTTGCTGGAGAACCAGGCCAAACTGGAGGCACTGGTTTTACAGGGCAGGGATGAGGTTAGGGCAGATATAGCTTGGCTGCAGGTGTAACATCCCTAGTTCGTAGTCGACCATACAAACTAGAATCATTACCTTTTAGTAAAATCAGAGGTGCACAAAACGGAATGGATAATCTCATAAGAGAATTACATAAAGTTTCACAACCAGTGATGTCTCAGTCATACAAAATAACATGAAGTTTTTTTTTGAAATACACATCACTTAGCCGAGAAGATACAAATATCCATAAGCGCACAGACCCCTAAAACATAAAGCGGTTCAAGACCGATACATGACACCAAATAAGACTAAATGTAGTCTCCATGATACAAAACACTGGAACATGAACTGGTCATGATCTGATAACCTCAGCCGGTAGGACTCTTGCCCTTACTTGAATTACCTGAATCCTTCACCTGTGAATCTGAAAAATCAACAACAATGAGGAATGAGATTACTTAATCTCAATGAGTTCTCGCGATCCCTTACCATAATATTCTCAGTTGATAAATTTTAAACTTAGCCTAGGGTGCATCCCTCCTAACGTGATAGACTTACATAATATAAAAGCTACCGCGTACACTGTGAGGGAATCCGACACTCGTAAATAACGAGTAACTGAACCATGAAGACCCCGAGAGCAGTTCATGACACCGACCCCGAGTACACCCTCCATTCTTTAATCAGTTTATTTTCCCTTATGTATAGGATACATAGTCATCTCACACGGTTAACCAAAATCATGCATAAACATTATGCAGAAACTTTCAGCACAGCAACATAAACTTCGACAATTTATTTACCCTATCAAACGATATCGGAATCTAAAAAACGACCCACCTACAGAAAGCTAATGAGGTCTATTTTCTAACCATGTATTTAGAATTTTGGAATGATGTACCAAAAAGTGCAGTTTTTCGAAACAAAACAGTAAGTTTACAGAACGGGACAGCAACTGTGTCCTAAGTTGGGAGCCTTCTAGAATGACCAAGACAAACTCAAATAACACGAAACTTGAGCCTAAATGGTAGCAAAATTGGTCTACTTTTCAAAGGAATTGGATTCATAAAAAAATAAGTTCATTTGACAACATAATAACCGAAATACTGAACCTATGCACAGTTTGGCTTCAGAAATTTGACCTAACTTGGGACACTCATAACTGGAGGTATACTACTTCGAATTAAACCAAACCAGTGCCAAAATGACCGTAATTAAGTCTATTTTCGAACAAGGTAAGTCCCAAAATTTTTAGATAAGCAGAATGGTCCCAGTTTCAAAAGAACCGAACCTACCTGCAGACAGCCTCCACAATTTCACCCTCACTTGTGGGGTCTATAACTTGAGCTATACTACTCCAAATGAGACCAAACCAAAGCCAAAATGACCATCATTTAATCTATTTTCAATAATGCTAAACTATAAAATTTTAGGACTAACATATGTCCCCAGCCTACACGAAACAGAACTGGTATCAGACTGGTTCCAATTTCAAACTTCCACACAAAATTTGCACAATACATCATCAAAATTCAAAAAAACATAACCAGAGGAGTCCAATACAATCAGCCCAGAACATTCATGCAATTTATTCAGAGACAAACACAATCAAAACCCTAGAATTCACCTAGTTGCCGTGTAACTCGAAAACCGATTTCTTGGACCAACGAAAACAAAGGAGTTCAAAGCTTCAGCTCTCCCTCTAATTCATGGAGATAGAGGAGATGGAGTTTTTCATCCAGCTTGTTTTGCTTGTTAAATCTAGTATCAATGGAAGGGAAATTGAAAATGGAGGAGAATGGTGAAGTTTCTAGCAACATGCAATGAAAGAAACTCAAGTTCTCTCCTCTTCTCTCCTAGCGCCTCACCCTCTCTTCCATGGAACCCATTTCAGTTTTTTTTTCAGCCTTTCCAGCTGAGTTGCTCGACTGCAATCTCCCTAGGTTGCTGGTTGTGTTGTGCTCAAGTGTGGGTTTAGGAAAAGACAGTTCTACCCTTACTAATCCTCTCATCTATTACCTCTTTATCCTACCTTGGCTTTCTCTTATTTTCTAACATATTCCATACTCAACATACTTATTTCTATGTTAATTAGTATTACTGTAAAACAATTAGATAATTAAATTAACCACAAATTTATTCCCAGCACAACCCCACATATTAAAATTAAGTCTAGCTATTTCAAATTAACTTGTTGATTTGTAACATGAAATTAAATTAAACAAGCAATTCACACAATTCATGTAACTCACAAATGTTCATGAACTTGGGCATACACTTGGGTGTTACAGCAGGAGAAGGTTTTTGACAGGCTGGAGCAGCATGTGGGTGTCTGGGTATCCACCCATGATTTTGATATTTGATCTTTATAGTTCTATGGACTTTTTCTTTGTTTTCGTGTTTTGGATTTGGTTTCGGGGTAGATTTTTCCCCGTGATTTGTATGGCATTACCTATTTTATGTTTTAAGTTTTCTTTATTTTCCTATTTTAGGGTATGATCACACAATCAAAATATTCACCAACGTAGCGCGTTAAAAACATATTTCACTTAACACAAGTCCTAAAGTTCAAACATGCTTTCAAACATATACAAAAAGCATGTTGTACATATTCACATATCATTATACATTTATGCATATTACTCTATTCTAAGGAAGTCCATCAGTTATTCCCCTATTCGTTCAATTTCTTCTTGAAGTGGGGCGGCTTCAGCTGTTTGGTGGGGTGGTGGAGGCAGGGTGATTTATTACTAGGTTTCGTCTTCAGGAAGGAAGGCTAGGATTTCTCTGTACGGAGGGAAGGGTAAGATCACACTCACCAGGTTCATGGGTGCGGTCTCCACACATATAACATCCATTTCTGGTGTCTTTATAGTCAACAGTATAATGGTTTCCACCACAGTTAAAACAATAATGGTAGGTTGGATAAGGGCAGTTTTGAGCAAGGTGTGGTCCTGAACAATTTAACATCTTCCTCTTTTAGCACCTTCCAATGATTTGTTCCATAGCTTCCTTCGATATCGGAGTAGGGGCACAACATGAGGTCTTTCCTGGCTAGAGGATGCCATCAATCTTTGAAAAGAATAAACATATCAGAATACACACACGCAAATAAATGAAATGCTATGTTTCTAAGTTACCAATTCTATCATAGGCGAATTACTTATTAAACACCCTACCAAGTGAGATTTGTGTAGTTGTATTTGGTGGGAATTCAAACATTTATCATCCGATGATAATATTATGGATCTCACAGTCCAGATAGGACCAAACTTCTCTGATACCACCCAAATGAGATGACCCCGTCCCATTATGTATTTATTTATGAATTCTTATATGCATGCCCTTCATACAAATACATGAAATTCTTTATACAATTTGTCAGAGTGTGCAGTGTGTGAGTGTGTAAGTGACCACCGGCTGACTCATGCTTCTGATCTTGCTTTCTCTGTGTAAAGTGATAGTGTGATTGTGCAAAAATAAAACAGGAGATCAGAACAGACAATTCATACCAATAATCGGAAATAATAGTAATTAGAACTCATGTATGAATAAGTTGAATTATCCTATTTATTTCATTATGTCTTTTATGAGATTCATCCTAAAATTCTATATGTCTATGTGGCCATAAATAGTAATGACGGTCCCACCTTAGCCTTTGTGGTTACAACTACCTCCCACTAGCCCATGATGGGCAGGTTAAGTCAGTTGTCCATCCATATATCCCACTCACCGTACCCCTAAGAGTGCATCCTTGTTCCCCAACTTCAGTGATAGGAACAGGTGTCGGGATGACACTTGGGATCGTCACTATGGGCAGTGATACAACAGTACCCCATCAGGATGACCAGGCATTCCGATGTCCCGACAGGATGGTCGCGAGTCATCCGTCACCTGTGGACTTGTCGGACCCAGTCTATCCTCAAGGACCGGCGTGTCTTGTACCGACTGCATCGTACCCGCACTCTGGTACCTGACCTCGTACACAGCCTGTGCGTACGGCGGTGGATTACGGCTATGCACATGATTCTTACTATTTACTTTGTTTACCTCAGTTCCTATTAGCTTATTATTATTTATCCTATTTTGAAAGACTATACATCAACGGCTTAGACGAGTTTTATCATATTATCTTATCCTTTCTTTATTATTATATTGGTTACATCCACACACATACCAAGAGTATCAGAACAACATTTATTTAGAACACCCACACCACACAAACATATTAGAATGCATGCAACTTATTAATATTTAGAACTTCTACAACACACAAACATATCACAACACATAAGCATATTAGAAGAACATTACAAATATCGTTTCATTATTTATTTTATCTACCTAGCGTCGCTGAAGCGACTTACTACCAGTTATCAACATGTAACCTACTATATGGCCTATGGATTGATAGACTAGCCGTGATCCCCATGATCATCGCGCGTCACAACCCCTCTCCTAAGGTGTTGTTATTATCAACCCTCTAGTAGGGCTAAGGGTACGCTACACCTATTCTACGCTTATTCTAATACTATCATTCCCTAGTGGATAGGGTTCTATCTCCCTTACCTGACTAGAGGACCGCTCCTTCCTTAATGCTCCTTCTTGCTTTGATGCTTATTCTAATACTATTATTCCCTAGTGGATAGGGTTCTATCTCCCTTACCTGACTAGAGGACCGGTCCTTCCTTAACGCTCCTTCTTGCTTTGGGCGTCCCACTATTCATAACCCTAGAAAGCTAGTACTAGAGTAGGGAAAAGGATTCTGAGGTTTTGATTGGTTAAACTGGGTGGTGGGACCACCTATTTATAGTGTGGGAAAAAGGCCCATCGCGTCGCGAGGCGCATCGCGATGCAAGACACTGTCACCCTTTACATGTGTTAAGCACGTGTGGGAATGTGTTCAGGATACGATCGTGTCGCGAGATCCCCTAGTTATATTTCTATCGCGTCGCGACAGTGTTGAAATTTAAATTTATTTTATTTTGGATTCTAGATTTCTCTAAAGATCTCTAGACCCAAATTTATTATTGTTTGTATCTATTTCATTTTATTTATTTAATACTTATTAATATTTTTATTTTATAATACTTATTTATTTATTATTTTCTTTAATATGTATGTATCCCTTAATTATATTTTATTTATTCTTTTTCTTTTATTTTTATTATGACTATTATATTTTCTTGTAAATATATATTTTTCTTTACTTGATTTATTCTTATAAAAATTTATGGTTTATGATCTAATTATTTTGGAAATTTATATTATTTTGAAAATATTGTTAAAAATTCTTGGGATGTCACACACTACCTAGTGGCAATGTTTATGACAAGTCCACTATCTAGTGTCAATGTTTTATGAAAAGTCCACTGTGAATGACCATGTTTTATGACCCAAGATAACTATTTGTTAAGTCTTCTAGCTACATGTAACCATTATGGAGCTCGGGTTATTTCTTGTTTGATGATCCTAGCAACATGAGCTACGATGTATTGTTTATGACCCATGATAGGTGGAGTTTAGTGGAAACCTAACCTTGTTTTTTTTGTTTGTCATATTGACCTTGTTTTATAATGGGGGGAGTACCTTTGAAATGAAAGGTGGAGGCCTTGTTTAAGAGTGAGCCTGCGTGACAATATATCGGCCTTCGGGGTGCGAAGCTCGAGTCCGTAACACCCAATGGTTTGAACTAATCCTTTGAGCTGGGAGATTACCCATCAGACTTAGCAACCCCGACGGTCACTGGAAATTATCGAGATTAGTCGAGAGTGCATGGCAACAAAGTGTTCACCATTGTGGTGTATTCCTTCAAAATGCCAAACATGTCCTCCTAATCAAACTTAAACTTCCTGAAGTAGTAGATGCATCCACATGCATATGAAGTGATTGACATAGTGATTTGCATTGTCATTTGATAAGGACACTTGACTTTGTGATTGATGAGCTTCTTGGCGGCATGTATTTGTGTATTCCTTCTAATGCCAATACAACGCTGCTACAACAGACTCACCTCCTTTTTGCTTGTGTGCCTCCTGTGTTTTATACCTTATTTTACATATGCTAAATATGCTGTAGAAAGTGGCTAATATGGAGATTTGAAACTTTATTAGTATTTTTTAGAGTTATTTTAAATACAATATTTTCAAACTTTGGGTTATGTATCAAATGTTAAGTATGGGATGTATAAGCTCTGAGGCTATGTGATATGGTCTATTGAGTTTACTTTGAATCGTTTTATTTAATTTTCCGCAAGAATATAAAAAAATGTAAACCTTTTTGGAAACAGTTATTCCCGTTTTAAGTTTTGGAGTAAAATCTGTGTTGGAATGTGGCGTCCTTAACTCGTGCAAAAAATGTTTTTGAAACTTAGATTTTTATTTCGTCATGAATACTTATTATTATATTCTTCTATAATAATAATTACGAAATAGGGTTGAAGGTGTCAAACAAGTTAAATTGAATGAAGATTGAAATATCAAAATGATTTTCAAATGGAGAAGGTTAATTTGAATTTAGGAGAAAACTAGAAAGATTCAGACACCTATGAGGATTTAGAGAATTATAGAAAAGAGAAAAAGAAAACAGTTTTTAGGAAAAAACAAAATTGGATAAAACTTAGGTAAAGTTCCTTAGGTACTGTTGGTGTTGTTCCTCTCACAAAATGAGAAAAAAACAGTTTTGATAATGGTAGTTATGAGAGGTTAGAGATAATAGGAGTGGATAGAGAGAGAGAAAATTATCTATTTTGTGAGAGGTACAGCACCAACAACACCTAAAGAATTTTACCTAAGTTTTGTCCAACAAAATTTTCACATAAAGAAAAGAGAAAGAGAAAAGATGGAAAAGAAACTTTGATTAAGTTTCCTTTGGATAGGAAATCAAAGGTTTGGAAATCCTTTGAGGGAGAACACATAAGCAAGCAATCAACAAATAACACGCATTATACATAGCAACCATCACAATAAACAATTAGCAATTAAACATAAATCAACAGTCATGTAAACATCAAACATGTATAGGTAAATTCAAATATATTATAATCATTTAATGTATTTATAGAGATTAGTAGATGTACCTTCTAAGCTTTGTTGGTTTACCTTTCTTGAAAGATCTTTGCTTGATATCTTCATTGAAGTCTTTTATTAGAAAAACTTGATATTCAGTGTCCATGCTTGGGAGGTAGGATCTTTGTTCCTCTGCTATGTTAAGAGCTCAACGCTGAGGCCGAGATCTATTACCAATTGAAGTACTAGGAAAACACAAGAAGGGGGTTTATATAATTATGTTTTTAAATTTTTTTTCTCAAAGCCTAATTCAAAATATACTGATCAAGATAAACATTGTTTTGTATTGCTCGGTCTTCTTTTTAGTAGCGCAAACGCACTAAGTCAATAAGACGCAGACGCAACCTTAGCGTCTAAATGTTTTATAAAACTTTACAATAAACATTGAGAAAGATTCTTCACAGAAGCAAGTTGTAAAAACCATACCACTTAATTCAGTTCGAAACATACTTAAGGACTAATAGGTTTTAAAGCACATTTGTGTATATTAGGAGTATTGACTTAGTCAAATAGTTAGTTAATAGTCTTATCTTTTAGTTAGTTATTTCTGTTGTTTTGCCCAACGGCTATCTTGTATTCTTCTTGATATCAGCAGCCTATATAAAGGCTTATGCTGAGCCACTTTGTATGATTCATGAAATGATAATGAGGTATTATTCAGATTTTGCAATTCTCAAATATCATAACATGGTATCAGATTTATTTTTCTGATCATCAGCTTCCGCATCTTCTTTTCACAATCCTTCCTTCATCCCTTCCTCAACCATGGCTGACAAAACACCACCCACATCACCCTCAAGCCAAAGTGATGAAAGCCAAAGCCAACATAGTAAACAACAAACCATGCATTCGATTGTTCTGGAGCAACATCAACCCGATCTCACCCAGAACATCAACATCCATAGTCCTTTTTATCTACATCCGGGTGAAAACCCAGGTTCTGTCCTCGTATCTCCAGCACTCAATGGAGATAACTATCACAATTGGAGCAAAGTCATGAAAAGGGCTCTCTCATCCAAGAACAAGATCAAATTTATCAATGGCACATTACCTCAACCATCAGAAACCGATCCTCTCTTTGACCTTTGGGATCGCTGCAATAACATGGTGGTATCTTGGATCACACGTACCTTGTCCCCTCAAATTGCTCAAAGCACCATTTCAATCGATAGTGCTCGACTGCTATGGCTCAACTTGCAGGAAAGATTCACAAAAGAAAACCATTTTAGAATGTCTGACATACTTCAAGAACTGCATTCCATGCGCCAAGGTGAAAGGTCTTTATCTACCTTTTTCACTGACATGTCTATTCTTTGGGATGAATTGGATTTCTTGCGACCTATTCCCATTTGCATATGCACAATTCCCTGCACTTGTACCCTCAGTAGAGCTGTGCAATCCTACAAAGACAAGGAACATACTATTTGTTTCCTCAAGGGTTTGAATGATTCCTATCAAGCAGTGAGGACTCAAATCCTTCTAATGAATCCATTGAACCCAATTAGCCAAGTATATTCCCTTGTTCTACAACAAGAAAGAAAAACATCAGCACCTTCCAATCTTGAATCCACTGCCTTTGCTACATCATCCTCTCAACAATCTTCTTTTGGCCGAGGTACCCCCTTTCCTGGCAGAGGCAGAGGGAGAACTAATAATCGACAACAAATGATTTGCACACATTGCAAACGCACCAACCATACAATTGATACCTGCTACTTCAAACATGGGTTCCCACCTAGATATCGATCAAGACTTCAAGGTGATTCTCAACCAAATCCTACTACCACTACTGACAGTAATGTTAAGACTGCTGCTCTTGTTAATTCTCAAGCCCAACAGCCTCCATCTATCTCTCGAGAGGATTACCAATATCTTATTTCCCTCTTACATGCCAACAAGAAAGATGGCAACGTTTCAGCAAACACTGTCAGTAAGAATTCTACTTCTGAGAACAACAATTCTTCATCCATGGTCTCTAGTGTGATCTCTAATATCCATAATTCAGGTACACTTTTGATTCCTCAATCTTTTTGGATATTGGATTCAGGTGCTAGTGATCACATTTGCCCTTTCATTCAAAGTTTTTCTTCATACACTAAGATTACACCTATAGATGTTAATCTACCTAATGGTGCTGTTCTATATGCTTCTTATTCTGGCACAATACACTTCACACCAGATTTTTATCTTGATAATGTTTTATATATTCCTCAGTTTAAATTCAATCTTATCTCCATTACTCAACTTACTAAATCTTTAAAATGCACATTATTATTCTTGCCTAATTCTTGTGAAATACAGGCATGCAATTCCAGGAAGATGATTGGACACGCTGAAGTTTGTCATAATCTATACATTCTTCAGCTAACTCCTCAACCATCTTTATCTTTTCACACTACTTTTGTTAGATCTCCTTGTAATGATAAACAGAAATGTGTTACTGCATCTTCTTTTTCTAATGCCATCTCTCAATCCAATGCTTTTGATTTATGGCATTTCAGGCTTGGACACCCCTCTGGTGCTGTTTTACAACATCTATGTACTACTTTCCCTTATATTTCAATGAATAAAAATCAGTCATTTGTATGTGATTGTTGTTATATTGCAAAACAGCCTAAACTGTCTTTTCCCAACAGCATCTCTAAATCTGCTCATATTTTTGAACTCTTGCATATGGACATTTGGGGTCCTCTTAGTATTTCTTCATTCCAGGGACATCACTATTTCTTAACCATAGTGGATGATTATAGTAGATACACTTGGGTTTTCTTAATGAAACACAAATCTGACACAAGACATTGCATCACCACATTTCTGACTTTTGTTAAAAATCAGTTTTCTGCTCATGTTAAAACTATTAGGACTGATAATGGCATTGAATTCCATATGCCTACTTATTATGCATCTCTTGGCATTTTGCACCAAACATCATGTGTTGAAACTCCTGAACAAAATGCTATTGTCGAACATAAACATAGACACCTATTGAATGTTACACGTGCTTTACTTTTTCAATCTAAATTACCTAAATTTTTTTGGTCTTATGCTTTATGTCATGCTACATATATCATCAATAGACTCCCTACACCTGTTTTACAAAATAAATGCCCTTATGAACTTGTGTATGGATCTCCACCTACTTTCCTTGATCTCAAGGTTTTTGGTTGTTTATCATATGCTACCACATTAACTCACAATAGACACAAACTTGATCCAAGGGCAAGAAAGTGCTTGTTTCTTGGCTTCAAGCCTGGAACAAAAGGGTACATTCTATATGACCTACATACCCGAGCCATTTTTACTTCTAGACATGCAATCTTCCATGAAGATTAATTTCCTTACACCACTACAGCTACATTAGATTTTGCTAAAACTGATTCTGCCTCCCATGACCACGATTCTGCATCCTTGTTTTTATTTGACATCCCTATCATTTCTAATTCAGCTCCTACAGACACATCACAACACAACCACAATCTTGCACCCACCACACTTCAACCTATTTCTGATTCCTCGACAGAATCCATTACACCTACTCCTCCTCCTATCAGAAAATCTGATAGGATCAAAAGGCCACCTACTTACCTCAAAGATTTCCATTGTAGTTACATACAATCCACTAAACATTCTTCCAATCCACTTCTATATCCACTCTCATCTGTCCTATCCTATTCCAGACTATCACCATCTCATTTACATTTCACCTTGTCTATCTCCTCCCAAATCGAACCTACTTCATACAAACAGGCCATACAGCATGCACATTGGCTCACAACCATGAATTCTGAACTTGCTGCACTACATCAGAATCAGACATGGGTTATCACCACTCTACCCGAAGGTAAGCACCCAATTGGGTGTAAATGGGTTTATAAAGTTAAACACAATGCTGATGGAAGCATTGAAAGGTATAAAGCCCGTCTGGTTGCTAAAGGTTTTAATCAAATCGAGGGCATTGATTTCTTTGATACTTTCTGTCTTGTTGCAAAATTAACAACTATTCGATTACTTTTAGCTATTGCTTCTACACAAAATTGGTATCTACATCAACTTGATGTCCATAATGCTTTTCTACATGGCACCTTGGAGGAAGAAGTCTACATGAAAATCCCACCTGGTCTTCATGTCCAGCAGACCAATCCTCCTCAGGTTTGCAGACTTCTGAAATCGATCTATGGCTTAAAACAGTCTAGCCGCCAATGGTTTGATTGCTTCGCCTCTTTTCTTCTTTCTAAAGGTTTTTCTCAATCTAATTCTGACCATTCTTTGTTTACTAAACTATACAATGGTTCCTTCACTATTTTGTTGATTTATGTAGATGATTTAATCATCTCAGGCAATGATCTTAATGCCATCATTCAAATTAAAACAGATTTGAACAATCGTTTTAAGATTAAAGACCTGGGAAACTTAAAATACTTTCTTGGTCTTGAGATTTCAAGATCAAGAGATGGCATACATCTTTCCCAGAGAAAATATGCGTTAGATATTCTATCAGAATGTGGCTTATTGGCTTGTAAACCAGTTTCCACCCCTATGCTTAAAGGAACTCGATTGACCACCAAGGGAGGCACTCCTCTTGCTGATCCTGCAGCTTATCGATGCCTCATTGGTAAGCTTCTCTACTTAACTAATTCTCGGCCTGATATTTCTTTTTGTGTTCAACAGCTTAGCCAATTTATGGCACACCCCACATCCACTCATCATGAAGCAGCTATTCGAGTTGTGAAGTACATCAAGGCTTCTCCAGCTCAAGGATTATTCTACCCCAGTTCAAACACTCTTCAGCTTAAGGCGTTCAGCGACTCTGACTGGGCAACATGCCCTGAAACCCGAAAATCCATCACTGGATATTGTATATTCATTGGCAATTCCTTAATCTCTTGGCGTGCAAAGAAGCAGCCTACTGTTTCTCGCTTTTCTTCAGAGGCAGTGTATCGTGCATTGGGTGTCACCGTTTCTGAGGTTCAGTGGGTCACTTACTTGCTCAAAGATTTCAAGGTCCCATATATTTCACCAGCCTTACTTTACTGTGATTCACAATCAGCAAGACATATTGCCATGAATTCTTCCTTTCACGAACGAACTAAGCACATTGATTTGGACTGTCACATTGTTAGAGAGCAACTCCAGGCTGGCCTCTTTCATTTATTGCCAATCACATCCTCTAACCAATTGGTCGACGCATTCACTAAAGCCTTAGATCCTTCTCCTTTCAACGACATTGTATCCAAGCTGGGAGTTATGAGTATTCACTCTCCAGCTTGAGGGAGGCTATTAGGAGTATTGACTTAGTCAAATAGTTAGTTAATAGTCTTATCTTTTAGTTAGTTATTTCTGTTGTTTTGCCCAACGGCTATCTTGTATTCTTCTTGATATCAGCAGCCTATATAAAGGCTTATGCTGAGCCACTTTGTATGATTCATGAAATGATAATGAGGTATTATTCAGATTTTGCAATTCTCAAATATCATAACAGTGTAAGTATGACATACTGACTACAACCAGACTCATGATAACTTGTCATTTGAAGGTTCTAAATACTTTACCTAGAGTTATATTAAAATGGCTTTTTGTTAAAGTTTTTTCCCAAAATAAGTAGACATAAAGTAAAGACAACATAAAAAAGATTAGGGAAGAGAGAATGACATAGAGTATTTTTATATTAGTTCAATATTGACCTGAAAGCTACATCTATGTTGTGCTCAAAAGTAAGTACACCTTATCGCAAAAATAATAAAGTTGAGTATTTGGAACTCCATGTATTGCCTACAAAGACTACCGATAACTAATAGAACGACACAAACCTATACACCTCTAAGGAAGCGGTCTTTTTCCAAGACCAGCCTTGTAAATAAAAAGCAAAGCTAATTCCTTGTTGCACCTACAAATAATGATATCCCTATCCACGTGAAAGAAAGCAAACATATAAAGGTCAAAAAGGAGAAAGAACACTCATAACTTGGATTTAGATATGGGTATGCCCACTTTCGATAATTTTATGATTTATGATTACCCACCACCTGCTATGTGGGACACCACTAGAGTTAATGAAGTAGGGTCTCGTGATCCTGTATCTCACATAATGGTTATATTGATGTGATATCATATCATATCATATCTTCCACTAGTGGTTCCATTCCTTTCAAGTTGATAGGAACCAAAAAAAAAAAAAGTTTTGGGTCCAAGTCAAAGTGTCCAAGAGCCATGTGTGACATATACAGTGATTAACATAACTATATGCATGGTGGAAGGATCCTAAAATCATGGGCATGTGCTTTTGTATGTGCATTTGTAACTTATTTACATTACATATCAAACTGATCACGTGGGTGTTATATATACGTACGTAGGACAGACAGTTTTGGAGTCTTTACATATTTTTATATACTACTTTGTTTATTTATTTTTTTCTCAATCCTAGCTCGCTATCCAAAAGACACGATAGATTCCGATTAATTCGAGTCAAGCCGAGTCTTCCTATATAACTTGCCCAAAAGAATCAAACTCCTCGCCATTTATTTTTACATGTTCACCACTTATACTAATAGACATTGGTACTACTTTACTCGTTATATACAAGTATACACACAAATTTTGAGTTATACGTCATTTTTATCACTTTTTTTTTATTTGCTCAAGGTGGAAAAGCAAAAAACTAAATTAATCTATAGCATACACACATTGATTTACAAAGAAACTGTCGACCAATATTCCAAATTTAAGTATCATTTCCAAGTTGCAAACTGGAAATGAACTGGGAAGCTAACAGTGCTGGAAAACTTCCCAAGTGTCAATAGGTAACAGCTTGGATTGAACCTTTTCTCCGATAATATAGCAATCAATGTCAAGATGTTTGGTGCGCTCATGAAAGATAGGATTTGTGGCAATATAAAGGGCGCTTCTGCTATCACAATATAGGGAAGGCAACCAGGAACAAGTGATATGAAGATCATTAAGGAGATAAGCTAACCACTACAGCCACTACAACAGATTTGCAAATCAACGGCGCTTATTTTTTGCCTTCACCAGTTCTTAAAAGCGCTACCTAATCACCCGTTGGTGATTTGTGTTTCGAAAAGACAGCGTTTCAGAAGCGCTGTCTTTTCCACATTTTTTTTATTAAATTTGACTTTTAGTGACGGACAAAAGCTATCACTAAATATCAAAATTCCGTAGGTAAATATCAAGTTGACATTTACCAACGATAATTGCAACCATGTATTATTGGACTTCTAGTTATAGCTCTTGTCTGTCACTAAAAGTTATATATATTAAATAAAATATATTTTGATTATGTTACTATATATTTCAATAAATAATTTAAAAAATTGCTACTAAAATTAATTTACTTAATAAATGCATTAAAATATATCAAACAAATATTTACTAAAGATAAATATTTCAAAAAATTTTAGCAAACACCTAGTGTCACCATTACATCTTATGCATAGAAATGGAAAGATTAAGGTACTCCATGAAATAAACATTATATAACATAGACACACAAAACGACAAGCAAAACTGAATAACAAAAACTAATACAAATGTTGATCAGTAACAAGAGTATAGATGGTACATGAAATCTCTGTCCTAAATAATTACAAACTCAAAATTCCAGTCAACTCAGTGGTGTTCTTCCACATTAAAGATCCAATCCTATGAAAATAAAAAGAAGAACAAGTTCGAATACTTTCCAAGAGATAACCCAGACACTACAACAAAACCAAAATCAAAATGTAGCAATAGATAAATAAGCACAACAAAAGCAGAAGTTACAGTATATCAAATCTTCTGCAATACTTATAGCACAGGTCCCCAAGAAATGTCAGTTTTGGCTTTGTTTGGTACTTAAAGAACGCATCATGGAGAACCTAGCAACCAAGAAACATAACTATTAGAAGGTATTAAAATAGCTCTAGCATCTGGATAAACAGAAAATCATGTAAGCAATGAAAATGGCATAATGGAACCAGATAGTCTATATTCATTTTTTCCATTTTTGGTTGCACGTGTTCCTGTTGCTTTTATTTCAACTTTCTACTGTCCTCTTTCTCGATATAAGCCTGCTTGACACAACATAAGACAAATAAAAGACGGCAACAACAACAATTAGGTAAATTGATTAAAGGACATATATGTATATATGTATGCATGGATGTTGTGTATGCAGCATAGAAAAACTTCCATGTTATATAATGTTCAGCTGTAAAACCAACAACCTGTCCATCCATCAAATATAAATAACAACATTCCTAACATATATCGACATCTTCCCAGTTACCTATTTAAAAATCTTGACAAACAAATCATAAGTTCATTATCTATACTTCACATTAAAATTTCAAGCAGTAGTAGCATCTGATAGTATAGAAAAAGGCAGTTTCAAAAACACTAATAGCATATAAAATTTGTAAGTCAATCACACAAATAGCATATGAAATCAGGAAGCTGAAAGGGCTGTTTCTGAATACCCCGTTTCCCCTACCAAAACAATAACACAACATTTGATGAGATTATTAATATATGCCGACATTTTCATGAGATAATTAACATATACTGACATAGACTACGCAATTGGGCTAAGTAATACCAATCATCAAAAAGTGAAGATAAGAGGAATTCGGCTCAAGCATTAAGCACAAGGGAAAGGCATCTGAAAACTCAAAGTAGAACTATTAGCAACTTTGTCACACAAATCATCCTCTGTATTTGAGTCTTTGTCTATGATATGATTGTGACCAACTATAATTGCAGGTTGTGGCAAATCTTTAGCTTCCTGAAATCAAGTAGTCACATCTTAAATATATTATAAAGAATACACACGACATGAATAAAAAGAATGAAAGGAAGTGAATATCTCAGACAAAATCATCTCCAAGTAAGGAAAATTAAATATGTAACAAACCTGATCAAATGGCTCATCATAATATGGCCCATATGGATTCATAGGAATCAGATTTGTTTCCATTCTGTATTGCTGAATTCAGATGAAACGGTAGAAATGATGACGGTGACTGTTCTTCCTATAGTACACTGGTTTTATGGGTGGTTTCCTAAGACACTCTCATTCTCTGGCACCCACTACTGGTTGACTAGAAACATACGTATCTACCAAGCATCGTGTGCATCCGAATTATATAATTGGAGATATCTATTAAAATCTAACTTCTCCACGGGCGTCATTTATTTAGAACTCAATGCTAGAAAATCTTGCGAACCTATTTGAAATTTTATACTATGTAGTGGCAGCTTTACAAAAGATGTTTTCTATTTTTCATAAACCATGTCATCCCCAATCATATCATGTGCCTAAAAGATGTTGCTAACAGACATCCAGCTCAATGATAGCTAACAGAAAAGTAGAGTCAGCTGGAAAGGAGAGACAGGCTGGAAGAGAAAAACAAACAAATTGAATGGAAGAAGAGAGATCAACCATCTTTTTTAACAGATAAGACATGATTAGCAACAAAAAGTAGAAGACTGGTAAAAGGAATAAAACAATACCTCCTCAGGTGACACACCAGCATCTTCAAGGCTTCTCTGGATGCATGAAGACACACCAAGTCCATCAGATCTTGGATCAGTCATGTGATATGCATCACAGTTAACAGCACCTCCCAAGTATTCAGCAATGATAGGTGCCCCTCGCTTCATTGCATGTTCGAGGCTCTCCAACACCTGTCAAGTTATAGTACTCTCTTTGTGATTTAGAAATTACCTTGCAAAGGACCCAAAAAACACAGACACAACATAGCCATTTTTTAGACAAACACAGCCACAGGAAAGGTAGTGTTGTTGTTCAAGCAGTTCACAACCTTTACTAAGTTCATGAGGGTCTTACAAATACGTTGATTAAGAAGTACGCATAGCCATTGCAATTGAATTTGCAAGCTTGGCTGATATTGCCAGATTATAAACTATTGAACTCAAGAAAATATAATAATAATCTTTTTACTACAATCCATTCCAATACCAGCCAGCCAGCCATATTACTCAGTCATCTAAGCATTTATATTGTCAATTAAAGTGACCATCATTCAAAAGAATAATAAGAAAACAATCAGGACAAGACAAACACTACCTTACCAGAACTCCAGAACCTTCACCCATAACAAAGCCATCACGGTCTTTGTCCCATGGCCTGGAAGCAGTTTTAGGGTCATCATTTCTCTGAGAAAGGGTTTGAGAGACAGTAGTATGTATACCAGTATTGCTTGGTGGCTTATTTCGTATACCGATTTCGAATCCCTTGCTGCTACCGAGCACATCTCTCTGACGGTGAGATCGAGCCTGCGCCACCGTACTCCTCCACTCCCTTGTGTATCTCCTACCTACGCGTCGCCCAGCGAGTCCTTCGCACCCACCATCCTCTGCATCGGCTCCACTGACCTTGCCGTTGAATCCGCTCTTGCCAATGATCTCGACCTCTACCTCGTCTACATCGATCTCCGACTGGCTTCTTCACTGACAACGTGATGTGTTGTTCCTCAGCCTCTGAACGCAGATGGCCAAGGAAAACTGAACGCAGATGTCATCTATAAACACTATCACAAACTTGTCTAGGAAGGGCTAAAGATTCGATTCATGTAGTCCATGAACACAGTAGGAGTATTGGTTAGTCTAAAAGGTATAACCAAATACTCGTAATGACCATAACGGGTTCGAAAAGCTGTCTTAGGGATATCTCTGGCCTTAATCCTAATTTGGTGGTATCCAGACCTTATGTCAATTTTGGAGAAAACTGAAGGTCCCCTACGTTGATATATGAGATCATCTATCCAGGGAAGCAGATACTTGTTCTTGATGGTAACCTTATTGATCTGCCTATAATCAATACACAGCCTCATACTTCCATCCTTTTTTTTGACCAACAAGATTGGAGCTCCCCATGGAGAAGCATTAGGCCTAATGAACTATTTGGCTATAAGGTCTTCCAGTTGAAGTTTAAGCTATTTGAGTTCCGAAAGGGACATCCTATAAGGAGCTATTGATATTGGCCCAGTCCCAGGAATTAAATCTATGGAAAATTCAATTTCCCTCTCAGGAGGTAATGAAGTTACTTCTTCAGGAAATATATCTAAGTATTCATTAACAACTGGGATAACAGTTAAATCTAATCCAACCTCTAAAGATGAAGAGAGTAACAGAAGATAGCCTACTTGTTTCTCTACTATGCATTGGTATAATTGTGAAACACTAGCCAAGACACTAGGATGAACATTTCTTTGACGAGATTGTAAATTTGGAAACTACATGGTTTTGCAAAAACAATTCAAAACAACTTGATTAGCTGAGAGTCAATCCATCTGTAACACCCATACCTCAATATAAATCGAAAGTATGACAAATTACATTAAAGTACGAGAATTACTAATAATTTATAACTTTGGTTACAGTGATCCAAGTCATAAATTAAACTCAAATCATTAATCTAAAAAATAGATTACAACTTATACAGTTCTCAGAATATAAAATTCCATTACACTATAAAATTGGTCTATAAATCACAAGCTTTGCGCTTCGCCTCGTCAGTCATCGATACCTGTTTATCGGAAAAACATAAAAGGAACGGGGTGAGATTAAAAATCTCAGTGAGCCCTCCACGGACTCCTCACCATTCGCTCGCCGAATCATACTAGCCTGAAAAGACTAACTTAAACATTACTCTCCGTATTAACCATAAGGGACTAAAAAGAAACTCCTTGACATTTTAAGCTAGAACGCCTTAGAATGAGCTAACATGAACTTAGAACTTGGCATATTATGGAGTAGGATAATCCTAGGTCCACTATACCACTTATTAACTTGTGATTCAGCTAAACATATAAATGAACAGCATTACTTATAAATCATTTAAACATTACTTCTTTAACTATGTTTAGCATAACTAAACACAATGCTACGAAAATGCAAACTTTCTTAACTAAGAACATTTAGTTCTTCTTTACTACTTACTCACTTTATACTTAACATATCTTTGCTTTTCTTTATGCTATTGGATTTGATCTTATGCTTTAGTCTATATAGACTCCAATCAACTTAGCTTGCTTGCTTTCTTAAGAGATCTTAACACAACTCTTACTACTTCTATGCATCATTACCATTAAGTAATTTAGCATATAAGGATTTACAATCCATCATAACATTTATTTAACTAAGCTAATTCCGAATATATATATATATATATAAAGATATATAAGGAATTCATTAATATTCTTAGACTTGAACATTATTAAGTTCATAGTCAACTTTGCTTTGCTACTAAGCACGTTCTAGCTCTTCCAACCGGTTGAATCGATATTCAACAGGGAATCTCCGTTACCGGGTTTTGTCAAGGCTTAGGTCCCAAGACCCCGAGTAACGTCTACGATATGGTGGTCAGACGTCTTAACCTTCCAAGTGACGTCCCACGAGGCTAACCATACCGTGCTTCTCCTATAAATAAAGGAGTATTGTCATGGACTTTATGCTCATGCTTTTGCTTATGCTTTTATGCATGTTTATAGAAATGCAACTTAGCTAACTAGGATTTATTAACATCATCCTCATTACTTAACTATTCAAGGAAATTACAATCATTTTGATGAATCTATCTTAACATGAACAACATTCATTTCTAGCTAACTACTCACTTAGAGGCTTACACATGCTATACTTATAATAAGAGTTACACCAAGTTATGAATATCTACTTCAATCATTCAATTTTATCACATACTTTCATAGGGTCCTTTCTTTGATACCATGGACATACACTTAGGGCTCATTGACAAGCCTCACAATTGACCAAATTAATGGACAACACATACATTAAACATATACCTTGAAACTCTATGGGGCTAACATAGGAGCTAACATCAAACATACATAATCTCATTGAAGCTCTTTGGTGCATTCAAGGATTCAAGCATCACAAAATAATTAGGGGGGTTGGGGACATAATCCAACCCTATTTCAGTCAAACCCCATATAATTTGATGATAATAACTTTAACATTAACATATAATCAAAGGGGTTAACAAACCCTAACTTTGAACCCTGTTCAAAGACTTCTTTGAGGAAAATTCCTATATGAGGGACTTATGCTTGCCTATCACCTAAAGGATGAAGAACTCACCATGATTCTTCAAGACCTTGAGCTAGAAGAGTTGAACTTAGGCCTCCTTCTCTCCTTCAAGCTTTTTCCTCTTTGCTCAACTTAGGGCTTCTTCAAATTTTCCCAATCTTGAGCCACAACATTCAATCTTCTTTTTCAAATCTAAGGACTTGAGCCATCCTTGAAGGGTCTTGGTCTTCTTCCTCTTCTTGTTCTTCATTTTCAGTTACCTCTTCTTCTTCTCTAGGGTTCAAACCCAAATCTTCAAAATACTCAAATCTCAACTCACCAACTTGGCTCAAGCTAAGATTTGAGGAAAATCTAGCATGAATCCATGAATCCCCTTTAGGATTAGTGAAACCCTTGGTGTTTCTCCTCTTTTCTCTCATCTCCTTTCTCTTCTTTTCCTTTCCTTTTTCTCTCTTCTCATGTTTCTGCTCGTTTTGCTATGCTTTTCAGCTTATAACAGGGTGTGAATCGATTCACACCTAAGTGGTGAATCGATTCATGCATAAAGAAAATTGCAGCGTGTCTGGTGAATCGAATTGGTGGGTCGATTCAAAGCTTCCAAATTCGATTCACAGAACCTCCTAAATGGTCTGGGAGCCCTTTGTGAATCGAATCAGGCTTGGATGAATCGATTTACTCACTGCTAAAATTAGAAAAACTGAATTTCTAACATCAAATCTTCATCAATTAACTCCTAATTAACACTTCCAATCATCTTACGATTAAATCCAACTTATTTCTTAACTCTAAATCAACAACTTACCCATTAAACCTTTGTATAATCATATTCACTCAATTTGAAACCAAATTAAGCTTGAATACAATCACACAAAACTTCTTATAACTTATCCTCAACTTAGCTTAGAGAATTTGAGGTGTTACACTACTACCCACCTTTTAAAAAATTTCGTTCTCAAAAATTGCTACGTCTTACATTGGAACTTCGTAATAACATTAGCATGGGGTGAAGACAGAAATTCACCTTGATGGAATTTCGTCCCCAGACTTCACTTTATCTTCTTTTCTCATATTTCGGTAGGATTAGCTTTTGGTGCTTCGGCTGCGAACTTTGATCTTATGCCCTTTTTCAAATAGGTAAACTCTTCTCGGCTTATTCCCGTCAAGTGGAATACCTTACTTGCGATCCGCAATTTAACTCTAGTCTTTGCTCATATTCTGTTGCTCTTAACTGTTGGACATTCTTACGTTTGCTCTACATCATCTGCTACTTGTCTAGATGTTCTGCTATTAAAGTAGTCTATACTTTCTTTGGAATCATGTCGTAATTCACAGTCTCGCATAAACATCCTCCTCAAATTGACACACGACATTACTTGACTCGGTTTGAGCTCTTGCTCCATCTGGAGAATCTCTTACTCATCATCTTATACACGTTGAAGGTAGGTTAAGTATGTCGACAATTCTTTGAATTTGACTGCATACTCCCCTACTCTTTGCGTCAAACGAGTGGATTTTTGCTTCTTCTATCTCCTTAGACTCCTTGGAAAATACTTTCCCTCGAATACTCTTTGGGTGTCCTCCCAAAACAGCATCCCATACTATTGTTAATGGTTTCGTGAATCTTCGTTGGTCAACTAACTGATCAAAATAAGATTGTCACCCTGAGGCAACAATACACACCTTGGACAACTTTCCATTTGCGACATTCACTCTTACGTTACCAATGGAAATCCTTCCTTAGATACCTTTTCCGCAATTCAAGGAGTTGGTACTCATTACTAGCTCAACATCATTGGTCTTACAACAGACTTGGCCTAGGCAACCTGAAATTCTAGGGTTGCTCAACTCTTGGGAGGTATCCGTTGGTTAGACTGACTTGATTTTCACTAGTTGATTACAAACTTTGTCTCACACGAGGTCTAAGCCTCACTTGGTTGGAGACTCAGCTTGCAAGTGACTAGTTAGAATCACATCAGACCCAACCTATTTACTTTACTCGCAGTAACTTATAATCTCATATGTCCATCGATTAACTTGTGTCCATAACATTTCACTCTTAGTTGAACCTTACTACTACTCTCTTCAACTTGAGGGACTAACTCCCTTATCTTGGTCCTACTGGAATTAGACCGGAAATCCACGTAGTCATATCTAATGGCAATGTGGATCGACGTGTCTAATAACCAATGGGCTATCTAATATCAAGAAAATAAATCCTTGATATTCTTGGAAATAATCTATCTCACTCATCAGATTTACCTTCTCTACTACTTCTAGATCATTGAAAACTCAGAAAGGAATTAACCTCTGCAAAGGAACTAACTGTCCTGAGAATTTGACAATTTCATTATCCGATTACAGACTAAGTCTCATTCCAATTAATATTCTTGTTTGATTAAGATAAAATCTATAATTGGTCAAATGAATTAACGTCATTTACCGGCCAGTTGGATCGAATGCAAACATTGATGACCTCAAATTTTTGCCGACTGAACTTTTCTTATGACTCATATAGTTCGAAAACTATAGTCTACTTATTTTTCTAGGCTAGTTTCTCAACTAAGGTTACCTTACCTAAAAGGATTAGGGTTTCCTTCCGCTTCACTAGGGCTTGCTCACCTTCGAGGTTCCTTGCTACCATTTAGGCACTGGAGTAAATAACTTACCTTCAACCTACTCCTAACCATATATGGATCACTTAGGGATCATCACAGGATCTCAATCAATTTTGGATCCATTCATAATAGATTAGGCTAAACAACCTGGTAAACCAACAACTATTGAACCCGAACCTATTATAAACGCCCATCCTAAGTCGATTGAAACCCTACAATAAAAACCCCTTACTTACGCGTTGTTCCTAATTACTTCTGAAACGTCCCGGTTGATGGTACATGAAGTACATGCTTGTCCTACCGAACACTCGCATCAGTGGTTCCAACCACTCTTGAACATTCCTTAACTCTTGGTTCCGAAAAAGTGGAAACTTGTTTCCCTCTATCCGTATTTTCCGAAGATTCTTACTTAGTGAGAGCTATTGCAGTTAGTCCTTCCTTATCAGTATCATCTTTATTCATTAAACTTTCTCAAAGTTGCGCTCCTATTCGGTCCTCTCCCTCTTCCGCCAGCTCCATCTACTACATTCTTCGTACACAGTAAGGAGTATTAAGTTGATCAAGCTTAATGTTTCATACTAAGCATAAGAATATAGAGAGAAGTTCTCGAACAAAGAAAAATTTCGGCTAACTAACTACAGTCCAACAAGGACTAAACTGACACTTCCTAAACTGAGTCATTACTAAACTAGTGACTCACAGTCCGATAAGATCAAACTGCTCTGATACCATAATGCAACACCCATACCTCAATATAAAACGAAAGTACGACAAATTATATTAAAGTACATGAATTACTAATAATTTACAACTTTGGTTACAGTAACCAAGTCATAAATTAAACTCAAATCATTAATCTAATAAATAGATTATAACTTATACCGTACTCAGAATATAAAATTCCATTACACTATAAAATTGGTCTATAAAATCTCAAGCTTTGAGCTTCGCCTCGTCAGTCATCGTTACCTGTTTATCTAAAAAACATAAAAGGAATGGAGTGAGATTAAAAATCTCAGTGAGCCCTTCACGGACTCCTCACCATTCGCTCACCGAATCATACTAGCCTGAAAAGACTAACTTAAACATTACTCTCCCTATTAACCATAAGGGACTAAAAAGAAACTCCTTGACATTTTAAGCTAGAACGCCTTAGAATGAGCTAACATGAACTTAGAACTTGGCATATTATGGAGTAGGATAATCCTAGGTCCACTATACCACTTATTAACTTGTGATTCAACTAAACTTATAAATGAACAACATTACTTATAAATCATTTAAACATTACTTCTTTAATTATGTTTAGCATAACTAAACACAATGCTACGAAAATGCAAACTTTCTTAACTAAGAACATTTAGTTCTTCTTTACTACTTACTCACTTTATACTTAACACATCTTTGCTTTTCTTTATGCTATTGGATTTGATCTTATGTTTTAGTCAATAGACTCCAATCAACTTTGCTTGATTGCTTTCTTAAGAGATCTTAACACAACTTTTACTACTTTTATGCATTATTACCATCAAGTAATTTAGCATCTAAGGATTTACAATCCATCATAACATTTACTTAACTAAGCTAATTCCGAATATAAGGAATTCATTAACATTCTTAGACTTGAACATTATTAAGTTCATAGTCAACTTTGCTTTGCTACTAAGCAAGTTCTAGCTCTTCCTACCGGTTGAATCGATATTCAACAGGGAATCTCCGTTACCGGGTTTTGTCAGGCTTAGGTCCCGAGACCCTGAGTAACGTCTACGATGTGGTGGTCAGACGTCTTAACCCTCCAAGTGACATCCCACGAGGCTAACTATATCGTGCTTCTCCTATAAATAAAGGAGTATTGCCATGGACTTTATGCTTATGCTTTAGCTCATGCTTTTGCTCATGCTTTTGCTTATGCTTTAGCTTATGCTTTTGCTCATGCTTTTGATCATGCTTTTGCTTATGCTTTTATGCATGTTTATGGAAATGCAACTTAGCTAACTAGAATTTATTAACATTATCCTCATTACTTAACTATTCAAGGAAATTACAATCATTTTGATGAATCTATCTTAACATGAACAACATTCATTTCTAGCTAACTACTCATTTTGAGGCTTACACATGCTATACTAATAATACGACTTTCACCAAATTACGAATATCTACTTCAATCATTCACTTATCACATACTTTCATAGGGTCCTTTCTTTGACACCATAGACATACACTTAGGGCTCATTGACAAGCCTCACAATTGACCAAATTAATGGACAACACATACATTAAACATATACCTTGAAACTCTACGGGGCTAACGTAGGAGCTAACATCAAACATACATAATCTCATTGAAGCTCTTTGAGCATTCAAAGATTCAAGCATCACATAATAATTAGAGGGGTTTGGGACAGAATCCAACCCTATTTCAGTCAAACCCTATATAATTTGATGATAATAACTTTAACATTAACTTAGAATCAAAGGGGTTAACAAACCCTAACTTTGAACCCTTTGGGGTTCAAAGACTTCTTTGAGGAAAATTCCTATATGAGGGACTTATGGTTGCCCATCACCTAAGGGATGAAGAACTCACCATGATTCTTTAAGACATTGAGCTAGAAGGGTTGAACTTAGGCCTCCTTGCTCTCCTTCAAGCTTTTCACTCTTTGCTCAACTTAGAGCTTCTTCAAATCTTCTCAATCTTGAGCCACAACATTCAATCTCTTCAAATCCAAGGACTTGAGCCATCCTTGAAGGATCTTGGTCTTCTTCCTCTTCTTCTTCTTCATTTTCGGTTTTCTCTTCTTCTTCTTTAGGGTTCAAACCCAAATCTTCAAAATACTCAAATCTCAACTCACCAACCTGGACTAAGCTAAGATTTGAGGAAAATCTAGCATGAATCCATGAATCCCCTTTAGGATTAGTGAAACCTTAGGTGTTTCTCCTCTTTTCTCTCTTCTCCTTTCTCTTCTTTTTCTTTCCTTTTTCTCTCTTCTCACGTTTCTGCTCGTTCTGCTACGTTTTTCAGCTTATAACAGGGTGTGAATCGATTTACACCTAAGTGGTGAATCGATTCATGCAGAAAGAAAACAGTAGCGTGTCTGGTGAATCGAATTGGTGGATCGATTCAAAGCTTCCCAATTCGATTCACAGAACCTCCTAATTGGCCTGGGAGCCCTTTGTGAATCAATTCAGGCTTGAGTGAATCGATTCACTCACTGCTAAAATTAGAAAAACTGAATTTCTAACATCAAATCTTCATCAATTAACTCCTAATTAACACTTCCAATCATCTTAGGATTAAATCTAACTTATTTCTTAACTCCAAATCAACAATTTACCTTTTAAAACTTTGTATAATCATATTCACTCAATTTGAAAACAAATTAAGCTTGAATACAATCACACAAAACTTTTCATAACTTATTCTCAACTTAGCTTAGAGAATTTGGGGTGTTACACCATCCCCAAAATAATGTCCATCCCCTCCAAAGGTAGACAAACTAGATCAACAATGAATGCCCTTCCTTGTATTTCGAGAGGACAATTCTCGCACAACAAGGAAGTAGAAATGCTGCCATCAGCGGGTGTACGGACATTCAAAGGAACGGGTAAGGAAGTCAGGGGTAACTTTAATCTTAATACACATTTACAAGATATGAAAGAGTGAGTGGCGCCTGAATCATAAAGAACAATGACAGGAAAAAGACATGTACCTTTAATCAGACCATCTGTACCTTTTGTCCTTTTGGCATCTAAGGCAAAAACACACCCCTGGTTAGGGTCACCGGTTTTGGTTGCATCCCTTTGCTCATTCTTTTTCTTAAGTCTTGGGCAATCATTCATATAATGACCCTGCTCACAATAGTAAAAACAGTACGCATTTCCTTTAAATAGGCATTGGAAGAGCACTAAAAGCCAAGAAGTTACATCCTAGATACATTGGTCCTTTTCAAATTTTGAGTCGAGTTAGTTCTGTTGCATATCAACTTGCACTTCCTCCCTCTTTGTCCAATTTGCACAACATGTTTCATGTATCCCAACTTCGAAGGTATATCCTTGACCCTTTCCAACCCTTAGCTCATGAGTCCGTACAACTGAGATCGGACCTAACATACCAGCCTATGCCGGTTCAAATCGTGGATCGTGACATAAAGGCATTAAGGAACAAGAACATTCCTATGGTTAAGGTTATGTGGGAAAGATCCACTCCTGTAGAAGCTACTTGGGAAATGAAAGAGGAGATGTGAAACGCATATCCATATCTATTTCAATAAGGTATGTATACTAAATTTTTGAGGAAAAAAATCCTAAAAAGGTGGGGAGTAATGTAACATCCTGCCTAATTTGCCTAATTTAATTATTCAGTCACTTAAATTAGGATTCATATGTGGTTGTTATTAAATGATTGAGTAGATTAATTGGGTTGTAATACATAACTCTAGGGGTGCAACTAGTAGTGGTAGTGTGTAATATTAGAACCAAGAAAGGGTAAAACAGTAAAAGGTAAAAACCCTCACTCTCTATTCCCTCTAACTCTCGCCCTCAGCCCCTCATTCTTCCCTCTCTCTAAAATTTCTAAACAAAGGGGAAAGGAAAGGAAGAAAAAGGGGAAAAGAAGAAAAGTTAGGGTTTGTGGCTAGAAGTAGGGTGAAGCTTGGAAGACTCCACTCAATTCTTGTTAAAGGAGGAGTTTGGGCTGAGCATTCTCCATTATGGAAGCTTCAAGAGCTGGTTCAAGGAAGCAAGAAGGAGAAGCTCAAAAATATAGGAGGAAGAAGGAAAGAGAACTCAAAGCTATTCAACTCCATTCCTTCTTCTTGATGTGAGTTCTTCTCTCTTTAGGTGTGGGCAACCATAAGACCCACTTTAGGGTTACCTATCCCCTTTGCATGTCTCCTTAGCTATCATAAGTTTGGGATTTGAGAGTATAGGATTTGGGTTGGAGCTTATATGATTATTGGGTTTCAATTTGTTGGGCATGCAAGACGCATTTCATATCTGTTTTTGGTTTTGCCTTGATGTTGTTTTGAATCCTAGTAATGCTTGTATGTTCTGGTACTGGATCTTAGATTAGTTGAGTTTTAGAGTGGTTTTGAGTAGGATTGAAGGAAGGAATCAAAGAGGAAGCAGAAAAAAGTGTTTCTGCAGAAATCTGTTGTCGCGTGTGCGCGGAGCACACCCTGGGCGCACTTGCAGCTCGCAGAAACAGAAGCAACAGCAGAGGTACGCGTGAGATGTGCCCCAGGCGTGAGTGGGGCGCACCCCTGCTCCAAAATTTTATTTTATTTTTTTCTTCCAAACGCATAGGGGCTAAAGATGCATAACTTTTGAGGCCTTTTTAATCCTATTATGTTAATGATTGATTGAGTATTGATGATTAATATGGTTTCAAACCTTAGGATGCTTGCATTTCTAATCAAGATAAGCTTGCATTGTGAGTAATGTTCCTCTTGATTGAAACTTGTTTGTGTATGAATGTTTGCCATTTGCAATGCAAACTCGCCAATTGTGGATTTGACACTTTCATTGACGGGGACCCCTTGGTAGGACCAAAAATCGCTTCTTGCTCATTTCGACCCTTGAGCTTTGCCAAGTGGGTACATTCACGTATGCTTTGATGATATTTATGTGGACCGTAATTGATATCGTAAATTTCAATTATAATATCATGCCTTGAAGTAAGTGATGGTGAGGGGTCCATGGAGGATTCACTGGGATTTCTTTAAATCTCATTCCATTACATTTCTTATTTTTCAGATAAGCATATACAAGGAGGTTGATCGTTCATCGGAGTTACTTCTAAGAGTTAACCTCTTTTGCATTTTGAATTTGTAATGTGACTTGAAAGTCCATAAACCTTATGTAGTACTTATTCGAATCTATGTAACTTTGTATTTGGAAATTTAACTTCATGGGTTGTATTCTTTCAGAATATACATTCCTCGTGAATTATAACTTGGTGGATTGTCAAGTTTTTAATTTATCCTCGTATTGGTATCTTATGATGTTTAATTACTATAATTCAATGTCTAATTGAATTAGGGTGTTACATTATGGTATCAGAGCAGTTCGATTTTAATCGGACTATGGAATAGTTAGGATTGACATAGCGTTGTTGGAAACTGTTGTTATCTTTTTTACTTATTATGTTATGAGATATTGAGCCTGATCAACTCAATGCTTTGCGCATTTTATGCAGAATTATGGCTTCAGGTGCTGGACGACGCGGTAGACCAAGGAGAAATACTACGGTCCTATTGACCCGCCTGGGCAGGGCAATACCATAATGCAAGGGATACTACAAGCTATACAAGCTCAAGCCACGGCAACCAATAACCTTGCAGCTCTTATGGCCCAACAACAACAACAACAGTCGTAACCACCACAACCACAACAACAGACTCCTCAGTAAACCGCACATGTTCCTCATGAAGACATGAACCACACCTTTTTCAGATTCCTCAAAATGAAGCCACCAACCTTCACTGGAAAAGAAGAAGCCTTGGCGTCCCAATACTGGGTAGTAACTATGGAGAAAATTTTTAAGGTGATTCAATGTTCTGAGGAAGACAAGGTCACGTTTGTAATTCACATGTTGACCGAAGGAGCTGAAAACTGGTGGAAGGGAGCTAGAGCCTACATGATTGATAATGAAGTACCACTAATTTGGGAGCGTTTTCAAAAGGAATTCTTGGACAAATACTTTCCGCAGAATGTTAAGGAGAAGATGGGTCGGGACTTCATTTATTTGCAACAAGGAAGCTCCACCGTGGCTGAATATGTGAACACGTTTGAGGAATTGGCAAGCTATTCCTCATTTGCTCAGTTTGCTCCAGATGACACTTGGAAAATAAATCAATTCAAAGGGGGTTTAAAGGTGGATATTCAGCATAGTTTGGCCCAAACTGATTTCACCACTTTTGCCTCTGTGGTTCGAAAGAGTTCCATGGCTGAAGAAAGTTTAAAGAAGATGTATGATGAAAGGAACCAAAGGTGGTCAAAGATGAAAGAGGAGCGCAAGTCTAAGAAAACCTCCAAACCGAAAGGAAATCTCAACAAAGGGAAGCGAGCCCAGTCCCCTGAAGCTGATGAACCAAAGACGTGTTCCACTTACGGTAGGTTCCACAAAGGAGAGTGTAAAGGAAAGGTGTACTGTTTCTACTACTGTGAGCAGGGTCATTATATGAATGATTGCCCAAGACTCAAGAAGAAGAATGAGCAAAGGGATGCGACCAAAACCGGTGACACTAACCAGGGGCTTGTTTTTGCCTTAGACGCCAAAAGGGCAAAAGGTGTAGATGGTCTGATTAAAGGTACGTGTCTTTTGAGTGACCAGCCCATCATTGTTCTTTATGATTCAGGCGCCACTCACTCTTTCATATCTTGTAAATGTGTATTAAGATTAGAGTTACCCCTGACTTCCTTACCCGTTCTTTTGAATGTCCGTACACCTGCTGATGGCAGCATTTCTACTTCCTTGTTGTGCGAGAATTGTCCTCTCTAAATACAAGGAAGGGTATTCATGGTTGATCTGGTTTGTCTACATTTAGAGGGGATGGACATTATTTTGGGGAAGGATTGGCTCTCAGCTAATCAAGTTGTTTTGAATTGTTTTTACAAAACTATAGAGTTTCCAAATTTATAATCTCCTCAAAGAACTGTTCATCCTAGTGTCTTGGCTAGTGTTTCACAATTAAACGAATGCCTAGTAGAGAAACAAGTAGGCTATGTTCTGTTACTCACTTCATCTTCAGAAGTTGGATTAGATTTAACTGCTATCCCAGTTGTTAATAAATACTTAGATGTATTTCCTGAAGAAGTGACTTCATTACCTCATGAGAGGGAAATTGAATTTTCCATAGATTTAATTCCTGGGACGGGACATATGTCAATAGCCCCATATAGGATGTCACACTAAAATCTTATTGTGACAATAAAAGGCGCCATGAGATGGTGATGGGGAGGTGCTTTCCGTTGCCTTTATCCCTTTGGGCGTGAGTTCGAACCTTCCGTGGAGCAAAAACACCAATTACGTGGTTGGTGAAGTCCTGTGAGTGGCATATCAGTTGGGTCCCTGGTGTAACTCCAAATGGGGTGGGACCGGGATGTCACAAGAAAAATGATATTAGAACCAGGTTTCGATCCTGGGACCTGTGGGTTATGGGCCCACCACGCTTCCGCTGCGCCATATTCTTGTAGTAGTTAAAACCTAATGAACATGTAAAATTTTTTATTGTGACATCCCAAGCCATGCCCACATTGGAGCCAAACGGCCTTACGAAAGGGCAATCCACTCACAAGACTTTACTCCCCCTCCTCTTAGGAGCAATTTTGCCTCACGCAATGCTCGAACCCACACCCAGAGGGTAAGGTAATGGGAAGCACGCTACATACAATGGAATTTTGAATACAACTACATTTCTGCTACTCTACTTTTGGGAAAGAGAGTTAAGTTGAATGCTTTTAATGATTATTAGTATTAATATTAACAGCTAATTATAATAAATATACACGATTAATACCGGTCAACAAAAAGACAGCTTTTCATTTATTACTCACCACTAACACACATGTTTACATTGTATCGGAAAAAAAAAATTAAGCAGTTTCCAAAAAGAATGAGATCGACCCATTAGTGGCTGGTAATTGGAATTGTCTCCACCTTATCCCTTCGTCTTCTTCCTTCCAGTCCCCGAGTGTTTTTCTTCCTCGTTCTTCAGCCTCACTTCATCTTCTTTCTTCCTCCACCTTATCCCTTCGTCTTCTTTCTTCGATGAGTGCTACTTGACGAGAATGTCTGGTATTAAAAAGTAGTATAAAAAAATTGTCAAATAAATGAGGGGTATCGTGGCATCTCACCTATAACTAAGCTCCGCCACTGGGTGGTCCACCGTAGAATTTGTTAGATTTTAAAATGGGCTAATACTTGAAAATTGTTTGAAACTCACTGATGCTATTTGTCGAAAGAAGAAGGCTAGAAGTTCACGATCTTCCATGTCTTCACGACAGATGGTAAAATGATTAGTGTCGATTTGACAAAAAAAGGGGGAGAAAATGAATATTAGTTGAGTTTTAAGGCTTCCATATTTGTTTCCTTATGTTCTTGTTGAACCAGCACCGATCAAGCCACCATCTCAGTCGTGAAGATGAAGACAACTGTGAGCTTTTATTTTTTCTAGGGGTGACATAAATCGTCGTTGAAGCTCTGAACGATTGTCGAGTACCGGTCCACCGTAAACTACTTATCAAATTGGTCCACCGGAGAATTTTGCTATGCAACTTAATATTGAAGACTATCAATTATAACATCGGTGACATTTTTAAGTTTACTGCAGTGATGGTTTAAGTAACAAATTATCAACTTATTATCAATGACTTGTAAGTCAAAGTTTGTGGCTTTTGTTGATAAATGGATCAAATGGTACCTAAAAATGTCATAGGACCTCAATCCAGATTCTAGCTACATAATATAAGATGCCAAGTGACCTACATATGCACTTTGGTGCACTAGCCGCGTCCCTAAATAAGTTTAGATTCAATATTTCGGAGTGCAAAAACCATAAAAAAAAAAAAAACCAAACAAACAAACAAACTCACTGTAGTAAAAAAAAATTACGCAATTGCTGGGGTTTGAAATTTGAGTGGTTCGATTTTTATTCATATATAGTTCCGACTTTTTCACTTTAATGACTGTGTCAATTTTTTAATACAACAAATCCGGGTCCAAGAAACATAAACAAAAACCAAAATTGCATTGCTAATTAGTACCAGATCTTTTAGTACGAAAACGTATGAATGCTGATATGTTGTGCTTTTAACAATTCTTAGCACCGGATTTGACCGAAAACAAGGAGGTATTGGTGTACATGAAGTATCTCCACCTCTTCCACGTCATTCTTCAAATTTCGTTTGATACGTATAATCATTTTCCAAACCAAAAACGTTAAAACAATCAAAACCAGCACCAAAAAATCCCGAAAGTTCAAATCTTGAAAGGCATCATGACATTCTCTCTTTCATCTCGCCACAAAAGCAGAATAAGGTCAAGTACAGGTTCTCTCCTCTTAAAAAATTACTGAGACAACTAATCCAAACCATCACGAATCCATAAGTGGTCCTTAAATTGTTTAAGACGTTTAATTATAAGCAAATCAAGCAGGACATTATTTCATATGTTCCACAAGTTATGAACAATTCCCAAAAAGAGGATGAAACAAACTTTACAAGACACAACCAAAAGACATGAACTAGAATCTGCTTACTCCGTCAGCTGCATATTTTTTTTTTTTTGGGTGAATTCGTCAGCTGCTTTTTTGAGACGGAGCAAGGGTGAATAAGCAATAATTTCAATATAACTTGTTACCCACTTCGGTTAGTTTGTAAAAACACTATAAGAATAGGGGTCCCGTTATTTGAACACAAAAAGGGACACAATTTTGGACACACAGTCCGTACTGTACGGACATACGGTCAGTACAGTACGGACACATTATTTTTTTTTTCAAAATTTTATTTTTTTATTTTTTTAGCTGTTTAAAAAATTATTTGTCATTAACCAGATAAATGAACTTCGTTAACCAGATAAATAATGAACTTCAGGGTTGTCATTCACCAAATAATATGAACCATTAACCAGATAAGTGAACTTCGTTAACCAGATAAATAAATGGTTCACATTATCTGGTGAATGCCAACATTTTATTTATCTGGTTAACGAAGTTCATTTATCTGGTTAATACTATTCATTATCTGGTTAATGCCAAATCCTAAAACTTTTTTTATCTGGTTAATCAAGTTCAAATATCTGGTTAATACAGTTCATTATCTGGTTAATGACAAAAAAATTTAACCAGTTTAAAAAAACTAAAAAAAATTAAAAAAAAAGATTTGAAAAAAAAAAGTTATCCATACACATATAGAAATACGCTGGCCCACTTTTGTATCAAATTATGTGTAAAAAAAAACATTTCTCTAAGAATAGAGTAAACTAATAATCAATACAATCTTACTTTTACAAAAGGGTGGACCCTTCTGTTGTCATATGCTAGCACGCATGCTCCTAATAAATAGGAGTACTTATAGCTGTTGGACGAAATGATTGATATTGAGTGTTTCGAAAAATTATGCTTCACTCTTCTGGTTATCTATCTACTTTGTATGTCATTTTGGTCCCAAATGCATAAGACAATGTCAATATAATTTTTGGATGTATCAAAATTATAAAATTATTTTTGAGTGTATATTCTGCTAGTAATTTCAAGAACTAAATTGACTAATAAAAAACACATTCAAAGATATTTTTGGAATTTCGATATATTTAGGAATTATAGTGACAATGTCTCACGCATTCAAGGATCAAAATGACTATTTATCCCTTGTGAATTCCAAGATGCACATTTTTTTAATTGTAAAACTTTCTTACGTGGGTTATCTTTGTAATACACTGCCTTGACATGAAAGAGGACCGGGATTTGGTGCTATAAAAAAACACATTTTTCTGCAGTAGTGCATCCTAGGCCGTCGTCCAATCAATATCAGACCGCTCACATTCAATCCCGACAAATTTGGTTTTTAATGCGCATTTGAAACACGAGCCGTCCAATCTTGATCAGATGGCCTGAGATGCACTATTGTGGGAAACTCTTTTTACAGCACCAAATCCGGATCCCTTGAAAGCTTTCTAACATACTTCATTCTCATGGGTACGTTGGACAATATCATAAACTGTTTTTATAGTATAACATTTTCATAAATTCATAGAAATATGAACCATGCCTTCTCAATATAGCCAAATATAGTGTTAAAGTTGTATTGGAATGTTGTGTGTCTTATGTGATCACACAGTCTCTATTTATAATCAGAGAATACAATCGTATAATAATTACAAAGAATCAAATCAAATCCTTGATTTGTATAACTATATCCCTAACTATCAGCACATATTAACTCTATAATAAGCACATGTTAAATATGCTTTCTAACACTCCCCCTCAAGCTGGATCGTATATGTTATATGAACCAAGCTTGTTACAAATATAATCAACCCGAGAGCCTTTGAGGGACTTAGTAAACATATCAGCCAATTGGTCCTCAGACTTGACAAAATCGGTGGTGATTTCTCCAGAAAGAACTTTTTCTCTTACATAGTGACAGTCTATCTCTTTGTGTTTGGTCCGTTCATGGAAGACCGGATTTGATGCAATGTGAAGTGCAGCTTGATTGCCACAGATAAGTTTTGTATCCTGGAGGTCTCCTAATTTCAGCTGTTGGAGTAGATTCCTAAGCCATGCAAGTTCCTTTGTAGTTGACATTATAGCACGGTATTCGGCTTCTGCACTAGATAGGGCAACTGTGTTTTGCTTCTTGCTCCTTCATGAGATCATATTTCCTCCAATGAGAACACAATATCCAGAAGTGGATCTTCTATCTGATGGTGATCCTGCCCAGTCAGCATCTGAGTAACAAGTAATTTTGGCATTGCCTTTATCTTCATATAATAGTCCTCTACCTGGTGCATTTTTTATGTATCGAAGAATACAGATGACCGCATTCCAATGGCTATCACAAGGAGCATTCAGAAACTGGATTACAATACTCACAGCAAAAGTGATATCTGGTCTGGTGACCGTGAGATAATCGAGTCGGCCTACAAGACGTCGGTATCTTCTCGGGTCTTTCAATGTCTCCCCCTGACCCGGAAGAAGCTTGACATTGGGATCCATAGGAGTATCAGCTGGGCGGCAGTCAAGCATACCAGCCAAAGAAGAATATCCAGAGCATACTTAGTTGGTTAATTGCAATGCTCAAGAGGATCGAGCAACTTCAATCCCCAAGAAGTATTTGAGAGACCCAAGTCTTTTGTCTAAAAGTGTTTGAAGAGATGGGCTTTGAGCCGCCGGATACCGTCTGTGTCATCACCAGTAATGACGATGTCGTCAACATATACTACTAGAAAGATGCGCCGGCCTGTAGGGTAATGGATGGAGAGAATGTAATGATCCGATTCACACTGGTCATGCCAAATTGTATTAAGGCGAGCTAAACCGACCAAACCAAGCACGATGAGACTGTTTCAATCCATAAAGAGCGGCCAAGCCGACAAACAAGGCGAATCACCAGGAATAGTGAAACCTGGGCGGTCCATATAAACTTCCTCCCGCAACTCTCCGCAAAAAGGCATTTTTAATGTCTAGTTGATGAAGTGGCGGTGATGAATGGCGACCATGGCAAGAAATAGACGAACAGAAGTCATTTTGGCCACTGGAGAAAAGGTGTCTCCATAATCGAGACCAAAGATCTGTGTATAACCTTTAGCCACCAGACGAGCTTTGAAACGATCAATCTGACCATCTGGCCCGACCTTCACTGTATAAACCCATCAACAGCCTACTGTAGTTTTATCTGGAGGTAACGAAACAATCTCCCAAGTGTTATTTGAGTGCAATGCTGCCATCTCTTCCAACATCGCCTGACGCCAGTTCGGATCAGTCATGGCTTCACCTGTAGACTTAGGAATAGACACAGAATCCAAAGCAGAAACAAAGGAAACATAGGATGTAGACAACCGGTCATAGTTTAAAACACAAGCATATTTAGGATTTGGGTTGCGAGAGGACCGAATACCTTTCCTTAATACTACAGGAAGTTCAGGTGCAGGTGACATAGATGGAGGGGCAGTTGGAGCAGGAGATGAGACTGGTGGATCAATGCCAGGAGGTACCGCTGGAGGCTGTGTTCGCCGCTGGTAGACACGTAAAGGAGGTGGAGCAGAAGTTACAATAGGTACCGGAACAGCAGAGGAGAAGAATGGGTAAGTCTAAAAAAATGTGACATCAGCAGAAACAATGTATCGTTGTAGTTGAGGACAGAAACAACGATAACCTTTTTGTACACATGAGTAGCCCAGAAAAATACATTTGAGAGATTTAGCTGAGAGTTTATTTTTACCTGGAGTGGGGTCATGGACAAAACATGTGCAACCAAAGACACGAAGAGGAATGGGATAGAGATCCTGTTGTGGGTACAGAAGTACTAATCTGATCATGAAGGACAGAGGAAGGCATGCGATTGATAAGGTAACAGGCCGTGAGGAGCGCATCACCCCAAAAACGAAGAGGAACATTATGGTGAAGGAGAAGGGTGCGTGTTGTTTCAACTAAATGGCGGTTCTTTCTTTCGGCCACACCATTCTGTTGTGGTGTGTGCGCACATGATGTTTGGTGAACAATTCCCTGGGAAGACAAAAGTGATTGAAACTGGGATGACAAATATTCACGAGCATTGTCAGTGCGTAATATTTTAATGGAAGTACCAAACTGGTTTTGACCTTCTGCACAAAATCCTTGAAAAATAGTAAAAACATCAGAACGATTTTTCATTAAAAATAACCAAGTACATCGGGAAAAATCGTCAATAAATGTGACAAAGTAATAATAGCCTAAAGTTGAACAGACACGACTAGGACCCCAAATATCAGAATGAACTAAAGCAAAAGGTGACACAACACTTTTATTGACTCGCTGACTATAAGTTTGACGAGTATGCTTTCCTAACTGACACGAATGACACTCAAAAGATAAAAGCTTAGAAAAACTAGGAACCATAAGACGCATTTTATTAAGGCTAGGGTGACCTAAACGTTGATGTGTAAGGGTTTGAGAAGCAGCAGAGAGACATGCCACTGGCAGTGAAAGGTGATATAATCCTCCAGACTCATGTCCTGTTCCAATCGTCTGGCCCAAGACGTCTGTTCCTCGCACATAAACGGAATTATGAACAAAAAGGACTGAATAATCAAGGGTATGAGTGAGTTTGTTAATGGATATTAAATTAAAAAGACAACCAGGAACATAAAGTACAGAATGTAAGGAAAGGTTGGGAAGGGGTTGTGCTTGACCAATGCCTTAAACTTTGATTTTAGAGCCATTTGCCATGGTGACAGAGGGCAAAGAATCAGAGTAAGACAAATGAGAGAAAAGAGATTTATTACCGGTCATATGGTCAGAAGCACCAGAGTCAAGTGTCCATGGTCCAAGAGAGGAGGACTGAGAGACAAAAGCTACAGGATTACCAGACTGAGCGACAGCAGCAGAGGGTGTTGGCTGATTGGCTGCTTTGAATCGGCGAACTTCGTTATGTCGGGCCGAAATAGTAACATCGCCGCGATTGCAAGCGAGCAACATTGGCAACCTTAGACTGTTGTTGTCTTGCCTTGGTGCGACATTCAGCTTCAATGTGGCCATAGCGATTGCAATAGTTGCATTGAGAACCGCGGCGTTGGCCACCACGTCCTCCATTCCGTCCACCACGACCGGGATAACGGGAGACGAGAGCAGAGGAATCAGCAGAACTGGAGGAGTGGCCAAAAGCATGAGGAGTAGCAAGACGCAACAGTTGTTCACTGACTGTATCATATGAAGGAACAGTGGATCCCGATAAAATCAGTTACGCATGTAATCAAGTTACGGTGGTAAACCGCTAAGGTAAGAATCATGAAAAACTTGTCACGTTGCTCGGCATTTAGCTGCATCACTAGTAAAAGGCATTAGGGATTGAAAATCAGCAATCAAATGGTCAAGCTTACCAAGGTACGTCTGCACATCCATGTTTTCGAGCTTCAAAGAGATGAGGTTGAGAACGACACTATAAAGGCGGTGAATGTCGTTGGAGCAGACTTTCTTGGCTTTTTCCCAAACATCATAACACGTGGTGAATGCTTGGTATTGCGGCTGAAGCTTGGGCGCAATGGAAAACCATAGGACAGTACATAAGGAAGCGTCAACCTGCTTCCATTTTGAGCGGTCTTTGGTAGCAATATCCTTGGCTTGTTTGGTCAAGTGGTCTTCACGGGCTTGACCTTGGAACCAAAGCTTGACAGCAGCAGCCCAGATGTTGTAGTTGGCTATCCCGGTCAATTTTTCGCACGGGATCAACGGAACCTTGGTGAACGTCACAGTGTCAGAATCAGAATTATCACCCATGAGTTTTTGTAGGTGAAAAAGCAATTTGACAGGCGCTGGTGGTGGGAAGCGGCGGAAGTGGGCGGGTGGTGGTCGGGCGAAAAGGGAAAACGCGATCTGGGTGCGGGCGCGTGGCGGACACGCGCAGGAGTGTGGTGGCGCATGGGGTCGCGTGCGGCGGCGTTTGGGGACGCGCTTTTGGCCGTAGGGTCGACTCGGGGAGGCGGTGCGACCGGTGGTGGCAGACCAGAGATACAAGTCACGGTTGTGGAGAAAAATGGCTTCTCAATCACGCGAGTACTGTTCACGCAGGAAGTAAACAGAAGAGAGGCGGCGACTGAGGCAGGAGATCAAAACCTAAACTACTGATACCATGTTAAAGTTGTATTGGAATGTTGTGTGTTTTATGTGATCACACAGTCTCTATTTATAATCAGAGAATACAATCGTATAATAATTACAAAAAATCAAATCAAATCATTGATTTGTATAACTATATCCCTAACTATCAGCACGTATTAACTCTATAATAAGCACATGTTAAATATGCTTTCTAACATATAGTAAGGTAGATGCTTATGGTCAAGGCTTGAGACAACACAATTACCTGTATCTAACTCACTCAATACAAAATAGTCACTAATTACCACAACCTAGAGACAGATTCAGTTGTGACAGAAAATAAATACCAATATGCACAAATCAGGAAAATCAACTAGACCAAGTGGATTTAAGCATCCCCAACTTGCAAACAGACATGAAGCATTGGATCCCACCCTGAGCACCAGCAAATGATCATGGGATTTTGTAATTTCAATTTTTCAGTTGGTGGCTTCAGAGTCACTGTCGTTATCATCTCCATCACTAGCAGAAGAAGGATCATCGGATATAACTATTAAATCTGGAGAATCATGTCCATTCAACTGTCTAGTAACCATCCCACCATAATATTCGACAAGCTTGAACGTGTGGTCAGGGGTGTGCTGCTGATTAAATCGGCCTGGACGCTTAGAGCAGTTCTTATAGCAATCACCACAAAGATCAAAGCCTATCTTCTCTTTACAGTCATTGCATATATATCTATCACCAATTATTGGGTACATCTGCACAGATCAATCAAAAACATTAACACCCCAGAAAACTAGAAGTACTAATGGAATTGAAGGAAATATTATATCAAGTAGCACTAAATAATCCATCATTCTTTTAATATAATGCAACAACCAAGTGATCCCATATAGATAAACTTAAGAGACTTGGATTGACTGCAGTCACTGCTTTCTGTAGTCAATACAACATGAGCCATTGGATTGCCTCCATCCTCTATCATGATCCTTGATCTATTTTATGCAAAAAGGTAGGGGAAAAAATACAAGTGCAGGCAATCTCTGAAAGCATTATTTATATGTTAGTGATCATCCCAAACCATATTGAACATAATTATCGTAATTTACAAGTGTGGTTGCAAACTATAAGGTTAGAACCAGGATAGGATTTTCTTGATATTGATTATAGGAGTAAATGTTAATCATAAGCAAGTAGTTGTCAACAAAGACAAGCAGGCACATATAATGTAACAGAGATTTGACACAGTGTATGTTCTCCTACTAGTCACGTTCAACACACTCATTTCCAACTCTGGGCAGTCCTAACTAGACAAAAAAGGAAAAGCAAACCAAAGCACCTACTAAAGAAAATAAAAGCTATGATAGAGGTTTTACCCCGCAAAAATCACAACCAGCTTCTATGTGAACTGCCAATCCAGGATCAGACCACCAAGCTATCTTTTCTCCTTTACCGTTATGCAATGAACCTGAAAGCAGACAATATGTAACAATATCAAAGAAACACCAAAGTATACATATCACCGGTCAATTGTTCCATAATTCCTTTCTTTTTGTTTCTTTGATAATTGAAGAGAAAAGAAATTAATATTTAATAGTAACACTCTAATAAAACCTTTAGAAACATCATAAGAACTATTAGCAACCTCGGGAAAAAAAATGAGAAATTGATAGAAACCGTTGAGACAGAGGAAAACGAGAGACGGAGAGAGAGCATATGAGTGAATAAATGTGTATTATGCAGCAGAGCCGTGTCGTCCCCGCGCGCATAGCATACAACCCTAACTACCCTACTTACATTATTTCTAATGCTCTATTACAACCTAGATCATATACATCAAACTTGTTACATATACAACCTATACGAGAATCTATCAGACTTAATGAAAACATCTACCAATTTATTATTTGAACGAACAAAAATAGTGGTTGTTGAAGATAAAATAGGATCTCAATATTTATTATACAGTTTAGTAATTAGGCAAATCATATCGTGTAATTAGGAATAAAATAATCCTATAATTATTCATGTAATTATTTGCATTTATTGTTTTTAATCCTATATAGAGACTCCATTGTGTAGTTTAGACACACGATATTTAGCATATTGTTAGTAGGCCTCCAATTAAGAATGTGAGGCATAGGCCCAATGGGCCAGCCCACCTAGTCTAGGATTATGTTGTAATTGAATAAAGAGAATGGGAGAGGGAATAGGAGGGCATTCGGTTAATTGGGAATAGGTTCTGGTAGGTTGGGAGAGGAGATAGAGACTCTAACTCCCGTCTACATTAGTAACTGCTGTAACTGCTACTTGCAACTGCCTATTCAAATTCTCTATATTCCATCCTAGTAAAACAATCTGTTTTCTGGGTATTCTATCAATAAATCTATCTCTATTCAGTAATTTCTTATTATATAATTTACCAGTTAAGACTGTTTTTAGAACTCATGAAGGTCACTACGAATTTGTAGTAATGCCATTTGGGCTCACAAATGCGCCTTCAACATTCCAAGTCTTGATGAATGAGATGTTACCGCCTTATCTAAGGAAGTTTGCTTTGGTATTTTTTGATGACATTTTGATCTATAGCAAGAATGTGGAGGATCATAGAAGGCACTTGCAAAAGTTTTGACTTTATTGAAGAAGCATCAGTTGTTTGCTAATAAAAAGAAATGTACTTTTGGACAGCAACAATTAGAATATTTGGGACACATAATTTCAGCCCAAGGGGTGTCAGCTGACCCAAAAAAGCTTGAATTGATGTTTGATTGGCCCACACCAAAAGATATTAAGGCGCTAAAGAGGTTTCTTGGGCCTTACTGGGTATTACAAGAGGTTTGTGAAAGATTATGGCACGATTACAAAGCCACTCACCGAATTACTTAAAAAATATACTTTTAATTTGGAATTAGGAAGCCCAGTCTGCTCTAAATACTTTAAAGAAAGCAATGGCAGAGTTACCAGTTCTTACAATACCTGATTTCACCAAGACATTCACCATAGAAACAGATGCTTCTAACAAGGGACTAGGAGCCGTTTTGGTGCAAGAAGGTATGGCTTTCTTTAGCCAAACTATTTCTAATAGAGCCTAGAAAAAATCAGTATATGAGAGAGTTAATGGCCATTGTGCTGGCTGTCCAAAAGTGGAGACATTACTTGATAGGTCAAAGGTTTGTCATACACACTGATCAAAGGGGTTTGAAATTCTTGAATGACCAGCGGATATTAGGAGAGTAGCAATTTAAGTGGACCTCAAAGCTCATGGGGCTGGATATTGAGATCCGGTTTAAACTGGGGTGTGATAATAGAGCTGCAAATGCTTTATCAATAAGAATGACCTATGCTGCCATTTCTATGGTGCAGTTTTCAGATTTAGAAAAATGGGAGGAAGAAATTTAGGCAGATGAAAAGTTAAAAGGCATTATGCAGGATTTGTTGAAGAATCCTAATGCACACCAAGGATACTCTTTCCAAAATAGCAAACGTTCTACAAGGGGAAGCTAGTGTTGCCAAAGAAGTCTTCCAAAATTCCTACATTACTCAGAGTACCATTGTCCGGCTGTGGGAGGTCATTCCGAGTTTTTCAGAACTTATAAGCGCATAGCTGCTTTGGTTTATTGGGAAGGAATGAGGAAGGATATTCAGAAGTTTGTGTGGCTGCATGTGAGTTTTGTCAACAAAACAAATATCAGACTATGTCACCTGCGGGCTTGTTATAACCACTTCCTATTCCTATACAGGTATGGGCAGATATATCCATGGATTTTGTGAAGGGACTTCCTAAATCTCAAGGTAAGAATGTTATCTTAGTAGTGGTGGATAGACTAACCAAGTATGCACATTTTATCCCACTCATCACCCATTCATAGCAAAGGATGTGGCAGACATCTTCCTCAAAGAGATTGTCAGATTACATGGTTTCCCTTCCATCATAGTCTCCGATAGCGACAAAATATTTTTGAGTCATTTTTGGACTGAATTATTTCGGTTAGCAGGAACTAAACTCAAATTCAGTTCAACCTATCATCCTCAATGGCCAAACTGAGGTGGTCAATAGGTGTCTTGAGACATATTTGAGGTGTTTGATGGGTACAAATCCAAAGCATTGGGTTTAATGGCTTAGTTGGGCAGAATTCTGATTCAATTCAAATTATAACAGTTCCACTAAATTGACACCTGTGAAAAACAAGGGAAGAATATTTTCTTGTATTATTCAGCAGACTAAGGCTGCTTATATAGAGAAAAGTACATTAATGATTTCCTAAAATAGAAAATACTAAATAATAATAAAAATACAATCAAATCTGACGGAATAAATATAAAATAAAATCTAGGAGAATAAAATAAAATAAAATCTAATTCTCCAACACCCCCCTCAAGTTGGTGCATAGATATCTATCATGCCCAACTTGCCTATTAACATCTCAAAATTGGGTCTGGCTAGGCTCTTGGTCAGAATGTCTGCAGTATGCTGATTAGAAGTCACAAAAGGCAAACAGCTAATTCCAGTATCCAGTTTTTCTTTTATGAAGTAGCGGTCAACCTCAATATGCTTAGTCCTATCATGCTGAACAGGATTATGAGCTATACTTATTGCGGCCTTATTGTCACAGTAGAGCTTCAAAGGTAGATCAACTATCACTCTTAGTTCCTTTAAGACTCTGTAAATCCATAAGCCTTCACAAATACCTTGAGTCATTGCTCTAAACTCTGCTTCTGCACTGCTTCTAGCAACAACTCCTTGTTTCTTACTTCTCCAAGTAACCAGATTTCCCCACACATCGGTACAATATCCAGTTGTAGATTTCCTGTCGATAACTGAACCAGCCCAATCTGCATCCTTAAAGATGGCAACATTCTTCTCATCAGTTTTCTTAAAATACAAGCCTTTCCCTGGGTTAGTCTTTAAGTATCTTAAGATCCTGTATACTGCCTCAAGATGTTCCTCATAGGGAGAGTGCATGAACTGACTTACAACACTCACAGAAAATGCAATGTCAGGCCTGGCGTGAGATAGGTAAATTAGTTTACCAACTAGCCTTTGGTATCTGCCAATATCAACCGGAACACTACCCTTCTCCCACATCTTCATATTCGGATCCATGAGAGTGTCTGCTGGCCTACATCCACTCATCGCAGTTTCCTCTAAGAGATCCAGAATGTACTTTCTTTGGGAGACTACAATTCCCTTCTTTGAGCGAGCAATCTCCATGCCAAGGAAATATTTCATGCTCCCAAATCCTTGATCTCGAATTTTATTGCTAAGTTTCTCTTTAATCTCTCCATCTCTACCGTATCATTTCCGGTGAGGATGATGTCATCTACATAGACTATCAAAACAACAATTTTTCTATTAGGAGAAAACTTTGTGAACAAGGTGTGATCTGCTTGTCCCTGAGTGTATCCCTGTCTTTTTACTGATTGGGTGAACCTTTCAAACCAAGCCCTTGGAGAATGTTTAAGGTCATAGAGTGACTTCTCCAACTTACACACCTTTGACCCAAATTTTCTTTCAAAGCCAGGAGGGCAGTCCATGTATACTTCTTCCTCCAAGTCACCATTGAGGAATGCATTTTTCACGTCAAGTTGATTCAGGGGCCAGTCCAAGTTGGCAGCAAGAGATAGAAGAATTCTGACAGTGTTCAACTTTGCAACAGGGGCAAAAGTCTCTGAGTAGTCTATGCCATACGTTTGAGTGAATTCTTTAGCCACCAACCGGGCCTTGTACCTTTCAATTAAGTTATCTGAGTTGTACTTCACAGTGAAAACCCACTTACAACCCACAGTCTTCTTTCCTTTTGGTAATGTCACAACTCTCCAAGTTTTGTTCTTTTCAAGAGCTTTCATCTCCTCAAACACAGCTTCCTTCCACTTCGGAACTTTTAGAGCTTCCTGTACATTTTTTGGAATTTCTACAGCAGACAACTGAGAGGTAAATGCAGCAAAAGAGGATGACAAATTTGAATATGACACATACTTGGATAGAGGATGCTTAGTACAAGATCTAATACCTTTTCTAAGCACTATAGGGAGATCTATTTCAGAAGATTCATCGTGACCTATAGGTTCAGAAGAAGACTTACCTGTGTCAGGTTCACTGGGTGGATTTTCCCTTGGTTCGGACTCTTGGCAGTGCTGGAGAGTGAGTTCCTTATTTCCTTTCTTATGGTTTTTCTTCTCGAAGACCTTTCCCTTATTTCCTTTCTTACGGTTTTTCTTCTCGAAGACCTTTCTCTTCCAAGTTTTGTCACCTTATTTCCTTTCTTACGGTTTTTCTTCTCGAAGACCTTTCTCTTCCAAGTTTTGTCACCATCATTGTACCTATTTCTTGTCTCTTTATGAGAATCATTTTGTTATGGCATTACGGTTGATACATCACCAGTTTCATAGACTTGTTGGTCATGCTTTTAATTTAAAGATGTCGCCTCAGAATCAATGAGAACCTCTTCCATAGTGGGAATGGGTTTAGGTAAAGATTCATGGGCTTTTTCTTTTGGTGCAACATAATCAGTCTCAGAATCTTGTAACAAGTAAACATTATCCAAAGAAATGGTATTTTCAAACGAATCTTTTCCAAATGAATCTTCTTTTGGATTCCCCCCCTGAAGATGAATGTCACTAAAGTAAGGTTGATTTTCAAAAAACGTGGCATTCATAGTCACAAAAACCTTTTTTTATTTTGGATCAAAACACTTGTAACCTTTTTGGGTAGAGGAGTAACAAATGAAAACACATTTTATAGCTCGCGGTTCTAATTTACCTAGATGCTTATGTTCATGAACAACAGTAGTACATCCGAAGATTTTTACCAGCAAATCAGCTGAAACACGAGCCAAGGGAAAACAATTTTTGAAAACATTAAGAGGAATTTGAAATTGCAAGACTTTGGATGACATACGGTTAATTAAATATGCAGCAATCAAAACAGCTTCACCCCATAGGTAATTCGGGACCTTATTTTCAAAGAGTAAGGCACGAGCCACCTCAAGGAGGTGTCTATTCTTCCTTTCCGCAATCCCATTTTGTTAGGGTGTATTAGCACAAGAACTATGATGCACAACTCCTTTTTTAAGAAAAAAATCTTCTAAGATCATGTTGAAATATTCTTTTCCGTTGTCACTTCTGAAGACTTGAATATTAGTTTGGAATTGAGTTTGCACCATTTTAAAGGAGTTTTTGACAGCTTGTCCAACTTCAAATTTTTCCTTTAACAAGTATACCCATCAAAGTCTAGTGTGATCATCTATAAAAGTTATAAACCACTTTTTGTTAGAAAAAGTATTTATTCTATTTGGACCCTAAACATAACTGTGAATAACTGCAAAAGATGTAGATTCTTTATAAGGTTGAATAGGAAATGAAGAACGATGATATTTTGCAAACTCGCAGGTTTCACAGTGAAATAAAGATGGGTCTTTATCATTAAACAATTTTGGAAAAAGATGTTTCAAATAACGGAAACTTGGATGTCCTAATCATAAATGCCATAACATAATGTCATCATTACTACTAGAGACGGAAATAGATTTGAAACAGGAATTTATTGATTGAGCTTGTGGTTTGGAGTCGATTCCATCTTCAAGGTAGTAGAGTCCTCCACTCTCTTTAGCACTGTCAATCGTCTTCCCCGAGTTCAAATCCTTAAAAACACAATGAGAATGAAGAAAGTTAGCTTGACAGTTACTATCTCGGGTTAATTAAGTAATTGATAAAAGATTACAAGACAAGTTAGGGACATGTAGGACATCCTTAAGAGTTAATAAGAGTGATAGAACTATGAAACATTTTCCCACAATGGCTGAAAGAGAGCCATCTGCAATCTTAACTTTCTGGTTACCTGCACAGGGACTATATGAAGAAAACAGACTCGACTCTCCAGTCATATGATCTATAGCACCTGAATCAATGATCCAAGCATGACTGGGACTAACACTAAGGAGGGCAGTATTTAAGAAATTACCTCTCTGAGCTATGGCACAAGAAAGAGTTTGAGACTCAAGTAGCTTGTACAGTTGGTCTAATTGTTCCTTGGTGGATGGAAACAAGCTTGAAGGAGACTGCTTCCCTTGATCAGAAGTACTAGCCCGAAGAGCACGACTTTCATTTCCCCCCTTTCTTCTTCAAGTTAGGAGGCTTACCATGGAGTTTCCAACATGTCTCTCGTGTATGATAGGGACGTTTGCATTGATCACACCATGGTTTTTTTGGGTCTTTCTTCCCTTCTTCACTGTAATTCTTACTGACAAGGAAATTATCTGACATATTGATTGATGTCCTGCGAAAGCTGGAAGTATCCAACCCAAAACAGCAACAGCAGCAAAATCCAATAACCAGAAAAGGAACCCACCAAATATGAAACGAAAATATGGAAGCAACCAGCAGAATAGTAGTAACAAAAATATGAACGCTAGGCTAAGAAAAACCCACGAGAAAAAAAAAAGTTCTCAGACCAAGGTTTCAACCCCTCAAACGGACTGTGGAAAGGCCGGCCAAGCTACTGTGAAAGTGGCGCGGTGATACGGTGGCTGAAGGCGGCGCGTGGCTTACACGCGCCCAGAAGCGGCCGGAGCTGTGGCGGCACGTGGAGGCACGACCGACATTGGTTGGTTGCGATCTTCTGGGTTCTGGCCGGTTTTTGGCCGGTGATCCTGATGGTAGGGCGGTGATTGGAGATGTGCAACGGTCGGTGGTGAACCTGTGCTTCTTGTTTGCTAACAGTAAAAATAAAGCCTTTTTTTTTCTTCACAAACAGTAACAGGGGATTGCTTTTGGTTCTGGTTAATGAACAAAACAAAGGCACACAAAAGGTGCAAAGTGTTGCGAGAAACGCAGCAAAAATGACCCGCAATGAAGGCAGCAAAAGAACCCGCGACGAAGGCGGCTAGGGTTTATGCGGAAGTGAGACCCTCAAGATCGAGAGCTCGTGATACCATGTGAAAAACAAGGGAAGAATACTTTCTTGTATTATTCAGCAGACTAAAGCTGCTTATATAGAGAAAAGTACATTAATGATTTCTTAAAATAGAAAATACTAATTAATAATAAAAATACAATCAAATCTGACAGAATAAATATAAAATAAAATCTAGGAGAATAAAATAAGATCAAATCTGATTCTCCAACAACACCTTTCAAGGCCCTCTATGGCAGAGATCCTCCTCAGTTACTCAAAGGGACCACTATATACCTTTAGCCGTGGAACAAGTCAATCAATTAACTCACGAAAGAGACACCATCCTAAATGACCTCAAATCCAATTTGGTTCGTGCACAAGATCAGATGCGAGTTTATGCCAACAAACATAGAAGAGTTGTGACTTTGTAGTGGGAGATTGGGTATACCTCAAACAACAACCCTATAGACTTAGATCTTTGGCCAAGAAGCTCAATGAGAAACTAAGTCCCCGGTTCTATGGTCCTTACCAAATCAACAAGGTCATTGGACAGGCAGCTTATCAACTTGCTCTTCCATCTAAATGTAAGATTCATCCAGTCTTTCATGTATCTCTTTTGAAGAAAGCTATAACTCCAGCAGTGCAACCGCAACCATTACCAAAGATGTTGACAGAGGATTTAGAATTACTCGTGGAGCCATATGCTGTGAAGGAAATCCGCAATGACTCTTCTGGTCGAGCAGAAGTATTGATCCAATGGAAGGACCTTCCAAAATTTGAAGCTACTTGGGAATCATTTGATTCCATAGTACATCAATTTCCAGAATAACACCTTGAGGACAAGGTGAAACTATTGGGGGGGGAGAATGTGTAAGGCATAGGCCCAATGGGCCAACCAACCTAGTCTAGGATTATGTTGTGATTGAATAAAGGGAATATGAGAGGGAATAGGAGGGCATTCGGTTAATTGGGAATAGGTTCTGGTTGGTTGGGAGAGGAGACAAGCTCTCTAACTCCTGTCTACGTTAGTAACTGCAGTAACTGCTACTTGCAACTGCCTATTCAAATTCTCTGTATTTCATCCCAGTAAAACAATCCATTCTCTGGGTATTCTATCAATAAATTTGTCTCTATTCAGTAATTTCTTATTTTATAATTTACCAGTTCTAACACATATGTCTCTCTTTTTTTCTCTCTCAACATATGTAGAGCCTAAAGAGAGACAACCATAAAACCGTACTTGCCCAGTGGATCCACTGCCCTCTCTTGAGAAAAAATTTCAGCAATGCCCCTTCCTCACTATTGTAAATAATTAGAGTAAATAGTAAATATTTACCTTTTGTACTGTAACCTAGTTTAGTTATTCGGCCCATTGCTCAGGCTCATTAGGTTAAGTCTAGCGTAGTCTATATAATAACATTAGTGTGTGTATTCAAAGTTAAGTTAATGAAATATTATCCAGATATATTTTAACATGGTATCACGAGCTCTCGTTCTTGAGGGCCTTGCTTCCGCATAAACCCTAGCCGCCACCTTCATTGTGGTGGTTGTTTTTTTTCTCTTTCTTGCTGCCTTCATTGCAGCTTCTGTTTGCAACCTCCATTCGCGTACTGTTCATCCCTCACAAGCCGCGGATCGCTTGACGCTCATCCAAGCGCAGGATCAAGCTTTCCATCCAAACGCCACTGTCCGCCGCGAATATCACACAACTGACCCCACCATCAGGTTCGGCTCGTCAAAACCGCCAACCTCGAAACCGCGCGCCGTCTGCGATCGCGCCGCTTCGTCTCCAATCGCCATTCGGCGCGTGTGGTCCACGCGCCGCCTTACACTGCCTTCGCCGCCATTTTTTCCAGATCAGACCAAGACCTCCTCTTTCCATTTTGGGGTCCACTCTCCGATCCGAGAACTTTTATTTTCGTGGGTTATTTGACGCTCATTCGCTCGTTGCCTGTTTTTTTACTACGCCTGATCTGTTGTTATGGAAGGGACTGAATCGCTCGTAATCCTCCACCGCCTCCTCCTCCTCCTCCTCCTCTTGTGGACTCGCCAAATTTGATGAATTCTAATGCTCGCCAACGCCGCATCCCGCTTATCGCCTCAATGGGAAGAACTACTTCAATTGGGCCCAATTTATGCGCACGAATCTGAAGGGTCGTGGAAAATTAAATCATATTGAAGGGACTCCTCTTCCTGCCACTGATCCTGGATTCCCTACTTGGGACAATGAAGACTCTCTCATTATGTCATGGATGTGGAACAGTATGATTCCAGAGATCAGCAGGAATTATATGTTTCTTGCTACTGCCAGGGAAATTTGGGATAGCCTCAGCAAGACTTACTCCAAGAAAAAGGATCTCTCTGCCCGCTTTGATTTGAAGAGCAGGATCTTCAATACTAAACAGGGAAGTATGTCTGTCTCTGATTACTTTGCCATTATGAAAGGGTTCTGGATTGAGTTGGACCAATATCAGACTCTCAAGATGGAGACTCCCAATGACACGCTTGCTTTGAATACTTGCATTGAAACTGATCGGATTTTTGAGTTCTTGGTTGGGTTGAAGAGTGAGTATGACCCTGTTCGACTACAGATTTTGGGCAAGGACAGCCTTCCTTCTCTTGATGAAGTGTTCTATATTGTGCGGGGTGAAGAGAGTCGTCGAAGTGTCATGCTAGGTCCCAAACCTTCTGAAGAATCTGCGTTAGTTGCCAGCAAGACAGGCAAACAAGGATCATCCAAGCCTGGGAGGGAGGACCGTTACTGTGAACACTGTAAGAAGCCAGGGCACACAAAGGACAGATGTTTTAGACTTCATGGGAAAGACAATGTCCTTAACCGTATTGGAGGTCTCAAAGGTACTCAAGCACATGTGGTAGCATCTACTCCCACACTTGCTCCTCTATCCGGTCCAACTACGCCTCCCCCCTTGGGCGTTGAAGACTTGGACCGCTTGCAGAGCCTCCTCGACTCTTTGCGTAAACCTTCTAGTTCTAGTTCCCTGACAATGACTGGTAAGGCTCTATGTTCTCGATCGCTTATCGCCTCGGTACTATTCCTAAGAATGCATGGATTCTAGACTCTGCTCACGACCATATGACCTTTAACTCTAAATTGTTTTCCACTTATAACCCTCATTCAAGCATTCCCTATATTATCATTGGCAGATGGTTCTCACACTCCTGTTGTAGGTTTTGGAGATATTAATCTCCGCACCCCTTTCTATTTGAGAAGTGTGCTTTATGCTCCTGGACTCTCAAATAACTTAATTTCTATTCGCAAACTTACTCAGGGTATGAACTGCACAGTAACTTTTTCTCCTACTCATTGTCTTTTTCAGGATCTTACCACGGGGAGAACGATTGGAGTTGCTAAGGAACAGGGAGGGTTATACTTTCTATCTGCTGAAGAGAATGGTCTGAAGATGCTGTCTTCCTCCGTCCAGTCTCACCATACTTCCTCTCAAGTTTGGCTTCAGCATAAGCGTCTAGGACATCCTCCATTTTTCTTACTTAAAACTATGTTTCCAGCTTTGTTTTTACAAGAGTCTGTTGAGTCTTTTAAGTGTGATGTTTGTCAATTTTCCAAACACAAACGTGTGTCTTTTCCTTCTAGTTATAATAAAAGTGTTGAACCTTTTGATCTTATTCATTCTGATGTTTGGGGGCCTGCCCCTGTTTCTAATATTTCGGGTGCGCGATGGTTTATTACTTTTATTGATGATTGTACTCGCGTTAGTTGGCTATTCTTAATGAAAGATAAATCTGAAGTTTCTCAGTTGTTCATTCAATTTTATCACATGATAAAAACTCAATTTGACAAATGCATTAAAAGACTACGGTCGGATAATGGTCGAGAATATGTCAACCAATCTCTTTCTTCATTTATTAGTAAAAATGGTATTCTTCATGAACTAACGTGTGTTGATACTACACAACAAAATGGAGTTACAGAAACAAAAAACCGTCACTTACTTGAGGTTGCTCGTGCCCTTCTCTTCCAAACATCGGCCCAAACTCAGATTGGGAGAAGCGCTTTGATCGCCGCTTATCTTATCAATCGGATTCCATCCCGTGTTCTAGGTAATCTCACCTGTTCGCCTATGTTATCTTTTTACCCGCCTGCTCCTATTATGCGAGTCTAGAGTCTCGAATATTCTACTGTTGCATTTGTTCATATCCACAAGCAAAGATCGCAATAAGTTGGATTCCCGGGCTGTTCGATGCATCTTCTTGGGCTATGCGCCTAACAAACGGGGATATAAGTGTTACCATCCTTCCAGTCGTAAACACTTTGTCTCTATGGATGTCACTTTCCATGAACATGTCCCGCTCTTCACTCGCCTCACCAGGGGAGAATAGTAGTGATTTGGAATCTGATTCCGAGTTTCTTCTCCTTGGTCCGTGGCCCCCTGAGTCACCATCTTTGTCAGTTGATCCTCCCGAGTCTCCTGTTGTTTCTGAGTCTCCTATCCCTGAGTCTTCGTCATTGCTCCTGAGTTGCTACCTCCCGAGTCTCCGCTTGTTTCGAGTCACCTGTTATTGTTTCTCCTTTACCTTCTATTTTGCAGAAACAAAGACCTTCAAAGACTAACAAAGACAAAGGCTAGTGAGCCAACTTTGACATATCGAGGAGAGAGGAAAACCCGAGCCGGTCCAGAACAACCCCAACCGTCTGAGCGGAGGTAAATCTTGAAAGTAACCCTTTGCTTCGATTCTTCTATTCCCGATACGCTTGATCTTGATTCAATGACCTACCTATTGCCTTGAGAAAAGTGGAAAATGTCTTGTGCTAAATACCCTATTTCTCAATTTGTTTCATCTAACCATGTTTCCGCAAAGATAAGGTTTTTATGACAAAGATTGACTCAGTAAGAATCCTGCATCTGTTAAGGAGGCACTTAAAGATGAAAATTGGATCAAAGCCATGAATGAGGAAATGAAAGCTCTTGAAAAGAATAGAACTTGGGAGATAGTTGAGAAGCCAAGAGGCAAGAAGCCGCTTGGTCATAGATGAATTTATACCGTCAAGTACAAATCGGATGGCACTCTTGATAGATATAAGGCCGATTAGTAGCAAAGGGTACACCTGCACTTATGGCATTGATTATGAGGAGACATTTGCACCAGTAGCAAAGATGAACACCGTCCGTATCTTACTATCTCTCACGCTCATTCTGGGTGGGAACTTAATCAGTTTGATGTTAAAAATGCATTCTTGCATGGAAATTTAGAGGAGGAAGTGTATATGGACATTCCACCGGGATTTGATCCAACCCTTGGGATAAATAAGGTGTGTAGATTGAAAAAGGCCTTGTATGGGCTAAAACAGTCTCCCCGGGCATGGTTTGGAAGATTTACAAAGGCTATGTTGGGTCTTGGTTACAAACAGAGTCAAGGAGATCATACCCTCTTCTTCAAACATTCACATGGAGGAAAACTAACAGTACTTCTTGTTTATGTTGATGATATTATTGTTACAGGGAATGACTTGGTTGAGAGACAACTCCTCAAGAAGAAATTATCTGCAGAATTCGAGATGAAAGATCTGGGAACTCTCAAGTATTTCCTTGGGATTGAGGTAGCTTACTCAAAACAAGGAATTTTTATCTCTCAGAGAAAATATGTTCTTGACCTTCTACAGGAAACTGGCAAGCTTGGGTGTAAACCTGCAGGCGTTCCCATAGAGCAAAATCATAAAATGAGCACTGAGGAGGAGAGTGCTAGAGTTGACAAGCCTCGATGCTCGTAGATTAGTGGGAAGCTAATTTACTTGGCACACACTAGACTGATGTAGCTTATGCAAGAAGTAGTCACCGCTTTATGCATGATCCGAGGATGAGGCACTTGCAGCAAGAGAGCGGACTTTGCAATACCTTAAAGCGACTCCAGGAAGAGGTCTCTTGTTCAAAAGGGGCGGAAGACTGACATTGAAAGCCTATCTTGATGCAGATTATGCAGCTCGATGAGTGATAGAAAGGTCCACTTACGCTCTTTGCACATTCTTTTGTGGTAATCTTGTTACATGGAGGAGTAAAAACAAAATGTAGTGGCGGATCAAGTCGAGGCAGATTGAGCAATGGCTCATGGAATTTGTGAGCTATTGTGGATAAAGATTATACTTGATGATTTGAAGGTGAATTATGAAGGCTCAATGAGGTTGTTTTGTGACAATAAATCAGCAATCAGCATTGCTCATAATCCCGTACAACATGACAGACCAAACACTTTGAGATAAACCACACTTTATAAAGGAGAAGCTAGATCGTGGGTCGATAACAACGTCCTACATTCCTCTTTGGACACCAACTAGCGAGATGTGCTTACAAAGGGCTATCTACTGCATCGATTCCGCTTAACTTACTTGCAAGCTAGGAATGATTGATATCCACTCACCAGCTTGAAAGGGAGTATTGTAAATAATTAGAGTAAATAGTAAATATTTACCTTTTGTACTGTAACCTAGTTTAGTTATTCGGCCCATTGCTCAGGCCCATTAGGTTAAGTCTAGCGTAGTCTATATAATAACATTAGTGTGTGTATTCAAAGTTAAGTTAATGAAATATTATCCAGATATATTTTAACACTCACTTTCGGGACCCTTTTTCGGCTCCTTTTTTGGTCGTTTTCATCTCTGCCACCGTTGGCTGCCACCCTTTCCGGCAACGTTTTCGGCCAACCACCACACCATCAGAAGCACCTCACCAAGATCAGTGCACCTCCAAATTCCCACCTCTGGCAAACGTCCAACTTGCGCTCACGTGCCGTTCTTCTCCGACGCGGCTTTCAACTTCTTAGATCTCGTCACCACGTGTGGCGGCACGTCAGGCGGTGTTTCCGATTGGTTTTTTGTCATTGAGGTCGCCCAGGTCCCCCCTTCCAGATCTGGTCTTACTTTCTGTTTCAGGTCACGGATCACCAAACTCTAGTTCAAACAACCCTTTCTCTCTCCTTTTTGGACACGTTTTTTCTCTCCGGTGACTGACCCATGGCAACCCTAGTACTACAGACGCTTCAACGATTGAGACTATCGTTTTAACCAACTTTGTCACTTCTCCCCTCTCTACGGAGAAATTGGATGGCTCCAATTATGACACTTCGGCTTCCGACATCCAGTTATGGCTCACTGGTCAAATGTATAAGGACATCTCACCAGAAGATTGATGCTCAGTTGTGCAGTGTCATCAAGTCCATCCTTCATCCTACCATCAAACCGATTTTCGTCCTCATCTCACGTGTGAGTCAGTTTGGGGTCGGGCTAAGGAACTGCACACCAATGATACTCAACATCTCTATGGCATGTGTCACAATTTGATGACCCTCGTTACACCAAATAAGTTTGATTGCCCTATTTCTACCTATCTCGGTCCCATTCATGCTGCACTTGGTGACTTTAATGAGCTCCTCCTTCTAGTTGCGTCTGCCCCCAATGAAAAGACGAAGGAACTTGAGCAACGCAACACATTATTTATGCTTCTTGCCCTTTATGACTTGCCTCAGGAGTACACTGCCACCCGTGATCAGATTTTGGGGTCTATTGTTGTTCTCACTATGTCCTCGACATCATCTGCTCTTTTATGGGTCCCAGTTAAATCTACTTCTAAGCTCTTTGTTGCTCCTGCCCTTGCTGACACGGCTGCCCTTGCGTCTCAGCACACTGCCCTTGCGTCTCAGCACAACCCTTTGGAGCACACTATTGATCATTGCTGGAAGCTACATGGGCGCCCTCCATGTCCTACAAATGTAGCCCAGATTACCCTACCTGACACATCTCAGACTGTAGCTCAGCCTAAGGCAACTCCAGCTGATTATGAAGATTTCCTCAAATGGTTTGAGAATCGACAAAACTAAGGCTCTACTGCTTTGTTGCACAAACTGGTAATTCATTTGCTTGCATCTCTCAGTCATCTTCCCTTGGCCCCTGGGTTCTTGATTTTGATGCGTCTGACCACATCACTGGTAATAAAACTCTTTTATTCTGTCTTTCAACATCTGGTTACTTACCTAGTGTAACTTCAATCAATGCTTCTCAAACCCAATTTCAAGGGATTAGTACTGCCAAACTCCTTCCTCTACAGTTAGTTGATTCCGTCCTTTATGTTCCTGGGTGTCCATTTAATTTAATCTCTGTCAGTAGTTTGACTGGTCCTCATGATTGTGTTATTACCATTACTAACAACAATGTTACCTTGCAAGACAAGTTTGGGACAGACGATTGACGTCGAATGTGAGTCTCATGGCCTCTACAATCTCTCCTCATCCAGGGTGCGTTTTGCCGCAGATTCCCCTATTACTATACATACTTAGTTGGGTCATCCGAGTCTTCACAAACTTCAGAAGTTGGTACCAAGTCTATCCAAGTTGTCTAGTTTACATTGAGTCGTGTCAGTTAGGGAAACACACCCGTAGTCACTTTCCCGATCAAGTCAATAAACGGGCTTGATCCCCTTTTGCCTTAGTTTATTCCGATGTATGGGGTCTTTCTTGTACTCCTACTACTTTTTTGGTCCAAATATTTTGTTACTTTTATTGGTGATTTATCATGTACGTGGTAATTATTAATGAAAAACAGGTCCGATTTTTTTTCTATTTTTGAGCAATTTTATGAATAAATTAAAACTCAATTTGGTGTTTCAACCCAATCCATGCATAGTGATAATGCCTGTGAATAATTGCCACAAAAATTTCAAAATTTTATGGCAACTAAAGGCATTTTTAACCAAACATCTTGTGCCCATACACCTCAACAAAATGAGATCGTTGAATGCAAGAATCGGCACCTCATTGGAACCACTCAGACCCTTCTTCATAGTAATGTTCCATCTCGGATTTGGTGGGATGCTGTTTTAAAAGCTTGTTATCTCATCAATCACATACCCCCTTCTGTCCTTGATGATCAAGTACCCCACTTGGTTCTTTTTCCCAAAACACCTCTACACTCAATTCCACCACGTGTATTTTGGTCCACATTTTTGTCTATAATCTCTCTCTTGGTCTTGACAAACTCTCAGCTCGTTGACTCAAGTGTGTTTTTCTTGGTTATCATCTGTCCTAAAAAGGCTATTGTTTTTCCCCTACTCTTCAACGTTACCTTATATAGGTTGACGTTACCTTTTTCGAGTTTGTCCCTTACTCTGAGTCGACCCACATGCCTTCTAAGCCTCTTTCTGCAGTCATCCTTATGGCTCCTGTGATTGTCCCTCTTGAGTCTGTCATACCAGAGACACCACCTGTGGACCCACCAGCAGCGTGACCACTACAGACATATCACTGTCGCCAGCCACCCACTATGATGCATATCCCTACCCCTGTTCCTGCTACTGAGGCGACGCCAGAGACTCTACCGGTGCCACCTCCATTATCGGATCCGGCCCTGCCACCTGAAAGGCACTTTCCCATTGCTCTTTGTAAAGGCATACGCTTTACTCGCAACCCATCCCTCATTACATTGCTTTGAATTTATCATCGTGTTTCTCCTTTGCATTACAGTTGCTTTTCCTCTTTATCTTCTGTCTCTATTACTAAATCTCCAGGTGAGGCTTTATCCCATCCAGAGTGGAGGCAAGCAATGATTGATGAGATGTGTGCTCTTCAAAGAAGTGGTACATGGAAACTGGTTCCTCTATCCCATGGGGAGTCTTTGGTTGGCTGTCATTGGCTTTATACGGTCAAGGTTGGACTTGATGGTTAGACTGATCGATTAAAGGCTCGTTTGGCGGCCAAAGGATACACTCATATATGTAGGCTGGATTATAGAGACACTTTTTCATTTGTGGCCAAGATGGCCTTTGTTAAACTCTCTATCTCTCTATTGCAGCTATCCGACACTTGCCTCTTTATCAACTTGACATTAAAAAGGTTTTTTTGCATGGTGATCTCGAAGAGGAAGTGTATATGGAGCAACCTCCTGGTTTTGATGCTAAAGGGGAGTCCTCTACCATTGTATGTCGGCTTGACAAGTCTCTTTATGGTCTCAAACAATCTTTAAGAGCTTGGTTTGGCAGATTCAACACTGTAGTGCAACAGTTGGGTATGATACTTAGAGAAGCTGACCACTCTTTTTTCTATTGCCATTCAGCCCAATGACGTATTTATCTGATTGTTTAAGTGGATGATATTGCGATAACTAGCAGTGATCAGAAGGTCCATCGTCTTCACGGGTCTCTTTACGGTCTTAAACAATCTCCACGAGCTTGGTTTGACAGATTCAGCATCATAGTGCAACAGTTTGGTATGATTTGTAGTGAAGCTGACCACTCTGTTTTCTATCGCCATTCAGTCCAAGGATGTATTTATTTGATTGTTTAAGTAGATGATATTGTGATAACTAGTAGTGTTCAAGGAGATACAAAAGATTGGTTGGGAAATTAAACTATCTCACAATCACCCGTCCAGATATATCCTTTGTAGTCAATGTGGTAAGTCAATTCATAAATTCTCCTTGCCAGGATCTTTGGGATGTTGTGATACGGATCTTAAAGTTTATTAAAAGTGCTTCAAGTAAAGGTATCATTTATGAAGATAGAGGACATACTCAAATAGTTGGGTACTTGATGATACAAAGCGTCGGGTCCGAGGATTCTAGTAGTGGAGCTCAACCAGCATGCGAGAAATCCAATGTTCAATTCCAGCCGACGACCTATTTTCGCCCCTACTCAAATTCGTGTTTGGCAGTTCTGACAAGGGTGGTGAGTTGATCAAACTGTTTAAGAATCCAAGCTCCATGCCTTTCCCCTTCTTTTCCACCATTGTGCAACCCAAAAGGAAATTTTCCTTCTCCTTGTCTCTCTTTGCTTTATTAACCTTCTTCACTTTATTTTCTTTGTCTACATTGTGACAATTTACATCCCCTCCATTGTCGGGTGAATGTTCTTTTTGGACTCGATTTCCCATTCACCATACACAACATCTTCCCCACCCAAATGGTTCTCATTCTTCACCTTTGCAACTCATTTGTGCTTTTGATTTTTTATTCTTGATCTAAGTTATCTTGGTACCTAACAGAGGGTTGTTATTTTCTCACTTCTCCACCCTCTGTTTCTCTCTCATCATCACATTTCTTTCTACTTTCCTTATCATGCTTCTTTGACTACTACTTTTGTTGGCTTTCTCCCTCCTGGGATGCTTCCTTTCCAATATTGTTTTTCCTCATAATTCCTATTTCTTTTCAATATCTATTTTGACCTCCTCACTTTTCTATATCTCCCTCAGCCACCAATAAGCCTCTTTCCCATTCCCATTAAATGTTTGAAATTATTTCAAGAACGATCCCATTAACTCCAAGATCGAAGCTCTCATATCAGTTGACAGAAACTAGTATTTTATTAGAAGATTTAGTGAAATTCTCCCTTGAATACAGTATTGCAAAACTTCAACGGTCTGTAAATCTCCCTATACCCAAAGATCCCAACTCTCTCTAAATTACAACATGTGTCTCTCTCAATCTCTCTACTTATTTATAGGTGTTGTAAATAGTAGTTATTTGTAATTATTAGCCGTCATCGTAATAGGCCTGTTATTAAGGCCCATTAGGTTTAGCTAGCCTTAACTTGTCTATATAATAAGGAGTAGTGAAATGTCTGTTCCAAAATCATACTAGGGAGAAGTAGTATTGACTGCTGCCTATCTGATTAATCGGATACTATCACATGTTCTAAGTATTGTTAATCTTGTTCAGCTTATGGTCTCACAGTTTCCTTCTATTCCTATCATGCAGAGTCTTGGGTCTCGGGTATTTGGCTGTGTGGCTTTTGTCCATGTTCATCCACAGCACAGAAATAAGTTGGATTCTCGTGCAGTCCGGTGTGTTTTTCTGGGTTATGCCCCTAACAAAAAAGGGTATAAGTGTTATCATCCACCGAGTCGTATGTCCTTTGTTTCTATGGATGTCATGTTCCACGAGCATGTCTCATTTTTTACTCGTCCTTGGCTGGGTGAGTCACCGGTTTCAGACTCTCCTGCTCCTCCTGTGTCCCCTATGCCTTTTGCTCCTCCTGGTCTTGGTCCTTCTGTTCCTCCTGTGTCACCTATGTCTTCTGTTTTGCAGGAAACAACACCTTTGGCACCTGTGAAGAACAAGGCTAGTGAGCGTACATTGACTTATCAGAGGAGAGGAAAACCCGACCTGGTCCAGAATCAACTTCAACCATCTGAACCGGAGGTAAGTACTGAAAGTGAGCCATCCACTTCTGAATCTCAGATTTCTGATACCCTTGACCCTGATCTAGATGACTTACCTATTGCTTTGAGAAAAGGGAAAAGGTCTTATGCTAAGTACCCTATTTCTCAATTTGTTTCTTCTAAACATCTTTCCCAGCAGCATCAAAGTTTTATTGTAGCATTTGACTCTATGAGAATCCAAATATCTGTGCAAAAGGCACTAAAGGATAAAATTGGGTCCAAGCTATGGATGAGGAGATGAAAGCACTTGAGAAAAATGGAACTTGGGAGATTGTTAAGAGACCAGGGGGCAAGATGCCCGTTGGTTGCAAGTGGATCTATACAGTCAAGCACAAATCAGATGCTACTCTTGATTGGTACAAGGCAAGACTAGTGGCAAAAGGATATACTCAGACCTATGGCATTGATTATGAGAAGACGTTTGCTCCCATGGCAAAGATGAACACTGTTCGTATTCTATTCTCTCTTATTGCCCACTCCGGATGGGAACTACACCAGTTTGATGCAAAGAATGCTTTCTTGCATGAAGACTTGGAAGAGAAGGTGTACATGGAGATTCCACCAGGATTTGGTCCCACAAGTGGAAAGAACGTGGTTTGCAAATCGAGGAAAGCATTATATGGGCTAAAACAGTCTCCTCGAGCTTGGTTTGGAAGGTTCTCGAAGGCAATGGTTAGCCTTGGCTATAAACAAAGTCAACGAGATCATTCACTTTTCTTCAAACATTCACAGGGAGGGAAACTTACAGTACTTGCTGTTTATGTTGATGATATTATTGTTACAGGAGATGATTTGGATGAGAGACAACTGCTCAAGGAAAGATTCGCTGCAGAATTTGAGATGAAGGACCTTGGAAAACTGAAGTATTTCCTTGGGATAAAGGTGACCTACTCCAAGCAAGGCATTTTTATTTCTCAAAGGAAATATGTTCTTGATATGTTCTTGACCTCTTGAAGGAAACAGGAAAGCTTGGATGTAAACCTGCAAGCGTTTCCATTAATCACAGAATAAGCACTGAAGAGGAGAGTGTTAAGATTGACAAAGTACAATATCAAAGACTAGTAGGGAAGTTGATCTACTTAGCCCACACTAAACCGGACTTGGCATATGTTGTTAGTGTTGTGAGCCAGTTTATGCATAAATCAAGAGCAAGACACCTACAGGCAGTAGATCGTGTCCTGCAATATCTCAAAGCCACTCCAGGAAGAGAACTGAGTGACAGAAGATTTACCTCAGGCTATTGCACATTCTTGTGTGGGAACCTTGTTGCTTGGAGAAGTAAGAAGCAAAATGTGGTAACTCGATCAAATGTTGAGGTAGAGTTTAGAGCAATGGCACACGGGATATATGAGTTATTGTGGATGAAGATTGTGCTAGATGACTTGAAGATAAATTATGAAGTCCCTATGAAGTTGTTTTGTGACAACAAATCGGCTATCAGTATTGCTCATAATCCTATTCAATACGACATGACAAAATACATTGAGATAGATCGACACTTTATCAAGGAAAATATAGCTAGTGGATTGATAACAACAGAGTACATTCTTTCTGGGAACCAACTGGATGATATGTTAACAAAGGGCTTGCCCACAGAACGTCTTAGTCAACTTACTTGCAAGCTGGGAATGATAGATATTCATTCACCAACTTGAGGGGGAGTATTGTAAATAGTAGTTATTTGTAATTATTAACCGTCATTGTAATAGGCCCGTTACTGAGGCCCATTAGGTTTAGCTAGCCTTAACTTGTCTATATAATGAGTAGTAGTGAATGTATTTACACACAATTGAAATAATAAAGAATTATTTCTTTCTACGTTAGGCAACATACCTTGTTTCTTCTAAATATCTCAGCCCAACTAATCTAACTAACTATAACTCCCTTAACTAACAAATCTATCATGTATTTCTCTTCTAGTATTTAAATGCTTATGGTGCTTTACCTTTCAATACTCAAACAGGACAAAACATTTATGTATAAGATATTCTAACATATTCTACAAGGAATGCTGAGACATATATAGATTTATTTCAATGACTTGGCTAATAACTGTAGGCTTAACGATATCAAAATATATTTTAAAAAAAAATCAGTAGGCATACAAGAAGATGTGGTCTCAGGTTTGACTTTGATTTGGCTAACTTGAATTGCATCCCTTCTCTGTGCATACTCTTTTGGAAATTGCTCCTCTAAAAAGTGATCAAGAGCCAAACAAACTTTTGGAAATCCTCTGGGATGTGGACTTTGACAAACTTGACATCTAAGCATCTCATCAGATAAGTCGGTAATACAAGACTCACAGTATACTGTAGAGAATGAGCACAAAATAGTAAAAAACAAAAATGTTAACAAAGATTTCTGCTGTTGATGGATTCAACCTATTATAAGCAAGAGAAAACGTAAGTACCATGACCACAATTAAGAACAACAGGATGAAATAGCAGTTGCTTGCACATTGTACACATAAAATCTGCAACCGATATTTTTGGTTGCCGATTGTTCTCATTCTGAAGCAATTTTTTTCCTTCAACAGAAGGAGTCTCAATAACTTGAGGTGTCCTGTCAAAAGTGTGTTCAGAATTGATGATGCCTTCATCTCCTTTATCAGTTGCAGACCCTGATTGCTCTATACATTCAAAAGATTCCTTGCTGCATGAGTTAGATGCCCAATTTATGGCAGTGCAGGAAGGCGAGCTCCCAGGATGATCAAATATAACTTGTGATCCACACATATAAGCAGCAAATTGCGGGGAGAAAACTCCCATCGTCTCTTCTTCCTCTGAAACATGAGGTTAAATGAAAAATTGTAGTCAAACTTTTCCCAAAAAAAGTAGACAAAAAGTATTACTTCAATTTTATGATAACTACAATTCTACTAGAAAGTGACATAATGGAGAGGAGGAGAAAACTGCCAAGGAGTGTACAAGAAATACCAATAGAAAAATAATAAAATTCAAAAAATCACACTATGAGGCTTAGGTGTATCTATATCACACGAGAGAAAAAATCAGAACACAACACCAGAATCTTATCCATTCATGTAATGCATCAGTGGTTCAAAACAGTTCTCTCTCTCACTGTGTTCCAACAAAAGCCCTTCTAAATTTTGCAATTCTGAATACAAGAGAATAGACTATAGTATTTTATTTTATCCCATAATGCCAACAGAATGCAATCAGCAAGGTAGTCAGAAAGAATGTCTCAATCCGGTTTCAGCCAAAGTTTATCACAATAAACAAATTAATTTTTTTTTTTTGAATGTTTGCCTATAGGGTGTTGACCAACTCCATTAGTGCCACTTGTTCCATCAATATCATGGGGGATAGTGTATCATAAGCCTATCCAACATGGTAAAAAGGTATATATTTTTCTTAAAGCAAAAGCCAACACTCAAGACAATAGCATCCAACCTTTCAATTTCTTATGGCAGAGTCTGGTTGAAATAAAGTACTGGAAAAACTGGTGATACAATCTAGGTTTGATCCTGTCTCTATTCAGTAATACAACACTTGAAAATACAAGTATGACCTATAAGTGTATGTTTAGGATTACTCAAGAAAACACCCTTAATAGATAACCGGTTTCATAACATTAGAAATTAACCACACATAAATGCATGTGCAAGGTATTTTGCTCAGCCAACATCTGAATATCCAATGATGTCAGCGTGACCCTTGGAAGTGCAAACAAGCCCTTCTAATAACTTAAGAATCCAAACAACTGTATGTTAATGACTTTCGCAAGAAGAGTTGCGGAACTGACTCACACCATTAAGAAAAATATATCAGGTCTGGTCATGGTGAGATAATTTAATTTAATTTTACTAGTCTTTGATATCTACCTGGATCATGATAAGACTCCCCTTAATTGGGCACAAGCTTCACATTAAGATCCACAAGGGTGTCGACTAGTTTACGTTTACTTGTCATTCCAAAACATTAGGACAAGAGCGTAGTTCCTTTGAGAAAAGATAGGTATATTTATTTGACGATGAGCGTCTAAGGAAAACAGAGTGATATGCCTCACAAAAGATCATCCTAGATTGCAATAAATCTCTACTGACCCAACCAAGCTTAAGGTGATTGTTTCAATCTATATAAATCTGCAATTTACATATAAGACCGGATTCTCCCTAACAACAAACCTAGAGGGTTGCTCCATATAAACCTCCTTCTCCAAGTCACCAAGAAGGTATTCTTGATATCCAACTAGAATAAGGGCTAGTGCTAAATGGCAGCCATAGCTAGAAAAGAAGAACAAAAGCCATCTTTGCGATCAGATAGAAGGTATCATTGTGATCCTGACCATAGTCCATTGTGTATCCTTTTGCCACAAGACGAGCTTTTAATCGATCCACGTGTTTATTAGATCCCACCTTAACATTAACGACCCATTGGCAACCAACAATGGTTTACCAAGAGGTGGAACAAGCACCCAAGTATGGTTAGATTCTAAAACTAACATCTCATCAATAATTATTTTTTGCCACTCTAGATGGGATAGTGCTTCCTAAACTATCTTAGGAATAAAAATAGATGAAAGAGCATAAATATAGTAGGTGAGAGATGTAACATCCCGCCTAATTTAATTATTTAGCTTACTAATTTAGGCATTGGTATGTTTTAAATTAATAGTTGAATAATTAGATTGAGGTGTAATTAAAAAGAAAAGGGGGGTAGATAGAAATGGCAAGTGGGAGATTGAAGAGAAAGAAAGGGTAAATAAGTATTTCACCTGGACTAAGAGAGGGCAATATAGTCCAAATTATGTGAACCACTCATCCTTTCCCTCTTTTCCTTCCCATTCTCGATTAGCACCCCAAATTCTCCCCCTCCCCACGTTTTTGCTGCTGAGAAAAAAGAAAGAAAGGAGAGAAAGAAAAGAAGAAAGAAGGAAGAAAGGAAGAAGAGGATCAAGGACCACACAAGTTTGAATCCCTCATTTCCTTTCCTTCCCTCTTGCTCGACAGCCCTCTCATTTCCTTGATGTGTGAGTCTTTCTTTTCTATAGGTGTTGGGCAACTATAAGTCCCACATTAGGACTCCCTTTTCCCCTTCTTCTTGTTTGTTCTCTTAGCTTCTATGTGTGGTTTTAGGAGAATCATGAAGTGGGTTTTGGGGTTGTTAAAATAGAGAGAAAGCGAGAGACATATGCTGAATACCGTGTGTTTCAACTACACAACGGAGGTTCTTTATATAGGCTTAAAGAGAAATCAAAACAATTAATTACAAGATATCCTATTCCTAATTACATGATATGATTTGCCTATACAATAAATACATAGATCCTATCTTATTTTCAACACTCCCCCTCAAGCTGGAGCATATAAATCGTATGCACCAAGCTTGTTACATATATAACTGATTCGAGGACCTCTTAGAGATTTAGTGAAGACATCTGCCAATTGGTCATTGGAATTGAAGCTAGTGGTGATGTCCCCGATTCGATCTTCTCTCTGTATAATGACAATCCACCTCAATATGCTTAGTCCTCTCATGAAATACGGGATTGGAGGCAATATGCAATGCCGCTTGATTATCACATATCACTGTCATTGGCATATCCTCTCCAAACTTGAGTTCTTTGAGAAGTGATTGCAACCACATGAGCTCGAGTCACTAATGCCATGGCTCTGTATTCAGCCTCAGCACTAGATCTTGCTACAACATTCTGCTTCTTGCTTTTCCAGGATATCAAGTTTCCTCCAACTAGTACACAATACCCGGTAGTGGATCGCCTATCAATGGGTGAGCCTGCCCAATCGGCATCTGAGTAACCAACTACTCGAGTATGACCTTTATCCTCATAAATAAGACCTTTTCCTGGAGCACTTTTAATATATTTCAGGATGCGTATTACAGCATCCCAATAATCCTAACAAGGGGAATTTAAGAATTGGCTTACCACACTAACTGCAAAGGAAATATCTGGACGGGTGACTGTGAGGTAGTTTATTTTCAACACTCCCCCTCAAGCTGGAGCATATAAATCGTATGCACCAAGCTTGTTACATATATAACTGATTCGAGGACCTCTTAGAGATTTAGTGAAGACATCTGCCAATTGGTCATTGGAATTGACGAAGCTAGTGGTGATGTCCCCCGATTCGATCTTCTCTCTGGTATAATGACAATCCACCTCAATATGCTTAGTCCTCTCATGAAATACGGGATTGGAGGCAATATGCAATGCCGCTTGATTATCACATATCACTGTCATTGGCATATCCTCTCCAAACTTGAGTTCTTTGAGAAGTGATTGCAACCACATGAGCTCGAGTCACTAATGCCATGGCTCAGATTCAAATTTCAAAGACTAGATCTTGCTACAACATTCTGCTTCTTGCTTTTCCAGGATATCAAGTTTCCTCCAACTAGTACACAATACCCGGTAGTGGATCGCCTATCAATGGGTGAACCTGCCCAATCGGCATCTGAGTAACCAACTACTCGAGTATAACCTTTATCCTCAAAAATAAGACCTTTTCCCTGGAGCACTTTTAATATATTTCGGGATGCGACATAAAGATCCCAATAATCCTAACAAGGGGAATTTAAGAATTGGCTTACCACACTAACTGCAAAGGAAATATCTGGACGGGTGACTGTGAGGTAGTTTAATTTACCAACCAATCTCCTGTACCTCCCTGGATCCGAGAGGGCTCCCCGATTAAGCGTAAGTTTGACATTTGGGTCCATAGGAGTATCAACCGCTTGGCATTCAATAAACTGTTTCCTCAAGAATATCCATAGCATATTTCCTTTGTGAAATCACCGGACCATCCTTGGATTGCGCTACCTCGATACCCAAAAAAACGTAGTTTGCCAAGGTCCTTAGTCCAAACTTGTGAGAGAGAATCGCTTCAACCGGATTATACCTGCCGATCACTACCGCTATCACAATATCGCCCACATACACAACCAGATAAACACATCCTTGAAATTTGAATGGCAATAGAAAACAAAGTGATCATTGTTACATCGAATCATACCAAATCATGCACTATAGAACTGAATCGCCAAACCAAGCTCGTGGAGACTGTTTAAGACCATAGAGAGACTGTGGAGCTCGCGAAACCATGTTAGAGGACTCCCGAGCAACAAACCTAGGTGGTTGCTCCATATAGACTTCCTCTTTGAGATCACCATGCAGAAAGCATTTTTAATATCAAGTTGGTGAAGTAGCCAACGATGGATGGCGCGATGGAGAGGAGGAGCCTAACGGACGCCATTTTAGCCACAGGTGAAAAGGTGTCACCGTAATCCCGCCAAATATTTGAGTGTAACCTTTGGCCACCAACCGCCTTATATCGATCAATCTTACCATCGTGCCCAACCTTGACAGCTAAAGCCAACGACACCCAACCACAGCACTTTCCAGGAGGTAGAGACCGGTTCAGGTACCATCGCTTTGAAGAGCACACATCTCGTCAATCATTGCTTGCCGCCATTCCGGTGGGATAAAGCTTCACCTGGAGTGTTAGGAATAGAGAGCGAGAAGACAAAGAAGACAAACAAGTGTAATGTGGAGGAGAAAGACGATGATAACTCAAAGCAATGTAATGAGGGATGGGTTACGAGTACAGATACCTTTACGAAGCGGCAATGGGAAGGTCAAACTCAGGTGGCGGTGGCTTGCCCGTAAAGGAGATGGCGCCGGTGGTGAGTCTGGCATGGCCTCGATGTCGTGAGCAGCGGCGAGAACAGGATATGTACCTCGGTAGGTCGCCGCGGCGATGATAAGTCTGTAGTGGTCGCGACACCGTGGGTCCACAGATGGAGTATCTGGAGTGACAATCTCAGGAAGCTCAATTGCAGGAGGAACGGGGAGGAGTGCAGAAAGAGGCTCGGGAGACAAGGGAGTCGACTCAAAGTAAGGCACAGACTCGAAGAAGGTAACATCAGCCGATATAAGGTAACGTTGAAGAGTAGGTGAATAACAACGATAACCTTTTTGGGACCGATGGTAACCAAGAAAGACACATTTGAGTGAACGAGGTGAGAGTTTGTCAAGACCAGGAGTGAGATTGTGGACAAAACATGTGGACCCGAAGACACGAGGCGGAACTGAATGGAGAGGGATATGTGGAAAGAGTACCGAGTGTGGCACTCGATCATCAAGCACAGAAGAAGGCATGCGGTTTGTGAGGTAACAAGCTGTTAGAACAGCATCCCCCCAAAAACGAGTTGGGACATTACTATGAAGAAGCAGAGTCTGAGTGGTTTCAATGAGGTGCCGATTTTTGCGTTCAGCTACCCCATTTTGTTGAGGTGTGTTAGCACAGGATGTTTGGTGAAGAATGCCGTTAGATGCCATAAAATTTTGAAATTGTTGGGACAAGTATTCACGGGCATCATTACTACGCAAAGAGCGACAGAAACACCAAACCGAAGTTTTAATTTCTTGATAAAATTGCTCAAAAATAGAGAACAACTCAGACCTGTTTTTCATTAAAAATAACCAAGTACAACGCGAGAAATCATCAATGAAAGTTACAAAATATTTGGACCCAAAAGTAGTACTAGTGCGAGACGGACCCCAAACATTGGAGTGAACTAAAGCAAAAGGGGACGAAGCCCGTTTATTGACTCTATCAGGAAAGTGACTACGAATGTGTTTCCCTAACTGACACGACTCACAATTTAAACTAGATAACTTGGAGAGACTAGGCACCAGCTTCTGAAGCTTGTGAAGACTTGGACGACCCAACTGAGCATGGATAGTAAGAGGAGCATCTGTGGCAGAGCACACCCTGGATGAGGATAGATAGTAGAGGCCATTAGACTCACATCTGATTCCAATCGTCCGTCCCGTACTTCGGTCCTGCAAGGTAACATTGTTATTAGTAAAGGTAACATCACGCGATGAGAACGGGTCAAACGACTGATTGAAAGCAAATTAAATGGGCACTCAGGAACGTAAAGTACAGAATTAACTGACAGGGAAGGGAGGAGTTTGGCAGTACCAATCCCTTGGGATTTGGTTTCAGTACCACTGGCTGAAGTCATACTAGGTAAGTAACCAGATGTAGAAAGATAGGATAAAAGAGCTTTATTACCAGTGATGTGGTCGGATGCACCAGAGTCAAGGACCCAGGGCGAGGAATGGCCGAGAGATGCAAGCAAATGAATTACCAGCAAAGTGCAACCGGCCAAAGGATCCGGAGTTCTAGCGATTCTCAAACCATTGGAGAAATTCTTCATAGTCGGATGGAGTTGGCTTAGGCTGAGCCGAGTTCTGATGTGTGTCAGGCATAGTGGTCTGAGCTGAATTTACCGGACGTGGAGGGCGCCCATGTAGTTTCCAGCATCGATCGATAGTGTGTCCCATACGGTTGCAATGATCACATTTGGGACGATTCTTATTGTTGGATGTGGAACCTCGCGCACGCCGATCATTGTCTTTGAGATGCAGCGGCGCAGTGTCACCAGCGCCAGAGCAACAGAAGCTCGAGGTAGACTTCAAAGGGACCGAAGAAGAGGCGTAAGAAGCGGCGAACATGGTGGGAATAACGAGAGATCCCAAAATCGATCACGGATGGCGGTGTACTCGAGGTAAGCCATAAAGGCCAAGGAGCATAAAGAATGTGCCACGCTCAAGTTCCTTCTTCTTCATCTGCGCAGATGCAAATGAGGTGAGCTCATTAAATTGATGTAGTGCGGCATGAACACGGCCAGAGATAAGCGGACATAGGGCCATCCAACTTCTTTGGTCCAATGAGGTTCCCACATCATGCACCACACTATAGAGACGCCGAATGTCATTGGTGTAGAGTGCCTTAGCCCGACTCCAAACCGATTCACACGTGAGATGAGGATAGAAAATCGATTTGATAGTGGGATGAAGTGTGGACTTGATGAGACCGCACAACCGAGCATCAATCTTCTCCCATTTCAGACGCTCACCGTCTAGCATGCATTCGGCCTTTTTGGTGAGATGGTCTTTATACCCTCGACCAATAAGCCATAATCGAATGTCCGAAGCCTAAGTTTCATAGTTGGAACCGGCCCAACTTCTCTGCAGAGGGAGAAGTGACAAAGTTGGTGAACGCAGACTTGGAAGCATCGGCAACAGAGGACCTCATTTTTTTCAGTCACAGGAGAGAGAAAAACACGTCCAGGAGAGAGAAAAGCGGGGTTGTTTGCCTTTGGGCGTGGTCAACCGTGTCACCAAACGAAAAACTAATAGCGGTCGAGGACCGAGGTGGTGGGCGGGCGACGCCGGATGAAATCGCAAATGAGGGAGGCGCCGACGCGCTTCCACGCAGCGTGGCGGCGACGCACCGAGGGAGATGGGTCGCGACGGAAGCGGCGCGCGATTCGCCGCCGACTGGCCTGGAGCTGAAATTTCAGGATGGGCCGATCTCACGGAGCGGGTGGCCTTGGAAGCGTCGCCGGAGATGACGGCTACCGACGGCGGCGACGGCCGACGGCTAACTACCGACCGTGGTGGCGGTTTTAGGTCGGAAAATGGTGCCGAATGGAGTCACGCATGGAGAAGGGGCAAACCGGAGTTGAAACACGATTTGCCAAAAAATTTGTCACCGGAGGACAGTGGGTCCACCGGGTAAGCACGGTTTTAGGGTTGTCTCTCTTTAGGCTCTAGATACCATGTTAAAATAGAGAGAAAGCGAGAGACATATGCTGAATACCGTGTGTTTCAACTACACAACGGAGGTTCTTTATATAGGCTTAAAGAGAAATCAAAACAATTAATTACAAGATATCCTATTCCTAATTACATGATATGATTTGCCTATACAATAAATACATAGATCCTATCTTATTTTCAACAGGGGTTACATGATATTTGGTGATGATTTGGCATACTTTGTAATGTTGAATCTATATTTTTGATTGTGATTCTCATGCTAAAAAAGCTTTGATACTTCAATCGAATAAGTTAAACCCTTGTTTTTGAGTCCTCAATTGATTGGATTTGGCTTATGGTGTTGGTCCTTGACCTATAGGGTTTCAACCCTAGTTAAGTTGCAATAGCAAATAAATTTAAATTGCTTTATGTTTGGTACATATAATTGATTGAGGATTGTTTGTGTATGTGATGTTTGTCGATCCAGATTCGCTATAAGGTTCGGCGGCAAACCCGTCGGTCCGGATTCGCTATAAGGTTCGGCGGCGGGGACCCTCTTGGTTGTTACCCGAAAATAGGGATCTTAACTCAATTAAAATTGAGCCAAGTGGGTACATCTATGGATTCCTTTTGGAATCATTATGTTTACATTTATCATGGATTCCTTAGGGAATTGTTATGGCTTGTTTGAGATATTTTGGATTCCCATCGGAATTGTTATGTTCATGTTTATTATGGATTCCGTATGGGATCGTTATGACTATTGAGGATGGCGTTGGTGAGGGGTCCGTTGAGGACTCTCTGAGATTTTATCTCACCCCGTTCCCTTTATTTTTTTAGTGACAGGTACTTGTTGAAGATGGTGTAGCGTTATTGGGACGCTTCACACTTGGTCAGTGACAGCAGATGTCAAACGATGGTATAGCCGGATCACGAGTCGAGTCTTTGTATATTTGTCTTATTTTATCATTTGGGTCTTTTGTACCTTGTAAGTTATATAATATTACCTTCAAACTTGGTTTCAAGTGATGTATAAGTCTCGAGATTTTTCCCAAAGTACGTGTTTTGTAATTTTGAAATCTTTAATTTCTTCCGCCTCGTACTCTAAACGTGAATTTTACTAAGCTTATTATACTTTATGTTTAAGTTCCTTATGTAATGCCTTGATGGGAGTCACGGTGTTACAAGAGACAAATGATAATACGAGAAGAATTTATAAATGGGATGAGGGTTAATTTAGAACATCTACCTTGGCACAGGGCAACAAGCAAGTTAGCAAAGGCAAGTGGAACCAGAGTAGGTGAGGCGGCTGGAACAACAGCTTAATCACGTGGTCCAATACCAGTAGTAGTGGGAAGATTGCCAAAATTGGACCAATGTTCATGAGTGACACCAAACCAGCGCACAAGAGGACTAGAGCATGGTGGTGATGGAGTATGAAAGATCAGGAACCATTTTCTTCAACTTTGATAGACATGGATGAGCCAAATAATGATGAAGAATGTAAAGAGTTGTATATTTACTTGTTGATTCAACATGAGTACAATGTGTATATATACACTAGGATATGAACCTGATTCCTAGAGAAATAAAGGCCTATGCTAATTCCTAGAGGAATGGATACAATGAATGGTAGAATACATTGGATAGGACTCCACCGTCCACACCGTCCATATTAATTACAAGCAATACTCCCCCTCAAGCTGGAGCATACATGTCATATGCACCAAGCTTGTTACAAATGGATTCAACCCGAGGTCCTCTAAGGGACTTAGTCAACAAATCAGCCAGTTGATTATTGGAACCGACAAAACTAGTCATGATTTCTCCTGAAAGAACTTTCTCTCTCTCAAAGTGGCAGTCGATCTCTATGTGCTTAGTTCTTTCGTGAAATCTTTGGATTGGAAGCAATATGCATTCTGACTTGGTTGTCACACATTATTTTCATTGTCTTGACATCTCCCGATTTGAGTTGTTGGAGTAATTGTCTAAGCCATGTGAGTTCACAAGTTATTCTTGCCATAGCTCGATACTGTTACGCACTCGATCTTGCGATCAGAAATTTCGCTTCTTGCTTCGCCAGGAGATCAAATTACCTCCAACAAAGACACAATATCCTGTAGTGGATCTTCTATCCGATGGTGAACACGCCTAATCGGATCGTAATAGCCAACAACTTCGGTGTTACCCTTGTTTTCATAAAGTAATCCTTTACCCGGTGCATTCTTGATATACCTAAGAATGCGAACCACGGCGTTCCAGTGGCTGTCACAGGGAGCATTCAAAAATTGACTGACTACGCTTACAGCAAAGGTAATGTCAGGCCTGGTTACTGTAAGATAGTTAAGTTTGCCAATCAGACGTCGATATCTACCAGGGTCTTTCAATGGCTCCCCCTGACCTGGTAGTAATTTGACGTTGGGATCCATGGGAGAATCACTAGGTCGACAATCAAGCATCCCGATTTCCTCTAGTATATCAAGCGCATATTTCCGTTGAGTAATGGCTACACCTATCTTAGACTGAGCAACTTCAATCCCCAAAAAATATTTTAAGGGACCCAAGTCTTTAGTCTGAAAGTGGATGGACAGATGTTGTTTGAGCTGATGGATGCCCGCATGATCGTTACCTGTGATGAAGATGTCATCAACATAGACAAGCAGATAAAGACAAGTAGTAGGTGAAGAATGCATGAAGAAAACAGAGTAATCAGCTTCACATCTGGTCATGCCATACGCTTGAAGTACAGTGTTAAATCTCCCGAACCAAGCACGTGGAGATTGTTTCAAACCATAGAGAGATCGACGTAGCCGGCATACGTGATGAGACGCACCACTAACAGTGAATCCCGGAGGTTGCTCCATGTACACCTCTTCCTGTAACTCACCATGTAGGAAGGCATTTTTGATGTCCAATTGATGGAGAGGCCAGTGATGAATAGCAGCTATGGCAAGGAAAAGACGAACAGATGCGATCTTGGCAACTGGAGAGAAAGTATCCCCATAATCAAGGCCAAAAATCTGTGTGTATCCTTTTGCTACGAGGCGAGCTTTCAAGCAGTCGATCTTCACATCGGGCCCAACCTTAACTGTGCAGACCCATCAACAACCCATTGTAGTTTTGCCATTAGGCAAAGGTACCAAATCCCAAGTACCATTGGAGTGCAAAGCGGCCATCTCATCCACCATTGCTTGTCGCCAGCCAGGATCAGACATAGCTTCACCTGTAGTTTTGGGAATAGACACAGAATCCAAGGAGGAAACAAAGGCAGAGTAGGATGGAGATAATTTTTAATAATCCAAAACACAAGCATAAATAGGATTAGGGTTCCGAGTGGACATGTTACCTTTATGTAGTGCAATGGGTTGTTCCGGTGTAGGATGCAGAGCCTGAGAGTCTGGTAGAGTAGGAGATGAGTCCTGAGGTGCAGAAGTGAATTCTGGACGGGGCCTCCGTTGATATGTGCGGAAGGTAGGAATAGAAACAGGGGTAGGTGCAATTGGAATAACAGAGTTCTCTAAGGGAAGAAAGTGGGACTTACCGGGATCATTTGCCTTGTCAGGAGTAGAAGGAAAGAAAGAACTAGTCTCAAAGAAGCTGACATCCGCAGAGACAATGTACCGATGAAGATCTGGCGAGTAGCATCGATAGCCTTTCTGCAGACGGGAGTAGCCGAGGAAAAGACACTTGAGGGACTTGGAAGCAAGTTTATCTTTCCCTGGAGTAAGGTCGTGGACAAAACAGGTGCATCCGAAGACTCGGAGTGGTAGAGAGTAGAGGTGTTGGTGAGGAACAAAATGGAGTGTGGTACCTGGTTGTCGAAGAATGATGAAGGCATGCGATTGATTAAGTAACAAGTCGTGAGAATCGCATCCCCCAGGCAGAGGTGGTACATTACTATGAAGGAGCATGGTACAAGCTGTTTCAACTAAGTGTCGATTCTTCCTTTCAGCAACACCATTCTGTTGTGGAGTATGGGCACATGAAGTCTGATGGAGGATACCCTGTGAAGTCAAAAAAGATTGAAAGGAAGTAGACAAATATTCACGAGCATTATCACTTTGCAATATTTTTATTTGGGTACCAAATTGTGTTTTTATTTCTGAACAAAAGGTTTGAAAGATGGATAAAACCTCTGAACGATTTTTCATTAGAAATATCCAAGTGCATCGTGAAAAATCGTCAATAAAGGTAACAAAATATTGATATCCTAAACAAGAAACAACACGACTAGGACCCCAAATATCTGAATGAACTAAAGCAAAAGGAGACGCAGCTCGTTTATTGACTCTGTCGGGAAAAGAACTCCTAGTATGTTTCCCAACCGACATGACTCACACTCTGGGTGGACACTCTTGAAAGACTTGGAACCATAAGACGCAGCTTGGAAAGGCTAGGATGTCCCAAGCGTTGATGAATAATAGCCGGAGACTTAACAGCAGAACATGCAATAGGAGGTGCAGGTGTCGAAAGGTAATATAGGCCTCGGGACTCATGTCCTACTCCAATCATCTTCCCAGTACTCCGATCTTGCATAAGAACAGAATTGTTAGTAAAGGTAACATCGTAAGGTAGGGTACTAGTGAGTTTACTGATGGAGATTAAATTAAAGGGACATTCAGGGACATAAAGCACAGAGTCCAAAGGAAGTGAGGGTAGGGGTTGAGATCGGCCAATGCCTTGGCATTTGGTTTGTGATCCATTAGCCGAAGTAACACTAGGTAGTGTGTTCATAAAAGTGAGATGGGAGAAAAGCAATTTGTTACCAGACATATGATCAGATGCGCCTGAGTCAAGGATCCAAGGTCCAAGTGAAGAAGATTGTGAAACAAAGGCAACAGGATTACCAGTCTGAGCAACAGAGGCAACAGGAGAAGAGGCTGTAGCAGATCCGATTCCCGTCATGATGAACAAGGCGAGGTGAAAGAGAGAAGGTTGTTCGAAAATCACCAAATGAAGAAACGGACCTCGGAAATAGGCAGAGGAGGCTCTGCGACGGTTGGCGCAGAAAAATGGTGGCCGGAGATGGAAGCACGCGCTCTCACGCGCGGATCTGGTGGCGGCGCGTGGGTTTCACTCGCAGAGACAGTGGCGGCGCGTGGCGGCGCGTGTGGAGTCGGATCGGAACGGGGCAACGGCGGTTGTGCTCGCCGGAGTGATGCGCACCTGTTTGTGGTGGTAGCTCGGTGTGGGTCGCACCGGAAAAGGAATTTCTGGACTGGACAACACTGTTTTGAAGAAAAAAAACAGTGTGTTTTAGAACGAAAAATGAAGATGCACTGGCACAGGAATAAACTGGACTTCTAAGACCATGTAAAGAGTTGTATATTTACTTGTTGATTCAACATGAGTACAATGTGTATATATACACTAGGATATGAACCTGATTCCTAGAGAAATAAAGGCCTATGCTAATTTCTAGAGGAATGGATACAATGAATGGTAGAATACATTGGATATGACTCCACCGTCCACACCGTCCATATTAATTACAAGCAATAAAGAATAATAAGAGACTCAATAGCAACACATATAGTGAAACTAGTGGACTAAAGGTAGTAGAGACAATGGAATTCAAATATGGGTGCAATCGTTTTCCCGTAGAATAATCTTGTATCAACGAATAATCAGAAGTAAAGGTTATAGCACGGCTCAAGGAGCGTTTCATTTTTCTTATAGAGATTAAATTAAAGGGATAATCAAGTACAAATAGAACATAGTTCAATGGTAACGAGAGAAAAGGTGAAACATGGCCAACACCAGTTGCTTCAATTTTAGATCCATCTGCAATAGTAATATGAAGTGAAATTTTGGGTGGTGATAGTTCAGAGAAAAAACAATAATTACTAGACCAGTGATCAGCAGCACTAGAATTCAAAACCCAGGATCCAATCGGTGCAGAGTTAGAGAGATAAATCGTAGAATTAATAGTACAGGCAACAATGAGTGAAGATTCAACCTAACCTTGAGAGTCTCTTTCATGGTGAATAAACCAAAAATTAGCAGTAACACAAAAGTAGGGACAACTCGAAGCAACATTGAAAAACCAAACTAAAAAAAAAGGAGTCAATAGCACCAGAAAAACACTTTTTTTAAAACAAAAAAAAAAGCACCATAAAAACACTTGGAACAGACCCAAATAAGAGACCCACAGGATGAAAGTCGTCTCAACAGAACTAGGAAAGGTCGACAAATCAAACTTGAACAGTTGATGCAGCGAACAGACGACAAGAAGCGAGCGGACCATGGATATGCGTGACAGTGCGTGAACACTCGTTCGGTGATAGTGCATGAGGGAATGACAGATCAGCAACCTCTAAACCAAACAATGGTGTTTCCTAGGACACTCGACAATCAAAATAGAAAGGGTCAACATCCTTGATGGTAATTGAGCACAAAACTAGGGTTTTTGAACCAGAAAACTCTGGTACCACACAGTAAGACTGAATATTAAATATTTTTTGTATTAGAGCACAAATGATATGTACAATATTCATATTTGAGTTAACCAAATCAAATCCTAAACTTTAAGGATTAGAATCAGCTAAATAAGGAAACTAAGAAAGAATACAATAAAACAGATCTGTCAAATCTTAAACAACATCTTAACATAGACAAAGTAAATTTTTTAAAATAGTTATCATCATAAAAATAACTACAAGCCTTGCATTCTAGTGAAATATGACGAAATGCTTTTACAGAAGGCAACCGTGTAAGGCATACTGCAAATTTATTTTTGAATATGCTCATGCATAATTCCTTAGAAAGAGAAACATACCAAGTGTCTGTTTTTCCCTTCTCTTGTAAGCTGCAGGATAGATCTTAAGAAGCGAAAAGTGAAGCATTTGACAGATTGTCGGAAAGTGATGGTATGGATTCCTACAAATTGGACAATGGGATTCGCGCAAACCATTCATTGATTTATGGACACACCAGAAACAGGATACATGACCACAAGCTACAAACAAGGGAAAAAAAACAAATAACGAAAATTTATCACAATTTACAAAAAAAAAAAAAAAATTGAAGTATTTTCAGAAATGGATGCTGTCTTACATAGCACAATGGGCTTGTATAAGAGATCCCTGCATTATAAAATTTAAGTCAAATTCAGTAAGGACGATTTGATAAATTTAATAGGGCAGCTTATAGACCAAGTTAAACAGACACAATGATTAAAATCAGCTCCATCCTGTTTAGACAAGAGAATGAAAAGTTCAAAGTTCATGAATGTGCAATCTGTGTCATGGAAGGAAAACCAAGCTATAAAGACCAAATAACTCAGTCTATAATATTTATATGTATAAACAAAACTAAATAACCAATTACACTATCAAGCTACAAGATGCGACTCAAATCTTAGTTTTGAAATAAATTATATTTAAAAATGAAAAAACCATCACTCTGACTTGACAAAAATCAATCCCAACTTCTTCCTCTTCTAATAACGTTTACATAATTTTCAATAAATTGGGATTTTACCATCACCATCTATCCAATCGCTATTCCGTTGAAGTTTCAGATATCTAACATGAAATTGTTAATATCAACCCAACTTAAGTTGACTAAAAATAAAATAAAATAAAATAAAACAGGATCAGTGACCTAATTTCAATTACGAACAAAAAAATCATTGATAAAATAAATATCAGCTTGGCTTTTATTCTTTCCTCTCCTCTCTTCTCTTCCATGGCAAAAATTAAGACAACAAAAATACAAAAGATAAACTAGCAAAACAGACTTACAGGCAAACGCAGCAAACGAAGGATTCAAAGATTCCTTCTTGTTCGTTTGCAACGAGGCTTTCATCTTTGAATGCGTTATTCTCCATTCTCTGGAAATTCGGAAACGGAATGAGAAGGGTATAATAACAGAAGATCGGGTCAGTGTTAAATGGAAGAGTTGCGCTAACCATACCCCCTAGTTTGTTAACCAAACCACTGACACATTATAATAATTTAAAATACCAAAAATACCCTTCCCACGAAAATGCCTCCTTCTCATATTTCAGAGCCTGCGCGTCATTTTTGGATCGTTTCTGCATCGTTTCTGAGTTTTAAATAAGAAAAATAGTTTTTAAACATAGCATAAATAGCAATCTTGTGGAGGGAAACAACCCAGAGTTGAACGTGATTTCTGCCTTTTTTTTCCCCTCATCGAAGAAGGTATACGTGATTTTAAATCATGTAATGGTACGTGATTTGAGATTACGTAGTACTAAAAAAATTAGTTTTTACTTACCTGATTTGAGATCACGTATCCGCAAAAAAATTGGTGCTACATGATTTTAATTCACGTAAGTAAAAACCATTTTTTTGTGCTACGTGATCTCAAATCACGTAAGTAAAAACTAATTTTTTTTGTGCTAGTGATCTAAAATCACATACCCTTACGTTTGAATTCACGCAGTTAAAAACCAATTTTTTGGGTGCTACGTGATCTCAAATCACGTAAGTAAAAACCAATTTTTTTTGTGCTACGTGATCTAAAATCACATACCCTTACGTGATTTTAATTCACGAAGATAAAAACCAATTTTTTGGATGCTACGTGAACTGAATTCACGTACACATACGTGATGATTACGTGAATTGAAATCATGTTGTTCTCTGCGAACATACTCAGTTTTTTTTTTATTTTGGTAATTCATTGTGGGTTTGATATTTCTTTCCAGGAATATTTTCTGTTTAGCACCATTTGGGAGTATGAGAAATAATGGGTTTGATATTTCTTTCCAGGAGAAATGCGAATTTTCGAATCAATATGGATTACTATTATTGTTTTGGTTCTTATCATTGAAGTTTGTTGTTCAGGTATCGATGAGAGGAGCGAGTGCGAAGGAGGGGGGTGCAGTAGAGACGAGCGTGAGAAAAGAATGGGTTGGGTGGGTTTTGAAAATTAAAAATAGGGCCAGGGGTAATTTGGTCAATTTATGTGTTTTAAATCTGATAGGGGGTGTGGTTAGCAAACTGGGGGGTGTGGGTAGCGAGAGCCTAAATGGAACTACTTATAACTATGTCAATTTTCACAATATATATACACACATAAATATACACACACACACCCACACACACACCCCCCCTATATGGGCGCTTATACGGTGCACTAGTTGCAAATGAGTTCACCAGTGGACTAAGGGGTAAAAATGGAAATACAAAAATACTAAATCACAATTTTTTGGTTTGCCTTCACCCTGCATCCTCTTCTCAGCCATGTTTTGCCTCCATTTCCCCCTCTGATGAACTCCAATTGTGTGGCTATCTTTTTTCCCCCTATTTCATTTGGCTGTTTTTGAAATGCCGCTTTTCATCACAGATCTGGTGAGTTTTGCGATTGGTTTGGTGGCTCGCGGTGGAATGACTTACGGTGGATGAGTGCGCGACAACAAAACTTTCGCTCTTTCTTCCCTTTCTTTCCACCCTCTGCAAAGTCTCCAACACACACAAGCCAAAACCCTTCATGTTTTTTTTATCTAGAAGGTCGTTTTTTGTTGTGTTTGTGTGGGTGGTGATAAGATTGGTTGCTTCCTTTCATCCTCTGCTTCTTGTTGTTGTTGTCCGCCAATGGGTAGTGGTGGGGTTAGGGGTTTGGAAAATGGAAGAAACTATATAGCTTAGGTTGAAAGGAGAATGAGGATGGTGGTGAAGGAATTAAAGTTGGATTTGTGGGTGAGAATTCATTCGGTGGCTTTCACGGTGAATTTGTCGCCGGTGGCAGCCAATGCTTGGTCGGCTAACTCATCAGGGAAAGAGAGAGAGGAGCAAGGGAGGAAGAGAGAAGTGGGGATATGACTTGTCGATTAATAAATGTTATCAAAAACATAATTACCTTATCTTAAAATGACTTGTCGATTTTAAATTAATGTAATCAATCATATTTAATATTTTTTTCATCATATAAATTTGTCAACTTTTAATTTAATATTTATCATCAATTATATAATTCATAATAAAATTGAATTCAAATTTCAAATTTGAATTTTAAAAAAATCAAACTGAAATTAACTATAACATCATACTAAAAATATTATTAAATCTATAAAATACTAACATATTCTTTCAAAAAAAATATTAGCATATTCATGAAACAAAAATGATTACCTATGTCACGATTGTTAACTTTTCTTCTTTTATTGTATCATTTTAAAATAGTCAATTACTACATTTTTTCTTTCATTTTTGTTGTTTTTTATTTAATTTTAATATAGGATTAAATACAACAACATAAATTCGGCAATAGCATTTTAATTTTTTATTTCTCTTTTGAATTTTTTCAATATTTTGTCTAACATTTAACAATAAAAGTTTGTTTACTGACGCAAATCCGACTATTTAATTTTTATCATTAATTCCTACTATGAATTTACATTAAAATCATATTACTATTTTTTATTATATTTTTTTACTAGACTGTTTATTATTATATTAGAAACTCAATTAGGCCCTTTTTCTAATTTCTTTTGAAATTTTTTTGACTACTTATTTTTTTCACGTGACTCGATAATTTTCAAATCCCACCTGTGTATCGCACAAGTTAATACACTAGTAGATAATTATATAAGAGTCTAGTTGGTATGCACTATCGATGTAAAATTTCTTTACACTGTCAACCAATCAGAAATCACGGCATATGTAACTTTTAAAGTGATTAGGATAGAAGTCAATAATTTATAATGATGTATCAAATTCTGATTGGTTGACGGTGTAAGAAAATTTTATACCAACAATGCACACAAATTAAATCCATTATATAATCATATTATGTTAGTTTGAAGAACACTCTGATCGGGAATATTTTTTTTAAGTAAATTTAAAAATGTAGACAAAATTTATTTATTTTTACTTTAAAATTTTATACTAGGGTTAATATGTTATTAGTCTCGTAAAATTATTAAATTTTGGTTTTAATTTATATCCAATTTTCACCTAGTTTTAGTCCCTTGGTATATTTTTTGTCCGCAAAATCGGGTCCCTAGGTTGTTAAGTGGTGACTATTCTGATGTGTCCAAGTTAGATGTTGATATATAACACCTCATCACTAACGACTGAGATAACTTACCTAATGTGGTTTCCATGTGGGTCCAAATCACCCTAAATTATTCATTTAAATTAAAAAACTCAAGTTTATTATTAATAATGAAATTAATTAAATTATTTCTTTTATTACTAAGTGTAACTATCCGATTATCTCAATTCATTTATAATCTTTTCTTTAATTAATTATTTACAGTAAAGTACTCTGATACTATTAGAATATGTGTTATAGTGGAATAGTGGAAAATATCTTATTATAAATATAGTGTACCAGTGTATACAAAGCCTTCCATAGGCTTACGTGTGTGCAGTAACAAGCATTATAGATAACCATAAACTCACTATCTAAGCATTAGAGATAACCATAAAGACACACATACTGGCTCACCAACCTATGTTGCTGGATGATTCCTTCACAATACTTGTGTAGTGTAATGTCTTCTCCCAGCTACTAAAACATTCATAACCAATACATACAAACAGACAAAGAGGGAAGATGAGAAGTGATCTAAATACTACTACAAAGGAATAGATAGTATAGATACTAATAGATAGTATAGAATAGCACACAAAGCATCCAACTCCAAAGATATTCATGCACTGGATCATAGCATAAACTAAAGATTAGTTCCTAAAGTTCCCCTTAAACCATAATATCGATGATTCTTGATTCCCATTCCCATGCATATCCTAATGCTCACTACATGCATGTGGTCATTCTCTCATTAGCAAATCCTCCTTGTCGACCCCACTAGTCCTACCTATGATGTCCTTATCTCGCCGATCGAGAAAAGGAACGAGCCAGTCGTCCATCCGGCATATTCAGTTCATCGTACCCTTAAGAGTGGCTTCCCACCCCAAACAGCAGGTGTCGAGGCTGCACTCTAGATAACACATCATATGGACTCTGATATGTCAGTAACCCCATCGGGATTATTGGGCTACCTGACTACCAAGACATGGAGAGGCCAACCCTTCTATCACCATCAGTCCTCTGCACTACGCACATCGTACTCCCACTCTAGTACTTATGGCCTTGTACGCAATGGCCAACCCATGTACGCACAACGGTGGTAACATGCAGACCATGAATACATGTCAGATTCAAGCCTAAGAGTAAACTGCAACCCCTTTAGTCTATACACTCAACCAATCAAATCTTTAAAGTATCAATCTTCCTAAGGGTCGGGCACTCGTTAATCCAAAAATCATCATTTACCCTTGCGTCTTTCTCTCTCTCTCTATACATATATATCGTCCTATCCTAAACATAATAAACATCACCTCGTGGTTTCATGTCAATCATAGCAAACACAATAATACATACAAAAGCCTAGCGTCGCATAAGGCGACTACTGCAAGCACAAGCATACAACTGCAGAGCATACAGGTACACAAATCATACAAGTTACACCAATCATGTGGCGGCTGATAGGTACTACAATCACTCTCTGGAGCAATTGCATGTCGTAGTCCTACAAAGAACCACTGATATCAGCCTCTAATACAACGTGAGACTTTACTTTATTCTATACTGGTAATCTAACTACTATTCCAGTATTTAGGCTTCTTTCTCCCACATGCCTGGAATTCATTGTTGCAGATATGACCTCCCTTGCACTTCTTGTTCCCGCCATTGGTCTTGATGTATCCCAAAGGTATTTGGGATACCCCTAGATGTCGTTACAACACAGGTAATCCTTACGTCCAAAGACATGACCCAATTGTGCATTGGGTATGCCATTGCCTTAGGATTATTGCTGAAAGGATAATACATATGTATATTATTATAATCGCGCTATTAATAATATCCTAGTATCGCTGCGCGAACCCTAAGGAATAAACCTAAAGGATAGTTCAGGGTTATACCTAAGGTCCGAAGGACGGCGTAGGTAACCTCTGAACTGGAACCTCGACCTCCCGTGCAACACCTCCTCTGCACATAGAGAATGAGACACTATTATAATAAGTTAGGAGTAAAGCTATCACTAAAGCCTAAGGAGTAGGGTATTACCACAACTCTCGTAGCCTTAGAATAGCTCCAGAGCCTCTCTATTACACCGGTATTTGGGTATTTGGCCGAGGTGACCAAAATACCCTTTTAGAGTAAGAAAATGACAGAGAGGGAGGAGGGAAGAGCACTAGGACAAATGGAAGGGGCTATTTATAGTTTTGGAACATGACCTCGTCGCGTCGCGAGGCAGGCTTAGTCACATTGCGATTGGATCAGTCTCTGGCGTGTGTCAACACTGAGATGCATGCGTGAAGACATGCGTAATGGTTGGTCGCGTCGCGACGAAGCTAATACTTGCATTGCAAGTGATTCCTATCGCGTTGCGACAATGTTAACATACAATTCATATATTTTTCCTTTTCATTGCTCCTGACCTATTCTAAGTTCCATTCTCAGATCCCTTGAGCTTATTTAGAGATCATAGCACCACAAGTACGTTAGGGTCCAATTAGGGTTTCTAGATTAGGAAATCTGGATGCCACATTACTACCCCCTTACAAAAATTTTCGTCCTTAAAACTTCAGTAAGATTGGTGTTAATCCTAAACCTTGGAATATATATTTTTTTTTTTTACTTTTCCTTCTTGCTAGAGACATTCCCAATGTCCTCATTCTTAACTGTCTTACTCCTTGACGGGTATTATCCTTCGATCTGTCTTCATCGTCTTGCCTTACATGGGAATTTGACATTTTCTTTGCATATTATTCCTTCATTCTCCTTTTCTTCCTTCCTCATTTCTTTCGGTGTTACCCAAATTGCTTCTTACCACATCCTCCTTCCAACTTTATCGATTTACTTCTTCTTCTTCTGTTGTGAAACTTCTCCTTCTCTTCCTGTATTACTTGTGAAAAATACATCACCTAGAACTTTTGATGATTTCAACCTTTCTAAGTCTAAAAGAGAAGGCATGGATCTCCAAGACATCATTTATCGAAGAGGCAAGATTTCTTGAGATTTATTTTGCAAAGACTTCTTTCACGAAGCGGAACTGGGTATTGTAGGTGATGATAAATGTAACACCCCAACTTTCTTAAGCTTAGTCATTAAAGACCCTAATAAAAAAGGGGATTTAATTCCTAAGGATTAACGAGGTTAATAGCCTTTAAATCTCGTGATTTAAAGCAAAATTAGAACCTAGGGGTAAAATAGTAATTATTTTAGGGACTAAACTAGACTAATATTGACTAATTTAGTATAAAAAGGGCTAATTTTAGAAAAACCCAAATGAATAAACCCAACCTTTATGCATTTGTAATTGTGAGAAATAATAAGGACGGGGTGTATTGTGTAAAAGAAGAGGTGTAGGAAGTAAGTGATGTTATAAAAATAAAATAAAGAGGGGGCTGTCCCCATGAGAAGAAGAAAGAAAATAAAAAGAAAAGAGAAGAAAGGAAGAAACAGAACAGAGAAAGAAAGAAGAAAAGAAGGAAAGAGAAGAAGGAAAAGGAAGAAGAGAAAGGGAGAGAGGGAGAGCGTTGGAGAAGAAGAAGAAGGAAAGGGGGGAAGGCGGCGAGTGAGGCCACTGCACCGGCGGTCCTGAAGATGGTGGTGGCGCACCATGAAGAGAAGAAGGAGAGGAGGCCGATAGAGAGAGAGAGAAAGAGAGAGAGAGAGAAAGAGAAAAAGAGGCCGAGAAAGAGAAATAGGGGGACGAGAACTAGGATAGAGAAGATGAAGAAGATGAGGAGCTTGACATAGGCTTCAATGGAGGAGATGCCCTAGAATTTGGGGGGTTTTCATCATAAAGCATTTTAGAGAAAATGTAACATAGAATCCCCAATTAAAACCTCTCTTTAGGGGGGTAACTTATCCATTATATGAGATATATAGTTGTAATGCATGTTGATTTCTTTGGAAGAAATTGTAATTACTTGGTTGTAAAGTTCAAACTCAGTTTTGGTATATGGTTGGAAGGACTGAATGTTATTTTAGAGGAAAGGAAATTATGCACTTTAGGGATAAATAGGATGCATATGTTCCAATGTAATTGAATCAGGAATTAGTGTAGTAAAATTCTGCATTGTGTCATTAAGTTGGAGGTTCCATTGGAGTGAACTTGTTAATATTATATGCGCAAAACTGGTCATATTGCCATCAGAATGAAAATACGAGATATGTATCTTGTTATCTATTGAAAGTATCACAAACGAGTATGTTGAAGGCTTGTACACGCCTGGTGTCTTAAGTTCTAATTCTTTAATGCCATTAAAGATGTTTAATAATTTCTTCATTTTAATTGATATCTGTCATGATAATAATTGAAAGTAGTTTGCATTATGTTGGCAATAGTTGTTTGTGGGGCACATGCAAGTTGTGGTCCTAATTTATTAGCTGTAATTGGATTTCTAATTTATTTTTGAACTGAAAATAAATTCATTGATGCAATCATGTTTGCTTCTTAACTTCTTTGCATTCATTTTCTTTCTAGATTTATCCAGAGTTTTTACTATTCCGTTACACCTCTAAAGTTAAATTGCATGAGCTTTAGGTCTGTTCCCTTAATCAGCTGGGATCATTAGTCACGATAAAAACAAGAATTGTTTATGTTCATGTGATATTGTTTGTAGAGAGGAGTTTTCCATACTTAGCACACCACGTATGACTGAAAGTAAGGATGAATGTTTTATGTCTATGTTACTAAGTTTCCATAACTCATTAATTTAGGGCATTGTTTTCAGGTATTAGCATATGGAACAGTGAAGAGCATTACCTAGATGCTCGGTCTTGCCTTGCGGCGAGACCTTTCGAGTTGATACTGTATCACAAGTCGTCTTTTAATGCATTAAGTTTTATGTACGAGTCGAGTCATTTTAACTATGAGTCTTTTGTAATTTATTGAAATTGGTTGTAATTTTCTACAAAATTATTTTATTAGCGAATTTGTTTTAATGCCCTTATGTCATACATAGTGTTTCCAAATATTTTATTTAGCCAGAGCATCGTCTTTCAAAAGGATTTGCTTTCTTATTGTTTATTATGTAAAGCAAAAATTTTATTACGTTTAATTTAGATTTCTATTAATTTAGTAAGTATTGCTCTGATAAGAGTCGGGGCGTTACAGTAAAGACTTGGACTAGACCAAGATAGTCCAATACGAAATCTTTAACATTTGCATCAAGCAATTTCTAGTCTTACCTTCCTTCTTGACTAGAAACAAAATCAAGGGATGATTCGTTTCGTAAGGAAGGAATCACCCTATTTGATAGATACCATGATCAACTATCCGAGCTTTCACTGGAAACGATGGAAGTGACGTTGGACAGAGAAATCGGTCGAATACATGGATTTTATTGAAAACTGAATCCACGTTAGTTGGAACATCAATGATCTCGGCTTACCGACAACAGAGTTAAAGAGGTCTTCGCAGAGATGTTTTCTATTTAATTGGAATGAACAATTCGTGGTGACATCTAGAAGAAGTACAATTAGTTCCGAGATGGCTTTACAAGAAAGATTAAGGGTGCAGTATGGTGTTGTCACATGAGTTATGCTTGGATAAGACTTTCTCCAAAGGTGATGATCAGATTACCTGTATATAGAGGGTTCCCTAGAAACCTTTCTGAAGATCGAGGCGACAAAACTAGAATTGGTAGCTTCATTTTGAATAGAACAAGGAATTGTTAATACCAATTCCCAGGCAACGGTGCCAGAAAACTTGTTGGAATTTTGGCAAGCGTACCAAATTACCGCAGTAAACAATGATGAGTAGGGTTGTCGTATCCTCAGGGAATTGCGTGATACTTGATGAATTCACAATTATACTAGTTAATTCCAATGATTTCTATATAATGTTAATCACAATTATCCTAGTTAATTATCATGTTCTCTTTTTAATTTTCTCTCACTCTCATTAATATATAGAGAGTGAGAATTATTAAAAAATATATAGAGAGAGTAAAATTAAAATATTTTATAAAGTTCATTTAATAATAAGAATTATTAAAACAAAGAATAAAGTTACTTGCTATACCCAACATTTAGTTGTATGTAAACAATTTGCGTGTTTCTCGCTTGAGAAATAAATGATTTTTTTATGGAGAGAAATTAATTCAATAAAGTTACAAACAAAGAAAATTTAATTGTAGGTTGATTTTATTGTTAAATAATTTTGACCAATGTAAATAATTATACGAAAACTTTATTTGTTGGGTTGTTGCAAGATTTAAACCCATTGCAGGAGTGAGAGAATTCTTCAGGAACTCTGAACGAGGCAGTAGCAGTGGTGCAACCCGTAATAGCACAACCCATTACAAATTAGCACACAACCATGAACGTGAACACAAGAAGGGGGGTTGAATTGTGTTGCAAACTTTTCGCAAACTTCAAGTTAAAAACACTTTAGAACACTGGATTTTGAATCTGTTTGAAATCGGATGCTGGAGTAAAACCAGACACTGGAAATAAAGTTTATGAAAACTTGTTTTTATGCACAAGATAAACGTAAGTATAAAGCAGTAAAGCAAGTGACACAGAGATTTATACTAGTTCACCACCAACCTGGTAGCTACGTCTAGTCCCTTCGTTCCTGAAGGATTTTCCACTATAATCAACTGATTACAAATTTCCTTAAGAGTATTCTACTGTCACAAATTTGACAGTACTCTTAACTTCTCAAAATGACTCAATACGTTCGAGCCTTTGAGGAACAAAGCCTTAACTAGGCAATACAACTTTCACAAAGATAGTTTTGAATACAATCAAAATAACTCTCACAGAGAGGATGAAAAGATTAAGCTCGAAAACAAATAGCTTTCTAAAATGAAAGTATCAGACACTGAGGTTCAGTTCTTGTTGCCTAGAAACTTGGCACGAAACTTGATTGTGAGTAATAGCTCTTTCAGAATGTAGTTTCTAGTAGTTTTTGGTAACCTTCATCAATGAATACCTTGGGGTATTTATTGGAGTCTCTGAGGGGTATTACTGTTGCAGTAAATATCAGCTCCATATCATTGAGTGGGGTAATCTGAAAAGCTGTCATTTTCTTCCTTTCCAGAGAATATCAGAATAGTACATATTACCGTTTTTGTACTATCTGCTTTTCACAATTGCCTTGTATGAGTTTTGTCTTATACCAAAGGTGTCACCTTTCATACCTCGTACTTCAAAATGAGCGCACGAAATCAAATTAGAATTCCGTTCCAAATAGCTGAGGTAGAAGAGCACAAACGTGGCCATCACGTGATTCATTAAAAGACCAGATGCTCGCTCAGAACACGAGACGGACGCTTGCAGCAATTAAGTAATTCACATGTCAAAGAATAACACTACCGGACGCTCGCTATACACAAGACCCTGGAGTGAATCGGATGCTGACACACATGGAATGTATTTCTTATTCTTGCTTGAGTGAGATAAAACATAAGAGATTTTAATACCTGCACACTCAAAGACTTATCAGAAAATACTTTGTTATCATCAAAATTAATGAGGGTCTAAACTTCTCAATCGTTTAGGTTCCAACAATCTCCCCCTTTTTGATGATGACAAATATCCAAGGTTGATGAACAATTTTAATTTCGAAAAATAATTTCAAGGGTCTCCCCCTGAGTTCAACAACTCAGATAAAATTAAATAATTTAGGTATTAGAGACCGATTTTTAATAATCATATCATTTATTGTGATCGCAAAAATACATTAATAACATCAAAACATATATTTAATCAGACATGGGGATCAGATGCTAAAATAATTGTACCAATGATGAGTATACTCAGCAAACAGATGCTAAAATTCATTGTACCAATATAATAAACCAATAGATATTAATGATTATAGTAAATCTTATAAAGTATCAAAGCAATTTAGAAATGTGTTATGTATGATTTATGCATGAAATGTATGATACTTCAACGTGTCCATCGGACTTTCAACGTGTTCATCAGACCTTTCTTTTACTCCCCCTTTTGTCATCAGACAAAAAGAGTGTAAATAACATCATAGTCAAAACAGTAAGATATAATACTAGAAAAATTTGAAGATAAAAGATCAAACTATAGAAATATAATAGTACCAAGTAAGCAGAATAATTGTTCCAAAATGATACTAAGTGCAAAATATACTTGTACCAATTTTTTTTAATCACATAGTACCAAAAAAAAAGTGTTTAAGTGTTTGGTGGAGGAGGAGGAGGAAGTAGTTGATTGAATCGTTTCAATAGAAGATTCACAGTGCTTTTCAGTTGGTACACCTTTTGATTTGTAGCCATGATAGCTTCAAATTCCGCTATAGGCAAGATGACAACATCATCATCTGCAGTAGGAGGAGCAGAAGAAGGTTCAGCTTCTGGAACAGGTTCAACAGTTTCTGGTTTTAGCTTCTGATGCTCTGCTAGCACCCAGTTGGACAACTTCAATCTTAGCTCTTTCTTTTCCTTTGCCTTCTGAAAGAAGTTATCATTTGGTAAGAACCATTTGATAAAACTTCCCAGCTTCCATTTCTCAACTTCCATAGCCACTTCCCATTTCTGCACATTCTCTTCAGGATACAATAGACTCATGAAGATAATTTCCCTGTGCTTGATCAGATCTTCAACCAAAGCATCAAATTTAATAGTAGCAGCTTCTCCAAAAATTCTTCTAACAAAGATTCTCATTGCTTCAAAAATGAAGTTGAGTCCTTCATTTTCAGCAAGATACAATCTTCACAGATTCTCCTTATCATCATTTTCAATATCTAGAGGCACAAAATGAGGCAAAATGGCTTTGTCTTTCCAAGACGCAGTCATTTGACTCCAAGTGAAACCAATATCAAAATGTTTGCAAACAGCAGCCCATTGGTCATAAATCTTCATAGCATTCAGAGGCCTGATCACAGAACACATAAACATATCATCGAAATATAGTGTTCCAAGATTAGTGTCAGGTACCCTGGTGATAGAGCCGACTGTAGGAATCTTTGATTTTTCTGCATCACAACAGCCCGAGGAGCCAGTTCTCCATTCATCTATCTTTAAAGAATTCAGGTAGAATCTCCTAGCATGGTCTTTACACAACTCCTTAAGCTCAAAGAATCCTTTAAGATCATATCTTCGAGGAGCCTTCTCATATTCTTTCAGTCCAATTTTACTGAACGGCATTTTCCCAGGAGCTGGTTCCTTCCTTTTTCCAGGAATAGACCAAGGCAACCACCTTTGCCTATCAGGGACAATCTTGACAGATGCTGAAGCATGGTTTCTATATTGACGAATAAGCTCAAGCCTTTTTATCTCCAGGCAATGAGTCATAAGGGCCACTTCTTCATCTATGATCCACCTTCCGTATTCCTCAAGAGTAAAAGGTTCATTCTGTGGTAGGAACCTGGGAAGATCAACAGAAAAAGGAATTGTTCTGCTGTTTGATTGAGGTCTCAATCTTCCTTTAAAGGACATATCAACTTTCTTATCTCCTTCTTTGAATACAAATCTTAATGGAGAGGCAACTTCCAGTCTTGCAACCCCAGAGGTGAATGTTTTCAAATGCCATAGAGAAGGGTGATCATAAATGGAATGATACACGTCTTCTCTAACGAACCTTAGTCTGTTAATGGCAGATACAAACTTCTTTGCACCAGAAAAGGGGGTAGGTTTGTAAGTGAGGGTAGTTGGGAGAGGTGAAGTCTTCTTGACAGTGTAGTTTTTGGGCTTGTTTGGATGGATTTTGAAGAGGAGGTTGAAAAGGTGAGAGTGAAGTGATGAAATGTATGTGGAGAGGGATGTGTATGAGGAGGTAGAGGCTTGTAGTGAGGGAAATGTTAGTGTTTTGGGTTTAATGGTTAATTGGGAGGTTTGTGGTTTGGTAGATGGAAGTTGTGTTTGTGGTTGTGCAACAGACAATAGTGGTGCAAGAATAGTATCATCAGACTCAAAGGCAGTTACAGAATCATCAACTGTAAAATCAAGTACCTTTGTGTTAAGCTCAGAATGCTTAACAAGTATTCTTCTTTTGCCTTGAGTGGTAATAGCAACAGCAGGAGGAGGAGGAGGAGCTTGCTTCCTGAGACCAGACGCTGAAACAGGTTTTTCAGCTTTTGTCTTCTTCTTCTTCTCCATTATTTTCTTGATGGGGACCAGATCCTCATCATCTTCTGCTTCAACATTCTCTTGAGGGGTAGGAGGCACCTTCTGCTTCTTGCTTCTTGTCTCCCTAACTAGAGACTCAGCAATTCTCTTCACACCAGATGCTGAACTTCTGGTGGGTTTCTTCACAACTTCACCAATAGAAGCACCTGCTTTTTCTTGTTGTTCCTGTTTCCTTTCCTTCATCCTTTCACCAGTTACCAGCTGCATTCTTACTAAACTGTATATACTAAATACATTCGAACTCACACGGGCACCAATACAAAAGTATTTCTCCCTGTCTTTTTCTGCCAAAGCTCCAAGCTTTTTGGGAATACCAGCTTTAATCAACAGGGAGTAAGACGAACACCATAAGGTATCTTCTTGTAGATGTTTTTCTTCTCAGCATAGCCTTTCCTTGAACTCATAATAGCTTGAGTTAGATTGTTGTAGACCAATCTAGGCAGGTTCACCTTCTGTCTTGCCAAGTAAGTCCTCATAATGAACTTTTGCTCATAGTTCACTATGTCACTAGACCCAACCTTCAGAAGAACACTCTTGGCTATGATCTTGTGAAGTACTCTGAAGTGACTCTTTAGATGCTTGGCAGTAGGAGTTTCCTTCAACTCAGAGTAGTTTTCAAACATAATTTCATTCACTTTCTCCATACCATTGAAAGCTTTTTCCCATCTATTGTAGAAAACAATTCCTTCCAGTGGACAACCAGCAACCTCAGCAATGTCTTCAATATAAAATTCTAACTTGAATTCTCTGACATGGCCTACTATTTTACCATTTTGAAAGGTAATGTTTCCCCATAGTTCCTTGATAGCAATAACCATAACTTCAACAGAAGAACTCGAAAAGAAATATTTTGACTAACCCATAGCCTCAAACCTTCAGTGAAATCAAAACCATATAGTTAAACTCATCCAAATCAATCTTGTTCTCATTCAAGACCTTTACTTCTTTCTCGGTATCGTAGATAGCAGTGTAGTCACCGACCTTAACGTTGGCCATGGTAGCAGTTGGAGAGTGATTTGATGGAGGTTTAGGGTTTCAGAGAAATTCACAGAGAGAGAGAACAGTTTTCACAGACAAAAACAAAGTGTGGAGCGAAAGTGAAGGAGTAGTGGGAAAGTTTTGATAAATGGTACAGTTACTTTTTGAAAAACTCTTCACATTTCCTCTGAATAAAAATAATTCAAAAAGAAAATAAAATAAAGATTCCCCTTTTTCAATAAATGCAGTTGCCAAAATGAGGATAAAATCAAGAAAAAGATTTTATTGAAAACATAAATAATCATGATTCAGATTAGGAGTGATGAGACGCTTAAGTCTCACACGAATCCAACACATGAGTGCTCGAACGCACGCAAACGAATTCACCGGACGTTGAGTTATGCATTATGAATGTGTGAATGCTTATGTTATACCAGATGCTGAATGATGGATATTGTAACATCTCAAATTCCCTAAGCCTAATTATTAGAAATCCTAAGAAAAAAAGGAATTTAATAGGATTAAATTAAGTTACAGCCCTTAATTTAGTATATTAGAGGGAGATTGGAACTAAAGGGATAAAATAGTAATTTTACCCACTGATTTAGGGTAAATGGGACTAATTAATTATGAGTAGTTTTAATTGATTAAAATTACTCAAGATATTATTAGTAACCAACAGTTAAATGTGTTCCACTTAAATCCACCGTAGCACTCCTTCCCCTCACCCATATACTCCCTCACGCGACCAAACATAAGAAGCAGCAGTAGAAAATCGAAAAGAAAAAAAAAGGGAAGAAAGAAAGAAGAGAAAAAGGAAGAGAGGGAGGAAGTTCAATCGAAGGAAGAAGAAGAAGAACCAGGCGTATGCGAGGAGGTGAAAGCCTTGATGGTATTGGCGAGAAAGAGGGAGGAGCGAGAGAGCTTGGCCGAGAGAGAGAGAGAGACACTGCAGAGAGAGAGGGCCGAGCAGAGAGAGAGAGATCGAGTGAGAGAGAAAAAGAACAAAAGCTGAGAAGTGAGAGCTCGAAATTGGAAGAAGAAGCAGGATCCAAGATTCAAATAGTGAAGAATGAAGAAGAAGATGAAGATTGGAGCTTGAGAAACAACTTCAATGGAGGTTAGGGCTTGGAACAATAAGAAAGAGGGCTTGCATGTGGGTTCTAATTTATGGAGAAGAAGCTGAAGCTCGAGGACTCATTCCATGGAAGAGGGCTAGGGTTCAAATTCTGAGATTTGGGGGTTTTCACCCTAAAGCTTCTAAGGAGCAATAGGTAACATAGATTTCCCCTAAAACCTCCCTTATGGTGTGCTTAGGTGCTCATTTAAATTCTTTATTTGAATGTTTATTGAGTAGAAGTAGATTATTATGATCTTGTATGGGGTTTGATTGAAATAGGGTTGGATTCTGTCCCCAACCCCCCTAAATCAATGTGTGATGTTTGCCATTGGGGGTTCCATTGAGCTCCAAATGGATTATGTTTGATTGTGATTTAGTATAAATTGGAAGTTGTTGTGACTTCCCTGAATTAATGGAGGACATTATGTCTTCTTTAAAATTAGTTTTAAGTTATAAGATTTTTGGGTTTGATGTTAGTGCTTAATGTAAATTGACCCTCATGTTGATTTTAAGATGTCGGGTGAATGCTTAATTTCTAAATGCATGTGCCTAAGTATCGAATTATAATCCTTTGATTCAATTGAGATTAGGGGGTGTAGGATATGGGTTGAATTCGTAAGAATCATGGTTATCAATTTAGTTAACATACATGTTGAATCCCCTATTTGATTTGTGGTCCTTGATGATTATTATTGATGCTTAACAATGAGTTTTAACCCTATCTGTGGCATGTTCTAAATCATAGGACTGCATTGTGATTGAGGTTCCTTGATTGAAATTTGTTTGTGTGTGTGTATGGATGTTTGCGTTTGAACTGCAAACCCATCAAATGTGTATCCTGGACGCTTTCGTTGATGGGGACCCCTTGGTAGGACCACAAATTGTTCCTTGCTCATTTCGACACTTAAGCTTCGCCAAGTGGGTATATTCATGAATGCATTATGATTTGTGTTGGTTTGGTGAATAATGATCATTTGATTGAATTTGCTTGTGTTTGAGGATGTTTGCGTTTGTATTGCAAACCCGTCTTTGTTTATTTTAGGTTGTTTCCATTGATAGGGACCCCTTGGTGGAACCTGTAACACCCCGATTCCGGGGCGCTACTGTGCAACCCAATCTAATGCTGAAAACATTTAATGCTTGTATGCTTTCAGTTAAAGAGCACTCTTATGTATTTCGCAATGGAAAATAGGAGCAATTAATTTTTTTTTTCATTTTCTTTCCTTTGGAACCCTTTTCAAAATGAGACATAGAGTACTACAGTTTTCTAAATGATGCCAATTCAGACTTTTGCAAATATCAGAGTATAATGCATCACAAAATAATACTTCACATAACATAATCATTTCGCACTAAAGCGAGGTTTTCTGAAAAGAGTAATTACACAAATTACAACGACATTACCCTAAGCTAAGCTGGCCAACAGCTACAACCCCATCGAGAAACAAATTGAAGAAGATCAAACATGAGGTACTCGAGAGGAATCTTCCTCCACCGCTCAATCTTCAATGCTCCTGAAAAACGAAGGCTGCGGCGACTCGAACTCCATCTGGAAGTGACATCCATAAGGACATCCAATCCAACAACAAAGGTGGGTAAATCCTTTGTCCACGAGTTTATCATAGGCTATGTCGCATGCAAACAATATATACATATATAATACAACAACATGCTCTTATATACATATACATACTTAATAGACCGCACGCATCATCATGGTATATTAAGCATTGCATGTGAGCAAACAAAGCAACCAACAGATCAACAATCAAGTCACTACAACATCAAACTATTGCATGTGAGCAGGCAATCTATCAACAGATTAGTGATCAAGTCATTACAATATCCAATTCATCCAACAATTCATCACATATCATAAATGTGGTTAGCTATGCATGTCAATGCAGTATGGCAAGTTGTGTATACACCTGCAGCCTTAATAAGTCAGCAGTATGACGGGGACTACTTTCCCAACGTCTGAACAAGATAGCCTTACTTAGGCTTTCCATTACTTTGGCTGGCCACTACTTTGGCTTGCCTCTACTTAGGCGATGCAGTTTCAACTCGCCTTTTGAAGTCTGTACGACCAATCAAACGCTACGAGTGACATGACAACTCATCTTTTGAAGTCTTTAAGACCAATCAAACGCTCCGAGTGTCGATGCTCAATGGTTAGTACGCATCCAAACAAATTCAACAATATGGCATGCTCACCTTAGTGAACGCCCGAGTGATATCCAACAAATTCTACAATATGGCATGCTCACCGTAGTGAACTCCCGAGTGATATCCAAACAAATTCTACAATATGGCATGCTCACCGTAGTGAACGCCCGAGTGATATCCAACAAATTCTACAATATGGCGTGCTCACCGTAGTGAGTGCCCGAGTAATGTTTTAATTAATCAATGCGGATCGACGAACCCTCACTCACTCAACTTAGTGGGTTTCCAAATCTCAATTACCTAAGAGTTCAACACATGATACAAAGTCTGGGTGTTCAATTGTGGAACACTAGTCCCAATCTTAGATCAGAACTCTAGGCACCTAATGCGGAACGCTAGGCTCAACTTTTAGGTTAAGATACTAGGAACGCCATACGGAACACTAGGTCCAATCCTTAATCAAGAAAAAGCGCACGCAAGCAGGACATTAAGTCCCAGCACAGGACACATGGCCCATATGCTCAATAGGAACACTAAGTTTCCTATGTTTTATTCTTTCAAAAACTCGATCATTGAAATCTCCTTCTCAGTTCTTGTATCACTCCTATGTATCTGAAAATACTTTTTAGTTCTAGGTCGTTGAAACCCTTGTTGTGCTAAATAACACACTGGAAGAATTCCCAGGAAAGAGAGGTGGTGCGAACACTCTTAATTACCAAGTCTTTCTTAGCCAGAATTTTCCCAGGCACATCATTTAACTAAACCGTTTTCGCAAATTGTACTATTTATTTCAAGTTCTTTTCTCCACTATTATTCCATTGAAATTTCCTTGCAAGCTTTGGCTAGTTGTACTAAAACCCTCACGCTTACTTTTAACTCAAAATGCCCTTAACAATTTGTTTACGAAATCAGAATTCGGCTTGTGGAATCGCATCAGTTCTGGATGTAAATCGTCAACCAATAGCAATCGATCAACGCATTGTTAATTAATCCATTATCAACAATAATATTTTTCATATTCCAATTCAATGCCAAGTTCCAATGAAATCCAAGGTGATTCAAGGAAAACAATACAACTCATAATGCCACGCAGGGCCAAGAACATGCTACATATCATCATCAATTTCAAGTCCAATTAAATCAATCAAGTATGATTTAAGTCACACAATACAATTCATTCTTGCTACACAGGGCCAAATCAATACACAGCAGTTCGTGCTACAACATCTCAACAGCACATAGTAATACTACAAGTACTACCACACAATCAATCAACAATCAAACAAACAACACACAAAGGCGAAAAGCCCAAACTCATTATGTAAGAATTTTCCTTACCTTGGGCGCTTTAACAATCCAAGCAAGGTAAATTCGAACTATCATCAAGTTGTTCCCCGCACGAGCCTTAGGCACGAACCTTAACAAGGCAAGTTTCAATCAATTAGAACTAAAACTCAAGTCCTAATACCCGTAGGGCAGCCACGGCTCTAAGGTCCCTAAGGCCTAAGAACTACTCACTCAATCCCATTTGGTTCACACCTAGTCACATGTGATGGAACAATTTCAAACTATGCAAGTTTTCAACTTATTCAAAAGCTACACACTTAGAAAATACCAAAACCCAAAACTTACCAATTGGAATAGTATTTTACCAAATAAATAGTGTTTTGCCAACTTTGAACCATTTTTCAAAGCACTAAAACATGTCACAAAATTTTAGAAACAATTCTATTACAAGTTCAAAACAATTCTTGAAACATAAACTCAAACTTTTCCCAAAATCATACTTCTTTGAATTGTTTTGCTAAATCAAATCCCTACCCACTTTTTACAACATTCACAAGGTTTAAAACAACTAAATTCCATCCCAAAAAGTCACTATAGGTCACGGCTTAGAACAATAAAAACCAACTAAAGATTTTCAACCATTTTCAATGTTTTAAACATACTAAACTTTATGGATTCAAGCCATAACCAAAAACCAAACTCTTTACCACTTTAATACACTTAAAAACAAGTTAGAACTCACTCAAATCATGCTCATAAATCACTGTTTTGGAAGTCCCAAAACAGCCCCAAATTCATTTTGTTTTAAACAATTTTTCAAAGCTTCAAGCATACAAACCTTTATAGATTTAAAGCTCTAACCAAAAACCAACTTCTTAAACACTTAACACACTTTAAAACCAAATCAAAACATCATCAAAATCATGACCAAGTGCCACGGTTCCAGCCCCTTAACAATCCAAAGTTATTTTTTTTCAAAACTTTGTAAACATGCATATATGACTAGTTTCCAAACTTAGCAAGTATAACCTATCAAGAAACAACTCTAAAACACTAAAAATCAAACAAAACCAAAGCTTAAAACAGCCCCTAGGTTTCGGCCAGAGCAAGGTTAGGGTTTTGCAAAATTAAAACATCAAGAACAAGGTTAATCATGGAAGGAAATAAGGGGTTATGAAGCTAATCATACAATACTAGCCAAAACAAGCACTATAACTCCAAAATAACTCCTAAAACCTTCAAAACCCATATCATGGAACCCAAGAGAGATGAGGAAAATTTTATGGAGCTTACCAAGAGTATAGATGATGATTGAACAAGGGTGGAGATGAAAGGAAACAAGGGTGCACACTTTGATCTCCAAAAACTTCCAAAAACCCAAGCTTTCTCCTTCTAAATTTTTTTCAAGTTTTTCTCCCATGGAAGAATGAATGGATCTGATCTTGAGCAAGAGAGAAGGCCACGAAAATTTTGGGGACATGGAAGGAATAGATTTTGTTCGTTTAGTTCCAAACTAACCAAACTAGTTCTAAGTTAACCAAAACAACTAAACTAACTAACTATAATTACATAACCACCAATACCACATCAACACTTGTCCAAGAAGCTTCTAAGGATGAGGTTCAGCTCCCCTAATGGCTGGATGCATCTCCCCTTAGCCCAAAATATCTAGATATTTCGTTTCGTCGCGTTCTCGCTCAATTGGGTGCACGACGTTACGCGTATATTAGGTTTTAATACTAAAATCTCCCAAAAATAATTCTAATTATAACCCCACACCCAAAAATTACAAATGTTCCTCGTGGCATGAGAAAAGTACCCACGTATCTCATTTTCTCGAAATGCGAACCGAAACGTCGCAAATAGGCAGTCTCTGGCCATAGAAAATACACTAAATATTTTCTGATGCCCGAAAATTCTAGAAAAATTACAATAAATCCTAAATATTCGAAAATAGTAAGATCTCAAATTTTATAAAATTTGGATCATGTTTGGGCATGTTTCAGTTAGAAACACACACAATAGCCTAGTTACGGCAGAATTCGATAGAATTCTCGCAACGAAATAAAACTTTAAATTAGTGAGGATCACTAATTTCAATTTCTCTTATCAACTAGATATTATTCAAACAATAAAATTATCAAGACAAAATCTTTAAAATAATATTCATATTAAATATGACATAAAACAGACAATTAATACAATAACTAGACAATAAAAATCCAAACTATGACTTAAAATTATTTATTAAATCCTGAAAATTATTTCTCTTTCAATAAAATAATTTTCTTTAATCAAACAACAATCTTTCACATTTTTCTGGATTAATTCATATTAACAACAGTATACGTCTACACTGTCTGTTAATCTGAATTAATTACTAAAACAGTAAGTTGTTTACAATAAATCTTTGTTGTTCTTCGTACTTTTAACAAACAATTGGGGTGATCAATCTCAATGATTTATTTTCAAGTAGTCGGAAACTATAAAATAATTTTCATAAAAATTGGGATGTTACAGAACCAAATACGGTTCTCACTCTTTTCTTTGGGCTATTAAGTGACACGAAGTGGGTACATCCATTGAGGTTTGTAATATGTGATTTGTTATGTAAAAAATATTGAACATTTGTTTTCATTGACTATGTCCTTAATTGAATTTGTTTGGTGAAGTCTTGTTAGTAGCAGTTGATGTGGGCCAGGCGGCGTAGCCGTTGATGTGGGTCGAGCTTTTACCGACAAGTGGGTACCTTCGTTGAGGTTTTTGATGAGTGTTTATATATTGTTATGTGTTGATGTGTAATTGGTGTTTGAAACTTTGTTACTTTATCATGTTTGAGGATTTAGTAAGATATCCTTAATAAATATACTTATGCTTATGGGGAGGATTTTCCATACGTCGTACACCACGTATGGCTGGAAACAACGGTAAAAGCTTTGTTATCATAAGTCTATGTTATTGAGTTTTATAAACTCACGTTCTGGAGCGTTGTTTTCAGGTACAAGCTGATTGAAGAGTTTAGAGCACGAAACATGTTCGGTCTTACTTTTAGGTGAAACCTCGAGTCACCGGATCACGAGTCGGAGTCTCAATTCTTAAGTTGTGTCTTTGTGTAATTAGAAATTTATGTACAACTTGTAATCATTCTAATTGATTATTCTTTTGAAAAGGGGGTTGTAATACTTAAGGTTAAAGTCCGCTTTCGAAACTCTGATTTATGTTTACTAATTTAGCATCATATTTTGGTATGACGCTTATGTGACCAGTGATTTCGTTAAACAAAGTGTAGTATAGTACTTTCAAACAGGGTTCATTCTTTATTATTCTCATGTACGCAAAAATTTTTCCAAGACTAATTCCTTTAAATTTTGGTTTTGTTAGTAAGTAATTTCCTAATTAGAGTTAGGGTGTTACATTATGGTATCAGAGCAGTTCGACCCTCTCGGACTGTGAGTCAGTGTATCTAGAAGTGATCCGGTTTAGGAAAGCATCAGTTGTGTTTGTAAATCTGAGTTTTCTACGTTCTTTTGGTGAATTATTGAGGTAGGCCACCTCAAGGATTCATTTAAGGAACAAGGAGGATGAGTATTTGCAGGGAATATTAGAGGTATGTATTCATTTCACGAGACATCCTCATATATGTATTTACTCCTAAGTACAGTTTCAGATTCCGTAATGATCGTCCAGTGGTAGTTCAGGTCGTGAAATTGGGAACCACTCCCTCCGCCTAAGTCCACGGTATATATATATATATATTCGAAGCCACTCTAGCCTGCCTAAGTCCATAGGGTGCATACCTGGCCGCAGTTGAGTTTAGTGGCCGCGTTAAACTCTACTATGACTGGAAGCTCATTACAGAAGTTCTGATATGATGAATTTGATGATCAAAGTAGTCAGGGGACAACGAGAGTATTATGGGATACTCTTGAAGAAACCGCGACCTTTGTAAAAAATTAGATGTTGTGGTATCTGATGAACACTCATGATTCGGGTATTGAAAATCTTTTATATGATATATACATTTAAGTTTTGAAAACACAAGGTTGGAAAGTTTGAAGGTTATAATTTAGAAAACGTGAACGAGTTTCTTTCGCTTTGGTTTTTCATTTGGTTGTTTTCAATTCCTCGCATGAATATTGGTTATGTCTAAACTTGAGGTATTGGTGACTTGAGTTAAGATTCGCGTCTCCTTTATGTTCAATTTGGATGGTTATGCTTGGATGTGTTGGTTTTATAACCGCATGTAAGAACCTGATTTTTTCTTGATGTTTCAATCTTCTTATTGCATGAAGGGAATTTGGTTGCTTGTTAAGTAATGCATTAACCTAATTGTGTGTGCAAATTTTAGATTGGCTTGCTCCCAATATGGAGGACGCATTTACTCTCAGCATTTTGATCCTAAGTCTTTGCAAGTCTCGCGACATTATATGTCCATAAATTTTGGAATCCTGAGTGGCTATTGCATGAAAGACACTTAATTGTGATGTTGTGAACCTTGCATAAATTTTGGTTAGGACCCATAAACAGGCTGCATGTTCCTTGAATACCTTATGAGTATGTTTGTTATGTTCAGAGATCTGAAGCATTGATGATATGTGAAACATGCGTTAGGTTGAAATTCATATGCAATATGCTTTGATTCTACCATTATGTGTGTGTTTAATCCTTGTTTGGATTCCTTGAGAGTATGATCTATTTGACGAGTTTATGACTTAGTTGAAATGTCCAAAGCATGACATTGCCATGACGTGATACTGGATAAATACTCCTTGTAATCCATTATGTTTGAATCTTTGTTTTTGAATCCTTAATTGTTAGGGATTCGTCTTGGATTGATTTGAGTTTAGGGTTTTTATTTCCTTGTGTTGTTGTGTGTTTACTTGATTCAAAATGTGGGTTAGGTAAATGCATGAGAAGGGATTTGGGGTCCATGAATAAATGAACATTTTGAAGTATGCATATGTTTATGATTGATAAGTTGAACAATTTGATAGTTCAATAAGTTTTGTGATGATGCAATCTTGTGGTCACTTGGAACTTATATCATAAATGTGTTCCACCTCTACTTGCCATGCTTTCATCCTTGATATTTGATTTTTATTTGATTGGTATGGTTTGGGAATGAAAGGGAATTAAAATTGGATGAGTTGATGTAAAGAAACATGAGATTATGCATAATATTTTGCTGTTGATCGCTAGGCGAAGCCCTCCCTTCGCTGGGCGAAAAATGATGCAGATTGCAGCAGGACATTCTGTCCTTTTTCGCTGGACTCGTCGCTAGGCGAAGCACTGCCTTGCTGGGCGAGCTCCAGCCTTCACCAGGCGAAGTCCTACAGTTTCGTAGGGTAAAACCGAGACACACATCCTCACCAAGAAATATGTTAATGACTTAATTAGCCTTAGGTTCCTTCAAAGAATTGTAGTCCTAAATGTTAGCTAACAAATGGCTTTGGTTTCAACCCTAAAGGAGTTTTCTAGCTCTAGTTATGCTCAAAATACTGAATTTGTGTCAACTGCCGTAATCGGAAAACAACTTTGGGTTCATTGTAAATTAGCACATACTAGATAGCCGAACTAGATCTTTGAGCCAACACCAAAATTGTAGATGATATCCTTAAGTTTCTAAAGAGACTAAGTTTGGCTTGAATGGATTAATATAGCTCTAGATATATCCAAGTTACCAAGCTAATGAGGTAACGACGCCTTGTCAAGAGTACAAGTTTGATGCTTAGAAACTTCGTGGTGTGCCTTGTAAGTCCATCAAGATCCAGATGAATAATCAATGAGGTTTTCCTATCTTTCCCTATTTTTGAATGCAAAGGTCACTTTGGATATTGTATCTAGTGTGGACTAGCACTTTGTTAATCCTTTTGCCGTGACCACTTACTTCAATAGCAATTAGAAGTGATAAGTAAGGGGTTCTTAGCGGTGTGGTTTTGATCAATTTAGGATGGGCAACCATAATCGCTTAGGTTCCAACGCTTGGTAATTAATCAGGTTTGTTTGGCCTAACCATTGTGGATGGATCTAAAATTGATTGGGAACCTCAAAAGCCTTCTAAAGAACCTATAGTACCTTGATTAGAAATACCTTAGTGTTTTCTAAAATCAAAAAGGGGTAGTGATGAGCTAGATTTCCTAATACCTAAGCTGTGATTAGGGAACCTGGAAGGTATTCAAGCCCTAATCTTTCTAGGCATAGTGACTTTGCTGGAATAACTAGCCTGAGGAAGAGTCTTTATATGGCTAAATCAGCGGGAATTCAGAGAAATTAATGTCTACACTAGATTCAATCGCCGGTGTGTGAAGTGATCTTGTTCAACCAATTACAAACTCCGCCTTAACTCAATAAGTTTCTTATTGGGAATAAGACTTAGTTCGTAACCGGTTAACTAAATCACCAAATTCTCCGGATAATAGAACTAATGTTGCTATTAATTCCTTTCGAAATTTTGATGAATTAGAACGATCTAGAAAGGAACTTACTCGTTCGAAGCAGAGTAGGATTATAGTTCGCAGCGGAAGCACAGAGAACAAATCCTATATAAGGTTAAGGATAGAAGGTAAGACAAATTTTGGGGACAAAATTCCTAAAAGGTGGGGAGTAATGTAACACCCCAAATTTTCTAAGGCTAATTATTAGAAATCCTAAGAGAAAAAGGAATTTAATCCTTAATTTAATCCCTAAGGATTAAATTAAGTTACAGCCCTTAATTTAGTATATTAGAGGGAGATTGGAACTAAAGGGATAAAATAGTAATTTTACCCAATGATTTAGGGTATATGGGACTAATTAATTATGAGTAGTTTTAATTGATTCAAATTACTCAAGATATTATTAGTAACCAACGGTTAAATTAAGGAGGCTAAATAAGGGTTTGTTTGCAAGGTTTTAATTAAAATTAAACCTAAGTTCCACCATACATTGTGTCCTACTTAAATCCACCGTAACACTCTTTCCCCTCACCCTTATACTCCCTCACGCGACCAAACAGAAGAAGCAGCAGTAGAAAATTGAAAAGAAAAAAAAGGGAAGAAAGAAAGAAGAGAAAAGGGAAGAGAGGGAGGAGGTTCGATCGAAGGAAGAAGAAGAAGAACCAGGGCGCGGCGGCCCTGGAGGTGAGGCGCGGTGGCGCTGGCGAGGAAGGAGGGAGGAGCGAGAGAGCTTGGCCAAGAGAGAGAGAGACGCTGTAGAGAGAGAGAGGGCCTAGCAGAGAGAGAGATCGAGTGAGAGAGGAAGAGAACAAAAGCTGAGAAGTGAGAGCTCGAAATTGGAAGAAGAAGCAGGATCCAAGATTCAAATAGTGAAGAATGAAGAAGAAGATGAAGATTGGAGCTTGAGAAACAACTTCAATGGATGTTAGGGCTTGGAGCAACAAGAAAGAGGGCTTGCATGTGGGTTCTAATTTATGGAGAAGAAGCTGAAGCTCGAGGACTCATTCCATGGAGGAGGGCTAGGGTTCAAATTCTGAGATTTGGGGGTTTTCACCCTAAAGCTTCTAAGGAGCAATATGTAACATAGATTTCCCCTAAAACCTCCTTTAGGGTGTGCTTAGGTGCTCATTTAAATTCTTTATTTGAATGTTTATTGAGTAGAAGTAGATTATTATGATCTTATATGGGGTTTGATTGAAATAGGGTTGGATTCTGTCCCTAACCCCCCTAAATCAATGTGTGATGTTTGCCATTGGGGGTTCTATTGAGCTCCAAATGGATTATGTTTGATTGTGATTTAGAATAAATTGGAAGTTGCTGTGACTTCCCTGAATTAATGGAGGACATTATGTCTTCTTTAAAATTAGTTTTAAGTTATAAGATTTTTGGGTTTGATGTTAGTGCTTAATGTAAATTGACCCTCATGTTGATTTTAAGATGTCGGGTGAATGCTTAATTTCTAAATGCATGTGCCTAAGTATCGAATTATAATCCTTTGATTCAATTGAGATTAGGGGGTGTAGGATATGGGTTGAATTCGTAAGAATCATGGTTATCAATTTAGTTAACATACATGTTGAATCCCCTATTTGATTTGTGGTCCTTGATGATTATTATTGATGCTTAACAATGTATGTGAATCCTTGCCTTGAATCTTAGTTTGAAGGAGTTTTAACCCTATCTGTGGCATGTTCTAAATCATAGGACTGCATTATGATTGAGGTTCCTTGATTGAAATTTGTTTTTGTGTGTGTATGGATGTTTGCGTTTGAACTGCCAACCCATCAAATGTGTATCCTGGACGCTTTCGTTGACGGGGACCCCTTGGTAGGACCACAAATTGTTCCTTGCTCATTTCGACACTTAAGCTTCGCCAAGTGGGTATATTCATGAATGCATTATGATTTGTGTTGGTTTGGTGAATAATGATCATTTGATTGAATTTGCTTGTGTTTGAGGATGTTTGTGTTTGTATTGCAAACCCGTCTTTGGTTATTTTAGGTTGTTTCCATTGACAGGGACCCCTTGGTGGAACCAAATATGATTCTCACTCTTTTCTTTGGGCTATTAAGTGACACGAAGTGGGTACATCCATTGAGGTGTGTAATATGTGATTTGTTATGTAAACAATATTGAACATTTGTTTGCATTGACTATGTCCTTGATTGAATTTGTTTGGTGAAGTCCTGTGAGTAGCAGTTGATGTGGGCCGGGCGGCATAGTCGTTGATGTGGGTTGGGCTGTTACCGACAAGCGGGTACCTTCGTTGAGGTTTCTGATGAGTGTTTTTATATTGTTATGTGTTGATGTGTAATTGATGTTTGAAACTTAGTTGCTTTATCATGTTTGAGGATTTAGTAAGATATCCTTAATAAATATACTTATGCTTATGGGGATGATTTTCCATACGTCGCACACCACGTATGGCTGGAAACAACAGTAAAAGCTTTGCTATCATAAGTCTATGTTACTGAGTTTTATAAACTCACGTTCTGGGGCGTTGTTTTCAGGTACAAGCTGATTGAAGAGGTTTAGAGCACGAAACATGTTCGGTCTTACTTTTAGGTGAGACCTCGAGTCACCGGATCACGAGTCGAAGTCTCAATTCTTAAATTGTGTCTCTGTGTAATTAGAAATTTATGTACAACTTGTAATCATTCTAATTGATTATTCTTTTGAAATAGGGGTTGTAATACTTAAGGTTAAAGTCAGCTTTTGAAACTCTGATTTATGCTTACTAATTTAGCAGCATATTTTGGTATGACGCTTATGTGACCAGGAATTTCGTGAAACAAAGTGTAGTATAGTACTTTCAAACAGGGTTTATTCTTTATTATTCTCATGTACGCTAAATTTTTTCCAAGACTAATTCCTTTAAATTTAGGTTTTGTTATTAAGTAATTCCCTAATTAGAGTTAGGGTGTTACACATATCATAAGACGCTGAGATTAATCATTCTTCTATAAGATGAAAATTTAAATTTCTTCTTATAAAATTGAATCTATCTTTAGCAAGGGGTTTTGTAAAAATATCAGCCCACTGATGATCAGTGTTTACAAATTTAATTTCAAGTACACCCTTCTGAACATAATCTCTTATGAAGTGATACTTAATCTCAATGTTCTTTGCTCTAAAATGCAATATTGGATTCTTAGTAAGACAAATTGCAGATGTATTATCACAAAAGATAGGGATGTTACCCTCTTTTATCAAGTAGTCTTCAAGTTGATATTTCATCTACAGAAGTTGAGAACTGCAACTTACTGCTGAAATGTATTCAGCTTCTGCTGTTGAGAGTGCAATAGTGCTTTGTCTTTTGCTCGACCAAGACACAAGATTTGCTCCAAGGAATTGGCAGCCTCCACTTGTGCTTTTTCTTTCAATTCGGTCTCCAGCAAAGTCAGCATCACAGAACCCTGCTAACTTGTAATCTTTTGATTTCTTATAAAGCAAACTAAGATTAGTAGATCCTTGCAAATATCTAAATGTTCTTTTAACAGCACTCAAGTGTGATTCTCTAGGATCAGATTGAAATCTAGCACACAGGCAGACGCTGAATATAATATCAGGTCTTGAAGTAGTAAGATAAAGTAGAGATCTAATCATACCTCTGTACATTTTCTGATCTACCTTCTTACCAGCTTCTTCTTTCCCAAGAATGCACGTGGGATGCATAGGAGTGCACATTGGCTTGCAATCCACCATCTTGAATTTCTTTAACAATTCCTTGATGTATTTGCTTTGATGTATATAAATACCATCATTGTATTGCTTGATTTGAATTCCAAAGAAAAACTTTAACTCTCCCATCATGCTCATCTTAAATTCATTAGAAAATTCTTTGCACAGACTTTCATTAGTAGCTCCAAATATATTATCATTAACATAAATTTGAACAAGTATAAAATGCTTGTTTGATGTTTTTCTAAATAGAGTTTACCTCTAGTAAAGCCATTTCCCATTAAAAAGGAACTTAGTCTATCATACCAAGCTCTAGGAGCTTGCTTAAGACCATACAGAGCCTTTTTAAGTTTAAAAACATGTATGGAAATTCAATATCTTCAAAACTAGGAGGTTGTTTCACATAGACTTCCTCAGTTATAAAACCATTCAAGAAAGCACTTTTCACATCTATTTAATAAAGAATTATCTCATGGTGTGCAACAAATGAAGTAAAATGCGAATAGCTTCTAACCTTGCAATAGGTGCAAAAGTTTCTGTAAAATCTATACCTTCTTCCTGTGAGTAACTTTGAGCAACTAATCTTGCTTTGTTTCTCACTACCTTACCATCTTCATCAAGCTTGATCAATCGTTTTAGGTTCCATTTCAGAGAGAAGTGCAATATCTGCATGCTCTTTGAAAGAGGATCTTGTTCTAACTATATCTCCTGGTTCTCCTATGATTTGGTCCTTAGGATGATTGGTTTTGTATCTCCAATATTTTCTGGCTTCAGCTTCAGCTTGAGTAGAGTCCAGTGTCTGGTTACCTCCAGACACTGAAGATGCTGGATCACCATTTGTAGTGCCACCAATATTTAAATATGAAAATAATTCATCTAGCTCTGACATGGCAGTGTTAGGCTTCTTGTCATCAAACTTGACATGAATGGATTCTTCCACTATCAAAGTTTCTTTATTGTATATTCTAAAAGCTTTAGATCTTTCAAAGAATCCCAAAAAGATACCTTTGTCAGCTTTTGAATCAAACTTACCAAGTTGATCCTTAGTATTCAGAATATAACATATGCAACCAAAGGGATGAAAATAAGATATGTTTGGTTTTCTACTTTTTCACAGTTCATATGGAGTCTTCTTCAGAATAGGTCTAATAAGAATTATATTTTGAATATAACTAGCTGTGTTTACTGCTTCTGCCCAAAAATATTTTGCAATATCTGTGACACCCTAATCCCCGTTTCGAAAATCGTTCAATAAAAGAAAAAGGTAAACACATCAATTTGCTCTTGATCCAGTAAACTGAATTAAAATATAATAGTCATTGCGGGATGAAAATGAATTATCTATTTTCCAGAGGAGGTAACGATAAATAAAAAAAAATTGAATTAAATATAAAAAGGATCAACCGATAAATCGATGAATAAATCGAATTCAGACATCATTCAGTTTGAAAGTATTTCGTAATAACAAGTATAGTAAGTATTTTTCTTTCAAAGATCTTATTTGAACTTGTGAAATAAAAATAAAACCAAACGACCTACGAACCCCCAAAGAAAAAATAAAACCTGTGTCACATAGTCTCAGAGCTTCACTTAGCCCAGCTTGCACAAGAGCGACAAAATACATGAATGACTCAACGTCTTAATAAGAAAAATATTCGAAATAAAACCATAAAAGTTCTCCATAAGAAGCCTTCACAACTAGCTACGTGTCCTGGTATTAGTAGTGTCTGCAATTGAACATAGAAGAACAAGAGACAAACAACCACAGAGGGGTGAGTACGTTGTAGTCGAGTTATGGTGATATTTAGAGAGAAAGGTGAATAAATAATATATTTATATACGTATACAGGTATATGTATATTTACACACCACACTATAGCAACCAATTCACATAAGGTAGTAACAACGTCTCATAACATCCACGAATACACGCAGAAAAATTTCATTATTACTCATAGTCACATAATTATCAAAAGAAAATAATCTGCCGACGCTAACGACACTACTTCTTATGCATGTGGTACCATCTACTACTCTGGGAAGTCTCCTAGGAGTACATATTTAGTTTATTAGAGACCACCTCGCGGGTGATTACTCTATTACCGCATACTCGACTAGGGATGATAATGTCCGGTGACGGTCAGGGTAGCTAAGTCTGATAAGTGGTCCCCAGTCCAAGGCGCGACACTCAAACTATTAGGGAACACAAACTCTGGCTTCTCACCCTCTAGGCCGAGGTGTTGCCGCGCGGGCTCACTCATATTGGCCTCCACCTTTCATTTCAATAATGCTTCCCCCCATCCTATTACAAGGGTTGTATGACAAACAAACACACAAGGTCGGGTTTCCTCCGAACGTCATAGTTCAATTTTTCATCGATAATCCATCATGGCCCGTATGGCTAGGATCATCTCACAAGGAATGACTCAAGTCCCATTATGGCTACTAATAGCTAGGGGACTTGCATACAAAGTCATTTATCCTTTCAAGGTCATTGCCACAAGTGTGGACTTTTCACAACCATCGTCACAAAATAACAAGTGGATCAAAGAATAAATCATAGGGAATCTACGACTTGTCTTAAAAATAATTATTTCTTAATCATGTAATTAAAATCTGCAGAAAACATAACAGAAACAACAACGACACGAAAACAACAGCAAAAATCGCACAAAAACAGAAACTGCACAGCACAACGTAAATTCTGCAGAAAACAGAAGCAACAAACAGCAACAGAAACAGAAAACAGTAACTGCACAAAAAAATACAGCAAGCCAACGAAAATTCTGCAGCAGAAAATTCTGCAGCGACAGAAACAGAAACTGCACAAAATTACAGCAAGCAGAAACTGCACAGAAACAGCGACAGAAGCTGGACAGCAACGCTACGTTGTTTTTTTCTTTTTAAAAACGTTTTCGTATGTTTTCGCCTAATTTTCTTCGATTCTAAAATTTCAACTAACAATATCCATAAAATAGCATCTATTTTAATCATTTATATAATCTCAAAGCGTAATTCATTGATTCCAACATTGAAAATCATCACCAAAATTAACGAACATGTCAATTTAGTGCTCTAACGATTCAACCACATTCTAGGCATCAAAACAGAAATTTTCTTAGCACTTGAAACATCTATGAACAGCCATGGCAGCCACATAATTTATTCAAAACAGTAATTATATCGTTTATAAACATTTAAAACAGAATTTTTCCAATCAATTATCAAACAACGGGGTTCAAGGACAACCCCTTCACCTATTCCCTCAAATATCCTCAACCTCAATAATCTCCCCCCTTACCTTTGTGTCTTGCGAAATCCCCTTGTTGAAGAGGGATGATGATGACTCCGAACCAAACCTACGATGAGTTTCCTACGAATAGAAAAGAGGCCATAAGAAACATTGGAAATCCCCAAAACTCGAAATCTCTAGGATGCGAAATTTAGGAAGGAAAAGAACCATGACTTACCCAATTTCTGATGAAGAACAAAGATGGGGTTGCTCCTAACCTTGGTGGCCGAATTATGCAAGAGAGGAAAAATGTGGATTGTTTCCTTCAACCTTGTGTGGCGCTAGGGTTTAGAGATAGGAAGGAGAAGAAACAAGTGAATCAAATTGAGAGAGAGAGGGCTGGAGGCGCAAGGGTTTACACCCTTCACATGCCAGTTTTTTTTTATTATTTGGGTTGGAGGGAGCCCATGAGTGTTGGCCCATTAGGTAGGTGGAAAAAAATATAACCCTGCATATAAGGTGCTAGCCCAAGGCATTACCACGCCCCCTTTTTTTTTTTTTTTTTTAACAACTCTCAAGAATCATTCAATTAAATTAAAAGTCTCTATTTGTGCACAAACATATAATGCAATTAATTAAAATAACTGCTACTAAAAAAAAATGAGGGTCGTTACAATATCAGCTTCATTGATCATGGTCCTGGCCATTTCTTGGAGGGACCTTTTTTCTTTCTACGACACCATTTTGTCGTGGTGTTCTAGGAGAGGAGAAATTGTGGGAGATGCCATTTTCTTCACAAAATTTTTGAAAGCTTTCATTTTCAAATTCTCCCCTATGATCACTTCTAATAGAAGAAATACAAATTCCTTTTTCATTTTGAACTGATTTGCAGAAAACAGTAAATACTTTGAATGACTCATCCTTATGGGCAAGGAATCTAACCCATGTCCACCTAGTAAAATCATCAACAATGACTAACCCATATTTCTTTCCAGTCAAAGAGGCTGTCCTTGTTGCACCAAAAAGATCAAGATACAAAAGCTCAAGTGGTCTAGAGGTTGAAACAATATTTTTAGAATGAAAAGAAGTTTTGACTTGTTTACCTCTTTAACACGCCTCACAAAGAGCATCAGATTGGAATTTAAGATTTGGTAAGCCTTTAACAAGACTGTGCTTGTTTAGTTTTGAGATTAATCTCAAATTGGCATGACCCAATCTTTTATGCCAAATCCATTGTTCATCTTCAACAGACATGAGACACTTGACATCTTGTTTTGCAAGTTCAGAAAGATCAACTTTATAAATGTTTTGTTTCCTCTTTGCTGTAAAGAAAATAGAGCCATCTTTCTTGCTTTTAACTGAACACCCAGTTTCTGTAAAAATGACATCATAACCATTGTCACATAATTGACTTATGCTCAATTGATTATGCTTTAGTCCTTCAACATAAAGTACATTATCAATAGAAGGAAGAGAGCCTTTACCAATGCGACCAATTCCAACTATTTTACCTCTCTGGTTTCCTCCGAAACCAACAAATCCTTCTTCTCTAGGCCTTAGCACTTGGAACATATGCTTTTCTCCTGTCATGTGACGCAAGCATCCATTGTCTAAGTACTAAGATAGGTGTATTGACTTTGCTGCTAAGCATATCTACAACATAGACTATTTTATCTTTAGGTACCCATATCTTTTTGGGTCCTTTCTTATTAGTTCTTGAAGGATACTTGTCCTTCTTAGTCTTAAAAGCAATACATGCACTTTTCAAATGACCAGGTTTGTTGCAGTAAGTACAATGCAAGCATTCACTGTGATCATTGGATTTATCAGATGCAAGATTTTCATTTTCTAAAGAGGATTCATCTGATATGTAACAAAGATCTTGAGTTGTCGTTTTACTGACACCCCAAATCATTGAAGCTTGCTTGCTTCGAGTTACAATTTCTGCAAGAAACTTTTGAAATGCATATTCATAATTATTTGATCTACACTTAGGATTGCCTTTAGCTTCAGAGCTTTCAGGTTGAGAGCTCTCAACTTACAGTTCTTTGACATGTCACCAGGCGACTATCCACCAGATCTTGATTATCGGATTTTAAACAGTTCTCTTCATTGAGCTTTGAGTTTTCATTTTTCAAAACTTGAAATTCTTGTGATAATTTTAAAAATTTCTTTTTCAAAGCTTTATACTCTGTGGAGAGAGTGGCAGAGTCCTTGAGAAGATCATCAAATGCAAGTTGAAGTTCAGAATAAGAATAATATATTATTACCTCTTTAACTTCTTCTTCAGAGTCTAAGTCAGTATTTGCCATGAGGGCAAGATTGACTTCTTCATCATTATCTTCCTCAGAGGATGATGAATCCAGATCTTCCCATGTAGCCATGAGACTCTTCTTCTTTCCCTTGAAGGAACCTCTTATGGGCTTCTGCTTAAGATTAGGACATTCAGATTTGAAGTGTCCAGGCTTTTTACATTCATAGCAGACAACTTGGCTTTTGTCTTTGCTTTCCTTCTTCTCCTCGATATCTTTCTTGTGGAATTTATTCTTGAAGTTTCTTTTCTTCCTCATCCTTTGGATCTTCCTGGATATGAATGCTAGCTCATCATCTGACCCATCAACGTCTCCTTCTGAAGCTTCATCTTCTTATTCTTCTTCAGCCTGAAGGGCTTTAGAAGTACTGGCTTTATGTTTGTTGACTTTCAAAGCAATAGACTTGCTTTTCTTTATAGGTTCTTCCTCATTCAACTCAAGTTCATGAGCTTTCAGAGAAATCAAAAGATCTTCAAGTCTTAAGACATTTAAATCTTTTGCTTCTTGAATAGCAGTGGCTTTCGGTCTCTACTGTTTGGTCAAACTTCTCAGGATCTTTCTCACATGGTCAGGTGTGGTATAACTCTTTCCAAGGGCCTGTTACCCATGAACGAGTGTTTGGAACCTTCCAAACATAGACTCAATGTTTTCACCATCTTTCATCTTAAACAATTCATATTGGCAAACTAACATGCTAGCTTCAGTTTCTCTTACTTGGGCAGAGCCCTCATAAGACAAAACAAGAGAATCTCATATCTCTTTGGTAGTATCAAATTTGCCACATTTATCATATTCTTTTTCTGACATAGCACAGATAAGAATGAATCTAGCTTTTTGATTGATTTGATATCTCCTTTTCTGCTCATCATTCCAGTTTTCTCTGGCAATAGCAACACCAGCAGCATTAGTGGGAATAAGGTAACCACTTTCAACAATATCCCACAACTCAAGTTATTGTATCTCAAACAAAGCTTTTATATTATCTTTCCAGTAGTCAAAATTTTCTTCAGTAAATAGAGGAAGACGGTTCATATGACCACCTTCTGCAGACATGTTCACAAGTAAGGATCTTTTCTCTTAACACGGTTAAGTGCTCAACCAAGAGGCTGAGCTCTGATACCAACTGAACGTGAACACAAGAAGGGGGGTTGAATTGTGTTGAAAACTTTTCGCAAAATTCAAGTTAAAAACACTTAAAAACACTGGATTTTGAATCTGTTTGACATCGGATGCTTGAGTAAGACCAGATGCTGGAAATAAAGTTTATGAAAACTTGTTTTTATGCGCAAGATAAACGTAAGTATAAAGCAGTAAAGCAAGAGACACAAAGATTTATACTAGTTCACCACCAATCTGGTAGCTACGTCTAGTCCCTTCATTCCTGAAGGATTTTCCACTATAATCAACTAATTACAAATTTCCTTAAGAGTATTCTACTGTCACAAACTTGACAGTACTCTTAACTTCTCAAAAGGACTCAGTACGTTCGAGCCTTTGAGGAACAAAGCCTTAACTAGGTAATACAACTTTCACAAAGATAGTTTTGAATACAATCAAAATAACTCTCACAGAGAGGATGAAAAGATTAAGCTAAAAAACAAATAGCTTTCTAAAACGAAAGTATCAGCCGCTGACGTTCAGTTCTTGTTGTCCAGAAACTTGGCACGAAACTTGATTGCTCACTTGAGTAATAGCTCTTTTAGAATGTAGTTTGTAGCAGTTTTTGGCAACCTTCTTCAATGAATACCTTGGGGTATTTATAAGAGTCTCTGAGGGGTATTACCGTTGCAGTAAATATCAACTCCATATCATTGAGTGAGGTAATTTGAAAAACTGTCCTTTTCTCCCTTTCCAGAGAATATCAGAATAGTACATATTACCGTTTTTGTACTATCTGCTTTTCACAATTGCCTTGTACGAATTTTGTCTTATACCAAAGGTGTCACCTTTGATACCTCGTACATCAAAATGAGTGCAAGAAATCAAATTCGAATTCCGTTCCAAATAGCTAGGGTAGAAGGGCACAAATGTGACCATCACGTGATTCATTAAAAGACCAGATGCTCGCTCAGAATAGGAGATGGATGCTCGCAGCAATTGAGTAATCTACGTGTCAAAGAATAACACTACCGGACACTCGCTATACACAAGACGCTGGAGCGAATTGGACGCTGACACGCATGGAATGTATTCAATACTTGTGAGTTTCTTCTTCTTGCTTGAGTGAGATAAAACATACGAGATTTTAATACCTGCACACTCAAAGACTTATCATAAGATACTTTGTTATCATCAAAATTAATGAGGGTCTAAACTTCTTAATCGTTTTGGTTCCAACAAACCATGCATCGAGTTCTTCCAACACATACAAAGACAAGGGATGAAAACAATGAATTTGTGGTGGAATGTGCAGTTGATTCCCTTAAATTCATGTCTGTCAACCATCAGTGCAAGTTGGAGCACATAAGTACCATTGCAGCTGAAGATTTGACAGATACTATAAGGAGTTTGAGGCATGCGCTGATGTTTCTCACCCGCTTCGTCCAATGTTATCGCCATAATGCAAGAGACGCTCGTGTGGGCCAACACGCTTCTTTGTACCCTATAATTCCATTTCCTCCATATAAGGGTGTGATAGTTGCACCACCACCGCAACGACCTACAACTTTTTGTCCTTCAAACTCGCTTCCTGACCCAATGAAAATGGGTGGGTTCTTCGGAGTTGAAACGAGTGGTTATGGAATTGACTCAAGCTGTGCATGCACTACAAAAAACACGCTAAATAGCGGCGATTTTTTTTGCAATTTGCGAGAGTTTTCGACCTCCACTAAATTATTTGCGGGGGTTTCTAAAACTGCCCCAGTTACGTTCGCCGCAATCTATTTGCGGGGGTTTTTAGGAACTGCTGGTATGCCCCTTATTTTGCGGCGGTTTTATTGCGGAGGTTGATAACCTCCACAGTCTGTGTTATTTTGTGGGGGTTTTAAACCTCCTCTAATTGTCAGTCTATGGTTTTAAAACTCCCCTTATATATTGTAATTTGTAATCAAGTTTTTGAGCTGATTGGTGATTTTATTATTAGCATCCCTATATTATATACCTTGTATATGAATAATTTTATTAGTAAACATATCTATTTTCTAATACTTTGTTGTAACAAAAAAGAAATAATTTATAGCAATTGTAAACACATGAAATAAATTTTATAAGAGTACTCATAAAATGCATTAAAAATATAACCATGGTAACATAAATGTACTCCAAACATTTGTAGCTCAAACATCAAATGTGATAATACACCTTAAAAATAGTACTAAAGGAACCTAAAAAAAAGTCTTATAGAACTCCAAAATAAGTCTAATGCAAAGGAAATTAAACATCTTCAAACGTTGCTAGCACCAGATGATCCTCTTGCTTCCAAAGGCGAATTAGGCTTACTTGTAGCATCTGTTGGCTGAAATAACCAAAGAAAAAATACTTAGTTAAAATAAACCAAACTATAAGTGTGTGGATCAGTAATGGATATTGAGATACGTCATCAATCAAATAAAACAAAATAACTTACAATTCTGTCACAAACCAGACTACAAACATAATAATAAAAAACCAGAACATAATGCATATTTGTGAAAGCAAGCTCCCTTTCCCAAGAAGGATCAACCTGTCAAATTTGTGAAAGAGTCTGCTTGATGGTTGGTGGATTGTTGTCACTACTGTTTTACCAGCCTACCATATAATTAATAGGTCAGTGATAAAGGTTTAGTCATGAGAAGATATAATCTTGCTACTTCATCAGCTATGCATAGAATTAAATTTGCCTGTGAATAGATAAAATCAGATTATATAATTCTATGCCGCTTACATGAAGCAGTAGTATATGGTATAGAGATGCAACAAAGTCCACAGTGGGTTCATAAGAATTTGAATTGAATTGTAAAGGATGTCATTGACACATTGTCATGACTCATGATGGTCAATTTGTGAGTTATTTAACAAAAAACTTAGCATATGCTATGAAGCAAACTTTATCAATCACGAAGAGAAGAACAAATACCTCTGCAATGTCTTGCAGTATCTGAACAATCTTCAAGGCTGTTGTTGATTCCAAACCAGATGTTGGTTCATCAAGAAACAGAATGGAAGGGTTGACTATGATCTCATTGTCAATACAAACTCCCTTCCCCTCTCCACCAGATACTCCGCGAACAAAGGAACCAGCAATCATAGTGTCTTGGCACCTGTTTTCATGCATACATTACAAACTATTGGCCTCTATAATTATGATATCTATAAATTGGTTGTAATGTTCTACTCTTTACCATGTTTCCCTCTATCAATAATATTTTTGTGCTTATAATATTGTGGTCATTCATTGTTAAGGATGGAACCATTTACCTCTCCAAGCCAAGTTCAGATGACATCTAAAGCTCGTTTTTCCTTTTGCTCCTTTGTTAATGTGTTTGGCAGTCTTAGCTGGGCTGCGTAAGTCAGTGTCTCTTTCACAGTTAGGTGAGGAAACAAAACATCATCTTGTGTCACGAATCCTATCCTGTAATATGCTTCATGTAAGTACAACAATTGAGGAAATAATTAAGTCACTTTGTACTTTATAAATACCACTTGAGCCACACAAAAAAAATATTAGATTTCCTATTATACAAAATTGTGGTGCCATCAGTATGTTTGAATTTAAGTACCATAATCCAGTTTCACTTTTGTTTGTGGTGTTCTAGATTCACTTGGTAAAGTGGTTTGCAATTCCATTCCATCATAACATATAATATTCCAACCTTCCCTCATCTTTGCTTGAAGTTCACGAAGTGTAGGCTCAATTAATTCCCAACCTTCTGGGTATTCAACTCGGTTTGTCTTTACTTTTGGCATTTTGATCTGTCAAAGGAAAATATGATACGGAAGGGTCACTTTACATACATTCTAGAAAGTAACATAAATGGCACCTAAAAGGGACAAGCTATGAAGTTAGTAGTTAATAAACAAAGATAAAGAAAAACCACTTACAATACAAGTTAATTATAAGCTCACATTAACTGAATAAGACAAACAGTAATCACCAATTAGTCTCCAAGACATTGCATAAAGGAATAAAAACATTATTTAGAACAATGGCATTATTTAGAACAACTCACCTTTAATGTTAATTGGAAATTTTTTTTTGCAAAAAAGACAATACCATAAAGGTTAGTAATAATAATACCTTCCGGTTGAATCTGTAAAATCTCTGATTCCACCCTCAACTGTTATGGGTACAAAAACATTCTCTGATGTGTATCGCAAAACCTATGAAGAAGAAGAACCATAGTGAGCATGAAACCCCAGCAGATATTGGATAAAATGCAATTCAGCACCAACTCATAAAAACTTCCATTTTGGCACATTTCACAAACCTACAACATCGGTAAATCACCAAGAGGGAAGTTGTGCAACATCGGTAAATCACCAAGAGGGAAGTTGCGAAATCCAGTAATGTTTAGAAAGCTGACCTGTGTCGAAGGTTGAAGTTTAGTTGGAAAGAACCAAATTGTCAAGACATACCTCATTAAAGCGATCAAAACATTCACAGAGATCAAAATTCAAAGAAACAATAATTTACAAAAACCCTAGGTGGATAAAATCCAAAGAAAAGAAAAGATGGGGGAGAAGACAGAAAACAACGCCCCAACATGTGAGTTTATAAAACTCAGTAACATAGACTTAAAATCATAAATACTTTTACCGTTGTTTCCAACCATACATGGTGTACGACGTATGAAAAACTCCTCCCCATAAGCATAAGTATATTTATTCAAAATATCTTAATCAATCCTCAAACATGATAATACAACTGAGCTTTCAAACATCAATTACACATCAAACACATAACATAATCACCATACAAACACATATCACAAACCTCAATGAATGTACCCACTTGGCTCTACTCAATAGTCCAAAAGAAAGAGTGAGAACCGTGTTTGATTCCACCAAGAGATCCCCGTCAATGAAAACACCCTAAAATAATCAATGACGGATTTGTAATCCAAATACAAACATTCACACACAAATAAATTCCAATCAAAGGAACATTGATCACAAAACAAATACATATCATAATCCTCAATGAATGTACCCACTTGGCGCCACTCAATAGCCCAAAGAAAAGAGTGAGAACCATTTTGGTTCCCCCAAGGGGTTCCCGTCAATGAAAACACCCTAAAATAAACATTGACGGGTTTGCAGTGCAAACGCAAACATTCCAAGCACAAACAGGCTTCAGTACAATACAAGCAAGGAAACATTGTTCACAATACAAGCATATGTCAAAATCATCACACATGTCATAAAGCCTTCCTCTAGCAATCTAAAATCAACATGAAAGCCAATTTACATAGAGCACCAACATCAAACCCAAAAATCATATAACATAAACTAATTTTAAAGAAGACATAAAGTCCTCCATTAATTCAGGGAAGTCACAGCAACTCCCAATTTAGGCTAATTCACAATCAAACATAATCCATTTGGAGCTCAATGGAACTCCCAATGGCAAAACATCACACATTGATTTAGGGGAGTTAGAGACAGAATCCAACCCTATTTCAGTCAAACCCCATACAAGATCATAATAATTTATTTCTACTCAACAAACATACAAATAAAGAATTTAAATGAGCACCTAAGCACACCCTAAGGGAGGTTTTGGGGGAAATCTATGTTACCTTAATAATCCCGAATTAGGGATTTGAGCTCCAAAAATCCCCTTCCCATGGAAGTAACCCTAGGTTCTGATTTCAGCACCATTGCTCTTCTTCCTACAATCTTCCATCATTCTGAGCTCAGCTCCTTCTTCTTCATCACAAATATCCCATATGCAAGCCCTAACCTCCATGGGAGTGAGTTTTCAAGCTTCCATCTTCTTCCTTCAAGCTTTAATGGAGGTGAAAAGTAACACCCCGTTTCCGGAGTGCTACTGTACAACCCAATCTAATGCTGAAAACATTTAATACTTGTATGCTTTCAGTTAAAGAGTACTCTTATATATTTCGCAATGGAAAAATAGGAGTAATTTTTTTTCTTCATTTTCTTTCCTTTGAAACCTTTTTCAAAATGAGACATAGAGTACTACAGTTTTCAAAATGATGTCAATTCAGACTTTTGCAAATATCAGAGTATAATGCATCACAAAATAATACTTCACATAACATAATCATTTCGCACTAAGGCGAGGTTTTCTGAAAAGAGTAATTACACAAATAACAACGACATTACCCTAAGCTAAGCTAGCCAACAACTACAACTCCTGCTGAGAAATAGTTCAGCAAGATCAAATACGAGTACTCAGAGGAATCTTCCTCCACGAGCTCAATCTTCAACGCTCCTGAAAGACGAAACTGCAACAGCTACCGAACTCCATCTGGAAGTGACATCCATAAGGATATCCAATCCAACAACAGTGCAAGGGTAAATTCTTTGTCCACGAGTTTATCATAGGCTATGTCGCATGCAAACAATATATACATATATAATACAACAACATGCTTTTATATACATATACATACTTAATAGACCGTATGCATCATCATGGTATATCAAGCATTGCATGTGAGCAAACAAATCAACCAACAGATCAACAATCAAGTCACTACAATATCAAACTATTGCATATGAGCAGGCAAGTCTATCAATAGACCAGTGATCAAGTCATCACAATATCAAATTCATCACATATCATAAATGTGGTTAGCTATGCATGTCAATACAGTATGACAAGTTGTGTATACACCTGCAGCCTTAATAGGTCAGCAGTATGACGGGGACTACTTTCCCAACGTCCGAACAAGATAGCCTCTGCTTAGGCTTGCCACTACATTGGCTGGCCACTACTTTGGCGTGCCTCTACTTAGGCAATGCAGTGTCAACTCGCCTTTTGAAGTCTGTACGACCAATCAAACGCTACGAGTGACATGACAACTCGTCTTTTGAAGTCTTTAAGACCAATCAAATGCTCCGAGTGTCGATGCTAAATGGTTAGTACGCATCCAAACAAATTCAACAATATGGCATGCTCACCGTAGTGAACGCCCGAGTGATGTTTTAATTAATCAATGCGGAAAAACGAACCCTCACTCACTCAACTTAGTGGGTTTCCAAATCTCAATTAACTAAGAGTTCAACACAGGACACAAAGTCCAGGTGTTCAATTGCGGAACGCTAGTCCCAATCTTAGATCAGAACTCTAGGCACGTGATGCGAAACGCTAGGCTCAACTTTTAGGTGAAGATACTAGGCACGCCATACGGAACACTAGGTCCAATCCTCAATCAAGTGAATGCGCACGCAAGCAGGACATTAAGTCCCAGCACAGGACACATGGCCCATATGCTCAATAGGAACACTAGGTTCCCTATGTTTTATTCTTTCAAAAACTCGATCATTGAAATCTCCTTCTCAGTTCTTGTATCACTCCTATGTATCTGAAAATGCTTTTTAGTTCTAGGTCGTTGAAACCCGAGTTGTGCTAAATAACACACTGGAAGAATTCCCAGGAAAGAGAGGTGGTGCGAACACTCTTAATTACCTAGTCTTTCCTAGCCAGAATTTTCCCAGACGCATCATTTAACTCAACCGTTTTCGCAAATTGTACTATTTATTTCAAGTTCTTTTCTCTACTATTACTCCATTGAAATTTCCTTGCAAGCTTTGGCTAGTTGTACTAAAACCCTCATGCTTACTTTTAAATCAAAATACCCTTAACAATTTGTTTACGAAATCAGAATTCGGCTTGTGGAATCGCATCAGATTTACCGATGTAAATCGTCAACCAATAGCAGTCGATCAACGCATTGTTAATTAATCCATTATCAGCAATAACATTTTTCATATTCCAATTCAATGCCAAGTTCCAATGAAATCCAAGGTGATTCAAGGAAAACAATACAACTCATAATGCCACGCAGGGCCAAGAACATGCTACATATCATCATCAATTTCAAGTCCAATTAAATCAATCAAATATGATTTAAGTCACACAATACAATTCAGTCTTGCCACACAGGGCCAAATCAATTCACAGCAGTTCATGCTACAACATCTCAACAGCACATAGTAATACTACAAGTACTACCACACAATCAATCAACAATCAAGCAAACAACACACAAGGCGAAAAGCCCAAACTCATTATGTAAGAATTTCCCTTACCTTGGGCGCTTTAACAATCCAAGCAAGGTAATTCAAAACCATCGTCAAGTCGCACTTCGCGCGTATCCTAACAACACAAGTTTCAATCAATTAATACCAAAACTCAAGCCCTAATACCCCTAGGGCAGCCACGGCTATAAGGTTCCTAAGGTCTAAGAATTACTCACTTAATCCCATTTGGTTCACACCTAGTCACATGTGATGGAACAATTTCAAACCATGCAAGTTTTCAAACTTTTTCAAAAGCTACACACTTAGAAAATACCAAAACACAAAACTTACCAATTGGAATAGTGTTTTACCAAATGAATAGTGTTTTCCAAACTTTGGACATATTTTTAAGGTATCAAAACAAAGCAACAATTTGAGAAACAAAAGCCTTTTGGTTTTAATTATAAACCTTTAACTATACTCCAAAATTTATCCCAAAATCAAACCTCCTTGTATAGTTTTACCAAATCCATTTTCTATACCCTTTTATAACACACTTAAGGCTTGAAATCAGCTAAAATTTTACCTTAAAAATCTTTATCAATTTCGGCCAAATAAAGATCAAAACATAACCAAGTTTTTCAATCCTATTTAAAACACTTAACATACTAAACTTTATGGATTCAAGCCATAACCAAAAACCAATTTCTTTACCACTTTAATACAACTAAAGACAAGTTAAAACTCACCCAAATCTTGTTCATAAATCACTATTTTTACTACTCCAAAACAGCCCCAAAATTTATTTTATTTCAACCTATTTTTCAAAGCTTTAAACCTAAAAATCTTTATAGATTTAAAGTCCTAATCAAAAACCAACTTCCAAATCACTTTGATACACTTAAGAACAAATAAAAACATCATCAAAACTATATTAATGGGCCACGGTTCCAGCCCCCATTTACAAGCAAATTCATTTTTCTAAAACCTTGTAAACATGCTTATATGATTAGTATCCAACATACAACTTATAAACCTTCAAGAACTAACTCCAAGACCACAAAATCAAGCCAAGAATGAACCCCCTAACAACCCCTAGCATTCGGCCAGACCTCAAGGTTAGGGTTCCCAAATTTTTAAATACTCTAATCATGCTTAATCATGGAGGAAAACAAAGGGTTATAAGACTAATCATGCTAACGTAGCAAAGTCTAACACTTTAACTCAAAAACAACTCTTAAATCAATGAGATCTCATCCATGGCAGCCATGAGAAGAGGAAAATGAGTTAGAACAGTTACTAACAAGATTGGTGATGGTTGATCAAAGATTAAGAAGAAAGGATGGAAGGTTGAAGCTTAAACATCAAATTCCTTCAAAAATAAAACTAAAATCATGAGAAACAACTCTAGAACCATGAAAGCTCATCCATGGCAGCCATGGAGAAAAGGAAAATAAGCTTACCACAATGATGGAGATGATTGAACAAGAAGGAAGGAGAAAGGATTAGGATTTAGCTTCCAAAATCACAAGATTAAGCACCTAAATCAACTTTCTCTTTCTAGGATTTTTTTTTCAAGCTTTCCAAAATGAAAGGAAACTGAAATGGACCAGCCAAATGGAGAAGGAGCCACGAAATTTTAGGGACAAGGATGGAAGAAATTTGGTCATTTAGTTGGAAACTAATCAAACTAGTTACAAACTAACTAAACTAACTTAGCAAACTAACTACCCATTACTTCCTAAACCAATCAAAATGCTTCCTTCAAAATTGTAGGCTACAAGCACATGGCTGGCCTCCCATTGGTCCATGTGTGGCATCTATTTTCTCAAAATATCTCAGGGTTTCGCTACAGCGTTTTAGCTCAGCCAAGATTGCCACGACGTTCTGGCGTATATTAGGTTTTAATACTAAAAATTCCAAAAATAATTCTAATTATAACCCCACACCCAAAAATTACAAATGTTCCTCGCGGCATGAGAAAAGTACGCATGTTTCTCGTTTACTCGAAGTGCGAACCGAAACGTCGCAATTAGGCAGTCTTTGGGCGTAGAAAACACCCTAAATATTTTCTGATGCCCAAAAATCCTAGAAAAATTCCAATAAATCATAAATATTGGAAAATGCTAAGATCGCAAATTTTATAAAATTTGGATCAAGTTTGGGCATGTTTCAGTTAGAAACACACACAATAGCCTAGCTACGGTATAATTCGATAAAATTCTCGTAGCGAAATTAGCACTATAAATTAGTGAGGATCACTAATTTCAATTTCTCTTATTAACTAGATATTATTCAATCAATAAAATTATCAAGACAAAATCTTTAAAATAATAGTCATATTAAATATGCCATAAAATAGACAATTAATACAATAACTAAACCATGAAAATTTAAATTATGACTTGAAAATATTTATTAAATCTTGAAAATTATTTCCCATACAATAAAATAGTTTTCCTCAATCAAATGGCCATTTTTCACATTTTTCAGGATTAATTCATATTAAAAACAATATATGTCTACACTGTCTCTTAATCTGAATTAATTGCTAAAACAGTAAATTGTTTACAATAAATCTTTGTTGTTCTTCGTACTTGTAACAAACCATTGAGGTGATCAATCTCTATGATTTATTTTCAAGTAGTCGAAAACTATAAAATAATTTTCATAAAAATTGGGATGTTACATGAAACCTCCTTCTTCTTCTTTGATTTTCGAGCTCCCTTCTTCCATTTCTCTTTGTATCTATCTCTTTCTCTCAGCTCGAGTTCTTTCTCTCTCGGCCTCACCCTCGATCTCTCTCATCTTTTTGCTCGCTGTAGCTGCTGTCTTCACCGGTGCAAGGAGGCGCGCTGTCGCGAGCTGTCGGCGTGGTGGCCCTCAAGGCCACCCCCTTTCCTCTCCATCGATCGTGTCTCTCTCTCTCTCTCTCTTTCTCCTCTTCTCTCTTCAGATTCTGTTCCTCTTTTTTTTTTTTTAGAAATAGGTCGCGTGAGGGAGGGAGTAAGAGAGGATGTGAGGGTGCTAAAGTGGGTTTAAATGAAACATGGTGTATGGTAGGTCTAGGTCAAGGTTTTACTAGATTTTTTACTTACAAACCCTAATTCAAATTCCATCGGTTATTCTATGGTACTTAAATCAACCTTAGGTAATTTAAATAATTATGACCACTCATACATAATTAGTCTCACATTTCCTAAATCATTGGGTAAAATTACTATTTTACCCTTTGTTCCGAATTTATTTTAAAATACTAAATTAAGGCTGTGAACTATATTTAATCCTTGGGGATTAAATCCCTTTTTCACTTAGGATTTTCTAATAATTAGGCTTAGGGAATTTGGGATGTTACATTACTCCCCACCTTTTAGGAATTTTGTCCCCAAAATTCGCCTTACCTTCTAACCTTAACCTTATATAGGATTTGCCCTCTGTGCTTCCGCTGTGAACTCTATTCCTACTCTACTCCAAATGAGTAAGTTCCGTTCTAGGTCATTCTAAATCATCGAAGTTTCGAAAAGGAATTAATTGCTACTATAGGTCAACTATACGGAGAATTCGGTGATTTAGTTAACCGGTTACAAACTAAGGCTTATTCCTAATAAAATGCTTATTAAGTTAAGATAGAGTTTGTGATTGGTCAACAAGATCACTTCACACACCGGTTATTAAATCTAGCGTAGACATTAATATCCTCGAATTTCCGGTGATTTAGTTATAACTAATACTCTTATAGTCCAAGGACTAAAATCTAATGCTCTTCCTTAGGCGAGATATCCGACTAAGGTCACTATGCCTAGGAGACTTAAAGTTTCCTAGCGAAGTAGGGCTTGCTTATCTTCAAGGTTCCCTAATTACAACTTAGGCATTAGGAAGTTGGCTTACCACTATCCCTTTTGATTTTGGAAAACACCAAGGTATTTCGAAGCACAAGTACTATAGGTTCTTTAGAAGGCTTTGAGGTTCCCAATCAATTTAAGATCCATCCATAATGGTTAGGCCTAACAAACCTGATTAATTAACAAGTGTTGGAAACCTAAGCGATTATGAATGCCTATCCTAAACTGATCAAAACCACCCCGCTAAGAATCCTTACTTACCGATTCTAATTGTTGTAGGACTAAACGGTCACGACAAAAGGATTAACAAAGTGCTCGACCGCACTGGATACAATATATCCAAAGTGACCTTCACATTTTCCTTCTTCAGAAATATCCCTTGATCATACTTATCGGGTTTACAAAATTCTAAGCATAAGGGAAAAGCCTAACTTATGCATCATCTAACCACCTTCCACATAATGTACAAGAAATTTCAAATTTTCGAGAATAGATGTGTTGCTTATACATCCATTCCATCACACGAACTCATAAGCAGTTCACGTAGTTTGAGACTACCACATAACTAGGGTTGGGACCCTATTCCTCAAAGAATCAAGTCCTAGATCATTTATCAAACTCTAACCCTCAAGGGCTTAGAATACCTAGATCACATCTCTAAGGGAATTCTAAGATATCACTAAGCGATTCTCTAGGATTTAGGACCTTAAAAACATGTACTTATGATCCTAAAAGTCCTAAAAATATGAAAATCCACGTTTCGGCTCAAACTGGCGCGTTGCGCGTAACCTAGTGCTCGCACGCGCATCTTGACCTGTTGATGTGTGCGCCACGCGCATCTCAACCCGCGTCACGCATATTTCTGCATTTTAGTTTTGTTTCTTATAGCGCCATACGCGTTTGTACGCGCGTCATGCGCATCTCACTTAAACGCTTCTGTTTGTTTGCGCGTCGCGCGTACCTGTGAAACGCGTCACGCGCAGGTTTGTAAAATTATGTAGAATTCTGAACTTTGACACAATCCTAACTTCAAGCGCAAATTCTGCTCAAACCAAATCAATCATAATCAAGACAGAGTCTCCAATTCAAGCGTTCAACCCAGATACATGATCAAGAGCAACTCACGACATGTTCAAATCACCACACAACATGATTACACACATCATACATACCTCAAAACGTTCATTTATTCACGAATCCTAAATCCCTTCTCATGCATTCACCTAACCCACATCTTGAATCAAGTAAACACACAACAACACAAGGAAAAGGAAAACCCTAAACTCAATCAATCCAAGACAAATCCATAACAATTAAGGATTTAAAAACAAGGATTCAAACGTGAGGAATTACAAAGAGTATTCATCCATTATCACATCATGGCAATATCATGCTTTAGGCAACTCAACTATTTCATAAACTCGTCAAATAGATCATACTCTCAAAGAATTCAAACAAGGATCAATCATACACATATTGGTAGCATCAAAGCATATTGCATGTGAATTACAACCAAAGGCATATTTTTCATATCATTAGTGCTTCAGATCTTCGAACATAACAAATATACTTAAAGGGCAGCTAAGGGAGATGCAGCCTATTTATGGTTTCCTAACCAAAATTTATGAAAGGTTCACAACATCACGATTAAGTGTCTTTCATGTAATAGTCACTCAGAATTCCAAAATTTATGGACATATAATGTCATGAGACTTGTAAAGACTTAAGATCAAAATGTTGAAAGTGAATGCGTTCTCCATATTGGGAGCAAGCTAATCTAAAATTAGCATGCACAATTAGGGTAATGCATTACTTAACAAACAACCAAATTTCCCTCATGCAATAAGAAGAATGAAACATCAAGGAAAGTCAAATTCTCACATGCGGTTATAAAACCAACACATCCAAGCATAACCGTCCAAATTGAATATAAAGGAATTGCGAATTTTAACTCAAGTCATCAATACCTCAAATTTAGACATAATCAATGTTCATGCAAGGAATTGAAAAAAACCAAATGGAAAATCAAAACGAAAGAAATTCGTTCATGTTACTAAATTATAACTTTCTAATTTCCAAACTTTGTGTTTTCAAAACTTACACATAAATATCATGTAAAAGGATTTTTCAATACCCGAATCATGAGTGCTCATTGGATACCAAAACATCTAATTTTTCACAAAGGTCGCGGTTTTCCCAATAGTATCCCATAATACTCTCGTTGTCCCGTGACTACTTTGATTATCACTGTAACACCTGAGGACGAGATCGACCTCGTATTAGGACGTCGGATCGAGACCTCGCGTCGAGATCTCGTGTCGAGACCTCGTACCAAGACCTGGTGTCGAGATCCCGTGCCAAGATCGCGTGTCGAGTTGATGAAGTCGCGTACCGAGCTGAGGAGGTCGCATGTCGAACTGAGGAGGCCGCGTGCACGAACTCGTGTTAGAGCCTTGTGCGCTTGCACGAGCACCCTAGTCGACATCGTGTCGAGATGATAACTCGTATCTTTACGAACGTTATTCAGCGTTATTATTATATTGTTTGTAATAATTATATTGTCGGCGTGCAGTTCTTGTCGCTGTGTTGTAGATCTGAACCTATAGAGTAGAGGGTAATCATGAGAGAGTAGCGATTAGATGGGTAGATTGACTGATGGGATTGGCATCTCATATCTGGAGTTACGATAACGCCCTTCTCTCACCAGCTGTATACCACGATCGGTTCCCTCAAACACTCACTTTCTTTTTTCTTCTTTCTTCTTCCTTCTGCTCTGAGTTCCTCTTTCTCTCCAAAATCTCCATCGAAGAACCTTGAGTTCCATCGAGATTCTGCATCAATTTTCTTCATCAATCTTGTTCCTCATCATCCTCTCGACATATACATCACCATCTCGACCACCATCTGAGGTATGGAAAAACAGATTTTTTCTTCCTTCATGCTACTGTTTAGCGCCGTTTCTTCCTTCCATTTTAGCCAGTTTATGCTTCCAAAACATGTCACTTTGATGGGTTTTCTTCTTCATAATATTACCTCCCTTTCTAACCGATTATTTGGGCTTGTAAAACAAATTTTCTTCCTCTGATTTCTGCAATAGGCAGTGCCCAAAAACCCTTCCTTTTTGGTTTATTTTGATTTCTTGTTTTAGTTTGTCGTTCGTTGCTTCTTGTTGTTGTTGTCGTCGATTTACCTGTTGTAGCATCAGATAACCTTTTTCATGAACTTTTGATCGAAAACCCTAACCTTGTGTTAGAGGAAAAATATATTTAAGTTCTTGAGTTTTAATATTTACTGGGTTGTGGTTAAGCTTGGGATGAGAGCTAAGTGTTATGAACCCATAGATCGAACTGAGTTGTGCTTGTTTTAGGAAGTCTGATTCCCGAGATCGTGTGATTTCCGAATCGAGGTGTACGGGAGAGCGAACCCGAGGACGTGGGAGCAGTGGGATCCAGATCGAGAACTGTACGTGTCGAGGTCGACTGAGAAGCGTACGTGTCGAGATCGAGTAAGAGAAGTCGTTGTCGAGCTCGTTTGAAGACAGCCGTGTCGAGGTCGTTGTCGAGCAGCATTAGCTTGGAGTTCGGTAAGGGCACTTCATATTCTACGTGTTTATGTTTTGTGCGGATTCCTTGATTTGTGTCGAGCTTGAAATATTGTGATAAGATTGGGTTTTTGCATGTATTTAATATGTGATTGAATATATGTTGTGAATGGTGTATTGCTGTTGATTTGCGTGTCTTCATGCAGATTGTTTTATTGCTTAAATGATTAAATTGGGTTTTCTTCATGTTAAGCATGCTCTCTTTATTTGATATGTGATCAAGTAAGTTTGTGTTACTCTTTGACATGCGGCGAGCTAATCATCGAGTGAGAGAGCTAGGAGTCGTATGGCGTTTTGAGCCGGACCCGGATAAGCGAGGGTGCTAGGTCCCTTTTGTTTATGGTGGATTGGCTAGGCGTTGTAGCATTATCGGTTTGGGGATGGACTCTGATTAATGTATGGACTTCGGTTTGGGGATGGACCTGCCGCTTACCTATTACGTCAGTTTGGGGATGGACCTGCTGACGATATTCCGGAATAAGAGTCGAGTCTAGAGTGAGAAGGTTGAGTCACGTGTGGTGATTGAGATACATTATTGTGTTGCTTATTTCTTTATGCCGTGCTTATCTTGTATTGTTGAGAAGTTGACCCTTTCCCGTGGTGCCTTCAATCCATGACGGTTACCCAGGCGATGTCGAGCGCGAGGAACTTCGGCAGCCAGATGATGCCGAGGAGGAGCTCGACGAGGACCCGAGCGACGACCTATATTTGTCGTGATTGATTATGTTGTTGGATGTTTTCTTTTGTGGAGGACTGTACTTGTTTTTCTTTTGTGTTCAGAGGTAGTGACCAGTTGGGCCGGTTATGTTTTGTTGTTATTGGGTAGACTGGCGGTTTACTTTTGGAGCAGCCCCCTGCGTGGGTGTCTGCCGGAAGTACCCCCAGGGTATGATTGCTCTCTTGAAGTCGTCATACCTTAGGTGTATTTTCTTTGTACATTTACTACTCTGTATTTTGTATACATTATTATTTCGAGTGATATATATATGTATGTTATGCATGTATGTTTTATTAGAATTTAAGTCTTGTGTCTTAGTTGCACCATGTTTCGAAAAGCTGTAATTACTCTGATGTGCACGAGTTGGTTTTATAAAAAAAAATAGACCGTACTTTTTAAAAGGCACAAGAGTACCGTTTTAAAACACATCTCATACAGGTTTAGTTGAGCTCGGTGTGTTGAGCTCGGTAACTCGAGCTCGGTATATTGAGCTCGGTAGCGGTCCGGAAACGGGTCGTTACATTGTTGGTATCAGAGCGCGATTCGGTTCGGCCAGTGTGCATAGGAATTTTGGACTGGTCACTGTGTCGGGTTATATGTGTTGGGTACCTAATTGTAATATGTTGACTGCTGTTTGATTAAGTGAAGCACTTATTGCTTGAAAAATTGTTTGAACTGTTTCTTGATTGAAGCAGTGTGTTTTAACACATCCTTGTTGTGAGATTCTGACAGGGTTTTAAACTTTGTGGAATCTAATGCCACCTCGTCGGGATCTGACGGTATGGCAAAACGTCGACATGGAACGAGCTATTCAAGCTATGGCCGAGATGGCGGCAGCCATGGCTCAACAATCACCGCTGCAACTCAACAGGCTAACGCGATGGCTCAACAGACGGCGCGTTAACTCGTGAACTTACGACAACGAAGCGAGTAGAGCGGAATCTTTGAAGCTAGAGGATTGGCGGACTTTAGGAAACATGATCCAATCAGAAGTTCTACGGTGAGCCAAACCCGGATAAAGCTGATCTTTGGATGCAAGAGATCGAGAAGATCTTCGAGGCACTCCATTGCCCGAACAACGTGAAGGTCGACTACGCTACCTACTTACTGCTAAGAGACGCAGAGTATTGGTGGAAAGGAGTGAAGCAAACATTTATAGCAGAACGTCGCGAGATGACCTGGGAGCTTTTCCGTGAAAGGTTCTTGGACAAGTACTTCCCAGATACTGCACGAGCCGAGAAGGAGCAAGAGTTTCTTCAACTGCAGCAAGGCGGTATGATAGTGTCCGAGTATGCGGCCAAGTTCGAGTCGCTTGCGAGGTATTTCAGTCCATTTCGTGATCGAGCTGACCAAAGATGGTTAAGCGAGAGGTTCCAACGAGGTCTGAGATTTGACATTCAGAAGTCAGTGGTGTCATTGAGGATTCGAAACCTCCAAGAGCTGATAGATCGCTGTGTCGAGGTAGAAGGAGTAAGAAGCCACAAGAAGAAGACTGTTGTAGGCGGACCGGTGAGACCCCAGAGTGCGGGGCAGAGATTTGCACAGAAAGGGAAACAACTACAGAAGAAGCCTTACAACCGACCTCAGGGGAACAACAACAGGGGACAGTATCGTCCGATGACCCAGGGAGCGAGGAGTGGAGGTCAGACCGGTGTCGAGGTGACTTGTTTCCGTTGTGGGAAGACGGGACATTACGCCAATAACTGTACTCAGAAGGAGGAGGTGTGCTACAACTGTAAGAAGCCAGGGCATTTTGCCAAGGATTGTCCTACACCTAAAGCTGAACCAGCAATGCTTGCGGCAAAGGCCAAAGGGAAGCGTCAGGTAGCTAAAGGCAGAGTCTTCTGCATGAGTTGCAAGGAAGCAGAACGAGCTGAAGATCTTATTCAAGGTGAATGTGAGATAGAGGGTAAATCCTTATCCGTCCTCTTTGATTCGGGTGTAACCCATTCCTTTATTTCTTCTGATTGTGTGAACCATTTGAACTTGACTGTGACTGTTTTACCGTTCAAATTGGTAGTTACAACCCCAGCTGCTAAAACCTTAGTCACAAACACTGCATGTCTTAATTGTGTAGTGGTTATTCAGAGTAGAAAGTTTGTGGTCAATTTGGTTTGTTTGAATCTTAAGGGCCTAGATGTCATTCTCGGGATGGATTGGTTGTCACACCACCATGTCCTCTTGGACTGTGCCCGTAAAACTGTAATTTTCCCAGACCTTGGAGTTTCTAATTATCTTTCTGCTGAACGTATTGGAGTTTCTTTGAAAGAAGGAACTAGGGAATACATGTATCTGGCTAGTTCGGAAGTTTTCCAGCAGATCGAAGTGAAGAATGTACCAGTGGTGTGTGACTTTGAGGACGTTTTTCCCGAAGACGTGCCAGGGTTACCACCGGTCACGAGGTCGAGTTCTCCATCGACTGATTCCAGGGACAGGACCGATTTCTAAAGCGCCATACGTGATGTCTCCTGCCGAGATGAAAGAATCGAAGTCCCGGATCGAACACTTGGAGTCGAAGCAATTCATACGACCGACCGTGTCACCGTGGGGAGCTCCAGTGTTGTTGCTTAAGAAGAAGGATGGGCGATCAAGGCTGTGCGTGGGCTACCGCGAGGTCAACAAGGTTCTTGTGAAGAACCGTTATCCGTTACCACGTATTGGCGACTTGATGGATCAACTTCGTGGAGCGGCGATCTTTTCAAGATAGACTTGAAGTCGGGCTACCATCGATTCGCGTGAAGGAGGAAGATGTCCCAAACGACTTTCAGACTAGGTATGGTCACTACGAGTACTTGGTGATGCCGTTTGGAGTGACGAATCGCCCGGTGTGTTTATGGACTACATGAATAGGATTTTCCATTCGTTCTTGGATCGGTTGTTGTAGTGTTCATCGGCGACATATTGATCTACTCGAGGAACCGAGAAGAGCAAGAAGAACACTTATGTCGAGTATTGCGGATATTACGAGAAGCGACTCTATGCCAACCTGTCAAGTGTGAGTTTTGGCTCGAAGAGGTGAATTTTCTTGGTCACGTGATTTCCAAAGAAGGGATAGTGTGGATCCAACTAAGATTGAAGTCGTGCTAGCGTGGGAACAGTAGAAGAGCGATTCGAGGTCAGAAGTTTTGTTGGCTTAGCCGGCTATTACCGAAGATTCATTGAAGGGTTCTCGAAGATTGTCGCGCCTCTTACACGGCTTACGAGGAAGGATCAACCTTTTGCCTGGACCGAGGAGTGTGAAGCCAGTTTTCGAAGACTGAAGGAGCTTTTGACGACAGCGCCTGTGCTGATTTTGCCTCAACCCGAAGAGCCTTACGAGGTGTATTGTGATGCGTCACACCAGGGATTGGGATGCGTGCTGATGCAACATCGGAAGGTGGTCGCGTATGCTTCAAGACAGCTTAAGATTCACGAGAGGAACTACCCTACTCACGACTTGGAGCTGGCAGCAGTAGTTTTTGCGTTGAAGATGTGGAGACACTACCTTTATGGGAGCACTCTTACTGTTTTCAGCGATCACAAGAGCTTGAAGTACCTGTTCGACCAGAAAGAGCTCAACATGCGTCAGCGAAGATGGACAGAATTTCTCAAGGACTACGACTTTACGTTGGAATACCATCCCGGTAAGGCTAACGTGGTAGCAGATGCGTTGAGTAGGAAGAGCGTTTTAACCTCGGCAATGATGATCAAGGAGTTGGAGATGCTCGAGAAGTTCCGAGACTTGAAGTTGAGTGTCGAAGTTTCACCGGGAAGCCGAGATTTGGTATGCTTACCATTTCTAACAGATTGTTGGGCGAGATCCGAGACCAGCAAGTTCATGACGAGCCATCGCAAGAGAAGGTTGATTGATAAGCGCAAGGAAAGGCGACAATTCCAAGTCGGAGCGGACGACATCTTAAGATGCAATGGCCGAGTATGTGTACCTAACGTAGCCGAGCTGAGAAAGTTGATACTCGACGAAGCGCATAAGAGCAACTTTAGTATTCATCCAGGAGTTACGAAGATGTATCAAGACTTGAAGAAGCATTTTTGGTGGTCCGGAATGAAGAAGCAAGTGGCCGAGTACGTAGCTTCGTGTTTAACATGTCAGAAAGCGAAGGTGGAGCACCAACGACCTGCGGGAATGCTACAATCACTTGACGTACCAGTATGGAAATGGGATAGTATTTCCATGGATTTCGTTGTAGGTTTGCCGAAGACACAGAAGAAGAATGATTCGATTTGGGTGATCGTCGACCGATTGACCAAATCTGCTCATTTCTTACCAGTGAGGTCGACATACAACGTGGAAAAGCTGACCGAGATCTACATCGCGGAGATAGTGAGACTTCATGGTATACCCTCTTCAATCGTGTCGGACCGAGATCCGAATTTCACGTCTCATTTTTGGAGGGAGTTGCAAGAAGCGATGGGAACCGAGCTCAGGCTTAGCTCGGCTTATCATCCCAGGCCCGACGGTCGGCGAGAGAACGATCCAATCGCTGAAGATTTGTTGCGAGCTTGTACGTTAGATCACCGAGGAAGTTGGGACGACGTCTTACCATTGGTGGAGTTCACCTACAATACTTGATTTCCATGCGAGTATTGGAATGGCACCTTTTGAAGCAATCGTATGGACGTAAATGTCGACGCCTCTTTGTTGGTACCAGGGCGGCGAGTGTTACGTTGTAGGACCAGATATGATCCGGCGGACTACCGAGAAGATCCGTTTGATCGAGAGATAGGATGCGAGCGTCTCAAAGTCGACGTAAGAGTTATGCGGATCAACGGCGTCGACCACTCGAGTTCGAAGAAGGAGAACATGTATTTCTTAGAGTCACCCCCACCATCGAGTTGGTCGAGCGATCAAGTCCAAGAAACTTACTCCTAAATTCATTGGACCTTATCGCATTCTTCGTCGTGTCGGTCGGTGGCATATCGATTGCCCGCCACCATTCTTGTCGAACATTCACGACGTCTTCCACGTCTCACAATTGCGGAAGTATGTTTCGACCCTCTCATGTCATCGAACCGGATGTGATTCAACCGAGGGACGACTTATCCTTCAAGCATCACCGAAGGATCGTTGATCGGAAAGCCAAACGAGTTGAACAAAGAGATTCAACTCGTCAAAGTTGTGTGGGATCAGAAGACGGGAGATGCAACTTGGGAGCTGGAGGAGAAGATGAAGACTCAGTACCCTGAACTTTTCCGAGGTAAGAATCTTATTTGCAATTTCGAGGACGAAATTTTTTTAGAGGGAGAGATTGCAACACCTGAGGACGAGATCGACCTCGTATTAGGACGTCGGATCGAGACCTCGCGTCGAGATCTCGTGTCGAGACCTCGTACTAAGACCTGGTGTCGAGATCCCGTGCCAAGATCGCGTGTCGAGTTGATGAAGTCGCGTACCGAGCTGAGGAGGTCGCATGTCGAACTGAGGAGGCCGCGTGCACGAACTCGTGTTAGAGCCTTGTGCGCTTGCACGAGCACCCTAGTCGACATCGTGTCGAGATGATAACTCGTATCTTTACGAACGTTATTCAGCGTTATTATTATATTGTTTGTAATAATTATATTGTCGGCGTGCAGTTCTTGTCGCTGTGTTGTAGATCTGAACCTATAGAGTAGAGGGTAATCATGAGAGAGTAGCGATTAGATGGGTAGATTGACTGATGGGATTGGCATCTCATAGCTGGAGTTACGATAACGCCCTTCTCTCACCAGCTGTATACCACGATCGGTTCCCTCAAACACTCACTTTCTTTTTTCTTCTTTCTTCTTCCTTCTGCTCTGAGTTCCTCTTTCTCTCCAAAATCTCCATCGAAGAACCTTGAGTTCCATCGAGATTCTGCATCAATTTTCTTCATCAATCTTGTTCCTCATCATCCTCTCGACATATACATCACCATCTCGACCACCATCTGAGGTATGGAAAAACAGATTTTTTCTTCCTTCATGCTACTGTTTAGCACCGTTTCTTCCTTCCATTTTAGCCAGTTTATGCTTCCAAAACATGTCACTTTGATGGGTTTTCTTCTTCATAATATTACCTCCCTTTCTAACCGATTATTTGGGCTTGTAAAACAAATTTTCTTCCTCTGATTTCTGCAATAGGCAGTCGCCCAAAAACCCTTCCTTTTTGGTTTGTTTCGATTTCTTGTTTTAGTTTGTCGTTCGTTGCTTCTTGTTGTTGTTGTTGTCGATTTACCTGTTGTAGCATCAGATAACCTTTTTCATGAACTTTTGATCGAAAACCCTAACCTTGTGTTAGAGGAAAAATATATTTAAGTTCTTGAGTTTTAATATTTACTGGGTTGTAGTTAAGCTTGGGATGAGAGCTAAGTGTTATTAGAACCCATAGATCGAACTGAGTTGTGCTTGTTTTAGGAAGTCTGATTCCCGAGATCGTGTGATTTTTGAATCGAGGTGTACGGGAGAGCGAACCCGAGGACGTGGGAACAGTGGGATCCAGATCGAGAATCATGCGTGTCGAGGTCGACCGAGAAGCGTCACGTGTCGAGATCGAGTAAGAGAAGTCGTTGTCGAGCTCGTTTGAAGACAAATGTCGAGGTCGTTGTCGAGCAGCATTAACTTGGAGTTCGGTAAGGGCACTTCATATTCTACGTGTTTATGTTTTATGCGGATTCCTTGATTTGTGTCGAGCTTGAAATATTGTGATAAGATTGGGTTTTTGCATGTATTTAATATGTGATTGAATATATGTTGTGAATGGTGTATTGCCTGTTGAATTGCGCGTCTTCATGCATAATGTTTTATTGCTTAAATGATTAAATTGGGTTTTCTTCATGTTAAGCATGCTCTCTTTATTTGATATGTGATCAAGTAAGTTTGTGTTACTCTTTGACATGCGGCGAGCTAATCATCGAGTGAGAGAGCTAGGGAGTCGTATGACGTTTTTGAGCCGGACCCAGATAACTGAGGGTGCTAGGTCCCCTTTTGTTTATGGTGGATTGGCTAGGCGTTGTAGCATTATCGGTTTGGGGATGGACCTGCTGATTAATGTATGGAATTCGGTTTGGGGATGGACCTGCCGTTTACCTATTACGTCAGTTTGGGGATGGACCTGCTGACGATATTCCGGAATAAGAGTCGAGTCTAGAGTGAGAAGGTCGAGTCACGTGTGGTGATTGAGATACATTATTGTGTTGCTTATTTCTTTATGCCGTGCTTATCTTGTATTGTTGAGAAGTTGACCCTTTCCCGTGGTGCCATCAATCCATGACGGTTACCCAGGCGATGTCGAGGGCGCAGGGAACTCGACAGCAGATGATGCCGAGGAGGAGCTCGACGAGGACCCGAGCGACGACCTATATTTGTCGTGATTGATTATGTTGTTGGATGTTTTCTTTTGTGGAGGACTGTACTTGTTTTTCTTTTGTGTTCAGAGGTAGTGACCAGTTGGGCCGGTTATGTTTTGTTGTTATTGGGTAGACTGGCGGTTTACTTTTGGAGCAGCCCCCTGCGCGGGTGTCTGCCGGAAGTACCCCCAGGGTATGATTGCTCTCTTGAAGTCGTCATACCTTAGGTGTATTTTCTTTGTACATTTACTACTCTGTATTTTGTATACATTATTATTTCGAGTGATATATATATGTATGTTATGCATGTATGTTTTATTAGAATTTAAGTCTTGTGTCTTAGTTGCACCATGTTTCGAAAAGCTGTAATTACTCTGATGTGCACGAGTTGGTTTTATAAAAAAATAGACCGTACTTTTAAAAGGCACAAGAGTACCGCTTAAAACACATCTCATACAGGTTTAGTTGAGCTCGGTGTGTTGAGCTCGGTAACTCGAGCTCGGTATATTGAGCTCGGTAGCGGTCGAAGCAGTCGTTACATTGTTGGTATCGAGCGATTCGGTCGACCGAGCCGTGCATAGGAATTTTGACCGGTCACCGTGGTTTCGGGTTATATGTGTTGGGTACCTAATTGTAATATGTTGACTGCTGTTTGATTAAGTGAAGCACTTATTGCTTGAAAAATTGTTTGAACTGTTTCTTGATTGAAGCAGTGTGTTTTAACACATCCTTGTTGTGAGATTCTGACAGGGTTTTAAACTTTGTGGAATCTAATGCCACCTCGTCGGGATACGACAGCTGTAACCGAGAACGTCGACATGGAACGAGCTATTCAAGCTATGACCGAGATGGCGGCAGCCATGGCTCAACAATCAGCTGCTGCAACTCAACAGGCTAACGCGATGGCTCAACAGACAGCGGCGTTAACTCAGCAGAACTTACAGCAACAGAAGCGAGTAGAACGGAATGCTGAAGCTAGAGGATTGGCAGACTTTAGGAAACATGATCCACCGAAGTTCTACGGTGAGCCAAACCCGGATAAAGCTGATCTTTGGATGCAAGAGATCGAGAAGATCTTCGAGGCACTCCATTGCCCGAACAACGTGAAGGTCGACTACGCTACCTACTTACTGCTAAGAGACGCAGAGTATTGGTGGAAAGGAGTGAAGCAAACATTTATAGCAGAACGTCGCGAGATGACCTGGGAGCTTTTCCGTGAAAGGTTCTTGGACAAGTACTTCCCAGATACTGCACGAGCCGAGAAGGAGCAAGAGTTTCTTCAACTGCAGCAAGGCGGTATGATAGTGTCCGAGTATGCGGCCAAGTTCGAGTCGCTTGCGAGGTATTTCAGTCCATTTCGTGATCGAGCTGACCAAAGATGGTTAAGCGAGAGGTTCCAACGAGGTCTGAGATTTGACATTCAGAAGTCAGTGGTGTCATTGAGGATTCGAAACCTCCAAGAGCTGATAGATCGCTGTGTCGAGGTAGAAGGAGTAAGAAGCCACAAGAAGAAGACTGTTGTGGGCGGGCCGGTGAGACCCCGAGTGCGGGCGTAGATTTCCACAGAAAGGGAAACAACCGCAGAAGAAGCCTTACGACCGACCTCAGGGGAACAACAACAGGGGACAATATCGTCCGATGACCCAGGGAGCGAGGAGTGGAGGTCAGACCGGTGTCGAGGTGACTTGTTTCCGTTGTGGAAAGACGGGACATTACGCCAATAACTGTACTCGTAAGGAGGAGGTGTGCTACAATCAGTAGAAGCCAGGGCATTTTGCCAAGGATTGTCCTACACCTAAAGTCAACCCAGAATGCTTGCGCAGCGCCAAAGGGAAGCGTCAGGTAGCTAAAGGCAGAGTCTTCTGCATGAGTTGCAAGGAAGCAGAACGAGCTGAAGATCTTATTCAAGGTGAATGTGAGATAGAGGGTAAATCCTTATCCGTCCTCTTTGATTCGGGTGTAACCCATTCCTTTATTTCTTCTGATTGTGTGAACCATTTGAACTTGACTGTGACTGTTTTACCGTTCAAATTGGTAGTTACAACCCCAGCTGCTAAAACCTTAGTCACAAACACTGCATGTCTTAATTGTGTAGTGGTTATTCAGAGTAGAAAGTTTGTGGTCAATTTGGTTTGTTTGAATCTTAAGGGCCTAGATGTCATTCTCGGGATGGATTGGTTGTCACACCACCATGTCCTCTTGGACTGTGCCCGTCAGCGTAATTTTCCTGCACCTTGGAGTTTCTAATTATCTTTCTGTTTGAGCGTATTGGAGTTTCTTTGAAAGAAGGAACTAGGGAATACATGTATCCGCTAGTTCGGAAGTTTTCCAGCAGATCGAAGTGAAGAATGTACCAGCAGTGGTGTGTGACTTTGAGGACGCTTTTTCCCGAAGACGTGCCAGGGTTACCACCGGCGAGAGGTCGAGTTCTCCATCGACTGATTCCAGGGACAGACCGATTTCTAAAGCGCCATACGAGGATGTCTCCCGCCGAGATGAAAGAACTGAAGTCCCGGATCGAACACTTGGAGTCGAAGCAATTCATACGACCGAGCGTGTCACCGTGGGGAGCTCCGGTGTTGTTGGTTAAGAAGAAGGATGGACGATCAAGGTCAGCGTGGACTACCGCGAGCTCAACAAGGTTACTGTGAAGAACCGTTATCCGTTACCACGTATTGACGACTTGATGGATCAACTTCGTGGAGCGGCGATCTTTTCCAAGATAGACTTGAAGTCGGGCTACCATCAGATTCGCGTGAAGGAGGAAGATGTCCCCAAAACAGCTTTCAGGACTAGGTATGGTCACTACGAGTACTTGGTGATGCCGTTTGGAGTGACGAATGCGCCAGCTGTGTTTATGGACTACATGAATAGGATTTTCCATTCGTTCTTGGATCAGTTTGTTGTAGTGTTCATCGACGACATATTGATCTACTCGAGGAACCGAGAAGAGCAAGAAGAACACTTATGTCGAGTATTGCAGATATTACGAGAGAAGCAACTCTATGCCAACCTGTCGAAGTGTGAGTTTTGGCTCGAAGAGGTGAATTTTCTTGGTCACGTGATTTCCAAAGAAGGGATAGCTGTGGATCCAACTAAGATTGAAGCTGTGCTAGCGTGGGAACAGCCGAAGACGGTTACCGAGGTCAGAAGTTTTGTTGGCTTAGCCGGCTATTACCGAAGATTCATTGAAGGGTTCTCGAAGATTGTCGCGCCTCTTACACGGCTTACGAGGAAGGATCAACCTTTTGCCTGGACCGAGGAGTGTGAAGCCAGTTTCAAGATCGAAGGAGCTTTTGGCGGCCAATGTCTTTGATTTTGCCTCAACCCAAGAGCCTTACGAGGTGTATTGTGATGCGTCACACCAGGGATTGGGATGCGTCTTTGATGCAACATCGGAAGGTGGTCGCGTATGCTTCAAGACAACTTAAGATTCACGAGAGGAACTACCCTACTCACGACTTGGAGCCGGGCAAAGAGTTTTTGCGTTGAAGATGTGGAGACACTACCTTTATGGGAGCACTTCTTCGCTTTCAGCGATCACAAGAGCTTGAAGTACCTGTTCGACCGTAAAGAGCTCAACATGCGTCAGCGTAGATGGACAGAATTTCTCAAGGACTACGACTTTACGTTGGAATACCATCCCGGTAAGGCTAACGTGGTAGCAGATGCGTTGAGTAGGAAGAGCGTTTTAACCTCGGCAATGATGATCAAGGAGTTGGAGATGCTCGAGAAGTTCCGAGACTTGAAGTTGAGTGTCGAAGTTTCACCGGGGAAGCTGAGATTTGGTATGCTTACCATTTCTAACAGATTGTTGGACGAGATCCGAGACCAGCAAGTTCATGACGAGCTACTGCAAGAGAAGGTTCAGTTGATAGCGCAAGGGAAGGCGACAGAATTCCAAGTCGGAGCGGACGACATCTTAAGATGCAATGGCCGAGTATGTGTACCTAACGTAGCCGAGCTGAGAAAGTTGATACTCGACGAAGCGCATAAGAGCAACTTTAGTATTCATCCAGGAGTTACGAAGATGTATCAAGACTTGAAGAAGCATTTTTGGTGGTCCGGAATGAAGAAGCAAGTGGCCGAGTACGTAGCTTCGTGTTTAACATGTCAGAAAGCGAAGGTGGAGCACCAACGACCTGCGGGAATGCTACAATCGCTTGACGTACCAGTATGGAAATGGGATAGTATTTCCATGGATTTCGTTGTAGGTTTGCCGAAGACGCAGAAGAAGAATGATTCGATTTGGGTGATCGTCGACCGATTGACCAAATCTGCTCATTTCTTACCAAAGGAGGTCGACATACAACGTGGAAAAGCTGACCGAGATCTACATCGCGGAGATAGTGAGACTTCATGGTATACCCTCTTCAATCGTGTCGGACCGAGATCCGAATTTCACGTCTCATTTTTGGAGGGAGTTGCAAGAAGCGATGGGAACCGAGCTCAGGCTTAGCTCGGCTTATCATCCCCAGGTCGACGGCCGATCGAGAGAACGATCCAATCGCTTGAAGATTTGTTGCGAGCTTGTACGTTAGATCACCGAGGAAGTTGGGACGACGCCTTACCATTGGTGGAGTTCACCTACACAACAGCTCCATGCGAGTATTGGAATGGCACCTTTTGAAGCACTGTATGGACGTAAATGTCAGACGCCTCTTTGTTGGTACCAGGACGGCGAGTGTTCTGTTGTAGGACCAGATATGATCCAGCAGACTACCGAGAAGATCCGTTTGATCAGAGATAGGATGCGAACGTCTCAAAGTCGACAGAAGAGTTATGCAGATCAACGACGTCGACCACTCGAGTTCGAAGAAGGAGAACATGTATTTCTTAGAGTCACCCCCACTACTGGAGTTGGTCGAGCGATCAAGTCCAAGAAACTTACTCCTAAATTCATTGGACCTTATCAGATTCTTCGTCGTGTCGGTCCAGTGGCATATCAGATTGCCCTGCCACCATTCTTGTCGAACATTCACGACGTCTTCCACGTCTCACAATTGCGGAAGTATGTTTCCGACCCCTCTCATGTCATCGAACCGGATGTGATTCAACTGAGGGACGACTTATCCTTCGAAGCATCACCAGCAAGGATCGTTGATCGGAAAGCCAAACAGTTGCGGAACAAAGAGATTCAACTCGTCAAAGTTGTGTGGGATCAGAAGACGGGAGATGCAACTTGGGAGCTGGAGGAGAAGATGAAGACTCGAGACTGAACTTTTCCGAGGTAAGAATCTTATTTGCAATTTCGAGGACGAAATTTTTTAGAGGAGAGATTGTAACACCTGAGGGCGAGATCGACCTCGTATTAGGACGTCGGATCGAGACCTCGCCGAGATCTCGTGTCGAGACCTCGTACTAAGACCTGGTGTCGAGATCCCGTGCCAAGATCGCGTGTCGAAGTTGATGAAGTCGCTGCATCGAAATGAGGAGGTCGCATGTCGAATCGAGGAGGCCGCGTGCGAACTCGTGTTAGAGCCTTGTGCGCTTGCACGAGCACCACTAGTCGACATCGTGTCGAGATGATAACTCGTATCTTTACGAACGTTATTCAGCGTTATTATTATATTGTTTGTAATAATTATATTGTCGGCGTGCAGTTCTTGTCGCTGTGTTGTAGATCTGAACCTATAGAGTAGAGGGTAATCATGAGAGAGTAGCGATTAGATGGGTAGATTGACTGATGGGATTGGCATCTCATATCTGGAGTTACGATAACGCCCTTCTCTCACCAGCTGTATACCACGATCGGTTCCCTCAAACACTCACTTTCTTTTTTCTTCTTTCTTCTTCCTTCTGCTCTGAGTTCCTCTTTCTCTCCAAAATCTCCATCGAAGAACCTTGAGTTCCATCGAGATTCTGCATCAATTTTCTTCATCAATCTTGTTCCTCATCATCCTCTCGACATATACATCACCATCTCGACCACCATCTGAGGTATGGAAAAACAGATTTTTTCTTCCTTCATGCTACTGTTTAGCACCGTTTCTTCCTTCCATTTTAGCCAGTTTATGCTTCCAAAACATGTCACTTTGATGGGTTTTCTTCTTCATAATATTACCTCCCTTTCTAACCGATTATTTGGGCTTGTAAAACAAATTTTCTTCCTCTGATTTCTGCAATAGGCAGTGCCCAAAAACCCTTCCTTTTTGGTTTGTTTCGATTTCTTGTTTTAGTTTGTCGTTCGTTGCTTCTTGTTGTTGTTGTTGTCGATTTACCTGTTGTAGCATCAGATAACCTTTTTCATGAACTTTTGATCGAAAACCCTAACCTTGTGTTAGAGGAAAAATATATTTAAGTTCTTGAGTTTTAATATTTACTGGGTTGTGGTTAAGCTTGGGATGAGAGCTAAGTGTTATTAGAAACCATAGATCGAACTGAGTTGTGCTTGTTTTAGGAAGTCTGATTCCCGAGATCGTGTGATTTCCGAATCGAGGTGTACGGGAGAGCGAACCCGAGGACGTGGGAGCAGTGGGATCCAGATCGAGAACTGTACGTGTCGAGGTCGACTGAGAAGCGTACGTGTCGAGATCGAGTAAGAGAAGTCGTTGTCGAGCTCGTTTGAAGACAGCCGTGTCGAGGTCGTTGTCGAGCAGCATTAGCTTGGAGTTCGGTAAGGGCACTTCATATTCTACGTGTTTATGTTTTGTGCGGATTCCTTGATTTGTGTCGAGCTTGAAATATTGTGATAAGATTGGGTTTTTGCATGTATTTAATATGTGATTGAATATATGTTGTGAATGGTGTATTGCCTGTTGAATTGCGTGTCTTCATGCAGAATGTTTTATTGCTTAAATGATTAAATTGGGTTTTCTTCATGTTAAGCATGCTCTCTTTATTTGATATGTGATCAAGTAAGTTTGTGTTACTCTTTGACATGCGGCGAGCTAATCATCGAGTGAGAGAGCTAGGGAGTCGTATGACGTTTTTGAGCCGGACCCAGATAACTGAGGGTGCTAGGTCCCCTTTTGTTTATGGTGGATTGGCTAGGCGTTGTAGCATTATCAGTTTGGGGATGGACCTGCTGATTAATGTATGGAATTCGGTTTGGGGATGGACCTGCCGTTTACCTATTACGTCAGTTTGGGGATGGACCTGCTGACGATATTCCGGAATAAGAGTCGAGTCTAGAGTGAGAAGGTCGAGTCACGTGTGGTGATTGAGATACATTATTGTGTTGCTTATTTCTTTATGCCGCGGCTTATCTTGTATTGTTGAGAAGTTGACCTTTCCCGTGGTGCCATCAATCCATGACTGCTACCCGAGGCGATGTCGAGGGCGCAGGAACTCGGCAAGCAGATGATGCCGAGGAGGAGCTCGACGAGGACCCGAGCGACGACCTATATTTGTCGTGATTGATTATGTTGTTGGATGTTTTCTTTTGTGGAGGACTGTACTTGTTTTTCTTTTGTGTTCAGAGGTAGTGACCAGTTGGGCCGGTTATGTTTTGTTGTTATTGGGTAGACTGGCGGTTTACTTTTGGAGCAGCCCCCTGCGCGGGTGTCTGCCGGAAGTACCCCCAGGGTATGATTGCTCTCTTGAAGTCGTCATACCTTAGGTGTATTTTCTTTGTACATTTACTACTCAGATTTTGTATACATTATTATTTCGAGTGATATATATATGTATGTTATGCATGTATGTTTTATTAGAATTTAAGTCTTGTGTCTTAGTTGCACCATGTTTCAAAAGTCAGAATTACTCCGATGTGCACGAGTTGGTTTTATAAAAAAATAGACTGCATTTCTTTTAAAAGGCACAAGAGTACCGTTTTAAAACACATCTCATACAGGTTTAGTTGAGCTCGGTGTGTTGAGCTCGGTAACTCGAGCTCGGTATATTGAGCTCGGTAGCGGTCCGGAAACGGGTCGTTACAATCACATTCGTCATACCAGAACTCTCGTAATGAACTTCCAGTCGTAGCAGAGTTTAACGCAGTCACTAAACTCGACTGCGGCCAGGTATACACCCTATGGATTTAGGCAGGCTAGAGTGGCTTCGAATGCGACCAACTCACCTCACTGCGGCCAGGTATATATATATATATATATATATATATATATATATATATATATCTGTGGACTTAGGCGGAGGGAGTGGCTCCCAATTTCACGACCTGAACTACCATTGGACGATCATTACGAAATTCTGAAACTGTACTTAGGAGTAAATACATATATGAGGACGTCTCGCGAAATGAGTATATGCCTCTAATATTCCCAGCAAACCTTCATCCTCCTTATTCCTTAGATGAATCATTGAGGTGGCCTACCTCAATAATTCACTAAAAGAACTTAGAAATCTCAGACTTACAGACACAACTGACTCTTTCCTAAACCGGATCACTTCTAGACACACTGACTCCCTGTCCGAGAGGGTCGAACTGTTCTGATACCATAATGTTACACCCTAACTCTCATTAGGGAATTACTTACTAATATAACCTGAATTTAAAAGAATCAGTCCTGGATTTTTTTTTTGCATACAGAAGAATAATAAAGAATGGATCCTGTTTTAAAATACTATACTATACTTTGTTTAATGAAATCCCTGGATACATAAGCGTCATACAAAAATATGCTACTAGAATAGTAAACATAAAACAGAGTTTCTGTAACGACCCGTTTCCGGAGCGCTACTAAACTAGAACAAACTCTAAATGCAAGGAAGTTTTCGAAATAATACTCTCTTGTCTTTTGGAAAATGCGGTAATTTTTTTTTTATAAACTTTTTTTTTATAAACAAAGGCCTTTTACAAAACACAGTCAGAGTATCAATAGCGTTTTTGAAACATGACGGAATTCTAAATGTAAAAGGACCATTACAACTGAACACAAATACATATACACAACTTCCAAAAGATTGCCAGTTAAGGAATTTCACATATAGAAATAGTAAATAAATATGCATAAATAGGAATACACCTAAAGTATGAAGACCCTAACACGAGTAATCATACTTCTGAGGTACTCCCGGCAGTTACCCACGCAGGGGGCTGGTCCAAAAGTAAAAACCTGGACACCAAAACAATAGCTGCCACAAAAGTCTAGCAAAACAAACAAACTGGTCCCAAACCAAAACTATATACAAAGTAGACAGATGTCATCAATCAACCACTACACATCACTACTCAAATCTTCTGATGGATCCTCAGTCTTCTACATAAGTCGTCTGCATCCTTGTCAGTCCATTCACGCGAAGGTCTCTAACACGCCTCCTATATATATATATATATATATATATATATATATATATATATATATATATATATATATATATATATATCCCGGCCGGGAGTGGGGCTTAACTCCAAGCCGAGGGAATCTCCACGCTTGGAAAGTCAAAGGCCACCTCCGACAATATCGTCATTGCCGGAATCTCCACCACGTCTGTCATCGTCTGGGTTACCATCATCAATTGAAGGAACCACGGGCAAGGGTCAACTTCTTAAAATACACCAGATAATCCAAAAATAGCATGATATAATATAACGCAGCATAACAGAACACACCATTCAGTAAGAATACATCAATGCCTGCAATTGCAACTACACACCACTATAAAACAAGAGATAACAAGGTACACAAACGCCCCATAATGCAACTCACGACACTCTCCCATCACACTTTACAATTCCGGAAATAGCGCCGAACAAGCTGCTGAATACCAGCCGTAGCTTTGGGGACCCTATCACCCAAGCCGTAGCTTTAGGGGACCCTATCACCCTTGGTTATTCAGGTCGAGTTAAAAAAACAACACGACAGTGAACTAAGGAGTCGAACACCCGCCGTAGCTTTGGGGACCCTATCACCCAAGCCGTAGCTTTAGGGGACCCTATCACCCTAGGTGGTTCGGTTCCGAACACCGGCCATAATTTTGGGGACCCTATCACCCAAGTCATAGCTTCAGGGGGACCCTATCACCCTTGGTTATTCGGGTTGAAGTCCAAAAACGTCACGACGACTCCAACGACTTCGACAACACCTTAACCACCCCAATGAATCAACCAACGCATATGATAATTCAAATAGTGGTACGCAAGATCATTCGACCGCATATCAAATAATTTAGAGCAAGCTTAATATGAAGAAACGCAATTCAACAACTTAAGTAACATAAGCAATTTGCATGGTGAAACGCAATTCAACAAGCATAAGCAATTCGCATGGAGAGACGCAATTCAACAAGCATAAGCATTTCGCAGCGTATATTCAATCACATATTAAATATTTGCATAACTCAATAATATCGGCAAACATCACATACTTGACACGCAAATCAAGGAATCCATCCCTCTGTAACTCGATGGAGTTCACAGAGAGGAACAAACAAGTGTGGGGGGTTGGGGACAGCTGCCAACCACTTGCAGACAAACCCACTAAATAATCAGTATATCAAAAATAAAGCGAAGGGGTACAAGACCCTCACTTCGAACCTTGAGGTTCTCAGACTTCTTCGCATAAACACATGAAATTAAATTCCTATCGTATCTAAAAGTTGCCCTTACGCTAACATACTATAACAAAACACGTATAATGTGAAGTGCCCTTACCACAGGCTGTCGCTAACGTAGCTCCGAAATCCTCAAGCCCGCGTCGCTCGGTCTTCGGAATCACGATTCCTATCACAACGAACAACTTAGCACAATCTATAAGTTCTAACTAACCAAACTCATTTAAGAATTTTAAATAATTAGCTACTAGAAAATAAATAAGGTTTTAAAATCAAATACTTTTTGAAAGGGTGGCATAACACATAACAATTTAGAAATCTTAACTTACTTGAAAAAGATAAAGTTTTTGAAACTAAAAAGCTTTCTTGCTATTCAAGCAATGCCAAATAATAAATCATTTTCTCAAGTTTTTCAAAATCTTAACACATATCAATATAACACACTTACTTAAAACCTTAAGCATAAAGCATAAACTACTAACCACTTTACATAAGACTTCTAAGGCCTAAAACACATATTCAACTAAGCTTTTAAACAAGTCCACAAACCAAAAATCCTTTTCCAACACCATCTTGGCCTCACGGCCTCTACTCTTTCTTTTTCTCCAAAAATGTTTGCAGCTCCTTTTCACATCCATAACACTTAGTTCACACAATATTTCAAGTCAAGTGTCAAAACCATTCTTTCCAAATACTTATAACCAACAACTTCAATGAACACATGTCTCTAAAATCATAACCATGATAAATTCTAAAATTCAAGAAACCTTCCAATTCAATTCTTACATGTTAATCTAGTCCTTCAAGAATCCAACTTACACCAAAGCATAAACTAACACCCAATTTAATTCATGCAATCCATCTTAAAACCTTAAAATTAACTAAGACATATAATTAAACAATCAAACACAAGATTATTTTTTTTTTCTATAGTTTCAAGAATAGGTATAAACCCAAAATACATACTGCTTTCCAAAACAACCATGAATCAAATCTAAGAACAAGTCACAACCTCATCAAAAATCAAGGGTTTTCATGAGTTTCTTCTAAAAACCTTGTTTCAATCAAAACTAACAACTATAACTACAAGAGAGATTTTCAAGAAATAAAACCTACAAAACAATTCTAATTTCATGCCAAAATCTAAGTTCATGCTCTATCCCAATGACTAATTTACATAACAACAAGCCTCTCCCAATACTCAAACTTCACTTAGCTCTTATTTCAAAACAACAAACCACACTTCAAAATAAACTCAACCAAGTTCTAAAAATATTTTCCAAAACACTTCAAGAGTAAGGTTTTCAAGGAAATTCTTTCAATTAAATACATGATTCAACAACCAAAACCTACATTTTAAAACAATACTCTAAGACAATTTCTTCCAAATCAATTTTCATTTTTTTAAAATTAACTCCTAGAGCAATTTAAATTCATCAAGCATGCCAAATCAAGAACCCTTACTCTAACAAGTATCAAATAACTTCAAGTAATTCAAATAAACAACTAATTACATGATTCCTAACATAATTACCACTAATCTCCTTTCCTCAAGAACAAGGGTTTTCACAAAAATCTCTCAATCCAAGTTTCAATTAAAAATTAACTATTACAACAACAAAAATTATTATAATGGAACAAGAAACACAAGTTAATTTGATGATTCACAAAGAGGGTCACACAACCCCTTTTCCCTTAGGTCTTGCATCCTAGGGTTCAAAGAAATTGGGAATTTAAGTGTCCATTTCCTCCAAGATCATAAAGGTTAATACCATCAATTGGAAAATAAGTAACTAATTAATAAGTGAGTAATTGAGAGTGTGAGGGTGATGAAAAGGTGGGTCACGCTGGATTGAGCAAAAATAAGAGGATCACAAATTTAATTCACTATTGAAACCCTTGGCTAAAAACTAGTCTAATAAAGTGTAAGAAAAAAAATAATCACACAAAGGTTGACACCTAATCACTTTATGAGATGCTAATCCCATCACTTAATCTATCCCATCTAATCTCACCTCACTCATGATTACCCTCTAATTCTAGAGTCTTAGGGTACTAAAACATGGCGTCGAATAACCGCGTTACCGATTAATTACCCGCCGATAAAATCGCGAAAATTAATTTAGCAAGAAATTAATTCACCGCGTGATATTATATTATCATAAATAATAAAAACAATATCAGACACTAAAAAATAATCATGACAAGTTACGTTTCGATTTTCATCGAAATCGGGGTTTATTTAAAATTTTATCTGCGGCAGAAACTACCCGGTGATTCGAAACGCGACGAAACTTCGTTAGAATTTTTCGGCGATATTCAAACCATGAATTAATATAAAAATATTAATTCTCAATTATATTTTGATCTTGATTTAATTAAATCAGTTACTTAAAGAACAAGAAATTGCTTATTATAGCATAATTACGACAAAATACACTAAATAGCGCTAATTAATGCATCGTAAAAATACGCGTGTTACAATACTCCCCCTCTAAAAATAGTTTCGTCCTCGAAACAACAGGTGAGTTACGTACCGTGAAAAAGTTCTGGATACTGAGTCTTCACCTTCTCTTCCAATTCCCATGTTGCATCTCTGGTCTTCTGATCCCATACAACTTTGACAAGCTGTATCTCCTTGTTCCTCAATTGCTTGATCTCTCTATTGACAACCTTCGCAAGAAATACTTCAATAACAAGTCATCCCTTCACTGAATCACGTCTGATTCGCCACAGAGTCCTCATCGTCCTGATACCAACCTAAAGGTATCTGACACTTACGTCCATACGACGCTTCGTAAGGTGTTATCCTAAATCTTCAGTGCAAAAACCACTGCAGCAAGCTCCAAATCATGCGCAGGATAATTTCTCTCGTGGATTCTTAAGCTGTCTCAAAGCATAAGCCACAACTTTCTGGTGTTGCATCAACACGCATCCCAATCCTTGGTGTGACGCATCGCAGTATACCTCATAAGGTTCTTCCGGTTGAGGCAAAATCAGCACAGGTGTCGTCGTTAGAAGCTCCTTCAGTCTTTGAAAACTGGATTCGCACTCTTCTTTCCAAGCAAACAGTTGATCCATCCTTGTAAGTCTTGTAAGTGGTACTACGATCTTTGAAAAACCTTCAATAAATCTCCGGTAGTAGCCTGCTAATGCAACAAAACTTCTGATATCTGTCTCAGTCTTCAGCTATTCTCATCTTAACACCGCTTCAATCTTAGCTGGATCCATAGCCATACCATCTCTGGTGATCACATGTCTGAGAAAATTCACCTCTTCAAGCCAGAATTCGCACTTAGACCGGAGAGCATAAGGCTGCTTCTCTCGTAGTATCTGCAGTACTTGGCGTAAATGCTCTTCGTGCTCTCCTCTGCTCCTAGAATAGACCAAGATGTCGTCCGTAGATACCGTCGCGAACTGGTGCATTCTTCAACTCGGTCGCTTGGTAACTTCTATACTAGCGAGGGAATAAGAAATCCTGAGCTCTCTCTTACAAGAATCTTCGATAGAATTAACAGAAAGGTATGTGAAGACTCCAAAATTAGGAAAAACTACGATTTTTGGGCACAATCCCGAAGGATATGGTAATTCGAAAACCAATCCGACCCTAGAATAATGGTAAGACTTTTAAAGATACACGACTCGAATTGACAAGGATTTTCTATACTCAACAATTACTACACAACGAAGTCATGCAGTGTTAGAACTAGGGTCTTAGCTGTTGAAGTAGCCACTACTAAGTCAAAAAATAATACAGTCAAAAGAAATTTTTAAACCAGCTCACACAATCCAGGGAATTAATATAATGTGCGGCATTAGAATCGAAGATTATGGATAGAGAGTTACCCTCAATTTCGTAATCCTTCTGAGTTAGATCTCCTGATCGCTCTGCTTCTTTACTTCCCATGCAGAGGACTCTACCCTCGACCATCTGACGCTTTCCCCTTGTTTTTGCTGCGCTCATACCCGATACCACCTTTGGAGCCTTGCAGTCCTTGGCAACGTGTCCTGGTTTGTTGCAGTTGAAACACACTGGGTCCTTCGCAGTGCAGTCGTTAGCAAGATGTCCCGGTCTTCCGCAACGATAGCAAAGTTGTCCATCTCTAATCTGCTTTCCACCACTTGAATTCTGGGCCATAGGGCGATACTGCCCCTGATTGTTTCCCTGAGGTCTTTTGTAAGGTTTCTCTTGCTGTTTCTCTTTCTGACCATTCCCCTGTCCTTGATTCTGCGATCTGATAGGCCCGCCTGCACCATCCTTTCTCTTGCGAGTCCTCACACCTTCCACCTCTATGCATCTATCGACCAACTCTTGAAAGTTTCGAATTCTTAGGGACACCACAGACTTCTGGATGTCGAACCTCAGTCCCCGCTGAAATCTATCGCTCAACCAATTCTGATCTGACCGATCACGGAATGGACTGAAGTACCTCGAATGTGACTCGAACTTTGCGGCATACTCCGATACCATCATGTGGCCCTGATGTAAACAGAGGAATCTTGCTCCTTTTCCATTCGTCCAGTCTCTGGAAAGTACTTCTCCAAAAATCTTCTGCGAAAGATTTCCCAGCTAATCTCCTGACGCTCAACCGTCAACAACTGTTTGACTCCCTTCCACTAGTACTTGGCATCTCCCAGCAGCAAGTAAGACGCGTAATTCACCTTGACGTTCTTTGGGCAGTGAAGTGCCTCAAAAATCTTCTCTATCTCCTGGATCCACATATCTGCCTTGTCCGGATTGGGTTCACCATAGAACCTTGGTGGATCGTGCTTACGAAAATCGGCCAGTCCTCTAGCCTCTGCATCCCTCTCGGCCCTCCGTTGTTGCTGCAGATTATATTGGTTCATGGCCGCAGTCTGTTGATGTAACGACCCGTTTCCGGACCGCTACCGAGCTCAACATACCGAGCTCGAGTTACCGAGCTCAACACACCAAGCTCAAGTTACCCTGTATGCGATGTGTTTTAAAATCATACTCTTGTGCCCTTTAGAAAAGTACGGTCTATATATTTATATTTTTTTTTATAAGACCCGCTCGTGCACATCAGAGTAATTACAGCTTTTCGAAACATGGTGCAACTAAGGCACAAGAATTAAGTCCTAAATAACAGCACACAGGTATCAAGTACATACTTATATATACAAGATATAAAAGTGCATACAAAAAGACAGTAATAATGTACAAAGAAAATACACCTAAGGTATGACGACTTCAAAAGAGCAATCATACCCTGGGGGTACTTCCGGCAGACACCCACGCAGGGGGCTGCTCCAAAAGTAAAACCACCAGTCTACCCTGTGCTCAAAATGACAAAACATCACCCGTCCCAAACTGGTCACAACCATCAGACACAAAAGTCATATTACAATACCCCAACAAACATAACATAAACAAAGCCAAACCACGACAAATAGAGGTCGCCGCTCGATCCTCGCCGAGCTCCTCCTCGCCATCATCTGTCCGAGTTCCACGCACCCTCGACATCGCTGGGTAACCATCATGGATTGAAGGTACCACGGGAAAGTGGTCAACTTCTCAACAAATCAAGATAATCCAGGCATAAAGAAATAAGTAAACAACAAAGTATAACATTCACCAAACGTGACTCGACCATCTCACTCTAGACTCGACTCTTATTCCTAATATCGCCACCGTCCATCCCCAACCGACGCAATAGGTAAACGGCTGGTCCAACCTCAAACCGATACCATACATTAATCGCCAGGTCCAACCCCAAACCGATAATGCGACGCTAGTCAATCTCCCCGTAAACAAAAGGGGACCTAGCACCCTTAGTTATCCGTCACGGCTCAAAACGCCATACGACTCGCCTAACTCTCTCACTCGATGATTAGCTCGCCGCGATCAGGAGTGACACATAAAATTACTTGATCACATATCAAATAAAGAGCATGCTTAACATGAAGAAAACGCAATTCAATCATTTAAGCAATAAAACAATCCTTACACAATAACATAAAAACAGAGTCCTAGAATGTTTGGAAGTGCCCTTACGCATAAACATATAAAATAAAGCCTTAATAATGTCTAAGAGTTGCCCTTACTGAACTCCAAGCTAACGCTGCTTGACAACGACCTCAACACGGCTGTCTTCAAACGAGCTCGACTACGACTCCTCTCACTCGATCTCGACACGTACGGCTCTTAGTCGACCTCGGTTTCGTGATCTCGTACACCCTGATTTCCTTGCCGCACGATCTCGGAAATCACACTGCCTAATACGAGCACAACTTAGTTCTATCTATGGGTTCTAATAACATTTAGCTCTCATTATCCCAACCTTAACCACAACCCAAGTAAGCATTAAAACTTAAGAACTTAAACAATTACAACCAGAATTCAAACATTACAAAATAACTCCTTTTCTCTAAAATTTTGTTAAAAACTTTTTTTATACATCACCAGACAAAGCCATTTTTCCTAAGTACTAATTAAAGCTTAAAATCAAGTAATACCTTAAGCACAACTTAATCAAAATCTAAGTTTATATTTCTTAAAAATATTTTCGTCATGGTCCAGCAATTAAAATAAGACCATAACCACTTATGTTAAAATTTAAAACTCAAAAAGAAATCAACACAAGCCAAGTAGGGAGGGTTTTGGGCGCTACTTACTTGCAGAAAACAGAGGAAACAATTTGTTTTTCAAGCTCAAATAAATGGTTAGAAAGGTAGGTAATGTCATGAAGAAAAAAAAAACCTATCAATATGATATGAGTTGAAAGCATAAAAACTAGCTAAAATAGAGAGAAGAAGTGGCGTTAACAGTAACATGAAGAGAACTAAAATTCTATTTTTCATACCTCTACAGATGGTCGAGATGGTGATATAGGTCGAGGAGATGATAAGGAACAAGGTTGATGATGAAAGTTTATGCAGAAGCTCAATGAACTCAAGGTTCTTCAATGAAGGTTTGGAGAAGAGGAAATCTAGAGAAGAAGAAAAAAGAAGAAACTGGAAAGTGATTGTTTAAGGCGGCTAAGCGTGATATTTATGTAGGTGGAGGAAACTAATCATGATACTTATCTACAGCTGGTGGAAAAAGAAAAAGTTTGGTCTTATCTCCCTTAAACAAAAGTTAATTACAAGAAAACCATTTTAAATGAATTTATCTTTCATAAAACCACAAATAAGCGACACCTGGATTTTAAAGTAAAATATTAATCCAAACAACAAGTCTAACCCATCTAATCTGTCCTCTCTCATAATCACAACAAAATATACTAATTAACACTACATAATATTCGTAAAAATACAAGTGTTATCATCTCGACACGATGTCGACCAGGGTGCTTGTGCAAGCGCACAAGGCTCTAACACGAGTTCGTGCATGCGGCCTCCTCAGTTCGACATGCGACCTCCTCAGCTCGGTACGCGACCTCATCAGCTCGACATATGACCTTGGCACGCGATCTTGGCACGGGATCTCGTCACGAGGTCTTGGTACGAGGTCTCGATACGATGTCCTAATACGAGGTCGATCTCGTCCTCAGGTGTTACAATCTCTCCCTCTAAAAAAAATTTCGTCCTCGAAATTGCAAATAAGTTACTTACCATGAAAAAGTTCAGGGTACTGAGTCTTCATCTTCTCTTCCAGCTCCCAAGTCGCATCTCCAGTCTTCTGATCCCACACAACTTTGATAAGTTGAATCTCTTTGTTCCGCAACTGCTTGGCTTTCCGGTCAACGATCCTTGCTGGTGATGCTTCGAAGGATAAGTCGTCCCTCAGTTGGATCACATCCGGTTCGATGACATGAGAAGGGTCGGAAATATATTTTCGTAACTGTGAGACGTGGAAGACATCATGTATGTTCGACAAGAAGGGTGGCAAGGCAATCTGATATGCCACTGGACCAATACGACGAAGAATCTGATAAGGTCCAATAAATTTAGGGGTAAGTTTCTTGGATTTGATCGCCGACCAACTCCAAAGTGGGGGTAACTCTAAGAAATACATGCTCTCCTTCCTCGAACTCGAGTGGTCGACGTCTTTGGTCTGCATAACTCTTCTGTCGACTTTGAGATGTTCGCATCCTGTCTCTGATCAAACGGATCTTCTCTGTAGTCTGCTGGATCATATCTGGTCCCACAACAGAACTCTCGCCATCCTGGTACCAACAAAGAGGCGTCTGACACTTTCGTCCATACAGTGCTTCAAAAGGTGCCATTCCAATACTTGCATGGAAACTGTTATTATAGGTGAACTCCACCAATGGTAAGACGTCGTCCCAACTTCCTCGGTGATCTAAGGTACATGCTCGCAACAAATCTTCAAGCGATTGGATCGTTCTCTCAGTTTGACCGTCGATGCGGGGATGATATGCCGAGCTAAGCTTGAGCTCGGTTCCCATCGCTTCTTGCAATTCCCTCCAAAAATGAGACGTGAACTTCGGATCTCGGTCCGACATGATCGAAGAGGGTATACCATGTAGTCGTACTATCTCCGCGACGTAGATCTCGGTCAGCTTTTCCACGCTGTATGTCGACTCACCGGCAAGAAATGAGCGATTTGGTCAATCGGTCGACAATCACCCAAATCGAATCATTCTTCTTCCGTCTTCGGTAAACCTACAACGAAATCCATGGAAATACTATCCCATTTCCATCTTTGATGCGTCAGCGATTGTAGCATTCCGCAGTCGTTGGTGCTCCACCTTCGCTTTCGACACGTTAAACACGGCTACGTGCTCGACCACTTGCTTCTTCATTCCTGACCACCAAAAATGCTTCTTTAAGTCTTGATACATCTTCGTAACTCCTGGTGAATACTAAAATTGCTCTTATGCGCCGTCAAGTATTAACTTTCTCAGCTCCGCCACATTAGGTACACACACTCGGCCATTGCACCTTAAAATGTTGTCGTTCGACTTGGAGATTGCAAGCTTTCCCTTGCGCTATCAATCGACCTTTTCTTGCGTGAGCTCGTCATGAACTCTTTGGTCTCGGATCTCGTCCAATAATCTGTTAGAAATGGTAAGCATACCAAATCTCAGCTTCCCTGGTGAAACTTCCACATTCAACCTCAAGTCTCGGAACTTCTCGAGCATCTCCAACTCCTTGATCATCATTACTGAGGCTAAAACGCTCTTTCTGCTCAATGCATCTGCTACTACATTAGCCTTACCGGGATGATATTCCAACGTAAAGTCGTAGTCCTTGAGAAATTCTGTCCATCTTCGCTGACGCATGTTGAGCTCCTTCTGATCGAACAGTACTTCAAGCTCTTGTGATCGGCCAAAACGATGAAGTGCTCCCATAAAGATAGTGCCTCCATATCTTCGGTACGAAAACCACCGGCCCGGCTCCAAATCGTGAGTAGGGTAGTTTCTCTCGTGGATCTTAAGTCGTCTTGAAGCATAAGCTACCACTTTCCGATGTTGCATTAGCACGCATCCCAAACCCTGGTGTGACGCATCACAATACACCTCGTAAGGCTCTTGGGTTGAGGCAAAATCAACACAGTATTTGTTGTCAAAAGCTCCTTCATCTTTGAAAACTGGATTCACACTCCTCGGTCCAGGCAAAAGGTTGATCTTTCCTCGTAAGTCGTGTAAGAGGCGCGACAATCTTCGAAAAACCTTCAATGAATCTTCGATAATAGCCTGCCAAGCCAACAAAACTTCGATCTCTAGAATCGCCTTCTACTGCTCCCACGCTAACACAAATTTCAATCTTAGTTGGATCCACTATCCCTTCTTTGGAAATCACGTGTCCAAGAAAATTCACCTCTTCAAGCCAAAATTCACACTTGGATGAGTTCGCATAAAGTTGCTTCTCGCGCAATATCTGTAGTACTCGACGTAAGTGTTCTTCGTGCTCTTCTCGGTTCTTCGAATAGATCAATATGTCGTCGATGAACACTACAACAAACTGATCCAAAAACGAATGGAAAATCCTATTCATATAGTCCATAAACACAGCTGGCGCATTTGTCACTCCAAACGGCATCACTAAGTACTCATAATGCCCATACCTAGTCCTGAACGCTGTTTTGGAGACATCTTCCGCCTTCACGCGAATCTGATGGTAGCCCGACTTCAAGTCTATCTTTGAAAACATCGCCGCTCCACGAAGTTGATCCATCAAGTCGTCAATACGTGGTAACGGATACCGGTTCTTCATAGTAGCCTTGTTGAGTTGACGATAGTCTACGCACAATCTGGATCGTCCATCCTTCTTCTTGACCAACAACACAGGAGCTCCCCACGGTGACACGCTCGGTCGTATGAATTGCTTTGACTCCAAATGCTCAATCTGGGACTTTAGTTCCTTCATCTCGGCAGGAGACATCCTGTAGGGCGATATTGAAATAGGTCCTGTCCCTGGAATCAGGTCGATGGAGAACTCGACCTCTCGCACTGGTGGTAACCCTGGCACGTCTTCGGGAAAAACGTCCTCAAAGTCACACACCACTGGTACATTCTTTACTTCGATCTGCTGGGAAACTTCTGAACTAGCCAGATACGTGTATTCCCTAGTTCCTTCTTTCAAAGAAACTCCAATACGTTCAGTAGAAAGATAATTGGAAACTCCAAGGTCTGGAAAAATTACAGTTTTACGGGCACAGTCCAAGAGGACATGGTGGTATGACAACCAATCCATCCCGAGGATGACATCTAAGCCCTTAAGAGGCAAACAAACCAAATTGACCACAAACTTTCTACTCTGAATAACCAATACACAATTAAGACATGCAGTGTTGGTAACTAAGGTTTTAGCAGCTGGGGTCGTAACTACCAATTTGAACGGTAAATCAGTCACAGTCAGATTCAAATGGTTCACATTAATGGGTTGCACCCGAATCAAAGAGAACGGATAAGGGTTTACCCTCTATCTCACATTCGCCTTAGATAAGATCATCAGCTTGCTCTGCTTCCTCGCCACTCATGCAGAAGACTCTGCCTTTAGCTACCTGACGCTTCTCTTTTGCCTTCGCCGCATGCATTGCCGGTTCAGCTTTAGGTGTGGGACAATCCTTGGCAAAATGCCCTGGCTTCCTACAGTTGTAGCACACATCCTCCTTCTGAGTACAGTTATTCGCATAATGTCCCGTCTTTCCACAACGAAAACAAGTCACCTCGACACCGGTCTGACCTCCACTCCTCGCTCCCTGGGTCATCGGACGACATCGCCCTCTATTGTTGTTGTTCCCCCGAGGTCTACCGTAAGGCTTCTTAAGTTGCTTTCCTTTCGTGCAAATCTCTGTCCCAGGCCCCGAGGTCTCATTGGTCCACCGGGCGATCTTCTTCTTGTGGCTTCTTACTCCTTCTACCTCGACACACGATCTATCGGCTCTTGGAGGTTTCAAATCCTCAATGATACCACCACTTGGATATCAAATCTCGCACCTCGTTGGAACCTCTCACTTAACCATCTTTGGTCATTTCGGTCACTAAATGGATCAAGTACCTTGCCGTTGACTCGAACTTGGTCGCATACTCGGACACTGCCGAGTCAGCTTGTTGTAGTTGAAGAAACTCTTGCTCCTTCTCGGCTCGTGGCGATTCTGGGAAGTATTTGTCCAAGAACCTTTCACGGAAAAGCTCCCATGTCATCTCAACGACGCTCGCTTATAAATGTTTGCTTCACTCCTCTCCACCAATATTCTCAGATCTCCCAAAGAGCGTATAGGTGGCGTAGTCTACCTTTACGTTATTCTGACAATGGAGTGCCTCGAAGATCTTCTCGATCTCTTGCATCCAAAGATCGCCTTTATCTGGATTTGGCTCACCGTAGAACTTCTGTGGATCATGCTTCCTAAAGTCGGCCAACCTCTCGCTTCAAAGATTTCGCTCGCTTCGTTCTTTGCCGCAATTCTGCTGGGTCAACGCCGCCGTCTGGCTGAGCCATCGCGTTAGGATCGTTGAGTTCGCGGTGATTCTTTGAGCCATGGGGCAGCCATCTCGGTCATAGCTTGAATCGCTGCTCCATGTCGACGTTTCGTGCACAGCCGTCAGATTCCTACGAGGTGGCATTAGATTCCACAAAGTTCAAAACCCCGCTGAATCTCACAACAAGGATGTGTTAAAACACACCGCTTCAATCAAGAAACAGCTTCAAACAATTTTTCAAGCAATAAGTGCTTCACTTAATCAAACAAAGAATCAACATAGTGCAATTAGGTACCCAACACATATATATATATCCCGACACGATGACCATCCAAATTTCCTATGCACGGCTCGAACCGAATCAAGCCTCGATACCAACATTGTAACGACTGCTTCTGACCGCTACCGAGCTCAACATACCGAGCTCGAGTTACCGAGCTCAACACACCAAGCTCAAGTTACCCTGTATGCGATGTGTTTTAAAATCATACTCTTGTGCCCTTTAGAAAAGTACGGTCTATATATTTATATTTTTTTTATAAGACCCGCTCGTGCACATCAGAGTAATTACAGCTTTTCGAAACATGGTGCAACTAAGACACAAGACTTAAGTCCTAAATAACAGCACGCAGGTATCAAGTACATACTTATATATACAAGATATAAAAAGTGCATACAAAAAGACAGTAATAATGTACAAAGAAAATACACCTAAGGTATGACGACTTCAAAAGAGCAATCATACCCTGGGGGTACTTCCGGCAGACACCCACGCAGGGGGCTGCTCCAAAAGTAAAACCACCAGTCTACCCTGTGCTCAAAATGACAAAACATCACCCGTCCCAAACTGGTCACAGCCACTGTACACAAAAGTCATATTACAGCTACCCCAACAAACATAACATAAACAAAGCCAATCACGACAAATAGAGGTCGTCGCCCTGATCCTCGTCGAGCTCCTCCTCGCCATCATCTGCTGTCGAGTTCCCTGCACCCTCGACATCGCCTGGGTAACCATCATGGATTGAAGGTACCACGGAAAAGGGGCAACTTCTCAACAAATCAAGATAATCCAGGCATAAAGAAATAAGTAAACAACAAAGTGTAACATTCACCAAACGTGACTCAACCATCTCACTCTAGACTCGACTCTTATTCCGGAATATCGCCAGCTGGTCCCTCCCCAAACTGACGCAATAGGTAAACTATGGTCCAACCCCAAACCGATACCATACATTAATTAGCGTGTCCAACCCCAAACCGATAATGCGACGCTTAGTTAATCTCCAGTAAACAAAGGGGACCTAGCACCCTTAGTTATCCGGTCACGGCTCAAAACGCCATACGACTCGCCTAACTCTCTCACTCGATGATTAGCTCGCGCGATCAAGGAGTGACACATAAAATTACTTGATCACATATCAAATAAAGAGCATGCTTAACATGAAGAAAACGCAATTCAATCATTTAAGCAATAAAACGATCCTTACACAATAACATAAAAACAGAGTCCTAGAATGTTTGGAAGTGCCCTTACGCATAAACATATAAAATAAAGCCTTAATAATGTCTAAGAGTTGCCCTTACCGAACTCCAAGCTAATGCTGCTCGACAACGACCTCAACACGGCTGTCTTCAAACGAGCTCGACTACGACTCCTCTCACTCGATCTCGACACGTACGGCTCTTAGTCGACCTCGGTTTCGTGATCTCGTACACCCTGATTTCCTTGCCGCACGATCTCGGAAATCACACTGCCTAATACGAGCACAACTTAGTTCTATCTAAGGGTTCTAATAACACTTAGCTCTCATTATCCCAATCTTAACCACAACCCAAGTAAGCATTAAAACTTAAGAACTTAAACAAATACAACCAGAATTCAAACATTACAAAATAACTCCTTTTCTCTAAAATTTTGTTAAAAACTTTTTTTATACATCACCAGACAAAGCCATTTTTCCTAAGTACTAATTAAAGCTTAAAATCAAGTAATACCTTAAGCACAACTTAATCAAAATCTAAGTTTATATTTCTTAAAAATATTTTCGTCATGGTCCTGCAATTAAAATAAGACCATAACCACTTATGTTAAAATTTAAAACTCAAAAAGAAATCAACACAAGCCAAGTAGGGAGGGTTTTGGGCGCTACTTACTTGCAGAAAACAGAGGAAACAATTTGTTTTTCAAGCTCAAATAAATGGTTAGAAAGGTAGGTAATGTCATGAAGAAAAAAAAAACCTATCAATATGATATGAGTTGAAAGCATAAAAACTAGCTAAAATAGAGAGAAGAAGTGGCGTTAACAGTAACATGAAGAGAACTAAAATTCTATTTTTCATACCTCTACAGATGGTCGAGATGGTGATATAGGTCGAGGAGATGATAATGAACAAGGTTGATGATGAAAGTTTATGCAGAAGCTCAATGAACTCAAGGTTCTTCAATGGAGGTTTGGAGAAGAGGAAATCAAGAGAAGAAGAAAAAAGAAGAAACTGGAAAGTGATTGTTTAAGGCGGCTAAGCGTGATATTTATGTAGGTGGAGGAAACTAATCATGATACTTATCTACAGCTGGTGGAAAAAGAAAAAGTTTGGTCTTATCTCCCTTAAACAAAAGTTAATTACAAGAAAACCATTTTAAATGAATTTATCTTTCATAAAACCACAAATAAGCGACACCTGGATTTTAAAGTAAGATATTAAACCAAACAACAAGTCAAACCCATCTAATCTCATCTCTCTCATAATCACAACAAAATATACTAATTAACACTACATAATATTCGTAAAAATACGAGTGTTATCATCTCGACACGATGTCGACCAGGGTGCTTGTGCAAGCGCACAAGGCTCTAACACGAGTTCGTGCACGCGGCCTCCTCAGTTCGACATGCGACCTCTTCAGCTCGGTACGCGACCTCATCAGCTCGACATATGACCTTGGCACGCGATCTTGGCACGGGATCTCGTCACGAGGTCTCGATACGATGTCTCGATACGATGTCCTAATACGAGGTCGATCTCGTCCTCAGGTGTTACAGTTGAGCCATAGCAGCAGATTGTTGGGTCGCAGCAGCAGATTGTTGAGCCATAACCGCTGCCATTTCTGTCATCGCTTGAATTGCCCGGTCCATAGTTGAGTTATCAGGTCCAAACGTACGGTCTCTGCGAGGTGGCATTAGATTCCTACAAGGTTCAAAACCTGTCAGAACCTTACACTCAAGTGTTGTGCTATCACACATTACTTCAAATAAGAAACAATCCACACAATTTTAAGCAAAGCTGCTTCACTCATCAAACAACAACAAAACAAAAACGACTAGCTACCCGACAAAGCAAAACCCGACACGGTGACCAGCTTAGTTACCCAACACACAGTCCGGTTAGAACTGAACCGCTCTGATACCACTATTGTAACGACCTGTTTCCGGAGCGCTACTAAACTAGAACAAACTCTAAATGCAAGGAAGTTTTCGAAATAATACTCTCGTGTCTTTCGGAAAATGCGGTAAGTTTTTTTTTCTTTTTATAAACAAAGGCCTTTTACAAAACACAGTCAGAGAATCAATAGCGTTTTTGAAACATGACGGAATTCTAAATGTAAAAGGACCATTACAACTGAACACAAATACATATACACAACTTCCAAAAGATTGCCAGTTGAGGAATTTCACAAATAGAAATAGTAAATAAATATGCATAAATAGGAATACACCTAAAGTATGAAGACCCTAACACGAGTAATCATACTTCTGAGGTACTCCCGGCAGTTACCCATGCAGGGGGCTGCTCCAAAAGTAAAAACCTGGACACCAAAACAACAGCTGCCACAAAAGTCTAGCAAAACAAACAGACTGGTCACAAACCAAAACTATATACAAAGTAGACAGATGTCATCAATAAACCACAACACATCACTACTCAAATCTTCTGACGGGTCCTCCTCAGTCTTCTTTATCAAGTCGTCTGCATCCTTGTCAGTCCATTCACGCGAAGGTCTCTAACAGCCTCCTATATATATATATATATATATATATATATATATATATATATCTTGGCCGGGAGTGGGGCTTAACTCTAAGCCGAGGGAATCTCCATGCTCGAAAAGTCAAAGACCACCTCCGACAATATCGTCATCGCCGGAATCTCCACCACGTCTGTCATCGTCTGGGTTACCATCATCAATTGAAGGAACCACAGGCAAGGGTCAACTTCTTAAAATACACCAGATAATCCAAAAATAGCATGATATAATATAACGCAGCATAACAGAACACACCATTCATTAAGAATACATCAATGCTTGCAATTGCAACTACACGCCACTATAAAACAAGAAATAACAAGGTACACAAACGCCCCATAATGCAACTCACGACACTCTCCCATCACACTTTACAATTCTGGAAATAGCGCCGAACAAGCTGCTGAATACCAGCCGTAGCTTTGGGGACCCTATCACCCAAGCCGTAGCTTTAGGGGACCCTATCACCCTTGGTTATTCAGGTCGAGTTAAAAAAACAACACGACAGTGAACTAAGCAGTCAAACACCCGCCGTAGCTTTGGGGACCCTATCACCCAAGCCGTAGCTTTAGGGGACCCTATCACCCTAGGTGGTTCAGTTCCGAACACCGGCCATAATTTTGGGGACCCTATCACCCAAGTCATAGCTTCAGGGGACCCTATCACCCTTGGTTATTCGGGTTGAAGTCCAAAAACGTCACGACGACTCCAACGACTTCGACAACACATTAACCACCCCAATGAATCAACCAACGCATATGATAATTCAAAGAGTGGTACGCAAGATCATTCGACCGCATATCAAATAATTTAGAGCAAGCTTAATATGAAGAAACGCAATTCAACAACTTAAGCAACATAAGCAATTTGCATGGTGAAACGCAATTCAACAAGCATAAGCAATTCGCATGGAGAGACGCAATTCAACAAGCATAAGCAATTCGCAGCGTATATTCAATCACATATTAAATATTTGCATAACTCAATAATATCGGCAAACATCACATACTTGACACGCAAATCAAGGAATCCATCCCTCTGTAACTCGATGGAGTTCACAGAGAGGAACAAACAAGTGTGGGGGGTTGGGGACAGCTGCCAACCACTTGCAGACAAACCCACTAAATAATCAGTATATCAAAAATAAAGTGAAGGGGTACAAGACCCTCACTTCGAACCCTGAGGTTCTCAGACTTCTTCGCATAAACACATGAAATTAAATTCCTATCGTATCTAAAAGTTGCCCTTACGCTAACATACTATAACAAAACACGTATAATGTGAAGTGCCCTTACCACAGGCTGTCGCTAACGTAGCTCCGAAATCCTTAAGCCCGCGTTGCTCGGTCTTCGGAATCACGATTCCTATCACAACGAACAACTTAGCACAATCTATAAGTTCTAACTAACTTAAGCCCTCAACTCAGCCCTCTTTCTAACCAAACTCATTTAAGCATTTTAAATAATTAGCTCCTAGAAAATAAATAAGGTTTTAAAATCAAATACTTTTTGAAAGGGTAGCATAACACATAACAATTTAGAAATCTTAACTTACTTGAAAAAGATAAAGTTTTTGAAACTAAAAAGCTTTCTTGCAATTCAAGCAATGCCAAATTATAAATCATTTTCTCAAGTTTTTCAAAATCTTAACACATATCAATATAACGCACTTACTTACTTAAAACCTTAAGCATAAAGCATAAACTACCAACTAAGCTTTTAAACAAGTCCACAAACCAAAAATCCTTTTCCAACACCATCTAGGCCTCACGGCCTCTACTCTTTCTTTTTCTCCAAAAATGTTTGCAGCTCCTTTTCACATCCAGAACACTTAGTTCACACAATATTTCAAGTCAAGTGTCAAAACCATTCTTTCCAAATACTTATAACCAATAACTTCAATGAACACATGTCTCTAAAATCATAACCATGATAAATTCTAAAATTCAAGAAACCTTCCAATTCAATTCTTACATGTTAATCTAGTCCTTCAAGAATCCAACTTACACCAAAGCATAAACTAACACCTAATTTAATTCATGCATTCCATCTTAAAACCTTAAAATTAACTAAGACATATAATTAAACAATCAAACACAAGATTATATATTTTTTTCTATAGTTTCAAGAATAGGCATAAACCCAAAATACATACTGCTTTCCAAAACAACCATGAATCAAATCTAAGAACAAGTCACAACCTCATCAAAAATCAAGGGTTTTCATGAGTTTCTTCTAAAAACCTTGTTTCAATCAAAACTAACAACTATAACTACAAGAGAAATTTTCAAGAAACAAAACCTACAAAACAATTCTAATTTCATGCCAAAATCTAAGTTCATACTCTATCCCAATGACTAATTTATATAACAACAAGCCTCTCCCAATACTCAAACTTCACTTAACTCTTATTTCAAAACAACAAACCACACTTCAAAATAAACTCAACTAAGTTCTAAAAATATTTTCCAAAACACTTCAAGAGTAAGGTTTTCAAGGAAATTCTTTCAATTAAATACATGATTCAACAACCAAAACCTACATTTTAAAACAATACTCTAAGACAATTTCTTCCAAATCAATTTTCATTTTTTTAAAATTAACTCCCAGAGCAATTTAAATTCATCAAGCATGCCAAATCAAGAACCCTTACTCTAACAAGTATCAAATAACTTCAAGTAATTCAAATAAACAACTAATTACATGATTCCTAACATAATTACCACTAATCTCCTTTCCTCAAGAACAAGGGTTTTCACAAAAATCTCTCAATCCAAGTTTCAATTAAAAATTAACTATTACAACAACAAAAATTATTATAATGGAACAAGAAACACAAGTTAATTTGATGATTCACAAAGAGGGTCACACAACCCCTTTTCCCATAGGTCTTGCATCCTAGGGTTCAAAGAAATTGGGAATTTAAGTGTCCATTTCCTCCAAGATCATAATCAAGCAAAAAAATAAAGCATTAAAACAAGGAATGAGAAAAAAGATCACTTCCTACAACCTATAAAAGGTCACGGTTCTGAGCTAATAAAAAGGGGAGGATTTTGGTTTCCCATCATACTTACAAAGCTTGGATGAAGATGACAATTAGGAGAAGAAAATAGAAGTGATGGAGGTTGAGAAAATGAAGGAAGTTCACGCCAAGAAGGAGAAGGGGGAAGCCATGGAAGCTCTTGCTTTCTCTCTCAAGAACTTGGAGAATAAAATGAGAATGGAGATGAGAGTGGGGGTGCTCGGCTGGAAAGGCAAAAAGGGGAGGGAGTAGGACTTGGCTTCCTTTCTTTTCTTCCACTAAAGCTTAGAAAAGAAGCAAAAATGGTGGGATAGACGAAGGGGAGGGGGTGTCGCTGCTGCTTGCAAGAGGAGAGGGAAGGGAAAACAAAATGAAAGTGAGAGTGGGTGTGAGTGGTCGCTGCAGGTGATAAAAAAAAATAAGGGTGGGTTCACTTATTCCTTTTCTTTTTTTATAAACCAACATTAAACAATATGCACAAAGGTTAATACCATCAATTGGAAAATAAGTAACTAATTAATAAGTGAGTAATTGAGAGTGTGAGGGTGATGAAAAGGTGGGTCACGCTGGATTGGGCAAAAATAAGAGGATCACAAATTTAATTAACTATTGAAACCCTTGGCTAAAAACTAGTCTAATAAAGTGTAAGAAAAAAAATAATCACACAAAGGTTGACACCTAATCACTTTATGAGATGCTAATCCCATCACTTAATCTATCCCATCTAATCTCACCTCACTCATGATTACCCTCTAATTCTAGAGTCTTAGGGTACTAAAACACGGCGTCGAATAACCGCGTTACCGATTAATTACTCGCCGATAAAATCGTGAAAATTAATTTAGCGAGAAATTAATTCACCGCATGATATTATATTATCATAAATAATAAAAACAATATCAAACACTCAAAAATGATCATGACAAGTTACGTTTCGATTTTCATCGAAATCGGGGTTTATTTAAAATTTTATATGCGGCAGAAACTACCCGATGATTCGAAACGCGACGAAACTTCGTTAGAATTTTCCGACGATATTCAAACCATGAATTAATATAAAAATATTAATTCTCAATTATATTTTGATCTTGATTTAATTAAATCAGTTATTTAAAGAACAAGAAATTGCTTATTATAGCATAATTACGACAAAATACACTAAATAGCGCTAATTAATGCATCGTAAAAATACGCGTGTTACAGTTTCGAAAGGCGGAATTAACTTAAATATTACAACCCTTTCCAATAAGAATAATAAGCTAAAACAATTACAAGTTTGTACATAAATTCTTAATTATACAGAGACACCACTTAGTAATTAAGACTCCGATTCGTGATCCGGTGACTCGAGGTCTCGCAGAAAGACAAGACCGAGCACGTTTCATGCTCTGAACCTCTTCAATCAACTTGTACCTGAAAACAATGCCCCAACACGTGAGTTTATAAAACTCGGTAACATAGACTTAAAATCATAAATACTTTTTCCGTTGTTTCCAGCCATACGTGGTGTGCGACGTATGGAAAACTCCTCCCCATAAGCATAAGTATATTTATTCAAAATGCCTTAATCAATCCTTAAACATGATAATGCAACTGAGCTTTCAAACATCAATCACACATTAAACACATAACACAATCACCATACAAACACATATCACAAACTTCAATGAATGTACTCACTTGGCGCCACTAATAGCCCAAAGAAAAGAGTAAGAACCGTGTTTGATTCCACCAAGAGGTCCCCGTGAATGAAAACACCCTAAAATAATCAATGACGGGTTTGCAATCCAAATGCAAACATTCACACACAAATAAATTCCAATCAAAGGAACATTGATCACAAAACAAATACATATCATAATCCTCAATGAATGTACCCACTTGGTGCCACTCAATAGCCCAAAGAAAAGATTGAGAACCATTTCGATTCCACCAAGGGGTCCCCGTTAATGAAAACACTGACGAGTTTGTAGTGCAAACGCAAACATTCCAAGCACAAAAAAACTTCAATACAATACAAGCAAGGAAACATTGTTCACAATACAAGCATATGTCAAAATCATCACACATGTCATAAAGCCTTCATCTAGCAATCTAAAATCAACATGAAAGCCAATTTACATTGAGCACCAACATCAAACCCAAAAATCATATAACATAAACTAATTTTAAAGCAGACATAAAGTCCTCCATTAATTCAGGAAAGTCACATCAACTCCTAATTTAGACTAATTCACAATCAAACATAATCCATTTGGAGCTCAATGGAACTCCCAATGGCAAACATCACACATTGATTTAGGGGAGTTGGGGATAGAATCCAACCCTATTTCAGTCAAACCCCATACAAGATCATAATAATTTATTTCTACTCAACAAACATACAAATAAAGAATTTAAATGAGCACCAAAGCACACCCTAATGGAGGTTTTGGGGGAAATCTATTTACCTTAATAATCCCGAATTAGGGATTTGAGCTCCAAAACAGTTTATTAGGCCTAGTGCTTCTCCTTGGGGAGCACCGGTGTTATTAGTCAAGAAGAAGGATGGTAGCATAAGACTGTGTGTGGACTATAGGCAGATTAATAAGGTTACCGTAAAAAATAAGTATCCGCTTCCTCGGATAGACGATCTTATAGATCAGCTTAGGGGGGCTTCATACTTTTCCAAAATTGACCTAAGGTCGGGTTATCACCAGATTAGGGTGAAGGCTAGTGATGTTCCAAAGACCGCTTTTAGAACCCGGTACGGTCACTATGAGTATTTGGTTATGCCTTTCGGGCTGACCAATGCTCCAGCCGTGTTCATGAGCTACATGAATCAAATCCTAGAGCCTTATCTTGATAAATTTGTGGTGGTATTTATTGATGATATTCTAATTTATTCCCAAAGCTCTCAAGAGCACGCGGAACATCTTAGGATCGTGCTAGGTACCTTTAGGCAAAAGAGACTGTTTGCAAAACCCTCAAAGTGTGAATTTTGGTTAGAAGAAGTGAAATTCTTAGGACACGTGATCTCTCACGATGGAGTTTCGGTTGACCCTGATAAAGTACGAGCAGTGCTGGATTGGGAAAGATCGACCACCACATCGAAATTCAAGCTTCTTGGGCCTAGTGGGTATTATAGGAGATTCATCAAAGGATTTTCTCGCTAGCACTTCATAACGAGGCTAACCCGAAAGGGGTAGCCGTTTGTGTGGAGCAAGAGTTGTGAGAGTAGCTTCATAGAGCTTAAGAGTAGATTGACCACTGCTCCGGTTCTGATTATTCCGGATCCATCCTTAGGGTTTGAAGTGTATAGTGATGCTTCGATTAAGGGATTAGGTTGTGTGCTTATGCAAGGTGGTCAGGTGGTAGCTTATGCATCAAGACAATTGAAACCCCATGAAGAGAACTATCCAACTCATGATTTGGAACTTGCAGCAATTGTCTTTGCCTTGAAGATTTGGAGGCACTATTTATATGGTGCTCGGTTTAAGGTCTTTAGTGACCATAAGAGTTTAAAATATCTCTTTGATCAAAAAGAACTTAACATGAGGCAAAGAAGGTGGGTAGAACTCCTCAAGGATTATTATTTTGAGCTAAAATACCACCCAGGCAAGGCGAATATGGTCGCTGATGCTTTGAGTAAGAAGTCCCTTTAAGTATCATCCTTGATGATTAAGGAATTAGAGTTATTAGAGTCCTTTAGAGACTTAACCTTAGAATCCTTCTCTACTGGTTATAGTCTTCTAGTGCATCAATTGCAAATCAGTTGTGACCTCAAGTCCCAGATTAGGCAAGCTCAACTCTTGGATGAAGAATTGCAATCTAGGAAGAATCAGCCCGACTTCTCCATAGACAATGAGGGAACTATCCTATTTCAACATAGAATCTGGGTCCCTAAAAATTCAGAACTTAAGTGGCAAATTTTAGATGAAGCTCATAGGAGCGGATTCACAGTCCATCCCGGTACAACCAAAATGTATCATGACCTCAGACACCGATATTGGTGGCCGGGGATGAAAACGAATGTAGCTGAGTTTGTAGCCCGATGTCTAGTCTGTCAAAAAACCAAAATTGAACATCAGAAACCTTCTGGCATGCTCCAACCCCTAGAAATACCTGAGTGGAAGTGGGAAGGTATATCCATGGACTTCGTTGCGGGATTACCCCGTACCCAAGGCGGTATGACTCAATTTGGGTGATTGTGGACCGATTGACAAAATCAGCTCACTTCATACCTGTTAAGACTACGTACTCCACCTCTAAGCTAGCAAAAGTCTACATCCAGGAAATAGTCAAGCTCCACGGGGTGCCTACGAGCATCGTCTCGGATAGAGATCCCAAATTCACCTATAGATTTTGGAAGGTTTTTCAGCAAGCTTTGGGAACTAGGTTGAACCTTAGCACTGCATACCACCCCCAGACCGATGGTCAGACTGAGAGGACCATCCAAACCTTAGAGGACATGCTTAAAGCATGTGTCTTAGAGAATGGAGGGAGTTGGATTGATTATCTACCTTTGGCAGAGTTTGCTTACAACAATAGCTACCATTCGAGCATAGGGATGGCTCCTTATGAAGCCCTTTATGGGCGGAAGTGTAGGACACCTTTGTGTTGGTATGAAGTTGGGGAAAGGAAATGGATAGGTCCCGACCTAGTTCAGGAGACAACAGATAAGATTCGAATGATTAGGGATAAGCTTAAGACCGCCCAAAGTCGGCAAAAGAGTTATGCGGACTTAAAATCTAGACCACATGAATTTGAAGAGGGCAAACATGTGTTTTTGAAAGTGTCTCGTACAATAGGTGTTGGTAGGGCACTAAAGGCCAAAAAGTTACATCCTCGTTACATCGGTCCTTTTCAAATCTTGAGTCGAGTCGGTTCTGTTGCTTACGCACTTGCACTTCCTCCCTCTTTGTCCAACTTGCACAATGTGTTTCATGTGTCGCTACTCCGAAGGTATATTCCCGATCCTTTTCAACCCTTAGCTCATGAGTCCGTGCAACTAAGATCGGACCTAACGTACCAACCTATGCTGGTCCAAATCGTAGATTGGGACATAAAGGCGCTGAGGAACAGACGCATTCCCTTGGTTAAGGTCATTTGGGAATGATCTACTCCGAGGGAAGTTACTTGGGAGGTGGAGGAAGAGATGCGAGAAGCATATCTATATCTATTTCAATAGGTATGTGTATTTAATTTTTGAGGGCAAAAATCCTAAAAAGGTGGGGAGTAATGTAACATCCCACCAAAATTGCCTAATTTGTATAATTTGCATAATTGTATGGTTTGCTTAAATTGCTTAATTTGCCTAATTTAATTAGTTAGCTTCTTAAATTAGAATTTATATGTTTGTGATTAAGTAATTGAATGGATTGTGTTGGAGGTGTAATATAGGACTTTAGGGGTGCAACTAGAAGTGGTGGGGTGTAATACTAGCACTTAAGTAAGGGCATAACAGTAAAATAGGAGAACCATCATTCCCTTATCCCTCTCACTCTCGAAAATCAGCTTCATTTTTGCCTTCTCTCTCTCAAAAATTCTGCACTAAGAAGAACAAGGAAGAGGAACATAGATGGAGAGCTAGGGCTTGGGATTGAGGAGGAAGAAAGGCTAAGATTTGAATGTTTCACCCATCTCTTGTCAAGAAAGAGATCCTATTCTAGTGTTAGACTCCATTTGGAAGTTGAAGCTGCCCTAAAACAGAGAATAAAGAGGGAATTCGAAAATAGGAAGAAGAAGAAGAGAGAAGAGGCATTCCTAGGCTCTTTGCCCTTGCTACTTCTAAGTTGAGGTGAGTTCTTCTCCTTTAGGTGGTGGGCAACCAATAAGACCCCCATTAGGGTTTTTATTTCCCTTTGCATGTGGCTTAGCTGGTCTAAGATGGAGATTTTTGAGTGAGGGTTTGATGTTAAACTTAGTAGAAGTTTGGGTTACAACCTAGTGAACATGCATGTTAAGACTGCCTCTGGTATTTCGACTATAACTCTCTCTATAGACCTTGGATTGAAATGCTTTTTGTTTCTGTATAAACTAGACATGAGGGGCTTCATTTTAGGCACAAGAATCACTTGCAAATGTTAATAATTGAATTATATATTGAATTTACAAGTTCAGGTATGAATGCTGTCCTGTTTTCTGACACCAGTGGATTGTTTGTTAAAACTGCACTAATCTGGTGGTTATCTTCCAAAATAAAAATTATATTCATAAAATAGACATCCTAAGCTTTCCAATGAGTGGTCGTTTGCCCAATTCCGACTTCGTTTGATATGTTAGTAAAACTCCCGAAGTTGATGCTCTGCTGCAGAAATTCTGCAGAAGGCCTGGCACGGCCGTGTTATGCAGCACGGCCAGGCCGTGTTTCAATCTGTTTCCTAGGCTTAAAATGCTTAGTTTTGGACCATTTGACTCCCTGAAACATGCTAATATGTTTGGTATGCTTAGGTATTACCCTTATGTATCTTTTATATAACTAATTGAGTAAAGAATGATTCTTGAATATGATGATTGTGATATAGCAATGCATTATTTCCTATTGTTTTGTGATTGATTTGATTGTGATTGGAATGTTTGCAAATTCGTTTGCACCCTCATTGTAAGTGATTAGCTATCACCTGTGCCGTTGGGGGCCCCCTTGGTTTTATCCTTTTAATTGGATTTTACTCATTTTGTACTTGAAATTTGGATCAAGTGGGGAACATTCATTGTGGTCTTTATGACATTTGTTTGCATTTGTATTATCTTTCAAGATTTCAAATGCGATTGTGAATTGAGCTTGTGACTTGTGAACTGTCATGTAAATGCTATTTGACCCTTGTCTATACTGATTCGTATTGAGGTATCTGATGGTGAGGGGTCCGCGAAGGACTCACTGAGATTTCTTAAATCTCACCCCTTTCGTTTAATTGTTTCAGATAAGCAGGTGCGAGAGGATTGACCCTAGCTGGAGTTGCTTAGCAGCTAGTCTTTGTTGTTTGAACTAAGTGTTGTATATGGGTCATTGGACCCTATATTTTGTAATCCTCATGACTTTGGGGTTATATTTTGAGACTTAAGTTATGCACTTAAACCGTTAGACAAGTACCTTGTATGAATTATGACTTGTAACTGTCAAGTTTTAATTTATTCAGTTTATGATATTTCGTAATGTTTTAAATGCAATGATTCGATTTAAAAATTGAATTAGGGTGTTACATTATGGTATCAGAGCCGTTCGATTCTTATCGGACTGTCAGGTAGATAGTTTTGGCTTAGTGTGTCATTGTGGACTGTTTACATCTTTTTACTTATTATGCTAAGAGATATTGAGCCTGATCAACTCAATTCTTTGTGCATTGTATGCAGAATCATGGCATCCGGTTCAGGACGACGTGGTAGGCCACCAATACATGGCGAAAGGAACCCCAGGAATGCCACCAGAAACCTCGGGACTCCGCAAGAACCCGAACCTTGGAATGTAATAGCAGAAGCACTGAGGGTGCAAACTGAGGTTGCAAATGTTCAAGCTGAAGCGACTAACGCACTACTCCAACAAATCCTTTAGGGAGGAGTAGCCCCAGGTAACAATGTAACCTAGCCAGATAATCCTAATCGGGCGTACTCTGACTTCAGGAAGAATGACCCTCCGTCTTTCAAGGGTGGAGCTGACCCATTTGCAGCGAAGTATTGGTTGCAGGAAATGGATAAGATATTTGAAGTAGTGAACTGCACTGAAGAGCAAAAATTGACATTTTCCGCTCACTACCTGAAGGAAGAGGCTGAGGTTTGGTGGAGAGGAGCAAGAGCTCATATGGTTACTCTTGAAACACCTTTGAACTGGGAGAACTTTCAGAGAGTGTTCTTGGAGAAATATTTCCTTAAGAGCTTAAGACGGCTAAAAGAGCAAGAGATTGCTCACCTAACTCAAGGGAGCATGACGGTAGCGGAGTACATCGCCAAATTTGAAGAATTGGCTAAGTACTGTACTTATCTACAGAGTAGGGAAGATAGTGAGTGGAAGGCTCATCAATTTGAGCAGGGTCTTCGACCGGAATTGAGAAATGTTGTGTGCGGATTTGAGGAGACTGACTATGCCAAGCTGGTAGGAAAGTGTATTATTGCTGAAGAGGCACAAAATGCCTTGAGAGTGGATCGCCAAGAAAAGTGGAAGAAAAGGAACGAAGAACGCAAGCCTAATCAACCCCCCAAGCCGAAGGGGAACCCCAACAAAGGAAAGCAAACTCATCCTTTGGACATCGGAAAAGCAAGGACGTGTACCACTTGTGGCAGGTATCATCAAGGAGAGTGTATGGGTAGAGACTTTTGTTTTTACTGTAAAGAGAAAGGTCATGTTACAAACAATTGCCCCGCTCTCAGGAGGAAGAATGATAGAAAAGAACCAGCAAAAACCAATGATCCTAACCAAGGGCGTGTTTTTGCCTTAGACGCCAAGAGGGCAAAGGGTGCGGACGGTCTGATGAAAGGTACGTGTCTCTTGAGTGATCAGCCTATTATTGTTCTTTATGATTCTGGTGCCACTCATTCTTTCATCTCCTACAAATGTGTGTCAAGGTTAAAGTTACCACTTACTTCGTTGTCAGTTCCTTTGAATGTTCAGACACCTGCTGATGGTAGCATCTCTACTTCCTTCCTATGCGAGAATTGTCCTCTCGAGATACAAGGAAGGGTATTCCTGGTCAATCTAGTTTGTTTACCCTTGGAAGGTATGGATATTATTTTGGGGATGGATTGGCTTGCGGCTAATCAAGTTGTTCTGAATTGTTATTGTAAAACCATAGAATTTGCAAATTTACAACATCCCCAAAAGAATATTCATCCTGATGTGTTGGCCAGTGTTGCTCTATTAAACCAATGCCTAGGAGAGGGATATTTCAGCTATGTTCTGTTACTCTCTTCATCTTCAGAGGTTGAACTAAATCTGACTGCTATCCCGGTTGTGAATGAATACTTAGATGTGTTTCCTGAAGAGGTGATGTCCCAACCTCCCGAACGGGAAATTGAATTTTCAATAGATTTAGTTCCAGGGACGGGACCAATATCAATGGCTCCGTATAGGATGTCACCAACAGAACTCAAGGAGCTTAACTGCCAATTGGAGGACCTTATCTCCAAACAGTTTATTAGGCCTAGTGCTTCTCCTTGGGGAGCACCGGTGTTATTAGTCAAGAAGAAGTATGGTAGCATAAGACTATGTGTGGACTATAGGCAGATTAATAAGGTTACCATAAAAAATAAGTATCCGCTTCCTCGGATAGACGATCTTATAGATCAGCTTAGGGGGGCTTCATACTTTTCCAAAATTGACCTAAGGTCGGGTTATCACCAGATTAGGGTGAAGGCTAGTGATGTTCCAAAGACCGCTTTTAGAACCCGGTACGGTCACTATGAGTATTTGGTTATGCTTTTCGGGCTGACCAATGCTCCAGCCATGTTCATGAGCTACATGAATCAAATCCTAGAGCCTTATCTTGATAAATTTGTGGTGGTATTTATTGATGATATTCTAATTTATTCCCAAAGCTCTCAAGAGCACGCGGAACATCTTAGGATCGTGCTAGGTACCCTTAGGCAAAAGAGACTGTTTGCAAAACCCTCAAAGTGTGAATTTTGGTTAGAAGAAATGAAATTCTTAGGACACGTGATCTCTCACGATGAAGTGTCAGTTGACCCTGATAAAGTACGAGCAGTGCTGGATTGGGAAAAACCGACCAACATTACTGAAATTCGAAGCTTCTTGGGCCTAGCTGGGTATTATAGGAGATTCATCAAAGCATTTTCTCAGTTAGCACTTCCGTTAACGACGCTAACCCGAAAGGGGAAGCCGTTTGTGTGGAGCAAGAGTTGTGAGAGTAGCTTCATAGAGCTTAAGAGTAGATTGACCACTGCTCCGGTTCTGATATTTCCGGATCCATCCTTAGGGTTTGAAGTGTATAGTGATGCTTCGATTAAGGGATTAGGTTATGTGCTTATGCAAGGTGGTCAGGTGGTAGCTTATGCATCAAGACAATTGAAACCCCATGAAGAGAACTATCCAACTCATGATTTGGAACTTGCAGCAATTGTCTTTGCCTTGAAGATTTGGAGGCACTATTTATATGGTGCTCGGTTTGTGGTCTTTAGTGACCATAAGAGTTTAAAATATCTCTTTGATAAAAAAGAACTTAACATGAGGCAAAGAAGGTGGGTAGAACTCCTCAAGGATTATGATTTTGAGCTGAAATACCACCCAGGCAAGGCGAATGTGGTCGCCGATGCTTTGAGTAAGAAGTCCCTTTAAGTATCATCCTTGATGATTAAGGAATTAGAGTTATTAGAGTCCTTTAGAGACTTAACCTTAGAATCCTTCTCTACTGGTTATAGTCTTCTAGTGCATCAATTGCAAATCAGTTGTGACCTCAAGTCCCTGATTAGGCAAGCTCAACTCTTGGATGAAGAATTGCAATCTAGGAAGAATTAGCCCGACATCTCCATAGACAATGAGGGAACTATCCTATTTCAACATAGAATCTGTGTCCCTAAAAATTCAGAACTTAAGTGGCAAATTTTAGAAGAAGCTCATAGGAGCGGATTCACAGTCCATCCCGGTACAACCAAAATGTATCATGACCTCAGACACCGATATTGGTGGCCGGGGATGAAAACGAATGTAGCTGAGTTTGTAGCCCGATGTCTAGTGTGTCAAAAAACCAAAATTGAACATCAGAAACCTTCTGGCATGCTCCAACCCCTAGAAATACCTGAGTGGAAGTGGAAGGGTATATCCATGGACTTCGTTGCGGGATTACCCCGTACCCAAGGCGGTATGACTCAATTTGGGTGATTGTGGACCGATTGACAAAATCATCTCACTTCATACCTGTTAAGACTACGTACTCCACCTCTAAGCTAGCAAAAGTCTACATCCAGGAAATAGTCAAGCTCCACGGGGTGCCTACGAGCATCGTCTCGGATAGAGATCCCAAATTCACCTCTAGATTTTGGAAGGTTTTTCAGCAAGCTTTGGGAACTAGGTTGAACCTTAGCACCGCATACCACCCCCAGACCGATGGTCAGACTGAGAGGACCATCCAAACCTTAGAGGACATGCTTAAAGCATGTGTCTTAGAAGATGGAGGGAGTTGGATTGATTATCTACCTTTGGCAGAGTTTGCTTACAACAATAGCTACCATTCGAGCATAGGGATCGCTCCTTATGAAGCCCTTTACGGGCGGAAGTGTAGGACACCTTTGTGTTGGTATGAAGTTGGGGAAAGCAAATTGATAGGTCCCGACCTAGTTCAGGAGACAACAGATAAGATTCGAATGATAAGGGATAAGCTTAAGATCGCCCAAAGTCGGCAAAAGAGTTATGCGGACTTAAAATCTAGACCACTTGAATTTGAAGAGGGCGAACATGTGTTTTTGAAAGTGTCTCGTACAATAGGTGTTGGTAGGGCACTAAAGGCCAAAAAGTTACATCCTCGTTACATCGGTCCTTTTCAAATCTTGAGTCGAGTCGGTTCTGTTGCTTACGCACTTGCACTTCCTCCCTCTTTGTCCAACTTGCACAATGTGTTTCATGTGTCGCTACTCCGAAGGTATATTCCCGATCCTTTTCAACCCTTAGCTCATGAGTCCGTGCAACTAAGATCGGACCTAACGTACCAACCTATGCCGGTCCAAATCGTAGATTGGGACATAAAGGCGCTGAGGAACAAACGCATTCCCTTGGTTAAGGTCATTTGGGAATGATCTACTCCGAGGGAAGTTACTTAGGAGGTGGAAGAAGAGATGCGAGAAGCATATCCATATCTGTTTCAATAGGTATGTGTATTTAATTTTTGAGGGCAAAAATCCTAAAAAGGTGGGGAGTAATGTAACATCCCACCAAAATTGCCTAATTTGTATAATTTGCATAATTGTATGATTTGCTTAAATTGCTTAATTTGCCTAATTTAATTAGTTAGCTTCTTAAATTAGAATTTATATGTTTGTGATTAAGTAATTGAATGGATTGTGTTGGAGGTGTAATATAGGACTTTAGGGGTGCAACTAGAAGTGGTGGGGTGTAATACTAGCACTTAAGTAAGGGCATAACAGTAAAATAGGAGAACCATCATTCCCTTATCCCTCTCACTCTCGAAAATCAGCTTCATTTTTGCCTTCTCTCTCTCAAAAATTCTGCACCAAGAAGAATAAGGAAGAGGAACATAGATGGAGAGCTAGGGCTTGGGATTGAGGAGGAAGAAAGGCTAAGATTTGAATGTTTCACCCATCTCTTGTCAAGAAGAAGATCCTATTCTAGTGTTAGACTCCATTTGGAAGTTGAAGCTGCCCTAAAACAGAGAAGAAAGAGGGAATTCGAAAATAGGAAGAAGAAGAAGAGAGAAGAGGCATTCCTAGGCTATTTGCCCTTGCTACTTCTAAGTTGAGGTGCGTTATTCTCCTTTAGGTGGTGGGCAACCAATAAGACCCCCATTAGGGTTTTTATTTCCCTTTGCATGTGGCTTAGCTGGTCTAAGATGGAGATTTTTGAGTGAGGGTTTGATGTTAAACTTAGTAGAAGTTTGGGTTACAACCTAGTGAACATGCATGTTAAGACTGCCTCTGGTATTTCGACTATAACTCTCTCTATAGACCTTGGATTGAAATGATTTTTGTTTCTGTGTAAACTAGACATGAGGGGCTTCATTTTAGGTACAAGAATCACTTGAAAATGTTAAGAATTGAATTAGATATAGAATTTACAAGTTCAGGTATGAATGCTGTCCTGTTTTCTGACACCAGTGGATTGTTTGTAAAAACTGCACTAATCTGATGGTTATCTTCCAAAATAAAAATTATATTCATAAACTAGACATCCTAAGCTTTCCAATTAGTGGTCGTTTTCCCAATTCCGACTTCGTTTGATATGTTAGTAAAACTCCCGAAGTTGATGCTCTGCTGCAGAAATTCTGCAGAAGGCCTGGCACGGCCGTGTTATGCAGCACGGCCAGGCCGTGTTTCAATCTGTTTCCTAGGCTTAAAATGCTTAGTTTTGGACCATTTGACTCCTTGAAACATGCTAATATGTTTGGTATGCTTAGGTATTACCCTTATGTATCTTTTATATAACTAATTGAGTAAAGAATGATTCTTGAATATGATGATTGTGATATAGCAATGCATTATTTCCTATTGTTTTGTGATTGATTTGATTGTGATTGGAATGTTTGCAAATTCATTTGCACCCTCATTGTAAGTGATTAGCTATCACCTGTGCCGTTGGGGGCCCCCTTGGTTTTATCCTTTTAATCGGATTTTACTCATTTTGTACTTGAGCTGGATCAAGTGGGGAACATTCATTGTGGTCTTTATGACATTTGTTTGCATTTGTATTATCTTTCAAGATTTCAAATGCAGTATTGTGAATTGAGCTTGTGACTTGTGAACTGTCATGTAAATGCTATTTGACCCTTGTCTATACTGATTCGTATTGAGGTATGTGATGGTGAGGGGTCTGCGAAGGACTCACTGAGATTTCTTAAATCTCACCCCTTTCGTTTAATTGTTTCAGATAAGCAGGTGCGAGAGGATTGACCCTAGCTAGAGTTGCTTAGCAGCTAGTCTTTGTTGTTTGAACTAAGTGTTGTATATGGGTCATTGGACCCTATATTTTGTAATCCTCATGACTATGGGGTTATATTTTGAGACTTAAGTTATGTACTTAAACCGTTAGACAAGTACCTTGTATGAATTATGACTTGTAATCACAAGTTTTAATTTATTCATTTATGATATTTCGTAATGTTTTAAATGCAATGATTCGATTTAAAAATTGAATTAGGTGTTACATTATGGTATCGTGCAGCCGTTCGATTCTTATCGGACTGTGAGGGAGATAGTTTTGGCTTAGTGTGTCATTGTGGACTGTTTACATCTTTCTACTTTTTATGCTAAGAGATATTGAGCCTGATCAACTCAATTCTTTGTGCATTGTATGCAGAATCATGGGATCCGGTTCAGACGACGTGGTAGGCCACCAATACATGGCGAAAGGAACCCGTGAATGCCACCAGAAACCTCGGGACTCCGCAAGAACCCGAACCTTGGAATGTAATAGTAGAAGCACTGAGGGTGCAAACTGAGGCTGCAAATGTTCAAGCTGAAGCGACTAACGCACTACTCCAACAGATCCTTTAGGGAGGAGTAGCCCCAGGTAACAATGTAACCCAGCCAGATAATCCTAATCGGGCGTACTCTGACTTCAGGAAGAATGACCCTCCTTCTTTCAAGGGTGGAGCTGACCCATCTGCAGCGAAGTATTGGTTGCGGGAAATGGATAAGATATTTGAAGTAGTGAACTGCACTGAAGAGCAAAATTTGACATTTGCCGCTCACTACCTGAAGGAAGAGGCTGAGGTTTGGTGGAGAGGAGCAAGAGCTCATATGGTTAAGACGGCTTTGAACTGGGAAAACTTTCAGAGAGTGTTCTTGGAGAAATATTTCCTTAAGAGCTTAAGACGGCTAAAAGAGCAAGAGATTGCTCACCTAACTCAATGGAGCATGACGGTAGCGGAGTACATCGCCAAATTTGAAGAATTGGCTAAGTACTGTACTTATCTACAAAGTAGGGAAGATAGTGAGTGGAAGGCTCATCAATTTGAGCAGGGTCTTCGACCGGAATTGAGAAATGTTGTGTGCGGATTTGAGGAGACTGACTATGCCAAGCTGGTAGGAAAGTGTATTATTCTTTGAAGAGGCACAAAATGCCTTGAGAGTGGATCGCCAAGAAAAGTGGAAGAAAAGGAACGAAGAACGCAAGCCTAATCAACCCCTGCCGGCGGGAACCCCAACAAAGGAAAGCAAACTCATCCTTTGGACATCGGAAAAGCAAGGACATGTACCACTTGTGGCAGGTATCATCAAGGAGAGTGTATGGGTAGAGACTTTTGTTTTTACTGTAAAGAGAAAGGTCACGTTACAAACAATTGCCCCGCACTCAGGAGGAAGAATGATAGAAAAGAAGCAGCAAAAACCAGTGATCCTAACCAAGGGCGTGTTTTTGCCTTAGACGCCAAGAGGGCAAAGGGTGCGGACGGTCTGATGAAAGGTACGTGTCTCTTGAGTGATCAGCCTGTTATTGTTCTTTATGATTCTGGTGCCACTCATTCTTTGATCTCCTACAAATGTGTGTCAAGGTTAAAGTTACCACTTACTTCGTTGTCAGTTCCTTTGAATGTTCAGACACCTGTTGATGGCAACATCTCTACTTCCGTCCTATGCGAGAATTGTCCTCTCGAGATACAAGGAAGGGTATTCCTGGTCAATCTAGTTTGTTTACCCTTGGAAGGTATGGATATTATTTTGGGGATGGATTGGCTTGCGGCTAATCAAGTCGTTCTGAATTGTTATTGTAAAACCATAGAATTTGCAAATTTACAACCTCCCCAAATGAATATTCATCCTGATGTGTTGGCCAGTGTTGCTCTATTAAACCAATGCCTAGGAGAGGGATATTTCAGCTATGTTCTGTTACTCTCTTCATCTTCAGAGGTTGAACTAGATCTGACTGCTATCCCGGTTGTGAATGAATACTTAGATGTGTTTCCTGAAGAGGTGATGTCCCTACCTCCCGAACGGGAAATTGAATTTTCAATAGATTTAGTTCCAGGGACTGGACCAATATCAATGGCTCCGTATAGGATGTCACCAACAGAACTCAAGGAGCTTAAGTGCTAATTGGAGGACCTTATCTCCAAATAGTTTATTAGGCCTAGTGCTTCTCCTTGGGGAGCACCGGTGTTATTAGTCAAGAAGAAGGATGGTAGCATAAGACTGTGTGTGGACTATAGGCAGATTAATAAGGTTACCGTAAAAAATAAGTATCCGCTTCCTCGGATAGACGATCTTATAGATCAGCTTAGGGGGGCTCCATACTTTTCCAAAATTGACCTAAGGTCGGGTTATCACCAGATTAGGGTGAAGGCTAGTGATGTTCCAAAGACCGCTTTTAGAACCCGGTACGGTCACTATGAGTATTTGGTTATGCCTTTCGGGCTGACCAATGCTCCAGCCGTGTTCATGAGCGCTACATGAATCAAATCCTAGAGCCTTATCTTGATAAATTTGTGGTGGTATTTATTGATGATATTCTAATTTATTCCCAAAGCTCTCAAGAGCACGCGAAACATCTTAGGATCGTGCTAGGTACCCTTAGGCAAAAGAGACTGTTTACAAAACCCTCAAAGTGTGAATTTTGGTTAGAAGAAGTGAAATTCTTAGGACACGTGATCTCTCGCGATGGAGTATCGGTTGACCCTGATAAAGTACGAGCAGTGCTGGATTGGGAAAGACCGACCACCATTACTGAAATTCGAAGTTTCTTGGGCCTAGCTGGGTATTATAGGAGATTCATCAAAGGATTTTCTCAGTTAGCACTTTCGTTAACGAGGCTAACCCGAAAGGGGCAGCCGTTTGTGTGGAGCAAGAGTTGTGAGAGTAGCTTTATAGAGTTTAAGAGTAGATTGACCACTGCCCCGGTTCTGATTATTCCGGATCCATCCTTAGGGTTTGAAGTGTATAGTGATGCTTCGATTAAGGGATTAGGTTGTGTGCTTATGCAAGGTGGTCAGGTGGTAGCTTATGCATCAAGACAATTGAAACCCCATGAAGAGAACTATCCAACTCATGATTTGGAACTTGCAGCAATTGTCTTTGCCTTGAAGATTTGGAGGCACTATTTACATGGTGCTCGGTTTGAGGTCTTTAGTGACCATAAGAGTTTAAACTATCTCTTTGATCAAAAAGAACTTAACATGAGGCAAAGAAGGTGGGTAGAACTCCTCAAGGATTATGATTTTGAGCTGAAATACCACCCAGGCAAGGTGAATGTGGTCGCCGATGCTTTGAGTAAAAAGTCCCTTCAAGTATCATCCTTGATGATTAAGGAATTAGAGTTATTAGAGTCCTTTAGAGACTTAACCTTAGAATCCTTCTCTACTGGTTATAGTCTTCTAGTGCATCAATTGCAAATCAGTTGTGACCTCAAGTCCCAGATTAGGCAAGCTCAACTCTTGGATGAAGAATTGCAATCTAGGAAGAATCAGCCCGACTTCTCCATAGACAATGAGGGAACTATCCTATTTCAACATAGAATCTGTGTCCTTAAAAATTCAGAACTTAAGTGGCAAATTTTAGAAGAAGCTCATAGGAGCGGATTCACAGTCCATCCCGGTACAACCAAAATGTATCATGACCTCAGACACCGATATTGGTGGCCGGGGATGAAAACGAATGTAGCTGAGTTTGTAGCCCGATGTCTAGTGTGTCAAAAAACCAAAATTGAACATCAGAAACCTTCTGGCATGCTCCAACCCCTAGAAATACCTGAGTGCAAGTGGGAAGGTATATCCATGGACTTCGTTGCGGGATTACCCCGTACCAAAGGCGGTATGACTCAATTTGGGTGATTGTGGACCGATTGACAAAATCAGCTCACTTCATACCTGTTAAGACTACGTACTCCACCTCTAAGCTAGCAAAAGTCTACATCCAGGAAATAGTCAAGCTCCACGTGGTGCCTACGAGCATCGTCTCGGATAGAGATCCCAAATTCACCTCTAGATTTTGGAAGGTTTTTCAGCAAGCTTTGGGAACTAGGTTGAACCTTAGCACCGCATACCACCCCCAGACCGATGGTCAGACTGAGAGGACCATCCAAACCTTAGAGGACATGCTTAAAGCATGTGTCTTAGAGGATGGAGGGAGTTGGATTGATTATCTACCTTTGGCAGAGTTTGCTTACAACAATAGCTACCATTCGAGCATAGGGATGGCTCCTTATGAAGCCCTTTATGGGCGGAAGTGTAGGACACCTTTGTGTTGGTATGAAGTTGGGGAAAGGAAATTGATAGGTCCCGACCTAGTTCAGGAGACAACAGATAAGATTCGAATGATTAGGGATAAGCTTAAGACCGCCCAAAGTCGGCAAAAGAGTTATGCGGATTTAAAATCTAGACCACTTGAATTTGAAGAGGGCGAACATGTGTTTTTGAAAGTGTCTCCTACAATAGGTGTTGGTAGGGCACTAAAGGCCAAAAAGTTACATCCTCGTTACATCGGTCCTTTTCAAATCTTGAGTCGAGTCGGTTCTGTTGCTTACGCACTTGCACTTCCTCCCTCTTTGTCCAACTTGCACAATGTGTTTCATGTGTCGCTACTCCGAAGGTATATTCCCGATCCTTTTCAACCCTTAGCTCATGAGTCCGTGCAACTAAGATCGGACCTAACGTACCAACCTATGCCGGTCCAAATCGTAGATTGGGACATAAAGGCATTGAGGAACAAACGCATTCCCTTGGTTAAGGTCATTTGGGAATGATCTACTCCGAGGGAAGTTACTTGGGAGGTGGAAGAAGAGATGCGAGAAGCATATCCATATCTGTTTCAATAGGTATGTGTATTTAATTTTTGAGGCAAAAATCCAAAAAAGGTGGGGAGTAATGTAACATCCCACCAAAATTGCCTAATTTGTATAATTTGCATAATTGTATGATTTGCTTAAATTGCTTAATTTGCCTAATTTAATTAGTTAGCTTCTTAAATTATAATTTATATGTTTGTGATTAAGTAATTGAATGGATTGTGTTGGAGGTGTAATATAGGACTTTAGGGGTGCAACTAGAAGTGGTGGGGTGTAATACTAGCACTTAAGTAAGGGCATAACAGTAAAATAGGAGAACCATCATTCCCTTATCCCTCTCACTCTCGAAAATCAGCTTCATTTTTGCCTTCTCTCTCTCAAAAATTCTGCACTAAGAAGAACAAGGAAGAGGAACATAGATGGAGAGCTAGGGCTTGGGATTGAGGAGGAAGAAAGGCTAAGATTTGAATGTTTCACCCATCTCTTGTCAAGAAGAAGATCCTATTCTAGTATTAGACTCCATTTGGAGGTTGAAGCTGCCCTAAAACAGAGAAGAAAGAGGGAATTCGAAAATAGGAAGAAGAAGAAGAGAGAAGAGGCATTCCTAGGCTCTTTGCCCTTGCTACTTCTAAGTTGAGGTGCGTTCTTCTCCTTTAGGTGGTGGGCAACCAATAAGACCCCCATTAGGGTTTTTATTTCCCTTTGCATGTGGCTTAGCTGGTCTAAGATGGAGATTTTTGAGTGAGGGTTTGATGTTAAACTTAGTAGAAGTTTGGGTTACAACCTAGTGAACATGCATGTTAAGACTGCCTCTGGTATTTCGAGTATAACTCTCTCTATAGACCTTGGATTGAAATGATTTCTGTTTCTGTGTAAACTAGACATGAGGGGCTTCATTTTAGGCACAAGAATCACTTGAAAATGTTAAAAATTGAATTAGATATAGAATTTACAAGTTCAGGTATGAATGTTATCCTGTTTTCTGACACCAGTGGATTGTTTGTTAAAACTGCACTAATCTGATGGTTATCTTCCAAAATAAAAATTATATTCATAAACTAGACATCCTAAGCTTTCCAATGAGTGGTCGTTTTCCCAATTCCGACTTCGTTTGATATGTTAGTAAAACTCCCGAAGTTGATGCTCTGCTGCAGAAATTCTGCAGAAGGCCTGGCATGGCCGTGTTATGCAGCACGGCCAGGCCGTGTTTCAATCTGTTTCCTAGGCTTAAAATGCTTTGTTTTGGACCATTTGACTCCCTGAAACATGCTAATATGTTTGGTATGCTTAGGTATTACCCTTATGTATCTTTTATATAACTAATTGAGTAAAGAATGATTCTTGAATATGATGATTGTGATATAGGAATGCATTATTTCCTATTGTTTTGTGATTGATTTGATTGTGAATGGAATGTTTGCAAATTCATTTGCACCCTCATTGTAAGTGATTAGCTATCACCTGTGTCGTTGGGGGCCCCCTTGGTTTTATCCTTTTAATCGGATTTTACTCATTTTGTACTTGAGCTGGATCAAGTGGGGAACATTCATTGTGATCTTTATGACATTTGTTTGCATTTGTATTATCTTTCAAGATTTCAAATGCAGTATTGTGAATTGAGCTTGTGACTTGTGAACTGTCATGTAAATGCTATTTGACCCTTGTCTATATTGATTCGTATTGAGGTATGTGATGGTGAGGGGTCCGCGAAGGACTCACTGAGATTTCTTAAATCTCACCCTTTCGCTTAATTGTTTGAGATAAGCGGTAGAGGATTGACCCTAGCTGGAGTTGCTTAGCAGCTAGTCTTTGTTGTTTGAACTAAGTGTTGTATATGGGTCATTGGACCCTATATTTTGTAATCCTCATGACTTTGGGGTTATATTTTGAGACTTAAGTTATGTACTTTAACCGTTAGACAAGTACCTTGTATGAATTATGACTTGTAACTGTCAAGTTTTAATTTATTCAGTTTATGATATTTCGTAATGTTTTATCTTCCCCTTTCTCCTTATGCAAAACCATGACCTTGATAGAGTTATTGGGTGAGATTCCTTTTGATTTTGGTTCTAGTTTCTTGTTTAATGTTTAGGATCAAATGTTCTCCCAAATTTTGTGAACCCTAGGTTCTATGGAAAAAGGGGAAGTGTGATTGCTCTTGTGAATCCTTAAATTAGTTTGGGGTTATTATGATTTGATACTTGAATTTGTTATTGTTATTGTTAATTTAAGTTGATCAAAGAAAAATTGTGTTTTGAGACTCCTTGATGTTTGACAAGCTATGATAGGAGCAAAGTATTTAGTGTAGTGGTTTTGATTTGAAATCTTGGAAATTTTGGAAAAGAAATTAGGTGTTGTGTGTTGTAGTTTGGTTGTTTTGAAAGTTTAAAAGTTTTTCCCTAAGCTAGATGTTGGAGCCGTGAGCTCTAAGGAGGAAAGGAAAAGAAATTTTTGTGTTCTTGGACTTGAAAAATGTGTATTTAATTGTTGTCAAAGTTTTGGGAAAATTTTGGAAAGAATTTAATTGAGTTTGAGTAGTTGATTGGCTTTTAAGGCAATGAGACACTTAGGTGAAATGGAATCCTTGTATTCCTAAACCAAATGGAGCCTTGATCAACTAATTATTATGAAAAGAATTTTAGGGATCCGAAGTTTGGGTTAATTTATTTAAAGTTGTAAGAAAGGGTTTTAGTATTATTGTTGTTAGTGTTGATTGAATTGAATAAGACTATGAAACACCTAATGTTAAAGAAATTTTGTGTTTCTTGAACAAGGTGGAGTCTTAGAAAATTAGTGTTGAAAACCTTTTAATTTTAGTTTTAATTTTGTTGTTAGAAAAGATTTGAAAGTAAGAAAATTTTAGGTATTGTTAGGTTGTAAAACCGAGGGAGTATTTTGTGTTTTAGTGTTGTTTGTGAAATTTTACTTAGTTGATATACTATTAGATAATAATTAAATACTCTAGTTGTTTAGTAAATGCGTTAGTTTTGAAAGAAAATGATTTTCTAGTGTTTTTAAAGTTAAAAGTTTAGTTATAAAGATTTTGAGTAAGTTGTAAAGTGTTTAAAGATATTATTTTAACTATGTTTTAGTATCTTTTAAGTGTAAAGTATTACTAAAAGGATTTTTGGGTGAGTAACCTAGGGGTTTAGGATTAAACCATAACCTAGGGATTTCTTTGGGTGAATTAGAAATTGTTCTAGGTTTTAGTGTGCGCGGTTTAGGATCTTGGGGACGTGAGGACGTGCTGATGAGAGCTGTGACGTGTTTTGACACGTGGACCGATATTTTGATAAGGGCTACTTCTAGATATACTTAGAGTTCTAATGTTAAATGTTGAGATGTGGTTTCTATTCGTGTGCTTATGTTTGTTGAATATTGAATTGTGGATCTAAGTTGATTGGATTTTTGTTGAATTGATTATATGATATATGTGGAAATATGTTTTATCATGTGGAAATGATATGTTGTGGTGTGGTATTGGATAATTGAATATTTGTTTGATTATGCCTGGTTGAAATATCATATGCATGATATGTTCATTGGAGTCGGTGGAATACATTGTCATGCATTGTGGTATAACTTCGACCTGAATATCCTGGGGTGATGGATTGCCTCATGGCCAAAGGAATTCAGGAACGTCGTTAATTAACCATCGCATGGAAAAGTATCGATTTGTGGATGTACCATGGCGTACTAACGATTGACCATTGCGATATTTCGGTATCATAAACATTGGCCTGTAGTCGCATTTGCAGAGCATTTATGCATTCTTATTGAATTGTATATTATGTTCTATCTGTATAATATGAATTGTTACTGTACATGCTGTTGCTATTGTATTTGTTTGTGTAAGGACTTGACTCTTGCCCGTGGTTCTTTCAATCAATGATTGTAAACCAGGTAATGAAGACTGCAAAGTGTCTGATGGTTGCTGACAAGTGTAGCTGAGGATAGTACCATCTGGCTATCCGCCTTGTGTGTTAGTTTGAACTTACTAGAGGTCTAGTAAGTATTGTAGCGTGCCGACCAGCTATAGGATGTGCACTGTTTTAATTACAATGTTGTAATAAGTGACTTTTAGTTTTCAAGACTTGAATTGTCATATGTGTAATGATTGAATAAATTTATTAGAATGGTTAATTGTGGTTTTATTTTTGGTGTCTTTATTTATTCACCGTCATGTTTTTAAAATCGCTGTAATACTGTGACTGCTCTTTTAAAAGAAGTTTTAAAAAAAATAGAACCACATTTTCGAAAACCATGCAAGCAGAGTATTTCGCTTTTCAGAAATATGTTAACTTTTGTCAGAAATATTAGTTTAGTAGTGCTCCAGGAATGAGGTATTACAATAGTGGTATCAGAGCGGTTCGGTTCTACCCGGGTTGTGTGTTGGGAAACTATAGCTGGTCAAATGTCGGGTTATGTAGAGAATAGATTGTGAGGGTCAAATTGTGCTTTGTGTTTTGTTTGTTCCTCAAGTGGAGTAATTCTGCTTGAAAATTTGTTTGGATTGTTTCTTAATTGAAACAATGTGTGTTAGCACATGAAACAAAATTGTTGTGGAATTCTAATGAGGTTGAAAAACCTTGTGGGAATCCAGTACCTCAGAAGCAAGAGATTCTTTCTGTTAGAACTAATAGTTCAAGAGATGGATTCGAGTATTCAGATAGGCCAAGCTGTAGTAGGGACAGTAGTTGTTGTTGCTCAACAGACTACTACAGAGAATCAAAGTGAACTACTAGGACAGCAGGGAGAAGAGCGACTTGCAGAGACCAAATGATTGGTTGACTTTCGTCACCATGAAACTCTTAAGTCCTTTCAAAAATAAGAGATGAGAATTCAGGGATTGTCTATAAGAGACTCTATTAATATTATTAATTAGCATGATCTTTGAAGTATTAGTGGTTCTAAATGTAAACCACAATGTTTGATGTTTAAATTATTTTGATATGTACTAAATTTGAAAAATCAAAACAATTTCATGATTTTCAGAGTATGACATGTTTGCCACTAACATTTGTGTTTTCGCAGTAGTATATTCTTGTACTGATGTGAATCTATGTGGTTTATTGTGTGATTGTTTAGTTATTTTGATCGTATTAGTATTTTCCAATGAAAGTGTTATACACGATTATTTTAACGCGATAATTAATTGTCTTGTGACAATTTAATTTACGCAAGATTCAATTGACTCAGTCCAATGAAAGCTAGAATTGTTGGTAGGGATATAATGAGGTTTAGTGTGTGACGAGTTGTCTAGCTAGCATTGGGTAGTACCTAAAATTTTTACCAAACTTTGTCGTGATTTTTTCAGATCTTAGGAGATTTCCTTTAGATAAGAACCAAGTATGTTTGGATGGCCCATTCTCCACTTCTTCCTTTTCTACTTGATCGGTCGGTTGCTCACAATAGGGTGGAGTAGAGAATATTACATCTCAATCTTAGTGTAGATAGGTGATAAGGACTCGGGCTAGGATTCTTGTGCGAATATTCCCTTCCTTCTTTTTGGATCTGACAGGCCACTAAAAAAAAAAAGAGAGAAAGAATACTGGGTCATTCTTTTCACACCCGGTCGGCCACACTCAAAAAGAGAAAAAAGAGAAAAGTTAGTTTTGCATTATTGGCTTTAATTGTGGGGTGAGAGAACCTAGTTCCCTTCCTTTTACCTCCTGTTACACGCCGCGGACAAGTTCTACTTAAGAGAGCCCCATTCTTCTTCCATTCCTCCCTTAGGTAATACCCAACTGTGTGGTAATTGGAGCGTGAGAGAGATCTTGGAGAGTTTTGAAAATTTCATTTCCATCCATTTCCCTAGATTAAACCGTAAGCTTTGAGAAAATTTTGAGTGAGGGTTGTCCTCTATATCCTCTGTATCTATGGATATCATTGTTTGTGATTTTGGGGTTGATATGTGTGAGAGTTCTTCTTTGCTAATGATGTCTTACAGACCGTGAGTTCTTAGAGGAGCTCTAGGTGAGTATTTTAATTATTTTTGCCTTCAATTTGTATATTGTTGTTAATAATCTTGTGAAAATGATTTAGTTGCAAGAGTTAGGAAAAAAAGGGTTTAAATTTCTTTTGTTGTAAAAGATAATTCCAAGGTTTTCTAGTCAATCTTAGGTTCAAGAATGTTTTTGATCTTGCCTTGTTTGGAAAGCCAAGTTTTATGTGTGTGTATTGTTTAATTAAAATTTTGAAGATGGTTGTTAAGTTAAAGTGTGAACCCGTGACCATATATTTATGTGTGAGGTTTGATTTCAAGTTTTTCTAACTTAAATCCTTGGTGATTTTGTGTTTAGTTGTAATTTAGAAGTTGTAGAGGAAGTTTTTAATTGTTAGTCTTTTTGTTAAAAAGTTTATGTGTGAGTTTGAGTAATTTTGAGAAAATGAAATTTTGGAGTGGGTATGTGAACCGTGAAGTTCTTGAGAATAGAAAAAGGATTTTCAATTTTAACACTTAGAGGTTAGTAATTTTATTGTTGTTGATGTATAAATTCTTTTAGAAAAGCCATAATATAAAAGAATTTTAAAGAAAAGCGAGGTTGTTGATTTAAATTGTAAAATTGGTTTCAACCTTGGAACTGAAGTGTGTTTAATGATTTAGAGATAATGAGGACCTAATCTCAAAGGAACTTTAGCGTCCATGAGAATGGTTGAGTCTTAAGAGAAAAGTTGTGTTTTTGTTTGTCCTATGTTTTGATAATGTTCTTAAGAGATTTGGTACATTCTTAGGAAAAGTGTTGATTTGAGAAAAGAAATTTTAATATTTCAAAGTTTAAGTGGCTTTTTTAATTTTTATGTGTGTAACCTTGGCCTGGTGTGTGTTGTGTAGTAATGTTTGTGGTGACAGCATGTAGCCATATTCGTAATCGTTTTCGTGATCGTGGCTCGTGAATAAAGCGTCAGTGGATCGTAAGGATTTTCTCGTTTATTATATTACGTGCATAATTCTGTGTGATATATATATATATATATATATTCACACATATATACTTAGTGTTATTGAGTTAATTGTTATTATTGCATACTGTGATGTGATTGTAATATTATATATGTAGCTATAAAAAAATTACAGTACTACTTATATTAATATGTATTGTGAGTGCTTATGTGATGCAAATTATTTTTATGGATTTGAGTAAAATTATTTTTCGTATTTTAATATCCGCGTAGTTTCAAGGACGAAACTATTTTAAGGGGGGTAGTAGTGCAACACCCCAATTTTTAAGAAAAATTGTTTTAGCAATAAAATCCCAGTTACTTGAACGTAAGTCGTAGAGATTGATCACCTCAATGATTTACCGAGAGTACGAGGAATTATTTTTACTTATTTTAAATAAATTATTTATAATAAATAATTATTATCTATGATGTCAATTCAAATTAATAGATAACGTAGACGTATGCTGCTTTTAAGGTGAATTCGTCAATTAAATTCTATATAAGTTTTCTGTTTGACGCGGCAACGCGTAATTTTTGTTGACTAAGAAAGCGATTGAATTAAATCAAGATGAAATTAAATTTAAGAATTAATATTTTATATTAATTCATGGCTCAAAAATTGTCAAAAAATTCTAACGAAGTTTTGCCGTGTTTTGAATTGCCAAGTAATTTTTATCCGCATTAAAATTTAAAACGAACTCCGATTTCGATGAAAATCGAAACGTAACTTATCGTGATGATGCTTGAGTGTTTTTAATTGTTTTCATTATTTATGATAAATTATTATCACGCGGTGAATTAATTTCTACGCAAATTAATTTTCGCGATTAATTGGCGAAAGAATTAATCGGTAACGCGATTACTCGACGCCGTAATTTTAGGACACCCAAAACTCTAGGATGCAGGTGATTATGGGTAGAGTAATTAGGTGTCAAGATGTGGTGGGTTAGTGGAAAATATCTTTGATTAAGTCTAGGTGCCATTCTTTCATTTGTCGTAAAACAAGTACCCATTTTGATCTTATCCTATTTCCTAATCTAGGTGAGCTAAGCCTATTCAATATGACTAAATAATTTTTCCTCCCCTCCTTTTTAGATTATTAGGCGAGACCCTCCCACCCCCAATTCCTATCTCATTTTTTTTAAGTTTCCAAGGGTGAGTAAAAAGGAAAATCACTTAATCCTTCCTCACTTTTGTTTCCCTGATTGTGACCCTTTCTCTCAATTCCATTTTTTTCTCTTTTCCTTCTCCTCTTACTTTCAGGCCGTGGCTCCCCCATCTCTATTACTTCTTCCTTTTTCAATTTTTCTCCAAGTTGTTATGGTGTTGGTGAAGAGAAAAGGGAGCAAAGTCTATTTTCCTTCTTCTTCCCCTAAACTGGCTATAACTCCTCCCCCTATTCATTCCTATTTTACTACTTTTTCCTACTAAGAAAGCAAGTGTGGGTGTTGGAGAAAAGGCAAGCAAAAGTCTCCTTCCATTTTATTCCCTTGTGCCGTGAACCCTCCACCAAATTTCCTCCATCCTCCCTTAATTTTTCCTTCTCCATTTTGTGCTAAGATCTTGGTTTAGTGTGTGAGAGTGTGAGCCAATACCTCTTCCCCCTTCTCCTTATGCACAACCATGACCTTGATAGAGTTATTGGGTGAGATTCCTTTTGATTTTGGTTCTAATTTCTTGTTTAATGTTTCTATTATGTATTGATTATGATCATGAGCAAAAGGATCAAATGTTCCCCCAAATTTTTTGAACCCTAGGTTCTATGGAAAAGGGGGAAGTGTAACACCCCGAAGTCCTATTCATGCTTTATTCTAATAATTAACCTAACTCGCGTAATTAACAGGTATAAAAAAATACAGAGGAATAAAAATCGCAACACGAATAAGACTACGACGCGCTACAGTGAAATAATACTAAGTGTCTCACATGCAGGTACATAAATGAGTATATACTATCAGAGTGCAAAGTGTGTAATGTAGATAGTAATGATACAGTTATCCCAAAAAGAAGTAAACCTGTGAGGCTAACCTACTGCCTCAACTAAACAAAACAGTAAAACATAGACATAACATAGTATCAAAACTCTTGGCCAACAAATAACCAAACACCTCAGCGAGGGGGAAACTGTGAGCTCCCACTCGGAGAACCAGCTTGCCTAGGAAACAAGCACCGATAGTCATGAGCTGTCGGGTGGCGAGAAGGACTAGATTTTGCTCCTCTCCCACGCCTCTGTCGTCCACGGTGGCTAGACTCGCTGTGATGGCTAACAGGTCGCATCGGCATCGGCTGAGGAGGCATCGGAGGATAACCTCCGTAACCAAAGCCTGGTGGAAACCCTGGATCCTGCCACATCTACTGAAATTGTAGTCTCTAACATATCCGGAAGTCTCCTGAAAAGCTGGGTATAGGAAAACTTGGAATCCTGAAATAGATGGAGATGGTACCCGTATAGATCACTGCCTGATGCACATGGTCAATCTCCCACCCATGTCGTCGAAATCATGGTACTGAATCTCAAAATCACCCTATACGGGGATCCGTGGGGGAAGGAGCATCGACGGGTGCATCAGTGTAAACTGCTCCATCGGGTGCTGCTGCGGTTGCATCCTCCTTCTCAAAAAAGTCTAACATACAATAATACATATACACACAATCATACAAAGACAGGGAGGTAAGAATAACACAATCATCAAAAAGCGGGAAATGCATAGGTAGAATGAATGATTGACAAACCAGACAAACAAGTACATATAAACAAATATGACCTAGCTACCCACTTCCACTTACTCTCATGTCTCTTAATGAATAAATGAGTTGTGCGCTTCGGCATCTTTTCTTTCTATTGTCACTATACTCCCCATTTCCGTTAAGAATACTTATTGGCGAACCCCCTTTCCGTTAGGTTGCTGTCCCCCATTTCCGTTAGGGACTCCCGTCTCCCTTTTCCGATAGAGCACGGGGAGACACTAGCCTAGTCCACAAGGTATTCCCCTTTTCCGTTAGGAATCCTCCTCCCCCTTTTCCGATAGGGACGTCTGTTTCCTTCTTTTCTGATAGGGAACGAAGTGGATCAAACCTACTAAGTGAGATATCCCCCATTTTTGTTAGGGATTCTCTCCACATCACATTCCCGTCAAGAATGGAGTGGTTACTAATGCAATATCATGTGCATGCATCTCAACACCTCATAATCATATGTCTCACATCAGATTATGCAGACATTCCTAGATATACCATTTTTATCATATTAATATGCATATTAGAAACCATACTCAGGCATATAGCATGCTCAGGCAACGTACAACACATATTCCACATAATACACATTTAATCATGTCACCCTAAGCATGTCACTATTCACATAGAGCACATATGTCACATCTCACAGTTTTAGCATATTATCAGACAATCATGTTTAATAATAAAATAATCCTAAGTTAGTTGATGGGTCTACCACGCCTATCCTTAGATGTGGCATACCGTAACCCCTATCCTTTGGTGTTACTGACATCAACCCCTAGTAGGGTTTAGGTCACCCTACACATGCCAAACAGTCATATCTACAATACAGAACCCAATAAAAGTGCATTCTTTCCCCCCACCTGGTAATAGAAGCACTTGGAAGTAACCTGAACACCGGGACGTAACCACGCGCAACCTATAGAGTATCGGGCACGCGCCACGCACATCGTTGCAAACAACTTCTGTCTCCATGCGCGTTATGCGCACTTGAGCGCGCGCCACGCGCACCGCTCTGAGGGAAACCTCGTCCAAAAGTTTGTTGCTGCATGCGCGCCACGTGTCACGCTGACTCATCCTGTTGGTCCACCATACATCAGCGTGCGTTATGCGCGTTCCTAGGCATAGCAGGCGCGCGCCACGTGCTCCTGCATATCCTTGTCCGTTTTTGCGCGATTTCTTCGATTCCGACTTCCGTGCAATCCAGAACTCGATACCCTAACACTTAAACATGATTCCTAACACAAGAGGACATCAAATGGACTTAAGAACAAAGGTTTTAAGCCTCATATACTCGTCCGAAAACTCTTACTCACTCAAAGGTACGAACACCTAAAAGCCCTAATCTCAACTCTGATCGTTCTCAAACTTAACCAAGCTTCCATGACTCAAACCAAAACCTCATAACACACTATACCGAACTCAAATAACGTATCAAACCTCCAAACATGCTTTCACACAACACAGAAAGCGAGCACACCGCCAAAAGGCCAAACATGCAGTCAAAACACACTAATCCCTACCTAGGGCACACAAATAAGCTTAGTCACACATAAACACACATTAAGCAAGATTAGAAAAATGAGGATGTTATATTACCACCCCCCTTAAAAGAGATTTCGTCCCTGAAATCACGCACCTGAAAATAAATGTGGATACTGCAGACGGATCTCACTCTCACGCTCCCAAGTCATGTCACCTGTCACCTCATCCCACAGAACCTTAACCAAAGGAATAGTTTTACCACGAAGTTCCTTCATCCTCATATCTAAAATCCGTACAGGCAACGCTTCATACTCTAAATTCTCTTTCAATTGTATTGACTCGGGTTCAAGTATATGTGATGGATCGGAAAAATATTTGCAAAGTTGTGAAACATGAAAAACATCATGAAGTCTAGAAAGATTAGGCGGTAAGGCTATATGATAAGCCACTGGGCCAATCTTACGGAGAATTTGAAAAGGTCCAATGAATCTAGGGGTTAGCTTTCTAGATTTGATGGCACTGCTAATTCCAGTTCTAAGTGTCACTCTCAGAAAAACACGGTCTCCTTCCTGGAATTCTAAAGGTCTCCTCCTTTTGTCACTATAACTCTTCTGCCTATCCTGTGATGCTTTCATCTTCTCTCTAATCTTCCTAACTTGTTCCGTGGTTTGTCGTACAACTCGATCCTAATACTTTGCATCTCCCCGTCTCAAACCAACACAAAGGGGTCCTACACTTTCTTCCATACAGTGCCTCAAAAGGTGCAATACCTATACTTGAGTGAAAACTGTTGTTATAGGTAAACTCTACTAACGGCAAGAATTCCTCCCAACTTCTTACGTGCTCTAACACACAAGCTCTTAACAAATCTTCTAGGGATTGGATTGTTCGTTCCGACTGACCATCCGTTTGAGGATGATAAGCTGAACTCAATCTTAATTTGGTTCCTAAAGCTTGTTACAGCTCATTCCAGAACCTTGAGGTAAATCTAGGATCTCTATCACTGATGATGCTCGAAGGAACCCCATGCAATCTCACTTCCTTAATGTATATCTGAGCCAATCTCTCCAAAGGGTACTTCTCTCCGATCGGAATAAAATGAGCACTCTTGGTCAACCGATCAATAATTACCCAAATTGCATCAAATTTCTTAGGTGTTCTTGCCAATCCTACAACAAAATCCATTGCTATTCCGTCCCACTTAATCACATGTCCGAGAAATTACACCTTTTCAAGCCAAAATTCACACTTTGACAGTTTAGCATAAAGCTGTTTGTCCTTCAAAATCCGAAGTACAGTTCTCAGATGCTCCACATGCTCTTCTTTCGTTCACGAATAAATCAGTATGTCATCAATGAAGACGACTACAAATTTATCTAAGAATGGTCTAAAGATCTGATTCATATAATCCATGAACACTGTAGGAGCATTAGTCACACCAAATGGCATAACCAGATACTCATAATGTCCATATCTAGATTTAAAGGCAGTCTTAAGGATATCTTCTTTCTTGACCCTAATCTGATGATAACCAGATCTCAAATCAGTTTTGGAAAATATTGCCGCTCCATTCACTTGATCCATCAAATCATCTATTCTAGGCAAAGGATACTTGTTCTTAATCGTGACCCGATTAAGTTGCCTATAATCAATACACATCCTTGTAGATCCATCCTTCTTCTTCATAAATCACACCGGTGCTCCCCACGGTGAAATACTGGGTCTAATGAACCCTTTCTTGATTAAATCATCTAATTGGGATTTCAACTCTGCTAGTTCTGCTGAGAACGTTCTGTAGGGTGCTATGGATATATGTTCAGTTCCAGGGATAAGGTCTATTGAGAATTCTATCTCCCTTTCTGGGGGCAATCCTGGAACGTCATTAGGAAATACTTCTGGGAATTCTCTTACTACCGACAAAAAGTCCATGCTAGGAGCATCCTTAGCTTCCATTGAAAATAACATCATATACTTCGGAGAGTTACCACTAGCGGCAAATTGACTATCATTGGCAGATACCATCCTAGGTTGTTCAGGAAAGGTAAGGGTCTTACGGGAACAGTCTAGTAACACATGGTTAGCTGCTAGCCAGTCCATTCCTAAGATAACATCTAGGTCTTGCATCGGTAGGCAAACAAGGTCCACTAAGAAATTCCTATTCTCTATGGTGATTTGACATTTAAGGCAAACAGATGTAGTAGTCAGTGGATCACTAGTAGGAATAGAAACTACCAGTTTACGAGGCAAAGAAGAAACAGGCAATTTCAAATGATCCACACATGCAAGTGAAATGAAAGAATGTGTAGCCCCAGAGTCAAACAATACAGATAAGAGCTTACCAGAGACCAAGCGCATACCTTGTATCAGATCAGGCGATTGAGAGGATTCATCTCCCCTCACGGTAAACACTCTCCCATGAGTGGGTGTTGGAACCTAAACGATTGAGAAGTTTAGACCCGCATTAATTTTGATGATAACAAAGTATTTCTCAAGAGAACAATTTATCTTCTAACATATCTTTGAGTGTACAAGTATCAGAGCTTCATATATATGTACAAATCACTCAAGGAAGAAGAAGAAATTTACAAAAGAATTGAATACAATCCACTAGTGTCAGCATCCGACCTCACTCCAGCGTCTTGCTTACAGCAAGCGTCCAGCAGTGTTACTCCTTGACACGTGGAATACTCAATTGTCGCGGCGTCCGTCCCTTCGTTTCCGAGCGGCGTCTGATCACTTCAATGAAGCACGTGATGATCACGTTTTTGCTCTTAGCCTCAGACTGTTCTGGAACGGAATTCGAATTTGATTTTGTGCGCTCATTTTGATGTACGAGGAAGCAAAGGTGACACCTTTATAAGACAAAAATCGTACAAGGCAATTGCAAATAGCAGATAGTACGAAAACGGTAATGTGTACTATTCTGATATTCTCTGGAAAGGAAGAAAAGGACTACATTTCAAATTACCTCACTCATGGAAAAGAGATATTTTTTACTCCAACGGTAATACCCTTGAAGACTCCTATAAATACCCCAAGGTATTCATTGAAGAAAAAAGTTGGAAAAACTGTGAAGAAACTTCATTCTGAAAGTAATATTACTCAAGTGAGCAATCAAGTTTCGTGCCAAGTTTCTGGTCTACATAGAACTGAACTCAGCGTCTTATACTTTCTTTTAGAAAGCCATTCTGTTTTGAGCTTAATCTTTTCATCCTCTCTGTGAGAGTTATTTTGATTGTATTCAAAAGTATAATCTCTTTTGTAAACTGTATTTGGCCTAGTTAAGACTCTGTTCCTCAAAGGCTCGACTGCACTGAGTCATTTTGAGAAGTTGAGAGTATTGTCAAGTTTGTGACAGAAGAATACTCTTGAGGAAAATTGTAATCAGTTGATTATAGTGAAAAATCCTTCAGGAACGAAGGGACTAGACGTAGCTACCAGTTAGTGGTGAACTAGTATAAATCTCTGCGTCTCATCCTTTACTGCTTTACATTTATCTTTACCTTGCTCAGTAAAACAAGTGTTCATAAACTGTTTAATTTCTGCATCCGGTTTAATTCTCTGCATCTGATATACAAACAGTTTTGAAAAACCAGTGTTGAAGTTTTTACGTATAGTTTGCGAAAAGTTTTTTAACACAATTTAACCCCCCTTTCTTGTGTTCACGTTCAGTTGGTACCAGAGCTCGGCCTCTTGGTTGAGCACTTAACAGTGTTAAGAGAAAAGATCATATACTGTGAACATGTCTACTGAAGGTGGTCATATGAACCGTCCTCCTCTATTCGATGGAGAAAAATTTGATTACTGGAAAGATAAGATAAAAGCATTCTTTGAGACACAACAACTTGAGTTGTGGGATATAGTTCAAAGTGGTTACATTCCTCCCACTAATCCTCGAGGTGTTGCTATAGCCAGAGAAGATTGGAATGATGAGCAGAAAAAGAGATATCAAATCAATCAAAAGGCTAGATTCATTCTTATCTGTGCTATGACAGAAAAAGAATATGATAAATGTGGCAAATTTGATACTGCCAAAGAAATCTGGGACTCACTTGTTTTATCTTACGAAGGCTCTGCCCAAGTAAGAGAAACCAAAGCTAGTATATTGGTTCGCCAATACGAGTTGTTCAAAATGGAAGATGGTGAAAGCATTGAAACCATGTTTGGAAGATTTCAAACACTTGTTCACGGGTTACAGGCCCTTGAAAAAAGTTACACTACACCTGACCATGTTAGAGAGATCTTAAGAAGCTTGACTAAGCAGTGGAGACCCAAGGTCATTGCTATTCAGGAAGCAAAAGATCTAAATGTCCTACGACTTGAAGATCTTATGAGTTCGTTGAAAGCTCATGAACTTGATCTAAATGAAGAAGAACCTGTCAAAAAGGGCAAGTCTATTGCTTTGAAAGTCGCTCAACATAAAGCCAGTTCTTCCAAAGCCCTTCAAGCTGAAGAAGAAGAATCAGAAGATGAAGCTTCAGAAGGAGATGTTGACACATCAGAAGATGAGCTCGCGTTTATATCCAGAAAGATACAAAGAATATGGAAGAAGAGAAACTTCAGGAGGAAGTTTCAGAAGAAAGATGCTAAGGACAAGAAGGAAAGCAAGGACAAGGGTCAAATCATTTGCTATGAATGTAAAAAACCTGGACATTTCAAGTCCGAATGTCCTAATCTTAAGGAGAAGCCCACAAGAAGTTCTTTCAAGAAAAAGAAGAAGAGCCTCATGGCTACATGGGAAGATCTAGATTTATCCTCATCTGAAGAAGATAATGAAGTAGAAGAAAATCTCGCTCTCATGGCAGACACTGACCTTGATTCAGAAGAAGAAGTTGAAGAGGTAATAGTATATGATTCCTACTCTGAACTTCAACTTGCATTCGATGATCTTCTTAAGGACTCTGCCACCCTCTCTGTTGAGTATAAGAATTTGAAAAAGAAATTTTCAAAATTATCACAAGACTTTCAAGCTTTAAACAAAGAAAAATCAGTAGTCAAGAAGAGAACTGTCAAAATCGAAAATCAAGATCGATGGATAACCGCCTGACCGCTAACAAGCAACTAGAAGTCGAGAGCTCTCAAGTCAAAGCTCTAAAGTTACAGCAATCCTAAATGCAAATCTAATGATTATGAATATGCTTTTCAAAAGTTTCTTGCAGAGAGTGTAACTCGTAGCAAGCAAGCTTCAATGATTTGGGGTGTCGAGAAAGCGACAACTCATGGTCTTGGTTATATATCAGATGAACCTCTTTTAGAAAATGATTCAGCATCTGATAAATCCAATAATCATAGTAAATGCTTGCATTGTACTTACTGCAATAAACCTGGTCATTTGAAGAGTGCATGTACTGTTTTTAAAACTGTGAAGGATAAGCTTCCTTCAAGAACTAACAAGAAAGGACCCAAAAAGATATGGGTACCTAAAGATAAAATAGTCTATGTTGCAGACATGCTTAGCAACAAAGTCAACACACCTATCTTAGTACTTAGACAGTGGATGCTCACATCACATGATGGGAGAAAATCATATGTTCCAAGAACTAAGGCCTAAAGAAGCTGGATTCGTTGGTTTCGGAGGAAACCAGAAAGGTAAAATAGTTGGAATTGGTCGCATTGGTAAAGGCTCTCTTCCCTCTTTTGATAATGTACTATATGTTGAAGGACTTAAACATAACTTATTGAGCATAAGTCAATTATGTGACAATGGTTATGAAGTCATCTTTACAGAAACTGGATGTCTAGTAAAAAGCAAGAAAGACGGCTCTATTTTCTTTACTGCTAAGAGGAAACAAAATATTTACAAAATTGATCTCTCTGAACTTGCAAAACAAGATGTCAAGTGTCTCATGTCTGTTGACGAGGAACAATGGATTTGGCATAAGAGATTGGGTCATGCCAATTTGAGATTAATCTCGAAATTAAACAAGCACAGTCTTGTTAGAGGCTTACCAAATCTTAAGTATCAATCCGATGCTCTCTGTGAGGCATGTCAAAGAGGAAAACAAGTTAAAACTTCTTTTCATTCAAAAAATGTTGTTTCAACCTCTAGACCACTTGAGTTTTTGCATCTTGATCTTTTTGGTCCAACAAGGACAGCCTCTTTAACTGGAAAGAAATATGGGTTAGTCATTGTTGTGATTTTACTAGATGGACATGGGTTAGATTCCTTGCTCACAAAGATGAGTCATACAAGGTATTTACTGTATTCTGCAAAACAGTTCAAAATGAAAAAGGAATTTGCATTTCTTCTATTAGAAGTGATCATGGGGGAGAATTTGAAAATGAAAGCTTTCAAAAATTTTGTGATGATAACGGCATCTCCCACAATTTCTCCTCTCCTAGAACATCTCAACAAATGGTGTTATAGAAAGGAAGAATAGGTCCCTTCAAGAAATGGCAAGGACCATGATCAATGAGGCTAATATTGCAAAACATTTTTGGGCAGAAGCAGTAAACACAGCTTGTTACATTCAAAATAGAATTTCTATTAGACCTGTTTTGAAGAAGACTCCATATGAACTGTGGAAAGGAAACCAAAGATATCATATTTTCATTCATTTGGACGTACGTTTTACATTTTAAATACTAAGGATCAGCTTGGTAAGTTTGATTCAAAAGCTGACAAAAGAATCTTTTTGGGATATTCTGAAAGATCTAAAGCTTTAGAATATACAATAAAGAAACTATGACAGTGGAAGAATCCATTCATGTCAAATTTGATGACAAGAAGCCTGACACAGCCATGTCAGAGCTAGATGAATTATTTTCAGAATTAAATATAGGTAATACTACAAATAGTGAACCTACATCTTCATCGTTCGGTGGTGACCAGACACAAGAATCTTCAGAAGCTGAATTCAGAAAGAGTTGGAAGTATAAAGCCAATCATCCTAAAGATCAAATCAAAGGAAAACCTGGAGATAGAGTAAGAACCAAATCCTCTTTTAAAGAGCATGCAGATATGGCACTACTCTCAGAAATAGAACCTAAAATGATTGATCAAGCATTGAAAGATGAAAGTTGGATTCTGGCCATGCAAGAAGAGTTGAATCAGTTCCAAAGAAACGATGTATGGAAGCTGGTTACTTTACCAGAAGATAAGCAAGCTATTGGTACTAAATGGGTATTTAGAAACAAGCTTGATGAAGATGGAAAGGTTGTGAGAAACAAGGCAAGATTGGTTGCTCAAGGGTACTCACAGGAAGAAGGTATTGATTTTATCAAACATTTGCACTGTTGCAAGGTTAGAAGCTATCCACATTTTGCTTTCTTTTGCTGCACATCATGATATAATTCTTTATCAAATGGATGTGAAAAGTGCTTTCTTGAATGGTTTTATAACTGAGGAAGTCTTTGTAAAACACCCTCCTGGATTCGAAGACATTGAATTCGTAATATGTCTTCAAGCTTAAAAAGGCCTGATGGTCTTAAGCAAGCTCCCAGAGCTTGGTATGAAAGACTGAGTACATTTTTGATGAAAAATGGCTTTACCAGAGGTCTAGTAGACACTACTCTTTTTAGAAAAACATCAAACAAGCACTTTATAATTGTTCAAATATATGTTGATGACATTATTTTTGGAGCTACTAATGAAAGCCTTTGCAACGAATTTTCTAAGCTAATGCAGGCTGAATTCGAGATGAGCATGATGGGTGAACTGAAGCTTTTCCTTGGAATTCAAATCAAACAATGCAATGATGGTATATATATACATCAAAGCAAATATATCAAGGAATTGCTAAAGAAATTCAAAATGGTGGATTGCAAACCTATGTGTACTCCTATGCATCCCACATGCATTCTTGGTAAAGATAAAACTGGTAAAAAGGTAGATCAGAAGATGTACAGAGGTATGATTGGATCTCTATTTTATCTTACAGCTTCAAGACCTGATATTATGTTCAGCGCCTGTCTGTGTGCTAGATTTCAATCAGATCCTAGAGAATCACACTTGAGTGCTGTTAAAAGAATCTTTAGATATTTGCAAGGATCTACTAATCTTGGTTTGCTTTATAAGAAATCAAAAGATTACAAGTTAGTAGGTTTCTGTGATGCTGACTTTGCTGGAGACCGAATTGAAAGAAAAAGCACAAGTGGAGGCTGCCAATTCCTTGGAGCAAATCTTGTATCTTGGTCAAGCAAAAGGCAAAGCACGATTGCACTCTCAACAACAGAAGCTAAATATATTTCAGCAGCAAGTTGCAGCTGTCAACTTCTGTGGATGAAATATCAACTTGAAGACTATCTGATAAAAGAGAGTAACATTCCTATCTTTTGTGATAATACTTCTGCTATCTGTCTTACTAAAAATCCCATATTGCATTCACGAGCCAATCACATTGAGATTAAGCATCATTTTATAAGAGACTATGTTCAGAAGGATATTCTCGAAATAAAATTTGTAGACACTATCATCAGTGGGCTGACATATTTACAAAACCCCTTGCTGAAGATAGATTCAATTTTATAAGAAGAAATTTAAATTTTCATCTTATAGAAGAATGATTAATCTCAGCGTCAGATAATTTGCACAATCTCAGCATCTGGTTTGACATAAGCATGTATATGAATAAGCATCTTATTTGTCATGTGCATTATAACTCATCGTCTGGTGAATCGGTTGCGTGCGTCTGAGCGCACCTACACGTGTCACACGTGTTAAGGACTTAAGCGTCTCATCACATCTACTGAGTCATAATTATTTATGTCTTTCGATAAAATCTTTTTACTTGATCTTACTTTTCTTTTGGCGTCTGCATTTAATTAAAAGGTGAATCTTGATTTTCTTTTCTTTTTGATTTGATTTTTATGTGGAAATACGAAGCGATTTTTTGAAAAAGGACTGTACCATTTTCTATCAACTTTCCCACTACTCCACATTTTTTGCTCCATCACTTCACTCTGCATTTTCTTGCAAAAATTGTTCTCTCTCTCTCTCTCTGTGTGGTTTCGAACCCTAAAACCTCCATCACCCTCTCTGTAACTGCTACCATGGCCGACAGAAAGGTTGGACAATACACTGCTGCCTTCGATGTCTTCTCTGAGGCAAAACTCGTGAATGAGAACAGGATTGATTTTGAGAACTTCAAGCTATACGGTTTTGATTTTGAAGAAGGTCTGGAGAAACTAGGCTGGAAAAATTATTTCATCTGGGAACCAGTCGACGTACTGAGCTATGCTATTAAGGAGTTCTGGGGGAACGCTTACTTACTTCCGGGAGAAATTATAGAAGGACACATCAGAGGCTTCAAGTTATGCTTCACCATCAACTCTATTGCTCAGATGATCAAGTGCCCTTGTGAAGGAATCAGTTATCATGCTAACTGGGTTGACGCGTACAGAGGACTGGAAAACGTCAACGAAGCCCTGTTTGAAAACTACCGTGAATTGAAGAAGAAGAAGAACATTACTCCCACTGCCAAAGACTTGAAAAGCCACTACAGAGTACTGCACAAAATCATCGCTAAGAGCGTGATTCTAAAGGCTGGCTCAAGCGACATAGTGAACTACGAGCAAAAGTTCATTATGAGAAACTACATGGATGGGAAGAAAATCAATCTGCCAAGGTTGATTATCAACAATCTGATAAATGCTCTTGTCTTCTTAAGGAAGAGTGTCGATAAGAAAAATATCATCAAAGTTATCCCTTATGGAGTTATTCTCTCCATAATGATGATAAAAGACGGTATTGTGAGAAAACTGACTGACTTTATCAACACAGAAGAAAAAGAAAAATACTTTGGTGTTGGCGCTGTTGTTCATCCAGAAGTTTTTGGAGTCAACAGTTTAGTCAGAATGCAGCTGATAACTGGCTTTATGATCAAGAAGGTGAAATTAGAGAAACAGGAAGGAGAAGCTGAAAAGAAAACCACCAGAAGCTCAATGGCTGGTGTGAAGAGACCTGCCGAATCTCCTTCAAGGGAGACAAGAAGAATGAAACAGAAGGTGGCTCCTGCACCTACTGTTGAGGAACCAGAAGATGAGGATAGAATTCCCATCAGAAAAGTCTTGGAGAAAAAGTATAAGCCAGCAGCTGAAAAAGATGCTTCAGCGTCCGGTCAAGGGAAGCAAGTCCCTCCTCCTCCTCCTGCTGTTGTTGTCCGGAGAGGAACAAAAAGAAGATTGGTTAAGTCTTCAGAGCTTAATCCAAAGGTACTCGAGCTGATGAGTCAGTATCTGTCTTTGATGCTCATGATATTATTCCTGCACCCCCATTGTCTGTTTCACAACCACAAACACAACCACAAACCAAGAAAACCAGAATGAGCCTCCGACAAACCTCTACCATCTCTAAACCTACCCAATCATCATCCAATACACTCAACCTTGACCTACCACAAAATTCCTCAAATACCTCACTTACCACATACATTTCTAATCTTCACTCTCATCCATTTAACCTATTATTCAAAGTACCTCCCATTAATCCCTTCAAACCCTACACACCTAAAACCTATTCAATCACCAAAACCACTCCCACTTTACTCACCATTACCCATAAACCTACAGACTTTGGTAGAAGGAAGAATGCCTCATGTATTAACAAACCACGGTTTGTTAAGTATGAGTCATATCACAGCATCTACAATCGTCCCTCTACATGGCATTTGAAAACCTTCACCTCTGGAGCTGCCAGACTGGAGATTGCCTCTCCGATGAATGCTACCTTCAAGGATGGAGAAGACCACTTTCAGATGTCATTCAAAGGAAGATTGAGACCAGCACCTGGTAGCAGAGCAATTCCCTTCTCTGTTGACCTTCCTAAATCCCTACCTCAAACTGAACCTCTCACACTGGAGGAGTGCGGAAGGTGGATCACAGATGAAGAAGCTGCCTTCATGGCACACTGTCTTGAGATGAAGAAGATTGAAGTAATCAGACAGTTCAGGGATCCTTAAATGCAGACGGTGAAGATTGTACCCATGCACAAAGGTGGATACCTTGGTCTATCCCTGGGAAAAGGAAAGAACCTGCTCCTGGCAAGCAGCCATTCAGCAAGATCGGGCTCACAGAGTATGAGAAGGCTCCCAAGAAGTATAATCTTAAGGAATTCTCTAAGCTTCCGATTGCCAAGATCACTGAGGATCACGCCAGAAGGTTTTACCTGAGTTCTCTGAAGGAAGATGAATGGAGAACTGGCTCCTCAAACTACTGCAATGCCGAGAAAGCCACAATTCCAACAGTTGGCACTATCAGCAGAATTACTGACACCAATCTAGGAACAGTCTACTTTGATGATATGTTCAGGTGCTCAGTAATCAGACCACTTGACTGCATGAAGACATATGTCCAATGAGCTGCTGTGACCAAGCACTTTGACATTGGATTTACTTGGAGTCAATGGTCGAAGTCGTGGAAAGACAAAGCTATGTTACCATGCCTCGTCCCCCTAGTGCTTACAAAAGATGACAGGGAAAATCTGAGAAGAATATACCTGGCAGAAAATGAAGGACTCTCTTTTGCTTCTGAAGCATTGAGTGACTTCATCAGAAGAATATGGGGAGAAGAAGCTGGAAATAAGTTTGATGCTTTCACTGCTGACGTGCTTCTGCATAGGGAAACTATCTTCATGGATTTGCTGTATCCAGAAGAGGTGGAGAAAAGGAGAAGAATTTAGTCAGAATCTGAGCAGAGGAAACTTGGAAGTCTCATCAAATGGTTTATACCAAATGATGCGTTCTTTCAAAAGGCTAAACAAAAGAAGGACTTGAGACTGAAGCTTTCCAACTGGGTGCTAGCAGAGCATCAGAAAATGAAACCTGCACCAGAAGCTGGACCTTCTACTTCTACTCCTGCAGTTGAAATGGTCACCATTCCTAAAGCAGAGTTTGAAGAAATGAAGGCCACTAACCTGAAACTTGCTCAGCTGGAAAATGCACTGAAGCTTTTATATGAACGTCTCAACATCCCACCACCTCCACCAAACCCTTAAAATTTTTTTTTGTGATATAAATTTTTTTGGGTACTCTCATATATATATATATATTCAGTATTTTTTTTGCTCTGATTATTTGACTATACATACCTATATCTGACTATCTGTTTATATATATTCAAATTTTTCTAAGCCATTTTTTTTGACTATGATGTGCTTTACACTCTTTTTGTCTGATGACAAAAGGGGGAGTAAAAGAAAGGTCTGATGAACACGTGAAAGTCTAATTAACAAATTCACCGTCCGATGAATACACTAAAACTGAAAGTATCATGCATATCATTTCATACATAGCATTTGTATGGTTATTCATTGATCTAATATCTATTAATGCATTGATATTCATTAACCCAATAATCTAACAATGATCAAAAAAATTGGTACAATGAAAATCTTTTTGATAAAATGAAAATCAGCATCTGATCTCACTTTGTTAAAAATATGCTCTGATACATCTACGTATTTTTGCGATCACTTAAATGAATTTGTTTATCAACAATCGCCTTAATACCAGAATTGTCTTATATATCTTAATTGTTAAATTCAGGGGGAGACCCTTGATGTTATTTTGAAATTAAATTATTCATCAACCTTAGATATTTGTCATCATCAAAAAGGGGGAGATTGTTGGAACCTAAACGATTGAGAAGTTTAGACCCTCATTAATTTTGATGATAACAAAGTATTTCTCAAGAGAACAATTTATCTTCTAACATATCTTTGAGTGTACAGGTATCAAAGCTTCATATATATGTACAAATCACTCAAGGAAGAAGAAGAAATTTACAAAATAATTGAATATAATGCACTAGTGTCAGCATCCGAACTCACTCCAGCGTCTTGCTTACAGCAAGCGTCCAGCAGTGTTACTCCTTGACACGTGGAATACTCAACTGCTGCGAGCGTTTGTCCTCTATTCTGAGCGAGCGTCTGATCACTTCAATGAAGCACGTGATGATCACGTTTTTGCTCTTAGCCTCAGACTGTTCTGGAACGGAATTCGAATTTGATTTTGTGCGCTCATTTTGATGTACGAGGAAGCAAAGGTGACACCTTTAGCATAAGACAAAAATCGTACAAGGAAATTGCAAATAGCAGATAGTATGAAAATGGTAATGTGTACTATTCTGATATTCTTTGGAAAGGAAGAAAAGGACTACATTTCAAATTACCTCACTCATGGAAAGGATATATTTTTTACTGCAACGGTAATACCCTTGAAGACTCCTATAAATACCCCAATGTATTCATTGAAGAAAAAAGTTGGAAAAACTGTGAAGAAACTTCATTCTGAAAGCAATATTACTCAAGTGAGCAATCAAGTTTCGTGCCAAGTTTTTGGTCTACATAGAACTGAACTCAGCGTCTTATTCTTTCTTTTAGAAAGTCATTCTGTTTTGAGCTTAATCTTTTCATCCTCTCTGTGAGAGTTATTTTGATTGTATTCAAAAGTATAATCTCTTTTGTAAACTGTATTTGGCCTAGTTAAGGCTCTGTTCCTCAAAGGCTCGACTGCACTAAGTCATTTTGAGAAGTTGAGAGTATTGTCAAGTTTGTGGCAGAAGAATACTCTTGAGGAAAATTGTAATCAGTTGATTATAGTGAAAAATCCTTCTAGAACGAAGGGACCAGACGTAGCTACCAGTTGGTGGTGAACTAGTATAAATCTCTGCGTCTCATCCTTTACTGCTTTACATTTATCTTTACCTTGTTCAGCAAAAAAAGTGTTCATAAACTGTTTAATTTCTGCATCCGGTTTAATTCTCTGCATCTGATATACAAACAGTTTTGAAAAACCAGTGTTGAAGTTTTTACGTATAGTTTGCGAAAAGTTTTTTAACACAATTCAATCCCCCTTCTTATGTTCACGTTCAGTGGGTCTACCAAGTGGACGAGCCATGAAGTCTTGAAAAAGAAATCATTAGCTCGAGGTCCATAAGATATAAAGAATCATAGAAATATATGCCATATATCTTATGAATTGATAACTGGTCACTTTTATTTAAGGCAATAAAGATAACGTGGACACTTTACCTAACTTCTAAAGATAGTCGTATTCGGTGGGAATACGACTAGACTCAGCCAGAATTAACATCCTAAATGACCTCACAGTCCGGTTAGGGCCGAACTGCTCTGATACCACAAATGTAACACCTGAAAGTCCTATTCATGCTTTATTCTGATAATTAGCCTAACTCGCGTAATTAACGGGTATAAAAAAATACGGAGGAATAAAAATCGCAACACGGATAAGACTACGACGCGCTACAGTGAAATAATGCTAAGTGTCTCACATGCAGGTATATAAATGAGTATACACTATCAGAGTGCAAAGTGAGTAGTGTAGATAGTAATGATATAGTTATCCCAAAAAGAAGTAAACCTGTGAGGCTAACCTGCTGCCTTAACTAAACAAAATAGTAAAACATAGACATAACATAGTATCAAAACTCCTGGCCAACAAATAACCAAACACCTCAGCGAGGGGGAAACTGAGAGCTCCCACTCTGAGAACCCGCCTTCCTAGGAAACAAGCACTGATAGTCATGAGCTGTCGGGTGGCGAGAAGGACCAGATGTCGCCCTTCTCCCACGCCTCTGTCATCCACGGTGGCTAGACTCGCTGTGATGTCTAATAGGTTGCTCCAGCATCGGCTGAGGAGGCATCGGAGGATAACCTCCATAACCAAAGCCTGGTGGAAGCCCTGGAGCCTGCCACATCTGCTGATATGGTAGTCTTTGACATATCTGGAGGTCTCCTGAAAAGCTGGCTATAGGAAAACCTGGAATCCTGAAATAGATGGAGATGGTACCCGTATAGATCACTGCCTGATGCACATGGTCAATCTCCCACCCCATGCTGTTGAAATCATGGTACTGAATCTCAAAATCACCTCATACGGGGATCCGTGGGGGAAAGAGCATCGACGGGTGCATCAGTGTAAACTACTCCATCGGGTGCTACTGCGGTTGCATCCTCCTCCTCAACAAAGTCTAACATACAATAATACATATACACACAAGCATACAAAGACAGGGAGGTAAGAATAACACAATCATCAAAAAGCGGGAAATGCATAGGTAGAATGAATGATTGACAAACCAGACAAAGAAGTACATATAAACAAATATGACCTAGCTACCCACATCCACTTACTCCTATGTCTCTTAATGAATAAATGAGTTGTGCGCTTCAGCATCTTTTCTTTCTATTGTCATTGTACTCCCCCTTTCCATTACGAATACTTATTGGCGAACCCCCTTTCCGTTAGGTTATTGTCCCCCATTTCTGTTAGGGACTCTCGTTTCCCTTTTTCGATAGAGCACAGGGCGATACTAGCCTAGTCCACGAGGTATTCCCCTTTTCCGTTAGGAATCCTCCTCCCCCTTTTCCGATAGCGACGTCTGTTTCCCCCTTTTTCGATAGGGAACGAAGTTGATCAAACCTACTAGGTGAGATATCCCCTATTTCCGTTAGGGATTCTCTCCACATCACATTCCCGTCAAGAATGGAGTGGTTACTAATGCAATATCATGTGCATGCATCTCAACACCTCATAATCATATGTCTCACATCAGATTATGCAGACATTCCCAGATATACCCTTTTTATCATATTAATGCATATTAGAAACCATACTCAGGCATATAGCATGCTAAGGCAACGTACAACACATATTCTACGTAATACACATTTAATCATGTCACCCTAAGCATGTCACTATTCACATAGAGTACATATGTCACATCTCATTGTTTTAGCATATTATCAGACAATCACGTTTAATAATAAAATAATCCTAAGTTAGTTGATGGGTCTACCACGCCTATCCTTAGATGTGGCATACCGTAACCCCTATCCTTAGGTGTTACTGACATCAACCCCTAGTAGGGCTAGACATGTCAAACAGTCATATCTACAATACAGAACCCAATAAAAGTGCATTCTTTCCCCCCACCTGGCAATAGAAGCACTTGGAAGAAAACTGAACACCGGGACGTAACCACGAAATCACCAACAATCACACCAACACTCCCGCACTATGATCCGGTTCAGCCAACAACAAGAAACAAGTTCAGAGTTACCAACAATGTTACTAAACATTCCAGAACAGTCCACAATTAACCGGAATCACACAAACGCACTCGGATTAGAATTAGGGCAACTAATAAACTAATTAAAACACCAAGAAAGACCACGGCCAGGGGCTGGTCTTCCAGTTCCAGAACCATAAATTACCCAAAAATAACTCCAGATAAGCCTCCATAGTCAACCGGTACCCGTACTATCGCCAAAACCCTAAAATATGAAGAACAGGTAATGAGGGACCATTCAAACCAACAAGTCTACCACGAAAACAGAGTTGGGACATGAAGAACAGAGACTCCTATCTCTGTTTCATGACCCATGGAATCTCCTCTGGGAGTTCCAACAAAATCCTAGCTCGTTCGGTACCCGCACGGTCAAAATGGGGTCCAAAACACAGTCTGATTAGGGTTAAGAACAAGAATCAATTTAAGATTAAGAATTGGAAAAATGAAACAGAGGTGATCAGAGGATGAGATTAGAGTTTACCTCGAAGCAACGGCGATTGGAGATAAGCCCTAACAAGCTTGAACGGTAACAGACGAATTACCACCACCGGATTGAAGAACGGATGAACAAGATTGCTTTGGATGGATTCACAAAGCTTTGAAATGTTAAAAATGGACGAAAACAGGGAAGATGGGTGCTCTGGTCTTAAAAGATGAGGAAAGAGGTGAAAAATTGGATCAGAGGGGTTAATTCCCTTAAATAGGAAAAATTCCTTACACAGGGTGCGCGCCACACGCAACCCATAGTGTATCGGGCAAGCACCACGCGCATCGTTGCAAACAGCCTTGCCTCCTTGCGGCGTTACGCTGCAGCCGAGCACGCGCCACGCGTAACGCCTCGGAGGAAACTTCGTCCGTGGTTTGTCGCTGCATGCATGCCACGTGTCACGCTGACTCTTCCTGTTGGTCCACCATACATCAGCGCGTGTCACACGCGTTCCTAGTCATAGCAGGCACGCGCCACACGCTCCTGCATATCCTTCTCTGTTTTCACGCGATTTCTTCGATTCCGACTTCCGTGCGATCCAGAACTCGATACCCTAACACTTAAACATGATTAGAGTTTACCTCGAAGCAACGGCGATTAGAGATAAGCCCTAACAAGCTTGAACGGTAACAGACGAATTACCACCACCGGATTGAAGAACGGATGAACAAGATTGCTTTGGATGGATTCACAAAGCTTTGAAATGTTAAAAATGGAGGAAAACAGGGAAGATGGGTGCTTTGGTCTTAAAAGATGAGGAAGGAGGTGAAAAATTGGATCAGAGGGGTTAATTCCCTTAAATAGGAAAAATTCCTTACACAGGGTGCGCGCCACACGCAACCCATAGTGTATCGGGCGAGCACCACGCGCATCGTTGCAAACAGCTTCTGTCTCCTTGCGCGTTACGCGTGCTTGAGCACGCGCCACGTGCACCGCTCTGAGGGAAACTTCGTCCAGAAGTTTGCTGCTGCATGCATGCCACGTGTCACGCTGACTCTTCCTGTTGGTCCACCATACATCAGCGCGTGTCACGCGCGTTCCTAGTCATAGCAGGCACGCGCCACACGCTCCTGCATATCCTTGTCTGTTTTCACGCGATTTCTTCGATTCCGACTTCCGTGCGATCCAGAACTCGATACCCTAACACTTAAACATGATTCCTAACACAAGAGGACTCAAATGGACTTAAGAACAAAGGTTTTAAGCCTCATATACTCGTCCGAAAACTCTCACTCGCTCAAAGGTACGAAACCTAAAAGCCCTAATCTCAACTCTGATCGTTCTCAAACTTAACCAAGCTTCCATGACTCAAACCAAAACCTCATAACACACTATACCGAACTCAAATAACATATCAAACCTCCAAACATGCTTTCACACAACACAGAAATCGAGCACACTGCTAGAAGGCCAAACATGCAGTCAAAACACACTAATCCCTACCTAGGGCACACAAATACGCTTAGTCACACATAAACACACATTAAGCAAGATTAGAAAAATGAGGATGTTACATTACCACCCCCCTTAAAAGAGATTTCGTCCCCGAAATCACGCACCTGAAAATAAATGAGGACACTGCTGACGGATCTCACTCTCACACTCCCAAGTCATGTCACGTGTCACCTCATCCCACAGAACCTTAACCAAAGGAATAGTTTTACCACGAAGTTCCTTCATCCTCCTATCTAAAATCCGTATAGGCAGTGCTTCATAATCTAAGTTCTCTTTCAATTGTATTGACTCGGGTTCAAGTATATGTGATTGATCAGAAAAATATTTGCGAAGTTGTGAAACATGAAAAACATCATGAAGTCTGGAAAGATTAGGCGGTAAGGCTACATGATAAACTACTGGGCCAATCTTACGAAGAATTTGAAAAGGTCTAATGAATCTAAGGGTTAGCTTTCTAGATTTGATGGCTCTGCCAATTTCAGTTCTAGGTGTCACTCTCAGAAAAATATGGTCTCCTTCCTGGAATTCTAAAGGTCTCCTCCTTTTGTCGCTATAACTCTTCTACCTATCCTGTGATGCTTTCATCTTCTCTCTAATCTTCCTAACTTGTTTCGTGGTTTGCTATACCAACTCTAATCCTAATACTTGTGTATCTCCTGTCTCAAACCAACACAAAGGGGTCCTACACTTCCTTCCATATAGTGCCTCAAAGTTGCCATACCTATACTTGAGTGAAAACTGTTGTTATAGGTAAACTCTACTAACGACAAGAATTCATCCCAACTTCCTACGTGCTCCAACACACAAGCTCTCAACAAATCTTCTAGGGATTGGATTGTTCATTCCGACTGACCATCCGTTTGAGGATGATAAGCAGAACTCAATCTTAATTTGTTTCCTAAAGCTTGTTGCAACTCATTCTAGAACCTTAAGGTAAATCTAGGATCTCTATCACTGATGATGCTCGAAGGAACCCCATGCAATCTCACAACCTCCTTAATGTATATTTGAGCCAATCTCTCCAAAGGGTACTTCTCTTCGATCGGAATAAAATGAGCACTCTTGGTTAACCGATCAATAATTACCCAAATTGCATCAAACTTCTTAGGCGTTCTTGGCAATCCTACGACAAAATCCATTGCTATTCCGTCCCACTTAATCACATGTCCGAGAAATTGCACCTCTTCAAGCCAAAATTCACACTTTGACAGTTTAGTATAAAGTTGTCTGTCCTTCAAAATCCGAAGTACAGTTCTCAGATGCTCCACATGCTCTTCTTTCATTCGCAAATAAATCAGTATGTCATCGATGAAGACGATTACAAATTTGTCTAAGAATGGTCTAAAGATCCGATTCATATAATCTATGAACACTGCAGGAGCATTAGTCACACCAAATGGCATAACCAGATACTCAAAATGTCCATATCTAGATCAAAAGGCAATCTTAAGGATATCTTCTTTCTTGACCCTAATCTGATGATAACCAGATCTCAGATCAATTTTGGAAAATATTGCCACTCCCTTCACTTGATCCATCAAATCGTCTATTCTAGGCAAAGGATACTTGTTCTTAATCGTGACCCAATTAAGTTGCCTATAATCATTACACATCCTTGCAGATCCATAATTCTTCTTCACAAATAACACCGGTGCTCCCCACGGTGAAACACTGGGTCTAATGAATCCTTTCTTGATTAAATCATCTAACTGGGATTTCAACTCGCTTAGTTCTCACGAGGACATTCTCGTAGGTGTCTTTGTGGATATAGGTCCAGTTCCTGGGATAAGGTCTATTGTGAATTCTATCTCCCTTTTCGGGGGCAATCCTGGAACGTCATCAGGAAATGCTTCTGGGAATTCTCTTACTACCGGCAAAGAGTCCATGCTAGGAGTATCCTTAGCTTCCATTGAAAATAACGTCATATACTTCGGAGAAAGCGAGCACACCGCCAAAAGGCTAAACATGCAGTCAAAACACACTAATGCCTACCTAGGGCACATAAATACGCTTAGTCACACATAAACACGCATTAAGCAAGATTAGAAAAATGAGGATGTTACAGGAAGTGTGATTGCTCTTGTGAATCCTTAAATTAGTTTGGGGTTATTGTGATTTGATACTTGAATTTGTTGTTGTTATTGTTAATTTAAGTTGATTAAAGAAAAATTGTGTTTTGAGACTCCTTGATGTTTGACAAGCTATGATAGGAGCAAAGTATTTAGTGTAGTGGTTTTGATTAGAAATCTTGGAAATTTTGGAAAAGAAATTAGGTGTTGTGTGTTGTAGTTTGGTTGATTTGAAAGTTTTAAAATTTTTCCCTAAGCTAGGTGTTAGAGCCGGGAGCTCTAAGGAGGAAAGGAAAAGAAATTTTTGTGTTCGTGGACTTGAAAAATGTGTATTTAATTGTTGTCAAAGTTTTGGGAAAATTTTGGAAAGAATTTAATTAAGTTTGAGTAGTTGATTGGCTTTTAAAGCATTGAGACACTTAGGTGAAATGGAATCCTTGTATTCCTAAACTAAGTGGAGCCTTGATCAACTTATTATTATGAAAAGAATTTTCGGGATTTGAAGTTTAGGTTAATATATTTAAAGTTGTAAGAAAGGGTTTTAGTATTATTGTTGTTAGTGTTGATTGAATTGAATAAGGCTATGAAACACCTAATGTAAAAGAAATTTTGTGTTTCTTGAACAAGGTAGAGTCTTAGAAAATTAGTGTTGAAAACCTTTTAATTTTAGTGTTAGTTTTGTTGTTAGAAAAGATTTGAAAGTTAGAAAATTTTAGGTATTGTTAGGTTGTAAAACCGAGGGAGTATTTTGTGTTTTAGTGTTGTTTGTGAAATTTTACTTAGTTGATATACTATTAGATAATAATTAAATACTTTAGTTGTTTAGTAAATGCGTTAGTTTTGAAAGAAAATGATTTTCTAGTGTTTTTAAAGTTAAAAGTTTAGTTATAAAGATTTTGAGTAAGTTGTAAAGTGTTTAAAGATATTATTTTAACTATGTTTTAGTATCTTTTAAGTGTAAAGTATTACTTAAAGGATTTTTGGATGAGTAACCTAGGGGTTTAGGATTAAACCATAACCTAGGGATTTCTTTGGGTGAATTAGAAATTGTTCTAAGTTTCAGTGTGTGCGGTTTAGGATCTTGGGGACGTGAGGACGTGCTGATGAGAGTTGTGACGTGTTTTGACACGTGGACCGATATTTTGATAAGGGCTACTTCTAGATATACTTAGAGTTCTAATGTTAAATGCTGAGATGTGGTTTCTGTTCATATGCTTATGTTTTTTGAATATTGAATTGTGGATGTAAGTTGATTGGATTTTTACTGAATTGAATATATGATATATGTGGAAATATGTTTTATCATGTGGAAATGATATGCTGTGGTGTGGTATTTGATAATTGAATATTTATTTGATTATGTCTGGTTGAAATATAATATGCATTATATGTTCATTGGAGTTGGTGGAATGCATTATCATGCATTGTGGTATAACTTCGATCTGAATATCCTGGGGTGATGGATTGCCTTATGGCCAGAGGAATTCAGGAATGTCGTTAATTAACCATCGCATGGAAAAGTAACGATTTGGGAACGTACCATGGCGTACCAACGATTGACTATTGCGATATTCTGGTATCATAAACAGTGGCATGTAGTCGCATTTACAGAGCATTTATGTATTCTTATTGAATTGTATATTATGTTCTATCTGTATAATTTGAATTGTTATTGTACATGCTGTTGCTATTGTATTTGTCTGTGTAAGAAGTTGACCCTTGCCTGTGGTTCTTTCAATCAATGATTGTAACCCAGGTAATGAAGACTGCAAAGTGTCCGATGGTTGCTGACAAGTGTAGCTGAGGATAGTACCATCTAGCTATCCGACTTGTCTGTTAGTTTGAACTTACTAGAGGTCTAGTAAGTGTTGTAGTGTGCCGACCAACTATAGGATGTGCACTGTTTTAATTACAATGTTGTAATGAGTGTATTTTAGTTTTCAATACTTGAATTGTCATATGTGCAATGATTGAATAAATTTATTAGAATGGTTATTGTAGTTTTATTTTGGTGTCTCTATTTATTCATCGTCATGTTTTTAAAATCGTTGTAATACTCTGACTGCTCTTTTAAAAGAAATTTTTTTAAAAATAGAACCACATCTTCGAAAACCATGCAAGCAGAGTATTTCGCTTTTCAGAAATATGTTAACTTTTGTCAGAAATATTAGTGTAGTAGCGCTCCAGGAACAGGGTGTTACACAACCCATTACAAATTTGCACACAACCATGTGTCGAGTTCTTCCAACACATACAAAGACAAGGGATGAAAACAATGAATTTGTGGTGGAATGTGCAGTTGATTCCCTTAAATTCATGTCTGACAACCATCAGTGCAAGCTGGAGCACATAAGTACCATTGCAGCTGAAGATTTAACAGATACTATAAGGAGTTTAGGTTTTGAGGCATGCGCTGATGTTCTCACCCGCTTCGTCCAATGTTATCGCCATGATGCAAGAGATGCTCGTGTGGGCCAACACGTTTCTTTGTACCCTATAATTCCATTTCCTCCATATGAGGGTGTGATAGTTGCATCACCACTGCCACGACCTACAACTTTTTGTCCTTCAAACTCGCTTCCTGACCTAATGAAAATGGGTGGGTCTTCGGAGTTGAAACGAGTGGTTTTGGTATTAACTCAAGCTGTGCATGCCCTAAACCAACCCAGAAAAAAAGTATATTTAAAATAAAAGTGACATTTGACAATGTGGATACAATATTTTATTATATATAAATATATATATACAAGGGAATTTATGATGTTTTCTATTTATTAATTTTCTCTCACTCTCATTAAATTATGGAGAGTAAAATCAAAATATTTAATAAAATTCATTTAATAATAAGAGTTATTAAAACAAAGAATAAAGTTACTAGCACTACCCAACATTTACTTGCATGTAAACCATTTGCGTGTTTCTCGCATGAGAAATAAATGATTTTTTTACGTCGTGAAATTAATTAAATAAATTTACAAACAAAGCTAATTTAATTATCGGTTGATTTTATTATTAAATAATTTTGACCAATTTAAATAATTGTACCAAAACATTATTTGTTAGGTTGTTGCAAGATTTAAACCCATTGCAGGAATGAGATAATTCTTCAGGAACTCTGAACGAGGCATTAGCAGTGGTGCAACCCATAATAGCACAACCCATTACAAATTTGCACACAACCATGCGTCGAGTTCTTCCAACACATACAAAGATAAAGGATGAAAACAATGAATTTGCGGTGGAATGTGCAGCTGATTCCCTTAAATTCATGTCTGTCAACCATCAGTGCAAGCTGGAGCACATAAGTACAGTTGCAGCTTAAGATTTGACAGATACTATAAGGAGTTTGGGTTTTGAGGCATGCACTGATGTTCTCACCCGCTTCGTCCAATGTTATCGCCGTAATGCAAGAGATGCTCGTGTGGGCCAACGCGTTTCTTTGTGCCCTGTAATTCCATTTCCTCCATATGAGGGTTTGATAGTTGCACCACCACCGCCATCACCGACAATTTTTTGTGCTTCAAACTTGCTTCCTGACCCAATGAAAATGGGTGGGTTCTTCGGAGTTGAAGCGAGTGGTTTTGGTATTGACTCAAGCTGTGCATGCCCTACACCCACCCCAAAAAAAAAGCATATTTAAAATAAAAGTGACATTTGACTATGTGGATTCAATATTTTATTATATATATAAAGTTTACAAGGGAATTTATGATGTTCTCATTTTTTAATTTTCTCTCACTCTCATTAATATATAGAGAGTAAAATCAAAATACATAATAAAATTCATTTAATAATAGGAGTTATTAAAACAAAGAATAAAGTTACTAGCTACACCCAACATTTACTTACATGTAAACCATTTGCATGTTTCTCGCATGAGAAATAAATGATTTTTTTACGTCGTGAAATTAATTAAATAAAGTTACAAATAAAGCTAATTTAATTATCGGTTGATTTTATTATTAAATAATTTTGACCAATTTAAATAATTGTACCAAAACATTATTTGTTAGGTTGTTGCAAGATTTAAACCCATTGCAGGAATGAGATAATTCTTCAGGAACTCTGAACGAGGCACTAGCAGTGGTGCAACCCATAATAGCACAACCCATTACAAATTTGCACACAACCATGCGTCGAGTTCTTCCAACACATACAAAGATAAAGGATGAAAACAATGAATTTGCGGTGGAATGTGCAGCTGATTCCCTTAAATTCATGTCTGTCAACCATCAGTGCAAGCTGGAGCACATAAGTACAGTTGCAGCTTAAGATTTGACAGATATTGTAACACCCCGTTTCCGGAGCGCTACTGTGCAACCCAATCTAATGCTGAAAAACATTTAATGTGTAACGACCCGTTTCCGGACCGCTACCGAGCTCAATATACCGAGCTCGAGTTACCGAGCTCAACACACCGAGCTCAACATAAACCTATATGAGATGTGTTTTAAAAACAAAACTCTTGTGCCTTTTAAAAATACGATATATTTTTTTTTATAAAACCAACTCGTGCACATCAGAGTAATTACAGCTTTTCGAAACATGGTGCAACTAAGACACAAGACTTAAATTCTAATAAAACATACATGCATAACATACATATATATATATCACTCGAAATAATAATGTATACAAAATACAGAGTAGCAAATGTGTAAAGAAAATACACCTAAGGTACGACGACTTCAAAAGAGCAATCATACCCTGGGGGTACTTCCGGCAGACTCCCACGCAGGGGGCTGCTCCAAAAGTAAGACCACCACTACCTCAGAGCAACAAAACAACACTGCCCAAACTGGTCACGACCTCGAACACAAAAGAAAAACAAGTACAGTCCTCAGAAAAACAAATATCCAATAAACAAACAATCACGACAGATACAGGTCGTCACTCGGGTCCTCGTCGAGCTCCTCCTCGGCATCGTCTACTGTCGAGTTACCTGCGCCCTCGACATCGCCTGGGTAACCGGCATGGATTGGAGGCACCACGGGAAAGGGTCAACTTCTCAACAATTCAAGATAAGCTCGACATAAAAATATAAGCAAACAGCAAAGTATAACATTCACCGACGTGATTCGACCATCTCACTCTAAACTCGACACAACTCGCAAATCCATTTTCTCTCGACTCGATAATTTTCCTAATGCACACGCCGTCATCAGATGTCGGAAAGTCCAGCCTTGGGATCCTCGCTCTCCCTAGGATACTAACTCAGTCCCATAGCGTGGCGACGTCTAGTCAATCTCCGTAAACAAAAGGGGACCTAGCACCCTCGATTATCCGGTCACGGCTCAAAAACGCTATACGACTCACCTAGCTCGCTCACTCGATGAACAATTCGCCGTGATACGATATTCAAAGAGTTAAACACAAGATATTCAACCGCATGTCAAATAAAAGAGCAAGCTCAACATGAAGAAACGCAATTCAACATGCAATACACAATTCACGACATATATTCAATCACATATTAAATACATGCAAAAACTCAATTATATCACAACATTTCAGCTCGACACAAATCAGGAAATCCATACGCAATAACATCACCACGTAGAATATGAAATGCCCTTATGCTAGCATACTACGAAGTATTAATGTGAAGCGCCCTTACATAAGGACTTATAAAATAAAGCCTTAGAGATATCTAGGAGTTGCCCTTACCGAACTCCAAGTTAATGCTGTCCGACAACGACCTCGACACAGCTGTCTTCAAAGAGCTCGATAACGACTTCGACATCGCATCAGTCCTCAATCGACCTCGACACGCATAGTTCTCGATCCGATTCCGCTGCTTCCCCGCCCTTGGATCCGCTTCCCGTACACCTTGATTCGGAAATCACTCGATCTCGGGAATCAGACTTCCTAAAACAAACATAACTCAGATCGATCCATGGGTTCTAATACATCTAGCTCTCATCCCAAACTTAACCACAACCCAGAAAATATAATACTCAAGAACTGAAAGATATTTTTCCTCTAACACAAAGTTAGGGGTTTCGATCAAAATTTCATGAAAAAGTTATCTGATGCTTCAACAGATAGATCGACAACAACAATAACCAGAAGCAACGAATGAAAAACAAGAAATCGAAACGAACCAAAAATGGAGGTTTCTGGGCACTGCCGATTGCAGAAAAACAGAGGAAGAAATTTGTTTTACAAGCCCAATTAATCGGTTAGAAAGATAGGTAATATTGTGAAGAAGAAAACCCATCAATTTGACATGATTTGGAAGCATAAAACTGGTTAAAAATGGAAGAAGAAATAGAGCTAAACAGTAGCACGAAGAAGATAGAAATCTGTTCTTCATACCTCATTGGTGATCGAGCAGGCGAGATATGTCGAGAAGATGATGATGAACAAAATTGATGAAGAAAGCTTGTGCAGAATCTCGATGGAACTCACGGTTTCGTCGATGGAAGTTTTTGAAGAAAACAACGAAACACAGAGCAGAAGGAAGGAAGAAGAAAGAAGAAAAGAGAAATGAGGGTTTGAGGGGAAACCGATCGTGAATACGGTGGAAGGGTATAAACGTAACTCCAGCTATAAGATGCCAATCCCATCAATCATCTACCCGTTTAATCGTTCCTCCCATAATTACCCTCTACTCTGTCGGTCAACGGCAAGCCGACAATGTAATAATTACAAACAATATAATAATAACGCTGAATAACGTTCGAAAGAATACGAGGAGGCATCTCGACACGATGTCGACAAGAGGGCTCGGGCAAGCGCATAAGGTTCTAACACGAGTTCGTGAACGCGGTCTCTCACCGACTTGCGTCCTCATCGGCTCGATGCACGCGACTTCATCATCTCGACACGCGACCTCCTCACCAAAGCCTAGTGCACGTGGTCTCATCACCGACAAATGATCTCGACAAACGATCTAGTCACGGGATCTCGACACAAGGTCTTGGTCGAGGTCTCGATACGCCGTCTAATACGATGTCGATCTCGCCCTCAGGTGTTACAATCTCTCCTCTAAAAATTTCGTCCTCGAAATTGCAAATAAGATTCTTACCTCGTAAAAGTTCAGTCTTGAATCTTCATCTTCTCCTCCAGCTCCCAAGTCGCATCACCCGCCTTTCGATCCCACACAACCTTGACAAGTTGGATCTCTTTGTTCGCAACTATTTGGCTTTCCGATCAACGATCCTTGCCGTAATGCTTCAAAAGATAGGTCGCCCTTCGCTTGAATCACATCCGGTTCGATGACATGAGAGGTCGGAAACATACTTCCGCAATTGTGAGGCGTGGAAGACGTCATGGATGTTCGACAAGAATGGTGGCAAGGCACCGATATGCCACCGACCAATACGACGAAGAATCTGGTAAGGTCCAATAAATTTAGGGGTAAGTTTCCTGGATTTGATCGCCGACCAACTCCGATGGTGGGGGTGACTCTAAGAAATACATGTTCTCCTTCCTCGAATTCGAGTGGTCGACGTCGTTGGTCCGCATAACTCTTCGCCGACTTTGAGACGTTCGCATCCGATCTCTCGATCAAACGGATCTTCTCGATGATCCGCTGGATCATATCTGGTCCTCTGACGATTCGCTCGCCGTCCTGGTACCAACAAAGAGGCGTCGACATTTCCGCCCATCTGGCGCTTCAAAGGTGCCATTCCAATACTCGCATGGAAACTGTTATTGTAGGTGAACTCCACCAATGGTAAGACGTCGTCCCAACTTCCTCGGTGATCTAACGCATAAGCTCGCAACAAATCTTCAAGCGATTGGATCGTTCTCGGTCGGCCCGTCGATCTGTGGATGATATGCCGAGCTAAGCCTGAGCTTCGGTTCCCATCGCTCCTTGCAATTCCCTCCAAAAATGAGACGTGAACTTGGATCTCGGTCCGACACGATCGAAGAGGTATTCCATGAAGTCGTACTATCTCCGCGATGTAGATCTCGGTCGGCTTATCCACGTTGTATGTCGACCCACCGGTAAGAAATGAGCGGATTTGGTCAATCGGTCGACGATCACCCAAATCGAATCATTCTTCTTCTGCGCCTTCGCAAACCTACAACGAAATCCATGGAAATATTGTCCCATTTCCATACTGGTACGCAGCGATTGTAGCATTCCCGCAGTCGTTGGTGCTCCACCTTCGCTTCGACACGCCAAACACGGTTACGTGCTCGGCCACTTGCTTCTTCATTCGGACCACCAAAAATGCTTCTTCAAGTCTTGATACATCTTCGTAACTCCGGATGAATACTAAAGTTGCTCTTGCGCGCTTCGCCGAGAATCAACTTCCTCACCGGATACGTTAGGCACGCACACTGGCCATTGCACCTCAAGATGTCGTCCGCTCCGACCTGAAATTCGCCGCTTTCCTTGCGCTTATCAATCGAATCTTCTTGCAGAAGCTCGTCATGAACCTACTGGTCTCGGATCTCGTCCAACAATCTGTTAGAAATGGTAAGCATACCAAATCTCAGCTTCCCTGGTGAAACTTCGACACTCAACTTCAAGTCTCGGAACTTCTCGAGCATCTCCAACTCCTTGATCATCAATACCGAGGTTAAAACGCTCTTCCTACTCAACGCATCTGCTACTACGTTAGCCTTACCGGGATGGTATTCCAACGTAAAGTCGTAGTCCTTGAGAAATTCTGTCCATCTACGCTGACGCATGTTGAGTTCTTTTCTCGGTCGAACAGTACTTCAAGCTCTTGTGATCGCCGAAAACAAGAAGAGTGCTCCCATAAAGGTAGTGCCTCCATATCTTCGCCAAAGAAACTATCACGCCACTCCAAGTCGTGAGTAGGGTAGTTCCTCTCGTGAATCTTAAGCTCGCTTGAAGCATACGCGACCACCTTCCGATGTTGCATCAGACGCATCCCAATCCCTGGTGTGACGCATCACAATACACCTCGAAAGGCTCTTACGGTTGAGGCAAAATCAGCACAGCGCCGCCGTCAAAAGCTCCTTCGCCGTTGAAAATCGGCTTCACACTCCTCGGACCAAGCAAAAGGTTGATCCTTCCTCGTCAGTCGTGTAAGAGGCGCGACAATCTTCGAGAAACCTTCAATGAATCTTCGGTAATATCCTGCTAAACCGACAAAACTCCTGATCTCGATAACCGCCTTGGTGTTCCCACGCTAGCACGTCAATCTTAGTTGGATCCACGCCTATCCCTTCTCCGAAATCACGTGACCAAGAAAATTCACCTCTTCAAGCCAAAATTCACACTTCGACAGGTTGGCATAGAGTTGCTTATCTCGTAATATCCGTAGTACTCGACATAGGTGTTCTGCGTGCTCTTCTCGGTTCCTCGAGTAAATCAATATGTCGCCGATGAACACTACAACGAACTGATCCAAAACGAATGGAAAATCCTGTTCATGTAGTCCATAAACACACCGGCGCGATTCGCTACTCCAAACGGCATCACCAAGTACTCGTAGTGACCGTATCTAGTCCTGAAAAGCTGTTTTGGCGACATCTCCCTCCTTCACGCGAATCGATGGTAGCCCGACTTCAAGTCTATCTTGGAAAAGATCGCCGCTCCACGGTTGGTCCATCAAGTCGCCAATACGTGGTAACGGATAACCGGTTCTTCACGGTAACCTTGTTGAGCTCGCGATAGTCCACGCACGCCTTGATCGCCCATCCTTCTTCTTAACCAACAATACCGAGCTCCCCACGGTGACACGCCGGTCAGATGAATTGCTTCGACTCCAAGTGTTCGATCCGGGACTTCACTCTTTCATCTCGGCAGAGACATCCTGTATGGCGCTTTGGAAATCGGTCACATTCCTGGAATCGGTCGATGGAGAACTCGACCTCTCGCACCGGTGGTAACCCTGGCACGCCTTCTGAAAACGCCCTCAAAGTCACACACCACCGTACATTCTTCACGCCGATCTGTGGAAAACTTCCGAACTAGCCAGATACATGTATTCCCTAGTTCCTTCTTTCAAAGAAACTCCAATACGTTCGGCAGAAGATAATTGAGACTCCAAGGTCCGGAAAAATTACGCTTTACGGCACACCAAAAGGACATGGTGGTGTGACAACCAATCCATCCCGAGGATAACATCTAAGCCCTTAAGAGGCAAACAAACCAAATTGACCACAAACTTTCTACTCAATAATCACTACACAATTAAGACATGCAAGTGTTTGTGACTAAGGTTTTAGCAATGGGGTTGTAACTACTAATTTAAACGGTAAAGCGATCACAAATAAGTTCAAATGGTTCACACAATCGTAAGAAATAAAGGAATGGGTTGCACCGAATCAAAAAGAACGGATAAGGATTTACCTCGATCTCACATTCACCTTGGATAAGATCATCACTGCTCACTTCCTCGCCACTCATGCGTAAAACTCGCCTTTAGCCACTTGACGCTTTCCTTTGGCCTTTGCCGCAAGCATCGCTTGCTCAGCCTTTAGGTGTAGGACAATCCTTAGCAAAATGCCCTGGCTTCTTGCGGTTGAAACACACCTCCTCCTTCGAGTACGATTACTCACGTAATGTCCCGACTTTCCACATCGGTAGCAAGTCACCTCGACACCGGTCCGACCTCCACTCCTCGGTACTTGGGTCATCTGACGACATCGTCCCTGTTGTTGTTCCCCGAGGTCGGTCGTAAGGCCTCTTCTGCGGTTGTTTTCCTTTCAGGCGAATCTACGCCCGCACTCGGGTCTCACCGTCCGCCTACAACAGTCTTCTTCAGGCTCCTTACTCCTTCTACCTCGACACATCGATCAATCGGCTCTTGGAGATTTCGATCCTCAACGACACTATCGACTTCGAATGTCGAATCTCAATCCCCGCTGGAATCTCTCACTTAACCATCTCTCGTCAACTCGATCACGGAATGGACTGAAATACCTCGCCAACGACTCGAACTTGGCCGCATACTCGGACAATCGCCGAGTTGCTTTTGCCGCAGCTTGAAGAAATTCTTGCTCCTTCTCGGCTCGTGCGATGTCAGGAAGTACTTGTCCAAGAACCTTTCACGAAAAAGCTCCCGTGTCATCTCGCGATGTTACGTTATAAACGCTGCTTCACCTCTCCACCAATACTCTGCGTCTCCTAGCGATGAAAGTAGGTGGCATAGTCGACCTTCACGTTGTCCCGCAATGGAGTGCCTCAAAGATCTTCTCGATCTCTTGCATCCAAAGATCGGCTTTATCCGGATTTGGCTCACCGTAGAACTTCGTGGATCATGCTTCCTGAAGTCGGCCAATCCTCTCGCTTGACATTTTGTTACGCTCGCTTCTTTGTTCTTTGCCGCAAGTTCTGGAGTTAACGCCGCCGTCTGTTGAGCCATCGCGTTAGCCTGTTGAGTTGCAGCGGTGATTGTTGAGCCATGGCTGCCGCCATCTCGGTCATAGCTTGAATAGCTCGTTCCATGTCGACGTTCTCGGTTGCAGCTGTCGTATTCCTACGAGGTGGCATTAGATTCCACAAAGTTCAAAACCCTGTCAGAATGTCACAACAAGGATGTGTTAAAACACACTGCTTCAATCAAGAAACAGTTCAAACAATTTCTCAAGCAATAAGTGCTTCACTTAATCAAACAGCAATCAACATAATACAACTAAGTACCCAACACATATAACCCGACACAGTGACCACCCAAATTCTATGCACACTCGAACCGAATCAAGCTCGATACCAACAAAGGTAACGACTGCTTCCGGACCGCTACCGAGCTCAATATACCGAGCTCGAGTTACCGAGCTCAACACACCAAGCTCAACATAAACCTATATGAGATGTGTTTTAAAAACAAAACTCTTGTGCCTTTTAAAAATACGATATATTTTTTTTTTATAAAACCAACTCGTGCACATCAGAGTAATTACAGCTTTTCGAAACATGGTGCAACTAAGACACAAGACTTAAATTCTAATAAAACATACATGCATAACATACATATATATATATCACTCGAAATAATAATGTATACAAAATACAGGGTAGCAAATGTATAAAGAAAATACACCTAAGGTACGACGACTTCAAAAGAGCAATCATACCCTGGGGGTACTTCCGGCAGACTCCCACGCAGGGGGCTGCTCCAAAAGTAAGACCACCAGTCGACCCTGGAGCAACAAAACAACACCGCCCAAACTGGTCACGACCTCGAACACAAAAGAAAACAAGTACACCCTCGTAAAAACAAATATCCAATAAACAACCAATCACGACAGACACAGGTCGTCACCCGGGTCCTCGTCGTGCTCCTCCTCGGCATCGTCTCATCGCCGAGTTACTGCGCCCTCGACATCGCCTGGGTAACCGTCATGGATTGAAGGCACCACGGAAAGGGTCAACTTCTCAACAATTCAAGATAAGCTCGACATAAAAATATAAGCAAACAAAGAAAGTATAACATTCACCGACGTGATTCGACGATCTCACTCTAAACTCGACACAACTCGCAAATCCATTTTCTCTCGAGTCGGTAATTTTCCTGGATGCACCCGCCGTCAGTATGTCGGAAAAGTCCAGAAGCCTTGGGATCCTCGCTCTCCCTAGGGCGATCAACTCAGGTCCCACAGCGTGGCGACGTCTAGTCAATCTCCCGTAAACAAAAAGGGGACCTAGCACCCTCAGTTATCCGGGTCACGGCTCAAAAACGTCATACGACTCACCTAGCTCGCTCACTCGATGAACAATTCGCCGCATACGATATTCAAAGAGTTAAACACAAGATATTCAACCGCATGTCAAATAAAAGAGCAAGCTCAACATGAAGAAACGCAATTCAACATGCAATACACAATTCACGAAATATATTCAATCACATATTAAATACATGCAAAAACTCAATCATATCACAACATTTCAGCTCGACACAAATCAGGAAATCCATACGCAATAACATCACCACGTAGAATATGAAATGCCCTTATGCTAGCATACTACGAAGTATTAATGTGAAGCGCCCTTACATAAGGACTTATAAAATAAAGCCTTAGAGATATCTAGGAGTTGCCCTTACCGAACTCCAAGTTAATGATGTCCGACAACGACCTCGACACAGCTGTCTTCAAAGAGCTCGATAACGACTTCGACACGTACCGTCCTCAATCGACCTCGACACGTACAGTTCTCGATCTGGATTCCGCTGCTTCCACGTCCTTGGATTCGCTTTCCCGTACACCTTGATTCGGAAATCACTCGATCTCGGGAATCAGACTTCCTAAAACAAACATAACTCAGATCGATCCATGGGTTCTAATACATCTAGCTCTCATCCCAAACTTAACCACAACCCAGAAAATATAATACTCAAGAACTGAAAGATATTTTTCCTCTAACACAAAGTTAGGGATTTCGATCAAAATTTCATGAAAAAGTTATCTGATGCTTCAACAGATAGATCGACAACAACAATAACCAGAAGCAACGAATGAAAAACAAGAAATCGAAACGAACCAAAAATGGGGGTTTCTGGGCACTGCCGATTGCAGAAAAACAGAGGAAGAAAATTTGTTTTACAAGCCCAATTAATCGGTTAGAAAGATAGGTAATATTATGAAGAAGAAAACCCATCAATTTGACATGATTTGGAAGCATAAAACTGGTTAAAAATGGAAGAAGAAATAGCGCTAAACAGTAGCACGAAGAAGATAAAAATATGTTTTTCATACCTCAATGGTGATCGAGCAGACGAGATATGTCGAGAAGATGATGATGAACAAAATTGATGAAGAAAGCTTGTGCAGAATCTCGATGGAACTCACGGTTTCGTCGATGGAAGTTTTTGAAGAAAACAACGAAACACAGAGCAGAAGGAAGGAAGAAGAAAGAAGAAAAGAGAAATGAGTGTTTGAGGGAAAACCGATCGTGAATACAGCTGGAAGGGCATAATCGTAACTCCAGCTATAAGATGCCAATCCCATCAATCATCTACCCGTTTAATCGTTCCTCTCATAATTACCCTCTACTCTGTCGGTCAACGGCAAGCCGACAATGTAATAATTACAAACAATAAAATAATAACGCCAATAACGCTCGAAAGAATACGAGGTGGCATCTCGACACGATGTCGACAAGAGTGCTCGTGCAAGCGTACAAGGTTCTAACACGAGTTCGTGAACGCGGTCTCCTCAGCTCGACTTGCGTCCTCATCAGCTCGGTACGCGACTTCATCATCTCGACACGCGACCTCCTCACCAAGTGACTAGTGCACGTGGTCTCATCAGCTCGACAAATGATCTCGACAAACGATCTAGTCACGGGATCTCGACACAAGGTCTTGGTCGAGGTCTCGATACGTCGTCCTAATACGATGTCGATCTCGTCCTCAGGTGTTACATAATGCGTATATGCTTTCAATAAAAAGTACTCTTCTGTATTCCGTAATGGAAAATAGGAGTAATTTTTTTTTCTTTTTCTTTCATTGAAATTCTTTTCAAAATTGAGACATAAAGAGTACTGCAGTTTTCTAAATGATGTCAAATCAATCTTTTGCAAATATCAGCGTATATCACATCACAATTAGTGATTCAGATCACATAAGACATAACATTATCATTTCGCACTGAGGCGAGTTTTTTTGAAGAGTGTAATTACAAGGCAATACTTAATTACGCAAATAATCAAAACAAAACCCTAAGCTAAGCTTGCCAACAACTATAAACTTTACTAAAAAATCATTCAGTAAGATCACAACACAAGGCACTCAAAGGAATCTTCCTCCACTGGCTCATTCTTCAATACATTCGGGAGGGACGAAACAGCAGTAGCAATGTGACACTCCATCTGGTAACATCCATAAGAATGTCTAATCCAACAACAGTGCAAGGGTAAATTCTTTGTCCACGAGTTTATCATAGGCTATGTCGCATGCAAACAAGATATATATATATATATATAATACAACAACACGCCTTTATATACATATACATACTTAATAGACCGCACACATCATCATCATGGTATATCAAGCATTTGCATGTGAATAGACAAATCAACCAATCAGATCAACAATCAAGTCACCACAATATTAAACAATTGCATGTGAGCAGACAGTTCTATCAGCAGATCAATGATCTAGTCATCATAATGTCAGATTCATCAAATAATTCATCACATATCATAAATGTGGTTAGCCATGCATGCCAATGCATTATGAACAAGTTTGTGTATACACTTGTAGCCTTAAACAAGGACAGCAATAGGAATAAGGAAAGCCTTTTCCAGGTCCGAACAAATTCCCCTACCAAGGGTATAGCCACACATTAGGCCGTGTTGCCAACTACTACCTCTGGTCCAATGGGTACTGTGGGTAGCTGGCAAATGAAGTGACAACCCGCCCTTTTGAAGTCCTTAAGACAATCAAACGCTACGAGTGTCGATGCTCAATGGTCAGTATGCATCCAAACAATTTTTTTTATACAACCCACTTATCTTTAAGGAGCGTCTGAGACATAATTTATTTTAATCAATGCGGATCGACGAGTCCTCACTTTCTTAGTAAATTTTTAAATCTCAGTTTTGGTGTCACATCTAAGTGATATTGTGCCAGAAATAGCTTTTGAGCTTAGGTCATTGGAACCCTAGTTGTGCTAAATAATGCATTAGGGAAATTCCCAGGAAAGAGAGGCGGTGCGAACACTCTTAATTACTAAGTCTTTCCTAGCCAGAATTTTCCCAGACGCATCATTCAACTCAACCATTTTTGCAAATTTTACTCAAGTTCTTTTTCTACTATGGTTCCATTGAAAAATTCTTTGCAAGCTTTGGCTAGTTTTACTAAAATCCTCACGCTTACTTTTAAGTCAAAATGCCCCTTAATATTTCTTTTATGAAATCTTTTCTCAGCTTATAGAATCGCATCGGATTTACTGTTCGTAAATCGTCAAATCAATAACAGTAGATTGTCGCATTATTAATTAATCCATCGTCATTGACCTTATTTATGCATACTTTAATCAATTCTAAGTTGAAATCAAAACATTCATAATTGATTTAAGACATAAAACCCAAATCATTGCTGCCACACGGGGCTAAAAACATGCTACAATATCTCTACAACACATAGTAATACTACAACCACTACCACACAATTAACAATCAATCAAACCACTCAACAAACAAGGCGAAAAGCCCAAACTCATTATGTAAGAATTTCCCTTACCTTGGGCGCTTTAACAATCCAAGCAAGGTAATTCCAAACTATCGTCAAGTCGAACCTCGCGCGAACCTTAAGCACGAACCTTAACAATGCAAACTTAATACAATTAGAACCCGAAAATACAAATCCTAACACCCTAGGACAGCCACGGTTTGGGTCCCTAAAAGGCCTAAGGATTACTCACTTAATCCCGTTTGAATCACACCTAGTCATATGTCATGAATCAAGTCAAAGTTATGCAAGTTTTGAAACTTTTTCAAACACTACACACTTAGAAAAATACCTAACCCAAAATTTTACCAATTGGAATAGTGTTTTACCACTTTGAATAGTGTTTTCCCAACTTTGAACCACTTTTTAAAACACTAAAACATGTCACCAAATTTTAGAAACAATTTCATTACAAGTTCAAAACAATTATTGAAACATAAACCAAATCTTTTCCCAAAATCAAACTTCTTTGAAATGTTTTGCGAAACCAAATTCTTAACCAACTTTTACAATATTTTTGAGACATAAAACAACTTAAAAGAATGTTTAAGAATAACATAAGGGCCACGGTTTTGGTGTCCTAAAACAAACCCAAAATTTTCAACTTTTCATTTCCAAAACATATCATTTCACCACACTTAAATCCTTAAACCTTAAACCAACTTCCATAACATCTAACATACTTTAAAATCAAGTTAAAACATCCCCCAAAACCATCTTAGAGGCCACGGTTTCTAGCACCCTAAACAACCAAATTTATTTTTCCAAAACTTTGTAAAACATGCTTATATGACAAGTTTCAAACATACTACTCAAAACCCTCCAAGAACTAACTCCAAAACAACAAAATCAAGCCAACATCAAGCCCCCAACTGCCCTATAAATTCGACCAGAACCAAGAGTTGAAGTTTTCAAATTTTAAAAACACTAAACAAGCTTAATCATGGAGGAAAAGGATGGATCTAAAGATTAATCAAGCTAATACATCAAGATCTAACAATTTCTAAACAAAACAACACTAAAACCTTGAAGAACTCTTCCATGGCAGCCAAGAGGAAAATAACATGGGTTAGGAAGCTTACCAAGAAGTCTAGGGATGGTTGATCAAGAATCAAGATCAAAGGAAGGAAGATTGCACTAAAAAACACCAAGTTTTTCAAGATTTCTCACACTTTCTCTCTCTAGAATTTTCTCCACCAAGCATAAATGGAAAAATTATGAAGGGGCTGATCTCCTATTTATAGAGATCTCAAGGGACAAGGAAGAGATAAAAATTGTTCATTTAGTTGGATCTTAACCATTTAGTTCCAAACTAACTAAGTAACCTAACTACCATTCACACCTAAACCAATCAAAACATTCTATTTGCCCAAGGTGGGTCCCAAGCATGTGTCTTGGCTCCCATTGGTCTAAAGTGGTTGACATCCCCCTAAAAAAATCAAAGGGTTTCGCTTCAGCGCGTTATCGATCAACCGGGTGCGCGGCGTTCCACGTCTATTAGGTTTTTGTACCAAAAACTCCAAAAATAAATCTAATAAATTATTCTATACTAAAAAATTATTAATTAACCAAAATGTCCCCAAAAATATTAGAAGTATTTCTATGAATGTCGCTTTATCGATTTACGAGCTAAAACGCTATCGTAATGCAGTTCTGGGCGTAGACAATACACTAATTATTTTCTGATACCCAAAAATTCCAAAAAAATTTCCAATAAATTCTAAATATTGGAAAATGGTAAAATATAATATTTTATAAAATTTGGATCACTTTTGGACATGTTTCAGTTAGAAACTCACCCAATAGCCTAGTTACAGCAGAATTGAACAGAATTCTCGCAACGTAATAAAAACTATTAATTAGTGAGGATCACTAATTTCAATTTCTCTTATGATCTAGATATTATTCAAAAAATAAAATCATCAATATAAAATCATAAAAATAAAAGTCATATTAAATATGACATAAAACAGACAATTTGACAATTAACTAAACATTGAAAATCCAAACTGTGACTTAAAAATATCTATTAATTCCTAAAAATTATTTCTCCTTCAATAAAATATTTTTCTTTAGTTACTAAAACAGTAAATTGTTTACAAAAAATCTTTGTAGTTCTTCGTATTTTAACAAATCATTGAGGTGATCAATCTTTATGATTTATTTTCAAGTAGTTGGAACAGTAAAATAATTTTCATAAAAATTGGGATGTTACAGATACTATAAGGAGTTTGGGTTTTGAGGCATGCGCTGATGTTCTCACCAGCTTTGTCCAATGTTATCGTCATAATGCAAGAGATGCTCGTGTGGGCCAACACGTTTCATTGTACCTTGTAATTCCATTTCCTCCATATGAGGGTTTGATAGTTGCACCACCACCGCCACGATTGACAAATTTTTGTGCTTCAAACTCGTTTCCTGACCCAATGAAAATGGGTGGGTTCTTCGGAGTTGAAGTGAGTGGTTTTGGTATTGACTCAAGCTGTGCATGCCCTACACCCACCCCAAAAAAAAAGCATATTTAAAATAAAAGTGACATTTGACTATGTGGGTTCTCGATTTTATTATATATATATATAAAGTTTACAAGGGAATTTATGATGTTCACTTATTTTTAATTTTCTCTCACTCTCATTAATATATAGAGAGTAGAATCATAATATTTAATAAAGTTCATTTAATAATAAGAGTTATTAAAACAAAGAATAAAGTTATTAGCTGTACCCAACATTTACTTGCATGTAAACCATTTGCGTGTTTCTCGCATGAGAAATAAATGATTTTTTTACGTCGTGAAATTAATTAAATAAAGTTACAAAACAAAGCTAATTTAATTGTCGGTTGATTTTATTATTAATTAATTTTGACAAAGCTTTGATTTTCTGCTAGGGTTCCCTCTTCCGCCGTCGGCTCTCATGGCTACAGCCATGGCTTCATCAGCGCCGATATGCCATTGGCCTTGTCTCGGCGCCTCCCCTCCACCTACTACGGCTCTCTCTCCGCGCCCCCACTCCCCACGCCGCGATGCTCCTTCATCGCCCCTGCTGACCCCCATCGCGGCTGCCCAAAAAAGAAGCTTCGCTGATGCTCTTTCCAAGTCCTGTGCCATTCCACTCGACCTCCTTCCTTCACCCTTGCTCAAAGGCGACGCCCTCACCATTCAAATACCAGAAGATGAGTATAAGGCTGGTCTCGAGGCCTGCAAAAACAACCTCCACGGCCGGCTAATCCTTGCCAAGGGCGATGCTCCGCTCAAAAATGCTGACTTGCGCAACAAGCTTGCATCGCTGTGGAAGCCTCTTGGGCATTGGCACATGGTCTCTCTAGGCAAGGGTTTCTACGAGTTCTCATTCTCCTCCGCTGAAGATTTACGGTGCGTCTGGTCCTCCGGCTCATGGTCGTTGAAGCCTAGCGTCCTTCACCTATCACGATGGCAACCGGATTTCCATCCTTCCCTGCAAAGACAGTCTCGCTCGCAATGCTGGCTTCGTATTATTGGGCTCCCACAAGAATACTGGCGACCAAAAATATTGTTCTCCATCGCCCGTGGAGTCGGAATTCCCATCGCTTTGGATGAAGCAACCTTGCACAAAACCTACGGCCACTTTTCTCGGGTGTTGGTGGATTTAGACCTCAAGGACGAGTTGCGAGATCGCTTGCTTGTTGAAAGGGTCGATCACGCTTTCAATGTCTAGTTAGTATATGAGAAGCTTCCCATCTTCTGCAACGTCTGCCACACTATTGGTCACACAGCCACCAATTGTAAGAGGCAGCGCCCACTCCCTGCGTCTGCCGCCGCAAGCATGTTCAAAGTGCCGCCATGGTAGGCACGGCGGCAATAACGCGGATACCAATCATCAGGCTAGCAACCCAACTGTTGCGGTGCCCCCTGTGATGGCAGCCCCCCCGGGCGTTGGTGATACGGCCCCCCTTGTGCAAGGTGATGCCACTGAGGTCGCCAATCCTGTGCCATTGACGATGCCACATGGTGATACTGAATTGCTTCCCACACTTAACGTTGAGGATGCTAATCATGCCTTGGTCGACCACCAAGTTGCCGAGGATAATCAGCAGCACATCGAGGCTCAACATGAGGATGATGACTCGGTGGAGGTAGTCTACGACGAGACGGAGCCCGCTAACTCTCCCACAGTCTCACACAGTGGATCGCCTATGTCGACCGTTGTTCCGCTTGGCGATCCTGCTCTTCATCAAGTGGTAGAGGATTCCTTGAGTTCTTCACACTCCACAGACCATGTTTCCGAGACTATACAACCCGAAGACACCAACTTGGCTGATGTCGTTTCAGGTAAGGCTATCTGTAAGTCTGCTTTCAATAATTTACCTGAACATGTTAGGAAAGACATGGTTATAGCATCCAAGTTCTGGGCGCAATCCGGTGATACTGAGAACGCTATTGATACTAATTCCTGCCATGAGGAAGACAAAGAGACTTTCGCTAAGGCTCTAACCAAGTCTCAGAAGAAAAAGCTTAAGAGACAACGACAAGTTGCGGCTACAGCGGCTGGCTATCTAACCCGATCACGGGCTGGTAATCAGCAGTTTCCCCAATGAAGCTTTTCTTTTGGAATGCCCGTGGTGTGGGCAATCCGGACACCAGGTCGGTTTTACGTAAGCTTTGTTCGCCAATAAGCCTGATTTCTTGTTTATCTCGGAACCTTGGATTCCTCAATCTCGATTTCCCAGGTTTTGGGATTCATTGAACATGAAGCCGGGTCTTGTCAACAACCGAGGTGATCTCCTTCCTAACCACCGTGTTTTTGTTCCACAATTTATTTCCTACTATATTATCAAACTCGACCAACATGTTGCTTTTAAGCTAATCATTAACAATCATGATTTTTCTTTCTTTGCTATTTATGCTTCCTCTAGTTATATTCACAGGCGAAACCTTTGGCAGCATCTGTCACAGCTGCAGCAAGGCTTCCCTAGTCCTTGGTGTTTCTTAGGTGACTTTAATGCAGTGCTTGGCAGCCATGAGCAAAGAGGCAAGGGCACCCCTAATAAAATCTCTTGCAGGGACTTTTTAGATTGGACTAATCAAGGTACTCTCAATCATTTGGACACTCGTGGGGCTCAATTCACTTGGTCGAACGGTAGGAAAGGCAGATTTTTAACGGAGAAGAGATTGGATCGGGTGATTTGTAATGATGAATGGCTTAATGCTTGGTCTAGTGTTGCTGCCTGTACCCTTCCCAGAAGCCAGTCTGACCACTTCCCTATCTTGCTTGTTGCCAAGAACGATACACAGATTGCGGGTTCTTCTTTCAAATTTCTCAGTATGTGGTCTGAACATGAGGATTGTATTAGGCTCATTCAGGAGGTTTGGCAAGAGCCTATCGTTGGCTGCCCCATGTATATTCTCTCTCGGAAGCTAAAGAATTTGAAATTCAGGCTCAAGGACTGGAATCACTCAGTCTTTGGTAATGTTCATGTGCAGGTTCAAGAAGCTTTCTCTGCTGTTCATTCTGTCCAGCAGCAAATTGATCGTTTGGGAGGTAATGAGGCTTTATTTGCCCAAGAGAAAGAGGTGCAGCTCCAGCTTCAGAAAGCTTTGTCCACTGAAGAAACGTATTGGCGGGATAAGGCAAGAATTAAATGGTTTACTCAGGGCAACCGTAACACAGCCTACTTCCACAAAATTGCCAAAATTAGAGCCGTTTCCAAGCAGATCTACTCATGAGGCATGGTGACCAATTGTTATATGATTCAGTTGCTATTGAGAACCATATTTTACAATACTACAACGGTTTGTTTAACTCCACTCCTTGCACTCAAAACTCTGATTTCATTACCAACATTATCCCTCATCTGGTTTCTGAGGAGGACAACAGCATGCTTACCTCTTTGCCCTCTAGGGAAGAGGTTAAACTCGCGCTTTTTCTCTTAATGGTGATAGTGCCCCGGACCGGATGGTTTTGGTGGTTTTTCTTCCACCGCCATCGGGATATCATCCACGAAGAGGTCTACAACTCGGTTTTACAATTCTTCAAGCATGGGTGGTTGTTGCCTAATATTAATTCTAATCTGGTGGTCTTACTTCCTAAAGTCAACGGTGCAGACAACATTGATCAGTTTCGACCCATTGCTCTTGCAAACTTCCAATTCAAAATCATCTCCAAAGTGCTGGCTGATAGGCTCGCCACGGTGGTCCCCAAAATTGTCTCTCATAATCAAAGAGGCTTTGTCAAGGATAGAAACATTTACATTTGCGTCTGTTTAGCCTCTGAGGTGGTGAATTTGCTAGATAAGAGATCTTTTGGGGGTCAACTGGCCATTAAGATTGATATCAAGAAAGCCTTTGATACCTTGGATTGGGACTTCCTTAACACTGTCCTCATTGCTTTTGGTTTCAACACTCAATTTTGCAGATGGATCAGTTGCATCCTTCGTTCTGCCAGACTCTCCCTCTCTATCAATGGTCATTTGGTGGGCTACTTCTCTTGTAATAGAGGTGTTCGTCAAGGGGACCCTCTCTCTCCTTTATTATTTTGCATTCTTTGAAGAAGTTCTTAGCAGGGAATTACCAAGTGGTTCATGAAGGAAGCTTCAATTGATGACTGCCCTGTGGGTTACACCATGCCGAGCCATATTCTTTATGCTGATGATATTTTTGTTTTTTGCAGGGCTTCTTGTAGGGGCTTGAAGAACTTGGTTGACTTTTTCAATATATATGCTTCTTGTTCTGGCCAAACTATTAGCCTTGACAAGTCCAAGTACTATGCTGGCTCCATTCCTGTCTGTCGTCAACAGGTTATAGCTGACATTCTTGGTTTCTGTTCTGGTACCACCCCCTTCAGGTACCTTGGTGTGCCGATTTTCAAAGGTCAACCCAAGAAGACTCATTTACAGCCTATCACCGACCGTCTCAAGTGCAAGTTCAGCCTCTGGAAAGGTAATATGCTCTCTTTCATGGGGCGGGCCCAGCTCATCAAATCTGTCTTTCAAAGCAGCCTTATGTATAGCTTCCATTTCTACACTTGGCCTGCCTCACTTCTCAAAAAGGTGGATATTTGGCTTCGTAATTTCTTGTGGTCTGGTGATATCCACTCCCGCAAATCTGTCACGGTTGCTTGGTCAAAGGTTTGCCGGCCCCTCAAGGAAGGTGGTTTAGGCATCCGCTCTCTCATTTCTATAAACAAAGCTGGCATTCTTAAGCTTGGCTGGGATTTCATGTCTACCTTCCTGGAGTGGTGTCAGCTCATGAAGGCTAGGGCCTACCGCAAAAACCAGGTCATCTCTTACCATATCAGCTCCTCCATTTGGTCGGGTATCAAAAAGTCATTCCTGATCCTCAATAATTCTTCTTGGCAGATTGGCAATGGCTCGGTGGTGAGATTCTGGTTAGACAATTGGCTCCCCTTTTCTATTGTCCAGCGGCTTGGAATCCCTCCTAAGCTTCATTGCAAGCTCAGTGCTAAAGTGTGTGATTTTATCCATGATGGTGACTGGTGCATCCCGCACTCTATTTTGGTTAATATTCCGGGCCTTCATTCGGCTATAGAGCGGATTATCATTCCTGCTGGTGATCTTCCTGACAGGTTGGTTTGGTGTGCTTCTAACTCTGGTTTGCTTACCTTCAAGGAAGCTTATAAGTTCTACAAGCCGGATGCTTTGGACAACTCTTGGTACAAGCTTATTTGGAGGTGCTGCATTCCTCCCTCTAAGTCATTTTGTACTTGGAGGTTGCTTCATAACAGACTTCCCACTGACGAGCACCTCATCGGTGTTGGCTCTGTTCACCCTTCCATGTGCTCTCTTTGTAACCAGGCGGCGGAAACTTCCTCTCATCTGTTTCTGAGCTGCTCTTATGCCCAATGCCTATGGTCTTGGATGTCTGATGTTTTTGGTTACAACATCAACGCCAACTCGGTCCCCTCCATTCTTGACTACTGTAACCGCAGCTGGAGCTCTCAAGCTTTGGATTTAGTTATCGCTTGTATCACCAATATCATTTGGGGTATTTGGCGTAGCCGCACAAGGCGAGATTCGAGAATTCTTTCGTTCCCGCTCGAGTTGCCATCCGCACAGTTATCAACCACGTTACTTTGGTGGGTCTTAATAGTAAGGGCACTGCTTTTGATTCTGAATTGAAAATTCTTAGCTACTTTGGGATCCAGCGTCGGCTGCCTTGTGCTCCGGTCATCACTACTGTTTTGTGGTCCCCTCCTATTTGCGGTTGGGTGAAGTGTAATTCTGATGGCTCTGCTTTCGGCTCTTCTGGTTTATCTGCCTGTGGGGGCATTTTTCGTGATAGCAGCGCAGCTGTTTTGGGTTGCTTTGCCAAGCCGCTTAGTTCGCTTGATGCCTTACAGGCGGAATTCATCGGTGCCATGGTAGCTATTGAAATTGCTTACTCTAAAGGTTGGCATAGGTTTTGGTTAGAATGCGACTCCTTAATTGTTATTAAAGCCTTCAATAATTCCACTCTTGTCCCCTGGTCCCTTCGTAACAGGTGGCATAATTGTGTGGCCCTCACCTCTTCTATGCAGTTCGTTTACTCGCATATCCACAGGGAGGGGAATGCTTGTGCAGATAAGCTGGCCAAATTCGGGGCCTCTCAGACGAAATTTATTTGGTGGAATAACATCCCCTCTTTTATTGCTGTTGAGTTTTTTAATAATAGGTTCGGCTTCCCTGCCTATAGATTTGCTTAATTTTTGTTTGGATTTCTCCCCCTTGTATTTGGGGCTGCTTTCGTTGTTTTCTTTTCCTTTGCATGGGTTTTGGTCTAGTCCCCCCATGTTTTCTCTGTATTCTTTTTCCAATTTTTTTCTACTTTAACAGGGAGGAGTACTCTTTTTCCTTCTAGATGTTTTTTCCCTAAGGAGGGTTTTGCATCAGAAGGTTTTAACGAGGCTCCTTTCCTTCATTTAAAAAAAAAATTGTACCAAAACATTATTTGTTGGGTTGTTGCAAGATTTAAACCCATTGCAGGAGTGAGAGAATTCTTCAGGAACTCTGAACGAGGCAGTAGCAGTGGTTCAACCCATAATAGCACAACCCATTACAAATTTGCGCACAACCATGCGTCGAGTTTCCATCACATACAAAGGCAAGGGATGAAAACAATGAATTTGTGGTGGAATGTGCAGCTGATTCCCTTAAATTCATGTCTGTCAACCATCAGTGCAAGCTGGAGCACATAAGTACAGTTGCGGCTGAAGATTTGACTGATACTACAAGGAGTTTGGGTTTTGAGGCATGCGCTGTTGTTCTCACCCGCTTCGTCCAATGTTATCGCCATAATGCAAGAGATGCTCGTGTGGGCCAACATGTTTGTTTGCTCCCTGTAATTCTATTTCCTCCATATGAGGGTTTGATAGTTGCACCACCACCACCACGACCTACAAATTTTTGTGCTTCAAACTCGCTTCCTGACCCAATGAAAATGGGTGGGTTCTTCGGAGTTGAAACGAGTGGTTTTGGTATTGACTCAAGCTGTGCATGCCCTACACCCACCCAAAAAAAAGTATATTTAAAATAAAAGTGACATTTGACTATGTGGAATCAATATTTATTTTATATATATATATATATATAAAGTTTAAAGGGAATTTATGATGTTCTTTTTTTTAATTTTCCCTCAGTCTCATTAATATATAGAGAGTAAAATCAAAATATTTAATGAAGTTCATTTAATAATAGGAGTTATTGAAACAAAGAATAAAGTTACTAGCAATACCCAATATTTACATGCATGTAAGCCATTTGCGTGTTTCTCACATGAGAAATAAATGATTTTTTTTACGTCGTGAATTTAATTAAATAAAGTTACAAACAAAGCTATACACTAGTGCGAAATACACCTAAAAAATAGATTTATAACGCCGGTTTATATAATGCAGTGGCATTTTTTATATTAATGCGTAACTTTTAACGCCTTTTTTTAAAAAACCGACGTTATAAGTTAAAAGGTAAATCCGGCCAAAAGTGGAGCCAAGTTACGATGCCAGTTTTTTCAAAAACCGCGATTAAATGCTGAACCTATGGCACCGGTGTTATGACAAAACCGCGGTTAAAAGATATGACGCCGGTTTTTGAAAAAAATGCTGTTAGATCTTAAAAAAATAAGTGAAAAGTTAAATCCGGCTAAAAGATACAACGCCGGTTTTTGAACTAAATCGCGGTTAAATGTTAAACCTATGGTGCCGGTTTTTTGATAAAACCGCGGTTATAAGATACGGCGTCTGTTTTTGAAGAAAACCGCAGTTAAAGGTCGTTTTAAAAAATATCTAAAGACCCTTCTCTTGTTCTGTTCTCTTCCTTGTTCTCATTTTTCCTCGTTCTCATTCTGTTCCCTCGCGCCGTCCTTGCCCTCGCCCTCCCTCACTCGCCGTCCTCGCCCTCCCTCACTCATTTTTGGTTGCCTTCTTCCTCTCCCTCGCGCCGTCATCGTCTCTCATTTTTGGTTGCCTCCTTCCTTCCCTTGCGCCGTCCCTCATTCTCCACCTCGACACTCCTCCCTCGCGCCATACTCCTCCCCCGTGCCGTCACTCCCTTGCACCGTCCCTCAGTCTCCACCGCGACATTCCTCCCTTTCCTCCTTCCTTGTTCTGCGTGCATTGAGTTTCAGGTGGCCAGGTCGCGCGGGTGTGGCAATGTAAAGGGCTCAAAGTCGCTGCATTCTTCATTGCAATGTCTTCTTCTTCAAAAGGTAGCTTTAAGTTTCAAGGTCTTATTCTTCATGAGTTCATCAACTATGTTTTCAATGTTTTGGGTTTAGGACTTCTGTGTTGGGTGCTATCTCAGGATGTTGTGCTTTCATTTTGTGTTGTCTTGTCAATTTGAATCTGTCAAAGTTTGGTTATGTTTATTTGGTTTGATTTAACAATTTTTGTTGTGTTTTTTTTCTTAATTTGGTTTCATAGGTCTCGGAGCCTCTTTATTTGCTTGACAACTAAATTTGGGCACCATAGCAATTGTTGCTCTTGAATGAATTTGGTTAGGAAGCAAGTGAAGACGTTGGTAGGTTAGGAGGGGGATGAACTCGGCCAAAATCAAAAGAGGAAGAGGGAGTCACCAAATCTTCATTTTCTAGCTTTAATTAAGTGAGTTCTCAAACCCTTGATGATTTGGTGTTAGGATTTTGTTTACATGATGTTTGGATAATGTTTTGTGACATTACATGTGTTTATATTGGAACCTTGCTTGCTGAAATAGTATGAATTTAGGTGTGTGTTGATTTTGTGAGTAATTGATTTTTTATGTGTTTAGATATTGATATAAAGTGAGCTGGTTGCTATTAACTTCTAGAAAATTTTGTTTGTTTTTTTAATTTGAAGGCTGTACAATGTGTTGTTGTTGCTGGAGAATGGATTTAATTTGTTTTGATTGTGAATAAGTTGTTGGAAATGAATAGGGTATGTACATGATTTTAAGTTCAATATTTTAATACCCTTGTTGTGTATTGTGAATTATGATGTGGGAAGTGTAGCTTTTGCTTTGATGAATTGATCAATGAGAAATTATTTCAATTGGGAATTTTGTTTTTGTGATGTGGGTTAGGTTTGGGGGATGGATTGGTTTTTGTTCTAACTTATGAATACAAACATGTCAATGTTAGTTAAATATCTAAGCATAAAAGTGTGTGTATATTATTTCAGAACACATTTATGGATCGTAGTTGGATGTAAAAACATCGTTTAGGCGATGAGTATAAGAACAGTGTCGAAGAGTTCTTACAATTTTCCTAAGCAAAATTTCCTAATCAAACAACTTTCTATTGTCCTTGTGTTAAGTGTTTGAATGGGCCAACACTAAATGTTGAGGAGATACGAAATCATCTTCGTGTTTTTCGGATTTGGCAAAGATATACGACATGAACCTGGCATGGTGAAGTGTTAAACAAGCCAAGTGTATCCACAAGAGAGGAAGTTGATGTAGATATGGACGATCGACTAGAGGACACGATTCGTGATATTGGACAAGAGTCTTTTCAGCGAGCACATATGTATGAAACTCCATGCAGCAACAAGGAAGAACCTTTGTATCCGGGCTGCAAAAATTTCACACGATTGTCAGCGGTGTTGAAATTGTTCAATCTGAAGGCAATAAATGGGTGGACTGATAAGAGCTTCACTGAATTGCTTAAACTGTTGAATGACATGCTTCCATAAGGTAACACATTGCCGAACTGTAATTATGAAGCGAAGAAGATATTATGTCCGATGGGTATGGAGTATAAGAAAATACACGCATGCCCGAAGGATTGCATATTGTACTGGAAAGAGCATGAAGACAAAGAAGAGTGTCCCAAGTGTAATACACCTCGCTACAAAAAGAAGGACGGTGATGATAGTTGTGATGATGTGAGCAAAAAAAGTCCTCCTGTGAAGGTGTTATTCCAAGGTTTAAGCGACTATTCGCCAATGTAAATGATGCAAAGAACCTTAGATGGCATGCAGATGATAGGAAATGTGATGGAAAGCTTCGTCTTCTAGCCGATTCTTTGCAATGGAAGAGAGTTGATTCATTGTTTCCAGAGTTCGGCAATGAGCCAAGAAACCTTAGGCTTGGACTTGCTACAGATGGAATGAATCCATGTGGTAACTTAAGTAGCATCCATAGTTCATGGCCTGTTCTCTTAGTAATTTACAACCTGTCTCCTTGGTTGTGCATGAAGTGCAAGTACATTATGTTATCTATGATGATTTTCGGTCCAAAACAGCTGGGAAATGAAATAGATGTTTATCTAAGTCCCTTGATTGATGACTTGAGAATATTGTGGGAAGAAGGCATTGATGTGTTTGATAGGTTTTCAGGTGAAGATTTCAAGTTGCGTGCCTTGTTGTTTTGCACCATCAACGACTTTCCAGCATATGGGAACTTGCCCAGGTATAGTGTTAAGGGGCATAAAGCATGCCCTATTTGTGAAGACGGCACATGTTTCTTTCAACTGAAAAATGAGAGGAAGACTTGTTACCTTGGGCATAGAAGATTTTTGAGACGTGATCACCCGTATCGCAGGTTAAAAAAGGATTTTAATGGATGTCAAGAGAATGAAATTGCTCCGAAAGCTTTAACCGGAGAAGAAGTTTATCAACGGGTGAACTCCATCAATGTTAAGTTAGGGAAAAAAAGAGGAAAAAACATTCTTCTACGAAAACATATGGAAGAAAAGGTCAGTGTTCTTTGATCTTCCATACTGGTCAGTCTTGATGTAAGACACAGTATTGATGTGATGCATGTGAAGAAAAATGTGTGTGATGATGTAATCGGTACACTTCTCAATATTCAGGGCAAGACAAAGGATGGAGTGAATGCTCGTCTAGACCTTATTTCCATGGGTATAAGAGAGGAGCTATCTCCTAAGCCAAGAGGTAACAAGACATATTTGCCACCAGCTTGTCATACATTGTCAAAAGAAGAGAAAAAAAGGTTTTGCGAGTGTCTACGGGGTGTGAAAGTGCTACAGGGTTACTCTTCAAATGTAAAGAGTCTTGTATCGATGACAGATCTCAAATTAGTTGGCTTAAAATCTCATGACTGTCACATCTTGATGCAACAATTACTACCGGTGGCTATTCGTGGCATCTTGCCAAAAAATGTTCGACATGCCATAATTAGATTGTGTTTATTCTTCAATACAGTATGTAGCAAAGCTATTGACCCTCAGAAATTGGATGAGTTAAAAAATGAGGCTGCTATCATTTTGTGTCAGTTGGAGATGTTCTTTCCTCCCTCATTTTTTGACATCATGGTTCATTTAATTGTTCATCTAGTCAGAGAGATTAGAGTGTGTGGCCCGGTTTATTTCATGTGGATGTACCCTATTGAGTGATACATGAAAATATTGAAAGGGTATGTGAAGAATCTATATCGTCCCGAAGCATCTATTGTTGAAAGGTGCGTATGTAAGAAGCCATTGAGTTTTGTTTAGATTATTTGTCAGAAGCGGCACCTGTAGGGCTTCCTAAGTCTCGTCATGATGGAAGATGTGAAGGTAAGGGTACACTTGGTCTAAAAACTAAGAGCATGAGTCGAGGGAAAGTGTTGCAAGCACATTTGTATATATTGAATAATATTGATGAGGTTGAACCTTACTTGTCTACTCACAAAAATCTTGTCAAGGCCAAAAACCCTCGAATGAATGAAAATTGGGTGTTGAAGGAGCATAATAAGACATTCATAACTTGGTTTAAAGAACAGATTTTGAGTGACGATACTGCTTCTGATACATTAACATGGCTAGCACATGATCTTAAATTTAATGTCTTGACGTGGAGTGGATATGATATCAATAAATTTCTTTTATACAAAGTCATAGGATGACAAGAGCACCGTACAAAACAGTGGAGTTATGGTTATGGCTGCTTCGATGTATTTCTCTAGTTCAAAGGATAAAAAACCCCTTTTGACATCCATAGCTTACTTTGGGGTCATTGAAAAGATTTGGGAGATCGATTATAATAAATTCAAAGTGCCTGTTTTTAAATGTAAGTGGGTTAATAGTAACGGTGGTGTACAAACCGATGAATTAGGATTTACAATGGTGGTGTTGGAACCTAAACGATTGAGAAGTTTAGACCCTCATTAATTTTGATGATAACAAAGTATTTTCAAGAGAATAATTTATTTTCTAACATATCTTTGAGTGTACAGGTATCAAAGCTTCATATATATGTACAAAACACTCAAGAAAGAAGAAGAAAATTTACAAGAGAATTGAATACACTCCACTAATGTCAGCGTCCGAACTCACTCCAGCGTCTTGCTAACAGCAAGCGTCCAGTAGTGTTACTCTTTGACACGTGGAATACTCTATTGCTGCGAGCGTCCGTCCTCTGTTCTGAGCGAGCATCTGATCTCTTTAATGAAGCACGTGATGATCACGTTTTTGCTCTTAACCTCAGAATGTTCTGGAACGGAATTCGAATTTGATTTTATGCACTCATTTTGATGTACGTGGAAGCAAAGGTGACACCTTTAGCAAAAGACAAAAATCGTACAAGGCAATTGTGAAAAGCAGATAGTACGAAAATGGTAATATGTACTATTCTGATATTCTCTGGAAATGAAGAAAAGGACTACATTTCAAATTACCTCACTCAATGAAAAGGAGCTATGTTTTTACTGCAAACGGTAATATCCCTGAAGACTCCTATAAATACCCCAAGGTATTCATTGAAGAGAAGTTGGAAAAACTGTGAAGAAGCTTCATTCTGAAAGCAATATTACTCAAGTGAGCAATTAAATTTCGTGCCAAGTTTCTGGTCTACAAAGAACTGAACTCAGCGCCTTATACTTTCTTTTAGAAAGCTACTCTGTTTTGAGCTTAATCTTTTCATCCTCTCTGTGAGAGTCATTTTGATAGTATTCAAAAGTATATTTTCTTTTGTAAACTGTTTTTGGCCTAGTTAAGGCTTTGTTACTCAAAGGCTTGATCGTACTGAGTCGTTTTGAGAAGTTGAGAGTATTGTCAAGTTTGTGACAGTAGAATACTCTTGAGGAAATTGTAATCAGTTGATTATAGTGAAAAATCCTTCAGGATCGAAGGGACTAGACGTAGCTACCAGTTGGTGGTGAACTAGTATAAATCTCTGTGCCTCTTACTTTACTGCTTTACATTTATCTTTGCCTTGCTCAGTAAAACAAGTTTTCATACACGGTTTATTTCCTGCATCCGGTTAGTCTCTCAGCGTCCGATAAACAAACAGTTTTGAAAAATCTGTATTCTTAGTGCTTTTAACGTATAGTTTGCGAAAAGTTTTTGGACACAATTCAACCCCCTTCTTGTGTTCACGTTCAGTTGGTACCAGAGCTCGGCCTCTTGGTTGAGCACTTAACAGTGTTAAGAGAAAAGATCCTATACTGTGAACATGTCTACTGAAGGTGGTCATATGAACCGTCCTCCTCTATTCGATGGAGAAAAATTTGATTACTGGAAAGATAAGATAAAAGCTTTCTTTGAGACACAACAACTTGAGTTGTGGGATATAGTTCAAAGTGGTTACATTCCTCCCACTAATCCTCGTGGTGTTGCTATAGCTAGAGAAGATTGGAATGATGAGCAGAAAAAGAGATATCAAACCAATCAAAAAGCTAGATTCATTCTTATCTGTGCTATGACAAAAAAAGAATATGATAAATGTGGCAAATTTGATACTGCCAAAGAAATCTGGGACTCACTTGTTTTATCTTACGAAGGCTCTGCCCAAGTAAGAGAAACCAAAGCTAGCATGTTGGTTTGCCAATACGAGTTGTTCAAAATGGAAGATGGTGAAAACATTGAAACTATGTTTGGAAGATTCCAAACACCTGTTCATGGGTTACAGGCCCTTGGAAAAAGTTACAGTACACCTGACCATGTTAGAAAGATCTTAAGAAGCTTGACTATGCAGTGGAGACCCAAGGTCACTGCTATTCAAGAAGCAAAAGATCTAAATGTCCTACGACTTGAAGATCTTATGAGTTCGTTGAAAGCTCATTAACTTGAGCTAAACGAAGAAGAACCTCTCAAAAAGGGCAAGTCTATTGCTTTGAAAGTCGCTCAACATAAAGCTAGTTCTTCCAAAGCACTTCAGGCTGAAGGAGAAGAATCAGAAGATGAAGCTTCAGAAGGAGATGTTGATACATCAGAAGATGAGCTCGCGTTTATATCCAGGAAGATACAAAGAATGTGGAAGAAGAGAAACTTCAGGAGGAAGTTTCAGAAGAAAGATACTAAGGACAAGAAGGAAAGCAAAGATAAAGATAAAGCTCAAGTCATTTGCTATGAATGTAAAAAGCCTGGACATTTCAAGTCTGAATGTCCTAATCTTAAGGAGAAGCTCACAAGAAGTTCTTTCAAGAAAAAGAAGAAAAGCCTCATGGCTACATGGGAAGATCTAGACTTATCCTCATCTGAGGAAGATAATGAAGAAGAACCAAATCTCGCTCTCATGGCAAACACTGATCTTGACTCAGAAGAAGAAGTTGAAGAGGTAATAGTATATGATTCCTACTCTGAACTTCAACTTGCATTCGATGATCTTCTTAAGGAATCTGCCACTCTCTCTATTGAGTATGAGAATTTGAAAAAGAAATTTTCAAAATTATCACAAGACTTTCAAGCTTTAAACAAAGAAAAATCTGTACTCAATAAAGAGAACCAGAAGCTGAAAACTGAAAATCAGCATCTGATGGATAACCAGCGTCTGGCCGCTAACAAGTAACCAGAAGCTGAGAGCTCTCAAGCTGAAAGCTCTAAAGTTACAGGCAACCTTAAATGCAAATCAAATGATTATGAATATGCATTTCAAAAGTTTCTTGCAGAGAGTGTAACTCGAAGCAAGCAAGCGTTAATGATTTGGGGTATCAGTAAAACGACAACTCATGGTCTTGGTTATATATTAGATGAACCTCCTTTAGAAAATGATTTAGCATCTGATAAATCCAATAATCATAGTAAATGCTTGCATTGTACTTACTGCAATAAACCTGGTCATTTGAAAAGTGCATGTACTGTTTTTAAAACTGTGAAGGATAAGCTTCCTTCAAGAACTAACAAGAAAGGACCCCAAAAGATATGGGTACCTAAAGATAAAATAGTCTATGTTGTAGACATGCTTAGCAACAAAGTCAACACACCTATCTTGGTACTTAGACAGTGGATACTCGCGTCACATAACAGGACAAAAGCTTATGTTCCAAGAACTAAGGCCTAAAGAAGCTGGATTCGTTGGTTTCGGAGGAAACCAGAAAGGTAAAATAGTTGGAATTGGTCACATTGGTAAAGGCTCTCTTCCCTCTATTGATAATGTACCTTATGTTGAAGGACTTAAACATAACTTATTGAGCATAAGTCAATTATGTGATAATGGTTATGAAGTCATCTTTACAGAAACTGGATGTCTAGTAAAAAGCAAAAAAGATGGCTCTATTTTCTTTACTGCTAAGAGGAAACAAAATATTTACAAAATTGATTTCTCTGAACTTGCAAAACAAGATGTCAAGTGTCTCATGTCTATTGACGAAGAACAATGGATTTGGCACAAGAGATTGAGTCATGCCAATTTGATATTAATCTCAAAATTATACAAGCACAGTCTTGTCAGAGGCTTACCAAATCTTAAGTATCAATCTGATGCTCTCTGTGAGGCATGTCAAAGAGGAAAACAAGTTAAAACTTCTTTTCATTCAAAAAATATTGTTTCAACCTCTAGACCACTTGCGCTTTTGCATCTTGATCTTTTTGGTCCAACAAGGACAACCTCTTTAACTGGAAAGAAATATGGGTCAGTCATTGTTGATGATTTTACTAGATGGACATGGGTTAGATTCCTTGCTCTCAAAGATGAGTCATACAAGGTATTTACTGTATTCTGCAAAACAGTTCAAAATGAAAAAGGAATTTGTATTTCTTCTATTAGAAGTGATCATGGGGGAGAATTTGAAAATGAAAGCTTTCAAAAATTTTGTGATGATAATGGCATCTCCTACAATTTCTCCTCTCCAAGAACACCTCAACAAAATGGTGTTGTAGAAAGGAAAAATAGGTCCCTCCAAGAAATGGCCAGGACCATGATCAATGAAACTAATATTGCAAAACATTTTTGGGCAGAAGCAGTAAACACAACTTGTTACATTCAAAATAGAATTTTTATTAGACCTATTTTGAAGAAGACTCCATATGAACTGTGGAAAGGAAGAAAACCAAACATATCATATTTTCATTCATTTGGTTGTACTTGTTATATTTTGATTACTAAGGATCAGCTTGGTAAGTTTGATTCAAAATCTGACAAAGGAATCTTTTTGGGATATTCTGAAAGATCCAAAGCTTTTAGAATATACAATAAAGAAACTATGACAGTGGAAGAATCCATTCATGTCAAATTTGATGACAAGAAGCCTGACACAACCATGTCAGAGCTAGATGAATTATTTTTAGAATTAAATATAGGTGATACTACAAATAGTGAACCTACATCTTCATTGTACGGTGGTGACCAGACACAAGAATCTTCAAAAGCTAAAGCCAGAAAGAGCTGGAAGTACAAAACCAATCATCCTAAAGATCAAATCTTAGGAAAACCTGGAGATAGAGTAAGAACCAGATCCTCTTTTAAAAAGCATGCAGATATGGCACTACTCTCAGAAATGGAACCTAAAACGATTGATCAAGCATTGGAAGATGAAGGTAGGATTCTGGCCATGCAAGAAGAGTTGAATCAGTTCCAAAGAAATGATGTATGGAAGCTAGTTAATCTACAGAAGATAAGCAAGCTATTGGTACTAAATGGGTATTTAGAAACAAGCTTGATGAAGATGGAAAGGTTGTGAGAAATAAGGCAAGATTGGTTGCTCAAGGTTACTCACAGGAAGAAGGTATTGATTTTACTGAAACATTTGCACCTGTTGCAAGGTTAGAAGCTATACGCATTTTACTTTCATTTGCTGCACACCATGATATAATTCTTTATCAAATGGATGCGAAAAGTGCCTTCTTGAATGGTTTTATAACTGAGGAAGTCTTTGTAAAACAACCTCCTGGATTTGAAGACATTGAATTTCCAGAACATGTCTTCAAGCTTAAAAAGGCCCTGTACGGTCTTAAGCAAGCTCCCAGAGCTTGGTATGAAAGACTGAGTACATTTTTGATGAAAAATGGTTTTACCAGAGGTCTAGTAGACACTACTCTTTTTAGAAAAACATCAAACAAGAACTTTATAATTGTTCAAATATATGTTGATGACATTATTTTTGGAGCTACTAATGAAAGCCTTTGCAAAGAATTTTCTAAGCTAATGCAGGCTGAATTCGAGATGAGCATGATGGGTGAACTAAAGTTCTTCCTTGGAATTCAAATCAAACAATGCAATGATGGTATCTATATACATCAAAGCAAATATATCAAGGAATTGCAAAAGAAATTCAAAATGGTGGATTGCAAACCTATGTGCACTCCTATGCATCCCACGTGCATTCTTGGTAATGATGAAACTGATAAAAAGGTAGATGAGAAGATGTACAGAGGTATGATTGGATCTCTAATTTATCTTACAGCTTCAAGACCTGATATTATGTTCGATGCATGCGTGTGCTAGCTTTCAATCAGATCCTAGAGAATCACACTTGAGTGCTGTTAAAAGAATTTTTAGATATTTCCAAGGATCTACTAATCTTGGTTTGCTTTATAAGAAATCAAAAGATTACAAGTTAGTAGGTTTACGTGATCTTGACTTTCTTTGGAGACCGAATTGAAAGAAAAAGCACAAGTGGAGGCTGCCAATTCCTTGGAGCAAATCTTTTGTCTTGGTCAAGTAAAAGGCAAAGCACGATTGCACTCTCAACAACAGAAGCTGAATATATTTCAGCAGCAAATTGCTGCTCTCAACTTCTGTGGATGAAATATCAACTTGAAGATTATCTGATAAAAGAGAGTAATATTCCTATCTTTTGTGATAATACTTCTGCAATCTGTCTTACTAAAAATCCCATATTGCATTCATGAGCCAAGCACATTGAGATTAAGCATCATTTTATAAGAGACTATGTTCAGAAGGGTATTCTCGAAATAAAATTTGTAGACACTGATCATCAGTGGGCTGACATATTTACAAAACCCTTGTCAAGATAGATTCAATTTTATAAGAAGAAATTTAAATTTTCATCTTATAGAAGAATGATTAATCTCAGCGTCAGATGATATGCATCATCTCAGCATCTGGTATGACATAAGCATGTATACGTGTAAGCATTTTATTTGTCATGTGCATCATAACTCAGCGTCTTGTGAATCGGTTGCGTGCATCCGAGCGCGCACACACGTGTCACACGTGTAAAGGACTTAAGCATCTCATCTCATCTCACTGAGTCATGATTACTTATGTTTTTCGATAAAATCTTTTTACTTGATTTTACTTTTCTTTTGGCGTCTTCATTTAATGAAAAGGGGAATCTTCATTTTCTTTTCTTTTTGATTTAATTTATTTTGGAAATGCGAAGCGGTTTTTGAAAAGGACTGTACCATTTTCTATCAACTTTCCCACTACTCCACATTTTTCGATCCATCACTTCACTCTGTTTCTACTTGCAAAATTGTTCTCTCTCTCTCTGTGTGACTTCAAACCCTAAAACCTCCATTACCCTCTCTGCAACTGCTACCATGGCCGATAGAAAGGTTGGACAATATACTGCTCCCTACGATGTCTTCTCAGAAGCAAAACTTATGAATGAAAACAGAATTGATTTTGAGAACTTCAAGCTCTATGGTTTTGATTTCGAAGAAGGTTTGGAGAAACTGGGTTGGAAAAATTACTTTATCTGGGAACCAGTTGATGTATTGAGCTATGCTATAAAGGAATTCTGGGGGAACGCCTATCTACTTCCGGGTGAAATTATTGAAGGACATATCAAAGGTTTCAAGTTACGTTTCACCATAAACTCTATCGCTCAGACCATCAAGTGCCCTTGTGAAGGAATTAGTTACCATGCTAACTGGGTTGACGCTTACAGAGGTTTGGAAAACGTCAACAAAGCTCTGTTCGAAAACTATCGTGAGTTGAAGAAGAAGAACATAACTCCCACTGCCAAAGATTTGAAAAGCCACTACAGAGTATTGCACAAAATCATCGGTAAGAGTGTGATTCTGAAGGCTGGTTCAAGCGACATAGTGAACTATGAGCAATAGTTCATTATGAGAAACTATATGGATGGAAAGAAAATCAACCTGCCAAGGTTGATTATCAATAATCTTATCAATGCTCTTGTCTTCTCAAGGAAAAGTGTTGATAAAAAGAATATTGTCAAGGTTATCCCTTATGGAGTTCTTCTTTCCATTATGATGATAAAAGATGGTATTGTGAGAAAGCTTGCTGATTCTACAAACAAAGAAGAAAGAGATAAATACTTTGGTGTTGGTGCTATTGTTCGTCCTGAAGTTTTTGGAGTCAACACTCTGGTCAGAATGTAGTTGATAACTGGCTCTATGATTAAGAAGGTGAAACTAGAGCAACAAGAAGGAGAAACTACTGCGAATGTTGGAGAAGCTGAAAAGAAAACCACCAGAAGCTCAATGGCTGGTGTGAAGAGACCTGCTGAATCTCCTGTAAGGGAGACAAGAAGAATGAAACAGAAGGTGGCTCTGCACCTACTGTTGAGGAACCAGAAGATGAGGACAGAATTCCCATCAGAAAGATCTTGGAGAAGAAGAATAAGCCAACAGCTGAAAAAGATGCTTCAACGTCTGGTCAAGGGAAGCAAGTCCTCCTCCTCCTCCGACTGTTGTTGCCTCTAGAGGAACAATGAGAAAGTTGGTTAAGTCTTCTGAACTTAACTCAAAGGTACTTGACTTTACTGTTAATGAGTCAGTATCTATTTTTTATTCTCATGATGTTATTCCTACACCTCCATTGTCTGTTTCACAACCACAAAACCAAACAGAAACTAAGAAAACCAGAATGAGCCTACGACAAACGTATACCCTCATTCCCTCAAAACCGACCCAAACACCATCCAATACACTCAACCTTGACCTACCACAAATCTCCTCAAATACCTCACTTACTACATACATTTCCAAACTTCACTTTCATCCCTTCAACCTATTATTCAAAGTACCTCCCATCAATCCATTCAAACCCTACACACCTAAAATCTATACAATCACCAAAACCACTCCCACTTCACTCACCCTTACCTACAAACCTACAGACTTCAGTGGAAGGAAGAATGTCTCACGCATTAACAAACCTCGGTTTGTTAAGTATGAGTCATACCACAACATCTACAATCACCCTTCTACTTGGCACTTGAAAACCTTCACCTCTGGAGTTTCCAGACTGGAGATTGCCTCTCCAATGAATGCTATCTTTAAGGATGGAGAAGAAATGCTTGTACTGTTGAACATTTTTAAATTCTGTAAAAAATAGGCCTACGTGTCCATTTATTGAAGGACATTTTTGAAACATACTAAAAACTTGAAGGACCTTTTTGAAAGATACTAAAAACTTGAAGGACTTGTTTTTCATAGAATTTAACGGGTCGTTTAAAAAAGGTCAACAGTGCAAGTATTTTAAAACATAAAGGACCTATTCGGGGAAAAAAAGATAAAGGACTGATTCGAAAACCAAAAATAAGTTAAAGGACCTACAAAGTAATTTTGCCAAAATAATAACAGTGATGGTAGAACAGCAATGATCTAGGTTGCATGCTCAGTGTGACACCCCACTTTTCGGAGCGCTAATGATCTAATATAACATAAAAATGTTGAAATAATTTTCGAGACAATACTCTGTTTGCATGGTTTTTAGAAAATATGGGTCTAAAATTTTCTCTTTTCTTTTCAAACTTCTTTCAAAATCACAATCGGAGTATTGCAGCATTTTCGAAAGGTGGTGAATAAATAAAACATTGTAATCAAATTTGCAGCAATCATGCAAATAGCCTTATTTACTCATTTCACACAAAGCGATTCAAGTCTTTGGAAACATAGTATATTTAATACAACATTGAAATTAATACATTAAACACCCTATAGCTGGTCATCACACTATTACACTTACTAGACCCTATAGTAAGTTTACCATACAACTACACAAAGCACTTAGCAATATAAGACTATCCCCAGCTACACTCATCAATAGTCTCGAACACTCCGCAATCTTCATCATCTGGGTTACATTCATTAATTGAAGGACCCACGGGCAAGGGTCATCTTCCCAAACAAACATATATAACAACAATATGTATATGCAAAACATAACATAATATCACAGCAAATAATCAACACAATAAAGATGCACCACAAATCTCTATTGGCTAGTCTATATGCCAATGCACATGATTCTGAAATATCACCACACCACCCTCGCAAGGGTTCCCCGCAGGGATTGTGCCCAAAACATCACATCTGATGATACACACTTGTTTTCCTGCTTGATTGTGGGTACGTACTCGTGCCTAGGTCTGGACGACTCTATGACACCTCACTTCTGGCATCGATGTATGCATGAAATGCTTCACTTCTCATCACAGTTATTGCACTACGATGGGATCACTCGCACAGAGTGTCCGAGATAATCTACTCGGGTGCTAACTCCTTTAGTTAGAATCCTACATTTTCGTCTCGAGATCTCACCTTATATCCCTAAGTTCTTTTTCTTAGAAATTTCATACTAGTTACAAAATGATCCATGTTGAGAAATCCGCTAGTAGTTCAAAATAATTATTTTAATTATTCTAACTCTCACTTTATTCTTTTAAGTAAAAGGTGATTAATCCGTTACTAATTAGGGTTTTTAGAAAAATACACTTTTAAGTGCCTCTTTGATTTTAATAAAATACCTCTTAATTTTCATTTCAAAATCATTAAGTTATTTAAAGTCGTTGCGATGGATACCCCATACTCACGTGCTCTCGACATTTCCCAATCATCACAGTCATTAACAACACATTCACAAATATAGTTAATGATCAACAATACAATGATTATAATCACAAAACATCATTATTCACCCAAGAATTACAATCATGTACCATTTAAGAAAATAATTTCATAACTTAAGCATGTTCATCACCTTAACAACATCAACAGAATATCACATAATTAATTTATGCATTCATACACCAATAATATATACTTTTGGAAAATGCCATTACCTAAAGGCTTTTCTTCCTCGTCAATTTCGTAATCACGATCTCTACTGCGAATCCGATCACGACCTCGTACACACGATCCTAAAACAATTACTTAAGGTTTAAGAACAAAACTAAATCCCTAGTCCTAGGAATACCCCCACGGCTTCCACCACCCTACCTTAACCAACACACTTCAAATCTTAATTTATTACCCACACTCAAAGAGGTAAAACAAGGTTTGAAAGTACTAAACATTTTAGAAAACTTTCAACACTTAAACACTAAAATCTTTTTGATCAAAACTTCATCTTTCTAAGGATCAAAGCCTTACAATTGTTCCTTATCATTAAGATAAAATCAAAACAACTTGATCAAAACTTCGGCAATATCTCAAACGTATGAAAACTCAAATATGTAATCCAACATCACCGATTTTATTAATATAGCAAAAAACACCGGATTTGAGCAAATGACCACTCCCTGGAAAGCTTGGAGTGTCTAGTTTTTTAAAGTGAATTTTAGTTTAACAACATTTTAGCCATTTGGTGCAGTTTTGCAAAACCATTCTCGGACGTACAAAAAAAAAGACAGCTTCTATCAATACTCAACCAAATTCAGTAAAATATGTGTGCCAAATGTAGAGAAATGAGTATAGTTTCCAGAAATTCAAGAATCAACAAAAACAGATATGTGTGGAAAACGTTATGACCAAAACACTAAACATATATCAGTGCAGATTTTTCATGGCTTTAGGAGAATAACAACAAGTAATACTAACTTTCCTTGACTCAATATCTTTTTTGGAAACTCTTATGTTTACTCAAGTTTGAGATCCTCATCATCAAGAGGTTTTGAAGAACATTTTCTAAAATCATATCTTTGAAAACCATGGATCAACAACAACAACAACAACAAAATGTTACATTAACCACTCCTTTTTGAAAGAATACTAGAATCAAAATCATTTTCCAATCTTAACACCTAAACAAAACTCCAATATCAACATTATTCTCAAGGATTTAAGTGTGAAAACTTGAACACAAACTTCCTCCAATCACCACATAGGGTTTGGCCTCAATACATAAGAAAGGAAGGAAGATGTTTCAAATCTTAACACTTGATCACACTAACACTTAATCAAAGAATAAAGAAGGAAAATGAGTAAAGAAATTTACTCCAAAGCTCTAAAATGGCACGGATAGGCAAGGGAAAAGGAAGAGTAAGAACTTCTCCAAACACAAACTATTTCTCTTTAAAACTCTCACACATGCAAGCAAGGAAGCAACACCAAAAAAAAAACACTCCCCTTAATAAAGGCCATGAAGGCCACGGCCAAGATGGGAAAAAGGGAGGGATTTGGCTTCTAAATTTCACCACTTTCTAAATTTTTGCTAAATTTTACCTCCACCAAAACTAAGCCTTCCAAGGTGTTAAAAGGGAGATAGAAATGAAATTATATAGGCCAAGGCCGGAGGAAGGGTGCTGCGCAGCCAGCAGAAGGACAAAGGGAGGAAAAGATTTTGAGTTAAAAATCTTATGACACAAAGCCATGTCTAGGCCATACCTATTTTACACACACACCTTACTAAACCCCTCCAACCACTCCTATCACTCATAATTTTGACCAAAATTAAAACTTGCCCTCCAAGTTTCCCCTAGGTGGCACCTAGGGTCTCTGCCCCCAAGGGTCTCGCACTCGATCGTTCGCGTTACCGATTCTTCGCTAGCCGATTAATCGCGTAGAATTTACGCGTGCTAAAAATGTTCTCGTATGAAAATTTCACTGAAAAATTATAATCACACTTACAATCAATCATAAATATTATAAAACACCTACATTTTTTATTTTCATCAAAATCGGAGTTCGTTTCAAATTTTATCGTAGGTAAAATTTACCCGGCAGCTCAAAACGCGACTAAACTTCGAAAAAAAATTTCGACGAGATTTGAACCATGAATTAATAATAAATATTAATTCTCAAATATAATTTTATCTTGATTAAATTCAATTACTTTCTTAGTCAATAAAAATACGCGTTACCGCGTCAAACAGAAAAACTCACCGAACTCGGTTGATGAGTTTTCATTAAAAGCAGCATACGTCTACGCTGTCTATTAATCTGAATTTGCACTGTAAATACTAATTATTGAAAATAAATTAACACAGCTCCTTGTACTCTCAGTAAGTTATTAAGATGATCAATTTCTACGACTTACCTTCAAGTATTCGGGATTTTATTGCTTAAACAATTGTTTTCTCAAAGATTAGGGTGTTATACTCAGCAAGCTCACCATATTCATTTTCTGATGACCTTTGTGTTCTCCATAGATGAAGAGAGGATGATGTTGGTTATGGGAGACGGGTATGTGGGGACAGCCCAAAGCGCGGTTCGGACTCGATGACCAGAAGCAGAGCATCGTAACTGGCAATTTTGCTTAAGTTTTACTTATTCTGTATGAGAGAATAAGTAATTTTTGTTTGCATGTTCTTAAAATCTGTAGTTTTTTGCTATTCTGGGTTTTTGTTTGCATGTACCATGCTACTTCCAATATTTCCATGCACTATGAATGCACATATTAATTCTGCTATTTAGTGATCTCGATAGACCCGTTTCACTTTCAAACCATGAATATTTTCAACCAATCAAATGATCTGATTCCAACAATTGTCACTACTATCAAGTAACTCCTCATTAATTGTGCAACAAATATAAATCATTGCAAAATTCTGAAGACCAAAACACATGTCATATGAAGTCCTTAAACCCGCATTGAGAATGCAACTCAATTATGATTGAGTGTGTCATATGGATTTTTTCAAGATATCATATTGATAAAGGAAACTACTTGATAACTAGATTGTTCAGTAGAGGCATTGTAACAAGGATACTACTTGAATTGTTAGTCTCACCAGAAGGTTTTGGTAGAGGTAATTGGCCAGGATTCTACTTTGACGTGTCAGTTGGCCAGAAGGTTCAGTACTAGTTGTAAGTGTAACATCCCAATTTTTATGAAAATTATTTTACAATTTTTGATTACTTAAAAATAAATCATAGCGATTGATTACCTCAATGGTTTGCTAAAAGTACGAAGAACTACAAAGATTTATTGTAAACAATTTACTGTTTTAGTAATTAATTCAGATTAAGAGACAGTGTAGACGTATACTGTTTTTAATATGAATTAATCTTAAAAAATGTCAAAAATTGTTGTTTGATTAAAGAAAATTATTTTATTGAAAGAGAAATAATTTTTAGGATTTAATAGATATTTTTAAGTCACAGTTTGGATTTTCGATGTTTAGTTATTTGTTAAATTGTCTGTTTTATGTCATATTTAATATGACTTTTATTTTAAAGATTTTTCCTTGATAATTTAATTGTTTGAATAATATCTATATGACAAGAGAAATTGAAATTAGTGATCCTTACTAATTTACAGTTTTTATTGCGCTGCGAGAATTCTATTGAGTTCTGCCATAACTAGGCTATTGAGTGAGTTTCTAACTGAAACCTATCCAAACGTGATCCAAATTTTATAAAATTTGAGATCTTAGCATTTTCCAATATTTAGGATTTATTGGAATTTGTTTGGAATTTTTGGGCATCAGAAAATATTTAGTGTATTATCTACGCCTATAACTACATTACGGTCGCGTTTTAGCTCGTAAATCGAGAAAACGACATTCATAGAAATACTTCTAATATTTTTAGGGAAATTTTGGTTGATTAATAATTTTTTATTATAGAATAATTTATTAGATCTATTTTTGGAGTTTTTGGTTCAAAAACCCTAATATACGCGTAATGTCGCGCACCCGATTGAGCGAGAACACGACGAAACGATATATCTAGATATTTTGGGCTGAGGAGTGATGAATCCAGATATTAGGGGAGCTGAACCTGATCTTGGAAGATTATTTGACAAAGTGTTAATTGGTGATTGGTGATTTAGTAATTAGTAGTTAGTAACTTAGTTAGTTTAGGACTTATTGGTTAGTATCCAACTTAAATGAACATTTTCCTTCCATCCCTGTCCCTCAAAATTTCGTGGCTTCCCTCTCCATATTGGCTTTAGCCCATTCATTTCCTCCATTGTTGAAAGCTTGAAAAAAAAATTACTCCTATTTTCCATTGCGAAATACATAAGAGTACTTTTTAACTGAAAGCAGACAAGCATCAAATGTTTTCAGCATTAGATTGAGTTGCATAGTAGCGCTCCGAAAACGGGGTGTAACAGTAAGCAACTTGTTGATTAGTGAATTTCTTCAGGAGAAGGGACAAGACATAGTTCTTAGTTTGAGGATGAACCTGTATAAACTTATGTGTCTTGTCTCCTTTTTATTTGCTTTAATTATATATTGTCTGCTAACCTGGTGATGATTTGTATTTAACATTTTTATCCACCACTTAGTTGTGGCTGACCATTGCTCTTTGAAGTAAAGCATACATACGCTAACAACGATTCATACGCTAACACCGATTCAGTATTGTAAACTTCAGTAAGGCAGTGTTTTAGAAAACTCGTAAAAGTTTTTAAAACACAATTCAACCCTGCTTCTTGTGTTTTCTTATATTTCAACCTTTTCTTATATATCTAGGTTATGGTCTCATTGAGAGCACATTTAAGGTGAACAAATATTTTGTCGATGGTGTGACCTTTATCAATAATGAGGCTGAATCTATATCCTGGATAAGTTGGCTTATCGTATATTAATTTGGAATATTTTTTTCTATTTGATATCACTAGTAGATATAAAAATTCATGAGATTGTATGCACAATCTTTTAAATTTTCACTTGTTAAGTTATGCCGCATATTTTACACGAAAACATAATTGAGGAATGCTAGCGTTAGTCACCCAGACACTCTCCCATAAACACTCGCTTATCTGTGAAGCTACGTGATTATTTTTTTAAAACTCTTTACTTGTTTACCGGCTCTATAAGTTGAGTGTTTATTAACTTTTTTATTATTGGCATCTTAGACGTTCCTGCTGCAAATTCTGCACGTCGCTGCAAATCAGCCGTTTAAGATAAAAGAAGCTACCACAATGAAATTCAAAAACTGGCAAATATAATAGAAATATCTTTGATTGTCTCTGAAAATAGCAATTAAGCTTTCACATGAACATTTCTTTCACATGGATATTTCTAAATCTGTTTGTGGGAGTTTTATTGCAAATCGATTTTCTCTTATGCCTCGACTCCTCTTCTTCTTTATTCCTCTTTGTCCTTTCCTTTACAGTCCACCAAACCCAGGCCATAACTTGTAACCCAGTCCTCGACTCACTTAGACTCGCCTCATTCTCCTCTCCTTTCTCAGCGGCAACCTATTCCAGTCCCCCGAAAACTCGTCGAAAAGTGAGCACAGAGATAACTCCAAGCCATAGCAACTGTCGAGACTTCAAGGCGCAAGAACCCTCCGCCACTCGGGATGAATCTGGCCCTGCGAAAGATGAAGGAAATTGTAAAGATAGATCGAGGATGGTGACAACGTGCTCAAAATGGAAGCGGTGAAGATCGAAGTGGTAGACTAAGTGAATAAAATGGTTGATGACGGAGATGGATTTGTTGGGTGTGAGATCGGTGATGGGTACGGATTGATGCTCCAAATTAATAAAAAAGAAAAGAAATTATTAAAAATCTAAACTTGGAGAATGAGTAACCAAGAAAGTAGTTTTAAAAAGCAATAACGTGTCTTCGTAAACGAGCGAGTGTTTATGCAAGAGTGTGAGAGCGACTAACGCTATCATTTCTCAAACATAATTATGCTACATAATAGATAAAATAAATTGTTTATAATTTATAATTATAATATTATAATATGTAAAATTCAAATTATAATATTAACATACAAAATTTTCATATAAAGTCAGAGGAATATGATCTAAATAAATATAATAAAATCTATCTTTAATGAATAAAGATAATATAAATATAGTCATTAATTAAAAGAAGCTAAAAAAGAAATTCTATTCAATGTATGTTTATGGTTTTAAAATTAATATGAATTTAATATTTTAATTTATAAAAATATTATACTTTTTTTTCTAACCTACCCTAATTAGGGTCTTTGACGCCAATAGGCGTCTCAAGTCTCAAGGTATCTCCACGACGTAGGCCCTTTGGGGCCGCTATGAAAAAAATCCCCGAGTCAGGAGCGAGACGTCTAGTTTTTTCACATGGGTTTCAACCAATCATGTTACCAAATCTCACAATGTTGGGTTGGTTAAAAATATTGTATTTCCTATACATTATAAAACAAATTTAATTTATGGGTCTATCATGCCCGCAAAATAAGTAATTTTAACGTAGAAATCATCAAATTATACATGCATAGACAATAATCAATGATAGATATTATTAAAAATATAAATAAATAAAATACAATCAAAAGTTTAGTCTTTAATGATTATTATAACTTAAAAATTGATACACTTAAGGAAAAAAATATAATATTATAATTTGGTAATTAATTGAATCTCTCTCTTTATTAAGTTCTCAGTATCATCTCTGATTAAAATCATTATTTACTAATATATTAAATCATTAATTGCAGATTTTGTATCATTTTGTAATAAATTAAATAATTTTAAATTCTTATATTAAAATGCACTAATAGTTTTATTTAAATGTAATCGTTACTAGGAGCCATATCTATCATAAAAAATTATAAAAACATAAGAATATAATATTTTAAGAAATTTAATAATTAAAGTTATTTCAATATTCTCAATTTTTAATCTAAAATTATGAATTCTTATTTTTTTTAAAGTATTAATTAGTACCATAATTATCAATCTTAAAATATATCGTGGTATACAACATACTTTTTTTTTCGTTTCTATACAATTACACAAGTGAATAAGCAAATTTGGACGGTGGAATTGAACGGAAATGTGATAAGTAGAAATGTTTTTACCACAAATTATATATTATTATTTCTACAAAAATTATTTATATCTTTATCTTTTATAAATTTTTTCCCTAATTGTAAAACAATAAATAATTTAAAATATTGCCAGACTGTGGACAGTAATGTAAATATCTTTAATCACCCACCCCTTAGATTATAGCGTACATGTTCAGTACAAATTCTCTCACTACAATAATTAATAGATTCCTTCTTTGTTTAAAACCAATTTTTTAACACTTGTACTAGATGAGTAAAAACAAAAACACCTGTACTAGCAACACATTTTTACATTAGCAGTTTTCTCCCACATATCCTCTATATAAACATGAACAACATCAGGTTATAGAGCACAAATTGTAGTGAAGAGAGTTATTTTCATGATAGAAAAAAAAATCTTATAGAGCGAAAGGCATGATGACTAACATTAAAGAGGAAGAGCTAAGATCTAGTTAAGATCCTTAGAGAAAATACTATTGTAAGTAAAGCAAAGTCTTTTTTCTTTTATTTTTATTGATGTGATAAGCACAAGAGTTGTTGTAGCTAAATCACATCTATCTTGTTACATGACACAACAATCAGTCCATAAGTTTACCACAAATACCTTTATGCTTATATCATTAATTTACTCAAAATTAATTTCATATATACACATCAGTTTGTCGGATGGTTTTGTGATGTCATACTCAAAATGATCTGTCAATATTTTTTCATGATAAATTGATTTGTGAATATTTTAGAGTAAGCAACATAATTTTCACTTATATCAATTGATTTTGTATTAATTGTGCAATATGTTGGTATTGTTAACAGGAACCACATAGAAAAGGGAGAAACCTGACGATTACTTTGGTGGCAAACAAAACAGTTTCCTTCAATTTTCCAGAAAATTTTGATATGTCGCGTTTCAAAGACATAAACATGGTATTTTGTAAGCTTAAGGATTGGAAGTTAGAAAGCAGACAACGTGAAACAAAAATGTGTGATACGGTAAATAAATACAAGGCCATAAAAGAAATAAAGAATTTCTTATATATATATATATATATCTTTATTTTTTTGACGTAAATTTCTTATATATATGTGGTAATAAGTTTGGGCAAAAGCATGATTAATTATTGTTATGGTTTGTATTTAATTTACCATATGCATTTGATATGCCATTTTTAATATATTATATGACAACTTGATGCTTGTCAATGATAAGAACAAATATTCTGTTGGTTTGACTTTCTTTTTCTTGCAGTGTTACATTCAAGCTAGCTCACCCAAAAAAAATCGATCAATCAGAGAAGTTGTAAATCACAAACTTCCTGAAGATGACTCTAAATTACTAATTACAAAAAGAAAAAATAAGGTGATGCATCGATGTTATATTTTAGATATTGGTATATATATCGAGAACTTTTTTATAATAATATATATCGAGAATTTTACAAAACATAATATTGACTAATTACATATTTTATCACTATATATAATTTCTAGGTTGGTCAAGAAGGGAGATCGAAAAAACTGAGAAAACATCATTCTCTTTCCAATGATTCACAGATCACTGAGGACAAGGAAAATGATGTTAAAGTGAGAAATGTTCGCATAGTTCCTAAAAGCATATTAAGAGGACCAACTAAACTAGGAAGGATCAAAAGAAGCAACAGGTGATGCATCAACACTTCATTTAAGTTGCTTGTCATGAGAACTTTACTAAACATTATGTTGATTAAATATTTTGTCACTGCATATCATTTCTAGGGTGAAGAAGGGAAAAAACTAAAGGACATTCCTTCTCCTAGCAATTATTCTAAGAGCACCAAGCTGGATTTTTTTTTTGAAGGAAATCAATCTTCAATTCTTCTGAAGGAAATCAAGTTTCCCACAAGTGCAGGTTGATTTAGTAGGTGATGTTGTCGCTATTGATAATGTGATATCCAGCGAGGATAAAGAAGTCCATCATGAATGAAGTATTCAACCTCTAAATTTTAAAGTGCCTCGATGGACTCTCTATTTTGTGTTAGACATTAGGTTATTAATTGAAACACTAAAAATTAGAATGTGAGTTAGTCATATCTACAGCATGGAGAAGCTTCTTGTAAATCCATAAACAACAACAGAAAATTGTGAATTATTTCTAGAATAATGTTCTTATCATTTTCTTCCTATATGAAAAACTCAAAAGATAGGATTGCTTTCGTAAAAATAAAATAAAATAATATTGCTCAATTTTTTTACCATTGAAGAAAGAAAACTGCATCAATATATGATAAAGTCAACAGTTTTTTTTTCCAATAGAACAGGTCTATGAATATCTAATAAAAAAGAGAAGTCAACTTTTCAATTTAATATGCTATGTTATAGATGAAAACTGTTTGAATTTCTGATATACCCAACTGTTTGGTCAATAGAACTGGAAATTGCAACGACAATAAAACATAGAAATCAATATTCAAATTTAGTATGTTAAGAGTGAAGCTAGGTGCGGCCAAAACTTAGAGAAGGAATGTCCTTTAGGTTTTTCCCCTTAAATTCCAGCTGGTCAATTAAGATGACATAGGAAGTTTGCCCTTGGTATCATGTGTTCCATAGGTATAGTGGATATCTTAGGAAGTTTCTCCGGTCTTCAATCTCACACTTCTTCACAAACTTTCAAACTGAGATGACTCAGTTAACAATGTGGAGAACTTCCAAGATTTTACGGAGAAGTGGTTGATGATGCATTCATTCTGACGGAAATGAATAAGTAAAGACAGATCTAGAAGTGTGAGTTCGTATGTTTTACAGAAGTGGAGGACATGAAACTCTTGAAAGAAGGCTGGGAAATATTTACCTTTGGAGGTATATGCTTCGGGTGAGTATTTCATGGTTCCAGAAGAATAACCAGAACAAGTATCTACGAGAGAAAGAAGGAGACCAGCTGGAGAAGCCCGTATTGAGGGGTGGTGAGATAGCGGCAGGTAAGTCCTGTGCAAATTCTCTACGTGCTCCTTGTCATCACCATTACACTAAATGGCATCTTAACGTTAACCTGGCCGTAATGGCCCCAAACCGGGGAAGGAAAGGTGGGGAGTATGTGGATGGGCTTTTGGAAGTGGTCCAGAGAAGGAAATGGAGCTTGGCTATGTTTCTAGTGGGGAAGCTACACGATTTTAAGGTTGCACCGAATATCATTCTATCAATGTGGTTCCTATGGAAGGTGACTTGGTGTTGTTATGTTATTCTCAAAAGGGAGAAGCAACACAATTTGCTACATTTTTGAATTGATCCCCATCTATACTTCTCAAGGAGCATTTCGTTTGGCTGAGGTGCCTAGGGTACCCATTCATGTTTAGGGAGAAGGTTTTTTTGGGACCTGGCTCTCAGGTTTGGGAAGTATATCTCCTGAGATGAGGTTACCTCTAAGCTGTCTCAGGTGGATGTTGGTAGGGAGCAAGTGGTTGTTTCATCTGTTACCACCATCGCTCTAACAATGGGGATTTGGAATATCTCTTTATAGTTCCCTACTAGAATTTTCGGCATTTCTTATGGACTTTTCTACGGATTTTGCTAAAAAATTCGCAAGAAACACATTTACTGCGAATTTTCCTGCAGATTTTAGTTCCTAGTAATACTTTCTGTAATTTTTTCCTGCAAATTCTAGTAGTGATTACTCTTCGAGTAACTTTATCCCTTCACACACATACACACATATATGGATCAAATTACACCGGTATAATACTTAGGTAGTGTTACACTAATCAATAGCTTTGTTCCAGATATTCATAATACAAAACTGACCATTAGATTGAAAGTTACTACCACATAGATCATATCTGTAAAAATTAACATTAATCTAAAATGATTTGATATGTCATTGAGATGCATCAAGATTAACCTGACATATCAAACGATTTTAGATTAATATAATTTTTACAGATATGATCTACGTGGTAGTATTTTTCAATCCAACGGCCAGTTTCATAATATAGATATCTGGAACAAAGCTATTGAGTATCGGTGTAATTTAATCCCTCCTTATATATATATGTGTGTGTGTGTGTGTGTGTGTGTGTGTTTTGGGGAGGGACCAAGTTACTCCCGAAGTAACTCTTGTCTAAGGTACTCCGGTTAATATTTCTCTATAAACATCAAATTTTATCAATACAACCGTTGAACATCGTCATATTATGTTAATATGCATACCAAATTTTAGCTAAATTAGACTTTCGTAGCTATGTATTCACATAGTCAACATTTTACTTGTAAATTAAAATGTATATTATTCATTGAATTCAATAGATCTGATAAAGTATCAAATATTTTTAAATTTTTATGAAGTTTAATGGAGCTGATCAACTCAATAAACACTTTTAATTTGACGGTTCGATCGATGAAATTTGATGTCTATCGAGAGATAGTAACCGGAGTAACTCAGACAATAGTTACTCCTAGAGCAACATGATCCTTAAATATGTTTTTAGTCCCTAAAAATATTTACTCATTTGTAGTCCCTCTAGGGACTAAAACGATAGTCCCTATAAAAGCAAAATAAGGACTAAAAATGAATAAAATTTATTTATGGACTAAACTTGAAAATTCGTAATTTTATAGGGAATAAAATTACACCCGAATAGTTACACCAACAGTTACACCTATTCAATAACATCCTATTGGATAAATATTTTTCAAAATCAATCGTTGGATTGAAAGTTACTATCATATAGGTCATATATGTCAATTTTAACATTAATCTTTAATCATTTGCTATGTCATCAAGATGCGTCAAGATTAACGTCAACGATGCAAGAGTTACACCAACCTTGCGTCATGATTCAATCACTTTCTTCTTCTCAGATGTCCTAGTTGGGGTTGGTGTTACAAACCTATGAAAAATTTTCGTAAGGTATGGGAAGGTGGGTGAGGTCGTTATTCCTCTTGAGGTTGTTGAAAAATTATCTCTGGAAAAGAAGATCGATAATAAATGGATGGGCACCTACAAACTTAGAGCTAATCATTCTAGAGTTGAGAGGCGGGTTGAAGGGATGACATCTTTCATTCCGAAAGTGTATGCTTTAAAGAGTGTCGATGTTATTTATTTAGTTTTTGGTTGGAATATATATATATATATATATATATTAGGAGGTACAAGGGTACCCCAACCCAATACAGCCTGACAAACAGAGCCTAAAGGTCCAACTAGAAGAACCCAAAGGCTCGCCAAGGTAAAAGAACAAAAATAGAACTCCAGGAGGCTAAGCCCTCATAATACAAGCTATGGGATTGGCAAACCACTCGTAATACAAACGCGAAGTAGATTTTACCCTAGCCAAAAACCACCTCCAGGACAAGGATCTAATACGATCGATCGTCTGTCCCACATTAGGCACCCCCCCGGTAAAAATACAATCGTTCCAGAGCCCACAAATAAGCCACATCATTGTATGTCAGATCAAAGCCAAACCACCCCTACATCGAGAACTACCCCCAAGGTGTGTGAATTAAGAAAACGAGGAGAAGAGGTCTAGCGGCTGCACATAGTCACAACCCAACCAGTTACCAATGGTCTACTAAACCGTAGAGGAGAAGTTGCACCTGCTGAAGAGATGTAACCCCGACTCTCGGTGTGATCCACACAACACACAAGTAGTTGCAGCCATATCAGAAATAATACCTCTGCTAAACAAATTTGTTTGAGTCGGGACTCTATCTAAAAGTAACTGCCAAGAAAAGGCAATTTACCCTTGAGGGAGTCAAACTCTTCCATAATTTGCCAAGCATACTAACCTCCACAAATCCAATGTGGTGCTCATCCCGGGTCGAACGTCCCTTCACATCAATCAAGCTTCCAACAACGTCGAGGACAATATGGTTACTCTCGTCCTTCATCCCTTCTCACTTAGACAGTCAAGAAATGAATCAGTCACTAAGTAAAGTCCTAAAATCTCATATCATCATCTATTCTAACATAGACAATCATGCAAGAGTACACAGAGATTACATGATAGACACATACCACGGCCTGAAGAACAAGCCGAGCTCTGATACCACTAAATGTGACACCCTCTACCCCATCATGTCATTATAACAACGTAATAGAATAAAGTAAAACGCGGAGTAAAATGTTTTTTTTTCTTTTCTTTTGGTCCAATCATAATTTCATTCAACGTGGAATAGAGTCGTCACGTTCACTTGCAGAAAACAAACTTAGTAAAGGAGGAGAAACAGCAAAAGGAAGTAAAACCAAGGTTCCCGATGTCACAATAATTCAGAGCTCTTCCCCTAATTATTACATCGGAAAAATACAATGATTTAACCAAATAAAAACAAGTCTTCTATCTATCCCAACGAGCTATCGTGATCACTCGCCGGCATTCACATCCTCAACACCTGCAGTCTCATCATCTACACATACCCGGTGGGATATGCATAGCCACAAAAGGGGTTAGTCATCATAACCTCAAATAGTACATACAGTGTAGGAAATTAATGAACAATGCGCAATATACAACAATTCTAATGGAAACACCTAACCACCCGTACTACAACACCAACCACATCATGAAGATGTTACCACATCAATTAAATATCACATGCCACAACATCAACCACAGCATTAAAGTACACCACCAAAAACCAAACAACCAGACATGTTATCATGCAAAATGATGTATTTCTAGGACCATAACTATATGCATGTGGATCCATTTATAACGAGGCCCAGATACCTTGCCCATTTCGGAATGCCTTGTCCGTAATGCCCCAATAACAACAGGACCGGGATACCACGCCCGTCACGGGATACCATGCCCGATTCGCCCCATTAACCATAGGACCGGGAAACCTCGCCCGTCACGGGATACCTTGCCCGATTCGCCCTTTTAACCGTAGGACCAGGAAACCTCGCCCGTCACGGGATACCTTGCCCAATACGCCCTACTAGCAACAACAACAATGCCGACTCCAGGATGCATGAACATGACCAAATGCGGTGTCTAACATTAACGACCTCTATCGCGATATCTTCGATAAAGTAGCAACAACAACAACAACAGGACACAAGTTCATAAGTCAGCCAGTGCCTTCAACCAATAACAGAAACATTCAATGCTCTTAGCCACTTCGATTAAGCACATAATATCCAAGTGAAGTTTTAAATTAGAAAGATTAGTTCTCTCGAAATTTATCACATCAATAAATCCTTAGGCATCATAAATGAACTTTAGATATCCTACCTAGGCTTTACAATACCAACCTAAGCACGGAAACCCGAGGAAACACGACGAAACGACAAGCGCGCGGTATCGGGCGCTGGCGCTGACATTAAGGCGCCTGGCGCCCTGCCTATCATCCAAGTCGCAACAGAGGGTTCTACCCATTCGGGACCTAACGCCACCGCTACGTCCTCGTAACTTGGTTGAACATGGTCTAGAGTTCTTTGATCCATACTTAGTCATTACACATTCATAGAGTCTAAAAACTTACCCTTTAGCTATTTTAATTCCTTACCCTATCATTTGGCAGCAAACAATTTCTGCACAACTTAACTTATCACTATCGTTGACTCTCAATTCTCTTGTTAACACTTCAAAACCTCTCTCAAGACATGGTTTACTCGTATGTCCATTATTCTAAATAATTAATCCTAACTCGATTCACCTTTGATTCCATTTTAACCTCTCCAGCATTCTGTTTTTAAATCATCATCACTGCTAATTCCTTGCAACAACACTAGTGGTTTAGGCAATTCAATACTTTTAAATACTGACCATATCAGTCCCAAGGCACATAACACTAATAATATAGCATATCATCAAGTCTTGTAGGAGTCCATACCATAGCAAATTAAAATCAACAACAACCAAAGACTTTTACCTCCCTGAACAACAAAAGGATAATCAAGAGTAACAATCATATAAACAATCAAGACTCAATCACCACACCAAATTCATCAATCCAACGAAATTATCACATCACTTTATAGTAAATATCACCAGTCAAGAATAATAATTGAAGGGTTCAAGTATCTTCCTATCACAGTGGCGATAGTGCTCGTTTTTCGTCACCGCGCGAGGCGTATAGGTCTTGGGACACCCCTATTGCTCACCCATGTTCCATACACTCACTAGAAGAGAACAACTACCCCTTACCTTAAGAGAATTTCGTACTCCTAGAATGGGATGAGGTAACACCAAGCTTTTCCTTTCCTAGTGAAGCTTTCTTCACCAAAAGCACAAGAGCAAGGGTTTAGGAATGGAAAAATCATAGTTTAGAATCCTAACGTTGATCTTAAAACAAAGCTATCATTAGAAGGCTTACCATTTTCTATTCTTCTCAATGATGCTGTAAGAATCACAGTAACAATGCTCCCTAGTCGAGTTCCCTAGTATAGTTTTGAGTTCAGAGTCTTTGATAGCATAAAATTGGAAAAAGGGAAAAAAAGAAGAACTTTCTCTATTTTGATTGATCTTATGAGCAGCTCCTAATCATGTTTAGGGTTTTAGAACTGAGGCTTAGTGGATAGGTTAAGCCTAGGGGTCGTGGCTTGCTTCTTCAGGTCGAGAATGGGTCACACGAGGTCACAGAGCCGGCCCAAAATGAGTTAAAACGCGGAAAAATCATAGCCACTTATCGGCTGTGGGTGCCCTACGCCAGCATCCCCTGGGCACCCTGCGCTTGCTCTCTGTGAGGCCTGTGCGCCCCGAGTTCTAGTCTGGGTGCCCTGCGCCTCCTGGGACCGTGTCTTCGGCCCGTTTTGTGTCCTGACTCGCCTATACGCGCACCGTGCCAACCTTATTGGACTTCTAACTAATCAATAGCATATTTAAACACATCCACATCCACAAAAGTGAGGGTGTTATAGGGATAATCTTGGCCATTCCTCGTATAGGGAATGCCGTCCATTTGTGCACGTGGACGGTACCACACTCCGGTGATCAGAGGTGGTAACGTATCAGGATGTATTCCCGGGACAACTAACTTATGTCTTATTTCTTGTGCCCTAAGACTGGTGAATGGTCTAGGGAGTAGGGCGTTAATGGCCCGCAATATTCAGCGATCTGTGGTCTGGGTTAGTAGGGCCAGTGATCAGCCTGAAAGCTCATGGTTTCTGTCAGTCTGCGGTATCAGAGTATGATGTGGTTTGTGACCGTGTGGTTAGGCTTGTCAATATGTCGTATCAGTGTGGTCTGGTCTGTGACCGTGTGCTCAAAAGTCTGAGCGTGATAACAGTCAAGTTGATAGTTGTGATGTCCATGATGACGATTGTTATGTCTGTGCTGATATAGTTGTGCGGTGCATGGTGACAGTATCTCTGCTATGTTGTTTCCCTATTAGTTAGTGATTGATGAGTGTCTTACCCCATTATTTTCTGTGTTTTCCATATTATATTATGATGAATAACAGATGAACAAGAAGATCATGTACTTAGAGCCTGGGATGCAGGACCTAGCGGAGGTGACCGTTGAGGAAAGACGCCTAGGAACAATATTACATCACGGCCAGTGTGTCCTTTTGCGTACTCTGATAATAAATAAAAATGTGTTATTGCTTTAAGCATGTGTTAGGATTTAAGTGACGCTCTGCCTCGGCGGGATGTTACAATAATCCCCGAGTCGGGAGCGAGACGTCTAGTTTTTTCACATGGGGTTCAACCAATCATGTTACCAAATCTCACAATGTTGGGTTGATTAAAAATATTGTATTTTCTATACATTATAAAGTAAATTTAATTTATGGGTCTGTTACGCCTGCAAAGTAAGTAATTTTAACGTAGAAATCATCAAATTATGCATACATAGACAATAATCAATGATAGATATTATTAAAAATCTAAATAAATAAAATACAATCAAAAGTTTAGTCTTTAATGATTATTATAACTTAAAAATTGATACACTTAAGGACAAAAATATAATATTATAATTTGGTAATTAATTGAATCTCTCTCTTTATTAAGTTCTCAGTATCATCTCTGATTAAAATCATTATTTACTAATATATTAAATCATTAATTGCAGATTTTGTATCATTTTGTAATAAATTAAATAATTTTAAATTCTTATATTAAAATGCACTAATAGTTTTATTTAAATGTAACCGTTACTAGGAGCCATATCTATCATAAAAAATTATAAAAACATAAGAATATAATATTTTAAGAAATTTAATAATTAAAGTTATTTCAATGTTCTCAATCTAAATGTTCTCAATGTTCTCAATATAATAATATGAATTCTAAAATATCGTGGTATACAACATACTTTTTTTTTCAGTTTCTACACAATTACACAAGTGAATAAGCAAATTTGGACAGTGGAATTGAAGGGAAATGTCATAAGTGGAAATGTTTTTACCACAAATTATATATTATTATTTCTACAAAAATTATTTATATCTTTATCTTTTATGAAATTTTTCCCTAATTGTAAAACAATAAATAATTTAAAATATTGCCAGAACTGTGGAAAGTAATGTGAATATCTTTAATCACCCACCCCTTAGATTATAGCGTACATGTTCAGTACAAATTCTCTCACTACAATAATTAATAGATTTCTTCTTTGTTTAAAACCAATTTTTTAACACTTGTACTAGATGAGTAAAAAAAAAAAAAACCTGTACTAGCAACACATTTTTACATTAGCAATTTTCTCCCATATATCCTCTATATAAACATGAACAACATCAGGCTATAGAGCACAAATTGTAGTGAAGAGAGTTATTTTCATGATAAAAAAAATCTTATAGAGCGAAAGGCATGATGACTAACATTCATGAGGAAGAGCCAAGATCTGGTTAAGATCCTTAGAGAAAATACTATTGTAAGTAAAGCAAAGTCTTTTCCTTTCATTTTTATTAATGATGTGATAAGCACAAGAGTTGTTGTAGCTAAATCACATCTATTTTGTTACATGACACAACAATCAGTCCATAAGTTTACCACAAATACCTCCATGCTTATATCATTAATTTACTCAAAATTAATTTCATATACACATCAGTTTTGTCGGATGGTTTTGTGGTCTCATACTCAAAATGATCTGTCAATATTTTTTCATGATAAATTGATTTGTGAATATTTTAGAGTAAGCAACATAATTTTCATTTATATTAATTGATTTTGTATTAATTGTGCAATATGTTGGTATTGTTCACAGGGACCACATAGAAAAGGGAGAAACCTGACAATTACTTTGGTGGCAAACAAATCAGTTTCCTTCAATTTTCCTGAAAATTTTTATATGTCGCGTTTCAAAGACATAAACATGGTATTTTCTAAGCTTAAGGGTTGGAAGATTGGAAGCAGACAACGTGAACCAAAAATGTGTGATACGGTAAATAAATATAAGGCCATAAAAAAATAAAGAATTTCTTATATATATCTTTTTTTTTACGTAAATTTCTCATATATATCTGGTAATAAGTTTGGGCAAAAGCATGATAAGTTATTGTGATGGTTTGTATTTAATTTACCATATGCATTTGATATGACATTTTTAATATATTATATGACAACTTGATGCTTGTCAATGATAAGAACAAATATTCTGTTCGTTTGACTTTCTTTTTCTTGCAGTGTTACATTCAAGCTAGCTCACCCAAAAAAAATCGATCAATCAGAGAAGTTGTAAATCACAAACTTCCTGAAGATGACTCTAAATTACTAATTACAAAAAGAAAAAATAAGGTGATGCATCGATGTTATATTTTAGATATTGGTATATATATCGAGAACTTTTTTATAATAATATATATCGAGAATTTTACAAAACATAATATTGACTAATTAAATATTTTATCACTATATATAATTTCTAGGTTGGTCAAGAAGGGAGATCGAAAAAACTGAGAAAACATCATTCTCTTTCCAATGATTCACAGATCACTGAGGACAAGGAAAATGATGTTAAAGTGAGAAATGTTCGCATAGTTCCTAAAAGCATATTAAGAGGACCAACTAAACTAGGAAGGATCAAAAGAAGCAACAGGTGATGCATCAACACTTCATTTAAGTTGCTTGTAATGAGAACTTTACTAAACATTATGTTGATTAAATATTTTGTCACTGCATATCATTTCTAGGGTGAAGAAGGGAAAAAACCTAAAGGACATTCCTTCTCCTAGCAATTATTCTAAGAGCACCAAGCTGGATTTTTTTTGTGAAGGAAATCAATCTTCAATTCTTCTGAAGGAAATCAAGCTTCCCACAAGTGCAGGTTGATTTAGTAGGTGATGTTGTCGCTATTGATAATGTGATATCCAGCGAGGATAAAGAAGTCAATCATGAATGAAGTATTCAACCTCTAAATTTTAAAGTGCCTCGATGGACTCTCTATTTTGTGTTAGACATTAGGTTATTAATTGAAACACTAAAAATTAGAATGTGAGTTAGTCATATCTACAGCATGGAGAAGCTTCATGTAAATCCATAGACAACAACAGAAAATTGTGAATTATTTCTAGAATAATGTTCTTATCATTTTCTTCCTATATGAAAATCTCAAAAGATAGGATTGCTTTTGTAAAAATAAAATAAAATAATATTGCTCAATTTTTTTACCATTGAAGAAAGAAAACTGCATCAATATATGATAAAGTCAACAGTTTTTTTTCCAATAGAACAGGTCTATGAATATCTAATAAAAAAGAGAAGTCAACTTTTCAATTTAATATGCTATGTTATAGATGAAAACTGTTTGAATTTCTGATATACCCAACGGTTTGGTCAATAGAACTAGAAATTGCAACGACAATAAAACATAGAAATCAATATTCAAATTTAGTATGTTAAGAGTGAAGCTAGGTGCGGCCAAAACTTAGAGAAGGAATGTCCTTTAGGTTTTTCCCCTTAAATTCCAGCTGGTCAATTAAGATGACATAGGAAGTTTGCCCTTGGTATCATGTGTGCCATAGGTATAGTGGATATCTTAGGAAGTTTCTCCGGTCTTCAATCTCACACTTCTTCACAAACTTTCAAACTGAGATGACTCAGTTAACAATGTGGAGAACTTCCAAGATTTTACGGAGAAGTGGTTGATGATGCATTCATTCTGACGGAAATGAATAAGTAAAGACAGATCTAGAAGTGTGAGTTCGTATGTTTTACAGAAGTGGAGGACATGAAACTCTTGAAAGAAGGATGGGAAATATCTACCTTTGGAGATATATGCTTCGGGTGAGTATTTCATGGTTCCAGAAGAATAACCAGAACAAGTATCTACGAGAGAAAGAAGGAGACCAGCTGGAGAAGCCCGTATTGAGGGGTGGTGAGATAGCGGCAGGTAAGTCCTGTGCAAATTCTCTACGTGCTCCTTGTCATCACCATTACACTAAATGGCATCTTAACGTTAACCTGGTCGTAATGGCCCCAAACCGGGGAAGGAAAGGTGGGGAGTATGTGGATGGGCTTTTGGAAGTGGTGGTTCCAGAGAAGAAAATGGAGCTTGGCTATGTTTCTAGTGGGGAAGCTACACGATTTTAAGGTTGCACCGAATATCATTCTATCAATGTGGTTCCTATGGAAGGTGACTTGGTGTTGTTATGTTATTCTCAAAAGGGAGAAGCAACACAATTTGCTACATTTTTGAATTGATCCCCATCTATACTTCTCAAGGAGCATTTCGTTTGGCTGAGGTGCCTAGGGTACCCATTCATGTTTAGGGAGAAGGTTTTTTTGGGACCTGGCTCTCAGGTTTGGGAAGTATATCTCCTGAGATGAGGTTACCTCTAAGCTGTCTCAGGTGGATGTTGGTAGGGAGCAAGTGGTTGTTTCATCTGTTACCACCATCGCTCTAACAATGAGCATTAGGGGTGAGGTTTTTCCAATTAGAGTCTTTGAAGAGAAGTTTGGGGTTGTGGACTTTTGTTTATATAAGAAAAACATATGACATTCTTGGTTGCATGGCAATTGTTGTAAGGAAATTATAATGCGTATGAATTAAGTTAATATATTTACATACTAGAGATGGTGAGAATATATATATAAATTTCACTGCGCGTGAATCAAGTTACTCAAAGAATAATTTTAAAGATTTACTTTGAATCCTCACCCTTTGTTCTCTTTTAATCTAACGGTCTATATTAATTTTTAATTAGGGCTCACCTTTTTTTCTCCTTCTTCTTCTTCCAATACTCTTATAAAAACATTGTTCGTGTGTGTCGCTCGTTCTCTCGCTTTGCAAGGAGACTATTATGTACAGTTCAAAAAGATCTCGAACAACTCTATTTTTTTTATACACGACTCCCAAAAATTTAAAATAGAAGCACTGAGCATTTGTAATCAAATCGAGTGTAAACCAAGAAATTCAAAGCGGGTGAGATATGTTTGCTTTCACATCTCGAAAGTTTGCCATTAATGGGGAACAGAACTTGGTGTTGAGCATTGAAAATGAAAGCCAACAATACAAGGTTTGCTCACTAAATCAGATGTTGGGCTTCTGATTCATTTTTTCCTTTCTGATTTCATTAAATCGCAATAGAGGTTGTTTCAGCCAATTTTTAGTAGTATTTTAATTTGCTATTTCTCCATGGCTGTGTCGTGTAGCAACAAGGGCAAGAAGATGACTTGTTTTGGTTTTTTTTTTTCCAATTCATTTGAGAATTTGGCATGTTCTTCTTAGCCTCGGCAAGATTTTCTGTGCTGAATTTTTTTCTGGGCAGCCAATTGTCGAATTTTATGTATTAACAAGCAAGGAATTAGATCTGAATAGAACGGCAAGAACGAGGGCACAACTTTTGTAATTAAAAACTAATATAGACTGTTGGATTAAAAGAGAATAAAGGGTGGGGATTTGGAATAACTCTTTATAGTTCCCTACTAGAATTTTCGGCATTTCTTATGGACTTTTCTACGGATTTTGCTAAAAAATTCGCAAGAAACACATTTGCTGCGAATTTTCCTGCAGATTTTAGTTCCTAGTAATACTTTCTGTAATTTTTTCCTGCAAATTCTAGTAGTGATTACTCTTCGAGTAACTTTATCCCTTCACACACATACACACATATATGGATCAAATTACACCGGTATAATATTTAGGTAGTGTTACACTAATCAATAGCTTTGTTCCAGATATTCATAATACAAAACTGACCATTAGATTGAAAGTTACTACCACATAGATCATATCTGTAAAAATTAACATTAATCTAAAATGCTTTGATATGTCATTGAGATGCATCAAGATTAACCTGACATATCAAACGATTTTAGATTAATATAATTTTTACAGATATGATCTACGTGGTAGTATCTTTCAATCCAACGGCCAGTTTCATAATATAGATATCTGGAACAAAGCTATTGAGTACCGGTGTAATTTAATCCCCCCTCATATATATATATATGTGTGTGTGTGTGTGTGTGTGTGTGTGTGTTTTGGGGAGGGACCAAGTTACTCCCGGAGTAACTCTTGTCTAAGGTACTCCGGTTAATATTTCTCTATAAACATCAAATTTTATCAATACAACCGTTGAACATTGTCATATTATGTTAATATGCATACCAAATTTTAGCTAAATTAGACTTTCGTAGCTATGTATTCACATAGTCAACATTTTACTTGTAAATTAAAATGTATATTATTCATTGAATTCAATAGATCTGATAAAGTATCAAATATTTTTAAATTTTTATGAAGTTTAATGGAGCTGATCAACTCAATAAACACTTTTAATTTGACGGTTCGATCGATGAAATTTGTTGTCTATCGAGAGATAGTAACCGGAGTAACTCAGACAATAGTTACTCCTAGAGCAACATGATCCTTAAATATGTTTTTAGTCCCTAAAAATATTTACTCATTTGTAGTCCCTCTAGGGACTAAAACGATAGTCCCTCTAAAAGCAAAATAAGGACTAAAAATGAATAAAATTTATTTATGGACTAAACTTGAAAATTCGTAATTTTATAGGGAATAAAAACATATTTATCCCATATATATATATATGTGAGGAAGATCAAATTACACCCGAATAGTTACACCAACAGTTACACCTATTCAATAACATCCTATCGGATAAATATTTTTCAAAATCAACCATTGGATTGAAAGTTACTATCATATAGGTCATATCTGTCAATTTTAACATTAATCTTTAATCATTTGCTATGTCATCAAGATGCGTCAAGATTAACGTCAACGATGCAAGAGTTACACCAACCTTGCGTCATGATTCAATCACTTTCTTCTTCTCAGATGTCCTAGTTGGGGTTGGTGTTACAAACCTATGAAAAATTTTCGTAAGGTATGGGAAGGTGGGTGAGGTCGTTATTCCTCTTGAGGTTGTTGAAAAATTATCTCTGGAAAAGAAGATCGATAATAAATGGATGGGCACCTACAAACTTAGAGCTAATCATTCTAGAGTTGAAAGGCGGGTTGAAGGAATGCCATCTTTCATTCCGAAAGTATATGCTTTAAAGAGTGTCGATGTTATTTATTTATTTTTTGATTGTGGGTTGGGATACCCCTTGTACCTCCTAATATATATATATATATATATATATATATATATATATATATATATATATATATATATATATATATATTAGGAGGTACAAGGGGTATCCCAACCCAATACAGCCAGACAAACAGAGCCTGAAGGTCCAACTAGAAGAACCCAAAGGCTCGCCAAGGTAAAAGAACAAAAATAGAACTCCAAGAGGCTAAGCCCTCATAATACAAGCTATGGGATTGGCAAACCACTCGTAATACAAACACGAAGTAGATTTTACCCTAGCCAAAAACCACCTCCAGGACAAGGATCTAATACGATCGATCGTCTGTCCCACATTAGGCACTCCCCCCGTAAAAATACAATCGTTCCGGAGCCCACAAATAAGCCACATCATTGTATGTCAGATCAAAGCCAAACCACCTCTACATCGAGAACTACCCCCAAGGTGTGTGAATTGAGAAAACGAGGAGAAGAGGTCTAGCAGCTGCACATAGTCACAACCCAACCAGTTAGCAATGGTGTACCAAACCGTAGAAGAGAAGCCGCACCTGCCGAAGAGATGTAACCGCGACTCTCGGTGTGATCCACACAACACACAAGTAGTTGCAGCCATATCAGAAGTAATACCTCTGCTAAACAAATTTGTCTGAGTCGGGACTCTATCTAAAAGTAACTGCCAAGAAAAGGCAATTTACCTTTGAGGGAGCCAAACTCTTCCATAATTTTCCAAGCATACCAACCTCCAAATCTGAGAGTCGAGCCACATGGGAAGATGACTCTGACAAACGCCTATAGGCCGAGGACACATAGAACATACTGCTAGGGTGTCGAGTCCATACCCATCGATCTAACTCTGCTGACTGGGACGGGGGCACCAAGACTGCCAAACCCAAAAAAGCGTCACCTCCAAGGAATTTCCAAGACCCAAGTGTTATTCTCCCACCTCCCACTACCACTTACCAGCATATCCGGATCAACCCCGAGTGAGAATAACCTAGGAAATATACTTCTAACAGTAGACTCCCCAACCCAAACATCATGCAAGAAAGAAGTAGACCTCCCATCACCTAGTTTCCTCCTAACACACCCAGAGAATCAGTCTAATCCTAAATCCCCCACTCCACCTACCAGACAGATGCCCTTCCACCAAACCAAAGCCGAAGAAGGAACCCTCAAATCCATAAAGTACACATGAGAAGACACAGTACTACCATACCTCGCCTTCAGCACCTGACACCAAAGAGCCTCACCCTCCTCTAGCAGCCTCCACCTCCATTTCCCTAACAAACTAGAGTTGGCCCACCTAAGGTCCCTAACCCCCAACCCACCCCCACTCTAAGGCTTACAAATATCTTCCCACTTAACCCACGATATATCTTCTTCACCCCCGACGCCCCTCCCCATAGAAACTCTTGCTGAATCCTAACCACTTGCTTCCAAACTTTCACCGTATCCTCATAAAGGATAGGTAAAAGATAGGAATGCTACTAAGAACCAAATTGAGAAGAACAATCCTCCCCCCAAGACTAACACTCCTATGTCTCCACCCCACAAGTCTACTACGCAATACCTCCACCATAGGGGCCCAAGTGGACGCATGCCTAAGATTAACCCCAACCGGAAGGCCAAGGTACTTAAAAGGGAGTACCACAGTCTTACAGTTAAGGAACCTTGCCGCCCGAGCTAAGAAGGACTCCTCGACATTTACTCCAATCGGGTTGCTCGTAGCAAAATTCCCCTTAAGACCAGAAGCAAGCTCAAACCATCTAAGTATCGCCTTCATCGCTCACAGATTTTCCACACTAGCCTCCCCAATAAATAAAGTATCATCCATATATTGTAGATGAGACACCATCAAGTTCGACTTCCCTACACAAAACCTAGAGAATATTCGAAGAGAGACCGCCTGGCACATCAATCCACCTAACCCCTCAACCACCAGAAGAAAGAGGAACGGTGCCAATGGATCTCCCTACTTTAACCCCCTTCTAAAGTTGATTTCTTCTGTAGGACTACCATTGACCAAAACTGAAAGGCTTCCGGAAAACACACATGCTCTAATCCATGCTCTCCACCTATTATCGAAGCCGAACCGCTGCATCATATAATCCAAAAAACCGCAGTTCACCGAATCATACACTTCCTCGAAGTCCACTTTAAAGATCATGCATTATTTCCTCTTCTTTTTAGCAAAGTCCACAACCTCATTAACCACCACAACTCCGTCAACCAAGTTCCTCCCTTTAATCAATGCAGATTGAATAGGGGCAATGAGGGCATCCATGACCCTACTCAACCTAGATGCCAACACCTTAGCCACGATCTTATACAAACAGCAAAGAAGAGAGATGGGACGAAAATCACTCAGGGATTGGAGGCACTTAACCTTAGGTATGAAGGTAATAAAGTAGGAGGAGAAGCTTCTCGGTAACCTAGCATTTGAGAAGAACTCCTCGAATAACAACCCCACCTATGAACGCATCACATCCTAGAAGGTTTTAACGAATGTGATATTAAAACCATCTGGGCCCGGACTTTTATTCCCATCACAAGTTGCCACCACACCATCAATCTCTTCCAACGAAAAAGGGGCAGAAAGGGAAGCAGAATCTTCAGGCGATAAAGAAAGGAAACCTAAACCATCGAGCTGCGGTCGAACCCACTCCTCCTCTGAGAAGTGCTACCTGCAATAGCACATAGTCTCGGAGCGAATGCCAGCCACATCCTCCACCCATCCGTCACCCCGTCGTAATGCTAAGATCCTATTTCTAACCCCTCGAGACTTGAGACACAAGCGAAAATACCGAGTATTTTCATCCCCGTCCTTCAACCACTTAGCTCTAGATCTCTGAAAATCCAAACTATCCTTACTCTTCAGTAGCAGCCATAACTGGGAGAATGGCACCTTCCTTCTATCCACCTCTTCCAACGAGAGACCCACCGATTCGCTTTTCAAATCCAGTGCTTTGATTGATTCCACCAACAGTTGGATATTAGTATCCGCCTCCCAAAAATGTCTTTATTCCATTGCTTCAGCACCCCTTTCAGTTGTTTCAATTTTTCCTTAAGCACAAAACCCATTCAACTAGACTGTGTATCAGAAGACCAACAATTATGGACCACACTCTTGAAATCCCTATGAGGAAACCAGTGGTTATTGAATCTAAAAGGCTTCAGACCCCACCCACCATGTGAATATTTGAGGACAAGCGGGCAATGATCAGAGACGTCTCGCTTCAAGGCCCACAACACCATATGACCCCAGCGATCAACCCAATCCTCCGACACCAGAACACGATCCAGCCTACTCATGGCAACCCCATTTGGTTTGAACCAAGTGAAATTCCTTCCCATTAAGGGGGTGTCTAGGAGGCCCATATCATCAATAAACCCACATAACTCATGTGCTTCGGCGGCATCCACGGATCCAGTCAGCCCCCCAATGCCCCTCCGCTCACTTAGGGAACAAACAGAGTTGAAATCCCGAGTCACGCACCAAAGGCCATTCCCAAAACCCCTCCTTGACATCAAAAGCTCCCCCACAAGCGCCTCTTATCCGGTAAATTGCATTTGGAATACACATTAACCACAAAGCATTTAGCCCGCTCCACCCCAACTCCAAGCAAACACCCACAAAACCACAACCAGAGAAATGAAAGAGAAAGTTACCTTTAGTTTGATCCCAAATAGAAAAAATGCCGCCACTATTACCGACTGCCGGAGAATAATGCCAATCACAAAGATCATTCCCCCATAGGTGGTGACATAGAGAAGCAGATGCTGACTCTAATTTTATTTCCTGAATGGTATTAAAATCCACACTATGCTCCCGAACAAGTGCCTGAGTTTTGTTCCTCTTCGGCTTTGTTCCCAACCCTCTAATATTCATAGAGCACACAATCATTGATCAACAACCACTCTCTCCTCAATAGTGTTGTCGATTTGATCATGCAGCTCCAACCCAATAAGCCTATTTACCATATGATTCTCCCTCCGAGACACACCCATTTTCTCCCCTATGGAATAAATTTTTTGTGCATCATAGTCCTCTCTTTCCCTAGTGGAATTATAGCCCAAACCAGTCCTAACTACCATATCATGGCGGTCCAAGTCAACAGGAGGAAAGACAGTAGAATTTGCCAAGTTCTGATCCAAATCCACAATTAAATTAATAGCACGTAAAGAGTGAGCAAGAGGTACAAGTGAACTCGTATAATTGGGTCACAGAGACAAATCATCCAGATTTTGCGACGTGAAGGGGCGGCCACCAGCACCTAAAGGGTCGGGCTTACCATTGTGTTCCAATAATGTGTTAACCCCACTAATTTCCTGTGAGAGCAACCCCTGTAGTGATCTATCAGCCACCTCTTTCGCGTTTATAGTCTTCCACAAATCCCCACTAGTAATTTTCAAGAATCTCGAAGAAGGAAGGAACAATTCCCCCATCGCTGAACCCTTACATCCTCTGATTGGCCCCCGAATCCACCCCTTCCTATGCCGCCGTGACTTCTTACCATTTGTCCTCCCAATTCCGGCCGCCACCAATGGTTCCACCACCACCTTTTGAGACGAAAAAATAGGCGAGCTCAAGGAGGAGGTTGCGCGGCGTAGGGGAAGAGCTACCTAAGGCTTGCCCAACACTTCCTCCCACGGCCCATCATTGAGTACCCGCTGGCCCAGTTTCAGGCCCCTCAGTATCACACCCCACAATCTTGGAGAATCATCCACCATGAGGGCATATTGATCGCCATCGCCCAAGACTTCCTCACTTAGCCTAGCAGCAGATGCGTATTGGCCTAAAGGAGCATCTTGGAGCCCAGTTAGTGGCTCAACAATGTCACACCCCCCAATTTTCTTAAGCGACCCTCCAAAAGGTTATTGGGCTTCAGTGTAAGCCCATCATCTGCCAATGAATTAAATGAATTTGAGACCCCCCAATTTTTCTCCTCGTGCCCCCCAAGCATGCCATGTGATTGAGATAATCGAGTGCGCCCAACAGATTGTTATTACAATGGCCCAGGCCCACACCCCTCACAAAAGATTCAACCCTAACCTGCAAACCATCCCCGCATCCAGTTTCATTTACAGCAGACGTTTCCCCTATCTCTGCCAATGAATCCGGACAGTAGCTCTGCACCCCAGTTGATAGTGACTTCGCCGTGCTACACTCAGAAATTTGTACGCCTCCCTCCTTCAAATGGCGTGAGAAATGGGTTGACCTAGAGGGGGTGGGGTACTTTCCCGACCAATTCCTAGGTAAGAGACTCTGCTTTTCTCTTCTACCCAAACTTCCCCAATTTATGAAGATTTACTATGACCTGTCTCTTCATCGCAGAAAGTAGCCCTGTGTACCCTGAACTACTACCCTGCCTTCCCAAAAGATCCTGAAATCTCTGATCCACCTCGAGACCATCAACGTCGCTACTGCAGTTGGAAAATCTGAGCACCGCCGCGTCGGTGGTACTCCAATCGGCTGCGATAGAAGAAGAGGAGTTTGTGCAATTTGACCCCAACACTGAACCCTGTTCTGGCAATTTAAACGGGTGGCCGACCTCACTGAAACGTTCCTCCATAACCCTAATAATTGGGTATAGAACTGCAGCGCCACTAAACTGCACCATAACATCAATGGATGTCCAAGCCGAAACGGAGACCTGTATCCTAGCGACATCATACCTAGCCATCGTAGAAGTAACCGGATCAATAGAGATTGGCCACCCGATCTTCATTGCAAGACTGTTGAAGAAATTGTCTTCCCAGATGTGTAGTGGAACGCCTACACACCTGAGCCAAATCCATCGCTCCTTCGGCAGTAAGGTAAGCTCCTAATTCACGAAGGATTGGAATCGATTTGACCACCAGGTATGATTACTGTAGACTGCTTTGTGTAGTGTAACATCCCAATTTTTAAGAAAAGTAATTTTAGCGATAAAATCCTGAATACTTAAAGATAAGTCATAGAGATTGATCACCTCAATGATTTACTGAGACATGTGGAATTATTTTAACCTATTTTCATGGTTGTTCTTCTCCTTTCTTTTTTTCAGCAACATAATCACTCTCCCATTCTTACTCCTCCATTTTTGCTTCCTCCTAATTTTTCATGTGTGAGTAAATAAAAAAAGAAAAAGAAAAAAGAAAGCAAGCTCCACTTTTCCGTCCTTGCTGCAACGTAATCCCTTCCCCTTAATTCTATTCCATTTTATTTTTCTTCTCCTCTCCTTTAAAACACCAGCGCTGCCCCTTCTCCCTCCCTCACTTTAATTTATTTAATATTTCCAATTCCAAGCTTCCATCCCTTTCTCCTCTTTGATGCTCAAACCGTGAACCCTAAAAGATTTTTGGGGTAAGGATTTATGTTTATGTTCTTGTACAATTTCTTGCTTTGGCTCTTAATTTTGTGTTATTTAAATGCTTAATTTTGATCAATGATGGATGTGAGCATTGAATCCCCAAATTTTTAGAACCCTAGGGTGAAACCCTAAGGGAAAAAAGAGGGGTAATGTGATCTTGAGTTGCAATCTAACAATTAGTTGTTCATTTGAGCTAATTGAAGTTGTTGGATGCTTGTATAAGTTATAGTTTTGATTAAGCATGTATAACTTGTTGTTTTTGGGTTTTGCCTATTCTTGATCTATAGGAAATATGGGTCTTTGATGTTGAATCACGTGTTTAAATGTTAAATGATATGTTTTGGGTAATTTTAAGACTAATGGAGTAGTTATACATGAGTTAGCATAAGTGTTAGGTTATGTTTTGTGCAAAATTGAAGCTTGGAGGACTAGAATGGTATGTAAGATTTGATTGAGTTATTCTTTAATTTTTAGCATGTGATGACTATGATTTAAATATTTTTGGAATTCTTGAATTGGTTTGATTGAAAGAATTTTTGGGGAAAAATTATTCTTGAAAAGTTTGAAAATGGGTTTTTGGAACTTAATAGTTTGGTCTTGAAAGCATGATTAGGTATTTATTTAGAATTTTGAGATTCTTGAAGTGTTGTATAAAATGCCTAGACTTGTTGATATAAGTTGTCTTTGGTGGATTAAATGCTATTTGATGATTGTTTGAGTTTAGAAATCATGCATGGAAATGGTTATCTACTTAAAAGAAGATTTTGCAAATTTTGTCAAGGAAAGAGGGGTTGTGGCCGAGAGGCCTACAAAGGTGTAGGGAAGTTAGTTTTAATTGTGAACCTAAATTTAACTCTTGTATGTGATATGTGTTAGACGTTAGAAATTCTATGAAAACTGTTTAATTGATTTTGTGTTATGCTTAAGGTTTCAAGAAAAGGGTTCTTCAAAAGTTAGTATTTTCTTGAATTAGGTGCTATGTGTTAACTTTGCAAGAAAACGATTTTGAGTCAAAATCTTATTCTTTTCAAGTAAGTTAGTATTTCTGAATTAATATGTGTTATGTTAACCTTTCAAGAATTGGTTTTGATTCTAAAACCCTATTTTTCAAGTAGTAAGTAGATTAGATGTTTGAATGGAAATGCTTGGTTAGAAAGGGTTAGATTTTGAGAGCATAAGGTGTTAGTGTAGTTTTAGAGTTGTGCTAAGTGTGCTCTGTGTATTAGGCTCGAGGAATTCGAGACCGTGCGGTATGGAATACGGGAATACGCACAGCTTGGAGTTCGATAAGGGCGCTTCACATTCTAGAGTTATTGTTTATGTATTTATGCGTAAGGGCACTTCTAAACATTTGTAGGCTTTTATTGTTGTATGTCCTTGTGTAAGGGCGCTTCACATTCTAGTGTTATTGTTTATGTAATTATGCGTAAGGGAAACTTTTAGACACGATAGGAATTTAATTTCAAGTGTTTATGCGAAGAAGTCTGAGAATCTCAGGGTTTGAAGTGAGGGTCTTGTACCCCTTTGCTTTATGTTTTTGATATACTGATTATTTAGTGGGCTTGTCTGCAAGTGGTTGGCAGCTGTCCCCAACCCCCCACACTTGTTTGTTCCTCTATGTGAACTCCATCGAGTTGTAGAGGGATGGATTCTATGATTGATTGTTGAGCTGTACAATTATTTAATATGAGATTGAATGCATACTGCGAATTTTGTATTGCTTGTTGAATTACGTTTCTCCATGCAAATTGCTTTTATTGCTTAAGTGTTGAATTGCGTTTCTTCATATTAAGCATGCTCTTATTATTTGATATGCGGTCGAATAATCTTACGTACCACTTTGTGAATTATTATATGCGTTGGTTGATTCATTGGGGTGGTTAAGGTGTTGTCGAAGTCGTTGGAGTCGTCGTGACGTTTTTGAACTTCAACCCAAATAACCAAGGGTGATAGGGTCCCCTGAAGGTATGACTTGGGTGATAAGATCCCCAAAATTATGGCCGGTGTTCGGAACCGAACCACCTAGGGTGATAGCGTCCCCTAAAGCTACGACTTGGGTGACAGGGTACCCAAAGCTACGGCTGGTATTCAGCAGCTTGTTCGGCGTTATTTCTGGAATTGTAAAGTGTGATGGGAGAGTGTCATGAGTTGCATTATGGGGCGTTTGTGTACCTTGTTATCTCTTGTTCTATAGTGGCGTGTAGTTGCATTTGCAGGCATTGATGTACTCTTACGGAATGGTGTATTCTGTTATGCTGCGTTATATTATATCATGCTATTTTGGATTATCTGGTGTATTTTAAGAAGTTGACAATTGCTAGTGGTTCTCTCAATGTAATGAATGTAACCCAGATGGCGGAGCAAGCGGAGGATTTGGAACTGCAGAGAGGAGCAGCCGAGGATAGTCGTCAGCCTTTTTACTTGTGTTATGTTTGTGGAATTTACTAGCAGTCTAGTGAAGAGTATAGCTTGTGGAACAGCTATAGGATATTTGTCATTATTTTAGTGTTGTAATAAATATCTGTTATGTTTCATGACACGTTTGTTATATATGATTTGACAGAATAAATGAATGTGGTCTATGTGGTGTCTTAAATTATTTTTCGCCATGTTTCTAAAAGTCGTTGTGATGCTCTGACTGCTTCTTTAAAGAACCCCTCTTAATAAAAATAAAAAAATATAGGACCACATTTCTCGAATACCCTACGAGCAGAGTATTTCATATTTTGGAAACACGTCAAATTTTGTCCGAATACTAGTTTAGTGGCACTCTAGAAACGGGGTGTTACAATGGTGGTATCAGAGCGGTTCGGTTCTAGCCGGACTGTGAGATGGGTAGCTATAGCTGGTCAAGTGTCGGGATGATAGGAATTGGACTGTTGGGAGTCAAGATGTGTTTTGTTGGGAGTCAAACCATGCTTGTGTGCTTGTTCCTCAAGTAGAATAACTCTACTTGTAATTGTTTGAAATTGTTTCTTAGTTGAAAACAATGTGTCTCGAGACACAAAAATTTGTAGTGGGGTTCTAATGAGGATTGTAAAACCTTGTGGGAATCTGACCTCTGGGACAAGCGATTCTTCCAACCGAAGCGGATAGTTCGAGAAATGGATTAGAGACTTTAGATGGCCAAGCTGAGGCAGGGATTTCCTGTCAGAGATATTATTATATTTACCATCATTATTAATATTATTGCTTAGTGTGATCTTTGAAATATTAGTGGTTCTAGATATAAACCACAATGTTGATCTTTGAATTATTTTGATATATACTAGATTTGAAAAGAATCGAAATATTTCATGATTTTCTGAGTGTGACATGTTTGCCACTAACATCTGTTTTTCGCAATAGTCTACCTTAGTACTGCTGCGAATATACGCGATTAATAGTGTGTTTGATTATCTGTGTAAGAGTTTACTTATTTTCCAATAAAGATATTAAACGCGATTACCTTTCCCAGCAAGCACCGATTAAATGTCTTGTGACACTTTAATCTAAGCGAAAACCATTCGACTCAGTCGAAGGGAAGCTGGAAAGTTAGTGAGAGGTTAGCTAGGGGTATGGTGTGATTAGTGTGTGACTAGGAGTTGAACCAGTTTGGGGTAGTACCTAAAGCTTTGCCACATCTTAGCTTCACCTTACCCTAAGAAATAGCTTTCCTTGAAATAAGACTAACCAGACAAACTTGAGAGAACCGCCTTACCTCTTACGCTCCTTGGCCGGTTACTGCAAGAAGAGAGAAAGTGGGAGAGAATAGTCAGTTGCATTACTGGTTTAATAAGGCATAGGAAGATAGAGAGAGAACCTAGTCCCCTTTCTTTTCCTCCTGTTACACGCCACGGACAAGTTCTGCTTTAGAGACCTCCCTCGTATGTGATTCCTCCCTTAGGTGATACCAAATCTTGTGGTGACTTGAGTGTGTGAGGAACTTTAAGAAAACTTGGAGAGTCTGGCGAGTTACTTCCCCTACCAATTCCCTAGACTAAATCGTAAGCTTAAGGCGTAGTTAGATGAGAATTCATCCTACCCTTAGCATTGGTGAGTGTTTGTCGTTGTGATTGTGTGGCTAGTGATTGTGAGAGTTTTTCGTTCCTTTCTATGTATTAACACCACGAGTTCTTGGAAGAGCTCTTGGTGGATATTTTAACTCTTTTGCTTTCGATCTTGGCATTGTTGTTAATAATCTTGTTAAAGATGGTTTTCAGCTTTAAAATAATTTTTATTAAATTATAATTTAGTATTAAAAGCTTGAAAATGGCTTTGTTCCTTTTGTAATGGTTTTGGTGTTAATCTTTCGAACTATAAGTCTATGTATGAATAAGAATAGTCTTGAGAAGGGTTTTTGAAGAAAAGTTTTAGAAAAACTTTAAAATTTATTAGGTCCTTGCTTGATTTCTTGGAAACGTATAAGTGGTTTTGGTTTATTTGTTATTAAAGATTCGTTGAACGAAAATTGAATGTTTTCCCTTAACTTGTTAATCGAAGCCGTGAGTTTTAAAAAGAGAAAAGAAGAAACTTTGTGATCTCAAACCCGTCTCTTCATAGTTCAGATAGTGTCATAGTGTAGGAGTTTTGAAAATTTATTTGAGTTAGCATCTTGTAAATTGTTATTTTTGTGCTTCAAGACAATGAAACACCTAATGTTTAAAGGAATCCTTGCATCCCTAAACAAGGTGGAGTCTTAAGGACTTAAGTATTTAAAATCTTTGGTTTGTTAGTATGAGTATTATGAATGCAAAAACTTTGAATGAAGAAAACTCTTGGGTACTATTTACTATTTTAAAACCCAAGAAGTACTTACTATTTCGATAGTATACTAAAATTTTACGTGCTTAACTGATTGTATTTGTAATTAGGCATTTTAGAAGTTTAATACTTGCCCGAAATTCAAAAAAAAAAGTGATTTTGAATCTTGAGTACTTAGTGATTGGTGTATGAAATTTTCTGTAGGAAAAACTTCGATTTAAAAAGCTTTTTAAAAGATGAGAGAATGTTAGTTGATTTGTCTTAGTCTTGAATTAAAGTGTGTGTAATGATTTTGAGACAATGAGAACCTAACCTCAAAGAAACTTTAGTGTCCAAGAGAATGGTTGAGTCTTAACAACAAAAAGTCGTGTTTTAATAGTTCCTTGGATTGGTAATGTCTTCAAGAAATTGATGTTTTCCTTAGAAAAATGTTTGAATTGGAAAAGAGAAGTTTAATCTTTTTGAAGTTGTAAAAGGTTTTTGTATTCTAGATGGCTGTCCCACGATTGACTGCGAACAGGTTAGTATTATTTTTGTAAGTAATGACGCGTAACTGTAATCGAGGTCGTGTTCGTATCCGCGATCGTGAGCATGATCGTGGACGAGCAGATGTCGTGATCGGGAAGGAAGCATCAGTCAGTCGCAAGGGATTCTTCGTTCCCTAACTATGCTTATTTTATGGTGTGCTATATGGTTATGCCTTGTGATTGCTATTATTGCCTACTATACTGTGTAGCGATAATTAGTTATAGTACTACATATAATAATAAGTATTGTGAATGCTTATGTGTGCAAATTATTTTACGGTTTTGAGTAAAGTAATCTTGCGTATTTTACTATCCATGTAGTTTCGAGGACGAAACTATTTTAAGGGGGGTGGTATTGTAACATCCCAATTTTTAAGAAAAGTAATTTTAGCGATAAAATTCTGAATACTTAAAGATAAGTCATAGAGATTGATCACCTCAATGATTTACTGAGAGCATGTGGAATTATTTTAACCTATTTTCATGGTTGTTCTTCTCCTTTCTTTTTTTCAGCAACATAATCACTCTTCCATTCTTACTCCTCCATTTTGGCTTCCTCCTAATTTTTCATGTGTGAGTAAATAAAAAAAGAAAAAGAAAAAATAAAGCAAGCTCCTCTTTTCCGTCCTTGCTGCAACGTAATCCCTTCCCCTTAATTCCATTCCATTTTATTTTTCTTCTCCTTTCCTTTAAAACACCAGCGCTGCCCCTTCTCCCTCCCTCACTTTAATTTATTTCATATTTCCAATTCCAAGCTTCCATCCCTTTCTCCTCTTTGATGCTCAAACCGTGAACCCTAAAAGATTTTTGGGGTAAGGATTTATGTTTATGTTCTTGTACAATTTCTTGCTTTGGCTCTTAATTTTGTGTTATTTAAATGCTTGATTTTGATCAATGATGGATGTGAGCATTGAATCCCCAAATTTTTAGAACCCTAGGGTGAAACCCTAAGGGAAAAAAGAGGGGTAATATGATCTTGAGTTGCAATCTAACAGTTAGTTGTTCATTTGAGCTAATTGAAGTTGTTGGATGCTTGTATAAGTTATAGTTTTGATTAAGCATGTATAACTTGTTGTTTTTGGGTTTTGCCTATTCTTGATCTATAGGAAATACGGGTCTTTGATGTTGAATCACGTGTTTAAATGTTAAATGATATGTTTTGGGTAATTTTAAGACTAATGGAGTAGTTATACATGAGTTAGCATAAGTGTTAGGTTATGTTTTGTGCAAAATTGAAGCTTGGAGGACTAGAATGGTATGTAAGATTTGATTGAGTTATTCTTTAATTTTTAGCATGTGATGACTATGATTTAAATATTTTTGGAATTCTTGAATTGGTTTGATTGAAAGAATTTTTGGGGAAAAACTTATTCTTGAAAAGTTTGAAAATGGGTTTTTGGAACTTAATAGTTTGGTCTTGAAAGCATGATTAGGTATTTATTTAGAATTTTGAGATTCTTGAAGTGTTGTATAACATGCCTAGACTTGTTGATATAAGTTGTCTTAGGTGGATTAAATGCTATTTGATGATTGTTTGAGTTTAGAAATCATGCATGGAAATGGTTATCTACTTAAAAGAAGATTTTGCAAATTTTGTTAAGGAAAGAGGGGTTGTGGCCGAGAGGCCTACAAAGGTGTAAGGAAGGAAGTTTTAATTGTGAACCTAAATTTAACACTTGTATGTGATATGTTTTAGACGTTAGAAATTCTGTGAAAAGTGTTTAATTGATTTTGTGTTATGCTTAAGGTTTCAAGAAAAAGGTTCTTTAAAAGTTAGTATTTTCTTGAATTAGGTGCTATGTGTTAACTTTGCAAGAAAACAATTTTGAGTCAAAATCTTATTCTTTTCAAGTAAATTAGTATTTCTGAATTAATATGTGTTATGTTAACCTTTCAAGAATTGGTTTTGATTCTAAAACCCTATTTTTCAAGTAGTAAGTAGATTAGATGTTTGAATGGAAATGCTTGGTTAGAAAGGGTTAGATTTTGAGAGCCTAAGGTGTTAGTGTAGTTTTAGAGTTGTGCTAAGTGTGCTCTGTGTATTAGGCTCGAGGAATTCGAGACCGTGCAGTGTGGAATACGGGAATACGCACAGCTTGGAGTTCGATAAAGGCGCTTCACATTCTAGAGTTATTGTTTATGTATTTATGCGTAAGGGCACTTCTAGACATTTGTAGGCTTTTATTGTTGTATGTCCTTGTGTAAGGGCGCTTTACATTCTAGTGTTATTGTTTATGTAATTATGCGTAAGGGAAACTTTTAGACACGATAGGAATTTAATTTCAAGTGTTTATGCGAAGAAGTCTGAGAATCTCAGGGTTCGAAGTGAGGGTCTTGTACCCCTTCGCTTTATTTTTTTGATATACTGATTATTTAGTGGGCTTGTCTGCAAGTGGTTGGCAGCTGTCCCCAACCCCCCACACTTGTTTGTTCCTCTCTGTGAACTCCATCAAGTTGCAGAGGGATGGATTCTATGATTGATTGTTGAGCTGTGCAATTATTTACTATGAGATTGAATGCATACTGCGAATTTCGTATTACTTGTTGAATTGCGTTTCTCCATGCAAACTGCTTTTATTGCTTAAGTGTTGAATTGCGTTTCTTCATATTAAGCATGCTCTTATTATTTGATATGCGGTCGAATAATCTTGCGTACCACTCTGTGAATTATTATATGCGTTGGTTGATTCATTGGGGTGGTTAAGGTGTTGTCAAAGTCGTTGGAGTCGTCGTGACGTTTTTGAACTTCAACCCAAATAACCAAGGGTGATAAAGTCCCCTGAAGGTATGACTTGGGTGATAAGATCCCCAAAATTATGGCCGGTGTTCGGAACCGAACCACCTAGGGTGATAGGGTCCCCTAAAGCTATGACTTGGGTGATAGTTTCCCCAAAGCTACGGCGGGTGTTCGACTGCTTAGTTCACTGTTGTGTTGTTTTTTTAACTCGACCTGAATAACCAAGGGTGATAGGGTCCCCTAAAGCTACAGCTTGGGTGATAGGGTCCCCAAAGCTACGACTGGTATTCAGCAGCTTGCTCGGCGTTATTTCCGGAATTGTAAAGTGTGATGGGAGAGTGTCGTGAGTTGCATTATGGGGCGTTTGTCTACCTTGTTATCTCTTGTTCTATAGTGGTGTGTAGTTGCATTTGCTGGCATTGATGTACTCTTACGGAATGGTGTGTTCTGTTATGCTGCGTTATATTATATCATGCTATTTTGGATTACCTGGTGTATTTTAAGAAGTTGACCCTTGCCAGTGGTTCTCTCAATGTAATGAATGTAACCCAGATGGCGGAGCAAGCGGAGGATTTGGAGCTGAGAGGAAGCGGTAGAGGATAGTCGTCCAGCCTTTTTACTTGTGTTATGTTTGTGGAATTTACTAGCAGTCTAGTGAAGAGTATAGCTTGTGGACCAGCTATAGGATATTTGTCATTATTTTAGTGCTGTAATAAATATCTGTTATGTTTCATGACACGTTTGTTATATATGATTTGATAGAATAAATGAATGTGGTCTATGTGGTGTCTTAAATTATTTTCCGCCATGTTTCTAAAAGTCGTTGTGATGCTCTGACTGCTTCTTTAAAGAACCCCTCTTAATAAAATAAAATATAGGACCACATTTCTCGAAAACCCTACGAGCAGAGTATTTCACATTTCAGAAACACGTCAAATTTTGTCCGAATACTAGTTTAGTGGCACTCCGGAAACGGGGTGTTACATGTAGCACTCCTGCTTCTGATGGCCAGAGTAGCACAAGGACGCCACCCAGTGGAACAACTTTGATCTCTAGGTATCCTTCAAGAAACAGATGATCCTGAACATCAAAAGGCCCCAAACCATCTTGTAGTTTACCCATTAAGTAATTTCCCAGTGTCACCAACCTATCTTCAGAGACGTTGTAGTCCAAGAATGGCAATGGATCACCCCTATATCCCCCTACCTCATTTATATCCCTTCTACTGATTCACCTGAGCAGGCCTTTCCTCATGAACCCAGTTGTTGCCTTCCCCATTACCTTGCAATGCCAAAGCGAATGATTTGTTCTCCTTCATGAGCCACTTCAGAGCAGCGTCCCTGTCCTTCATGTGTTTCCTATTGGGCGGGTGATAGTCCTTAGTACCCCTATTATATCTTGCAAGGTTAACCCTTATAATATTTCCACCCACAACCACCTTAGCCATTCTTCTCTCCAAGTTCAAGACATCAGTAACATACTTAAACCTCACAAACCTGAACCTTTGACCATGCTTGTCCACTTTAGGAGGAATGAAAACATCCCTTACTCTACCAAAAGCACCGAACACTTGCCAAATATCAGATTCTCTAGCTCCCATCGGGATGTTGGTTACATAGAAAGAAATGTTGGTGTTAATTGTTCTAGGGAGGTCATATAAGGAGGTTTTGGTTGGGATGGTGTTAAACTTAAATCAGTGACAGGTGGCAAGAAGCTTACACATGGAGGTGGCAATCTAACCAAAAAATTGGGCAAAGGGAATCAGAGGTGTGATAACTCGATGGAGACGGGTACTATTGAGGAAAAGTTTCTATACTTTTTTGTGTGCATAATAATGATAAATCACATGCTTAATTAAGTTAGTTAAATAAGAATAAGGTTAATGTGGCACTAAGGAGCGTTGTTGGTTTAGCCTCCTTATGCTGATAGGCGCTACCTAGGATTAGAAATTAAATAAGGTTAGTTATCACCTCCTAGTCTATAAATAGGAAAGTACTTCTTATTATTCTAAGTTTTGGAATATGATTAAAGATTACTCCTTTTGTGAGTTTAAGAGTTGTGACTCTTGTTGGGTTCTTGGATGAACCTTCTTGATCCTATCAAAGGTTTATGTACCTTTGTGGTGAATCCTTGCTTATCACTCCCATCCTTCCATCTTCTTTCTTCTTCCATCTTTCATATTTTTGTTATTTACTTTACCGTGTCTTATTTAATGTTGAGTCATCTTTAAAGCTTAAAGCTTGCACCTTTATTTCATGTTTTTCATCATTTAGATGAACTATTGACAAAGCTTACACATTGCGCAAATTTTAGTCTCTTTTCTACTTTATTCTTTAAAATAATAAATCAATTCAATGAATATCCATAAAAACAAGATGATCTCAACTTGGATCATATAATGGTTAATGCCATTAGAGTTGAACAAATGAATTGACCAAATACATTTCAATTTGACATTAAATTGTGTTTCAACGAAGCATGCAAAATTTTAATATGAAAAGAGACTTAAGATTTATATTTCATTAAAAAAACCTAGGTATTCCTAGTGTTATCATCAATTATGGTAAAAAAATAACTACTACAAAAGGATATTATTTTCTATTTTTCCATGTGGGAAACATTTCATAGATCTTCTACTTTATTACTACAGATGAAACGATACGACTTTTATATAAATTAAGCTCGACTTCTCATGGAAAAGGTGTCCTAATCTTTTGTTCCAAAGGTTACTATATGAAGTGGTAGCAACATTTATTGAATGGAATAACAAAAACCACTTATTTGGGGTACTCATTGCATATAAACCTGATAGATTTTCCACTAGTCATCTTCGAATTGAGCGGGTCTTGTATTCGGCAAGAAGAATTAGAAAAAGATTGGTTCAGTTAAGAGAGTTTGTAAGCATGGACACTGAGATGATATTGAAACTAAAATTAGGTACATAAAGAACATCTATAAGGTAAATTTTAAAAGAAAACATTATTATTTCTGACATGTTAGCAACAGCATGGTTACCATTGGCAATTCAACAGGAATGGGGCTAATATTCCTAAAACTTTTAAAATTACTCAAGGAACACACTACACTATATATTCTCATCATAGGGTGGAAGATAGTCATGTTTCTTATAACATGGGTCAACTATGTGCCCATTTTTGTTGAAATAAGTGCAAACCTTGGTACATTTACCTCTTTTCATGCTATTTCTTCCCTCAATGAATGTAAGCTTGATTTATTCCTCCTTTTCCTTTGGATTTGCTCTAATGGTACACATATCTGTACTTCTTGTATCATCAAAAGAGAAAATAATGTGTTATTGCTCGGCAATGGTTCATACAGTAAAATATTATTCATTCAATCATTTCAACATTCGAATAACATGATAATTTTTTCTATATTTTCTAATGGTTGGACGGGATTACAACCACAATGTACTTGACAAGCACAAGACGTATGAATTTATTTGATTCCTACCACAAGTCCATAAAATGTGTGTAGTAGGTTGTTAGATAAATCACCTTGCCTAAACATGCAAATTTCTTCTTTCAAAATCTAAGATTTGATATCATAGCAAAGATGTACTCTAAGCAAAGATGAATCTAGTTAAAAGGTAGATCAAAATGTATATAGAGGTATGATAGGTTCACTCCTTTATCTTACTACCTCAGGACCAGATATAATGTTTAGTGTGTGCTTATGTGCAAGATTCCATTCTGATTCTAGAGAACCTCATTTAATTGTTGTTAAGAGAATCTTTCGGTATCTTAAAGGAACTACTAATCTTAGTTTGTTATATAAGAAATAAGATGATTACAAGTTAATAGGTTTCTGTGATGCTAACTTTGCTGGAGATAGAATTGAAAGAAAGAGCACAAGTGGTGGCTGCCAATTTCTTGGAGCAAACCTTATCTTATGGTCTAGCAAAAAACAGAGTACAATAGCACTATCAACAGTAGAAGCTGAGTATATATCTGCAGCAGGTTGTAGCTCACAACTTCTGTAACACCTGAGGACGAGATCGACCTCGTATTTGGACGTCGTATCGAGACCTCGCGTCGAGATCTCGTGTCGAGACCTCGTACCAAGACCTTGTGTCGAGATCCCGTGCCAAGATCGCGTGCCGAGGTCATATGCCGAGTTGAGGAGACCGCGTGCACTAGCTGCTGAGCTGAGGAGATCGCGTGCATTAGCTGCTGAGATCGCGCACCGAGCTAATGAGGTCGCGTGCGAAATGAGGAGGTCGGCGTGTCAAAGCGAGGAGGCGGCGTGCGAACTCGTGTTAGAGCCTTGTGCGCTTGCACAAGCACCCTAGTCGACATCGTGTCGAGATGATAACACTCGTATTTTTACGAGCGTTATTCAAGTTATGACTATTGTTTATAATATTTATATATTCGGTTTGCGATTCTCGATTTGTGCTTCTTTTTAGATCTGTAACCTATAGCGTAGAGGGTAATCATGAGAGAGGAGAGATTTGATGGGTAGAATGATTGATGGGATTGGCATCTCATAACCGTAGTTACGATAATGCCCCTTCTCTCACCAGCTGTATATCACGCTCAGTTCCCTCAAACACTCACTTTCTCTTTTCTTCTTTCTTCTTCCTTTCTTCTCTGAGTTCCTCTTCCTCTCCAAAACTTCCATCGAAGAACATTGAGTTCCATCGAGCTTCTACATAAACTTTCTTCATCAATCTTGTTCCTCATCATCCTCTCGACATATCTCACCTTCTCGACCACCATTTGAGGTATGAAAAACAGATTCTCTTCATTCATGCTACTGTTTAGCGCCATTTCTTCTTTCCATTTTAGCTAGTTTTTATGCTTCCAAATCATCTCATATTGATGGGTTTTCTTCTTCATGACATGACCGACCTTTCTAACCGATTATTTGAGCTTGTAAAACAAATTTCTTCCTCTGTTTTCTGCAATAGGCAGTGCCCAAAAACCCTTCCTTTTTGGTTTGTTTCGATTTCTTGTTTTAGTTTGTCGTTTGTTGCTTCTGGTTGTTGTTGTTGTCGACTTACCTGTTGTAGCATCAGATAACCTTTTTCTTGAACTTTTGATCGAAAACCCTAACTTTGTGTTAGGGGAAAAATATATTTAAGTTCTTGAGTTTTAATATTTACTGGGTTGTAGTTAAGATTGGGGTTATGAGAGCTAAGTGTTATTAGAACCCATAGATCGAACTAAGTTGTGTTTGTATTAGGAGGTCTGATTCAGAGATCGTGTGATTTCCGAATCGAGGTGTACGGGAGAGCGAACCCGAGGACGTGGAAGCAGTGGGATCCAGATCGAGAGCTGTACGTGTCGAGGTCGACTAAGAAGCGTACGTGTCGAGATCGAGTAAGGGAAGTCGTTGTCGAGCTCGTTTGAAGACAGTCGTGTCGAGGTCGTTGTCAAGCAGCATTAGCTTGGAGTTCGGTAAGGGCACTTCATATTCTACGTGTTTATGCTTTGTGCGTAAGAGCACTTCTAAACATTCTAGGATTTTTTATTGTTATATTGCTATGTACGGATTCCTTGATTTGTGTCGAGCTTGAAATGTTATGAATTGTGAATTGCTGTTGAATTGCGTTTCTTCATGCAGAATGTTTTTATTGCTTAAATGTCGAATTGCGTTTTCTTCATGTTAAGCATGCTCTCTTTATTTGATATGTGATCAAGTACTTTTATGTGCCACTCCTTGACTGCGGCGAGCTAATCATCGAGTGAGAGAGCTAGGCGAGTCGTATGACGTTTTTGAGCCGTGACCCGGATAACTAAGGGTGCTAGGTCCCCTTTTTGTTTACGGGAGATTGACTAGACATCGCATTATCAGTTTGGGGTTGGACCTGCTGATTAATGCATGGTATCGGTTTGGGGTTGGACCTGCCACTTACCTATTGCGTCAGTTTGGGGATGGACCAGCTGACGATATTCCGGAATAAGAGTCGAGTCTAGAGTGAGATGGTCGAGTCACGTTTGGTGATTGATAAACATTGTTGTGTTGCTTATTTCTTTATGCCGTGCTTATCTTGAATTGTTGAGAAGTTGACCCTTTCCCGTGGTGCCTTCAATCCATGACGGTTACCCAGGCGGTCGAAGCGCGAGGAACTCGGCAAGCAGATGATGGCGAGGAGGAGCTCGACGAGGATCAGGGCGACGACCTCTACTTGTCGTGATTTGCTTTGTTTTTCTTTTGTGTTCAGAGGTCGTGACCAGTTGGGCCGGTTATGTTTTGTTGTTACAGGGTAGACTGGCGGTTTACTTTTGGAGCAGCCCCCTGCGTGGGTGTCTGCCGGAAGTACCCCCAGGGTATGATTGCTCTCTTGAAGTCGTCATACCTTAGGTGTATTTCTTTGTGCATTTACTACTCTGTATGTTGGATACATTATTATTTCGAGTGGTATATATGTATGTTATGCATGTATGTTTTATTAGAATTTAAGCCTTGTGTCTTAGTTGCATCATGTTTCGAAAAGCTGTAATTACTCTGATGTGCACGAGCTGGTTTTAAAAAAAAAAAATAGACCGTACTTTTCTAAAAGGGCACAAGAGTATCGTTTTAAAACACATCGCATACAGGGTAGTCGAGCTCGTTGTGTTGAGCTCGGTGACTTGAACTCGGTGTGTCGAGCTAGGTAACTCGAGCTCGGTATGTTGAGCTCGGTAGCGGTCCGGAAAACGGGTCGTTACATTGTTGGTATCAGAGCAGTTCGGTTCTGACCGAGCTGCGCATAGGAATTTTAGACTGGTCACTGTGTCGGGATATATATATATATATGTGTTGAGTACCTAATTGTAATATGTTGATTGCTGTCTGATTAAGTGAAGCACTTATTGCTTGAAAAATTGTTTGAACTGTTTCTTGATTGAAGCAGTGTGTTTTAACACATCCTTGTTGTGAGATTCTGACAGGGTTTTGAACTTTGTGGAATCTAATGCCACCTCGTAGGGATACAACAGTTGTACCCGAGAACGTCGACATGGAGCGAGCAATCCAAGCTATGACCGAGATGGCGGCGACCATGGCTCGAATCACCGCCGCAACTCAACAGGCTAACGCGATGGCTCGGCCAGACGGCGGCGTTAACTCCAAAGAAACTTACAAGCAACAATGAGCGAGTCTTGAGCGAGAGGATTAGCGGACTTTAGGAAGCATGATCCACAAGTTCTATGGTGAGCCAAATCCAGATAAAGGCGATCTTTGGATGCAAGAGATCGAGAAGATCTTGAGGCACTTCATTGCCCAAACAACGTGAAGGTAGACTATGCCACCTACTTACCGCTAGAGACGCAGAGTATTGGTGGAAGGAGTGAAGCAAACATTTATAAGCGGAACGTCGCGAGATAACCTGGGAGCTTTTCCGTGAAAGGTTCTTGGACAAGTACTTCCCAGATCTTGCCGCGATCCGAGAAGGAGCAAGAGTTTCTTCAATTGCAGTGGCGGTATGACAAGTGTCGAGTATGCGACCAAGTTCGAGTCAAGCGAGGTATTTCATCCATTTCGTGATCGGTGACCAAAGATGGTTAAGTGAGAGATTCCAACGAGGATTAAGATTTGACATTCAAGTCGGTGGTGTCATTGAGGATTCGAAACCTCCAAGAGTGATTGATCATTTGTGTCGAGGTAGAAGGAGTAAGAAGCCACAAGAAGAAACTGTTGTAGGCGGACCGGTGAGACCCCAGAGTGCGGGGCAGAGGTTTACACGTAAGGAAACAAGCTGCAGAAGAAGCCTTACAACCGACCTCAGGGGAACGACAATAGAGGACAGTATCGTCCGATGACCCAGGGAGCGAGGAGTGGAGGTCAGACCGGTGTCGAGGTGACTTGTTTCCGTTGTGGAAAGACGGGACATTATGCAAATAACTGTACTCAGAAGGAGGAGGTGTGTTTCAACTGTAAGAAGCCAGGGCATTTTGCCAAAGATTGTCCCACACCTAAAACTGAACCGGCAATGCTTGCGGCAGAGGCCAAAGGAAAGCGTCAGGTAGCTAAAGGCGTAGTCTTACGCATGAGCGGTGAGGAAGCGAAGCGGTGAAGATCTTATTCAAGGTGAATGTGAGATTGAGGGTAAATCCTTATCCGTTCTCTTTGATTCGTGCAACCCATTCCTTTATTTCTTCGATTGTGTGAACCATTTGAACTTATTGTGGCCTTTACCGCTCAAATTGGTAGTTACAACCCAATTTGCTAAAACCTTAGTCACAAACACTTGCATGTCTTAATTGTGTAGTGGTTATTGAGTAGGAAGTTTGTGGTCAATTTGGTTTGTTTGCCTCTTAAGGGCTTAGATGTCATCCTCGGGATGGATTGGTTGTCACACCACCATGTCCTCTTGGGTGTGCCGTAAAGCGTAATTTTCCAGGACCTTGGAGTCTCCAATTATCTTCTTCTGAACGTGTTGGGGTTTCTTTGAAAGAAGGAACTAGGGAATACATGTATCCGCTAGCTCGGAAGTTTTCCAGCAGATCGGCGTGAAGAATGTTCCAGTGGTGTGTGACTTTGAGGACGTTTTTCCCGAAGACTTGCCAGGGTTACCACCAGTGCGAGAGGTCGAGTTCTCCATCGACCTGATTCCAGGGACAGGACCGATTTCTAAAGCGCCATACAGGATGTCTCCGGCCGAGATGAAAGAACTGAAGTCCCAAATCGAACACTTGGAGTCAAAGCAATTCATACGACCTAGCGTGTCACCGTGGGGAGCTCCAGTGTTGTTGGTTAAGAAGAAGGATGGACGATCAAGGCTGTGCGTGGACTACCGCGAGCTCAACAAAGTTACTGTGAAGAACCGGTATCCGTTACCTCGTATTGACGACTTGATGGATCAACTTCGTGGAGCGGCGATCTTTTCCAAGATAGACTTGAAGTCGGGCTACCATCAGATTCGCGTGAAGGAGGAAGATGTCCCCAAAACAGCTTTCAGGACTAGGTATGGTCACTACGAGTACTTGGTGATGCCGTTTGGAGTGACAAATGCGCCAGCTGTGTTTATGGGCTACATGAACAAGATTTTCCATTCGTTTTTGGATCAGTTCGTTGTAGTGTTCATCGACGACATCCTGATCTACTCGAAGAACCGAGAGGAGCACGAAGGACACTTACGTCGAGTACTGCAGATATTACGAGAGAAGCAACTCTATGCCAACCTGTCGAAGTGTGAATTTTGGCTCGAAGAGGTGAATTTTCTTGGTCATGTGATTTCCAAAGAAGGGATAACTGTGGATCCAACTAAGATTAAAGATGTGCTAGCGTGGGAACAGCCGAGGACGGTTACCGAGATCAGGAGTTTTGTTGGCTTATGAGGCTATTATCGAAGATTCATTGAAGGTTTCTCGAAAATTGTCGCGCCTCTTACACGACTTACGAGGAAGGATCAACCTTTTGCCTGGACCGAGGAGTGTGAAACCAGTTTTCGAAGACTGAAGGAGCTCTTGACGACAGCGCCCATGTTGATTTTGCCCCAACCAGAAGAGCCTTACGAGGTGTATTGTGATGCGTCACACCAGGGATTGGGATGCGTGCTGATGCAACATCGGAAGGTGGTCGCGTATGCTTCAAGACAGCTTAAGATTCACGAGAGAAACTACCCTACTCACGACTTGGAGTGGCGGCAGATAGTTTTTCTTGGCCGAAGATATGGAGGCACTACCTTTATGGGAGCACTCTTCGCTTTCGGCGATCACAAGAGCTTGAAGTACTGTTCGACCAGAAAGAGCTCAACATGCGTCGGCGTAGATGGACGGAATTTCTCAAGGACTACGACTTTACGTTGGAATACCATCCCGTAAGGCTAACGTAGTAGCGGATGCATTGGCGGGAAGAAGCGGTCTAGTTTCCTCAATGATGATCAAGGAGTTGGAGATGCTCGAGAAGTTCCGAGACTTGAAGTTGAGTGTCGAAGTTTCACCGGGAAGTTGAGATTTGGTATGCTTACCATTTCTAACAGATTGTTGGGCGAGATCCGAGACCAGCAAGTTCATGACGAGCTCTGCAAGAGAAGGTTCGATTGATAAGCGCAAGGGAAGCGACAGAATTCCAAGTCGGGCGGACGACATCTTAAGATGCAATGGCCGAGTATGTGTACCTAACGTAGCCGAGCTGAGAAAGTTAATACTCGACGAAGCGCATAAGAGCAACTTTAGTATTCATCCAGGAGTTACGAAGATGTATCAAGACTTGAAGAAGCATTTTTGGTGGTCCAGAATGAAGAAGCAAGTGGCTGAGTACGTAGCTTCGTGTTTAACGTGTCAGAAAGCGAAGGTGGAACACCAACGACCTGCGGGAATGCTACAATCGCTTGACGTACCAGTATGGAAATGGGATAGTATTTCCATGGATTTCGTTGTAGGTTTGCCGAAGACGCAGAAGAAGAATGATTCGATTTGGGTGATCGTCGACCGATTAACCAAATCTGCTCATTTCTTACCAAAGGAGGTCGACATACAACGTGGAAAAGCCGACCGAGATCTACATCGCGAGATAGTACGACTACATGGTATACCCTCTTCGATCGTGTCGGTTGAGATCCGAAATTCACGCCTCATTTTTGGAGGGAATTGCAAGAAGCGATGGGAACCGAGCTCGAGCTTGGCTCGGCATATCATCCCCAAACCGACGGTCGACCGGGAGAACGATCCAATCACTTGAAGATTTGTTGCGGCGTGTACCTTAGATCACCGAGGAAGTTGGGACGACGTCTTACCATTGGTGGAGTTCACCTACAATAACGCTTTCCATGCGAGTATTGGAATGGCACCTTTTGAAGCATCGTATGGGCGTAAATGTCGACGCCTCTTTGTTGGTACCAGGGCGGTGAGCATTCTTGTGGGACCAGATATGATCCAAATAGACTATTGAGAAGATCCGTTTGATCAGAGATAGGATGCGAACGTCTCAAAGTCGACAGAAGAGTTATGCAGACCAAAGACGTCGACCGCTCGAGTTCGAGGAAGGAGAACATGTATTTCTTAGAGTCACCCCCACTACTGGAGTTGGTCGAGCGATCAAATCCAAGAAACTTACCCCTAAATTCATTGGACCTTACCAGATTCTTCGTCGTATCGGTCCAGTGGCATATCAGATTGCCCTGCCACCCTTCTTGTCAAACATTCACGACGTCTTCCACGTCTCACAATTACGGAAGTATATTTCCGACCCCTCTCATGTCATCAAACTAGATATGATTCAACTGAGGGACGACTTATCCTTCGAAGCATCACCAGCAAGGATCGTTGACCGGAAGACCAAACAGTTGCGGAACAAAGAGATTCAACTTGTCAAAGTTGTGTGGGATCAGAAGACTGGAGATGCGACTTGGGAGCTGGAGGAGAAGATGAAGACTCAGTACCCTGAACTTTTCCGAGGTAAGAATCTTATTTGCAATTTCGAGGACGAAATTTTTTTAGAGGGAGAGATTGTAACACCTGAGGACGAGATCGACCTCGTATTTGGACGTCGTATCGAGACCTCGCGTCGAGACCTCGTGTCGAGACCTCGTACCAAGACCTTGTGTCGAGATCCCGTGCCAAGATCGCGTGCCGAGGTCATATGCCGAGTTGAGGAGACCGCGTGCACTAGCTGCTGAGCTGAGGAGATCGCGTGCATTAGCTGCTGAGATCGCGCACCGAGCTGATGAGGTCGCGTACCGAGCTGAGGAGGTCGCGTGTCGAACTGAGGAGGCCGCGTGCACGAACTCGTGTTAGAGCCTTGTGCGCTTGCACAAGCACCCTAGTCGACATCGTGTCGAGATGATAACACTCGTATTTTTACGAACGTTATTCAGCGTTATGACTATTGTTTGTAATATTTATATATTCGGTTTGCAGTTCTCGACGCTGTGCTTCTTTTTAGATCTGTAACCTATAGCGTAGAGGGTAATCATGAGAGAGGAGAGATTTGATGGGTAGAATGATTGATGGGATTGGCATCTCATAACCGTAGTTACGATAATGCCCCTTCTCTCACCAGCTGTATATCACGCTCAGTTCCCTCAAACACTCACTTTCTCTTTTCTTCTTTCTTCTTCCTTTCTTCTCTGAGTTCCTCTTCCTCTCCAAAACTTCCATCGAAGAACATTGAGTTCCATTGAGCTTCTGCATAAACTTTCTTCATCAATCTTGTTCCTCATCATCCTCTCGACATATCTCACCTTCTCGACCACCATTTGAGGTATGAAAAACAGATTCTCTTCATTCATGCTACTGTTTAGCGCCATTTCTTCTTTCCATTTTAGCTAGTTTTTATGCTTCCAAATCATCTCATATTGATGGGTTTTCTTCTTCATGACATGACCGACCTTTCTAACCGATTATTTGAGCTTGTAAAACAAATTTCTTCCTCTGTTTTCTACAATAGGCAGTGCCCAAAAACCCTTCCTTTTTGGTTTGTTTCGATTTCTTGTTTTAGTTTGTCGTTTGTTGCTTCTGGTTGTTGTTGTTGTCGACTTACCTGTTGTAGCATCAGATAACCTTTTTCTTGAACTTTTGATCGAAAACCCTAACTTTGTGTTAGGGGAAAAATATATTTAAGTTCTTGAGTTTTAATATTTACTGGGTTGTAGTTAAGATTGGGGTTATGAGAGCTAAGTGTTATTAGAACCCATAGATCGAACTAAGTTGTGTTTGTATTAGGAGGTCTGATTCCCGAGATCGTGTGATTTCCGAATCGAGGTGTACGGGAGAGCGAACCCGAGGACGTGGAAGCAGTGGGATCCAGATCGAGAGCTGTACGTGTCGAGGTCGACTAAGAAGCGTACGTGTCGAGATCGAGTAAGGGAAGTCGTTGTCGAGCTCGTTTGAAGACAGCCGTGTCGAGGTCGTTGTCAAGCAGCATTAGCTTGGAGTTCGGTAAGGGCACTTCATATTCTACGTGTTTATGCTTTGTGCGTAAGAGCACTTCTAAACATTCTAGGATTTTTTATTGTTATATTTCTATGTACGGATTCCTTGATTTGTGTCGAGCTTGAAATGTTGTGAATTGTGAATTGCTGTTGAATTGCGTTTCTTCATGCAGAATGTTTTTATTGCTTAAATGTCGAATTGCGTTTTCTTCATGTTAAGCATGCTCTCTTTATTTGATATGTGATCAAGTACTTTTATGTGCCACTCCTTGACTGCGGCGAGCTAATCATCGAGTGAGAGAGCTAGGCGAGTCGTATGACGTTTTTGAGCCGTGACCCGGATAACTAAGGGTGCTAGGTCCCCTTTTTGTTTACGGGAGATTGACTAGACGTCGTATTATCAGTTTGGGGTTGGACCTGCTGATTAATGCATGGTATCGGTTTGGGGTTGGACCTGCCGCTTACCTATTGTGCGTCGGTTGGGGATGGACCACCGACGATATTCCGGAATAAGAGTCGAGTCTAGAGTGAGATGGTCGAGTCACGTTTGGTGATTGATAAACATTGTTGTGTTGCTTATTTCTTTATGCCGTGCTTATCTTGAATTGTTGAGAAGTTGACCCTTTCCCGTGGTGCCTTCAATCCATGACGGATACCCAGGCGAGGTCGAGGGCGCAGGGAACTCGACAGCAGATGATGGCGAGGAGGAGCTCGACGAGGATCAGGGCGACGACCTCTACTTGTCGTGATTTGCTTTGTTTTTCTTTTGTGTTCAGAGGTCGTGACCAGTTGGGCCGGTTATGTTTTGTTGTTACAGGGTAGACTGGCGGTTTACTTTTGGAGCAGCCCCCTGCGTGGGTGTCTGCCGGAAGTACCCCCAGGGTATGATTGCTCTCTTGAAGTCGTCATACCTTAGGTGTATTTCTTTGTGCATTTACTACTCTGTATGTTGGATACATTATTATTTCGAGTGGTATATATGTATGTTATGCATGTATGTTTTATTAGAATTTAAGCCTTGTGTCTTAGTTGCGTCATGTTTCGAAAAGCTGTAATTACTCTGATGTGCACGAGCTGGTTTTAAAAAAAAAAAATAGACCGTACTTTTCTAAAAGGGCACAAGAGTATCGTTTTAAAACACATCGCATACAGGGTAGTCGAGCTCGTTGTGTTGAGCTCGGTGACTTGAACTCGGTGTGTCGAGCTCGGTAACTCGAGCTCGGTATGTTGAGCTCGGTAGCGGTCCGGAAAACGGATCGTTACAACTTCTATGGATGAAGTATCAGCTTGAGGATTATCAGCAAAAGAGAGTAACATTCCTATCTTCTGTGATAATACCGCTATTATATGTTTGACTAAAAATCTTATTTTACATTCAAGAGCTAAACATATTGAAATTAAACATCATTTTATTAGAGACTATGTTCAGAAAGGGATTCTTGAAGTTAAATTTGTTGATATTGACCATCAATGGGCAGATATCTTTAGAAAACCCCTTGCTGAAGACAGATTCAACTTTATAAGGAAAAACTTAACCCGTACTTTTATGATACATTATTTAGCGTTATTGTAGTGTAATTTTTGTCGTAATTATGCTATAATAAGCAATTCCTTGTTCTCTAAATAAGTGATTTAAATAAATCAAGATCAAATTGAATTTGAGAATTAATATTTCATATTAATTCATGGTTCGAATATCTTCGAAAAATTCTAACGAAGTTTCGTCTCGTTTCGAATCGCCGGGCAGTTTTGCCGTAGATAAAATTTAAATGAATCCCGATTTTGATAAAAATCGAATCATGACTTGTTGTGATTATTTGTGAGTGTTTTAGATCGTTTTTATTATTTATGATAATTTATTTTCACGCGGTGAATTATTTCTCGTCAAATTAATTTTCGCGAATTTATTGGCGGGAGATTTACCAGTAACGCGATTACTCTACGTCGTGTTTTAGCAACCCTTAAATGGGAGATGTGAGATTAGATGAGATATATTAGTTGATGTGTTTAGCATCTTTGCTTTATGGTTAGGTGTCACTTAGTGTGTGTCTAGTTTTTTTAACACTTTATTAGATTCATTTTCAACTAAGCATTTTTTAAGTGAAAAAAATTAATCCTCCCCTCCCTCTAATCAGCCTAAACCGCGCCCCCACCCTCTCTCTACCCTCATTTGTTCATCATCTTCATCCTTTAGAGAGAGAAGCTCCAAAACCTCCATGGAAGCTACCTTCATCAAGTCTTGAGTTACTTCATCTCTTGCTTCATTTTCTTGCTAGTTCCTTCTTCTACCTTCCATCATTATCTAGCTTATCACCAAGCAAGTGGAGAGCACCATTTTCTCCTCCACAAATAGCCCCTAGGCCGTGACCACATAGGAGGAGGAGGTGGTGGTTCTTTTCTCATTTCTTTCTTGTTTTCATGCTTTGTGTTGTGTTGATTTTTGCTTGATTGTGATCATAAGAGGAGATGAACACTTCAACCTTTATTCCTTGGAACCCTAGGCGTGACCTAAGGGAGAAGAAAAGGGCTTTGTGTGATCCTTGGTGAATCAAGTGATTAATGAGTTAACTTTGATGTTGTTGTTGTTGTTGTTGTATTTGCTCATAGTTTAGGATTAGCTTGTTGATTAAGTTATTTTTATGGCTTGAACCTATTCTTGAAAAGAGGGAAATGGTAGAAATTGATTGATGAAGCATGAAATCGGTTGATGAATAACATGTTTTGGTTGATAAGATTGTTATTGGATATTTTGGATATGTTTAAGTGGAAGAGTTAGTAAGCTAATTGTGAAAATTTGTTCTTGAGGACTTAAAAAGCATGTTGGAACTTGATTGAGTTTGTTCTCTAGTTAATAACTTTGTGATTGCCGTAGTTAAAATTTTTTGGGATCAAAAGAATTGGAAGGATTCTTTGAAACTCTTACTCTTGAAATGTTTTGAAAATAGTTTTGGCACTTAGTTGAATATTGGGCTTGAGTTTTGGTTTTAATTGATTGAAACTTGTGTTGTTAGGATACGTGCAAGGTACGACTTGACGATAGTTCGAATTTACCTTGCTTGGATTGTTAAAGCGCCCAAGGTAAGGGAAATTCTTACATAATGAGTTTGGGCTTTTCGCCTTGTGTGTTGTTTGCTTGATTGTTGATTGATTGTGTGGTAGTACTTGTAGTATTACTATGTGCTGTTGAGATGTTGTAGCATGAACTGTTGTGTATTGATTTGGCCCTGTGTGGCGAGACTGAATTGTATTATGTGACTTAAATCATACTTGATTGATTTAATTGGACTTGAAATTGATGATAATATGTAGCATGTTCTTGGCCCTGCGTGGCATTATGAGTTGCATTGTTTTCCTTGAATCACCTTGGATTTCATTAGAACTTGGTATTGAATTGCAATATGAAAAATATTATTATTGATAATGCATTAATTAACAATGCGTTGATCGACTGCTATTGGTTGACGATTTACATCGGTAAATCTGATGCGATTCCACAAGCCGGATTCGATTTCGTAAACAAATTGTTAAGGGCATTTTGATTTAAAAGTAAGCGTGAGGGTTTTAGTACAACTAGCCAAAGCTTGCAAGGAAATTTCAATGGAATAATAGTGGAGAAAAGAACCTGAAATAAATAGTATAATTGCGAAAACGGTTGAGTTAAATGATGCGCCTGGGAAAATTCTGGCTAGGAAAGACTTGGTAATTAAGAGTGTTCGCACCACCTCTCTTTCCTGGGAATTCTTCCAGTGTGTTATTTAGCACAACTAGGGTTTCAACGACCTAGAACTAAAAAGTATTTTTAGATACATAGGAGTGACACAAGAACTGAGAAAGCGATTTCATAATTCGGGATTTCGAAAGAATAAAATATAGGGAACCTAGTGTTCCTATTGAGCGTATGGGCCATGTGTCCTGTGCTGGGACTTAATGTCCTGCTTGCGTGCGCTTTTTCTTGGTTAAGGATTGAACCTAGTGTTCCATATGGCGTGCTTAGTATCTTAACCTAAAAGTTGAGCCTAGCGTTCCGCATTACGTGCCTAGAGTTCTGATCTATGATTCGGACTAGCGTTCCGCAATTGAACACCCGGACTTTGTGTCCTATGTTGAACTCTTAGTAATTGAGTTTTGGAAACCCACTAAGTTGAGTGAGTGAGGGTTCGTCGATCCGCATTGATTAACTAAAACATTACTCAGGCACTCACTACGGTGAGCATGCCATATTGTAGAATTTGTTTGGATATCACTCGGGCATCCACTATGGTGAGCATGCCATATTATTGAATTTGTTTGGATATCACTCGGGCGTTCACTACGGTGAGCATGCCATATTGTAGAATTTGTTTGGATATCACTCGGGCGTTCACTACGGTGAGCATGTCATATTGTTGAATTTGTTTGGATGCGTACTAACCATTGAGCATCGACACTCGGAGCGTTTGATTGGTCTTAAAGACTTCAAAAGACGAGTTGTCATGTCACTCGTAGCGTTTGATTGGTCGTACAGACTTCAAAAGGCGAGTTGACAGTGCATTGCCTAAGTAGAGGCAAGCCAAAGTAGTGGCCAGCCAAAGTAGTGGCAAGCCTAAGCAGAGGCTATTTTGTTCGGACGTTGGGAAAGTAGTCCCCGTCATACTGCTGACCTATTAAGGCTGCAGGTGTATACACAACTTGCCATACTGCATTGACATGCATAGCTAACCACATTTATGATATGTGATGAAGGATTTGGTGAATTTGATATTGTGATGACTTGATCACCGATCTGTTGATAGATTTGCCTACTCACATGCAATAGTTTGATATGGTAGTGACTTGATTGTTGATCTGTTGGTTGTTACGTTTGCTCACATGCAATGCTTGATATACCATAATGATGGGTGCGGTCTATTAAGTATGTATATGTATATAAAAGCATGTTGTTGTATTATATATGTATATATTGTTTGCCTGCGACATAGCCTATGATAAACTCATGGACAAAGGATTTACCCTTCTACTGTTGTTGGATTGGATGTCCTTATGGATGTCACTTCCAGATGGAGTTCGGTAGCTGTTGCAGTTTCGTCTTTCAGGAGCAGTGAAGATCAAGCCAATGGAGGAAGATTCCTCTGAGTGCTTGGTGTTTGATCTTGCTGAGCTGTTTCTCAGTAAGAGTTATAGTTGTTAGCCAGCTTAGCTTAGGGTAATGCCGTTGTGATTCGTGTAATTACTCTTTTCAGAAAACCTCGCCTTAGTGCGAAATGATTATGTTATGTGAAATATTATTTTGTGATGCATTATACTCTGATAATAGCAAAAGTCTGAATTGGCATCATTTAGAAAACTGTAGTACTCTATGTCTCATTTTGAAAAGGGTTTCAAAGGAAAGAAAAAAAAATTACTCCTATTTTTCCATTGTGAAATACATAAGAGTACTCTTTAACTGAAAGCATATAAGCATTAAATGTTTTCAGCATTAGATTGGGTTGCACAGTAGCGCTCCGAAAACGGGGTGTTACAATTGTGGTATTAGAGCAGTTCGGTTCTAACCGGAACGCTTTGGGTTAAGCTGGCCTAGATTGTTGGGAATTGTCGGGTATAAGTTTGTTATGCCTAGGTTATGTGAACTTTGTTTGTGATTGTTTGTAATGTTTCCTAGTTGAAACTGGTGTGACATTGTGTGAAATTGTGTGCAATCATCCCAGATGATTGATTTTGTTGTGGGCTTCTAGTTTGTTTAATTTGTAGAAATTCGAAGCCTTAGAGACGAATGAGTCTTTCTGCTAGTGCTAGTAACTTAGACGTGAATCACGTAATTCGAGTGATAGTCTGACAGCAATGATTTAATCCACTTAGACACTAGGGGTGCTCAATACTCTTGGTCTAATGGCAGGAGGGGCTCAGTTTTAATCGAGAAAAGGTTAGACCAAGCAATTTGTAATGAATCTTGGCTATCAAATTGGACAAATACTGCCTGCAGCTCCTTGACAAGAAGCAAGTCCGATCATTACCCTTTATTGCTTACCATGAAGACAGGTGCTCAATTATATCCTTCTCACTTTAAATTTACGAAGATGTGGTTAGACCATCCGGATTGTCACAGGTTAGTCTCAGAAGTTTGGAGCCGCCCAGTGGCTGGCTGCCCAATGTTTGTGCTTTCTCAAAAGCTGAAAAACTTGAAATTGGAGCTTAAGTCCTGGAACAAGAATACTTTCGGTAATGTGCAGAAGCAGGTTCAGGAAGCTTTGCTTGCAGTAGACAGTATACAATCTCAGTTGCATGCCAATGGTGGTGACGATTCTTTGTTGGATCAAGAGAAATCTGCACAATTAAATCTGGAATCAGCCCTTCACTTTGAGGAGAAGTTTTGGAAGGAAAAATCCAGGATCAATTGGCATAAAAGTGGGGATAGGAACACCTCCTTCTTCCACAAAATCACCAAAATTCGAAATGCCTCTAAAACTATGTCAGTCCTCAACAATGGCTCTACCATTCTAGACAACCAGCAAGCAATTGAGAAGCATGTGTTAGACTATTATCACTCTCTCTTTGCAACTGATAACTCTTGCTCTCCTAATGATTTAATTGAATCGGTTATTACTCCTCAATTAACTACTGTAGATAACAACATGCTTACCAACATTACTTCCCGAGAAGAAATTAAGCAGGCTGTCTTCGGTATGAATAGCAATGGCGCCCCGGGCCCTGATGGTTTTGGTGGCTGCTTCTACCAGCATTTTTGGAAAGTGATTGAAGATGATGTGTTCAACTCTGTTGTCCAGTTTTTTACTCAAAGCTGGCTGCTCCCAAATCTTAATTCTAACTTAGTGGTTCTGATTCCTAAATTTCCAGGTGCAAACTCCATTGAGAATTTTCGTCCAATTGCCTTGGCAAACTATCAGTTTAAGATTATTACAAAGGTGCTGGCTGATAGGTTAGCATCCATAGCTCCTAAAATCATCTCTGAGCATCAAAGAGGCTTTCTGAGGGATCGTCACATCCAAGACTGTGTGTCCATCGCTTCGGAGGCAGTGAATATGTTGGACAAAAAGGTGTTCGGTGGTAACCTCGCTCTCAAAATTGACATCAAAAAGGCATTTGATACCGTGGATTGGAATTTTCTTCTCAACACCCTATCGGCTTTTGGTTTCGATAGTAAGTTTTGTAACTGGATCAAAGTCATTCTACAGTCTGCCAAATTATCCATCTCAGTCAATGGACACTCTGTGGGTTTCTTCAATTGCAAAAGAGGAGTGCGACAAGGAGACCCTCTTTCCCCCCTTCTTTTTTGCATTGCTGAAGATGTGTTAAGCCGAGGTCTTATGAAATTAGTCACCTCAGGAGATCTTCTGCCTATGGCTTGCTCTAGGGGGTATCAAACTCCTAGTCATGTTCTATACGCAGATGATATCTTAATTTTTTGCCGAGGTACACAGGAAAATCTACTTGCTTTAAGAAACTTGTTTACTTCTTATAGTGAGGCATCAGGACAGCTGATCAATTATTCAAAGAGTAAATTCTTTTCTGGTTCGATTCCCTCTTGGAGAATGGCTTCCATTACCACCACCTTGGGCTTTTCAGCTGGCAGTTTACCATTCACATACCTTGGTGTCCCAATTTTCAAAGGCAAGCCATCTAAGGCTAATCTTCAACCGATTGCTGACAGGATTAAGATTAAATTAGCTAGTTGGAAGGGCTCTATGTTATCTATCATGGGCCGTGTAGAATTGGTGAAATCCATCATTTACGGGATGCTCTTGTACAGTTTTCATATTTATGCTTGGCCTATTTCCTTACTTGACTCCTTGGATTCATGGATTAGGAATTTTATTTGGTCTGGAGACATCAATTCTCGCAAGATAGTTACTGTTGCATGGCATAAAATCTGCAGACCGTTTGAGGAGGGTGGCTTAGGCTTAAGATCTTGCAGGAAAATCAATGAGGAAGCTTCCCTCAAGCAGCGCTGGCATTTTGTCTCTGCTAACACCGATTGGGCTTGCTTCCTTAGAGCGAGGTTTCTTCGCAATGGCCAGCCTTGCAACCATTACATCAAGTCGTCCATTTGGCCAGCTTTGAAAGCTTCCTTTCCTTTGGTGCAACACAATGCTGCTTGGAATTTGGGGGATGGCAAATCTATCAGCTTTTAGCATGACCACTGGCTACCAGAGCCTGTTATTTCGCAGCTGCATATTCCTTCCTCTCTGCATCATCTATTTCAATCCCAAGTGAGTGACTTTATCTCCAACTATAACTGGTGCATCCCTCCTCTGCTGGCTCAACACTGTCCCACTTTGGCCGCTGCTATTCACCAAGTGCCTATTCCTTGTGTTCCATCTCCTGATCATCTGCAATGGTCTAACTCAGAATCAGGTTCTCTCTCCAATAAAGAAGCCTTCCTGTTTCTCAATCCTAGAGGGCAGGTGATCAATTGCTGCAAGCTTCTTTGGCAACCACATATTCCTCCTTCCAAATCTTTCCTCACTTGGAGATTATTTCACCACAAGCTGCCTACTGATGATAATTTAATTGCTCGAGACTGCATCACTGTCTACATCTGCAGTTTGTGTGGTAGGGCTGCTGAAACCTCCTCTCATCTCTTTCTAGAATGCGTTTTTGCGATGGCTCTGTGGAATTGGGTTAAATCCATCATTGCTTGTAACATTGATCTCAGCTCTATTACCTCCATTCTCTCGGTTTGCAACAATAGCTGGAGCACCCAAGTTAGAGACACTATATTGGCTCTCATTTTGAATGTATTCTACTATATTTGGAGGTGTAGAAATAGCCTGCGGTTTGAAGATAAACTTATCCCTCTAAGATCAGCAATCAACTCAATCATTGCTTCTGTTTCATTGTCTGGCCTCTTCTCCAAAGGTACCATGTCGTCTTCTATGGAGGAGTTCACCATCCTTAAAGCTTTTGCTGTAGCTGGCCATGTTAATAGAGCTCCTTCTATTAAGGAGGTTATTTGGTCCCCGCCTGCTTGTAATTGGGTCAAATGTAACTCCGATGAGGCTTCCAAGGGCAACCCGGGTTGGTCTGCTTGTGGGGGTATTTTCCGAGATTACCGGGCAGCTACGTTTGGTTGCTTCGCGGCGAATCTTGGGGTCACTTCCTCTTTACAAGCAGAGTTAGTTGGTGCCATGTTTGCAATTGAGCAGGCCGTCTTGAAGGGCTGGACAAATTTCTGGTTAGAATGCGACTCGGAATTAGTAGTTCTTTCTTTCTCGACAGGTATTATCCTCGAGGCCGAGAAATCGGTGGAATAATTGTTTATATGCCACTAGAAGTATGAACTTTGCGGTATCTCATATTTTTAGGGAGGGTAACTCTTGTCTTTGATAAGTGGCATCTCACTACTTTATCGCTCAGGGTTTTTTGTGGTGGGACACCATCCCGCCTTTTATTAAGGACGACTTCCACCGCAATAGGTTAAGTCTCCCTTATTATAGATTTAGATGATTCTTTCCATGGGTCAGGTCCTTGCCCCCTATGCCAGTTTTGTTCTCCTTTTTGATATTTTTAATAAAATTTTTGGCGTGCTGCAGATGATTGGTAGGCTCAAGGGTGCCAACATAGTTGGGATTTTTGAGTCCTACAGTGATGCCTTTGCATGTCAATTTTTTTTTAAAAAAAAAAGAGTGATAGTCTGGATAGCAACTACTATCGTACAACAGATTGCCGCAGAGAATCAATACGATTGGCTAAGACAACGAATGGAGGAGCGAGCTATTGGAGGGTCAGTTAAGCCAGATTATCAAGGCAAAGGACAAAGATGAAGACAACAACAAGGAGCACCTTATTTCTATCCTCAGGGAAATCACCGCAGTCAGGATCGTCTTGTGGCGTAGGCTATTGGGAATGACCCGGAGTTGAAGTGGCACTGTCATCAATGTGGAAGCAAGGAACAGTTAGCTGAAGAATGCCCATCGAAGGACCGACTATGCTGTAACTGCAAGAAGCCAGGATGTTTTTCTAAGGACTATCAATTGCCAGATGTGGATCAACTACAGATGCTACGAAGGTTGCGTGCCCAGCTACTGGATAGACAGAAGAGGGAATCACAAGCATCGATGGCCGAAGACGCACTACTTCAACGGTGAAGATGAGGAGCACAACGTTAACAGTAACCAACCAAGGAAAGATTATGCTATAACTGCAAGGAAATGGGATATCTGTCCAGAGACTGCAAAGTACCACGAGCTGAGTCTATTATCAACAATGTTGAAATTACAAGACCAACCACTAAGGGACATGTCTACACCCCAAGTAGAGCAGAGGACTCATCATCTGAAGACTTCATCTCAGGAAATGCGACACAATGGAGCTGAGCGAGCCGAGATTTACGAGAGAGATTATCCGTAGGTGACGCTATAATTATCGTATTATATGTATTATGGTGTGCGCATGGTTCTAAATATAGACTGCATAAGTGTTTTAACTCTGTGACATATTTTATTATTATACTAGATTCCAAAATCCAAATTTTTATTATACTTTTGGTATTATGATATATGTTATTGTGATTATTCGTGAAATTATTTATGTGATTATTTTGTGAGCGTATTTCTTATACGCGAATATTTTAGAGCACGTTGAATTAAATTTCTCTTGATAATTTAATTTACGTGATTTGTCGCCAATCGAGCAACTGATTACGCGACTACCCGGACACAGCGAATTAGAGCGACGCCGAGACCGTGGGTGTAACACCTGAGGACGAGATCGACATCGTATTAGGACGACGTATCGAGACCTCGACCAAGACCTTGTGTCGAGATCCCGTGACTAGATCGTTTGCCGAGATCTTTTGTCGAGCTGATGAGACCACGTGCACTAGATGCCGAATCGAGGAGGTCGGCGTGTCGAGTTGATGAAGTCGAGTCAAAGCTGATGAGGGCGCAAGTCGGTGAGGAGATCGCGTTCACGAACTCGTGTTAGAACCTTGTACGTTTGCACGAGCACTCTTGTCGACATCGTGTCGAGATGACACCTCGTATTATTTCGAACGTTACTAAGCGTTATTATTATATTATTTGTAATTATTACATTGTCGGCTTGTCGTTGACCGACAGAGTAGAGGGTAATCATGAGAGGAACGAGTTAACGGGTAGATGATTGATGGGATTGGCATCTTATAGCTGGAGTTACGTTTTTACCCCTTTCTCGCCAGCTGTATACCACGACCATTTCCCTCACTCTCATTTCTCTTTTCTTCTTTCTTCTTCCTTCCTTCTGCTGTGTTTCGTTGTTTCTTTAAAAATCTTCAACGACGAAACCGTGAGTTCCAGCGAGATTCTGCACAAGCTTTCTTCATCAATTTTGTTCATCATCCACTTCTCGACCCATATCTCGTCTGATCGACCATCACCGTTGAGGTATGAAGAACAGATTTTCTTTCATCTGTGCTACTGTTTAGCGCTAATTCTTCTTCCATTTTTAACCAGTTTTATGCTTCCAAATCATGTCAAATTGATGGGTTTTCTTCTTCACAATATTACCTATCTTTTTAACCGATTAATTGGGCTTGTAAAACAAATTTCTTTCTCTGATTTCTGCAATCGGCAGTGCCCAGAAAACTCCATTTTTGGTTCGTTCGATTTCTGGTTTTTCATTCGTTGTTTATGATTATTGTGGTTGTCGATCTATCTGTTGAAGCATCAGATAACTTTTTCATGAAATTTTGATCGAAATCCCTAACTTAGTGTTAGAGGGAAAATATATTTCAGTTCTTGAGTTTCATATTTTTCTGGGTTGTGGTTGAGTTTGGGGAAGAGAGAGTTAGATGTATTAGAACCATGGATCGACCTGAGTTGTGTTTGTTTTAGGAAATCTGTTTCCCGAGATCGTGTGAATTCCGAATCGAGGTGTACGGAAAGCGAATCCAAGGACGCGGAAGCAGCAGAATCCAGATCGAGGACTGTACGTGTCGAAGTCGTTGTCGAGTTCGTTGAAGACAGCCGTGTCGAGATCGAGTAAGAGAAGTCGTTGTCGAGCTCTTAGAAGACAGCTGTGTCGAGGTCGTTGTCGAGCAGTGTAACACCTGAGGACGAGATCGACATCGTATTAGGACGACGTATCGAGACCTCGACCAAGACCTTGTGTCGAGATCCCGTGACTAGATCGTTTGCCGAGATCTTTTGTCGAGCTGATGAGACCACGTGCACTAGCTGCTGGTGAGGAGGTCGAGTCGAGTTGATGAAGTCGCTGCATCGAGCGATGAGGGCGCAAGTCGGTGAGAGACCGCGTTCACGAACTCGTGTTAGAACTTTATGCGTTTGCACGAGTACTCTTGTCGACATCGTGTCGAGATGATACCTCGTATTATTTCGAGCGTTACTCGGCGTTATTATTATATTGTTTGTAATTATTACATTGTCGGCTTGTCGTTGACCGAAGCGAGTAGAGGTAATCATGAGAGGAACGAGTTAACGGGTAGATGATTATTGGGATTGGCATCTTATAGCTGGAGTTACGTTTTACCCCTTTCTCGCCACCATATACCACGACCGTTTCACTCATTTCTCTTTTCTTCTTTCTTCTTCCTTCCTTCTGCTCTGTGTTTCGTTGTTTCCTTAAAAATTTTCATCGACGAAACCGTGAGTTCCAGCGAGATTCTGCACAAGATTTCTTCATCAATTTTGTTCATCATCAACTTCTCGACCCATATCTCGTCTGATCGACCATCACCGTTGAGGTATGAAGAACAGATTTTCTTTCATCTGTGCTACTGTTTAGCGCTAAATCTTCTTCCATTTTTAATCAGTTTTATGCTTCCAAATCATATCAAATTGATGGGTTTTCTTCTTCACAATATTACCTATCTTTTTAACCGATTAATTGGGCTTGTAAAACAAAATTTCTTTCTCTGATTTTCTGCAATCGGCAACGCCCAGAAAACCTCCATTTTTGATTCGTTCGATTTCTGGTTTTTCGTTCGTTGCTTCTGATTATTGTTGTTGTCGATCTATCTGTTGAAGCATCAGATAACTTTTCATGAATTCTGATCGAAATCCCTAACTTTGTGTTGGAGGAAAAATATCTTTCAGTTCTTGAGTTTTATATTTTCTGGGTTGTGGTTGAGTTTGGGGAAGAGAGAGCTAGATGTATTAGAACCATAGATCGATCTGAGTTGTGTTTGTTTTAGGAAGTCTGATTCCCGAGATCGAGTGAATTCCGAATCAAGGGTACGGGAAAGCGAATCCAAGGACGCGGAAGCAGCAGAATCCAGATCGAGGACTGTACGTGTCGAGGTCGACTGAGAAGCGTACGTATCGAAGTCGTTGTCGAGTTCTTTGAAGACAGCTGTGTCGAGGTCGTTGTCGAGCAGCATTTAACTTGAAGTTCGGTAAGGGCGCTTCACATTTATATTTGTTATAGTATGTAAGGGCGCTTCACATTTATATTTGTTATAGTATGTAAGGGCATTTCATATTCTATGTGGTTATGTTATTGTGTATGGAATTACTGATTTGTGTCGAGATGAAATGTTGTGATATGATTGAGTTTTGCATGTATTTAATATGTGATTGAATATATGTCGTGAAGTGTGTATTGCATGTTGAATTGCGTTTCTTCATGTCGAGCTTGTTCTTTTATTTGTCATGCGAGTGAGTATGTTGTGTTTAACTCCTTGAATATCGTATCTGACTAATTGTTCATCGAGTGAGCGAGCTAGGTGAGTCGTATGACGTTTTGAGCCGTGACCGGATAAGCGAGGGTGCTAGGTCCCCTCTTGTTTACGGGAGATTGACTAGACGTCGCCACGCTACGGACCTGAGTTGACCGCCCTAGGGAGAGCGAGGATCCCAAGGCTTCGGCTGGACTTTCCGACATACTGATGCAGCGTGTGCATTCGGAAAATTGTCGAGTCGAGAGAAAATGGAATTGTGAGTTGTGTCGAGTTTAGAGTGAGATGGTCGAGTCACGTCGGTGAATGTTATACTTTGCTGTTTGCTTATATTTTTATGTCGAGCTTATCTTAACTTGTTGAGAAGGTGACCCTTTCCCCTGGTGCCTTCAATCCATGACGGTTACCCAGGCGATGTCGAGGGCGCAGGAACTTCGGCGATGAAGCGATGCCGAGGAGGAGGTCGGCGAGGACCCGAGTGGCGACCTCTACCTGTCGTGATTGTTTATTTATTGGATGTTGGTTTTTCCGAGGACTGTTCTTGTATTTCTTTTATGTTCGAGGTCGTGACCGGTTTAGGCGATGTTGTTTTTGTTGCTCTGAGGTAGGTGGTGGTCTTACTTTTGGAGCGATCCCTGCGTGGGAGTCTGCAGGAAGTACCCCAGGGTATGATTACTCCTTTGAAGTAAATGCATTACCTTAGGTGTATCTTCTTTACACATTTGCTACTCTGTATTTTGTATACATTATTATTATTTCGAGTGATATATATATATGTATGTTATGCATGTATGTTTTATTTGAATTTAAGTCTTGTGTCTTAGTTGCACCATGTTTCAAGTCGAATTACTACGATGTGCACGAGTTGGTTTTATAAAAAAATATATCCCATTTTTTTAAAAGGCACAAGAGTTTTGTTTTTAAAACACATCTCATATAGGTTTATGTTTGAGCTTGGTGTGTTGAGCTCGGTAACTTTCGAGCTCGGTATATTGAGCTTCGGTAGCGGTCCCAAGCGGTCGTTCTGACTTTGGTATCGAAGCTTGATTCGGTTCGACCGAGCCGTGCATAGGATTTGGGTAGTCACCGTGTCGGGTTATGTGTTGGGTACCTAGTTGTTTTGTGTTGATTCTTTGTTTGATTAAGTGAAGCACTTATTGCTTGAGAAATTGTTTGAACTGTTTCTTGATTGAAGCGGTGTGTTTTAACACATCCTTGTGTGAGATTCTCGGCTGGTTTTGAACTTTGTGGAATCTAATGCCACCTCGTAGGAATACGACATCTGGCAACCGAGAACGTCGACATGGAACGAGCTATTCAAGCTATGGCCGAGATGGCGGCGGCCATGGCTCAACAATCACCGCCAGAACTCAACAGCTAACGCGATGGCTCAGCAGACGGCGGCGTTAACTCAGCAGAACTTGCGAAGAACAAAGAACGAGCGTAATCTTTGAAGCAAGAGGATTGGCCGACTTTAGGAAGCATGATCCACCGTTTCTACGGTGAGCCAAATCCGGATAAAGGCGATCTTTGGATGCAAGAGATCGAGAAGATCTTTGAGGCACTTCATTGCGGGACAACGTGAAGGTCGACTATGCCACCTACTTATTGCTAGGAGACGCAGAGTATTGGTGGAGAGGAGTGAAGCAACGTTTATAGCGTAACATCGCGAGATGACACGGGAGCTTTTTCGTGAAAGGTTCTTGGACAAGTACTTCCTGATCTTGCACGAGCCGAGAAGGAGCAGGAATTTCTTCAATCGCAAAGAAGGCAACTTCGGCGGTGTCCGAGTATGCGCCAAGTTTGAATCGTTGGCGAGGTATTTCAGTCCATTTCGTGACCGAGTTGACCGAGAGATGGTTAAGTGAGAGATTCCAACTGAGGATTGAGATTCGACATTCGTAAGTCGATGGTGTCGTTGAGGATCGAAATCTTCAAGAACTGATTGACCGATGTGTCGAGGTAGAAGGAGTGAGGAGCCACAAGAAGAAGGCTGTGGGCGGACCGGTGAGACCCAGTAGTGCGGGGCGGATTTGCACGCGAAGGAAACTACCGCAGAAGAGACCTTACGACCAGACCTCGGGGAACGACAACAGGGGCGATGTCGTCAGATGACCCAAGTGCCGAGGAGTGGAGGTCGACCGGTGTCGAGGTGATTTGCTACCGATGTGGAAAGCGGGACATTACGCGAGTAAGCGTACTCGAGAGGAGGAGGTGTGTTTCAACCGCAAGAAGCCAGGGCATTTTGCTAAGGATTGTCCTACACCTAAAGTGAACCGACTATGCTTGCGGCAAAGGCCAAAGGGAAGCGTCAAGTGGCTAAAGGCGAGTTTTCTGCATGAGTGGCGAGGAAGCGGTCGAGTGATGATCTTATCCAAGGTGAATGTGAGATCGAGGTAAATCCTTATCCGTTCTTTTTGATTCGTGCAACCCATTCCTTCATTTCTTCTCGATTGTGTGAACCTTTTGAGCTTGATTGTGATCGCTTTACCGCTTAAATTAGTAGTTACAACCCCAAATGCTAAAACCTTAGTCACAAACATGCATGTCTTAATTGTGTAGTGATTATTCGAATAGAAAGTTTGTGGTCAATTTGGTTTGTTTGCCTCTTGGGGTTTAGATGTTATCCTCGGGATGGATTGGTTGTCACACCACCATGTCCTTTTGGACTGTGCCAGTAAACTGTAATTTTTCCGGACCTTGGAGTCTCCAATTATCTTTCTCGAGCGTATTGGAGTTTCTTTGAAAGAAGGAACTAGGGAATACATGTATCTAGCTAGTTCGGAAGTTTTCCACAGATCGAGGTGAAGAATGTTCCAGTGGTGTGTGATTTTGAGGGCGTTTTCGAAGACGTGCCAGGATTACCACCGACGAGAGGTCGAGTTCTCCATCGACCTGATTCCAGGAACAGGACCGATTTCCAAAGCGCCGTACAGGATGTCTCCTGCCGAGATGAAAGAGCTGAAGTCCCAGATCGAACACTTGGAGTCGAAGCAATTCATACGACCGAGCGTGTCACCGTGGGGAGCTCCAGTGTTGTTGGTTAAGAAGAAGGATGGACGATCAAGGCTGTGCGTGGACTATCGCGAGCTCAACAAGGTTACTGTGAAGAACCGTTATCCGTTACCACGTATTGACGATTTGATGGACCAACTTCGTGGAGCGGCCATCTTTTCGAAGATAGCCTTGAAGTCGGGCTACCATCAGATTCGCGTGAAGGAGGAAGATGTCCCCAAAACAGCTTTCAGGACCAGATACGGTCACTACGAGTACTTGGTGATGCCGTTTGGAGTGACGAATCGCCACCGTGTTTATGGACTACATGAACAGGATTTTTCATTCGTTTTTGGATCAGTTCGTTGTAGTGTTCATCGACGACATATTGATTTACTCGAGGAACCGAGAAGAGCACGCAGAACACATATGTCGAGTACTGCAGATATTACGAGATAAGCAACTCTATGCCAATCTGTCGAAGTGTGAATTTTGGCTTGAAGAGGTGAATTTTCTTGGTCACGTGATTTCCAGAGAAGGGATAGCTGTGGATCCAATTAAGATTGAGGCGGTGATAGCGTGGGAACAACTAAGGCGATTCTGAGATCGGGGAGTTTTGTCGGCTTAGCACGATATTTCCGAAGTTTCTTTGAACGTTTCTCCAAGATTGTCGCGCCTCTTACTCGATTGTCGAGGAAGGATCAACCTTTTGCTTGGGCCAGGAGTGTGAAGCCCGATTTTCAACGGCGAAGGAACTTTTGACGACAGCGCTGTGCTGATTTTGCCTCAACCCGAAGAGCCTTTCGAGGTGTTTTGTGATGCGTCACACCAGGGATTGGGATGTGTCTTTGATGCAACATCGGAAGGTGGTCGCGTATGCTTCAAGACGACTTAAGATTCACGAGAGGAACTATCCTACTCACGACTTGGAGCTAGCGGCCCGGTAGTTTTTCTTGAAGATATGGAGGCACTACCTTTACGGGAGCACTCTTCTTTGTTTTCGGCGATCACAAGAGCTTGAAGTACTGTTCGACCGAAGGAGCTCAACATGCGTCAACGTAGATGGGCGAGAATTTCTCAAGGACTACGACTTTACGTTGGAATACCATCCTGGTAAGGCTAACGTAGTAGCGGATGCGTTGAGCGGGAAGAGCGTTTTAACCTCGGTAATGATGATCAAGGAGTTGGAGATGCTCGAGAAGTTCCGAGATTTGAAGTTGAGTGTCGGTTTCACCGGAAGCCGAGATTTGGTATGCTTACCATTTCTAACAGATTGTTGGGCGAGATCCGAGACCAGCAAGTTCGTGACGAGCTTCGCAAGAGAAGATTGATTGATAAGCGCAAGGAAAGCGGCGAATTTCAGGTCGGGCGGGCGACATCTTGAGGTGCAATGGCGAGTGTGCGTGCCTAACGTATCCGAGTGAGGAAGTTGATTCTCGGCGAAGCGCGCAAGAGCAACTTTAGTATTCATCCAGAGTTACGAAGATGTATCAAGACTTGAAGAAGCATTTTTGGTGGTCGGAATGAAGAAGCAAGTGGCCGAGCACGTAGCTTCATGTTTGGCGTGTCGAAGCGAAGGTGGAGCACCAACGACCTGCGGGAATGCTCTGATAAACGGCGTGCGGTATGGAAATGGGACGATATTTCCATGGATTTCGTTGTAGGTTTGCGAAGGCGCAGAAGAAGAATGATTCGAGTTGGTTGATCGTCGAGCGATTGACCAAATCTACTCATTTCTTGCCAGTGAGGTCGACATACAACGTGGAAAAGTTGACCGAGATCTACATCGCGGAGATAGTGCGACTTCATGGAATACCCTCTTCGATCGTGTCGGACCGAGATCCGAAGTTCACGTCTCATTTTTGGAGCGAGATGCAAGCAGCGGTGGGAACCGAGCTCGAGCTTAGCTCGGCATATCATCCACGCATCGACGGACAGATCGAGCGACCGATCCACTCGCTTGAAGATTTGTTCCGAGCTTGTACGTTAGATCACCGAGGAAGTTGGGACGACGTCTTACCATTGGTGGAGTTCACATACAACAACAGCTTCCATGCGAGTATTGGGATGGCACCTTTTGAAGCGCTGTATGGACGGAAATGTCAGACGCCTCTTTGTTGGTACCAGGACGGCGGCGACCGTCAGAGGACCAGATATGATCCAGCGGACTACCGAGAAGATCCGTTTGATCGAGAGATCGGATCACGAACATCTCAAAGTCGACGGAAGAGTTATGCGGATCAACGGCGTCGACCACTCGAGTTCGAGGAAGGAGGACATGTATTTCTTAGAGTCACCCCCTTCTGGAGTTGGTCGGCGATCAAATCCAAGAAACTTACCCCTAAATTCATTGGACCTTACCAGATTCTTCGTCGTATTGGTCGATGGCATATCAGTGCCTTACCCCATTTTTGTCGAACATCCACGGCGTCTTTCACGTCTCACAATTGCGGAAGTATGTTTCCGACCCTTCTCATGTCATCGAACGGATGTGATTCAAGCGAAGGGCGACTTATCTTTTGAGCGTCACCGGCAAGAATCGTTGATCGGAAAGCCAAGCGATTCGCGGAACAAAGAGATCCAACTTGTCAAGGTTGTGTGGGATCGTAAGGCGGGAGATGCGACTTGGGAGGCTGGAGGAGAAGATGAAGATTGATTACCACTGAACTTTTACGAGGTAAGAAGCTTATTTGCAATTTCGAGGACGAAATTTTTTAGAGGAGAGATTGTAACACCTGAGGGCGAGATCGACATCGTATTAGGGCGACGTATCGAGACCTCGACCAAGACCTTGTGTCGAGATCCCGTGACTAGATCGTTTGCGAGATCTTTTGTCGGTGATGAGACCACGTGCACTAGGCTGGCGGTGAGGAGGTCGGAGTCGAGTTGATGAAGTCGCGTCTGCGATGAGGGCGCAAGTCGAAATGAGGAGACGCGTTCACGAACTCGTGTTAGAACTTTATGCGTTTGCACGAGTACTCTTGTCGACATCGTGTCGAGATGATACCTCGTATTATTTGAGCGTTACTCAGCGTTATTATTATATTGTTTGTAATTATTACATTGTCGGCTTGTCGTTGACCGGCGAGTAGAGGTAATCATGAGAGGAACGAGTTAACGGGTAGATGATTATTGGGATTGGCATCTTATAGCTGGAGTTACGTTTTTACCCCTTTCTCGCCATTTGTATACCACGACCGTTCACTCATTTCTCTTTTCTTCTTTCTTCTTCCTTCCTTACGCTCTGTGTTTCGTTGTTTCCTTAAAAATTTTCATCGACGAAACCGTGAGTTCCAAATGAGATTCTGCACAAGATTTCTTCATCAATTTTGTTCATCATCAACTTCTCGCCCCATATCTCCTCTGATCGACCATCACCGTTGAGGTATGAAGAACAGATGTTCTTTCATACGTACTCTTGTTTAGCGCTAAATCTTCTTCCATTTTTAATCGGTTTATGCTTCCAAATCATATCAAATTGATGGGTTTTCTTCTTCACAATATTACCTATCTTTTTAACCGATTAATTGGGCTTGTAAAACAAAATTTCTTTCTCTGATTTTTACGCAATCGGCGCCCGTAAAACCTCCATTTTTGATTCGTTCGATTTACGGTTTTTCGCTCGTTGCTTCGATTATTGTTGTTGTCGATCTATCATTTGAAGCATCGGATAACTTTTCATGAATTCTGATCGAAATCCCTAACTTTGTGTTGGAGGAAAAATATCTTTCAGTTCTTGAGTTTTATATTTTACGGGTTGTGGTTGAGTTTGGGGAAGAGAGCTAGATGTATTAGAACCATAGATCGATCCGAGTTGTGTTTGTTTTAGGAAGTCGATTCCGAGATCGAGTGAATTCAATCAAGGGTGCGGAAAGCGAATCAGGGCCAGGCAAGCGTGAATCGGATCGAGGGTATGCGTGTCGAGGTCGGCGAGAAGCGTGCGTGTCGAAGTCGTTGTCGAGTTCTTTGAAGGCGGTATGTCGAGGTCGTTGTCGGCGACATTTAACTTGAAGTTCGGTAAGGGCGCTTCACATTTATATTTGTTATAGTATGTAAGGGCGATTCACATTTATATTTGTTATAGTATGTAAGGGCATTTCATATTCTATGTGGTTATGTTATTGTGTATGGAATTACTGATTTGTGTCGAGATGAAATGTTGTGATATGATTGAGTTTTGCATGTATTTAATATGTGATTGAATATATGTCGTGAAGTGTGTATTGCATGTTGAATTGCGTTTCTTCATGTCGAGCTTGCTCTTTTATTTGACATGCGGTTGAATATTTTGTGTTTAACTCCTTGAATATCGTTTGCGGTGAATTGTTCATAGAGTGAGCGAGCTAGGTGAGTCGTATGACGTTTTTGAGCCGTGACCGGATAAGCGAGGGTGCTAGGTCCCTCTTGTTTACGGAGATTGACTAGGCGTCGCCACGCCACGGGACTGAGTTGTCCTAGGGAGAGCGAGGATCCCAAGGCTTTGGACTTTCCGACATCTGATGCAGCGTGTGCATTCGGAAAAATTGTCGAGTCGAGAGAAAATGGAATTGTGAGTTGTGTCGAGTTTAGAGTGAGATGGTCGAGTCACGTCGGTGAATGTTATACTTTCTTTGTTTGCTTATATTTTTATGTCGAGCTTATCTTAACTTGTTGAGAAGTTGACCACTTTCCGTGGTGCCTTCAATCCATGACGGTTACCCAGGCGATGTCGAGGGCGCAGGAACTCGGCGATGAGCGATGCCGAGGAGGAGGTCGACGAGGACAGTGACGACCTCTACCGCCGTGGATTGTTTATTTATTGGATGTTGGTTTTTCTGAGGACTGTTCTTGTATTTCTTTTATGTTCGAGGTCGTGACCAGTTTGGGCAGTGTTGTTTTTGTTGCTACAGGGTAGACTGGTGGTCTTACTTTTGGAGCAGTCCCCTGCGTGGGAGTCTGCCGGAAGTACCCCCAGGGTATGATTACTCCTTTGAAGTCGTCGTACCTTAGGTGTATCTTCTTTACACATTTGCTACTCTGTATTTTGTATACATTATTATTATTTCGAGTGATATATATATATGTATGTTATGCATGTATGTTTTATTTGAATTTAAGTCTTGTGTCTTAGTTGCACCATGTTTCGAAAAGCTGTAATTACTCTGATGTGCACGAGTTGGTTTTATAAAAAAAAAAAATATATCCCATTTTTTTAAAAGGCACAAGAGTTTTGTTTTTAAAACACATCTCATATAGGTTTATGTTTGAGCTTGGTGTGTTGAGCTCGGTAACTCGAGCTCGGTATATTGAGCTCGGTAGCGGTCCGGAAACGGGTCGTTACAAGCAGCATTAACTTGGAGTTCGGTAAGGGCGCTTCACATTTATACTTGTTATAGTATGTAAGGGCGCTTCACATTTATACTTGTTATAGTATGTAAGGGTGTTTCATATTCTACGTGGTTATGTTATTGTGGATTTCCTGATTTGTGTCGAGCTGAAATGTTGTGATGTGATTGAGTTTTTGCATGTATTTAATATGTGATTGAATATATGTCGTGAAGTGTGTATTGCATGTTGAATTGCGTTTCTTCATGTCGAGCTTGCTCTTTTATTTGACATGCGGTTGAATATTTTGTGTTTAACTCCTTGAATATCGTATGCGGCGAATTGTTCATCGAGTGAGCGAGCTAGGTGAGTCGTATGACGTTTTTGAGCCGTGACCCGGATAACTGAGGGTGCTAGGTCCCCTTTTGTTTACGGAGATTGACTAGACGTCGCCACGCTACGGGACTGAGTTAGTATCCTAGGGAGAGCGAGGATCCCAAGGCTTGGCTGGACTTTCCGACATACTGATGCACGTGTGCATTCAGGAAAATTGTCAGTCGAGAGAAAATGGATTTGTGAGTTGTGTCGAGTTAGAGTGAGATGGTCGAGTCACGTCGGTGATTGTTATACTTTCTTTGTTTGCTTATATTTTTATGTCGAGCTTATCTTGAATTGTTGAGAAGTTGACCGCTTTCCCGTGGTGCCTTCAATCCATGACGGTTACCCGAGCGATGTCGAGCGCGAGGAACTTCGGCGATGAAGCGATGCCGAGGAGGATCTCGACGAGGACCCGAGTGACGACCTCTATCTGTCGTGATTGTTTATTTGTTGGATGTTTGTTTTTCTGAGTACTGTACTTGATTGTATTTCTTTTGTGTTCTTGTATTTCTTTTGTGTTCGAGGTCGTGACCAGTTTGGGCAGTGTTGTGTTGTTGCTACAGGGTAGACTGGTGGTCTTACTTTTGGAGCAGCCCCCTGCGTGGGAGTCTGCCGGAAGTACCCCCAGGGTATGATGGCTCTTTTGAAGTTGTCGTACCTTAGGTGTATTTTCTTTGCACATTTGCTACTCTGTATTTGTATACATTATTATTTCGAGTGATATGTATATGTGTATGTTATGCATGTATGTTTTATTTGAATTTAAGTCTTGTGTCTTAGTTGCACCATGTTTCGAAAAGCTGTAATTACTCTGATGTGCACGAGTTGGTTTTATAAAAAAAAATATATCGTATTTTTAAAAGGCACAAGAGTTTTGTTTTTAAAAACACATCTCATATAGGTTTATGTTGAGCTTGGTGTGTTGAGCTCGGTAACTCGAGCTCGGTATATTGAGCTCGGTAGCGGTCCGAAGCAGTCGTTACACTGTTGGTATCAGAGCAGTTCGGTTCTGACCGAGCTGTGCATAGGAATTTGGACTGGTCACTATGTCGGGTTGTGTGTTGGGTACCTAGTTGTATTGTGTTGATTGCTGTTTGATTAAGTGAAGCACTTATTGCTTGAGAAATTGTTTGAACTGTTTCTTGATTGAAGCAGTGTGTTTTAACACATCCTTGTGTGAGATTCTGACAGGGTTTTGAACTTTGTGGAATCTAATGCCACCTCGTAGGAATACGACATCTGCAACCGAGAACGTCGACATGGAGCGGGCTATTCATGCTATGGCGAGATGGCGGCAGCCATGGCTCAACAATCACCGCCGCAACTCAACAGGCTAACGCGATGGCTCAACAGACGGCGGCGTTAACTCGGCCAGAACTTGCGGCCAGCGAACGAAGCGAGCGTAATCTTTGAAGCGAGAGGATTGGCCGACTTCAGGAAGCATGATCCACCGGTTCTCTACGGTGAGCCAAATCCGGATAAAGCCGATCTTTGGATGCAAGAGATCGAGAAGATCTTTGAGGCACTTCATTGCGGGACAACGTGAAGGTCGACTATGCCACCTACTTACCGCTAGGAGACGCGGGTATTGGTGGAGAGGAGTTGAAGCAACGCGTTTATAGCGTAACATGGCGAGATGACCTGGGAGCTTTTTCGTGAAAGGTTCTTGGACAAGTACTTACCGGATCCTGCACGAGCCGAGAAGGAGCAGGAATTTCTTCAACTGCAGCAAGGCACCTCGACGGTGTCCGAGTATGCGGCCAAATTCGAATCGTTGGCGAGGTATTTCAGTCCATTTCGTGGCCGAGTTGACCAGAGATGGTTGAGTGAGAGATTCCAACGGGATTGAGATTCGACATTCGAAGTCGGTGGTGTCGTTGAGGATCCGAAATCTCCAAGAGTCGATTGATCGATGTGTCGAGGTAGAAGGAGTGAGGAGCCACAAGAAGAAGATTGTTGTGGGCGGGCCGGTGAGACCCGAGTGCGGGCGTAGATTTGCCTGAAAGAAACTACCGCAGAAGAGGCCTTACGACCGACCTCAGGCGAGCGACAACAGGGACGATGTCGTCCGATGACCCAAGTACCGAGGAGTGGAGGTCACCCGATGTCGAGGTGATTTGTTACCGATGTGGAAAGCGGGACATTACGAGTAATTGTACTCGCAGGGAGGAGGTGTGTTTCAATTGCAAGAAGCCAGGGCATTTTGCTAAGGATTGTCCTACACCTAAAGGTGAACCGACTATGCTTGTGGCAAAAGCCAAAGGAAGCGTCAAGTGGCTAAAGGCGTAGTTTTCTGCATGAGTGGCGAGGAAGCGGTCGAGTGATGATCTTATCCAAGGTGAATGTGAGATCGAGGGTAAATCCTTATCCGTTCTTTTTGATTCGGTGCAACCCATTCCTTCATTTCTTCTCGATTGTGTGAACCTTTTGAGCTTATTTGTGGTCGCTTTACCGTTTAAATTAGTAGTTACAACCCAAATGCTAAAACCTTAGTCACAAACACTGCATGTCTTAATTGTGTAGTGGTTATTCGAGTAGAAAGTTTGTGGTCAATTTGGTTTGTTTGCCTCTTAAGGGCTTAGATGTTATCCTCGGGATGGATTGGTTGTCACACCACCATGTCCTTTTGGAATGTGCCAGTAAAGCGTAATTTTTCCGGACCTTGGAGTCTCGATTATCTTTACGCGAGCGTATTGGAGTTTCTTTGAAAGAAGGAACTAGGGAATACATGTATCTAGCTAGTTCGGAAGTTTTCCGGCGGTCGACGTGAAGAATGTTCCAGTGGTATGTGATTTTGAGGGCGTTTTCAAGGCGTGCGGGATTACCACCGATGCAGAGGTCGAAGTTCTCCATCGACTGATTCGAGAATGTGACCGATTTCCAAAGCGCCGTCTGTGATGTCTCCTGCCGAGATGAAAGAGTGAAGTCCCGGATCGAACACTTGGAGTCGAAGCAATTCATACGACCAGGCGTGTCACCGTGGGGAGCTCCGGTGTTGTTGGTTAAGAAGAAGGATGGGCGATCAAGGCCGTGCGTGGACTATCGCGAGCTCAACAAGGTTACCGTGAAGAACCGTTATCCGTTACCACGCGTATTGGCGATTTGATGGACCAACCGTGGAAGCGGCAATCTTTTCAAGATAGACTTGAAGCTCGGGCTACCATCGATTCGCGTGAAGGAGGAAGATGTCGCCAAAACAGCTTTCAGGACTAGATACGGTCACTACGAGTACTTGGTGATGCCGTTTGGAGTGACGAATCGCCACCGGTGTGTTTATGGACTACATGAACAGGATTTTCCATTCGTTTTGGATCAGTTCGTTGTAGTGTTCATCGGCGACATATTGATTTACTCGAGGAACCGAGAAGAGCACGCAGAACACCTATGTCGAGTACTACGGATATTACGAGATAAGCAACTCTATGCCAATCAGCCGAAGTGTGAATTTTGGCTTGAAGAGGTGAATTTTCTTGGTCACGTGATTTCCAGGAGAAGGGATAGGCGTGGATCCAACTAAGATTGAAGGCGGTGATAGCATGGGAACAGTAGAAGGCGATTCTAGAGATCGGGAGTTTTGTCGGCTTAGCGTGCTATTACGAAGATTCATTGAAGGATTCTCGAAGATTGTCACGCCTCTTTACGATCGACGAGGAAGAATCAACCTTTGCTTGGGCCGAGGAGTGCGGCCGATTTTCAACGGCGAAGGAGCTTTTGACGGCCAGCGCTGTGCTGATTTTGCCTCAACCCGAAGAGCCTTTCGAGGTGTATTGTGATGCGTCACACCAGGGTTTGGGATGTGTCTTTGATGCAACATCGGAAGGTGGTCGCGTATGCTTCAAGACGACTTAAGATTCACGAGAGGAACTATCCTACTCACGACTTGGAGCTAGCGGCGATAGTTTTTCTTGAAGATATGGAGGCACTACCTTTATGGGAGCACTCTTACTGTTTTCAGCGATCACAAGAGCTTGAAGTACCTGTTCGACCAGAAGGAGCTCAACATGCGTCAACGTAGATGGACAGAATTTCTCAAGGACTACGACTTTACGTTGGAATACCATCCCGGTAAGGCTAACGTAGTAGCAGATGCGTTGAGCAGGAAGAGCGTTTTAACCTCGGTAATGATGATCAAGGAGTTGGAGATGCTCGAGAAGTTCCGAGATTTGAAGTTGAGTGTCGAAGTTTCACCGGGGAAGCTGAGATTTGGTATGCTTACCATTTCTAACAGATTGTCGGACCGAGATCCGAAGTTCACGTCTCATTTTTGGAGGGAATTGCAAGGAGCGATGGGAACCGAGCTCAGGCTTAGCTCGGCATATCATCCACAGACTGACGGTCAGACTGAGAGAACGATCCAATCGCTTGAAGATTTGTTGCGAGCTTGTACGTTAGATCACCGAGGAAGTTGGGACGACGTCTTACCATTGGTGGAGTTCACATACAACAACAGCTTCCATGCGAGTATTGGGATGGTGTAACGACCCGTTTCCGGACCGCTACCGAGCTCAATATACCGAGCTCGAGTTACCGAGCTCAACACACCAAGCTCAACATAAACCTATATGAGATGTGTTTTTAAAAACAAAACTCTTGTGCCTTTTAAAAATACGATATATTTTTTTTTATAAAACCAACTCGTGCACATCAGAGTAATTACAGCTTTTCGAAACATGGTGCAACTAAGACACAAGACTTAAATTCAAATAAAACATACATGCATAACATACACATATACATATCACTCGAAATTATAATGTATACAAATACAGAGTAGCAAATGTGCAAAGAAAATACACCTAAGGTACGACAACTTCAAAAGAGCCATCATACCCTGGGGGTACTTCCGGCAGACTCCCACGCAGGGGGCTGCTCCAAAAGTAAGACCACCAACTACCCTCAGAGCAACAACACAACATCGCCCAAACCGGTCACGACCTCGAACACAAAAGAAATACAAGAACACAAAAGAAATACAATCAAGTACAAGACTTTAAAAACAAACATCCAACAATTAAACAATCACGACAGATAGAGGTCGTCACTCGGGTCCTCGTCGAGATCCTCCTCGGCATCGTCTCGCCGAGTTCCCTGCGCTCGACATCGCCTGGGTAACCGCCATGGATTGAAGGCACCACGGAAAGTGGTCAACTTCTCAACAATTCAAGATAAGCTCGACATAAAAATATAAGCAAACAAAGAAAGTATAACAATCACCGACGTGACTCGACCATCTCACTCTAACTCGACACAACTCACAAATCCATTTTCTCTCGACTGACAATTTTCCTGAATGCACACGCCGCATCAGATGTCGGAAAGTCCAGCCGGCCTTGGGATCCTCGCTCTCCCTAGGATACTAACTCAGTCCCGTGAGCGTGGCGACGCCTAGTCAATCTCCGTAAACAAAGGGGACCTAGCACCCTCGCTTATCCGGTCACGGCTCAAAAACGCCATACGACTCACCTAGCTCGCTTCACTCGATGAACAATTACGCCGCATACGATATTCAAGGAGTTAAACACAAAATATCCAACCGCATGTCAAATAAAAGAGCAAGCCCGACATGAAGAAACGCAATTCAACATGCAATACACACTTCACGACATATATTCAATCACATATTAAATACATGCGTAAACTCAATCACATCACAACATTTCAAATCGACACAAATCAGAAATCCACAATAACATAACCACGTAGAATATGAAATGCCCTTACGCTATCATACTACGAAAACATTAATGTGAAGCGCTTACATACTATAACAAGTATAAATGTGAAGCGCCTCTTACATACTATAACAAGTATAAATGTGAAGCGCCCATCAACTCCAAGTTAATGCCGCCGACAACGACCTGACACGGTGTCTTCTAAGAGCTCGACAACGACTTCTCTTACTCGATCTCGACACGGCTGTCTTCAACGAACTCGACAACGACTTCGACACGTACAGTCCTCATTCTGGATTCTGCTGCTTCCGCGTCCTTGGATTCGCTTTCCCGTACACCTCGATTCGGAAATCACACGATCTCGGAAAACAGATTTCCTAAAACAAACACAACTCAGGTCGATCCATGGTTCTAATACATCTAACTCTCTCTTCCCCAAACTCAACCACAACCCAGAAAAATATGAAACTCAAGAACTGAAATATATTTTCCCTCTAACACTAAGTTAGGGATTTCGATCAAAATTTCATGAAAAAGTTATCTGATGCTTCAACAGAAAGATCGACAACAACAATATTCAGAAGCAACGAACGAAAATCAAGAAATCGAAACGAACCAAAAATGGAGGTTTCTGGGCACTGCCGATTGCAGAAAAACAGAGAAAGAAATTTGTTTTACAAGCCCAATTAATCGGTTAAAAAGATAGGTATTATTATGAAGAAGAAAACCCATCAATTTGATATGATTTGAAAGCATAAAACTGGTTAAAAATGGAAGAAGATTTAGCGCTAAACAGTAGCACAAATGAAAGAAAATCTGTTCTTCATACCTCAACGGTGATGGTCGATCAGACGAGATATGGGTCGAGAAGTTGATGATGAACAAAATTGATGAAGAAAGCTTGTGCAGAATCTCGCTGGAACTCACGGTTTAAATCGATGAAGATTTTTAAAGAAACAACGAAACACAGGCAGAAGGAAGGAAGAAGAAAGAAGAAAAGAGAAATGAGAGTGAGGAAATGGTCGTGGTATACACCAAGCGAGAAAGGGGTAAAACGTAACTCCAGCCTATAAGATGCCAATCCCATCAATCATCTACCCGTTAACTCGCTCCTCTCATGATTACCCTCTACTCACGGTCAACGACAAGCCGACAATGTAATAATTACAAACAATATAATAATAACGCTTAGTAACGTTCAAATAATACGAGGTGTCATCTCGACACGATGTCGACAAGAGTGCTCGTGCAAACGCATAAGGTTCTAACACGAGTTCGTGAACGCGATCTCTCACCGACTTGCGCCCTCATCACTCGGATTCGACTTCATCAACTCGACACGCCGACCTCCTCGCTCAAAGATCTAGTGCACGTGGTCTCATCACCGACAAAAGATCTCAGAAACGATCTAGTCACGGATCTCGACACAAGGTCTTGGTCGAGGTCTCGATACGTCGCCCTAATACGATGTCGATCTCGTCCTCAGGTGTTACAATCTCTCCTCTAAAAAATTTCGCCCTCGAAATTGCAAATAAGCTTCTTACCTCGTAAAAGTTCAGGGTCTTGAATCTTCATCTTCTCCTCCAGCCTCCCAAGTCGCATCTCCCGCCTTTCTCGATCCCACACAACTTTGACAAGTTGGATCTCTTTGTTCCGCAATCGCTTGGCTTTCCGATCAACGATCCTTGCTGGTGACGCTTCAAAAGATAGGTCGCCCTTCATTGAATCTCATCCGGTTCGATGACATGAGAAGGGCCTAAACATACTTCCGCAATTGTGAGACGTGAAAGACGCCGTGGATGTTCGACAAAAATGGTGGCAATGCACCGATATGCCACCGACCAATACGACGAAGAATCTGTTAAGGTCCAATGAATTTAGGGTAAGTTTCTTGGATTTGATCGCTCGACCAACTCCGAAGTGGGGGTGACTCTAAGAAATACATGTCCTCCTTCCTCGAACTCGGTGGTCGACGCCGTTGGTCCGCATAACTCTTCCGCCGACTTTGAGATGTTCGCATCCGATCTCGATCAAACGGATCTTCTCGTGAGTCCGCTGGATCATATCTGGTCCTGACGATTCGCTCGCCGTCCTGGTACCAACAAAGAGGCGTCGACATTTCCGCCCATACAGCCGCTTCAAAAGGTGCCATCCCAATACTCGCATGGAAGCTGTTGTTGTATGTGAACTCCACCAATGGTAAGACGTCGTCCCAACTTCCTCGGTGATCTAACGTACAAGCTCGCAACAAATCTTCAAGCGATTGGATCGTTCTCTCAGTCTGACCGTCAGTCTGTGGATGATATGCCGAGCTAAGCCTGAGCTCGGTTCCCATCGCTCCTTGCAATTCCCTCCAAAAATGAGACGTGAACTTCGGATCTCGGTCCAACAATCTGTTAGAAATGGTAAGCATACCAAATCTCAGCTTCCCTGGTGAAACTTCGACACTCAACTTCAAATCTCGGAACTTCTCGAGCATCTCCAACTCCTTGATCATCATTACCGAGGTTATAACGCTCTTCCTACTCAACGCACCTGCTACTACGTTATCCTTTACGGGATGGTATTCCAACGTAAAGTCGTAGTCCTTGAGAAATTTCGTCCATCTACGTTGACGCATGTTGAGCTCCTTCCGGTCGAACAGTACTTCAAGCTCTTGTGATCGCTGAAAGCGAAGAGTGCTCCCATAAAGGTAGTGCCTCCATATCTTCAGCGCAAAAACTATCTGCCGCTAGCTCCAAGTCGTGAGTAGGATAGTTCCTCTCGTGAATCTTAAGTCGCCTTGAAGCATACGCGACCACCTTCCGATGTTGCATCAAAGACACATCCCAAACCACTGGTGTGACGCATCACAATACACCTCGAAAGGCTCTTCGGGTTGAGGCAAAATCAGCACAGTATTTGTCGTCAAAAGCTCCTTGATCGTTGAAAATCAAGCCGCACTCCTCGGTCAAGCAAAGGTTGATTCTTCCTCGTCGATCGTGTAAGAGGCGCGACAATCTTCGAGAATCCTTCAATGAATCTTGATAATAGCACGCTAAGCCGACAAAACTCCCGATCTCAGAATCGTCTTGGCTGTTCCCATGCTATCATCGCCTCAATCTTAGTTGGATCCACGGTATCCCTTCTCCTGGAAATCACGTGACCAAGAAAATTCACCTCTTCAAGCCAAAATTCACACTTCGACAGATTGGCATAGAGTTGCTTATCTCGTAATATCCGTAGTACTCGACATAGGTGTTCTGCGTGCTCTTCTCGGTTCCTCGAGTAAATCAATATGTCGTCGATGAACACTACAACGAATCGATCCAAAACGAATGGAAAATCCTGTTCATGTAGTCCATAAACACACCGGGCGCGATTCGTCACTCCAAACGGCATCACCAAATACTCGTAGTGACCGTATCTAGTCCTGAAAAGCTGTTTTGGCAACATCTTCCTCCTTCACGCGAATCGATGGTAGCCCGACTTCAAGTCTATCTTGGAAAAGATCGCCGCTCCACGGTTGGTCCATCAAATCGTCAATACGTGGTAACGGATAACGGTTCTTCACGGTAACCTTGTTGAGTTCGCGATAGTCCACGCACGCACTTGATCGTCCATCCTTCTTCTTAACTAACAACACCGAGCTCCCCACGGTGACACGCTCGGTCGTATGAATTGCTTCGACTCCAAGTGTTCGATCCGGGACTTCACTCTTTCATCTCGGCGGGAGACATCACATGCGGCGCTTTGGAAATCGGTCTGTTCCTCGAATCAGTCGATGGAGAACTCGACCTCTCTCGTCTTGGTGGTAATCCCGCACGCCTTCGAAAACGCCCTCAAAATCACATACCACCGGAACATTCTTCACGCCGATCTGTTTGGAAAACTTCCGAACTAGCTAGATACATGTATTCCCTAGTTCCTTCTTTCAAAGAAACTCCAATACGTTGGCGTAAAGATAATTGGAGACTCCAAGGTCCGGAAAAATTACGCTTTACGGCACACCAAAAGGACATGGTGGTGTGACAACCAATCCATCCCGAGGATAACATCTAAGACCTTAAGAGGCAAACAAACCAAAATGAACACCAACTTTCTACTCTGAATAATCACTACACAATTAAGACATGCAGTGTTTGTGACTAAGGTTTTAGCAGCTGGGGTTGTAACTACTAATTTAAACGGTAAAGCAGTCACAGTCAAGTTCAAAAGGTTCACACAATCAGAAGAAATGAAGGAATGGGTTGCACCCGAATCAAAAAGAACGGATAAGGATTTACCCTCGATCTCACATTCACCTTGGATAAGATCATCAGCTCGTTCAGCTTCCTCGCCACTCATGCAGAAAACTCTGCCTTTAGCCACTTGACGCTTCCCTTTGGCTTTTGCCGCAAGCATAGTCGGTTCAGCTTTAGGCGTAGGACAATCCTTAGCAAAATGCCCTGGCTTCTTGCAATTGAAACACACCTCCTCCCTCTGAGTACAATTACTCGCGTAATGTCCCGGCTTTCCACATCGGTAACAAATCACCTCGACACTGGACTGACCTCCACTCCTCGGTACTTGGGTCATCGGACGATCTTGTCCTCGTTGTCATTCCCGAGGTCGGTCGTAAGGCCTCTTCTGCGGTAGTTTCCCTTTACGTGCAAATCTACGCCCGCACTGGGTCTCACCGGTCCGCCACAACAATCTTCTTCTTGTGGCTCCTCACTCCTTCTACCTCGACACATCGATCAATCGGCTCTTGGAGATTTGGATCCTCAACGACACCATCGACTTCAATGTCGAATCTCAATTCCGTTGGAATATCTCACTCAACCATCTCTGGTCAACTCGGTCACGAAATGGACTGAAATACCTCGCCAACGATTCGAACTTGGCCGCATACTGACACCGCCGAGTTGCCTTGTCCGCAGCTTGAAGAAATTCCTGCTCCTTCTCGGCTCGTGCAAAGATCCTGGAAGTACTTGTCCAAAAACCTTTCACGAAAAAGCTCCCGTGTCATCTCGCGATGTTACGCTATAAACGCTTGCTTCACTCCTCTCCACCAATACTCTGCGTCTCCTAGCGATAAGTAGGTAGCATAGTCGACCTTCACGTTGTCCCGCAATGAAGTGCCTCAAAGATCTTCTCGATCTCTTGCATCCAAAGATCAGCTTTATCCGGATTTGGCTCACCGTAGAACTTGATTGGATCATGCTTCTGAAGTCGGCCAATCCTCTCGCTTGACATTACGTTACGCTCGTTCTTTGTTCTTTGCAAGTTCTGGCTGAGTTAACGCCGCCTGGCTGAGCCATCGCGTTAGCCTGTTGAGTTGCAGCGGTGATTGTTGAGCCATGGCTGCCGCCATCTCGGTCATAGCTTGAATAGCTCGTTCCATGTCGACGTTCTCGGTTGCGGATGTCGTATTCCTCTGGTGGCATTAGATTCCACAAAGTTCAAAACCACTGTCGCAATCTCACACAAGGATGTGTTAAAACACACCGCTTCAATCAAGAAACAGTTCAAACAATTTCTCAAGCAATAAGTGCTTCACTTAATCAAACAAAGAATCAACACAATACAACTAGGTACCCAACACACAACCCGACATAGTGACCGGTCAAATTCCTATGCACAACTCGGTCGTAACCAGCGCTCGATACCAGCGATTATAACGACCGTTTCGGACCGCTACCGAAGCTCAATATACCGAGCTCGAGTTACCGAGCTCAACACACCAAGCTCAACATAAACCTATATGAGATGTGTTTTTAAAAACAAAACTCTTGTGCCTTTTAAAAATACGATATATTTTTTTATAAAACCAACTCGTGCACATCGTAGTAATTACGACTTTTGAAACATGGTGCAACTAAGACACAAGACTTAAATTCAAATAAAACATACATGCATAACATACACATATACATATCACTCGAAATAATAATGTATACAAATACAGAGTAGCAAATGTGCAAAGAAAAGACACCTAAGGTACGACAACTTCAAAAGAGCCATCATACCCTCGGGGTACGTCCGGCAGACTCCCGCGCAGGGGGCTGCTCCAAAAGTAAGACCACCAGTCTACCCTGTAGCAACAACACAACACTGCCCAAACTGGTCACGACCTCGAACACAAAAGAAATACAAGAACACAAAAGAAATACAATCAAGTACAGTACTCAGAAAAACAAACATCCAACAAATAAACAATCACGACAGATAGAGGTCGTCACTCGGGTCCTCGTCGAGATCCTCCTCGGCATCGTCTCATCGCCGAAGTTCCTGCGCCCTCGACATCGCTGGGTAACCGCCATGGATTGAAGGCACCACGGGAAAGTGGTCAACTTCTCAACAATTCAAGATAAGCTCGACATAAAAATATAAGCAAACAAAGAAAGTATAACAATCACCGACGTGACTCGACCATCTCACTCTAACTCGACACAACTCACAAATCCATTTTCTCTCGACTCGATAATTTTCCGAATGCACACGCCCGTCAGATGTCGGAAAGTCCAAAAGCCTTGGGATCCTCGCTCTCCCTAGGACGATCGGCTCAGTCCCGTGAGCGTGGCGGCGTCTAGTCAATCTCCGTAAACAAAAAGGGGACCTAGCACCCTCGCTTATCCGGTCACGGCTCAAAAACGCCATACGACTCACCTAGCTCGCTCACTCGATGAACAATTAGCATACGATATTCAAGGAGTTAAACACAAAATATTCAACCGCATGTCAAATAAAAGAGCAAGCTCGACATGAAGAAACGCAATTCAACATGCAATACACACTTCACGACATATATTCAATCACATATTAAATACATGCAAAAACTCAATCACATCACAACATTTCAGCTCGACACAAATCAGGAAATCCACAATAACATAACCACGTAGAATATGAAATGCCCTTACGCTATCATACTACGAAAACATTAATGTGAAGCGCCCTTACATACTATAACAAGTATAAATGTGAAGCGCCCTTACATACTATAACAAGTATAAATGTGAAGCGCCCTTACCGAACTCCAAGTTAATGCTGCTCGACAACGACCTCGACACAGCTGTCTTCTAAGAGCTCGACAACGACTTCTCTTACTCGATCTCGACACGGCTGTCTTCAACGAACTCGACAACGACTTCGACACGTACAGTCCTCATTCTGGATTCTGCTGCTTCCGCGTCCTTGGATTCGCTTTCCCGTACACCTCGATTCGGAAATCACACGATCTCGGAAAACAGATTTCCTAAAACAAACACAACTCAGGTCGATCCATGGTTCTAATACATCTAACTCTCTCTTCCCCAAACTCAACCACAACCCAGAAAAATATGAAACTCAAGAACTGAAATATATTTTCCCTCTAACACTAAGTTAGGGATTTCGATCAAAATTTCATGAAAAAGTTATCGATGCTTCAATGTAAAGATCGACAACAACAATATTCAAGCAACGAACGAAAATCAAGAAATCAAACGAACCAAAAATGGAGGTTTCGGGCACCGCCGATTGCGTAAAAGCGAGAGAAAGAAATTTGTTTTACAAGCCCAATTAATCGGTTAAAAGATAGGTATTATTATGAAGAAGAAAACCCATCAATTTGATATGATTTGAAAGCATAAAGCGGTTAAAAATGGAAGAAGATTTAGCGCTAAACAAAGAGCACAAATGAAAGAAAATCTGTTCTTCATACCTCAACGGTGATGGTCGATCGCACGAGATATGGGTCGAGAAGTTGATGATGAACAAAATTGATGAAGAAAGCTTGTGCAGAATCTCATTTGGAACTCACGGTTTCGTCGATGAAGATTTTTAAAGAAACAACGAAACACAGCAGAAGGAAGGAAGAAGAAAGAAGAAAAGAGAAATGAGAGTGAGGGAAATGGTCGTGGTATACAGCTGGCGAGAAAGGGGTAAAAACGTAACTCCAGCTATAAGATGCCAATCCCATCAATCATCTACCCGTTAACTCGTTCCTCTCATGATTACCCTCTACTCTGTCGGTCAACGACAAGCCGACAATGTAATAATTACAAACAATATAATAATAACGCTTAGTAACGTTCGAAATAATACGAGGTGTCATCTCGACACGATGTCGACAAGAGTGCTCGTGCAAACGTACAAGGTTCTAACACGAGTTCGTGAACGCGATCTCCTCAGCTCGACTTGCGTCCTCATCAGCTCGGTACTCGACTTCATCAACTCGACACGCGACCTCCTCAGTTCAGCATCTAGTGCACGTGGTCTCATCAGCTCGACAAAAGATCTCGGCAAACGATCTAGTCACGGGATCTCGACACAAGGTCTTGGTCGAGGTCTCGATACGTCGTCCTAATACGATGTCGATCTCGTCCTCAGGTGTTACAGATGGCACCTTTTGAAGGGCTGTATGGACGGAAATGTCAGACGCCTCTTTGTTGGTACCAGGACGGCGAGCGAACTGTCGTAGGACCAGATATGATCCAGCAGACTACCGAGAAGATCCGTTTGATCAGAGATCGGATGCGAACATCTCAAAGTCGACAGAAGAGTTATGCAGACCAACGACGTCGACCACTCGAGTTCGAGGAAGGAGGACATGTATTTCTTAGAGTCACCCCCACTACTGGAGTTGGTCGAGCGATCAAATCCAAGAAACTTTCCCCTAAATTCATTGGACCTTACCAGATTCTTCGTCGTATTGGTCCAGTGGCATATCAGATTGCATTGCCACCATTTTTGTCGAACATCCACGACGTCTTTTGTAACGACCCGTTTCCGGACCGCTACCGAGCTCAATATACCGAAGCTCGAGTTCAAAGCTCAACACACCAAGCTCAACATAAACCTATATGAGATGTGTTTTTAAAAACAAAACTCTTGTGCCTTTTAAAAATACGATATATTTTTTTATAAAACCAACTCGTGCACATCGAGTAATTCTGACATTTGAAACATGGTGCAACTAAGACACAAGACTTAAATTCAAATAAAACATACATGCATAACATACACATATACATATCACTCGAAATAATAATGTATACAAAATCTGAGTAGCAAATGTGCAAAGAAAATACACCTAAGGTAATGACAACTTCAAAAGAGCCATCATACCCTGGGGTACTTCCAGACTCCCACGCAGGGGTCGCTCCAAAAGTAAGACCACCAGTCTACCCTGTAGCAACAACACAACACTGCCCAACCAGGGCACGACCTCGAACACAAAAGAAATACAAGAACACAAAAGAAATACAATCAAGTACAATACTCACGAACACAAACACCCAACAAATAAACAATCACGACAGATGGGTCGTCACTCGGGTCCTCGTCGAGATCCTCCTCGGCATCGTCTCTTTGTCGAGTTCCTGCGCCCTCGACATCGCTGGGTAACCGTCATGGATTGAAGGCACCACGGAAAGGTCAACTTCTCAACAATTCAAGATAAGCTCCACATAAAAATATAAGCAAACAGCAAAGTTTAACAATCACCGACGTGACTCGACCATCTCAGTCTAACTCGACACAACTCACAAATCCATTTTCTCTCGACTCGACAATTTTCCGGAATGCACACGCCGTACCGTATGTCGGAAAGTCGGTAAAGCCTTGGGATCCTCGCTCTCCCTAGGGCGGTCGACTCAGGTCCGTAGCGTGGCGGCGTCTAGTCAATCTCCGTAAACAAAGGGGACCTAGCACCCTCGATTATCCGGTCACGGCTCAAAACGTCATACGACTCACCTAGCTCGCTCACTCGATGAACAATTAAGCATACGATATTCAAGGAGTTAAACACAAAATATTCAACCGCATGTCAAATAAAAGAGCAAGCTCGACATGAAGAAACGCAATTCAACATGCAATACACACTTCACGACATATATTCAATCACATATTAAATACATGCAAAAACTCAATCACATCACAACATTTCAGCTCGACACAAATCAGGAAATCCACAATAACATAACCACGTAGAATATGAAACGCCCTTACATACTATAACAAGTATAAATGTGAAGCGCCCTTACTTAAGGACTTATAAAATAAAGCCTTAGAGATATCTAGAAGTTGCCCTTACCGAACTCCAAGTTAAATGCTGCTCGACAACGACCTCGACACAGCTGTCTTCAAAGAGCTCGACAACGACTTCTCTTACTCGATCTCGACACGGCTGTCTTCAACGAACTCGACAACGACTTCGACACGTCTGATCCTCGATCACGGATTCTGCTGCTTCGCGTCCTTGGATTCTTTCCGTACACCTCGATTGAATTCACGATCTCGGAAACAGATTTCCTAAACCAACCACAACTCAGGTCGATCCATGGTTCTAATACATCTAACTCTCTCTTCCCCAAACTCAACCACAACCCAGAAAAATATGAAACTCAAGAACTGAAATATATTTTCCCTCTAACACTAAGTTAGGGATTTCGATCCAAATTTCATGAAAAAGTTATCTGATGCTTCAACAGATAGATCGACAACCACAATAATCAGAAACAACGAATGAAAAACCAGAAATCGAACGAACCAAAAATGGAGTTTCCTGGGCACTGCCGATTGCAGAAATCAGAGAAAGAAATTTGTTTTACAAGCCCAATTAATCGGTTAAAAAGATAGGTAATATTGTGAAGAAGAAAACCCATCAATTTGACATGATTTGGAAGCATAAAGCGGTTAAAAATGGAAGAAGAATTAGCGCTAAACAAGAGCACGGATGAAAGAAAATCATTCTTCATACCTCAACGGTGATGGTCGATCAGGCGAGATATGGGTCGAGAAGTGGATGATGAACAAAATTGATGAAGAAAGCTTGTGCGAGAATCTCATTTGGAACTCACGGTTTAAATCGTTGAAGATTTTTAAAGAAACAACGAAACACAGCAGAAGGAAGGAAGAAGAAAGAAGAAAAGAGAAATGAGAGTGAGGGAAATGGTCGTGGTATACAGCTGGCGAGAAAGGGGTAAAAACGTAACTCCAGCTATAAGATGCCAATCCCATCAATCATCTACCCGTTAACTCCGTCCCCTCATGATTACCCTACTGCTCTGTCGGTCAACGACAAGCCGACAATGTAATAATTACAAACAATATAATAATAACGCTTAGTAACGTTCGAAATAATACGAGGTGTCATCTCGACACGATGTCGACAAGAGTGCTCGTGCAAACGTACAAGGTTCTAACACGAGTTCGTGAACGCGATCTCCTCAGCTCGACTTGCGTCCTCATCAGCTCGGTACTCGACTTCATCAACTCGACACGCGACCTCCTCAGTTCAGCATCTAGTGCACGTGGTCTCATCAGCTCGACAAAAGATCTCGGCAAACGATCTAGTCACGGGATCTCGACACAAGGTCTTGGTCGAGGTCTCGATACGTCGTCCTAATACGATGTCGATCTCGTCCTCAGGTGTTACATCTTTCACGTCTCACAATTGCGGAAGTATGTTTCCGACCCTTCTCATGTCATCGAACCGGATGAGATTCAACTGAAGGACGACCTATCTTTTGAAGCGTCACCAGCAAGGATCGTTGATCGGAAAGCCAAACAGTTGCGGAACAAAGAGATCCAACTTGTCAAGGTTGTGTGGGATCAGAAGACGGGAGATGCGACTTGGGAGCTGGAGGAGAAGATGAAGATTCAGTACCCTGAACTTTTCTGAGGTAAGAAGCTTATTTGCAATTTCGAGGACGAAATTTTTTTAGAGGGAGAGATTGTAACACCTGAGGACGAGATCGACATCGTATTAGGACGACGTATCGAGACCTCGACCAAGACCTTGTGTCGAGATCCCGTGACTAGATCGTTTGCCGAGATCTTTTGTCGAGCTGATGAGACCACGTGCACTAGATGCTGAACTGAGGAGGTCGCGTGTCGAGTTGATGAAGTCGAGTACCGAGCTGATGAGGACGCAAGTCGAGCTGAGGAGATCGCGTTCACGAACTCGTGTTAGAACCTTGTACGTTTGCACGAGCACTCTTGTCGACATCGTGTCGAGATGACACCTCGTATTATTTCGAACGTTACTAAGCGTTATTATTATATTGTTTGTAATTATTACATTGTCGGCTTGTCGTTGACCGACAGAGTAGAGGGTAATCATGAGAGGAACGAGTTAACGGGTAGATGATTGATGGGATTGGCATCTTATAGCTGGAGTTACGTTTTTACCCCTTTCTCGCCAGCTGTATACCACGACCATTTCCCTCACTCTCATTTCTCTTTTCTTCTTTCTTCTTCCTTCCTTCATTGTTTCGTTGTTTCTTTAAAAATCTTCAACGACGAAACCGTGAGTTCCAGCGAGATTCTGCACAAGCTTTCTTCATCAATTTTGTTCATCATCCACTTCTCGACCCATATCTCGTCTGATCGACCATCACCGTTGAGGTATGAAGAACAGATTTTCTTTCATCTGTAAGCTCGCTTAGCGCTAATTCTTCTTCCATTTTTAACCGCTTTTATGCTTCCAAATCATGTCAAATTGATGGGTTTTCTTCTTCCCACTATTACCTCTCTTTTTAACCGATTAATTGGGCTTGTAAACCAAATTTCTTTCTCTGATTTCTGCAATCGGCAGTGCCCAGAAAACTCCATTTTTGGTTCGTTCGATTTCTGGTTTTTCATTCGTTGTTTATGATTATTGTGGTTGTCGATCTATCTGCTGAAGCATCGATAACTTTTTCATGAAATTTTGATCGAAATCCCTAACTTAGTGTTAGAGGGAAAATATATTTCAGTTCTTGAGTTTCATATTTTTAAGGTTGTGGTTGAGTTTGGGAAGAGAGTTAGATGTATTAGAACCATGGATCGACTCGAGTTGTGTTTGTTTTAGGAAATCTGTTTCGAGATCGTGAATTCAATCGAGGTGTACGGAAAGCTTAATCCAAGGACGCTGAAGCAGCAGTAATCCGTGATCGAGGACTGTGACGTGTCGGGTCGCTTGTCGAAGTTCGCTGAAGACAGCCGTGTCGAGATCGAGTAAGAGAAGTCGTTGTCGAGCTCTTAGAAGACAAACCGTGTCGAGGTCGTTGTCGGCAAAGATTAACTTGGAGTTCGTAAGTGGCGCTTCACATTTATACTTGTTATAGTATGTAAGGGCGCTTCACATTTATACTTGTTATAGTATGTAAGGCGTTTCATATTCTACGTGGTTATGTTATTGTGGATTTCCGATTTGTGTCGAAATGAAATGTTGTGATGTGATTGAGTTTTTGCATGTATTTAATATGTGATTGAATATATGTCGTGAAGTGTGTATTGCATGTTGAATTGTGTTTCTTCATGTCGAGCTTGCTCTTTTATTTGACATGCGGTTGAATATTTTGTGTTTAACTCCTTGAATATCGTGATGCGCTTAATTGTTCATCGAGTGAGCGAGCTAGGTGAGTCGTATGACGTTTTTGAGCCGTGACCCGGATAATCGAGGGTGCTAGGTCCCCTTTGTTTACGGAGATTGACTAGACGCCGCCACGCCACGGACCTGAAAGCCGACCGCCCTAGGGAGAGCGAGGATCCCAAGGCTTTGCCGACTTTCCGACATACGATGCAGCGTGTGCATTCCGGAAAATTGTCGAGTCGAGAGAAAATGGATTTGTGAGTTGTGTCGAGTTAGAGTGAGATGGTCGAGTCACGTCGGTGATTGTTATACTTTCTTTGTTTGCTTATATTTTTATGTCGAGCTTATCTTGAATTGTTGAGAAGTTGACCACTTTCCCGTGGTGCCTTCAATCCATGACGTTACCCAGGCGATGTCGAGGGCGCAGGAACTCGGCGATGAAGCGATGCCGAGGAGGATCTCGACGAGGACCCGAGTGACGACCTCTATCTGTCGTGATTGTTTATTTGTTGGATGTTTGTTTTTCCGAGCAATCGCATTTGATTGTATTTCTTTGTGTTCTTGTATTTCTTTTGTGTTCGAGGTCGTGACCAGTTTGGGCGATGTTGTGTTGTTGCTCTGAGGTAGACTGGTGGTCTTACTTTTGGAGCACTGCGTGGGAGTCTGTAAGTACCCCTGGTATGATGGCTCTTTTGAAGTTGTCGTACCTTAGGTGTATTTTCTTTGCACATTTGCTACTCTGTATTTGTATACATTATTATTTCGAGTGATATGTATATGTGTATGTTATGCATGTATGTTTTATTTGAATTTAAGTCTTGTGTCTTAGTTGCACCATGTTTCAAAAGTCAGAATTACTCTGATGTGCACGAGTTGGTTTTATAAAAAAAAATATATCGTATTTTTAAAAGGCACAAGAGTTTTGTTTTTAAAAACACATCTCATATAGGTTTATGTTGAGCTTGGTGTGTTGAGCTCGGTAACTCGAGCTCGGTATATTGAGCTCGGTAGCGGTCCGGAAACGGGTCGTTACAGTGGGGCTAATTCAAGAGAGCATTCTTGGGTAGGTGAGAATTGTTAGTGGGAGTATGGTGTCATGATCATTGGTTAGACAATTTTGCAAAATCCTATTCCACTTTATCTTGTCTTTAGACACATTGATGGCTTAATAGAATTTTGGGTATGGACCACTTTTTCTTCCTTTTTTTCTTACTAGTTCCGTCTCATTAACAAGGGGGATGTGAGTCCATTATTGATGTTGATATTGGTAAACATCTAGGATTCCTTTTTCTCCTTTCTTGTGAGTTATCTTATTTCCTTTGACAATTGGCCAACAATACTTATATATAAGGAAGATAGGAGTTTGTTTTCATTTTAGTGTGAAGTGTCGTGAGTTCTAGTGTGAGAAAAAACAAACATTCATCTTCTTGTTCTTGCAAACCGTGAGCTTTAGGATGACTTTGGGGGAAGATCATTTTGCAATTCCTTGGCGTTTATGCTGGTTGATGTTGTCAGTGATTTTGTGTTTGGTGATCGTGCAAATTCTTCTTTCTTGTTTTGTCTACAGACCATGGGTTCATAGAAGATTTTATGTTCCGTGAGTGTTTTTATGTTGGCAATGTCTTGTTGGGGTTAGCATGTAGCCAACGGCCTTCGTAACCGTGTTCGTGACTGTACGTGTTTGTGATCGTGTTCGTGATCGTGATGGAGTAGAGATCGTAGTTTGGAATAAAGCGTCATTCACGAGGACTTCTCCACCATGGACACGTGGTACTGTGTTTTGTAGACATTTAAGTTGATGCTGTAGTGCCTTACTTTAGTAAGGATATATGAATAAAATGTATGCTTTGTGTTTGATTGTTTGAGTGTAATAATTATTATGTTGTATCGAATTTCAAAGTTCAAAATTTATGATATGTTTTTAGTATTAAGTTACGACTTTTCATAATTTTGATTTTGTTTCGGTTTATAAGTTAATTTTCGGGGACGAAATTTTTTTAAGGAGGGTGGTAATGTAACATCCCAATTTTTATGAAAATTATTTTATAGTTTCCGACTACTTGAAAATAAATCATAGAGATTGATAACCTCAATGGTTTGTTAAAAATACGAAGAACTACCAAGATTTATTGTAAACAATTTACTGTTTGAGCAATTAATTCAGATTAAGAGACAGTGTAGACGTATACTGTTTTTAATATGAATTAATCCCGAAAAAATGTGAAAGATTGTTGGTTGATTAAAGAAAATTATTTTATTGAAAGAGAAATAATTTTCAGGATTTAATAAATATTTTTAAGCATAGTTTGGATTTTTATTGTCTAGTTATTGTATTAATTGTCTGTTTTATGTCATATTTAATCTGACTATTATTTTAAAGATTTTGTCTTGATAATTTTATTGATTGAATAATATCTAGTTGATAAAAGAAATTGAAATTAGTGATCCTCAATAATTTACAGTTTTTATTACCCTGCGAGAATTCTATCGAATTCTGCCGTAATTAGGCTATTGTGTGTGTTTCTAACTGAAACATGCCCAAACATGATCTAAATTTTATAAAATTTAAGATCTTAGTATTTTCCAATATTTAGGATTTATAGTAATTTTTCTAGACTTTTTGGGCATCATAAAATATTTAGTGTATTTTCTATGGCCAAAGACTGCCTAATTGCGACGTTTCGGTTTGCATTTCGAGGAAACGAGAAACATGGATACTTTTCTTATGCCGCGAGGAAAATTTGTAATTTTTGGGTGTGGGGTTATAATTAGAATTATTTTTGGGAGTTTTTAGTATTAAAAACCAAATATACGCGAAACGCCGCACACCCGGTTTAGCGAAAACGCGTCGTAGCGAAACCCTGAGATATTTTGAGCAAATGGCTGCCACACATGGACCAATGGGAGGCCATCCATGTGCTTGTAGCCTACAATTTTGAAGGAAGCATTTTGATTGGTTTAGGAAGTAATAGGTAGTTAGTTTGTTAAGTTAGTTTAGTTAGTTTGTAACTAGTTTGGTTAGTTTCCAACTAAATGACCAAATTTCTTCCATCCTTGTCCCTAAAATTTCGTGGCTTCTCCTTCCCTTGGCTGCCTCATTTCAGTTCTTCCATTCATGACTTGGAGAGAAAAAAATTCTTGAAAGAGAAAGTGTTGGTTTTGAAGGATTTTGGAGATAAAGCCTTCACCTGCGCTTCCTTCCTTCTCAATCCTTGTTCTATCACCTCTAATCTTCTTGGTAAGGATCCTAATCCCTTCTCCTTTCTCCATGGCTTCCATGGATGATCTTTCATGGTTCTAGAGTTGTTTCTCACGATTTTAGTTTTATTCTTGAAGGAATTTGATGTTTAAGCTTCAATCTTCCATCCTTTCTTCTTAATCCTTTATCCGTCACCTCCAAACTTCTTGGTAAGCTTCATACCCATTCTTTTCTCTCTTGAGTTTCATGATATGGGTTTGGTTGGTTTTAGGAATTATTTTTGGGCAAAAGTGTTAGATTTTGCTAGATATGCATGATTAGTCTTAAAGCCCTTTGTTTCTTCCATGATTAGCATTGTTCTTGATTTTTAAAATTTAGGAATCCTAACTTTTTGATTAGGCCAAACCCTAGGGGCTGTTCTTAGGGTTTTATCTTTGTGTTTTTAAGTGATTGGAAGTTAGATTTTTGAGGGTTAGTAATTAGTACACTTAATCTAGTCATATACATGATTATACAAAGTTTTGTGAAATTAATTTGGAGATTTTTTAGGGGCTGGAAACTGTGGATTTTGAGCATGAGCTTGATGATGTTTTAAGTTGTTTTTCAAGTATTTTAAGTGTTTAATAAGTTAGCTTTTGGTTAAGGTTTAAGAACTAAAAGGAGTGTTATGTTTAAAGCTTTGAAATGGTTAAAATAAAACAATTTTGGGGGCTGTTTGTGAGGCTTAAAAACAGTAACTTTTAAGCATGATTTGAGTGAGTTCTAACTTGTTTTTAAGTGTATTAAAGTGGTAAATAAGTTTGGTTTTGATAAGAAGTTTTGATTAAACAAAGTTTGTATGATTTAGGAGTTAATGACTTGAAATCTTGAAGTTGTTTTTGAACTTCCAAAATCGTGGCCTTCAAGGGAGATTTCTAACTTGTTCTTGACTTGCATTTATGCTTGAAAATAGTTGTAAAAGTGGTTGATGATTTGATTTAGCAAAACAATTCAAATAAGCATGATTTTGGAAAAAGTTTTGGGTTATGTCTTAAGAATTGTTGCAAACTTGTAATGAATTTAATTCTAGAATTTTTTGACATGTTTTAGTTCTTTGAAAAATGGTTCAAAGTTGGCAAAACACTATTCATTTGGTAAAACACTATTCCAATTGGTAAGTTTTGGGTTTCGGTAATTTCTAAGTGTGTAGCTTTTGAAAAAGTTCGAAAACATGCATAGTTTGAACTTGTTTCATGATATGTGACTAGGTGAGAACCAAATGGGATTAAGTGAGTAATTCTTAGGCCTTAGGAACCTTAGACCCATCGCTGCCCTAGGGGTACTAGGGCTTGTGTTTTGGTTTTAATTGATTGAAACTTGTGATGTTAGGATATACGCGAGGTACGACTTGACGATAGTTCGAATTTACCTTGCTTGGATTGTTAAAGCGCCCAAGGTAAGGGAAATTCTTACATAATGAGTTTGGGCTTTTCGCCTTGTGTGTTGTTTGCTTGATTGTTGATTGATTGTGTGGTAGTACTTGTAGTATTACTATGTGCTGTTGAGATGTTGTAGCATGAACTGTTGTGTATTGATTTGGCCCTGTGTGGCGAGACTGAATTGTATTATGTGACTTAAATCATACTTGATTGATTTAATTGGACTTAAAATTGATGATAATATGTAGCATGTTCTTGGCCCTGCGTGGCATTATGAGTTGCATTGTTTTCCTTGAATCACCTTGGATTTCATTAGAACTTGGTATTGAATTGCAATATGAAAAATATTATTATTGATAATGCATTAATTAACAATGCGTTGATCGACTGCTATTGGTTGACGATTTACATCGGTAAATCTGATGCGATTCCACAAGCCGAATTCTGATTTCGTAAACAAATTGTTAAGGGCATTTTGATTTAAAAGTAAGCGTGAGGGTTTTAGTACAACTAGCCAAAGCTTGCAAGGAAATTTCAATGGAATAATAGTGGAGAAAAGAACCTGAAATAAATAGTATAATTGCGAAAACGGTTGAGTTAAATGATGCGCCTGGGAAAATTCTGGCTAGGAAAGACTTGGTAATTAAGAGTGTTCGCACCACCTCTCTTTCCTGGGAATTCTTCCAGTGTGTTATTTAGCACAACTAGGGTTTCAACGACCTAGAACTAAAAAGTATTTTTAGATACATAGGAGTGACACAAGAACTGAGAAAGAGATTTCATAATTCGGGATTTCGAAAGAATAAAACATAGGGAACCTAGTGTTCCTATTGAGCATATGGGCCATGTGTCCTGTGCTGGGACTTAATGTCCTACTTGCATGCGCTTTTTCTTGGTTAAGGATTGGACCTAGTGCTCCGTATGACATGCCTAGTATCTTAACCTAAAAGTTGAGCCTAGCGTTCCGCATTACGTGCCTAGAGTTCTGATCTAAGATTGGGACTAGTGTTCCGCAATTGAACACCCGGACTTTGTGTCCTATGTTGAACTCTTAGTAATTGAGTTTTGGAAACCCACTAAGTTGAGTGAGTGAGGGTTCGTCGATCCGCATTGATTAATTAAAACAATACTCGGGCACTCACTACGGTGAGCATGCCATATTGTAGAATTTGTTTGGATATTAGTCGGGCATCCACTACGGTGAGCATGCCATATTGTTGAATTTGTTTGGATATCACTCGGGCGTTCACTATGGTGAGCATGCCATATTGTAGAATTTGTTGGATATCACTCGGGCGTTCACTATGGTGAGCATGCCATATTGTTGAATTTTTTTGGATGCGTACTAACCATTGAGCATCGACACTCGGAGCATTTGATTGGTCTTAAAGACTTCAAAAGACGAGTTGTCATGTCACTCGTAGCGTTTGATTGGTCGTACAGACTTCAAAAGGCGAGTTGACACTGCATTGCCTAAGTAAAGGCAAGCCAAAGTAGTGGCTAGCCAAAGTAGTGGCAAGCCTAAGCAGAGGCTATTTTGTTCGGATGTTGGGAAAGTAGTCCCCGTCATACTGCTGACCTATTAAGGTTGCAGGTGTATACACAACTTGCCATACTGCATTGACATGCATAGCTAACCACATTTATGATATGTGATGAAGGGTTTGATGAATTTGATATTGTGATGACTTGATCACTAATTTGTTGATAGATTTGCCTGCTCACATGCAATAGTTTGATATTGTAGTGACTTGATTGTTGATCTGTTGGTTGTTACGTTTGCTCACATGCAATGCTTGATATACCATGATGATGGGTGTGGTCTATTAAGTATGTATATGTATATAAAAGCATGTTGTTGTATTATATATGTATATATTGTTTGCCTGCGACATAGCCTATGATAAACTCGTGGACAAAGGATTTACCCTTGCACTGTTGTTGGATTGGATGTCCTTATGGATGTCACTTCCAGATGGAGTTCGGTAGTTGTTGTAGTTTCGTCTTTCAGGAGCAGTGAAGATCGAGCCAATGGAGGAAGATTCCTTTGAGTGCTTCGTGTTTGATCTTGCTGAGCTGTTTCTCAGTAAGAGTTATAGTTGTTGGCCAGCTTAGCTTAGGGTAATGCCGTTGTGATTCGTGTAATTACTCTTTTCAGAAAACCTCGCCATAGTGCGAAATGATTATGTTATGTGAAATATTATTTTGTGATACATTATACTCTGATAATAGCAAAAGTCTGAATTGGCATCATTTAGAAAACTGTAGTACTCTATGTCTCATTTTGAAAAGGGTTTCAAAGGAAAGAAAAAAAAATTACTCCTATTTTTCCATTGCGAAATACATAAGAGTACTCTTTAACTGAAAGCATATAAGCATTAAATGTTTTCAGCATTAGATTGGGTTGCACAGTAGCGCTCCGAAAACGAGGTGTTACAAAAAGTGTCTTGAGAGAGTGTGTCGAGAGTTGCATTATGGGCATTTGTGCATCTTATTGTCTCTTGCTTTATGTTTGTTGTTTCTATGTTTATTCGAGAAGTTGACCCTTTCCCGTGGTTCCTTCAACCCTTGATGGTAACCCAGGCGATGACGAAGACCCTAGTGATACCGGCGATGACGACATCGCTGGAGATCGTGTTTGATTTTCCAGATATCGAGATGCCCGCAGCGATGGAGTTCGACCCCATCTCCCGCCGTGTTGTATATACAGGGGACGTTGTTCATAATTTTTGAGTTGATGGACTAGCGCTGAGACAGGAGACATATAGGCGTACAATTAGTTTTCCGATCAGGACCATACAGGTGGTGGATGCTTGGCACATCATTCAAAGAGAGCAGGCGATGCCAGTATCATCTTCTTCATCGGAGGGATCTTTGGAGATTCTGAGGCGTATTACTACTCATTATGCACCTCTGCCTAGGGGAGCGAGATTTCGGATGACCGCTCGAAAGAGCGTGATCAGGCGTGGGACTATTGGAGCTTCTACATCTCGAGCGGCAGCTACCCCGAGTTCTTTGGCAGAGCCTGAGCCTGAGATAGAGCCGGCTTCCCCCATGATTGTCAGGACACTTACTCCACCGGGACATCTTTCACCGGTATGTCGAGAGTGCGATGGGGCAGGATGTAGCAACACAGGATTCATTGAGGCGGTGCTGGTAGAGGAGGACATGTCAGAAGGTATACCTGCTACAGTTCCTTTCATAGACTTAACTGGAGAGGATGCGACGGACCCGATGGAGGATGATGACGAGGAGGATCCGTCTAAGGATTCAGATAGCTATTTGTAGTTGCTGTGATTATCTGACTGCTTGTTTTGTATTTTGGATGACTGTAGTATTTCATTTATAGTGTACAGTTTGTTTTGGTGACCAGTCGGGCTTGGTGGATATCTTTTGTGTATTGCAGGGTAGACTGGTGGCATACTTTTGGAGCAGCCCCCTGCGTGGTTGTCTGCCAGGAGTACCCCCAGGGTATGATTGCTCTCACGAGGGTCTTCATACCATAGGTGTATTCTCTTGTAAATGTTTATGCACTTTCTATTTGGTACGCACTGCCTATGGCTACTTGCTTATATATATGTATGTATTTCCAGAGCATGTGTCTTGTGTTTTAGATTGCACCATGTTTATAGAAGCTGTGACAACTCTGTGTATGCTTGCGGATGTAATTGTTTTTTTTTTTAAAATAGACCACATTTTTCAAAGGACACAAGAGTACTATTTTAAAAAGTGCGTCACATATAGGGTTGGTTTTAGGTTTACTAGCGGTCCAGAAACGGGTCGTTACAATAGTGGTATCAGAGCAGTTCGATTCTAACCGAACTGTGCATAGGAAATTTGGAGCTGGTCACCATGTCGGGTTATGTTTATCGGGTACTTAGTTGTGTTGTATTGCAATTGTTTGCTGAGTGAAGCAGTTTTGCTTGCCAATTGTTTGAATTGTTTCTTGACTGAAGCAGTGTGTGTTAACACATTCTTTAATTTTGAGGTTCTGACAGGTTTTTCGACCTTGGAGTAATCTCATGTCACCTCACAGAGACACTACGATCGAATCTGATAGTCTCAATATGGAAAGGGCGATTCAAGCAATGACGGAGATGGCGGCAGCTATGGCTCAACAATCGGCTGTTACGACTCAACAGTCTAATGCTATGGCTCAGTGGACTGTGGCTTTGGCCCAGCAAAATCCACAACAACAGCAGAGAGCAGAACAGAATGCAGAGGCGAGAGGATTAGCTGATTTTCGTAAGCACGACCCACCGAAGTTCTACGGCGAGCCGAATCCAGATAAGGCAGACCTTTGGATACAGAAGACAGAAAAGATCTTCGAGGCACTCCACTGCCCAGGGAATGTTATGGTGGACTATGCAACCTACTTGCTGCTAGGAGATGTCAAGTACTGGTGGAAGGGAGTGAAGCAGACTTTGACGACAGAGCGTTGTGAAATCACTTAGGAAGTTTTCCACAGGAGATTCATGGACAAGTATTTTCTTGATACTGCACGAGCTGAGAAAGACAAGAGTTTCTCCGACTACAAGGTAGCATAATCGGTGTCGGAGTATGCCGCTAAGTTCGAATCACTTGCAAGGTACTTTAGTCCGCTTCGTGACCGAAGTGACCACGGATGGTTGAGCGAGAGATTTCAATGAGGATTGAGGTTCGACATCTAGAAATGCGTGACGTCTCACGAGGATCGGGAATCTCCAAGAACCGATTGTGGTGTGTTGAGGTGGAAGTTATGAGAAACACTAAGAAGAGGAGTGAGTGCAGGGGACGGTGAGACCACTAGTGCAGGACAGAGGGTTGCTCAAAAGGGAAAGCAACAGAAGAAGTCGTACATTCGACCTCAAGGGAACAACGATGAGGGGCGATGCGGATTCGATGGCTCGTAACGCGAGAGGCGTGAGTTAGACCGATGTGAGTCATTTGTTACTGTTGTGGTAAGCCGGGGCACTATGCGAGCAACTGCACTGAGAATGATAATGTGTGCTTCAACTGCAAGAAATCAGGGCACATTGCTAGGGACTGCCCAGAACGTAAGGTTGAACCAGTGATGAATGCAGCAAAAGCTAAATGGAAGCGACAGATGGCCAAAGGCAGAGTCTTCTGCATGAGCGGTGAAGAGGCGGAGCAGGTTGATGATTTGATTCAGGGAGACTGTGAGATTGAGGGTAAATCCCTAACCGTTCTTTTTTATTCTGGTGCAACCCATTCTTTTATTTCTTTGGATTGCGTAGACCGTTTGAAATTGTCTGGCACTACCTTACCTTTCAAACTAGTAGTCATTACCCCAGTTGCTAAAACCTTGGTTACCAACACTGCATGCCTTAATTGTGTAGTGGTCATCCAGGGTAGAAAATTTGTTGCTAATTTGGTCTGTTTGCCATTAAAGGGTCTAGATATTATTCTCGGGATGGATCGGTTGTCTCAACACCATGTCCTTTTGGACTGTGCCAGAAAAGTAGTGATTTTTCCAGATCTTGGAGTCTCCAATTATCTTTCTGCCGAACATATCGGAGTTTCCTTGAAAGGGGGAACTAGGGAATACATGTATCTGGCTAGTTCAGGAGTTTCTCAGGAGATTGACTTGAAGGATGTCTCAGTGGTGTGTGACTTCTCAGATGTTTTTCCCGAAGACGTACCAGGGCTACCACTAGTGAGAGAGATCGAGTTCTCCATCGACTTGCTTCCAGGAACAGGACCGATTTCGATAGCGCCCTATCGGATGTCACCAGCCGACATGAAAGAGTTGAAGTCTCAGATTGAGCACTTGGAGTCGAAGCAGTTTATACGACCGAGTGTGTCACCTTGGGGAGCTCCAGTGTTACTAGTGAAGAAGAAGGATGGACGATCAAGATTGTGTGTGGATTATTGTCAGCTCAACAAGGTTATTGTCAAGAATCGGTATCCATTACCGCGTATCGATGATTTAATGGATCAACTACGAGGAGCCGCGATATTTTCTAAGATTGACTTGGTCAGTCTACCATCAGATTCGAGTGAAGGAAGAGGATATTCCTAAGACAGCCTTCAGGACAAGATATGGTCACTACGAGTACTTGGTGATGCCATTCGGAGTGACGAATGTGCCGGCAGTATTTATGGACTACAAGAACAGGATCTTTCACCTATTCTTGGACCAGTTCATGGTGGTGTATATAGACAATATCCTGATTTATTCGAGAGGCAAAGAAGAGCACGAAGAGCACTTACGCCAAGTATTGCAGATTCTGAGGGAAAAGCGACTCTACGCTAACCTTTCCAAGTGTGAGTTTTGGCTTGAAGAGGTGAATTTTCTCGAACATGTGATAACTAAGGACGTGGATCCAGCCAAGATTGAAGCTGTGTTGGCATGGAAGCAACCGAAGACTGTGATAGATATCAGAAGCTTTATCAGTTTAGCAGGTTACTACTAGAGATTTATTGATGGTCTCTCGAAGATTGTAGCACCGGTTACAAGACTCACGAGGAAGGATCAACCTTTTGCTTGGACCGAAGAGTGCGAATCCAGTTTTTAGAGGTTGAAAGAACTTTTGGCGACATCGCCTGTGTTGATTTTGCCTCAATCGGAAGAACCTTACGAGGTTTACTGTGATGCTTCACACCAGGGTCTAGGATGCGTGTGATGCAACATAGGAAAGTTGTGGCTTATGCTTCGAGACAGCTTAAGATTCACGAAAGGAATTATCCTACACATGATTTGGAGCTTGCTGCGGTGGTCTTTGCATTGAAGATTTGGAGGCACTACCTGTATGGGAGCACGTTCACTGTTTAGGGCGACCACAAGAGCCTGAAGTACTTGTTCAATCAGAAGGAGCTCAACATGCGACAACATAGATGGACGGAATTTCTGAAAGACTACGATTTCACTTTGGAATATCATCCAGGGAAGGCAAACGTGGTAGCTGATGCACTGAGCAAGAAGAGCATTTTAGCTTCAGCAATGATGATCAAGGAGTTGGAGATGCTAGAGAAGTTTCGAGACTTGAAGCTGAATGTGGAAATGTCACCAGGAAAGCTGAAGTTTGGCATGCTCACCATTTCTAACGGACTGTTGGACGAGATTAGGGAACAGCAGGCTCATGACGAGCTACTATGAGATAAGGTTGAGTTGGTAGCACGAGGAAAAGCGACGAAATTCAAGGTTAGAGCAGACAACATTTTGAGATGCAATGGATGTGTTTGTGTACCCAACGTGGCTGAGCTAAGGAAGTTGATTCTCGATGAGGCGCACAAGAGTGGACTGAGTATTCATTCAGGAGTTACGAAGATGTACCAGGACCTGAAGAAGCACTTTTGGTGGCCCGGAATGAAGAAACAAGTGGCAGATTATGTGGCTTCCTGTCTGAGTTGCCAAAAAGCGAAGGTAGAACATCAGCGACCAGCAGGAATGTTACAATCACTTTATGTACCTGTGTGGAAGTGGGATAACATTTCTATGGATTTCGTTGTGGGTTTGCCAAGAACGCCGAAGAAGCATGATTCGATTTGGGTAATCGTCGACCGATTGACCAAATCTGCCCATTTCTTGCCGGTGAGATTGACGTACAATGTAGAGAAGCTAGCGGAGGTCTATGTTATGGAGATTGTACGACTACATGGCGTGCCTTCTTTCATTATTTCTGATCGAGATCCGAAGTTTACATCTCATCTCTGAAGGGCGTTATAAGAAGTGATGGGAACTAAGCTCCAGCTTAGCTCAGCATATCACCCTCAAACTGACGGTCAGACCGAGAGGACGATTCAATCACTAGAAGATTTGTTGTGAGTGTGCACGTTGGATCACAGAGGAAGTTGGGACGATGTCTTACCGCTAGTAGAGTTCACCTATAACAACAGTTATCACGCGAGCATTGGTATGGCACCTTACGAAGCGCTGTATGGACGTAAGTGTCAGACGCCTCTTTGTTGGTACTAGGATGGTGAGAGATCTTTTGTGGGACCGGACATGATTCAGCAGACTACCAAGAAAATCCAATTGATCAGAGATAGGATGAGAACGTCGCAGAGTCGACAGAAGAGTTATGCAGGCCAGGGTCGTCGACCGATAGAATTTGACGAAGGAGAGCATGTATTCCTCCGAGTTACACCTACTACTGGAGTTGGTCGAGCGATCAAATCCGAAAAGCTTACTCCTAAGTTCATTGGACCCTACCAGATTCTTCGTCGTATTGGTCCAGTAGCATATCAGATTGCATTGCCACCCTTTCTGTCAAATATTCACGACGTCTTCCACGTTTCTCAGTTGCGGAAGTATGTTTCCGACCGTTCTCACATTATTAAACCTGATGCGATTCAACAGAAGGACAACTTATCATTTGAAGTATCACCTGCAAAGATTGTCGATCGGAAGACTAAGCAATTAAGGAATAAAGAGATTCAACTAGTCAAGGAAGTGTTGAATCAGAAGACTGGTGATGCAACGTGGGAGCTGGAAGAGAAGATGAAGGATCAGTATCCAGAACTTTTCCTCCGTACGTATTTTGTAACATCCCATTTTCGCAAAAGATTTTTCCTTGAAACTAGCAGTGTTTTTTTTAATACTTTAAATTGACAAACAATACCCGCTCTAGAATAAAACATAACCAACATCATATATATATATATATATATATGCATCATAGTAGTGTCAAGGATCAGAGTATTTCGCACGCAGGCGAATTCCAAAATATACAACAGTACACACTCAAAATAAAATACATCAGTCATATGAAAACCCTAAGACCTAGAGTTGACTCATATCCGTGATGCATCCTGGCAGCTCCTGTCAAAGGACTTAGGCCCAAAAGTTGTACTGTACAATATAAAATAACTAGAGTCTAACCAACTGACTCTATCTAATTATGCTGGCCCATACGTAACCTAAGACGCTTGCGAGGGGGAAACCCCGCACGATAGGTCCTCGACTCCGAGCTAGCAGGCCCCGTTGCCTCTGAAGGATCCTCCTCCTCCTCCTCGTCCTCACTCTCAATCACTACTCTATCTCTCGCCGTCCATTCCCTAGTGGTCCTACACCCATTGATTGGGTCTCCGGCCGTAGGAATTGGAGGCAAAGGATGAGAGCAGTGAGGACAGTGAATACAAGATGAGGGAGGACTACCCGCAGGTGCAGCAGGTGTCTCCAATGAAGCTGTCGGAATAGCATGAGTAGTAGCAGTGAATATGGGAGGAGTTCCAAGGACTCTAGTCGAAGGTGGATATGCACTCGAACTCGGTGTCACGGATGGATGTGAAGGGTCCACGAACGGATGGGTCACAACAGTCGCGATCGTCGGTAGTGTAGTAAGTAAACTAGGTGGTACAAAGATGTGAATCGTCTTACTGCTGAAGCGTACATCAGTAGAATACTCCCCGTCGTCGTCGGTCTCCAAAACTAATCCCGTGTGTGTCAAACACCCAGAAATAGGATTGACGACCCACGCCGAAGGGGTCTTCCCCTGAGGGAACTCATACGTCGTACTTCCCATGTGCCTCATCGGGATCGACAACATCTAAGTATCGGTTTCAAACATAACATAAAACAAAAAGGAATGCAAGGGTAAATTTCTTGTCCACGAGTTCATCACAGGCTAGTTGCAACAAACAAGATATATGTATATATAGTACATCAACATATCATTATATACTATACCTATAGATCGTACACGGTGTCATAGCATACCAAATGTTTGCATGTGAACAGGTAAATCAACAACAATTTAATGATCAAACATCACATATCAAGATGTGGTTAGTCATGTATGCCAATGCAGTATGACCAGTTTGTGTATACACCTGCAGCCTTGATAGGTCAGCAGTATGACGGGGACTACTTTCCCAACGTCCGAACAATATAGCCTCTACTTAGGCTTGCCACTACTTTGGCTTGCCTCTACTTAGGCAATGCAGGGACAACTCGTCTTTTGAAGTCGGTGAGACCAATCAAACACTCCGAGTGTCGATGCTCAATGGTTAGAATAGAAGTCAAATAATCAACGCAGATTGACAAACCTCACTCACTCTACTTAGTGAATTTTCATGCTTCCCAATATTGTATTACCTGTGTAAGGTTATACCAAATAATTTATTTATGGAATCATATTGTCGGTTTGTGGAATCGCATCAGATTTACCGATGTAAATCGTCAACCAATCAATAATCAATCGTCGCACTATTAATTAACTAATATCACAATACAATCCTTTCATGCTTTTGCACACTTCAATCAGTATCAATTCAACAACAAATCAAGCATGATTTAACGCATTCAACAACATTCATAGTTGTCACACAAGATCAAATAGAGCAGGCCACTACACTTCACATAACATCAGACATGTCAACATATTATGGCATGTTACTGCAGCACTCCAACACTTAGTGATACTATAATTACTACCACCAATATTCATTCAATCAACCACACAACAAACAAAGCAAAGAGCCTAAACTCATTATATAGAAATTTCCCTTACCTCGAACAAGCTCCGAATAAGGAATTTCCAACTCGTCGACAGCACGTACCTCGCTCGAACCTTAACAATACAACTTAACAAAATTAGAACCAACAACTCAAGCCCTATGGCTCTAAGGGCAGCCACGGCCTAGGTCCTAAAAAGACCTAAAAATCTAGCTAACTTAACCCATTTGGATAACACCTAATCATATATTACATTACAAGTTCAAGTCATGCAAAATTTGAAACTTTTCTTAAGTCTACACACTTAAAAAAACTTAAAACCAAATCTTACCACTTGAAATAGTGTTTTACCAAATGAATAGTATTTTGTCAACTTTAAACCACATTTAAAAACATAGATCATGCCATAAAAATTTTAGAAACAAGTTAGATATAAGTTTAAGACAATCCTTAAAACATAAGCTAAGCTTTTCCCCAAAATCAAACTTCCTTGAATTGTTTGTTAAATCAAATCTTAAATCAACTTTTACCACATTTTATAAGCATAAGACAACTTAAAACAATGCTTGAAACTTGCCTAAGGGCCACAGCCACAAAGCTTCAAAGACAACCCAAAATTTCAATTTTTCTTTCATTTCCAAAACATGCATCACACCACCCTTAGATCCTTGGACCTTAAACCAACTTCCACAACACTTAAATCACCATGAAAACAATTTAAAACATCCTCTTAAATCATTATTAGGGCCATGGTTTCAGCCCCCTTTTCACAAAAAATTTATTTGCCAAACATCTTGTAATATGCATATATGACTAGTATCCAAACCTATCTAACATAACTCGTCAAAACTAACTCCAAAACCACAAAACTAAGTCAAGAACAAAGCTTAAAAGGGTGCTCAAGTTTTTGGCCAGCAAGGGTTAGGGTTTCCTCCAAACTTAAAACACCAAAAACAAAGTGATTCATGGAAGGAAATAAGGAGTTATGAAACTATACATGCCATACTAGCCAAAACAAGCACTAAAATTCAAGAATAGCTCCTAAAACCTTCAAAACCCAAATCATGGAACCCAAGAGAGATGAGGAAAGATTTATAGAGCTTACCAAGAGTATAGATGATGATTGAACAAGGGTGGAGATGAACGGAAGCAAAGATGCACACTTTAATCTCCAAAACTTCCAAAATCACAACTTTCTTTCTCTAGGTTTTTTCTTCAAGTTCTTCACTAATGGAGGAGAGAATGGTGCTGGTGTGTAATGAGGATGAGGGCCACGAAATTTTAGGGGTAAAATTGGAAGGAAAAGCTCATTTAGTTATAAACTAACTAACTAAGTCCTAAACCAACTAAACTAACTAACTACCATTTACTTAATTACAAATCACCACTTGACACTTGTAATTTCAATCATTAAATCACATGTTCAGCTCCCCTAGTGGATTATGAACCGCCCCTCCAGCCCTAGTGTCAAGATATTTTCAATTCGTCGCGTTATCGCTCAACGGGTCTTGTGGCGTTCTGGCGTATATTAGGGTTTTTTTACTAAAACTTCAAAATTAATACTAATAAATTACTATATAATTAAAAATTATTAATCACTCAAAATATCCACAAAAATATTAGAAGTTTTACCATGAATGTCGTTTTCTCGATTTACGCGCTCAGCGTCACCGTTAAGCAGTTCCTGGGCAATAGAAAATACCCTAGATCTCAAATTTTATAAAATTTGGATCACATTTGGGCAGGTTTAAGTCAAAACTACCCTTATAGTTCAATTTCAGCGTTTTACGGCAGAATTCGAACATCGCAAGAAAAACCCTAAATTAGTAATAAGTAATAATCTCTATTATTCCTATCAAATAGAATAAATCTCAATAATACAAGTATCAACAAAATTTTTTATTAATCAAAAGTAGTATTAGAGACGACAGAAAACAGATAATTACTAAGTAGTTAAACATAGAAAATTAGGGTGTTACATTACCACCCTTCTTAAAAAATTTCGTCCCCGAAAATTATACAACTAGAACAATTCTGGATACTCCGCTCTCATCTTGTCTTCTAATTCCCAAGTTGCGTCGCCGGTTGCCTGATTCCAGATTACTTTGACCAATGGTATTTGCTTATCCCTCAATTGCTTGATCCTTCGGTCTTCGATCCTCACAGGGGAAACCTCAAAAGATAGATTTTCTTTCAGTTGAATCGCGTCCGTTTCAATAATGTGAGACGAATCAGGAATGTACTTTCGCAGTTGCGAGACATGAAATACATCATGGATATTAGAAAGAAATGGCGGCAAGGCGATCTGATAAGCTACTGGACCTATGCGACGAAAAATCTGATAAGGTCCAATGAATTTGGGAGTTAGTTTTTTGGATTTGATGGCTCGACCCACACCCGTAGTAGGTGTGACTCGCAGAAAGACATGCTCGCCTTCCTCAAACTCAAGTGGACGTCTTCTTTTATCCACGTAACTCTTCTGTCTGCTTTGAGCAGTCTTCATCTTCTCTTTGATCTGCTTAACTTTCTCGGTAGTTTGTTGTACCAATTCTGAGCCAATAAACATGCCCTCTCCGTCTTGATACCAACATAGGGGTGTTTGGCACTTGCGTCCATACAATGCTTCATAAGGTGCCATTCCAATGCTCGTGTGAAAACTGTTGTTGTAAGTAAACTCGATCAATGGCAGTAAATCATCCCAGCTTCCACGATTATCGAGTACGCATGCTCTCAGCAAATCTTCTAGTCTTTGAATCGTACGTTCTGTCTGTCCATCAGTCTGCGGATGATAAGCAGAGCTCAGTCTAAGTTTCGATCCAAGAGCTTCTTGCAAGCTTTTCCATAAATGCGATGTAAACTTCGGGTTACGATCTGAAAGCACGACTTGCAATATGTTTCAAAATTTGTTCCTATTTCCTTGGTGTTGGCCGCGAGTTCCTTAGGAGTTTTGGGAGAGAAATTGTTTTGCATTCTAGTTTATAATTGTTGTGTTGATGTATGATTAAGTTCTATGTGATGGTGTTTGGCTAGGAAAAGGTTTAGGTATTGAGAGCCTAAGGTTTTTAAGTTGAGTCATATAATTGTGCTAAGCTTACCTTGTGATGATAGGACTTGTAGATTCCAAATTCATGCGATGCGGGATCGAGGCAAGCGGTACCACGCTAGTGGACGACATTGGTAAGGGAAACTAGTAGATATCGATAGATTTTAAATTTCTGTTATAAAGTGAAGAAGTCTGAGAACCTCAGGGTTCGAAGTGAGGGTCTCGTTCCCCTTCGATTTTTAGTTCTTAAAACTTTCATTATGATTATTTAGTGGGCTTGTCTGCAAGTGGTTGGCAGCTGTCCTCAACCTCCCACACTTGTTTGATTTCCTCTCTGTCAACTCCATTGAGCTACAGAGGGATGAATTGTATTTCGTCTGTTGTGATATGACTTGATTTGTTGATACTGTTGAATTAGGTTGTCTTGTATTGAGCTTTGTGTGAATATTTATTTAATATGCGATTGAATAATTATTCGAGTTGCTTTCTTGAATTATCATGAGTTGATTTATTCATCATGCTTCCTTGAATCATCGTATGCGACGATTTATTCATTGGGGTGGAGAAAGTGTCGTCGTGCCGTTTTTGAACTATATCCCGAATAAACTTAGGATGCTAGGACTCCCTTGTTTTTCGGCAGCTTAGTTAGACGTCTTAACGTCAAGGAACTTGTCCTGAATATTCTAGGGTGGTCGTGGAGCCTAAAGCCTATGGATGGATTTTAGCATCTTGTTCGGCGTTACTTCTGGAAATTTGTCGAAAGTGTCTTGAGAGAGTGTGTTGAGAGTTGTATTATGGGCATTTGGGCATCTTATTGTCTCTTGCTTTATGTTTGTTGTTTCTATGTTTATTCGAGAAGTTGACCCTTTCCCGTGGTTCCTTCAACCCATGATGGTAACCTAGGCGATGACAAAGACCCTGCTGATACCGGCGATGACGACATCGCCAGAGATCGTGTTTGATTTTCCAGATATCGAGATGCTCGCGGTGATGGAGTTTGACCCCATCTCCCGCCGTGTTGTATATAAAGGGGACGTTGTACAGACTTTCCGAGTTGATGGACTAGCGCTGAGACAGGAGACATCTAGGTGTACAGTTAGTTTTCCGATCAGGACCATGCAGGTGGTGGATGTTTGGCGCAACATTTAGAGAAAGCTGGCGATGCCAGTATCATCTTCTTCACCGGAGGGATCTTTGGAGATTCCGAGGCGTATTACTACTCGTTATGCACCTCTGCCTAGGGGAGCGAGATTTCGGATGGCTGCTCGAAAGAGCATGATCAGGCGTGGGACTGCTGGAGCTTCTACATCTCGAGCGGTAGCTACCCCGAGTTCTTTGGCAGAGCCTGAGCCTGAGACAGATCCGACTTCCCCCATGATTGTCAGGACACCTACTCCACCGGGACGTCTTTCACCGGTATGTTGAGAGTGCGGTGGGGCAGGATGTAGCGGCACAGGATTCACTGAGGAGGTGCTGGTAGAGGAGGACGTGTCAGAAGGTATACCTGCTACGGTTCCTTTCATAGACTTGACTGGAGAGGATGCGGCAGACCCGATGGAGGATGATGGCGAGGAGGATCCGTTTGAGGATTCAGATAGCTATCTGTAGATGCTTTGATTGTCTGACTACTTGTTTTGTATTTTGGATGACTGTAGTATTTCGTTTATAGTGTACAGTTTGTTTTGGTGACCAATCGGGCTTGGTGGATGTCTTTTGTGTACTGCAGGGTAGACTGGTAGCATACTTTTGGAGCATCCCCCTGCGTGGGTGTCAGCCGGGAGTACCCCCGGGGTATGATTGCTCTCACGAGGGTCTTCATACCATAGGTGTTTTCTCTTGTACATGTTTATGCACTTTCTATTTGGTACGCACTGCGTATGTCTACTTGCTTATATATATGTATGTATTTCCAGAGCATGTGTCTTGTGTCTTAGATTGCACCATGTTTACAAAAGCTGTGACAACTCTGTGTATGCTTGCAGATGTAATTGTTTTTTTTAGAAAAAAAAAGAGACCGCATTTTGCAAAGGACACAAGAGTATTATTTTAAAAAGTGCGTCGTATATAGGGTTGGTTTTAGTTTTAGTAGCGGTCCAGAAACGGGTCGTTATAGGTCCTACTCCAGCATCGATTTCAAACAGATTCACTTTCAAGTGTTCTAAAGTGTTTTTAATTCAAAGTTTGCGAAAAGTTTGTAAACCTAATTCAACCCCCTTCTCGTGTTCACGTTCAATGGTGAACTATAATAGTGAGAAAGGTCTGGGAGAAGGAAAAAAGCCTAATTGGAACATACTCGCGGTAAGTAGTTTGTCTTTATATGATATTTACATATTCAAAGTTGTATTAGTTATGTGTATATATAATTTGTACTAATTTATATTGTCATTTATAGAGGCCTTACCAAGACAACTCATGGACGTGTGGCTACTATGTTATGAAGACCATGTTGTCCATTGTCACGATGAGGATTACCTCTGGAAGGGATTTGGTAATAAAATATTTCATAACTTGTTAATCGACTTTTTGATACCTTACAATATTTGTAGTTAGTTAATTAGATATGTTTTGAATTGAACTTGTAGTTATTTGATGATCATAGCACAAACACATACAGCCATGAAGAAATTGTCGAGATTCGAAAAAATTGGTAACGCTTTTTTATGACTAAGATTGAGGAGCAAAATCTAAACCCAGAACCACCAAGACGCCGAGCAAGAAAAGCAACACAACAAAAATGACATTGTTTCTTTTCATTGCGTTGTTGACTCTAATTGCCTTCAACTTTTCTTGGATGCCATGACTTTTGGTGGTTCTTTTTTATTAATTATGTTATTTACAGCATGGATAGGTTGTTGTGGGATTATTAGGGTGTTTGTGGTGGTTTATATATTTTGTCTGGCAGTGGAGTTTTGAGAAGGCACTTTTGTGGGGGTGTTATATATTCTGTGTTTCCGTGGTGGTTTTACATATTCTATATGGCAGTGATGTTTGTGGTGTTCTAATATTGTTTGTCGGCTGGAAACGGAATTTAAAAAAAAATATTTAAAAAAAATACATATCATGCTGGTTTTCATTAAAACCGACGATAAAACGGGTAACAGAATTTTAAAAAAAGTACTTAAAACATATCTATGGCGCCGATTTTATATAAAACTACAGTTAAAAGTAGTCTATGGCGCTGGTTTTTAACAAAACCGCGGTTAAAAGTCATCTATGACGCCGGTGTTCACAAAATCGCGGTTAAATGTCACATATGGCGCCGGTTTTCCAAAAAAACCGCGGTTAAATCTTTTTTTTCGTTTTTTAAAATTTTGTTATTCCTTTACGTCGGGATGTAACGCCGGTTTTTGTAACGACCCGTTTCTGGACCGCTACTAAACTAGAACCAAACCTATATGCGACGCACTTTTAAAATAGTACTCCTGTGACCTTTAGAAAATGCGGTACATTTTTTTTGAAAAAACAACAATACCACAAGCACACTCAGAGTAGCCACAGCGTTTAGAAACATGATGCAATCTAGACACAAGACAAATGCACTGAAAACACATACACATATATAAACAAGGTAGTCATAAGTAGTGCTTACAAAAGAAAAGCAGTGCACAAATATGTACAAGAGAATACACCTAAAGAATACACCTCACGAAAATAATCATACCCCGGGGGTACTCCCGGCAGACACCCACGCAGGGGGCTTCTCCAAAAGTATACCACCAGTCTACCCTGTAGTACACAAAAGACATCCACCAAGCCCGACTGGTCACCAAAACAAACTGTACACAGTTAACAAATCCTACAGTCATCCAAAATATAAACAAGCTGTCAGACAATCACAACATCTACAGATAGCTATCCGGATCCTCAGACGGATCCTCCTCCTCCTCCTCGTCCATCGAGTCCGCCGCATCCTCACCGGTCAATCAATGAAAGGTGTCGTAGCAGGTACACCCTTAGACACGTCCTCCTCTATCAACGCCTCATCCAGAAATCCTGCACCGCTGCACCCTGCCTCACCGCACTCTTCGCAGACGGGTGAAAAGTGTCACGGTGGGGTAGGGGTCCTGACTAACACGGGAGAAACCGGCTCTGCCTCAAGCTCAGATCCTGCCAAAGAACTCGGAATGGCACCCGCCCTGGAAGTAGAAGCTCCTGCAGTCCCACGTCTGATCACACTCTTCCGAGCGGTCCACCGAATCCTCAGTCCTCTGGCTCGAGAAGCAAAACGGGAAGCAGTACGCCTCGGAATCTCAAGAGGTCCCTCTAGCAAAGAAGATGATGCTGGCATCGCCCGCTCTCTCTGAATGCTGCACCAAGCATCCACCACCTGCATTGTCCGGATCGGAAAGCTAATTGTATGTCTAAACATCTCCTATCTCACCACTAGTCCATCCACTCGAAAACTCTGTACAACGTCCCCTGTATTTACAACATGGAGGGAGATGGGGTCAAACTCCATCGCCGAAGGTGCCTCGATGTCTGGGAAATCAAACACGATGGTATCACCAATGTCTTCGCCATCGCCTGGGTTACCATCATCGGTTGAAGGAACCACGGGAAAGGGTCAACTTATCAAATAATCATAGAAACAGCAAAATGTAGAACAAGAGATAACAAAATGCACAAATGCCCTATAATGCAACTCAAGACTCTTTCCTAAAACATTCTCTGAAATTTCTGAAAAGTAACGCCGATCCATCCATTGAATACCAGCCGTAGCCTTAGGTTCTTCTCTCACCCTAAGACATTCAGCTCAGGTTCCTTGACGTTACGACATCTAGCTCAGTTGCCAAAAAACCAGCCGGAGCTTTTTAGGGTATCCTAGCACCCTAGGTTAATCAGATCGAAGCTCAAAAACATCACGATAAACTCTCACAACCCCAATGAATAAATCGACGCACACGATGATTCAAAGAAGCAAACTCGAATAATTATTCAACCTCATATTAAATAAATATTCACACATAACTCATCACGACTGTAGTACCCTAATTTTGTCCGGCCTTTTTATTTTTATTTTATTTTATTTTAATATTTATTTTAACTTTTTATTTTTTTTTAGTAGTAGTAGTAATAATAAATAATATTTTTGGAGATTATAAAAGAGAGAAAGAAAAGAAAAGAATAAATAAAAAAAAAGACTCTTTTTTTAAAAAAAGAAAGTTGGGGTGCCTATTGAGATATGTGGGGTGCCAATAGCACAACCCTTCCCTTCTTTTACGTCCTGCACCTCCTTTTGCTGATGCGCCCCCTGCATGACCTCCTTTAGTTTATGCATTTGTCTTATTTAAAAGAGATTAAATAATAATAAATGCAATAAAAAATATGCTTTCTTTTTTGGTTCTTTTTCTTATTATTTAAAAAAAAAAGGGGCTTGATAAAGGGAATTATTTTTTTTAAAGGGCAAACAATTTTTTATAAATAATTAACGGGTACCATTTTTTAAATGGGCGCGTATGGGTGCTAATCCTTCCTTGCGCGTAACCAACTCCCGAACTCGATTTTGGTTCAAAGACCTTCCTTTTTTTAAATTCAAAAATATTCTAAAATTAGGTTTTCCAATGTTTCCTATAAAAATAAATATTGGTGGCGGCTCCATTTAAATTTGGTGTGGTTGCTACAACGACATAACGTAGTTCAACAATTCATAGCAAGACAATGCAACCAAGTCATATCGCAAACAATCAGAATACAATTCATCCCTCTGCAACTCAGTGGAGTTAACAAAGAGGAAAGCAAACAAGTGTGGGGGGTTGGGGAAAGTTGCTAACCTCTTGCAGACAAGCCCACTAAATAATCAGTATGGATATCAGACAATAAAACAGTCGAAAGGGTATGAGACCCTCACTTCGAACCCTGAGGTTCTCAGACTTCTTCGCTTTAAGACTTAAAATTAAATCCTATGCAATATCTAAAGTTGCCCTTACCAAGGGTAACCAAATTCCGTGTCGAAGCACGTCCCAGTCTCTCACCACACGAACTCGGGTTCCACAAATCCTATCACCACAAGGCAAGCTTAGCACAACTCTAAAAACTTAGTTCTATAACCTTAGGTTCTCAAACTTAACCCTTTATCCTAACCAACACTCACACTTAGAACATAATTTGAAATACTAGTTTTCAAATAATTACATACACTTGAAAAATTAAGAACTAATTCAAGAATCAAATTTTAAAGACTAAGAAATTATTTTCTTGAAAACTTAGAACATAAACATCATTATTATTCAACTCTTTTCTCAAATATTAACGCCAAGGCTCCACTTGGTACCTTGGGTCTCAAGGAACCCAATTACCTCATGTGCTTCATTGCCTTCAAAATCTCAAAACAAGTCCAAATGCAATCGAATCGTTTCCTAAATTTTCCAAAGCCCACAAACATAATCATACAACCATCATAAACAAGTTTGCAAAACAATTTTCATTCCACATATCCTATATAGCTCGTGGTCATCATCAACAAAAATAGGAGACAAGTTGCAAAACTTCCAAACCAACTAAATGACATCCTTCCATAGTCCAATTTTTCACAAAACAACAATCTAACTCACAAACTAAAACTCAAACAAAACCAAACTCAATTTAACCTCCTTTTAAGAATAGGTTTTTGATCAAAAATTACCCAAACAATGTTTTAGTTCCAAAACTATTACTAAAAAAACAACAACAACAATTATGCTAGAATCATCAATTAATTACATGCTTCATCAATTAAATTCTACCATTTCCCTCTTTCAAGAATAGGCTTTCCTCATAAAAATTATCTAACAACTTCCAATTCCAAAACTATGAGTTCAATACAACAACAACAACATCAAAGAGCTTAAATAACCAACTAATTACTTGATTCACCAAGGATCACACATTTTCCCTCTTTTTTTCCTTAGGGTTTCACCCTAGGGTTCCAAGAAATGGGAATGAAAGTGCTCATCTCCTCTTGATCACAATCAAGCACAAAACCAACACAAAACAAGCATGAAAATGAAGAAGAAAAAGAAAAGAGCAACCACCTCTCCTTCCTCCTAGAGCTCGCGGCCTATGGGGCTGTTTATGGGGGGACAAATGTGTTCCCTAAGTGCTTGATGATGAGCTAGATGGTTGTGGAAAGTAGAAGAAGAAACTAGTAAGAAGATTGATGTAGAGAAATGGAGTAGCTCAAGGTACGATGAAGAGGACTTCCATGGAGGTTGAGAGCTTCTCTCAGTAGAGGTTGAAGAAGAAATAAAATGTGAGGGTAGTGAGAGGGTGGGGGCGCGGATTTGGGCTGATTATGGGAGGGGTTATTTTATTTTTTTACACTTAATACTAATACTTGGTTAAAACTAGCTTAAATAAAGTGTAGAAAAACTAATCACACATTAAGTGACACCTATCCAAAAAGCAAAGATGCTAATCACATCAACTAATCTATCCCATCTAATCTCACATCTCTCATGATTACCCTCTAATTCTAGAGTCTAAGGTTGCTAAAACACAGCGTCGAGTAATCGCGTTACCGATTAATTTCCCGCTGATTAATTCGCGAAAATTAATTTACCGAGAAATTAATTCACTGCGTGAAAATAAATTACCATAATTAATAAAAACAATCTAAAACACTCACAAATAATCACAACAAGTCACGATTTGTTTTTCATCCAAATCGGAGTTCGTTTAAAATTTTTTCTGCGGTAGAACTGCCCGGCGATTTGAAACGCAACGAAACTTCGTTAGAATTTTTCGACGATATTCGGACCATGAATTAATATAAAATATTAATTCTCAAATTCAATTTGATCTTGATTTAATTAAATCACTTGATAATGTGATAAGGTCAGAAACATACTTCCGCAACTGAGAGACGTGAAAGACGTCGTGAATATTTGACAGAAAGGGTGGCAAGGCAATCTGATATGCCACTGGACCAATATGACGAAGAATCTGGTAGGGTCCAATGAACTTAGGAGTAAGCTTTTTGGATTTGATCGCTCGACCAACTCCAGTAGTAGGTGTAACACGGAGAAATACATGCTCTCATTCTTCAACCTCTAGCGGTCGGCGTCCCTGGTCCGTAAAACTCTTTTGTCGACTTTGGGACGTTCGCATCCTTTCTCTAATCAGTCGTATCTTCTCGGTAGTCTGCTGAATCATGTCCAGTCCCACAAAAAAGCTCTCACCATCCTGATACCAACAAGGAGGCGTCAGACACTTACGTCCATGCAATACTTCATAAGGTGCCATACCAATGCTTGCATGATAAATGTTGTTGTAGGTGAACTCCACTAGCGGTAACACGTCATTCCAACTCCCTCTGTGATCCAATGTACATGCCCTTAGCAAATCTTCGAGTGATTGAATCGTCCTCTCGGTCTGACCATCGGTCTGAGGGTGATATGCCGAGCTAAGCTTGAGCTTGGTTCCCATCGCTTCTTGTAATGCCCTCCAAAAGTGAGATGTAAACTTCGGATCTCGATCAGAAACAATAAAAGAAGGCATGCCATGCAGTCGTACAATCTCTGCAATGTAGATCTCTGTCAGCTTCTCCACATTGTAAGTCGATCTCATCGGCAAGAAATGAGCAGATTTGGTCAATCGGTCAACGATCACCCAAATCGAATCATGCTTCTTCAGCGTCCTTGGCAAACCCACAGCGAAATCCATAGAAATGTTATTCCACTTCCACACAGATATGTCAAGGGATTGTAACATCCCTGCTGGTCGCTGATGTTCCACCTTCGCCTTCTGGCAAGTCAGACAGGAAGCCACATAGTCTGCCACTTGTTTCTTCATCCCGGGCCACCAAAAGTGCTTCTTCAAATCCTGGTACATCGTCGTGACTCCTGGATGAATACTCATTCTGCTCTTATGCGCTTCATCGAGAATCAACTTCCTTAGCTCAGCCACATCAGGTACACAAATGCGTCTGTTGCATCTCAGAATGTTGTCCGTTCCAACCTTGAATTCCATCGCTTTCCCTTGTGCTACCAACTCAACCTTTTATTGCAGTAGCTTGTCATGAGCTTGTTGTTCTCTAATCTCCTCCAATAGTCCGTTAGAAATAGTGAGCATACCAAACTTCAGCTTCCCTGGCGACACTTCCACGTTTAGCATCAAGTCTCAGAACTTCTCCAGCATCTCAAACTCCTTGATCATCTTTGCTGAAGCTAAAATGCTCTTCCTGCTCAGTGCATCTGCTACAATGTTTGCCTTCCCTGGATGATATTCCAAAGTGAAGTCGTAGTCCTTCAGAAATTTCATCCATCTCCGCTGTCGCATGTTGAGCTCTTTCTGATCGAACAAGTACTTTAGGCTCTTGTGGTCGTTGTAAACAGTGAACATGCTCCCATACAGGTAGTGCCTCCAAATCTTCAGCGCGAACACCACTGCAGCAAGTTCTAGATCATACATAGGGTAGTTCTTTTCGTGAATCTTAAGCTGTCCCGAAGCATAAGCCACGACCTTTCTATGCTACATCAGCACGCATCCTAAACCCTGGTGTGAAGTATCGCAGTAAACCTTGTAAGGTTCTTCCGGTTGAGGCAAAACTAACACAGGCACTACCGTCAAAAGGTCCTTCAACCTCTAAAAACTGGATTCGCACTCTTCCGTCCAAGTAAAAGGTTGATCCTTCCTCGTGAGTCGTGTAAGCAGTGCTACAATCTTTGAGAAACCTTCGATAAATCTCCGGTAGTAGCCTGCTAATCCAACAAAACTTCGGATATCTGTCACAGTCTTTGGTTGTTCCCATACTAACACGGCTTCAATCTTGACTGGATCTACAGCTATCCCGTCCTTAGTTATCACGTGCCCAAGAAAGTTCACCTCTTCAAGCCAAAACTCACACTTGGAAAGGTTAGCGTAGAGTTGCTTCTCCCGCAAAATTTGTAACACTTGGTGTAGATGCTCTTCATGTTCTTTTCTGCTTCATGAATAGATCAGGATATCGTCTATGAACACCACCACGAACTGGTCCAAGAATGGGTGAAAAATCATGTTCATGTAGTCCATAAACACTGTCGGCGCATTCGTCACTCCAAATGGCATCACTAGATACTCATAATGACCATATCTTGTTCTGAATGCTGTCTTGGGAATATCCTTTTCCTTCACTCGAATCTGATGGTAGCCAGACTTCAAGTCGATCTTTGAATATATCGCGGCTCCTCGTAGTTGATCCATCAAATCAACGATACATGGTAACGGATACCGATTCTTAATAGTAACTTTGTTGAGCTGACGATAATCCACGCACAATCTTGACCGTCCATCCTTCTTCTTCACCAATAACACTGGAGCTCCCCATGGTGACATGCTCGGTCGTATGAACTGCTTCGACTCCAAGTGCTCAATCTGAGACTTCAGCTCTTTCATCTCGGCTGGAGACATCCGATAGGGCGCTATCGAAATCGGTCCTATCCCCGAAAGCAAGTCAATGGAGAATTCAATCTCTCTTATCAGGGGTAACCCTGGTACGTCTTCGGGAAAAACATATGAGAAGTCATACACCACTAGAACATCCTTCAACTCGATCTCTTGAGAAACTCCTGAGCTAGCCAGATACATGTATTCCCCAGTCCCCTCTTTCAAGGAAACTCCGATATGTTCGGCAGAAAGATAATTGGAGACTCCAAGGTCTGGAAAAATCATTGTTTTTCGGGTAGTCCAAGAGGACATGGTGGTGAGACAACCAATCCATCCCGAGGATAATATCTAGACCCTTTAGTGGCAAACAGACCAAATTAATCACAAATTTTCTACCCTGAATGACCACCACACAATCAAGGCTTACAGTGTTGGTAACCAAAGTTTTAGCAGCTGGGATAGTAACTACTAGTTTGAATGGTAAAGTAGTCACAGTCAATTTTAAACGATCTACGCAATCCAAGGAAATAAAAGAGTGGGTTGCACCAGAATCAAAAAGAACGAATAAGGGTTTACCCTCAATCTAACAGTCTCCCTGAATGAGATCATCAGCCTGCTCCACCTCTTCACCGCTCATGCAAAAGACTCTACCCTTAGCCATCTGACGCTTCCCCTTAGCCTTTGCTGCGTGCATTGCCAGTTCAGCCTTAGGTGCTTGACAATCCTTAGCGAAGTACCCCGGCTTCTTGCAGTTGAAGCACACATCATCCTTCTCAGTGCAGTTGCTCGCATAGTGCCCCGGTTTACCACAACGGTAACAAATGACTCCGTCGCTGGTTTGACTCCTGCCTCTCGCGTTCTGAGCCATTGGATGGTACTGTCCCTTGTTATTATTCCCTTGAGGTCGACTGTACGCCTTCTTTTGCTGCTTTCCCTTCTGAGCAAACCTCTATCCTTGATTCTGGGGTCTCACAAGTCTGCCCGAACTGCTCCTTCTTTTGGTGTTTCTCATAACTTCCACTTCAACACATTTGTCAATCAATTCCTGAAGGTTTTGAATTCTTAGAGATGTCACAGATTTTGGGATGTCGAACCTAAATCCCCGCTGAAATCTCTCGCTTAGCTAACTCTAGTCAGCCCGGTCACGGAAAGGACTAAAGTACCTTGCGAGTGATTCAAACTTGGTAGCATATTCTGACAACGTCATGCTACCTTGATGCAATCAGAGGAATTCTTGCTCTTTTTCCGCTCGTGCCGTATCAAAGAAATACTTGTCCAAAAATTTCCTACGGAAAATCTCCCAAGTGGTCTCCCGATGCTCCACTGTTAAAGTCTGCTTCACTCCCTTCCACCAGCACTCGGCATCTCCCAATAACAAGTAGGTTGCATAGTCCACCTTGACATTCTCCAGACAGTGGAGTGCCTCGAAGATCTTCTCTATCTCCTGCATCCATAGGTCCGCCTTATCCGGATTTGGCTCACCGTAGAACTTCGAAGTGTCGTGCTTATGGAAATCTGCTAGTCCTCTCGCCACCGCATTCCGTTCTGCTCTCTGCTGTTGTTGCTGATTTTGCTGGGTCAAAGTCATGGTCTGCTTACCATAGCATTAGATTATTGAGTCGCAGCAGCCGATTGTTGAGCTATAGCCGTGACCATCTCCGTCATCGCTTGAATCGCTCTCTCCATAGTGGGGTTATCAGGTCCGGCTGTTGTATCTCTGTGAGGTGACATTAGATTCTTACAAAGTATGAAACCTGTCAGAACTTCACAAACAAGTGTTGTGCTAACACACATTGCTTCAAATAAGAAACAATCCACACAATTGACAAGCAAAACTGCTTCACTCAGCAACAATTACAGTACAACACAACTAGGTACCCGACAAACAAAACCCGACATGGTGACCAGCTCCACATTTCCTATGCAAAGTCTGGTTAGAACCGAACTGCTCTGATACCACTATTGTAACAACCCGTTTTCGGACCGCTACTAAACTAGAACCAAACCTATATGCGACACACTTTTAAAATAGTACTCTTGTGTCCTTTAGAAAATGCGGTACATTCTTTTTTTAAAACAACAATACCCGCAAGCACACTCAGAGTTGCCACAACGTTTAGAAACATGTTGCAATCTAGACACAAGACAAATACACTGAAAACACATACATATATATATAAACAAGGTAATCATAAGTAGTGCATACAAAAGAAAAGCAGTGCACAAATATGTACAAGAGAATACACCTAAAGTATGAGAATCCTCGCGAGAATAATCATACCCCAGGGGTACTCCCGGTAGACACCCACATAGGGGCTGCACCAAAAGTATACCACCAGTCTACCCTGCAGTACACAAAAGACATCCACCAAGCCCGACTGGTCACCAAAACAAACTGTACACCATAAGCAAATCCTACAGTCATCCAAAATATAAACAAGCTGTCAGACAATCACAACATCTATAGATAGCTATCCGGATCCTCAGACGGATCCTCCTCCTCCTCCCCGTCCATCGGGTCTGCCGCATCCTCGTCCGTCAAGTCAATGAAAGGTGTCATAGCAGGTACACCCTCAGGCATGTCCTCCTCTATCAACGCCTCATCCAGAAATCCTGCACCGCTGCACCCTGCCTCACTGCACACTCCACAGACAGGTGAAAAGTGTCCTGGTGGGGTAGGGGTCCTGACTAACATGGGGGAAACCGGCTCTGCCTCAGGCTCAGATCCTGCCAAAGAACTCGGAATGGTAGTCGCCCTGGAAGTAGAAGCTCTTGCAGTCCCACGTCTAATCACACTCTTCCGAGCGGTCCATCGAATCCTCGGTCCTCTGGCTCGGGAAGCAAAATAGGAAGCAGTATGCCTTGGAATCTCAAGAAGTCCCTCTGGCGAAGAAGATGATGCTGGCATCGCCCGCTCTCTGAATGCTGCGCCAAGCATCCACCATCTGCATCGTCCGGATCGGAAAGCTAACTGTACGTCTAGACGTCTCCTGTCTCACCACTAGTCCATCCACTCGAAAACCCTGTACAACGTCCCCTGTATATACAACATGACGTGAGATGGGGTCGAACTCCATCGCCGAAGGTGCCTTGATGTCTAAAAAATCAAACACGATCTCCGGCGATGTGATCATCGCCGGTATCACCAGTGTCTTCGCCATCGCCTAGGTTGCCATCATTGGTTGAAGGAACTACGGGAAAGGGTCAACTTCTCAAATAATCATAGAAACAGCAAAACATAGAACAAGAGATAACAAAATGCACAAATGCCCCATAATACAACTCAAGACTTCTCCCAAATCATTATCTAAAATTTTCGGAAAGTAACGCCGATCCATCCACTGAATACCAGCCATAGCCTTAGGCTAACCTCTCACCCTAGGACATTCAGCTCAGATTCCTTGACGTTACGATGTTTAGCTCAGCTGCCAAAAAACCAGCCGGAGCTTTTTAGGGGATCCTAGCACACTAGGTTATTCGGATCGAAGCTCAAAAACGTCACGACAAACTCTCACAACTCCAATGAATAAATCGACGCATACGATGATTCAAAGAAGCAAACTCGAATAATTATTCAACCTCATATTAAATAAATATTCACACAGAACTCATCACGACATAACACAGTTCAGCAATTTATAGCAAGACAATGCAACCAAGTCATATCGCAAACAATTAGAATACAATTGATCCCTCTGCAACTCAGTGGAGTTAACAAAGAGGACAACAAACAAGTGTGAGGAGTTGGGACAGCTACCAACCTCTTGCAGACAAGCCAACTAAATAATTAGTATAGATATCAAACAATAAAACAGACGAAAGGATACGAGACCCTCACTTCGAACCCTGAGGTTCTCATACTTCGTCACTTTAAGACTTAAAATTAAATCCTATGCAATATCTAAAGTTGCCCTTATCAAGGGTAACCAAATTCTGTGTCGTAGCATGTCCCGGTCTCTCACAGCACGAACTCGGGTTCCACAAATCCTATCACCACAAGGCAAGCTTAGCACAACTCTAAAAACTTAGTTCTATAACCTTAGGTTCTCAAACTTAACCCTTTATCCTAACCAACACTCACACTTAGAACATAATTTGAAATACTAGTTTTCAAATAATTACATACACTTGAAAAATTAAGAACTAATTCAAGAATCAAATTTTAAAGACTAAGAAATTATTTTCTTGAAAACTTAGAACATAAACATCATTATTATTCAACTCTTTTCTCAAATATTAACGCCAAGGCTCCACTTGGTACCTTGGGTCTCAAGGAACCCAATTACCTCATGTGCTTCATTGCCTTCAAAATCTCAAAACAAGTCCAAATGCAATCGAATCGTTTCCTAAATTTTCCAAAGCCCACAAACATAATCATACAACCATCATAAACAAGTTTGCAAAACAATTTTCATTCCACATATCCTATATAGCTCGTGGTCATCATCAACAAAAATAGGAGACAAGTTGCAAAACTTCCAAACCAACTAAATGACATCCTTCCATAGTCCAATTTTTCACAAAACAACAATCTAACTCACAAACTAAAACTCAAACAAAACCAAACTCAATTTAACCTCCTTTCAAGAATAGGTTTTTCATCAAAAATTACCCAAACAATGTTTTAGTTCCAAAACTACAATTAAAATAACAACAACAACAACAACAACAACAATTATGCTAGAATCATCAATTAATTATGTGCTTCATCAATTAAATTCTACCATTTCCCTCTTTCAAGAATAGGCTTTCCTCATAAAAATTATCCAACAACATCCAATTCCAAAACTATGAGTTCAATACAACAACAACAACATCAAAGAGCTTAAATAACCAACTAATTACTTGATTCACCACGGGTCACACATTTTCCCTCTTTTTTTCCTTAGGGTTTCACCCTAGGGTTCCAAGAAATTGGAATGAAAGTGCTCATCTCCTCTTGATCACAATCAAGCACAAAACCAACACAAAACAAGCATGAAAATGAAGAAGAAAAAAGAAAAGAGCAACCACCTCTCCTTCCTACTAGAGCTCGCGGCCTATGGGGCTGTTTATGGGGGGGAGAAATGTGTTCCCTAAGTGCTTGATGATGAGCTAGATGATAGTGGAAAGTAGAAGAAGAAACTAGCAAGAAGATTAAAGTAGAGAAATGGATTAGCTCAAGGTATGATGAAGAGGATTTCCATGGAGGTTGAGAGCTTCTCTCACTAGAAGTTGAAGAAGAAATAAAATATGAGGGTAGTGAGAGGGTGGGGGCGCGGGTTTGGGCTGATTATGGGAGGGTTTATTTCATTTTTTTACACTTAATACTAAGACTTGGTTAAAACTAGCTTAAATAAAGTGTAGAAAAACTAATCACACATTAAGTGACACCTATCCAAAAAGCAAAGATGCTAATCACATCAACTAATCTATCCTATCTAATCTCACATCTCTCATGATTACCCTCTAATTCTAGAGTCTAAGGGTTGCTAAAACACGGTGTCGGGTAATCGCGTTACCGATTAATTTACCGCCGATTAATTCGCGAAAATTAATTTACCGAGAAATTAATTCACCGCGTGAAAATAAATTATCATAATTAATAAAAATAATCTAAAACACTCACAAATAATCACAACAAGTCACTATTCGATTTTCATCGAAATCGGAGTTCGTTTAAAATTTTATCTACGGCAGAACTGCCCGGCGATTCAAAACGCAACGAAACTTCATTAGAATTTTTCGACGATATTCGAACCATAAATTAATATAAAATATTAATTCTCAAATTCAATTTGATCTTGATTTAATTAAATCACTTGATTAGCGAACAAGGAACTGCTTATTATAGCATAAATACGACAAAATATACTATAATAACGATAAATAACGCATCGCGAAAAATACGGGTGTTACAGTTTTGTTACAAACTGCGATTAAAAGTGACTTTTAATCGCGGTTTATAAACCGGCGTTAAATATTCACACTTGCAACATCAAAAGAAAACAAAACGGATTGAAAACCGGTGTTAAAAGTCCAAAAAAACCGCGATTAAATGTGGTTTTTGCACTAGTCACTTTTAATCGCGGTTTATAAATCGGCGTTAAATATTCACACTTGTAACATCGAAAGAAAACAAAACGGATTGAAGATCGGTGTTAAAAGTCCAAAAAACCGCGATTAAAGGTGGTTTTTACACTAGTAATTTAATTGTAGGTTGATTTTATTATTAAATAATTTTGACCAATGTAAATAATTATACGAAAACTTTATTTGTTGGGTTGTTGCAAGATTTAAACCCATTGCAGGAGTGAAAGAACTCTTCAGGAACTCTTAACGAGGCAGTAGCAGTGGTGCAACCCCTAATAGCACATCCCATTACAAATTTGCACAAAACCATGCGTCGAGTTCTTTGAACACATATAAAGACCAGGGATGAAAACAATGAATTTGTGGTGGAATGTGCAGCTGATTCCATTAAATTCATGTCTGTTAACCATCAGTGCAAGCCGGAGCACATAAGTACCATTGCTGCTGAAGATTTGACAGATACTATAACGAGTTTGGGTTTTGAGGCATGCACTGAAGTTCTTACCGGCTTCGTCCAATGTTATCGCCATAATGCAACATATGCTCGAGGGGGCCAACACGTTTCTTTGTACCCTATAATTCCATTTCCTCCATATGAGGGTGTGATAGTTGCACCACCACCGCCACGACCTACAACTTTTTGTGCCTCAAACTCACTTCTTGACCCAATGAAAATGGGTGGCAGTGGCGGAGCTAGCAAAATTTCGACGAGGGGGCTAAATATAAATAGTGAATAAAATATATTTTAAAATTAATATATTAAACTTAACTGATAAGCAAAAGATTCACAATTTTTTTAATAAGCTAAATAAATATAGTTGAAAATAAAGTTGTACTAAACACAAGTTTTGCCTATAAACAGCAATAGATATACATAGCCTATGTTGAAACAAAAAACTGGTGTGTTATGTCACAGACACACACTCAGCAAAAAAATAAGATCCAAACCCCTGTCAAATCCATAAATTCCTATGACTAGAAAAAAAAAGTGTCCCACAAGCTGTCATAGGAATACAAATTAATGAAGACCTCTCAACACATAAAACAATCACCCGAAACCAAAGAACCAGCTAAGTCATACATTTTATATTTTTTATTGTTTAGTTTAGTTTATTCAATTCTAAAGTGCTTTATAAAGGAAAAGAATAAAAGAATAAAATATTAAGTGTTAACATCTTTTTTCTAGGCAAATAAAGACAAGACAACGACGTCAACATAATTACATATGTATATTTGTGTTTTATTAATTTTTTTATTATTATTTTGGGGTAGCCATGGCTCCCTCACTAATGTGAGAGGAGCCGCCCCTGATGGGTGGGTTTTTCGGAGTTGAAGCAAGTGGTTTTGGAATTGACTCAAGCTGTGCATGCCATATACCCACCCCAAAAGAAAAAGTATATTTAAAATAAAAGTGACATTTGACTATGTGGATTCAATATCATATATATATATATATATATATATATATATATATATATATATATATAAAGTTTACAAGTGAATTTATGCTGTTCTTTTTTTTTATCACTCTCATTAATATATAGAGAGTAAAATCGAAATATTTTATAAAGTTCATTTAATAATAAGAGTTATTAAAACAAAGAAGAAAGTTACTAGCTATACCCAACATTTACTTGCATGTAAATCATTTGCGTGTTTATCGTATGAGAAATAAATGATCTTTTTACGTAGTGAAATTAATTAAATAAAGTTACAAACAAAGCTAATTTAATTGTAGGTTGATTTTATTATTAATAAATTTTGACCAATGTAAATAATTATACTAAACTTTATTTTTTGGCTTGTAGCTAGATTTAAACCCATTGCAAGAGTGAGATAATTCTTCATGACTGTCAACTATCAGTTCAAGCTGGAGCACATAAGAACCATTGCAGCTGAAGATTTGATAGATGCTATGAGGAATTTGTATTTTGAGGCGTGCGCTGATGTTCTTACTCGCTTCCTCCAGCATTATCGTCACATTGCAAGTGATGCTCATGTGGGCCAATATGTTCCTTTGCACCCTATAATTTCATTTCCTCCTTATGAGAGTGTGATAGTTGCACTAACACCGCCACGACTTGCAGCATTTTGTTCTTCAAACTCGCTTCCTGACCAAATGAAATGGGTTGGTTCTTCGGAGACGAAGCGAGTGGTTCCGGTGGTGACTCAAACAATGCATGCCATCCACTATAAAAAAAGAGTATATTTAAAATAAAAGTGACAACTGAATATGCGGATTCAATATATATATATATATATATATATATATATATATATATATATATAACAAAAAAGTAAGCATGCGAATTTATGATGTTCACTTTTTTAATTTTCTCTCGCTCTCACTAATATATAGAGAGAGTAAAAACAAAATATTTAATAAAATTCATTTAATAATAAGAATTGGGCTTAATTATATTTTTGGTCCCCCTATTTTAATCAATTCACGATTTTGGTACCCTTATTTCTAAATTCAGATATTTAGTCCCCTAATTTTTAAAAATTCAGATATTTTTCCCAACTGTTAAATTGATATCCCAGAGTTTGTGATATGACATCCCTTAAGCTTATATGGCATATGCCACATCATTTTATTACAGCATGTCACTTATGTGACCATTCCCATGTTCCAAAATTTGTTTTATTAATATCAGAATTATAAAGATAAAAAATATTAAATTTAGAAAAATAAATAAATTAGAAATAGAATAGCGAAACCCTAAAGGATGGATCCCCAAATTCACCCGAAGGAAAACGAATATCTGTTGTGAACCGTTTCTTTTTCCTTCTCACAGTTTCTTCTTCCTTCTTCATCGCGGCTCTTTGTATCCTTCCTTTTGCGACATGGGAATGGTCACATAAGTGACATGGCATAATTAAATGATGTGGCATATGCCACATAAGCTTAAGAGATGCCATGTCACAAACTCTGGGATGTCAATTTAACAGTTGGGCAAAATGTCTGAATTTTTGAAAATTGAAGGACTAAATGTCTGAATTTAGAAATGGGGGGACCAAAATCGTGAATTGATTAAAATAGGGAGACCAAAACTATAATTAAGCCTAAGAATTATTAAAACAAAGAATAATGTAACTAGCTATACCCAACATTTAGTTGCATGTAAACCATTTGCGTGTTTCTCGCATGAGAAATAAATGATTTTTTACGAAGTGAAATTAATTAAATAAAGTTACAAACAAAGCTAATTTAGTTGTAGATTGATTTTATTATTAATTAATTTTGACCGAAGTAAATAGTTTCACATTGTGGCTGAATTTAAACTCATTGCAGGAATGAGAGAATTCTTTAGGAACTCTGAACGAAGCAGTGCAGTAGTGCAATCCACAATAGCACTACCCGTTACAAATTTGCACACAATCATGTGTCGAGTTCTTCCAACACATACAAAGACAACGGGTGAAAACAAGGAATTTATGGGGGAGTGTGCAGCTGATTCCATTAAATTCATGACTGAAAGGAGTTTGGATGTTGAGGAGTTTGGATTTCGAGGCGTGCACTGATGTTCTCACCAGTTTCCTCCAATGTTATCGCCATAATGCAAGTGATGCTCGTGTGGGCCAACACGTTCCTTTGTACCCTATAATTCCATTTTCGCCATATGAGGGTGTGAAGTTTCACCGCCACCGGCACGATGTGCAACTTTTTGTGCTTCAAACTCGCTTCCTAACGCAATGAAAATGGGTGGGTTCTTTGGAGTTGAAGCGAGTGGTTTCGGTATTGACTCAAGCTATGCACGCCCACCACCCACCCCAAAAAAAGTATATTTAAAATAAAAGTGACAACTGACTATGTGGATTCAATATTATATATATATATATAATAATAAATTAGCAAGAAAATTTTATGATGTTCTCTTTTTTAATTTTCTCTCACTCTCATTAATATATAGAGAGTATAATAAAAAAAATTGTAAAGTTCTTTTAATAATAAGAATTATTAAAACAAAGAATAAAGTTACTTGCTATGCCCACCATTTACTTGCATGTAAACCATTTACTTGCATGTAAACCATTTTCGTGTTTTTCGCATGAGAAATAAATGATTTTTTTATGTCGTGAAATTAATTAAATAAAGTTACAAACAAAGCGAATTTGATTGTAAGTTGATTTTATTATTAATTAATTTTGACCAATGTAAATAATTATACCAAAACTTTATTTTTTGGGTTGTTGCAAGATTTAAACCCATTGCAGGAATGAAAGAATTCTTCAGGAACTCTGAACGAGGCACCAGTAGTGGTGCAACCCACAATAGCACTACCCATTACAAATTTGGACAGGATCATGCGCCGAGTTCTTTAAACACATACGAAGACAAGGGATGAAAACAAGGAATTTGTGATTGAATGTGCAGCTGATTCTGTAACGCCCCAAATTCCCTAAGCTTAGTTTGATTATAAGTTGTGAGAAGTTGTGTGACTGTGTTTTACCTTAATTTGATTACAAATTGAGTAAATATGAATATTTAAAGCTTTAATGCGTAAGTTGTTGATCTTGAGTTGAGAAATAAGTTGGATTTGACCTTTTAAATAATTGGAAGTATTGGTTGGGAGTTAATTGAAGTTGATTTAGGGAGAAATTCCAAGATTTGCTGTCAAAAGTTAAGTTTTTCTGTATTTAGGACTGCATGAATTGATTCATGCAGTTTTGAATCGATTCATATGCGAACCCAAGCTATTATGATGCCTGTGTGAATCGAAATAGGAAGTGGTGAATGGATTCACCAAATCGATTCACAAGAAGCACTACTTGCATTTTACTGTGGAGTTGTGAATCGATTCACACTAAGTTGTGAATCGATTCACAGTCTGAAAAATTCATAAAAACCTGCAGAAATGTGCAGAACGAGAAAATGAGGGATAAAGGAGAGAAAAGAAGAAGAAAAGGAGGAGGAAGAAGAGAAGGAAAAAGAGAGAACCATGCTAGCTTGAGTTCCCTATTTCTTTCCCTTCTTCCCTTTGTTCTACCGCTCCGTCATCCTCCTTTTCTCCTCTTGTTTCATGTTCTGTTTCTCCATGAAAGAAAAAGGGGGAAAATGTTACGGTTTTGGGAATTTGAGAGAAATCAGAGAGATTTTGTGAGATCTTTTCAATTCCTTGCTTGAAGTAGGAGAAGAAGAGTTGAGATTGAGCTTGGATGGAAGATTTGGTGGAACCCTAGAAGAAGGAAGGGGAAAACCGAATTGGAGAAGAAGAAGAAGAAGAAGAAGAAGATCAAGCTTCTTCAAGGTTTGGCTCAAGAGCTTGGAGAGTAAATGTGAGTCCTTCATCCCTTAGGTGGTAGACAACCAATAAGACCCCCCATTAGGGTTTTTATATTTCCTTTTCTTTTGCTTGATTCCTTGATTTCTAATTAGGATTATTGGGATAACATGAGAAGGGAAAATGGATTAGAATAAGTTGATGATAGTTTCATGAGTTGTTCAATCAATTAGTCATACTTTTGATGCTTGATTGTGAGCCCTAAGTTCCTTACAAATGTTTGGAGTGGGAAATAGTCTTATAGTAAAAGCTAAGTAAATTGTTATTCAATTTGTTATGTAGTGATCTCCGACTCCGAGCTTTCAATTGATTAGAAGTAATGATCTTTTGTTGGGATGGTAAAGGGTTGGATTGCTGTCCTCAACCCCCCAACAAGTATATGTGTAATGTTTTCCTATTGTGTGCTCCACAGAGCTCCAATTGGGACGGGGTTTGCTTCATGAGAAGCTAAACTCAAGGTGTATCAAAATGAGCATACGAATTAAGTGAAAAAAGTATGTTTAGTTGTGAGTGTTAGAGTTGTTGCTATGTTCCAAGTGTTATTCTTGGATGAAGTTAATCGCACGATTGTGTTTCCTCATCGATTAGAGGACACACACACACACACACGTTTCTTATGAATGAGTGGGTGAAACCTTTATATTCATTTCGGTATACATGCATTGATAATGCATAAATTAAGAATTTAATTAGATAGTTATCAGTAAACACGCTCTGCACAAAGGAAGCTGAGGTGTTAGTAAGCACTCTCTACACAAAGGAAGCCGAGAGGTCAGTAAACACGCTTACCACAAAGGAAGCTAAGGTGTAAGTCAGTATACTCAGCACAAAGGAAGCTAAGGAGTCAGTAAGCACACTTAGGACAAAGGAAGCTAAGGTGTAAGTAGCATACTCAGCACAAAGGAAGCTGACGAGTCAGTAAGCACACTTAGCACAAAGGAAGCTAAGGTGTCATTAGCGTGATCAGCACAAAGGAAGCTGATAGATAATACGTAAAGAGTCATGAATCGAGTAACCACGCTTAGCACAAAGGAAGCTGGGATGTTACTCGAAGAGTTATGAGTAAGTAATTACTTCGAGTACAAGAGTAACTAAGTTATAGGTAACCACGCTTAACACTCAAGAAGTTGAGATGTTACACTAGAGTTTTAAGCTAAAAAAGTATGTTCTGCGCATAGGTAGCTAGTAGTTATAATAGAAAGAGTAACGAGTGCAAAGCAGGTTCCTTTGTATTAAATGAAAAGTAGGTTTTGTCATGAAATGCCTTAGTTAGTTATATTAATATAGCGTGATTCGACGAGACATTGTTAGGAATTCGTGAAAGACTCACTGAGATCTTTATCTCACCCTTTCCTTGTTACTTTCCAGATAAGCAGGAATCGAAGGCAGACGAGGCGAAGCTCCAGGCTTGGCACTCACATTATTATTTTGTGTTGAAATTGAGTTTTGATATTCCAAGTATTATTCAAGTTGTAATCTATTTATTAGATTTATTACTTAGGTATGAAATTTATGACTTGGATTACTGTAAAGTGTGCTTTAATGTAATTTATCGTGCTTTCAATTTATGTTGAGGTGCGGGTGTTACAGATTCCATTAAATTCATGACTGTCAACCCTCAGTGCAAGATGGAGCACATAAGAACCATTATAGCTGACTGGCCACCCTCTTGTGCTACCAATTTGTCCTCACGATCTTCTCCACCCCCATATACTGCAAGGTTCGAACCCGGGACTAGGGCTTAAGTAACCCGTAAGCACCTTGCCTAAGCCCCAGGTCCCGGGTTCAAAACTTGCAGAAGGTAAAAACTCCACATCGGGGTGAAAAAGGCCGTGAGGACAGATTAGTAGCACGAGAGGGTGGCAAGTCTGTTACAAAATTAATATAACACCCGTACGTTCAATTTACTTGAAAGTAAGATATTAAACATTGTGATACATAAATTCTAGGATAATTTAAAACTTAGATATAATATCAATTCATAAATCCACAAGAGACATAATTCTGCCCAGGAAAAACATGTCTCGACAATTACAAAACCATCTAAGAGATCCAATACAAAATACTTGTCTTTTATACTAAATTACTTAAAACTAGCTACATATTTTAATACACAAAACAAAGATTTAGCCTCCAAGCCTCTTCCACTACAAGAAAAACAGCAAATAGCGTCAGCCAAGCGTCGGCCATGGGGGTGACACTATAGTTCTCGATGCAAAGCATTTGCGTCCGCTAGTATGAGGCCGAGCTAAGGCCACCCAGCAAAAGGCTGACGCTAAGACGCTACTGTTAGCTTCGGCTGGAAGCCCAGGCTAGTTAGTGTCGACTTAGCCTCGCTAATTGTTAGCGTCAACTTTTAGCGTCAATTGGCGCACGCTATGTACAAGAAAAAAAAATTGCCAACATTGAGCCACGCTGATCCCAAATTTGCATCCTGCACATCCTTAATGAACTTTGTTTCCAATGGTCACTTAAACAAAAACATTGCCAAAACTTCATGCTGCCATTAAAAACATTAATCACAATAATGAAATAAAATATTTGTCATACATGCCTTAGATTATGACAAACTCTATGAAACAATCTCGTGTTTGTGCAAAATTTTAATGAAGTATACGAATGAGAAAACACCAGCCAGTTCAACAAATAAACAAATCAAATTTTGAAATTTGAAATTAACATTTCATAATATTAAATGTTATGAGTGGTCTTGAAACATTAAATGCAAGATAAATCAAATATTATTTTTAAACAAGGTACCAATATTGTCAATTCAAATTCAGCAAATATATGTGCATATGTCCTATGGATGGTGACACTGACAATATTACTTATTTGGAATAGAAGAATGAAAAGCTAGAAAGACCAAAAAGAAAAGGTATATGTTCTTTAGTAACCATAATTCAGCTGAGAAGATATATTTTACCTGCCTATTTCAATTGAATCCTCTTTGTGAACTAAGTATTGTACACCAAATGATGCAACGAGTTGATTGGTTGTTTGAGGTGGTCATTATGTACTTGATCAAATCAATAAGTGCAGCATTGCCTGCTCATAGAAATTTGAAAGTTATATTTCAAAGTTGAAGAAAACTAATTCAGGAAACAAAAGCCCGTCCTTGATTATTCCATCCCTTGGTCATTAAATGTCAATTATTATCAACCCATAACTAGCTTCAATACACATGAGAGTCAAAGAAAGGAGAGATTTGCAGGCAACATAAAACACATTTCTTAAGAGTAAAGGCAAAAGCACCAGAGTATAAATTATCTATGGCGATGCATTTTCTGAGCAAAAATGATACATCAGAATAGAAAACTATCAAACCAACTATTTTTAAAGCAACAAAAGCAAACATGAGAGAAAATAAGAGCACTAAAGTAAAAAATTTGGTTTACTCAACTACAAGTCTAATGATTCACGTGACATAGAAGTTCCAAATATGTTGTTTGTTCTGTAACCTCTTAACAATTTCTCTTAGGATTAAACCTAAAACTTTTCATTTTAATGGGAAAAAGTTAATGCGCTATACTGATAACTTTAAGAATCTTGAGAGAAAGCTATAAGTCAAACATAGATAGTACCTGATGATAAAGCAATTCGTAAATATTTAATGTAAAGATAACCATTATAAAACACTCTTGGGGGGTCTAAAATATACCTCTACTGTCAACTCTTCATTGATCCAATCTTCTTTGACCATTTGTCACAGAGATTCTTGATCTTCGTTGAATTAATAGAGTGGTTTTCAACATGCTTAAGAAGGTCCTATAAAACCTACATATACACAGGCTCACATTCTAAAATCACGATATTGGGTGAAAGAAGAAATTATAGCAAAAGATGTATAATATTTTCAGAAGAAGGCATGAGACATAGTAAAAGTAAGGATGACACACTTCAATCGTTTAAAAAAAGATTATGTAATTTTGATTTGTGTGTAATTTTTACAAAAAAATAAAGAATCATGTTATCATTTCCTTTCTATTAGTATCAGAAATTTGAAGTAATGAAGGGCAAAAGGATCCATACTCACACAAAACAGTGAAAATAATTATGCAACCTACGCCACCACCAATACATTACTCAAGAGTCAAGATTATGAAATATGACATTCCTAGTTGAATGTAGTTACCCTTGTAAGCAAGTAGGGGATAAGGATGACCAAATAATATGTCACAGTCACAGATAATTTCAAGTTTATTTAAACACTTAAAAATGATGAACATGATAGCTAAAGGACAGTGTTGCTCACTGATGCTATGATATTCTCTTCAAATGCTTCCCTGTGCTTATCATAATGTTGTTGGGAATAGTCATGATGAGGCTTTTGAGTGCACATAGTGTGGATGTTATTGAAATACGATTCAAGGGAAAAAAATAGTGCTTAAAAGGAACATAGAATCAAGTTGATTAAATTGAATTTCAAACTACCAAAAACTCACATAAACAGGAAAACAACCAAAAAAAAGCTCATAGAAGGATAAATATATATCATCATTTTTTTGAAAAGGCAAATGGATTTTTATTAATAGTAAATGGTTTAAGGCTCAAGTAAAGCTTAACCAGTAGCAGTTACAATAAGAGTCAGGAACACCAAAACATACATCAGCCTCACCCATACTTTTATTCACCTAAATTGATACAAGGCAAAATGAAAAAACCCAGCTTAAACCATTTTCAATCGCCTAATTCACGCCACTTCCTTAGCTTTCCAGTACTGCAACCATTAGCCGAAGAAATGTAGCCAGCACCCTGTACAATGTGCCATCATGTAGCCCTCAGAGCTGATATGAGGCTTGGGCTAGCCTTCTAGAATGTTTTGGAGCTTTGTTAGTATTCCGCTCACTCATTTACACGTTGGAAAATTAAGAAAAACACCAAAACCTGCAATAATATGTTTAATTTGTTTGTGAAATTTGTCAGGTTCAAATGATTCTCTGGAAGAAATGAGCCTTGCAAAGGGTTTTAATTTACAGATTCACAGAGAGTTCCAATTAATAGCACAAACATCCACTAATTAAATAATGTTTCTTTTTGAAATTTTCAATTACTAAATTAGCCCATTCCTATAAAGGCAGCAAGCTACACAAAATGACACACCTTGTTCCCCTTCGAGACAACAACTCAATAAAACAAGCAAGCAAACAAAGAACATAAAAAAATAGAAGCCATACTCACTCTCTGCCACAAAGCCACCAAAGGAAATTTAATAAAACTGAAATCAATGCATTATATTCATTTGGACCAGGAGAACCTATACCAATAGGAAATCAGAAAACAAAATTACTCAACCATAAATAAATTGAACTGTCTCGTAATTTATTAATTTGTCATTTGTCATACCTAGAAGTTCAAATACGATATGAGTCTCACCAGCACCTGAGGAAGATCTGTGGAAATCGAACAAGGTAAGGAGGATAGAATGGGTGTCAATGTCGCAAAGGGCTATGGTCAGAGAAGGTAACGACGCGGATGAGGGCTAGAACCCCAACGATGGCATTCTGGCAATTCGAATTGCAATCAGAGAGATACACAAAGAGAAGAGAAAGGAAGCAAGTCAGAGAGAGGGTTTTATGGGTTAAAGACTAGAACGACCTACCTTAGATGGTGACGGAGGCATAACTCCAGTGTGACTTACGACAGTCCTCGACGGCAAGAGATCAGAGAGCGAGGGTTTCAAAAGAGTAGCGATAAGAAATTAGAGAGAGGCAAAGTGATAAAGAGAGAGGGTTTCAAATAGTAAAATGAGTTTATTTATATGGAGGAAGAGATTTTTCATATTAGTGAGCGTCCAGCAATTTGGAAGCTAAATACCATGTTTCGTGTAGTGTTCAATCTTCCATGGCAACATGCTTATCTGAAACAATGAGAGAAAACGTTGAGATAAAATCTCAGTGAGTGTTTCTCAAACCCCTCACCATCTCACGCATAATGTAAAAGCATTATCATACATCTCAACACACTTAATTATTACTTTTCCTATTAATCACAACTGATGTATTCCCCATGGGTCTAATCGTTATTAGATCGAGATTCTATGCATCTGGATTCGGTTGAGTCTTGCACTCATATGACCCTGGCAGACATTTTCTTACAACATGGATGATTAGACGTGTAACACCCCGTCTCCCGGAGTGTCACTAACTAACCTCAAATGCGTTTGAAAATGAAATACTCTACTTGCATAGTTTTCGAAAATGTAAGTCTAATTTTTATTTTTCTTTTCAAACTTCTTTAAAATAACAACCAGACTATTGCAGCATTTTTGAAAGGTGATGAATAAATAAAGATACCAAAATCCAACCACAACAACCATGCATAATAATTTAAATAGTCATTTAGCACAAAGTGATTCAAGTCTTGAAAACATAATACTTGATACAACTTGAATTTAAAACAGTAAACTTCTATAGCTGGTCATCACACTACAGCACTTACTAGACCCACTAGCAAGTTTACAAAACAACCACATAAAGAAGTTAGCCGGGTAGAAATCTCCTCAGCAACACTCGTCAGCAGCCTCAAACACTCTGTAGTCTCCATTATCTGGGTTACATTCATTAATTGAAGAACCACGGGCAAGGGTCATCATCTTATATAAAACATATACAATAACAATAACATATACAACAACAAATCATATTATACTAATAGAATATAATATGAAACCAACATTCTTGAACACTTAGAAATAATTATGTCATTAGCATTCAAAAACAACTCAATAAGGATACACTTAATTCCCTATTGATGCAACCAAATAGTGCACATGATTTCAGAACATCACAATAATACTCATACAAATGGGCTCATCAGTTGGTCCACACATAAGATACAATAGTCCAGTATTATCCCCGTAGGAACTAACGATGACACTGAACTCCTCGCATAGGATTTATCCACTCATAGGATTTTAATTCAGGTTGAAGTTTCTATGTATGCATGTCAATGCATCTACACATTATAAACTGAACATACCAACTCATATAATATTTCAACATGCATTCTCAAGTGATTATACCATCTCATACGACATTTCCACATGTAACATAATTAAATAATCATTTAATTATTCAACACAGAATTCAATAGCATGTATCTCAAACACAATTAAGCATATATAACCACAAAATCATAACACCACTTTATTAACTACACAATCACTAATTCTAAGCAATTCACAACAAAATCACATCTAAGGCCACAAATACAACGTCACACATTAACAAATAAATTAATATTCGAAGAAGCCCTTATGCACAATCACACAAAACATAAAAACATATTATCAAGTCATGCATTCACACACCAATATATTATATCTAGAAGAAGCCTTTACTGTAACGACCCGTTTCTGGAGCGCTACTAACTAGAACTTAACTCTAAATACAAAGCAGTTTTTTGAAATAATACTCTTCGTGTCCTTTGGAAAATGCGGTACATTTTTTTTTAACAAACGTCTTTCGCAAAGCACACACAGAGTGGCCACATCGTTTAGAAACATGATGCAATCTAAAGATACAAGACGCATGCACTGAAATACAAATATAGGGACACATCTCCAAAGATAGACATAAGCAGTACTTACAAAACAAGAATACAGCATATCTACAAAGAGAATATACTTAAAGTATAAAGACCTTCACGAGAGTGATCATACTCCTGGGGTACTCTCGGCAGTTACCCACGCAGGGGACTGCTTCAAAAGTATACCTCCAGTCTACCCAACTGTACACCAAAAAGCTAACACAAAAGACTGACTAGTCACCACTCCAAAACTATGCATAACAGACAGACCTCACAGACACCCAAAACGTATCACAAGCAGACAAACATCAACAACTCTACGTTGCTACCCCCGTCCTGAGACGGGTCCTCGTCGTCCTCCTTGTAACATCCCAAAATCCTTAAGCCTAAGTATTAGAGAACCTAAGTGGATAAGGGATTTAATCCCTCAGTATTAAAAATAGTTCGAAGCCATAATTTTGCAATTTAAAACCAATTAGGAGCTAAAGGGTAAAATATTAATTTTACCTAATGATTTAGGAACTGTGAGACTATTTAATTAAGAGTAGTTTTAATTAACTAAAATTACTCAAGTTGTTGTTAGAAACCAAAGGTTGAATTAAGAGGTTTATTAAGGGCTTGTGTAACACCTTACTTTCATTAACTTGAAAATAGGATAATTATCATTAGGTACAGTCCTCCCTATATTAATTCAAACTTAAAGTCCAACATTAAGTCCAAATACCACAAAAGACTAAAACTCAAATACATAAGTTTCATGACGGTACAACACCAATACATAACTCTAGAAATTACATATTCAAGGTATTACTTAAGACTACAACAAAATAAACAAGATTCCAAGAGCTAGCAGCTGTCAGCCTTCTTTTGAAACCTGTGCATCTGTAAAAATAATTAAATAAAGGAGCGGGGTGAGATGATAATCTCAGTGAATCCTCCCTTCGACTTCTCACCATCAACTCATATAATGAACTATCAGTCAAGACTTAATATCACACATTTATGCAATGCATATTCTTACTATGAATTTCTAATTCATCTTTAGCTCGTATTCATGGATAGCGTTGTATGCTTACGTCCATACAACCCCATAAATACGCTTTCGATATGGTGGTTAGACGTCTTAACCGTCCGAGGGCGTCCCACACGGCTAACCATATCGATCACCCCCTTTTTGAGGCATCTTAGTGTCTTTTAGGGAATTTAATTCACAAACTATATCCTTAAATGCATGCCTTATTCAAAAATAGGAATACAATTAGGTGCTCCTCTAATTTCACATGCAACTGAACATATTCATGTTTAAATGCATGCCTTATTCAAAAATAGGAATACAATTAGGTGCTCCTCTAATTTCACATGCAACTGAACTTATTCATGTAAAAAGATACATTTCATATTCAAATGGAAACATATATCATGCTCAGTCAAGGAAAATATATCAAGACAAGACACACTTCCATTAAAGCTCCATGGAGTTCCCAATGGTCAAACATCAATCTCACAGTTTATGGGGGTTTTGGGTACAACATTAACCCCCTTAATCAGTCCCAATAACACATGCATAGCTATTTAACACTAAAAACTGTAAAAATAAGAGGGATTTAGGAAATTCTAACCTTGAACCCTTTGGGGTTCAAGGGTTTTCTTCAAGAGAACCCTAATGTGGGACTTATGGGTGCCCATCACCTAAGAGAAGGAAGAACTCACATCAATGTAAGATTTCGAGCTCCCAAAGTTAGAGTTCAGCTCCTTCCTCTTCTTCTCCTTCAAGTTTTCCATCTAGGGATTCCTTCCAACTTTCCAAACCAAGAGTGAATACTCCCCAACTTGGATTCAAGCTAAGATTGATAATAAATCTAGCATGAATCCATGTTTTCCCCTTAAAATGTGAACCCTATGTGTTTAATCCCCTCTCCTCCTTCTCTCTAACGCATTCTCTCTCTAACCCTCTCTCAAAATCGTGTTCTGTCCTTTTTCTACTGAGTTTTTCTGTTTTAGTGCAGCTGTGAATCGATTCACAGCCTATGTGAATTGATTCACTCTGTGTAAAAATGACAGGAATCGCAGTTTTAAGTGAATGAATCAATTCCTGCAGCTCCCAGATTCGATTCACAGGGAACTGACTTTCTGTGAATCGATTCACACTTCGATTCACAGAGAGCCAACTTCTGTGAATCGATTCACACTTCGATTCACAGCAAGCCTAATCGAGTCCCAGTAAGCCCAACAGCCCTGAATCGATTCATAGGGCCTGGGAATCGATTCACACTGGGCAAAAATCACCAAACACAATATTCACATATTCAATTATAATAATCAATGAAAAATCACTTAAAGTTCATCATTAAGCCATACTAAGCTTATGCACACACATCAAACCAAGCTTGAGGAATTGGGGTGTTACACTACTACCCACCGTTTAAAAAAATTTTTCCTCAAAATTTGATAAACTTACATACCTATTGGAAAAGTTGCGGATATTGGCTTCGCATCTCATCTTCGAGTTCCCAACTGGCTTCTTCGGGAGTGGATCCTTCCCAGATCACCTTGACCAAAGGGATAGTCTTATTCCTGAGTGCCTTGGAAGCTCGGTCCACTATTTGGGCCGGTACGTGCAATCTGATCTAAGTTGTATAGACTCATGGTCTATAGAGTGGAATGGATCCGGAATGTATTTCTTAAGCTGAGACACATGAAAAACATTGTGGAGATTTGACAAAGAAGGAGGTAAGGCAATTTGGTAAGCGACAGGACCAATTCGACTGAGGATTTGGAAAGGACCCACATACCGAGGGGTCAACTTTTTGGCCCTAAAGGCTCTACCAACACCTACAGTGGGAGTGACTTTCAGGAATACATGTTCTCCTTCATCAAATTCAAGGGGTTTGAGCCTACGATCTGCATAACTTTTCTGCCTACTCTGAGCAGTCTTTATCTTCTCCCTAATCATACGAATCTTATCAGTGGTTTCTTGAACAAGGTCGGGACCTAACAATTGTTTCTCCCCCACTTCAAACCAACATAGAGGAGTCCTACACTTGCGACCGTAGAGAGCCTCGTACGGTGTCATTCCTATGCTAGAGTGATAGCTGTTGTTGTATGAAAATTCAATTAATGACAAATACTTACTCCAACTACCGCCATCCTCTAAAACACAGGCTCTGAGCATATCCTCTAAAGTTTGAATGGTTCTCTCCGACTGGCCATCTGTCTGGGGATGGTAGGCTGTGCTAAGACTCAACCTCGTCCCTAAGGCTTGATGAAGTTCCTTCCAAAACCGAGAGGTAAACTTTGGATCCCTGTCAGAGACAATGTTAGTTGAAACTCCGTGGAGTCTAACAATCTCTCTGATGTAGACCTCAGCTAACCGGGCAGTTTTGTAAGTGGACTTTATGGGGAGAAAATGAGCAGATTTGGTTAATCTATCCACTATGACCCATATAGAGTCATATCCTAACTGAGTGTAGGGTAACCCTCCCACGAAGTCCATTGCTATACTATCCCACTTCCACTCGGGAATTTCTAAGGGCTGGAGAAAACCTGAAGGCTTTTGGTGTTCTATCTTGGTTTTCTGACAAACCAAGCATTGAGCTACAAATTCTGCCACATCATTCCTCATGCCTGGCCACCAATACCTCTGTCTAAGGTCCTGATACATCTTGGTGGAGCCAGGGTGTACCGAGAATCCACTCTTGTGGGCTTCTCCTAGAACCTGCTGCTTAATGGAATTATCCTTTGGTATGCAGATTCTCTGATGGAACAATAAAGTGCCATCCTCAGCTTCAGAAAAACCGGGGCGGTGTTTGCTAGACTGCAACTCTACATCTAAGCTCTGGGCAAGTCTAATTTGTTCCCTAAAATTGCAGGAAATTTCTAGATGGTAAAGCATGAGACTGTTCACTGATGGGAAAATTCCAAGATTAAGGTCCCTAAAAGACTCCAACAACTCCATTTCTTTTATCATCAGTGAAGACACATGCAAGGATTTCCAACTCAAGGCATCAGCGACCACATTCTCTTGGCCCGGATGGTACTTCAACTCAAAGTCATAATCTTTTAGGAACTCAACCCATCTTCTCTGTCTCATGTTAAGTTCCTTCTGATCAAAAAGGTATTTCAAGCTCTTATGATCACTAAACACTTCAAACTGAGCACCATACAGATAGTGTCGCCAAATCTTTAGAGCAAAGACAATGGTCACGAGCTCTAAGTCATGAGTAGGGTAGTTCTCCTCATGGGGCCTTAATCGCCTAGATGCATAGGCTACAACTTGTTGATTCTGCATGAGAACACATCCTAACCCTTTCTTAGAGGCATCACTATAAACTTCAAATCCCAATGTTGGGTCGTGATAATCAAGACCGGGTGGAAGTCAACCCGATCTTAAGCTCTAGGAAACTACTCTCACAGCTCTTAGTCCACACAAAAGGCTCCCCTTTCGGGTTAACCTTGTTAGAAGTACCATCTGTGAAAATCCCTTAATGAACCTTCTGAGTAACCCGCTAATCCTAGAAAGCTCCTAACTTCGTGGATCGTGGTTGGTCGCTCCCAACTAAGGACTGCTTCTACTTTACTAGGATCAACCGACACTCCCGCTTTAGAAATCACATGACCAAGAAACTTAACTTCACCGAGCCGTAACTCACATTTCTCAGGTTTTGCGAAGAGGCTCTTTTCTCTAAGGGTACTTAGAACAATCCTAAGGTGTTCCTCATGCTCTCGAGGATCCTTAGAATAAACTAGGATATCGTCTATGAAGACCACTACAAACTTGTCAAGGAAAGGCCTAAAAATTCAGTTCATATAGTCCATAAATACGGCTGGAGCATTGGTCAGACCAAAAGGCATAACCAAATATTCATAGTGCCCATATCTAGTCCTAAATGCCGTCTTTGGAACATCCTCTACCTTAACTCTAATATGGTGATAACCAGATCTTAGATCAATCTTAGAGAAAACCGAAGCTCCCCTAAGTTGATCTAACAAGTCATCTATCCTGGGCAAGGGGTACCTATTCTTCACTGTGATCTTATTGATTTTTCGGCAATCAATACATAACCTCATACTCCCATCTTTCTTCTTTACCAAAGGACAAAGCGCCTCAAGGTGACACACTAGGTCTAATAAAGCGCTTAGCAATCAAATCTTCCAACTGTGTTTTTAGTTCCCTCAACTCCAGGGTGACATCCTATAAGGTGCCATGGAGATTGGTCCTGCTCGGAACCAGTTCTATTGAAAACTCCACTTCTCTCTCAGGGGGTAAGGTCGCTACCTCGTTAGGAAACACATCTAAGAATTCGTTCACTATAGGGATAGTGTCCAGATCTAGGCTAACCTCTACAGTTGAAGAAAGTAAGATCATATATCCTGCAAGACCTTCCACTAGACAGCGACTCAATAGAAGATCATTACTCTGTGTAACATAACTTGACTCTTCAATAATAGAATGCACGTTTGGAAACTCAATCGTTTTACAAAAACAGTTCAAAACAACTTGATTGGCGGAAAGCCAATCCATACCCAGGATAATGTCCATTCCCTCAAGAGGTAGACACACAAGGCTTACTAAAAACATCCTCCCTTGAATTATGAGAGGGCAATTCTCACATATCAAGGAAGTAGAAATGCTACCTTCGGTGGGTGTATACACATGCAACGGAAATTGTAAAGAAGTAAGATACAACCCTAGCCTTTGAACACATTTACAAGAGATAAAGGAATATGTTGCTCCCGAATCAAACAAAACAACTAGAGGTTCATCCTGAAAGAAACAAGTACCTTTCATCAGATTTTCCGCTCCCTTTGCTTTCTTGGCGTCAAGAGTAAAAACTCTCCCTTGGTTAGGATCACCAGACTTGGCTCCTTTTCCCTTAGTGTATTGGGGGCACTCCTTAGCCATGTGCCCTGGTTGGTGACAAACAAAGCAAACATTCTTGCCCTTCATACACTCTCCCTGATGCACCTTCCCACGCTCGAGCATGCATGATAAGCGGACTTCGGAGGTTTGAGCCGCTTTCCCTTGAACAGATTTCCTTTGGGCCTCCTGCGTTGAGCGCTCTTCTCCTCATCTTTCTTTTTGTTCTTATCTTGCCACCTCGTTTGCCTATCCTCATACATCCTCTTCAAGCTTGCTTCAGCCACGTAGCTCTGATGGACTACCTTGGCGAACTCGATGAATCTGGGCCAGGAAATGTTGTTACGGATGTCCGCCTCACCCACTTGAATCGCTTGATTTTCCAATTATCATTCTGAGCAAATTGGGCAACAGTGAGTACCTTACCAACTCCTCAAACTTGTTCACATACTCAAACAAAGAGATTTTCCTTGCGAAGTTGGACTAACTCTCTATCCATCATATCTTTCACATTGCGGAAAGTACTTCTCCAAGAAGACCTTTCCAAAGTTCGCCAGTTCTTGGTGTCCCGAGCCACCATATAAGCTCGGGCCCCCTTCCACCGATTTTGCCATCCTCTATGAGCACATGAGTAGCTAGTTCGACCTTTTGCTCCTCGGTACAATGGACAACCTTAAAACTCTTCTCCACGGCTTCCAGCCAGTGTTGGGATGCCATGGCTTCTGTTTTTCCATTGAAGGTTAGTGGCTTCGTCTTGAGGAACTTAAGGAATTTCCGGTCTAAATCCTCCTCTTGCGGGGGAGGTTGGGCTTGGTGATGCTGTTGTTGGGCTAACTGAGCCGCAAGATTGTTAGTTGCAATACTCTGATTCTGAATAGCCTGCAATATCCCTTGTAGCTAAGCATTCTCTTGTCCTGGCAAATTCGGAGGTATCGCAGCATGCTCTGATCCTGGTGGATTCTGAGACATCGTAACATTCCTCCTGGGTCTCCCGCGCCTTCCAGAACCCGAAGCCATAATTCTGCATAGAATGCACCAAGCATTGAGTTGATCAAGCTCAATATCTCATAGCATAATAAGTAGAAAACAACAGCAGACTCAAGAAATTCATGAAACTATTCCTAGCAATCCCTACAGTACGATTAGAATCGAACTGCTCTGATACCATAATGTAACACCTTACTTTCATTAACTTGAAAATAGGATAATTATCATTAGGTACAGTCCTCCCTATATTAATTCAAACTTAAAGTCCAACATTAAGTCCAAATACCACAAAAGACTAAAACTCAAATACATAAGTTTCATGACGGTACAACACCAATACATAACTCTAGAAATTACATATTCAAGGTATTACTTAAGACTACTACAAAATAAACAAGATTCCAAGAGCTAGCAAATTGTCGGCCTTCCTTTGAAACACAATAAATGCGTAAAAATAATTAAATAAAGGAGCGGGGTGAGATAATAATCTCAGTGAATCCTCCTTTCGACTTCTCACCATCAACTCATATAATGAACTATCAGTCAAGACTTAATATCACACATTTATGCAATGCATATTCTTACTATGAATTTCTAATTCATCTTTAGCTCGTATTCATGGGTAGCGTTGTATGCTTACGTCCATACAACCCCATAAATACGCTTTCGATATGGTGGTTAGACGTCTTAACCGTCCGAGGGCATCCCACACGGCTAACCATATTGATCACCCCCTTTTTGAGGCATCTTAGTGTCTTTTAGGGAATTTAATTCACAAACTATATCCTTAAATGCATGCCTTATTCAAAAATAGGAATACAATTACGTGCTCCTCTAATTTCACATGCAACTGAACATATTCATGTAAAAAGATACATTTCATATTCAAATGGAAACATATATCATGCTCAGTCAAGGAAAATATATCAAGACAAGACACACTTCCATTAGAGCTCCATGGAGTTCCCAATGGTCAAACATCAATCTCACAGTTTATGGGGGTTTTGGGTACAACATTAACCCCCTTAATCAGTCTCAATAACACATGCATAGCTATTTAACACTAAAATCTGTAAAAATAAGAGGGATTTGGGAAATTCTAAGGGTTTTCTTCAAGAGAACCCTAATGTGGGACTTATGGGTGCCCATCACCTAAGAGAAGGAAGAACTCACATCAATGTAAGATTTCGAGCTCCCAAAGTTAGAGTTCAGCTCCTTCCTCTTCTTCTCCTTCAAGCTTTCCTTCTAGGGATTCCTTCCAACTTTCCAAACCAAGAGTGAATACTCCCCAACTTGGATTCAAGCTAAGATTGATAATAAATCTAGCATGAATCCATGTTTTCCCCTTAAAATGTGAACCCTAGGTGTTTAATCCCCTCTCCTCCTTCTCTCTATCGCATTCTCTCTCTAACCCTCTCTTAAAATCGTGTTCTGTCCTTTTTCTCACGAAGTTTTTCTGTTTTAGTGCATTGTGAATCGATTCACGACCTAGGTGAATCGATTCACTCGGTGTAAAAATGACAGAATCGCAGCTTTAAGTGAATGAATCGATTCCTGCGGCTCCCAGATTCGATTCACGAGGAATCGACTTTACGTGAATCGATTCACACTTCGATTCACAGAGAGCCAACTTCTGTGAATCGATTCACACTTCGATTCACAGCAAGCCTAATCGAGTCCCAACAAGCCCAACAGCCCTGAATCGATTCATAGGGCCTGGGAATCGATTCACACTGGGCAAAAATTACCAAACACAATATTCACATATTCAATTATAACAATCAATGAAAAAATCACTTAAAGTTCATCATTAAGCCATACTAAGCTTATGCACACACATCAAACCAAGCTTGAGGAATTGGGGTGTTACAGCTTATTTGCAAGATTTTTAATTTAATCTAAGCCTAGACCCACCATGCACCACACTTACCTCTCAACCACCCTAATACTCACTCATTCTCTTTTTCTCTCCCCCCATCGTGACCCCCTGTTCCCAAATCAAAAAAAAAGAGAAAAAGAAGAAGAAAGGGAAAGAAGAAGAAAGGAAAGAGGAAGAAGGAAGAAGGTGCAATCGATGAGGGAAGAAGAAGAACCAGGGCGTGGCGGCCCTGACTGTGACAGCGCGGCGGTGCGCCGGTGGAAAGGAGGGAGGGCCGAACGAGGCAAGGCTGGGTGAGAGAGAGAGAGTTGACCAAGAGAGGGAAAGAAAGAAAGAAAGAAAGGAAAGAAGAAAAGGGAGAAGAGAAGAAGAAGAAGCTCACGATCGATGGAGGAGAAGGATGAAGGGTGGTGGTTGGTGGCTACTGGTGGTGGCGCGACGGTGTGTGGAGGTGGCCGCGCCACTGTTCACGACAGTGAGAGAGGGAGAGATCGCATGAGAGAGAGAGAGAGAGTTAGGCCGAGAGAGAGAAGCTGAGTGAGAGTGAGAGATTCAGTGAGAAGGAGCTCGAAAATGGAAGTGAAGCAAGCATCCATGACTCAAATGGTTCAGAATGAAGAAGAAGGTGAAGATTGGTGCTTGGTTCAAGCTTTAATGGAGGAATGAGGATTTTTGGAATTGAAATCCCTAACTTGGGATTATTCAGGTAACATAGACTTCCCCCAAAACCTCCCTTAGGGTGTGCTAGGATTTGTCATTTAAATTCTTTAGCTTTATAATTAGTTTCTGAATTAATCTGAAATGGTCTTGTATGGGATCTAACTGAAATAGGGTTGGCTACTGCCCCCAACCCCCCTAAACCAATGTTTGATGCTGATGTTTGTTCTGTTGTGAGTTCCATTGAACTTCACTCGGATTATTTATGGGATTGCTATGTTTGCTACTATGATTGAATTCAATTTTGATGTGGCTCGACACCCAAGCTAGCCCCCTTCTACGAGTTCGGGCTATATAATACTTGAGTTTATGTTATATGCATGGAAGGACTTTTGTTAATCTAGCATGGGATGGTTGTTCATTATATTGGATTATCATTGTGTTGTTGGTGAGGATGTGTGTTTTGACTCTTGGTTATGCACGTGAGTTGTCGCATTGATTCTTGAATTGACTGAATTGGAACTTGGTATTTGAATTGGAATATGAAAAATATTATTGTTGAATTTGTTGGATATCATTTGGGCGTTCACTACAGTGAACATGCCATATCGTTGAATTTGTTGGATATCATTTGGGCGTTCACTACGGTGAACATGCCATATTGTAGAAATTTTTGGATATCACTCGGGCGTTCACTATAGTGAGCATGCCATATTGTTGAATTTGTTTGGATGTGTACTAACCATTGAGCATCGACACTCGGAGCATTTGATTGGTCTTAAAGACTTCAAAAGACGAGTTGTCATGTCACTCATAGCGTTTGATTGGTCGTACAGACTTCAAAAGGCGAGTTGACACTGCATTGCCTAAGTAGAGGCACGCCAAAGTAGTGGCCAGCCAAAGTAGTGGCAAGCCTAAGCAGAGGCTATTTGGTTCGGACGTTAGGAAAGTAGTCCCCGTCATACTGCTGACCTATTAAGGCTACAGGTGTATACACAACTTGCCATACTGCATTGACATGCATAGCTAACCACATTTATGATATGTGATGAATTGAGGTTGGTGAAAAGTGATCGTGTTATATTTAGGTTATGTGTTGATTTGTGTTTGGGAGTTGGAAACTTAGTTGCACTATCATGTTTGAGGTTTGACTATGGATAGTGAACAAATAAATATGTATATATTTAAGGGGAGGATTTTTCCATACATCGCACACCACGTATGGCTGGAAACAACGGTGAAAATATTTATGATTTCAAGTCTATGTTATTGAGTTTTATAAACTCACCTTTGGGGTGTTGTTTTCAGGTACGATTGTTGAAGAGGTTCAGAGCATTGGAGGTCTCGCTTATCTACGAGACCCGAGTCACCGGATCACCAGTCGCGTCCTAAGTCTTAGTATTTCTTTTAAAATAAAGTATATTTGTAATTGTTATAATTTATTATTCTTCCGAAAAGAAATTGTAATAATTTAAGTAACTTTCGCATTTTCAAAACTCTGAGTTATGTTTAAGGTTTTCACAGCGTATATTGTTAACGCGTCAATATCCAGGGATCTTCATTAATTAAAGCATGGTTAATATTTGTAAAACAGGAGTCGTCCATTGTATCATTCGGTTTGCGAAACTTTTTCTACGTCCAAATTCTAGTATTTAGGGCTTATTTGTAAGTAATCCCCTAATAAGAGTTAGGGTGTTACATTATGGTATCAGATCAGTTCGATTCTACCGGACTGTGAGTTGTGTGTCTAGAGGTGATCCGGTTTAGGAAAGTGTCGATTGTGACTACGAATCTGAATTTTCTAAGATCTTTCGGCGAATTATTGAGGTAGGCCACCTCAAGGATTCGTCTGGAGAATGAGGAGAAAGAAGATGAGCAGGAAATAGTTTGGTGTTTTCTTGTTTTTACAGGATTTCTAAAGGTAGGTATATACTTACACGTGATAGTATATACATCCTTGGAATTCCTTGGATGAAGAACTATCTTTATTGTGTGATGTATGTTGAATTATGTACATGTTAAGATCTTTGTTGTTATTCTGATTGGCTTATGCTGGATAATTGTCTATTGGATGCGTATAGAAAATTTTGGCTTGTTTGTCTTGTTTGCTTGGTTTGTTTTGATCTTGCTTGTAAATGATGTTCGGTTATCCGATGACCACTAATGATTTAAATATCGGAATTTTTTTTTCATGATATATATGTGTAAGTTTTGGAAACACAAAGTTTGAAAATTTGAAAGATATAATTTAGTAACGTGAACGAATTTTATTCACTTTGATTTTTCATTTGGTCGTTTTCAATTTCCTTCGATGAACTAATTATAGGCTTGCTTGCGAACTGGGAAATTTAGAAACATCTGCTTAATGTGTGATATGATACTTAATTTTTATGGTGTGTAGCTCATTGAGGTTAAGCTTAAGTGTAAGTGAGTGACAATCTTACAAAAATGTTATGTTCATATTTTGATTGCATTGATGACATGAGAAATATGCATTTGGTAGTAGTTCATATGCAATATACTTGGATGCTACTAATATGTGTATGTCTGATCCTTGTTTGGATTTCTTGAGAGTATGCTCTATTTGATGAGTTTATGAATTAGTTGAAATGCCTAAAGCATGATATTGCCATGAGGTGATATTGGATGAATATTCCTTGTAATTCACCATGTTTGAAATCTGGTTTTTGAATCCTTAATTGTTGTGGATTTGTCATGGATTGAATTGAGTGTAGGATTTTCAATTCCTTTGTGTTGTTGTGTGTTTGCTTAATTCAAGAAGGGTTAGGTAAATGCATGAAAAGGGGTCGAAACCCATGAATAAATGTGCATTTGATGTATGTTATGATGTGTGTAATCTTGCTTTGTGCTGATTCGAATATGTCATAAGTACACTTGATCATGTAATCGGGTTAAATGTGATTTATTGAGAAGCATGAAAATGACATTGGAAAAATATGTTGATGTTCGTGGATCACATGCAAGTTTCCTCCATTCTTTTATGTTTGAATCTTGATTTGATTGTGTCTTGATTTATTGGTGTGGTTTGAGTAGAGTCTTGGAAATTTGAAACTTGTTTTGGCTTTGCATGTAACTATAAAGTTGTGCATGTGTCTTGAACTATTCTAAGTTTGAGGTTAAGAGAGGTAGGATTTGGGTTTGGAATCTAAGTGAGCTTGTGCATGTTTGATTTAATATTGTGACATATGAATCATGGAAGTTGTTAAGATTAGTTTGTTATATGAGCTAATGATGTAAATGTCATGCTTGACACCTTGATTTTTTTTACCTTTAGTTCCTGGGATTTGATTGAGATTGAGAAGATATGAGATTGGGGAAGTTGGATGTTGGAGAAAGGGCAATCTGTATGAGATTGGGAAGTTGGATGCTGGAGAAAGGGCAATCTGTAGAATTCTGCAGACCTGTGCACGTGACGCGCCTCCAGGGTGCGCGCGACGCGCACTTAGACAATGCGCCGCCAAGTCATGCGCGTGACGCGCTTCCAAGTGCTCACGACGCGCATCTGCTCCAGTTTTTATTTTTTGTTCTCTCCTTGATGTCAATGCTTTAAGGGCTAAATATGCGCGACCTTTGAGTTCTTTTAAGCATTTTATGATCATGATTGACTGAACATTGACTTGGATTACATTTGTGATGAATATCCTTGATTGAATGTTTGTGCTTGAGGATGTTTGCATTCGTATTGCAAACCCGTCTTTGGTCATTTTAGGGCTTTTCCACTGACGGGGACCCCTTGGTGGAACCAAATACAGTTTTCACTCTTTTCTTTGGGCTATTGAGTGGCACCAAATGGGTACATCTATTGAGGTGTGTGATTTGTGAATTGCTATGTAAACAATATTGAACCTTTGTTTGCATTATGACTTGAAGTATGTAACATGTGATTTGTATGTAACAATATTGAACCTTGTTGCATTAATTATGATTGAGGATTATGATATGTGCTTATTTGTGATCAATCGATTCCATAGTTATTCCTCAATAGGTAAGTGCTCCTAATTGTGACCTTACTGTTAACAGTGTTAGTAAACTTGACCAACTTTCAACTATTAATTTTGAGAAGGTCACTTTGGATATATTGTACCTAGAATGGTTCAACACTGTGTTAATCCTTTTGTCGTGACCACTTGGTTCTACGACAATTAGAATTGGTAAGTAAGGATTCTTAGCGGGCGGTTTTGATCAGTTTAGGATGGCCATTCATAATCGCTTAGGTTTCCAACGCTTGTTAAGTAATCAGATTTGTGGGGCCTAACTATTATGGATGAATCTTAAATTGAATGGTAACCTCAAAGCCTTCTAAAGAACCTATAGTACTTTTAGTTCGAAATACCTTAGTGTTTTCTAGAACCAAAAGGGATGGTGATGAACCAAACTTCCAATGTCTCAGTTGTAATTAGGGAACCTTGAAGTTAGTAAAGCCCCAAGTTCTCTAGGCCTAGTGACTTTGGTGGAATAACTAGCCTGGGGAAGAGTAGTAGATCATAGTCTTTGGACTACAAGAGTCTTAGTTATAGCTATGTCAGTGGGAAATCAAAGAAATTAATGTCGACGCTAGATTCCTTCGCCGGTGTATGAAGTGACCCTGTTGGCCAATTACAAACTCCGCCTTAACTTAATAAGAATCTTATTGGGAATAAGACTTAGTTTGTGACCGGTTAGCCGAATCACCAAAATCTCCAGGTAATTGATCTATTATCGTTATTAATTCCTTCTGAATTTTCAATGGTTTAGAACGATTGAGAGAGGAACTTACCTATTCGTAGTGGCGTAGAATTAGAGTACGCAGCGGAAGCACAGAGAACAAACCCTATATAAGGATAAGGTTAGAAAGTAATGCGAATTTTGGGGACAAAATTCCTAAAAGGTGGGGAGTAATGTAACATCCCAAAATACCTAAGCCTAAGTATTAGAGAACCTAAGTGGATAAGGGATTTAATACCTCAGTATTAAAAATAGTCGAAGCCATAATTTCGCAATTTAAAACCAATTAGGAGCTAAAGGGTAAAATAGTAAATTTACCCAATGATTTAGGAACTGTGAGACTATTTAATTAGGAGTAGTTTTAATTAACTAAAATTACTCAAGTTGTTGTTAGAAACCAAAGGTTGAATTAAGAGGTTTATTAAGGGCTTGTTTGCAAGAGTTTTAATTTAATCTAAGCCTAGACCCACCATGCACCACACTTACCTCTCAACCACCCTAATACTCACTCATTCTCTTTTTCTCTCCCCCCATCGTGACCCCCTGTTCCCAAATCAAAAAAAAAAGAGAAAAAGAAGAAAAAAGGGAAAGAAGAAGAAAGGAAAGAGGAAGAAGGAAGAAGGTGCAATCGATGAGGGAAGAAGAAGAACCAGGGCATGGCGTACTGGTTGTGTGTGTGGTCTTGTATGGAAAGGAGGGAGGGCCGAACGAGGCAAGGCTGGGTGAGAGAGAGAGCTGACCGAGAGAAGGAAAGAAAGAAAGGAAAGAATAGAAGGGATTTGTCATTTAAATTCTTTAGCTTTATAATTAGTTTCTGAATTAATCTGAAATGGTCTTGTATGGGATCTGACAGAAATAGGGTTGGCTACTGCCCCCAACCCCCCTAAACCAATGTTTGATGCTGATGTTTGTTCTGTTGTGAGTTCCATTGAACTTCACTCGGATTATTTATGGGATTGCTATGTTTGCTACTATGATTGAATTCAATTTTGATGTGGCTCGACACCCGAGCTAGCCCCCTTCTACGAGTTCGGGCTATATAATACTTGAGTTTATGTTATATGCATGGAAGGACTTTTGTTAATCTAGCATGGGATGGTTGTTCATTGTATTGGATTATCATTGTGTTGTTGGTGAGGATGTGTGTTTTGACTCTTGGTTATGCACGTGAGTTGTCGCATTGATTCTTGAATTGACTGAATTGGAACTTGGTATTTGAATTGGTATATGAAAAATATTATTGTTGAATTTGTTGGATATCATTTGGGCGTTCACTACGGTGAACATGCCATATCGTTGAATTTGTTGGATATCATTTGGGCGTTCACTACGGTGAACATGCCATATTGTAGAAATTGTTGGATATCACTCGGGCGTTCACTACGGTGAGCATGCCATATTGTTGAATTTGTTTGGATGTGTACTAACCATTGAGCATCGACACTCGGAGCGTTTGATTGGTCTTAAAGACTTCAAAAGATGAGTTGTCATGTCACTCATAGCGTTTGATTGGTCGTACAGACTTCAAAAGGCGAGTTGACACTGCATTGCCTAAGTAGAGGCACGCCAAAGTAGTGGCCAGCCAAAGTAGTGGCAAGCCTAAGCAGAGGCTATTTGGTTCGGACGTTGGGAAAGTAGTCCCCATCATACTACTAACTTATTAAGGCTGCAGGTGTATACACAACTTGCCATACTGCATTGACATGCATAACTAACCACATTTATGATATGTGATGAATTGAGGTTGGTGAAAAGTGATCGTGTTATATTTAGGTTATGTGTTGATTTGTGTTTGGGAGTTGGAAACTTAGTTGCACTATCATGTTTGAGGTTTGATTAAGGATAGTGAACAAATAAATATGTATATATTTAAGGGGAGGATTTTTCCATACATCGCACACCACGTATGGCTGGAAACAACGGTGAAAATATTTATGATTTCAAGTCTATGTTATTGAGTTTTATAAACTCACCTTTGGGGCGTTGTTTTCAGGTACGACTGTTGAAGAGGTTCAGAGCATTGGATTGTACTCGGTCTCGCTTATCTACGAGAACCGAGTCACCGGATCACCAGTCGCGTCCTAAGTCTTAGGTTGTGTCCTAGTATTTCTTTTAAAATAAAGTATATTTGTAATTGTTATAATTTATTATTCTTCCGAAAAGAAATTGTAATAATTTAAGTAACTTTTGCATTTTCGAAACTCTGAGTTATGTTTAAGGTTTTCACAGCGTATATTGTTAACGCGTCAATATCCAGGGATCTTCATTAATTAAAGCATGGTTAATATTTGTAAAACACGAGTCATCCATTGTATCATTCGATTTGCGAAACTTTTTCTACGTCCAAATTCTAGTATTTAGGGCTTAAAGTAATCCCCTAATAAGAGTTAGGGTGTTACACTCCTCCATCAGCTCGTCCACATCCTCGTCAGTCCATCTTCCTGAAAAGTCTTTAACGCACCTCCCGTATATACATCTCAACCGAGAGTGGGGCTGAACTCCAAGCCAAGGAAATTCCCATGTTCGGGATGTCAAAGACCACCTCCGACGATGTCATCATCGCCGGAATCTCCACCACGTTCGTTATCGTCTGGGTCACCATCATCAACTGAAGGAACCACGGGCAAGGCTCAACTTCTTAAAATAAAAGAGATATATACAAATACAACAACATATTCAACATATTACATAGACATCATATAATATGGAAGTCCATGCTGCAACACAGATAAATCAGCAAGTCATTGGCATTACAAAGCAATTCAACAAGAATGCATCGACTCCCTATTGACGCAACTATATGCCAATATTTATGAATTCCAGAATTCCCCACGCAGTGGTCAATCACTTGGTATACACCAACCCGATAATGTTCCACAAGACACTGAACTCCCACGTGATATACCTCACCCCAGAATATTCAGGTCTATGGCTAACAACGACACTGAACTCCCACGTGATATACCTCACCCCAGGATATTCAAGTTGAAGTTACCCTATACACAGCAGTGAACTACACCCCTGAACTCCGGCCGTAGCCTTGGGCTTTTCCACTACTCTAGGATATTCACGTCGAGTTCAAAAACGACACAATAATGCTTCCACAATCCCAATGAATATATCACCCCATATGACAATTCAATCAAGCATAATCAAATAATTATTCAACATTCACATCAAATAAATATTTAACTAGCCATGTCACTACACAATTCAGTTCAAGCCAACAATACATTTCAATATAACAATACCACATCACAAACAATCACAACATCAACAACACAGTTCATCCCTTTGCAACTCAGTGGAGTTAGCAAAGAGGTAATCAAACAAGTGTGGGGGGTTGGGGGCAGTCGCCAACCACTTGTAGACAAACCCACTAATTAATCATAAGCTTAAAAACAAATCAAAGGGGTACAAGACCCTCATTTTGAACCCAGTGGTTCTCAGACTTCTTTGATAGGAAATAAAACCTTAAGTCCTAAGCATATCTAGAAGTAGCCCTTACACTAACATACTATACAAAACATAAACACCTATAATATGAAGGGCCCTTACCGAAGTTGTCTGCTCGCGTGTTACAGCACGTCTCGATCTGACGCCGAACGAACTCGGAATCTACAAGTCCTAACACCACAGTGAAACTTAGCACAATCTAGACATAAATCTAATTTCTAATCTCCCAGGCAAGGTTTCAAACCTAACCCCTAGGCTCTCAATCCCAAAAATCTTTTTAAATAGACACATACACCTGAAATAACAAGCAAGTTGAAAATTAAATATTTTAAAGACTAAAAATTCATTTTCTTTTAAATCTTAAAATCATAAAGTAAATACTAAAATCAATTACTTTGATTCTAATATTATCAAGACTCCACTTTAGTTAAAGAAACACAAAGATTTCTCTAACATAAGTGTTTCATAGTCTAAGCATGCCAAATAAAATTCCTAATACTACTAAACTCAAATTCATTTCATAACTATATTTGATTCAAGGCTCTACTAGGTCTTAGGATTATAAAATCCCGTTGCACCTTAATGTATCATAGCCTTACATTCCAAATCAATTCAGTTTTCAATCAAAATCATTTCCATAATTTTCCAAACTTTAGCAACAATACTATACATCTAATTTAAGGCTAGGAACACAAAATAATTTTCCAATACTAGAACAATTCTTAAATATACTAAGATTCAATACTTTTCATACCAAACTCAATATAATCTTTATTTAGGCTCCACTTGGCTTTTGGGATTGCAAGAATCCATTTTGCCTTAAGTGTTTCGTTGCCTTAAATCATCAAAACAACTTTCAAACTAATCAAACCATTTCCAAATCTTTCCAAACTTACTCAACAACCCAATATACTTAATTAAAGCTAAGAACACAAAATAATTTTTCTTCCCCACACTTGTGGAGCTCTCGGCCCCTCCTTTCTCTTCTAAAAAAAATTGCAAAATTTTAAACTAATAAAACAACACCATTTCAAGTTATTATTTTCTTTCACAAAACAACAACCATCTTCAAAACATAAACATTTCTCAAGTCCAATCTCAAATCATACTCCTCCAAGAATAAGGGTTCTCAAAAAAAATTATCTAACCTTTTATTCAAACCAAATTAACAACTAAAACAACAATAACTACCCCTAAGAAGCAATAACTCTTAAACAATTTAATGATTCACATGAAGAATCCCATACCCCTTCCCTTAGGCAATTCAACCTAGGGTTTATAAAATTTGGGGAAAAATGTGTTCATCTTCCTCATGATCATGATCAAGCCATAACTAAAGCATTTAACAAGAAATAAGCAAATAAACATCTCCTACCCCTAAGAACATGAAGCTCACGGTTCTTGCTAAAAGAAAATAAGGGAGAAAAGCTTGAGCTTACCAAGATGAGAGTAGTGTTTAGGAGAGGGAAATGGAGTTAAATGGTGGTGTTTGAAGGAAAGAAGTCATGATCAAAAGCAAAGAGAAGAGGAGGAATGGAACCATGGAAGAGACTTGAGCTTTTTTCTCAAGAACAAGGAAGAAGGAAATAAAATGAAAGTGAGAAATGAGGGGGTGTTCGGCCAGCTGAGAAGAAAAGAAGAGAGTGGAATTTTGGATAGGTATTGAGTGGATTTAAGTGAGTAATGGTCTACTATGTTCCAAGAAAAAAGGAGCGTAGTTCACGCTAGAAAAAAAGAGAAGGGAAGGTGGAATTTTGGGTGGAACTTGGGTGCTTTTAAATGATTGCTAGTGCACCATGAGTCATGATTTTCAAGGTTGTGATTAAAAGAATGAGGGTGTAAGAGATCAAAGGATAGAAACTACCAAATTAATCACCAAGTGTTTAACACCTTGACACCTAAAGTAAGGTTCTAACCTAATCACCTAGTCTAAACATCTAATCTCTTCTCTCATAATTACCTTCTAATCCTAGAGTCTTAAGGTTCCTAAAAATACGGCGTCGAGTAATAGCGTTACCGGTTAATTCTTTGCCGATTGAATCGCGGAAATTAATTTACCGAGAAATTAATTCACCGCGTGATAATATTTTATCATAAATAATACAAACAATCTCAACCACTCAAAAATAATCACAACAAGTCACGATTCGATTTTCATCGAAATCGGGGTTCGTTTAAAATTTTATCTAGGGACAAACTGCCGATGATTCAAAACGCGACGAAACTTCGTTAGAATTTTCCGACGATTTTTGAACCATGAATTAATATAAAATATTAATTCTCAAATTTAATTTGATCTTGATTTAATTCAATCATTTTCTTATCAAACAGGAACTGCTTATTATAGCATAAATATGGCAATTTATACTAAAATAACGTTAAATAATGTATCATAAAAATACGGGTGTTACAATACTCCCCCTCAAAAAAAATAGTTTCGTCCTCGAAACTACAAGGCAGGTACGAGCTAAGAAAACAAATCTGGGCACTACTCTCTCATCTTCTCTTCCAGCTCCCAAGTCGCATCACCTGTCTTCTGGTCTCAAATCACTTTGACTTGCGGAATCTCCTTGTTCTTCAGCTATTGGCCTTCCTATCGATGATCCTTGCAGAGAATACTTCGAAAGACAAGCCATCTCTCAGCTAAATCACGTCTGGTTCAATAACGTGAGATGAGTTAGGAACACATGTTCGCAACCGCGAGACTTGAAAGATGTCGTGAATATCAGACAAGGAAGGTGACAAAGCTATCTGATATGCAAATGGATCTATATGACGAAGAATTTATAGGGTCCAACGAATTTAGGAATGAGTTTTTGGATTTGATCGCTCGACCAACTCCAATTATAGGGGTGACTCAAAAGAATACACGCTATCCTTATGCAAATTCTAACGGTTGGCGACCTTGTTCACATAACTTTTCTGTCAACTCTGAGACGCTTTCATCCTTGCTCTGATCTGTCGTACTTTCTCATTAGTATGTTGAATCAAATCTGGTCCCATAATAGAGCTTTCACCGTCTTGATGTCAACAAAAGGCGTCTGACGCTCGTGTCTATCTAATGCTTCACATAACATCATGCCAATGCTCGCACTAGAAAGTTGGCGTAATGTTGCTTCTCTCGTACAATCTGCAGTATTGGTCATAGATGCTCTTCATGTTCTCCTCTACCTCGTGAGTAGATTAGGATATCGTCCGTAAATACCATTCAACTCAGTCACTTGGCAACTTCTAAACTAGCAAGGGAATATGAAGTCTTAAGCTCGCTCCTTCAAGAAACTTCGATGGAATTAATAGAAAGGTATTTAGAAACTTCAGGATTGGGAAAACTACAATTTTTCGGCACAGTCCAAAAGGATATGATGATACGAAAACCAATCCATTCTGAGAATAATGTCAAGACTTTTTAAAGATACGTAAATCGAATTAACAAGAACTTTCTACCCTCAACAATCACCACACAATGAAGACATGCAGTGTTGAAAACTAAAGTCTTAGCAGTTGGAGTAGCCACTACTAAGTTGAAAGATAAAACAATCACAGACAATTTCAATCAACTCACACAATCTAACGAAATAAAAGAGTGTGCGGCATTAGAATCGAAGAATATGAGTAGAGAGTTACCCTCAGTTCCGTAATTCCCCTGGGTCAGATCACCTGATTGCTCTGCTTCTTTGCTGCCCATACAAAAGACTCTGGCCTTAGTAGCCGGAAGCTTCCTCTTCGCCTTTGTTGCATTCACACTCGGTCCTACCTTCGGAGCTTTGCAGTCCTTGACAAGGTGTCCTGGTTTGTTGCAGTTGAAACACAACACCTCTCTTGTAGGACATTTGTTGGCAAAATGCCCCGTCTTTCCACAACGAAAGCAGATTAGATCTTCACGATCTTGATCTCCACCACCTGAATTCTGGGTCATAGGGTGATGCTGTCCCTGGTTGTTCTCTTGAGGTCTATTGTAAGGTTTCCCCTGTTGTTTCCCTTTCTGACCATTCCCCTGGCCTTGATTCTGCGATCTTATAGGCCCACCTGCACCATCCTTTCTCTTGCGGTTCCTCATACCTTCAACCTCGATGCATCTATCAACCAACTCTTGGAAGTTCTGAATTCTTAGGGACACCATAGACTTCTAGATGTCGAATCTTAGTCCCCGTTGAAATCTATCGCTCAACCAATTCTGACCTGCCCGATCACGAAATGGACTGAAGTACCTTGAAAGCGATTCGAACTTGGCAGCATATTCTGGTACCGTCATGTTCCCCTGATGTAAACGGAGGAATTCTTGCTCCTTTTCCATCCGTGAAGTCTCTGGAAAGTACTTCTCCAAAAACCTCCTACGGAAAATCTCCCAATTAATCTCCTGACGCTCAACCATCAACATCTGTTTGACTCCCTTCCACCAGTACTCAGCATCTCCCAGCAGTAAATAAGATGCATAATTCACCTTGACATTCTCTGGACAGTGGAGTGCTTCAAAAATCTTATCTATCTCCTGCAGCCACAGATCTGCCTTGTCCAGATTCGGTTTCTCCATAGAACTTTGGTGGATCATGCTTGTGGAAATCAGCCAATCCTCTAGCCTCCGCATTCCTCTCGGCCCTCTGTTGTTGTTGCAGATTATGTTGGTTCATGGCCGCAGTCTGTTGAGCCATTGCAGCAGATTGTTGGGTCGCAACAGCTGATTGTTGTGCCATAGCCGCCACCATCTCGGTCATTGCTTGAATTGCCTGATCCATGCTGGAGTTATCAGATCCAAACGTACGGTCTCTACGAGGTGGCATTAGATTCCTATAGTGTTCAAAAACTGTTGGAACCTAAACGATTGAGAAGTTTAGACCCTCATTAATTTTGATGATAACAAAGTATTCACAAGAGAACAATTTATGTTCTAACAATTCTTGAAGTGTGCAGATACTAATATTACATATAATTCTAAGCCACTCAAGCAGAAGGAAGAAATTCTCAAGAGAAGGATACACTCCATGTGTCAGCATCCGGATCATCTGAGTGAGAATCTGGAATTATCTCTTTATGACACTAGGCTTATCCATTTGCTTCGAGCGTCCGATCTTCCAATTCTGAGCGAGCGTCTGAACTTCATTTCAAATCACGTGTTGGTCACGTAGTTGCTCTTCCTCTCAGAAGTTTCTGGAACGGATTTCAAAATTGATCTTGAGCGCTAAAATTGTTGTACGAGGTATCAAAGGTGACACCTTTAGCTAAAAGACAATAATCGTACAAGTAATTGTGAAAAGCAAGGTAGTACGAAAACGGTAATATGTACTACTGGGATATTCTCTGGAAAGGAAGAAAGAGACAGCTTTTTAAATTTACCTCACTCAATGGAAAGGAGCCATTTTTACTGTAACGATAATATCCTTTAGAACTCCTATATATACCTCATGGTATCCATTGAAGAGCTTGCCGATACACTGCTGGAAAACTGCCAAAACTGTACAAGAGTATATTGCCTTATTTGCTAAGAACAAGCTCTGATTGCTATACACTACAAAGAGTCAATACTCTGAAAGCACTGATTCTGTGAGCAATCAAGTTTCGCGCTAAGTCTCTGGACTACAAGAACTGAACTCAGCGTTCGACCCTTTCTTTTAGAAAACATTTCTATATTGAGCTTAATTTTTTTATCCTCTCTGTGAGAGTTATTTTTACTTGTATTCAACTTATTTGTAAAAGTTGTTTTTTGGCCTAGTTAAGGTTGTTCCCTCAAAGGCTCGACTGTACTGAGTCGTTTTGAGAAGTTGAGAGTATTGTCAAGGTTGTGACAGTAGAATACTCTTGAGGAAATTGTAATCAGATTGATTATAGTGGAAAATCCTTCAGGAACGAAGGGACTAGACGTAGCTACCAGTTTGGTAGTGAACTAGTATAAATCTCTGTGTCTCTTGCTTTACTGCTTTCTATTCATTTCTATCTTGCTGTGTTAAAAACAAATCTTCACAAACTGCTTTTCCAGCGTCCGGTTTATTTTCAGCGTCCGATAAACAAACAATTTTGAAAAACTTGTGTTCAAAGTGTTTCTAACTTAAAGTTTGCGAAAAGTTTTCAACACAATTCAACCCCCCTTCTTGTGTTCACGTTCAAAAACCTGTCAGAACCTCACACTCAAGTGATTTGTTGACACACATTGCTTCAATTAAGAAATAATCCAAATAATTCTAAGCAAGATTGCTTCACTCATCAGACAACATCAACACTAACACAACTAACTACCCACAAAACAAAACCTAACACGGTGACCAGCTCAGTTACCCAATACACAGTCCGGTTAGAACCGAACCCTCTGATACCACTATTGTAACGACCCGTTTCTGGAGCGCTACTAACTAGAACTTAACTCTAAATGCAAAGAGGTTTTTCGAAATAATACTCTTTGTGTCCTTTGGAAAATACGGTACATTTTTTTTTTTACAAACGTCTTTCGCAAAGCACATACAGAGTGGCCACATCGTTTAGAAACATGATGCAATCTAAAGATACAAGACGCATGCACTAAAATACAATTATAGGTACACATCTCCAAAGATAGACATAAGCAGTACTTACAAAACAAGAATACATCATATCTACAAAGAGAATATACCTAAAGTATGAAGACCCTCACGAGAGTGATCATACTCCTGGGGTACTCTCGGCAGTTACCCACGCAGGGGACTGCTTCAAAAGTATACCTCCAGTCTACCCAACTGTACACCAAAAAGATAACACAAAAGACTGACTAGTCACCAATCCAAAACTATGCATAACAGACAGACCTCACAGACACCCAAAACGTATCACAAGCAGACAAACATCAACAACTCTACGTCGCTACCCCCGTCCTGAGACGGGTCCTAGTCGTCCTCCTCCATCAGCTCGTCCACATCCTCGTCAGTCCATCTTCCTGAAAAGTCTTTAACGCACCTCCCGTATATACATCCCGATCGGGAGTGGGGCTGAACTCCAAGCCAAGGAAATTCCCATGTTCGGGATGTCAAAGACCACCTCCGACGATGTCGTCATCGCCGGAATCTCCACCACGTTCGTCATTGTCTGGGTCACTATCATCAATTGAAGGAACCACGGGCAAGGGTCAACTTCTTAAAATAAAAGAGATATATACAAATACAACAACTTATTCAACATATTACATAGACATCATATAATATGGAAGTGCATGCTGCAACACAGATAAATCAGCAGGTCATTGGCATTACAAAGCAATTCAACAAGAATGCATCGACTCCCTATTGACGCAACTATATGCCAGTATTTATGAATTCCAGAATTCCCCACGCAGTGGTCAATCGCTTGGTATACCCCAACCCGATAATGTTCCACAAGACACTGAACTCCCACGTGATATACCTCACCCCAGAATATTCAGGTCTAGGGCTAACAACGACACTGAACTCCCACGTGATATACCTCACCCCAGGATATTCAAGTTCAAGTTAGCCTATACATAACAGTGAACTACATCCCTGAACTCCGGCCGTAGCCTTGGGCTTTTCCACTACTCTAGGATATTCACGTCGAGTTCAAAAATGACACAATAATGCTTCCACAATCCCAATGAATATATCACCCCATATGACAATTCAATCAAGCATAATCAAATAATTATTCAACATTCACATCAAATAAATATTTAGCTAGCCATGTCACTACACAATTCAGTTCAAGCCAACAATACATTTCAATACAACAATACCACATCACAAACAATCACAACATCAACAACACAGTTCATCCCTTTGCAACTCAGTGGAGTTAGCAAAGAGGTAATCAAACAAGTGTGGGGGGTTGGGGGCAGTCGCCAACCACTTGTAGACAAACCCACTAATTAATCATAAGCTTAAAAACAAATCAAAGGGGTACAAGACCCTCATTTTGAACCCAGAGGTTCTCAGACTTCCTTGATAGGAAATAAAACCTTAAGTCCTAAGCATATCTAGAAGTAGCCCTTACACTAACATACTATACAAAACAAAACACCTATAATATGAAGTGCCCTTACCGAAGTTGTCCGCTCGCGTGTTACAGCACGTCTCGATCGACGCTGCACGAACTCAAAATCTACAAGTCCTAACACCACAGTGAAACTTAGCACAATCTAGACATAAATCTAATTTCTAATCTCCTAGGCAAGGTTTCAATCCTAACCCTTAGGCTCTCAATCCCAAAAATCTTTTTAAATAGACACATACACTTAAAATAACAAGCAAGTTGAAAATTAAATATTTTAAAGACTAAAAATTCACTTTCTTTTAAATCTTAAAATCATAAAGTAAATACTAAAATCAATTACTTTGATTCTAATATTATCAAGACTCCACTTTAGTTAAAGAAACACAAAGATTTCTCTAACATAAGTGTTTCATAGTCTAAGCATGCCAAATAAAATTCCTAATACCTCTAATCTCAAATTCATTTCATAACTATATTTGATTCAAGGCTCTACTAGGTCTTAGGATTATAAAATCCCGTTGCACCTTAATGTATCATAGCCTTACATTCCAAATCAATTCAGCTTTCAATCAAAATCATTTCCATAATTTTCCAAACTTTTGCAACAATACTATACAACTAATTTAAGGCTAGGAACACAAAATAATTTTCCAATACTAGAACAATTCTTAAATATACTAAGATTCAATACTTTTCATACCAAACTCAATATAATCTTTATTTAGGCTCCACTTGGCTTTTGGGATTGCAAGAATCCATTTTGCCTTAAGTGTTTCATTGCCTTAAATCATCAAAACAACTTTCAAACTAATCAAACCATTTCAAAATCTTTCCAAACTTACTCAACAACCCAATATACTTAATTAAAGCTAAGAACACAAAATAATTTTTCTTCCCCACACTTGTGGAGCTCTCGGCCACACCTTTCTCTTCTAAAAAAAAAATTTCAAAACTATAAACTAATAAAACAACACCATTTCAAGTATTATTTTCTTTCACAAAACAACAACCATCTTCAAAACATAAATATTTCTCAAGTCCAATCTCAAATCATACTCCTCCAAGAATAAGGGTTCTCAAAAAAAAATTATCAAACCTTTGATTCAAACCAAATTAACAACTAAAACAACAATAACTACCCCTAAGAAGCAATAACTCTTAAACAATTTGATGATTCACATGAAGAATCCCATACCCCTTCCCTTAGGCAGTTCAACCTAGGGTTTATAAAATTTAGGGAAAAATGTGTTCATCTTCCTCATGATCATGATCAAGCCATAACTAAAGCATTTAACAAGAAATAAGCAAATAAACATCTCCTATCCCTAAGAGCATGAAGCTCACGGTTCTTGCTAAAAGAAAATAAGGGAGAAAAGCTTGAGCTTACCAAGATGAGAGTAGTGTTTAGGAGAGGGAAATGGAGTTAAATGGTGGTGTTTGAAGGAAAGAAGTCATGATCAAAAGCAAAGAGAAGAGGAGGAATGGAACCATGGAAGAGACTTGAGCTTTTTTCTCAAGAACAAGGAAGAAGGAAATAAAATGAAAGTGAGAAATGAGGGGGTGTTCGGCCAACTGAGAAGAAAAGAATAGAGTCGAATTTTGGATAGGTATTGAGTGGATTTAAGTGAGTAATGGTCTACCATGTTCCAAGAAAAAAGGAGCGTAGTTCACGCTAGAAAAAAAGAGAAGGGAAGGTGGAATTTTGGGTGGAACTTGGCTGCTTTTAAATGATTGCTAGTGCACCATGAGTCATGATTTTCAAGGTTGTGATTAAAAGAAGGAGGGTGTAAGAGATCAAAGGAAAGAAACTACCAAATTAATCACCAAATGTTTAACACCTAGACACCTAAAGTAAGGTTCTAACCTAATCACCTAGTGTAAACATCTAATCCCTTCTCTCATAATTACCCTCTAATCCTAGAGTCTTAAGGTTCCTAAAAACACGGCGTCGAGTAATCGCGTTACCGATTAATTCTTCGCCGATTGAATCGCGGAAATTAATTTACCGAGAAATTAATTCACCGCGTGATAATATTTTATCATAAATAATACAAACAATCTCAACCACTCAAAAATAATCATAACAAGTCACGACTCGATTTTCATCGAAATCGGGGTTCGTTTAAAATTTTATCTGGGGGCAAACTGCACGATGATTCAAAACGCGACGAAACTTCGTTAGAATTTTTCGACGATTTTTGAACCATGAATTAATATAAAATATTAATTCTCAAATTTAATTTGATCTTGATTTAATTCAATCATTTTCCTATCAAACAAGAACTGTTTATTATAGCATAAATACGGTAATTTATACTAAAACAATGTTAAATAATGTATCATAAAAATACGGGTGTTACATTTACCAAAAGAACTCTCAATCTACGCTAACGTCAATGATACGTCACGAACTCACCTTCGATCGTACTCACGACCTCAACAACCCTAAGATAACAACGCTAACTCTTAGAAAATTTTCTAAATCAATTAAAATAACTCCTAGGCCACGGTTTGCAAACAAACCCCTAGGTTACACAACCCAAAAATTCTTTTAACTTAAACTCACACTTAAAACACTAAAGCAAAGATTAAAACAATACTTTAAAAGCTTTACAACTTACTCAAAATTTTACAACTTTCTCAAAATCTTTATGATGAACTTTTACTTTAAAATCACTAAGAATCATTTTTCTTTTAAATCCAAAACAAAGATTAAACTTTTAAAATACTTAATTATCAAACTACTAATACATAACTTAAATAGAAATTTTAAAACAACATGAAAATACTAATAATATCCCACGGCTAAAACAACCAAAACAACACCTAAGATTTTTCTTCTTCCAAATCAAAACTAACATCAAAATCAAATATTCTAACACTAAAATTTCTAAGACTGCACTTTATTTAAGAAATACTACGATTTCTTTAAACTTAGGTGTTTAATAGTCTTAAATCACTAAAACAACTCTTAATACAACTTAAACTCAAGTCAAACTTTTCCCAAAAACTCCCAAACTATAACAATAACCAAACCATAAAAGAATTAAAGTTTAAAACACAATTTTTTTTTTCACTCCTAGCCTCACGGCTTCTAGAGTCCAAAATAGGGAAAAATTTTAATTTTTCTTCCAACTAAATCTTTAACAACAACAACCATAAAACAACTATCAAAACCCTAAGAAATCAAACCAAAACTTCAAATAAAATTTTCTAAAAACTCTTCTCCAAATCATAGCTTGAATCAAGCTCAAGGAGAACAAAAACTTAATCTTTTTCTTGATCTAAACATAAAACAACAACAAAAGTCAAGATTCACAAGAGAACAATCCTTCCTTTTCCCCCTTTTGATCAGGGCTTAGAGCTCCAAAGATGAAGGGAAAATTTGTCATCTTGTTCCTTGATCATCATCATATACCATCTAAGAAAATAGAAGTTAAAAACAGAAAAAATCTATCACCCAAAAACCCTAGCTAGCCAGGGTTTTAGCAAGGAAGGAAGGGGAAAGATTTTGGTTTCAAACCCTTACTCACTTGATCAAGGTTTTGGTACTAATTTGGAGAAGAAAATGAGATGAAATGAAGAGGTTTAGAAGAATAACGGTTACGGCTAGGAGAAGAAGAAGAGGAAGGGAAATGACTTTGGTTTCTTTCTTTCTTTCTCTTCACACCAATACTAGAACTTAGTAGAAAAAAAAATGAGATGGTGAAAGTGAGGGAGGGGCTACAGCCTGAAATCTTAAGGGAGAAGGGAGAATTTTTTTTTTACTCAAAATAGATAATACATGGCTCTCCATGAAGTAAGGAACTTAGCCATGCTTATAAGACAAGTTTGGTAAGACATTAAGTTTTAACCCACTAAAAATGTGACACATAACCCCTTAACCATGCTTCCTCTCACAACCACTCTTATGACTAGGCTTGACTCATTTGGTCAAATGAGTCTCGGCGTCCCAAAAATCACGGCGTCGAGTAATCGCATTAACAATAATTCGCTCGTCGAATAATTGCGTAAATTAATTTACCGAGAAATTAATTCACCGCAAGACTAAATAATTATCCATAAATTATAAATACAATTTAAAACACTCAAATACTTCACATAAAGTTATGATTCGATTTTCATCAAAATCAAAATTCGTTAAAATTTTTATTGCGGATAAGAATTACCCGACGATTCAAAATACAGCGAAACTTTGTTAGAATTATTCGACGAGTTTTGAATCATTAATTAATATTAAATATTAATTCTCATATGTAATTTTATCTTGATTTAATTCAATCACTTTCGTAGTCAATAAAAATATGCTTCAATGCGTTAAATAATAAACGTACAAAAAGACTTTGTCGATGAATCTATTATAGTATCTAAAAATAGACCCACAAAACTTTGCACTGACACATCAGATACAAATTGCCACATCCAAAAACAAGTGCCACGTCAATAAAAATCTGACGTGTCCTCCTCCAAATTCAACCTTCCCGATGCCTTCTATTTTTCTTCCTGTGTTGCGGTGTGTGATTAGGCATGGCAACAGAACCCGAACCTGCGGGTAACCACCCGACCCTGACCCAATTTTGACGGGGAAAACCCACTTTGACCGGGGGTGGGACGGGGTTGGGGATGTCGATACCCAACCCGCCCCCGACCCGAACCCGCCCAATTAAATATAAATTGTTAATTTTTATTTTATTTTATGCATTTATACTCATTCATTTTGTTTCATATATTTTATTTATTTTTAATTTAATCTCTTTTCAATAGAACATTTTATTTTAATGTTTTTTTATTTAATTTTATCATTGTATAATAATTATGATTTTATTTTATTAATTATCATAACTATAATTTTTCAATTTTTCTACATATTTAGAGCTGAGTTGGGGACCCGCGGGGAAACCCGACCCTATCAGGACGGGGATGGGGAAGGCAAAACCCGAACTCGTTGGAAATGGGAACGGGGACGGGGGATTCAAAACCCGCCCCCGACCCGGCCCGTTGCCATTCCTATGTGTGATTCAATTCTTCTCATTCTAGATTATATCTACACTTTTTCCCTCCATATATCTTCTATCAAGGGGGAGGTGTAAGGTTAATTAGTTATGAAATTAAAAACGTTTGCTTTCAGTTATAAATTAAATTAAAAGAGATCTGTTTCTTACATCCTCCAAGACATTCATTTATTCTTATTTGATCTCGTGTCTTTAGTCAACCCAAGCGACCCAACATGCAATGTTTCTTCCCTTCTCACGACAGGACCCTTGCCTCTGCAGTGGTCATCCTCAGCAACTTCCAAATTTTGGTTCGCACTTGATTTTGATGGCACTTCTATGATTGATCTTATAGTTAAATGGTATTTGAGTTGATTGAAGACAGCCAAAAGTGTCACCTTGAAAGTATGCAAGAGCTACCAATGAGCTTCGAAAATGCTTCATCCTCTGCTTTCTTTTCAACATCGTGGATTCAAAGGGTGACACCGCATGCCCTGCCTCAAAGTCTCATGGGAGAGTTGGGTTCAACCGTAGATAGGGTAAGTCTTTGTTGCTTTCATTTGGGGTTGACGAAAGTGTTATTTGGTGAGGTGGGAGAAAGGGATTGGTTTCAAGTTTATTGCTTCCTTTTATGCTTATTGCCACTACAGTTGCCGCTCTTACTTGACCTTCCACTTTTACTTCATATATCCGAAAATGTTCTGTTGTACATTTAATTTTTCGAATCCATTTAAATTTAGCTTATTAGGGAATTTTGATTACCAAAAGCAGAAACATGTGTTCGATCAAATGCTTGTAGGATACTATTAAGCATCTTTGCTATGGTACTCTGACCGACCATTATCTGTTAATATATTATTATTCAACCAAAGTTATTCTATTATTCCTTTTGTGTTCTTTTCATTTTAAGTTGTTCTCTTGCTTGCTTTTTTCAGTCAAGAGTTCTGATTCTATCATTCAATTGGATCATACATAGAATCGAAGTTTTGCTCATTGGAGTTTGGACTACAATAAATAACTCTAGACTTAAACTTGAGTCAGTAACTACATACCTATCAAAAGATGAGAAAGTGAAGGATGATCTTGAAAATAATGTTAAAGACTTCCGAAAAATGGACATACTGGAGAAGTGTTTGTATAAGCAGTTTGGAAGGCCACCAAAGGAGAATATGCTGAATGAAAGGAGTGACTCGGAAGGACACATGGAAGGGGCCAGCTGGGCCAAGAGTTAGTTGCAAGGGCTGAAATCAAGGAGGCACGTAGGAGCAACCGTGTGAGAATAACTAACTCTAGGTGCGATGATTATGTGTGTGAATGACGGTATAAGAGAGAGGGAGGGAAAAGGGAGTGAGGCGTGAAATGTGTGTATAGTGGTCCCTTTGCTGAGTTCCTTCTTTGTAATTGGTTGCTATTCCTCCTAGACCTACACTCTGGGAGTGGATTAGTTGCTGAAATTCAATAAAACAGTAACCATTTCTGCTCATTGTTCATTGTTGCTTTATCTGTTAACTTGGTTGCCTTACATAGTTGGCCTGCTTGCAGGAAGAGAAGAGAGAACTTCAAGATAAATCAATGCCATAAATGTAAAATTAACAGGATCTAATTACATGAATTTAGAACACCGAGTATTTTGATTACTTACTTGTTGAAGACATGATTAAAGTTGTCGTTGTCTCGTAGAGCACCGCAGCACGAACGGCCAAATCTTCCTTTGCCTGGTCACACACTCCAATTCTAGGTTTTCAATGGGGCAAACCGTAGACGAGCATATATGATTCCAGTGACGGCAAAGGGGACCTAGCCTCTCTATTTATCAACCCTAGGACCACCCATCATGGGCCTAGTGGTTGGGCCTACACTGTCTCCCACATAAATCAGAATTAGGTGTCCAAAGGCCCATTACAATTGATCACTTATTTGCGGGCCTGAGCATCATCAATTGGATCATAACATTAACCCGTTTTTAGAAAACTAAAAGGCCACAATTGATTGTAGCCCACAGGAATTATTAGAAATAATTCTAACATTCTCGCACTTGGGCAAAATCAATTGTGCAATTTTAATTTTTAGAAAACATTTTGAAAACGACTCTCGGGCTAATAACATACTTCCTAACGTGGCCACTAAACACATGATCCCAAGATGCAACACCTAATTAAGACTCCATCCAACAAAAGCTAAATGATACCGAATCATGGCGGTAGTCACATCTTATATTGACATGACACCTTCCATGGTTACAAATACCACCAACTTCGTCGACTAGCCATCTATGTGGAGTGTAGCAAGAAAATGGCATGCCAATATGATCTTATAGCCATACTGTCATTTTCTTTGTCAGTCCTCAATTTCTCTCAAATGCATTAAAGCCAGAGAAATTATATGGTTCATAAGAAACCATGATGCCTCAGCTCCGACATGGCGTCGATCACCGGCACAGTGATCCCATTGACACCGAGCTCTAATGTTTTTGCAAATATCCCTCAGCTCCAACATGGCATCGACCACCGGCACAGTGGTCCTAATGATACCGAGCTAAATGGTTCAATAAAACCATAATGCCTCAGCTCCAACATGGTGTCGACCACCGGCACAGTGGTCCAGGCGACACCGAGCTTCATGGTTTAACAAAACCGTAATGCCACAACTCTTACATGGTGTCGACCATGGGCATAGTGGTCCCAACGACACCGAGTTTCAACATTTTTGCATTTGTTAAACATATACAAAGGTATATAATAACATAATTCAATTTATAATTAATTTCTCAAGTCAAATAGAAAATGTTATCAAAACACCAAAAGTGTTAAAAATGCGAGAGCTAACATGACATAAAGCACAAACTCCCACTAACCAAGCATATTATACAAACTCATAGAGCTCATGTTCACAAAAATAATGATAAATAAATAATTATGGGCAGAGTCCCTTGGTTAAAGGATTAACCATGTGGAACCTATTTAGTTTCATGATAGCTCTTTGGATTAACAATTTCTTCAATTCTTTTGCATGACAAATATTGCTTCTGATCACCGTTTCAAAACATTCAATGCATAGGGCTCAAGACAACGACCCTTCAAAGTTGCAGGGCTAAAGCCAATGAAATGGGGTCCTTTGAAAATAATGCGGTAATATATAGAGGGATATAGTTCTACCACATAAACACTAAGCCCTTAATCTGAGCATTAGCTGCTAGAATTAAATCATGAATGAGAAGGTAACAACTCATCAATTTCAACTAATAAATAAATAGGCAATAATAGCAACAAGAAGCTAACTTTGGAAAGACCAACATATAACGGGATACTAACAATGTATGCTTTGAGATATGAATACAAGATAGATTTTAAGGAAGTCAAAGGTGGCTCAAATCTGAGTTAAATCTTTCAAATATGCATCCCTGAGTAACAACCTTCTTCCATACAAGTAAAATCTTTGAAAAACTTATATATAGAAGATTTGAATGACAACCATTTTTCTTTATGCTAACATATAATTCAAATGATAATTGATGAGTTCATTGTACATACCATATAGTAAAGGTTTATTATTCCCCAGACAAACTTAACAATAAACCTTTCAATCATAAAGGTAATTAACAAATAATTGAGCTCATTAACTCCAATTTTATCATCATTTTGAAAATATTAGGATTTTCCAATCCATGTATAAAATCCACAATCATACTGAAATTGATAAAGGTTTATTATGTACCTTATCTGCGCTCATCAAATAAAGATAAACTATCCTCAAACTTTCTCACATTCACATGTCATAAGATTATCCCAGAATAATCAACATTAAGGACCACTTACTTTACTATTCTCAATTATGTCCATGATAATTATTATTCTAATAATCAACATAATTAGCTATTCGTTCATCATCAATATCCTTCTGATAAAACAAAGCAAAGCGCCAGATCTCCGTAAAGTTTTAAAAGAATGTGCATAATAAATATCAAAAGTAGCTATAGAACAAGTAACAATAAAGTAATCACGAATTATATAACTTTTGATGTGATCTGATATAAGAACCAGAAAAATCAAACAGCTGGGAGTTCAAAAATTGCAACAAGGAATTCAAATATCCGATGCATAACAAATTCGAATTCAAAGTCGCAACCCACAAACAAAAGGCTCGAAAATCATATATTTCAATAAATTATTTTTATTACCATTCTTGACATCAAATAATGACTAAAGTCAAAATCCTCCCACTGATGTCAAGATCCAAACATATTAAATATACAAAAAATTTATAGTAAACTAACACAAGCATCCAAAAGCTTATCACGAACTTTCATGAAATAAATTAAGTAGTGCTCCATAACAAACTAAGCGAAATAGTTGTTATTAAAAAAAAATGATTGTTAAGCAAAACTTAAAATGCGTTAAAGTAAGAAACAGGGCAAGACATGATTTCAGCTTAAATCAAGCTATTTGGAGGCCAACATAACAACACATTCTCCTTTGGGCGTAATCGCAACCAAGGTCGCAACCGTGGTCGAACCTCATATGAGTTAATCAATGAGCATACACCGGATTCGTAAAATTGTCCCCTTTGGGCGCATAAATTCCCTACACCAACGCATTCTCCATTAACTTCACCAAACATATTCGATAATAAGTTACTCAATGAGTATACATTGGGTTTAGAGATCTATCTCCTTTGGGCGCATAAATCTCCTAGACCTGTACCTCCAATAACTTCATCGCAAATTAGCTTCTAATCATGACATACAATAACCCCTTTGGGCGTAAAATTGCACGTGACAATCGAAGCATTCCTCTAATGATAAAATAAATTCCACCAATTAATAATGAGTAATCCCACTTTGGCGGGAATCCCCACTATAATCAAAGAAGTGCTTTTACCCAGAATCAATATCTCTTGCCCTTAACCATGATACACCCACAAGAATGTGCATTAAAAATAAACACCCCTACTCATCATGAATTTAAAACCACTATCATTCTACAAGTTTTACACTTACAACAATCAAAACAATATTTCACAATTAAGTGAATTGGCACTTTAAAATTACATGATATATGCTAAAGGTATAAATTTCCATAACACTGTCAAGCACATATACATCATGCACATATCTAACCCATGATATATTTTCTTTCCAAAGATATTATTTATAAAATATCACTGGAAAATACATAAATTACAACACATATTTGGATCGTTTTCAAATATAGATATTTGTGCAGTAGAAAACACAAATAATATACCATAAACATTTAAACAATAGATCACAATGCAAGAGGAAGCACTTGAAACGTTCTCACATGCTCACCACAATTTCCAACTTGATCACAGTAATAACCATGAAAGATTATACCGTAATATAAATAATTAAATTCCGAAAATGGAACCACATATGTGCATAACTACCAACTTAACCATTCAATGGAAATTAAAGACATGATTATACAATGCTTTTCAAAATTAAATATTATCACATTGGAGATATCCATAAATTCACTTTTTGAATTAATCATGCAATAAATATCTCCAAATTTATACAATTTGTATCACTCTAGGAGAGCACAAATTAACATATATCAAATATTATATTTCCAAATACTTATAAAAATTTCCAAATACCATCAATGGAAAACAATATGACGTGTAATGAAAATATTTTTCAAAAATTATGCCTATAAAAGAGCTCAATAATTTCCATGCCACAACATTGTGAAATAATGTCATACCCGTATATAAATACATATTCCAAACACAAATATGAGAGAGAGTTAAGAGCTCATTAAGAAGAAATTTCTTTATTTGTGCATGTATCCAATACATTAATAACAAAATATATATATATTTTATAACTAACCTCTAAAGGTGTATCACTCATACTTGTGTGTAGGGACCAACAAAAGCGGAAGCATCAACTTTATAGATGGCTCATAGAATAAATGTTAGAGAACAATAATTAAACTCATGTCAAATCAAGTCCTACTTTCTAACACATACAAGCTTGAGTATTTTCAAGTTTCAATGTGGCATGTCACAACCAATGACAAGAAGGTCATTAAAAGATACTTTTATATATAACTAAACACAACTTTATTGTTTGTCAAAAAAAATTTAAATTGCTCAAAATAAAACTATACGTGCTCAAGCATAAACCAAATATGTTTGATAAATTAAAAGAAAAAATTTCAATAATTCAAAATTTATCAAGCTAGCAATTAATAAAATTAATACTAGTATCGTAATATTCAATAGTTCTTTGTTAAGACAAAACACAAATGCATTAGTATATGTAATATGACAAGATATAGCTCCAAAATAAAACAAGCTATCACATTGAGGCCAAGAAATGGTACATTCACCTTTGGGTAGAATGCACCAACCAAGGTTGAAAACTCTGGCCAAAACCTCGGATGGGTTAATCCACGAAAGCATACACTGATTCGTAAAATTGTCTCCCTTTGCGCAGACAATCTCAAATTTCAATCCATTTCCCAATAACTCCATCTGCAAATAACTTTCAACCACAACATACAACCACCCCCTTTGGGCAGGAAATTGCACGTGACAATCAGAAGTATTCCTCTAATGATAAAATAAATTCCACCAATTAATAATGAACAATTTTGGATATGAAACAATTTGCCAAACCGTGATACGAAACAGTTGTTGAATCATGATATGTCCAGATTTCGCTTCGTTTTTATCATATATGTCCATATCGTGATACGAAACAATTTTGGATGCAAAGTCGTTGAAAAAAAAAAAATCATCCATGGTTGTTGAAGACATGTGACAGCAAACCAAGATTATCACAAAAGAGAGAAGAAAAAAAAATCCGAAAATCAAATAACATTATGAACAATATGCATATCATATTTGTCGAAGGTTGAAACCCACATAAAATCGTGAGAAAAGGAAGCAAAAGACATGCGAAACCCACACTGCGTATCGGACCCGCGACTAAGATGATTTTTCACAAACTGGTCGCGATTTAGGCCCTAATAATCCAAGATCTTGAGTTCAAATGATTGGAAATTTGATTCTGAACAAAACCCAACAAAAATCGCGTGAAACGGATAAGAAACGAGAGAGAAAAGCCTCCCGACCCGTTTGCCTGCGTTCTGACCCGGCTCCACTGCGGGTCGACCCGCCAGAGGTAGGGGACGAAGTACTGTTCACGCGCGCGCAAAGCCCACTCGCGGGTGCAGCGCGTGGTAGCGCGTGTAGGGCCTTCAGGGACCCGTTTTCGACGCGGTTTTTTGTGTTGCGCTCTAAATTTAATGCTTGTATTTGTTATATTTTTTCGAGAATTTTTCCGCTGCGTTAGATATTTTTTATAAAATATAATGCATTAAATTATTTTTTAATTATTTTTCTGACGAAAATTAAATTGAAAAATATGTTAGAAAAATAATATGATACATTCTGGATTTAATGGTAGTGTTCACTCTCCCTGTAGAGTTGCGCATGATTGTATGCTATTATTTTTTATATACGTATTTTTAATCGACTACCTTGTTACACTATAAAGTACAAAACATGTTGAGAATGCGAATTGAATTGATGCATGACCAGTAAGGGTGCTCATTTAATGATGTACTTGCCTGTTGACTGTGTCTTATCTATGGACAAGAGAAAAATGATTCATATGCAAGAGTTTTGTGCGTCGATATGAGCCGTTACCACCAAAGTTAGCTCTGATACCACATGTAAAATTAACAGGATCTAATTACATGAATTTAGAACACCGAGTATTTTGATTACTTACTTGTTGAAGACATGATTGAAGTTGTCGTTGTCTCGTAGAGCACCGCAGCACGAACGGCCAAATCTTCCTTTGCCTGGTCACACACTCCAATTCTAGGTTTTCAATGGGGCAAACCGTAGACGAGCATATATGATTCCAGTGACGGCAAAGGGGACCTAGCCTCTCTATTTATCAACCCTAGGACCACCCATCACGCCCAGTGGTCAGCCTACACCTGCCTCCCACATAAATCAGAATTAGGTGTCCAAAGGCCCATTACAATTGATCACTTATTTGCGGGCCTGAGCATCATCAATTGGATCATAACATTAACCCGTTTTTGGAAAACTAAAAGGCCACAATTGATTGTAGCCCACAGGAATTATTAGAAATAATTCTAACAATAAAAGCCGAGCTTGTAGATTTTACAGCACAGAGAGACATGGTTGCTAAGAGAAAGACATAATTGTTTCACAAAGGAGGAGTAATGAAAGAAGAATGGATGATTTGAGGAACCAAGTGCCAAGATTAAAGGCTGAGTGGGAATTGGTGAATATAACACAAGCTAATATTGAAGCAGAGTGGTCAAATTAAGGATGCAATGATTATCATAAAGTATTGTAACATTCATATTTTCCAGGTCCAAATTACTTTGCAGATTTTGTCTCAAGAAACAGTCACAACAAACTGTAATGCATCTATTTATGCGTATAAGAACGTAATACAACAGTCATATGTTCTATAACAGGTCCTTGTTCATCTTAGGCCACATTGATTAACTCATGTTACAGGTTATTTCAAGAGCATGGGTACACCACAAGAGATGATAAAACTTTGCAGCCTTGAAAAATTGAGAAACCTAGAGAGCAATATATTGGATGTGTTTACAAGCAGTGTAATGATGCATTATTATTTATTAAGAAACCAGGTTCCAGTGACGTATATATACCTCAAAGTGCAAAATGTTATACTGGCCAATAGTACGTGAGAAAATGTTTAACCAACAAAATATAATAGGCGTCAAATTCAAATGACAATTGTTTGACTTTATTCCTTCGGTATGTATGCAGCAATCATTGATCAGCTTTATAGAGTCGGGTGGATGATTAAATGGAGCCATGGTACTACCATAAACAAATTTCCAATAAGTTCAATTAGATAGAGCATTTGAAAATATGATAAAAAAATAGAGTTGGATGGTTTATATTCTCAATAAACTTTAATCAATTGATGTCTACCGCAGAAAGTTACTATACGATATAATTGAAATTAAAAATGATACTTAAATTTTAATAATGTTATTATATTTAAAATACTTTATATATCACATCCGTCAATAAATACCGACGGCTAAGCCGTCGGCAAAAGCAGTAAAAATTTAACTTTTCGTATGGTTTTTTTCCGGCGGATTACTGACGGCTTAGCCGTCGGTAACTAAAATATTACCGACGGACTCGGGGCCGTCGGTAATTTTCCGTCGATAATAGAGTGTTTTCTTGTAGTGTTACTTTAATATTCAGTGGTTGGTATTGTATCCTATTTTTGTTTTTCCAGGGTACTGGTTTATTTTTTTTCTTGCACTAATGTCTAGACTCTAGAGTACTGGTTTAGAATTTAAGGATTTAGTATTTAATCTCCTAACTCCTAACTGCCTATGACACTTGACAATGCTCCTTGTATCATGTTCTATATATTTTTGTATCGATGTATCTACCTTTGTTGATACACACACACACATTTAAGTTTCTATAGTATGTCTGTATATTTCTTTTAATACTTCTAGCTTTTGCAGAAAAGTTTTGCTCATTTGCCGTTCATTGATTTCTTGAGGAATCCCAGCTTCTTATTATTTCTCCATCGTCTGGAAAACTTGTTTAATTTCTATAGCAACTTCACATTTTGTTTCCTCACTTCTCATATCATTTTGCTCACTTTTGTAACGACTCGGATCTAGAAATTTGATATAGCAACTTAACATATGTTTCCTCACTTCTCATATCATTTTTGGGCAGAGCAAGCTTGCTTCCAAGTTTTTTGCACTTCCTGGTAATGTTACCTATTTACTGTCAATCAATTACAACGGTTTTTATTTTATGTTTAATTTCTATTTGTATAAGAAGTTCTCTTGTCCTGAAATGCTTACAATTCTTTTTGTATTGAATTGTTTTTCTGAATTAAGTATTGAAATTTGATGAAATTTTTGAAGTTTGACAATCATAGATATAAGTAAATAATTGTGTAACAGCTCCTTTGGGTAACTTGCCAAGAGAATCACACTATAATGATGTGTCTAGCCTGGCTAAGTTACTTTTTTTCTTTGGTTTCTTAATTATTTTGAAGTAAATTTCTTTCAATTAAAATTTCTTTGAAGTAAACTGAATCACTGATGGAAAAACATAGTGACTCTAAGATTTCTTTCGATTCTGCAGCAGATCGAAGGTGAACAATATTTTTTGAAGGATCTCTGTTGTAAAACAACGGTTGTTGAACTTTTACTGAAGAAGTGGTTGAGGCTATGGCCCCCACTAATGAGGTACTTTGTCAGTCTCTCTTCATCAACCTACTATATATGCAATTTGATGTCCACCCATGGTAATTCATTTATTATATGATTATTCATCTAAAAACAGAGGAGCACTCAATGTTAGAGGAGTATTTTAGGTTTATCAAGATTCAAGGGAGTGCCCTTCACTCTTTAAATATTTGATTTAAATCATAGACTGTCAAAAATTTAGTTTCAATTTTGTAGGTGTTTGATACCTGTTTGCCATAATTGGCTGGCCTGGCTTCATAGTTAATAGTATCCTCTTGTTTGGTTAAAACTTGTTGTAAAATTGAAACTTTGAAATATAACCGCAGCAGACTCAGAGGTGCCAAAAATATTTGATTTGACAATTACTACTCTTCTCATCCAGCATTCCAATTTCAGGTAACAGTAGAGCTTGAGAATGGTCAGAAATATGAAGGAGATCCATTGGTTAGAAAATAGATCACATCAGGTAAAGATAATTGGAAAATAGTTTACAGTTATGTTTCAGTTATTGTTTTCAATTTTTTTTATTATGTTCTCATAATGTATTTTAATGTTAGTTTCTACTATTTCTATTCTTAATTTTACATGACTTGTTTGTTGCAAGTCTTATTGCTTATGATCCATATGTTGTTTGGTTTTCCTTTGTTCTATTTTTTTTTTATTGCTTATTGCACTGGTGTTCTGCAAGGCCTGTAGCTTTTGAATTGGTCTAGATCATATGTACATATATACTTGAATGGTATGCTTGTGCTAAGTACAGTACTTTTTTTTTTTGAGTACAGTGCTTGTTTATTATAAAGAATAGTATTATATATTATGAACAACTTATTTATGTTTATGGTATTATGAATAATTTACTAAGTATAAAATATTAATTATTTCTGTGCTAAGTAAAAGATATTATGAATATTCTATTTATTAGAATTTGTGATGGTAACATAAATAAATAAATATTGAAAGTTTTAGTGACAAATAGTGAATGTAGGTAGAAGCAAAATACGTTTTTTTACAGTTTTTTGGTGTTTAATTATTACTGACAGTTTCATACCGTAGGTACAAGTCAAAAACTTGTAGTGATGGTCAACACAACTTTGACAGGCGGACAAAAAACCATATGTAGATGGGCGTACATAATGGACGGTCACCATGTCCGTGCCCGATGGTCAAGGTAAAATGGACTTTTACTTTTTTTTACAGCTTTTTGGTGTTTAATCCCTTATTACTTAAGGGAACTAACAAGGCGGAGTTTCCCGCCCAGTTAGTCCGCCAATTTTGCCCAGTTAGTCCGCCAATTTTGCCCACCTCATGCATGTATCTATACGTTCAACTATTATTTCTTACATGATCAAGGTGCCAATTCTGCATCACATTAAATACTGACTTCGTTCTCCAATACAGTGTATTTCCCCAATGACGTGATTCTCCACTGCACGTCCAACAATGTCCACAATTTAATTGCCAGATTAATTAACCTTTCCACTCCCCGAAATAGTTACTACCAATTAAGCCTTGAATATGAAACGACCCAAATATCAAATGCATTCCTATTAACGGCCCAAATATGAAACGCGCCAATAATATGAGCGCTATTCTCACTGCACGTCTAACAATATGCACATTAATCAATAGCATTGAAAACATGCTATGGAGAATGCAAATATCGAAATGCACCAATAATATGAGCACTATGCAAATATCAAGCGCACTGGAGAATGCAAATATCAAACGCACCAATAACATGAGCACTATGCAAATATCAAGCGCATCAATGCCAATGATTATTATTCATGGCTTATGAAATACGAATACCAAGATTTGTAGTTGAAATATCATTTACTACATTGGGTAATGAAAAGTCACATTTATTGATGCGTTTAAATACAAATAGCATATAGCAGATGTCTCATTCATAATGCAGTGAGTATATATGCCTTAGGAAATGAAGAGTCGCATTTTAAACTGAGTTAATATAGCACATAGGGAATACCAAAGATGTGAAATTATTCCCACCAGTAAATGGGTTGGATAATCAAAAGTCACATTTATTGCTGTGTTGAGTCACAAAAAAAATCCTTTATATAGATGCATTTGTTTAGAGACCTTCATATTGTGTCTCTCTATCCTGATAGTGAACCACACCATAGTTTCTGTGATGAGATGTATATGCACACGCTACAATATAAGTATTCTTCATTCTTAATTTTTAATATCTTATTATATTTTAGTTTTTTTATGTCTATTAGCAGTACTGTTTGCGTTTCTGTGAATAATTGTAGTGTGTTGATGCTTAAATGGGTATAGGACATCACAGGTGAATTTTGAATTATTACTGCTAGTTGTGGATCCATAAATGATTATTTGCTGTTTTGAATTGGAATGTTACTGTGTCATTAAACCATTATGTTATTTAATATCTTCACAGGTAGGAAGCTTCTAATATTAACCAGTTTTTATATGGTGATGGATAAAGTTTTCTAACTAACATCAAATTTTCATTTTGAAGCTTTATGTATCAATGAAAAATGGTTTGGGTTTTAACAATGGGCTACAAGTTTTAGTGTATAAGAATTCAACAAAATTGGGCCTATTATTAGCACATCAAATAGCTATTTGGGTGGAGGCCTAAAGCGAGGGCTTTAGGTGCCTCCCCCTTGGGCCGGCCCTGTTAAGGAGAGAAAGGATCAGCATATAATTGAATTTTATTGAACACTAAAATGGTGGATCACTTGCTTGGAGTAGAAAGTTCAAAAGACATATTTGTGACATTGGATAAAGCCAGATAGGTCATTGACAACGGTAATGGTCTGAATTGGCTCCTAAACTGTTATCTATATCAATCTCTTCAATTGGTTTATTATATATCGAATTTTAATTATTGCTCAGATTTGTGGTTGTTGTCGTTGTACTTTTTTTTGTAGAAAAATCTGATTTTTTCTTTTTACATCATTTTAGATCAGTGAATATATATCAGCACAATGATGCTATTGCGGATAGTATTTCCTGCAGCTTAGGAACCAGAAACTTCATCATCAACAGCCCTTAAAGTAGCAAAGAGTATGAGATAGAATAAGAAGCAAAGAGTATGATAGTTTAAGGTTCCTTTTCATTTTTGTCTTGCCTTAAAAAGTGTCGTGATGCCTCTAAGATAATTTCACCTATGTATGGCTCTGTTATGGTGGTGGAATACTGGAATTCTATTTATATTTGAATTTGAAACATTTATAAAGAAAATTGTGTTATGTGTCCTAACTTATTGATGCATCCAGAAGTGGAAAACAAAGGCTAAAAGCTACCTATCTTGTGTGCAACAGTCCCGAAGCAAGCTATCTGCAAGTCAAAACTAGCCCTTTGAGATATTAGTGAGATATCAACAATGAATAGTAAAAGATAATATTGATGAGTTGCACTGAAGTGGTCCAACGGTATTTTATTGATATTTACCTTTGGTGAAATGAAAAGAGAGATCTTTCAAGAAATCAAGGAAATTGTGGAAGTATCACTATAAGAAAACTCGGGATTACCGACGGCTAAAAGCCGTTGGTAAAGAATGTGTACCGACGGCTATAAGTCCGTCAGTAAAACTGGCGTCGCAAATGCGTACCGACGGGCTAAACCGTCGGTCAAGATCCGACGGTACATTTTGATGGGTCTATTCCGACGGCCTATGCCGTCGGTAAAGCCGAATTTATTTTTTAAAAAATTACTTATATTAATTGATTAATTTTTATATTTAATTTAATTAATTGATTTATTTATTTAATTTTTAAATTAATTATTTTAATTATCTATTAATTTAATTTATTAAATTATTAAATATTAAATTTATTTATTTATTTATTTATTTATTAAAAATAATTTATTTCCATATTAAAAAATATTTATTTATTAACTTGATTAACTATTACTAGTAATTTAATTTATTCCCATATTTTATATCGATTAGTTTTAATTATTAATTTATTCCCATATTTAAAAATGTGATAACGTAAACTAAAAAAACAAATTAAAAAAAAAGAAAATATTTCTGTATCGTGATTTCATACATTTAGGACATATTTCTTTGTCTTCATTCTCCTTCCAGTAATATACAGTCATCAGGGCATATTTCTTTATTGAATCTCATATACCATAATCACAATTATCCATCTAAATAGTCAAGATATTCATAAAAAGCAATGAAAAATACATCAATATATTCTCCTGATACATTTATCCAATTAAAATATCAAAACAATCAAATACATTAATAAATAACATGCATAATATAAAAGCAAGGCTAGTGGTGGCTCCTTGAGGGGTCCCCAGGACAAAATCGGGCTATAGAATCCTCTGAAGGAGTCGATGGAGTGTAATCCTCTACGATTAGAGAATACTCCGGTAAGGATGGAGTATACTCCAAGATCTCATCGTCATCGCTGGGGATCTGAACGATGTCCATCCCTCGATGAACATCACTGGCAGCTGCAGGCCTCCTGGGATCACCATACTGGTTCATCAAATCATGATCCTCATCGCGATAAGGATCTCGATGATGAGCATCGCGATCCTCAATCTTCGTAAACATATTTCGATACTCCCTTGCAGTCATCATCGGCCTCCTGGAAGGCATACGAGGATCACCATGCTGGTTCATCAAATTATGATCCTCATCGCGATAAGGATCACGATGAAGAGCATCGCGATCCTTAATCCTCACAAAGCTATTTCGATAGTCCCTTGCAGTCATCATCGGCCTCCTAGAAGGCATACGAGGATCACCATGCTGGTTCATCAAATTACGATCCTCATCGCGATAAGGATCACGATGACGAGCATCGCGATCCTTAATCCTTACAAAGCTATTTCGATAGTCCCTTGCAGTCATTGTCGGCCTCCTGGAAGCCATGCGAGTACCTCGACCACGGTTTTCATCTAAAGACATTGTCTATTGTCAACAATGGTCAATCATGAGCAACAAAACTGAAATTTAATTGAATTACAACAAAAAACATAATATACCTCAATAGTTTAATTATTATTCGTAAGTGCAGAGGCCTTTTAGTAAAGGATATAGACTTGAACGAAAATTAGAAACCCAATATACTTTATAAATTTCAAACATAGGGTTATAAATTGAAAACAACAATCCATGCCTCCAGAAACAAAACAACAAATCAAAAATCATGCATGCCTCCAGAAAACACAAAATACAGGATCTGAAATCAAAATAAAAAAAATAAAACACAACATCTGAAATAGATGAAACCCGAAATTCCAAGGATGCAGCATAAAGCATAATCTCAAGTAATAATGCTCAAATGTATTACGGATAATCTCTCTTTCCAGTGATGATACTCAAAAGGTAAACTAACTTTTTTAGTTCCTAGCACCCACCCATCTCTAAGAGCTTGTCAACATTTTTTATTCACCACACTTGATTTTATCCTTCCCGTTTGGAAAAACACCCATGCCCAAGACATCTCTGCGGTTTTAATCAAAAGCAATCTTATTCAATATAGATATAACAACAATGAATGTGAAGGCTTTCACATTACAGCCTAGAAACTTTCCTTTCTGATACAATGAATTTGTTATAAGAAATACCTTACGGAGTTAATTCTCCAAGCAACAAAGCATAAAAGATGTGAGTGGCTATGTAAATGAATCAAGTTGTACAACTTGATATGCCAATCTGCATAGGGTTACACATAGACAAATATACAAAGCAGAGGCAGCATACACAAGTAAGCACACATCACTACATGAGTCTATACACACAAAGTAGGAAAAGCCGAAAAGGTACTCTCCTAATATTTGCTCGTGAAATCACGATATCGATCATAGAATATCAGTTTGTATATCATAGGCTATGTTATATGCACCCTAACAATACGCTACTTGATAAGGCATAACATATGTAACAAGCTCACGTAAGGGGGAAAATTAGTGATAGGAAGCATAATAATCTTCTTCACAAAAAATTCTGAAACAAAATGCATTAATCACTTTACTAAATGCATCACTTCAAAATTCCCTCTATGGAGAGAACTATGAAGGAAATCAAATAAATATGTCAGTGTGGAGGTCAACAGAAAACCCTTTTCCACCCGGTGAGTCAACAGACATTTCGTTAGAGTGCATACCTAATTCTCAGAACAAGAGAGTATCCACGTCCTTCGATGCCAGTGGCGGTCTCGGAGCAGTGTGGCGGCCTCGGACAAAAAATACTGAAAAAACATAGAAAATTTTAACTAACAAGCTACCATAGCAAGTACTATTATGACATTAAAAATTTGTTGAGGAACATTCTGATTTAAGTACCAAACACCAATCAACAAAAATGAGTATAAAAATTTAGACAACTTGCTGTCTTCAAATAGTTTGAAAACTGAAACAACCCAATTTAGCAACTAACTTTGCATAAGCAAGTTCATCTTCTCATGTTATAAAATAAATCCAAATAAACTCCAAGTAAACTTTTTGCCTTTCACTATTTTCATCAAATCATCAAGAATTCACAAAAACTATTTAACCTTCTCATCTAAAACACACAATAGAGCAAGATATAAGTACACAAGGTCAAACACAATTTAGAAACAAACATAAAAGGGTAACATGAAAAAGAAGTAGAAAACAATACTGAGAACCAGTAACGGGCGAGCTTCTTCTTCTTCTTGTTGAACCAGTTGTTCCCAAATGCTCCCAATCGGTGGTACAGCGAATCTGAAGGAGAAAAAAAAAGTTGTGGAAATGTGAAAATACTGAGAAATAAAAGCAATATTGAGAGAGAGACGTGGTACCGAAAATATACCGACGTGGTGGGGGCAGAGGCAGTGCGGTGGTGCCGAAAACAGACGTGGTGGTGGTGGCGGCCGCTCTGGGAGAGAGAGGACGGAATAGAGAGAGGATAGAAGGGAAGAAATTAAAACAGAGAATTGGGAAGAAGGACCGTTCTCTGGTTAGTATCGGACATTGCCGATGGCCTCTACCCGTCGGTAAACTTTCGGCCGTACCGACGGTATTATTCAAATACTGACGGACTATGACCATCGGTATTAAGCAAATATAAAAACGCTATAAATTTACCAACGGATGACGACCGTCGAAAAATGAAATCGTGTTTACCGACGGATTTAGCCGTAGGTAAACTTCAGCGTACGACGGCTGACATTTACCAACGGTGAAAGCCGTCAAAAATGCCGATTTTTTTGCTACGGGCTTTAGCCATCGGTAATTGGCCGTCGGTAACTGCGCTTTTTCTTGTAGTGTATTATTGGTTGTTTTTTAATGTCCATGTACATTACTGAGATCCTTTACTGATTTAGCATATGGTGGATTTCAATTTTCTGGATTTATGGAGTGTAATTTAAGTTATTTCATTTAGTTAGTAAATATATGTACTGTTAATGGTTCTATTATTTCCATAAAATTAAATTTGTTGACATGAGTTTTGAACCTTTTTTTTTTGTTAAAACATGAGTTTTGAATATTGACTAAAAGAAAACACCTCATTTTCTTTTGATTGGCAAATCCATTATTGGTTAATATGGATACATCTAGCAAACGGTGGTACTTTTGACAATCCAACAAATTAAATTAATCATGAAAAAGTGAGCGCACAATGGGTTTTTTTTGCACAAAATTTTAAATATTTTGATATTTATGTTCTTGATGTATGTGTGTAGCATGAGGCATTAAAAGTTGAGAAATATGGACATGTACTGTCAATGAAAATCAGTTTTACACAGACATCCAATGATAACTCATTATTTAGTAGTTATTTTTAAAATGCAGTTAAAAATAGTGATTGACATGGCAAAATTATGAGTTCTTATTGGATGTCTGCGTAAAATTGGTTTACATTGACGATGCATATCCTTTAAATTTTTAAAACCCCATATTGAATTTTTTACAATATTTTTTAAAAAGATTTACACCATCTTCAAATCGTCAAATTACAATCTTTTGATAGCTATTATTTTCTCACATAATTAAATTAATTGAGATTTTTATTTGAATTTTATTTTTCCTTCTATATTTTTGCTTTCTGCCTACTTTTTTCAGATGCCCACCACTGGGAGATTACTTATTGAAAACAACTTCACCAATTGCATGTGGTGACAATATTCTTTTGATATTTGAAGACTTTTTCTTTAAGATACAATTGTAGATCTAAAATACAATTTTCTTATGTGTATGTAAAATCATATTTACATATAAATTATTAGTGGAAAATTATCGTGAATCATAATTTTTGTATATTTTTTGGTTCATTGTCAACGGGGAAATAGCACATCAACAATTAGTTTAACATAATACATGACATAATATTTTTAAAATTTTTTAGGGCTTATTTCTATAAAAGTTGTGTTTTGTGATTAATTTTGGTGTGAAGTTTTATGCAGGTGTGGCCATTTTGATTCAAAATTTGGGTGATGAGGAGTTGCTTCTTATGTCTGCTTTGATGAGGAGATAACATAGCTAGAAGCATTTTAATCTAATACATTTCATAATATTATTAAAATTTCTTAAGATTTCTTTCTTTGAAAGTTGTTTATTGTGATTTATTTTATGTGTTAAATTTTTGTTTAAGTAGGACCAATTTGGTTTTACGTATGGGTCTGTAGTGAGTAATCTAATACATGTCATAATATTTTTCAATTTTTTGTTGTCAAGTAAGGCCAATTTGATTCTACATTTGGGTGAGGTAAATTTGATTATACATTTGGGTTTTGAGGAGTGTTTCCTATATTTTTTTATGGAGATATAGCATAGCTGTAATTAGTTTAATCTATTACATGTCACAATATTTTTCAAATTTCTTAGGGCTCTTTTCTTTAAAAGTTGTTTTTTGTTATTTATTTTTTGTGTGAAACTTTGTGCAAGTAGTTAGGATTCTTAAGAGTTGCTTCGTAATTGCTTCGACGGGGAGAGTGGCGCATCCACTTGGTTAATATCTTACTCAATTTGTTTATGTGATGAATAGTTTTTATATTGCCTTAACCAAAATAAAAAAATTGTATACTTGAATAAAAATGATAATAATAATTACCGACTTTACTGTTATTGTGAGTATCCATCTAAGATAAATTAAAATTTATATGAAAGTTTAACAATAACACAATATTTAAATCATCATGTCAAAAAAATAATATTTAAAGTATAGAGCAAAGTACATGCTCGCACGGGTACACGCACTAGTTATTACTGACAGTTTCATACCGTAGGTACAAGTAAAAAACTTGAAGTGATGGTCAACACAACTTTGATAGGCGGACAAAAAACCATATGTAGATGGGTGTACATAATGGACGGTCAACGTGTCTATGCCCGATGGTCAAGGTAAAATGGACTTTTACTTACGGAGGATTAAATTTTAGTTTGCCCTCTTTGTGACCATACTAATGAAAGCACCGAGCATTTATTCTTGCATTGCCTTGCCATCCCTTAATCCTTGCAGGGTTCTCATCTTCTTTAGTCATTCACGTCCCACAAATTTGTGTATTCAAAACTGGCTGGCTGATTGGATTACATGTAGGGATGTCTTTGCGACCCAATATTTCTGCATCCTGATGTGGAAAATGTGGGAGCTAGAAACCTGTTTATTTTGTAAGGCAAAGAGTTTAAACTGAAAGACAAAGACAGGAAGTGCTTCTCGAAGCTTGTAAGAAGGAGAACTTGGAGGCGAATCCTGCCCTAGCCAAGGCTCTCGGCCTGCATTGGTGCTTGCAGCTAATCATAGAGTTAAACCTTAACAAGGTAATTATGGAATCAGGTGCTGCTGTGATGGTAAAATGCATAAATGGTGATTATTGTCTGTAATGTGTTATCGATTTGCATGTTCAAGGAGGGCTTCATGAACCTAACTTAGGGTCCCACATCGGGCGTCATGAACATGGTGTAGGGGCTTATAAGGGTTTGGCAAACCTCTACTTACAACCATGGTTTTGAGGAGGAGTTAGGCTTAATTCCTTAACAATTGATATCAGAGCAGTTTCGATTTTTGGGCACCGGCTCTGCCTCGGGAAGAATGAACCCAAAAAAGAAAGGGGAATAATGAACTGTCGTGGGTGCCAGTTGTTCAAGGGGCGGATCTGTTACCGATTTTCATGTGCAAGGAGGGCTTCATGAACCAAATTTGGAGTCCCACAACGGGCGTCATGAACATGGTGTAGGGGCTAATAAGGGTTGGACAAACCTCCCCTTACAACTATGGTTTTGAGGAGGAGTTAGGCTTAATTTTTTAACAGAATTATTATTCATAAAGGCAATTGAAGTCAAATTATTTTTTGTCTCCAATACGTGATATCATCTTTAATATGATATTGTTATTATTTATTGTTCAATAATTCGTTCATAATATTACGTTTAAAATTGTTTAAAGATAATAATAATAACGGGTTATTATTATTTATAGTTAAATATTTTTAAATGTATGGTGTATGGTTATGGCCTTAGCATTTTGGTGCTCTTTATTTAATTTAAATACGACCAGTGTGTCGTGATTTATTTTATTTTAAATACGATCTGCGTATCGTTGTTTTCTCTTTATTTATTTTATTTTAAATATTATAATTGATCGAGAAAGTCGAAGAGGGGGCAATGCTATATGAAGACGCCAGTGGTAGAAGCTTGAGAAGCTGGCTCGTGGGCCAAAAAATTGTAATAATTAGTTATTTATTTCTTTTACCTTTAGGAGGCCATAGCTGTACCACCGTATCTTGTATGCTTTATGTATGTGATGCATGATGTGTATGAGATGTATGTTTAACATGTTTTGAATGTAAGTGATACATGTATGTATGCTTTATATGATTGGATGTATTGGATGCGTGTTTTATATGAATTCTATGTATGTATGCTCGTAAGTTGTGCATGTTTGAGAGACACGTTTGTATGTGATACAAAAGCCGATGAGATCACTTAACTAAAAATCCCTCAAACTAAATATTAAGTCTAAATGCCTTCCGATGCGTGGTACTCGTCAAGGCCTTGATCGAATGAGTGTGGGTCATGCCAAAGCTGAGCACCTTATTTTATCTTGGTGAGGCGCCATAGGTGAAATATCTAACTGTCAACCATTGAGTTTGACTTAACTAAGTGGATTCAATAGGATTGAAATGACTTAGAGGCAAGAGTTGGGCTTTAATTCAAAAGATGAATTAGAATAAAGAGGTATTCACCCAACTGATCCAAGAGTTGCATAGAGTTGTAATTGGAAAGGAGTTTTCTACCTAAATAGCCAAGTTTTGGGCAATCAGCCAAAGCTGACTCAAGACGAGGTGAAATATGGATCTTGGTCCCATTAGAAAATCTACCAATGGGATTTTCTGAGTCAATGATGAGGGACATTGGTTTGAGTAAAATAGTGGGAGCATATTTAATAAAAGTCCTTGTTAAATATTTTTACTCATGATACTTATTTTTTGCATATTTTTGAAATTGATATTACCATAGCATTAAACACAATATTAACTGCGAATTGTCCTTGAGATGGAAAAGGTATACAGAAATGAATTTTTGGAATGGTACAGGAATTTGAGGATGGTCCTCAAACACGAGAAAAGTTGTATATTCTCAAGTGATCGATTCCTAAGCAACCTATTCCTACTAGGATCAAAAGGATGTTTAGGAGAAGCATCAAGCCAATGCCTAGGATGTAGGATACTTCATGCTTGTAGTCATGAAGGCGTATGATATGATCATTCATCTCAAGATGTTCTACCAAGAGCATGCAAGTCATGAAAGGTTCACGGCTTCCCGACCCTTTTCAACTACAAGCTGAAAGAAGGAAACCCATTGGGTCCTCATGTGCTTCATACTATTAGGTACATTAAGAACCTGGAAAGCTGGGATCTCTTGTGGACCAAGAGTTGGCAACTAACTTAATCCTGCAAGAGTTGTTGGATGGTTATAGTTAAAAGGGACAGACCATGTTAATGGTCATGGAAGGGAAAGTCCAGATGTTAGTTGTCAAGAAGTAACATGGACAAGAATAAGTTCAAGCTCAGTATTTCTGCTCTGAAGCTAACATACAAAGGTTGCAAAGGAAGATGTTTGCTTCCATTAGGGTCAGATCGTACACCGGAAGAACTGCCCAAAAATAGTATAAGTTGAAGAAAGGAAGTTGGACTTCCACTTCATGTATTTTTGTCATAGAGGTTAAGGGGATTGCCTTGGAACTAAATAAGTGTTATTAAGTTCCAACTATAGATGGAAACATCACTTCCATATCTTCTATGGACAAGAAAGGATTTTATGTCGTAATAATAGAATAATTGTTGTTCTATTTATTTGACTGGTGTTTTTTGTGCTGAAGATTGTAACGCCCCGACTCTAATCAGAGAATTACTTACTAATCTAACCGGAATTAAAATTAGACGGGGAAAATTTTTCACTTTACAGAATAAGAATAAGGAAAGAATCATTTTTAAAATACTATACTTGGCTGAATAAAATCTTTACATAAATGTACTACTAATAGACCTTGATTCAAATTACATTCTAATACTACTAGAACTAGTAAACATAAATCAGAGTTTTGAAAAGCGGAATTTACTTTTAATAAATAAAACCCTTTACAATAATAACAATAAGATAAAACAATTACAATCTAACAGTATTCCCTAACATTACAGGGACACAACCTAATGCTTAAGACAACGACTCGTAATCCGGTGATTCCAGGTCTCGCGGTAAAGCAAGACCAAGCACAATCTCATGCTCTAAAATAAGCTTGTACCTGAAAACAACGCCCTAATGTGAGATTATAAAACTTAGTAACATAGACTTAAAATTATAAAAACTTTTTTCGTTGTTTCCAGCTATACGTGGTGTGCTACGTATGGAAAACTCCTCCCAAACTAGCTTAAACATAATTATTCAAAATACTTTAGTCAACTCCTACTCACTACATTCAATCATTCAAATCAAGCATCAATATTGGTACACAAACTCAACTCAGAAGCAATCACGTTTTAAAGTGCCACATAGTCCTTAAATTCATGAACAACTCATCCACATAATGTTATACGTCAACCATAAAACATCACTCGTAATGTAAACATAATTCTTAATAAATCCTCAGATGTACCCCTTGGCCCGGCTCAATTGCAATTGAGTTAAGATCCCCTTTTATCGGGTAATCAACCAAAAGGGGTCCTCGTCGATAAACGTTTCAACGAATCACAACCGACATGTTTGCCACCGAATTGCAATCTGAAATAACAAACATCACATACATAAACAACATAATGTCATAATTCAAACCTCAAGCATATTTTAAAATGCAACAATTAACAACTATTCCTCAAATGTACTTGTTGGGCAAAATCGCAAGTGTACGATTTCGTCGTGAAGTAATAAAAGATCGAATCCATAGGGATTGTGACCAATTATTAACTAAACAAAAGTTGTAACTAATTGAACTATTGACGAATACGAATGTGTTTGAAAAAGTTGTTTAGCAACAAAAACAGTACTAACGAGACACTGTATTTGGATATTAAGGAGAATAAAATGACTAGGGCTCGAATCCCTTTGTTTCAACTTTTACGCTCTTGAATTCTTTTCCAATGCAAGCAATGATAACGTATTTGAAGTTCAAATCCTCTAAATTAGATTAACGAAAATTCCTTTTCTTTTAATCCCTTTAATTCAACTAATAAGCCCTAATCCCTTAGGTTCCAATTAATTAAATCAAGCATAAAGGATATGGATTAATACAAACTCATACCAAAGAGAATTACATCCCTATAACCCTATAGATATGTCAAAATATCCCAAAGCAAGTTTAAAACCTCAACTTTCCAATTGATGTCAAACCCTAGTTCAACCCCATGGTGATCAAGCATAGAATCGCATTAAGAAAAAAGATAATTGATCAAATGACATACATCAAACTTGCATTGAAAATTCTGAATTCAATTACATAAAAGGATCCACAAAGTTCATCTTACCCTAGTACAAAGGAATTAGTTCCTCATGGAAGAGAAGGAACCAAGCAATTGAGATGTAGAAACAGCAAAAGACTCCATTGATTTCTCAACTTTGCCTAGAATCCTTGTTCTTGATTCAAACTCACAAGATGCTAACAAGAGGTACCTCCCAGGTCAATGTTTTCTCTCTCGCAGGAACCACAAAAACTTGTTGAGGATTTCGGCAGTGTACCGAATCGCACAAGTAATAAAGTGATAAGTAAGATCGTCTCCACAGGGATTGCGATTGATTATTCAACTAAACAAAGCTCGTAACTATTTTGAACGAGAACTGAATAGTGGTATTTGGAAACAAGTAGATTTATAACAACTGAAAATAACAATAACAACTATTTGTAATTAAATGGTATAAAAGTGACTAGGGGTTTGAATCCTCTTGTATCCACTCTCATGCATTTAATCTACAACCAACGCAAGTTATTTCATACAACTAGAAGTTCAAATCAACTAAATTAGTTTAAGAACAATCCCTTGCCTCATAAACCCTTTACTCTAACTAAAACCCCCAATCCCTTAGGTGATTTATAGTTAGGTTAAACATTAAGAATAGTGATTCATAAGAACACATAATCACAAAGTTATATTCCTATACTCGTCATGACTATGACTAACAATCTCAGTTCAAGTTCTTCGCCTAATTTCCCAATCATCATGAAAAACCCCAATCGATTCAATAGCGGCCAAGTATCAAAAAGCATTAAGCGCGGAGAATTGAAAGCTCAATTGAAATGAAATAAACTTGCTTTAATATAATAGAATTAACTACATAAAAGTTTCATCAAGATTCATCTAACCCTAGTCTGAGAGATTTAGCTACTCATAAAGAAAGAAAAACCAAACCAGAAAAATCGAGGAAGAAGAGAGGAGGAGAACGAATCCTATCCTCCACCGTGCCCCCAAGAATCCAAGTTCGAACCCTAGACACGTCTCTAAAGTGTCTATTTATAGTCTAGGGTGAAAAGGAGTAAAAAACAGGTCCAAAACATGTAAAAACGTAAAATTCTGCGTCCAGGGTGCTATCGTAGCACGGCCGTGGTGTGAGGCACGGCCAGGCCGTGCTTCATTCTGTTTCTCGCACAGTTTAGGTGCTGTCGCAACACGGCCGTGCTTCCTGACACGGCCAGGCCGTGCTTCATGTTGTTTTGTATTTTTCACCTCTTTAACGTCCGAATTAGCTCAAGGTGTCTTCATGAAAGTTGAAGCTATGGATCTTAGCTTTCCAATGGCACCGGTTTCATCTCATTTGGACACCTAAAACTCCAGATATGATTAAAACACTGAACAAGTGTCGGGCTGAGACAGCATTACATTATCAACTTGTAGCACAAATTACCCCAACTTATTCCAAGTGATTTTTCTCCTTTTTCCTAGGACAAATACCTTCCTTTAAGCACAATTGAACCAAAACCAAGTGCGTTATTCAAATCAAGCCAAATGCATAAATAAGATGGATAAAAATGACTAAAATGACTAAGATGTGATGCAAAACTAACACTAAACTATATGCTATTTCGAACGCATCAAATTACCCCAAGCTTAGAATCTTGCTTGTCCTCAAGCAATTGCAGTGGCCAAAGATAAGCAAAGAAACAAGAGACGCAACAAATAAGGAACCTGAGATAATAGCACATTCAAGCAATAGGCTAAAGGCTCAAACAGACAATAGGGACAACCAAAATCAAGTCCAATTAGAGAATCAGGGGCTCTGGAATCACGTCTCTCACTGATAGGGCACTCTCCTCACAACTCTCCAAGTGTTTAAAGGTTATGACAAATCGCTCAAATCCATCCATGAAAGTGTTCTACCATAAGCTTGACTGTTAACCAAATCTCAGCATACAATTCATGAAAACACACTATAATCAAAAGGTCTTTGCAAGGTTGTAACGTGGCCGTGGGATTTTTCTTATACGGTGGGATAAAAACCAGAAAGGGGAAACACAAGGGCTAAAATAATAGACAAAGAAAACAACCCTTTTAAAGCAGCATAAGCGGAACAATTCATTCTCCTTTTCGTTTTCAACACCTTTTTATTTTGCTCCTCTTCTGTTATTTTATTTTATATATATATATATATATATATTTTTTTTTTCCATTTGAGATTTTTGCAATTACTGGGGAGGAATTGAATAACAGCAGAGGTCCCAAATTTCAAGCACTGCCTAATTTACACAAGATTCACAACTAATTGCTCCCTTACACATACTTTAAAAGGTACTGTAACATTTAGCAATCACCTGGATACCAAGAAAATTAATTTCATTTCAGGCTCAACAGGGGCAACTAGAGGAAGTTTTCATTCAACAAACAGAGGCTTGAAACATGCCTAAATTGCCTAAATCATGTTCAAGTGTGTTGACAAAAATTTTCAAGTTTTGAAACGGTTTCAAGTCAAGTTCTAGAGAGCACAATCAGGATGGACACACTCATACAAGGAGAAGGGGGCATATAAACATGATGAAGTGAAAGCCCCAATATTAAGCTCAAGTCTCACATTTAGAAGTTAAAACCAGTGAGAAACATCAAATCAGAGTGCCACATGCTAATTCTCAACTTATCCAAAGATTATCCCTATGTACATTAAGAATACTGCCTTCAAGCCCATCACAAGAACAAAATAATTGGGTTCCAAATCATGCAATCTAAAATTTCAAAAAGATTGTAGCACACATGCCAAAACACAAGAGGATAGCGTACAATTGGGGGATAAAATGATGCGAACAAAACAACAATTAAAACAAATATGCAAATATTAAACTAAAAATGCAAACCTAACCTCGCAAAACTAAATGCAAAATTTAAACGCCTCTACCCTGCTTAAGAATTTACATTGTCCCCAATGTAAACAATTTAACTGAGATAGGGATGATGCAAGAGAGGACTCACTGTGGGGCGGAGGAGGAACCGCCAGGATATTGCCGAGGTGCCGGTTATACAAATCTGCAGACCATGTCCTGAATGTTGTGGACAGTGTTGTCAAGACCCGTCAGCTGAGTGAAGGATTGGGTAAGGTCAGGCACACTTGAGGAACGCCTAATCTTGGCTGAAGGACGCTCGAACACGGGCGTGCCATAGGGCACGGCTAGCCCGTGTTATTCACTGTCTCTCCCACACAAAAAAAATTTAGCTCAAACACGAGCGTGTCATCCCACACGGCCTGGCCGTGTCTCACTGGGCATTTTTTTTTTAAATCTAAATTAAAGAAAAAGGATACAAACTTGGGTTGCCTCCCAAGAAGCGCTTCTTTAACGTCACTAGCTTGACGCTTGAGGGAGTCGATCAAGGCTCCTTAAAGGAGGAAAAGAAGATTGAAGCACCACCTTTCTTGGGAAGATGCACACCCATAGCCCTGAGTGCTTGCATGGACATCATTTCCCTTTTTCACATTGGTCTCCTTTTTCTCCTCTTGAATTTATGTGGGTGGACATTGTCATCCCTCGCCTGTTTGGTGCGCTTTTCATAAGAATGATTAGGTTTTACATGTGCCTTCTTTGGAATTTTGCAATTTGGGAATTGTTTCCCATGGCCCATATGCAAACTACTCTTTCCTTTTCTTCCTTTTTCCTGCACTAAAAATTTTTCCATCCCATCATCCAGCTCTTCAGACATCTCCTCAATAGAATTCATTGTCACCTTCTCTAAGGGTTTGGAAGGTCGATCTTGATCAAGATTCTCTCCAATCGGCTGCCCAACCACATCAATTCTAGAGCACTTTTCGGTGTCATCGGGATGCCTCATAGCCTCAAACACATTGAAAGTCTCTTTCTCATCTTGGAACATCAAAATTAATTTACCTTGTTGGACATCAATCAAGGCTCTTCCTGTAGCTAGGAAAGGTCTTCCAAGAAGAAGAGGGACCTCCTTGTCTTCTTCCATGTCAAGGATCACAAAGTCTGCCGGAAAAAGGAATTTGCCAACCCTTACCAATACATCTTCCATAACTCCATAAGGGTATTTGATTGACCTATCTCGCCACCGCAGTGTCATTTTTGTAGGCTTGACTTCACTTCCTCCCAGCCTCTTCAACATAGATAACGGCATCAAATTGATGCTAGCTCCCAAATCACAAAGGGTTTTGTCAATATTTAAATTCCCAATAGTGCAGGGAATTGTGAAGCTTCCAGGATCTTTCAGCTTTGGAGGGAGCTTTCTTTGAATGATGGCACTACACTCTTACACAAAGCTACAGTCTCATCTTCTTTGAATTTCTTCTTTTTAGTTAACAATTCCTTCATGAATTTGGCATATAAAGGCATTTGCTCAAGAGCTTCTGTGAAAGGAATGTTGATCTGGAGGTGCTTGAAGACATCCATGAACTTAGAGAATTGTTCATCCTTCTCCTTTTTCTTGCTCACAGGAGGATATGGCAGCTTCTTATATGGAGGAACAACTCTGGGCTTCTCTTGTACTTGCAGTTTGTCAGTAACAACTCGGTCTTCCTCACCTTCTCTTTTTTTTTTCTTTTTCAATATTTTCTCTACTCTCATTTTCAACTCCACCTTTTTCTTTTTCAACTTCTTTTTCTACTTCCACTCTCTCGTTTTCAACTCCATCCACTTCACTTTTTTCGCTCTTTCTTTCTCTCTACTTGAACAACAACTTTCCACTTCTCAAAAAAACAGCACTACAATTTTCATTCTTAGGGTTGTCAACTGTATAGCGTAAAACTTACCTTTCGATTGCTCGCTAGTTGCTTTGAGAGTTGCCCAATTTGGTTCTCCAGATTTTTGATAGAAGCCTCCTGGTTTTTGAAATGGGACTCATGATTACGGAAGTTGGATTGTGTCATCTTCATAAACCGAATAAGAGCTTCTTCTAATTGATTTGCCCTCTCTTGCTTTTGGCCAGGAGGTCATGGATGATGGGTTATCTTGCTGCTTCCAAGAGAAGTTGGGATGATTCTTCCACCCTGGATTATAGGTGTTAGAATACGGATTCCCTCCTTGCCTTTGAAAATCACCAATGTAATTAGCTTGCTCCTTGGAGTCTCCTAATGTATCACACCCTCCATTCTCATGAGGCCCTTGACAAAAGTCACATCTCAAGTTTTGATTCACCTGATTCACTTGAGCAGAGGAAGGGGTTCCCACTTTCAGTGCTTTCAACTCTTTTGTGATAGCCTCCAATTGTTGAGAGACTAATTTATTTTGAGCCAAGAGCGCATCTTGTGTTTCCAATTCTAGGGCTCCCCTTTTACTCAGTGTCCCTCTATCATTCTGACATAACTGCTCACTGGAAGCCATTTGCTCCACCAAGGTTCTTGCTTCTGCAGCTGTCTTGTTGTTGATTGTACTGTTGGAATCAAGAGGATTCAGAAACAATAACCCTTTAATTGTTTTGATGATAACAAAAGATTAAGAGAACAATTTATTCTCTAACATGGTTATAAGTGTGCAGAAAGTATTTATATTCGGAAAAATTCGCTTGAAGACTTAGTGAAATCTTGAATTTCACTCTGGAAAGCCCGACTCTGGCTCGTTCTTGGCACATAGAATCTGTTTGGTCAACGCCTGGTGTAAGTCAACGACTCGTAGATCGCCTAAGAGACTACACTCTGTTTGGTCAACGCCTGGTGTAAGTCAACGCCTGGTAGATCGCCAAGAGACTACACTGTTTAGTCAACGCTCTGGTCTTCAGTCAACACTCAACAGATTGTGTTATATGTGCTCCATGATAGACTTAGTGCTTTCCTACACGATTCTGTCATTTGATAGCCCATTAAATTCTACACACAAGAATCTGGTGATCTGTGAAGCTCAGTTCTGATAGTAAAATTCAAGTACCTTGTTATACGAGGTATCTTTAGACAAGAAGAATGTCAAAGGATAATATCATCAAGGAAACTTGTGCTTGAAGTGTCTATATTTTTGAAAAGCTCACTAAGGACAAAGTTACTGACATTGTGTATAATACTCAGAATGCTTTTCGTCTTGAAAGCGACGTATCCTGCAAAAGCCGAAATTCAAGGATCTGGACTTTGACTTTGGACAAAATTTGGACAAAAGAAACGTTAGCGGACAAAAAGAGACGTTGTGTCACAACGGCACTTTTTCAACCCTAGCTATATATCCTACCTCATACACTGAAGTAAGATAGGAATTGAGATTTCAACAAACGATTTTCAACACAGTTGTACGCAATCTAGCAACTTGAATATTTTTCTGAGTAGTGAGAGCATCAACATCTATCTTCTCAAACACTACCCAATCAAGAGACAAGTGAGCAATCAAGAATTCATCCAAGTCTCTCGAGATCGCTGAACAAGGCACTTATCGCTTTATTCTTTCTTTTAAGAAAGTTATTTTGTGCTAAAAGTAGTTTCATTGTAAATTCTCTCTCAAGAGAGTTATCTCTATATTGTTTCAAAAACTCTTATTTGAATCAGTACTTAGCCCAAGAAGGGTCAGTATACCTTAGAGGCTCAACTGCATCTGAAGTCGTTCTAAGAAGTTGTGAGTATAGCCAGTTGGCAGAAATATACTCTCAAGTGTAATCGGTTGATTATAGTGGAGTAATCCTTCAAGTGAGTGAAGGGACTAGACGTAGCTATCACGTGATAGTGAACTAGTATAAATCACTGTGACTCTTTCTTCTCTCTCCTCTTTCTTCCTTGCACACTTTATTACATAGTTATTTTTCATAAACATTTGTATTTGCGCAAAAGTTTTTTAAAAACCCAATTCAAACCCCCCCTTTCTTGTGTTTTGCCACGTTCAATTGGTACCGAGCTCGGCCTCTTGGTTGAGCACTTAACAAAGGTGAGAGGAAAAGATCCTATACTATCCTATGGCAAGCAACTTGAACCCGGTGGTCATGTTAACCGCCCCTTTGTTCACTTTGGATCTAACTATGACTATCGAAAGATAAAGTGAAAAACTTTTTCGAATCTCAACAGTTTGAACTTTGGGATATGGTTCTAAACAAGACACTCAACCGATTGACTCCAAAAGAAATCCTATTCCTAGGAGTCTTGGACCGATGATCATAAAAGGAATATACCTTGCACCAAAAAGCAAGATACTTTCTTGTATGTGCTATCTCTGAAAAAGAGTATGAGAAATGTGGCAATAACAAGATCGCCAAAGAAATTTGGGACTCACTGCTTTAGCCTATGAAGGTACTTCCCAGTACAAGAAACCAAGGCTAATATCTTGGTTAGACAATATGAACTCTTCAAGATGGAAGAGGAGGAAAGAATCGAAACTATGTTTGGAAGATTTCAAACATTAGTTCATGGCTTGAAGGTTCTCAAGAAAAGCTACACCACTGACGACCAGGTTAAAAAAATCTTTAGAAGTCTGCCAAAGAGATGGAGACCCAAAGTCACGGCTATTCAAGAAGCCAAGGTCTTGAATGAATTCCGTCTTGAAGATCTCTTGAGTTCTCTAAGAGCTCACGAGCTTGAGCTTGATGAAGAAGAACCTCCCAAGAAAGCAAAGACCATTGCTCAAAACTTCAAACAAAGCATCTACTTCCAAAGCTCTCCAAGTGAGCTTGAAATCGAAGAAGCTTCATCGATGAGAGTGATGAAGATATCGATGATGAAATCTCCCTTATTTCAAGGAAGATTCAGCGCATGATGAAAAGCAAAGGAAGGTTCAGAAAGAAGTTCCACAAAGGGGACTCACGGGAAAGACAAGATTCAAAGGAAAAGAAGGACTTCAAGGACAAGAGCCAAGTGACTTGCTATGAGTGCAAGAAGCCTGGTCACTACAAGTCTGAGTGCCCACAACTTGAGAAATCAAGGAAAGGTGGCTTCAAAGGCAAGAAGAAGAAAGGTCTCATGGCTACATGGGATGATTCAGATTCATCATCTTCTGAGGATGATGAGGAACAAGCAAACATGGCTCTCATGGCTACCATAGGCTCAGACAGTGAAGAAGAAGATAAAGAGGTAGATTCTAACACATCTTCTAATATTCAAATAGCTTTTGATGAACTGTTAGATGAGTCCTCAAAGCTCAACAATGAGTACAAATCTTTGAAAAAGAAATTCTTAAAACTCTCTAAAGAATTTCAAATACTCACTGAGGAGAATGAGAAACTCAAAACTGAAAACCACCATTTGGTGAGTAACAGTTTCAACAGTAAGAATAAGGTTGAATGCAACTCTTCAAAATATGAAGAGGGATTTCAAAGATTTCTTCTTTGAATGTGTCACACGAAGCAAACAAGCATCTATGATCTGGGGAGTAAGTCAAAATGGTAAAAAGGGTCTTGGTTATAACCCTGAAGAACCAACTTTTCAAAACACCAATTTGAAAACCAAAGACTCCAACAATCACAGTGACTATTTACTTTGTACTTTCTGCAATAAGAAAGGGCACATTAGGAGTACTTGTTATGAACTAAAAAACAAGAAGGACACGTCTCCTTCTAGGACTAACAAAAGAGGACCCAAAAAGATTTGGGTACCTAAGGATAAAATTATATATGTTGCAGATTTGCTTAGCAACAGAGTTACTACACCATCCTGGTACTTGGGCGATGGTCGCTCACGTCACATGACGGGAGAAAGGCGTATGTTCCAAGATCTCCATCATGAAGAAGGTGGAAATGTTGGTTTCGGAGGAAATCAGAAAGGTAAAATCATTGGAAGTGGAAAAGTTGGTAAGAGCTTTCTTCCTTCCATTGATAATGTATTATTAGTGGATGGCTTGAAGCATAACCTACTAAGTATAAGTCAATTATGCGATAGTGGTTATGATGTTGCCTTTAATGACACATCATGTATAGTCAAAAGCAAGAAAGATGGATCTATTCTTTTCAAGGCAAAGAGAAAAAATAATATTTACAAAATTAAACTTTACGAGTTGGCAAATCAAAATGTAAAATGTTTTTGTCAATTGATGAAGAGCAATGGACTTGGCACAAAAGATTGGGTCATGCCGGCAGAGGTTAATCTCAAAGCTTAACAAGAAAGGACTTGTTAGAGGCCTACCAAATCTTAAGTATCAATCGATGCTCTTTGTGAAGCATGTCAAAAAGGAAACAAACGAAATCTTCTTTTAATTCCAAAAATATTGTTTCCACCTCAAGGCCACTTGAGCTTTTACATTTAGATTTATTTGGACCAACCGTAACTACCTCTGCATGCGGAAAGAAATATGGTCTAGTCATTGTCGATGACTATACTAGATGGACATGGGTAAAATTCTTAACCCACAAGGATGAGTCTTTTCACGGTGTTTTTACGTGATTCTGCAAACAAGTGCAAAATGAAAAAGGCTTTTGTATTACTACTATTAGAAGTGATCATGGTGGTGAATTTGAAAATGAATTATTTCAAAAATTCTGTGAAGAACATGGCATCTCTCACAATTTTTCATCCCTAGAACACCACAACAAAATGGTGTTGTAGAAAGGAAAAATAGATCTTTGCAAGAAATGGCGTAACCATGATTCACGAAACTAATGTTGCAAAGCACTTTTGGGCAGAAGCAGTAAACACTGCATGCTATATTCAAAATAGAATCTATATTAGACCTATCTTGAATAAGACTCCTTATGAATTGTGGAAAGGAAGAAAACCCAACATTTCATATTTTCATCAATTTGGGTGTGACTGCTTTGTTCTCAATACAAAGGACAGTCTAGGAAAATTTGATTCTAAATCACAAAAGCTATCTTTTTGGGATATTACTAACAGCTCTAAAGCATACAATATACAACAAAGAAACATTAATTGTTGATGAGTCAATACATGTGAAATTTGATGATAAAAAGCCTGATAATGACACGTCAGAGCTAAATGAAGCATTTGCGGTTACAAATTTGTAAGGAAACAAAAGCGGATGTCACAGTCTTGACTCGATGATGTCTCTGTGTCGACTCTGGTGAAAAAGGAATATCCATAACAGATTGGAAGTTCAAACCTGATCACCCAAAGGACCAAATAATTGGTGAACCGAGTGATAGAGTTAGAACAAGATCTTCTCTTAGAGATCATGCTGATTTGGCACTTCTATCAGAGATAGAGCCAAAATCTATTGATGAAGCTCTAACTGATGATGGATGGATTATTGCTATGCAAGAAGAGCTCAATCAATTTCAGAGGAATGATGTGTGGAAGCTTGTGCCTCCTCCAGAGAATAAGCTAGCAATTGGAACCAAGTGGGTCTTCAGAAACAAACTTGATGAAGATGGTAAAGTGGTAAGAAACAAGGCTAGACTTGTTGCTCAAGGGTATTCACAAGAGGAAGGTATTGACTACATGAAACTTTCGCTCCTGTAGCTAGACTTGAAGCCATTAGAATTTTGTTGTCATTTCTTTGCACATCATGGCATTACTTTGTACCAAATGGATGTAAAAAGTGCATTTTTAAATGGTTTCATAAATGAGGAAGTGTTTGTGAAACAACCACCTGGTTTTGAAGATACCGAGTTTCTGAACATGTCTTCAAACTTAAAAAGGCACTTTATGGTCTTAAACAAGCTCCTAGAGCCTGGTATGACAGATTAAGTTCCTTTTTAATGTCAAATGATTTTGAAAGAGGACAGTGGACACTACTCTATTTAGAAAATCATCTAAAAGCATTTCATTATAGTTCAAATATATGTGGATGACATTATCTTTGGTGCTACTAATGAGTCTCTTTGTAAGGAGTTTTCTAAGCTTATGCAGAATCTAATTTGAGATGAGTATGATGGGAGAATTAAAATTCTTCCTTGGTATTCAAATCAAGCAATGTCAAGATGGAACTTATATTCATCGGACTAAATATGTGAAAGAAGCTGTGAAGAAGTTCAAGCTAGAGGAAACCAAACCTATGAGCACACCAATGCATCCAACATGTGCTCTTGGCAAAGATGAATCAAGTAAAAAGGTAGACCAAAAGGTATATAGAGGTATGATTGGTTCACTCCTTTATCTCACACCCTCAAGGCCTGATATTATGTTTAGTGTGTGCTTATGTGCAAGATTTCAATCGATCCTAGAGAATCTCACTTAATCAAGCGGTTAAAAGGATATTTAGGTATCTTAAAGGAACTACTAATCTTGCTTTGCTTTATAAGAACTCAGATAATTACAAGTTAGTAGGTTTCGTGATGCAGACTTTCTTTGGAGACAATTGAAAGGAAAAGCACAAGTGGTGGTCGCCAATTTCTTGGAGCAAATCTTGTCTCTTGGTCCAAAGAAAAGACAAAGCACAATTGCACTATCCACAAAGCAGGTTTAGTACATATCTGCCGCAGTCGTAGCTCACAACTACTTTGGATGAAGTATCAACTTGAGGACTATCAGACAAAGAGAGTAAAATCCCTATATACGGTGATAATACTTCGCTATATGCTTGACTAAAAACCCTATTTTGCATTCTCGAGCCAAACATATTGAAATTAAACATCATTTTATTAGAGACTATGTTCGTAAAGGATTCTTGAAATTAAATTTATTGATACGACCATCAATGGGCGGACATCTTTACAAAACCCCTTGTCAAGATAGATTCAACTTTATAAGAAAGAACTTGAATTTCCTTCTTATAAAGGAATAGGTGTTTGATCTGAATATAGTTGACTCTGTTTGACTAAGTTGACTCTGTTTGAATTTAGTTGACTCTGTTTGACTAAGTTGACTCTGTTTGAATTTAGTTGACTCTGTTTGACTAAGTTGACTCTGTTTGAATTTAGTTGACTCTGTTTGACTAAGTTGATTATGTTTAAATATAGTTGACTCTGTTTGACTATGTTGACTCTGTTTGAATAAAGTTGACTGAATAAAGTCGACTGTTTGATGTGTTTGACTTGTTGACTCTGCGTGAGTGTGTTGGCTATGTCGTAGTTAAATCTGTTGATTCTGTTGATTATCTTATCTCGTTATATTCTTTTCATTAACTGTTCGTATGATCATTGCATAGCTGTCTCTGGGAATCTTAAGTACACGTGTCTCTCTGAGACTGGTTGATGCGTTAGTGAGTGACATTTGCTTTTACTGAGTCATAATTGATTTTACTGCGCAATGACAGTTTTACTGCGCCTTTTCAATTTTGACAGTTACTCTTTTGGAAAAGACAAATTTATTTTAATTCATTTCGAAAACTGGCGTATGGTGCTTAAACTTCTCGAACACGTTTATTACCCACTCACTCACATCACTCACTACCCACTCTATCTCTCAAAGAGAAGTCTACACATTTCAGAACCCTAAACCCCTTTCATCTTTGCACTCTGTGTTTCTCCGATTTCAACAATGGCTGCTCCACAAGTAACGCTGGAAAATCTTCAAACCTCAGACCTCAAAGTGTTGGTGGAACACGGTAAGGTTCGAGGATATGGCAAATGAAGGATACGACTTGAGCTGATTTCATCGACATGGGGATAATGGATTTCTTCTACATGACCAACTCGGTCTATGAGAATCTGGTGAAGGAGTTACGGACTTATGCTTGGAGTAAAGATAAGACCATTCGAGTCATGTTCAAGGCAGCGCATTATGGTCACTCAGACCTAATTGCTGAAATCACCCATTGCCCTAATGATGGAGCGGTTGAAACCGCTGGTTGGGAAAAAGGATCTTTGTTGGTGGGATGTCGTGAATGAAACCATCTATGAAAAGTCTGAGGGACCAAGGCGATGGACATGAAGAACGAGTTTCGAGCATCGCTCGTAATCATCATGAACCGCTTGGTGCCAAAATCGCTCTGTGGATCTTGTCGGCCAGTACCCACAAGTTCATAATGTGGAATTATGAACTCAAAGCAAAATCAACCTTCCACAGATAATTTTTGAACATCTGAAGAGACTTAATGTACTCCGTAAAAGGGAAATATATGAATATCCCTTATGGAAAGTCATTGTCGCAATTATGGAGAACCAAGGTCTTATAAATCTTCTTCAAGGTCTCAACACCTTGGAAGGTGGCTTGCCCTGAAACGATGGTGATTCCTATTCTCTTCGCACAATCTAAGGAGAATGGGACTCCTTTCCAAGAAGGTTATTGCTGCAATTCAGGAAGGTGAAGAAGGAGCAAGGAAGAAAGTTGTGAAGAAGGGGAAGAAGATTGTGGTGGACTCTGGTGTCTCTACTGGACCAACCAGAAGGGTCACTCGAAGCTACAGGCATTCACATTGCCTCGTAATCCCCTCACTCACTCTCCTGTGAGACCTACATGCATGCCCTCTATGCTTACAGAGGAAGAAGAAGAGAAGAAAGCGGAGATTGATCAAATGATAAAGGAAAGGTTAGAGGAAACACGACTATATCATGAAGCAAGCTTGGTCAGCAGCCTTGTACAAATGGAAACCTTTGCACCTCCGGATTAGTGCTCCTACCTCGACCACTAGAGTGGCTATTCTCTTTGAGCCCGCCTCTGTTGATCCCGCTCGAAGCCACCCTGAAAAGGATACACAAGGTTGGAGATGCCCCTGCTGCAAAAAGGAAGAAGACACTTGATAAGGTAGTTGATTTATATGATACTACTTATCAACTGCTCTGTTCGCTGTTTCTACAATTGTTGAACCCCTCCATCACAATCCTTGCCCAAACCTAAACCTCAACTGCCTCTGCACCCAAACCAACACCTACCAAAAGCCTTTGCCGTCTTTACCCTCGGACTCATCTTCATCCGATGAAGATGATGTTGCTCCTCGAGGACTAGACAAAGACCTCAACCACAGGTTCAAATTCCCTATATTGAACCTTTAGCCTCTTTACCTCCAGATTCCACTATACCTCAAACCCAAACACCTTCACCACCTAAATCACCACCCAAACCAGCTTCTCCACCTAGAACCGCTTCACCCCCTCACCAACAACCAGACCTCAACATACCATGTGAGACTGAGTCCATTTCTGAGGAACCTGAATCTGAGTCAAGGGTTCAAGAGTCTTCATCTCTTGAATCTGGCAATATGGTTGTGTGTGAAACTCAACCTCTTCGCATGTTGCAACCTCTCCCTGACTCCTCTTTCAGACTTCCCATAATGGTACCCTTCATGTCTCAACTGTTCTCCTCCAAATTCTCCTCTCCAGAAGAACCAGAATGCTGCGTAACTCCCGGGATGATGTCGATGATCTCTCTGCCGAGCCTCTGCCACTTCTTCTCATCGCACTTGGACCTCTGAGCCTGGTCTTCGGAACCAAGAATTGTGCCCAACGTTCTTCCCAATTTAATTGGTAGCATTGAGTACTTCAAAGCTGAAAGATTCAGGGAATCTCGTTTCTGGGGTTTCCTTGGAAACGACAGATTTGATGAAGTAATCAATGATCTTGCTGAAGAAGATCGGTATGAGAACTGGGTGTCTGTGAACACTTGGTTTGACAAGCACAAAAAGAGCAAGAAGAAAGAAACGAGGAGATGGCATCTTTGCCTGACATGGAGAGTTCCTCCAAGAGAAGAGGTCACTGTTGTTTGGGAACCAGAACCTGCACCTCCTCCTCGTCCTCCTACTCCTCCAAGAGAACCTGTAACTCCACCACCTGCACACAATGCTATGGTTGCATCTACTTCTGGATCGGCTTCACATGACAGTCAATCTGTAGTTGTGCCAAAAGAAGTTTTTGATAGGCTGGTTGAAGAAAACAGGCAGTTCAGAAGATTTATGGAATCTACTGATCAAAGGCTGGAAGCCTCAGAAAAGAAGCAAGATTTGATGACTACTCTGCTGCGGCAAATTTTGGAGAGGATGGAGCAACCCTAGAAAACCTTAGGATTTTTTTTTTCTCCCTTTTGATAGATTTGCTTTGAGTTTGTTTTTGTTCACTCTGTTTTTATTTCTAATGAAATTTATGACACTTGAAGTTTTCTCTTTATCTTTCTTTATACTGTTTTGACTGTGATGTTCTTTATTTCTGTCTTAATCTTTTTGTCTGATGACAAAAGGGGGAGAAGAATATAGAGAGTATAAAGCAATTGATGAACCTAGTGTATCAACCAAGTGTTATCATGCATACATTATGTGTTCGATTAATATATTCTGTATGCTCTGAAACTTATATCTTTGTAATATCTCATGCTCTGTTACACTTAGAAATATTTATATATGCTTAATTCAGAGAGCCTCAAATCATCTCAATAAATATTTTTTATAAAGAAAAATTGTTCATCAATATATGTATTTGTCATCATCAAAAAGGGAGATTGTTGGAATCAAGAGGATTCGAAACAATAACCCTTTAATTGTTTTGATGATAACAAAAGATTAAGAGAACAATTTATTCTCTAACATGGTTATAAGTGTGCGTAAAGTATTTATATTCGGAAAAATTCGCTTGAAGACTTAGTGAAATCTTGAATTTCACTCTGGAAAGCTTGACTCGGCTCACGGTTCTTGGCACATAGAATCTGTTTGGTCAACGCCTGGTGTAAGTCAACGACTCGTAGATCAGTCTAAGAGACTACACTGCTTGGTCAACGCCTGGTGTAAGTCAACGCCTGGTAGATCGCCTAAGAGACTACACTGTTTAGTCAACGCTCTGGTCTTCAGTCAACACTCAACAGATTGTGTTATATGTGCTCCATGATAGACTTAGTGCTTTCCTACACGATTCGTCATTTGATAGCCCATTAAATTCTACACACAAGAATCTGGTGATCTGTGAAGCTCAGTTCTGATAGTAAAATTCAAGTACCTTGTTATACGAGGTATCTTTAGACAAGAAGAATGTCAAAGGATAATATCATCAAGGAAACTTGTGCTTGAAGTGTCTATATTTTTGAAAAGCTCACTAAGGACAAAGTTACTGACATTGTGTATAATACTCAGAATGCTTTTCGTCTTGAAAGCGACGTATCCTGCAAAAGCCGAAATTCAAGGATCTGAACTTTGACTTTGGACAAAATTTGGACAAAAAGAAACGTTGTGCGGACAAAAAGAGACGTTGTGTCACAACGGCACTTTTTCAACCCTAGCTATATATCCTACCTCATACACTGAAGTAAGATAGGAATTGAGATTTCAACAAACGATTTTCAACACAGTTGTACGCAATCTAGCAACTTGAATATTTTTCTGAGTAGTGAGAGCATCAACATCTATCTTCTCAAACACTACCCAATCAAGAGACAGTGAGCAATCAAGAATTCATCCAAGTCTCTGAGATCGTTGAACAAGGCACTTACTGTTTTATTCTTTCTTTTAAGAAAGTTATTTTGTGCTAAAAGTAGTTTCATTGTAAATTCTCTCTGAAGAGAGTTATCTCTATATTGTTTCAAAAACTCTTATTTGAATCTGTACTTAGCCCAGTACTGGCTGTATACCTTAGAGGCTCAACTGTCTTGAGTCGTTTCTAAGAAGTTGTGAGTATAGCCAGGTTGGCGTAAATATACTCTCAAGTGTAATCGGTTGATTATAGTGGAGAAATCCTTCAAGTGAGTGAAGGGACTAGACGTAGCTATCAGGTGATAGTGAACTAGTATAAATCACTGTGTCTCTTTCTTCTCTCTACTCTTTATTCCTTGCACAGTTTATTCAATAGTTATTTTTCATAAACATTTGTATTTGCGAAAAAGTTTTTTAAAAACCCAATTCAAACCCCCCCTTTCTTGTGTTTTGCCACGTTCATGTACCTCCAGCTGAGGCATCCAACATCATCCTGGTGTTCGGCCTCAAACCATTACAGAACATTTGCATCTGGTTGAAGTCATCATATCCATGTCCTGGACACCTCTTTAGAAGGAGCTTGAATCTCTCCCATGCCTCATACAAGTTCTCACTTTGGTTCTGTTGGAAGCCATGAATCTCACCTCTTCTTTTGATGAATTTGGAGGGTGAAAAAAATTTTGTCATGAATTTTTCCTCCAAATTGTCCCAAGTTGCAATGCTTCCATTAGGCAAGGTGTCTAGCCAATCTCTTGCTCTCTCTCGCAGGGTCCAAGGGAAAAGCCTCAATTTCTTGCTTTCCTCGGTCACTCCAGCTAACCCAAAAGTATCACAGATTTCATAGAAGCTCATCAGGTGTTGATTTGGGTCATCAATCTCATTCCCCACGAATTGGCTTTGCTTGAAAGTGTTTAACAAAGCCGGTTTGATTTCAAAATTGGCATTTGCCTCACCCTGTTGGTAGGCATTGACAGTCCTGGCATGGTTGTTCCGTCTCCCAAAATCACCCAAAGTACGTGGTTGGTCCCCCATGACTTCTTGAGTGGTGACTTGAGAAGTAGATGCTGAGGATTGTTTTTGTTGTTGTTTTGCCTCCTTTGTCTTCTTCCTTAATGCCTTTGCTGTCTTTTCAATTTCTGGGTCAAACAATAGTTCACCTGTTTGTTTACCTCGCATGCACAAAACTAAGGCAAAAGGTAAGTAGCAAAGCAACAGTTAATGTAATAATTTTTTTTTTCAGAAAATAAATAAAAGAAATAGTTCAGAAAGGTACTCGTTTGCCTTGTTAAAAATTAATTCAACAATCCCCGGCAACGGCGCCAAAAACTTGTTGAGGATTTCGGCAGTGTACCGAATCGCACAAGTAATAAAGTGATAAGTAAGATCGTCTCCACAGGGATTGCGATTGATTATTCAACTAAACAAAGCTCGTAACTATTTTGAACGAGAACTGAATAGTGGTATTTGGAAACAAGTAGATTTGTAACAACTGAAAATAACAATAACAACTATTTGTAATTAAATGGTATAAAAGTGACTAGGGGTTTGAATCCTCTAGTATCCACTCTCATGCATTTAATCTACAACCAACGCAAGTTATTTCATACAACTAGAAGTTCAAATCAACTAAATTAGTTTAAGAACAATCCCTTGCCTCATAAATCCTTTACTCTAACTAAAACCCCCAATCCCTTAGGTGATTTATAGTTAGGTTAAGCATTAAGAATAGTGATTCATAAGAACACATAATCACAAAGTTATATTCCTATACTCATCATGACTATGACTAACAATCTCAGTTCAAGTTCTTCGCCCAATTTCCCAATCATCATGAAAAACCCCAATCGATTCAATAGCGGCCAAGTATCAAAAAGCATTAAGCGCGGAGAATTGAAAGCTCAATTGAAATGAAATAAACTTGCTTTAATATAATAGAATTAACTACATAAAAGTTTCATCAAGATTCATCTAACCCTAGTCTGAGAGATTTAGCTACTCATAAAGAAAGAAAAACCAAACCAGAAAAATCGAGGAAGAAGAGAGGAGGAGAACGAATCCTATCCTCCACCGTGCCCCCAAGAATCCAAGTTCGAACCCTAGACACGTCTCTAAAGTGTCTATTTATAGTCTAGGGTGAAAAGGAGTAAAAAACAGGTCCAAAACATGTAAAAACGTAAAATTCTGCGTCCAGGGTGCTATCGTAGTACGACCATGGTGTGAGGCACGGCCAGGCCGTGCTTCATTCTGTTTCTCGCACAGTTTAGGTGCTGTCGCAACACGGCCGTGCTTCATGTTGTTTTGTATTTTTCACCTCTTTAACGTCCGAATTAGCTCAAGGTGTCTTCATGAAAGTTGAAGCTATGGATCTTAGCTTTCCAATAGCACCGGTTTCATCTCATTTGGACACCTAAAACTCCAGATATGATTAAAACACTGAACAAGTGTCGGGCTGAGACAGCATTACATTATCAACTTGTAGCACAAATTACCCTAACTTATTTCAAGTGATTTTTCTCCTTTTTCCTAGGACAAATACCTTCCTTTAAGCACAATTGAACCAAAACCAAGTGCGTTATTCAAATCAAGCCAAATGCATAAATAACATGGATAAAAATGACTAAAATGACTAAGATGTGATGCAAAACTAACACTAAACTATATGCTATTTCGAACGCATCAGTACTCCCTTGGCTCAATTGCAATTGAGTTAAGGCCCCATTAACGGGTAATAAACCAAACGGGGTCCCTGTCGATAAACGTTGTAACGATTCACGACCAACAGGTCTACCACCAAATTGCCATCCGGACAAACAAAAATCAATGCACATGTAATGTCAAACAATCAAAATGCATATTTAATAATGTAATTCAACTTAATTCTCATTAACCAATAGCAAGGCTTGAAACCCTCTAAATAATGAGACAAACTATAGGTCATTAACATCAAAACATAAAATTTTACATAAAACTTTTGGGTAGCACGGCCAGGGTGTGCCACAGGGCACAACCGTGTCCCCTATTTTCCTTAAAATCCCTTTAGGTCGTGTCACAGGGCACGGCCGTGCTGGCCTGTGCAGAAGAAAATTCTGCTTTCTATTCAAGTTCCAAGCTTCAATACCATTCAAACCAATCCCAAATCCAATCACATGAAGACTCTAACAAGCTTTAAAATGTACATTAGGGGAATTAAGGCATTCATCAAGACAATCCAAAATTATGCATGAGATTCAACTCACAATGGAGTACAATAAATTAAGAATGCCATCCATAGCCTTTAATCTTACTTTCATATAATAACTGACTGTTTACAAGGAAGTAATTAGGCAACTAGGCCCCTTAGTCTCATGCAACATTTTCTCATTCAAACCATCACCAATGAAATCTAACAAGATCACAGATTTAAGCTTAACAAGCAAATGTGCATCATATACTTAAAACATATCTCATTGATAAATCTCTTAACCCAGACAAACAACAAGCTCATATAACATTATCAATAGCTTTAAACATACCTAAGCATAAAGATTTCCATATTATGGGCTAGCTCAAACACTAAGCCCTTCCACATTGGTTCTCACATAGGCGATCAGTGTGACCAAACTAAAACCAAACATACCCATTGGGAGCTCTGTGGAACTCACAGTGAGACAAACATCATACAATGTTCGTGGGGGGTTAGGGGCAGCCATCAAACCCTTAACCAAACCCACTCAAATACCATAAATTCTACTCATTAATCGTTCAAGATACATAATTAAATTAATTAACCCTATCACACCCTAAGAGAGGTTTTAAAGAGAGAAATCTATGTTACCTTAGGGCTCCATGAAATTGGGGGTAAAATCCCCAATTGCTAGGGCTTGGATCTTCCTTCCTTCAAGCTTGCTCTTTCCACCATTGAAGCTTCAATCTTGCTTCTTCTTCCATTTTCTTCTTCCCTTCGAACTCTTTTTCCTTTCTGTCTCTCGATCTCTCTGTCTCTCTCAATCTCTTAGTCTCTTTGTCTCTCTCTGTCTCGTTCTCTCTCTCAGCCTTGAGTCTCTCTTCTCCCTCCTTTTTTGGCGTGCCACCGCGCCGCTGCCCTTGGGGCCACCGCAACCCTTCCTCCTTCCTTCTCCGTCATACGCGTGCCCTTCTACCTTCTTCTCCCTTCTTCTTTCTTTTCTTCCTTCTTTCTCTGTTTCTGTTTCCCTTTCTTTTTTTTCCCTGATCGTGCGTGTGTGTGTAATAAAGGGAAAGGGAGAGTGCTTGTGTAAGCCAAGGATAAGTGAGGTATATGGTAGAACCAATAGCATAGGTTTAGTAAAAATTGACTAACAAGTCCACATTTAATCTTATTAATTTATCCTTTGATCCTCATAGGAACCTTAGGTAAATTAATAAATTAAACTACTCATCAATAATTAGTCCCTCATTTCCTTAATTATTGGATATAATTACTATTTTACCCCCTAAGTTCCAACTTTGCGTTAAAACACTGGATTAAAGGTTATTAACCTCATTTAATCCTTAAGGATTAAATCCCCTTTTTCACTTGGTATTTTTAATTACCAAGATTAATAATGTTGGGATGTTACAAAGATCTTGAAAGACATAAACGACGTGTCGTTGATCTCAACTTTCCCAAACTTCGTTGCATTAAATGTTGACCATTGTAAATAAGGATTTGTGTATCTTATGGAACACAAATTAGGAACCTTTGAAGAGCTCAAAGATTTCAAAGACGAAATGGAGAACCAAGATAGCAAGAGTATTAAGGCCATACAATTGGATCGTGATGGTTAATACTAAAGCCGGGAGTTTGATGACTATCTAAATTGCACCATGTTAGACATGATTCGATCAATGATGTGTCAGTCAAGGCTTTATGACTCTTTTCGGAGTATGCTTTATATACAACTATTGCTCGCCCATAACCTGTTCCATTCGAGGCAGTAAAAGGGATCCATATGAGATTTGGAAGGGCCGAGTGGCGATGTGTGACATTTATGAAGATTTGGATTGTAAAGATTATTTGATAAACTTGAACCAAAACTGAATAAATGTATTTTACGGAGTATCCTTAGGAAACTAAGGGATATTGTATCTATAATGTCTCCAAGAACAAAAAGTTTATTGTGAAAACTGGGGTATTCCTTAAAGAGTTCATCTCCAAAGGAACCAGTGGGAAAATGTAGAACTTGGAGAAATTCAAATACCATAAAGTCCGCCTACAGTGGAACATGAATCGGTTCCACAAGTATTATGGATGAGCCATTGATTCAAGTTACACAAGTTCTGTGCAGGCCTAACAGGTCATATCACCAACTTGAGAGATATATATCACTCTAACTAAAGGAGGTGATTTGATGCTCATTAGATGAGCATGTAACCTACCAGGAAGCCATATTTGATCCACATTCTGAGAAGTGGCTTGGAGCCATAGAGCTGAGATGGAATCCATGTGAACTAACAAGGTTGGACCTTGATGGAGTCACTCTAATGGGTACAACCCTTAGGATGCAAGTGGGTCTTCAATAGAAGACAGACATGGATGGTATTTTGAATACCTTTAAGGCATGATTTGTCGTGAAAATATTTCACGCAAATCCATAGTATATACTATGGTGAGACCTTCGCCCAATCATGATGCTTAAATCCATCGGGATTATACTTGTTGAAGATCCATTTATGGATTAAAGCAAGCTTTCAGAAAATAGAATCTTCGTTTTGATGAAACTGTTAGACAGTGGGATACATAAAAAACGTAGATGAGCTTGTGTATACATGAATGTTAGTGGGAGTAATATTGATTTCTGGTCTTGCATGTGGATGACATACTTCTCATCATAAACGATATCCCCACAAAGAGTATAACCATAATTAGGAAAGGTTTCTTGATGAAGGACTTAGGGGAGACTTCCTAAGTGTTAGGATTCATGATCTATAAAGATAGATCACTGAAGTATCTTGTCCTTAGTAAATGTACATATGTTGATATGGCAAGGATTTGTCCAAGGGACAATCCCATACCTTATTACTTAAGAAGGAAGACATTCCATTTGTTGAGACAATTGGATCTGTCATATATGCCATGATATGTCCTTGACCAGATATCTCATATGCTTGGAGGATAACGTGAAAGTACCAGTTTGATTTCAGTGAATGTCACTAAATTGTAGTCAAGAATATCCTTGAATACTTAAGAAGGACTAATCATATATTCTTGACAGATGATGGTAAGGAAGAGAACGTTGTAACACCGACGCTACTTCCAAACCAATAAAAGAAATTTCAGGCTGCAGTCTGGATTTGTGTTTTGTCTATATGGTGGCACTGGAAGAGTTCCAGATCAGTAATAGTTGCTAATTCTCTTACAAAGGCTGAGTATATAACTGCCTCTAATAGGGCAGAGCATTAGTCGGTTTCGGGCCCAAAATCACCAATCCGAGCAAAACCAAAGAAGAAATTATCAGATCTATCACCATCCGTTTGGGACGGCGAATTGTGCGGGTGATGGGTTGGGCGGTTGAACGGTTGATCGGGTCAGTTAACACAGTTTTGAAGAACAAACCCAAAAAAAATGTTTCAAAAAAATGAGATGAAATCCAGAAGTTAATCAATACACTATCTTTTCTACATTACAGAAGGGGAAAAAGTTGAAACTTTTACAATTTCAACAAAACAAATAACTAATGTGTATTAAAAAAAATGAGAACTTGTTGGATTGAGAACACAATAGCGTAGCTACTTGTTGGTTTGAGCCCCAACACTTGGATTGAGAACACAACACTTGGAAGGAAACCCATCCCTTGCCTCCTCTCCTCTTTTATATGTTCAGGCGAAGAGAAAAACGTCAGATATGGCGCATGCAGCAGAAACAAAAAGCATGGTGGTGATCTTCCTTCAACAAAAAAGGCATCTCGTCATCAAACCCAAAAACAAATATTCCAGAAAAAGAATCAATCTCAGCAACAAAAAGCCTAAAACTTTCAACAAAAAGCATCAAACTTTCAATGAAAAGAATCAACCTTTCAATAAAAAGTATCAATCTTTTGTTTATAGAAGCAACGACAACAACAGTTTGCGGATCTCTGTTAGCAAATCTATAGAGGAAGTTTGGTCGGAGTGGCTTCCTGGGGGGGTGTCTGTGCAAAAATGAGGTGTGATGGATGGGAGTATTCACGGTGGAGACGATGCCGTGAAAGAGGATTCATGTGGTGCATTGAATGGAGGTCGTCATCGTAGTTGATGGGGGTGGTGCGATGACATGCTTCACGAAGGTTGAGTGAGAAGGAAGAGAGATTGAAAGAGGAAGAGAGGGCAACAACCAACGAGAATCAGATAAAGAGAAACACTAAATTTTTTTTTTGTTTCAGTCTCCAAATGACAAGTACAATGAATAATTTTTTTTTTTGAAGAAACACAAAAACTATCATCTAAGCCATTAGTTGTATCCACGTCAGTGATCCTATCAACTCATCCAACGATTCAATACATAAATGCCTCGGCTGCTCGGTCGGATATGGGTATCGATGGATTTGGTTTTTAAAACCCGAGCCCAACCGTATTCATTCGCCAGTAACCATTTTAATAGACCCGCTGACCCGTAACCCACTTAAAACCGCCAGCACGCATTGATTTACAATCGAATAGCTCGGATTCCGGTCAGGTGGCGGGTCCTTGCTCTCCCCTAGCCTCTAATGTGATTAGAAGGCTGTTTGGATCAAGAAGTTCTTTTGAACTTGGCATAGTTCCTAACTTTGAGAACTCCATTGATCTCTTTGTGATGATGATGGAGTAATCGTTTAAGCTAAGGAAGTTTATCTCACCAGTGATCCAGACATATACTTAGGTGCTTTTATCTCATTCGATGGATGATCAAAAAAAGGAGATGTGAAGATGTCCAGAATAATAACATAGAATAATCCACTTAAGGAGTCTCTTCCTCAGTAGTAGCCTGACACTCACACTAGCTCGATGGGTGTTGAACTGATGCTTGATTGGCACTAGTGCTAGTGGGAGATTTTTGGTGTAAGCACTAGTGGCCAATCTATTTTGTATAGATTATTATTTGTATCATGAATTTAATCATATATTTAATATATGTAAAGACATTATTTATTATGTAAATAGTTTATAGCATAATAAAGTCCTTAGAATAGATAGTTCGTTCAGTGGAACATCAAATATGATTTAATCGTGAGACCCCACTGAACTATAAAACACTATTTTTAAAGTATCCATAGTCGAGTATTATTGTTAATTAGGACGACAATAATACATAGAGACTGTTGTGTGAGTAGATTGATGACCACATCTCACGGGTCATGGATATGTGATATTAAGTCTGCACACAGGTATAAATGTTAGGAGTAATATTTATACTGGATTGTTCCACTATGAGGACGCTTCATAATAGTTATATAAGTGTCATAGGCGCTCCTCATGACGACTATAGTTGTAGGATTTAATGCTATCAGACGTCATCTGTAACAAGATGATCATAAAAGTAGTACTTTGGCTTGCATTGAATCATGTTGAGGGATGTGAGTGACATAGATAGGATTCATCCCTCCTACATAACAGGAGTAGTGACTCGAGCCTCTCGATAGAGTATTATATGAAAATATGCGTGGCCACACTGAGATGTGCCAATATAGGATATTGGGCTCATTTCGTGATTACACATCTACTTGGAAATCGATGAATATATGATTGGACATAACGAAGATGACACATTTATGTCTCGTGTTCAATCAAGACATATGGATGAAGGGACATTGGCTTCACAGTGATTATGGTCACAGTAAGGTTAAAATCGGATCACCAATATTCTCATGGCCTGGATAGCAGTGATGCATTGCTAGATGTCAATCATTGTTTATACTATTTAATATTATATTTATATAATATTTAATGTTATTTTCATACTAGTGGAAACCTATAGGGTCACACGCATAGAGTGTTAATCGGAGCAAGAGAGACTAAATTAAATATGATTTAATTTAGTTAGTTTTTAATTAACTAAATGTGATTTAATTAAATAAGGCATGAAATAGGCGTGTAGTGTACAAAGCTTGCTGAGGGAGGTGCAAAACCAATTTTGAGGGGGTGCAAATAGCAAGTATTTATGTGTCTATAAATAGGACATGAGCTCCCCTCATGAGACACTTGACACTTTAGCCACATGAGATGTGATGGTCAGAACTCTCTCTCTAAGCCGTCAACTAGCACTGACGCCCCGCTCCGGTTTTACTTGCATGGACTGAGTAGAGGTGTTGCTCGTTTGCAGCACTTTGGTGATTCAGAAAGCACGCTTCAAGAGGTAAACACGAATGCCTTGTGATTCTCGTAGTTCTAAGCGATCTTGGTAAGAGGATTTTTTCGCTCCTGAGATTGATTTTAAAAGAATTTTTAAAAGTTTATCTCTTGATTTCCTAACACAAATGTGACAGCAAAAGTGATTATAGTGCTTGAATTGTTTGTGCATGTTATTGTGTAGCTGTTTTTGCTTTTGTGCTATATGTACATTATGCTCTGCTTAACTTCTGCTAGTTCCAATATACACTTGTTGCGGACCTTATGCACGCTCATGGGATAGTGAATGAGTTGTGTGAATCAGCCTTGTTGAGTGTTCTGTTTGACAGATTAAATGGTGAATTCCGTGTGCAACTAGAACTATTATTATGTTTTATGCTGCACAAACTAACAAAGCAGTGGACCTCTTAGTTTTCATTTACACCAGCGTATGCAGCCAGAGATTAATCATTTGAAAATCCCAAGTAATGACAGCAGTCCTGTTTTATTTCGTGTGTTAATTATTACACGAACATTGCAAACCTCATATAACTGTAGAACTTGGCTATATTACAGATCTCCTGTAATTGAAGAACTCAAATTCTTCTTGACCGGTGACAAAAGAAAAAGGGAAACTATTGGGGAAAAGTAGCTATAGGTTATAGGTTGAATTTATGCATTTGACTTCCCTGCCTAAGTATTTGTTCTTGGATATGTCACATATTTTGGCTTTTGTTCTTGGATTGGCATCCGATCTGTGGTTCTGTGTGGAGGCCTCCATCATAAATTCCCTTGCCTTTTGATTATGAGTTTCGGATTCTATGCACTAGCATTACATGCTTTTGAAATCGATTAGCCATAACCATGTGATTGATTAGATTAGGCTATGGTATGGAGGACACTGTTCAGGAATATAATCGATTATATGCAGCAGCATGTACCAGATTTCTTCTTGTAATAACCGATTATGATCCATCTTAAACATAGAACTAACGGAATTGCATAAAGATAATTGATTAAGAGTGCTGCACTATCGATTATACTCCTCCCAAAACCATAAAACTCGTCCTCTAAATACTTCAATTGATTAAATAAAAAGTATATAGCTTGATTCATTATGATTAGCACTATTAGGAACCTTCCTGAATTACTTTGGGTTAACTTAACACCTTGAGGTAGTATGACATTATCATGAAAGCTTTAAGATAAGTACTAAGGGATTGTTTGGCTTAAGAGATAGAATTCAAATGGAATACATGCAAGTCCTAAGTGTAGCTCCTAATCCTTTCCCTTTAGGACACAAAGCTTAACTAAGAATAAATCCTATATGCCAAAAAGGGAATAATGTAGAGGTGTTAAGTTATAACCAAGAAGATAGTAGTCCTCTAGTGTCGTTGGTAGTAATAACCAAGAAGATTCTATAGTAGTAATTTGGCTCCTCCTGGAGAGGCTTGTTCCCTGGTGTTAGATCTTATTTTACTGTAAATGTTTACTTAAAATTGCATAATCGTAGTCCTTAGCAATTGTTTTGAGGTATTATGCAATGTTTTAAAAACCGGACCGGAGATCGAACCGACGAGACCTCCGGGTCATGGTTCAATTGGTTCAACCGGTTGAACCATCGGTTGAACCGGATGACTAATAAATACATAAATAAATAAGTACTAATTTTGAGGAAAAAGTAAATAAAAACAATTAAAAAAAGTTAAAACGGTCAAACTGCGGTTCAATCCGATTCAACCCAGTTCTGGGCGGTTCAACCAGACTGCGGTTCAATTGAGTCGAACCGACTGCTAACACTACCGGGTGACGGTCGGACCGTCAGCTCCGGTCCGGTTTTTAAATCATTGGTATTATGATCACATTAAAAATAAGTGAGTATGAATGTGCTCGGTTGGGAGGAGTTTTCCATACATAGCACACCACGTATAGCTGAAAACAACGAGAATAGTATTTTTCAATTATGTCTATGTTACTAAGTTTTATAACTCACGTTTTTGGGGCGTTGTTTTCAGGTACTAGCATATGGAACGACGGAGAGCATTACTTAGATGCTCGGCATTGCTTTGCTGTGATATCTTTCGAGTTGATACCGGATCATGAGTCGTCTTGAATGCTTTAAGTTTTATGTTCGAGTTAATTATTTTTGTAAAGTCATTATATGACACTTCACTTGTTATATTAAGAGAATTGATGTATTTAATTGTTGAAAGTCCTTTAAAAGATTTTGTATTCTGATACTTCTGTATCTGAATGTTCTTGAAAATAAAGTATAGCATTTCTAAAAGCTTCCACAAAAAATTTTAACGTTTAAATTATGAAAATATTATTTCATTTTCTTTAATTTCCTGTCTAATTTCTTAAGTAATGCCTTGATTAGAGTCTAGACGTTACAAAATTATACGTTGAATTAAAGTTATTTGATGAAGTATCAAATGCTTTTAAAATGTTATGAAATTTTATTGAGTTGATCTACTCACTAAGAACTTTTAATTTGACAGTTGAGTTGATAAAATTCAATGTCTATAGAGAGTTATTAAGTGGAGTAACTCTGACAAGAGTTACTCCTATGAGGAGGGATCAAGTGATTCTAGGAGGGATCAGAGTTACTCTGCTTAATAACTTTCTCTAAACATTGAATTTTATCAATCCAACCGTTCAATATTATCATATTATATTAACTATCATGCACACCAAATTTTAAATAAATTGGACATCCGTAGCTATGCAATCATGAGGTCAACATTTTACTTGTATTTTAAAAAAATATATTATACGTTGAATTAAAGATATTTGATGAAGTGTCAAATGTTTTTTAAATTTTATGAAATTTTATAGAGTTGATCTACTCACTAAGAACTTTTAATTTGATGATTGGAATGATAAAATTCAATGTCTATAAAGAATTATCAAGCGTAGTAATTCTGACAAGAGATACTTCTGGAGTCACTTGATCCCTCCTCATATATATATATATATATATATATATATGGGCGTTCAAGTTGCTCTAGGAGTAACTCTTATCTGAGTTATTCCGGTTAATATCGTTTTGTAGATATTGGATTTTATCAATCCAACCGTTTAATATCGTCATATTATGTTAATGATCATGTATACCAAATTTTAAATAAATTGGACATCAATAGCTATGTAATCATATAGTCAACACTTTACTTGTATATTAAAACGTATAGTATACGTTGAATTGAAGTGATCTAATGAAGTATCAAATATTTTTAAAATTTTATGAAATTTTATGGAGTTGATCTACTCAATAAAAACTTTTAATGTGACGGTCCGATTGATGAAATTTGGTGTCTATTAAGAGATATTAACTGGAGTAACTCAGACAAGAGTTACTCCTAGAGTAACTTGAACGCTCCTCATATATATATATATATATATATATATATATATGGGTCAAGATCAAATGACATCGGAGTTTGACACCAAATCTCATCCCTTTATTGTTGTTTAATCAGAAAGCTCTCCTTTATTCACTTAACTGATCATGTGACCCTATCCTTACTACTCCTCGTGCGCCCTAGGCATGGCAACAGAACCCGAACCCGCGGGTACCCACCCGACCCAACCCGATTTTGACGGGAAAAACCCGCTTTGACCGGGGGTGGGACAGGGTTGGGGATGTCGATATCCAACCCGTCCCCGACCCGAACCCGCCCAATTAAATATAAATTGTTAATTTTTATTTTATTTTATGCATTTATACTCATTCATTTTGTTTCATATATTTTATTTATTTTTAATTTAATCTCTTTTCAATAGAACATTTTATTTTAATATTTTTTTATTTTATTTTATCATTGTATAATGATTATGATTTTATTTTATTAATTATCATAACTATAATTTTTCAATTTTTCTACATATTTAGAGCTGAGTTGGGGACCATGAAACCCGACTTATCGGGACGAGGGATGGGGAAAAACCGACCGTGGAAATGGGGGGACGGAGGCAAACCCGCCCGACCCGGCCCGTTGCCATGCCTAGTGCGCCCTGTCTCATTTTTTTTTTGACGGGCTCTCTCTAATTGTTTCCTCTCACTGGTTTTCACTCACACCGTCTCCTTCATTCCTCGCGCTCCGCTTCATATGAAGCCTTCGACCCTCCCCTATTTTCACCAAACAGAATGCAGAACTTGTTAGAATGGTTTTTTTCTCCTCTATTACTCCTTCCTTCCCTCCTTTCCTCCCTATGTTATTACATCTCCTCCGCTTTTCTCTATCTAAAACCCTCTCTCTCTCTCGCACGCAAACCCATTTAAGGTTCGTTTTCCGATTCCCAATTTCCCCGTCGTTTCTTCGTTTTCTTCCTTCTACGTGTTTCTCTTTCACTGTTTCAAAGCGATATTGGGTTTTTGACCACCGTTGACTTGCATGCGCTGTTGACCTGCATTCGCTAGGGTTTGAAACGATAACGCCATCGTGCCTGCCGTTCTTCATGGCTAGCCTTTTGGCATAATCTTGGTCGTGCTTCAGACCTCCCTCCCCTTCCCCTGCCACGGCGCACTGGTTTCTTTCACGTTCTGCACTGAAGAAGCGAGAATAGCATGTCTGCTTGGGTTTGCACCGTGACACCCTAGGTTGCGCCGTTGTGTCCACCCTATGGCCGCCGCGCCGATCTGTTTGTGGCCCTGCCTGGCCACCTCCTCGGCGGCTCTCACCCCTATGCCCTCTTCTCCAGCCTCTACGCAAGCTGCTGCCCTCAAAAAAAGTTCGCTCAGACCCTTAACAATGCATGCAATATACCCTATAGTCTTTCACTGTTTCAAAGCTTTTCAACTTCTTCTTCCTTCTCCTGCTGTAAACAGTGTTTGTTCTTCCGGTACTCAAGTTTGGGACCAAACACCAATTGGTACACTTTTTTGTTTGTTTTCCCCTTTCTTGTAGTTTTTTATACTATCATTGCATGTGTTTCCCCAATTGGAGCTCCTCAGAGCTTCGATTAGGGTTCTTGCTGTTGTTACTGTCACTGATTGTTAATTCAATTTGGTTTCGAATGAGTCCCATGCTATCCAATTATTAACGAATTTTGTGTTTGTTTTTTAATTTTTGGTACCTTGAAATTACAAGCTCGTTTTCTGAATTTGAGATTTTTGTTTTGTTGGGTGTTGTGGAAGCTGTGGATTTTGGCGATGAATTACAGCAATTTATGAGATAGGGCGCACGAGGAGTAGTAATGATAGGGTCACATGATCAGTTAAATGAATAAAAGAGAGCTTTTGATTAAACAATAATAAAGGGATGAGATTTGGTGTTTGACACCGGTGTCATTTGATCCTGACTATATATATGTCATTTGATCCTGACTATATATATATATATTACTGAAGAAAAATTTTCAAATGTAATTAATGATGCTACATATTATTAAATATTACTATCTTTTATGATATTAATTATGGGTACAGAGGGTACTTTAATTCAATTTGAAGGACTTCTATCAGACTATTAAAAAAAATATGATATTAATTATAAAATTTTCATGAAATATATATTAAAATGACTTCGACTGGTTTTTATAGGATAAGTAAAATATTTTAATTTCAATTTTCAATGTGATTAGTATGTTCAGAACAAAAATTTATTATTACTCGAAGTTATTCATTAACAATGTAACGCCTTAGTTCCTACCAGATGATTACTTAATACATTCGTGTAAATAGTGTGAATAATTAAGTAAGAAAATAAAGGAAATTAAGAATTAAAACGAAAAATCTTACTTTTGTTAAAGGATTATAAGTTTATGAAAATAAAAAACACAAGTTTCTAGTGATACAAGTAAAGCACACATACTGTTACAACTAACATCGCCTTAAACTAAACTCCGATTGTGATCTGATATTGACTTTTGCATCCAATATGGCATTGGAAAAAGATGAGGACAAAAGGCATACACTTTCTATCTCCGAAACCATCTGCTACCTGAAAACACCACCCCAAACATAGTGAGTTTACATAAACTCAGTAACATAGAATTGTAATTAAAACATTAAAACTAGTGTTTCCAGCCATACCTGGTGTGCGAGGTATGGAAAACTCCTCTCAACAACAATATCATTAGTATATAATCAAAGTAAAGCATGAAGATGTAACTTATATCCATTTCTAGCACCAAAGTCTCATTCATACACATCCACTGTAAAGGCAAGACACAATACAAACAATCTTGGCAAACCAGAACTCTTCGTAAGTGCCTATGTACTCACACATCACACTTATATTCACACAAAGTTTATTCACTTCCTAGTTAGAAATAAACATCCTTATATTCATATAACTACCCCTCTGGGTCTTAATGGGTCTAATAGGCACATCTTGAAGCTTCCAAGCATTAAACTTGTAATTCTTCATAAGATGCCATGATCTAGGATTTAACGTTTACTCAATAATTTGGGCATATCTAGAGTTCTATTATTCTTTTCAAGCTAATGTTTGAATTTTTAGAAATCTAAGAAGGTTATCTACAACTTTGATGTTGGATATACAATTTATTTTGGCCATCTAAGATGTGCTAACTTACGATGAATGCAGCGCTGAATCTTAATCGTGACGGTTGATATGTGTTTAGTATTTTGGGCATAACTAAAGTTAGAAAACTCCTTTTGAGGTGAAACCAAAGCCATTTGTTAGATAACATCTAGGAATACAATTCTTATGAAGGAACTTAAGGCTAATTCTATGGTTTTAATGGTCGCTCAGACCTATTATCAACCTAGTGGGTGTATGTGCTCCCCAAGCGCATGAACCTGCACTTTAAGTGCATTTCAACTCTAGAATCTGGCATACGTAGCGCACATGTGTGCGCCCCAAGCGCACCTCCATATGCCCCGAGCATAATAGTCTGCGCTTTAAGAACATTTTTGGCTGTTGCTATGGGTTTAGGTGCGCCCCAAGAGCAAGTCAAGCGCATGACTTGTAGAATTGTGCAGAAAATACAATTTCATTCAATCCAAACTTCTTAATTTTCAATCTATCATTCCATACTTCAAATACTTGGTTATGGGTATAAGATCTCAAAATACATCCAACAACTTTATTTCTACTTCTTTCATCATCTTGTAAACATAAAATAAAGAATCCACAACCAATCAAACATGATAACCATAATCTAACAACTTCATGTGTATAAGGACAAGGAATACAAGTGAACCTTTATTCAACACCATGAATGGAAATAAACTTAACTAAGGCACTCACAAATGACATTCATAAGCATCATTCTAAATCTACACATACAACATTAGCATTAAAATGAGTTCTAGGATAAATCCTTTTTCTTCTTAGATCATTATTCAAATATCTAGAATGCATTTTAATGTCTATTTAACATTCATAGCCATGGGGAAGTTATCAAACACATAGATTAACACAAAACCTAAGCACACCCTATAATGAGAGGTTTTCAAGGGAAATCCTATGGTACCTTAGGGTTTTGAAGGAGATAGTGGTGGAATCCCCAAATTGGGGTCTTGGGTTCCCACACTAAGCTTGATTCCTTGATCTATCCTCCATGGAAGCTTGAACACAAGCTCCATCTTCCTTCTCCAATTTCTTCTTTAGGTTGCAACCAAGCTCCCATTCTTCTTTCTCCCCTTCCATCATCTTTGGTGCTTGAATCCTTAGTTTCTTCCACTCTACAAGCCAATCTCTCAAGCAAGCATTAGGTTGTTGATGGAGTCCTCACCTCTTTCCTCTTACCCTTCTCATTCGACCTCACCCCTCTCTCAATCTTCAAAATTTTCTTCTAGCTTTATTACCCATCTCCTTTTCCATCAAATTAGACATTCCTCCACTCAATTCCTTCACTCTCCCACTCCAAGCTCTCCATGAAGGTTTTATCCTCTTTAAGTTTCCTCCTCCCTTGCATGAAACACCAGTGGTAGAGAAAAAAAGGGGGTTATGGTCGACTAAGGGGGGCAAAGGGGAGGGCGAAGTGGAAATTTGATGCAAAAAGAATGTTTTTCCACTTCCTTAATGAAGTTAATTACTAGTATACCTTTAGCTTCTTCTATTGATATGATCCAAACTGGATGCATATAGTTTTTAACGGATCATCCTCAAATTGACTCTTGTTATAAGGATTAAGACGAAATAAAAATGAGAACTTTAGGAATTATAGTCCTTAATCCTCAAAACTGGCGCCCACTTCTATTGAAGAAGGAAGAACAAATACAAGTTTTGCTCTTAAATTAATAATGGCGCATACAAACAAGCATACAAGAAGAATGAGATGCTAAAGGTGCAAGCTTTAAGAATGATGGCGCATAAGTAAAAGAACACAGCAAACAGAACAAAATAAAAAGATGGAAAATAAGACAGAAAATGGAAGAAGATGCCACACACTCAAGAGAGTGATAAGTCCGGTGAAGATTCGCCACACGAGAAAGGAAGCTCTTGATAAGAATCAGAAATGGTTCATCCAAGAACCTAAGAGGCTTAGCTCTCACAAACTAGTGCAAATAAATTCTGATTTCAAAAGTCCTAAATTAGGAGAGTACAAAGGCTTTTATAGCCATAATGGTAATCAATTCCCTCCCTCCTTTCCTAATAGAGTGTAGCGGCCAAACCTACTTGAAGGATGCAGCAAGTTGGTGCTCCCCAAGTCTGAACCTAGCTCAAAGATATGGGCTAAGCCCAATTAGCAAAGCTGCAACACTTCCTAAGATCCTATATGCTTAGTTAGCCCAAAACAAGTAGGAACTTATTACAAAATTTATCCCAAATGGAAAATACAACCAAACTGAATTTAAAAATGTTCAAATACTTAATTTAAATTAATTAAAAGAACGACTAGGGTGATATCATGCCCCCACATTGGGTTCTTCATCAACTTGGATTTTGGACTATCTTGAGAGTTGGGCCTTCAGGAGTTGGTTTGAGAGATAGAAAATAGTTGACTTCTTTGTCCAAAGCCTCTTTAGCCTTCTTAGTCCTTGACCTCGTTATTGGGCCTCCAAGTCCTTGTAGAGCATCATTGGGCCTTGCATCTATTGGATGGTCTCCATTTGAGCTTCCTTGGTCTTCGTCATGCCCCCCTTCAAAAGAATTTGTCCTCGAATTTGATCCTTCGTCACCTACATCAAAAGGAATTAAGTCAGCCACATTAAATGTCACACTAACTCCATACTCACCTGGTAGGTCAACTTTGTAGGCATTATCATTGATCTTTTTAATTATTTGGAAAGGACAATCTCCTCTTGGCAAGAGCTTTGATTTCCTCTGTGAAGGAAACCTTTCCTTCCTCATATGCACCCAGACCCAATCTCCAGGTTCAAAGACAACTCTTTTTCTTCCTTTGTTGGCTTGCCTAGCATATTGCTCCATCTTTTTTTCAATTTGGGACTTGACTTTCTCATGGAGCTTCCTCACATATTCTGTCTTTGCCTTCCTATCCCTATGATTCAAAGAATAAATATCAGGTAGAGGCAGTAAATCAAGGGGGGTGAGTGGATTAAATCCATATACAATTTCAAAAGGAGAAAAGTTAGTGGTAAAATGAACAACTCTATTATAAGAAAATTCAACAAGAGGTAAGCATTCTTCCCATGTTTTGACGTTCCTCTTGATGATTGACCGCAGCAAGGTCGATAGGGTCCTATTCACCACTTCAGTTTGCCCATCAGTTTGTGGGTGGCAAATGGTAGAAAATAACAGCTTAGTCCCTAACTTGTTCCAAAGAGTCCTCCAAAAGTGACTAAGGAACTTAGTCCCTATTAGAGACTATGCTCTTGGGCATCCCATGTAGTCTTACAATTTCCTTGAAGAACAAGTCTACCACATGAGTGGCGTCATCCACCTTATGACAAGGAATAAAGTAGGTCATCTTGAAAAACCTGTCAACAACCACAAAAATTGAGTCTCTCCCCCTCTTGGAGCTGGGAAGACCTAGCACAAAGTCCATAGACAAGTTAATCCAAGGAGAATCCAAGATAGGTAAGGAGGTATAAAGTCCATGAGGCATTACCCTTGACTTGGCTCTTTTACAAACAATGTATCTATCACAAATTCTATGCACATCATGCTTTATGCCAGGCCAATAAAAATGCTCATGCAATATGTCCAAAGTCTTTTGGATCCCAAAATGACCCATTAGTCCCCCCTCATGTGCTTCCCTAAGTAAGAGTTCACGCAACAAACATTAAGGCACACATAAATATTTTTCCTTGAATAAAAACCCACCATGCCTAAAGAACCCATTATGCGCCCCTTTTTCACAAACAACATATACTTTGGAGAAATCATCATCATGCACATACAACTCCTTTATGTGTTCAAAACCAAGCATTTTTGTTTCAAGAGTGGAAAGTAAGGTATACCTTCTAGAGAGTGCATCTGCCACTACATTCACCTTACCTTGCTTGTGCTTGATCACATAGGGAAATTGCTCAAGAAATTCTACCCACTTAGCATGCCTTTTATTAAGCTTACCTTGCCCTTTCAAATATTTTAGTGACTCATGATCACTATGAATTACAAATTCTTTTGGCAAAAGATAGTGCTGTCAAGTGTGCAAAGCCCTTATAAGTGCATACAACTCTTTATCATAAGTGGAATAGTTCAAAATAGCACCATGAAATTTCTCACTATAGTATGCAATTGGATGACCCCCCTGAAGTAAAACAGCCCCAATACCCACATTAGATGCATCACACTCAAGTTCAAATGACATAGAAAAATCAGGCAATGCAAGTATGGGCGCATGAGTAAGTTTTTCTTTAAGTGTGTTAAAGCTTCTCTCTTGTGCTTTCCCCCACTTAAAGCTCACATTCTTCTTCACGACCTCATTCAAAGGGCCAGCTATTGTGCTAAAGTCCTTTATGAACCTTCTATAGAAACTAGCTAGCCCATGGAAACTTCTCACCTCACTCACTGACTTAGGGGTAGGCCACTCCCTAATGGCTTTAATCTTTTCTTCATCCACTTGTACTCCTTTAGCACTTACAACAAAGCCTAAAAACACCACATGGTCGATACAAAAGACACACTTCTCTAAATTAGCATATAACTTTTCTTTCCTAAGCACACTCATCACAGCCCTAAGGTCTTATAGGTGCTCATCTAAGGTTATGCTATAGATCAGAATGTCATCAAAGTACACCACTACAAACTTGCCTAGAAACTCTCTTAATACATGGTTCATCAACCTCATGAAGGTACTAGGCGCATTTGTAAGTCAAAAAGGCATTACCAACCATTCATACAATCCATGCTTAGTCTTAAAGGTTGTCTTCCACTCATCCCCTTCCCTCATCCTAATTTGATGGCACCCACTCTTCAAATCAACTTTAGAAAAATAACAAGCATCATGCAATTCATCAAGCATATCATCTAGTCTAGGGATGGGGTGTCTATATTTTACAGTGATATTATTTACAGTTCTACAATCAGTACACATGCGCCAAGTGTCGTCCTTTTTAGGGACAAGAATAACGAGAACGGCACAAAGACTTAAGCTTTCTCTTACCCAACCTTTTTGGAGCAATTCCTCCACTTGCTTCTGAATTTCCTTTGTTTCCTCAGGATTGGTCCTATAGGCGAGCCTATTAGGCAAAGATGCTCCTGGAATGAAATCTATTTGATGCTCAATACCCCTTAAAGGAGGTAGTCCGGAAAGAACACTCTTTGGGAAGACATCTTCAAAATCCTACAAAAGAGACTCTACCTCACTAGGTAGAGGGTTAGAGTTATGATTCAAATATAAATCCTTGTACACACAAATGTACACCTCTTTCTTTGCAAAGCAAGCCCTCTTTATCTCACTCTCCCTGGCAATTAAACACTCAATATTATTTTGATCTCCATTTTTTTCTTCCCCATTTGACTTTCCCTTTATGGCCTTCTTCTCTTCTTCTCTCCTAAGTCTTAGTGCCACTTGGTCTTCAAAAACTTGTTTAGGAGTCAGTGGCACAAGGGTAATTTTCAAAGAATTATGCCCAAAAGAGTATGTATTAGTAAAACCATCATGAATAGCACGTTTGTTAAACTGCCAAGGTCTACCAAGCAAAACATGGTCAGCTTCCATGGGAGCAACATCACATATGACATCATCTTGATATTTACCAATGGATAATAACTCACCATTCTCACTCAACCAATGAAGCTTGTATGGTCGGGGATGAGGAATAGTTTGAAGTTCAAGTTTTCTTACCAAACGAGTGCTGGCCACATTTGTGCAACTTCCCCCATCAATGATTAAGGAACATACCTTTCATTGTAAGATGCACCTTGTATGGAAAATGTTCTCCCTTTGGTCTAGCTCATTTGGCACAATTTGACTCCCTAAGAGTCTCCTTATCATTAGCAAGTCACCATCATGAGCTAAGGTCTCATACTCTTCTTCCTTTTCACTTTCGGCAGGGGAGCCCTTGCATGAGTCACTAGAAATATGCCCCCCTCTCATCGTCATTGTCCTTCTGTTTGGGAACTCACGGGCCATGTGGCCACTTCCCAAACACTTGAAACATTTGATGTTCCTGTGCCTAGAATCAGAAGAAGAAGAAGAAGAAGAAGAAGAAGCGTTAGTGGAAGGAAAAGTTTTAGAGTTTTTAGAGTTCATACCTTCCTTAGGTTGTGGAGAGGAACCCTCCTTGGGTTGCTTATCCTTCGAAGTAAGGGTTTTGAGGGTGGAGGGAGATTTCCTCCATGCCTTCTGTTTGAGTTGTTGTTCCACCTTTATGGCTTGGTGGACCAACTCTTCAAGCTCTTCATAATGATGCAACTCCACAATGTCTCCTATCTCACGGTTTAGGCCGTGAAGGAAACGGGACATGGTAGCCTCCCTATCTTCATTGATATTTGCCCTTATCAAGGCTACCTCCATCTCCTTGTGGTACTCATCCACATTTTTACTCCCTTGGGTAAGTCTTTGGAGTTTATTGTGTAACTCCCTGTGGTACCACGAAGGTACAAACCTCTTCCTCATCAAAGTTTTCAGCTCCTCCCAAGTATCTACGGGGTAATCCCTATTTCTTTCCCTCTCCTTTTGTACCTGGTTCCACCAGATTAAAGCATAATCAGAAAACTCCAGAGCTGCCACCCTCACCTTCCTTTCTTCATTATAACGGTGATAGGAAAAGATTTGTTCTATTTTGGTTTCCCATTCTAAGTAGGCTTCAGGGTCATTCTTTCCCTTAAAAGAAGGTACTTGGGTCTTAACTCCTCCTAGTTCTCCTTCCCTTTCATCACTCTTATACCTCCTATGTCTCCTATCATCATGCCTCCCATGTCTCCTTCTCCTATCATAGTTCCTCATGGTTCTCCTTTCCCTACCCGAATCATAATCATCTTCATCCTCATGCGAGGCCTCATGTTGAGAACCTCTACTCCTTCCATCCAACCTTGTGTTAAACTCCACCCTAACTTTGTCTAACTCTTGGGCTAGGTGTTGTGTCAATCAGGTTGTCCTAGGGGACGGGGGTGTGTTTCCTCCGCTCATCTTTGGAATTTTTTTTTTATATAAGGTCAAAAGAAAAAAAGGCCATTTCCACTCTTCTCACGTGTTTACACTCTTGAAATTATCACTCGTGTTTCACTCTTTGTAGGCTTTTCTATAATGTTCACTCTTGCCTTTTACCCCTCAAGTCTCTTTGAGTTCTTAAATAAACCCTCTCGCATTTCAATTACCACGGGTTCTTTTCACACATGACGATTTTCACAAGAGTTAATCACTCAGAAGTTTGAAGAAAGGAAAAAAAACTCTAGACAAAACTTAAAAGAATTTAAAAGGACAAACAAGAAAAGCTAACAAGGAAAATGTACAACTCAAAAGGAATGCAAGGAAGACAAAAAGGAACTAGAAGAATAAGAAGACAATTGCGCAAACTGTTATGAATTATAGCACCACTCTTAATGAAATCCACAATGACAACAAAATTTAATCTTGTTAAGTGCAAGGGGCAGTTTCAGTTTCCCTCTTTTCTTTTCTTTCCTTTTTTTGTTTCTGAATAAAAAAATAGGATTTTTTGTACTACGGTTCACGCCCCTGTTCCCCTTTTTTTTTTGCACTTAAAAATTGGTTCTTGCAATATCAATTTAAATTGTTATGCCAAATGTGTGATTATGAGTTTCCTTTTCAAGTCAAGTGCTATAAATCATAAACAGCAATGAATATGGAAATAACAGATTAAAGCTGTAAATTGCGCAAAGGAAAAAATGACCGGAATAAATAACAGTGAATAAGGAACTGAAAATTATGGACAGAAAATAAAGGGACGAAATTAAATGCTAGAAAGTAAATGACTGGAATTAAAGAGCAGAATGTAAGGAATGTTGCCAATCCCTTGGAAATGGCGCTGATCAAAATGATCTGAATGTGTACAAATATGGCACTCAAGCAACTGTGCTTGGTGTTAGAAAGTGTAACATCCCAATTTTTAAAAAAAGTGATTTTAGCAATAAAATCCTGAATACTGAAGATAAGTCATAGAGATTGATCACCTCAATGATTTACTGAGAGTACGTGGAATTATTTTGACTCATTTTAAATAAATTATTTATTATAAATAATTATTATTCATGATGTCAATTCAAATTAATAGACAGCGTAGACGTATGCTGCTTTAACGTGAATTCATCAATTTAAACATTACATAAGTTTTCGGCGTGACGCGGTAACGCGTATTCTTGTTGACTAAGAAAATGATTGAATTAAATCAAGATGAAATTAAATTTAAGAATTTATATTTTATATTAATTCATGGTTCAAATCTCGTCGGAAAACTCTAACAAAGTTTTGCCGCGTTTTTGAAACATCGGGTAAATTTTACCCGTATTAAAATTTAAAACGAATTCCGATTTCAACGAAAATCGAATCATAACTCGTTGTGATTATTTTTGAGTGTTTTAAATTGTTTTTAGTATTTATGATAAAATATTATCTCGCGGTGAATTAATTTCTCGATAAATTAATTTTCACGAATTAAATTGGCGAAGAATTAATCGGTAATGCGATTACTCGACGTCGTATTTTTAGCACGTTTTAGACTCTAGAATTAGAGGGTAATTATGAGAGAAGAGGTTAGATGTTTAGAATGGGTGATTAGATTAGAACCTTTAGTGATTAATTAGTTGGTTCTTAATCCTATGTTCTTCTACACTTTCTTTTTTAATCACAACCTTTAAAATCATGACTAGTGGTGCACTAGCATCCACTTAGGAGCACCTAAATTCCACCCAAAATTCCACCTTTCTTCCTTTTTATTTCCAGCGTGAACTACCTTCCCTCCCTATTAGACCATGATGGACCACTACTTACTTAAGTGTACCTAATACCTATCCAAACCATCACTTCTCTCCTTTTTCTCTCATCAGACGCAGCACCCCTTCCTCATTTCCCACTCCATCTTTTTTTTTTCATTTCTCTTTTCTTGAGAAACAAACACAAGACCACTTCCATGGCACCCTCTGTAACACCTGAAGATTTGTTGCGAGCATGTACGTTAGATCACCGAGGAAGTTGGGACGACGTCTTACCATTGGTGGAGTTCACCTACAATAACAGTTACCATGCGAGTATTGGAATGGCACCTTTTCAAGCACTGTATGGACGGAAGTGTCAGACGCCTCTTTGTTGGTACCAGGATGGCGAGAGTTCTGTTGTAGGACCAGACATGATCCAGCAGACTACCGAGAAGATCCGTTTGATCAGAGATAGGATGCGAACGTCTCAAAGTCGACAGAAGAGTTATGCAGACCAAAGACGTCGACCACTCGAGTTCGAAGAAGGAGAACATGTATTTCTTAGAGTCACCCCCACTACTGGAGTTGGTCGAGCGATCAAGTCCAAGAAGCTTACCCCTAAATTTATTGGACCTTATCAGATTCTTCGTCGTATTGGTCCAGTAGCATATCAGATTGCCTTGCCCCCCTTCTTGTCAAACATTCATGACGTCTTCCACGTCTCACAATTGCGGAGATATATTTCCGACCCCTCTCATGTCATCGAACCGGATGTGATTCAACTGAAGGACGACCTATCTTTCGAAGCATCACCAGCAAGGATCGTTGACCGGAAGGCCAAACAGTTGCGGAACAAAGAGATTCAACTTGTCAAAGTTGTGTGGGATCAGAAGACTGGAGATGCGACTTGGGAGCTGGAGGAGAAGATGAAGACTCAGTACCCTGAACTCTTTCATGGTAAGTATCTTATTTGCAATTTCGAGGACGAAATTTTTTTAGAGGGAGAGATTGTAACACCTGAGGACGAGATCGACCTCGTATTAGGACGTCGTATCGAGACCTCGTGTCGAGATCCCGTGCCAAGATCGCGTGTCGAGGTCATATGCTGATCGACCACGCACCGAGCTGCTGAGATCACGCACCGAGCTGATGAGGTCGCGTACCGAGCTGAGGAGGTCGCATGTCGAACTGAGGAGGCCGCGTGCACGAACTCGTGTTAGAGCCTTGTGCGCTTGCACAAGCACCCTGATCGACCTCGTGTCGAGACTTACGAACGTTATTTAGCGTTGATGATTATATTGTCTGTAATATTTGTATTATCGGTTTGCGATTCGTTCTTTGTGTTTTAGATCTGTAACCTATAGATTAGAGGGTAATCATGAGAGAGTAGAGATTAGATGGGTAGAATGATTGATGGGATTAGCATCTCATAACAGTAGTTACACGTCACTTATTTGTGTTTTGTTTTAAAAAGAAAAATATCTTTTAAATGGTTTATCTCCCAGCTGTATATCACGATCAGCTCTCACAAACACTCACTTTCTCTTTTCTTCTTTCTTCTTCCTTCTTCTCTGAGTTCCTCTTCCTCTCCAAAACCTCCATCGAAGAACCTTGAGTTCCATTGAGCTTCTGCACAAACCTTCTTCATCAATCTTGTTCCTCATCATCTCCTCGACATATATCACCATCTCGACCATCAGCTGAGGTATGGAAAAACAGATTTTCTCTTCCTTCATGCTACTGTTTAACGCCATTTCTTCCTTCCATTTTAGCTAGTTTTTATGCTTCCAAATCATGTCATATGGGTAGGTTTTCTCCTTCATGATATTACCTACCTTTCTAACCAATTATTTGAGCTTGTAAAACAAATTTCTTTCTCTGTTTTCTGCAATAAGCAGTGCCCAAAACCCTCCCTATTTGGTTTGTTTTGATTTCTTGTTTTTAGTTGTTGTACGTTGCTTCCTGTCGATGTTGTTGTCGATTTATTTGTTATAGAATCATAGAACCTTTTTCATGAACTTTTGATCGAAAACCCTAACTTGGTGTTAAAGGAAAAATGGTTTTGTCTGGTGCCGTATGAAAGAAGTTTTTTAATAAAATTTTAGAGAAAATGAGTTATTTTGTAATGTCTGAGTTCTGGTTATATTTGGTTAAGTTTTTGAGTTTTAATGTTTACTTGGGTTGTGGTTAAGATTGGGATAACGAGAGCTAAGTGCTATTAGAACCCATAGATCGAACTAAGTTGTACTCGTATTAGGCAGTGTGACTTCCGAGATCGTGCTGCAAGGAGATCCGGGTGTACGAGAACACGAAACCGAGGTTGACTGAGAACCGTACGTGTCGAGATCGAGTAAGAGAAGTCGTTGTCAAGCTCATTTGAAGACAGCCGTGTCGAGGTCGTTGTCGAGCTCGTTTGAAGACAGCTGTGTTGAGGTCGTTGTCGAGCAGCATAGCTTGGAGTTCGGTAAGGGCACTTCTAAACATTCTAGGATTTTTATTGTTATATTACTACGTATGGATTCCTTGATTTGTGTCGAGCATGTAATGTTGTGATATGATTGGGTTTTTGCATGTATTTAATATGTGATTGAATATATGTTGTGAATTATGTATTGACTGTTGAATTGCGTTTCTTCATGTCGAGCTTGCTCTTTCTATTTGACATGCGGTTGAATATCTTGTGTATAACTCTTTAAATATCGTATGCGGCGAATTGTTCATCGAGTGAGCGAGCTAGGCGAGTCGTTATGACGTTTTTGAGCCGTGACCCGGATAACTAAGGGTGCTAGGTCCCCTTTTGTTTACGGGAGATTGACTAGACGTCGCCACGCTATGGGACCTGAGTTGACTGTCCTAGGGAGAGCGAAGATCCCAAGGCTTCGGCTGGACTTTCCAGCATACGGTACGGCGTGTGCATTCCGGAAAAATTGTCGAGTCGAGAGAAATGGATAGCGAGTTGAGTCGAGTTTAGAGTGAGATGATTGAGTCACGTTTGATGAATGTTATACTTTGCTGTTTACTTATTTCTTTATGCCGTGTTTATCTTGAATTGTTGAGAAGTTGACCCTTTCCCGTGGTGCCTTCAATCCATGATGGTCACCCAGGCGAGGTCGAGGGCGCAGGGAACTCGACAGCAGATGATGGCGAGGAGGAGCTCGACGAGGATCAGGGCGACGACCTCTACTTGTCGTGATTTGCTTTGTCTATGTTTTTGTGTATAGTGGTTGTGACCAGTTTGGGCTAGATGTTATTTTGAGCACAGGGTAGACTGGTGGCCTTACTTTTGGAGCAGCCCCCTGCGTGGGTGTCTGCCGGAAGTACCCCCAGGGTATGATTGCTCTCTTGAAGTCGTCATACCTTAGGTGTATTTTCTTTATACATTATTACTCTGTATATTGTATACATTATCATTTCGAGTGGTATATATGTATATATGTATATTATGCATGTATGTGTTATTAGAATTTATGTCTTGTGTTTTAGTTGCACCATGTTTTCGAAAAGCTGTAATTACTCTGATGTGCACGAGCTGGTCTTGGAAGAAAAAAATAATAATAATATACCGTAAATTTTTATAAGGCACAAGAGTACCGTTTTAAAACGCATCGCATATAGTGTAACTTGAGCTCGGTGTGTTGAGCTCGGTAACTCGAGCTCGGTATATTGAGCTCGGTAGCGGTCCGAAAACGGGTCGTTACAATGTTGGTATCAGAGCAGTTCGGTTCTAACCGGGCTGTGTATAGGAATTTGGACTGGTCACTGTGTCGGGATGTATGTATATATATGTGTGTCGGGTGCATGGTTGTACTATACTGATTGCTGTTTGATTAAGTAAAGCACTTATTGCTTGAAAAATTGTTTGAACTGTTTCTTGATTGAAGCAGTGTGTTTTAACACATCCTTGTTGTGAGATTCTGACAGGGTTTTGAACTTTGTGGAATCTAATGCCACCTCGTAGGGATACGGCAATTTGTGCAGAACGCCGACATGGAACGAGCAATTCAAGCTATGGCCGAGATGGCGGCGACCATGGCTCAAAGAATCACCGCCAGAACTCAACAGTTAACGCGATGGCTCAACAGACGGCAAGCTGGACTCCAAAGAAACTTACAAAGAACAACAAATGAGCAGAGCGAGGCCGAGGCGAGAGGATTAGCGGACTTTAGGAAGCATGATCCACCGTTCTACGGTGAGCCAAACCCAGATAAAGCTGATCTTTGGATGCAAGAGATCGAGAAGATCTTCGAGGCACTCCATTGCCCAAACAACGTGAAGGTAGACTACGCTACCTACTTGCTGCTAGGAGACGCAGAGTATTGGTGGAAGGGAGTGAAGCAAGCACTGATAGCGGAATGTCGCGAGATAACTTGGGAGCTTTTTCGTGGAAGGTTCTTGGACAAATACTTCCCAGATACTGCACGAGCTGAGAAGGAGCAAGAGTTTCTTCAACTACAACAAGGCAGTATGACAGTGTCCGAGTATGCAGCCAAGTTCGAGTCATCAAGCAGGTATTTCACCCATTTCGTGATCGAGCCGACCAAGGATGGTTAAGCGAGAGGTTCCAACGAGGTCCGAGATTTGACATTCAAGTCGGTGGTGTCACCGAGGATCGTGAATCTACAAGAGCCGATAGATCGTTGTGTCGAGGTAGAGGTGTAAGAAGCCTCAAGAAGAAAACTGTTGTAGGCGGACCGGTGAGACCCCAGAGTGCGGGGCAGAGGTTTACACAGAAGGGGAAACAACTGCAGAAGAAGCCTTACAACCGACCTCAGGGGAACAACAACAGGGGACAATATCGTCCGATGACCCAGGAGCGAAGCGGAGGTCGACGGTGCCAAGGTGACTTGCTATCGTTGTGGAAGGCCAGGACATTATGCGAGTGATCGTACTTTCGGAAGGAGGAGATATGTTTCAATCAGAAGAAGCCAGGGCATTTTGCCAAGGATTGTCCCACACCTAAAGTCGAACCGCAATGCTTGCGGCAAAGGCCAAAGCGGAAGCGTCAGTAGCTAAAGGCGTAGTCTTCGCATGAGTGGTGAGGAAGCAGAGCGGTGATGATCTTATTCAAGGTGAATGTGAGATTGAGGGTAAATCCTTATCCGTTCTCTTTGATTCGTGCAACCCATTCCTTTATTTCTTCGATTGTGTGAACCATTTGAACTTGACCGTGATCGCTTTGCTCAAATTGGTAGTTACAACCCCACCGCTAAAACCTTAGTCACAAACACCGCATGTCTTAATTGTGTAGTGGTTATTCGAGTAGAAAGTTTGTGGTCAATTTGGTTTGTTTGCCTCTTAAGGGCTTAGATGTCATCCTCGGGATGGATTGGTTGTCACACCACCATGTCCTCTTGGATGTGCCGTAAATCGTAATTTTCCTGCACCTTGGAGTCTCCAATTATCTTTCTGCTGAACGTATTGGGGTTTCTTTAAAAGAAGGAACTAGAGAATACATGTATCCGCTAGTTCGTAAGTTTTCAACAGATCGAAGTGAAGAATGTACCCGGTGGTGTGTGACTTTGTGGGCGTTTTCAGAAGGCGTGCCAGGGTTACCACCGGTCACGAGAGGTCGAGTTCTCCATCGACCTAATTCCAGGATAGGACCGATTTCCAAAGCGCCATACAGGATGTCTCCCGCCGAGATGAAAGAGTCAAGTCCCGGATCGAACACTTGGAGTCAAAGCAATTCATACGACCGAGCGTGTCACCGTGGGGGGCTCCAGTGTTGTTGGTTAAGAAGAAGGATGGGCGAGCAAGGTCGTGCGTGGACTACCGCGAGCTCAACAAGGTTATCGTGAAGAACCGGTATCCGTTACCCCGTATTGACGACTTGATGGATCAACTTCGTGGAGCGGCGATCTTTTCCAAGATAGACTTGAAGTCGGGCTACCATCAGATTCGCGTGAAGGAGGAAGATGTCTCCAAAACAGCTTTCAGGACTAGGTACGGTCACTACGAGTACTTGGTGATGCCGTTTGGAGTGACAAATGCGCCAGCTGTGTTTATGGATTACATGAATAGGATTTTCCATTCGTTTTTGGATCAGTTCGTTGTAGTGTTCATCGACGACATCCTGATCTACTCGAAGAACCGAGAAGAGCACGAAGAACACTTACGTCGAGTACTACAGATATTGCGTGAGAAGCAACTCTATGCCAACCTGTCGAAGTGTGAATTTTGGCTCGAAGAGGTGAATTTTCTTGGACACGTGATTTCCAAAGAAGGGATAGCTGTGGATCCAACTAAGATTGAGGCGGTGTTAGCGTGGGAGCAGTAGAAGGCGATTCTGGACATCGGGAGTTTTGTTGGCTTAGCAGCTATTATCGAAGATTCATTGAAGGTTTCTCGAAGATTGTCGCGCCTCTTTACGACTTACGAGGAAGGATCAACCTTTGCCTGGACCGAGGAGTGTGAATCCGGGCCAAGATCAAGGAGCTTTTGACAACAAATGATCGTGTTGATTTTGCCTCGGCGAAGAGCCTTACGAGGTGTATTGTGATGCGTCACACCAGGGATTAGGATGCGTGCTGATGCAACATCGGAAGGTGGTAGCGTATGCTTCAAGACAACTTAAGATTCACGAGAGGAACTACCCTACTCACGATTTGGAGTTAGCGGCGATGGTTTTTCTTGGCGAAGATATGGAGACACTACCTTTATGGGAGCACACTTATCGCTTTCAGCGATCACAAGAGCTTGAAGTACCTGTTCGATCAGAAAGAGCTCAACATGCGTCAGCGAAGATGGACAGAATTTCTCAAGGACTACGACTTTACGTTGGAATACCATCCCGGTAAGGCTAACGTAGTAGCAGATGCATTGAGCGTAAAGAGCGCCGCCAAAGAATGATGATCAAGGAGTTGGAGATGCTCGAGAAGTTCCGAGACTTGAAGTTGAGTGTGGAAGTTTCACCGGGGAAGCTGAGATTTGGTATGCTTACCATTTCTAACAGATTGTTGGACGAGATCCGAGACCAGCAGGTTCATGACGAGTTCCTACAAGAGAAGGTCCAGTTGATCGCGCAAGGGAAGGCGACAGAATTCCAAGTCGGAACGGACAACATTTTAAGGTGCAATGGCCGAGTGTGTGTACCTAACGTAGCGAAGCTGAGGAAGTTAATACTTGACGAAGCGCATAAGAGCAACTTTAGTATTCATCCAGGAGTTACGAAGATGTATCAAGACTTGAAGAAGCACTTTTGGTGGTCCGGAATGAAAAAGCAAGTGGCTGAGTACGTAGCTTCGTGTTTAACATGTCAGAAAGCGAAGGTGGAACACCAACGACCGCGGAATGCTACAATCGCTGACGCATCAAAGATGGAAATGGGACAGTATTTCCATGGATTTCGTGGTAGGTTTGCCGAAGACGCAGAAGAAGAATGATTCGATTTGGGTGATCGTCGACCGATTGACCAAATCTGCTCATTTCTTACCAGTGAGGTCGACATACAACGTGGAAAAGCTGACCGAGATCTACATCGCAGAGATAGTACGACTACATGGTATACCCTCTTCAATCGTGTCGGACCGAGATCCGAAGTTCACGTCTCATTTTTGGAGGGAATTGCAAGAAGCGATGGGAACCGAGCTCAGGCTTAGCTCGGCATATCATCCCCAAACTGACGGTCAGACTGAGAGAACGATCCAATCGCTTGAAGATTTGTTGCGAGCATGTACGTTAGATCACCGAGGAAGTTGGGACGACGTCTTACCATTGGTGGAGTTCACCTACAATAACAGTTTCCATGCGAGTATTGGAATGGCACCTTTTGAAGCACTGTATGGACGGAAGTGTCAGACGCCTCTTTGTTGGTACCAGGATGGCGAGAGTTCTGTTGTAGGACCAGACATGATCCAGCAGACTATCGAGACGATCCGTTTGATCAGAGATAGGATGCGAATGTCTCAAAGTCGACAGAAGAGTTATGCAGACCAAAGACGTCGACCACTCGAGTTCGAAGAAGGAGAACATGTATTTCTTAGAGTCACCCCCACTACTGGAGTTGGTCGAGCGATCAAGTCCAAGAAGCTTACCCCTAAATTTATTGGACCTTATCAGATTCTTCGTCGTATTGGTCCAGTAGCATATCAGATTGCCTTACCCCCCTTCTTGTCAAACATTCATGACGTCTTCCACGTCTCACAATTGCGGAGATATATTTCCGACCCCTCTCATGTCATCGAACCGGATGTGATTCAACTGAAGGACGACCTATCTTTCGAAGCATCACCAGCAAGGATCGTTGACCGGAAGGCCAAACAGTTGCAGAACAAAGAGATTCAACTTGTCAAAGTTGTGTGGGATCAGAAGACTGGAGATGCGACTTGGGAGCTGGAGCGATGGGAACCGAGCTCAGGCTTAGCTCGGCATATCATCCCCAAACTGATGGTCAGACTGAGAGAACGATCCAATCGCTTGAAGATTTGTTGCGAGCATGTACGTTAGATCACCGAGGAAGTTGGGACGACGTCTTACCATTGGTGGAGTTCACCTACAATAACAGTTTCCATGCGAGTATTGGAATGGTACCTTTTGAAGCAACCGTATGGGCCGGAAGTGTCGACGCCTCTTTGTTGGTACCAGGATGGCGAGAGTTACGTTGTAGGACCGCATATGATCCAAATAGACTACCGAGAAGATCCGTTTGATCAGAGATAGGATGCGAACGTCTCAAAGTCGACAGAAGAGTTATGCAGACCAAAGACGTCGACCACTCGAGTTCGAAGAAGGAGAACATGTATTTCTTAGAGTCACCCCCACTACTGGAGTTGGTCGAGCGATCAAGTCCAAGAAGCTTACCCCTAAATTTATTGGACCTTATCAGATTCTTCGTCGTATTGGTCCAGTAGCATATCAGATTGCCTTGCCCCCTTCTTGTCAAACATTCATGACGTCTTCCACGTCTCACAATTGCGGAGATACATTTCCGACCCCTCTCATGTCATCGAACCGGATGTGATTCAACTAAAGGACGACCTATCTTTCGAAGCATCACCACAAGGATCGTTGACCGAAAGGCCAAACAGTTGCGGAACAAAGAGATTCAACTTGTCAAAGTTGTGTGGGATCAGAAGACTGGAGATGCGACTTGGGAGCTGGAGGAGAAGATGAAGACTCAGTACCCTGAACTCTTTCATGGTAAGTATCTTATTTGCAATTTCGAGGACGAAATTTTTTTAGAGGGAGAGATTGTAACACCTGAGGACGAGATCGACCTCGTATTAGGACGTCGTATCGAGACCTCGTGTCGAGATCCCGTGCCAAGATCGCGTGCCGAGGTCATATGCTGAGCTGAGGAGATCGCGTGCATTAGCTGCTGAGATCGCGTACCGAGCTGATGAGGTCGCGTACCGAGCTGAGGAGGTCGCATGTCGAACTGAGGAGGCCGCGTGCACGAACTCGTGTTAGAGCCTTGTGCGCTTGCACAAGCACCCTGATCGACCTCGTGTCGAGACTTACGAACGTTATTTAGCGTTGATGATTATATTGTCTGTAATATTTGTATTATCGGTTGCAGTTCTCGTTGCTGTGTTTTAGATCTGTAACCTATAGATTAGAGGGTAATCATGAGAGAGTATAGATTAGATGGGTAGAATGATTGATGGGATTAGCATCTCATAACAGTAGTTACACGTCACTTATTTGTGTTTTGTTTTAAAAAGAAAAATATCTTTTAAATGGTTTATCTCCCAGCTGTATATCACGATCAGCTCTCACAAACACTCACTTTCTGTTTTCTTCTTTCTTCTTCCTTCTTCTCTGAGTTCCTCTTCCTCTCCAAAACCTCCATCGAAGAACCTTGAGTTCCATTGAGCTTCTGCACAAACCTTCTTCATCAATCTTGTTCCTCATCATCTCCTCAACATATATCACCATCTCGACCATCAGCTGAGGTATGGAAAAACAAATTTTCTCTTCCTTCATGCTACTGTTTAGCGCCATTTCTTCCTTCCATTTTAGCTAGTTTTTATGCTTCCAAATCATGTCATATGGGTAGGTTTTCTCCTTCATGATATTACCTACCTTTCTAACCAATTATTTGAGCTTGTAAAACAAATTTCTTTCTCTGTTTTCTGCAATAAGCAGTGCCCAAAACCCTCCCTATTTGGTTTGTTTTGATTTCTTGTTTTTAGTTGTTGTACGTTGCTTCCTGTCGATGTTGTTGTCGATTTATTTGTTATAGAATCATAAAACCTTTTTCATGAACTTTTGATCGAAAACCCTAACTTGGTGTTAAAGGAAAAATGGTTTTGTCCGTCTTAGTATGAAAGAAGTTTTTTAATAAAATTTTAGAGAAAATGAGTTATTTTGTAATGTCTGAGTTCTGGTTATATTTGGTTAAGTTTTTGAGTTTTAATGTTTACTTGGGTTGTGGTTAAGATTGGGATAACGAGAGCTAAGTGCTATTAGAACCCATAGATCAAACTAAGTTGTACTCGTATTAGGCAGTGTGACTTCCGAGATCGTGCTGCAAGGAGATCCGGGTGTACGAGAACACGAAACCGAGGTTGACTGAGAACCGTACGTGTCGAGATCGAGTAAGAGAAGTCGTTGTCAAGCTCGTTTGAAGACAGCCGTGTCGAGGTCGTTGTCGAGCTCGTTTGAAGACAGCTGTGTTGAGGTCATTGTCGAGCAGCGTAGCTTGGAGTTCGGTAAGGGCACTTCTAAACATTCTAGGATTTTTATTATTATATTACTACGTATGGATTCCTTGATTTGTGTCGAGCATGTAATGTTGTGATATGATTGGGTTTTTGCATGTATTTAATATGTGATTGAATATATGTTGTGAATTATGTATTGACTGTTGAATTGCGTTTCTTCATGTCGAGCTTGCTCTTTCTATTTGACATGCGGTTGAATATCTTGTGTATAACTCTTTGAATATCGTATGCGGCGAATTGTTCATCGAGTGAGCGAGCTAGGCGAGTCGTTATGACGTTTTTGAGCCGTGACCCGGATAACTAAGGGTGCTAGGTCCCCTTTGTTTACGGAGATTGACTAGACGTCGCCACGCTATGGGACCTGAGTTGATCGTCCTAGGGAGAGCGAAGATCCCAAGGCTTTACGGACTTTCCAAAGATACCAGCGTGTGCATTCCGGAAAAATTGTCGAGTCGAGAGAAATGGATAAGCGAGTTGAGTCGAGTTTAGAGTGAGATGATTGAGTCACGTTTGATGAATGTTATACTTTCTTTGTTTACTTATTTCTTTATGCCGTGTTTATCTTGAATTGTTGAGAAGTTGACCACTTTCCGTGGTGCCTTCAATCCATGATGGTCACCCAGGCGAGGTCGAGGGCGCAGGAACTCGGCGACAAATGATGGCGAGGAGGAGCTCGACGAGGATCGAGCGGCGACCTCTACTTGTCGTGATTTGCTTTGTCTATGTTTTTGTGTATAGTGGTTGTGACCAGTTTGGGCTATATGTTATTTTGAGCACAGGGTAGACTGGTGGCCTTACTTTTGGAGCAGCCCCCTGCGTGGGTGTCTGCCGGAAGTACCCCCAGGGTATGATTGCTCTCTTGAAGTCGTCATACCTTAGGTGTATTTTCTTTATACATTATTACTCTGTATCTTGTATACATTATCATTTCGAGTGGTATATATGTATATATGTATATTATGCATGTATGTGTTATTAGAATTTATGTCTTGTGTTTTAGTTGCACCATGTTTTCGAAAAGCTGTAATTACTCTGATGTGCACGAGCTGGTCTTAGAAGAAAAAAATAATAATAATATACCGTAAATTTTTATAAGGCACAAGAGTACCGTTTTAAAACGCATCGCATATAGTGTAACTTGAGCTCGGTGTGTTGAGCTCGGTAACTCGAGCTCGGTATATTGAGCTCGGTAGCGGTCCGGAAACGGGTCGTTACACCCTCCATTCTTCATCTCTTTTACTTGTTTTCATCTCCAAACCTCAACCCAAATTGTTCCTAGCTTCTTCTTCTTCTTGCTATCATCCATGTCATCTTGTAAGCAAGCTTGGAACCAAGATTTCTTCCCCCATTTTCAGCCCTTAGGCCGTGAGCTTCATATAGGAGCTAGGAGGTAGTTTTTCTTGTTTATTTCTTGTTTTATGTTTGATTTAATACTTGATTATGATCATGGAAGAAATGAACACTTAAATCCCCAATTTCTTTGAACCCTAGGGTGCAAGACATAAAGGAAAAGGGGGTTGTGTGATTTCTATGTGAATCATCTAATTTTTAGTGTTTCTTGCTTCTTATTGATTGCTATTGCTTTTGTAATTGTTAAATTTTGATTTGAAACAAGGATTTAGAAGTTTTGGGTGAAAACCCTTGATTCTAAGAGATGGTTGAATTAGGATTAGTCTTGTTTAATGTTTTGTGTTGGGAAGTAGATTGTTGTTTAGTAAAGGAAATGAATTGATTGAAATGGTGTTGATTGATTTGAAAAAGAGGGTTGTGTGATCCTTGTGTGAATCAATTCAATTAGTTGTTGTTTCATGCTTATGAGGTGCTTTTGTTGCTAGTTTAATTGTTAGTTTTTGAATTGGGACTTGGGTTGAGTAATTTTATTGAAACCATTGATTCTTGAATTTAGGATTAGCCATGAATTATGTTTTAATTGTTGTTTGATGAAGGAAATGAATTGATTAAATGATGTTGAAGCATGTATCTAGGTGTTAAGTTATATGTCTTGGTTAATTTTAAGGTTGTTGGAATGAATATGCATGAAGTAGCATAGGTGTTAGTTGATGTTTATGCAAAATTTGGTTCTTGAGGGACTAGAATGACATGTAGGAATTGATCAAGAGGTTCTTTAAATTTCTAACATGATTATGATATGATTTAGGTTATAGTTTTGTGTAAGTATGTGTAACATTTGTTTTGGAATTTTTCCTATCCTTGAAACATGAGAAGCATGAGGTCTTGATGTTAAATTATGTGCTTAGGTATTAGATAATATGCTTAGAATAATATTAAGACTAGTAAGATAGATATGCATGAGTTAGTATGATTGTGGTTTATGTTTTATGCAAATGTAGTTTTTGGAGGACTAGAATGTTATATAAAAATTGGTGGGATGATTCTTTAATTTTTGGCAATGATTATGGTTATAATTCTAGTGTTCTGGAAATGATTGCTTTGAAAAGAATTCTCAAAAACCCTTGTTTTTGGAAAATATTAAATCTATGTTGGACTATGTGTTGGTTATGGTGTTTTGCTTTGTTGCCTCGAAATGTTTTGAAAACAAGTTGTGAAAATTTAGTTGAGTTAGTTGATTTGTGAACTAGTTTTGAAAATGATTTGTTTTAAAAGGAAAGAGGCTATGGAAATGACACTAGAATGTTGTGAAAAAATGTTTTAGAAACATATCTTTGAAGGTGCTTAAGTTAGGTTTGGTGTTGTCTTGATAGTTGATGCTTTGATATAGATTTGAAAAATATCTTGGAACCTATTGATTTAAATTTCCTTATGTATTTTAATTGTTATATGAAGTTGTTGAAACTTGATGTCTTGATGCTTTGTCATGCAATTAGATGGTTATGGGAATAGGTGTGGCCGAGAGGCCTAAAAAGGGAGTAGGAAAGGAAATAGTGGTTTGTTAATTGTGAAAATGCTTGCATGAATATGTGTCTAGGTTTTTAAAATTTATGATTTCTTGCACGATCTTTACCTTGAGGTTCAAGGAAGCTTTTTGGTTTCAAAAACTTTACTTTTCAAATAAGTTAAGATTTATAAATTGTTATGTGATAAGTTATCTTTCAAAAAGTATTTTGATTTTAAAACCTTATTTATTTTCAAATAGCTAGGAATTAAATGTTTGAATGAATTTTTGGTTAGGAAAAGGGTTAGGCTTGAGAGCTTAAGTTAGCTAAGAATTGTGCTAAGTTATTTATTTTGTTAGGCTTTGAGTAAATCCGAGATCGTGCGGCGTAGGATCGAGGAACGCGTGGACGTGCAGCTTGGGGTTCGGTAAGGGCAACTCTTAGATATCTCTAAGGCTTTATTTTATAAGTCCTTGTGTAAGGGCACTTCTAGACATTCTAGGATTTTATTTTTATGTCCCTGTGTAAGGACAATTTTTAGAGATGCTTAAATTCTTGTTTTACTATTTAAATGCTTATTTAAATACGAAGAAGTCTGAGAACTCTACGAGTTCGAAGTTAGGGTCTTCGAACCCCTTCGTTTATTGTTGTCGTGCGGTCGAACATATTCCGAGTCATTCGTGGGTGAAAACTTTGTGGTTGGTCTCCTGAACCCAACCCCCCACATTTGTGTACCTCTCTGTCAACTCCATCGAGTTGCAGAGGGATGGATTCCTTGATTTGCGTGTCAAGCATGTATTGTGACGATATGTTGAGTTATGCATTATTTAATATGAGATTGAATATATGCTGCGAATTGTGTGTTGCTTGTTGAATTGCGTTTCTTCATGCAGGATTCTGTTATTGCTTACAATGTCGAATTGCGTTTTCTTCATGTTAAGCATGCTCTCTTTATTTGATATGCGATCAAGTAATCTTGTGTATCACTCCTTGAGTATCGTAAGCGACGAGTCGTTCATCGAGTGAGAGAGTTAGGCGAGTCGTCGTGACGTTTTTGAGCCGTGACCCGGATAACTGAGGGTGCTAGGTCCCCTTTTGTTTACGGGAGATTGACTAGGCGTCGCAGTGTAGGGACCGGGACTGCTTACCTAGGGAGAAGCGAAAGATCCTAAGGCTACGGCTGGTATGTCAGTTGATGGATCTGCGTCTGCTTTCCGGAATAATTGTCGAGTCGAGAGAAAATGAGTCGAGTCTAGAGAGAGAAAATCTTGAGTCTGTATTGTGTCTTGAGAACTGTGCATGTTGTTGTTGCTTATTGCTATGATTTTCTATTTCCTATAACATGTGCATTGTTATATGCTTTGTTGCCATTGTCGAATAAGTGTAACAGACACTTTATTTTAAGAAGTTGACCCTTGCCAGTGGTTCTGTCAATTAATGATTGTAACCTAGATGGCAGAGCAAGCTGAGGATTTGGAACTGCAAGGAGGAGCAGCTGAGGATGGTTGTTTAGTTTTCCATTGGTGTTGTGGTTGCGGAATCTACTAGTAGTCTTACGAGGAGCTTGTTGTGTCGACCAGCTATAGGACGCTTGAATTTATTTCTGTATTGTAATAAATGTCGATTATGTTTCAAGGCACATGCTGTTATGTGTGAGTTGATGTAATAATTGAATGTGGTTATGTGGTGTCTCTAAATAATTCCGTCATGTTTCTAAAGTCGCTACAATACTCTGACAGCCATTTTGAAAAAGAAGTTTAAAAAAAAAATATAGAGCCACATTTTTGGAAAACGTGCAAGGCAGAGTATTTCGCCTTTCGAAAATATGTCAACTTTTGTCAGAATGTTCACTTAGTAGCACTTCGGAAACAGGGTGTTACAGAAAGCAATAAGAACAGTACACAAAAATAAAAACAAGAACTTTGTCAATTCTAGAATCTGAGCTCTAGATATCACATGATATGATCCAAACTGGATGCATATAGTTTTTAACGGATCGTCCTCGAATTGACTCTTGTTATAAGGATTAAGACGGAATAAAAATGAGAACTTTAGGAATTAGAGTCCTTAATCCTCAAAATGGGCGCCCACTTCTATTGAAGAAGGAAGAACAAATACAAGCTTTGCTCTTAAATTAATAATGGTGCATACAAACAAGTAAACAAGAATAATGAGATGCTAAAGGTGCAAGCTTTAGGAATGATGACGCATAAGTAAAAGAACACAGCAAATAGAACAAAATAAAAACATGGAAAATAAGACAGAAAATGGAAGAAGACGCCACACTCTCAAGAGAGTGATAAGTCCGGTGAAGATTCGCCACAAGAGAAAGAAAGCTCTTGATAAGAATCAGAAATGGTTCATCCAAGAACCTAAGAGGCTTAGCTCTCACAAACTCAGAATGGAGTGCAAATAAATTCTGATTTCAAAAGTCCTGAATTAGGAGAGTACAAAGGCTTTTATAGCCATAATGGTAATCAATTCCCTCCCTCCTTTCCTAATAGAGTGTAGCGGCCAAACCTACTTGGAGGAGGCAGCAAGTTGGCGCTCCCCAAGTCTGAACCTAGCTCAAAGATATGGGCTAAGCCCAATTAGCAAAACTGTAACACTTTCTAAGATCCTATGTGCTTAATTAGCCCAAAACAAGTAAGACCTTATTACAAAATTTATCCCAAATGGAAAATACAACCAAACTGAATTTAAAAATGTTCAAATACTTAATTTAAATAAATTAAAAGAACGACTAGGGTGATATCATGCCCCCACATTGGGTTCTTCATCAACTTGGATTATTTGGACTATCTTGAGAGTTGGGCCTTCGGGAGTTAGTTTGAGAGATAGAAAATAGTTGACTTCTTTGTCCAAAGCCTCTTTAGCCTTCTTAGTCCTTGACCTCGTCATTGGGCCTCCAAGTCCTTGTAGAGCATCATTGGGCCTTGCATCTATTGGATGGTCTCCATTTGAGCTTCCTTGGTCTTCGTCATTCTATTCTCACCTCCTTTATTGCTAAACTCCATCCTACACTATAATTCTAACAAAACATCACATATTTGAAGGATTCATGCTTGGGAGCTTAATCACTCTTATCTTGCTATTTTAGGAGAAAGGTACACCTATAAAATGCTAGTACGGGTGGACTGTTATTTTTTGTTACAGGCTGACCACCCTATTCGTGCTACCATTGTGCCATTCATACCACTGTGGTATTTCTTTCGCCTCCCACAAGGATTCGAACGTGTGACATGGGGCTTAAGTACACTGTACGGCAATATGTAATCTTCCCATCTCATCCTTCCAGATCATTGAAACATAATGTTCAGGGATGTGTTTGTTATTCCGTAATTTCAAAATGATAATAAAATAAAAAAATGACAGTAAAAAGAGAAGACAGGGAACAAATTGTAATTTGTTATCTCAGTGTGCTCTCTAAACATCATGATGATTGATGGCTCTAGATCGAGGTCCTAGCATTTGGAAACTCCTTCTCCATGCTAATATCCTACAGAGAGTACAGCCAAACCACATCAACAAATATTTCCCCATCATCTAACAAATTTTCAAGGGAAAAAGAGAAAAATTGTTTAAAACTGCAAGCAATATTGGCAAAAATTAAAGCACTTAATTTGATGATCTTCTTCTTTAATACATGTGATTTTTTTTGACAGGGATACATGTGATTAGTCGGTGACCCCATATCGTGTGTCTTTGGCTACCCTAACACAAATATCTCCCTTTTCTTAAAAATACCTCTTGAAAGCTCTTGGAAAGAATATTAAGGGTTAGTTTGGATGGAGGGTTTTTCAATGTTTCTAAAAATGAATAAAGGGTGATTGAAATATTATAGGATCATCTATCTTTTTTTTTTTGAAAAACAAAAAGAATTCATTGATAGGAATAAACAATGGTTAGACACAAGCTAGACCTTGGGACACCCCTTGTCCCATCAAAGTAACCTTTAATTATTTAACCTTAATCTTTTATCTTAGCGTTAATAAATACAGTGAAAAACACGTAGAAATTTAAACTTTAAAACACAGCGGAAAGTAGCAAACATAATTTACACTATAGGCATCAATATAAAGTCAACGGCCCCTCCGAGGGCCCATGTACATCAGAGTAGCAGTCACATCACAGAAGCGTAGCAAACATACAGTTATCCCAAAATATCAACTAGAGGCTAACACGTGCCTCATCAAAAGAGTTAACATCAAACAGAAGCAAAACAAGACTCCTGGCCATAGGTATACTACTAGGATTTGAGAGCTCCCACTCTGTGATCCTGAACTACTGATAAATGTATGACGGTGTTGCCTATCTCAAAATCCCTCCAAAGGGAAATCCTCGAGTCCATCATCACTGCCAGGTACAATAAGTGTGTCATCCTTGGTAGCAGTCTTTCCAATATTTGTGTCTAACATATACATGGCATATACACACCAAAACACATACATGGAGATAAGAACCACATAATCACCATAAAATGCGAAAGTAGCAGTAGAAGGCAATACAAAATACACTATTAGCATATAAACATGGTATTCACATATTCACATATAATTCCACCTAACAGTTATACACAATTTATCTAGACTCGTAGTCACAAACTACTTATAGCTTGTCGTACTCCCTATCACTCAGAGTACGACCCTATGTCACGATGTACTCGCCCCATTCCAAGTACTAGTCAGTTGTCCAAGTAACATATCCTGCTCATCGTGACCTATAAGAGCACTTCCCTGTACCCCCTATTAATCAGGGTCGGGTATCTAGGCCTACACTCAGGATCGTTTTCACCAAGGACGTGAAGCTCACAACACTCACTGGGGTAAACGGGCATAACTGAAATCACGACACAATAGCGGCCAAACTATTGGTCCCCTGTGGAATACTTCCAGACCCCATGATATACACCCCTAAGATCCACATGACCTGCACTGCTACTTCATACTCGTGCTCGAGTATTTCCTGACCTCGTGCACCACACATGGCTGTGACATAGCACCAACACAAACACTATATGCATTCTCACCACTAACATGTTACTATGTAAGTTTTATCACTGTAATCACTTTATTCACATTTCACGTCATGCATATGATTATTTCACTGATCTCACAAACCACAGAGCATCATACAGGGCTATAACACTTAGCACAACAAACATGACACATAGAGCATATGACTCAGGCACCCTTACACACTGTCCTATAAACACATATCATATTTTCCTAAGCATGTTTCTACTGAGACATATAAAACATATATTCACTTTATTCACTCTTCACATTTGGCATGTTACAGCTCACATTAGTCATATTCTCAATTGCTTAGTCATTTAGTAGCTAAGAACACTTAATACCACATACTATACACATGGAGTATCACACTTGGCATTTCATCAAGTAAGCACATATCACATATTCCTACACATGTTTCTAGTATCCTACATAACATATAAATTCACTATCATACACTAAGTAGGTCAAACACAGGATCTAAAACATGCAACATTGCTCCTATGGTGGTTATTGGGTTTACGACACCTGTCCTCAGATACCGTAAACCGTAACCCCTATCCTTAGGTGTTACTGACCTCAACGTCTAGTAGGGTTGAGGTACCCTACGCATACAATGTATATTATTATACTCTAGTAATCCCGGTAAAAATGTATTCTTACTCCCACCTGGATTCCAAAGCAGTCAATCCAAATTCCACGAACTCTAACAGCCTTGACCACGGACACACAAGACAGCTAAGTGGACACTCCTCCTCCACCTGTAGGATTCGACCACCACACCCCCAAAGGCCAATGATTGTCCAAAAATTCAATGGAGTACTCCGGCACGATCCATATTTTACCGGAAACACAAAAACGCACCCGGATTAGAATTGAGGCAAACTATGGAATTGATAAAATACAATAAGTGATTCGACCAGCCCCTTTCCAGAGGTTCCCAAGAATACAACTTACTCAATTCCAACTTCTGGAAAGGTTTCACGGACGTTTAGTACCCATACTTGCACTAAAACCCTAAAATATGAAGAATAGTTAATTAGGGGCTATGAGAACCAATCATGAACCACAAGTTCTCAATCATAAACACTGGAAACAGGGGTTCTCCCCTCTGTTTCGTGGTGTATAGAAGCTCCTCCAGGAGTTTCAACAAAACCCAAGCTCATTTGGTACCCGTATGGCTCAACCGGGGTCCAAAACACCGTTTGATTAGGGTTTGGATTAAGAACCTTGATTCACCATACCAAAATCAGAAAGGAACTGATCAAAAGAGTATTAAGGTGCTTAGATTTACCTTGGCAAAACCTTGAATGGAGATAAGTCCTAAAAATCACGAATAGCAATAGACAAATCGGTAGGATCAAACGAATGAACCGACACTTGGAATGGCTTAGGATTGAATCACCAAACCTTAGAATGTGTAAAAATGGTGTTCTCTGGTCTTAGAGGTCTGATATGGTCGTGGTTCAGTAAAAGAAAGAAGAAGAAATGGTAAAAAGGGTGAAAATTGGCCTTAAATAGAAAAAGCTACATGTTGCGCGTGCTTCACTCGCCCTCACGGGCGCTCTGCGCGCGCCTCCTTCCACCTGCGCATGCTCCACGCGCATCTGAAGTGGTTTCTTCACGCTAAAGTTCTCTCATGCATGCCCGCCACATGTCATCTCCTCATGGGGTCATGCTGTTCCAATCAAGACGCGCCACGTGTAACAGAAGAATCTAGAACTGTTGTTCCACCATGGACCAGCGCACTAAAGCGTGTCTCAAGCGTGTCCCATGCGTTTTTGCGCAGTTTTGTCCGATTTCACGTGATTTCTTCAATTTTGACGCTCGTGTGATCCAAAACTCGATACCCTAACACTTAAACATCATTCTACACACATAGAACACATGATTGACTTCAAAATTAAGGATTTTAAATCTCAATTACTCGCTCGAAAGTTCATATTCGCTCTAGGTCACGAAAATGCAAAACCCTAATTCTAGCTCCGATTGATCTCAAATTTTACGAGGCTTCTAAGACTAATACTAAAACACTATTAAGCACTTCTCTACCTCTTTCTCACCTCCAAACCCTCACAAGTCTCAAATTGCCCTTACACAAAGGCACAGAAAGCGAACACACATCCGAACACTCAAATACACTATCAAACTCAAAATAACTCACTAAGGCACACACAAGTACACTTATACACACTCAATCACACATTAAGCAAGGTTAGAAAATTGAGGATGTTACCCACATATTATACATTAGTTTTAAGCATACATATCTCCACCACAACTATCTCAATGAGATGATATATATGTTTGACACAAGTTTGTACATACTCCAATATAATTTATATCTCGTAGGCTTTTGTACTCCTCTTCTCCTACTTAACAACATATATTATGGCAGCATTTTGAGTTTTTTATTAGTCCCCAACCCATACAAGCCACTAAAAATCTCTCTCTCTCTCTCTCACTCACACACACACATATTTTGCCCACCATTGGAACCCTTCCGAACCAAAACCATGCCTTGTCTTGCATGCATCCACAACACACCAAAATTTCAATTCATCCTCTGCTCTGCCTTCCATGTAACATTTTCAATTTACTAACCATGATTAGTGTATGATTATATGTGCCTAAGTGGATTCATGTGTGCTTGATTGTTTACTCGAGTTTTATGTGGCTTGTGAGCCTTTCGTGTCGTCAAGTGTCCACATATGAGAATTAGGAGGTTTTGAAGGTTAGATAGAAGTATAGGAGTGTTAATTAGGGTTTTGACATAAGTCTTAGTAACCATGTGATATTTGAGAACAATCAGAGTTAGAAGGGTTTTCAGTATCCTTGACCTTCAGTGCGAGCGTGAGCTTTCGTACACATGTTTAACATTAAAATCCTTAGTCTTTTGAGTGGTGTGAGGTGTCTTAGATACTTAGAAAGATGCTTGGAAGATTGGATATCAAGTTCTGGGTTGTACGAGTATTAGAATCGAAGAAATCAAGGTTCAGAGTGCTGGGGCACGCGTGGCGCACACACGAAGCTCTTGGACACTCGCACAGGGCGTGCACGTGGGCGTATCCTAATTGGAGCAATGGTTGGTCCAATGGTTGAGTGACACGTGGCATGTAAGGAGTGAGCAGAACAGGCTGGAATTCCTTCACAGTGAAGGAACACACGTGGAAGCGCGCTTGGGCTTGCTGGCGCACATTTGGGTGTGTGCAGGGTGCATGCGAGGCGTGCGCAAGCGCTCCTGGCTGGTAAAATTTTCTATAATTATAATTCCTTTGCCTTTCAAAAAAAAAAAAAAGAGCATTCCGGTCAGACAGGGTCGTGGAAAAGGCAAGGCTATTGAGACTACTGCCTTAGGCACCCACTTTGCCAACACTTAATATTAGGCCCTCAAATATATTTTTTTATTATTTTATATATAAAAATTAATTAAGTTGGTATTTTTTTGGTCATTTTCTCATAAAAGAGATTATTTCACTTAAAATTAACAAAATTGATATTGTTAAATACTAATTAGTATTATATTTTTTTTTTAGATTTTTAAGTACAGCGTGAATTCCTTTATAATTTATGCAAGTATTAAATTTTTAAGTTTTAAATTATTTAAATATATATAGCTTTAAGTGATTCAACCAGTGATTCACTGGTTTAACTAGTGATCCATTGACTTAGTGTCCTGATCGAATCGATGATCAATCACAGTTTTATAATATTGATAAAAAGTTTAGCAATTCAAAAGGCTAGAAGATTAATATAAAAGTTTTTAATTTATATTGTACTAAGTCTATTTAAGAAATTTGCCTTAGGCCCAAATATTGCTCTACACAGCCTTGCGGTCAGGGACTTGTAGTCGATGTGCCCGAAAGTGAACTGTGGTTCGAAAGTGTGTTAGTCGACGAAAGCAGAGGACGAGGAGGAGGAGGAGAATATGCCTGTGATTGGTTGGGAAGAAATTGTGAAGAGAGAAATATGTGTAAAATTTGTCACTCTCTTCTATTTCATCTATCAACCAAATTGCAGAAATGGTCTCTCTCTCTCCACTCTCTCTCTCTCTTTTACTTCTGTCTAGGCAAAACCACCGGAACTAGTAAGACCATAAGAGAACTATGGATTTAAAGACAATGGTTAGACACACACGGTGGATAGGGTGGGATAGCGGATCGAGTTTTGAATTTTAAGACCAAAACGTAATATTTCAAAAATGGCAACGTATAACATGGACCACAAAAAAAATGGTCCATTGATACTCTACCTATTTAAAAACGTTAGATTTGAGATTTTTTAAATTTTTTATTTATCAATTGTCTCAATAGTCTGGATTTAAAATATGAACCATGGGAATAGTAGTCACGCTCCATCTTTCTCTCTTCCTCCCCTCCTCCGGATCCCGTCGGCCACCCTTTTTCCTTTTTCATCCTCCCTTCCTAGCTCCTTCTTGCCTCCCTTTTCCTCTGCATTCAACCCCCGTCACTCCTTTTGTGTTCCCCCGCCTCCCACATCCCTCTCCCTGGATGCCCTCACTCCCCAGTCCCTCTCCCCCCACGCCGTCGCCGACGAAATTAAACAACAAGGGGAGCGTGATTTGTGCCTATTCGTTAACGCCGAACGGTGGAGATCTGTTTCGTTCACCCACTGCTATTCTCGTCTGCCCCACCGACACAGGGCCTTCCTCACCGCCGCTTATTCAATCCATCGGACTCCACCCCTCCTACCTCTGAACAACTGCGAAACAGTCGTGCTGCGCAGTCCTTGCTGCCCATCTGCGTCACCACGAGTCATCGCTGACAAGCCATCGAAGCTCAATATCCACCGTCGCGAAATGCAGCCTTGTTGTGCCTGTGGATCCACCACCATGCGAGTTGGTCGCTGCCGCGCTGCCATCGAACCAGAACCGCGAGGCGCCTCCCCTCTTCGCCCGCCGCTCGCTGCCAAAGCTTCGCCCTCCTGCCTACGTCATCACTCATCCACTAGGTCATGGGGTTTGGTTGGGCGGGGAGATGGAAGGGCCACTGTTGCTGGGTCATTGTGTTTTGGTTGGATGGGAGAGGAACGTTCCGGAAGGGGGAAAAAAGAGGAGGAAAATAGTATTTTACTTTTTCAGCGTTAGGTGTATTGGTGAACTAGTCCACCGTATAGCGCTCTTGCAAAAATACCAAAGAGTGTTGCACTGTGCCACACCTATCATGGTTCGGCATAGAATGCGCCATTATTTTTATTTTATTTTTTTGATAAGGAGAATGCGCCATTAATTATAGCATGTAAAGACAATAAAATGAATAAAGTTAATTACAATTATATTTAATTTAATAAATTAATTTATATTTTTTGTGAGAACCTTAATAAATTTATATAGACTACGCATCAAATCACAATTTCTACCTATTTTTGTATACCAAAAAAAAAAATCACAATTTCTACTTGCCAAGTGATGAGCTTAATTTTCCGTCAAAAAATGATGAGCTTAATTCCTGTCTAGGAAAATCCTTTTTTATATATAATGAGCTACTATTTTTTTGAGGGAATATAATAAGCTACTTAACTACAGATAAAAAGAAGTGATGCATATACAATTTTTTTTTGACGCAAGTGATGCATATACAATATTTTCATTTTATTTTCCCAAATAAAAAAAATGAATATATAAAGTTTGCTGCTGATTAATTATTACAGGTCGAGTGAGTGAAAATGAAAAGGAACATATACGTCTATAGCACTTCACCAATATATATATATATAGCAGGCATACAATAAAAAGGAGATTAAGAATCCAAACAGATGCAAGTGTTGAAGAGATGCACAATTTGCGCTTCTGTAATGCGATTACGTATAGCTGAGCTGACGCTAATTTATGCAAGCAATAATGATAATTTAACACATAATTTGTCACATATATTGTACGGACCGTATGTCCGTACAGTACGGATAAAGTTTTTTTTCAATTTTTTTTAATTTTTTTTATTTTTTTAAACAGGTTAAAAAAATATTTGTCATTAACTAGATAATGAATAATATTAATCAGATATTTGAACTTGATTAACCAGATAAGAAAAAGTTTCAGGATTTGGCATTAACCAGATAATGAATACCATTAACCAGATATTTGAACGTGATTAATCAGATAAGAAAATGAGATTTTTATAGTTTCAGGATTTGACATTAACCAGATAATGAATATATTTGAACGTGATTAACCAGATAAGAAAATGAGATTTTTATAGTTTCAGGATTTGGCATTAACTAGATAATGAATAGCGTTAACGAGATATTTGAACGTGATTAACCAGATAAAAAAATGAGATCTTTTAAGTTTCAGAATGTAGCAATAACCAGATAATGAATAGCATTAACCAGATATTTAAACGTGATTAACCAGATAATTTTTTTTTAAAACTGTTTTTTGGAGAAAAAAAAAGTGGCGTCCGTACATGTATGGACACGTGGTCCGTACAGTACGGACAAGGTGGTGTCGCGTATGTTGTCGAGTTGCTGTGTTCAATTAACAGCACTCCAACCGAAAAATGTTTTTTGAACACATTTTTTGACACAGACACGTATAATATACAGTCCGTATTGTACGGACAATTTTCTTTTTCAAAAAAAAATATTTTTTATTTTTTTTTGATTTTTTTAACTGGTTAAATTTTTTTTTGTCATTAACCAGATAATGTGAACCATTAACCAGATAAGTGAACTTCGTTAACCAGATAAATAAATAGAATGTGTTAAGTTTCAGGGTTGGCATTCACCAGATAATAAGAACTATTAACCAGATAAGTGAACTTCGTTAACCAGATAAATAAATGGAATTGTTAAGTTTCAGGGTTGACATTCACCAGATAATGTGAACCCTTAACCAGATAAGTGAATTCCGTTAACCAGATAAAAAAATTGAAAAAAAGTGGGGACCATACTGTACGGACACGTTCCCGTACAGTACGGATGCGTATGTGTGTCGCTAGTGTGTCACACGCTGTATTCAATTAACAGCGTTGTATTCCAACCACACTGATATCGTGTAACAACTACCTAACCCCAGATTCAAATGATATTTCATGTACTCTTTTTTTTTCGAAATTAAACCGGGCTTAAAAAGCCCAAAAAGAGACTACAAAGAAACCCTACGGGGAGTAGCAACTCCCAAAGCATCAGCAATAGCTAAACTTTGAACCTGATCAGGTGGATATTCGTATACAACAAATCCAGACCCTAAATTACAACCCAGATTAGCTAAACCATCAGCTACCCCATTAGCCTTCCAGAAGACATGATGAATGCGAACATTCCAATCCAAAGCAAGCAATGCTCTAATTCTCCTCACCAGCCCCCAACCATGCGCACTTCCAATGGCTTCCCCTATCAAACTTTTAAGCTGGGTTTGGTAAAAATAATCTATAAGCCAGCTTATAGTTGATAGCTTATAGCTAAAAAGTTAGTTAATTAAAATTGAAGTTTTGATAAAATTAGCTGTTTAACTAACTGATAAATATAAAATGACGAAAATATCTTTTTTTTTAAATTTGAAAAAGGGATAAAGAATAAAATAATGAGGATAAAAATGAGAGAAAAGATGAAAAGCTATAAGCTATAAGCTCAGATGCTACTTCAAGTAGCATCTCAAAAATGCTATAAGCTAGTGTGATAAGCTTGCTTATCAAACACCTTTCATTTGGCTAAACAAGCTTATAAGCTAGTATAATAAGTTATAAGCTAACTTCTTAGCCTTACCAAACCGAGCCTTAACCACAATCTTTGAGTCCAAATTCAACTCCACATGAGAGAACCCCTTATTCATAGCAAATTGTAAGCCCTCATAAGCACCCCAAAACTCTGCAATATAAGCATTAGCATCCCCTAAGTACTTGGCAAACCCTCCAATCCATCGACCTCAGTGTCCCGAAGCACCCCACCACAACTGGCGACACCAGCAAGGATTCTCGCAGCACCATCACAATTAAGCCGGACCCACCCCAAGCTCCGCGACACCCACCTAACCAGAACCTCGGCTTTCCTCCGAGGCAGACCAAGACGCAGACTAGTGAGTCCATTGCAATAATCCTGAACATAGTGCCTAATAACACCAGCAAGATTCATAGGCCACACAAAGGTTGCAATTGCATCATGGACCTCCTTATTTCTCCACCTCCAAAGAAAGTAACAAGTAGTAGCCTAGAGACTTGTCCACCGAGAAGCACCCTGGATAGTCATTCCATTCCCCATGTTCCAGTGAACCCAATCGCTAAAATCCACCGCAAAAAAATCAAGTCTATTCTGCAATGGAACCAAATGATTCCAAACAAAAGTTGCTAAAGAGCAATCACATAATACATGCAGAATAGATTCTGATCCGGAGTGGCCAAAGGCCCACTCTGTAATGGGCCGATCCGATCCAATCAGGAGGATCCATGCCAAAACGATACTTACTCGTAATGGCTACGGCCCACTTCGGGTAATCGACCCGACCCAGGACTTCCGCGTTCGGGGTCACGAACCCTAGTAATCGTTTCGCCACGGCATGAAACCCTAGAAGCAAGCATTGCGGCGCTAGATGTAACACACGTATTTTTTTTACGATACGTTAGTTAACGTTATGTAGTGTATTTATGTCGTATTTACGCTATAATAAAGCAATTTCTTGTTCTCTAAGGAAGTGTATTAATTAAATCAAGATCAAATTAAATTTGAGAGTTAATATTTTATATTAATCCACGGTTTGAAAATCGTCGAAAAATTCTAATGAAGTTTTGACGCGTTTCGAATCGCCGGGCGGTTTCACCGCAGATAAAATTATAAATGAACTCCGATTTCGATGAAAATCGAATCGTAACTTATTGAGACCATTTTTGAATATTTGACGTGATTTTTATTATTTATAATTAAATATTTTCACGCGATGAATTAATTTCTCGTTAAATTAATTTTCGCGAGTTTATCGGTAACGCGGTATTTCGTCGCCGTGTTTTAAACAACCCCTAGACTCTAGAATTAGTGGGTAACCATAAGAGATGTGAGATTAGGTAGGTAAAATTAGGTGATATATTTAACATCTAATATAATTGCTAGGTGTCATTGGTTGTGTGTTTTTTTTTTAAAGAAAATCTTTATTTCAACAACTTCTACTAACTATGCCTATTTTATTATTATAAAAGCAAGGAGGTGAAGGCTATATGCAGCCATTCCCAGCTTCAATATCACGCCACCTTCCTCCCAAAATACAACCTTCCTCTTCTTCCTTTTTTTTTCCCTCTCCATGAACAAGACAAAGCCATTAAAGATATCTCCATTTCCTTTGAGTTTTTGAGTTAACTTCCTTCATCAAAGTTCTTCCAAATCATCTCCTCTACTTAGACCTCCATTTTCATCATCATCCAAGTAAGAAAAATAATTTTTTTTCCTCTGTTTTTGCTGCTGGAATTCGCGACAGTCCCCTCCCCATTTGAGCTTGATTTTTGTTCCCAAATCTTGTATAAATGCTAGGTTTTCTTCTCCATTCCATTACCTATGTTTCCAACCATCTACTTGAGTATAAAATCAGAATTTTTCTACCCCAATCAAGCCCTAAAATAGCGCCCCAAACAGCCCCTCTTTTTGGTTTTGTTTAAAATGTGTTTTAGTTAAATTAATTGACGATTGTGTGGTTGTTTGATGTTTTTGATGATGAATATGAGGAGATGAACACATTTAATCTCTCTTTGGTACATAAGGGTGAAAACCCTAGGTATAAGGAAGAGGGTTATGTTGTGATCCTTTTCAAATCTTGTAATTAATGGTTTATAGGTGTTATTGGTTTGGGTGTGTTAATGTTTTAAGTTGTAGTTTAAATTAAATAGTTGTAACATGGTAGTTAGTTATATTTTTAATTCTTGAACCATGTTAATTTGTAGCTATGATGCTTGGTTATGTATTGGATGGTTTATTAAGGGTTTAGAAGTATTTTTAAGGTTGTTAGAAATTTATTTGCAGGAATTAGTATAAAAACTAGCTTATGGTTTATGAAAAATTGGGTTATGGAGGACTAGACATGGTTATTGACTTTGATGAAATGACCTTTGAATTAATAAAAATGAGTTAGCCTTGAGTCTTTAAATTTTTGGAAAAGAATGTTGGGAAAGAAATTTTAGAAGCCCTTGTTTTGATTGGCTTTTAGTTTATGGCTTAACTATGTAAGATTTTGGGTGATTGCCTAGTTGTCTTGAAAATACTTTGAAAACTAATTATAAAAACTTAGTTAACTTGGAGTTGTGATTGGTGGGTTGTAGTAGAAATTCTAGGTGTATGAATGTTTGTAACATGTTTAAGGTAATTTTAAAGTTGTTGAAATAGATATGCATGGATTAGCTCAAGTGTTTAATTGATTTTGTGCTATGCTTAAGGTCTCAAGAAAAGAGTTCTTGAAAAATTAGCATTTTCTTGAATTAGGTGTTATGTATTAACTTTGCAAGAAAATGATTTTTGAGTCAAAATCTTATTCTTTCCAAGCAAGTTAAGGTTTAGAAATTGTTATGTGATAAATTATCTTTCAAAAAGTATTTTGATTTTAAAACTTTATTTATTTTCAAGTAGCTAATAATTTAAATGCTTGAATGAGTTTGGTTGGAAAAAGGGTTAGGTTTTGAGAGCCTAAGTGTTAGAATTAAGCCTTTAAGAATTGTGCTAAATTTCACTGTGGTATTAAGACTCGTAGATTCCGAGTTCTGCGACGTGGAAATCGAGAAACACGTGGACGTGTAGCTTGGAGTTCGGTAAGGGCGCTTCACATTTATAATTAATTTTGTATGTCCTTGTGTAAGGATAAATTTTTGGATGCGAATTTAATTTCAAGCATTTATGCGAAGAAGTCTGAGAACCTAAGGGTTCGAAGTGAGGGTCTTGTACCCCTTTGCTTTATTTTTGTATGCTGAATATTTAGTGGGCTTGTCTGCAAGTGGTTGGTAGCTGTCCCCAACCCCCCACACTTGTTTGCTCCTCTCTGTGAACTCCATTGAGTTGCAGAGGGATGAATTCTATGATTTGGTTGTTGTCGGTTGTTATTGAGCTGTGAATTGTTTGTGCTGTTTGTATCGTTGAATTGCGTTTCTTCATGCAAACTGCTTTTATTGCTTAAATTGCTGAATTGTGTTTCTTCATATTAAGCATGCTCTTATTATTTGATATGCGGTCGAATAATCTTGCGTATAACTCTTTGAATATCGTATGCGGCGAATTGTTCATCGAGTCTGAGAGCATTGTCGAGTCGTCGAGACATTTTTGAGCTGTGAGCCGGACAACTGAGGGTGCTAGGTCCCCTTTGTTCATGGTGGATTAGCTAGGCGTCGCAGCGTTAAAGGCAGGATCGCATACCTAGGGAGAGCGAGGATCCCAAGGCTACGGCTGGTATGTCAGTTAAAGGATCGGCGTCTGCTTTCCGGAAAAAATTGTCGAGTCGAGAGAAAATGAGTCGTGAGATGAGTCGTGAGTGAGTCTTGCATTGTGTCGTAAGAATTGCGTATGTGGTTGATTATTATTTTGTGAAATTGTTATATTTGAATTGTTGAGAAGTTCACCCTTTCCCGTGGTACCTTCGATTCATGATGGCTACCCAGGTGATGGAGAAGAGCATTCTGATACCCGAGATGCAAACCTCATCGGAGATTATCTTCGATTTTCCCGACATTGAGCTACCTACGGCTATGGAGTTTGATCTTATCACCGGTCGCGTGGTCTACACGGGGGATGTTGTGCAGACCTTTAGAGAGGATGGTATGGTTGTGAGGCGGGAGGTGACTAGACGTACCGTTAGCTTCCCGATTAGGACGACACGGATTATCGATGCTTGGAGGGCTTCTCAGGGGGAGGAGGTTATGCCCGACTCTTCCTCGTCTCCCGAGGGATCGACTGACGTCCCCAGAGCGACGGTTCCCAGGCTTTTATCCCGCGGACGTGGCCGAGGACCACGGGTGAGATGGACCGCTCGTAAGAGCGTGATTAGGCGTGGATCAGCAGGAGCATCGACTTCGAGGGCGGTTGCTATTCCGAGTTCTCCTCTTGTGGACCGACTTCCCACCCCACCAGTGGAGCGGCCCCTTGTTTATTCGGTATGTGGGGAGGAAGATTGCTTAGGTGCACGGACTGATGACGATATAGCTGGAGGAGAGTACGTGCCGAGTAATGTGCCCGAGGATGTTCCAGCGGCGGCACCCTTCATCGATTTGACGGGCGAGATCCGATGGAGGATGAGGCGGAGGAGGATCCCTCAGAGGATCGGGGACGATTTTGTAGTGGCCGTATTCTCTCGATTCATGTGTTTCTTTTTATGGATGACTGTAGTATGTATATGCATCTTTTTGTGTACAGTGAGTTGGTGACCAGTTGGGCCGGGTGATGTTTTGTTGTCACAGGGTAGACTGGTGGTTTCACTTTTGGAGCAGCCCCCTGCGTGGGTGTCTGCCGGGAGTACCCCCAGGGTATGATTTCTCTCTCGAGGGTCTTCATACCATAGGTGTATTTCTTTGCACATTTTTTACTCTGTTATTTTGCGCATACTGTATATATATGACTTATGTATTGATGCATGTACGCTTTATCAACATTTGAGTCTTCTGTCCTAGTTACACCATGTTTCGAAACGCTGTAAGTACTCTGTGTGTGCTTTACGGGCACTATTGTTTTAAAAAAAATAATACCGCATTTTTCTAAAGGGCACAAGAGTACCGTTTTTAAAAACACGTCACATATAGGCTTCTTTTGGTTTCGTAGCGATCTAGAAACGGGTCGTTACACTAGACCTAAAAGTGACCTCCTGACCTGGCAAACCCTAGAAGCTACATCGGCCGTTGGATACATTCGATGACTGACAATCGATCTAGGGTTGCTAGGGAGCGTCCACACGTCAGCAACCTGACCTCACCTATATAAGGTCCATGACCTAATCAATAAATGTACGCACTGTTCATTTTCTTACCTCACCTTATTCTGATTTTAACTTGGACATCGGAGTGTGTGTAGGTACCACCCCCCACCGTTGTCTCCGCCGTGCACCGCCGTTTGTGATCCTACTCCGGTCACTTCTTAGATCCACTTCGGATCATTGGCGCCGTCTGTGGGAATTCGATTTTGTTCCTTTTTTCACTTGAATATTTCGATTCACCATGGCCGGATCCAGACTAAGTCACGCGGAACACGAATCGCATGCCTACATCCACTGACGCTCCCCACTAAGGCGACGACATTTCTGTCGCCGTCGAGGATGAGTCTCAGTCAGAGCCACATGTGGAGGTTGCTACCATCACTGCACCGGAGTCCGTTCCGGCTCTTGAGCCTTCGCTGAATCCTACGACCGTTGTTGCCATCAACGAGCTCCTCAGCCTTGTTCGGCATCAGATGGAGACCATGGCGGCCCAGAACCTCCGCCTCCTCCATATTGAGGACCAACAGAACTACTTATCCAGCAAGGTGGATGCCTACCGTCGAGCCTTGCAACGGACCCCGTCAAACCGGTCGTAGGCTTAGGAGGAACAAGACCCAACGAGAAGTAGATCTAGGGACCGCCAGGTCTCTAGCCTTAGGTCCGTTGACCGCTGTCCCCTCTGGGGTACTGCTCGCCTACTAGGTCTCGGAATCGCCATTGTTTCGCTGACCGATCCCCTCCTCGACGTCGTTCCCTGGGAGGCACGCATCGCCATAGGCGTCATACCCCGGAATGCTCGTCACCTCGATGTTCATCCTTATCACGGTCTGAGCACTGCCGTAGATCCCACGAGCGATCTCCTCCCCTGGGCCTAAGCGAGCACCCACTTTTTCACCACTCTGCCTTCCCTTGGAGATCGTGAGAGCGTGCCCTCAACTACAGATCTCGGTATTTGAGGGATGTGTCCCCGCGACACCATCACCACCACAGTAGGTGTTCCCACGAGAGGATTACCCCTCCTCATCGACGTCGTCCAGTAGCATCTCCATCCAGACGGGGCTCCGGTTCCCCTCCTTCGTACATTGGATCTCACGATTCCGAAGAAAACGATGACCCTTTCGCTTCAGGACCATTTACCACCAGGGTAGCTTGATTTTCGATACCTTGAGCCCTTCAGAAGCCGCCCTCGCTCGAAACCCATGACAACACAGGAGATCCTGATGAACACATCGGATGCTTCGACACCATCATGGGATTTTGCGAGGTGAAAGGTTCGGTTAAATGCAATATTTTCCAATTCACCCTGAAGAAAGCGACCCTTAAATGGTTCCAGGGATTGAAGAAAAACTCCATAGACTTATGGTCCAAAATGACTGCCCAGTTCTACTCTCATTTCACCGCATCTCGTGTTCAACCGAAGTCGGTGGCTACCTTAACCGCAATTCACTTGAGAAGGGACGAACCGCTTCGAGACTACATCGAACACTCCAACAAAGAAGCAGTATTCGTCAAGCAAGCCTCTGACAAAATGAAACTCTACTTGTTGGAACAAAGCTTGATCGAGGATAGCCTCTTCAACATCAACATCGGGGTGGACAAACCCGACAGTCTAAACGACTTCCTCCGATGTGCAGAGAAGTACACCAACTTCGACACCCATGACGACACAGGAGATCCTGATGAACACATCGGATGCTTCGACACCATCATGGGATTTTGCGAGGTGAAAGGTCCAGTTAAATGCAAGATTTTCCAATTCACCCTGAAGAAAGCAACCCTTACGTGGTTCCAGGGATTGAAGAAAAACTCCATAGACTCATGGTCCAAACTGACTGCCCAGTTCTACTCTCATTTCACCGCATCTCGTGTCCAGCCGAAGTCGGTGGCTACCTTAACCGCAATTCACTTGAGAAGGGACGAACCGCTTCGAGACTACATCGAACACTCCAACAAAGAAGCAGTATTCATCAAGCAAGCCTCTGACGAAATGAAACTCTACTTGTTGGAACAAGGCTTGATCGAGGATAGCCTCTTCAACATCAACATCGGGGTGGACAAACCCGACAGTCTAAACGACTTCCTCCGACGTGCAGAGAAGTACATCAACTTCAAAGAAAAGCAGATGGCCTCAAGGTCGAAAAAGCGGACCTCCCAAGAGAAGAGCTCTAGATACAAAGAAGATCGGCCTCGCCGAGACAAAGACCCCAAGGGCCCCCCCAGAAGATACGAAGATTATACCCCATTGAACATATCTCGATCGTGGATCTTGCATGATTGTGCAAATGCGGAGTTCAGAGATGTGGGAATCCGATTTCTAAAGCCTCAGTCAAAGTACTGTCGGTTTCATAAAAGTGCAGGTCACAACACCGATGAGTGCGTTCAGCTCAAGGACGTCATCAAATCCCTCATTTAGAAGGGGAAGCTGCAGAAATACACGAAGCCGAGGGCGAGCAAAGGACGGACCCGATCTCGATCCCGCCGATCTAAGCGCGACAACCATTCTGCACCGACTCAAACAAAAAGTCGCCCTCATCAGGCCGATGAAGAAGAAGCTTGGCCCACACTTATGGCTTTAGTGATTTCCGGTGGCTTGACAGGTCGAGGTGAAGCTTCCATCAATTCTGCCAAAAGGAAGATGCGAGAAGCGATGTCCATCCATATTGTCTACCCACCTACCAACCGACCAAAATCGAGCCGACCACCTTTGGCTTTCTATGATGAAGACCTGCTGAACGGTCATCCAAATGACCAAATTCCCTTGTTGATTTGCTCGTATATGGCCAACTTCGACGTAAGGAGAATCTTGGTTGATCAAGGGAGTTCTGCTGACATCATGTTTTTCGATTTCTTCAAGACTTTGAAGCTAGCTGAAAAAGACATGATTCCCTATCATGGCTCCGATATCCAGGGTTTTAATGGTTCCATAACCAAACCCATGGGATATATCGAACTGATGGTAACGTTCGGCAACAAACTCGAAACAAAAATTATCAAGGTCTAATTCATCGTCCTTGTAACACTCCCAACTTTCTAGAGCTGGGTAATTAAAGACCCTAATGAAAAAGGAGATTTAATTCCTAAGGAATTAAAGTGGCTAATAGCTTAGAAGAATAATTTAATCTATTAAATTGACCCAAGTTTAAGCCTAAGGGGTAAAATAGTAATTTTATCCAAGTAGTAATTTTACCTAAGAATTTAGGAAATATGTGACTAATTATTTCTGAATAGTTTAATTTATTAATTTACTTAAGGTGAAATTAAGGACCAAAGGATAAATTAAGGAATTAAATTAGAATTTGTTAGCAAATTTTTAAACAAAACATATGCCTTTAGCCCACCATAGACCTCACTTCTTCTTGGTCCACACAAGCATCCTCACTTTCTCTCATGTACACACACACTCTGCCTGAGAGAAAGAAAAAGGGAAGCAGAAAAAAGAAAGAAAGAAGAAAACAGAGAAAAGAAAGGAGAGAAGAAGAGAGGAGAAGAACGAAGGGAACGCGACGGAGGAGGAAGAGAGAAGGGGTGGAGCTGCGATGGCTCCGGCAAGGGCGTGGTGGCGGCGCACCACCGTGCATGAAGAGAGAGACAGCGCGGAGAGAGAGAGAGAGAAACCGAGAAAGAGAAGAAGAGAAGGAGAAAGAAGAGGAACGAGAATCAGGAGAGGGAAGAAGGAGAAGATGAGGAGCTTGACATAGGCTTCAATGGTGGAGACTCCAAGCCCTAGAAATTGGGGATTTACCCCCAATTTCATCAAAGCCTAAAGGTAACATAGAACCCCCTTTTAAAAACCTCTCATCTAGGGTGTGTTAGGGATTTATGGTGTTTTGAATACATGTTTCTGATTTAAGGAGATGTCTTGAGCATTTGTGTTTCAATGAGAATACTTACCTATGTGTTATTTGAAATGATGCTCATTTTAGTGTTTGAAATGTGCTATTGTTGGAGAACTGAGTTGATTGCATCTGAATGAGTGTGATTATATGCCATTTTATGTTGATCACTTCTGGTTGAGGGCAATAAAGGTTGGATGATTGTTGTTTTGGTGTATAGTGAATAAATCACGAGGTTGGTAGTCCAAAATGTGAAAGATAGTAAATCTGTCCCTGAACCCGAAATACACACCCTTCAGTAGTTTAGTCATAACTCTTTCAACAGACCTTATTTTGAGTCCATTCTTGTTTCATTGGAAACTAGACTCATTTTCCTTCGAAATGGGCACTGGAATCATTAAAGTTTATTGAGTATGGATGGGGAAATTTGGGTTACATGTTTCAGGTAAAAACTGTGAACACTTATAGACCCTTCTGTGGTAAATTGCATGTCATTGATTGCATGTCATTGTTTGTACATCTGTTGGAATGTAACGAATCTTAAGTCTCTAGAAAATATACACATAATTCCACGAATTAGGCTATGGAAGAGTCAAATTTCATTAAGAAATGGGGGAGTAAATTAAGTTACAAGTCATGGGACAGAATGCTGCCCCCTGCCTCTTAACAGTCCCTTCGATCGCAAATCTGTACTAATTGGGGGACTGTAAAATTAATTAAAAATCATTTTTAGTAACTAGAGGCTTTAAGCTTTCCAACGAGGGGTCATTCACTCAATTCCGTTATCGTTTGATACTTAAACGAAATTCTTAAAGAAAATGTGTTGATGCTGGAAAATCAGCCTTACGGCAATTCACTTAGATTTATAGAACCAACTTGGTTATGTGATCATAAAGTTATTTTACTTGCATGAGTTTGTGCTTGTAGCTGAATATTTGTGTTTATGGTCTATGTTTGGAATTATTATGGATATTTCCATTTATGTCCTTGGTATCATTAACGAATGAATGTATCATGATTACAATTATGTTTGTTTGGGAGGAGTTTTCCATACGTAGCACACTACGTATGGCTGAAAACAACAGTAAATGATTTTTAAGTTAAGTCTATGTTGAGTTTTATAAACTCACATATTTCGGGCGTTGTTTTCAGGTGCAAGCATATCAAAGGAGTTAGAGCATGAAGTTGTGCTTGGTCTTGCCGCCACGCGAGACCTTGAGTACCGGATCATGAGTCGGAGTTTTTAGAGTCTAATTGTTTTCTTTTTAGTTATCAGTCCATAATAGGATTTGATGTTGATTCTGTAAATTATTTAGAGCTAATATGTATTTTGTGGTAGTATTTTAGAAAGTTGCAAACTCTGATATTGATAAAGTCTCTGATCAGCAGATTTGTTTTACAATGCACTCATGTCTTATGTTTTCAAAGATTTTTATGTAGCCAAAATAGTATATTTCAAAGGATTTATTTCCTATTGTTTATTATGTAAAGAGAAAATTTTCCACTTTTAAATTTTAATTCCAGTTAATTTAGTAAGTAATGCTCTGATTAAAAAGTTAGGGCGTTACAGTCCTTCCTTGCCCAGCACCCTACAACTGCATCCTAGGCCGACCTACCCTGGGAGAGCTAGGAGCAGTAATTTTCACCGTCCACCTCAAAATGAGGTTCCACTCATCTGAGGGAAAGATAATCACGAACCTTGGCGATCTTGAGGCAACCAAAAGATGTTACCTGCTGTCAATCAAGGGACAGGAAAACAAACCAGCCCCACCAAAAAAGAACACTGGATCTTTCGACATCAATCTCACTGATTTCGATGCGAGAATCGAACCCGAAGATGAGATCGAAGAGGAGATAGACCCTGTCATAAAAGAGCTTCAGAAGAAAATAAGCCAACCCATTCCAGATGGAGAATTTCTGAGAGTCCAACTAGGGGAAGACCCAAAGTAAACTGTCCAGATCGGCATCAACCTTGTAACACGAGTATTTTCACGATGCGTTAATTAGCATTAATTAGTGTATTTTGCCGTGTTTACGCTATAATAAAGCAAATTCTTGTTCCCTAAGTAAGTGAATTAATTAAATCAAGATCAAACTATACTTGAGAATTAATATTTTATATTAATTCACGGTTCGAATATCGTCGAAAAATTCTAACGAAGTTTCGTCGCGTTTCGGATTGCCAGGCAGTTTCGCCGCAGATAAAATTCTAAATGAACTCCGATTTCGATGAAAATCAAATCGTAACTTGTTGAGACTATTTTTGAGTGATTATTGTTATTTTTATTATTTATGAAATAATATTATCACGCAAAGAATTAATTCCTCGCGAATTAATTTTTCGGGATTTTTCCGGCGAGAAATAATTCGGTTTTTCGGTTTCTCGTCGCCGTGTTTTTAAATCTTAAGACTCTAGATTAGAGGGTAACCTTGAGAGAAGTGAGATTAGATGGGTTAAAGTGAGTGATGAGATTAACATCTCTAAAAGTAATTTAAGTGTCACATGTGTGTGGTTTTATCATAAAAACTATTACTTAAATTTATTTTTATTAATAATAATTCTATTAAATAGATTATTTAAGCATGATGAAGGGTGAGACCCCCCACTTCAGCCCCATTTTTCACGCCACCCTCCCCCAAAAACCCTCATCTTCTTCTCCTTTCTCTTCTTGAGCAAGACAAGCTCCATTGAAGCTACCTCCACCTCCATTGAGTTTTTGAGCTAGATTTCTTCATCAAACTTGCTCTAGATCATTACCCCAACATAGTTCCTCATCATCTACATCATTTGGGTAAGAGAACAATTAAATTTTCTCCCCCCAAGTTTCTGATTTTAAGTCGCAACCCAACCCCCTTTTTGTACACTTGATTTTTCCTTCCAAAACTTGATTTCTTGCTAGGTGATTCTCTCATTTGTCTTAGCTATTCTTCCTAGCATTTATATGAGAAGGAAAACAGAATTTTCCACCCCAAAATGAAGCCTAAAACAGCGCCCAAACCCTCCCCCCTTTGTGTTGTTTAAATTGTTGTTCTAGTTTAATTAATATTGTTGATTTGTGATGTTGTTTGGATAGTTGATGATGAATATGAGGAGATGAACATCTCTAATCTCTCCTTGGTACTTGAGGGTGAAAACCCTAAGTGTGAAAAAGAGGGAAATGGTGTGATCCTTGAGGAATCAACTAATTAAATGCTTAATTGTGTTATTGGGATTGAATATGTGTTGATTGAAGTTGTTGTTTAAATTAATTAGGTGTAACATGATAGTTCTAGTAATTTTTCAATTCTTGAACTATGAGAACATGAGGGTGTGATGTTTAATTATGGGTTAGATGTTTAATAAAGTGATTAGAATTATTTTTAAGGTTACTAGAATTTGTATGCATGAGCTAGCTTGATTGAAGGTTATGTTTTATGCAAAAACTAGTTTATGAAGGATTAGATTGACATGTGAAGCATGATTAGGTTGTTCTTTAATTTTTAGTTTGGCATGAACATGATTTTTAGCATGATAATGGCAATGTATTAAATGCCTTCGGATTCTTGAAATTGGGATTTGGTTGATTGAAAGAAATTTTGGGGAAAAACTTATTCTTGAAAAAGTTGAAAATGAGTTTTTGGGAACTTAGTATTTTAGTTTAAATGGTTAGCTCATGTGTTGATTGATGTATAACATGTTTGATGAATTTAATTGTTATAGGAATTGAGTTTTGAAATGAAAATTGATTTAGAAAATGTCTTACAACATGTTTCAAATGCGTATGAATTATGTTTAGATAAGGATTGATGTTTTGTTGCCTTTAAATGTGGTTGAATGGCTTGAAAATGTTAGTAGTAATAAAAATGAGTTTTTGCAAATTTTTTTAAAGAAGAAGAGGTTATGGCCGAGAGGCCTAGGAGGTTTTTGGAAGGAAAATTTTATTTGTGAACTTGACAAAAAGATTTCATGAGTATGTGTTCTAGGCTTGGAGTTTATGAAGGTTGTTAATTGCATGGTGTTTGCTTAAAACTTTCAAGAAAAGATTTTAGTTTCAAACTTTACTCTTTTCAAGTAAGTTAGCATTTTTCTAAATTGTTATGTGTTATGTTACCTTTTCAAGAAGTGTTTTGGTTTAAAACCTTATTTCTTTTCAAGTAGTTAATAATTTAATTGCTTGAGTGGATTGTTGGATAGAAAAGGGTTAAGCTTGAGAGCTTAAGTTAGTTTGGAGTTTATAGAATGTACTAAGTTGTTCATGGTGATAGGAATCGTAATACCGGAGACCGAGCGACGTGGACCTGAGGAAGTCGGAGCTACGTTAGCGACAGCCTGTGGTAAGGGCAACTTTTAGATACGATAGGAATTTAATTTCAAGTATGTACGCGAAGAAGTGTGAGAACCTCAGGGTTCGAAGTGAGGGTCTTGTACCCCTTCGTTTTATTTTTTTTTAATATACTGATTATTTAGTGGGCTTGTCTGCAAGTGGTTGGCAGCTGTCCCCAACCCCCCACACTTGTTTATTCCTCTTTGTGAACTCCATTGAGTTGCAGAGGGGTGGATTCTATGATTTGATTGTCGACTGTTGTTGTTGAGCTGTGCAATTATTTGATATGCGGTTGAATAATGCTGTGAATTGCTTATGCTGCTTATATTGTTGAGTTGCATTTCTTCATATTAAACATGCTCTTATTATTTGATATGCGGTCGAATAATCTTGCGTACCACTCTTTGAATTTCGTATGCGGCGAATTGTTCATCGAGTCTGAGAGCTTAGTCGAGTCGTTGAGACGTTTTTGAGCTGTGAGCCGGACAACTGAGGGTGCTAGGTCCCCTTCGTTCATGGTGGATTAACTAGGCGTCGCAGCGTTAAAGAACCGGAGGTGAATGTCCTAGGGAGAGCGAAGATCCCAAAGCTACGGCTGGTATTCAGTGGATGGATCGGCGTCTGCTTTCCAGAAAAATTGTCGAGTCAAGAGGAAATGAGTCGTGAGTCGAGTCTTGAGCGAGAATTTTGAACTGTATACATTGTTGTTGTTTATTGCTTTGTGAATTGTTATATTTTGATTTGTTGAGAAGTTGACCCTTTTCCGTGGTATCTTCGATTCATGATGGCTACTCAGGTGATGGTGAAGAGCATACTGATTCCGGCGATGCGGACATCGTCGGAGATCATCTTTGATTTTCCCGACATCAAGCAGCCCACGGCGATGGAGTTTGATCCCATCTCTCGCCGTGTTGTATATACATGGGATATTGTACAGACTTTCAGGGAGGACGGTGTGGTTGAGGCAGGAGGTGTCGCGATGTACAATGAGTTTCCCTATCCGGACTATGCAGGTGGTTGATGCTTGGAGGGCTACTCAGTGGGAGGGGGTTATGCCGGCCTTTTCTTCGTCTCCCGAGGGACCGACTGAGATTCCTAGAGCTGCTGTTTCCAGGATTTTTTCACGAGGATGTGGTCGAGGACTGAGGGTGAGATGGACTGCTCGTAAGAGCGTGATTAAACGAGGATCTGCAGGAGCATCTACCTCGAGGGCAGCCGCCTTTCAGAGTTTTCCAGTAGGACCGAGTCCTCCTTCTGTTGATAGGATTCCCACCCCACCAGTGGATCCACCCCCTGTTTGCACGGTGTGCGGAGAGGCGGACTGTCTAGGTGCACGACCTGATGATGATGCGACTGCAGGAGAGTACGTGCCGAGTGACGTACCAGGGGATGTGCCAGCTGCGGCACCCTTCATCGATTTGACAGGCGAGGATCCGATGGAGGACGAGGCGGAGGAGGATCCATCGGAGGATCTGGATAGTGATTTGTAGATGCTGCGTTATCTGACTGCTATTATGTTTCTTTTCTTGGATGACTGCAGTATATATCTTTTGTGTACAGTTAGTTGGTGACCAGTCGGGCTAGTAATGTTTTGCTAATGCAGGGTAGACTGGTGGTTCTACTTTTGGAGTAGCCCCCTGTGGGGGTGTCTGCCGGGAGTACCCCCAGGGTATGATTACTCTCGCGAGGGTCTTCATATCATAGGTGTATTCTCTCATACATTACTACTCTGTTTTATTTTATACGTATTGTGTATGTTAATTGTATATGTTTATGCGTGTATACATTTCCAGTACGTAACTTGTGTCCTAGTTGCACCATGTTTTGAAACGCTGTAAGTACTCTGTGTGTGCTTCACGTGCACTATGGTTTAAAAAAAAATATACCGTATTTTCTGAAGGACACAAGAGTACCGTTTTAAAAAATCCATCGCATACAGGTTTAGTTTTAGTTCAGTAGCGGTCCAGAAACGGGTCGTTACAAAGGTGGTATCAGAGCAGTTGGGTTCTAACCGGACTGTGCATAGGAAGGTTGGAACTGGTCACCATGTCGGGTTGTGCTTGTTGATGTGATTGGTTGACTTGTAATGTTATTGTTCGCTGAGTGAAGCAGTTATCTGTCGATTGTTTGAATTGTTTCTTGATTGAAGCAATGTGTGTTAACACATCACTTGTTTGTGAGTTTCTGGCAGGTTTTGGATTTTTTGAGATCTAATGCCACCTCGCAGAGACCCTACAGCCGGATCAGATAACTCCAACATGGAACGAGCGATTCAGGCTATGACAGAAATGGCGGCCGCCATGGCCCAGCAATCGGCTGCTGCAACCTAACAGTCTAATGCGATGGCCCAACAGACGACGGCTTTGATCCAGCAGAACTTGTAGCAACAGTAGAGAGCTGAGCGGAATGCTGAAGCGAGAGGATTGGTGTAACGACCCGATTTCCAGGGCGCTACTAAGTCAGTATCTTGACAATTGTTTACGTATTTCTGAAAGGTGAAATACTCGCCAGACGCTTCCAAAAATGTGGTTCTATATTTTATTTTTTTTAAACTTCTTTTTCAAAAATGACTGTCAGAGTATTGCAGCGACTTTAGAAACATGGCGGAATTATTTAAAAACACTACCTAACCACATTCAATTATTTCATCAATTCACGTCTAACAGTACATGTCCTGAAACATAACAGATATTTATTACAATACTGAACAACGATGATTATTCTATAGCTGGCCAAGACAATACGTTCCTACTAGACTACCAGAGACTCTACATACAATCAAGCTAGTTAACCATCTACACCGCTTTCTTCCTGCAGCCTAATCCTCTCGCTTGTTCCGCCATCTGGGTTACAATCATTAATTGACGTAACCACCGCAAGTGGTCAACTTCTCAACAGATCATGATAAACCAAAGCATAAAGCAATAAGCAACCACATTTTATACAATTCACGGTGTATTAAGCAAACAACAATGCATATCATTCACAGAACGTGACTCAACTCTCTCTCACTCTAGACTCGACTCGACTCACTACTCATTTTCTCTCGACTCGACAATTATTCCTAAAGCGACGCAGATCCATCAATCGACATACCACCGTAGCCTTGGGATCTTTCGCTTCTCCCTAGATATGCAGCATCTGCTCCTACGCCGCGACGCCTAGTCAATCTCCGTAAACAAAAGGGGACCTAGCACCCTTAGTTATCCGGTCACGGCTCAAACCGCCATAACGACTCGCCTAGCTCTCTCACTCGATGAACAGCTCTCCGCTTACAATATTCAAAGAGTGACGCATAAAATTACTTGACCGCATATCAAATAAAGAGAGCATGCTTAACATGAAGAAAACGCAATTCGACATTTTAAGCAATAAAACACACTGCATTGAAGAAACGCAATTCAACAAAGACACGCAATTGTGGCATATATTCAATCTCATATCAAATAATGCATAACTCAATCATATCACAACATTACATGCTTGACACGCAAATCAAGGAATCCATCCCTCTGCAACTCAATGGAATTAATGAGAGGTACAAACAAGTGGGGTTGGGTTCAGCAGACCAACCACAAAGTTTTCACCCACGAATGACTCGGAATATGTTCGACCGCACGACAACAATAAACGAAGGGGTTCGAGACTTAACTTCGAACTCGTAGAGTTCTCAGACTTCTTCGTATTTAAATAAAGCAATTTAAATAACAGACAATAGCTTAAGCATATCCAAAGTTGTCCTTACACAGGGACATAAAAATAAAGCTTCAATAATGTCTAAGAGTTGCCCTTACCGAACTCCAAGATGCGCCTATTCACGGATTCCTCGATTTCCGTGACTGCACGATCCGGGATTACTCGAGCCTAACACCACAACAACTTAGTAAAATTCTATAATTTCTAAACTAGCTTAAGCTCTCAAGCCTAACCCTTTTTCTAACCAAAAGCAAGCATTTAAACTACTAGATAATTGAAAAGGATAAGATCTTTGATAATAAAGAGTTTTCTTGCATTTTAAGTAACATCAAACCATTTTCATAAGTTTTCAAAACCTTAGCACATAATTTAACATAAGACCTCATGCTTCTCATGTTTTAAGAATAGGAAAAATTCTAAAACAACATGTTACACATACTTACACAAAACTATAACCTAAATCATGTCATAATCATGTTAGAAATTTAAATAACCTCTTGATCAATTCCTACATGTCATTCTAGTCCTTCAAGAACCAAATCTTGCATAAACATCAACTAACACCCATGCTACTACATGCATATTCATTCCAACAACCTTAAAATTAACCAAAAACATATCATTTAACAATTGAATATATGATTCTACAACATAAACCCTTATTTCCACAATTTAAAGAAGAGATTTAAACCATAAAACAACTAGTTAACAGGTTGATTCCAAATTACTACCCCAAATTAAAGAATAGGGCTAAACCCTTAAACAACAAGTTTAGCATGCCAAATTAAAAACTATTTCTTAAACAAGCATCAAACAACTTCAAATAGCTCAAATAAACAATGACAATTTCACAACCCAAGCCTAATCAAGTCTAAAAATACCCTACAACATTTCAAGAGTCCACAATCTTCAAATAAATTGCCTAATCATGCTTCTAATCCAAAAGTATCCATTACAACAACAAGAACAACACCTAGCAAGATAAAAACAACACATAATTGCAAGATTGTTCATCATGTGTCATTCTTTACACCTAAAATAAGTATCTTGGAGCCCAAACTCATACCAATAGGCTAGCTCGGGTGTCGAGCCAATTCAGAATCCAATTCATACATTTTAGCAAACATAATAATCACATAAATAATCCGAGTGAGGCTCGATGGAGCTCACAACAGAACAAACATCAAACATTGGTTTAGGGGGGTTGGGGGCAGCCCAACCCTATTTCAATCAATCCCCATACAAGACCATTCAAGATGACTAATAAGCTGATTATCGAACTAATAAAATTAATAATAAAACCTAGTACACTCTAAGGGAGGTTTTGGAGGAATTCTATGGTACTGAGTAATCCCAAGTTAGGGATTTCAATTCCAAAAATCCCCAAATCCTAGACATCCTCCATTGAAGCTCCATCCAAGTTCTTCACATCCATCTTCTTCTTCTTCAATCTCTCGATCTCTCTCTGATTTGGCCCCCTTCCTTCTCTTTCTCTCTCTCAAGTCAGATCTCTCCCTTTCTCGCTCTCGGCTTCAACCTTCTCACAGTGTTCGCTTTCTTCCGCTCCTCCGGCGATGGTGCGCCGTCCCACGCCCAGGCCATGGTGGCGTCTCCCCTTTCTTCCCTTCTTCCTCCTCTTTCTCGCCTCTCACTCCATCTCTCTCACCATCGCCCATCTCCCTCTCTCTACTGCTCGCTTCTACGCCACCACCACGAGCTTCCTCCTTCTCTTCCTCCACCGTCGCGATCATCTCCTCTCCTCTTCCTTCTTCTTCTTTCTTTCTTCTTCTCCCCTGCTCCTCGTTTTCCTTTTCTTTTCTTCTTTCGTTTCCCTGTTCTTCATTCTCCCTTCTTTTTTTTTCTCTTCTAGCTATTGCTTACTTCTCACGCTGGGGGGAGTAAATAGAGGGTGTAGGAGGGTGCTATGGTGGGGAAGATATAAGTGTAGTGTACGGTAGGACAACAGACATATATTTAATAAAATAACCTAGTAACCCCGATTTACATATCATAAATAATAAAAACCATATAATACACTCAAAAATATTCACAAGCAGTTATGATTCGATTTTCATCGAAATCGGAGTTCATTTTAAATTTTAATGCGGATAAAAATAACCCGGCAAATTCAAAACGCGGTGAAACTTCGTTAGAGTTTTCCGACGATTTTCGAATCATGAATTAATATTAAATATTAATTCTTAAATTTAATTTCATCTTGATTTAATTCAATCAATTTCTTAGTCAACAAAAATACGCTGCTATCACACAATCGAAAAACTTATAATAAATATAATTGATGAATTCTCTTTAAAAGCAAAGATACGCCTATGTCATTAATTAATTCAATTGACATCATGAATAATAATTATTTATAATAAATAAATTATTTAAAATGAGTCAAAATAATTCCACGTACTCTCAGTAAATCATTGAGGTGATCAATCTCTATGACTTATCTTCAAGTATTCAGGATTTTACCGTTAAAATTACTTTTCTTAAAAATTGGGATGTTATAATTGGCGGACTTTCGGAAGCACGATCCACCGAAGTTCTATGGCGAGCCAAACCCGGGCAAAGCTGATTTATGGATGCAAGAGATCGAGAAGATTTTTGAGGCACTTCATTGCCCAAACAATGTGAAGGTAGACTACGCCACCTACTTGTTCCTAGGGGATGCTGAGTATTGGTGGAAGGGTGTGAAGCATGCATTGACCGCGGAGCATCGTGAGATAACCTGGGAGGTTTTCCGCGGAAGATTCTTGGACAAGTATTTTCCTGACACAGCATGGGCGGAGAAAGAGCAGGAGTTTCTTCGACTACAACAAGGCAGCATGACGGTGTCCGAATATGCTGCGAAGTTTGAGTCACTTGCTAGGTACTTCAGTCCATTCCGCGACCGAACTGACCAAGGTTGGCTGAGTGAGAGATTTCAGAGAGGTTTAAGGTTCGATATTCAAAAGTCAGTGGTGTCTCTGAGAATCAGGAATCTCCAAGAGTTGATTGATCGTTGTGTTGAGGTAGAAGGAATGAGGAGCCACAAGAAGAAGACTGGCCCAGGTGGACCGATGAGACCTCAGAGCACGGGACAGAGGTTTGCACAAAAGGGAAAGCAGCAGAAGAAGCCCTACAACCGACCCCAAGGGAACGACAGCAGGGGATAATATCGGCCAATGGCCCAGAACGTGAGGAGCAGAAGTCAGACTGGTACCGATGTGACCTGTTATCGTTGTGGAAGGCCAGGACACTATGCAAGCAACTGTGTCCAGAAAGAAGATGTGTGCTTCAACTGTAAGAAGCCGGGGCACTTCGCCAAGGATTGTCCGACACATAAGGCTGAACCGGCAATGCACGCATCAAAGGCTAAAGGAAAACACCCAATGGCTAAAGGCAGAGTCTTCTGTATGAGTGGAGAAGAAGCAGAGCAAGCTGATGGCCTTATCCAAGGAGATTGTGAGATTGAGGGTAAACCCCTAACCGTTCTTTTTGATTCGGGTGCAACCCATTCCTTTATTTCCTCAGATTGTGTAGACCGTTTAAAGTTGACTGTGACTGCTTTACCATTCAAGCTAGTAGTTACTACCCCAGCTGCTAAAACCTTGGTTACCAACACTGCATGCCTTAATTGTGTAGTGGTCATTCAGGGTAGAAAATTTGTGGTTAATTTAGCACTACAAAAAAAAGGCAAAATAGGGGCGGTTTTATTGCGGGGGTTTTTCGAACCCCCCCAAATTAATTTTAAAAAAGACACTTCCTTGCTTTGATGTGTAAAAAATTCGGTTAAATTGAGGGGGTTTTTAACCCCCTCTAATTGAACATCTCCTCCTCCTTTTTTTCCTTTGTTTTTCGATGATTTCCCTCGCACTATTCAACATCCCGCGCGCTGTGAGAAACAAAAGGGGGAGAAACGAAACCCTATCTCCTCTCCTCACTCTCCCACAGCCGGCTAATTTGGATTTCATCTCTCCTACAGCGCCGGCCATTGACAGAGTAACGAAACGAAACGAAGCTATCGTGGACTATCCCACAGAACCCTATCTCCTCTCCACATCTCTCCCACAGCGCCGGCCATTGAAAGAGTAAGTAGTTCCTTATTACCTTCTCTGTTCTTCCTCCTTCAAAAATTAATGTTCACATTGTTCTTCCTCGTTCTACAACACCTCTATCCTCTGTGCTCGCCGTCTCTGCCGTCGACGTCTCTGCCCTCACACTTGTTTTTCGCAGAGAGAACCAACAAAGAGCGATTGAGCTGAAAAAGCGGAGTGGAGCACTGTTGCAGCAGCGAGAAGGTACTGTAATGTTTGTTTTCACTGTCAATTTCCTAAAATCTGTCGAAAACCTAAAATAATTTCCTAATACATGAATAGAATATAGAACCAATGGGAAAAGGGAATAATAAAAGAAGGGGAAAAAACCATAGATCGACCCCTGATGAAGAGAAACAAATAAAATAAAAAGAAACAGCTTGCGATACCTCTTGGTATTTTGCGGTGAAATTTGGATGATTAAGGTAAGCGTGTTTAGAAAGGAAAGTTTGGCTTTATCTTTTAGCAAAAAGTGGCCTTAGCACCTAATTTATACAAGAGAGGTATAGTGACTACTTTGTTGAACTACATTTTGGATGTAGGTAAAACTAACTGATTAATTATTGTAATGTTTTTTGTTTCAGTTCTTTAAGCTATTAGTGAGCTTAAGTTTCTTAAGATTTGGTGTCATTTGAGTGTTTTGTGCATACCCCAAAAGAAAGAAACTTGTGCTAATGATAGAGAAATGTTTGCAGCATATTCTTTTAATGCTCTCTTTTCAAATAATAGAAAGTAGATCCAGGCTATTTAGTGGGGCCTACGAAGGAAGCACTGATGATACTTCAAAAAAGTAGATGTGTCTGTGTTGAACACTATTCTCTGTTGGACACTTTTAATACTTTTTGTTGTACTTTATAATTATTTTTTTTTCTTTGAACTTTTATGTTAACGCCTAAGGGAATACCACAATGAATTCCCTCTTTTGACTTAAGATTTGTGCTTTTATAGTAGCATTTAGAAGGAAACTTGTCATTCTTTTTTCCTGTATTATGTGAGCCTGAAGTTGATTTGGTAAGATGGAAGTACACTTACCATAAGCTTCATTTCAGACACTAGCTAGCAATGGTGAAATAGTTTGATTGGACTAGAAGTAAATATGTGTATGAGTGGGATACGGGAAATTTTTTAAATTCAGGATATCTATCAAATTTCTCTAGTTGATAGAGGAGTCAACTAAACCAAAATTTTATAATGAAAACAAATTTTTTAAACCAAAATTTGACTCCTCTGTCTGACTCCTCAATTTTGGTTTAGTTGGTAACCTTGTTTTGATTTTTATCTATCAAAACATATATATCAAATTTCAATTGTTATCATGTTTTGCTGTATTTTACTTACAGGTATCAAAATCTTATAGTAAAACTGAAGTCTTATTGCATAACAAGAGAACAGATTGTTATGCAGATCTTGACTCCTCTGTCTTGTTGCTTTGTCTTCTGTTTTACATATATATATATATATAGTTAGCATCATAGTATTTGAAGAACAATAGTTTGTCAAAACATCATCTATAAAAAGATAGATAAAATGGAACATGTGTTTCACATGATCAAATAAGAGGATAAATCAGGTGTATATAGGATTTTCAGAGTAGTGACTATATTGATATCATACAGATTCTTGTGAGCCATATGCACATCTCTTGTACAGTGAGAAGGTTATAGTTTAATTGATATGATATGGATTCTTGTGAGCCATGTACACATAATTTATGTCACACTATTATACATCTCTTGTACAGTGACAAGGTTATATTTATAGAAAGAAATTCATGCTTTTTGTATAAACATGCTATTTCTGTTAGCTTCAAAACAATAGTCTAAAGGATATTAATATTAGCATACAGATTTTAGAAGTGAATGAAATTGAAAAAAAAAAACACAATGTCAAATAATATTTAGCTGATACACATCTGTAGTTAAGCTGGCTAGATAGTGATTGTTGTCCAATAAATGGTGTGACATAAATATATTTGTAAAGGACTTGTTTTTCTTTAGTTAGATTATGTTGTTTATATAGAAGCATTGCTTCAATCATGATGATGATTTTGTATTGGAATATTATGAAGTTTGGTTTTATGAACTATCATTGATAACTTGTTTAGGTATCTTGAGTATGGATAAATCTTGGATTTCTAAGCCACGAGCTACAGATGAATACGAAATTGGCTTAGGTAAATTTTTGGATTTTGCTTTTGAGAAGGTGGCTGTTGGAAATAGGATACAATGTCCATGTTCTAAATGCGGGTTTATAGATTGGCAAACTAGAGAGATAGCCGAGGATCACTTAAAGTTCAGACAATTCCCCGAAAACTATGTCATATGGAATCATCATGGAGAGAAACAAGTATCGGCGTCTTCTAGGAATGAAGATCTTGTGCAAGAGTCTTCTAGGAATGAAGATCTTGTGCAAGAGGCATCTCATTATGAAAATCCGATAGAAACAATGGTCAATGATGCATTTGGGCACTATAGGCAACAAGCCGCTAATATAGATGAACCACAACCATTAGGCGCAAATGAAATATTAAACGAAGAGTCAAGGGAGGGTTGTAGTGATTTTCATGAGTTTATGAATGATGGAAATCAGATATTGAATGAAGGGAGCAAGTACACAAAACTAGAATTTATAATCAAATTATATCATATAAAGGTTTTGTGTGGATTGAGTGACAAGGCAATGACTATGATACTAGATTTGTTGAGAGATACGTTTCAACAAGCAAAGTTACCTCCTTCTTTTTATGAGGCGAAGAAAATCATCAACAAACTTGGTCTTAATTATACCAAGATAGATGCGTGTCCAAATCACTGTATGCTATATTTGGGAGACGACGAAAAAGACTTGCAAACATGCAAGCATTGTGGAACATCCAGATGGAACCCCAAGAAGAAGAAAAAACAAGCTTTAAAGGTTTTGCGTTACTTTCCATTAAAAGCAAGATTGCAAAGATTGTTCATGTGTCGTAAGACTGCAGAGCATATGAGATGGCATGCCACAGAGAGCAATAAGGATGGGTTGATAAGGCACCCAAGGGATGGTGAGGCATGGAAGACATTTGGTTTGATGCATCCTGAATTTGCTTTAAGTCCTCGAAATGTTCGCTTAGGTCTTGCCAGTGATGGTTTTAACCCTTTTGGGACCATGAGTTCTTCCTATAGCATTTGGCCAGTGTTCTTGATTCCATATAATTTTCCTCCTTGGATGTGTATGAAGCACACCTCCTTCATCTTATCGATGATCATTCCAGGAAAGAAGATGCCTGGAAATAAGATAGATGTTTACTTACAACCCCTTATAAATGAGCTAAATGAGCTATGGAATGATGGTGTGGTCACTTTTGATGCATCAATGAATGAAAATTTTAGAATGCGGGCGGCTCTTATGTGGACAATTAGTGACTTTCCTGGCCTAGGAAATCTGTCTGGTTGGAACACTCATACAGGTTTGGCTTGTCCAACTTGTAATTTTGATGCAGAGCCTTGTCGTCTCCCTCATAGTAAAAAGTGGTGTTTTATGGGTGATTGTCGTTTTTTGAGCAGAAATCATAGATTTAGATTGAACCGTGTTTGCTTTGATGGAAGCACAGAGGAACGAAGTCCACCATTAAAAATATCAGGATTTGACGTTTTGAAGCAAGTGGAAAATATTAATGTTACATCTGAGAGAGGATTAATGTTGGATGGTAGGAGAAAAAGATCTAGACAAGAAACTAAGCAATGGAATAAAAGAAGCATATTCTTTGAACTTCCATATTGGGAGTCTAATTTGTTGCGTCATAATTTGGATTTCATGCATATTGAAAAAAATGTATGTGACAATGTTTTGTATACTTTGCTCCATGAGAAGCAATCAAAAGACAATCTCAATGCTCGAAAAGATTTGAAAGATATGGGTATAAGGCATGATCTTTGGCCTGATGAAAAGGGGAGATATCACCTTGCTTTGTTTTCACTAACACGTGATACCAAAAAGTTGTTTCTTAAAACTTTGAAGAATGTTAAAGTACCAGATGGTTACTCAAGTAACATTTCTAGATGTGTTGATGAGGCAAAACAAAAGATATTTGGGTTGAAAAGTCATGATTCTCATATTATAATGGAACAATTTCTACCATTAGCAATTCGCAATTTATTGCCAAACCATGTTACAAAGAGCCTTGGTGGAATTCTGTTCATTTTTTAGAGTTCTCTGTGGTAAAAGTTTGAGTCTTTCAGATCTTCAAAGTCTCCAAGATCGCATTTTGATTACACTTTGTCATCTGGAAATGTTATTTCCTCCATCATTCTTCACAGTTATGGTTCATTTAACTGTCCATCTAATAGAGGAGGCAAAGCTTGGAGGTCCAGTACATTATAGATACATGTATCCTGTAGAGAGGTAAAATAATTGCTCCTTCGACTTAAGGTATCTTGTTCTATATATCCAACTTGTATACACTAATTCTCTATCATTCTTGTACGGAGTTGGGTCATTTAAAGTCCTTTGTACGTAACAAGGCTCAACCAGAAAGTTCTATAGCTGAGGGTTACTTAGCTGAAGAGTCTCTTACTTTTTGTTCTCGCTACTTTCAAGATATAGAGACAAGATTCAACAGGCCTAGACGTGTTTGTGATGATCCAAATGAGAATGAGTCCTCCTATGCATCCTCTATCTTCCCTCAACATGGAAAACCAGTAGGAGCTTCCTCAATATTCGCATTAACTCAAATCCAAAAACTACAAGCTCATCGATATGTGCTTCTAAATTACGCAGTAGTCGCACCATTTGTTGAGTGCGTAATTAGAATAAACTTTATGTCATTCATTATTACATGATTAAATATACTAATTACTTGCATTGATTGCAATATAATTAATTCATGTAGTGAATTTAGACAATTCATAAAAAGAGGTTCAAGATCAAGAAGACCTTCAGCTACGGAGATAGAAAAGAGAGTATATAAAGAATTTGGTGATTGGTTCCAAAAGCGGGTTAGTTATAATTCAATAGTTATACTCTCTTTTCATGTTTGCTTTCAAATTTGACTGACACAATTGTGTTTTCTAGATTATGAATCCAGAAACAATAACTACAATGTCTACAGATCTAAAATTTCTAGCACGTGGCCCTTTGGACAATGCAAGAAGATTAACTGGTTACAACATTAATGGGTTCAAATTTCGCACTTTGGCTCGAGAAGAGGGATTGAGAACACAAAATAGTGGGGTTTTTTTAATATCCAACACATTTTGTGTTTCGAGTAGTGCTGATAGGAACTCAAGACAAGCAGACTTACCTTATTATGGGAAGTTGGAGGATATCATTGAGATTAACTATTATGGTCAGTTCAAGGTTATTCTTTTCAAATGCAAATGGGCGGAAACTACACGAGATAGAGGGTACAAAAAGGATAGTTGGAATTTTAACTGTGTAAATTTTGAAAGATTGATTCATATTGGTGATCGTGAAGAACATGATCCTTACATTGAGGCATCTCAAGCACAGATGGTTTATTATGTAGATGATGTGGTTAATAAGGGATGGAGTGTTGTTGTGCACTTAAAGCCAAGAGATTTGTATGAAATGGGAGAAGAAGTAGAAGATGAAGTTTACGAAAACGAGCCGTACCAAGAGCAACAACTTGACCAATTTTGTAACATTGACGATGAGTATGTGCAATTGGCTACAAACCATTTAAATGATGATGTAGTTGATTCAAATATGCCTGCTGATTTGGCAACAAATGCACACATGTCTGAGTAGAAAAATATAGTTAATATTGTACTTTATATGAAGGTAATACTTTCGTTCTACTTTAAGTTGTGGTTATTTTGTTTATGTTTTGTACTTTATATGAAGGTAATACTTTATATTTTATACTTTATATGCATGCTAACAAATTTGACAATATAACACATTTGATTTGCATTTCACCTTTTATGTTTCTCCTTTTTCATGAATATGCAGTCATGGCAAAGACTAAGCGTTTCCGAAATCCACTAAAGTCAGCACCTCAAACTCCAAATCAAGCCCCAGCTGATTTTGCACCTCAAATGCAAGCCGCAACACATTCTCCAACTCAAGCTTCAAACCATTCTTCACTTCATACTCAGAGTGCAAGACACCCTCCAACTCAAACACATGCTCCATCTTATTCTCCAACCCAAGCAAGTGAACATGCTCTACCTCAAGCTCCAAACCATTCTTCACTTCACACTCAGAGTGCAAGACACCCTCCAACTCATTCTCCAACTCAAGCACCAACTCATTCTCCAACTCAAGCACCAACACATTCTCCAACTGAAGCTCCAAACCATTCTTCACTTCACACTCAGAGTGCAGGACATCCTACAACTGAAGCTCCTGCTCATTCTTCCTCATCAACTTCTGGGATTCCACAAGAATCTCAAACCTCTAGGCCATGTATTGGATGCGAGTCTACCCAATATTGGACTGTTGAATCAAAAGGTATATGCGTTATACTTTCTTTCATTTGTCATAATTCCTTCTATTTTATTTTATTTTTGGTTAAATGAAGTCTTTTATTGTTAAAGACTCGGAAGAAGTTACAAAGACGATTAGACTCAAGGTTAAGCAAGTCGAATACTTACCTAGAGGGGAACGCATAATTGTGCACTTTGATGACCAAGGCGCTGCATATGGTGAGGCACAAGGCTTGCTTGCAGGATATTTGGGAACATTAGCAATTGATTGCAAGCTATTTCCAATTAATTTTGATAGGTGGAATGGACCAACAGGCATTCCGAATGATTATTTTGAGGAGTGCTTTAACACAAACATCAAGGTTAGCTTTATACACGTGTAACTTTCCATTTATACTAAATTTATATTATTCATTTGAATGCATAAAGACTGACTTGGAATTTTTTGGTAGCCTAGATTTTGTTTTGAGACTACTGAAGCCCTTGCAAAGAGATATTGCAAACTTAGCCTTGGGAAGAAGTGGGCTGCAAGTAGGCAGAAATTGTGGTACGAGTTCTATGATCAAACCAAAACTAGAGATGAAATCATAAGTAACATGCCAGTTGGCATAGATAAAATTCAATGGGCTCAATTTGTTACCTATCGTCTAAAACCACAAACACTGGTACGATTTAGATTACTTTGGTCTATTTATTGTTGGCGTAGTAAATTATTTGATTAATACGTGAACTTGTATTTGTTTATTCATAGGAGACTAGTCAAAGAAATAAAGAAATACGGAGCAAGCAAGTGATTCCTCATACCGGTGGTTCTAAACTTCTCTCGAGAAAAAGACATGAGATGGTAGTTATATTAATTAAGTAGTTATATTAATTAACCTAATAGATTTTATTATATTATAGTTTATTATCTATTGTGACATTTTTCCTATTTTAGTTTTTGGAAATCGACGTGCCCCAATGAGGAAAATCAGATATTGAAACCCATAAAAAAAAGGATGGATCGGTTGTAAATGATGCAGCAAAAGCTATAGTGGTAAGTTTAACTTGAAAAATATTGTCTTTAGGTTGCATTTTGGATTTTAATCATAATAGTTTTTAACTTCAAAATCTTGTATGCTCATAGGAACAAATCGAAGTGGGTTTGACCCAAAACAGTAATGATGAAACTGAAATTTCTACCAATGATGTTGTTGGTAGAGTGTTGGGGCCTGAACACTCTGGAAGAGTGCGATGCATGGGTATAGGTGCAGCTCCTACTAATACATTTAGGAATACCAGGCTTCGACTTTTGGATTTGAGTCTTTCTTCATCCTGTGCCGCTACATCATCTTCTAACATATGGCAAGAGAAGTACACAAACTTAGAATCCCAAGTTCAAAGCACCTTGGGTGCACTTAAAGCTTACATGATAAGGAAAGAAGAAAGGATCCCCGAAGAATTTGCTGGAGTCTTTGGTTCATCAAATATAAGTACTTTTATGAAATTTATGCTCAATTATTGTTTGATAGTCTGTGTAGTTACTATGAAACACTAGAACATTAATGTTTGATATGATTCAACAATGACTTTGGTCAAACAAGAATGGATGGTGCCACTCCCTTACACTCTAAGCATTCCCTTGTACTAATCACTGCATAATCTAGTTTATGTTGTTTTCTTTTGATAAAGTACAAAATAAAACACTGCCAGGTGGACTATATATGGGTAGCTCATCCATCTCTGATCATGATCTCAACTTAGGAATGATTATACACTTTTACATCATATGTATGCGATTGAAAGGTGTAGTGTTTGGTTTCTTTGCATTAAGGTGTGCTTCAAGGGAATTTGTGTGAAAGACAAATATAGTTAAGCAGTTAACTGTCTTAGTCATCTACAATTAATGGCATTTAATGAACTATTATATTAATGGCATTTAATGAAACCTACTCAAATAGCATGCTAAATAATTACCAACTTGCTGAAATTAACTCGGTGTTTTTCTTTTGTTATCTCAGGCAAGTGTTGATGCAAGTGAGCCTAATTCACCTATGGATGCAAGAGGATCATCTGGTGCTAGCAACATTTGATTTTTTTTAGGATCTTTTAGTATAAGACTTCTTTTAAGATATTATAAGTTTTGAGTTGTATTACATTAGATATTTGAATTACAAATGTTTCTTTTGATGGAGCTACAAATGTTTGAATGTTATCATGGTTATATTTTTAATGGTATTTTGAGTATTTGAATTATATTTATTGAATGTTTTATAATTGTCATAAATTAAGAAAATATAAAATCAAAAATGGAAATATTTTGTAACAAAATCATTTCAAATTGTAAGGTATATAAAAGTGTTAACAATGAGAAGAGGGGAAAAAATTTCTTCAAAATTTACAGAACGTTTAGAGGAGGTTAATAACCCTCAAAATAACTTCAAATCTTAGGAGGTTTAGAACCCCGCAAATAAAACGCCTCAAAATTACTTCACATTTAGGAGGTTTTCGTGTCCATAATATAACCGCTTACTAGTCGTGGGGTTAAAAACCTCCGCAAAATAACCGCCCCAAATAAGTACGATACCAGCGTTTTCTAAAAACCCCCGCAAAAAGGTTGCGGCACACGTAATTGCGGCGGTTTTCATAACCCCCGCAAATCAATTTGCGGGGGTTGAAAACCGCCGCAAAATGACAAAAAAACCGCCGCAAATTGACTGTTTTTTTGTAGTGTAGTCTGTTTACCACTTAAGGGTCTAGATGTCATTCTCGGGATGGATTGGTTGTCTCACCACAATGTCCTTTTGGACTGTGCCCGAAAAACCGTGGTTTTTCCCGACCTCGGAATTTCCAACTACCTATCTGTTAATCACATTGGTGTTTCATTGAAAGAGGGAACTCAGGAATACATGTACTTAGCTAGTTCAGAAGTTTCTCAAGAGCTCGAGTTGAAGAATGTTCCTGTGGTTTGCGACCTTTTCGATGTTTTTCCAGAAGATGTGCCGGGACTACCGCCATCAAAGGAAATCGAATTTTCCATTGATTTGCTTCCAGGAATAGGACCAATTTCGATAGCGCCCTATCGAATGTCACCAGTCGAGATGAAGGAGCTGAAGTCTCAGATTGAGCACTTGGAATCGAAGCAGTTCATACGACCAAGCGTGTCGCCATGGGGAGCCCCAGTGTTGCTAGTGAAGAAGAAGGATGGAAGATCAAGACTATGCGTGGATTATCGCTAACTCAACAAGGTTACTATCAAGAATCGGTATCCGCTACCGCATATCGATGATTTGATGGACCAACTACGGGGAGCCGCGATATTTTCCAAGATTGACTTAAAGTCAGGTTATCATCAGATTCGAGTGAAGAAAGAGGATATTCCCAAGACGCCTTTCAGGACGAGATACGGTCACTACGAGTACTTAGTGATGCCATTTGGGGTGACGAATGCACCAGCAGTGTTTATGGACTACATGAACAGGATCTTTCACCCATTCTTGGATCAGTTTGTGGTAGTGTTCATCGACGACATTTTGATTTACTCGAGGAGTAGAGAGGAGCACGAAGAGCATCTACGTCGAGTGCTGCATATACTCCGAGAGAAGCAGCTTTATGCTAACCTTTCTAAGTGTGAATTCTGGCTTGAAGAGGTGAACTTTCTCGGGCATGTGATAACTAGAGATGGGATAGCTGTGGATCCAGCTAAGATAGAAGCTGTGTTAGCATGGGAACAGTCGAAGACTGTGACAGATATCAGAAGCTTCGTGGGTTTAGCAGGCTATTACCGGAGATTTATCGAAGGTTTTTCGAAGATTGTCGCACCACTCACATGACTTACAAGGAAGGATCAACAGTTTGCTTGGACTGAAGAGTGCGAATCCAGTTTCTGGAGACTGAAGGAGCTTTTGACAACAGCACCTGTGTTGATTCTGCCTCGACCAGAAGAACCTTACGAGGTTTATTGCGATGCGTCACACCAAGGATTAGGTTGCGTGCTGATGCAACATCGGAAAGTTGTGGCTTATGCTTCGAGACAGCTCAAGATTCACGAGAGTTATTATCCTACGCACGATTTGGAGCTTGCTGCAGTGGTTTTTGCACTAAAGATTTGGAGGCACTACCTCTATGGGAGCACATTCACCGTATACAGCGACCACAAGAGCTTGAGGTACTTATTCGATCAGAAGGAGCTCAATATGCGACAACGAAGATGGACAGAATTTCTGAAGGACTACGATTTTACTTTGGAATACCATCCGGGGAAGGCGAACATGGTAGCTGATGCACTAAGCAGGAAAAGCGTTTTAGTTTCAGCAATGATGATCAAGGAGTTGGAGATGCTAGAGAAGTTTCGAGACTTGAAGTTGAGCGTGGAAGTGTCACCAGGAAAGCTGAAGTTTGGAATGCTCACCATTTCTAGCGGACTATTGGAGGAGATTAAGGAACAACAGGCTCACGATAAGCTACTTCAGGAGAAGGTTGAGCTTATGGCGCGAGGAAAAGCAACAGAGTTCAAGGTTGGAGTAGACAACATCTTGAGATGCAATGGACTGTTTGTGTACCCAACGCAGCTAAGCTGAGAAAATTGATTCTCGACGAGGCACACAAGAGTGGTTTGAGTATTCATCCGGGAGTTTCAAAGATGTATCAGGACTTGAAGAAGCATTTTTGGTGGCCTGGAATGAAGAAGCAAGTGGCAGAATATGTGGCTTCCTGTCTAACTTGTCAGAAAGCTAAGGTAGAACATCAGCGACCAGCAGGGATGCTACAACCGCTCGACGTACCAGTGCGGAAGTGGGATAGCATTTATATGGATTTCGTCGTGGGATTGCCGAGAACGCAGAGGAAGCATGACTCGATTTGGGTAATCGTCGACCGATTGACTAAATCGGCACATTTCTTGCCAGTGAGATCGACATACAACGTAGAGAAGCTGACAGGGATCTACATCGCAGAGGTTGTGCGTCTACATGGTGTACCTTCTTCTATCGTTTCCGATCGAGACCCGAAGTTCACGTCTCACTTTTGGAGGGAACTACAAGAAGCGATGGGAACCAAACTCAAACTTGGCTCAGCATATCACCCCCAGACCAACGGTCAGACTAAGAGAACGATTCAATCACTGGAAGATTTGTTACGAGCGTGCACATTGGATCACAGAGGGAGTTGGGACGATGTCTTACCGCTTGTGGAGTTCACCTATAACAACAGTTTCCACGCGAGTATTGGTATGGCGCCGTATGAAGCGTTGTATGGACGTAAGTGTCAGATGCCTCTTTGTTGGTACCAGAATGGCGAGAGTTCTGTCGTAGGACCAGACATGATTCAGCAGACTACCGAGAAGATCCGACTGATTAGAGATAGGATGCGGACGTCTCAGAGTCGACAAAAGAGCTATGCAGACCAGGGACGCCGACCGCTGGAGTTTGAAGAAGGAGAGCACGTATTTCTCTGAGTTACCCCTATTACTGGAGTTGGTCGAGCGATCAAATCCAAGAAACTTACTCCTAAATTCATTGGACCCTACCAGATTCTTCGTCGTATTGGTCCAGTGGCCTATCAAATTGCCTTGCCACGTCTTTCACGTCTCGCAGTTACAGAAATATGTTTCCGACCCTTCTCACGTCATCGAACCGGATGTGATCCAACTAAAGGATGACCTTTCTTTCGAAGCGTCACCTGCAAAGATTGTAGACCGAAAGACTAAGCAGTTAAGGAACAAGGAGATACAACTGGTTAAGGTTGTATGGGACCAGAAGACCAGAGACGCTACCTGGGAGCTGGAAGAGAAGATGAAGAACCAGTATCAAGAACTCTTTCATAGTACGTATCTTACCTGTAGTTTCGAGGACGAAACTATTCTTAGAGGGGGAGTATTGTAACACGCGTATTTTCACGATGCATTAATTAGCGTTAATTAGTGTATTTTGCCGTATTTACGCTATAATAAAGCAAATTCTTTTTCCCTAAGTAAGTGAATTAATTAAATCAAGATCAAACTATACTTGAGAATTAATATTTTATATTAATTCACAGTTCGAATATCGTCGAAAAATTATAACGAAGTTTCGTCGCGTTTCGGATCGCCGGGCAGTTTTGCCGCAGATAAAATTCTAAATGAACTCCGATTTCGATGAAAATCGAATCGTAACTTTTTGAGACTACTTTTGAGTGATTATTGTTATTTTTATTATTTATGAAATAATATTATCACGCGAAGAATTAATTCCTCGCGAATTAATTTTTCGGAATTTTTCCGGCGAGAAATAATTCGGTTTTTCAGTTTCTCGTCGCTGTGTTTTTAAATATTAAGACTCTAGATTAGAGGGTAACCTTGAGAGAAGTGAGATTAGATGGGTTAAAGTGAGTGATGGGATTAGCATCTCTAAAAGTGATTTAAGTGTCACATGTGTGTGGTTTTATCATAAAAACTATTACTTAAATTTATTTTTATTAATAATAATTCTATTAAATAGATTATTTAAGCATGATGAAGGGTGAGACCCCCCACTTCAGCCCCATTTTTCACGCCACCCTCTCCCAAAAACCCTCATCTTCTTCTCCTTTCTCTTCTTGAGCAAGACAAGCTCCATTGAAGCTACCTCCACCTCCATTGAGTTTTTGAGCTAGATTTCTTCATCAAACTTGCTCTAGATCATCACCCCAACATAGTTCCTCATCATCTACATCATTTGGGTAAGAGAAAAATTAAATTTTCTCCCCCCAAGTTTCTGATTTTAAGTCGCAACCCACCCCCTTTTTGTACACTTGATTTTTCCTTCCAAAACTTGATTTCTTGCTAGGTGATTCTCTCCTTTGTCTTAGCTATTCTTCCTAGCATTTATATGAGAAGGAAAACAAAATTTTCCACCCCAAAATGAAGCCTAAAACAGCGCCCAAACCCTCCCCCCTTTGTGTTGTTTAAATTGTTGTTCTAGTTTAATTAATATTGTTGATTTGTGATGTTGTTTGGATAGTTGATGATGAATATGAGGAGATGAACATCTCTAATCTCTCCTTGGTACTTGAGGGTGAAAACCCTAAGTGTGAAAAAGAGGGAAATGGTGTGATCCTTGAGGAATCAACTAATTAAATGCTTAATTGTGTTATTGGGATTGAATATGTGTTGATTGAAGTTGTTGTTTAAATTAATTAGGTGTAACATGATAGTTCTAGTAATTTTTCAATTCTTGAACTATGAGAACATGAGGGTATGATGTTTAATTATGTGTTAGATGTTTAATAAAGTGATTAGAATTATTTTTAAGGTTACTAGAATTTGTATGCATGAGCTAGCTTGATTGAAGGTTATGTTTTATGCAAAAACTAGTTTATGAAGGACTAGATTGACATGTGAAGCATGATTAGGTTGTTCTTTAATTTTTAGTTTGGCATGAACATGATTTTTAGCATGATAATGGCAATGTATTAAATGCCTTAGGATTCTTGAAATTGGGATTTGGTTGATTGAAAGAAATTTTGGGGAAAAACCTATTCTTGAAAAAGTTGAAAATGAGTTTTTGGGAACTTAGTATTTTAGTTTAAATGGTTAGCTCATGTGTTGATTGATGTATAGCATGTTTGATGAATTTAATTGTTATAGGAATTGAGTTTTGAAATGAAAATTGATTTAGAAAATGTCTTACAACATGTTTCAAATGCGTATGAATTATGTTTAGATAAGGATTGATGTTTTGTTGCCTTTAAATGTGGTTGAATGGCTTGAAAATGTTAGTAGTAATGAAAATGAGTTTTTGCAAATTTTTTTAAAGAAGAAGAGGTTATGGCCGAGAGGCCTAGGAGGTTTTTGGAAGGAAAATTTTATTTGTGAACTTGACAAAAAGATTTCATGAGTATGTGTTCTAGGCTTGGAGTTTATGAAGGTTGTTAATTGCATGGTGTTTGCTTAAAACTTTCAAGAAAAGATTTTAGTTTCAAACTTTACTCTTTTCAAGTAAGTTAGCATTTTTCTAAATTGTTATGTGTTATGTTACCTTTTCAAGAAGTGTTTTGGTTTAAAACCTTATTTCTTTTCAAGTAGTTAATAATTTAATTGCTTGAGTGGATTGTTGGATAGAAAAGGGTTAAGCTTGAGAGCTTAAGTTAGTTTGGAGTTTATAGAATGTACTAAGTTGTTCATGGTGATAAGAATCGTAATACCGGAGACCGAGCGACGTGGACCTGAGGAAGTCGGAGCTACGTTAGCGACAGCCTGTGGTAAGGGCAACTTTTAGATACGATAGGAATTTAATTTCAAGTATGTACGCGAAGAAGTCTGAGAACCTCAGGGTTCGAAGTGAGGGTCTTGTACCCCTTCGTTTTATTTTTTTTTGATATACTGATTATTTAGTGGGCTTGTCTGCAAGTGGTTGGCAGCTGTCCCCAACCCCCACACTTGTTTATTCCTCTCTGTGAACTCCATCGAGTTGCAGAGGGGTGGAATCTATGATTTGATTGTCGACTGTTGTTGTTGAGCTGTGCAATTATTTGATATGCGGTTGAATGATGCTGTGAATTGCTTATGCTGCTTATATTGTTGAGTTGCGTTTCTTCATATTAAGCATGCTCTTATTATTTGATATGCGGTTGAATAATCTTGCGTACCACTCTTTGAATTTCGTATGCGGCGAATTGTTCATCGAGTCTGAGAGCTTAGTCGAGTCGTCGAGACGTTTTTGAGCTGTGAGCCTGACAACTGAGGGTGCTAGGTCCCCTTCGTTCATGGTGGATTAGCTAGGCGTCGCAGCGTTAAGGAACCGGAGCTAAATGTCCTAGGGAGAGTGAAGATCCCAAAGCTACGGCTGTTATTCAGTGGATGGATCGGCGTCTGCTTTCGGGAAAAATTGTCGAGTCGAGAGGAAATGAGTCGTGAGTCGAGTCTTGAGCGAGAATTTTGAACGGTATACATTGTTGTTGTTTATTGCTTTGTGAATTGTTATATTTTGATTTGTTGAGAAGTTGACCCTTTCCCGTGGTACCTTCGATTCATGATGGCTACCCAGGTGATGGTGAAGAGCATACTGATTCCGGCGATGCGGACATCGTCAGAGATCATCTTTGATTTCCCCGACATCGAGCAGCCCACGGCGATGGAGTTTGATCCCATCTCTCGCCGTGTTGTATATACATGGGATATTGTACAGACTTTCAGGGAGGACGGTGTGGTTGTGAGGCAGGAGGTGTCACGACGTACTGTGAGTTTCCCTATCCGGACTATGCAGGTGGTTGATGCTTGGAGGGATACTCAGTGGGAAGGGGCTATGCCAACCTCTTCTTCGTCTCCAGAGGGACCGACTGAGATTCCTAGAGCTGCTGTTTCCAGGATATTGTCACGAGGACGTGGTTGAGGACCGAGGGTGAGATGGACTGCTCGTAAGAGCGTGATTAGACGAGGATCTGCAGGAGCATCTACCTCGAGGGCAGCTGCTGTTCAGAGTTTTGCTCTAGGACCGAGTCCTCCTTCTGTTGATAGGATTCCCACCCCACCAGTGGATCCACCTCCTGTTTGCACGGTGTGCGGAGAGGCGGACTGTCTAGGTGCACGACCTGATGATGATGCGATCACGGAGAATACGTCTTGAGTGGCGCATCAGGATGTGCCAGCTGCGACACCCTTCATCGATTTGACAGGCGAGGATCCGATGGAGGACGAGGAGGAGGAGGATCCATCGGAGGATCTGGATAGTGATTTGTAGATGCTGCGTTATCTGACTACTGTTATGTTTCTTTTCTTGGATGACTGTAGTATATATCTTTTGTGTACAGTTAGTTGGTGACCAGTCGGGCTAGTGATGTTTTCCTGATGCAGGGTAGACTGGTGGTTCTACTTTTGGAGTAGCCTCCTGCGTGGGTGTCTGCCGGGAGTACCCCCAGGGTATGATTACTCTCGCGAGGGTCTTCATATCATAGGTGTATTCTCTCATACATTACTACTCTGTTTTATTTTGTACGCACTGTGTATGTTAATTGTATATGTTTATGCGTGTATACATTTCCAGTACGTAACTTGTGTCTTAGTTGCACCATGTTTCGAAACGCTGTAAGTACTCTGTGTGTGCTTCACAGGCACTATGGTTTAAAAAAAAATATACCGTATTTTCTGAAGGACACAAGAGTACCGTTTTAAAAAATCCAATGCATACAGGTTTAGTTTTAGTTCAGTAGCGGTCCGGAAACGGGTCGTTACAAACCTTCCCCCCGAGGTAAAGGAAGAGCTGATCAAGTGCCTCAAAGCCAACGCCGACATCTTCGCATGGACTACAGCCGATATGCCAGGGATCTTCCCCGACATCGCATGCCATCGTCTCGCCCTGGATCCATCTACGAAGTTGGTCGCGCAGAGGAGGAGGAAGCAATCTCCAGAGAAGGCCGAAGCGGCTAGGAAGACTGTTAGTGATTTAATTAAGGCTGATTTTGTAAGGGAGTCATGTACACAACTTGGCTCTCAAATGTTGTTCTCGTTAAGAAAGCTAATAGAAAATGGAAAATATGCATTGATTACACCGATCTCAATTAGGCTTGTCCTAAGGACGCCTATCCCCTCCCCAATATCGATAAACTTGTCGATAACTCCTCAAGTTTTTGATTACTGTCCTTTATGGACGCATACTCTGGATACAACCAGATACTAATGAATCCTGCCGACCAGGAAAAGACTGCGTTTATGATCGATAAAGTAATGCCATTTGGCCTAAAAAACATCGGGGTAACTTACTAACGCATGATGAACAAGGTCTTTAAGGACCAGATCGGGAATGTACTCGAAGTGTACATGGACAATATGATCGTCAAATCAACCAAAGAGCTAGATCATGTCGCTGACCTTCCGAACGTTTTCGAACAGGAACGTCGACATAACATGAGACTCAACCCGGAGAAATGCACGTTTGGCGTCAAAACGGGCAAATTCCTGGGTTTTTACTTAACGGAGCATGGCATCGAGGCCAACCCAGATAAATGCCACGCCATTACCGAAATGCGACAACCGAAGTCGAAGAAAGATATCCAACATCTAACAGGGATGATAGCTGCCCTAACCAGATTCATTTCCAAGTCCGCCCAGAGAGTGCTTCCTTTCTTCAAATTACTAATGAAGGGAGTACAGTTCGAATGGACTTCGGAATGCGAAGAAGCTTTCATAAAGCTAAAAGAAACACTATCAACTCCGCCAGTTCTGACAAGGCCATGTGCCGGCGAGACCTTATACCTATACTTGGCGGTAACCGAATAGGCCTTGAGTGCCGTCCTGATAAAAGAAACAAATGAAGGGAAAAGGCCAGTTTACTTCATCAGTAAAACGCTCCAAGGCCCCAAACTCTGATAATAGAAAATCGAAAAGGTCGCTCTAGCGCTGGTTATCACAACAAGACTACTACGACAATACTTCTTGTCTCACCACATAGCAGTTTAGACTGACCAACTAATCAAACAAGTACTACACCGACCCGATCTAACATGACAGATGATTAAGTGGTCCATAGAACTATCCAAATTCATCATTTCCTTCGAATCTCGGCAAGCTATCAAAGCTCAAAGCCTCACCGACTTCATAGCATAGATGACCTCGACGTCAAAAGACTCAAACACCAAATGGACCATCCATTTCGATGGATCCTCGAATTCGAAGGGAAGTGGAGCAGGCCTAATCCTAGAAAATGCTGAAGGCTTGACGATCGAATTCTTTTTGAGCTTCTCCTTCCCTACTTTGAATAACCAGGCCGAATACGAGGCATGCATCGCTGGGCTGACGTTCGCTCGCGATTTAGAAGCCTCCGAGGTCAGTCTTCGCACTGACTCCCAACTTGTAGCTTCTCAAGTCAACGGGGAATATCAAGCAAAAGACCCCCTGTTGCAGAAGTACCTAGCCGTAGTAAAAAAACTAATGAAAAGCTTCCAAAAAATAGATTGTGCATGTTCCTCGATAGTAGAACTCAAGAGCCAATGTACTCTCGAAACTGGCAAGCACAAAAACAACAGGGAGTAATAAATCAGTCATTCAAGAGACCCTTTCCCATCCAAGTATCATGGCCACAACAGGGACACCAGATGCTTCGAGGAAAGATTGCCAAAACTTCGAACATATCCTCCTTACCCCTTCAGTGTACACCATCACTGACTTCGGCGACTCATGGATGATGCAAATTCTCAAATACATTTGCCAAGGCGAACTCCCCCTCGATGACAAGGCTACATCAAAAGCATGATACTGCTTCTTATTTCAGGCTCAAAACTCACATTTAATAGCTTACACAGAAAGTCAAACTCACAGAACTTTAATGCTAATTTTCAGCAAATTTCAAAACTAGCAACGAATTGATTCAATCAAAAGTTGTCGTAAAAAAATTTGTATAGCCCCTAAATCAGCAAAAATTTAAAGTTCTTCTATAATTGTAAGCAGTTATAAGCACAACCAAGTAATAAGCATAATGTAAAACTCCCTCCCCACACTTATTTCTAGCAGTATCCCCACTGCAACTATTTTAAAACATGCATAAAAAGATAAAATAAAAGAAAAATAAGTGCTATAAAAGAATGTGGAAAGAGACTCCCCTCTAGAAAATATCACGAGCAAATTGGATGGGGATATTGGTAATATATTTTGTCTCCTTGTCGCACTAACGATGGAGCTGGTAAGCAGCAGAAGAACTGTCCAACACACAACTCAAAAATTTAGAAACATAATAAAAGTAAAATATAATAACAAAAAAAAAAGTGATAAAATAAAGTGTATACTGCGAGTGTGCCAAAATAAATACATATCTTTTTAATAAAAAAGCAAAGCCTAAGTACTAAAAGAGAAAAAGAAGATAAGGTCCCGCATCACTCGGTAGGAGGGAAAGGCTGGATGCGCTGTAGGTGCTCCAAAATATGTGCCAGCTGCTGGTCCACATGGGTCCTATGCTCCACAAAGCTAGACTACATCTGGTCAAGACGCATCATGAAATCCTCAAAGGAGTGGCCCTGTGCTGCTGGCCGAGGCTGTGGCGGTGGTGGTGGTGGATGCTCCTCTACAAATGGGACAAAATCTGCAGCCTCGTCCTGCTGCTGCTGCTCCTCCTCCGGTCTGACGACCTTATAGTCCTTGTGCCCCAATCTCCGCAGAACACCAATGTTAAGAAGGGTCTAAAGGCCAATAGGCTCCATCTCAATTATCGTGGCTCCAGCTCCAGCGCGAACTCCGAAGTGATGGGCTAGATGGGAGATGAAAGAACCCAAGACGATGTGCCCGGTGTTCTGGATCTGAAGATGAACGCCTAACTGGGTGCAAATCCGTAAGAAAAACATCCCAGAGTCACAGCGGCGTCCCTCTATCATGGCCCATAGCAAAATAAGTCTGGCCTTGTAAAACTCGTATTTTCATGATGCGTTATTTAGCGTTATTATAGTGTATTTTGTCATATTTATGCTATAATAAGCAGTTCTTGTTCGTTAAGCAAGTGATTGAATTAAATCAAGATTAAATTAAATTTGAGAATTAATATTTTATGTTATTTCATGGTTCAAATATCGTCGAAAAATTCTAACGAAGTTTCGTCGCGTTTTGAATAAGCGGATAGTTTTTATCCGCGAATAAAATTTTAAACGAACCCCGATTTCAATGAAAATCGAATCGTAACTTGTTGTGATTATTTTTGAGTGTTTTAGATTGTTTTTATTATTTGTGATAATTTATTATCACGCGGTGAATTAATTTCTCGGTAGATTAATTTTCGCGAATTAATCAGCGGAAGAAATAATCGGTAACGCGATTACTCGACGACGTGTTTTAGTACCCTTAAGACTCTAGGATTAGAGGGTAATCATGAGAGATGAGAGATTAGATGGGTTAGACTCATTGATGGGATTAGCATATTACTTTAGATGTAGGTGTCACTTTTTAGGTGATTAGTATTCTACAATTATTTTTAAGCTTGTTTTTAACCAAGTGAATTACTTTTAATAATTTTTTTTTTATCCCTCCCCTTTTATTGGGAAGCAGCCGCGACCCCCTCCCCTTTACCCTCACTTCATCTTATTTTCTTTTCTCTTGTTCTTGTGTGAGAAAGCAAAGTTCCTTCCCTGGCTATCTTCTTCATTACTTCTTTGAGCTTGATTTCACCTCCATCTTCCAACCTTCCTTGCTACTAGCTTCATCTTCTTCTTGATACCTTCTTCTAAACCTTGTGGGTAAGCATGAAAGCAGCTTCTTCCTTGCCCTTTTCTTGAGCCAAAACCGTGGCCTCCCTATAGGGGTTAGGAGATGATTTTTCTTGTTCATTTCTTGTTTTATGCTTTAATTAGTGCTTGATCATGATCATGATCATGAATGAGATGAACCATTAAATCCCCAAATTTATGGAACCCTAGGGCGCTAGACCTAAGGAAAAGAGGGGTTTGTGTGATCTTCATGTGAATCTTGTAAATTAGCTTGTGTTTCTTGTTAGATTTAATTTGAATCAAAGATTGAAAGGATTTTTATGAAACCCTTGACTCTTGAAGAGGCTTGAAATAGGATGGTTTTGATTAGGCTTTTGTTTTGTAAAATTATTTGTTGTTTTGTGAAAGAATTTAAATATGGAATGATGTTGTTTGACTAGTTTGGAAATTTGCAAATTTTTTTGGGAAGAAAGTGTGTTGGCCGCGAGCTCCTTAGGGCTTGAGAGACAATTATTTTGTGTTCCGAGCATTTAAATTAGTTGTATATAATTGTTGTATAAGTTTGGAAAATTATGGAAGTGATTGGATTGAAAATTAAAGTTGTTTTGATTTTAAGGCTATGAAACACATAAGGTGAATTGGGTTCCTTGTGACCCAATGGCCAAGTGGAGTCTTATTTTAAGTTATGATGAGAAGTATTAAAATTTAGTATTGATTCATGTCTCAAAGTTTTGAAGGAAGTAAGCTTAGTATTTAAAAACCTTGTTTTTCCAACTTAGTGTATTCCTTCAAATGAGTCTTTGTTTTAAAACCTTACTCTTTTTGTTGTTGTTAAATTCTTTTTCAAGTGTAAGTGTTTTTTTTCACTTAAGAGTTTTCTTGAGAGTTGAGAACCTAGGGAGTTAGAGTTAATATATGCCTAGGATCGTACTAAGTTTATTTTGTGGTGTTAGGAACCGAGATATCCGAGTTCGTGCAGCGTGAGATCGAGACGTGCTTTGACACGCGACCTGACAATTTTGATAAGGGCTACTTCTAGAGATGTTTAGGTGTTGGGCACCCATAAGTCCCACTTACGTTTTTTGTTCTCTATCAAAGAAGTCTGTGAACCTCTAGGTTCAAGGTGAGGGTTTTGTTACCTCGTTAATTTTAATGCTTTATATATGATTAATTAGTGGGTTTGACTGCAAGAGATTGGCGACTGCCCCTAACCCCCCACATTTGTATGTTTACCTCTTTGTTAGTTCCATCGAGCTTTAAAGGGACGAAATGTGCTTATTGTTCATGTGTTGATTGGATTGTCGAATTAATTGTGTGGATATATGCTTGATTTGTGTGGAAATACATTGTTGGTGATGTTGGATAATCCAATATTTATTAAATGTTGGATAGTTTGATATTTATTGATTTTGCCATATTGAATTGTCATATGTGATGATATGTTCATTGGGGTGGTGGAAGGCATTTGTCGTGTGTTGTGGTAACTTTGATCTGTCTATCCTGGGTAGTGGAACTGCCTATGGCCAAAGGAATTCAGGAACGTCGTTAAAATTTTCCATCGCAAGGAAAAGTGTCGTCTCTGGTACGTACGGAGCAGCCTGACCGTAGCGTATGGATTCCGGAATTAAAACTGCACTGGCATATAGTTGCTCAATAGGAGATTGGGTGCATTCTTATTGATTGTTTTATATGCTATTGATATGATTGTCTATATGTGTTGAAGAATGTGGCTTTATATTATATATCGTGTCTGTATAATATGATTGGTTGTTGTATCTGCTATTTTTGTATTACCTACTTTATTTTAAGAAGTTGACCATTTCCCGTGGTTCCTTCAGTTGATGATGGTAATCCAGACGATGGTGAAGACGGCGGTGATCCCGGCGATGGCGGCATCGCTGGAGATGTTGTTTGACTTTCCTGATATAGAGACCCCCTCGGCTATGGAGTTTGACCTAACCTCCAGTCGAGTTGTGTATACCGGGGACATAGTTCAGACTTTCCTAGCAGACAGACTGGCACTACGACAGGAGACCTCGAGACGGACCGTGAGCTTCCCAGTAAGGATGATGCAGATTGTTGACGGATGGCGTAGCACTCAACAGGATCGAGTGTTACAGGCTTCTTCTTCTACTTCTCCAGAGGAGTCCCTTGAGATTTCCAGATGGACCACGACTCACTATGCACCTTTTCCTAGAAGTGCTAAGATTAGGAGCTTCAACTTCTCGTGCAGTGGCAGACACACCGAGCCCCATGGCGGGGCCAGAGCCAGAGGAGATGTCGACCCCTCCCTTGATTTTCAGGACCCCAACCCCACCTGTGGATCCCCCTCCTGTCTGTGTGGAGTGTGGAGAGGCGGGTTGCAGTGGAGCAGGGTGGATTGAGGATGTTGTAGTTGAGGAGGTTAGACTCGAGGGTGTACATGCGTTCACACCTTTTGTAGATTTGACTGGCGAGGACGAGGACGATCTGATGGAAGAGGACGAGAAAGACCTATCTGAGGACTTAGCTAGCGATGTTTAGCTGACGTTGTCTGTTTGTTTTGTACATAGTTTTGTTTAGCTGTGAGGTCTGTCTTGCTGTAGATATTTCTGGGTGGTGCCCAGTCAGTTCGTCGGACTTTCTAGACTTTTGGTGTGTAGATCTGGTGGTTTACTTTTGGAGCAGCCCCTAGCGCGAGTAATTGCCGGGAGTACCCCAGGGATATGATTCCTTTAGGCAGAGTTTTCATATCTTAGGTGTGTTCTTCTTGACTTGAGTATATTTTAGTTACTTGCATTCTGTACAGACTAGTCGTATGGTTTTGGAAAATGTTTATATATGCATGTATTGCAGTTAGGTTTGTCTTGTGTATTTTAGAATCCATCATGTTTCTAAAATGTTGCAAATACTCTAAATTGCCTCGCGACGGACAAGATGTTTTAAAAAAAAAATTACCGCTTTTTAAAAAGGGCAAAAGAGTATTGTTTAAAAAAAAAAAACTCGTTGCATTTAGAATTAAGTTCTCATCTGTATCGCCTCAGAAATGGCGTGTTACAATAGTGTTATCAGAGTGGACCTCTCTCAGTAATGTGTGGTTCGGGGACGAATCATGCGGAAGCTGGTGGGCATATGGCACCTGAGGCTGACGAAGGTGGGGAGTGATCACCGGTGCATTGAGCACGGACAAAGAAGCAGCTCTTGGCATGCTTCTTGGCTAGGGGACACATGAATGAACTGAATTTGCACTGGAATGAGAGGGATCCTGAGGCTGTGTAGGTATAGGACTGCATAGTTGAAGGATGACTTAAAAGAATTGATTGGTACTACCTATACCAACAAGATGCATCTTATTTGCGGGAGCCCAAAACATAAGAGCTTCATAGTTAAGCGTGCTTGACTTGGAGCACTTTTGGGATAGGTGACCTTCTGGGAAGTTTTCCAGAAAGCGTGTGAGTGAGGACAAAGCATGTTGAAAAGACCTATGTTGGTTTGTGGGGACAGTCGACAATCCTGAAAGTAGTCCGGGCTGTTACAGGCCTCGTGACTGTGCCGTAGCTCAAGGCTCTCCCATTTATGGAACGGGCAATCCAACTGTGCAGTGTCTGCACAGCTGGGTCTCTAATCCTGCTGGCTTTGGCGCGGCTGGGAATGTAGTGGCCATCCTAAGTGAGAGCTCTCCAACTCTCTGAATCCTGCCATCCATCTGGGATCTCCAGAAGGGCCTCTAAATACTCCGGCGTCTGAACTGACTGCGCCATCTCAAATCTAAGTCCAATGTTGAACTTGACCAAAGTGATCTCATGGTGAGTCCCACGGATCCAAAAAGTAACCACAATCTCTTGCTCTGGCTCCTCCTCTCTGTCTACGCACTGAGGCTCTCTGTCCTTCATGTGGTAGCCACGGGTGGCTAAGAAATCTATAACTGCCTCCACGTAGAAGGGCTGTCTGACAGAGGCTGCCTGTAGCCATCCTATCCTCCGTAGCAGGGTCTCCACCTCCTCCCGCAGGCCGACCTGCTGAAGGGCATCAAAGTCTAAGTATCTCTAGGTGTGGGTGTAGAAATCCCGCAGCTGCCTATATCTGTCTCTGAACTGTGCTGGTATAAAGTTAGGCACGGGACTAGAGCCACGTGCTGCTGCAGCAGAAGAAGAAGAATCGTTGGTCTTTTGGCGCTTAGGCATATTCCTACAAAAATAAAATGGAAAAAATTAATTTTCAAGTAAAACTTGTGTTAGGTACGGCTGTGCTTCGTGACGTACGGTCGTACTGATTCTCTAAGTACGCCCTAATTCAATGGGTCAGTGTTGCAGCTCAGGCAATGCACCGGATCGTAACTCGTAATAATAGTGGAGTATTTTAAAGACTACAAATGTCGAACCCACAGAGAATGTGCGAGAACTAAATTAATAGAGATCCTTATTATTTAGACGAACGAAAGTAATGGCTTTGAGAGCAAGACAATTGAATTATAAATAACGAGATCAAAGTAATAACGCAAGAACTAAAGAGAAATCAATTAGGAAAAGCCTAGGGGAACCGAGATCACTAATACTAGATCCTGAATCTATTATCTTACTATTATGAAATATTTCCTTATTGAAAGCCAATCACTTACTCTAATTTACTAAGGGATATCCTCGCGTACAGTAGCCTTCCTCCCAAATAATTACTCCGTTTGGTCCAGGAAGGTAACTAAGGGAAAGAGCATTAAGAGTAGGCAAGTTTGTTAATTTAATAACTGATTAGAAACAAGCAATAACCTATCTGGCGTATACCGCGAGCTCTGTGACCCTAGAGTTCCACTAGTTAACTATGATCCTGTTACCACAATTAACTAATTTTATAAAGAATTGGCCAGATCCTATGGAATTAAGCATACTAAGATCAACACATTCAAAAGGATAACAGTGAATTCAAAATAGCAATTAAATATATATCAAGAACATAAAAAAAGATCCCCCATCACCCCTAGTGATGGAGTTAGCTACACATATTGTTTCTCAACAAAACATAGAATAACATAAATCTTAACATGCAATCCTAAAAGAAAAGAAGACAAGGGACAAGTGGCAAAGTCTAGAGCAAAAGACAATAGGTAAAGTCTAAAGCAAAAGACCCTCACTCAGAGAGAATGAATTCTCCCCTAGAGAGTGAGTTAGTTCTCAAAAAGGGTAAGAGTGCCTATTTATAGGCTCTAGTTTAGATTTAGGTCAACTGGCTTCAAATCTGTGCATTCTGGGCCTCGGTACGGGGTTACTAATATTATGTACCGCCGTACTCGCATTTTATTGGCACTGGGTCGTACTGCACAATATATACGGCCGTATCACCCTTATGTACAGCTGTACTTGCCTTTTTCTACCTATGCAACCTTGTAGATCTTTTCGAGAGCTTTCCAACCCCACAAAGATCACCTCAATCGGACATTCCAAGCTCAAGATATGGCCAAAATACCGCAACAGCGTAAAAACTGAATTTTGCACTATGTACGGCCGTACCAACGGAAAACTTCGGCTTTTGCCCGTACTGACTGCTCTGTACGCCCATACTATTGTGCGCAATTAGGTACGACCGTATTGACTGACTATCAGGTCGTGCCACTCGTCCAGAAGTGCTAAAAATCTCCAAAACTAGTCGGAATCTTCCCAAAATTACTTCTTTTGCTTTCCAAGTTGCCTTTATTACTTTTCTGCATAAATGAGGAAATAGTGAGCATATTTTATCTAATAAGGAACAAAATCATAATATTCTATGCTCAAAATACCCCATACAAATAGACAAAATTGAGTGTTAACACATCCCCACCCTTAAGCTTTTGCTTGTCCTCAAGCAAACTACTTGGATAATTATAAGAAAAATTGAATTTACTGACTAGGGGCATAAACAAGATACAAAACAACAGAGTAATATTATAAAAAGTGCTAAGTATTAGAATACCCAATTAAATATGCAAGTTCAATAAGTTCACCAAGTCTGTGATTCATAAGTCACTCTTCTCACCACTCTTAAAGTGTTTAAAGGTGTAGTCATTAACGCTCAAATTTTCCCAAAGAAGTGACATTACCATAGGCTTGTACATTGACCAAAACTCTACTATTAAAATCCACTTGTCATGCAAAAGAGGAAAAAAGGTCTTTCATGGGTTGTAATGGGGCCAAGGTAATAATGTTAAGTGGGATAAAAAGAAAGAAAATGTCATGCAAAGGGTCAGAAACAAATCAACCAAACAAGTAACCTTTTTTCTTTTTTAACTATAAAGAGCAGGCAAAAATCCCTCTAATATTCATCATTTTTTTTCTTTTTATTCCTTGAAGGCAATAACAATTTTTTTTTTCCATTCTTTTTTTTTATATTTTTTTCTTTTTCTTTTCTTTCCTCCTTTTATGCTTTTTTAACAACTTAATAATTTTAGGAGGGGAAAATATTTGCTAAGCCTTCTTTTTAAAAGCTTTCCTAAGGGATTTCTAACATTTTCCTTTTGATTTTTGCCACTAACTGTTCTAATAAAAGTATTTTCCCAGGTTACTTCAATAATAGAAACAATAATCAATAACAATGAAAGCGTACCAAAGAAATATAATATAAGTGAACGTGAACACAAGAAGGGGGGGTTGAATTGTGTTGAAAACTTTTCGCAAACTTTAAGTTAGAAACACTTAGAACACAAGTTTTTCAAAACTGTTTGTTTATCGGACTGAAAAAATAACCGGACATTTGGAAGCGGTTTGTGAAAATTTGTTTTTAACACAGCAAGATAGAAATGAATAGAAAGAAGTAAAGCAAGAGACACAAAGATTTATACTAGTTCACTACCAAACTGGTAGCTACGTCTAGTCCGCCGTTCTGAAGGATTTTCCACTATAATCAATCGATTACAATTTCCTCAAGAGTATTCTCGTCAAAACCTTGACAATACTCTCAACTTCTCAAAGCGACTCGATCTGGTCGAGCCTTTGAGGAACGACCTTAACTAGGCCAAAAACAACTTTTACAAGTAAGTTGAATACAAGTAAAAATAACTCTCACAGAGAGGATAAAAAGTTAAGCTCAATATAAAAGCGCTTTCTAAAAGAAAGGGTCGGACCGAGTTGAGTTCTTGTAGTCCGAGACTTAGCGCGAAACTTGATTGCTCACAGAAGCAGTGCTTTCAGAGTATTTGACTCTTTGAAGTGTATAGCAATCAGAGCTTGTTCTTAGCAAATAAAGCAATATACTCTTGTACAGTTTTGGCAGTTTTCCAGCAGTGTATCGGCCAGCTCTTCAATGGATACCATGAGGTATATATAGGAATTCTAAAGGATATTACCGTTACAGTAAAAATGGCTCCTTTCCATTGAGTGAGGTAAATTCAAAACACTGTCTCTTTCTTCCTTTCCAGAGAATATCCCAGTAGTACATATTACCGTTTTCGTACTACCTTGCTTTTCACAATTGCTTGTACGATTATTGTCTTTTAGCTAAAGGTGTCACCTTTGATACCTCGTACAATAATTTTAGCGCTCAAGATCAATTTAGAAATCCGTTCCAGAAACTTCTGAGAGGAAAAGCAACTACGTGACCAACACGTGATTTGAAATGAAGTTCAGACGCTCGCTCAGAATCGGAAGATCGGATGCTCAAAGCAAATGGATAAGCCTAGTGTTATAAAGAGATAATTCCAGATGCTCACAAGGATGATCCGGATGCTGACATATGGAGTGTATCCTTCTCTTGAGAATTTCTTCCTTCTTGCTTGAGTGGCTTAGAATTATATGTAATATTAGTATCTGCACACTTCAAGAATTGTTAGAGCATAAATTGTTCTCTTGTGAATACTTTGTTATCATCAAAATTAATGAGGGTCTAAACTTCTCAATCGTTTAGGTTCCAACAATCTCCCCCTTTTTGATGATGACATATATCTAAGGTTGATGAACAATTTAGTTTCAAAAAGACATCAAGGGTCTCCCCCTGAATTTAACAATTTTGATATATAAGATAATTCTAGTATTAAGGCGATAGTTGATAAACAAATTCAATTAAGTGATCGTAAAATAAAATACGTAGATGTATCAAAGTAAGATCGGATGCTAATCAAAAAAATGATTTAATCAACTTGTACCCAATTTGTTTATCATTGTAAGAGCATTAGTACCAAATTTATTTAACATTATAAGAGCATTAGAACAACGAATATTAGCCCATTAATAAATAACCATACAAATGCTATGTATGAAATGCTATACATGATACTTCAGTTCCAGCGTATTTATCGGACGATGAAAATCAGACGGTGGGTTAGTCAGATTTTCACGTGTTCATCATACCTTTCTTTTACTCCCTCTTTTGTCATCAGACATAAAGAGTGTAAAAACACACCATAGTCAAAATAAGACTTAGAAAAATTTGAATATAAGGCAGATAATTAGAGCAAAAATAGTTATAAGTGTATCAACCAAAAATAAGAAATAACACTTAGTACCAAAAAAATATAAAGCAAAACAAGGTTTAAGGGTTTGGAAGAGGTGGTGGAGGGATGTTGAGACGTTCATAGAGTAACTTTAGTGCAGTCTCCAGCTGAGTGACCTTCATGTTTGTAGCCTTCATTTCTTCAAATTTTGCTTTGGGAATGGTGACCATCTCATTGCAGTAGAAGTAGAAGGTCCGACCAGTGCTTGGTGCAGGTCTCAACTTCTGATGCTCTGCTAGCACCCAGTTAGATAGCTGAAGTCTCAATTCCTTCTTCCTTTGAGCTTTTAGAAAAAATGCATCATTTGGTATAAACCATTTGATGAAATTTCCAAGTCTGCTGAGCTCAGATGTTGTTTGAATTTCCCATTGAAATTTCACATCTTCTGGATACAACAGATTCATGAAGATGATTTCTCTGTGAAGAACAACGTCAGCAGTGAAAGAGTCAAATCTATTTCCAGCTTCTTCTCCCCATAAACTTTTGATAAAGACACTCAAGTCTTCACAAGTGAAGGAGAGTGCTTCATTTTCTGCCAGGTAAATTCTTCGCAGATTTTCCCTGTCATCTTCTTCTAGCACTAGGGGGACGAAGTATGGTAGCATAGCTTTGGCTTTCCAAGACTTAGACCATTGACTCCAAGTAAATCCAATGTCGAAGTGCTTGGTCACAGCAGCCCATTGGTCATATATCTTCATGCAGTCAACAGGTCTGATTACTGAGCATCTGAACATGTCATCGAAGTAAACTGTTCTAAGATTGATGTTAGTAATTCTGCTGATTGTGCCAACTGTTGGAATAGTTGCCTTCTCAGCATTGCAGCAGTTTGAGGAGCCAGTTCTCCATTCATCTTTCTTTAGAGAAGTCAGGTAATACCTTATAGCATGATCCTCAGAGATCTTGGCAATCGGAAGCTGGGAGAATTCCTGAAGATTGTACTTTGTAGGTGCCTTCTCATACTCCTTTAGCCCGATCTTCTTTGAATGGTGCTTGCCGAGGCGAGTTCCTTCCTTTTCCCAGGGATAGACCAAGGTAGCCACCTTTGTCTATCTGGTACTATCTTAACTGAAACAGATGATGGGTCTCGATATTGTCCTATGACTTCAAGTTTTTACGCTCGAGGCGAGTGTGCCATGAAGGCGACTTCTTCATCTGTGATCCACCTTCCACATTCTTCCAACGTGGCGGTTACTGATTGTGGTAGGGATCTAGGAAGATCAGCGAGAGAAGGGAATTGTTACGCTTGGGATCTTTGGTCTCAACCTTCCTTTAAATGACATTTGGAAGTGGTCTTCCCCATCCTTGAATGTTGCACTTATTGGAGAGGCAATCTCCAATCTGGAGCTCCAAAGGTGAAGGTCTTCAAATGCCATGTGGAGGGACGATTGGTTTGTATGAGACATTTTTCCTTCCACCAGCGTCTATAGGTTTAAGGGTAATGGTGAGTAAGTTGGGTGTGGTTTTGGTGATTTTGTAGGTTTTAGGTGTATAGGGTTTGAAGGGATTAATGGGAGGAATTTTGAATAACAGATTGAAGGGATGAGAGTGAAGTTTGGAAATATATGAGGTGAGTGATGTATTTGAGGAAATTTGTGGTAGGTTAAGGTTGAGTGTAGTGGATGATGGTTGGGTAAAATTTGTTTAGGAGCTATGGAGGTGGTAGTGTTTTTGGTTTTTACGTGCACGGGTTTGAATGTTTGGTGGTTGTGCCTTGAGATATTGGTGGAAGCGAGAATGGTATCATCAGATTCAAAAATAGATCTGAGAATCATCAGAAGAATTCAGTACCTTTGGTTCAAGCTCAGGCTGCTGACCAATTTCTTGACACGTGCAGGGGCGATGGCTGGAGGCGGACATTGAATTTCCTTCTTCTGTTGACCGGACGCTGAAACTTGTTTCTCAGCTTCTGGCTTGCTCCTTTTTCTCAGCACCTGACTGATGGGAACTCGGTCCTCATCTTTTGGTTCTTCAACAGCAGGTATAGGAGCCAACTTCTGTCTTGTTCTTCTGGTCTCCTTTGAAGGAGACTCAGCAGGTCTTTTCACAACAGGCATTGAGCTTCTGGTGGTTTTCTTTTCAGCTTCCCCTTCCTGTTGCTCTATTTTCACCTTCTTGATCATGGACCCAATGATCAATTTCATTCTAACCAGGCTGTTGACTCCAAAGGTGTCAGGAATCACAATACTCTCAGCACCAAAATACTTCACCTTTTCTTGATCTGGTAAAGCAGTCAGCTTGTTTATAACCAGACCCTTGACCATCATTCTAGTGAGCAGAACACCATAAGGAATGCACTTGTAGGTGTTTTTCTTGTCAGCAACACCTTTCCTCGAATTTACTAGTGCATTAATCAGGTTGTTGTAGATCAACCTTGGCAGGTTTACCTTGTTACCAGCCATGTAGTGTCTCATGATGAACTTCTGTTCATAGTTGACTATGTCACTAGAGCCAGCCTTCAACAAGACGCTCTTGGTGATTAACTTGTGAAGTACTCTGTAATGACTCTTGATTCTTTGCGATGGGAGTTTCACGAGTCTTTCAGCTGCTTATAGTTCTCAAGCAGATCATCATTGACCTTCTCAATGCCATGAAATCGTCGGCCCAATCTGTGTAGAAGGCAGAGACCTTCACAGGGACAACCCGGTGACTTGAGAGATATTGTTGATGGTAAAAACAAACTTGTAGCCTCTCACGGTTCCTTCAAAAATACCACCTTTGTGTAAGCGAGCATTACCCCAAAATTCTTTGATAGCCGTCACTAGAACCTCAACCTGGTTCCCGGAAGAAATAGTGTTCCCGACCCATTGCCTTGAAACCCTTTGTAGAAGTCGAAGCCATAGAGTTTGAAGTTCTCTAAATCAACACGATTTTCCAACAAAACTTTTCCTTGACCATGGTGTCGTAGATAGCCGTATACTCGAGAGGTTGTTACACCGGACATGATTGCGATTGAGATGAAGGTGATGGAGGTTTTAGGGTTCAAACACACACACACAGAGATAGAGAGAAAGAGAGAGCGAGTGCGGTTTTGCGAAAGCCTTGAGTGGAACGAAAAATGTGGAGTAGTGGGAAAGTTAATAGAGAATGGTACAGTTCTTTTTCAAAATATCGCTTCGTATTTTCACATAAAAATTAAATCAAAAAGAAAAGAAAATAAAGATTCGTCTTTTTATTAAATGCAGACGCCAAAATAAAAGTAAAAGATTTTATTGAAAACATAAATAATCATGACTCAGTAGATATGATGAGACGCTTAAGTCCTTAACACGTGTGACACGTGTGGATGTGCTCAGACGCATATAGCGATTCAGGATGATGAGTTATGATGCATATGACAAATAAGATGCTTATGCACAAATATGCTTATGTCATATCGAGATCTTTGAGATTTTGTTTATCTTGAGACAGAGATTAATCATTCTTCTATAAGATGAAAGTTTAAATTTCTTCTTATAAAATTGAATCTATCTTGACAAGGGTTTTGTAAATATGCCAGCCCACTGATGATCAGTGTCTACAAATTTTATTTCTAGAATACCCTTCTGAACATAGTCTCTTATAAAATGATGCTTAATCTCAATGTGCTTTGCTCTAGAATGCAATATAGGATTTTTAGTAAGACATATGGCAGATGTATTATCACAGAAGATAGGAATGTTACTCTCTTTTATCAAGTAGTCTTCAAGTTGATACTTCATCCACAGAAGTTGAGAACTGCAACTTGCTGCTGAGATGTATTCAACTTCTGCTGTTGAGAGTGCAATTGTGCTTTGCCTTTTGCTTGACCAAGACACAAGATTAGCTCCAAGGAATTGGCAGCCTCCACTTGTGCTCTTTCTTTCAATTCGATCTCCAGCAAAGTCAGCATCACAGAAACCTACTAATTTGTAATCTTTTGATTTCTTATAAAGCAAACCAAGATTAGTAGTTCCTTGCAAATATCTGAATATTCTTTTAACAGCACTTAGGTGTGATTCTCTAGGATCTGATTGAAATCTAGCACACAGGCAGACGCTGAACATAATATCAGGTCTTGAAGCCGTAAGATAAAGTAGAGATCCAATCATATATCTGTACAGTTTCTGATCTACCTTCTTACCAATTTCATCTTTACTAAGAGTGCAGGTAGGATGCATAGGTGTACACGTAGGCTTGCAATCCAGCATCTTGAATTTCTTCAATAATTCTTTGATATATTTGCTTTGATGAATATAAATACCATCACTGCATTGCTTGATTTGTATTCCAAGGAAGAACTTTAATTCTCCCATCATGCTCATCTCAAATTCAGCCTGCATAAGCTTAGAAAATTCTTTGCAAAGGCTTTCATTAGTGGCTCCAAAAATGATATCATCAACATAGATTTGAACAAGTATGAAATGCTTGTTTGAGGTTTTTCTGAAAAGAGTAGTGTCAACTAAACCTCTTGTAAAACCATTTTCCATTAAAAAGGAACTTAGTCTATCATACCATGCTCTGGGAGCTTGTTTAAGACCATATAGAGCCTTTTTAAGTTTAAAAACATGTTCTGGAAATTCAATATCTTCAAAACCAGGAGGTTGTTTAACATAAACTTTCTCAGTTATAAAACCATTTAGAAAAGCACTTTTCACATCCATTTGATATAATGTTATCCCATGATGTGCTGCAAATGAAAGTAAAATACGAATAGCTTCTAGTCTTGCAACAGGTGCAAAAGTTTCAGTGAAATCAATACCTTCTTCTTGTGAGTAGCCTTGAGCAACTAACCTTGCTTTATTTCTCACAACTTTACCATCTTCATCAAGCTTATTTCTAAATACCCATTTAGTACCAATAGCTTGCTTATCTTCTGGTAGAGTGACTAGCTTCCATACATCATTCCTTTGGAACTGATTTAGCTCATCTTGCATTGCTAGAATCCACCCTTCATCTTCCAAAGCTTGATCAATCGTCTTAGGTTCCATCTCAGAGAGAAGTGCAAAATCAGCATTCTCCTATGATTTGATCTTTTGGATGATTGGTTTTGTACTTCCAGCTTTTTCTTGCTTCAGCTTCCGCTTGAGTAGAATTCTTCGTCTTGTCACCACCAGATGATGAAGGTGTATGTTCACCGTCTGACTTGTCACCGAGGTTTAATTCTGAAAATAACTCATCTAGCTCTGACATAGCAGTGTCAGGCTTCTTATCATCAAACTTGACATGAATGGACTCTTCAACTGTCAATGTTTCTTTGTTGTATATTCTAAAAGCTTTAGATCTTTCAGAATATCCCAAAAAGATTCCTTTGTCAGCCTTGGAATCAAACTTACCAAGCTGATCTTTAGTATTCAAGATATAACAAATACAACCAAAAGGATGAAGGTAAGAAATGTTTGGTTTTCTACCTTTCCACAATTCATAAGGAGTCTTATTCAAAATAGGTCTTATATAAATTCTATTTTGAATATAACAAGCTGTGTTCTTTATACGCCCAAAAATGTTTATAATATCGACTTCATTGATCATGGTCCTGGCCATTTCCTAGAGGGACCTATTTTTCCTTTCTACAACACCATTTTGTTGAGGTGTTCTAGGAGAGGAGAAATTGTGGGAGATGCCATTTTCTTCACAAAATTTTTGAAAGTTCTCATTTTCAAATTCTCCCCATGATCACTTCTAATAGAAGAAATCTGAGATGCCTTTTTCATTTTGAACTGATTTGCAGAAAACAGTAAATACCTTAAAAGACTCATCCTTGTGGGCAAGGAATTTAATCCATGTCCATCTAGTAAAATCATCAACAATGACTAATCCATATTTCTTTCCAGTTAAAGAGGCTGTCCTTGTGGGACCAAAAAGATCAAGATGTAAAAGTTCAAGTGGTCTTGAGGTTGAAACAACATTTTTTAAATGAAAGGAAGTTTTAACTTGTTTTCCTCTTTGACAAGCATCACACAGGACATCAGATTGGAACTTAAGATTTGGTAAGCCTCTAACAAGATTGTGCTTGTTTAACTTTGAGATTAACCTCAAATTGGCATGACCCAATCTTTTGTGCCAAATCCATTGCTCATCTTCAACAGACATAAGACACTTGACATCTTGTTTTGCAAGTTCAGAAAGATCAACTTTATAAATGTTTTGTTTCCTCTTAGCAGTAAAGAATATAGATCCATCATTTTTACTTTTTACTGAACATCCATTTTCTGTAAAGACAACACTATAACCATTGTCACATAATTGACTTATGCTCGATGAGATTATGTTTGATCCTTCAACATATAAAACATTATCAATAGAAGGAAGAGAGCCTTTACCTATGCGACCAATTCCAACTATTTTACCTTTACGGTTTCCTCCGAAACCAGCGAATCCTCCTTATCTAGGTCTTAGTTCTTGGAACATATGCTTTTCTCCGTCATGTGTGCCGAGCATCCACTGTCTAAGTACCAAGATTGGTGTGTTGACTTTGTTGCTAAGCAAGTCTGCAACATAGACTATTTTATCTTTAGGTACCCATATTTTTTTGGGTCCTTTCTTGTTAGTTCGTGAAGGATACTTGTCCTTCTTAGTTGTAAACACATTACATGCACTTTTGGATGACGGTTGTGCGATAAGTACAATACAAGCATTTACTATGATTGTTGAATTTATCAGATGCTGAATTATTTTCTAAAAGAGGTTCATCTGATATGTAACCAAGACCATGAGTCGTCGTTTTACTGACTCCCCAGATCATAGAGGCTTGCTTGCTTCGAGTTACACTCTGCAAGAAACTTTTGAAATGCATGTTCATAGTCATTTGATTTGCGATTAGGATTGCACAGTAACTACTGAGCTTTTAACTTGAGAGCTCTTAGCTTACGGTTGCTTGTTGGCTTCCAGGCCATTTGGTTATCCACCAGATCTTTGATTTTTGGTTTTAAACACAGTTCTCTTCATTAGTAGTCTGAATTTTCATTATGTAAAGAATGAAAATCTTGTGATAGTTTTGAAAATTTCTTTTTCAAATTCTTATACTCAATAGAGAGAGTGGCGAGAATCCTTTAACGGATCATCAAATGCAAGTTGAAGTTGAGAATAAGAGTCATATATTATTACCTCTTCAACTTCTTCTTACGAATCAAGATCGATGTTTGCCATAGAGGGCAATGTGAGCTTCTTCTTCTTTATCTTCCTCGGAGGAGGATAAGTCAAGGTCTTCCCATGTTGCCATGAGACCTTTCTTCTTTTTCTTGAAGGAGCTTCTTGTGGGCTTTTCCTTAAGATTAGGACACTCGGACTTGAAATGTCCAGGCTTCTTACATTCATAGCAAATGACTTGGGCTTTGTCCTTGTCTTTGCTTTCCTTCTTGTCCTTTGTATCTTTCTTCTGAAACCTCCTTCTGAAGTTTCTTTTCTTCCACATTCTCTGGATCTTCTTAGATATGAATGCTAGCTCATCTTCTGATCCATCATAATCTCCTTACGAAGCTTCATCATCGATTCTTCTTCTTACACTTTGAAAAGCTTTAGAAGTACTAGGTTTATGTTGATTAACTCTTAAAGCAATAGACTTACTCTTCATGGTAGGTTCTTCTTCGTTTAGCTCAAGTTCATGAGCTTTCAAAGAACTCATAAGATCTTGAGCCAGAAGAACATTTAGATCTTTTGCTTCTTGAATAGCGATGACTTTGGGTCTCCTTTGCTTAGTCAAACTTCTCAAGATCTTTCTCACATGATCGGGTGTAGTATAACTTTTTCCAAGGGCCTGCAACCCATGAACAAGTGTTTGGAACCTTCCAAACATAGTTTCAATGTTTTCTCCATCTTCCATTTTGAATAGTTCATCTTTGGCGAACCATCATGCTAGCCTTTGTTTCTCTTACTTGGCGAGAACCCTCATAAGACAAAACAAGAGAATCCCAGTTTTTGGCGATATCAAACTTACCACATTTATCATATTCTCTTTCTGTCATAGCCCGGATGAGAATAAATCTAACTTCGATTGGTTTGATATCTCTATTTACGATCATCGGACCGATTTTCCCTAGGTATTGCAACACCAAGGGCATTAGCGGGAGAAATGTATCCACTTTCAACTATATCCCATAAATCAAGATTTTGTGCCTCGAGGAATGCTTTCATCTTATCTTTCCGGTAATCAAATTTTTCTCCATTGAATAGGAGGATGGTTCATATGACCACCTTGTGAGACATGTTCACGATGGGATCTTTACTCTTAACAGTTAAGTGCTCAACCAAGAGTAGAGCTCTGGTACCAGCTGACGTGAACACAAGAAGGGGTTGAATTGTGTTGAAAACTTTTCGCAAACTTTAAGTTAGAAACACTTAGAACACAAGTTTTCAAAGCTGTTTGTTTATCGGACCTAAAATAAACCTGACGCTGGAAAAGCGATTTGTGAAAATTTGTTTTTAACACAAACAAGATAGAAATGAATAAGCGATAAAGCAAGAGACACAGAGATTTATACTAGTTCACTACCAAAGCTGGTAGCTACGTCTAGTCCGCCGTTCCTAAAGGATTTTCCACTATAATCAATCGATTACAATTTCCTCAAGAGTATTCTCTTGTCACAACCTTGACAATACTCTCAACTTCTCAAAGCGACTCGATGCTGATCGAGCCTTTGAGGGAACAGCCTTAACTAGGCCAAAAAACAACTTTTACAAGTAAGTTGAATACAAGTAAAAATAACTCTCACAGAGAGGATAAAAAGTTAAGCTCAATATAAAAATGCTTTCTAAAAGAAAGGGTCGGACGCTGAGTTCAGTTCTTGTAGTCCAGAGACTTAGCGCGAAACTTGATTGCTCACAGAAGCAGTGCTTTCAGAGTATTTGACTCTTTGAAGTGTATAGCAATCAGAGCTTGTTCTTAGCAAATAAAGCAATATACTCTTGTACAGTTTTGGCAGTTTTCCAGCAGTGTATCGGCCAGCTCTTCAATGGATACCATGAGGTATATATAGGAATTCTAAAGGATATTACCGTTACAGTAAAAATGGCTCCTTTCCATTGAGTGAGGTAAATTCAAAACACTGTCTCTTTCTTCCTTTCCAGAGAATATCCCAGTAGTACATATTACCGTTTTCGTACTACCTTGCTTTTCACAATTGCTTGTACGATTATTGTCTTTTAGCTAAAGGTGTCACCTTTGATACCTCGTACAACAATTTTAGCGCTCAAGATCAATTTAGAAATCCGTTCCAGAAACTTCTGAGAGGAAGAGCAACTACGTGACCAACACGTGATTTGAAATGAAGTTCAGACGCTCGCTCAGAATCGGAAGATCGGACGCTCGAAGCAAATGGATAAGCCTAGTGTTATAAAGAGATAATTCCAGATGCTCACTAGGATGGTCCGGATGCTGACACATGGAGTGTATCCTTCTCTTGAGAATTTCTTCCTTCTTGCTTGAGTGGCTTAGAATTATATGTAATATTAGTATCTGCACACTTCAAGAATTGTTAGAACATAAATTGTTCTCTTGTGAATACTTTGTTATCATCAAAATTAATGAGGGTCTAAACTTCTCAATCGTTTAGGTTCCAACAATAAGCACAAAAATGGGCAGCTAGAGGTAAAATATTTGCAACAAAATTGCAGTGGGCCTGAAAAATTTCTAAAATTGCCCCTTCTAAATTCGTACGAAAGCAAATTTTTATTCACTTTGTAATGGTCTCAGCACAAGTTCTAGAATGCACAATATGGAAAAATATCACTCAAACAAAGAAAAGAGGTAAAAAGTATGATGTGACCTCTTATTTAGGCTCAAATCTCACATCTAGTGTTTACACAGACAAGTTGAAACTCATAAACACTTCAATGTTAATTATCAGCGAATTCTAAAACTAGCAACAGTCTCATTTCAATAACAAGTTATCAGAAAAATTTTAAAAAATAGCCCCTAAATCAGAAAAATCTCAAATTTTGCATAATTTAATAGTTATAAGCATAACCAAGTAATTATAATTATAGTTTCCTCCCCACACTTATTTTTAGCAGTGTCCTCACTGCTAACCGTTATAAACTAAGCAATAAAAATTTATCTAGTTAAAATAAGTGCTAAAAATAATTTAAAGGTGGAAAGATACTCCTCTCTGATAATTTCATGAGCAAATTGCGGGAGAGATTTAATTAATGTTGTTGCCTTGCCAATGCCTCTAGAAAAACTGTAAATCACAATAAACTATTAAAATTATAAAATAAATAAATTAAATAATATAAAATTAAATAACACAGGTTGCCTCCTGTAAAACACTTGTTTAACATCGTGAGCCTGACGGTTTATTTAAAAGTGGTCAACCAGGCGGCTCTCGAAGAGTGAATTTTGCATTCATTGCATTTCCTTTTCTCCACTTTTTAACCATGTGGTTCAAGTTGTTCTTTCTTTTTCCAAGTGGTGGATGGCCTCCATCGAGGGGCCTAAGGGTTTGTACGGCCACCTGGACTTGTGTGTCCGGGGTTCGAGGCATTGGGGGGGGAATTTGGGAACAAGTATTGATCCCCCTTTAAAATAGAGGGAAAGAAAAAGAAAAAAAAGTGGTGGATGATCTTCAAAATATTGTGGAGTTTTTATTTCTTCACCACCCACCAATATACTAGGATCCTGCAAGTTAGTAATTTCTTCTAAAGGGTCAAGGTCATTAAAAGCAAATAAATCATTATTAGAATAGGAAAGAGTAAAAGAAGATGGAGTTTTAGTAGAACAACAAAAAACTAAAGCAGAAGGATTAGAGTTTAAAACTTTTAAGACATCCTCTTCCTTACCACATTTCAATATTACTTTTCCCTTTTGAACCTCAATGACACTATCACCGATGGCTAAGGTAATTTTTCCCCAATTTGGGACTTTCTCTTTTTTCTCAAAATCAAGAACCACGGTGTCTTCCTCGTTTTCTTCATGAGTGCTCCTTTCAGTAGGAGCTTCAATCTCAGCTTGACTCCCTTCAGTAGGAGTTTCAATCTTTTCTGGGAATGACTGTTCTTTATGATTAGGTTCAGACTTAGGCTCTTCAATTAGCTCCTCAAAATTTTCAAGAGTGATGACTTCATCCTCCTCATTTAGATTAGGCTCAATTTGACTAGGCAAAGTATCTTGCTTACTTTGAGTCATCAAACTTGTTGTTGGAGCAGAATCTTGACTCTCCACAGATTCAATAGGAGTTTCGAAAAAATCAAATGGGTCACCAAGCTTCTTCCCATATTTAGCCAAAATCCCCTGCATGGTTAGTTCTTCATTAAGCTCTTCATCACTCTCATGGACGGTGACTTCGTATTCCTCCATGGTTAATTCTCTTTGATTTTGACTTTCCAAAGATTCAACAGGACTTCTGAAAAACATGGATAGGTCACTAGGGTTTTTCCAAAGATTGTCCAAAATCTCTTTCATGGTTAATTCTTCACTTGGTTCTTCATCACTCATATGGACGATGGATTCGTATTCTTCCATGGTATATGCTAAACAGTTTTACCATTCGTGTCCTACAACACCACAATACTTACAAAAAAGAGAAACAGCATAGCAGTTGTCTACATGTCCTACAGAATAACCACAATACTCACAAAAATTGAAAGGACTCATGAGAAAATAATAATAATTAATTAATTAATTTTTTTAATTAATAATAGTCAAAATAAAATAAAACAAAATCAAAATCAAACAAAATAAGGAAAATTAGAATAAAATAAAAGTAAAGTCAAATAAAATCAAAGCAAAATAAGGTAAAATTATCCTAATCCAATGCTTATCAAATTTCTTTTTAAATTCAAATTCAAATTATATCTATATCTAATCTTAGATTCAAAATAAGATAAGAAAAAGAAAGATTAGGATATATAAAAAAAGAAAAATCTTTTTGGATTTTGATATCAAATTTAAACAAAACAAAATAGAATAAGATAAAATAGGATAAGATCTAAATAAATAGATAGAGAGATAAAATAAACAACCAAACAAAAATTTAAAATCTAGATAAAAAGATAACAGAGAAATCTTTTTGGATTTTTGAATGTAGAACAAGATCTTAAATCTAAACAACCAAAAATAAAACAAATCACTCTATCTACTATTTTTTTAAACTAATAATAATAATAATAATACAAAAAAATCGATTTTTTTATAATAAAATAATAATAATTACTAATAACAACGAGCAGCTAAGAAGCTATTTTTTTTTTGAAATTAATACTACCTAATAACACTAATAACAAAAATAATAGTAACAATAATAAAAATGAGAATAATAATAACAAAAAAAATGTTTAAATTAACAAGAATCTCGTTGGTCTAATATCGCTAAAATATTCCCAGGCAACGGTGCCAAAAACTTGTTGCGGCTCAGACAAGTGCACCTGATCGTTACTCGTAATAATAGTGGAGTATTTTTAAGACTCCAAATGTCGAACCCACAGAGAATGCGCGAGTATTAAATTAATAGAGATACTTATTATTTAGACGAACGAAAGTAATGGTTTTGAAAGCAAGACAATTGAATTGTAAATAACGAGATCAAAGTAATAACGCAAGAACTAAAGAGAAATCAATTAGGAAAAACCTAGGGGAACCGGGTTCACTAATACTAGATCCGGAATCTATTACCTTGCTATTATGAAAAATTTCCTTATTGTAAGCCAACCACTTACTCTAAATTACTAAGGGCTTTCCTCACGTACAGTAGCCTTCCCCTAACTAATTACTCTGTTTGGTCCAGGAAGGTAACTAAGGGAAAGAGCATTAAGAGCAGGCAAGTTTGTTAATTTAATAACTGATTGGAAACAAACAATAACCTATCCGGCGTACACCGCGAGCTCTGTGATCCTAGAGTTCCACTATTTAACTATGACCCTATTACCACATTAACTAATTTTATAAAGAATTGGCCAAATCCTATGGTATTATGCATACTAAGATCAACACATTCAAAAGGATAATAGGGAATTCAAAATAGCAATTAAATATATATCAAGAACATAAAAAAAGATCCCCCATCACCCCTAGTGATGGAGTTAGCTACACATATTGTTTCTTAACAAAATATAGAATAACATAAATCCTAACATGCAATCCTAAAAGAAAAGAAGACAAGAGACAAGAGGCAAAGTCTAAAGCAAAAGACAATAGGTAAAGTCTAAAGCAAAAGACCCTCACTCAGAGAGAATGAATTCTCCCCTAGAGAGTGAGTTAGTTTTCAAAAGGGGTAAGAATGCCTATTTATAGGCTCTAGTGCGGATTTAGGTCAACTGGCTTCAAATATGTGCATTCTGGGCCTCGGTACAGGGGTACTAACATTATGTATGGCCGTACTTCGCATTTTATCGGCACTGGGTCGTACTGCACAATATGTACGGCCATATCACCCTTATGTACGGTCGTACCTGCCTTTTTCTACCTATGCAGACTTGTAGATCTTTTCGAGAGCTTTCCAACACCGCAAAGATCACCTCAATCGGGCATTCCTAGCTCAAGATATGGCCAAAATACCGCAACAGCGTAAAAACTGAATTCTGCTCTATGTACGACCATACTGAAGGGATGTGCGGCCATACCCATGGAAAACTTCGGTGTTTTCCCGTACTGACTACTCTGTATGCCCATACTATTGTGCATAATTAGGTACGACCGTACTGACTAACTATCAGGCCGTACCACTCGTCCAGAAGTGCTAAAAATCTCCAAAACTAGCCAGAATCTTCCCAAAAATACTTCTTTTGCTTTCCAAGTTGCCTTTATTAGTTTTCTGCATAAATGAGGAAATAGTGAGCATATTTTATCTAATAAGGAACAAAATCATAATATTCTATACACAAAATGCCCCATAAAAATAGACAAAATGGAGTGTTAACAGTCAGTACGGCCTGACATAAGGTCTATATACGGCCGTACGCTGCCACAGGTACGCTCGTACCTATGGTCATTCTTCAACCCTAAGGCGCCTTGATGCGATATACATGCAGCTTTGTTCTTGATAGAATGCAGCCGTCTTTGCGTTATGGTTTTGTGAAAAATCTACCCTATGATCAGATTTTGTCGATTTTAAGCCTAAATTTCAAGTCTATAATCATTCCTAGGGTCTATAGGCATGCAAAACCAAGCAAAAACTACTCTTAATCACCTAAAGTTAGAATTAAACAAAACCAAAAACCTAGACTAACTAAAAACTTAAAATAACCAGTAAAACAACTAATCTATCCACAAATTGAGTTTAGAATCAGTATCTGGATGATCTTGTGTTGGAAATACGAAGAGATTGAGAGAAGAGGGTGCTCGAATAGAGAGGTTTTGGGCGTACGAGGTTGAGATACGCCGTTACCTCTCTCTATTTACCTTTTATTCAGCCTCTGGACATGGGGTACGGCGGTACTTGGTTTATGTTCGGCCGTACCTGTCTGTTTCTCCGCATTTTTGAAAGTGAAGCCGTGTGGTACGGTTGTACATGGTGCAAGGTGTGCCCGTACCTACAGGTGGAAAAATTTTTTATTTTTAAATTTTTAAATTTTTTTGTATTTTTAAATATTCCTAAAATGAATAAAAATAAAGTAAAATAAGAATAGAAATAAAACAAACAGATAAGAGCAAAAATGTTAGTAAGCAAGGTTACCTCTTGGTAAGCGCTTGTTTAACGTCCCGAGCTTGACGGGTCGGAGGACTTAGAAATTAGTCCTTGGCGGGCAATGGCCCATCCTTAACATTACCTTTTGTCTTCTCACCATTGGGAAACGCAACAAAGTAATCACTTTTTCTGAGTGGTCCATCCATGCAGGATCTGAGCACTTTTTTGGTAGGTTCATTGTGTACCCATAGTCTTCACAGATGTAAATTGGCTTCTCAAAGTTGGGTGCAAAAGTTTTAATGAATGTCTTCACCAAGTTGTTCCAAGTTTTTTTACTTCCTCAACCGGCAGGAGATAAAGCCATATCTTGATTTCCTCATCTAATGAGAATGGGAAAATCATTAGTTTTGCCTCATCTGGAGACAGGCCTTCAAACTTTGCATTCTTATCTTCTTACAGAACTATCTCATGTGCTCAATAGGATTTTGTCCTGTGGTTCCCTTGAATTGCAATTTTGACACCTCTAAGATTAAAGATGGGTCTAATTTAAAACATGTAAACTCCTCTTGAGTGTCTTTTTTGAATCCTCAAAAAAATTAGAATAGGTCCATTCTTTCTTCTGGTGTGGATTTGAAAACTCTTAAAAACTCTTCTTTTAATTCTTCCCAACTTGAAAAGTGGCACTTGGGATATATCGATAACCATTGCTATTCCTCCTAGAGTAAGGGGAAATAATTTGAGCTTTATTCTTTCTGCTTTGGCTCCTGCAGGATTGTTAGATTTTTCCAAGCCATAAAAGTGCAATAAATGACAAGAAGGTTCATCACTATCAAGTCCTTTAAATTTAGGAATACATAGTGCATTCAAAATCAAAGAAGGGGTTATGTCTCTATCCTACTCTAAGGAATCACTATCTTGTTCTTCAACTTTCACTTCTTTCCCTTTTTCAACTTTTATATCTTGCAAGAAATAACAAGAAGCACTAGAGGGAGAAATTTTGTTAGAATTATATATATTAAATACTTCTTCCTCATCCTTAATTCTTAGAGTCATGGTTCCTTTCTTTACTTGAATGGTAGCATCTCCTGTTTCCAAGAATGGTCTTCCTAAGATAATAGGGACATCTTTGTCTTCCTCCATATCTAAGACTACAAAATCCACAGGAAAAATAAATTTTCCTACCTTGACTAGCATATCTTCTATTATTCCTCCTGGGTAAACAATAGTCCTGTCAGCTAACTGCAGAGACATGTAAGTAGGTTGTGATTCCTGCAAATTCAGTTTCTTCCAAACAGACAAAGGCATTAAATTTATACTTGAGCCTAAATCACATAGTGCCTTAAATGTATTCTTACCAATTGAACAAGAAACATCAAAAGTTCCTGGATCCTTAACCTTAGGTGGTAATTTTTTTAAAAGAATAACAGAGCAATCCTCATTCAACTTAACAGTCTCATCTTCCATCCAATTTTTGTTAGAAAATATTTCTTTCAAAAATTTAACATATTTAGGGACTTCAGAGATATTTTAGTCAAAGGGATATTAACAGGCAATTTTTTAAGTTTTTTTAATAACCTCTTATTCTGCTTATCTTCAGAAGAATTTTTAAAACCTTGGGAAGAGTTACTTACCTACTGAGACTCAGTTTGAGTCTTCTCTTCTTTTAGCTCCTCCTTTTCCATGAAGATTGCATTGCACTTTTCATTGGGATTTGGCTCTACTTCACTTGGGAGTGCTCCTTTTTCTCTTTGAGTCACTGCTTTCAACACAAGTGCCATTTGCTCACTCAATGTTTTCTGTCCTGCTGCTTGCTCAGTGACTATTTTTTCCAAGTTGCTACACCTCTCATTCATCTGTCCCATAACGTGGTTAATATCATTTTCTCCGGGACTTTTATCGTTCTGAGCACGATTTTACAAATGTGGGGGCTTATAAGTATTCTGATTTTGGCCCTGAGATCTGTGTTGATCTTTCCATGAGAAGTTTGGGTGATTCCTCCATCCGGGATTGTAGGTGCTTGAGTATGGGTCATTCTGTTGCTTATGCCCAACAAAATTCACCTCCTTAGTACAGTCCTTTGAATCATGAGTTGTTACTCCACAGAAATTGCAAGATGCCTTAACTGTCTTGTTTTCTATAGCCTTAAGTCTTTCTTCAGTTTTCTCCATAAAACCGTCTAAAACTCCTATACACGGATGTCCGTGTCTCTGCATATACTTCAGCATAGCCTCTAGCATTACCAATTTTGGGTCAAAACCTTTCTGGCCTATAGCATTGACTTCCTCCAATTGACCTTCAATTGCCATACAACCCCAATCATTTTTAGAATTATACTGGGTTTGCGCTGCCATCAAAGTCTCTAATTTCTTAGTCATTGCCTCTAATTTTGCTTCTAGAGCTGTGTTGGCTTCCACTTTGTAAATACCTGCCTGCTGGTTCTTTCTTCCGGGCTGTCTATCATTAGCTGACCACTGAGCATTGTCCTGAGCTATTTCAGTTATAATATCAAAAGCCTTAGTGGGTGTTTTCTTTCCGAAAGATCCTCCACAAGCAGCGTCAATAGCTCCTTTAGTTTGCATATTAAAACCATTGTATAAAATCTAAAGCTGCTGCCACTTGGTGAAACCATGATGAGGACAAATTCTCAATAAATCTTGAAATCTTTCTCATGCTTCATGCATTGATTCTCCTTCATTCTGGGTGAATCCAGACATGTCAGCTCTCAGCTTTGCTGATTTTGTGGGAGAAAAGTACTTATTTAAGAACATAGTTTTCAGGTCCTCCCAAGTAGTAATAGAGTTAGGTGGGAATGAATCCAACCATAGCTGTGCTTTCCCTTGCTGTGAGAACGAAAATAGTCTTAATTTGATTGCCTCCGGTGTTACTCCTTCTCACTTGACAGTATTAGTAACCTTCTAAAATCTCTTAAGATGAGCATTTGGGTCTTCAGAAGATAAGCCAAAGAATTGCACTGCAAATACCATAGAAATCAGTGGTGGCTTCAGTTTGAAATTATTGACCTCAATAACTGGATAGTTGACACTGTCTGCCACATCTGTAGTTGGTGTGAAGTACTCATTCAACGTTAATTCTTTAGCCATTGCTAAATGCTGTCTTCTCAACAATCTGAGTGTTCTTTCAATTTCAAGATCGAAAATCAATTCAGGATGTTGAGATCATGTCTACATACACCAAAGAAAACCAAATTAGAACGTCTTAGACCTAAATAAAAATAACAGAAAATTAAATGACTAAATAAAATTATGCCTAATGCGAATAAAATCTATAATCTGATTAATATGGCAATCATTCCCGGGTAATGCGCCAAAAACTTGTTGCGGCTCAGGCAAGTGCACCTGATCATAACTCGTAATAAAAGTGGAGTATAATTAGGACTCCGAATGTCGAACTCAAAGAGAATGAGCGAGTACCAGTGAATTAATATGATTATATTCTATTAGGCGAGCAAAGATTATGAATAAGCAAGTAATGACAGTAATCGGAATTAAAGCAATAAACAGATTGAATGCTAGAACGGTTTAACTATGTTATGGAAAACCTAGGGGGAACCGGGTTCACCAATACTCTACCCTTGAGTTCATTAATCAATTAATATGAGTTATTTATCATGCAAGAGCACTAACCACCCACTCTAAATTACTAGAGGCTGTCCTCGTGTACAATAGCCTTCCTCCCAACTAATTACTCTGTTTGCTCCAGGAAGATAACTATGGGAAAGAGCATTAAGTTCAGGTGGGTTTGTTAATCTAATAACTGATTAGAAACAAGCTCTAACCAATCCGGCGTATAAAGCGAGTTGTTTTATCCTATGGTTCCGTTAACTAATTATGATCCTGTTACCACAATTAAGCTAACTAGATAAAGGTTGATCATGCCTTATTGGATTAAGCACAATAGGAATAAAATACTCAAACAATCAATAGAACCTCATATAATTAAAGAACAAAACATCAAGAGTATTGTAAAGGATCCCCCATCACCCCTAGTGATGGGTTTAGCTACTCATTACTAATGATAATAACATAAACAACGATATGAAATCAGAATAATCCATAACAAGAGAATAAATTCTAAACCGGGACACCCTTTAGGTATGACAGCGGTCCTTAAGCACGTTATTCACATCCTCACAAGCTCCGGTAGCGATTCGAGATGGCACCAAGCTTCAAGGAGACAATAATTCAATGGAATGGGCAAGGGTTTTGTTGTTACATCACAATTGGGGGCTCTTGACTCAAAAATTCATCAAAAGGTCTTTGTAACATGTTATGAGACCCTATTTATAAACTAGGCTACAAATTAGGTCATTTGGCTTCAAATCTACACTGATCAGGGACGGGGTACGACCGTACTACATATATACACGACCGTACCGAGCTTCGTTGATGATGTTGACCCATACCCGTGCTAGTGGTTGTCCTGACATCACTTGTGTACGGTCGTACTGCCTTTGGCACGACCGTACTGGACTATTTTATCGGCGTCAAATGGTACAGACTGAGGGGGTACGCCCTTACTGAGGTCCTGATCTAGGTACGGCCGTACCGTTGGTAAGTCAGACCGTATCGCTTGTCCATTAGTGCTAAAACTCTCCAAAACTAGCCAGTTTTTGGTCCTTTTTCGCATCTTTTTTCTGAGTGGTGTATTTTTGATATTTCTGCATAATAAGACATAAATGAGTACCTTTATGCATTAATCAGTGCAAAATGGTATCATTAGATACTAAAGATGTCCTATAAATATAGACAAATTGGTTTGTTAACAATATGCGCGGAGGGCCCCCCAAACACGTCCTGCACGCACCAAAACAGAAGCAGCAACACAGATGCGCATGGAGCGTGCTTCAAGTGCGCGCGAAGCGAGCAGAGTCAGAAAGGCATGAAGGAACGCGCGTCAAGCGCGTGTGAAGCGTGACCTGTGTGCAAGGAGACATAACCTCCTACTTCTGTGCGCGAAGTGCATGCGAAGCACACCGGTAAGTGCAGAATTGTGTCATTTTCACTTTTCTAGGGCTTTTAAGGCCATGAATACTTATTTTTAGTGTTCTAAATCCTAGTGGTTCAAAGGGATATCATATGATTCCCTTGGGAAAGTCATTTCAACTTTAATTTTGGTTAAAACCTTAATAATATGGTATTAGGACTATTGAACTTATAATGGTTCTAGTGAACTAATCTCATAGAGCGGGATACCACTGAGCATAAGACTCGCTAATAGGGAGCAGCCAGTACGATAAGAATACATCCCAACTATTAAACTTAGGGTTGTAAGTGCGGTGCGGTATAACACTGTGCATAAGAATCGCCAATTGGGAGCAGCCAGTATGGTAAAGATATATCCCTATCGTCACGAGCAATCCTTGTTGTATAAGATAGTCATGTTACTTTAGTGTTCTTAATGAATTGTTATTGTGATTATGGCGAGTTTTGGTGAGGGGTCCGTGAAGGACTCACTGAGATTTTTATAATCTCACCCCTTTTCTCTTTTGTTTCAGATAAGCAGGTACCGGAAGAGAAGAAGTAGATGGTTCTAGAAGTTTAAAAATTTCTAGTTCTTGTTAGCTTGATATTGTACTTGTCTTTTTTGTTATTTAGAACAAATATTGGCATTGTATTTTGTATTTTCCCAAGCTTTAGACTTGGAAGTTGTTGTAAACTCTAACTTTGAGATTTATAGCAAGGTTTTATATTTGGACTTGTGTTTTGTAATTCAAGTTTAAATTTTTAGTAATTCCTGTACTTTAATGTAAATTGTCTTATTTCAATTATTATTGGAGTACGGGTGTTATAATATGGTATCAGAGCAGTTCGATCTTATTGGACTGTGGAGTAGTTAGAATAGGTTTAGTGTGTTGTTTAGACTCTGTTGTTATCTTTCTACTTATTATGCTATGAGATATTGAGCCTGATCAACTCAATGCTTTGCGCATTTTATACAGAATTTTGGCATCGGACTCAGGACGACGAGGAAGGAGGAATGCTAGGGTTCCTGTTGATCCTCCGACATCGAATAATGATTGGATGCAAGCAATGTTGCAAGCCATGCAAAATCAGGCTACGTCTACCAATAATTTGGTAAATCTCATGGCACAACAACAACAACAACAACAACAGCAACAACAGCAGGTTCCTCAACCACCTCCACCCCTACCGGTTCAACAGGAGGATATAAATCAGATATTCTTCAAGTTCCACAAAATGAGACCCCCGACCTTTACGGGTAAAGAAGAGGCCATGGCATCCCCGCACTGGTTGGAAGCCATGGAGAAAATTTTCAAGTTGGTTCATTGCACCGAAGAGTAGAAAGTCACCTTTGACATCCACATGTTAGTGGAATGGGCTGCAAACTGGTGGAAGGGGTCACAAGCCTACATGGAAGATCAGGATGAACCCTTGGATTGGAAGCATTTCCGGACAACTTTCCTAGAAAAATATTTTCCTTAAACTGTCGAGGAAAAGATGGACAGAGACTTCTTTCAACTATAACAGGGAAATTCTACAGTGGAAAAGTATGTAAACAAGTTTGAAGAGTTGGCCAGATATTTTTCCTATAGCCGATATGCGTCGGATGATCACTGGAAAATCAACTAATTCAAGTGGATCCTGAGGCCTGATATTCAAGCCAACCTTCCCCAGGCCGACTTTAACAGCTTTGCCGAAGTAGTCCACCGAAGTCATGTGGCTGAAGATTGCTTGAAGAAGCTTTACGATGGTAGGAAATCAAGGTGGCAAGAGCAGAAGGATGAGAAAAAAACTCCTCCACAATTGAAGACTAAGGGAAACCAAGGTAAGGGAAAACAAGTACAACATTCTGAGGCTTCAAAACCTGATGCCTGCCTTACTTGCGGGAAAAACCACCGAGGGGAATGTAGGGAAGGATATAACGTATGTTTCTTATGCCGGCGACCAGGCCACTATATGAGGGATTGTCCCAAACTTCAGTCGGGAGCTGGTATCAAACCTGGTGAACATACCCAGGGGTGCCTTCACACTCTAAGTGGCAAGAAGGCGAAGGGTGTGAAGAATCTGATTAAAGGTACATGTCTTCTACATGATAATCCCTTAGTTGTTCTGTATGACTCTGGCGCCACACACTCTTTCATTGCTGATAAGTGTGCCCAGAGGTTAGGATTGTATCTTTCTTCTTTACCCTTTTCGATGACTGTTGAAACACCAGCTAAAGGTATTATCTTTACTTAGTTGATTTGTGAGAATTGGCCTCTCGTAATTCAAGGAAGAATGTTTTTTGTCAATTTGGTTTGTCTACCCTTGACGGGAATGGATATAATCCTAGGTATGGATTGGCTTTCCGCCAACAAAGTTGTCTTGAATTGTTTTTCAAGAACTATCGAGTTCCCATCAATGCAGTCTATGGTTAACCAAATGTGTCTTAAAAAGATGGCCAGTGGGTCTCAGTTCAACCAATGCCCAACAGAAGGACACTTAGGATACATTTTGTTTCTCTTTTCAACCACAGAGGTTAGACTAGACTTAACCACAATCCGAGTGATTAATGAATTTTTGGATGTGTTTCTGGAGGAAATTACCTCTTTACATCCTGAGAGGGATGTAGAGTTCTCTATAGAGTTAGTTCCAGGAGCCGGACCAATTTCTATAAAGTGTCACCCTTAGAATTGCAAGAGCTTAAAGTTTAATTAGAGGATCTAATAGCTAAGCGGTTCATTAGGCCTAGCGCTTCATCATGGGGAGCACCTGTCCTCCTAGTGAAGAAGAGAGATGGTAGTATGCATTTGTGTATAGACTACCGACAACTTAACAAGGTCACCATTACGAAAAAATATCCTCTCCCTAGGATAAATGACTTGTTAGACCAACTTAGGAGAGCTTCAGTATTCTCTAAGATTGATCTGAGGTCAGCATACCATCAAATTCGAGTCAAGGCTGAGGATGTGCCAAAAACCGTGTTTAGGATATGGTATGGCCATTATGAGTAGGTTGTTATGCTGTTTGGTTTGACAAATGCTCCAGCTATTTTCATGGATTACATGAACAAAATTTTCAAACCTTACCTTGACCAGTTTGTTGTGGTATTCACAGATGACATCCTTGTGTATTCTAGGAATCCTCAAGAACACGAGGAACATCTTAGGATTGTCTTGAGCACAACTAGGGAGAAACAGCTGTTTGCAAAGCCTGAAAAGTGTGAGTTCTAGCTCACCGACGTTAATTTCTTAGGACACGTCATTTCCCAAGAAGGAGTGGCTGTTAATCCCAGTAAAGTAGATGCCGTTCTCGAATGGGAGCGATCGACTACGGTTACGGAAGTTAGGAGTTTTGTAGGACTGGCTGGTTATTATCGCAGGTTCATAGAAGGATTTTCCAAGTTAGCTCTTCCTTTGACCTAGTTAACCTGAAAGGGGCAACCGTTTGTATGGGATACGAGCTGTGAAAACAGTTTCATGGAGCTCAAACTCCGGCTGACTAGTGCACCGATTTTGATTATCCCCGACCCGACCTTAGGTTTTGAGGTTTATAGCGAAGCTTCTGGTAAAGGTCTAGGTTGTGTTCTCATGCAAAATGGGCATGTAGTGGCCTATACGTCTAGACAGTTAAAGCCTCATGAGGAAAACTATCCAACTCATGACTTAGAGCTAGCAGCTATAGTCTTTGCCCTGAAAATTTGGAAGCATTATTTATATGGTGCCCGATTTGAGATATTTAGCAATCATATGAGTTCGAAATATCTGTTTGATCAAAGGGAGTTGAATATGACGCAAAGGAGGTGGGTAGAGTTCCTCAAGGACTATGACTTTGACTTAAAGTATCACCCGGGCAAGGCAATGTAGTTGCCGACGCCTTAAGCAGAAAATCCCTTCACATCTCCTCAATGATGGTTAAGGAGATAGAGTTGCTTGAATCCTTTTGGGATTTAAAGTTAGGAGTTTATTCCACGGGGGGTAGCCTAATAGTGAACCATTTGGAAATCACTTGTGATTTTAGAAATCAGATTTGGTATGCCCAAAGCCTAGATAGTGAATTGCAAGCTAGGAGACACCAAGTCGGTTTCTCTGAAGCTAGTGATGGTCTCATCCTCTTGTGTTCCTAACGATCCAGCATTTAAGAATCAAATCCTTGAAGAAGCTCACAAGAGTGGATTCTCGGTTCACCCTGGTTCTCCTAAAATGTACCATGACCTTAGGCAAAGGTATTGGTGGCCGGGGATGAAGAATGACGTAGATGAGTTTGTAGCACAGTATTTGGTCTGTCAGAAGACCAAGATAGAGCACCAAAGACCGTCAGGTACCCTTCAACCTTTAGATATTCCGGAATGGAAATGGGAGGGTATATCCATGGACTTTGTGTTAGGCTTGCCTCGCACTCAATTCAGATATGACTCCATTTGGGTTATTGTGGACAGATTAACCAAATCTGCTCATTTTCTCCCCATTAAGTCCACTTTTAACACTGCTAGGTTTGCAAGGATCTATATCATAGAGATTGTTAGACTCCACAGAGTACCCGCTAGCATTGTATTTGATAGGGATCCTAAGTTTACCTCTCGATTTTGGAAGCAATTTCAGTTGGCCTTAGGAACCAGATTGAGACTTAGTACCGTTCATCATCCACTGATGGATGGTCAGACAGAAAGAACTATCCAAACCCTAGAGGACATGCTTAGAGCATCTAGCTCTCATCGAGTTTGCTTATAACAACAGCTACCATGCTAGCATAGGCATGGCGCCGTATGAGGCACTCTACGGTCGTAAGTGTAGAACTCCTCTATGTTGGTTTGAGGTAGGAGAAAGGAGATGGATAGGACCGGACCTAATCCAGGAAACCACTGATCAGATTAGGAAGATTAGGGATAGGCTAAAAACAGCTCAAAGTTGGCAGAAGAGTTACGTCGATAGGAGGAGTAAACCTCTTGAGTTTGAGAAGGGAGAGCATGTGTTTCTAAAAGTCATTCCTACGATAGGTATTGGTAGGGCACTGAAAGCCAAAAAGTTGTGTCCTCATTATATCGGTCCTTTTGAAATTCTTGAAAGAGTCGGTTCAGTTGCCTACCAAATTGCTCTACCCCCATCCTTATCAGGACTGCACAATGTTTTTCATGTGTCACAGCTCGGAAAGTACATCCCTGATCCTTATCAGCCTTTGGATCATGAGTCGGTACACCTGAGATCAGATTTGACATATCAGCCTATGCCAGTGCAAGTGGTGGATCGTAGTGTCAAGCCACTAAGGAACAACGATGTTCCCTTAGCAAAGGTAATCTGGGAAGGATCCACTCCCGAGGAAGCTACTTGGGAGATTGAAGCAGAAATGCAAGTCCAATATCCGTATCTATTTCAATAGGTATGTATTTGTCTAGTTTTTGAGGACAAAAACTTTTAAAAGGTGGGTACTAATGTAACACCCCGCTTAATTCAATTATTTAACGTTATTAATTTAGGCATTTCTATGTTTTGAATTAATAGTTGAGTAATTAAATTGGGTAGTATTTATTAGTATGTGGGGTGTACATAATAATGGCAAAGTGTAAATTAGAATGAAAGGAAGGACAAATGGGTCTTTACCTAAACTAAAGGAGGGACACAATGGTCCAACTCATTTTTCCTCTCTTTCCCTCTACCCCATCATGCCCCTCAGCTCCCTCTATCTCTCTCACTCTCGTTTTTTTAGAAAAAGAAAGAAAGGAGAAGAAGGAAAAGAAAAAAAGGAAAAGGAAGGAGACATGGGTTAGGGTTTTGGGGAAAAAGGGTGGGAGTGAGTGATTCTTCAAGCTCTTGCCCATAGAAGAAGAGTTGATCTGAGTTCACTAGCATTTGGGGAAGATTTGAAGTGCCCTAGTTGAGGAGCAAAGGGGCTACGAATTTGAGGAAGAAGAAGGGAAGAAGAAGAAGTTGTCCAAGCTTCTTAGCTCACTTTTTTGAGCATATTGTGAGTTCTTCTCACTTAGAGGTTGTGCAATCCATAAGTCCCACCATTTAGGGTTTTCCATTTCCTTTGAGTGGATATGTGTTTTCTTGATTCAAAGTGTTGATTTGGGAAAGCATGATGAGGGATATGGGTTCATTAGGTTTATGTTCATTTTGATGATTTTAAGACATGTTGAAGCATGATTGTTTGTGCATTTGATGCGCCATAAGTTGTTCGTGATCTTATGTATAAGTTAATGCTTGTATTTAAGTCTTATTTGGGTTGGATTTGGCTTTGATTGAGTGGAGAATGAAGTTGGAGAGGTTGAAAAACCAGAAAAATGGGATTTTGCAAAATTCTGCAGAGGATGCGTGCGAATCGCGCCCCAAGCGGGTCCTGTGCGCACCAAAACAGAGTCAAGCGCGTGCAAAGCACGCAGAGTCAGAAAGGCATGAAGGAACGTGCGTCAAGCGCGCGCGAAGCGCGACTAGTAAGTGCATAATTGTGTCATTTTCACTTTTCTAGGGCTTTTATTTTTAGTGTTCTAAATCCTAGTGGTTCAAAGGGATATCATATGATTCCCTTAGGAAAGTCATTTCAACTTTAATTTTGGTTGAAAGCTTAATAATACGGTATTAGGACTATTGATCTTATAATGGTTATAGTGAACTAATATCATAGAGCGGGATACCACTAAGCATAAGACTCGCCAATAGGGAGCAGCCAGTACGGTAACAATACGTCCCAGCTATTAAACTTAGGGTTGTAAGTGCGGTGCGGTATACCACTGTGCATAAGACTCGCCAATTGGGAGCAGCCAGTACGGTAAAGATATATCCCTGTCGTCACGAGCAATCCTTGTTGTATGAGATAGTCATGTTACTTTAGTGTTCTTAATGAATTCTTATTGTGATTGTGGCGAGTTTTGGTAAGGGATTCGTGAAGGACTCACTGAGATTTTTATAATCTCACCTCTTTTCTCTTTTATTTCATATAAGCAGGTACCGAAAGAGAAGAAGTAGATGGTTCTAGAAGTTTAAAAATTTCTAGTTCTTGTTAGCTTGACATTGTACTTGTCTCTTTTGTTATTTAGAACAAATATTGGCACTGTATTTTGTATTTTCCCAAGCTTTGGAATTGGAAGTTATTGTAAACTCTAACTTTGAGATTTATAGCAAGGTTTTATATTTGGACTTGTGTTAAGTAATTCAAGTTTACTTTAATGTAAATTGTCTTATTTCAATTATTATTGGAGTACGGGCATTACAAAGGGGAACTTCGGCACTTCTGAACCGTCTTCAGCGAGATCGAACATGCACTTCCGAGCGACGTCGTTCATCGAAAGATGGAAAAAATACTTCGTCTTGAACCCTCTTGAGGGATTCACTATATAACTCGAAGACTTTGCCATTAGGCTTAAAAGAGATCCAACCTTGCCTTTCATCGGTTTTCTTCGAAGTCTTCACGGGCGAGAACAAATGGAAAAAGACGTGGTGAGAGGCCAGTATCCGAAGATACAAACAAACTAGGTCGAACGCCAGTATAAACACAAAACTATTGGGTTGTAGCTGAGAAGGTGCTACGCTTAGATGCCTAAGGACCGAGAGTTCGAAGTGCTTAAAAGGAAAGGAAAACTGGAGTTTGGTGAACAACACTTCGTACATCGGAAGGTGGTCCACATCACTCCCTTCCACAGAACAAATCCTATAATCTCCAACCGGGGGTAGGAAGGCCCATTCCCCGGACTCAGCACCGTTGGACACGGGTACCCGACCCTCCAAGTCGGCCATATCTTCGCCGGTTGAATATTCAGATCGGTGGCTAAGAACTTCGAGCGAGACCCACCTGTAATCCTCCGCGTCGGCAAGAAGGGTAGAAGGGTCGTTCAGGTCGATACTCCGCTTCTTTCCCATGACAAACCTGCCCATGGAGAATTTAGGATAAGAAACGGTATCATAAACCTCCTTATACCACTGAGCTACTTCATTGGGGGTTGAAAGGATGCTGAAACTTCGCTTCTAAAACCACCCGGAAATGCTCTAAGCGTTCGGGAGTAATTTCAACTCCACATTTCAAACGCTCTTTCGCCCCTTCCTCACGGGAAGGTGGCAGCACAACCATGGGCACCGCCGCAAAGGCAGAAATTGAAGGGGAAGTTTCCCGGTTGAAAACCCCCATTACCGGAAGTACTCGCTTCAGGTAAAAACCCAGAACTAGAAGGGGGAAGGGCCCTATCCTCAGGGAGAGACCTTTGAGAAGCAATGAAGTTTAAATTTTTTTGAATATTCTTCCCTTACTCACTTCTGGTAAAGGAATAAACAAGCAATGAAAAAAGAGAAATACCTCTGATATATGATAAAGGCTCGAGTAGGAAGACGATGCACACACGCTCGATTCTCTGATTGCCCAGATAGCAGATTCGCAGGAAAGAAGTAAGAAAGCAGAGAAACAAAGAGAAGATGAAGATGATGCAAACCAAAGAAGCAAATAAAGGGACCCTCCCTCTAGAATTTATAAATTTTGAAAAGTACTGCATTTAATGCAAAAAAGACGAAATGATGGGGCGTGCAGGAAACAAGGAAATTTTTCATCAAATCGTCACCAAATCTCTGACTCTACTGTTTCGGGAAACGAGCACGTCTTTTTGAAACCTTGAATTTGAAATTGAACCACCTCAGATAAAAAACCCCTTCGAAAGAAGCACAACAAGCGTAACCGAAGTAATAAGACACAACGTTGGACTCAAGGCTCATAAGCAAATTGAACTTCGAAGATCAAACCTATGACTAGAATAATATCCGAAGTCATCAATAAACAATGACATCGGCTATTGGGAAATTAATCCAGAGTGGCCAAAGGCCCACTCCGCAATGGGCCGATCCGATCCAATTAGGAGGATCCATGCCAAAACGATACTTACCCAAAATGGCTACGACCCACTTCAGGTAATCGACCCGACCTAGGACTTCCATGTTCGGGGTCACGAACCCTAGTAATTGTTTCGCCATGGCGCGAACACTAGAAGCAAGCATTGTGGCGTCAGACCAAAAAGTAACCTCCTGACCCTGCAAACCCTAGAAGCTACATCGGCCGTTGGATACATCTGACGACTGACAATCGATCTAGGGTTGCTAGGGAGCGTCCACATGTCAGTAACCTGACCTCACCTATAAAAGGTCCATGACCTAATCAATAAAGGTACGCACTATTTATTTTCTTACCTCACCTTATTTCGATTCTGACTTAGGCATTGGAGTGTGTACAAGTACACCCCGCACCGTCGTCTTCACCGTGCACCGCCGTCGTGATCCTACTCCGGCCATTTCTGAGATCCACTTCGGATCAGATTCCTCAATTGTTTGGCAATGATGGCAATATGGATTACCTTGCCCCTATCTACTACTCATTTTATTGGTAAGAAGGCGCCTATGCTATATTTGCCAAGCAAAGCACCGAATCCTTTGACGAATCTCTAACTTCCAAACCTCCTTCCACATACCATGAGATTAAGAGAGATGAAAACCACTAATCATATTGTAAGTAGATGCTACTGTTAACACACCAATTTGTTTATATTTATAGGGCATTTTTAGTATCTAATCATACCATTTGCACTGATTAATACACAAAGGTACTCATTTATGTCTTATTATGCAGAAATATCATGAAGACTCCACTCGAAGCAAAAGATGCGAAAAAGGACAAAAAACTGGCTAGTTTTGGAGAGTTTTAGCACTACTGGACAAGCGGTACGACCTGAATTACTAACGGTACGGCCGTACCTAGAGTAGGACCACAGTAAGGGCGTACCCCCTCAGTTTGTACCACCTGAAACTGATAAAATAGTCCAGCACGACTGTGTCAAAGGTAGTACGACCATACACAAGTGATGTCAGGGCAACAGCTCGCACAGGTACGAGTTAGCATCATCAACGAAGCTCGGTACGGCCGTGTATATATGCGGTATAGCCGTACCCCATCCCTGGTCAGTACAGATTTGAAGCCAGATGACCTAATTTGTAGCCTAGTATATAAATATGGGCTCTTAACATGTTACAAAGACCTTTTGACGAATTTCTGAATCAAGAGCCCCTAATTGTGATCTAACAGCAAAACCCTTGCCAATTCCATTGAATTCTTGTCTCCTTGAAGTTTGGTGCCATCTCGAATCGTTACCAGAGCTTGTGAGGACATGAAGAATGTGCTTAAGGACGACCGTCATACCGAAAGAGTGTCCCAGTTTAGAAGTTATTCTCTTGTTATGGATTATTCTGATTTCATATCCTTGTTTATGTTATTATCATTAGTAATGAATAGCTAAACCCAGCACTAGGGGTGATGGGGGATCCTTTACAATACTCAAGATGTTTTGTTCTTTAATTATATGAGGTTCTATTGATTGTTTGAGTATTTTATTCCTATAGTGCTTAATGCAATAAGGCCTGATCAACCTTTATCTAGTTGGCTTAATTGTGGTAATAGGATCATAATTAGTTAACGGAACCATAGGATAAAAGAACTCGCTTTATACGCCAGATAGGTTAGAGCTTGTTTCTAATTAGTTATTAGATTAACAAAAACAAACCCACCTAAACATAATGCTCTTTCCCTTTATTATCTTCCTGGACCAAACAGAGTAATTAGTTGGGAGGAAAGCTATTGTACACGAGGACAACCTCTAGTAATTTAGAGTGGGTGGTTAGTGCTCTTGCATGATAGATAACTCATATTAATTGATTAATGAACTCAAGGGCAGAGTATTGGTGAATCCAGTTCCCCCTAGGTTTTCCATAACATAGTTAAACCATTCTAGCATTCAATCTGTTTATTGCTTTAATTCCGATTACTGTCACTACTTGCTTATTCATAATCTTTGCTCGTCTAATAGAATAGAATCATATTAATTCATTAGTACTCGCTCATTCTCTATGGGTTCGACATTCGTAGTCCTAATTATACTTCACTTTTATTACGAGTTACGATCAGGTGCAGTTGCCTGAGCCGCAACAAGTTTTTGGCACTGTTGCCGGGGAATGATTGCGATATTAATCGGATTATAGATTTTATTTGCATTAGGCATAATTTTATTTAGTCATTTAATTTTCTGTTATTTTTATTTAGTTCTAAGACGTTCTAATTTGGTTTTCTTTGGTGTATGCAGACAAGATCTCAACATCCTGAATTGATTTTTGATACTGAAATTGAAAGAACACTCAGATTGTTGAGAAGACAACATTTAGCAATGGCTTAAGAATTAACGTTGAATGAGTACTTCACACCAACTGCAGATGTGGCAGACAGTGTCAACTATCCAGCAATTGAGGCCAATAATTTCAAACTGAAGCCAACACTGATTTCTATGGTATCTGCAGTGCAATTCTTTGGCTTATCTTCTGAAGACCCAAATGCTCATCTTAAGAGATTTCAAAAGGTTGCTAATACTATTAAGTGTGAAGGAGTAACACCAGAGGCAATCAAATTAAAACTATTTTCGTTCTAACTGCAAGGGAAAGCACAGCTATAGTTGGATTCATTCCCACCTAAATCTATTACTACTTGGGAGGACCTGAAAACTAAGTTATTAAATAAGTACTTTCCTTCCGTAAAATCTGTAAAGCTGAGAGCTGACATGTCTGGATTCATCCAGAATGAAGGAGAATCAATGCATGAGGCTTAGGAAAGATTTCAAGATCTATTGAGAAGTTTTCCTCATCATGGTTTCACCAAGTGGCAACAGCTTCAGATTTTATACAATGGTTTCATTTAGAGGAGCTATTAACACTACTTGTGGAGTATCTTTCGGAAAGAAAACACCCACTGAGGCTTTTGATATTATAACTGAATTGGCTCAGAACAATGCTCAGTGGTCAGCTAATGATAGACAGCCCGGAAGAAAAAACCAGCAGGCAGGTATTTACAAAGTGGAAGCCAACACAGTTCTAGAAGCAAAATTGGAGGGAATGACTAAGAAATTAGAGACTTTGATGGCAGCGCAAACCCAGTCTAATTCTAAAAATGATTGGGGTTGTATGGCAATTGAAGGTTAATTGGAGGAAGTCAATGCTATAGGCCAGAAAGATTTTGACCTAAAATTGGGAATGCAAGAGGCTACGCTGAAGTATATGCAGAGACACGGACATCCGTGTATGAGAGTTTTAGCCGGTTTTATGGAGAAAACTGAAGAAAGACTTAAGGCTATAGAAAACAAGATAGTTAAGGCATCTTGCAATTTCTGTGGAGTAACAACTCATGATTCAATGGACTGTACTGAGGAGGTGAATTTTGTTGGGCATGAGCAACATGAGCCATACTCAAGCACCTACAATGCCGAATGGAGGAATCACCCAAACTTCTCATGGAAAGATCAACACAGATCTCAGGGCCAAAATCAAAATACGTATAAGCTCCCACATTTATAAAATCGTGCTCAGAACGATAAAAGTCCCGGAGAAAATGATATTAACCACGTTATGGGACAGATGAATGAGAGGTATAGCAAATTGAAAAAAATAGTCACTGAGAAAGCAGCAGGACAGAAAACATTGAGTGAGCAAATGACACTTGTGTTGAAAGCAGTGACTTAAAGAGAAAAAGGAGCACTCCCAAGTCAAGTAGAGCCAAATCCCTATGAAAAGTGCAATACAATCTGAAGTGAATAATAGACACAAGAAAGGGGGGATTGAATTATGTATCTTTTAAATTTCTATACTCTCAATAACTTAAACATTCAGAGTGAAATGATTTATAAGTTATTACCTAGTTAAGGAGTATAGTGAAATTGAATTTGAGCAATATAAGTTAAGGAAAAGTATGCTCCTGTTAATGAGACTATCTAAGTGTTAGAGACTTACTTTTTTTGCAAATTATTTGTTTATGCAATAAATATTTAGATATGATATGAGCTGAAATCAGTTTTTATGATATGTAAAAGAAATAAGAAAGCAAGTAAATTACACACACAAATTTATAGTGGTTCACCCAAAATGATACTTGGGCTACATCCACTCCTCACTTCCTGTGAGAATTTCCACTATTTGGCAAATAGTTACAACTTGCTTAACCAACCCTTGGTTAAATATACTTTCTAGAATTCTTTCTCCTGCAGCCTCTACAAGCTGTCTTCTAAGTCACACTCACTGAATCAAGACATCCTCACCATCACTAACTTACCCTAGTAGTTTTGGTTTGATTCTTGACAGTAATCAGGTTCAGATTTACAAAGTTGTTTGTTGGGATTTTTCTAGGCTTGGAAACTCAGTATAGGCAATTTCAAATCAAAGTTTACAAGCTGGAACACACTCTAAGGTAATCCCTAAAGTTTTTGCAGTTGCAGTATCTCGAGTGTGTTGAGAGGATGATAGTTGTGCACTTGAAGTTGGATGTAGCAATTTTCAGCTTCAATCTGTAAGTGATACAACAATTCTGCCTTGTTTATAAACTGAAACACAATGTTTTTAGCCGTTGGGGAGATCCGTTGTACTTCTAACCAGATCTGTAATAGGTATTGTAGGTTCTGCAAAAAGGTTCTCCTGCTTCTGTACTTGTGTCAGACTATCTTGTCAACCTTTTGGAACCTTCCCAGCTACTGTATCCTCGGACTATCCTTTCTTCAGAGCAATGCACTTTGTTCTTCATTTATTTAGTGCAAGAACTTCATTTAATAGTGATTGACTTCCTTGTAGATGCATTTAATGACATTAAATTCGATTCTGTTCTGTTTGTGGCTCTGCTGCATTTAATTCTGCTTATGGTGCATGCCTTCTCATCTTGAGAAGGTTCAGTGCGTGTACCTTCTCAACTTCCTGCACTTTATCTTTTGCAGATTTTTGCCTTTGCTTTTGTTGTGCAGTTCTGGATTATGGATCCTGCTCTTTAATGATCATACTTAAATAACAATTATTAGTATACTAAATGATTAGATAACTTAATCCATATCTCATTTAGTTTGGTTTCGTCAAAACCTTTGGGAGTGAGATTTTATTCTCATTAATCTCCCCCTTTTTGATGATGACAAACTCTAGATAGTTAATTAAGTTTTCTGATTTTTTGAAATTTCACAGATTGTAAGTATGATATTGAATTTTCTATGTAGATAATGCCAAGATTTCATTCATTTATCAAAATGATAACAATATAGCATGTCAAGGATAGACCTTAATTTTCTTTGGCCTTAAATCAGTAACATAGAACCATGACTGAAACATAGGAAATTACAAAGGAAATTAATAACAACCAACCTAAAAAGAGCACAACAAAACAACTCCTTTTAATGAGCAGATAGAACAATAAAAATAGCAACAAAAAAAAAATCTTAGTAGCTAAACACACTAGTAGCCAACTTTATCTATGCTAGTAGCCAAACTTAATCTACTCTTCATCTCCCCCTTTGTCATCAATCAAAAGAGTGGAAAGAAGAAAACATTAGGCTATTACTGGCTAGGAGAAGAGCCACCAGAGGAATCTGAAGCAGCAGGTGGTGGCACATCTTGCTCTAGGTGAGGAGGATCAAGAGTTGGTGGAGCAATGTTTTGGATTAAAGGGATGATTTGTTTCAACTGTGGTGAAGAAGGACACATTAGTAGTCAGTGTCAGAAACCAAAGAAGGCGCAGACTAGTGGAAGAGTGTTCGCTTTGGCTGGGAATCAGACAGCTAATGAGGACAGACTCATCGGAGGTACATGTTTCATTAATGGTACTCCTTTAATTACTATCATTGATACTGGTGCTACTCATTGCTTTATTGCTGCTGATTGTGTTAAAAGATTGGGTCTTACGTTGTCTTCTATGAATGGAGAGATGGTCGTCGAGACTCCAGCTAAGGGATCGGTGACTACTTCTCTTGTGTGTTTAAAGTGTCCTTTGTCGATTTTCGACAGAGACTTTGCTGTTGATTTGGTTTGTTTGCCGTTAAGTGGGTTGGATGTGATCTTGGGTATGAATTGGTTAGAATATAACTATGTTCATATCAATTGTTATAGCAAGTCCGTGAGGTTTTCTACTCCCGAAGAGGAGGAAGCTGGGTTGTTGTCTTTTAAGCAGTTAGGGCGGTTGATGCAAGAGGAAGTTCAGGTGTTCTCGTTGATGGCGTCGTTATCTATTGAGAACCAAGCTATAATTGAGGAGTTACAAGTGGTGCGCGAATTTCCTGAAGTTTTTCCTCGATGAAATTCCCGATGTACCACCGTAAAGAGAAGTTGAATTCGCTTATTGATCTTGTACCGTACTGCACTGCTTCTATGGCACCATACAGATGTCGCATCTGAATTGTCGTAATTAAAGAAGCAATTGGAAGATTTACTTGAAAAGAAGTTTGTAAGACCAAGTGTGTCGCCGTGGGGAGCTCCAAAGGCTATTGGTAAAGAAGAAAGATGGAAGTATGAGGCTTTGTATTGATTATAGACAGTTGAATAAAGTAACGATTAAGAATAAGTATCCGCTTCCAAGAATAGATGACTTGATGGATCAATTGGTGGGTGCTCGTGTGTTTAGCAAGATTGATTGGAGGCTCGTTATCATCGATTAAGGTGAAGGATGAAGATGTTCGTAAGATGGCCTTCGAACGCCGATATGGACATTATGAGTATACGGTGATGCCTTTCGGTGTTACTAATGCGCCGGGAGTATTCATGGAGTACATGAACCGTATCTTTCATTCTTATTTGGATCGGTTTGTGGTGGTGTTCATTGATGACATTTTGATTTACTCTAAATCGGAAGAAGAACATGTAGAACACTTAAGATTGGTATTGCAAGTTTTGAAGGAGAAGAAGCTATATGCAAAGCTGTCTAAATGTGACTTTTGGTTAAAGGAGGTTAGTTTTCTTGGTCATGTCGTTTCGGGTAGTGGCATTGCTGTGGATCCATCTAAAGTAGATGCCGTGTTGCAATGGGAAACTCCAAAATCGGCTACCGAGATTAAAAGCTTTTTGGGACTAGTTGGCTACTATAGAAGGTTTATCGAAGGCTTTTCTAAGTTGGCACTTCCATTGACTAAGTTGACTTGTAAGGGTAGAGCTTTTGTGTGGGACGTTCAATGTGAAGAAAGTTTTACAGAATTGAAGAAGAGATTGACGTCGGCCGGTTTTGACATTACCTAATCCAGAGACCCTTTTGTAGTATATTGTGATGCCTCTAAAATGGGTTTAGGAGGTGTACTTATGCAGAATGATAAGGTAGTTGCTTATGCGTCAAGGCAGTTGAGGACTCATGAAAAGAACTATCCTACGCATGATTTAGAGCTTGCTGCAGTTGTTTTTGTGCTGAAGATTTGGAGACATTATCTCTATGGTTCCAGATTTGAAGTATTTAGTGACCATAAGAGTTTAAAATATCTATTTGATCAGAAGGAGTTGAACATGAGACAACGAAGATGGTTGGAGTTGTTAAAAGATTATGACTTCGGTTTGAATTATCACCCAGGTAAAGCTAATGTTGTGGCTGATGCCTTAAGCCGAAAGACTTTGCATATGTCGGCAATGATGGTTAAGGAGTTGGAATTGATTGAACAGTTCAGAGATATAAGTCTAGTTTGCGAAGTGACACCGCAGAGTGTTATGTTGGGGATGTTGAAGATTAACAATGATTTTCTGGACAGTATTAAAGAAGCTCAGAAGTTAGATGTGAAATTAATAGATTCGATGGTCGGAATCGATCAATCTGAGAATAATGATTTCAAGTTAGACGCGCAAGGTGTGTTGAGATTCCGTAATCGAATTTGTATTCCTGATGATGCGGAAATGAAGAAAATAATTCTTGAGGAGAGTCATAGAAGCAATTTGAGTATTCATCCGGGAGCCACAAAGATGTATCAAGATTTGAAGAATTTGTTTTGGTGGCCTGGGATGAAGCGTGATGTGGCGCAGTTTGTGTATGCATGTTTACCTTGTCAAGTCAAAGTTGAACATCGAGCCTGCAGGATTGATGCAACCGTTGGAAGTTCCGCAGTGGAAATGGGATAGCATTTCAATGGATTTTGTGACGGGATTACCTAATACTTCGCGGACATGATTCGATTTGGGTGATTGTTGATAGGCTTACGAAGTCGGCTCATTTTATTCCTATTAACATCAGTTTCCAGATCGGTCGCGTAGATTTATACCCTGTAATTGTAAAGTCGCATGGTGTTCCTTTGTGTATTGTGTCGGATAGAGATCCAAGGTTTACTTCTGATTTTTGGAAGAGTTTGCAAGCGCGGCGTTGGGTTCCAAGTTGAGGTTGAGTTCGCGTATCACCCTCAGACGGATGGATGCAGAGGACTATTCAGTCATTAGAGGATTTGTTGAGGGCATGTGTTCTTGAGCAGGGAGGTTCGTGGGACACTTATCTTCCGTTAATAGAGTTCACTTATAATAACAGTTACCATTCGAGTATTGGAATGGCACCTTTTGAAGCGTTGTATGGTCGGAGATGTAGAACTCCTTTATGTTGGCATGAATCTGGGGAAAGTGTAGTGCTTGGACCTGAAATTGTTCGAGAGACTACGGAGAAGGTGAAGCTAATTCGAGAAAAGATGAAAACTTCTCAAAGTAGATGTAAGAGTTATCATGACAAGCGAAGGAAAGATTTGGAATTTCAAGCTGGTGATCATGTGTTTTTGAGAGTCACGCCGGTGACCGGTGTTGGGCGTGCATTGAAGTCTAAGAAGCTCACTCCTCGTTTTATTGGTCCGTATCAGATTTTGGACAGAGTTGGAAATGTTGCTTATAGAGTGGCTTTACCGCCTAACCTTTCGAATTTGCATGACGTGTTTCATGTGTCACAACTCCGGAAGTACATTTCAGATCCATCTCATGTGATTCGTATGGATGATGTGCAAGTACGGGATAATCTTACTATGGAAACGATGCCTGTACGGATCGCAGATCGTGAAATGAAGACTCTAAGAGGCAAAGAGATTGCTTTGGTGAAAGTAGTCCGTTAGAAATTTTGAGAAAGCATGACGTGGGAGTTGGAGAGCAAGATGCGGGAATCCTATCCCGAGTTGTTCGAACCAGGTAAATTTTCGAGGACGAAAATATTTTAAGTAGGGGAGAGTTGTAACGCCCGATATTTAATTATTTATTTAATTAAATATTTTCGAATATTTTCCGATTGAGTTTTCGAAGTTGTGAAATATTGATTTAAGTGGTGTTGGTTTTAGTTGGCTTAATTTAGTTGAATTAAGTTGTAGAATGATATTAGATTAATACTATTATTTGTTATGGGCTTATGTTGATGTTAGAAGTAGTAGAAAACGGGTGTTACAAGAACCTTTCTAATTTGAGCCAACCTTGATGGGCTTCACCCAACCCAATTTTTTTTTTTTATGACTTATGGGTAATGAAACCCTTGTTTCTCCACGTGAATGTTCAGCCCTTCCACCCTAGAGTTCACTATCTTCTTCTCCTTCCTACCTCTCTAAACCCTAGCGCTACACAAGGAAGGAGGCAGCCACACACGTTTTCTCTCCTGCAAATTTCGGCCACACCAAGTCTATAGACAACCCTAATTTCGTTCTCCACTAGAAGTTTGGGTGAGTTATGATCCTCTCCTTCCTAATTTCGTATACTAGGGATTTGGAATTTTTGGGAATTTCCAATATTCTTATGACTTCTTTTCTATTCATAGCAAACTCACCGTAGGATTGGTTTGGAGTCAATCATCATCCTCTTCCATTAGAAGGTTGCGCAAATCACCAAGGTAAGGGTGGGGTTCCGACTTCTAATGGGTTGTATGATAAGTAGTAATGCTGTCTGTTATCATTGTTGCTGTCTGCAAAAATTCTGTAGGAATGCTACCTGTTGATATTATTTGCTGTCTGTAGTAATGCTGTCTGTTATCATTGTTGCTGTCTGCGAAAATTCTGTAGGAATGCTACCTGTTGATATTATTTGCTGTCTGTAGTAATGCTGTCTGCGAAAATTGTACTTGTTTTCTGTAGTATTTTCAGTTGTTGTTATTTCTGTTTTATGCTTGCTATTTTTGAAGGATTAAATGGTTGTCAAGGTTGTTTAATGGCTGTATGAATACTAAAAAAAAAAAATTGTTTTAACGTTTGAGATGTTGTCGTGTTGTCGGGCTACTAAATTGATATACCGTTAATTTTAGTGATGATTAGTAGCGTTCGAACTAATGAATTGTGCTTTGAAATTATATAAACGATTAAAATAGATGCTGTTTTCGAAAGCTACTGTTAGTTGAGAATTTTAGAATAATTTAATTCACCTCATTTAAATTTAAGTCGTAGTGTTTCTTTGTAAAATATATAGTTTCCTTGCCGCGTCGTTTCTGCTGTTGTACAGATTTTTATTGTGCAGATTTTTTTTCTGTTTTCTGCAGTATTTTTCTCTGCGTTGCTGTTTCTGTCTTTTTATGCAGAAATTTCTGTATTGCGAAAATTGCAGTATTTTTCTTCGTGTTGCTGTTTCTGTTTATGCAGGAATTTCTGTATTGCGAAAATAACTGTTTCTGCAGTATTTTTCTTTGTGTTGCTGTTTCTGTTTTTATGCAAGAATTTTCTGTGTTGCGAAAAATTGTTGCCTTTTCTGCAGAATTTGCGTAGTTGTTGTTCTGCTCTGTATGCAGATTTTTAGTTGCAAATAATTCTATTTGCCTGTTGCTGTTGTTGGGTCGCTGTTGTTGTTGTTGTGTTGTTGAATTTCATAATTGTTGAAGCATGCATAGCATGTCATGATGAGAGCTTATGCTCGTTAAGTTGGCCTGGATTGGCAAATTTCACGTTGGGAGCTTATGCTCGTTAAGTTGGCCTGGATTGGCAAATTTCACGCTGGGAGCTTATGCTCGTTAAGTTGGCCTGGATTGGCAAATTTTAAGTTGGGAGTTCTGCTCCAATGGTACCACATGCATGTGCATAGTAACGAGTCGCATTCCATGTTGCATACTGAAGTTGTTGTGTTGATCAGTTGTGATAATAGATGTTGTTTGAAAGTTGTGAAGTGGTGATTTTATATAATCTGATTTTAATACTACATTTATCATACACTCGATTATGTAGTTCGATATCTCACCCCTTTTGTTTGAATGTTACCCTCTGTTGGTAACGTGCGTAATCAATAAAGAAGGCTGCTTACCTTCGTTAGTCTGAGTCGGTGTCGTCACTCTGATACGTAGCACTCTGGGGGGGATGAACACTTGATTCTTATTTTGTTGAATTTTTATTGTATTGCTGAATTGTCAAGTTGTTTCCGTTGTTTCCGTTAAGTTGAATTTTATTTTGTTGTTGGATTTCCAGTTGTTTTATTATGCCTTAAAGTTGTTTCAAATTAGACGAGATGCTATGGTATATTTTCAGTTGAATTATGAATCCGCTGCGTTGAAATAAAAGTTGTTCGATTTTTTTTTAAAGCTTAAATAAGTTGTTATCGGTTCATCCGAAATTTTAGGTGCTATGTATCTGTTTTAAAGATGATTGAATGTCGTTGATTTAAGTTGAAAATGTAATACTCCATATGTTTGATGAGAATTTTGCAACTCTGATATATTTTTATATTATACGTCGGGTAGAAATGGGGTGTTACATCAGCACCTTGTAGGTTTGAGGATTTGAGTTCCTCTTTTAGATTAACAGCCACCAATTTGATCACTTCATTCTTAGTTGTTTTAGCATGATGAAACCACCTTTCTTCATACAGTTCATTTCCATGGTTTGGAAGGTTAAGGATTTCAGCAAGGGTTGCAGAGGTTAGGTCAATGGCTATTCCTTTTACTTTGCTTGAAATCTTTGTTCTATCATTGGTAATCACAACATTAGCATAAAAGATTTTGACTAACCTTCTATATACAAGCTCTTCAACTTGAAGAAAGCTTGTCCATTTCTGCCTACTTAAGAACACCATCATATTCCAACCGTGATCCTTCAGACTCTCAAGGTCGTATATCCTTCCTGCTGCAATGGACTTTCTGTCCCATTTATCTTCCAGGGTTTCCTCATCTATTTTGGATGGAGTTGAAATTTCTTTCTTTCCTTTCTCATCCTTTGAGAATTTTCTCTTTTTACTGGAAACTTTCTCCTTCTTCACCCTTTTTGAAGTTTTAGAGGAGGGTTATGAAGAAGGCTTGTGTACAATAGGAGCAGTGACAGTTGCCTCTGAGTCTTCTTCATCGTCTCTTACCACAATGACTTCATTGTCTCCTTCCTTTTTGTTTCAAGCATCTTACAACCCCAAAAGCTAATCGTTGAGATTTTCGACTTGGTGGAGAAGTGGGTTTAGAGGATTTTTCCTTTGAAGATTTACTCTTAGTTGGAGGGGTAGAGGATGAAGGTGGATTTACGAAGGGAAGAATGGTTGGAGAGGGTTCAGAAGCTTTCTTAATACAGGGAAGTTTAACCCTAACCATGGTGATCTTGAACGAGAAAGACAGTAGAGGGCGGAGAGAAGAATGAGGGTCGAGAATTAGAAGATAAAGAAAGAGTGTTTTTGGGAAACTTCAAGTGGGAGCAGTTATGGAGAGTCCCAGTTATAGAGGGAATTGATTTGACTAACCGTCAGTGATGAGAGAGAAATGAAGAAATAGAAAAGTAGCCGTTTAAGAGAGATATGGACCAGTGGGAGCGAGCCACGTGTGCTACCTTGTTGTCAGTTATTTTAAGAGAAGTGATGGTCTATAAACTCACTTTACAGAGAGTCCTAATTATGAGAATGTTCTTACACACTATTGAACCTTCTCATGTTGAGAGAGTTTATGTGAACTTATATGAACTTACTCAAGTTCAGAGAGTTTAACAATATGCAATCTTTCTTTAATAAAATTGTAAATTTCTTCCAGCAAAGGTTTAGTAAATATATCAGTTAATTGATGCTTAGTATCCACAAATATCAATTCAATTTCCTTCTTTTGAACATGATCACGAATGAAATGATGCTTGATGTCAATATGCTTTGATCTAGAATGCTGAATGGGATTTTTTTGTGAGATTAATTGCACTAGTATTATCACAATAAATGGGGATATAGGGATACCTGACTGAGTAATCTTCTAGCTGATTTCTTACCCAAATAATTTGCTGATAACAATATGAAGCTGAGACATATTCGGCTTCAGTGGTTGAGAGTGCTATGGTTTTTTGCTTTTTGCAGGACCATGAAACCAGTGATTCTCCCAGAATTTGACATGATCCACTAGTGCTTTTTCTTTCAACTTTGTCACCCGCATAATCAGCATCACAAAAACCAATTAAATCAAATTGTGTGTTTTTCTTGAACCATAAACCAATGTTTGTAGTTCCAACAAGATATCTAAAAATTCTTTTCACAGCTGTTAGATGAGATTCTTTAGGAGCAGTTTGAAACCTTGCACATAGTCCTACTGAGAATACAATGTCAGGCCTACTGGCTGTGAGATATAATAGAGAGCCTATCATACCTCTATACTCCTTTTCAGAGACATCCTTGCCTTTTTCATCCTTATCAATACTCATTGATGGATGCATGGGGGTGGCCATTGCTTTAGCCTCACTCATTTTATATTTTCTAAGAAGATCAGTTGTGTATTTCTCTTGGTAAATAAAAATTCCTTCTTCAAGTTGCTTAATTTGTAGACCAAGAGAGAAGGTTAATTCACCCATCATACTCATTTCAAATTCACTCTTCATGAGATCACCAAATTCTTTACAAAGTTTATCCTTTGTGGCTCTAAAAATGATGTCATCCACATATATTTGAACAATAAGCAAATCATTTTTGTGAGTTTTCCTAAAGAGTGTGATGTCAATGTTACCTCTAATAAAATCATTATCAATCAAGAATGAACTCAACCTATCATACCAAGCTCTAGAAGCTTGTTTAAGGCCATATAAGGCTTTTGTGAGTTTAAAAACATGGTTGGGTTTTCTTTGATTAATAAATCCTAGAGGTTGATTAACATAAACCTCTTCATTTAAAAAACCATTTAGAAAGGCACTTTTGACATCCATTTGAAAGAGTTTAAAATCTTTATGAGCAGCATAGGCAAGAAGTATTCTAATGGCTTCTAATCTAGCAACTGGAGCAAAAGTTTCATCATAATCAATACCTTCATGTTGATTGTATCCTTGAGCCACTAATCTGGCCTTGTTTGTTATAACCTTACCTTTTTCATTTAGTTTATTTCTGAATACCCACTCAGTCCCTATGACAGATTGATGAGTAGGATAGGGAACCAGCTTCCATACTTCATTCTTCTCAAACTGAGAGAGTTCATCTTTCATGGCTTCCACCCATGATTCGTCATTTATAGCTTCATTGATGGATTTTGGTTCAATTTCAAAAATGAGTGTCAAGTTTGTTTGTTCCAATCTGAAAGATGATCTGGTTCGGACAGGTTCTGAAGTTTCTCCAAGAATTTGATCTTGTGGATGATGAACCACCAACTTCCAGCTTCTAGGTAGATTGTGAGAGAGAGTGGCTTGAGAAGTTACTTTTTCAGGATTCTGAGTAGGTTTTGAGTGAGTTGCTGAATCTGATTTTTTTCTCAGCTTGTGCAGCATTTTCCTGCTCTTCTGGAATCACTCTTTGTTCATCTAGTTCATTATCATCTCTCAAATTCACAGCATTGTTAGATTCATTAAACATTACATGCATGCTTTCTTCTACAACTTGAATTCTAAGATTGTATACACTATATGCCTTAGATGATGTGGAGTATCCTAGAAATATGCCTTTATCTGACTTTGAATCGAATTTTCCTAAGCTATCCTTGTTGTTTAAGATGTAACAGTCACAACCAAACACATGGAAGTAGGAAATATTTGGCTTTCTATTTTTCCAAAGTTCATAAGGGGTTTTGTTCAAAACTTTTCTAATTGATACCCTATTTAAAACATATCATGAAGTATTGACAGCCTCAGCCCAAAAATACTTTTCAATTTTGGAATCATTTAAAATTGTTCTAGCCATTTCTTGCAAAGTCTTATTTTTTTCTCTCAACAACTCCATTTTATTGAGGGGTTCTAGGACGAGGGAAAGTTGTGTGAGATCCCATTTTCTTCAAAGAAGGTTTGGAATGAGAAGTTTTCAAACTCTCCTCCATGGTCACTTCTCACAGCAATGATGTTAGAGTTTTTTTCATTTTGAACTTGTTTGGCAAAGATTTGAAAAGTTTCAAAGGATTCATCCTTGTTTTTTAGAAACAAAACCTAAGTGTACCTTGAATAATCATCAACAATAACAAAGCCATACTTTTTCCCACTAAGACTAGCAGTTTTAGTTGGTCCAAACAGATCTATGGGTAAAAGCTCTAATGGTTTTTGTGTTGAAATCATGTTCTTTGGTTTAAAGCTTGACTTAACATGCTTTCCTTGAACACATGCTTCACATACTCTATCCTTTTCAAATTTGAGCTTTAGGAGTCCTCTTACTAACTCAAGTTTGGAAAGTTTTGAGATGGTTTTCATATTGGTGTGTCCTACCATCCTATGCCAAATCCATTTGTCACTTTTAGCAGATATAAGGCATGTATCTTCTGATAATTCATCAAGACATATACTATATAGATTTTTATTTGTAGAACCAGTAAACATAATTTTTTTTGATTCAATTTCCTTAATCGTGCATTCTTTTGACTTAAATAAAACCTCATGACCATTATCACATAGCTGACTTACACTCAGCAAATTATGTTCTAGACCTTTAACATATTGAACATTTTTAATATGAGCAGAGTTTGGTTTACCAACTGTCCCTGTGCCTTTGATCCATCCTTTCTCATTGTTTCGAAAGGTGACACAGCCACCTTCCTTTCTCTCTAATGAGAGAAACTTGTCTCTATCTCCTGTCATGTGCCTGCAGCAGCCACTGTCTAAGTACCACAGTTTTTTCCTTGATGCCAAGAGGCATTCCTACATCAGAGATTAACAATGATTTAGGTACCCATATACTTTTGGGTCCTTGATTATTAATGTTCCTCTTAGTGGAGGATTTTTGTCTTTTCTAACACTCAGAAATCATATGTCCATGGTTTTTGCAATATGTGCATTTCTTAATCAGTTTTGTTTTGGGAACCAACACATTTTCAAAGATTGGTTTATGATTATAATCAATTCCAGCTTTTTCAAAACTGGTACCATGAGTTCCCATGATTTTCTCAAATGTTTCAGTGTTATGAAGAAATTTGGTTAGATCATGAGTAAGTTCATTAACCTTTCTCTTAAGTGACTCATTTTCCCTTTTAAGATCAAAATTGATAGGATCTGATCTTCCAGAAATCTTTGTACTTAAAAGTTTGTGCTGTTTTGAGAGTTTAAAATGAGATTGTTATAAACAATGTATACTTTTAAGAAGACTTTCATTTTGTTCCTGCAACTTCTCATTTTCTTGTTTGGCTTTAACAATTTAATTTTTAAACAGCACACACTTTTGAGCTAAAGTGTTTGAGTCAGTTAAGAGATTATCAAAAGCATGTTGAATATATAAGCATGATGGACATGTAGGCATTTCAGAATCAGTTACCTCATGTTCTTCATCTGAATTGCCATGAGACAAAGATTTGCTCCTTCATCTTCTAGTTTTGAGGATGTTTCATCCGAGTCATCCCAAGTTATTATTGCCTTTTTCTTTAAGGGATATTTTTTAGGATTCTTCTTGAGTTGAGGACAGTCAGCTTTGAAATGCCCAGGTTTGTTGCATTCAAAGTAAACTGGATGTGATTTGCTGGAATCTCCCTTTTGATAATCCTTCCTTCCTTGAGGAAATCTTCTGCTGTTCGTTCTTCTCATCATTCTTTGAATTTTCTTTGATATGAATGCAAGTTCTTCATCTCCAGAATCTCCATTCTCACTGTTGCAACTGTCTTCATCAATTTCTTTTGATGACTTTAAAGCTGCAGCCTTGGCTTTAGTTGAACTAGTCTTGCTTGATTTGTGAGAAGACTTCAAAGCTATTGTTTTCACTTTCTTTGGATGAAGTTCTTCCATGATTTCCTGTTCATGTACTTTGAGTGATCCAAGCACTTCTTCAATTTTGAGAGTAGCAAGATCCTTTGCTTCTTGAATTGCAGTCACTTTAGACCTCCATAGCTTTGGCAGACTCCTTAGCAATTTTCTGACTTTGTCTTGGTTTGGATAAATTTTTCCCAGTGATTTCAGATCATTTATGATGACAGTGAATTTGCTGAACATCTCATCAATTGATTCTTATTCATTCATTTTGAACAATTCGTATTGATGAACAAGTATATTGATTTTTGCCTCTTTCACTTGGTTGGTTCTTTCATGTGTTGTTTGTAAGGTGTCCCACATCTCTTTTGCTGACTCACACCCAACTACTTTATCATACTCAACCTTTCCCAAAGCACATGTAAGATAGTATTTTGATTTTGAGTTTAGCAGAACCTTGTGCTTTTCATTAGTAGTCCATTGGGCTTTTGGTTTTTCAGCAATTCTTCCATCATCATACACTGTTGTTGGAGTTAATGGACCATTTGTAACAATAACCCATATCTCAGTGTCCTGAGATTCTAGGAACAGCTTCATCTACCCCTTCCAGTAGTAGTAATGCTCACCATTGAAACCAGGTGCTCCTTCAGGGAGGAACATCATTGAGTTGGGGTGCATCACTTCTTCCAGGATCTTTCCTCCTACACTGTTAAGTGCTCAGCCCCTTTTAGAGTTAGATCTCTGGTACCAATTGAAGTGAATAATAGACACAAGAAAGGGGGGATTGAATTGTGTCTCTTTTAAATTTTTGTACTCTCAATAACTAAAACTTTCAGAGTGAAATGATTTATAAGTTATTACCTAGTTAAAGAGTATAGTGAAATTGAATTTGAGCAATAAATGTTAAGGAAAAGTATGCTGCCGGTTAATGAGAATAATGCTGCAAGGTAATTTTGTCTAAGTGTTAGACACTTGCTTTTTTTGCAAATAATTTGTTTATGCAATAAATATTTAGATATGATGTGAGCTAAAATCAGTTTTTATGATATGCAGAAGAAATAAGAAAGCAAGTAAATTACACACACAAATTTATAGTGGTTCACCCAAAATGATACTTGGGCTACATCCACTCCTCACCTCCTGTGAGAATTTCCACTATTTGGTAAATAGTTACAACTTGCTTAACCAACCCTTGGTTAAATATACTTTCTAGTATTCTTTCTCCTACAGCCTCTACAAGCTGTCTTCTGAGTCACACTCACTGAATCAAGACATCCTCACCATCACTCACTTACCCTAAGTAGTTTTGGTTTGATTCTTGACAGTAATCAGGTTCAGATCTACAAAGGTGTTTGTTGGGATTTTTCTAGGCTTGGAAACTCAGTATAGGCAATTTCAAATCAAAGTTTACAAGCTGGAACACACTCTAAGGTAATCCCTAAAATTTTTGCAGTTGCAGTATCTCGAGTGTGTTGAGAGGATGATAGTTGTGCGCTTGAAGTTGGATGTAGCAATTTTCAGCTTCAATCTCTAAGTGATACAACAGTTCTGCCTTGTTTATAAACTGAAGCACAATGTTTTTAGCCGTTGGGGAGAGCTGTTGCACTTTAAACCAGGTCTACAATAGGTATTGTAGGTTCTGCAAAAAGTTTCTCCTACTTCTGTAATTGTGTCAGACTATCTTGTCAACCTTTTAGAACCTTCTCAGCCACTGTATCCTCGGACTGTCCTTTCTTCATAGCAATGCACTTTGTTCTTCATTTATTCAGTGCAAGAAACATCATTTAATAGTGATTGACTTCCTTGTAGATGCATTTAATGACATTAAATTTGATTCTGTTCTGTTTGTGACTCTGCTGCATTTAATTCTGCTTATGGTGTATGCCTTCTCATCTTGAGAAGGTTCAGTGGGTGTACCTTCTCAACTTCCTGCATTTTCTCAACTTCCTGCACTTTATCTTTTGCAGATTTTTGCCTTTACTTTTGTTGTGCAGTTCTGGATTATGGATCCTGCTCTTTCATGATCATACTTAAATAACAATTGTTAGTATACTAAATGATCAGATAACTTAATCCATATCTCATTTAGTTTGGTTTCATCAAAACCTTTTGGGAATGAGATTTTATTCTCAACACAATCTTCATGGAAAAGGAGGAACTAAAAGAGGAGAAGACTCAAATTGAGTCTCAGTAGGTAAGTAACTCTTCCCAAGGTTTTAAAAATTCTTCTGAAGATAGGCAGAATAAGAGGTTATTAGAAAAACTTAGAAAGTTGCCTGTCAATATCCCTTTGACAAAAATTGTCTTTGAAGTCCCTAAATATGTTAAATTTTTGAAAGAAATAATTTCTAACAAAAATAGGATAGAAGATGAGACTGTTAAGTTGAATGAGAATTGCTCTGCTATTCTTTTAAAAAAATTACCACCTAAGCTTAAGGATCCGGGAACTTTTGCTATTTCTTGTTCAATTAGTAATAATACATTTAAGGCACTATGTGATTTAGGCTCAAGTATAAATTTAATGCCTTTGTCTGTTTGGAAGAAACTGAATTTGCAAGTACCACAATCTACTTACATGTCTCTGTAGTTAGCTGACAGAACTCTTGTTTACCCAAGAGGAATAATAGAAGATATGCTAGTCAAGGTAGGAAAATTTATTTTCCCTGTGAATTTTGTAGTCATAGATATGGAGGAAGACAAAGATGTCCCTATTATCTTAGGAAGACCATTCTTGGCATCAGGAGATGCTACCATTCAAGTAAAGAAAGGAACCATGACTCTAAGATTTGAGGATGAGGAAGAAGTATTTAATATATATAATTCTAATAAAATTTCTCCCTCTAGTGCTTCTTGTTGTTTCTTACAGGATATAAAAGTAGAAAAAGGGAAAGAAGTGCAAGTTGAAGAACAAGATAGTGATTCCTTAGAGCAGGATAAAGACATAACCCCTTCTTTGATTTTGAATGCACTATGTATTCCTAAATTTAAAGGACTTGATAGTGATGAACCTTCTTGTCATTTATTGCACTTTTATGGCTTGGAAAAATCTAACAATCTTGCAGGATCCAAAGCAGAAAGAATAAAGCTCAAATTATTTCCCCTTACCCTAGGAGGAATAGCAAAAGAATGGTTCTCAATATATCCCAAGTGCCACTTTTCAAGTTGGGAAGAATGAAAAGAAGAGTCTTTAAGAGTTTTCAAATCCACACTAGAAGAAAGAATGGACCCATTCCAATTTTTTCGAGGATTCAAAAAAGACACTCAAGAAGAGTTTACAGGTTTTAAATTAGACCCATCTTTAATATCAGAGGTATCAAAATTGCAATTCAAGGGAACCACAGGACAAAATCCTATTGAGCACATGAGACAGTTCTGTAAGAAGATGAGGAATGCAAAGTTTGAAGGCCTGTATCCAGATGAGGCAAAACTAATGATTTTCCCATTCTCATTAGATGAGGAAGTCAAGATATGGCTTTATCTCCTGCAGGTTGAGGAAGTAAAAACTTGGAACAACTTGGTGAAGACATTCATTAAAACTTTTGCACCCAACTTTAAGAAGCCAATTTACATCTGTGAAGACTGTGGGTACACAATGAACCCACCAAAAAAGTGCTCCTGCATGGATGGACCACTCAGAAAAAGGTGATTATTTTGATGTGTTTCCCAATGGTGAGAAGACAATAGGTAATGTTAAGGATGGGTCATTTCCCACCGAGAACTAATTTATAAGTCCTCCGACCCGTCAAGCTTGGGACGTTAAACAAGCGCTTACCAGGAGGCAACCTTGGTTACTAACATTTTTATCTCTTATCTGTTTGTTTTATTTCTATTCTTATTTTACTTTATTTTTATTCACTTTAGGAATATTTAAAAATACAAAAAAATTTAAAAATTTAAAAATCAAAATTTTTTCCAGGAAACCAGTAGGTATAGGGGCACCTTGCATCATATACGACCGTACCACACGGCTTCACTTTAAAAAACACAAAGAAACAGACAGGTACGGCTGGACATAAACCAGGTACGACCGTACCCCATGTCCAGAGGCTGAATAAAAGGTAAATAGGGAGAGGTAAGGGCATACCTCAACCCCGTACGCCCAAAACCTCTCCATTCGAGCACTCTCTTCTCTCAATCTATTCGCATTTTCACTCACAAGATCATCCAGGTACTAATTCTAAACTCAATTTGTGGATTGATTGGCTGTTTTACTGGTTATTTTAAGTTTTCAGTTAGTTTAGGTTTTTAGTTTTGTTTAATTCTAACTTTAGGTGATTAGGAGTTGTTTTTACTTGGTTTTGCATGCTTAGAGACCCTTAGAAATGATTAGAGACATGAATTCTAGGCTTAAAATTGAGAAAATCTGATCATAGGGTAGATTTTTCACAAAACCATAGCGCAAAGATGCATTCCTATCAAGAACAAAGCCGCATCAAGGCCGCAGTGGCCTTAGGGTCAAGATCGACCATAGGTACGGCGCATTCGTGGCAACAGACGGCCGTACATAAACCTTAAGTCAGGCCATATTCACCCATTGAGTAGGGCGTACTAAGAGCATCGGTACGGTCGTACATCACGAAGCATGGCCGTACCTAACACAGGTTTAACTTGAAAATTAATTTTTTCCATTTTATTTTTGCAGGAAAATGCCTAAGCGCCAAAAGACCAACAGTTCTTCTTCTTATATTGCAGCAACACGTGGCTTTAGGCCCGTGCCTAACTTTATACCAGCACAGTTCAGAGACAGGTATAGGCAGCTGCGGGATTTCCACACCCACACCCAGAGATACTTAGACTTTGATGCCCTTCAGCAGCTCGGCCTGCGGGAGGAGGTGGAGACCCTGCTACGGAGGATAGGATGGCTCCAGGAAGCCTCTGTCAGACAACCCTTCTACGTGGAGGGAGTTATAGATTTCTTAGCCACCTACGGCTACCACATGAGGGACAGAGAGCCTCAGTGCGCAGATGAAGAGGAGGAGCCAGAGCAGGAGATTGTGGTTACTTTTTGGATCCGTGGGACTCACCACGAGATCACTTTGGCTGATTTCAACATTGGACTTGGATTTGAGATGGTGCAGTCAGTTCAGACGCCGGAGTATTTGGAGGCCCTTCTGAAGATCCCAGATGGATGACAGGATTCAGAGAGTTGGAGAGCTCTCACTGGGGATGGCCACTACATTCCCAGTCGCGCCAAGGCCAGCAGGATTAGAAACTCAGCTGTGCGGACAGTGCACAAATGGATTGCCCGTTCCATAAACAGGAAAGCCTTAAGCTATGATATGGTCCACGAGGCCAGACTTATTTCTACTGTGGGCCATTGATTGACTTATTTCTACTTATTTCCTGTTCCATAAACGGGAAAGCCGCTGCGACGTCAGGATGTTTTTCTTATGGACGTGCACCCAGTTGGGCGTTCATCTTCAGATCCAGAACACCGGGCACATTGTCTTGGGTTCTTTCATCTCCCGTCTCGCCCATCACTTCAGAGCTAGAGCCACGATGATTGAGATGGAGCCTATTGGCCTTCAGACCCTTCTTAACATTGGTGATCAGCAAAGATTGGGGCACGAGGACTATGAGGTCGTCAGACCAGAGGAGGAGGAGCAGCAGCAGGATGAGGCTGCAGATTTTGTCCCACTTATAGAGGAGCATCCACCACCACCGCCGCCACAGCCTCAGCCAGTAGCATAGGGCCACTCCTTTGAGGATATCATGATGCGTCTTGACCAGATGCAGTCTAGCTTTGTGGAGCATAGGACCCATGTGGACCAGCAATTGACACATATTTTGGAGCACCTACAGCGCATCCAGCCTTTCCCTCCTGCCGAGTGATGCGGGACCTTATCTTCTTTTTCTCTTTTAGTACTTAGGCTTTGCATTTGTATTAAAAAGAGATGTATTTATTTTGGCACACTCGCATGATACACTTTATTTTATCGCTTTTATTTTTATTTTATTTTGTTATTATATTTTACTTTTATTATGTTTCTAAATTTTTGAGTTTTGTGTTTGCACAGTTCTTCTGCCGCTTACCAGCCCCATCGGTAGTGTGACAAGGAAACAGAATATATTGCCAATATCCCCATCCAAATTTGCTCGTGATATTTTTCAGAGGGGAGTCTCTTTTCACATTCTTTTATAGCACATATTTTTCTTTTATTTTATCTTTTGTGCTTGTTTTAAAATAGTCGCAGTGGGGACATTGCTAGAAATAAGTGTGGGAGGGAGTTTTACATTATGCTTATTACTTGACTGTGCTTATAACTGCTTACAATTATAGAGGAACTTTAAATTTTTGCTGATTTAGTGGCTATACAAATTTTTTTATGATAACTTTTGATTGAATCAATTCGTTGCTAGTTTTGGAATTTGCTGAAAATTAGCATTGAAGTTCTGTGAGTTTGACTTTTTTTGTAAGCTATTAAATGTGAGTTTTGAGCCTGAAATAAGAGGCAATATCATGCTTTTGTCTTTCTTTTTTGTTGAGTGATATTTTTCTTGAAATGTGCATTCTAGAACTTGTGGTGAGACCATTACGAAGCGAATATGAATTTATTTACATGTGAATTTGGAAAGGGCAATTTTTAGGAATTCTTCAAGTAACTACCATTTTGAATACATTATCCCACTAGTTGCCCACTTTTGTGCCTAAAAGTATTATGTTTAATTTCTTTGGTACCCTTTTATTACTATTGATTATTTTCTGTGAAGGCAACCTTGAAAAATTTTATTTGAGAGCAATTAGTGGCAAAATTAAAATAATAATGTTGCAGAATCCCTTTCATATGTTTTCAAAAGAGAAGGCTTAATAATTTGTTCCCCTCCTAGTTCTTAAAAAAATGATTGACTGTTGCATAAATACATGAAGGAAGGAAAGGAAAAAGAAAAAGAGAAAATAAAGAGCATTGAAAAAGAATAGAAAAAGAAAAATTTTAGGTGATCATGCTCATGCCTTCATAATTCAAAAAAAAAAAAGAAATTTGAAAAATTGGGATTCTTGCTTGCTCTTGAAAGTGAAAAAGAATTAGGTTGCTTGTTTTGGTTGATTTGTTTCTGACCCTTTGCATGACCTTTTCTTTCTTTATCATAACAAACATTATTACCTTGGCCCAATTACAACCAATGAAAGACCCTATTCTTCTTTTGCATGTCTTATAGACTCTAATAGTAGTGTTTTTGGTCAATGTACAAGCTTATGGTAATGCCATTTCATTTGAAAAATCTAAGTGTTAATGATTATACATACAAACACTTTGAGGTTGGTGAGAGTGTGACTTGAAAATCACAGATTGTTGGCTTGCTTGAACTTACATCTCTAATTGGGCATTCTATTTACTGACATGTTTTGTGATATCATATTGTTGTCTCACGTATTTTTCTGCCCCTATTCAGTAGAAATAGTTTTTCTTACAATAATTAACCATGTAGTTTACTTGAGGGCAATCAAAGCTCAAGTGTGGGGATGTGTTAACACATCAATTTGTCTATATTTGTAGGGTATTTTTAGTATCTAATCATACCATTTTGCATTGATTAATGCACAAAGGTACTCATTTATGTCTTATTATGTAGAAATATCACGAAGACACCACTCGGAGCAAAAGATGCGAAAAAGGACTAAAAACTGGCTAGTTTTAGAGAGTTTTAGCACTATTGGACAAGCGGTACGGCCTGACTTACTAACAGTACGGCCGTACATAGAGCAGGACCTCAGTAAGGGCGTACCCCCTCAATTTGTACCACTGGACGTCGATAAAATAGTCCAGCACGGCTGTGCCAAAGGCAGTACGACCGTACACAAGTGATGTCAGGGCAACAGCTCGCACGGGTACATGTCAGTGTCATCAACGAAGCTCGGTACGACCGTGTATATATGCGGTACGACCGTACCGCATCCTTGATCAGTGCAGATTTGAAGCCAGATGACCTAATTCGCAGCCTAGTCTATAAATAGGGGTCTTAGCATGTTACAAAGACCTTTTGACGAATTTTGTAACATCTCAATTTTTAAGAAAAGTGATTTTAGCGATAAAATCCTGAATACTCGAAAAATAAGTCATAGAGATTGATCACCTCGATGATTTACCAAGAGTACAGGAAATTATTTTGTGTTATTTTGAATAATTTAATTATTATAAATAATTATTATTCATGATGTCAATTCAAATTAATAGACAGCGTAGACGTATGCTGCTTTAATGTGAATTCATCAATTTAAACTTTATATAAATTTTCTGCGTGATGCGGTAACGCGTATTTTGTGCTAACTGGGAAATTGATTAAACTAAATCAAGATGAAAGTAAATTTAAGGATTAATATTAATATTAATATTAATTCATGATTCGAAAATCGTCGGGAAAACTCTAACGAAGTTTCGTCGCGTTTCGAATCGCCGAGTAAATTTTATTCGCACTAAAATTTAAAACAAACTCTGATTCCGATGAAAATTGAATCATGACTTGTTGTGACGTTATTTGAGTGTTTTTTTTATTGTCTTTATAATTTATAGATAATATCTTATTCACGCGGTAAATTAATTTTTTGATAAATTAATTTACAAAACGAAGCGGTAGAAAACTTAACACGCAACGAGAGCCGAGATTTTAGTAAATGTGTAAGCTAGATATTTTTTTTTAAACTTGCGCAGGAAGTAAAGGAGCTGCGGCGCATGTATGCAACAAGATTACCTTCTGATAAAAATCTTTTAATATTATCCGAAACTTTTATTTTAATTTTTTTTACCGTGATTATTATCCATTAACAGAGGTTAAATATCTATATATATGTATCCTGGACAGCCATCTCTCTCCGTTTTTTTTTATCAGGCCGTGAACCCCCATTTTTCTATCTTACTCTCATTTATTTAGTTGGCTTTGAGTGTTAGTAAAATAAAACAAAAGGTAAGTTTCACTCCATTCTTCTTTTTCCTTGCCCTGCAGCCGTCATTCTTCTTTCTCAATTCACTCACTCTATTTCATTTTATTTCTTTAAATTATGATAGTGTGAGAAGGAAGCAAAAGTTTGCATTTTCCCTTATTTTTCCTAAGCTCCAGCCGAAGCTTCCCTCTTGTTATCACTATCCCACAATTATTTTATTTATTTATTTCCTCCCTCCTTTCTTAATCAGCGTGGCCCTTCCTCTTAAGCCCTATTTTCTGTTTTTTCCTCTCTTCTCCTTGAAGCAGTAGCGCAGCCCTCTCACTCCCATAACCCCCTTTTCATTTCATTCCTCCTAAGTCCCCCAAAGTGGTGGTGTAAGTGAAGAAAACAAGTCAAGCTTATTTCTCTCCTCCCTTTTCCATGTGCAGCCGAGACACCTCTCCCACCTTCATCCACTTGTTTTATTTTTCTTACTCAAGTGTGCAAGTGTTGGTGAGAAAGGAGACCCATCCCTTTCTTCCCTGATCTTTTCCAGCGTGACCCCATCCTCTTCCATTCCTTCATTTCTATTTTCTTCTAGTTGTCTATGGATGGAAAAAGGAGAGCAACTAAATGCTTCCCATTCTTGCTCCCCTGCGTGACCTCCCTCTCCTTCCCATAAAACCCATTTCATTCTCCTTTTCCTTTCTCTTTTTTGAGCAGCAGCGTGATCCTCCTCCCTCACACTCACTTCTTCTAATTTTTTTCAATTTCCTTTCTTTCCTCATTTCTTGGGTGCAGCCGAAGCCTCCCCTGTTTTCTTACCCTTCCATTGCTCATTTTATCCTAGGTTTTATGTGTTAGCAAGGTGAAAGAAAAAGAGAGGAGCAAGTTCCATTTTCCTTCTCATTTGCTCTTTTGAGCCGTGGGCTCCCTCCTCTCTACACACCATCATTCACTTCCATTTTCTACTTCCAATTAGCCTCAAAATCTTGAGCAAGTAAGTGAGTAAGAAAGCCAATTTCTCCTCCCCTTATTCAGCCCTAAAAGCCGTGGGGTGTAGTTATGTGTGTAGGCAGTAGTTTTCTTGTTCTATCTTGTTTAATTCTTGTTTTATGCTTCCTATATTACATCATTGTGATCAATGAGAGAAATGAGCACTTATATCCCCAAATTCTTGAAAACCCTAACCTAAGGGAAAGAGGGGTTGTGTGATCTTGAGGTGAATCAATACAATTAGTTGTTGTTTCATGCTTATCAGATGATGTTGTTACTATTTTAGTTACTAGTTTTGGATTAGAAGTTGGATTGAGTAGTTTTATTGAAAACCCTTATTCTTGAAGGAACTTGAAATTGAGATTGGCTATGGATTAGACTTGTGTTTTGGAAACCATTTATTGTTTTGTGAAAGGTTTTAAATATAGGATGATGTTGTTTAACTAGTTAGAAGATTTACAAAATTTTTGGGAGAAAAAGAGGGGTAGCCATGAGCCCATTTTGGGGTGTAGGAATTGTTTTGTTTTGCTTAATTCTTGTTCAAATGCTTAAATGAGATGTTGATAATGATCATGAGTTACATGATCAAAGTTCCCCAAATTTTGGGAACTCTAGATCAATGGTCTAGGGAAAAAGGAGCTTTGTGATTTCTCAAGTGAATCCCTCAATTTATTTTTGTCCCTTACTTCTTAATAATTGTTATTGATGTTGTAATTATTAAATTTTGACTTGAAACAAGGTTTAGAAGTTTTGTAAAATTTTTGGTGAGAAAATGGAGTGAAGGCCGAGAGGCCATAGGGAGTGTTGGAGAGAAATTTTGGTTTGTGAACTTGATTTATAAATGCTTGAATGAGTATGTGTTTAGGTTTTGAAAATTATGAAAGTGATAAATTGCATGGTGTTGCCTTGAAGTTCAAGAAAGGTTTTTAGTTTCAAAACTTTATTCTTTCAAGTTGAATAACATTTCTAAATGGTTATGTGTGCTAGGTTACCTTTTCAAGAAGTGTGTTGGTTTTAAAACCTTATTTTTTTTCAAGTAGCTAGTATTTAAATGCTTGAGCAAATCTCTGGTTAGAAAAGGGCTAGGTTTGAGAGACTAAGGGGTATAGAATTAGGCCCTTAGAATTGTGCTAAGTTTGTTTGTTGTGTTAGGCTTTAAGTAAATTCGAGACCGTGCGGCGTAGGATCGAAGAATACGTGGATGCGTGGCTTGGAGTTCGGTAAGGGCGCTTCACATTTATACTTGCTTTAGTTTGTTAGCGTAAGGGCACTTCTAGACATCGTAGGCTTTTATTGTATATGTCCTTGTGTAAGGGCAATTTTTAGATACGAATTTAATTTCAAGTGTTCATGCGAAGAAGTCTGAGAACCTAAGGGTTCAAAGTGAGGGTCTTGTATCCCTTCGCTTTATTTTTGTTATATATGCTGATTATTTAGTGGGCTTGTCTGCAAGTGGTTGACAGCTGTCCCCAACCCCCCACACTTGTTTGTTCCTCTCTGTCAATTCCATCGAATTGCAGAGGGATGGATTTCATATTGATTGACGACTGTTGCTGCTAAGTGTGATTATTTGAGATGAGATGCTTATGTTGTTTATCATGGATGAATTGAGTTATATTGCTATGTTGCTTATGCTATTGAACTGAATTATATTGTTATAATTATGCGAATTGTCCATCGGAGTGCGAGAGTTGGTCGAGTCGTTGAGTCGTTGAGACGTTTTTGAGCTTGAGCCGATTCACCTAGGGTGCTAGAATCCCCTAAAAGGCTACGGCTGGTGTTCGGTAGTGAATGGCTAGACGTTAGTTTTGCCGGGACATTTTTGAGCTTGCGTAGATTCACCTAGGGTGCTAGAATCCCCTAAAAGGCTACGGCTGGTGTTCGATAGGGAATAGCTAGGCGTCGTAATGCTAATGGAACCTGGTGAATGTCCTAGGGTGAGAAGAGAGCCCAAGGCTACTACCGGTATTCGATGGATGGATCCGCGTTACTTAGGTATGTGGCGAAAGTGTTGAGAGAATGAGTCTTGATTTGGGTCTTGAGTCGCGCTTGTGAATTGTATACACCGGTTGTTTGCCCTCTTGCTTTATGCTTTGGTTTATTTTGATTGTTTGAGAAGTTGACCCTTGCGGTGGTTCTTTCAATTTAATGAATGTAACCCGAGCGAGCAAGCGGAAGGATTTGGAATCGCAGGGAGGAAGCGGTGAGGATCGTCATCCGGCCTTCTATCTGTGTTATGTTATGGAACTTACTAGTAGTCTAGTAAGGAGTATAACTTGTCGACCAGCTATAGGATATTTGTCATTTATTTCAGTGTTGTAATAAATCTCTGGTATGTTTCATGACACGTTTATTATATATAATTTGACAGAATAAATGAATGTGGTCTATATGTGTCTTAAATTATTTTCTGCCATGTTTCTAAAAGTCGTTGTGATGCTCTGACTACTTCTTAAAGAACCTTTAAAAAAAAAAATAGGACCACATTTCTTGAAAACCTACGAGCAGAGTATTCCACCTTTCGGAGACATGTCAACTTTTGTCAGAATGTTTACTTAGTAGCATTCCGGATACGGGGTGTTACAAATTTCTAAGTCAAGAGCCCCCAATTGTGATCTAACAGCAAAACCCTTGCCAATTCTATTGAATTCTTGTCTCCTTGAAGCTTGGTACCATCTCGAATCGTTATCGGAGCTTGTGAGTACGTGAAGAACGTGCTTAAGGACAGCCGTCATACCGAAAGGGTGTCCCGGTTTAGAATTTATTCTCTTGTTATGGATTATTTTGATTTCATATCCTTGTTTATGTTATTATTATTAGTAATGAGTAGCTAAACCCATCACTAGAGGTGATGGGGGATCCTTTACAATACTCTTGATGTTTTGTTCTTTAATTATATGAGGTTCTATTGATTGTTTTAGTATTTTAATCCTATTGTGCTTAATCCAATAAGGCCTGATCAACCTTTATCTAGTTAGCTTAATTGTGGTAACAGGATCATAATTAATTAACGGAACCATAGGATAAAAGAACTCGCTTTATACGCCGGATAGGTTTGAGCTTGTTTCTAATCAGTTATTAGATCAACAAACCCGCCTAAACTTAATGCTCTCTCCCTTAATTATCTTCTTGGACCAAAGGGAGTAATTAGTTGGGAGGAAGACTATTGTACGCGAGGACAGCCTCTAGTAATTTAGAGTGGGTGGTTATTGCTCTTGCATGATAGATAACTCATATTAATTGATTAATGAACTCAAGGGTAGAGTATTGGTGAACGCAGTTCCCCCTAGGTTTTCCATAACATAGTTAAACCGGTCTAGCATTCAATCTGTTTATTGTTTTAATTCTGATTACTATCATTACTTGCTTATTCATAATCTTTGCTCACCTAATAGAATAGAATCATATTAATTCATTGGTACTCGGTCATTCTCTGTGGGTTCGGCATTCGGAGTTCTAATTATACTCCACTTTTATTACGAGTTACGATCAGGTGTACTTGCCTGAGCCGCAACAGCTACAGAGAATATACCCAGCCTATCACCGGGCTAAATTCTTTTATTTGGGCCCGACTCTGAGCTAGGCACAGGCAAGGCAAACAACTTTTGAATAATATCATTTGGGACCAAACCATCAAGAGCTTGAACATTCCAGCTATTGTTGTCAGTCACAATATCCCGAACACACTAGTCAACCATATTATCGGGCACATAACCAACTTCATCAATCAGTCTCAAACCTCCACCCAACCAAATATCTCTCCAAACATTCACAGAAAGACCATCACCCACAACCCACTCTTTAAATTTACACAAAACTCTCTAGGACTTAACGACTCCTTCCAAGATGAATGAGTCTGAATTCTTGGCCACCACTACACCACTGTCCACCAAGCCTCTATCATATTTCCCTTTAAGCACATTACACCACAAGCGATCCTCCCCTTCCCGTAAAGCCCAACCCATCTTCATGAGACACGCTTTATTCATGTTAGGAAGGTTCCGGATAGCCAATCCACCAAGATGCTTATTCATATACTGGCTTAATCTAGCTGTACCACATGTTGTACAACTTTTTTCACTGCTTGCACAACTTTTTGTACACTGATTAAAAAATTATTTAATTGATGTGTATTTTATTTTTTGACTAAAATGGGCCAAAGGTCCAAAGCAAGCAAAACTTAATGGAAGAACACTAAGCTGGCCATATCAGCTGGCATTACATCAGAGCATGCCACTTGCCATACTCAAAATGTGGTACCAAGCAAAACAACCCCCTTGAGTTGTGACTTCCTTAATTCTCATATCCTTACTTGATGTATATTTAAATGATGTATATTTGTACTAAAAATATCCTTACTTTTATCATTAACTGTTTTATAAATTTTCATATTATTTTTATTTTTGTGTCATTTTTCAATGTAAAATGTATAAAAACTTCATGCTAAACAGTCTCATAAAAATCAAATTATCTTAATTATATCTAAAGGCATAATTGGGCATAATTGGAAAAAATGTTAATTTATATTCTGATTTCTAAAACACCCCTAGTTTTGAAGCAAATTTAATATACTAAAATCACACAAGTTTTGGAATAGAAGGAGTAGTGTATAGATATTTATTTATTTTTATTTGGAAGTCACTTGTTAATTTCTATTTCTGATAATGCAAGGTTTCTCGGGATTCTTCTTTCAAAAGAAGGGTTAGGCAAGGTGATCATTTGTCCTCTTTGCTTTTTTGTCTAGCCGAAGAGGTTTTGGGTAGAGGTATTTCTAAACTGGTGCAAGATGGTGTTCTTCATTTGATAAATGGGCCTAGTGGCATTTAGGTGCCCTCACATGTTTTATATGTTGACAATGTTATGATTTTCTGTAGAGGATCACAAAGAAATTTAGAAGCTCTTATGACTCTTTTTAATAGATATGGTGAGATTTCAGGTCAAAAGATCAATTCTATTAAGTCCACATTCTATTCTGGAGCTATCTCAGCAGCTAGGCAGAATGTTATTGCTGGAACTTTGGGTTTTTCTGTTGGAGTGTTTCCCTTCACTTATTTGGGTAATTCCTATATTCAATGGCAAACCAAAACTAGGCATCTTCAGCCTATTGTAGATAAGATTAAATCCAAGCTTGCATCCCAAAAAGCTTCTCTTTTATCTATCGATGGCAGAGTTCAATTGGTGAAAAGTCTGATTCAAGGTATGCTAATTTATAGTTTCATGGTTTATTCTCGGCCTATGAGTCTGCTGAATGATGTTGATAGGTGGATTTGGAATTTTATTTGGTCTAGAAATGTGAACAAGCAAAAGATTGTTACTATGGCATGGCATAAACTTTACACTCCTACTAATGAAGGAGGGTTGGGATTGAGGTCCCTTAGAGATGTCAATGATGCTGCTTCTCTAAAATTGTTTTGTGAGCTTCTAAATTCAGATAATCACTGGGCAGTGTTGTTGAGATCTTGAGCATTGCGGCTAGAGGTCCTATTAATTACCATATTGATTCCTCTATATGGTCGGGTTTGAAAGGAAAACTATCTACTGTGTTAGACAATAGTTGTTGGTAAGTTGATACGGGCTCCAAAATTAATTTTTGGACTGATGTTTGGTTATCCTAATCCTTAGTTCAGATGTTAAACATTCTGCACTCCCTACATTATAAGCTTAGCTCCAAGGTGCATGACTTTATTAGGCAGGGTTGTTGGCATGTCCCTACTTATTTTTTGCATTACCTTGCTCTCGCTTTTGAATTAGATCAAGTTATTATTCTCGCGTATGAAGAATCTGATCACCTGATTTGGAAACTCATAGATTTGGGTGTTTTGTCGTTTAAAGATTTATATTTATTCCAAAGCCTCCTGGTCAGGTTTAACCTTGGGAAAAGCTTATTTGGAATTTGTGTATTCCACCTTCTAAATCTTTCTTGGTTTGGAGAATTCTTCATAACCGTATTCCAACTGATGAGAATTTATGGAAGAGAGGTTGTATTACAGTTTCCATGTACAGTCTATGTAATTGTGCTCTAGAATCAAGTTAATATATTTTCTTTGAGTATTCCTTTGTTCAACATTTATGGGCTTGGTTGAGTTCGGTCATGCATTTGTCTATTGACTTATCTTCTGTGCTTAATTGCTTACAGATTTGTGATAGAAATTGGTCTTCTCAAGTCAAAGATGTTGTTATTGTTGCCATTATCAATGTGATCTGGGTGATTTGGAACTGCAGAAATAAAATTTGTTTTGATAATAAGAAAATTCCATGGCAGGCTGTTATTAATCTAGTGATTTCTAATGCTATAACTGGAACTTTAACTTCGGGTTGTTTGAGTTCTTCTATGCAGGATTTCATGCTATTAAAGACTTTCTCTATTGAAGCTCATCCTGGTAAAGCGTCTCTAATCAAGGAAGTTAAATGGTATCCTCCTTGTTGTTTTTGGGTAAAGTGTAATACTGATGGTGCGGTCAAAGATGCTCCGGGTGTGGCTGTCTGTGGGGGTATTTTCCATGATAGCAGTGCTGCAACATTAGGTTGTTTTGCTGTTAATCTTTGTGTCTCTTATGCTCTTCATGTTGAGTTGATGCGTGCCATGTTTGCAATTGAACTAGCTTATAAAAAAGGTTGGCATAGATTGTAGTTGGAATGCGACTCACAGTTTGTTATTTTGGTTTTCAATTAGCGTTGTTCCATGGAAGCTCAGAAGTAGATGGAAGAATTGGCTTGAGTTGATCAAAAGTATGAATTTTGTGTTTTCTCATATTTTCCGTGAAGACAATCACTGTACTAATAAGATTGCCCCATTTGGCACTCAGATTAGTGGTTTTCATTGGTGGGATATCATCCCTATTTTTATTTGTGAAGACTTTTACCGTAACAGGATTGATCTTCATAATTATAGATTTTCTCAGTGCTTTGCAAGGGTTTTGGTTTTAAATCCTTCCTTGATCATTTGTACTCTTTTTTTCCTTTTTAATAATAATTTGTTAGTATGCTACAGCTGACTGGTGATAATTGAGGTAGCAGCATAGTTGGAATTTTAATTGTCACATTGATGCCTTTGTATACCAACTTTTGCTTAAAAAAAAATATGCCGACTTAACCATATATTATTTGGAGATACATTACTTCTGCAACAATTTATCTTCCTTATCCTTGCATGAAGAAATGGATTTCATAATTCCAATAAACTGGTCAAACACTTTTGTTCCCATGCAAAAACAATTCCTTCTCCAAATCCGATATCAAATTCCAAACTTGTTCAAACCAATATCCCATGCATATTATTCAAGAAAGTTATTATATCCAATGTTTTAAAAACCGAATCAGACATCGAACTGGTGAGACTTCCAAGTCATGCTTCAATTGTTTTAAATTGTTCGAACTAGCATGAATCAGGATTGGACTGCCCAAATAACCGAACCGTACGTAAACAGAGTCGGTTCAAGGTTTAACAAAATGAATCGTCAGGTTCGATCAGATTTTATCTTCCGACAATATATAAATCCTTGGAAATAGATCTCCAAGGCATTTATCATAAATCCATATATCATGCCAAAAAGAAATATTAACCCATTCTTAACTTTCTTACAAAACTCTATTAGAAAAATAGTTTCAACTACCAGAGTTATCAAAATCAATGGACCTTAGATCCCTCCACCATTGTGAAGAATTAGATGAGTTCTATACACAATTTTGAAAAATATAATTTAAATTACCATACCTCTTTAACAAATTTTTATGCCATATATATAGCATCGTTATCAACCAAAGTCTCTATTTCCATTTCCCTAAAAGGCTTCAGTTAAACAAAATCAATTGTTTCACGCCTCGACCTCTTAATTCTTTAGATAAACAAACCTTAAAGACATTAAGACTCTACCTTAATTCCATAAAGATAAATTTTTGAAAATTCACCATAGCGGATAAGAATGTGATTTATGTGTTTTGGGATTGGTGGTGTATCCCGTTAACATGCTTAAAAAGCGTTTAGTGTTATGACTTACACTATGGGTTGAAGTACCCCTTGTACTCTCGTTCAATAATATTTTTGCTTATAAAAAAAAAACCGAATACCAACTCAACTTTTCAACACATATTTAAGAGTCCAATTATTCTCAAAATTAATCTGACCAATCAATAAAATACCATTAACATACTGTAAATTAATGTGATAAAAAATCATTAGCATAAAATATCATCAACATGCTATAAATGAGATAAACTATCATTGGCACCATGAAATCCTTTAAACTTTTGAATTTTCACCGCCCTTCTCGTTAAGCCACTATAAGACCCCAGTCACTATAAGAAACAAGAAAAGAGCCATAGGGTCACTTCGCCTAAGCCTTTTTATATATGCATCCTAATCTCTTCTGCAGGACTACCATTAATGAGAACAAAAACAAAACCCAAAAGCATACAAACTCGTATCTACTCACTCCATTTATCACAAAAGCATATCTATACCCATTATATTCATATAATCAAGAAAACTGTAGCTAATAGAGTCATAAACCATCTCAAATTTAATTTTTAAAAATAAGACTATTAGATCTCAATTTTTTTGCAAAATTACTTCATTGATGACTAAGACCCCATCAAGGTCTTGCCTTTTAGCAATAAATAAAAACAAACTAACAATGAGAAGGCTTATGTTTGATGACTTTTAGCAAGCCATCAGGATCCAAGCTCTTATCACCGTCGCAACTCCATGTTTTCTCCAAAATAAAAGGTGAGGCTAGCCTCTTTAAATGGTTCTTATTTTTACACATTTTAAAAGTATACATGACTTTAACATATCAATAATATATTAAATAATCTTAAATTGATATAGGTTCACATCAAATAATATAAAATTATTACAGTACGGGTTACCAAAAAAAATAAAATTATTACAGGCTTTTGTTTGGAAGTAAGCTAAAAACATATATCCAGACAACAAGATCGGACTTAAGTCCTGCTATTTTGACAACTGATTTTTACAACAATACTCACACCGTATGCTATACGTATGTTACTATTAACGTACGACATCACTGTTCACTTACGGATTTTTGCTGTTCATGTACGGAAATACACTGTTCATGTATGAAAACAATACTATTCTGGAAAAAAATTATTTTTTTCTTTCCTATTAACCACTTACTAAAAATTATATGGTTAATGCAGTACAAATACTTGGTTAATTCAGTTCATTACGTGGTTAATGAGTTATTGCAATTCATTAACCACATAGTGAACTGTATTAACCAATTATTTGCAAGTCATTAACCACATAGTATCAAAGTAACTCATTTACCATTAATCAAGTATTTGCAATCCATTAACCACGTAATGAACTAAATTAACCAAATATTTGCACTGCATTAACTATATAGTATCAAAGTAACTCATTTACCATTAACCAAGTATTTGTAATCCATTAACCATATAATGAACTAAATTAACCAAATATTTGCACTGCATTAACCATATAGTATCACAGTAACTCATTTACCATTATCCAAGGTTTTGCAATCCATTAGTCACGTAATGAACTAAATTAACTAAACATTTATACTACATTAACTATGTATTTGTTATTGAGTTGTGAAAAATATGAAATTAATTTTGTGCATAAAAAATTGCAACTCATTAACTACGTAAAGAACTGAATTAACAAAATATTTGTACTGCATTAACTACACGTGAGCAGTAAAAAGTTGTAAGAAAGTTGTAGAATTGTAGTTGTCAAAAAAACATTTCTGATGTATAATATATTAATAGGGACACAAATTTGACAACAATACGCGACACCGTATGTCCGTACATGTACGGAGAAGGTTTTTTTTTTTACAATTTTTTTTAAATTTTTTTTCAAAAAAGTAATTTTTTTCAAGATTTGGCATTAACTAGATAATGAATAATATTAACTAGATATTTGAACGTGAATAACCAGATAAGAAAATAGGATCATTAACTATATAATGAATAATATTAACCAGATATTTGAACTTAATTAACCAGATAAGAAAATGGGATGTCCAAAGTTTCAGGATTTTGCATTAACCAGATAATGAATAACATTAACCAGATATGTAAACTTAATTAACCAGATAAGAAAATGGAATGTCTAAAATTTTCAGGATTTGGCATTAATCAGATAATGAATAGCATTACCTAGATATTTGAACTTGATTAACCAGATAAGAAAATGGGATGTCCAAAGTTTCAGTATTTTGCATTAACCAGATAATGAATAACATTAACCAGATATGTGAACGTGATTAACCAGATAAAAAAATGGGATGTCCAAAAGTTTCAGGATTTAGCAACAAGATAATGAATAACATTAACTAGATAAAAAAATCTGTAATATTTTTTTTGAATTTTTTTTTAAAAAAAAATAATTTTTTGAAAAAAATAAGAGGGTCCATACATGTACGGACCGTATGTCCGTACATGTTGTCGCCAATGTTGTCAGCTATTTGATGTACAAATAGCGCGACCCATATTAATATAGGTAGTTAAGGTTGAACGTTGCTTGATTAAATATATTTTAACTAATATATATGCAACAAAACTTAAATTCAACATAATTTTTTTCACTTGTTTAATACCGAATTTTTTTGCACAAAACCGAATGCTAGGCTCCCACTGTGACTAATTTTTAAACGTTCAAAAATTCAATGCTATTGCCAAGAGTAATAGATGATCAGGCTAACCTTACATTCATTCCTTGGCTATGTTAACAGTTCCTCAAGGAATCATTAAAGCAAGCCACTTAATACAAGTGTCTCTTAGAGGAACTATCGGGTTTGCACACATACAAGAGAAGGAAATGAGCAAATGTAATTGTATCTCATTACTCAAAGTGTATTTATACACAAGACTGAATTACAAATAGAATTAAATGCTAACAGAATTGGTTAACTAACTAACCAAGTATTAACTAACTAACTAGTCAATGAAACAGTAAACTAACTCAACTAGCTTGAATTACATATACAATAACACTCTCCCTTAATTCAAGCTATCAGAAAGAAATTACAATTCAGCAGACAACACTGCTGCAAGTTTCAGACTCTCCCTTAATGCAAGCTCTTAAGGGAAATCACACTCGTTTGCTTTCTCAAGTCTTCAAACCGATCAACTCTCAATCCTTTAGTCAGGATATCTGCCAGTTGCATCTCAGAAGGACAAAACACCAATTCAAGCTTGCCTTTGTTTACTTGATCTCTGATAAAAGTGTTTGCTCCTCCCGTAAGAAATTGGATTCTTTGCCAAGTTTATGGCTGACTTGTTATCAATCAGCAGCTTCAATGGCTTAGACATTTCGATCTTCATTTTAGTTAGCAATGACTCGAACCAAATAGCTGACAGGCTGCATAGGAGCTTGCTATATACTTTGATTCACATGTCGACAATGCAATTACTAGTTGTTTCTTTGAACTCCAAGAGATTGGAGCATTTAAGAATGTGAACAAGTATCAAGATGTGCTTCTTCTATCTATCCTGTCACCACACCAGTCTGCATCCGAGTATCCCATCAAAACTGCCTCCTTCTGCTCAGTCACTTTAGGGAACAAAATGCCATAGTCTAGTGTCCCTTGCAAGTATCTCATAATTCTTTTCACAGCATGTAAGTGTGACTGCTTAGGACAGTCCATGAACCTGCTCACAGAACCTACTCCAAAGCAGATATCTGGCCTGCTATTGCACAAGTATCATAAACACCCCACCATTTTCTTGAACTCAGTGGCATCTGCTTCTTTTTCATCACCACACTGATCCAGCTTCACATTTGCTTCAACAGGAATTGTTGACAGATTACAATTGGCCATATTAAACCTCTTCAACACTTCTTTTACATATTTCTTTTGGTGCATAGCTAAGCCTGCTGAAGTATCAACAAACTCCATACCAAGGAAGTATGTTAGCTTGCCCAAGTCTGTCATTTCAAACTCAGTTTTCAGCACAACTTTGAAACTTTCCAATTCCTGAGCATTGCTTCCTGTGATTAGCAAGTCATCAACATAAAGGCATAGCAAGATTAAATCTGACTTGGCTGATTTAAATCTCAGATAAACACCATATTCCACTGAGCATTTGATGAAACCAAGCTTGATCAAAAAAAATCAATCCTTTTGTTCCAAGCTCTTGGAGCTTGTTTCAACCCATAAAGTGCTTTCTTCAATCTATACACTTTATCCTCCTTTCCTTTTATCTCAAAACCAGGGGGCTGTGATACATACACCTCCTCTTCAATTGGACCATTCAAGAAGGCAGACTTCACATCCAATTGGAATAGAGGCCAACCCTTTGCACTTGCCATAGCAACTACTAATCGAATTGTTTCAATTCTAGCAACTGGAGCATAGACTTCAGAATAGTCTATTCCTGCCCTTTGCAAAAATCCCTTTGCCACAAGCCTAGCTTTATGCTTTGCTATTGAACCATCTGGATTCAGCTTGAGCTTGAAGACCCACTTAACACCAATCTGTTTCTTCTGTGCTGGCAGATCTGTGAGGTACCAAGTTTGGTTTCTCTCAATGGAGTTTAGTTCATCTATCATGGCATTTGTCTATCTCTCTGTGGTCTATCACTGCCTCCTGCAGCCCTGTCTCTGCCTTCTACAGTTTCTGGCACATCAAGCTCACTACTGTCACCAGAGAATGCATTTGGCACACAAGATCTCTGCTTCAAACTACTGCAATTCTTCTCCCAGTCCCAGTGCTCAGATTCAACAATCTTCACATCTCTACTAACCACTATCTTCTCCTTGATTGGATCAAACAATCGGTATGCACCTGTTGGATGATATCCAAACAAGATCATAGCATCACACTTGTCATGCAGCTTTCTTCTGATTTGATCTAGAACATGCCTAAAGCAAAGTGTTCCAAAAGTCCTTAAGTGACTCACTGTTGGCTTCTTATTTAACCAAACTCCTTCTGGTACATCATTGCTTAATCTCTTGGTGGGACATTTGTTTAAAATGTATGCTGCAGTGGATACAGCTTCACCCCAAAGATGATGCGGCAAAGCCTTTTCCTTGAGCATGCTTCTTGCCATATCTAGCACAGTCTGGTTTCTTCTCTTTGCCAGACCATTGTGTTGTGGTGTATAAGGGGCTGTGACTTCATGGATGATCCCATGCTCCTCACAAAATTGCTAAAAGTCACTTGATGTGTACTCCCCTCCTCCATCTGTTCTCAATACTTTGATTGCTCTATCACTTTGCTTTTCAACAAGCTTTTTAAACTTCTTAAATAATTCAAGGGCCTCACTTTTATTTTTAATCAAATACAACCACATCATACGGCTAAATTCATCAACAAAAGAGATAAAATATCGATTACCTCCTATTGATGACACTTCAAATGGCCCACAAACATCAGAATGCACAACTTCAAGTAGATGCTTTGATCTCAAAGGTAGCTGAGAATGGAAAGAATTTCTTGTCTGCTTCCCTGCAAAGCAAATGTCACAAACTGTCTCGGGAATTTCTATCAAAGGCAGTCCACTCACCATTTTCTTGGACCCCAATTGATTGAAGCTTCTAAAGTTGAGATGGCCAAATCTTGCATGCCAAAGCCAGCATTCTTCTCTAGATTATGTTGCCTTCAAGCAATGAATTTCTACAGCATCTATATTGATCTGGAAGGTCCTATTCTTGTACAAAGGAGCCTTCAAAATTGTAACACCCCGTTTCCAGAGTGCCACTAAACTAGTATTCTGACAAAAGTTGACGTGTTTCCGAAATGTGAAATACTCTGCTCGTAAGGTTTCTGAAAAAAGTGGTCCTATTTTTTTTTTCCTGCAAAACTCTTTTTATTTTTTTTAAAGTAGCGGACAGAATATCACAGCGACTTTTAGAAACATGGCGGTGAATAATTCAAGACACCAAATAAACCATAATCATCAAGTTATTCCATCATTTTATAAACGATAGTACATGTTTGAAAAAAACATAATAGGCATTCAATACAACACTGAAGTGAACTGCAAATATCCTATAGCTGGTCGACAAGCTATACTCCTTACTAGACTACTAGTAAGTTCCACAACATAACACAGGTAGAAGGCTGGACGACTATCTTCAGTTGTTCCTCTCTGCAGTTCCAAATCCTCCGCTTGCTCTGTCATCTGGGATACATTCATCAATTGAAAGAACCACTGGCAAGGGTCAACTTCTTAAAATAAAAGAGACAGATACACATATTCGACAACACACTCGGCAACAAAGCATGTAGTAGCACAACATATTACAGGAATTAGCAAATCATAACAATAGGCAAAACAACAATATGCACAGTTCTCAAGACACATTGCAAGACTCACTCACGACTCATTTTCTCTCGACCTTCGACAATTTTTCCGGAAAGCAGACGCTGATCCATCCACTGAATACCAGCTGTAGCTTTGGGATCTTCGCTCTCCCTAGGACATTCAGCTCTGGTTCCTTAACGCTGTGACGCCTAGCTAATCCACCATGAACGAAGGGGACCTAGCACCCTCAGTTGTCCGGCTCACAGCTCAAAAACGTCTCGACGACTCGACTAAGCTCTCAAACTCGATGAACAATTCGCCGCATACGATATTCAAAGAGCAATTTGCATAATCATTCGACCGCATATCAAATAATTTAAAGCAAGCTTAATACAGTGAAATGCAATCCAACAGTATAAGCAATTCGCATATTGAAATCCAACTCAATAACTTAAGCAGCTCACAGCATTATTCAATCACATATTAAATAATTGCATAGCTCGAAACAGCAGTCAACGTTCACATCAAGGAATCCATCCCTCTGTAACTCGATGGAGTTGACAGAGAGGAACAAACAAGTGTGGGGGGTTGGCGCCAAAAGACCAACCACTTTTTAACCAAGCCCACGGAAGACTCGGAAAATAGGCGACCGCACGACCATAAATAAACGAAGGGGTATTGAACGTGAACACAAGAAGGGGGGTTGAATTGTGTTGAAAACTTTTCGCAAACTTTGATTTAAAAACACTTAGAACACAGGTTTTTCAAAACAGTTTGTTAAACGGACGCTGGAAATAAACCGGACGCTGGAAAAGCAGTTTGTGAAAACTTGTTTTTAACAGAGCAAGATAAAGATAAATAGAAAGCAGTAAAGCAAGAGACACAGAGATTTATACTAGTTCACTACCAAACTGGTAGCTACGTCTAGTCCCTTCGTTCCTGAAGGATTTTCCACTATAATCAACTGATTACAAAACCTTAAGAGTATTCTCATCACAACCTTGACAATACTCTCAACTTCTCAAAACGACTCGATCCATTCGAGCCTTTGAGGGAACAAATTTTAACTAGGCCAAAACAACTTTTACAAGTAAGTTGAATACAAGTATAAATAACTCTCACAGAGTGGATAAAAATTAAGCTCAATATAGAAATGCTTTCTAAAAGAAAGTGTCGGACGCTGAGTTCAGTTCTTGTAGTCCAGAGACTTGGCTCGAAACTTAATTGCTCACGTAAGCGTGCTTTGAGTATTGACTCTTTGTAGTGTATAGCAACAGTGCTTGTTCTCAGTAAATGAAGCAATATTCTCTTGTAGAGTTTCGGCAGTTTCTTCAATGGATACCTTGGGGTATTTATAGGAGTTATAAAGGATATTACCGTTACAGTAAAAATGGCTCCTTTCCATTGAGTGAGATAATTTCAAAAAGCTGTCTCTTTCTTCCTTTCCAGAGAATATCTCAGTAGTACACATTTCCATTTTCGTCCTACCTTGCTTTTCACAATTGCTTGTACGATTTTTGTCTTTTAGCTAAAGGTGTCACCTTTGATACCTCGTACAACAATTTTAGCGCATAAGATCAAATTCGAAATCCGTTCCAGAAGCTTCTGAGAGGAAGAGCAACTATGTGAACATCACGTGATTTAAAATGAAGTTCAGATGATCGCTCAGAACAGGAAGGTCGGATGCTCGTAGCAAATGGATAAGCTTTGTGTCACAAAAAGATAATTCTAGACGCTCACGAAGACAGTTTACTAAGATGAGCCGGATGCTGATACACTGAGTATATCCTTCTCTTGTGAACTTCTTCCTTCTTGCTTAAGTGACTTAGAAGTATATGTAATATTAGTATCTGCACACTTCAAGAATTGTTAGAACATAAATTGTTCTCTTGTGAATACTTTGTTATCATCAACATTAATGAGGGTCTAAACTTCTCAATCGTTTAGGTTCCAACAATATCCCCTTTTTTGATGATGACAAATATCCAAGGTTGATGAACAATTTTAAGTTTCAAATAAGAGTTTTAAGGGTCTCCCCCTGAGTTCAACAACTTAGATAAGTATAGCAATAAAAGACGCTGAGATCGGATGCTGAAATGATGTTATGAATGATTGATTAGCATGTATATCTTAGCTTTCATCAAGCCTTTCTTAGCATGTGCATCTATTCATTTATCCTTAGCGTTCATCAAGCCTTTCTTTTACTCCCCCTTCTGTCATCAGACAAAAAGAGTGTAAAAACACATCATAGTCAAAAAACAAAATAGAAGAAAAATTTGAGTAATAAAGTCACAATATAATTGTACCAAAAATCAAGTAATATCACTCAGTACCAAAAAAAATTTAAAACAAAACAAGGTTTAAGGGTTTTGAGGTAGTAGGTTGATTCGTTCCATGATGAGTTTCAGTTGCATTTCAAGCTCAGGAACTTTCAAACAAGTTGCCTTCATGGTTTCAAATTCCTCCTTAGGAATTGTAACCATTTCCACTGAAGATGTGGAGGAAGCAGATTCAGCTTCTGGTACACTGGCAACACCTGCAGCTTCTGAATTCATCTTCTTATGGATTTCAAGAACAGTTTGAGACAATTCAGATTTTATCTTCTTCCTATCCTTTGCCTATTGGAAATAATTATCTCCTGGTGGAAACCATTTGATAATAGTTCCAAGTTTTCTTCTTTCAGACTCATATAGGGCTTCATTTCTTTGCTCAACCATATTAGGAAACAGAAGATAATTGAAGATCATTTCTTTGTGTTTAAGAATGTCTCTGGCATATCCATCAAATTGTTCTGCAGCAGCTTCTCCAAACACATTGCCTAAGAAGACACTAAGGGCATCAAAAGAAAAGTTGAGGCCTTCATTTTCAGCAATGAATAGTCTCCTCAAAATTTCTCTTTCATCCTTGTCGATAGTCAGGGGCTCAAAACAAGGCATAATGGCTTTGTCTTTCCAAGACGCAGACCATTGCATCCAGCCAAATCCAATGTAAAAGTGTTTCCAAACAAGATCCCATGGAGCATAAAGCTTCACCAAGTTGGGCGGTCTAATCACAGAACATATGAACATATCATCAAAATGAGCAGTTCCATGATTGGATTCAGGTACCTTCTCGATGATGCCAACAGTAGGGATTGTTGCCTTCTCTGCATTACAGCAGTTGGAGGATCCAGTTCTCCATTGATCTTTCTTCAGAGCACTCAGATAATACCTTCTGGCATGCTCTTCAGAGATTTTCTTTACCGGAAGCTGGGTGAACTCCTTGACCTTGTAGTCTCTGGGCGCTTTCTCATATTCCTTAGGCCCTATCTTACCTAATGGCATTTTGCCAGGTGCAGCTTCCTTTCTTTTTCCAGGAATAGACCAAGGTAACCACCTTTGCCTATTTGGAACAATCTTTATAGAGACAGATGATGCGTCTCTATATTGTCCAATGACTTCAAGCCTTTTCTGCTCATAGCAATGAGCCATCATACAGGGTTCAGCTTCTGTAATCCATCTACCACATTCCTCTAATGTAAGAGGCTCATTCTGGGGTAGGAACCTTGGTACATCAACAGAAAAGGGGATAGCCCTACTGTTTGGTTTGGGTCTCAGCCTTCCTTTAAAAGACATCTCAACATTGTCTTTGCCATCCTTGAAGATAGCATTCATTGGAGGAGGTATCTCCAGTCTTGAAACTCCGGAAGTGAAGGTCTTCAAGTGCCATACAGATGGGTGATTGTAGATAGAGTTATACGACTCATATCTAACAAATTTTGGTCTAATGTCAAGAGAGACAGGTTTCTTTGGAATTAGGGAAGTACTTTTTGGCGTCTCTATTGTGATATTGTACTTGGGAGGAATGTAGGGTTTGAAAGGATTAAATGGAGGGACTTTGAAAAGGAGGTTAAAAGGATGAGAATGAAGTTTGGAAATGTATGAAGTGAGGGAGGTATATGTGGAGGTTTGAGGTGAGGAGATGGTGAGTGTATTGGTCTGTGTTTGGGTAGGTTGTTTGAGGGCTATGGAAGTGGTTGTGTTTCTGGTTTTCTGTGCACGGGTTTGAATGGTTGATGGTTGTGCAACAGATATAGGTGGAGCAGGAATGGTATTATCAGTTTCAAAAACAGATACAGAATCATCAGTAGAATTCAGTACCTTTGGTTCAAGCTCAGACTGCCTGACCAATCTCTTCAGCTTTTGTCTAGGGGCAGCAGCTGGAGGCGGACGATGAATTGCCTTCTTTTGTGCACCGAACGCTAAAACTTGTTTCTCAGCATCTGGCTTGCTTCTTTTCATCAGAATCTGACTGATGGGAACGCGGTCCTCATCTTCTGATTCAGTCTTTCTTTTAGGTGCAGAAGCCACCTTCTGCTTCTTGCTTCTTGTCTCCTCTTCTGGAGAATCAGAAGTCCTTTTCACACCAGTTACTGAGCTTCTGGTGGTTTTGTCAATAGTAGACTTCTTGCTAAGAGAGGGACCAGATTCTATTCCCTGTTCCTTTTTCACCTTCTTCATTTGTTCACCAGTGATCAATTTCATTCTGACCAAGCTGTTAACTCCGAAGGTGTCAGGAATCACAACACATTCAGTGCCAAAATACTTCACCTTTTCTTGATCTGCCAAAGCAGTCAGCTTGTTTACAACCAGATTCTTGGTCATCATCTTAGTGAGCAGAACACCATAAGGAATGCACTTGTAGGTGTTTTTCTTGTCAGCAACTCCTTTCCTCGAATTAACCAGTGCATTAATCAGGTTATTGTAAATCAATCTTGGCAGGTTTACCTTGTTATCAGCCATGTAGTGCCTCATAATGAACTTCTGTTCATAGTTGACTATGTCACTAGAGCCAGCCTTCAACCAGACGCTCTTGGTGATTATCTTGTGAAGAACTCTGTAATGACTCTTCAAATTCTTTGCAGTAGGAGTTTCACCAGATTCTTTCAACTGTTTATAGTTCTCAAACAAATCCTCATTGACCTTCTCAAGGCCATGAAATGCATCAGCCCAATCTGTGTAGTAAACGATACCTTCACAGGGACAACCAGTGACTTCAGAAATGTTGGTAACGGTAAAAATGAACTTGTAACCTCACACAGTTCCTTAAAAAATACCACCTTGATGTAAACGAGCATTACCCCAAAAATCCTTGATAGCAGTAACTAGAACCTCAACCTGGTTCCAAAAGAAGTAGTGTTCCCAACCCATTGCCTTGAAACCACTATAGAAATCGAAGCCGTAGAGTTTGAAGTTCTCTAAATCAACTCGATTTTCCAGCAAAACTTTTCCTTCAGCCATGGTGTCGTAAATAGCAGTATACTTAGAAGTTGTTACACCAGACATCATTGCAGTTGAGAGATAGAGAAATGGAGGTTTAGGGTTTTAGGACAGTCACGAAGAGAAGAGAAGGAAAACTGTTTTTCAGACTGAAAACAGAGAGAGTGATTGTGGAGCGAAAAAGAATGAGTAGTGGGAAGGTTTTGTAATTAGTACAGTTACTTTTAAAAAAAACTCTTCATTATCCGAGTAATAAAAATAAATTTAAAAAGAAATTAAAATAAAGATACTCCTTTTCATTAAATGCAGTTGCCAAAATAAAGTAAAAGATTTTATTGAAAATGTAAATAATCATGACTCAGATTAGGTGAGATGACACGAGCTTACCACGTGTGTGTTTCGGATTCTCATAGCTGATTCATCGGATGCTGAGTTATGATGCAGTTGACATATAAAAATGCTTACTCGTATGATGATGATGTCATACCAGATGCTCAAATGATATCTATCATAAGACGCTGAGATTAATCATTCTTTTATAAGATGGAAATGTAAATTTCTTCTTATAAAATTGAATCTATCTTCAGCAAGGGGTTTTGTAAGAATGTCAGCCCACTGGTGATCAGTGTCTACAAATTTGATTTCAAGTGTCCCCTTCTGAACATAGTCTCTTATAAAATGATGTTTAATCTCAATGTGCTTTGCTCTAGAATGCAATATAGGATTTTTAGTAAGACATATGGCAGATGTATTATCACAGAAGATAGGAATGTTACTCTCTTTTATTAAGTAGTCTTCAAGTTGATACTTCATCCACAGAAGTTGAGAAGCGCAACTTCTTCTTGAGATGTATTCAAACCTGGCATTGAGAGTGCAATAGTGCTTTGTCTTTTGCTTGACCAAGACACAAGATTAGCTCCAAGGAACCGGCGGCCTCCACTTGTGCTCTTTCTTTCAATTCGGTCTCCAAAGAAAGTCAAGATCACGTAAACCTACTAATTTGTTATCTTTTGATTTCTTATAAAGCAAACCAAGATTAGTAGTTCCTTGCAAATATCTGAATATTCTTTTAACAAAGACTTAGGTGTGATTCTCTAGGATCCGATTGAAATCTAGCACACAGTGACAGAACATAATGTCGTGTCTTGAAGCCGTAAGATAAAGTAGAGATCCAATCATACCTCTGTACATTTTCTGATCTACCTTCTTACCAATTTCATCTTTACTAAGAGTGCAGGTAGGATGCATAGGTGTACACATAGGCTTACAATCCAGCATCTTGAATTTCTTTAATAATTCTTTGATATATTTGCTTTGATGTATATAGATACCATCACTGCATTGCTTGATTTGTATTCCAAGGAAAAACTTTAATTCTCCCATCATGCTCATCTCAAATTCAGCCTGCATAAGCTCAGAAAATTCTTTGCAAAGGCTTTCATTAGTGGCTCCAAAAATGATATCATCAACATAGATTTGAACAAGTATGAAATGCTTGTTAGAAGATTTTCTGAAAAGAGTAGTGTCAACTAAACCTCTTGTAAATCCATTTTCCATTAAAAAGGAACTTAGTCTATCATACCATGCTCTGGGAGAGCTTGCTTAAGACCATATAGAGCCTTTTTAAGTTTAAAAACATGTTCTGGAAATTTAATATCTTCAAAACCAGGAGGTTGTTTAACATAAACTTCTTCAGTTATAAAACCATTTAGAAAAGCACTTTTCACATCCATTTGATATAGTGTTATCCCATGATGTGCTGCAAATGAAAGTAAAATGCGAATAGCTTCTAGTCTTGCAACAGGTGTAAAAGTTTCAGTGAAATCAATACCTTCTTCTTATGAGTAACCTTGAGCAACTAACCTTGCTTTATTTCGCACAACTTTACCATCTTCATCAAGCTTATTTCTAAATACCCATTTAGTACCAATAGCTTGCTTATCTTCTGGTAGAGTGACTAGCTTCCATACATCATTTCTTTGGAACTGATTTAGCTCATCTTGCATTGCTAGAATCCACCCTTCATCTTCCAATGCTTGATCAATCGTCTTAGGTTCCATTTCAGAGAGAAGTGCAAAATCAGCATGCTCCTTGAAAGAGGATCTGGTTCGTACTTTATCACCAGGTTCTCCTATGATTTGATCTTTTGGATGATTGGTTTTGTACTTCCAGCCTTTTTCTTGCTTCACTTCGCTTGAGTAGAATTCTTCGTCTTGTCACCACCGGATGATGAAGATGCATGTTCACTGTCTGACTTGTCACCGAGGTTTAATTCTGAAAATAACTCATCTAGCTCTGACATAGCAGCGTCAGGCTTCTTATCATCAAACTTGACATGAATGGACTCTTCAATCACAAAGTTTCTTTGTTGTATATTCTAAAAGCTTTAGATCTTTCAGAGTATCCCAAAAAGATTCCTTTGTCAGCCTTGGAATCAAACTTACCAAGCTGATCTTTAGTATTCAAAATATAACAACTACAACCAAAAGGATGAAAGTAAGAAATGTTTGGTTTTCTACCTTTCCATAATTCATAAGGAGTCTTATTCAAAATAGGTCTTATAAGAATTCTATTTTGAATATAACAAGCTGTGTTTACTGCTTCTACCCAAAAATGTTTCGCAATATCAGCTTCATTGATCATGGTCCTGGCCATTTCCTGGAGGGACCTATTTTTCCTTTCTACAACACCATTTTGTTGAGGTGTTCTAGGAGAGGAGCAATTGTGGGAGATGCCATTTTCTTCACAAAATTTTTGAAAGTTTTCATTTTCAAATTCTCCCCTATGATCACTTCTAATAGAAGAAATACAGATGCCTTTTTCATTTTGAACTGATTTGTAGAATACAGTAAATACCTTAAAAGACTCATCCTTGTGGGCAAGGAATTTAACCCATGTCTATCTAGTAAAATCATCAACAATGACTAATCCATATTTCTTTCCAGTTAAGGAGGTTGTCCTTGTGGGACCAAAAAGATCAAGATGTAAAAGTTCAAGTGGTCTAGAGGTTGAAACAACATTTTTTAAACGAAAGGAAGTTTTAACTTGTTTTCCTCTTTGACAAGCCTCACACAGAGCATCAGATTGGAACTTAAGATTTGGTAAGCCTCTAACAAGATTGTGCTTGTTTAATTTTGAGATTAACCTCAAATTGGCATGACCCAATCTTTTGTGCCAAATCCATTGCTCATCTTCATGCATATAAGACACTTGACATCTTGTTTTGCAAGTTCAGAAAGATCAACTTTATAAATGTTTTGTTTCCTCTTTGCTGTAAAGAATATAGATCCATCATTTTTGCTTTTTACTGAACATCCATTTTCTGTAAAGACAACATTATAACCACTGTCACATAATTGACTTATGCTCAATAGATTATGTTTCAGTCCTTCAACATATAAAACATTATCAATAGAAGGAAGAGAGCCTTTACCTATACGACCAATTCCAACTATTTTACCTTTCTGGTTTCCTCCGAAACCAACGAATCCAGCTTCTCTAGGTCATAGTTCTTGGAACATATGCTTTTCTCGCGTCATGTGACGCGAGCATCCACTGTCTAAGTACCAAGATAGGTGTGTTGACTTTGTTGCTAAGCAAGTCTGCAACATAGACTATTTTATCTTTAGGTACCCATATTTTTTTGGGTCCTTTCTTGTTAGTTCGTGAAGGATACTTGTCCTTCTTAGTTGTAAACACATTACATGCACTTTTCAGATGACCAGATTTATTGCAGTAAGTACAATGCAAGCATTTACTATGATTGTTGAATTTATCAGATGCTGAATTATTTTCTAAAAGAGGTTCATCTGATATGTAACCAAGACCATGAGTCGTCGTTTTACTGACTCCCCAGATCATAGAGGCTTGCTTGCTTCGAGTTACACTCTCTGCAAGAAACTTTTGAAATGCATGTTCATAGTCATTTGATTTGCAGTTAGGATTGCCTGTAACTACAGAGCTTTTGACTTGAGAGCTCTCAACTTCTGGTTACTTGTTGGCTTCCAGACGCTAGTTATCCACCAGACGCTGATTTTCGCCATTTTACGGTTCTCTTCATTAGTACTGAGTTTTCATTGTGTAAAGAATGAAAATCTTGTGTTAGTTTTGAAAATTTCTTTTCAAATTCTTACACTGAATAGAGAGAGTGGCGTAATCCTTTAACAGATCATCAAATGCCGTTGAAGTTCAATAAGAATCATATATTATTACCTCTTCAACTTCTTCTTCGAATCAAGATCGATTATCCGCCATGAGGGCAATGTGAGCTTCTTCTTCTTTATCTTCCTCAGAGGAGGATAAGTCAAGATCTTCCCATGTTGCCATGAGACCTTTCTTATTTTTCTTGAAGGAGCTTCTTGTGGACTTTTCCTTAAGATTAGGACACTCAGACTTGAAATGTCCAGGCTTCTTACATTCATAGCAAATGACTTGGGCTTTGTCCTTGTCTTTGCTTTCCTTCTTGTCCTTTGTATCTTTCTTCTGAAACCTCCTTCTGAAGTTTCTCTTCTTCCACATTCTCTGGATCTTCTTAGATATGAAAGCTAGCTCATCATCTGATCCATCATAATCTCCTTCTGAAGCTTCATCATCCGATTCTTCTTCTTCAGCCTGAAAAGCTTTAGAAGTACTAGGTTTATGTTGATTAACTCTTAAAGCAATAGACTTACTCTTCTCGGTAGGTTCTTCTTCATTTAGCTCAAGTTCATGAGCTTTCAAAGAACTCATAAGATCTTCAAGCCGAAGGACATTTAGATCTTTTGCTTCTTAAATAGCAGTGACTTTGGGTCTCCACTGCTTAGTCAAACTTCTCAAGATCTTTCTCACATGGTCAAGTGTAGTATAACTTTTTCCAAGGGCCTGCAACCCATGAACAAGTGTTTGTAACCTTCCAAACATAGTTTCAATGTTTTCTCCATCTTCCATTTTGAATAGCTCATACTGGCGAACCATCATGCTAGCCTTTGTTTCTCTTACTTGGGCAGAACCCTCATAAGACAAAACAAGAGAATCCCAGATTTCTTTGGCAGTATCAAACTTACCACATTTACCATATTCTCTTTCTGTCATAGCACAGATGAGAATAAATCTAGCCTTCTGATTGGTTTGATATCTCTTTTTCTGATTGTAACACCTGAGGACGAGATCGACATCGTATTAGGACGACGTATCGAGACCTCGACCAAGACCTTGTGTCGAGATCCCGTGACTAGATCGTTTGCCGAGATCTTTTGTCGAGCTGATGAGACCACGTGCACTAGCTGCTCAGATGAGGAGGTCGGGTGTCGAGTTGATGAAGTCGCGTACCGAGCTGATGAGGACGCAAGTCGAGCTGAGGAGACCGCGTTCACGACCTCGTGTTAGAACTTTGTACATTTGCACGAGCACTCTTGTCGACATCGTGTCGAGATGACACCTCGTATTATTTCGAACGTTACTCAGCGTTATTATTATATTGTTTGTAATTATTACATTGTCGGCTTGTCGTTGACCGACAGAGTAGAGGGTAATCATGAGAGGAACGAGTTAACGGGTAGATGATTATTGGGATTGGCATCTTATAGCTGGAGTTACGTTTTACCCCTTTCTCGCCACCGTATACCACGACCGCTTTCACTCATTTCTCTTTTCTTCTTTCTTCTTCCTTCCTTCTCGCTCGTGTTTCGTTGTTTCCTTAAAAATCTTCATCGATTTAAACCGTGAGTTCCAAATGAGATTCTGCACAAGATTTCTTCATCAATTTTGTTCATCATCAACTTCGACCCATATCTCGTCTGATCGACCATCACCGTTGAGGTATGAAGAATGTATTTTCTTTCATCTGTACTCTTGTTTAGCGCTAAATCTTCTTCCATTTTTAATCGCTTTATGCTTCCAAATCATATCAAATTGATGGGTTTTCTTCTTCACAATATTACCTATCTTTTAACCGATTAATTGGGCTTGTAAAACAAATTTCTTTCTCTGTTTTTCTGCAATCGGCAATGCCCGAAACCCCATTTTTGGTTCATTTCGATTTTCTTGATTTTCATTCGTTTCCGATTATTGTTGTTGTCGATCTATCTGTTGAAGCATCAGATAACTTTTCATGAATTCTGATCGAAATCCCTAACTTTGTGTTGGAGGAAAAATATCTTTCAGTTCTTGAGTTTTATATTTTCTGGGTTGTGGTTGAGTTTGGGGAAGAGAGAGCTAGATGTATTAGAACCATAGATCGAGCTGAGTTGGGTGTGTGTTAGGAAGTCCGATTTCGAGATCGAGTGAATTCGAATCGAGGTGTACGGAAAGCGAATCCAAGGACGCTAAGCAGAATCCAGAACGAGGACTGTACGTGTCGAGGTCGACTGAGAAGCGTACGTATCGAAGTCGTTGTCGAGTTCGTTGAAGACAGCCGTGTCGAGATCGAGTAAGAGAAGTCGTTGTCGAGCAGCATTTAACTTGGAGTTCGGTAAGGGCGCTTCACATTTATATTTGTTATAGTATGTAAGGGCGCTTCACATTTATATTTGTTATAGTATGTAAGGGCATTTCATATTCTATGTGGTTATGTTATTGTGTATGGAATTACTGATTTGTGTCGAGATGAAATGTTGTGATATGATTGAGTTTTGCATGTATTTAATATGTGATTGAATATATGTCGTGAAGTGTGTATTGCATGTTGAATTGCGTTTCTTCATGTCGAGCTTGCTCTTTTATTTGACATGCGGTTGAATATTTTGTGTTTAACTCCTTGAATATCGTATGCGGCGAATTGTTCATCGAGTGAAGCGAGCTAGGTGAGTCGTATGACGTTTTGAGCCGTGACCCGGATAATCGAGGGTGCTAGGTCCCCTTTGTTTACGGGAGATTGACTAGACGTCGCCACGCCACGGACCTGAGTTGATCGTCCTAGGGAGAGCGAGGATCCCAAGGCTTTACCGACTTTCCGACATACCAGATGCGGCGTGTGCATTCCGGAAAATTGTCGAGTCGAGAGAAAATGGAATTGTGAGTTGTGTCGAGTTTAGAGTGAGATGGTCGAGTCACGTCGGTGATTGTTATACTTGCTGTTTGCTTATATTTTTATGTCGAGCTTATCTTAACTTGTTGAGAAGTTGACCCTTTCCCGTGGTGCCTTCAATCCATGACGGTTACCCAGGCGATGTCGAGGGCGCAGGGAACTCGACAGTAGACGATGCCGAGGAGGAGGTCGACGAGGACCCGAGTGACGACCTCTACCTGTCGTGATTGTTTATTTATTGGATGTTGGTTTTTCTGAGGACTGTTCTTGTATTTCTTTTATGTTCGAGGTCGTGACCAGTTTGGGCAGTGTTGTTTTTGTTGCTACAGGGTAGACTGGTGGTCTTACTTTTGGAGCAGCCCCCTGCGTGGGAGTCTGCCGGAAGTACCCCCAGGGTATGATGGCTCTTTTGAAGTTGTCGTACCTTAGGTGTATTTTCTTTGCACATTTGCTACTCTGTATTTGTATACATTATTATTCGGGTGATATATATATGTGTATGTTATGCATGTATGTTTTATTTGAATTTAAGTCTTGTGTCTTAGTTGCACCATGTTTCGAAAAGCTGTAATTACTCTGATGTGCACGAGTTGGTTTTATATGAAAAAAATATATATCGCATTTTTAAAAGGCATAAGAGTTTTGTTTTTAAAACACATCTCATATAGGTTTTGTTGAGCTTGGTGTGTTGAGCTCGGTAACTCGAGCTCGGTATATTGAGCTTCGGTAGCGGTCCGAGAGCAGTGCGTTCTGACTTTAGTATCGAGCCGTTCGGTTACGGCCAGTGCATAGGATTTGGGAGTCAGCGTGTGTCGGGTTATGTGTTGGGTACCTAGTTGTATTATGTTGATTCTTTGTTTGATTAAGTGAAGCACGTATTGCTTGAGAAATTGTTTGAACTGTTTCTTGATTGAAGCGGTGTGTTTTAACACATCCTTGTGTGAGATTCGACAGGTTTTGAACTTTGTGGAATCTAATGCCACCTCGTAGGAATCGACATCTGCAACCGAGAACGTCGACATGGAACGAGCTATTCAAGCTATGGCCGAGATGGCGGCAGCCATGGCTCAACAATCACCTTTGCAACTCAACAGCTAACGCGATGGCTCAACAGACGGCGGCGTTAACTCAGCGAACTTGCGGCAACAGCGAACGAGCGTAATCTTTGAAGCAAGAGGATTGGCCGACTTTAGGAAGCATGATCCACCGAAGTTCTACGGTGAGCCAAATCCGGATAAAGTCGATCTTTGGATGCAAGAGATCGAGAAGATCTTTGAGGCACTTCATTGCCGGACAACGTGAAGGTCGACTATGCCACCTACTTATTGCTAGGAGACGCAGAGTATTGGTGGAGAGGAGTGAAGCAAGCGTTTATAGCGTAACATCGCGAGATGACACGGGAGCTTTTTCGTGAAAGGTTCTTGGACAAGTACTTCCTGACATCGCACGAGCCGAGAAGGAGCAGGAATTTCTTCAATCGCAGCAAGGCAACTCGGCGGTGTCCGAGTATGCGCCAAGTTTGAATCGTTGGCGAGGTATTTCAGTCCATTTCGTGACCGAGTTGACCAGAGATGGTTAAGTGAGAGATTCCAACGGGGATTGAGATTCGACATTCAAGTCGATGGTGTCGTTGAGGATCCGAAATCTCCAAGAGCCGATTGACCGATGTGTCGAGGTAGAAGGAGTGAGGAGCCACAAGAAGAAGACTGTTAGGGCGGATTGAGACCCCGAGTGCGAGGCGTAGATTTGCACGTAAAGGAAACTACCGCAGAAGAGACCTTACGACCGACCTCGGGGAACGACAACGAGGGGACGATGTCGTCCGATGACCCAAGTACCGAGGAGTGGAGGTCACCCAGTTGTCGAGGTGATTTGCTACCGATGTGGAAAGTCGGGACATTACGCGAGTAATTGTACTCGAGGGAGGAGGTGTGTTTCAACCGCAAGAAGCCAGGGCATTTTGCTAAGGATTGTCCTACACCTAAAGTGAACCGACTATGCTTGCGGCAAAGGCCAAAGGAAAGCGTCAAGTGGCTAAAGGCGAGTTTTCTGCATGAGTGGCGAGGAAGCGGTCGAGCCGATGATCTTATCCAAGGTGAATGTGAGATCGAGGGTAAATCCTTATCCGTTCTTTTTGATTCGGTGCAACCCATTCCTTCATTTCTTGATTGTGTGAACCTTTTGAGCTTGACTGTGGATCGCTTTACCGTTTAAATTAGTAGTTACAACCCCAAATGCTAAAACCTTAGTCACAAACACCGCATGTCTTAATTGTGTAGTGATTATTCGAATAGAAAGTTTGTGGTCAATTTGGTTTGTTTGCCTCTTAAGGGTTTAGATGTTATCCTCGGGATGGATTGGTTGTCACACCACCATGTCCTTTGGACTGTGTCCCGTAAAGCGTAATTTTTCCGGACCTTGGAGTCTCCAATTATCTTTCTGCCGAACGTATCAGAGTTTCTTTGAAAGAAGGAACTAGGGAATACATGTATCTGGCTAGTTCGGAAGTTTTCCAGCAGGGCGACGTGAGGAATGTTCCAGGTGTGTGATTTTGAGGGCGTTTTCGAGACGTGCCGATTACCACCAAGACGAGAGGTCGAGTTCTCCATCGACACGATTCCAGGAACAGGACCGATTTCAAAGCGCCGCAGGATGTCTCCCGCCGAGATGAAAGAGTGAAGTCCCGGATCGAACACTTGGAGTCGAAGCAATTCATACGACCGAGCCGTGTCACCGCGGGGAGCTCCGGTGTTGTTGGTTAAGAAGAAGGATGGACGATCAAGGCCGTGCGTGGACTATCGCGAGCTCAACAAGGTTACCGTGAAGAACCGCTATCCGTTACCACGTATTGGCGATTTGATGGACCAACTTCGTGGAGCGGCGATCTTTCCAAGATAGACTTGAAGTCGGGCTACCATCGATTCGCGTGAAGGAGGAAGATGTCGCCAAAACAGCTTTCAGGACTAGATACGGTCACTACGAGTACTTGGTGATGCCGTTTGGAGTAGCGAATCGCCCGGTGTGTTTATGGACTACATGAACAGGATTTTTCATTCGCTTTTGGATCAGTTCGTTGTAGTGTTCATCGACGACATATTGATTTACTCGAGGAACCGAGAAGAGCACGCAGAACACCTATGCCGAGTACTGCAGATATTACGAGATAAGCAACTCTATGCCAATCTGGTCAAGTGTGAATTTTGGCTTGAAGAGGTGAATTTTCTAGGTCACGTGATTTCCAGGAGAAGGGATAGGCTGTGGATCCAACTAAGATTGAGGCGGTGATAAGCGTGGGAACAGTAGAAGGCGATTCTGAGATCGGGAGTTTTGTCGGCTTAGCAGATATTACCGAAGATTCATTGAAAGTTTCTCGAAGATTGTCGCGCCTCTACACGATTGACGAGGAAGGATCAACCTTTTGCTTGGGCCGAGGAGTGTGAAGCCGATTTTCAACGGCCGAAGGAGCTTTTGACAGCGGCGCTGTCTTTGATTTTGCCTCGGCGAAGAGCCTTTCGAGGTGTATTGTGATCGTCACACCAGGGGATTGGGATGTGTCTTTGATGCAACATCGGAAGGTGGTCGCGTATGCTTCAAGACGACTTAAGATTCACGAGAGGAACTATCCTACTCACGACTTGGAGCTAGCGGCGGAGTTTTTGCGGCCCGAAGATATGGAGGCACTACCTTTACGAGCACTCTTCTTGCTTTCGGCGATCACAAGAGCTTGAAGTACCTGTTCGACCGGAAGGAGCTCAACATGCGTCAACGTAGATGGACGAAATTTCAAGGACTACGACTTTACGTTGGAATACCATCCTGGTAAGGCTAACGTAGTAGCGTATGCGTTGAGCAGAAGAGCGCTTTAACCTCGGTAATGATGATCAAGGAGTTGGAGATGCTCGAGAAGTTCCGAGATTTGAAGTTGAGTGTCGAAGTTTCACCGGAAGCCGAGATTTGGTATGCTTACCATTTCTAACAGATTGTTGGGCGAGATCCGAGACCAGCAAGTTCGTGACGAGCTTCGCAAGAGAAGATTCGATTGATAAGCGCAAGGGAAGGCGGCGAATTTCAGGTCGGAGCGGACGACATCTTGAGGTGCAATGGCCGAGTGTGCGTGCCTAACGTATCCGAGCCGAGGAAGTTGATTCTCGACGGCGCATAAGAGCAACTTTAGTATTCATCCCGAGTTACGAAGATGTATCAAGACTTGAAGAAGCATTTTTGGTGGTCCCAATGAAGAAGCAAGTGGCCGAGCACGTAGCTTCATGTTTGGCGATGTCGAAGCGAAGGTGGAGCACCAACGACCGCAGAATGCTACAATCGCTTGACGTGCCGGTATGGAAATGGGACAAGATTTCCATGGATTTCGTTGTAGGTTTGCCGAAGACGCAGAAGAAGAATGATTCGATTTGGGTGATCGTCGACCGATTGACCAAATCGCTCATTCTTGCCGGTGGTCGACATACAACGTGGAAAAGCCGACCGAGATCTACATCGCGAGATAGTACGACTTCATGGAATACCCTCTTTGATCGTGTCGGACCGAGATCCGAAGTTCACGCCTCATTTTTGGAGGGAATTGCAAGGAGCGATGGGAACCGAAGCTCGAGCTTAGCTCGGCATATCATCCACGCATCGACGGACAGATCGAGAGAACGATCCAATCGCTTGAAGATTTGTTACGAGCTTATGCGTTAGATCACCGAGGAAGTTGGGACGACGCCTTACCATTGGTGGAGTTCACATACAACAAACTTCCATGCGAGTATTGGGATGGCACCTTTTTGAAGCGGCGTATGGGCCGGAAATGTCGACGCCTCTTTGTTGGTACCAGGACGGCGAGCGACCGTCAGAGACCAGATATGATCCAGCGGACTACGAGAAGATCCGTTTGATCGAGATCGGATGCGAACATCTCAAAGTCGATGTAAGAGTTATGCGGATCAACGACGTCGACCACTCGAGTTCGAGGAAGGAGGACATGTATTTCTTAGAGTCACCCCACCATCGGAGTTGGTCGAGCGATCAAATCCAAGAAACTTACCCCTAAATTCATTGGACCTTACCGCATTCTTCGTCGTATTGGTCCGGTGGCATATCGGTGCATTGCCACCATTCTTGTCGAACATCCACGACGTCTTTCACGCCTCACAATTGCGGAAGTATGTTTCCGCCTTCTCATGTCATCGAACCAGATGTGATTCAACCAAGGACGACTTATCTTTGAAGCGTCACCGGAAGAATCGTTGATCGGAAAGCCAAACAGTTGCGGAACAAAGAGATCCAACTTGTCAAGGTTGTGTGGGATCGTAAGGCGGGAGATGCGACTTGGGAGTGGAGGAGAAGATGAAGATTCAAGACTGAACTTTTCTCGAGGTAAGAAGCTTATTTGCAATTTCGAGGACGAAATTTTTTGTAGGGAGAGTTATTGTAACACCTGAGGACGAGATCGACATCGTATTAGGACGACGTATCGAGACCTCGACCAAGACCTTGTGTCGAGATCCCGTGACTAGATCGTTTGCCGAGATCTTTTGTCGGTGATGAGACCACGTGCACTAGCCGAGCCGAGGAGGTCGGGTGTCGAGTTGATGAAGTCGCGTCTCGAGGCGATGAGGACGCAAGTCGAAATGAGGAGACCGCGTTCACGAACTCGTGTTAGAACTTTGTACATTTGCACGAGCACTCTTGTCGACATCGTGTCGAGATGACACCTCGTATTATTTCGAGCGTTACTCGGCGTTATTATTATATTGTTTGTAATTATTACATTGTCGGCTTGTCGTTGACCGAAGCGAGTAGGGTAATCATGAGAGGAACGAGTTAACGGGTAGATGATTATTGGGATTGGCATCTTATAGCTGGAGTTACGTTTTTACCCTTTCTCGCCAAAGTATACCACGACCGTTTCACTCATTTCTCTTTTCTTCTTTCTTCTTCCTTCCTTCGCTCTGTGTTTCGTTGTTTCCTTAAAAATCTTCATCGATTTAAACCGTGAGTTCCAAATGTAGATTCTGCACAAGATTTCTTCATCAATTTTGTTCATCATCAACTTCTCGACCCATATCTCGTCGATCGACCATCACCGCTGAGGTATGAAAACAGATTTTCTTTCATCTGTACTCTTGTTTAGCGCTAAATCTTCTTCCATTTTTAATCGCTTTATGCTTCCAAATCATATCAAATTGATGGGTTTTCTTCTTCACAATATTACCTATCTTTTTAACCGATTAATTGGGCTTGTAAAACAAATTTCTTTCTCTGTTTTTACTGCAATCGGCAATGCCCGTAAACCCCATTTTTGGTTCATTTCGATTTTCTTGATTTTCATTCGTTGCTTCGATTATTGTTGTTGTCGATCTATCTGTTGAAGCATCGGATAACTTTTCATGAATTCGATCGAAATCCCTAACTTTGTGTTGGAGGAAAAATATCTTTCAGTTCTTGAGTTTTATATTTTCCGGGTTGTGGTTGAGTTTGGGGAAGAGAGAGCTAGATGTATTAGAACCATAGATCGATCCGAGTTGTGTTTGTTTTAGGAAGTCGATTTCCGAGATCGAGTGAATTCGAATCGAGGTGTACGGAAAGCGAATCCAAGGACGCCAAGCAAACAGAATCCGTAACGAGGATCAGACGTGTCGAGGTCGACCGAGAAGCGACGATCGAAGTCGTTGTCGAAGTTCGCTGAAGACACCGTGTCGAGATCGAGTAAGAGAAGTCGTTGTCGGCGAGCATTTAACTTGGAGTTCGGTAAGGGCGCTTCACATTTATATTTAGTATAGTATGTAAGATCGCTTCACATTTGTATTTGTTATAGGATGTAAGAGCATTTCATATTCTATGTGGTTATGTTATTGTGTATGGAATTACCGATTTGTGTCGAGATGAAATGTTGTGATATGATTGAGTTTTGCATGTATTTAATATGTGATTGAATATATGTCGTGAAGTGTGTATTGCATGTTGAATTGCGTTTCTTCATGTCGAGCTTGCTCTTTTATTTGACATGCGGTTGAATATTTTGTGTTTAACTCCTTGAATATCGTATGCGGCGAATTGTTCATCGAGTGAGGGAGTTAGGTGAGTCGTATGACGTTTTGAGCCGTGACCGGATAATCGAGGGTGCTAGGTCCCTTTGTTTACGGAGATTGACTAGACGTCGCCACGCCACGGACCTGAGTTATGCCCTAGGGAGAGCGAGGATCCCAAGGCTTTGGACTTTCCGACATACCTGATGCGGCGTGTGCATTCCGGAAAATTGTCGAGTCGAGAGAAAATGGAATTGTGAGTTGTGTCGAGTTTAGAGTGAGATGGTCGAGTCACGTCGGTGAATGTTATACTTTCTTTGTTTGCTTATATTTTTATGTCGAGCTTATCTTAACTTGTTGAGAAGTTGACCACTTTCCCGTGGTGCCTTCAATCCATGACGGTTACCCGTGCGATGTCGAGGCGCAGGGAACTTCGATAGTAGACGATGCCGAGGAGGAGGTCGACGAGGACCCGAGTGGCGACCTCTACCCGCCGTGATTGTTTATTTATTGGATGTTGGTTTTTCCGAGGACTGTTCTTGTATTTCTTTTATGTTCGAGGTCGTGACCAGTTTAGGCGATGTTGTTTTTGTTGCTCTGAGGGTAGACTGGTGGTCTTACTTTTGGAGCAGCCCCCTGCGTGGGAGTCTGCCGGAAGTACCCCCAGGGTATGATGGCTCTTTTGAAGTTGTCGTACCTTAGGTGTATTTTCTTTGCACATTTGCTACTCTGTATTTGTATACATTATTATTCGGGTGATATATATATGTGTATGTTATGCATGTATGTTTTATTTGAATTTAAGTCTTGTGTCTTAGTTGCACCATGTTTCGAAAAACTGTAATTACTCTGATGTGCACGAGTTGGTTTTATATGAAAAAAAATATATATCGCATTTTTAAAAGGCATAAGAGTTTTGTTTTTAAAACACATCTCATATAGGTTTTGTTGAGCTTGGTGTGTTGAGCTCGGTAACTCGAGCTCGGTATATTGAGCTCGGTAGCGGTCCGGAAACGGGTCGTTACACTGATCATCAGTCCAGTTTTCCCTAGGTATTGCAACACCAAGGGCATTAGCGGGAGAAATGTATCCACTTTCAACTATATCCCACAAATCAAGATTTTGTGCCTCAAGGAATGCTTTCATCTTATCTTTCCAGTAATCAAATTTTTCTCCATTGAATAGAGGAGGACGGTTCATATGACCACCTTCAGCAGACATGTTCACAGTAGGATCTTTACTCTTAACATCATAAGTGCTCAACCAAGAGGCCGAGCTCGATACCAACCGAGCGTGAACACAAGAAGGGGTTGAATTGTGTTGAAAACTTTTCGCAAACTTTGATTTAAAAATACTTAGAACACGTGTTTTTCAAAACAGTTTGTTAAGCGGATGTCGAAATAAACCTGACGCTGGAAAAGCAACAGTGAAAACTTGTTTTTAACAGAGCAAGATAAAGATAAATAGAAAGCGAAAGCAAGAGACACAGAGATTTATACTAGTTCACTACCAAACTGGTAGCTACGTCTAGTCCGCTTCGTTCTGAAGGATTTTCCACTATAATCAACTGATTACAAAACCTTAAGAGTATTCTCTTGTCACAACCTTGACAATACTCTCAACTTCTCAAAACGACTCGAGACATTCGAGCCTTTGAGGAACAAACCTTAACTAGGCCAAAACAACTTTTACAAGTAAGTTGAATACAAGTATAAATAACTCTCACAGAGAGGATAAAAATTAAGCTCAATATAGAAATGCTTTCTAAAAGAAAGTGTCGGACGAAGTTCGATTCTTGTAGTCCAAAGACTTGGCTCGAAACTTGATTGCTCACGAAGCGGTGCTTTGAGTATTGACTCTTTGTAGTGTATAGCAACAAAGTGCTTGTTCTCAGAATGAAGCAATATTCTCTTGTAGAGTTTGGCCAGTTTCTTGATGGATACCTTGGGGTATTTATAGGAGTTATAAAGGATATTACCGTTCTGATAAAAATGTCTCCTTTCCATTGAGTGAGATAATTTCAAAAAGCTGTCTCTTTCTTCCTTTCCAGAGAATATCTCAGTAGTACACATTACCGTTTTCGTACTACCTTGCTTTTCACAATTGCTTGTACGATTTTTGTCTTTTAGCTAAAGGTGTCACCTTTGATACCTCGTACAACAATTTTAGCGCATAAGATCAAATTCGAAATCCGTTCCAGAAGCTTCTGAGAGGAAGAGCAACTACGTGAACATCACGTGATTTAAAATGAAGTTCAGACGCTCGCTCAGAACAGGAAGGTCGGACTCTCGTAGCAAATGGATAAGCTTTGTGTCACAAAAAGATAATTCCAGACGCTCACGAAGACAGTTTACTAAGATGAGCCGGATGCTGCCACATTGAGTATATCCTTCTCTTGTGAACTTCTTCCTTCTTGCTTAAGTGACTTTGAAGTATATGTAATATTAGTATCTACACACTTCAAGAATTGTTAGAACATAAATTGTTCTCTTGTGAATACTTTGTTATCATCAAAATTAATGAGGGTCTAAACTTCTCAATCGTTTAGGTTCCAACAGGTACGAGACCCTAACTTCGAGCCCAGAGGGTTCTCAGACTTCTTCGCATTTTTGACAGAAACAATGAAATCAATAAACCCTATTCATATCTAAAGTTGCCCTTACACAAGGACATACAAAAATAAAACCCTACAAATGTCTAGAAGTGCCCTTACCGAACTCCAAGTTGCGCGTATTCCCGTATTCCACACCGCATGATCTCGGATTTACTCAAGGCCTAACACAGCAAACAAACTTAGCACAATTCTAAGGGCCTAATTCTATAACCCTTAATCTCTCAACCTAACCCTTTCCTAACCAAAAATTCATTCAAGCATTTAAATACTAGCTACTAGAAAAGAAATAAGGTTTTTGAACTAAAACACTTCTTAAAAAAAAGTAACACATAACACTTACTTTAGAAAATGCTAACTTATTTGAAAAGAGTGAAGTTTTGAAATTAAAATCTTTTCTTGGAACTTCAAAATAAACAATCATGCAATTAGCCACTTTCATAAATTTCAAGGCCTAAAACACATACTCATGCAAGCATTTAGACAAGTTTACTAACAAAATTCCCCTTCCAATACCTCCTAGGGCCTCTCGGCCACAACCTCTTTTCTTTCAAAAAGAATTTACAAAACTTCCTTTCATGATCTACAAACCACAAATCACTTCCAAGTCATTTTCAATTATACTACAAGGCAATAAACATCAAGTTAACACAAGACATGACTCAAGCACATTCAAAGGTATGTTTCTAAAACCTTTTCCAAGAACAAGAGTTTCAAGAGTTCTTTCAATCAACCAAACACTTTTTACTTAAAAACTAGTTTGAAATACTAAGTCACATACTTGAAGTATTTGTGTAAAGAATCATCTCTTGAGAACTAAAACACAACACACAATTTAAAGGCTAGCTTTTGAAGAATTATTTTTCTACATTTCTAAAATCCTAATTATCACACCTCTAAGCAAATGGTTCCCACAAATCAATTACCAACTCAAGCTTACAATAAAATGCACAATTTCCTTTCAATTGGCAAGTCATGTTTAAAACCAAAATTACTGAGTTTTATACTCTTTCACAAAAATAATTTCAAAGTAAAATTTCCAAAGCATTTTCCAAACAACAAGCTAGTGCCATTTTCCATAGCATTTTTCCTTTTAAAGATAAGTCATGATCAAATCCAATTTCATAAAGTTCCATGATTCACTTACCAGAACATTTCCAAACTCTTTTGCTTTCCAAAACATTTTCATCATGGCCATAGAAATGCTAAAAATTAGAGAATCACTTAATCAAGTTCACACGCCATTCTAGTCCCTCAAGAGTCAATTATTCATGAATCATACACTAACTCTTCTACTTAATCATGCATAGCTATTCCAATAACAATAAAACTACCCAAAACATATCATTTAACAATTAAACACATGGTTCTACAACATAAACCCATTTATCCCCAAATTAAAGAATAGGTCTAAACCCTTAAACAACAAGTTTAACATGCCAAATCAAAAACTATTTCTCAAACAAGCATCAAACAACTTCAAATAGCTCAAATAGACAATTTAATTGCTAGATTGAAGCTCAAGATCATGTTACCCCTCTTTTCCCTCTTGACTTGCGCCTAGGGTTTTCAAAGATGGGGACTTATATGCTCATCTCTTTCATTCAATCACAAACAAACACAAAACAACACTTAAATAGGTATAAATCAAGACTAGAAGCAAGGAAATACAACCTAGGCAAAAGGGGGTGGAAGGGGCGCTGTTATGAACAGTAAATGGGGGAGGGAAAATCTGTTTTTCTTCTTGCTCCAATGGTTGGAAGATGATGATCACTAGGAGAAGAAATTGGAAGAAAATGTGATGGTGGAGGTGGATACCATTCACGCTGGAAGTGGAGGAAGAAGGACATGGAAGTTGTCTTGCTTTCTCACCTTTTCTCCACAATGGAAACAAGTTGGAAGAAAATAAGATGATGTGAGAATAAAAAGGGGGCTGCAGCTGCATAAAGGAGAAGGAGGAGTGGGCTAGCCTCTTTTTTTTTTTTTTTTTCACCCACCCAATGAATAATTTTTGAGAAAGGAATAAGAAGAAAGGGGTAGAAATGGGGTGTGGGTTCTCGCTGGGAATAAAATGGGAGGAGAAGAAAAATTAGAATGAGAATGAGGGGGTGGGAAGGTCGCAGCCATGTTGCTCTTAAGAGGGAGGAAGTAAAAAATTTAAAAATTTATTAAAAGATAAAAAGACTTGGTTAAAAAAAATAAAAAAAATGCCAATCAACAACCACCACAAAAACACCTAGTACTTAAAGTAAAATGCTAATCTAATCAACAAGTCTAAACATCCAATCCCTCTCTTCTCATAATTATCTCCTAATCTTAGAGTCTAAAGCGCGCCAAAAACACGACGTCGAATAACCGCGTTACCGATTAATTTTCTCGCCGATAAATTCGCGAAAATTAATTTAACGACAAATTAATTCACGGCGCGATAAAATATTGTCATAACTATTAAAAACAATATCAAACACTCAAAAATAATCACAACAAGTTACGATTCGATTTTCATCGAAATCGGAATTCGTTTTAAATTTTAATGTGGATAAAATTTACCCGGTGATTCAAAACGCGACGAAACTTCGTTAGAGTTTTTTGACGATTTTCGAACCATGAATTAATATTTAATATTAATTCTTAAATTTAATTTCATCTTGATTTAATTCAATCAATTTCTTAGTCAACAAAAATACGCGTTACCGCGTAACGCAGAAAACTTATAATAAGTATAATTAATGAATTCTCTTTAAAAGCAGCATACGTCTACGCTGTTAATTAATTCGAATCGACATCATGAATAATAATTATTTATAATAAATAAATTATTCAAAATAACTTAAAATAATTTCCCGTACTCTCAGTAAACTATTGAGGTGATCAATCTCTATGACTTATTTTTCGAGTATTCAGGATTTTATCGCTAATATCACTTTTCTTAAAAATTAGGATGTTACAATACCACCCCCTTAAAATAGTTTCTTCCTCGAAACTACATGGATAGTAAAATACAGAAAATTACTTTACTCAAAACCGTAAAATAATTTGTACACATAGGCATTCACAATACTTATTATTATATGTAGTACTATAATTAATTATAGCTACACAGTATAGTAGGCAATAATAGCAATCACAAGGCATAAACATATAACACATAAAGTAAGTGAAATAATTGGACGAAGGAATCCTTACGACTAACTGATGTTTCATTCCAGAACCACGATCTCTGCCCATTCACGGTCACGAACCTGAACTCGAGCACGAACACGAACACGATTACGAACTCGACTATGGCTACACGCCATTACTACGAAAGAATACTATCCTATTCACATGCAGCCACGATTACACACAATAAGAACATACAAAGGCCACTTAAAACTCCCAGAAATATTAAAAATTTTCTCGAATCAAACAGAAACTATCAATTTCTTAGGAATACCCCAACACAAGAACTAATAAAACACAATTTCATTTTTTCAAGACTTAACCATTCTCATAGACACTAAGGTTCCTTTGAGATTAGGTTCTCATTGTCTCAAATTTATCCATCATACTTCAGTTCAAAAATTAAAACAAAGTTAATAACTCTCTCTTATCTTTAAAATCCTTTTGAACCAAAGCTTTTTTTAAAAAATTTTCACATACCAATAGCTAAGTGCTCAAAACTCGAAATCATTTTTCTCTTCTCAGAGAACTCTATATATAAAAAAAATTACACACTCATTCAAAAATTCCATAACTAAACTTTTAACCCTACAACACTTGAAATTCATTTTCCTTTAAAAACCCAAACAATTAGTGAACTTCTAGAATATCTAATTAATAACACTAACAGAAAATCAAGGAAAATTTTGAAATTAAAGTTTTCTAAAATTCTTCCCCAAATCCTAGCTGGAATCAAGCTCAAGGAGAACAAAACTAAACATTTATTAATAACTCCTAGACTATAACACAAAATCCTCAAGGACTTAAGTTATAAAAAAAAATTCAAAATTAAACCTCACACATAGTATGTGATCATGGGTTCATGCTCCGATTTAATAACACAACTTGCCAAAATTTGTCCAAACACCACACAGCAAAACTTGGTTATCCAAGAAAGACAAGCTAAGATAAACACTCTTGAACAATTTTGACTAGGAAATCATGAAGTTATCTTTTACACAGAAAAAAATCGAAAACTTCCCAAATTTTTACTACTGGATTATAATTTAACAAAATTATTTAAAAACTTGAAACCATCTTCAAAAAAATCATAAAAAAAACAATACAAGAATTGGAAACAAGAATTTAAATACTCATCTAGAGCTCCTCCAAGAACTCGCGGTGCTAAGACATTAACAGAAGCAGAACATCAACACTCTCAATATTATCAACATCAACAATAGCACCCACATCAACAAATAACAAGCAAAGAAGGGCGAATCTTTCTCCAAACTCATTCTAAGGCTCGCGGTTTCTCAAGAAGGGAGTGGAAGGAAATGCAACTCTCTCATACACCCCACTACTACACGGTTTGGGTATTACCTAAGGAAGGGACTATATAACAATGGGATCCTTGGAAATGGACCTATTCACGACGTACAAAAGGAAAAAGAGGGAGGGGACTAGGTTCTCTCACCCCACCACTAAGCCAAATGATGCAATTAACTATTCCCCCACTTTCTTTTTAAGGTGATCGGCCAAGGAGAAGGAAAGGAGGGCATTGATTCCTCCAAGTTTTGTCTGGCTAGTTTCAATTCAAGAAAAAGGTTATTCCTTAAGGTAAGGTGAAGGTAAGACTTAGTGAAATCTTAGGTACTACCCCATAATAGTTAGACAACTCGTCCCCCACTAAACCACACTAAAATTAATGCAATATTCTTTTCCCCACCTATTGTCATTGTGAACAAGCAACCGGTCAATTAAGGGATGGAAAGGTGGAAAATGTGTCATCCCACTATACTTGGTTCTTACCTAAAGGGAATCTCCTAAGATATGAAAAATCAGGATAAAGTTTGGAACAAAGATTTTGGGTATTATCCAATGCTAGCTACATATCTTGCCACATACTAAAACTATTACCCGCGAATCCCACTAAACCTTTAGAGTCCATTCAATGGAGTTAAATGGACCTCGCGTGAATTAAATTGTCACGAGACATTTAATTAACGCTTGCTAGAACTAATCGCGTATGATATTTTCGTTGGGAAAAATATGAATACGCTCATAACAAATAAACATTCACGCAATCAATCAAAATATAATCACAGAGGTGCAAAAATAGACTACTGTGAAAACACAAATGTTAGTGGCAAACACGTCACAAAATCATAAAATATTTTCGATTTTCAAATAAGATACCTATCAAAATACTTCGTACGTCAATCATTTACGTGATCTATATCTAGGATCACTAATACACCAAAGATCATGTTAAACAACAACAACAACAACAACAACAACAACAACAACAACAACAACAACAATAATAATAATAATAATAATAATAATAATAATAATAATAATAATAATAATAATAATAATAATAATAATAGTAGTAGTAGTAGTAGTAGTAGTAACAGCGTCACTTGCAACCAATCCCGGAATCTCATCTCTTATTTCCTGAAGGACTTAAGCGTTCCATGGTGACAAAAGGTCAACCAATCCTTTAATCTCTGCAACTTGGTCATCTCCCGGCGGTCTTAGCAGTTCACGTTGATTATCCATAGCAGTTTGTTGAGCAACAACACCTACTATCCCTACCTCAGCTTGGCTATCCGAAGTCTTTAGTCCATTTCTTGAACTATCCGATTTGGTAGGAAGAATCGCTCGTCTCAAAGGTATTGGATTCCCACAAGGTTTTACAACCTCATTAAAACCCCACAACAATTTCGTGTGTCTGAGGACACATTGCTCCAATTAAAAACAATCCAAACCATTACAAGTAGAGTTAATCCACTTGAGGAACAACCACACAAGCATAGTTCGACTCACAACAAAACACATCTTGACTTCCAACAGGCTAACTTCTGTCCTCCCGATACTTGACCAGCTATAGTTTGCCCAACTCACAGTCCGGTTTGAACCGAACCGCTTTGATACCACTATTGTAACACCCCGTTTCCGGAGTGCCACTAAACTAGTATTATGACAAAAGTTGACGTGTTTCCAAAATGTGAAATACTCTGCTCGTAGGGTTTCTGAAAAATGTGGTCCTATTTTTTTTCTGCAAAACTCTTCTTTTTTTTTCTTTAAAATAGCGGACAGAGTATCACAACGACTTTTAGAAACATGGCGGTGAATAATTCAAGACACCAAATAAACCATAATCATCAAGTTATTCCATCATTTCATAAACGATAGTACATGTTTGAAAAAAAACATAATAGGCATTTCATTACAACCCTGAAGTGAACTACAAATATCCTATAGCTGGTCGACAAGCTATACTCCTTACTAGACTACTAGTAAGTTCCACAACATAACACAGGTAGAAGGCTGGACGACTATCTTCAGTTGTTCCTCTCTGCAGTTCCAAATCCTCCGCTTGCTCTGTCATCTAGGTTACATTCATCAATTGAAAGAACCACTGGCAAGGGTCAACTTCTTAAAATAAAAGAGACAGATACACATATTCGACAACACACTCGGCAACAAAGCATGTAATAGCACAACATATTACAGGAATTAGCAAATCATAACAATAGGCAAAACAACAATATGCACAGTTCTCAAGACACAATGCAAGACTCACTCACGACTCATCTCACGACTCATTTTCTCTCGACCTTCGACAATTTTTCCGGAAAGCAGACGCCGATCCATCTACTGAATACCAGTCGTATCTTTAGGATCTTCGGTCTCCCTAGGACATTCAGCTCCGGTTCCTTAACGCTGCGACGCCTAGCTAATCCACCATGAACAAAGGGGACCTAGCACCCTCAATTGTCTGGCTCACAGCTCAAAAACGTCTCGATGACTCGACTAAGCTCTCAGACTCGATGAACAATTCACCGCATATGATATTCAAAGAGCAATTCGCATAATCATTCGACTGCATATCAAATAATTTAAAGCAAGCTTAATACAGTGAAACGCAATCCAACAGTATAAGCAATTCACATATTGAAACGCAATTCAATAACTTAAGCAACTCACAGCATTATTCAATCGCATATTAAATAATTGCATAGCTCGAAACAACAGTCAACGTTCACATCAAGGAATCCATCCCTCTGTAACTCGATGGAGTTAACAGAGAGGAACAAACAAGTGTGGGGGGTTGGGGCCAGAAGACCAACCACTTTTTAACCAAGCCCACGGAAGACTCAGAAAATAGGCGACCGCACGACCATAAATAAACGAAGGGGTATGAGACCCTAACTTCGAACCCGGAGGGTTCTCTGTGACACCCTGTTTTCGGAGCGCTACTGTGCAACCCAATCTAATGCTGAAAACATTTAATGCTTGTATGCTTTCAGTTAAAGAGTACTCTTATGTATTTCGCAGTGGGAAAATAGGAGTAAATTTTTTTCATTTTCTTTCCTTTGAAACCCTTTTCAAAATGAGACATAGAGTACTACAGTTTTCTAAATGATGCCAATTCAGACTTATGCAAATATCAGAGTATAATGCATCATAAAATAATACTTCACATAACATAATCATTTCGCACTAAGGCGAGGTTTTTTGAAAAGAGTAATTACAAAACAACAAATACAAAACCCTAAGCTAAGCTGGCCAACAACTATAACTCTTACTGAGAAACAGCTCAGCAAGACCAAACACGAAGTACTCAGAGGAATCTTCCTCCACTGGCTCAATCTTTAATGCTCCTGGAAGGACAAAACTGCAACAGCTACCGAACTCCATCTGGAAGTGACATCCATAAGGATATCCAATCCAACAACAGTGCAAGGGCAAATCCTTTGTCCACGAGTTTATCATAGGCTATGTCACATGCAAACAACATATATATATATAATACAACAACATGCTTTTATATACATATACATACTTAATAGACCGCATGCATCATCATGGTATATCAAGCATTGCATGTGAGCAAACAAATCAACCATCAGATCAACAATCAAGTCACTACAATATCAAACTATTGCATATGAGCAGGCAAGTCTATCAACAGACCAGTGATCAAGTCATCACAATATCAAATTCATCACATATCATAAATGTGGTTAGCTATGCATGTCAATGCAGTATGACCAGTTGTGTATACACCTGCAGCCTTAATAGGTCAGCAGTATGACGGGGACTACTTTCCCAACGTCCGAACAAGATAGCCTCTGCTTAGGCTTGCCACTACTTTGGCTGGCCACTACTTTGGCGTGCCTCTACTTAGGCAATGCAGTGTCAACTCGCCTTTTGAAGTCTGTACGACCAATCAAACGCTACGAGTGACATGACAACTCGTCTTTTGAAGTCTTTAAGACCAATCAAACGCTCCGAGTGTCGATGCTCAATGGTTAGTACGCATCCAAACAAATTCAACAATATGGCATGCTCACCGTAGTGAACGCCCGAGTGATATCCAACAAATTCTACAATATGGCATGCTCACCGTAGTGAACGCCCGAGTGATATCCAAACAAATTCAACAATATGGCTTGCTCACCGTAGTGAACGCCCGAGTAATGTCTTAATTAATCAATGCGGATCGACGAACCCTCACTCACTCAACTTAGTGGGTTTCCAAAACTCAATTACTAAGAATTTAACACAGGACACAAAGTCCGGGTGTTCAATTGCGGAACGCTAGTCCCAATCTTAGATCAGAACTCTAGGCACGTAATGCGGAACACTAGGCTCAACTTTTAGGTTAAGATACTAGGCACACCATATGGAACACTAGGTCCAATCCTTAATCAAGAAAAAGCGCACGCAAGTAGGACATTAAGTCCCAGCACAAGACACATGGCCCATATGCTCAATAGGAACACTAGGTTCCCTATGTTTTATTCTTTCGAAATCACGAATCATGAAATCTCTTTCTCAGTTCTTGTATCATTCCTATGTATCTGAAAATACTTTTTAGTTCTAGGTCGTTGAAACCCTAGTTGTGTTAAATAACACACTGGAAGAATTTCCAGGAAAGAAAGGTGGTGCGAACACTCTTAATTACCAAGTCTTTCCTAGCCAGAATTTTCCCAGGCGCATCATTTAACTCAACCGTTTTCGCAAATTGTACTACTTATTTCAAGTTCTTTTCTCTACTATTATTCCATTGAAATTTCCTTGCAAGCTTTGGCTAGTTGTACTAAAACCCTCACGCTTACTTTTAAATCAAAACGCCTTAACAATTTGTTTACGAAATCAGAATTCGGCTTGTGGAATCGCATCAGATTTACCGATGTAAATCGTCAACCAATAGCAGTCGATCAACGCATTGTTAATTAATCCATTATCAACAATAACATTTTTCACATTCCAATTCAATGCCAAGTTCCAATGAAATCCAAGGTGATTCAAGGAAAACAATACAACTCATAATGCCATGCAGGGCCAAGAACATGCTACATATCATCATCAATTTCAAGTCCAATTAAATCAATCAAGTATGATTTAAGTCACACAATACAATTCAGTCTTGCCGCCAAATCAATACACAGCAGTTCATGCTACAACATCTCAACAGCACATAGTAATACAAGGACTACCACCCAATCAATCAACAATCAAGCAAACAACACACAAGGCGAAAAGCCCAAACTCATTATATAAGAATTTCCCTTACCTTGGGCACTTTAACAATCCAAGCAAGGTAAATTCGAACTATCGTCAAGTCGTTCCCCGCACGAGCCTTATGCACGAACCTTAACAACGCAAACTTAATCCAATTAGAACCAAAAACCCAAGTCCTAAGACTCTAGGGCAGCCACGGTTTTAGTCCTAAAAAGGGCCTAAAATCTTTCTAACTTAACCTGTTTGGATCACACCTAATCATATGCCATGAAACAAATTCAAACCATGCAAGTTTTCAAGCTTTTACAAAAGCTGCACACTTAGAAAAATAGCTAAACCAAAATTTACCAATTGGAATAGTATTTTTACTAAATGAATAGTGTTTTGCCAACTTTGAACCATTTTTCAAAGCACTAAAGCATGTCACAAAATTCTAGAATTAAATTCATTACAAGTTTAAAACAATTCTTAAGACATAACCCAAAACTTTTTCCAAAATCATGCTTCTTTTAATTGTTTTGCTAAATCAAATCATCAACCACTTTTACAACTATTTTTGAGCATAAATGCAAGTCAAGAACAAGTCACAAAATCCCTTTGAAGGCCACGGTTTCAAGGCTTCAAATACAACTCCAAGTTTTCAAACCTTTTAACATCAAAATCTCACAAACTTTGCTTAATCAGAACTTCTTATCAAAACCAAACTTCTTTACCACTTTAATACAATTAAAAACAAGTTGAAACTCACCCAAATCATGCTTAAAAGTTACTGTTTTTAAGCCTCACAAACAGCCCCCAAAATTGTTTTATTTTAACAATTTCAAAGCTTTAAACATAACACTCTTTTTAGTTCTTAAACCTTAACCAAAAGCTAACTTATTAAACACTTAAAATACTTGAAAAACAAGTTAAAACATCATCAAGATCATGCTCAAAATCCACGGTTTCCAGCCCCTAAAAATCTCCAAATTAATTTCACAAAACTTTGTATAATCATGTATATGACTAGATTAAGTGTACTAAGCTAAAACCCTCAAAGATCTAACTCCAAAACCACAAAATCAAGCCAAAAATAAACCCCCTAACAGCCCTATAAATTCGGCCCCTTTCATCTCTTAGGGTTTTCTCAAATTTAAAATTATCAAACAAGTGTAATCAAGGAGGAAATTGATGGATTCAAGGATTAAACAAGCTATTCTAACACAATCTAACACTTCTAAGCAACAACAACTCTAAGAATCAACAAAACCCATTTTATGAAACTCAAGAAACATAAGAGGAAGTTCATGAAGATTACCAAGAGGTTAGGTGATGATTGAACAAGGATTGAGTAGTAAGGAAGTAAAGATGCAACTTTGGTCACCAAAACTTCAAAAAATCAAAGCTTTCCTCTTCAAGTTTTTTCTTAAGTTCTTCAACAATGGAGGAGTGAATGGGGCTGATTGTGTTTAGGGGAAGAAGGCCACGAAATTTTTAGGGACATGGAAGGAATAGATTTTGTTCATTTAGTTGGAATTTAACTAATTTGGTCCAAAACTAGCTAATGTAACTACCTTCCATTACTTAACCACTAATCACACACTAACACTTGTAAAGTCACACTCAAAAAGAAAATTCATCTCCTCTAGCCCTTATCCAATCAGCCACTTGCCCCAAAATATCTAGATATTTCGTTTCGTCGCGTTCTCGCTCAATCGGGTGCGCGACGTTACGTGTATATTAGGGTTTTTGTAACAAAAACTCCAAAAATAAATCTAATAAATTATTCTATAATAAAAAATTATTAATCAACCAAAATCACCCTAAAAATATTAGAAGTATTTCTATGAATATTACTTTCTCGATTTGCGTGCTAAAACGCTATCATAATACAGTTCTGGGCGTAGAAAACACCCTATATTATTCTGATGCCCAAAAATTTCAGAAAAATTTCCAATAAATCATAAATATTGGAAAATGCTAAGATCTCAAATTTTATAAAATTTGGATCACGTTTAGGGATGTTTCAGTTAGAAACACACACAATAGCCTAGTTACGGCAGAATTCAATAGAATTCTCGCAGCGTAATAAAAACTGTAAATTAGTGAGGATCACTAATTTCAATTTCTCTTATTAACTAGATATTATTCAAACAATAAAATTATCAAGACAAAATCTTTAAAATAATAGTCATATTAAATATGACATAAAACAGACAATTAATACAATAACTAAACCATGAAAATTCAAACTATGACTTGAAAATATTCATTAAATCCTGAAAATTATTTCTCTTTCAATAAAATAATTTTCTTTAATCAAACAACAATCTTTCACATTTTTTTGGGATTAATTCATATTAAAAACAGTATATGTTTACATGAATTAATTACTAAAACAGTAAATTGTTTACAATAAATCTTTGTTGTTCTTCGTACTTTTAGCAAACCATTGAGGTGATCAATCTCCATGATTTATTTTCAAGTAGCTAGAACTATAAAATAATTTTCATAAAAATTGGGATGTTACATTACCACCCTCCTTAAAAAAAATTTCGTCCCCGAAAATTAACTTATTTACCGAAACAAAATCAACATTATGAAAAGTCATAACTTAATACTAAAAACATATCATAAATTTTGAACTTTGAAATTTAATACAACATAATAATTATTACACTCAAACAATCAAACACAAAGCATACATTTTATTCATATATCCTTACTAAAGTAAGGCACTACATTATCAACTTAAATGTCTACAAAACACAGTACTACGCGTCCATATTGAAGAAGTCCTCGCGAATGACGCTTTATTCCAAACTACGATCTCTACTCCATCACGATCAAGAACACAGCCGTGACGACACTGGGTTACGGCTACATGCTAACACCAACGAAACTCTACTAACACAAAAGCCAACATCAAATCTCTTTAATTTTAAAAACATCTAATTTCTAAAAATAACACAAAGCAAGAGTTAATTTGCATAAACCACTAATTGATCTCTTCAAGACTCGGCCTTCTCAAGAACATTATGGTTCTTTTGAGATTAGGATTTTCATTGCCTTAAAATCATCAAGACACACTTAATTCAAAGTCTAAAATTTAAATCAAACACCAACAACAACAAAATTACTACGAATCTTTTATTAAAACATGAAATTTAGCCTCACACATATAAAACTTGGCTTTCCAAAAGAAAACAAGTTCAAAAGCATTTCCCAACAAGACAAGATGGACTAAAAATTTTGAATTATCTTTTACAACAAAAGAAAACAAAATCTTTCCAAACTTCTACTACTAAATCATAGTTTTAACAAATACCATTTAAAAACATAAAACCATCTTCAACGAGATCATTAGCAAAGACACAAGAGAGGAAAACAAAAGAACTATGACACTCACCTAAAACCTTCTAGGAACCCGCGGTTTGGAAACATGAAGAGAGAGGAGGATTGCCACGATTAACAACCACAAAATCACTAACAACATTATTACATTCAGAAATGTGAGAGGATCCATCACAAAAATCATCCTAAGGCTCGCGGTTTGCAGGAGAAAGAAGAAGATGAAGGTTTGGTTTTCTCACACCTCTCACCACCACACGATTGGGCACGAGTTAGGAGAAGGATGAAGGAAGAATGAAGGTCCTGAAGCAAAATACCTCACGTTTCACAAGGGAAGAAAAAGAAGGAAATTGAAGTTCTCCACCAACACCAACACGCTAGAAAATTTATTCTCCCCTCTATTATTAAAAGGAATCGGCTAAGGAGAATGTGAAAGGAAAAGTGACCCCCACCCCAAAATTCTACTAAGCTATCTATGTGTCTAAAGACAAGATAAGGTGGAATACGATTTGTAACATCCCAATTTTTATGAAAATTATTTTATAGTTTCCGACTACTTGAAAATAAATCATAGAGATTGATCACCTCAATGGTTTGTTAAAAGTACGAAGAACTACCAAGATTTATTCTAAACAATTTACTGTTTTAGTAATTAATTCAGATTAACAGACAGTGTAGACGTATACTGTTTTTAATATGAATTAATCCCGAAAAATGTGAAAGATTGTTGTTTGATTAAAGAAAATTATTTTATTGAAATAGAAATAATTTTCAGGATTTAATAAATATTTTCAAGTCATAGTTTGAATTTTCATGGTTATGGTTATTGTATTAATTGTCTGTTTTATGTCATATTTAATATGACTATTATTTTAAAGATTTTGTCTTGATAATATTATTGTTTGATTAATATCTATATGATAAGAGAAATTGAAATTAGTGATCCTCACTAATTTACAGTTTTTATTTCGCTGCGAGAATTCAATCGAATTCTGCCGTAACTAGGCTATTGTGTGTGTTTCTAACTGAAAAATGCCCAAACGTGATCCAAATTTTATAAAATTTGAGATCTTAGCATTTTACAATATTTATGATTTACTGGAAATTTGTTTGGAATTTTTAGGCGTCAGAATAATATAGGGTGTTTTCTACGCCCATAACTGCATTACGGTAGCGTTTTAGCACGCAAATCGAGAAAGCGACATTCATAGAAATACTCCTAATATTTTTGTGGATATTTTGGTTGATTAATAATTTTTGATTATAGAATAATTTATTAGTTTTATATTTGGAGTTTTTGATACAAAAACCCTAATTTACGCGTAACGCCGTGCACCCGATTGAGCGATAACGCGACGAAACGAAATATCTAGATATTTTGGGCTAAGGGGAGATGCATCCAGCCACTAGGGGAGTTGAACCTCATCCTTAGAAGGTTACTTTACAAGTGTTGATGTGTGATTGGTGGTTATGTAATTATAGTTAGTTGGTTTAGTTAGTTTGTGACTAGTTGGTTAGTTTCCAACTAAATGAACATTTTCTTCCACCATTGCCCCTGAAAATTTCGTGGTTCCTCCTTCCCTTGGCTGCCCCATTTCAGTTCTTCCATTCATGACTTGGAGAGAAAAAAATTTTAGAAAGAGAAAGTGTTGAGAAACTTGAGAAAATGGTGATTTTGGAGTTCAATCTTCCATCCTTGTTCTTGATCCTTGTTTTATCACCTCTAATCTTCTTGGTAAGGATCCTAATCCTTTCTTCTTCCTCCATGGCAGTCATGGATGAGTTTTTAAGATTTTTATTTCTCATAATTTTGATGTTGATTCTTGAAGGAAAGTGATGTTTAAGCTTCAATCTTCCATCCTTTCTTCTTAATCCTTAATCCATCACCTCCAAACTTCTTGGTAAGCTCCACATCCATTCCTTTTCCTCTCTTGAGTTTCATGAATGGGTTTGGTTGGTTTTAGGAATTATTTTTGGGCAAAAGTGTTGGATTTTGTTAGATGTGCATGATTAGTCTTTTAGCCCTTTGTTTCCTTCCAAGATTAGCTTTGTTATTGACTTTTAAAATTTAGGAACCCTAATTTTTTGATGAGGCCGAACCCTAGGGGCTGTTCTTAGGGTTTTATCTTTGTGTTTTTAAGTGATTGGAAGTTAGATTTTTGAGGGTTAGTAACTAGTATGCTTAGAACTAGTCATATATGCATGTTGAACAAGTTTTGCAAAATTAAATTGGTTAAATTTAGGGGCTGGAACCGTGGCACTTGGTCATGATTTTGATGATGTTTTGATTTGGTTTTAAAGTGTGTTAAGTGTTTAAGAAGTTGGTTTTTGGTTAGAACTTTAAATCTATAAAGGTTTGTATGCTTGAAGCTTTGAAAAATTGTTTGAAACAAAATGAATTTGGGGCTGTTTTGGGGCTTCCAAAACAGTGATTTATGAGCATGATTTGAGTGAGTTCTAACTTGTTTTTAAGTGTATTAAAGTGGTAAATAAGTTTGGTTTTGATAAGGAGTTTTGATTAAGCAAAGTTTGTAAGATTTTGATGTTAAAAAGTTTGAAAACTTGGAGTTGTAATTGGAGCCTTGTAACCTTGGCCTTCAAAAGGATTTTGTCATTTGTTCTCGACTTGCATTTATGCTTAAAAATAGTTGTAAAAGTGGTTGATGATTTGATTTAGCAAAACAATTCAAAGAAGCATGATTTTGGAAAAAGTTTTAGTTTATGTTTCAAGAATTGTTTTGAACTTGTAATAGAATTGTTTCTAAAATTTTGTGACATGCTTTAGTGCTTTGAAAAAAGGTTCAAAGTTGGCAAAACGCTATTTATTTGGTAAAACACTATTCCAATTGGTAAGTTTTGGGTTTTGGTATTTTCTAAGTGTGTAGCTTTTGAAAAAGTTGAAAACTTGCATGGTTTGAATTTGTTTCATGGGACATGATTAGGTGTGATCCAAATAGGTTAAGTTAGAAAGATTTTAGGCCCTTTTTAGGACTGGCTGCCCTAGAGTCTTAGGACTTGGGTTTTTGGTTCTAATTGGATTAAGTTTGCGTTGTTAAGGTTCGTGCATAAGGCTTGTGCGGGGAACGACTTGACGATAGTTCGAATTTACCTTGCTTGGATTGTTAAAGCACCCAAGGTAAGGGAAATTCTTACATAATGAGTTTGGGCTTTTCGCCTTGTGTGTTGTTTGTTTGATTGTTGATTGATTGTGTGGTAGTACTTGTAGTAGTACTATGTGCTGTTGAGATGTTGTAGCATGAACTGCTGTGTATTGATTTACAATGTGGCAATACTGAATTGTATTGTGTGACTTAAATCATATTTGATTGATTTAATTAGACTTGAAATTGATGATAATATGTAGCATGTTCTTGGCCCTGCGTGGCATTATGAGTTGTATTGTTTTCCTTGAATCACCTTGGATTTCATTGGAACTTGGTATTGAATTGGAATATGAAAAATATTATTGTTGATAATGGATTAATTAACAATGCGTTGATCAACTGCTATTGGTTGATGATTTACATCGGTAAATCTGATGTGATTCCACAAGCCGAATTCTGATTTCGTAAACAAATTGTTAAGGGCATTTTGATTTAAAAGTAAGCGTGAGGGTTTTAGTACAACTAGCGAAAGCTGCAAGGAAATTTCAATGGTGTAATAGTAGAGAAAAGAACTTGAAATAAATAGTACAATTTGCGAAAACGGTTGAGTTAAATGATGCGCCTGGGAAAATTCTGGCTAGGAAAGACTTGGTAATTAAGAGTGTTCGCACCACCTCTCTTTCCTGGGAATTCTTCCAGTGTGTTATTTAGCACAACTAGCATTTCAACGACCTAGTGTTAAAAAGTATTTTCAGATACATAGGAGTGATACAAGAACTGAGAAAGAGATTTCATGATTCGGGATTTCGAAAGAATAAAACATAGGGAACCTAGTGTTCCTATTGAGCATATGGGCTATGTGTCCTGTGCTGGGACTTAATGTCCTGCTTGCGTGCGCTTTTTCTTGATTAAGGATTGGACCTAGTGTTCCATATGGCGTGCCTAGTATCTTAACGTAAAAGTTGAGCCTAGTGTTCTGCATTACATGCCTAGAGTTCTGATCTAAGATTGGGACAGATCAATTGTAGTTCCAAAAACTCCATACGTTTTATTTATTTCAAAAAACTCAGAAACTAATATGTACGGAATAGAGATATTTGAACCGCCCAGCGTTCCGCAATTGAACACCCGGACTTTGTGCCCTGTGTTGAACTCTTAGTTAATGGAGATTTGGAAACCCACTAAGTTGAGTGAGTGAGGGTTAGTCGATCCGCATTGATTAATTAAAACATTACTCGAGCGTTCACTACGGCGAACATGCCATATTGTAGAATTTGTTGGATATCACTCGGGCGTTCACTACGGTGAGCATGCCATATTGTTGAATTTGTTTGGATGCGTACTAACCATTGAGCATCGACACTCGGAGCGTTTGATTGGTCTTAAAGACTTCAAAAGATGAGTTGTCATGTCACTCGTAGCATTTGATTGGTCGTACAGACTTCAAAAGGCGAGTTGACACTGCATTGCCTAAGTAGAGGCACGCCAAAGTAGTGGCCAGCCAAAGTAGTGGCAAGCCTAAGCAGAGGCTATTTTTTTCGGACGTTGGGAAAGTAGTCCCCGTCATACTGCTGACCTATTAAGGCTGCAGGTGTATACACAACTTGCCATACTGCATTGACATGCATAGCTAACCACATTTATGATATGTGATGAAGGGTTTGATGAATTTGATATTGTGATGACTTGATCACTGATCTGTTGATATATTTGCCTGCTCACATGCAATAGTTTGATATTGTAGTGGCTTGATTGTTGATCTGTTGGTTGTTTCGTTTGCTCATATGCAATGCTTGATATACCAGGATGATGCGTGCGGTCTATTAACTATGTATATGTATATAAAAACATGTTGTTGTATTATATATATATATATTGTTTGCATGCGACATAGCCTATGATAAACTCGTGGACAAAGGATTTACCCTTGCACTGTTGTTGGATTGGATGTCCTTATGGATGTCACTTCCAGATGGAGTTCGGTAGCAGTTGCAGCTTTGTCTTTCAGGAGCATTGAAGATTTAGCCAGTGGAGAAAGATTTCCTTTGAGCACTTCGTGTTTGGTCTTGTTGAGCTATTTCTCAGTAAGAGTTATAGTTGTTGGCCAGCTTAGCTTAGGGTTTTGTATTTGTTGTTTTGTAATTACTCTTTTCAGAAAACCTCGCCTTAGTGCGAAATGACTATGTTATGTGAAGTATTATTTTGTGTTGCATTATACTCTGATATTTGCAAAAGTCTGGATTGGCATCATTTAGAAAACTGTAGTACTCTATGTCTCATTTTGAAAAGGGTTTCAAAGGAAAGAAAATGAAAAAAAAAATACTCCTATTTTTCCATTGCGAAATACATAAGAGTACTCTTTAACTGAAAGCATACAAGCATTAAATGTTTTCAGCATCAGATTGGGTTGCACAGTAGCGCTCCGGAAACGGGGTGTTACAGGATTTTACAAAATTGTCTAACCCATGATCATGACACCAAAAGGAAAAGAAAATTCTAAGAATTATTAACCACAAAATCAACAACAGCATAAATCACAAATAATTATACAACAATTACAAGAACATACATCGTAATACCAAAAGTATATTGAAAATTTGGATTTTGGAATCTAGTATAATAATAAAATACGTCACATAGTCAAAACACTTATATGGTCTATATTTAGAACCACGCACACACCATAATACATATAATACGATAATTATAGCGTCACCTAAGGATAATCTCTCTCGTAAATCTCGGTCCGCTCAGCTCCATTGTGTCGTATTTCCTGTGATGAAGTCTTTAGATGATGAGTTCTCTGCTCTACTTGGGGTGTAGACACGTCCCTCAGTGGTTGGTCTTGTAGTTTCCACATTGTTGACAACAGACATAGTTCGTGGTACTTTGCAGTCTCTGGACAGATATCCCAATTCCTTGCAGTTAAAGCATAATCTTTCCTTGGTTAGTTACTATTAACGTTGTGCTCCTCATCTTCACCGTTGAAGTAGTGCGTCTTCGGCTATCGATGCTTGTGATTCCCTCTTCTGTCTATCATGTAGACATATCCTTCAGTAGCTGGGCACGCAACCTTCGCAGTATCTGTAGTTGATCCGCCTCTAGCAATTGATAGTCCTTAGAAAAACATCCTGGCTTCTTGCAGTTACAGCATAGTCGGTCCTTCGATGAGCATTCTTCAGCTAACTGTTCCTTGCTTCCATATTGGTGACAGTTTCACTTCAACTCCTGGCCATTCCCAATAGCCAACGCCACAGGACAATTCTGATTGTGTTCATTTCCCTGAGGATGGAAATAAGATGTTCCTTGTTGTTGTCTTCATCTTTGTCCTTTGCCTTGATAATCTGGCTTAACCGACCCTCCAATAGCTAGTTCCTCCGTTCGTTGTCTTAGTCAATCGTGTTGATTCTCTGTGGCAATCAGTTGTGCGACAGTAGTTGCTATCCAGACTATCACTCGAATTACGTGATTCACATCTAAGTTACTAGCTCTAGCAAAAACACTCGTTCGCCCTGAAGGCATCGAATTTCTACAAAGTAAACTAACCAAATCCCCACAACAAATTCAATCATCTGAGATGATCGCACACAATTTCACACAATGTCAAATATGTTTCAACTAGGAAACATTACAGACAATTATGAACAAAGTTCACATAACCTAGGCATAACTAACTTATACCCGACAATTCCCAACAATCTAGGCCAGCTTAGACAAAGCGGTCCGGTTAGAACCGAACTGCTCTGATACCACCTTTGTAACACCCCGTTTTCGGAGCGCTACTGTGCAACCAAATCTAATGCTGAAAACATTTAATGCTTGTATGCTTTCAGTTAAAGAGTACTCTTATGTATTTCACAGTGGAAAAATAGGAGTAAATATTTTGCATTTTCTTTCCTTTGAAACCCTTTTCAAAATGAGACATAGAGTACTACAGTTTTCTAAATGATGCCAATTCAGACTTATGCAAATATCAGAGTATAATGCATCACAAAATAATACTTCACATAACATAATCATTTCGCACTAAGGCGAGGTTTTCTGAAAAGAGTAATTACAAAAGGAACACTAGGTTCCCTTTGTTTTATTCTTTCGAAATCCCGAATCATGAAATCTCTTTCTCAGTTCTTGTACCATTCCTATGTATCTGAAAATACTTTTTAGTTCTAGGTCGTTGAAACCCTAGTTGTGTTAAATAACACACTGGAAGAATTCTCAGGAAAGAGAGGTGGTGCGAACACTCTTAATTACCAAGTCCTTCCTAGCCAAAATTTTCCCAGGCGCATCATTTAACTCAACCGTTTTCGTAAATTGTACTACTTATTTCAAGTTCTTTTCTGTACTATTATTCCATTGAAATTTCCTTGCAAGCTTTGGCTAGTTGTACTAAAACCCTTACGCTTACTTTTAAATCAAAACGCCCTTAACAATTTGTTTACGAAATTAGAATTCGGCTTGTGGAATCGCATCAGATTTACCGATGTAAATCGTCAACCAATAGCAGTCGATCAACGCATTGTTAATTAATCCATTATCAACAATAACATTTTTCACATTCCAATTCAATGCCAAGTTCCAATGAAATCCAAGGTGATTCAAGGAAAACAATACAACTCATAATGCCACGCAGGGCCAAGAACATGCTACATATCATCATCAATTTCAAGTCCAATTAAATCAATCAAGTATGATTTAAGTCACACAATACAATTCAGTCTTGCCACACAGGGTCAAATCAATACACAACAGTTCATGCTATAACATTCAACAGCACATAGTAATACTACAAGTACTACCACTCAATCAATCAACAATCAAGCAAACAACACACAAGGCGAAAAGCCCAAACTCATTATGTAAGAATTTCCCTTACCTTGGGCGCTTTAACAATCCAAGCAAGGTAAATTCGAACTATCGTCAAGTCGTTCCCCGCACGAGCCTTATGCACGAACCTTAACAACGCAAACTTAATCCAATTAGAACCAAAAACCCAAGTCCTAAGACTCTAGGGCAGCCACGGTTTTAGTCCTAAAAAGGGCCTAAAATCTTTCTAACTTAACCTATTTGGATCACACCTAATCATATGCCATGAAACAAATTCAAACCATGCAAGTTTTCAAGCTTTTACAAAAGCTACACACTTAGAAAAATAGCTAAACCAAAATTTACCAATTGGAATAGTGTTTTTACCAAATGAATAGTGTTTTGCCAACTTTGAACCATTTTTCAAAGCACTAACGCATGTCACAAAATTCTAGAATTAAATTCATTACAAGTTTAAAATAATTCTTAAGACATAACCCAAAACTTTTTCCAAAATCATGCTTCTTTGAATTGTTTTGCTAAATCAAATCATCAACCACTTTTACAACTATTTTTAAGCATAAATGCAAGTCAAGAACAAGTCACAAAATCCCTTTGAAGGCCACGGTTTCAAGGCTTCAAATATAACTCCAAGTTTTCAAACCTTTTTAAATCAAAATCTCACAAACTTTGCTTAATCAGAACTTCTTATCAAAACCAAACTTCTTTACCACTTTAATACAATTAAAAACAAGTTGAAACTCACGCAAATCATGCTTAAAAGTTACTGTTTTTAAGCCTCACAAACAGCCCCCAAAATTGTTTTATTTTAACCATTTCAAAGCTTTAAACATAACACTCTTTTTAGTTCTTAAACCTTAACCAAAAGCTAACTTATTAAACACTTAAAATACTTGAAAAACAACTTAAAACATCATCAAGATCATGCTCAAAATCCACGGTTTCCAGCCCCTAAAAATCTCCAAATTAATTTCACAAAACTTTGTATAATCATGTATATGACTAGATTAAGTGTACTAAGCTAAAACCCTCAAAGATCTAACTCCAAAACCACAAAATCAAGCCAAAAATAAACCCCCTAACAGCCCTATAAATTCGGCCCCTTTCATCTCTTAGGGTTTTCTCAAATTTAAAATTATCAAACAAGTGTAATCAAGGAGGAAATTGATGGATTCAAGGATTAAACAAGCTATTCTAACACAATCTAACACTTCTAAGCAACAACAACTCTAAGAATCAACAAAATCCATTTTATGAAACTCAAGAAACATAAGAGGAAGTTCATGAAGATTACCAAGAGGTTAGGTGATGATTGAACAAGGATTGAGTCGTAAGGAAGTAAAGATGCAACTTTGGTCACCAAAACTTCAAAAAATCAAAGCTTCCCTCTTCAAGTTTTTTCTTAAGTTCTTCAACAATGGAGGAGTGAATGGGGCTGATTGTGTTTAGGGGAAGAAGGCCACGAAATTTTTAGGGACGTGGAAGGAATAGATTTTGTTCATTTAGTTGGAATTTAACTAATTTGGTCCAAAACTAGCTAATGTAACTACCTTCCATTACTTAACCACTAATCACACACTAACACTTGTAAAGTCACACTCAAAAAGCAAATTCAGCTCCCCTAGCTCTTACCCAATCAGCCACTTGCCCCAAAATATCTAGATATTTCGTTTCGTCGCGTTGTCGCTCAATCGGGTGCGCGGCGTTACGCGTATATTAGGGTTTTTGTAACAAAAACTCCAAAAATACATCTAATAAATTATTCTATAATCAAAAATTATTAATCAACCAAAATCTCCCTAAAAATATTAGAAGTATTTCTATGAATGTCGCTTTCTCGATTTGCGTGCTAAAACGCTATCGTAATGCAGTTCTGGGCGTAGAAAACACCCTATATTATTCTGATGCCCAAAAATTTCAGAAAAATTTCCAATAAATCATAAATATTGGAAAATGCTAAGATCTCAAATTTTATAAAATTTGGATCACGTTTAGGCATGTTTTAGTTAGAAACACACACAATAGCCTAGTTGCGGCAGAATTCAATAGAATTCTCGCAGCGTAATAAAAACTGTAAATTAGTGAGGATCACTAATTTCAATTTCTCTTATTAACTAGATATTATTCAAACAATAAAATTATCAAGACAAAATCTTTAAAATAATAGTCATATTAAATATGACATAAAACAGACAATTAATACAATAACTAAACCATGAAAATTCAAACTGTGACTTGAAAATATTCATTAAATCCTGCAAATTATTTCTCTTTCAATAAAATAATTTTCTTTAATCAAACAACAATCTTTCACATTTTTTTGGGATTAATTCATATTAAAAACAATATACGTCTGCACTGTCTGTTAATATGAATTAATTACTAAAACAGTAAATTGTTTACAATAAATCTTTGTTGTTCTTCGTACTTTTAGCAAACCATTGAGGTGATCAATCTCCATAATTTATTTTCAAGTATCTAGAACTATAAAATAATTTTCATAAAAATTGGGATGTTACATTCTCAGACTTCTTCGCATTTTCGACAGAAACAATGAAATCAATAAACCCTATTCATATCTAAAGTTGCCCTTACACAAGGACATACAAAAATAAAACCCTACAAATGTCTAGAAGTGCCCTTACCGAACTCCAAGTTGCGCGTATTCCCGTATTCCACACCGCATGATCTCGGATTTACTCAAGGCCTAACACAGCAAACAAACTTAGCACAATTCTAAGGGCCTAATTCTATAACCCTTAATCTCTCAACCTAACCCTTTCCTAACCAAAAATTCATTCAAGCATTTAAATACTAGCTACTAGAAAAGAAATAAAGTTTTTGAACTAAAACACTTCTTAAAAAAAAGTAACACATAACACTTACTTTAGAAAATCTAACTTATTTGAAAAGAGTGAAGTTTTGAAATTAAAATCTTTTCTTGAAACTTCAAAATAAACAATCATGCAATTAGCCACTTTCATAAATTTCCAGGCTTAAAACACATACTCATGCAAGCATTTAGACAAGTTTACCGACAAAATTCCCCTTCCAATACCTCCTAGGGCCTCTCGGCCACAACCTCTTTTCTTTCAAAAAGAATTTGCAAAACTTCCTTTCATGATCTACAAACCACAAATCACTTCCAAGTCATTTTCAATTATACTACAAGGCAATAAACATCAAGTTAACACAAGACATGACTCAAGCACATTCAAAGGTATGTTTCTAAAACCTTTTCCAAGAACAAGAGTTTCAAGAGTTCTTTCAATCAACCAAACACTTTTTACTTAAAAACTAGTTTGAAATACTAAGTCACATACTTGAAGTATTTGTGTAAAGAATCATCTCTTGAGAACTAAAACACAACACACAATTTAAAGGCCAGCTTTTGAAGAATTATTTTTCTACATTTCTAAAATCCTAATTATCACACCTCTAAGCAAATGGTTCCCACAAATCAATTACCAACTCAAGCTTACAATAAAATGCACAATTTCCTTTCAATTGGCAAGTCATGTTTAAAACCAAAATTACTAAGTTTTATACTCTTTCACCAAAAATAATTTCAAAGTAAAATTTCCAAATCATTTTCCAAACAACAAGCTAGTGCCATTTTCCATGGCATTTTTCCTTTTAAAGATAAGTCATGATCAAATCCAATTTCATAAAGTTCCATGATTCACTTACCAGAACATTTCCAAACTCTTTTGCTTTCCAAAACATTTTCATCATGGCCATAGAAATGCTAAAAATTAGAGAATCACTTAATCAAGTTCACACGCCATTCTAGTCCCTCAAGAGTCAATTTTTCATGAATCATACACTAACTCTTCTACTTAATCATGCATAGCTATTCCAATAACAATAAAACTACCCAAAACATATCATTTAACAATTACACACATGGTTCTACAACATAAACCCATTTATCCCCAAATTAAAGAATAGGTCTAAACCCTTAAACAACAAGTTTAACATGCCAAATCAAAAACTATTTCTCAAACAAGCATCAAACAACTTCAAATAGCTCAAATAGACAATTGTTAGATTGAAGCTCAAGATCATGTTACCCCTCTTTTCCCTCTTGACTTGCACCTAGGGTTTTCAAAGATGGGGACTTACAAGCTCATATATTTCATTCAATCATAAACAAACACAAAACGACACTTAAATAGGTATAAATCAAGACTAGAAGCAAGGAAATACAACCTAGGCAAAAGGGGGTGGAAGGGGCGCTATTATGAACAGTAAATGGGGGAGGGAAAATCTGTTTTTCTTCTTGCTCCAATGGTTGGAAGATGATGATCATTAGGAGAAGAAATTGGAAGAAAATGTGATGGTGGAGGTGGATACCATTCACGCTGGAAGTGGAGGAAGAAGGACATGGAAGTTGTCTTGCTTTCTCACCTTTTCACCACAATGGAAACAAGTTGGAAGAAAATAAGATGATGTGAGAATAAAAAGGGGGCTGCAGCTGCATAAAGGAGAAGGAGGAGTGGGCTAGCCTCTTTTTTTTTTTTCACCCACCTAATGAATAATTTTTGAGAAAGGAATAAGAAGAAAGGGGTAGAAATGGGGGGTGGGTTCTCGCTGGGAATAAAATGGGAGGAGAAGAAAAATTTAAGAGAATGAGAATGAGGGGGTGGGAAGGTCGCAGCCAAGTTGCTCTTAAGAGGGAGGAAGTAAAAATTTTATTAAAAGATAAAAAGACTTGGTTAAAAAAAAAATGCCAATCAACAACCACCACAAAAACACCTAGTACTTAAAGTAAGATGTTAATCTAATCAACAAGTCTAAACATCCAATCCCTCTCTTCTCATGATTATCTCCTAATCTTAGAGTCTTAAGTGCGCCAAAAACATGGGTCAATTAATCGCGTTACCGATTAATTCTCTCGCCGATAAATTCGCAAAAATTAATTTAACGAGAAATTAATTCACGGCGCGATAAAATATTGTCATAACTATTAAAAACAATATCAAACACTCAAAAATAATCACAACAAGTTACGATTCAATTTTCGTCGAAATCGGAATTCGTTTTAAATTTTAATGTGGATAAAATTTACCCGGTGATTCAAAACGCGGCGAAACTTCGTTAGAGTTTTTCGACGATTTTCGAACCATGAATTAATATTAAATATTAATTCTTAAATTTAATTTCATCTTGATTTAATTCAATCAATTTCTTAGTCAACAAAAATACGCGTTACCGCTTAACGTAGAAAACTTATAATAAGTATAATTGATGAATTCTCTTTAAAAGCAGCATACGTCTACGCTGTTAATTAATTCGAATTGACATCATGAATAATAATTATTTATAATAAATAAATTATTCAAAATAACTCAATATAATTTCTTCAAAATAATTTTTCGTACTCTCAGTAAACCATTGAGGTGATCAATCTCTATGACTTATTTTTTCGAGTATTCAGGATTTTATCGCTAAAATCACTTTTCTTAAAAATTGGGATGTTACAAAAATCAATTTATTGCTCGAGCCAAACATGGACAACAAGTTGTCATTCAGCACAACTTGAAAACCCTTCTCAATTAACTGCCCAATGCTCAACAAATTGCTGGTCATTCCAGACACATACAAGACTTTCTCAATCTTGACAGATTTCCCATTCTTCCTCTTGATTAACAGATTGCCAATTCCCTCAGCCTTCAAGGTCCTATCATCAGCAAACTTGACCTTACCCTTTCTTGAAGTGTCCAAGTCTACCAACCATTCTCTATGGTTGTTCATGTGGTTGCTGCACCCGATATCAAGAAACCAGGAACCAGATTGATCACATGCATCAATGATTGTTGCAGATTGACCACATTCATACTGACCACATTCCATAAGGAGCACAGTATCCGAATCAGAGGACTCTCCTTGTGCAATACAAGCCTCCTCTTCATCCCTCTTCTTATTCTTTCCTTTGCCAAACCAGCATTCATTGGCATAGTGCCCATACTTCTCACAATTGAAGCACTGAATTTTCTTTTTATCAACACCTTTTGATCCTTCTTTGGCCCTGTTAGAACCTCCTCCCCTTTAGAGGATTCAGGTCTATCATTGCCCTTCCAAGATTAGACTTCTTTTGGAATTTTCCTTTTCCACCCTGTTTCCATTGCTTCTTGTAATCACCTTTCTTACTTATTTGCACTTGAAGTGCATGATCACTGGCCTTTGCAGAATTTCTTTCACTAAGTCTTAACTCATGAGCCTCTAAAGAACCTTGCAATTCTTCAAGACTCATGCTTGACACATCTCGAGACTCCTCAATGGCAGCAACTATATAGTCAAATTTAGGATGTAGGGATCGCATGATCTTCTCACATACCTTTCCATCAGTGAGGGTTTCACCACAATTGGCCATTTGATTCGTGATGCTCTTCACTCTCTTGAAGAGATCTTCAATCTTCTCAGTTTCCTCCATCTGCAGCAATTCATACTGCCTCTGCAGAACTTGAAGTTTCACCTCCTTGATCTTGTCTCCACCAGCATAGCACCTTTCCAATACGTCCCACGCCTGTTTGGATGATGATGCCTTGGAAATTTTCTCAAAATTTTCCTCATCCACGCTCTGGTGAATGAACCAGATTGCTTTGCAGTCTTTCTTCTTGTTCTCCTTGTATGTTGATCTTTGTGCATCGGGGACTATTGCACCTGCTTCTGGGAAACCATCTTTCACAATGTCCATGACATCTTAAAAGCCAAATAGAGCCTTCATCTGAATGTTCCAAGGATCCCAGTTTCTCCCATCTAGAATTGGGAACTGAGTTGGAAAGTTACCACCATTAGCACCCATCTTCATCCTACTCACACTTCACTCGTGTTTGGATCTTGGTAGATGAAAAAATTCACTCAGCTCTCGATCGCGATCTTTTTGGCTCCAGAATCAATGAACTCCGATACCAGTTTGTTAGAGGAACTATCGGGTTTGCACACATACAAGAGAAGGAAATGAGCAAATGTAATTGTATCTCATTACTCAAAGTGTATTTATACACAAGACTGAATTACAAACAGAATTAAATGCTAACAGAATTGGTTAACTAACTAACCAAGTATTAACTAACTAACTAATCAATGAAACAGTAAACTAACTCAACTAGCTTGAATTACATATACAATAACAGTGTCTTATTATAATAGGGTTAACATAAACATTACGGAAAAGTACCTTAAGAAATCTTGGGTGGTCTCTCTTGAACCCTAGCGCCTCTCTTCTCTCTCTCTAAACCCTCTCTCTTCCTTCTTCCTCATCCACCGGAGGGAGTGGTTTTTGGCCATTTTCTTGCCTGGAACCACCACTCTACATCGTTTTTTCTCTTTTTTTTTTATCTAAATAAGGGGTTTTTCCACATAGATCTAGTTTTTTTCTTGTTTTTCCGTGATTTCGTCGTCTGAATGTGGCGTTGTTTTGTTCGTCGTCTTGGTGCGGCGTTGTTTGGTTTTTCGTCTTGTTGCGTGTTTGATTCAGATTGACAGATCAGCTTCGATCCATTCTAGTTTCAATCAAGACATTGGTGTCAATGTTACAAATCCGGAGTGCTGATGGTGGTCACTGCTACAAATGGCTCCTGAGCATGGGGTTCGATTGGTCATACCCGAGACCACTTATAGTCGATTTGAGTCTACACAGAGTATAGTAATGACCCGTAGCTAAATGAGTTTAAAGACTGTGGCTACTTATTGCTCTTTGGCCATCGATCGTACTTGAAAGCTTTTATTTTGGCTGCTAGGATTAAGATGGCTTAATAATGCCATATTGGTTTCTGTTCTGATTAAGTGTTTCATTACCGTGTACTTAGATGACTTAGATGTTCGTGTTGATTTTCAATTGTGGATGGGGAATGCCCAAACGCATTTTGTTCAATCTAAGTGTATTGATCTTTTTTTAATTTTTGAATGAAGTTTGATTTCCGTAAAAAAAAAAAAACATTACGGAAGTACTAACACAGGTTTTTTCCTGGTATAATGGTGTTTGAGTGTTGATATATCTTGAAACTAATCTAAAAATTTATATTTGAGATTAATAATACAGAAAATTGATTAAAAATTATGCATAAATAATTTTTTTTAAAATATTAATGATTTGCAACTATGAGGAATGCTACGATCATTTCAGGGAAGGTAAATGGGAAAAAAAATTGAATCCACATCCATTCTTCCTCCTCCTCAAGATATGCACAAACATATATAAATTTTACAAATGTATAGCAATTAGCATTTCTTTCTTGTATATAATAATGAATAATGAAAAGATATATGAGGACTAGGGGTATAAACGAGTCAAGCCGAGCCGAGCACCTATAGCTTGAGCTTGACTTGTGAAAAAATAGTAAAGCTTAAACTTGACTCATTTATTTAAACAAGCCTTACTAAAACCATGAGCTTGACTTGCTTAAAAATAATAAAGCTTGAGTTTGGCTTGTTTAGCTCATTTATAATTAAATTAATTTTGTATTTATGAATTTTTTCTTTAATTACTTTTTAATTTTATCAATTTGGTACTTAGTAAATATTTTAATATTATATAATAATCTATAAAAATAGAGATACGTACTTAACATATGGTATGTGAAATTCAAGATTTTTTGATTACTACAAAAAGAAATTTCAAAAGCGTGACCAAAACATCCTAAAAACATGCCCTTGCCAAATACAATTTAAGCTTGATCATTACAAAAGCATGAGTCCAAATATACAATTTAAGCACTTAATCATTACAAAAGCATGTGTCCAAAAAAAATGGCCACCATCTATTTATTGAGATATCTAGTCCAATGCTAGCAGAGCAACTTCACCCAACAAAAAATCATTACAACAACTTAAAGATCAAAACACTTAAACGAGCTATTCACGAGTCATTTAATATTGAGTTTTCAAGGTTTGAGTTTGGTTCGTTTAAATAATCGAGTTCAACTCAAGTTTGAGCTTGACTCGTTTAATTAAATAAACGAGCTTGATTAAGCATTTAATGAGTCAATCTCGAATAGTTCATGAATAACTCATCTCATTTACACCATTAATAGGGACCATTGAGTTCCGATTAATTACTTTATTGACTCTCTCTCAGCATAGGATATAAACAATGGGTCTATTTTTATATTAACCGCCAAACAAACATAACTAGATAGCGAGCTTAAGTAACTAACTCATCGGCTTGAAGAGTTGGACCCGGGATTATAAATAAAGGTAACTTCAACCTGTTTTCATAACTACGAAAGAAAAAATAGTAAGCGAAGTGTGATATTCTTGATAATCTTGAGATGGCTGCAAGGAAGGATGGCGTCGATGACGATTGGAAGAAGGATACACGTGACTCCGAATCTGACGCGAAGAAGGATGTGTGCGACGATGAAAAGAAGGATGTGCATCGATGACTTTGACGCGAAGAAGGATGCGCGTGACAACTCTGCCGAAAAGAAGGATGCGCGCATCGATGACTCCGACTCGAAGAATGATGCACGCATCGACGACTCCGACGCAAAGAAGGATGTGCTCGACGATGACTCCGCTGAAAAGAAGGATGCGTGCATCGACAAATTCGATGCGAAGAAGGATGTGCTCGTCGACAACTCCGACGCGAAGAAGGATGTGCGCGTCGACGACTCTGACGTGAAGAAGGATGTGCCTGATGATGAGTTGAAGAGGAAGATCGATAGGATTGAAGCCAAGGTTCTAAAAAGACCTCTCTTAAAGATAAATATGAGAAGAAGTTGCAAGAATCATTGGATAAGCAGTATAGGCTGGAGCAGATGGATGAAATGAAGGAAGAAACTCCTTCTGGTTCGGTTTCTTCCAGATTACACTGTAACACCCCGTTTTTGGAGCACTATTGTGCAACCCAATTTAATGCTGAAAACAGATATGCTTTCAGTAAAAAGTACTCTTCTGTTATTGATAATGGAAAATAGGAGTAAACTTTTTTTTTTTCTGTCCTTTGAAACCCTTTTTTTAAAATAAGACATAAAGAGTACTACAAATTTGTAAATGATGCATAATCAGTCTTTTGCAAATATCATAGTATATCACATCACAATGAATGCTTCATATAACATAAAACATAATATAATCACTTTACACTAAAGCAAGGTTTTCTGAAAAGAGTAATTACAAAATAATGAGTAATTAAGCGAATAACAAAGGCAATACCCTAAGCTAAGCTGGTCAACAACTATAACTCTTACTGAGAAACCATTCAGCAAGATCAGAACATAGAGCACTCAGAGGAATCTTCATCAACTGGCTCATTCTTCAATACTTCTGGGAAGAACGAAACAGCTGCAGCAATGTGAAACTCCACCTGGTAACATCCATGAGAATGTCCAATCCAACAACAATGCTCATTCTTTATAGTTTTCAGGTTTATGAATGGCATGCTGCTCTGTTGAATGATTTGGAGGTTGGCATCAGAAATTTTGTTTGGTCCGGTGATCCTTCAGTTTCTAAAATTTGTACTGTCTTTTGGTAGTAGGTCTACTCCCCTACTGCTGAAGGTGGCTTGGGTTTGTAGTCAATTAAGTCCATTAATAAAGCCTCTATGCTTAAGCTTACTTGGGACTTGCTTTCTACTGACTTGCAATGTCTTCTTTGATTAAGGCTAGATTTTTGAGGCACAATAGGCCCATTCTTCACTATGCTAAATCTTCTATTTGGTCGGGCATGAAATCTAATCTGCAGAATGTGTTGTCTAACTCTTCTTGGCAGCTTGGTGATGGGAAGTCTATTGATTTTTGGACTGATGTGTGGCTGCAGAATTCTGTGGCAGCTGAGATTAATGTTCCTGATCAATTGCATAAGAACCTTCATGCTTGTGTGGCTGATATAATTCAAGACAATTATTGGTGTGTTCCTCAATTTATTAAGGACAATTTCTCTGTTGTTGCTGCTGATATTACCTCTGTGGTGATCCCTCTTGATGCCTCTAAGGATTACCTTGTGTGGAGAGGCACGGATTCTGGTGTCTTATTTCTTAAGGATGCTTACTTTTTTCTTAATCCCCCAAAACAGAATATTGATTGGTGTAAAATCATTTGGAATTCGGTTATTGCTCCTTCCAGATCTTGTTTATTCTGGCGCTTGATGCTCAATAGGCTTCCAACGGATGATAACTTGATTAAGAGAGGTTGCAAAATGGTTTCTGCTTCCAGCTTCTGTGATGCTGATTCTGAATCCTCCGATCACATTTTTCTTAGATGCAAATATGCTGCAGCTCTTTGGAATTGGTTTAACCATTTTTTTTAATTGCTCGATAGATTTGTTATCTGTTGCTGATCTGCTGGCTGTTTGTAATGGTGGTCATAGCTCCCAATTTCGTGATATGTTGATGGTTATTGTTTTGAATGTCATTTGGGCTATTTGGACTTGTAGAAACAAAATGAGGTTTGACAATTCTTTCCTTCCTGTGAAGTCTGCTATTAGTATGATCATGGCATTTGTTGCTCTTGTTGGAAATTTCTTTAAAGGCCACATGTCTTCCTCCATGCAAGAGTTCACTATTATGAAGCTTCTTAAATTGAGTGGTCACCCTAAAAAATCTCCTTCTATTTTGCAAGTCCATTGGAAACATCCCCTTTGTGGGTGGACTAAGTGTAATACTGATGGAGCTACTAAAGGTGCTCTGGGTTTAGCTGGTGGGGGGGCATCTTTCGTGATAGCAACTCTGCGGCCATAGGCTGTTTTGCTGATTTTTATGGCTCTTCTTTAGCTCTTCATGCGGAGTTACAAGCTGCTATGAAAGCTATTGAAATTGCGTTTGATAAGGGCTGGACCAAGCTTTGGCTGGAATGCCACTCTATTTTGGTGGTGCAGGCATTCTCTTCCGTGTCTCTAGTTCCTTGGCCTTTAAGGAACAGGTGGAACAATTGTCTTCTCCTGACTAAGAAAATGTCTTTTTTTGTTTCTCATATTTACAGAGAAGGCAATACTTGCATTGATAAGCTTGCTGCTTTTGGGATTTCTTCTCAATGCTTTTCTTGGTGGGACATTCTCCCAGTTTTTATTTCTGAAGATTTCTTTAGGAACAGATATGGTTTACCTTCTTTTAGATTTAGATGACGACCTTGTTTCTGGGTTGTCCTTTTTGTCCCTTGTTTTGGGATTACTCTCTTTATTTTGGCTTCTCTCATGGGTTTTGGCCTAGTCCCCCCATGCTCTTTTTGTTCTCTTCTTTTTCCATTTTTGAATAATATTGATCCAAGAGGGCACTCTTTTTCCTTCTAGATGTTTTTTTCCCTAAGTAGGGTTTTGCATCAGGAGGTTTTAATGAGGCATTTTTCCTGCTTCGTTGCTTAAAAAAAGGGGTAAATTCTTTGTCGACGAGTTTATCATAGGCTATGTCGCATGCAAATAATATATATATATATATATATATATATATATATATATATATATATATAATACAACAACATGCCTTTATATACATATACATACTTAATAGACTGCATGCATACTCATGGTATATCAAGCAGTTGCATGTAAACAGACAAATCAACCAACATCACATATTACAATGTGGTTAATTATGCATACCAATGCATTATGAACGGGTTTTTGTATACGTCTGTAGCCTTAAACAAAGTCAGTAGTAGACGAGAAACATTTTTTCCAGGTCCAAACAAAATTCCTCTAAAAAGGGTATTACAATCCAATTGCATTAGACTGTTTTGCCATTCATAACCACTAGTCATTAGAAGGACCTTGGGTATTGGGCAGAGCCATTTATAACCACTAGTCACCAAAAGAACCGTCGGGTTTGGCCAAAACGATTAAGAAAATGTTTTCAGAATTCAACATAAGATTTCCAAATACTACGAGTATCGATGCTCAATGGTTAGTATGCATCAAGTTCAATTCTTTGGTACTGCCCACTCACCATAAGGAGTGTCCGAGATATGTTTTAATTAATCAATGAGGATCGACGAAACCTCAACACACTCAATTTAGTGAATTTCAAATCTCAATTTACTTAGAGTTCAAACATAGAACACAAGGTCCAGGTGTTCAATTGCAGAACGCTAGTCTCAATCTTAGATTGAGATTCTAGGCACATAATGCGGAACACTAGGCTCAACCTTTAGGTTGAGATACTAGATATGCCATACGAAACACTAAGTTCAATCCTTAATCAAGAAAATATGCACGCAAGTAGGACGTTAAGTCCCAGCACAGGACACATGGTCCATTTGCTCAATAGGAACACTAGGTGCCCTATATTTTATTCTTTAGAAATCTGGATCTTTGGAATCTCTTTCGTCGTTCTTGTGTCATTCCTTTATACTATTGTATCTGAAAATACACTTAGCTTTAGGTCGTTGGAACCCTAGATGTGCTAAATAATACGCTAGGATAATTCTTAAGAAAGAGATGCGGTGCGAACACTCTTAATTAACAAGTCTTTCCTAGCCAGAATTTACCCAGATGCATTATTTAACTCAACCGTTTTTGCAAATTGTACTATTTATCTTGAGTCATTCACTTAGCATAATTCCATACTAAAACTCTTTACAAGCTTTGGCTAGTTTCACTAAAACCCTCTCACTAGATTTTAAATCAAAAGCCTTTAATCTTTCATCTTTAGAAAACCTTAGTTCGGCTTATGAAATCGCATCAGATTTACCGATGTAAATCGTCAATCCAATAATAGTCGATCAACGCATTATTAGTTAAACCATCATCATTTACATTGTCATTAGCAATCATACTTTCATCAATTTCAAGTCCAGTCAGATCAATCAAACATGATTTAAATCACACAATACAATTCAATCTTGCCACGCAGGGCCAAATCAATACACAATAATTCATCCTGACATATAATAATACTACACGTATTATCACACAATTAAACAATCAATCAAACCAAATAACAAACAAGGTGAAAAGTCCAATCTCATTATGTAAGAATTTCCCTTACCCCGAATGCATTCCAAAAGAGGTAATCCAAAGTTACCATCAAGTCATACCTTGCATGAACCTTAACAACGCAAGTTCAGTTAATTAAAACCAAAACTCAAGTCTAAATCCCCGAGGGAAGCCAAGGGTTTAGGGTCCTAAAAGTCCTAAGAATTACTCACTTAATCCCATTTGGATCATGCCTAGTCATATATCATGAATCAAGTCTAAGTTATGCAAAATTTGAAAATTTTACAAACACTACACACTTAGGAAAATGCCTAACCCAAATTTTACCAATTGAAATAGTATTTTATCACTTTGAATAGTGTTTTCCTGACTTTGAACAACATTTTAAAACACTTAAACATGTCATCAAAACTCTAGGAACAAATTCATTTTAGTTTTAAGACAATTCTAAACACATAATCCAAAACTTTTTCCTTAAATCAATTTCTTTTGAAAGCTTTTGTTAGATCCAAGTACTAACCAATTTTTACAACACATTTCAGCATAACACAAGTCAAGAACAAGTCACAATTTCTCTTGAAAGGCCACGATTTCTAGGCTCTAAAAATAATTACAATTTTTCAAACTTTTAACCTCTAAATCACATAACTTTGTTAGATCCAAAACTTTCTATTATAAACCAATTTCTTTACCACTTTAATACAATTAAAAAAAAGTTAAAACTTACTCAAATCATGTCGATAAGTCACTGTTTTTACAACCCCAAACAGACCTAACTTTTGTTTTATTTTAAACCATTTTCAAAGCTTTAAAGATATAAGTCCTTATAGATCTAAAGCCCTAACCAAAAACCAACTTCTTAATCACATTTATACACTTTAAAACAATTTAGAACATCATCAAAATCATATGAAACAGCCACGGTTTCAGCCCCAAAATTTCACCAAATTAATTTCACAAAAACTTGCTTTTTTTTTTTTTTAGACAAAGAAACAGGACAGGGGCCTCGTTAAAACCTTCTGATGCAAAACCCTCCTTAGGGAAAAAACATCTAGAAGGAAAAAGAGTACCCCTCCCGATCAATATTATTAAAAAAGGAGAAAATAGGAGAACAGAGATCTAAGTGTACTAAGCCAAAACCCTCAAAGATCTAACTCCAAAACCACCAAAATAAAGCCAAGATCAAGCCCCCTAACAGCCCTATGCATTCAGCCAGAACTCAAGGGTTAGGGTTTTCAATTTTTAAATTGATCAAACAAGCTTAATCAAGGAGAAAAATGGTGGATCTAAAGATTAATCAATCTAATCTAACATGATCTAACACTTCTAAGCAAAAACAACTTTAAAAATCAAGCAAACCCATTTCGTGAACTCAAGAGAGAAAAGAGGATGATCATGGAGCTTACCAAGAAGTTTAGAGATGATGGATCAAGGATCAAGAACAAAGAAAGAAAGTTTAGAGCTTATCAAGAAGTTTCCTCACACTTTCTCTTTCTAAAATTTTCTCAAGTTTTCTCTAATGGAGGAAATGAGAAGGCTGAAACCCATATGGAGAGAGCAGCCACGAAAATTAGAAGGACAAGGATGGAAGGAATTTGTTCATTTAGTTAGGAATTAACCAAATTAGTTACAAATTAACCATGTTAACTACCTACCAATTACTTAACTACTAACCATCATGCAACACTTGTCGTGGAAGCTTCCAAGCTCAAGGTTCAGCTCCCTTAGTTGCTGGATTAACATCCCCTCAGCCCATAAAATATCTAGATTTTATTTCGTCGCGTTCTCTATCAATCGGGTGCGCAGCGTTTCACATATATTAGGGTTTTTGTACCAAAAACTCCAAAAATTATTCTAATAAATTATCCCACAACTAAAAATTATTATTCAGTCAAAATGTCCCTTAATACATTAAAATTATTTCTATAAATATTTTGTTCTCGATTTACGAGCTAAAACGTTACCGTTAGCCAGTTTCTAAGCGTAGACAATACACTAAATATTTTCTATTGCCCAAAAATTCCCAAAACATTTCAATAAATCTTAAATATTGGAAAATGCTAATATATCAAATTTTGTAAAATTTGGATCACGTTTGGGTATGTTTCAGTTAGAAACTCGACCAATAGCCTCATAATGGCAGAATTCAACAGAATTCTTGCAGCATAGTAAAAACTGTAAATTAGTGAGATCACTAATTCCAATTTCTCTTATCATCTAGATATTATTCAAACAATAAAATCGTCAATACAAAATCATTAAAATAAAAGTCGTATTAAATACGAAATAAAACAGACAATTTACCGATTAACTCAAATGTTGAAAATTCACATTGTGACTTAAAAATACTTATTAAGTCCTTGAAATTATCTCTCCTACAGTAAAATAATTTCCTTTAATCAAACAATAATTTTACATATTTTTCAGGATTAATTCATATTAAAAACAGTATACTTCTACACTGTTTGTTAATCTGAATTAATTACCAAAACAACGAATTGTTTACGACAAATCTTTGCAGTTCTTCGTACTTTTCACAAATCATTGAGGTGATCAGTCTCTATGATTTATTTTCAAGTAGTCGGAAACTGTAAAATAATTTTCATAAAAATTAGGGTGTTACACAACGGTGATGAACTTGCAAAGGTGGACAGAAAAGCGGAAAAATACCGAGAGAAGATAAAGGATCTGAAAGGTATGATTAAGACACTCGAAGCGAAGCTAAAGAAGTATAGAGGTTCTGTTAGTGCTTCCGAATCAGAATCCAATTCTGGCTCCGGATCCGATTCTGGCTCCGGCTCCGATTCTAGCACCGAATCCGGATCCGAATCTGATCACATTTACAATGATGAAGGCGACAGTTCCTATCCTGATGGTGATGGCGACGGTGAATCTGATGCTGACGACGACGGCAATTCTGGTGCTTATGGGGATGATTAAATTACAACGATTTTGACATCATTAACAATGATGACGACGAGGAGCGGTGATGACTGATGACCTAGATCCTATAGGGTTTAAATATAAGGTCTAATAAGTGTAAATATACACATTTGGAATATATGTTTTTCTTTTCTATGGTTAGTCAATGTTCATATTCGTCAAAAAAAAAAAGAGTCAATGTTCATATACTTACATTGTAAAAACCATTGTTTTCAGCGATTAGTCAATACATTGTTTCTTTTCTGTCATTCACTGCTACATCGTCTGAAATTTTATGGTTTTCTAACGTATCTCCAAGTGTGTAGTTTGGTGAAATTTTCTTATCCCAAGTAGAAGAGTGGCTGTTTTGTTTTGGTTTTTTTAATCTGTCTTGACTGCTGGTATGTTAATTCATTAAGTAGTATAACGCATTTTTGGGGATGAAATATGTGGTGCTGCTATTATTCTTTTGTGCTTAGAGGTATTATGATTTTGAGATTATCTTTATGGTGTCTCAGAGTGTCTGTTTATTTGTTCTTCTGAAATTCAATGTTTGTGTTAAAAGCTTAATGTTTCATACTCCGGTCATTACTTATATTCCTAAGGGTTGAGTTAATTCATGCTCCCCTATGGTAAATCTTTTCAGTATGGTTTCCTGAATATATGGTGGTTTCATACATGTTCTTCAACTTATATTTAGCTATTATTACTGCCTCTAATAATTGAGTTTACATTACATTTATATACCCAATGCCACTAGCAATTCCATATTCATCTGTTATGGAACCGATATAAGTTTGAGTTAGGACATATGAATTATTTTGTACTGTACTGTTACTGTAAACAAGTATAGCAACATTATGATTATTAAATGGAAGCTTCTGTAGTGAAATGGAAACTGGTGCATTACAGTTGTTTCAAGAATAATTACTTATAATGCAATCTATAATTGCATTTTCTTGGGGGGTGGGGGGCCTTGATTGTTTTTATCACATGATCTCTTCTTCTCCACTCTGGTCTTAAAGGAGGAAGTGCTTCCATTACAGAAGGTATTGCATTGGTTGTGGCATGTAATGTATACGTGTTTCCCTAAAAGTGGAGGGGGTACCATAAGACTAGGAGGAAATTCAAGAATTTGTTGGTATTCATTGTTTACATTGTTCTTCGCAGCGAAACCAAAAAAGTAGTTCCCAAAGAAAAGATTGACGTAACAAGTTTTGAGATAATTAATACTCTATCAGGCCCTTAAAACACAGTTCTTAGTGTGGAAAGCTAGTTTTTGAAGATAAGCCACTACTAGAAATTTGTTAATTACCTGCAGATTTTCTTACGAATTTTTTTCACAGGAATTTCCTGCGAATTTTCTTGCGATTTGGTCTAATATACGATTTTTTATTGGGGATTTAAATTCGCAAGAAAAATCGCTAAAAAATTAGTATTTCCTGCAGATTTTCTTGGGGATCTAAAAATTAGTTCTATTTTGGGAGGGAGGCATGAATTGGTATTTTTTTTTTTCCCTTATAATTTTAAAGTAGCCTTGTTAAAAGTCTTGCTTTTCACTATAACTTTGTGAATAATTACTAGTGGCAGTAGCATAGAAATCAAATATGTATATATAAAAAGTCTACTTGTAAGAAAGAGAGAAATTTGAAATTTTAGTTACTAGTGGCAGTAGCATGGTCTACTTTTAAAACTGTAGTTATATGTTTATGGAGTATTTTCTTCTTTTCTTATTGATGTTTTTGGAGTACATTGGTAATCATTATGCATCAAAATTTTTCAATTATTGTCATCCAAATCAATATTGTATCTGAATCACCAAATATATTGATATATTGATTTTCTGGTTGAAGTTGCTAAGCTATTTGTATATTTGTTGCATTGAATTTGAGACTGATGGTTGCAAAATATTTAATAGGAGGAGGAAGAGCAAGAGGAAGAGGAGCATGCCAAAGTGATGGAATCTACTGGTGGCAAAAGGAAAGGCATTAGAAAAATAGGAGTGCTCTCTGTTTACCGGTGGAATCTAATATTTTTATCAAGGTACTCTTTGTTTGTGTCTTACATTCTTTCTTCTAGAATAAAAAAATTAAGAGAGTCAATAGGTAATTTAGTCAATAGAATCGGTCCGTAAATTTTAAAACATGTAGAATGTAGGACTCGAATTGTATAAATTTAGGGATTAAACTAAAGTTGAGATGATTTTGATGTCTAAATTTTGTATTTAATTGATTTATGTGACTAGTGGCAAGGATAGGAAGTGTTTGTTGTTGTTATTTGATAATGGTTACAAAAATTGAACAATACATTTATTATTGCACCTTATGTGAGATCAAATGGAATCATTTTGATCAGGAAGTCAAGAATATATTTTTTTTTAAAAAGGTTACTAGGGTCGGCTAAGCCCACGCTAAAATCCTATGCTACGTTTTGCGTGGGCCAAACCGACGCTAACTAGCGTGGGCTACCTGCCGACGCTAAAATAAGAGTGGGACGTTTTCGTGGGCCTGGCCGAAAACAATTAGCGTCGGCCCCTCCATTAGTGTCGATAAGTTAGCGTCAGCCTAACAATGGCGGACGCAATAGTTTAACATCCATGCTGGCCTGTCGGCCACGATACAGACGCTAGGCCTACGTTTAGCGTCGGCTTTTGGCCTACGCTAATGAGCTACATTCTAGTAGTGGCGGGTCTGATGCAGAAAACGTCAAGCTGAAAGTTATCACGTTTTGGAAGTGGTCCCAGCTGTAAAATGGCAACCTCCATGTTCCATAAAGTGACAGAAACAGTGGTCCCTACTCATATTTATGAATATGTGCTTATTTGTGAATGGGCTCTAGTTTCTTTAATGCTAAATGGATAAAAAAAGGCCCAAAGAGGATGAAAGAGAGAGATTGCCATTAGGGGAAACCCTAAAGAGGGGGGAACACTTACTGAAACAGCAGAGAAGGTTTGTAGAGTCAATTGTGTGAATACATGCCTTGACAGGATGATTTTGATGATTGACAAAAGGGAGTCTTGTAAATAGTCAACCGTGCAAAAAGTGGAAAAGAATACCAAGACGCGTATCAAGAATGATTGTTTCTCAAGTCTTTGGGTTCTGGGTATTTATTTATCTTTATTAAGACAATTTTCGGATGTCGAGCTGAGGAGGAAGTCGCGTGTCGAGCTTTGAGGAAATCGGATGTCGAGCTGAGGAGGAAGTCGGATGTTGAGCTCTGAGGAAGTCGTATGTCGAACTGAGGAGGAGGTCGCGTGTCAAGCTTATGAGGTCGCGTACCGAGGTCGCGTGATGAGCTCTTGTCGCGTGCCGAGCTGATGATCCGTGTCGAGCTGATGAGGTCGCGTGCCGAGCTATGAGAACCGAGCTGATGAGGAGGTCGTATGCCGAGCTGTGTTCCGAGGTCGTGTTCCGAGGTCTTTTGCCGAGCTGTTCAGAGGTCGTATGCCGAGCTGTGCCGAGGTCGTCTGTCGAGCTGTGTGGCGAGGTCGTCTGCCGAGCTGTCTTCAGAGGTCGTATGCCGAGCTGTCTCCGTGTTTTCAATTTCTTTATTTCAAAACGCAACGGGCAGTTTTTCCTGCAACGACAAATCCTTTTAATAATCAACGCAACGGGCAAATCTTCAATGGGCAAATCCTCAACGGACATTTTTTTTAAGTGCGTGAGACGCTCCTCGGTCGGTCTATAAATAAACAACGCTGTGCTCTTTCTTACAACACGACAATACAACGCAGTGCTTAATTCTTTGTGCTAAAACTCTGTCAAATATTTTTCATCACTCATGTAACGACCCGTTTCCGGACCGCTACCGAGCTCAATATACCGAGCTCGAGTTACCGAGCTCAACACACCGAGCTCAACTAAACCTGTATGAGATGTGTTTTAAAACGAAACTCTTGTGCCTTTTGAAAAGTACGGTCTATTTTTTTTTTTTTATAAAACCAACTCGTGCACATCAGAGTAATTACAGCTTTTCGAAACATGGTGCAACTAAGACACAAGACTTAAATTCTAATAAAACATACATGCATAACATACATATATATATATCACTCGAAATAATAATGTATACAAAATACAGAGTAGTAAATGTACAAAGAAAATACACCTAAGGTATGACGACTTCAAAAGAGCAATCATACCCTGGGGGTACTTCCGGCAGACTCCCACGCAGGGGGCTGCTCCAAAAGTAAACCGCCAGTCTACCCTGTAGCAACAAACATAACCGGCCCAAACTGGTCACGACCTCGAACACAAAAGGAAAAGCGAAATGCAGTCATCGTAAAAACAAACATCCAACAACATAATCAATCCACGACAAATAGAGGTCGTCACTCGGGTCCTCGTCGAGCTCCTCCTCGGCATCATCTGCCGCCGAGTTCCTCGCGCTCGACATCGCCTGGGTAACCGCCATGGATTGAAGGCACCACGGAAAGCGGTCAACTTCTCAACAATTCAAGATAAGCACGACATAAAGGATATAAGCAAACAAAGCAAAGTATAACATTCACCGACGTGACTCGACCATCTCACTCTAACTCGACACAACTCGCAAATCCATTTTCTCTCGACTGACAATTTTTCTGGAATGCACACGCTGCATCAGATGCCGGACAGTCCAGCCGAGCCCTTGGGCTCCTCGCCCTCCCTAGGCCAGTCAACTCAGGTCCCATAGCGTGGCGACGTCTAGTCAATCTCCCGTAAACAAAAGGGGACCTAGCACCCTTAGTTATCCGGGTCACGGCTCAAAAACATTATACGACTCACCTAGCTCGCTCACTCGATGAACAATTCGCCGCATACGATATTCAAAGAGTTAAACACAAGATATTCAACCGCATGTCAAATAAAAAGAGCAAGCTCGACATGAAGAAACGCAATTCAACATGCAATACACAATTCACAACATATATTCAATCACATATTAAATACATGCAAAAACCCAATCATATCACAACATATTAAGCTCGACACATACACAATAACATAAACACGTAGAATATGAAGTGCCCTTACGCTAGCATACTATGAAAGTATTAATGTGAAGCGCCCTTACCGAACTCCAAGTTAATGCTGCTCGACAACGACCTCGACACAGCTGTCTTCAAAGAGCTCGACAACGACTTCTCTTACTCGATCTCGACACGTACAGTCCTCAATCGACCTCGACACGTACGCTTCTCAGTCGACCTCGACACGTACAGTTCTCGATCTGGATTCCGCTGCTTCCACGTCCTTGGATTCGCTTTCCCGTACACCTCGAATCAGAAATCACACGATCTCGGGAATCAGACTTCCTAAAACAAGCACAACTCAGTTCGATCTATGGGTTCTAATACACTTAGCTCTCATCCCAAACTTAACCACAACCCAGAAAATATAAAAACTCAAGAACTTAAATATATTTTTCCTCTAACACAAAGTTAGGGTTTTCGATCAAAAGTTCATGAAAAAGGTTATCTGATGCTTCAACAGATAGATCGACAACAACAACAACCAGAAGCAACAAACGAAAAACAAGAAATCGAAACAAACCAAAAATGAAGGGTTTCTGGGCACTGCCGATTGCAGAAAAACAGAGGAAGAAAATGAAGGGTTTCTGGGCACTGACAAGATTTGGAAGCATAAAACTGGCTAAAATGGAAAGAAGAAATGGCGCTAAACAGTAACTTGAAGAAGAGAAAAATCTGTTTTTCCTTACCTCAGATGGTGGTCGAGATGGTGAGATATAGGTCGAGAAGATGATGATGAACAAGGTTGATGAAGAAAATTTGTGCAGAGTCTCGATGGAACTCAAGGTTTCTTCGATGGAAATTTTGGAGAAAAACAAGGAACTCAGAGCAGAAGGAAGGAAGAAGAAAGAAAGAAGAAAAGAGAAAGTGAGTGTTTGAGGGAACTGGTCGTGGTATACAGCTGGTGAGATTAGGGGTATTATCGTAACTCCAGCTATAAGATGCCAATCCCATCAATCAATCTACCCGTCTAATCGCTACTCTCTCATAATTACCCTCTACTCTATCGGTTCAGATCTACAACACAGCGACGAGAACGGCAAGCCGACAATATAATTATTACAAACAATATAATAATAACGCTGTCGACTAGGGTGCTCGTGCAAGCGCACAAGGCTCTAACACGAGTTCGTGCACGCGGCCTCCTCAGTTCGACATGCGACCTCCTCTTTCGATGCAGCGACTTCATCAACTCGACACCGACCTCCTCGGCTCGGCTAGTGCACGCGCGGTCTCCTCGGCTCGGCAAATGACCCCGGCCAACGATCTTGTCACGGGATCTCGACACAAGATCCCGACGCGAGGTCTCGATACGTCCTCCTAAGACGATGTCGATCTCGTCCTCAGGTGTTACAATCTCTCCCTCTAAAAAAATTTCGTCCTCGAAAGTGCAAATAAGAATCTTACCTCGGAAAAGTTTAGTGGTATCGAAGTCTTCATCTTCTCCTCCAGCTCCCAAGTCGCATCTCCGCCTTCTTGATCCCATACAACTTTGACAAGTTGAATCTCTTTGTTCCGCGAATCGCTTGGCTTTCCGATCAACGATCCTTCTTTGGTGATGCTTGAAAGATAAGTCGTCCCTTAGTTGTATCACATCCGGTTCGATGACATGAGAGGGTCGGAAACATACTTCCGCGATCGTGAGGCGTGGAAGACGCCGTGAATGTTCGACAAGAATGGTGGCAAGGCAATCGATATGCCACTTTGGACCAATACGACGAAGAATCTGGTAAGGTCCAATAAATTTAGGGTAAGTTTCTTGGATTTGATCGCTCGACCAACTCCGATGAGTGGGGTGACTCTAAGAAATACATGTTCTCCTTCCTCGAACTCGAGTGGTCGACGTCGTTGGTCCGCATAACTCTTCTCGCCGACTTTGAGATGTTCGCATCCTACCTCGATCAAACGGATCTTCTCGGTAGTCCGCTGGATCATATCTGGTCCTACAACGTAACGCCGCCGCCCTGGTACCAACAAAGAGGCGTCTGACATTTCCGCCCATACGCTTCAAAAGGTGCCATTCCAATACTCGCATGGAAGCTGTTATTGTAGGTGAACTCCACCAATGGTAAGACGTCGTCCCAACTTCCTCGGTGATCTAACGTACAAGCTCGCAACAAATCTTCAAGCGATTGGATCGTTCTCTCAGTCTGACCGTCAGTCTGTGGATGATATGCCGAGCTAAGCCTGAGCTCGGTTCCCATCGCTCCTTGTAATTCCCTCCAAAAGTGAGACGTGAACTTCGGATCTCGGTCCGACACGATCGAAGAGGGTATACCATGAAGTCGTACTATCTCCGCGATGTAGATCTCGGTCAGCTTTTCCACGTTGTATGTCGACCTCACTGGTAAGAAATGAGCAGATTTGGTCAATCGGTCGACGATCACCCAAATCGAATCATTCTTCTTCTGCGTCTTCGGCAAACCTACAACGAAATCCATGGAAATACTATCCCATTTCCAAACCGCACGTCCGATTGTAGCATTCCCGCAGTCGCTGGTGCTCCACCTTCGCCGACACGTTAAACACGGCTACGTGCTCGCCACTTGCTTCTTCATTCCAACCACCAAAAATGTTTCTTCAAGTCTTGATACATCTTCGTAACTCCTGGTGAATACTAAAGTTGCTCTTATGCGCGCTTCGTCGAGAATCAACTTTCTCGGCTCGGATACGTTAGGTACACACACTCGGCCATTGCATCTTAAGATGTCGTCCGCTCCGACTTGGAATTCGCCGACTTCTTGCGCTATCAATCAACCTTCTCTTGCGTAAGCTCGTCATGAACTTGCTGGTCTCGGATCTCGCCCAACAACTGCTAGAGATGGTAAGCATACCAAATCTCGGCTTCCTGGTGAAACTTCGACACTCAACTTCAAGTCTCGGAACTTCTCGAGCATCTCCAACTCCTTGATCATCATTGCCGAGGTTAAAACGCTCTTCCGCTCAATGCATCCGCTACTACGTTAGCCTTACCGGATGGTATTCCAACGTAAAGTCGTAGTCCTTGAGAAATTTCGTCCATCTACGCCGACGCATGTTGAGCTCTTTCGTCGAACAGTACTTCAAGCTCTTGTGATCGCTGAAAACAAGAAGAGTGCTCCCATAAAGGTAGTGTCTCCATATCTTGGTAGCAAAAACTCTGCCGCCACTCAAGTCGTGAGTAGGGTAGTTCCTCTCGTGAATCTTAAGTCGTCTTGAAGCATACGCGACCACCTTCCGATGTTGCATCAAAGACGCATCCCAATCCCTGGTGTGACGCATCACAATACACCTCGAAAGGCTCTTCGGGTTGAGGCAAAATCAGCACAGCGCTGCCGCCAAAAGCTCCTTCGCCTTTGAAAACCGGCTTCGCACTCCTCGGTCCAGGCAAAGGTTGATCCTTCCTCGTCGATCGTGTAAAGAGGCGCGACAATCTTCGAGAAACCTTCAATGAATCTTCGGTAATATCCTCGCTAAGCCGACAAAACTCCCGATCTCGTGAACTGCCTTCTACTGTTCCCACGCTAGTACAGCTTCAATCTTAGTTGGATCCACAGCTATCCCTTCTTTGGAAATCACGTGACCAAGAAAATTTACCTCTTCAAGCCAAAATCACACTTCGACAGGTTGGCATAGAGTTGCTTATCTCGTAATATCTGCAGTACTCGACATAAGTGTTCTTCGTGCTCTTCTCGGTTCCTCGAGTAGATCAGTATGTCGTCGATGAACACTACAACAAACTGATCCAAGAACGAATGGAAAATCCTGTTCATGTAGTCCATAAACACAGCTGGTGCATTCGTCACTCCAAACGGCATCACCAAGTACTCGTAGTGACCGTATCTGGTCCTGAAAGCTGTTTTGGGGACATCTTCCTCCTTCACGCGAATCTGATGGTAGCCCGACTTCAAGTCTATCTTGGAAAAGATCGCCGCTCCACGAAGTTGATCCATCAAGTCGTCAATACGTGGTAACGGATAACGGTTCTTCACAGTAACCTTGTTGAGCTCGCGATAGTCCACGCACAGCCTTGATCGTCCATCCTTCTTCTTAACCAACAACACTGGAGCTCCCCACGGTGACACGCTCGGTCGTATGAATTGCTTCGACTCCAAGTGTTCGATCTGGGACTTCAGCTCTTTCATCTCGGCAGGAGACATCCTGTATGGCGCTTTGGAAATCGGTCCTGTCCCTGGAATCAGGTCGATGGAGAACTCGACCTCTCGTACTGGTGGTAACCCTGGCACGTCTTCGGGAAAAACGTCCTCAAAGTCACACACCACTGGTACATTCTTCACGTCGATCTGCTGGAAAACTTCCGAACTAGCCAGATACATGTATTCCCTAGTTCCTTCTTTCAAAGAAACTCCGATACGCTCGGTAGAAAGATAATTGGAGACTCCAAGGTCTGGAAAAATTACAGTTTTACGGGCACAGTCCAAGAGGACATGGTGGTGTGACAACCAATCCATCCCGAGAATGACATCTAGGCCCTTAAGAGGCAAACAAACCAAATTGACCACAAACTTTCTACTCTGAATAACCACTACACAATTAAGACATGCAGTGTTTGTGACTAAGGTTTTAGCAGCTGGGGTTGTAACTACCAATTTAAACGGTAAAGCGATCCACAAGTTCAAATGGTTCACACAATCAGAAGAAATAAAGGAATGGGTTGCACCCGAATCAAAAAGAACGGATAAGGATTTACCCTCGATCTCACATTCACCTTGGATAAGATCTTCAGCTCGATCTGCTTCCTCGCCACTCATGCAGAAAACTCTGCCTTTAGCTACTTGACGCTTCCCTTTGGCCTTTGCCGCAAGCATAGTCGGTTCAGCTTTGGGTATGGGACAATCCTTGGCAAAATGCCCTGGCTTCTTACAGTTGAAACACACCTCCTCCTTCTGAGTACAGTTACTCGCGTAATGTCCCGGCTTTCCACATCGATAGCAAGTCACCTCGACACTGGTCTGTCCTCCGCTTCTCGGTACCTGGGTCATCGGACGATATTGTCCCCTGTTGTCGTTCCCCTGAGGTCGGTCGTAAGGCTTCTTCTGCAGTTGTTTTCCTTTCTGTGCAAATCTCTGCCCCGCACTCTGGGGTCTCACTGGTCCACCTACAACAGTCTTCTTCTTGTGGCTCCTCACTCCTTCTACCTCGACACATCGATCAATCAGCTCTTGGAGGTTTCGAATCCTCAACGACACCACTGACTTCTGAATGTCGAATCTCAATCCCCGTTGGAATCTCTCACTCAACCATCTCTGGTCAACTCGATCACGGAATGGACTGAAATATCTCGTAAGCGACTCGAACTTGGCTGCATACTCGGACACTGTCGAGTTGCCTTGCTGCAATTGAAGAAACTCTTGCTCCTTCTCGGCTCGTGCGATGTCTGGGAAGTACTTGTCCAAGAACCTTTCACGAAAAAGCTCCCAGGTCATCTCGCGACGTTCGCTTATAAATGTTTGCTTCACTCCTCTCCACCAATACTCTGCGTCTCCTAGCAGTAAGTAGGTGGCATAGTCGACCTTCACGTTGTCCGGGCAATGGAGTGCCTCGAAAATCTTCTCGATCTCTTGCATCCAAAGATCAGCTTTATCTGGATTTGGCTCACCATAGAACTTCGGTGGATCATGCTTCCTGAAGTCTGCCAATCCTCTCGCTTGACATTTCGATTTCGCTCGCTTCTTTGTTCTGCAAGTTCTGGCTGAGTTAACGCTGCCGTCTGGCTGAGCCATCGCGTTAACTGTTGAGTTGCGGTGATTGTTGAGCCATGGCTGCCGCCATCTCGGTCATAGCTTGAATTGCTCGTTCCATGTCGACGTTCTCGGTTGCGGTATCGTATCTCGACGAGGTGGCATTAGATTCCACAAAGTTCAAAACCTGTCGAATCTCACAACAAGGATGTGTTAAAACACACCGCTTGATCAAGAAACAGTTCAAACAATTTTTCAAGCAATAAGTGCTTCACTTAATCAAACAAAGAATCAACATATTACAACTAGGTACCCAACACACATATATAAATCCCACACACGGTGACCATCCAAATCTCCTATGCACACTTCGGTCGAACCGAATCAAGCTCGATACCAACAATGTAACGACTGCTTCGATCGCTACCGAGCTCAATATACCGAGCTCGAGTTACCGAGCTCAACACACCGAGCTCAACTAAACCTGTATGAGATGTGTTTTAAAACGAAACTCTTGTGCCTTTTGAAAAGTACGGTCTATTTTTTTTTATAAAACCAACTCGTGCACATCAGAGTAATTACAGCTTTTCGAAACATGGTGCAACTAAGACACAAGACTTAAATTCTAATAAAACATACATGCATAACATACATATATATATATCACTCGAAATAATAATGTATACAAAATACAGAGTAGTAAATGTACAAAGAAAATACACCTAAGGTATGACGACTTCAAAAGAGCAATCATACCCTGGGGGTACTTCCGGCAGACTCCCACGCAGGGGGCTGCTCCAAAAGTAAACCGCCAGTCTACCCTGTAGCAACAAACATAACCGGCCCAAACTGGTCACGACCTCAGAACACAAAAGGAAAACGAAGTACAGTCATCAGAAAAACAAACATCCAACAACATAATCAATCACGACAAATAGAGGTCGTCACTCGGGTCCTCGTCGAGCTCCTCCTCGGCATCATCTGCTGTCGAGTTCCCTGCGCCCTCGACATCGCCTGGGTAACCGTCATGGATTGAAGGCACCACGGGAAAGGGTCAACTTCTCAACAATTCAAGATAAGCACGACATAAAGGATATAAGCAAACAGCAAAGTATAACATTCACCGACGTGACTCGACCATCTCACTCTAACTCGACACAACTCGCAAATCCATTTTCTCTCGACTCGACAATTTTTCCGGAATGCACACGCCGTACCGTATGTCGGAAAGTCCAGCCGAAGCCTTGGGATCCTCGCTCTCCCTAGGACAGTCAACTCAGGTCCCATAGCGTGGCGACGTCTAGTCAATCTCCCGTAAACAAAAGGGGACCTAGCACCCTTAGTTATCCGGGTCACGGCTCAAAAAACGTCATACGACTCACCTAGCTTGCTCACTCGATGAACAATTAAGCATCACGATAATCAAAGAGTTAAACACAAGATATTCAACCGCATGTCAAATAAAAAGAGCAAGCTCGACATGAAGAAACGCAATTCAACATGCAATACACAATTCACAACATATATTCAATCACATATTAAATACATGCAAAAACCCAATCATATCACAACATATTAAGCTCGACACATACACAATAACATAAACACGTAGAATATGAAGTGCCCTTACGCTAGCATACTATGAAAGTATTAATGTGAAGCGCCCTACCGAACTCAAGTTAATGCTTTGCCGACAACGACCTCGACACTTTGTCTTCAAAGAGCCCGCCAACGACTTCTCTTACTCGATCTCGACACGTACAGTCCTCAATCGACCTCGACACGTACGCTTCTCAGTCGACCTCGACACGTACAGTTCTCGATCTGGATCCCACTGCTTCCACGTCCTTGGATTCGCTTTCCCGCACACCTCGAATCGGAAATCACACGATCTCTGAATCGACTTCCTAAAACAAGCACAACTCGATTCGATCTATGGGTTCTAATACACTTAGCTCTCATCCCAAACTTAACCACAACCCGGAAAATATAAAAACTCAAGAACTTAAATATATTTTTCCTCTAACACAAAGTTAGGGTTTTCGATCAAAAGTTCATGAAAAAGGTTATCTGATGCTTCAACAGATAGATCGACAACAACAACAACCAGAAGCAACAAACGAAAAACAAGAAATCGAAACAAACCAAAAATGAAGGGTTTACGGCACCGCCGATTGCGTAAAAAGCGAGAGGAAGAAAATGAAGGGTTTCTGGGCACTGACAAGATTTGGAAGCATAAAACTGGCTAAAATGGAAAGAAGAAATGGCGCTAAACAGTAACTTGAAGAAGAGAAAAATCTGTTTTTCCTTACCTCAGATGGTGGTCGAGATGGTGAGATATAGGTCGAGAAGATGATGATGAACAAGGTTGATGAAGAAAATTTGTGCAGAGTCTCGATGGAACTCAAGGTTTCTTCGATGGAAATTTTGGAGAAAAACAAGGAACTCGTGAGCGAGAAGGAAGGAAGAAGAAAGAAAGAAGAAAAGAGAAAGTGAGTGTTTGAGGAACCGGTCGTGGTATACACCGGTGAGATTAGGGGTATTATCGTAACTCCAGCTATAAGATGCCAATCCCATCAATCAATCTACCCGCCTAATCGCTACTCTCTCATAATTACCCTCTACTCTATCGGTTCGGATCTACAACACAATGACGAACGGCAAGCCGACAATATAATTATTACAAACAATATAATAATAACGCTGAATAACGTTCGAAAGAATACGAGTTATCATCTCGACACGATGTCGACTAGGGTGCTCGTGCAAGCGCACAAGGCTCTAACACGAGTTCGTGCCGCGCGGCCTCCTCGATTCGACATGCGACCTCCTCACTCGATGCAGCGACTTCATCAACTCGACACCCGACCTCCTCACCATTTCGGCTAGTGCCGCACGCGGTCTCCTCAGCTCGGCAAATGACCTCGGCAAACGATCTTGTCACGGGATCTCGACACAAGATCTCGACGCGAGGTCTCGATACGTCGTCCTAAGACGATGTCGATCTCGTCCTCAGGTGTTACAACTCACACTTATTTGAGCACAATTTTCTGAGAGTCTTTTTATTCTACATTATTTGAGTTGTATTATTTGAGCTTCAATTTGTTATATCTGCACTATTGAGTGTATCTTTCTCATCTCATTTTATTTGTGAAAATCATTTCTTTTTGGGTAGGAATCCCAAGGTGTTCATAGAGAGGTGATATCTCTTGAACGTATTGCTCTGGTATAGAGTTGTAAAGGTTTCTAGCTGAACCTGATTTAAAAGCTAGTGATTTAGTGAAAATCCCATAGTGGTTTGCTTTGGGGACAGGACGTAGGCCACAGGGGTGTTTGGTGGCCGAACCTGTATAAATTGCTGCGTGCTCTTCTTTGCTCTCTGTCTCTTTATCATTCAAGCACTTTATTTATTTTTGTTCTTTATTTATTATTCGATCATTTATTTTCTGTAATTTTTTATATAAGCACCGCTATCACAATTCACCCCCCTCTTGTGTTTGAAGTCAATTGGTAACAAATTGGACATCACCCTTCCTCTCTCATTCCAGTCTCCAAACCACCATTTTCATCTCCTTCCTCCATTTCCTTCCATTTTCACCATCTTCCAACATTCCATCTTCTACCTTCCTTCACCTCCTCCATTTTCCACCATTGTTGATCCATCTTGGAGCTGGTTTTCTGCACATTTACAATAGAGCAGCACTTACTTTAGAGAGGAGCTTGGGCAAAAAGGAGTTTCATGCTTGAACAAGCTCTTGGCTATTTCTTTTCCTTCAGCTCTATCATTTTATTTCTCCATTTATAAATCTTAATATCCAATTCTGTTATGGTTGTTAGCTTTGGGTTTATTTTATATTTTCTTGTTTTTAAGCTCACCATGAGCTAACTCTTTTAAGCTAGGATGAAATGAACTTATAATGAACCTTGTAGGTGATGTTTTGCTATGTTTATGTTTATCATTTTTATTCAAAGTGTGTTTATGCTAAATGTTCTGAACTGAGATTGGCCACTTAGTTTAGGATAATAGCTCATTAAATATTGAAAGAGTTTGGTGAGTGGAAATCTCTGGGTAATATGGATAGTCTTAGGTAATGGACACATTAACTAAGCCTGATAAAGCTAGACATAGTGCATCAAATCCATAGGGTGAACTAAATCATGGTTATTAGTCAAGGGTGAACATAATGGGGGCTTAGACATAAGGTACCCTTTACTTATACCTTTAGAAAGTGACTGAAAACACTACAACATAAAACGACTTAAACAACGCTTAAAACCGCTGCCTAATCACCTGCTGGTGATTGTGATTCGAAAGGACAGCGTTTGGCGAGCGCTGGAAATTTTGGAAATAGACAGCACTTCTTTGAAAAAGCACTGTCTATATTTGATAATAGACAGCACTTCTTTAAAGAAGCACTGTCTATTATCAAATATAGACAACACTTTTTCAAAGAAGCGCTGTCTATTTTACATTTTTTTTTAGCTGATCCAATTCCTGCACCAAAGATTCACAAGAAAAGAAACAATCACACATATATAAAATACCATCACACACAGACATACAGAAAATACCAACAAACATCACACATACACATACAAAAAATACCATCACACAAACATACAGAAAATATCAACCAATTAATCATTGACTTGTATCTTTTTATACTTCAATTTGAATTTCTAACAAAATTTTGGCAGAGTCTCCCCTAAAATATGGACATTTCAAAATTTATCTAATACCTGTAACAACAAAAAATACCATATACCATCCAGCACAAGTCACTATACAAGTCTACCTAGTATGCAGTTCACAACCAAACAAGTCTTTGAAGTAACCAATTCACAAATACTTAATCTACCAAACAAGATTTTGAAATAATTTGATTTATTACCTTTGATTCATACATGTAAAACAAACTTTTTTGCCACGTAGGAGCACCACTCTTCCTTTAATTCAAGAATTTGAGAATCAGAGTATGACTCGTAATTACAGTAGGCAAAGTACTGCGAATTGAAAAATAACTCATATTAGAATTAAATTGGAAGAATGGTGAAATGTAAGAGTAATTAAAGTAGAACAAATTGCATATCTCCTTTGGGACTTCCATTTGGTTGTGAACAATAATATCTTTAATATACTTCAGAACATAGTACCTACAATCAGTGTTGTTTGGTTGTTTGGGGCACTATAAAATTAAAAATATTAAATCAATATAGATTTAATGTTTAAAATTAAATAACTGTACAAATATTTTGATAAATACCTTTACAATTATCCAGTTAAATGCGGTGGGTGATTTGGAAGATCGAGACGGCCTGGAACTTCCATCAAGTCGTCGAAGAATTTGTACAGCCCTGAGTGCAAAAACAAACATCATCATTAGTTTTGAATCATCCAAATTCAAAATTCATGGCACACACAAAACTCAAAATAAGCACAATTTAACACTATATATTAGATTCTTACTGGTCGTATGTATCCTTCATTCTTTTATGGCTGCTCAAATTCTTTTGCAATGGATCTAAATAGTACACCGTGTTTGCATTGAGATTGATTGCTAATAATACCCAATGTTGCCTACAAAAAAGTTTATTAAGGAAATCCTAATTAGCAAGTCATCACATTTCATAAAAATTAATATATATATATATATGATTAAATTAAATGACTCACCCTATGTTACACGGTGACAGAAATAATGTTTCAGACTCAGGGTTTCCTAGTGTCAAGTGTTTAGATATATATGTTTTAGCCGCGACAAGTCTGTGCTCAAATGACAAATCTGTGCTTTCTGGGCACAAGAACACAAACCTCTGAGCCCGTCCTTCTGGGATCAGTATCTCATAATACAAGTACCTTAAATTAAACGTATACAAATTAATTAATTAATTAATTAATTAATAATAACTTTGATATTAATTTAGGTGAAACAATGAAAAAACATGTATAGTTTAAATTTAAATGTACTACCTCATATATACAATAATAATAACCTGACTGATCTAAGCGTCATAAGTAAAAATTTCAGACAGTTCTTCCTTGGCACCGAGATATAAGGGGTAATCTTCTGGATACCCCAAAACTTCTGGAGGAATATTTACATTCAGGGTTGCTCCATCAACCAGAGTAGCATTAACATGGGCTTGAAGAAACATAAAAAAGGGTGTAGCAGGAGATGTGGAAGGGGAAGGTTGAGAGTTGCCCTGATTCTTTGTTGGGGATGTAATTGACCCAACTATTTGTTGTTTCCCCTTGCCCTTAACTTTGTCCTTGGGTTTGGATTGTACGGGTACCTAAATATTTTGCATTAATTTCAGTAAAGATACATAGTTAATGATCACGTAATTTAATAAATATATGATTATGAATCATGTTTATTAAAAAATAGCAGGTCACTTACTCTTACGAGTTGTTGCGGCCATACCACAAGGGTACCTATTGCCTCTCCCACGTTGTTGATACCTACGTCCTCAAGTGGAATCGACAACGGTGCTTCCGGCTTGTAAGCAATGTCAACTCTGACTTTCACATGACCAGGAGGTAATGGACGATAGTGCAACATAACACTTAAATCGGTGTAAGAAATGCCCTTACCAACCTGTCGAGACGAGCCAAGCAAAAACAAGGAACACTCTACGATGCCCTAAACCATGAATTAATAAACAAAATATTAGACATGATAAATCAATAATGCAATACGTACAAGTAACGAGAACAATTTCTAATGCCCAATTACCTCAGATGACTTAAGAGTGCATCTATCCATGGGTAAAGTAGGCTCTGTTCTTCCATCGGTTCCGGTTCCATTACCTCCACCAGTTCCTTAAGCAATCAAGATCCACAATAATATTAAATTAGAATGCAATTCACAAATACTTAATCTACTAAACAAGTCTTTGAAGTAATTTGATTTACCTTGTGAGACCTAAGAGTGCAACTATCTCTGGCGCTAAGGTGCTGATCCATCTCTACCAGTTCTCTGGTGCCAAGGTGCTGATCCATCTCTACCGGTCCCTTGTTCTGAGGCATATTACTTTTCAATTCCTGGACCTCCCGAAAGAGATGGGCTACCATCTTTTTCAACTCTTCATTTTCATCTTTTCTAGCGCGCTTTGGTTTACCAAAAATAGCCTTTTGAGAAACACCAAATCACACGCCCCCTTACACGACTAGAATACTCTCTGATTGGTATGGCTTCGGTAAGGATGTCTGTTACCCCCTATGTCACAGACTGTTGTGATAGGCTCTCCTGAGACACACAAATATTATTAACAAATATTGTTAAATATTATCATGATCATAAAAAAATTGCAAATGAAAAAGTTAATTAACCTAACATACTTACAATTTTATCAGCAACCTCCATAGTGGGGGTCCACAATCAGACTATCCCTGTTGCGACGGGCTTCTATCACAAGAAATGGCGATCAATTGATGATGTTATTACATCTTCTCCAGACATCTTCATCTATACATATTAACAAAGAAATTGAAATTAATCAGTGTTAATTTGGTTTAGGGTTACATATAATTTAGGGTTACTTTGCATACCAAATCTTCCTCAATGCAAGGATACCCTTTAGCCACTCCTCTGTATAGGTAAGGCATATTTGATGCTCTCTGCCGATTTGCGTTACTTGTTCTCTATGTAGACATATAAATGTGCTTAGGAAAAAACATATAAGTATACAAGTATAGACATATACAAGTATACAAGTAGGGACATATATAAGTATACCAGAAATTCAGGGTCTCAGATGTATTTTGCTATAAATTCTCTCCAGGCATCCACTCCTATGACTGATTCATAATCAGGTGGAGGCTCATATCTAACATTGACATCTTCATCTCTCAGGCAATTATTGAACAACCATGTTCGGAAATTCCGAAGAGATCTTCCGCTAATTTTAAGTATAATGTCCTTATGTGTGTCATTAACATCAAATGTTTTCTACAAATACATTAACAAGTACAAAATGGTAGGGTAAGTATATTTACATAGTCATTTAAAAAATTCAATTGATTGTATATACCTGTATCTCGCACTAAAGCTCCTTTTTCAATCGATTCAAGACTGGATTATTTATCTCCCTCCAATTACTAAAAGTAATTGAAAAAGTCTGTCGCACTTGAGATCCAATGAAACTAACCAACTCTGTGCCACTTCTGCCTATGGGTTGACATTTAAGATTCCATTCAACCTATACAAATTAAGTGTACAACATTAGATAATAAATAGAAAAAAACAACTAATTATATTAATTAATTAGTAAGTAACTTACCACTGGTCTCTGTCTTCTACTCCTACTTCGGATGGGATTCTTCTTGACAACTTACCACGGGGATGACGCTTCACAGTTTGGGCCGCCACAACATCACTATGATCATGAGCATCAGTTTCATGTGCAGGAGAAGCCATCTAGCTATCTGCAATCTATATACATGTTAATAGTTAATCTAATCCAATCAACCATAAAACACTTCAAAGTTCCAACTTTTAACAAAATTTTGGCAGAGTCTCCCCTAAAATATGGACATTCCAAAATATATCCAGTCTAATCAAATTCTAGCAAAAAAAGACTCTGTGTGATAGCATTCAATTAAATCATCTCCCACAAAAGAAAACAAGAAAACAAATTCATCTGAACCAATTATAGAAGGAAATAAAGTAACCAATTTCACCATGAGCATATAAATGAATGGCAGGGTAGGTTGAAATTAACTTTGAGTAGAAGCCTCAACAAAAGGAGTGTTACAAAAATGTGTAGAGGGCAACCCCAGATAGCAACATCAGACAGAGACAAACTAAATAGGGCAACCCCTATTGTTTAGTAAGCCTATTATATAGGTAATAGACTAATTTGTACTATGCTTTACCAACTATATTGTTTACCTATCGATTGAGTGGTCATTCCTTTAGGTTCCCAAACTATCCTACAAAGCCTTTTATTCTTTTTGGCTTAATCAAACACCCCTTCTCTGCCAAATCCTGAAAAATTCCATCAACCACCACACACAAATAATAGAGAATTTCAGCCCAACAATCTTAGCAATGATAACAATAACAGAAGACAAAAATCCAAACAAAAATAAACTTTCAACAAACCCCTAAAGTCACATCTTTGCATCTTTGAGCAAGATGCATGCAGCAATTTTTATACAACAGCACCGAAACATGAAACAAAGTTTTATTAACGGCAAAATTACTTTGTAGGTCCCTTAACTTATTTTTTGTTTTCGAATCAGTCCTTTATCTTTTTTTTCCCAAATAGGTCGTTTAAGTTTTAAAATGGTTGCACTGTTACCCTTTAATAAACAATCTGTTATGAGAAACAGTCCCACATGTGTGTTGAATTGATGACGTGGATACACATGTTCATGACTGGCAAGTCCAGCTTGTCTTTTTAATTTGAGTCATGTTTTTTCATTTAATTTTTAATTAGAAACAAAAAAATCAAATTAAGAGGCAGCATCGAAACCCAGAAACTCATCCTTGTTCAAAGAAACCCACTTCTGCGAAACCCAGAAACTCATCCTTGTTAAAAAAAACCCAGAAACTCATCGTCCCTGTAACACCCCGGCTAATTTAATTATTTGGCCTTATTAGTTTAAGCATTTATATGTTTTGTATTAATGGTTGAGTAATTAAATTAGGTGTAATTTATAAATTGTAGGGGTGTGATTAGAAAGAACAAAGTGGGAGTTTTGGTAAAAGTGGAGGGCAATATAGTAAGCTGCTCTAGCAAATTAAGGGTAAGGTTGGAACTCATATTTTTCCCTCTTCCTTCTTGTGCCTCACGCCCAGCTCACTCTTCTCTCTCTTTCTCTCAATTTTTTTGCCCTGCATCAAGGAAAAGAAGAAGAAGGAGAAAGAAGAAAGTCAAGAGGAAGAAAAAGGGGTTAGGGTTTTAGGGAAAAAGAGAGGAAATAGTAAGGTTTTCCATTCTTAACTGGGAAAAGAGAAGAGGGACCTGATTCTTTATCATTTGGTGGAGGATTTGTTGGAGCCCTAAGTTGAATAAGAGGAAGAAACGAATTTGAGGAAGGAAATCAAGGTTTTCAACCTCCATAGCTCAAGCTTTTGAAGTTCATTGGTGAGTTCTTCTCACTTAGAGGTTGGGCAACCCATAAGACCCACCACTTAGGGTCTTTTCTTTTGATCTCACTTGTGTATTTTCTTGACTACTGAGTTGGGATTGGTTGAAATGCATGAATGGGTTTGGGTAGAAATGAATGTGCTTAAGTTGATCCATTAGTGTTTTGTGACATGTTGAAGCATGATGGATTGTGTTTTTATATGTTTTATGTTGCTCTTAATCTTGTATAGCAGTCATATGCTTGATTTTGAGTACCAATTTGGTTTGAAATTGGTTTGGATTGAAGAAAAAGTGAGTTGGAAGTTGGAACTATGCAGAAAAACACGTTTCTGCATAATTCTGCAGGATTGCGCGTGGCGCGCCTCATAGGTGCGCGCGACGCGCATCAAAACAGAACCAAAATGGAGTAATGCGCGTGACGCGCTGTACAAATGCGCGCGACGCGCACAGAAACAGCATCTGCAGCGCAGAAATGCGCGTGACGCGCACCCGGGCGCGCACGGCGCGCATTCTGCAGAAGGTCAACTTCGAGGATTTTATTAAAATATCAAACGAAGTCGGAATTGGGCAAATGACCACTCGTTGGAAAGCTTAGGATGTCTAGTTTCTAAATATAATTTTTATTTTAGAAAATACCCACCCAATTAGTGCAGTTTTAAGCAACAAGCTACCAGGTTCAGAAAGTTGAACATTAACTTTCCCCCAATTTGTAACCTATGTTTCTCCTTCAATACTTAATGAAAAATAGAGAACTATATGTCCAAATTGAAGAGAAATGTGTCTAGTTTCCAATGGCACAAGAATTATTTCAAGATAAGCCCTGTACCAGAAGTTGCGAAATATGCACGACGCGCTCTTGGGCGCGCGTGGCGCGCCAGTTTTACCAGAAATGTGTACTTTAGCATTTTATGGGCCTTTAAGGCCATGAATACTCAAGTTGAGTGTTCTAAATCATAGAAGAAAAAAGGGACATCCTAAGATACCCCTAGATAAGTTATTTGTGCATTTATTGTCTGAAAGCTTAGAGAAAGAAATTAGAACGGTTTGATTCGTAGTGGTTCTAATGAGATAAACGCAGTGCGGTGCGGTGTACCACTGTAAGGTAACGATAAGTCCCGGCTGTTTACCTTAGTGTGGCAGAGCGGTGTACCACTGTTACCAAACGATAAGTCCCGACTGTTACTCCGAGGATTGTAAGTACAGAGCGGTGTTCCACTGTGAGGTAACGATAAGTTCCGGCTGTTTACCTTAGTGTAGCAGAGCGGTATACCACTGTTATCAAACGATAAGACCCGGCTGTTACGAGTAATCCTAGTTGTATGTTTAGTCGTGTCACTATATTATTCGGGTAGTAATGTTATTATGATTTTTGGCAAGAGTCTGTGAGGGGTCAGAGGACGACTCACTGAGATTATTTTAATCTCACCCCTTTTCTCTTTTATTTCAGATAAGCAGGTACCGGCAAAGGAGAGATAATGATTCTAGGAGCTTTAAACCTCTAGTTTATATTAGATGTGCATTGTACTTGTCTCTTTTGTTGTTGAGGCAAAAATTGACATTGTATTTTGTAATTTCCCAAGCCTTGGACTTGGATGAAGTTGTAAACTTTATTTAATAGACTTATGGCATAGTTTGTGTTTGGACTTGTAATTTTACAATTCAAGTTTAAATTATTTTGTGTAATTCCTGTGCTTTAATGTAAATTGTCTTACTTCAATTATTATGGAAGTACGGGCGTTACATTATGGTATCAGAGCAGTTTAGTCTATTAGGGACTGTGGTCTAGTATTGTGGATTTTTCTTCTTTGCCTAAGAATTTCCCTCTATATTCTTGTACTTAGTATGGAATATTAAGCCTGATCAACTTAATACTTTATACCATGTATGCAGAATATGGCAGATGGACATAGAAGGCATAGGAGAAGACACGACAAAGTAGATGCGAGGAGGCTCGTTGGATGGACATGAAGCAAATGATGAGAGATCAAAAAGAAATCATGAGGAACCAGAATGAGGCCATTAGGGGACAAAGCCAGGGTACCAACAATATGGTCCAGCAATTCCTTAATGCGCAACAAGAATGGCGTCCACCATCACCCTCCCCGCTTCCCAAGAGGCGCTGAATAAGATGTTCTTTAATTTTCACAAGATGAACCCCCCGACTTTCACGGGAAAAGGAGAAGCCATGGCATCCCAACACCGTTGGAAGCCATGGAGAGAATATTTAAAGTTGTTCGAGGTTCAGAGAGAACAAAAAGTTACTTTTGCCACTCATATGTTGGAGGAAGGAGCCGCAAATTGGTGGAAAGGGGCACAAGCTTACATGGAGGATCGAGGATCCTTTGGGTAGGAACCCTTCCGAGAAGCTTTCTTGGGAAAGTATTTTCTTAAACTGTCGAGGAAAAGATGGACCGAGACTTTATTCAACTGCAGCAGGGAAATTCTACAGTTGAGGAGTATGTAACAAAGTTTGAAGAATTGGCCAGATTCTCCTCTTTGGGCCAAGATGCACCGGATGATCGTTGGAAAATTAAACAGTTCAAGTGGGGTTGAGGCCTGATATCCAAGCCAACATTTCTCAGACAAAGCTTCACCCACTTTGATTTAGTCCACAGGAGTTATGTGGTCAAGATTGCTTGAAAAAGCTATATGACGACAGGAAGTCTAGGTGGCGTGCATAAGGATGAGAGCAAAACTCCCCACCCATCAAGGCTAAAGGGCACCGGGGTAAAGGAAAACAAGTACAACAATCTGAGGCAACACCTCCGGTAGCTTGCACAAAATGTGGGAAATATCACAGAGGGGAATGCATGGAAGGGAAAAATGTATGTTTCATTTGTAGGCAACCAGGCCACATGATGAGGGAGTGTCCGAAGTTCAAGCCTGGGGCGGGTACTAAGCCCAATGACCCCATTCAAGGTCGCGTCCACACGTTAAGCGGCAAGAAGGCAAGTGGTGTGGAGAATCTGATTAAAGGTACATGCCTTCTACATGATAACCCTTTGGTTGTTTTGTATGACTCTGGTGCCACACACTCTTTCATTGCTAATAAGTGTGCCCAGAGGTTAGGATTGTATCTTTCCTCTTTACCCTTTACAATGACTGTTGAAACACCAGCCGAAGGTAGTATCACTACTACATTGATTTGCGAGAATTGTCCTCTCGTAATTCAAGAAAGGATGTTTTCTGGCCGCTTTGATTTGTCTACCCTTGAAGGGAATGGATGTAATCTTAGGTATGGATTGGCTCTCCGCTAACCAAGTTGTTTTGAATTGTTTTTCTAGAACTATTGAGTTTTCATCTGTAGAGTCTATGGTCAATCAGTTGTGTCTAAAGGAATTGGCTAGTGTGTCTCAATTGAACCAATGCCTAGTGGAAGGACACTTTGGATACATCTTGTTGCTCTCTTCAACCATAGAGGTTGAATTAGACTTGACTACCATCCCAGTGATTAATGAATTCTTGGCTATTTTTCCGGAGGAAATTACCTCTTTACCTCCTGAGAGAGAAGTAGAGTTCTCCATAGAATTGGTTCCAGGAGCCGGACCGATTTCTATAGCCCCTTATAGGATGTCGCCTTCAGAGTTGAAAGAGCTTAAAGTTCAGTTGGAGGACCTAATAGCTAAGCGCTTCATTAGACCTAGTGCTTCACCATGGGGAGCCCCCGTTCTCCTAGTGAAGAAAAGAGACGGTAGTATGCGTTTGTGTATAGACTACCGACAACTTAATAAAGTCACAATTAAGAACAAGTATCCTCTCCCTAGGATAGATGATTTGTTAGACCAGTTTAGGGGAGCTTTGGTATTCTCTAAGATTGATCTTAGGTCAGGATACCACCAGATTCGAGTCAAGGCTAAGGATGTGCTAAAAACCGCGTTTAGGACACGGTATGGTCATTATGAGTACGTTGTTATGTTGTTTGGTCTCACAAATGCTCCAGCTATTTTCATGGACTACATGAATAGAATTTTCAGACCTTACCTCGACCGGTTTGTTGTGGTATTCATAGATGACATCCTTGTATATTCTAGGAACCCTCACGAGCATGAGGAACATCTTAGGATTGTCTTGAGTACACTTAGGAAGAACCATCTGTTTGCAAAACCAGAAAAGTGTGAGTTTTGGCTCACCGAAGTGAAGTTTTTAGGACACGTCATTTCCCAAGAGGAGTGGTCATGATCCCGAGAAAGTAGAGGATGTCCTTGAGTGGGAGCGACCGACTACGGTCTCGGAAGTTAGAAGTTTCGTAGGACTAGCCGGTTATTATCGTAGGTTCATAGAAGGATTCTTCCAGTTGGTTTTGCCTTTGACTCGGTTAACTCGAAAGGGACAACCGTTTGTATGGGATATGAGTTGTGAGAACAGTTTCTTGGAGCTCAAAGTCCGGTTGACTAGTGCACCGGTTTTGATTATCCCCGACCCGACCTTAGGTTTTGAGGTTTATAGTGACGCTTCTGGTAAAGGTCTGTGTAACGCCTGATATTTAATTATTTATTTAATTAAATATTTTCGAATATTTTTCCGATTAAGTTTTAGAAGTTGTGAAATATTGATTTAAGTGGTGTTGGTTTTAGTTGGATTAATTTAGTTGAATTAAGTTGTAGAATGATATCAGATTGATACTATTATTTGTTATGGGCTTATTTTAATGTTAGAAGTAGTAGAAAACGGGTGTTACAAGAACCTTTCTAATTTGAGCTTGATAATCTTTGAATATGTTTTTTTTAAATAAATGAATAGAGCGCATATTTGGGCAAGACCTTGTGTGTAGAATTTTTTTTTTTTTTTTTAACTTACCTTTTGGGCCAACATTCATTGGGCCTTACACAACCTTTTTTTTATGACATGAGGGGAGTGAAACCCCTTGGCTTAGGCGCACCATTCAGCCACTTCCACCATAGGAATTATTCTTTTTTTTCTCCTTCATATTCTTTCTAAACCCTAGCGCCCAAAATAGAGAAGAGGTGGCTACCCAAGTTTGTTTCTACCAATTTCGGCCACACAAAACTTAGAGGCAACCTTGTTTTCTTTTTCGCCATCCATTGAAGGAGGTTGGGCAAGTCATCAAGGGTTTGGGAGGAGATACGTAAAGTTGCCGGCAAGGAAGAATCTAGGAGTCAATCGGAGAGTTAGAGCAACCTTCAATCCAAGGTAAGGGTGGGGTTCCGACTTCTAATGGGTTGTATGATAAGTAGTAAGGGGGAGATTATTTTCGGTTGGGATACTTGAGGGATAGGTGAAGGGGTTAACCTTAGACTCCATTATTGAAAAATGATAGAAGTGTAGGCAAAACAAATCATTTATATATATATATTACTTGCTGTTTTAATTGATTAGATGATTAAAAAGTTGTTTTATGGCCGTATGAATACTAAGAAAATTCTGTTTTAATGTTTGAGGTGTTGTCGTGTTATTGAGTGATTAATTTCATATGCCATTAGTTCTAAGTGATGATTAGTAATGATTGGATCGATGAATTGTGCTTAGAAATTATGTAAAGGATTAAGATAGATGCTGTTTTTAAAAGCTAATATTAGTTAAAAATTTTAGAATAATTTATTTCACTTCAAATTGCATTTAAATGGTAGTTTTCTTTGGTGAAAATGTAGATTGATTCCTTGCTGTCTCATTTCTGTTTTATGCAGAATTTTAGTGTGCAGATTTTACTGTTCTACCTTGCTGTTTTCTGCGAAAATTGCATTGTTCTGCAGTATTTCCAGTTGTTGTTAATTCTGTTTTATGCTGGATTTTACTGTCTGCGAAAATTGCATTGTTCTGCAGTATTTCCAGTTGTTGTTAATTCTGTTTTATGCTGGATTTTACTGTCTGCGAAAATGGCATTGTTTCTGCAGTATTTTCAGTTGTTGTTATTTCTGTTTTATGCAGAATTTTAGTGTGCAGATTTTACTGTTTCTATCTTGCTGTTTTCTGCGAAAATTGCTCCTCCTACATTGTTTCTTATTAGTGTTGTTTCCTGTTTTTATGAGGGAATTGCTGTACACAAAAATTGATATTTTCCTGCTGTATTTTTAAGGTCTTTGTTCTTCTTTGTGAAAATTGTTGCCTTTCTGCAGAATTTGCGTAGTTGTTGTTCTGCTCTTTATGCAGACTTTTGGTTGCAAATAATTCGCTTCTTTATTCTTTGTTGTTGTGTTGTCGAACTTCATAATTATTGATGCATATATAGCATGTCATGTTGGGAGCTTATGCTCTGTTAAGTTGGCCTGGATTGGCAATTTTCGAGTTGGGAGTTTTGCTCCGTAAATTTTAAGTTGGGAGTTTTGCTCCGTATATTTTAAGTTGGGAGTTCTGCTCCAATGGTACCACATGCATGTGCATTGTAACGAGTCGCATTCCGTGTTGCATATTTAAGTTGTTGTGTTGATCAATTCTGATGATAGTTGTTGTTTGAAAGTTGTGAAGTGGTGTTTTTTTATATCTTGATTCTAATATGTTATTTATCATACCCTCGATTATATAGTTCGATATCTCACCCCTTCTGTTTGAATGTTACCCTCTGTTGGTAACGTGCAGGTAATCAAAAATGAAGGCTGCTTACCTCCATTAGTTAGAGTCGATGTCGCCGCCCGATACGTAGCACTTTCGGGGAATGAACACATGATTTTCTTTATTGTTGAATTTTATTATGTTGTTGAATTTACAAGTTGTTTACCTTAAAAGATATGATGTCTTTAAGTTGTTTGAATTGGACGAGATGTTATGGTATCCTTCAGTTGAATCTATGAATCCGCTGCGTAGTAATGAAAATTGTTTGATTTTTAAAGACTAATAGGTTGTTATCGGTTCATCCGAAATTTTACGTGCTATGTATCCGAACTATAAATGATTGCATGTCGTTGTTTTAAGTTGAAAGTGTAACATTCCATATGCTTGATGGGAATTTTGCAACTCTGATTTTTATATTATTCGTTGGGTAGAAATGGGGTGTTACAGTCTGGGTTGTGTTCTCATGCAAAATGGGCGAGCAGTAGCCTATGCGTCTAGGCAATTAAAGCCCCACGAAGAAAACTACCCAACTCATGACATAGAGCTAGCAGCCATAGTTTTTGCTCCGAAAATCTGGCGACATTATTTATATGGCGCCCGATTTGAGATATTCAGTGATCACAAAAGTTTGAAATATCTATTTGATCAAAGGGAACTGAATATGAGGCAAAGGAGATGGGTAGAGTTCCTCAAGGACTATGATTTTGAGTTAAAGTATCACCCTGGCAAGGCGAATGTAGTAGCCGATGCCTTGAGCAGAAAGAGCCTCCATGTATCTTCCATGATGGTCAAGGAGCTAGAGTTGTTTGAATCCTTTAGGGATTTGAATCTAGGAATGTATTTCACAGGGGGTAGCCTAATAGTGAGCCATTTGAAAATCACTTGTGATCTTAGAAATCAAATTAGGTGTGCCCAAAGCCAAGATAGTGATTTGCAAGCTAGGAGACACCAAACTGGATTCTCCGAAGCTAGTGACAATATTATCCTCTTTCATCGACGAATTTGTGTTCCTAATGATCCAGTCATTAAGAATCAAATTCTTGAAGAAACCCACAAGAGTGGATTCTCGGTACCATGATCTTAGGCAAAGGTATTGGTGGTCGGGAATGAAGAATGATGTAGGTGAGTTTGTAGCACAGTGCTTGGTTTTCCAGAGAACCAAGATAGAGCACCAGAGACCATCAGGTACCCTTCAACCCTTAGATATCCCGGAATGGAAATGGGAGGGCATATCTATGGACTTTGTGTCAAGCTTGCCTCGCACTCAATCTGGATATGACTCCATCCGGGTCATTGTAGACAGATTAACCAAATCCGCTCACTTTCTCCCAGTAAAGTCCACTTTCAACACCGCTAGGCTAGCTAAGATCTTCATTAGGGAGATTGTTAGACTCCATGGGGTACCCTCTAGCATCGTCTCTGATAGAGATCCTAAGTTTAGCTCCCGGTTTTGGAAACAATTTCAGATGGCCTTAGGGACCAGATTGCGTCTTAGCACCGCTTATCATCCACAGACGGATGGTCAGACGGAGAGGACTATCCAAACCTTAGAGGACATGCTTAGAGCATGCGTGTTAGATGATGGTGGTAGTTGGGATGAACATCTAGCTCTCATCGAGTTTGCTTATAACAACAGCTACCATGCTAGCATAGGCATGGCACCGCATTTATGCGCACTCTACGGTCGCAAATGTAGAACTCCTTTATGTTGGTTTGAAGTAGGAGAGAAGAGATGGTTAGGACCAGACATAATTCAGGAAACCACTGACCAGATCAAAAGGATTAGGGATAGGTTGAAAACTGCTCAGAGTCGGCAGAAGAGTTACGCCGATTTGAAGAGAAGACCTATTGAGTTTGAGAAAGGAGAGCATGTTTTCCTGAGAGTCGTTCCTACGATAGGCATTGGTAGGGCACTGAGAGCCAAAAAGTTGTGTCATCGTTACATTGGTCCTTTTGAAATCCTTGAAAGAGTCGGTTCAGTTGCCTACCAAATTGCTCTACCCCCATCTTTGTCAAGTCTGCACAATGTTTTTCATGTGTCTCACCGAAGTACATTCCCGACCCCCATCAACCTTTGGATCATGAGTCGGTACACCATAGATCGATTTGACATATCGGCCTATCTTGGGTGCGAGTGGTGGATCACAGTGTCAAGACTCTGAGGAACAAGAACGGTCCCTTGGTGAAGGTTATCTGGGAGGGAGCCACTCCTGAGGAGACTACTTAGGAGATTGAAGGCAGATGCAAGATCGCATGCAGTATCTATTTCAATAGGTAAGTATTTGTCTAGTTTTTTAGGACAAAAACTTTTAAAAGTTGGGTAGTAATGTAACACCCCGGCTAATTTAATTATTTGGCCTTATTAGTTTAAGCATTTATATGTTTTGTATTAATGGTTGAGTAATTAAATTAGGTGTAATTTATAAATTGTAGGGGTGTGATTAGAAAGAACAAAGTGGGAGTTTTGGTAAAAGTGGAGGGCAATATAGTAAGCTGCTCTAGCAAATTAATGGTAAGGTTGGAACTCATATTTTTCCCTCTCCCTTCTTGTGCCTCATGCCCAGCTCACTCTTCTCTCTCTTTCTCTCAATTTTTTTGCCCTGCATCAAGGAAAAGAAGAAGAAGGAGAAAGAAGAAAGACAAGAGGAAGAAAAAGGGGTTAGGGTTTTAGGGAAAAAGAGAGGAAATAGTGAGGTTTTCCATTCTTAGCTGGGAAAAGAGAAGAGGGACCTGATTCTTTATCATTTGGTGGAGGATTTGTTGGAGCCCTAAGTTGAAGAAGAGGAAGAAACGAATTTGAGGAAGGAAATCAAGGTTTTCAACCTCCATAGCTCAAGCTTTTGAAGTTCATTGGTGAGTTCTTCTCACTTAGAGGTTGGGCAACCCATAAGACCCACCACTTAGGGTCTTTTCTTTTGATCTCACTTGTGTATTTTCTTGACTTCTGAGTTGGGATTGGTTGAAATGCATGAATGGGTTTGGGTAGAAATGAATGTGCTTAAGTTGATGCATTAGTGTTTTGTGACATGTTGAAGCATGATGGATTGTGTTTTTATATGTCTTATGTTGCTCTTAATCTTGTATAGAAGTCATATGCTTGATTTTGAGTACCAATTTGGTTTGAAATTGGTTTGGATTGAAGAAAAAGTGAGTTGGAAGTTGGAACTATGCAGAAAAACACGTTTCTGCATAATTCTGCAGGATTGCGCGTGGTGCGCCTCATATGTGCGCGCGACGCGCATAAAAACAGAACCAAAATGGAGTAATACGTGTGACGAGCTGTACAAATGCGCGCGACGCGCACAGAAACAGCATTTGCAGCGCAGAAATGCGCGTGACGCGCACCCGGGCGCGCACGGAGCGCATTCTGCAGAATGTCAACTTCGAGGATTTTATTAAAATATCAAACGAAGTCGGAATTGGGAAAATGACCACTCGTTGGAAAGCTTAGGATGTCTAGTTTCTAAATATAATTTTTAGTTTAGAAAATACCCACCCAATTAGTGCAGTTTTAAGCAACAAGCTACCAGGTTCAGAAAGTTGAACATTAACTTTCCCCCAATTTGTAACCTATGTTTCTCCTTCAATACTTAATGAAAAATAGATAACTATATGTCCAAATTGAAGAGAAATGTGTCTAGTTTCCAATGGCACAAGAATTATTTCAAGATAAGCCCTGTACCAAAAGTTGCGAAATATGCACGACGCGCTCTTGGGCGCGCGTGGCGCGCCAGTTTTACCAGAAATGTGTACTTTAGCATTTTATGGGCCTTTAAGGCCATGAATACTCAAGTTGAGTGTTCTAAATCATAGAAGAAAAAAGGGACATCCTAAGATACCCCTAGATAAGTTATTAGTGCATTTATTGTCTGAAAGCTTAGAGAAAGAAATTAGAACTGTTTGATTCGTAGTGGTTCTAATGAGATAAACGTAGTGCGGTGCAGTGTACCACTGTAAGGTAATGATAAGTCCCGGCTGTTTACCTTAGTGTGGCAGAGCAGTGTACCACTGTTACCAAACGATAAGTCCCGGCCGTTACTCCGAGGATTGTAAGTACAGAGCGGTGTTCCACTGTGAGGTAACGATAAGTTCATTTGTTTACCTTAGTGTAGCAGAGCGGTATACCACTGTTACCAAACGATAAGACCCGGCTGTTACGAGTAATCCTAGTTGTATGTTTAGTCGTGTCACTATATTATTCGGGTAGTAATGTTATTATGATTTTGGCAAGAGTCTGTGAGGGGTCAGAGGACGACTCACTGAGATTATTTTAATCTCACCCCTTTTCTCTTTTATTTCAGATAAGCAGGTACCGGCAAAGGAGAGATAATGATTCTAGGAGCTTTAAACCTCTAGTTTATATTAGATGTGCATTGTACTTGTCTCTTTTGTTGTTGAGGCAAAAATTGACATTGTATTTTGTAATTTCCCAATCCTTGGACTTGGATGAAGTTGTAAACTTTATTTAATAGACTTATGGAATAGTTTGTGTTTGGACTTGTAATTTTACAATTCAAGTTTAAATTATTTTGTGTAATTCCTGTGCTTTAATGTAAATTGTCTTACTTCAATTATTATGGAAGTACGGGCATTACAGTCCCCATCTCCCTTTCTCCATAAATTAGAAGCAGCAAAGGCAGCATCAAAAACTCAGGAAAACCTGCAGAAGCACAGATCTAAATATCTGAATGAATTTTATATGATTCTCTAATTCAATAAAATTAAAATTAAAAACATAACAAAAATTTTTGCTTCTTGCATCGGACACCACCACCAACACCCATTTTCATCGTCTCCCTTGGCTTAACAGCAGCACCGTGCTGCACTCCCCCTCCCCACTTCTGCGATTTCATGGTCTGGGATTTCAGAAATTCAATCAATTGATGTTCTTCAACAAACCAACATTCTTCAACAAACCCATAAATGAAAGATTCAGTGAAAGAAGAAGAAGTAAGAACCCAGAAATCTGAAGAAACATGAAAATAAGGAAGAAAAAATAAAGAAAGAATGAAAGAACAAAGGAAGAATGGTGGTTTTAGATTCTCCAGTGCGGTGGTAGGGAACTCCGGTGCGGTGGTCGCCGGCGAAAGGTGTTCCAAATCGTGATTTTTTTGAGGGGTTTTGTTGCGGACGATGAGAAGAGGAGAATTGTGGTTTCAGATTCTCGAAACACGGCCCACAGTGGCCGGAATTGCGAGTTAAAGCAGCGACTTAGGTTTTCCATTTTTGCTTCGTTTCACAAAATGAGTTAGTGGGATTTGTAGAGGATGAAGAGAGGAGAAGAACCGTGGTGGTGGCACGACCATTTGAGGCCGGACGGAGGCGGAGCAAGGCCAAGAAGTGGTGGCAGCGAAGTTCAAGGAGGGAGAGAGATGAGAGAAGTTCTCTTTGATCTTTGAAGGAAGATGACGATGATTTTTGTTTTTTTTTTTTGTTTTTAATAAACAATTAAATAAAAATATGAGTAAGATGACATTGGACAGCCACAGAAGCAAATAACGGTCACGTCATAATTTTTTTAACGGGAGAAACGAAAAATGAAAAAAAGGTCAATAGTGCAACCATTTTAAAACCTAAAGGACCTATTTGGGGAAAAAACATAAAAGACTGATTCGAAAACAGAAAATAAGTTAAGGAACCTGCAGAGTAATTTTTCCTTTATTAACCATATAACCATATTTTCAAAAATACAAAGCAAGATTCTTAACCAAGATGAGTGTTGACCCATACCTAGACTCCAAGCTCAAACTTTTAGATCCAAACACAACCGAAAGAGGAATGAGGAAGAGGGGCAACGGTGGAGAGGAGGACGAAGCACAAGGAAGAGGGGCTAGGTGGCGGAGGTCATCTTCGCGTGCGAGGGACAATGAGAGTCGTACATGGTTTCAGAGAGGAACAATGAGGGAGAGAGAGTTGAGACTGCGGTGGTACCATGGTTGAAGTGAAGACGCGGCGTAGAGAAATCGAAGAGAGGTAGATGAGACGGCGATGGTACCGTGGATGAAGACGGTGAGGAAGAGGGAATGGCGGTGGTAATGTGTTTTGCATGCGAGAAAACGAGGGAATGAGAGCTAGCTGTTACGTTTGAGTATATTAAAATTTTAGAAATTGAAATAGATAGTGTTTTCTTGAATAAATGTTGTTTATATCACCAACATAAACAACGCTTTCTTGAATAAGTGTTGGTTATGTAACACACATAAACAGTGCTTTCCCGGGAAAGCACTGTTTATGTCCAGAGTGTCTCTTTGACAGCGTTTTCTCAAATAAATGCTATCTATTTAAAAGTTTTAATCAGCGCTTTCTCTAGGAAGCGCTGTTTAAGGCCTTCCATAATTTTTAAACAGCGATTTTATTATGTAACGATGTTTAAGGTGGCATTTTTTTTAAGAATTTGTTGTAGTGAAAGCACAAACATTAATACTGCGCCCAGGTGCTCTGCATAGGCCCTATATAGCACTCGTTAGCAGCACTGATCCTGCATGGTGATTTATTAGGAATTTACATCCCTAGCTATTTTTATCCATCCATCTTTACCACATCTTTTTAAGCTATTTTTGCTGTCATATTCACTTTTAATTCACTGTTCTCATCACCTAAAATTTATGTGTTATTTGTTACTTTGTTTTATCACTAACTAGATTAAAGAAATTGGGAATTTGTGGAATTAACCATAATCAATCCCTGTGAAAACGATCTTTACTTACTCTTTATTACTTGTCACGATTGTATATACTTGCACATTGCAGTTTATCGCAAACATGCATTTACATGCATAGGGAGATGCCGACCTGAAGCAATCCTGTGGGACCAGTGTCGATGACATGTCTCAGGTAAATCCTTGTATGGTACTGAACATGTATCCCTACGGGGAAATTAATGAGTTCCGACTCGAAGCAATCCTGTGGGACCTGGTCGTACTTAAATCATGACCTGAAGCAATCCTGTGGACCAGTGTCTATCCTTATAGGGAAATACCCTTGCGAGGGTGGTGTGGCGATATTCCGTAATCATTTGCATTGACATATAGACTAACCAATAGGGATTTGAGGTGCATCTTTATTGGGTTGATTGTTTGAGTGTTTCTTATGTCATGCTATCTCGTGCTTAATTATATATAATCTGTTAGTATGATGTGATTTGTATACATGCGGTTGTTATTAATTATATGATTGTTGTGGAAAGATGACCCTTTCTATTCGGGCATTCTCATGGATGTCATCTGGGTGATGGTACAAACTGGAGAGTACTAGTTACTGGAGATCGACAAGCGGTGCGGAGGAGGACTTCATCCGAATACTTCTTTGAAGTCATGGTTTATGAGACTTGTTGTGAGACACAATAAGTGTTGTAAGGCTAACCAGCTATAGAAGTCTCTGATGTATTCTTTTGAGTTGTATTATGCATTGTGTATTTTTCAAAAACCTGGATCGTCTTCGTGCGAATGTTTATTTATATTTATTTGCATGGTTATTATGTTATTAGTTATATATCATGTTTCGAAAAACCCTGCAATACTCTGATTGCTATTTTGAAAAGAATTTTGAAAAAAAATATATAGACACATATTTTGCGAAAGCCATGCAAGAGGAGTATTTTCACCAAAAGCATTTCAACATTTAAGAGTTATATTATATTAGTAGCGCTCCGAAAATTAGGGTGTTACAAAAGCTAACGTTTTTTAAGTGGTTTACGCGTTGTACTTTATTAAGACAACAAGAAAATATATTTAATAGTTTCGAATTATATTTCAGAATATTATTTTAGCATGTTAGATGTAAATAAACTATGTTAGAGCAATAGTATTTTAACCCCAAGTTTTCTAAATTTTTGACTATGTTGTGTGTTGTTTGACTTTATAATTGATCGTATTAACACACGGTTAACTGTATTTTTAATCTATGAGTGAGTGATTTTCATAAAATAAAGTGTTATGTCAAACCTATTATACCATAAAAACGTGATATAAAACACTTCGAGTTATAATCGTGGAATTGAAGGATAGATGAAATGAGGTATTAGGAAATATCCAAAAATGATTAAATAGGTGTGGCACCCAATTTTTAGCCATTGATTACAAATCCATTTATGAATGGACAAAAAAACCTTTAGGTGTATTAAATGGCCATAAGGGTAAAATTGTAACTTTCCACCCCCTCACATGGGCAACCAACCATGAACCCCTCCCCCAAGCTTCCCAAAATCTATAAATAGAGGTGCTTGGCACCATATTTTAGTGCATTTGTGAAGTTGGAGATTTTGCTTTTTAAGTTATTTTTTTCATTCTCTTATCTTTTCTTTTTAGTTTTAGTTTTTCTTTTAGTTTTTGTTGTTCATCACCATTGGTGGTGTCTGATGGATGGTTTCATAACTTCCTAGTCTTCAAGAATTTGAGTGACATCTTTTATACTTAAGATTTTATATGTTCCTAGAGTATAATTGTATATTGGTAAAAAAAAAAAAAAAAAAAAAAAACCTTCCTAGCCTATGATTTTGAGTGAACACTGTGGCTTTGTAATCCTAAACCCTAGGAGAGAAAAATTTTCATTTCTCTCAACTTGTGTGGACTCAAACCTTGTGGTTTGTAACTTAAGAGTATATTATCCTTATGAATCATTGTGTCTTAGGGTTTTTCAAATCATTCAGCTTTGCTTGCAATTTTCATGAAAGTTTGCTTTTAGTCCTTATGAAACCCTAACTCTTTGAAATTCTATATCTCTTAATTGGAAATGATTTTGGCTTAGAGCTTTCATACTTAAGCTTCTTTGATGAATAACACTATGTATACTATAGGATTTTGAAAACAAATCATTCCATGTCTAGTTTTCATGAAGGATATGAATTGATGCAGGATTAAAACCGTAGACTTTGAAAATTTATAACTCCTATTTGAATTGGTTTTAAGCATTTATTTTTTGGATTTAAGCTTCTTAGATGAATATAATTATGTGTCTCAAAGGGTTTTAAAATCCAAGTACTCTTTGTTCACTTTTCAATTTAAAAATATTGATGTGTCTTTTTAGTCCCTATGAGCTGTAAATTTCATAACTCTTAATCCAAATTGCGTTTTGACTTGTGCTTTTAGACATAAGCTTTCTTGATGCCCTTGAGTATGCTTGTAAAAGTATTTTGAGAACAAGTCACTACTTGGCCAACTTTAATGATGAGGCTAAGGCATTGAATTCTATTGTCCTAGAATTCTTAAATTTTATAACTCTCAATTAGAAATGCTTTAGGGATTGTCCTTTGGAACTTAAGCTTTCTATAGTACTAAATCATGTCTATTGAAGGGTTTTCAAATCAAACTATCCTAGCGGGCTATTCTTTAGGGTTGAAGTCAGGGCTAAGAACTAGTATGCTTTAGGAGGACTAAAAATGTCAGTTAAGTATTTAAATAGAATGAATATGATGAAGATGGAATAAGTATGGATTTATTGTTCAAGTTAGGATTGGTGAGGACTTATGGTGGTTGACTACTTCAAGTGGAAGGAAACTTTTATGGTAAGTGGATTACTCTTAATAAGTTTTAGAGGGGTATAAGGTTGTGTGATTGTGTGATTGTTTGTTTTGCTTGTGTTAGTGTAAACCTTGTAATGAAGTATTGATGAATTTTTGGTTGGATTTAGTAGTATATATACTTATTACTGTATGTGAATGATTGAATTGAGTTGATTTGGAATAGGGATTTCCTTAAGTTGTTTTGTTGTTATGTTGTTGATGATGATAAGTATATGACTAGTGTATTGGATTGACGATATAGTTTTAGCTATAGCCTGATGCATTAGATGAAAGTTTTGTTAGTCGTTATATTCCTAAAAATGTTTTATAAAAAAGTTTTCAAGTGAAGGTATTGTAGGTTTTGGATTTTCTAAAAGTTGTTTCTAAAAATTGTCTTTAGAAAGGGTATTTTTTTTTTTTGGAAAAGAAAAGTTAATTGCTTTTAAAAGAATTTGATTTGGATTTGACATTGTGATTTCATAAAAAGATTTTCTGGAAAGCTTTTGAGTGGTTTACTTTTACAACTTACTTTCAAAAGGAAACGAGGTTGTATTCCAAAACTATTTCAAAGGCTTTTGTTTTGAAATAACTTGTTATTTCCATCTTAAAGGAATTTTGATGAGTTTTCCTAAAAAGATAAAGTTTTTCTATGATCTTTTATTAAAAGGCTCAGGAACCATGTGTTCTTACTGAGCATATGGACTTCCTGCCCAATGCTGGGGATTTAATGCCCTATATTACAAGTCTAGTGTTCTGTGCTGAGAGTGGGTCTAGTGTTCCGTAATTAAATGTTGCACGTCGTATTGTGTGTTTCAAACTAATATTATTAAGTAATTAGGAGATTTCAAAGTATTTTATTCTGATCCTGTTTTATTTCTATATTAGATCCTTAGTGATCGCTATAATATGTGGTGTTCGACCCTTGGTGGTCATTACGATGTCAATGTTGGACTTGTAAGGGTCCTTTAAAGTTGTTTGTTGTTGAAAGTTGAACTTTATAAGATCCTTAGGGGTCAGAGCAATTACAGAATCTCTTTTCATGACAACGTGATTAAGAAACGACAGTTCAATAGGCTGTCTAAGACCTTTTGGGGTTCATTTGTGTTTCGATTACAAGTAAAGATTTGTTTTGGCATTTCTAATCCGGGGTGACAGTACTCTCGACATGATGAACCTAATATTCCTGGGCAATCCGGTTAAGGTGTCCTTTCGGCTCGAATTGTTGGAGTTTTGGACAAAATTGACGGAATCAATTGCAAACAATAATGTATAGGGTGTTGAGAAAACAACCTTTAGCCCATTCATTGTAGGAATCTCCATGGAGTGATCTTATCGAGTATTCTTTGAGTAGGTGAGTATGTTCGGCAAGTGATTTCGTTGAGTTGTAAAGTATCGTTGATGTGTAGTATTGGTGTTATTGGATGTGATTTATATGATGAGTATGATTGATTGTTGTGTGAATGTAACACCCTAACTCTAATTAGGGGATTACTTACTAATTTTAACTTGGATTAGAATATAAATGCAGAAAATTTTTTGCATACAAATGAATACTAAAGAATGATTCCTGTTTTTCAAATACTATACTATACTTTAGTTGGTAAAATTCCTGGATACATACGCGTCGTACAAAATACGTTAATAATATAGCCGACATAATTCAGAGTTTCGAAAGCGGAGTTAACTTTAATTATTACAACTTCTTTTTCAAAAGAATGATAAAGTAAAACAATTACAAATACATCTTATTCACACATAATACTAGGACACAACCTAGAACTTATGACGCGACTGGTGATCCGATGACTCGGGTCTCGTAGATAAGCGAGACCGAGCACAATCCAATGCTCTGAACCTCTTCAACAATCATACCTGAAAACAACGCCCCAAAGGTGAGTTTATAAAACTCAATAACATAGACTTGAAATCATAAATATTTTTACCGTTGTTTCCAGCCATACGTGGTGTGCGACGTATGGAAAATCCTCCCCATAACATAAGTATAGTTATTTATACTCTCCTAGCAATTCCTCAAACATGATAATTCAAGCATCAATTACATATGCAGACATATGTCACAGCAATCACATGAATGTTTCCCACTTGGTCCAGCTCAAGCACGAAATGAGTAAAATATTATTTAAAAGGATAAAACCAAGGGAGCCCCCAACGCACAGGAGGTAGCTAATCACTTACGATGGGGTTGCAGAGCGAATTGAAAACATTCCACACACAAACAATTCCAAACACACAAGTTTCAATCATTAAGAAACAACAATCACAACATCAAATTCATCACATATCATAAATGTGGTTAGCTATGCATGTCAATGCAGTATGGCAAGTTGTGTATACACCTGCAGCCTTAATAGGTCAGCAGTATGACGGGGACTACTTTCCCAATGTCCGAACAAAATAGCCTCTGCTTAGGCTTGCCACTACTTTGGCTGGCCACTACTTTGGCGTGCCTCTACTTAGGCAATGCAGTGTCAACTCTCCTTTTGAAGTCTGTACGACCAATCAAACGCTACGAGTGACATGACAACTCGTCTTTTGAAGTCTTTAAGACCAATCAAACGCTCTGACCATCGATGCTCAATGGTTAGTACACATTCAAACACATGCAACAATATGGCATGCTCACCGTAGTGAACGCCCGAGTGATATCCAACAATTTCAACAATATGGCAAGTTCACCGTAGTGAACGCCCAAATGATATCCAACAAATTCAACAATATGGCAAGTTCACCGTAGTGAACGCCCAAATGATATCCAACAAATTCAATAATATTATTTTTCATATTCCAATCCAATCCTAATCACAATGGAATAGATCCAGGTAAATTCACACATATACATACTAAGAATCAAAGGCATATTAAGAATCGAAACAATAGAATTCTTGACATGCTTAGTCACAAGGTTATAGTTCGACACTTCCAAGTTCAACAACAACACATCAATAACTCGTTACCAATAACAACATTCATATGGTTAGAATCAACAAATAGCATTCAAGCATGTGACTCAGCTCAATCACTTTTCACATTCCAATTCAAACCAAGATAATTTCAACAAGGGTGTCAAGGCAATTGTATGCATACACCACTAGGAATTGAGGACATATCCAAAGCCAAGACAATCGTGGAGCTTAGCATACATGAACTACAACCACACCAAGTGAACACATACATACATCATAGTGCATACAATTTCACATTCAAGTAACTTAGAGCCCAAACTCATGCAAAAGGGCTAGCTCACATGCTGAGCCACTTCAAATCTGAATCACGCATATTTTCACACATAACAACAATTTGCATAATTTCGATTGGAGCTCAGTGGAACTCGCAATGGTCACAAACAACACATATTGGTTTAGGGGGGTTGGGGGCAGTAGCCAACCCTATTTCAGTCAGACCCCATACAAGACCATTTCAGATTAATTCAGAAACTAATTCTAAAGCTAAAGAATTTAAATGATAAATTCTAGCACACCCTAAGGGAGGTTTTGGGGGAAGTCTATGTTACCTATAGCTCCTGAGAAGCCTTGGGGTGAAAACCCCCAAATTTCCAAATCTGAAACCCTAGTCTTCCTCCATTGAAATTAGTCTTCAAGCTTCCATCTTCATCTTCTTCATCAATTCGGTCTCTGTTTCTTCCAATCTCCCAGTCCCTTGATTTCTCTCAGCCTCTGGTTCTCTTTCTCACTCTCGGCCTCCATCTCTCTCTCACTCTCGGCCTCCACCTCTTTCTTTCTCTCCCTCGGCCTCCACCTCTCTCACGGTCGTGAACAGTGGCGCGACCACCTCCACACATCGATGTGCCACCACCAGCAGCCACCAACCACCACCCTTCATCCTTCTCCTCCATCGATCGCGAGCTTCTTCTTCTTCTCTTTTCTCTCGGTTCTCTCTCTCTCAGCCGCGACTGGCTTCTTCTCTTCGTGGCGCGGTGGTGCGCCACCTCCTCCCGTCGTCGCGCACACCGGAGCCCTCGTGGCTCCTCCCCGTTCGTTCTTCCTCAGTCTTTCGTCTCTCTCTCTTTCTTTTCCTCTCCTCTTCTTTCCCTTTCTTCTTTCTTCTTCTTTCTTTCTTTCCTTTCTTTTCTCTGTTCTGATTCACGATCAGAACCCCCCCTTTTCTTTTCTTTTTTTTTTTAATCACTAAATACTCCTTACACCCCACCTTCTAAATAATACACCCCCTCCTATATTATTTCACACAACATAAGTGTATAAGGGTTTAGGTCTATTCTTTTGGGTCTTCTAAAATTAGCCTCCTTAATACTAAATTAAACAACATTAGTCTAGCTTAATCCTTAAGAAAATTACCATTTTACCCTTTAATTCCAAATTGGTTTTAAACTACTAAATTAAGGCTAGGAACTATATTCTAATACTGAGGGATTAAATCCCTTACCCACTTAGGTTCTCTAATAATTAGGCTTAGGGATTTTGGGATGTTACATTACTCCCCACCTTTTAGGAATTTTGTCCCCAAAATTCGTCTTACCTTCTAACCGTATCCTTGTACAGGTTCTGCTCCATGTTCTTCCGCTGCGAACTCTAATTCTACGCCACTACGAATAGGTAAGTTCCTCTTTCAATCGTTCTAAACCATTGAAAATTCAGAAGGAATTAATAACGATAATAGATCAATTACCTGGAGATTTTGGTGATTCGGCTAACCGGTCACAAACTAAGTCTTATTCCCAATAAGGTTCTTATTAAGTTAAGGCGGAATTTGTAATTGGTCAACAGGGTCACTTCATACACCGGCGAATGAATCTAGCGTCGACATTAATTTCTTTGAATTCCCACTAGCATAGCTATAACTAAGACTCTTGTAGTCCAAAGACTATGATCTACTACTCTTCCCCAGGCTAGCTATTCCACCAAAGTCACTAGGCCTAGAGAACTTGGGGCTTGACTAACTTCAAGGTTCCCTAATCACAACTGAGGCATTAGAAGTTTGGTTCATCACCATCCCTTTTGATTCTAGAAAACACGAAGGTATTTCGAACCAAAAGTACTATAGGTTCTTTAGAAGGCTTTGGGGTTACCATTCAATTTAAGATCCATCCATAATAGTTAGGCCCCACAAACCTGATTAATTAACAAGCGTTGGGAACCTAAGCGATTATGAATGGTCATCCTAAACTGATCCAAACCGCCCGCTAAGAATCCTTACTTACCAATTCTAATTGTCGTAGAACCAAGTGGTCACGACAAAAGGATTAACACAGTGTTGAACCATTCTAGGTACAATATATCCAAAGTGACCTTCTCAAAGTTAATAGTTGAAAATTTGTCATGTTTACTAACATCATTATGCAGGTCACCATTAGAGCACTACCTATCGGGAACAACTATGGAATCATTGATCACAAAATAAACACATAGCATAATCCTCATTCATAGTTAATGCAAACAAATTCTCAATATCACATGCCTATTCAATCATCAATATAATGAGAGTTAAAAAGGTCTCAAAAGTCATGCCCTCTCACCTCTAAGCCATTGAAACAGAAAAATAAATAAATAAAAGAGACAGGAGCAGGCTCAAGAGCACTGGGCGCAGCTTGTAATGTAAATTTTGCATTTTTTCATCCTTCAAGATTAGGATATGTCTTAGGGTATTAGAACATGCTTATAGTTTCTTGGGATGGGTTTCAGATGTTTTACCATTCCTTCAAATTGATCGAGTATCTAGATGTACCTTTATTCCTATGTTTAATTATTTCAGTCATCGTATTCCCCATTTTCGAACCCCTTAACAACTCAATTGGATTTAAGTCCCTTCCATAAAGTTGTAGCGTTATCTCTTATCTTTTAGTTGGCTTTTGTTCGACTCGATTTCGATACCTACAACTCTAGATATGCTCTCTGGAGTCAACACAACGCAAGCGTAACACCTAGGAATATTATAGTATATTTCAACTGCATGTTTGATCCTGTTAGAGTCCAAATTTGGGTAAGCCTATTAGATAGAAATTGTAGGAAATTCTCTTAGCTTTCGAACGACACCAAGAACGCCTCAATCAGACATCTGTAGCTCCAAATACGGCCAAAACAGTGATGCAAAGAGCGCCGACCACCTGCACTCAGCAGCGCCTGGGATCACCGAGAGCCTGCGCCAGGCGCCTGCTGACAGGTGATTTCTGCACGTTTTTGCGCGTTTTGTTGTGTTTTTGGCACATGTAATCCGACCCATTGGACCCAAACTCGACCCAATTCACTAAGATTACATGTTAGGGTTACAAACCAACCACTAAGCCTCAGTTTTGAACCCTAATCACGTTTGAAAACCTATCATCAAAGATCAAACCCCACTTCTCCATTCTCTCTATTTTTCTACACTTGGTGAGTTTCAACCTTACTATTGGGACTGAAGAACCATTGTTGGGGCTTTGCTCTACTAACATCCTCCATCATTCTTGGAGGGTTTGGGTTTAAGGTAATGCCTCTAATCTAAGTTTCAGTTTATGATCGTCGTTAGGGTTCCAAACATTAGTTTTCTCACTTCTCATCACCTATCCTTGTGTTTTTTTACGGAGAAAGCCACGAAGGGAGAGGAAAAGCTTGGAGTTCACATACCCTACCTAGAGCACAAAATTCTAAGAGGTAAGGGGGTAGTTTGATGCTCATGTAGTGGGTTTATGGAATGCGAATGAACAATAGGGATGTCCCAAGATCCCTAAGCCTCGCGCGGTTACCATGAGAGAGTACCGTCACCATGGTGATGAGAAAATAAATCTAAAACCAGTAAATTGATGTTTAAATATGTTCCTTATTGATTTTGTGATATTATATTATGGTTGGATGCTGTGGTTGCGGTTGATGGTTGACTCATTGATGTTTGGTGGTTGAAGTGCATGATTTTGTGCTTCTTTTGGTGTTTGAAACATGATGCAAATTTCTTATTATTAACACCTATGATCTTATGTTATCTGTTGATGTTTGCAACATGCTATGATTTCCTTGTTGAGAGATTGGTGTCTAAGTGATGAACATGCTCTTTGGAATTTGCTACTTCATGTCTTGAGATTAAGTATTTGTGCATGATTTTATGCTTCTTTTGGTGTTGGAAACATGATGCAAATTCCTTGTTATTAACACCTATGATCTTATGTTATCTGTTGATGTTTGCAACATGCTGTGATTTCCTTGTTGAGAGATTGGTGTCTAAGTGATGAACATGCTCTTTGGAATTTGCTACTTCATGTCTTGAGATTGAATATTTGTGCATGATTGATTTGCTAGTTAGTGCAAAATATTGTTTGGAGTAGTGGTGTTGGTTCTAATAAATTATGCAGAAAATTGGAATAAGGGCAATGGGTTTAAAGGTTAAAATCTAGATTAAATGTACTAAATAAATGGTAGGCAATTTTGGTGATTTCTTGATGTTGGCATTATAGCCTTAAGTGTTTAATTAAAGAATAGTAGGAAGGATATAAAATCTATTATGCAGAATTCTCTGTAAAAATGCTAAGTGTTGGGTTGATTGGGTTTAAGGTCTCATGTTTTGAATTTTATAATTCCATAAAAGATAGTTGTGGTTCTAAGGACTCTGGATTAGTGTCAAGTATGAATTATAGGACATAACAGTACACCAAACGATCCCCAAAAGCGTGGAAATCACACGACTGAAGGTTTTGGACAGAAACTGAGGCGCCAGGCGCCCTCTGGGCATTGGCCGCCGCGTGTATCTTTAATATCCTGCCATTCCTCGCGTGTTGGGCTATATCCTATGAACTATATTAGATGTCCAAAACTTGCCAATGGTAACTAGAGAATGGTTAACATGATAAGACTTGGATGAGATAATTATTTAATTAAATGATTGAGTTAAGTGCTGTGCGTTTGAAACTTAGTTAGCTAAGTAGGTTGATTGTTATTATGTTGCTGGTTAAAGGGACTCGTCAACGTACTGACTGGTTAACTTTGTTACTGTTGTATGTAATTTGTTGACACTTGGTTGATTGTTCTTGTATCATGAGTGTCTCATTGATGCCGTTATTATTATTCTATAGAGGATATTGCGATAGAAGTCGTTATTGTTAGACACCGTATTTGGTCATGTTCATGCATCCTGGTGTCGGCATTGTTGTGGTTGTTGTTGCTAGTAGGGCGTATCGGGCAAGGTATCCCGTGACGGGCGAGGTTTCCCGGTCCTGCGGTTAAAAAGGGCGAATCGGGCAAGGTATCCCGTGACGGGCGAGGTTTCCCGGTCCTGCGGTTAATGGGGCGAATCGGGCAAGGTATCCCGTGACGGGCGTGGTATCCCGGTCCTATTGTTATTGGGGTATTACGGACATGGCATTCCGAAACGGGCAAGGTATCCCGGCCTCGTTATAAATGGATCCACATGCATATAGTTATGGTCCTAGAGATGCATCATTATGATGATAATATGCCTGGTTGTGCATATATCGTGATGTTATTCTAATGTTGTGGTTGATGTTGTAGCCTATGGTGTTTAGACGGTTGTTGTTATTATGTACTGTTGTTGTAGGTACAATGTTGATGTTAGGAGTTGTTCAGTTTATGCGTATTGTTCATTTAGTTCCTTTACCTTAAAGTGCTACTTGAGTGCATGATTTCTAACCCCTTTATTGTGGCTATGCATACACCATTGTGTATGTGTAGACAATGAAGCTGCAGGTGTTGATGAAGATGAGATCGAGGAGCAATCGTTGGGAGCCCTCGTTTAGTTAGGATTTGATGGCTTCGTTATTGAATAAATGTTTGTTGGTTTCATTATCGAATAAATGTTTTATTTCCGATGTAATATGTAAGGGTCAGCTCTGAATTAATGTGACATCGGGGAACCTTGGGTTTATCTCCTTTTGATGTTTTCCCTCTTGTACTATGTTTGATTTCCGCAAGTTGAGAGTGACAGCCTTACCTTATTTGAAATAAAAAGCTTTTACTTGGATCAAAATTTTATTTTGTGTTCTTTTCTTTTCACGTTGTTAAAATGCCATGACGGGGTAGAGGGTGTCACACAGTTCAAGAGCACTCCTGCAGAATTTAGCAGAAAAATGGGTTTTTTTAGAGTACCCAACTTCCCAAAACATGATTCAAGCCATTCAAGATCAAATCCAACCAAATAGAAATCAATATCAGTGATCAAACAAGTTCAAATGATGAATCAAACACTTTGCACACACTTATAACTACATGCAAAGCCAAACCATATCTCAAATTCCGAAATTCTACTCAAACTTCACTTAGCCATGCTCAAGGCTTCTAAACTCATTCCTTTAAGCTTTAGATAACCAGAATCCACCCAACACCCCAACTATATGAACATGCAAGGAAAGCAAGATAACCCTATGGTGGGACTTATTGGTTGCCCACACCTAATGTGAGAAGAATTCACAATGGCCACGAACATCATTGCATCAAAACATGAGCACATCAAACAATACCTCATGAATCAAGACATAATTGAAACCTCTCAAAAATCTCATGTTTCAATTAATGTAATATATATCAAATAAAGAAACAACATACTTAACACATGGGTTTCAAACAATAATGTGGTTAAAAATCCGCAAATCTCATTCAAAGTTCACGGAACACATGACAATATTCATGCTTTAAGCATTTCAACTATTTCACAAACTCGTCAAATAGATCATACTCTCAAAGATTTTAAACAAGGATCAATCATACACATAATGGTAGCATCAAAGCATATTGCATGTGAATTACATCCAAAGGCATATTTTGCTTATCATAAATGCTTCAAATCTTTGAACATAACAAATATACTCATAAGGTAGTTAAGGGACATGCAGCCTGCTTATGGTTCCTAACCCAAATTTATGCCAGGTTCACAATATCACGATTAAGTGTCTTTCATGTAATAGCCACTCAGGATTCCAAAATTTATGGACATATAATGGCGCAGAACTTGCAAAAACTTAGGATCAAAATGTTGAATGTAAATGCGTTCACCACATTAGGAGCAAGCCAGTCCAAGTTTTGCACGCACAATTAGGCTAATGCATTACTTAACAAGCAACCAAATTTCCCTCATGCAATAAGAAGGTTGAAACATCAAGGAAAGTCAAATTCTCACATGCGGTTATAAAACCAACACATCCAAGCATAACCATCCAAATTGAACATAAAGGAAATGCGAATTTTAACTCCAGTCATCAATACCTCAAGTTTAGACATAATTAATATTCATGCAAGGAATTGAAAACAACCAAATGGAAAATCAAAGCGAAATAAATTCGTTCATATAACTAAATTATAACTTTCCAATTTCCAAACTTTGTGTTTTCAAAACTTACACATATATCATGTAAAAATATTTTTCGATACTTGAATCACAAGCATTTACCGGATATCAAAACATCGTATCTTTCACAAAGGTTGCGGTTTCTCCAAGAGCATCCCATAATACTCTCGTTGTCCCGCAGCTACTTTGATCATCAACCTCGTCATACCAAAACTTTTGTAATGATCTTCCAGTGGTAGCAGAGTTTAACATGGCCACGAAGCTCAACTGCGGCCAGGTATGCATTCCGTGGACTTAGGCAGGCCAGAGTGGCTGAAATCCTTCACGACCTGAACTACTACTAGACGATCATTACGGAATTTGAAACTATATTTAGGAGTAATTACATATATGAGAATGTCTCACAAAAGAGTATATGCCTCTAATACTTCCTGCAAATCCTTGTCCTCCTCATTCCTGAGATGAATCCTTGAGGTGGCCTGCCCCAATAATTCATCAAAGGAACTTAGAAAATTTCAGATCTACAGACACAACTGATGCTTTCCTAGACCGGATCACCTCTAGACACACAACTCACAGTCCAATAGAATCGAACTGCTCTGATACCATAATGTAACACCCTAACTCTAATTAGGGGATTACTTACTAATTTTAACTTGGATTAGAATATAAATGCTGAAAAATTTTCGCATACAAACGAATACTAAAGAATGATTCCTGTTTTTCAAATATTATACTATACTTTAGTTGGTAATATTCCTGGATACATACGCGTCATACAAAATACGTTAATAATATAGCCGACATAATTCAGAGTTTCGAAAGCGGAGTTAACTTTAATTATTACAACTTCTTTTTCAAAAGAATGATAAAATAAAACAATTACAAATACATCTTATTCACACATAATACTAGGACACAACCTAGAACTTATGACGCGACTGGTGATCCGATGACTCGGGTCTCGTAGATAAGCGAGACCGAGCACAATCCAATGCTCTGAACCTCTTCAACAATCATATCTGAAAACAACGCCCCAAAGGTGAGTTTATAAAACTCAATAACATAGACTTGAAATCATAAATATTTTTACCGTTGTTTCCAGCCATACGTGGTGTGCGACGTATGGAAAATCCTCCCCATAACATAAGTATAGTTATTTATACTCTCGTAGCAATTCCTCAAACATGATAATTCAAGCATAAATTACATATGCAGACATATGTCACAGCAATCACATGAATGTTCCCCACTTGGTCTAGCTCAAGCACGAAATGAGTAAAATACTATTTAAAAGGATCAAACCAAGGGAGCCCCCAACGACACAGTTGGTAGCTAATCACTTACGATGGGGTTGCAGAGCGAATTGCAAACATTCCACACACAAACAATTCCAAACACACAAGTTTCAATCATTAAGAAACAACAATCACAACATCAAATTCATCACATATCATAAATGTGGTTAGCTATGCATGTCAATGCGAGATGGCAAGTTATTGTATACACTGCGACCTTAATAGGTCGTAAAGATGATCAGAATAACACCCCCACCTTCGTGCTGGAACTTTTTAATTCCTTGTGTGTTTGACTAAGCTTTTCATGTATGTGAATGTGTTAAATATGCTAATGACTGGTTAGAAGATCAATTAAATTGGCACGGCGCGAATAAGCGAGTCGGGACACAAAAACTAGCAACGGATGTAGCCTCCAGCGCGCAGGCCCTGCATCAGGCGCAGGCGCCCAGGTTCACCGAGAGCAGCGCAGGTGCCCAAGAGATGCCGCACCAGGCGCCCATCGCCGCGAAGTGGTGTCGCTGCTTTATGCGTTTAACTCGTTTGGGCGGTTCGGTGACCCAAAGTATGACCCATTCTCGACTGTAAGAGTGACCACAACCCCTAGACTTAACCTAGCCCCTAAACATCAGTCTAAAACCATAAACATGATTAGAAGTTGCTCATAAGATCAACCAAGATAGAGAAAACCCTTCTTCCCCTTTTTCCCAATTTTGTCTTTGTCGAGGGCTCGACTCAAGACTACGCTACGAACGCGACCGGAAGCATAGTTACATGTAATTCTACCGCCTCATTGGGAGGAATAGGAAGAGGTAAGCCTTCTAATGATAGTTTTGTCCTTAAGAGCAATGTTAGGGTTCTAAATTATGATTTTTCCATTCCTAAACCCTTTCTCTTGTGTTTTTGAAGAAAGCTTCACTAGGAAAGGAAAAGCTTGGTGTTACCTTATCCCTCTTCTAGGAGCACGAATTTCACTTGCGGTAAGGGATGGTTGTCCTCTTCTAGTGGGGGTATGCACCCTGTGTGACCAATAGGGGTGTCCCAAGACCCCTATGCCTCATGTGATAGCGAAAATCCGGCACTATCACCACCGTGATAGAGACCTTCAATTCCTCTAAATTATTATTCTCGACTTGTGATAATTTTATTGGTCGTTGAAATTGGCGTGATGATTGAGCTTTGGTTGTTTATATGCTTGATGTACGTAAATTGGTTGTTATCAAACGACAATGTAAGGAAATTAAATAACTAAATAGTAGGCTTTAGACCCTATGAAAGTGTAGCCACTAAGTATGAATCAAAGAACTCGAGTCCCCGCAATTATGTTGATATTGTAAAGCTTAAGTAGAATGTCTAAGGTTCATTTATGATGCCTATTGATTTCTTAGTATGATAATCTGAGAGAACTAGTCCTTCTAATGCCAAAGTTCCACTTGGATGTATGTGCTTAATCAAAGTTGCTAAGAATATTAAATGTTCATGTTATTGGTAGAAGGCACTAGCTAACTTATGAATTTGTGTTCTGCTGTTGTTGTTGTTGTTACTCTGTCGAAAATATTGCGATAGAGGATGTTATGGTTAGACACCGCGTTTGGTCATGTTCATGCATCTTGGTGTCGTCATTGTTGTTGTTGTTGTTGTTGTTGTTGTTGTTATTGTTAGTAGGGCGTATCGGGCAAGGTATCCCGTGACGGGCAAGGTTTCCCGGTCCTACGGTTAAAAAGAAAAAAAACAAAGGGCGAATCGGGCAAGGTATCCCGTGACGGGCGAGGTTTCCCGGTCCTTTGGTTAGTAGGGCGAATCGGGCAAGGTATCCCGTGACGGGCAAGGTTTCCCGGTCCTTTGGTTAGTAGGGCGAATCGGGCAAGGTATCCCGTGACGGGCAAGGTTTCCCGGTCCTACGGTTAATGGGGCGAATCGGGCAAGGTATCCCGTGACGGGTGAGGTTCCCGGTCCTGTTGTTATTGGTGCACTACTGACATGGTATTCCGAACGGACAAGGTCTCCCGGCTTCGTTAGAAGTGGATCCACATGCATATAATTATGTTCTTAGAATCACACCACTTGTCTTGATAACATGCTTGGTTGTTCGGTTGTTAGTGGTATATCATAATGTTGTGATTGATGCGGCGGCATGTGATATTTGAATGTTATGGTAATGTCTTTTAGCGTTGCGTTTGATGTTGTGACATGTGGTATTTGATAGTGTGGTGATATGTTATGCCTTGGTGCTGGTGTGTAGACGTTTTATTGGAATTACTGTATATGCGCATTGTTCACTGATTTCCTACACTGGTTGCACTATTTGAGGTTATGACGACTAACCCTTTTGTGGCTATGCATATCCCACCGGGTATGTGTAGATGTTGAGACTGCAGGTGTTGAGGATGCGAATGCCAATGAGTAATCTCGATGGTTAAATCGGGATGGATAGAAGATTTGCATGTGTTTACTTATTAAAGTTTTTGTATTCTTCCGATGTAATAATTAGGGAAAAGGGCTCTGAATTATTGTGACATCGGGAACCTGGGTTTTTAATTTCTTCGATTGTTATTTTCCGCAAATGAGCGTGATGACTCTATCCCACAATAACTGAAATTATGATTTGGCTTAAATAAAAAGGATTTTGTTTCTCCGTGTTGTTATTTTACATTATTACGTTGTTATAATGACTTGTTGGGGTAGAGGGTGTCACAATGACGGGGACTACTTTCCCAACGTCCGGACAAAATAGCCTCTGCTTAGGCTTGCCACTACTTTGGCTGGCCACTACTTTGGCGTGCCTCTACTTAGGCAATGCAGTGTCAACTCGCCTTTTGAAGTCTGTACGACCAATCAAACGCTACGAGTGACATGACAACTCGTCTTTTGAAGTCTTTAAGACCAATCAAACGCTCCGAGTGTCGATGCTCAATGGTTAGTACACATTCAAACACATGCAACAATATGGCATGCTCACCGTAGTGAACGCCCGAGTGATATCCAACAATTTCAACAATATGGCAAGTTCACCGTAGTGAACGCCCAAATGATATCCAACAAATTCAACAATATGGCATGTTCACCGTAGTGAACGCCCAAATGATATCCAACAAATTCAACAATATTATTTTTCATATTCCAATCCAATCCTAATCACAATGGAGTAGATCCAGGAAAATTCACACATATACATACTAAGAATCAAAGGCATATTAAGAATCAAAACAATAGAATTCTTAACATGCTTAGTCACAAGGTTATAGTTCGACACTTCCAAGTTCAACAACAACACATCAATAACTCATTACCAATAACAACATTCATATGGTTAGAATCAACAAATAGCATTCAAGCATGTGACTCAGCTCAATCACTTTTCACATTCCAATTCAATCCAAGATAATTTCAACAAGGGTGTCAAGGCAATTGTATGCATACACCACTAGGAATTCAGGACATATCCAAAGCCAAGACAATCATGGAGCTTAGCATACATGAACCACAACCACACCAAGTGAACACATACATACATCATAGTGCATACAATTTCACATTCAAGTAACTTAGAGCCCAAACTCATGCAAAAGGGTTAGCTCACATGCTGAGCCACTTCAAATCTGAATCACACATATTTTCACACATAACAACAATTTGCATAATTCCGATTGGAGCTCAGTGGAACTCGCAATGGTCACAAACAACACACATTGGTTTAGGGGGGTTGGGGGCAGTAGCCAACCCTATTTCAGTCAAACCCCATACAAGACCATTTCAGATTAATTCAGAAACTAATTATAAAGCTAAAGAATTTAAATGATAAATCCTAGCACACCCTAAGGGAGGTTTTGGGGGAAGTCTATGTTACCTATAGCTCCTGAGAAGCCTTGGGGTGAAAACCCCCAAATTTCTAAATCTGAAACCCTAGTCTTCCTCCATTGAAATTAGTCTTCAAGCTTCCATCTTCATCTTCTTCATCAATTCGGTCTCTATTTCTTCCAATCTCCCAGTCCCTTGATTTCTCTCAGCCTCTGGTTCTCTTTCTCACACTCGGCCTCCATCTCTCTCTCTCACTCTCGGCCTCCACCTCTTTCTTTCTCTCCCTCGGTCTCCACCTCTCTCACGGTCGTGAACAGTGGCGCGGCCACCTTCACACACCGCCGCGCCACCACCAGCAGCCACCAACCACCACCCTTCATCCTTCTCCTCCATCGACCCCCAGCTTCTTCTTCTTCTTTTCTCTCTCGGTTCTCTCTCTCTCTCGGCCATGGCCAGCCGCTCTTCGTGGCGCGATGGTGCGCCCCCTCCTCCCGTCGTCGCGCCCGCCGGACCTCTTGTGGCTCCTCCCCGTTCGTTCTTCCTCAATCGCTCGTCTCTCTCTCTTTCTCTTCCTCTCCTCTTCTTTCTTCTTCTTTCTTTCTTTCCTTTCTTTTCTTTGTTCTGATTCACGATCAGAACCCCCCTTTTCTTTTTTCTTTTTTTAAAACACTAAATATTCCTTACACCCCACCTTCTAAATAATACACCCCCTCCTATATTATTTCACACAACATAAGTGTATAAGGGTTTGGGTCTATTCTTTTGGGTCTTCTAAAATTAGCCTATTTAATACTAAATTAAACAACATTAGTCTAGCTTAATCCTTAAGAAAATTACCATTTTACCCTTTGATTCCAAATTGGTTTTAAACTACTAAATTAAGGCTAGGAACTATATTCTAATACTGAGGGATTAAATCCCTTATCCACTTAGGTTCTCTAATAATTAGGCTTAGGGATTTTGAGGTGTTACAGTGTAGTTCACATGTTGCATGTTGTTAACAAACCTATTTGTCTATTTTTATGGGGCAATTTTAGTACTAAAATATGTTATTTCGCACCATTTAAAGTATAAAAATACTCACTTATGTCCCATTATGCAGAAATGTCACAAAGACAACACTTGGAGCAAAAGATCCAGTATTGGACCAAAAACTGGCAAGTTTTGGAGAGTTTTGGCATTTCTGGATAATCGGTACAGCCTAACGTCTTCTCAGTATGGCTGTATCTATTCAAGCACAACAGTAGGGGCGTACCTCATGATCGGTACGACCTGATGCAGCAGAAAACGTCCAGTACGGCCGTACACAATTACTGTCAGGGGGTGCTGAGTGCACAAGTACGGGTCAGCGTCGTAACTCAAGTGTGGTACAGCCATGTATAATCGCAGTACGACCGTACCTAATCCCAGATCGCCTAGATTTGAAGCCAGTTGACCTAATTCGCTGCCTAGGCTATAAATAGGCCTTCTTAACCCTCTTTGAAAGGACTTTTGACTCTTGATAGATTTTTGAATCCTCATTGCTGATTGGTGACCTGAGTGCCGCTTACCAAGACCTTTTGTACCATCGGAGCTCATGAGGAACGCGAACAATGTGATTAAGGACCGTCATCATACCAAAATGGTGTCCCGGTTTAGTTTTAATACTTTCTATTATGGATTTTTATAGCTTTTTGTATGAATTTAAGTTACTTGCACTTACAATGAGTAGTTAAATCCATCACTAGGGGTGGGGATCCTTTATTATGTTTTTGATATTTATGTAGTTAATTCTATGAGTTTTCTATTATCTTGTTGATTGTATTATTCTTGGTATGCTTAATCCTATAAGGCCTGATCACCCTTTAACAAGTTAATCTAATTGGAGGCTATCGTACCACGATTAGTTAACAAAACTCTAGAAATAATTGAACTCGCGTACAATGTCGGATCAAGAATAATTGTTTGTCTCTAATCAGTTATTAAATTAACGATTCTGATGTTGCTTAATGCTCTTCCTTCTATTTATTTTGCACGATCATTGGGGATATTAGTTTGGGAGAAAAATCTTAATATTGTATGATCATTGTGTATTAATAGCATTAGAGTGGGAGATTAGCTTTTAACCAGGAAATATAACTTACAGTTTTTAACTAATAAATTCACGAACTAAATATTGGTGAACTCGGTTCCCGTAGGCTTCCCATAATTGTCTTATCTCGTTCTTGTGCACCGTTTTATCTTTACTTTGTTTGCGTTAATCACTATAATCGTTAAATGACAACATTTGTTAGTCTAAATAACATAGAATTTTTATTAAGTTAGTACTCACGCATTCCCTATGGGTTCGACATTCGGAGTCTTAAATATATTCCACTATTATTACGAGTTACGATCAGGTGCACTTGCCTGAGCCGCAACAAGTTTTTGGCACCGTTACCGGGGAATCTTTTAGCGATATTAAGCCAACGAGATTCTAGTTACTTCAGACATTTAATTTACTTGTTTCTTTTCTATTTATTTTATTTTGTTTGAATTTTGCTTATTAGAATTATTAGTTTTATTTTTATTTATTTATTTATAAGAGTCATTCTAATTTGGTTCCCGTTGGTGTATGCAGACACGTTCTCAACGTCCTGAATTTCAGTTTGATCCAGGAATTGAAAGAACACTTCATTCGTTGAGAAGACGGCACAAAACAATGGAGAACGAGTTCACGTTGAACGAGTATTTCACTCTAACTACGGATGTGGCAGACAACATTAACTATTCGGCGATTGAGGCCACAACTTTGAATTGAAGCCAGCACTGATATCAATGGTATCATCGGTGCAATTCTCAAGCTTACCTTCTTAAGACTTAAATGCTCATCTTAAGAGGTTTCAGAAAATTGCAAATACTGTCAAGTGTCATGGTGTGACACCGGAGGCTATCAAATTGAGACTTTTCTCATTCTCACTATAAGGAAACTTTATTACTACCTGGAAGGATTTAAAGATTAAATTTCTCAATAAATACTTCCCTCCCACAAAATCTGCAAAGCTGAGAGCTGACATATTTGGATTCGCACAAAACAAAGGTGAATCAATGCATGAGGCTTGGGAACGATTTCAAGATTTACTAAGGAGTTGCCCTCATCATGGATTTACTAAGTGACAGCTTGTGAAAAGTTTATATAATGGTTTCACTATGCAAACCAGAGGTGCTATAGATGCTGCTTGTGGAGGATATTTTAGGAAGAAGACACCCACTGAAGCCTATGACATAATGACTGACATGGCTCAAAATAATGCTCAGTGGTCAGCTGGAGAAAGACAACCCGGAAGAAACGCTCAGCAAGCAGGAATTTACAAAGTGGATACTAATACAGCCCTCGAAGCTACATTGGAAGCAATGACTAAGAAGATAGAGACTCTAATGACAGCGCAGTCTAATCCAGTAGTAACTAGTAATGATTGGGGATGCATGGCTATTGAGAGCCAACTGGAAGAGACATGGACACCCTTGTATGGGAATCTTGGCTAGCTTCTGGAAAAGAATGATGAGAGGCTTAAGGCCATTGAAAATATATCAACTAGAGCTTCCTGCAATTTCTATGGCACCATAGGACATGATTCAAAGGACTGCACTGAAGAAGTCAACTTTGTGGGAAGCAAGCAACAAAATGGCCCATACTCAAGCACCTATAATCCTAGATGGAAAAACCATCACAATTTTTGATGGGGAGATCAACAGAAAACACAAGGCCAAAACCAAAATGTCTACAGACACACCGCACTTACAAAACCAAGCCCAAGGAGTCAGGAGACTCAGCTGGAATGAGATGAATAATTTCCTTGGACAAGTGGATGAGAGATTCAAGGCTATAGAGAAAGTGGTGAGCACAAATGCAGAGAACCAGAACTCCCTAAAGGACCAAGTCTCAACCTTGGTGAAGTTGATGATTCAACCAGAACTGCTGCCATCACTAATTATTGCTCTAGGAGTTCCGAATCTAGTAAAAATATTCCTTTTCAAAAATCGAACCACCCTTCTAGTGTCGTTAGTGGTAACACTACTGCTTCTACCCACTTTGAGACATAATCTACTGCCACTAAAATATACGTGTTGTTATTAGACTTAGGGAATGGTCCCACGAAGTCTATTCCCCAGACATCAAAAAGTTTGCAATATAGAATACTATTCAGGGGCATTTCTTGTTTTTTAGAGATATTTTCGCTCCTTTGACATGGATCACAGGCCTTACCAAATTTATAAGCATCCTTAAATAAGGTAGGCCAGAAAAAACCGCATTGTAAGATTTTCTGAGCTGTTCGTGTGGGGCCATAATGGCCTCCTACTTCTCTAGAGTGGCAGTGTTCTAATATAGATTGATATTCTATTTCTAGAATACATCTCTGAATTATTCTATCAGCACATATTTTAAATAAGTAAGGTTCATCCCAGAAATAATGTTTAATATCAGAGAAAAATTTCTTATGCTGAGCATATGTTAAATCGGGTGGAAGCACCTTACCGGCCAAATAGTTAACATAATCAGCATACTATGGTGCCGTAGAGATAGAATATAGATGCTCTTCTAGAAAGGTCTCTTGAATTTGGTTATTTTCAGGTGGTCTGACTACTGGATCTATCCTCGAAAGGTGTTCTGCGATGATGTTGTCTACGCCCCGCTTGTCTCTGATTTCAATGTCAAATTCTTGAAGCAGTAGAATCCATCTGATTAATATTGGTTTTGCATCCTGCTTGGCAAGTAAATGTCTAATAGCAGAGTGGTCAGTACAAATTATAATTTTAGACATAACTAAGTAGGAACAAAATTTATCAACTGCAAAAATAACCGCTAGTATTTCCATTTCAGTAGTAGTGTAGTTCTATTGTGCTTCGTCCAATGTCCTACTAGCATAATAAATAGTATGAAAAATTTTACCTTTCCTTTGTCCCAAAACCGCACTAACTGCGACATCACTTGCATCACCCATTAACTCAAATGGAATAGACCAATTGGGCGCTATTACAATGGGAGCATTTATTAATTGAGATTTTAAAGTTTTGAAAGCTTTTAGGCACGCCTCAGAGAATTCAAAGGGTACATCCTTCACCAAAAGATTAGAAAGTGGTTTTGCAATTTGTGAAAAATCTTTAATAAATCTCCTATAAAAGCCAACATGTCCTGAGAAACTTCTAATAGCTCTAACTGAGTTTGGGGGTGGTAGTTTTGAAATAACTTCAACTTTTGCTGGATCAACTTCGATACCTTTATGCGAAATCTTATGTCCTAAGACTATGCATTCCAAAATCATAAACTAACACTTTTCCCAATTTAGAACTAAATTCGTTTCTATGCATCTTTTTAGCACAAGATCTAAATTATATAAGCAGACATCAAATGTGGATCCATATACAGAAAAATCATCCATAAATATTCGAAGCAATTCTCTAAGATATCAGAAAAAATAGCCATCATGCATCTTTGAAATGTAGCAGGGCATTACATAGACCAAATGGCATTCTCCTATATGCAAATGTTCCATAGGGGCATGTAAAAGTAGTTTTTTCTTGATCTTCCATAGCTACAGGAATTTGCATATAACCAAAATAGCCATCTAGACAACAGTAAAATTCATGGCCAAATAATTTTTCAAGCATTTGATCAATAAAAGGGAGAGGGGAGTGATCTTTCCTGGTGGCCTCTTTTAATTATCTATAATCAATGCACATACGCCAACCAGTCACTTTCCTTACTGCAATTAATTCTTTTTGCTCATTTTCCATCACTGTGGTTCCTCCCTTTTTAGAAACTACCTGCACAGGACTCACCCAAGGACTGTCAAAAATAGGATAGATAATATTGGCATCAAGTAATTTAATAACCTCCTGTTTGACGACTTCCTTCAGATTTTGGTTGAGTCTTCGTTGAGGCTGGACTTTTGGTTTATGATCTGTCTCCATATAAATTCTACGGGAGCAAAGCAAATTATGGGGCTGATTCTTTTTATGTCATGAATGCTCCATCCAAATGCTTCTTTGTTCTCCCGCAGAATCCGTAAAAGCTTTTCCTCCATTGTACCTGTTAAAGAAGATGAAATTATAACCGGTAAGGACGATGGTGGATGTAAAAATACGTATTTAAGATTAGCAGGTAATGGTTTTAATTCCAGCTCTAGTGGTTCTTCTAGAGAAGATTTGATCGCAGTCTTTGCGGGTTTTTCTAATCTTTCAAATCGCTCCATCTCGTTCCATGGCTTAGGTACCATCCCTACATCTAGTGCTAGAACTTCCCCTTTAACCTCTTCTTCATCTGCAATAGATTCCTTGCTGCAAGTTAAAACTCTCTCTAGAGGGTCTGTAAGTAAGTGTACTGATGCGTTCGAAATAGCATATAGTTTAGTGTTAGTTTTGCATCACATTTTAGTCATTTTAGTCATTTTTATCCATGTTATTTATGCATTTGGTTTGATTTGAATAACGCACTTGGTTTTGGTTCAATTGTGCTTAAAGGAAGGTATTTGTCCTAGGAAAAAGGAGAAAAATCACTTGGAATAAGTTGAGGTAATTTGTGCTACAAGTTGATAATGTAATGCTGTCTCAACCTGACACTTGTTCAGTGTTTTAATCATATCTGGAGTTTTAGGTGTCCAAATGAGATGAAACCGGTGCCATTGGAAAGCTACGATCCATAGCTTCAACTTTCATGAAGACACCTTGAGCTAATTCGGACGTTAAAGAGGTGAAAAATACAAAACAACATGAAGCACGGCCTGGCCGTGTCAGGAAGCACGGCCGTGTTGCGACAACACCTAAACTGTGCGAGAAACAGAATGAAGCACGGCCTGGCCGTGCCTCACACCACGGCCGTGTTACGATAGCACCCTGGACGCAGAATTTTACGTTTTTACATGTTTTGGACCTGTTTTTTACTCCTTTTCACCCTAGACTATAAATAGACACTTTAGAGACGTGTCTAGGGTTCGAACTTCGTTATTTGGAGGCACGGTGGAGGATTGGGAACGATCTCTTCATCAATTCTCATGAATTTCTGGTTTGGCTTTTCCTTTTCTATGAGTAGCTAAATTCCTTAGGCTAGGGAAGATGAACCTTGTGAACACTCTTATGTAGTTGTTTTACTTATATCAATGCATGTTTATTTCAATTATGATTGAGCCTTCAATTCTATTATTAATGTTTTTTGGTAACTGATCACTACCGAATCGATTTTGGGTTATACTCACGATTGGGAAATTGGGGTTATGAACTTGAACTGAATTGTTGGTCATGTTTAGGAGGATTATAGGAATATAACCTTATGAGCATGTGTTCTTATGAATCATTAGTCTTATTGCTTAATCTAGCTTTAATTCACCTAAGGGATTAGGGGATTTTAGTTAAAGTAAAGGGTTTATGAGGCAAGGAATTGTCCTTAAACTAATTTTGTTGATTCAAACTTCAATTATATGGAATAACTTGTGTTGGTTGTAAATTAATTGCATAAGAGTGGAAGCAAGAGGATTCGATCCCTAGTCGATTTTAATTCTCCTTGAAATCCAAATTTTTGTTTAGTTGTTTACTGTTTTTGTCTTTTGATATAAGTCATAAATATTTCAAACACATCACTTAGTTCAATAGTTCAAATTATTACAAGTTTGTTAAGTTAAATAATTAGTTACAATCCCTGTGGATTCGATCTTTTTATTACTTGACGACGAATCGTACACTTGCGATTTTGCCTAACAAGTTTTTGGCGCCGTTGCCGGGGATTGTTGAATTAATTTTTAACAAGGCAAACGAGTACCTTTTTGAACTATTTCTTTTATTTATTTTCTGTTAAAAAAAAATTTATTACATTAATTGTTGCTTTGCTACTGATCTTTCCCTTTAGTTTTGTGCATGCGAGGTAAACAAACAGGTGAACTGTTGTTTGACTCGGAGATCGAAAAAACAGCGAAGGCATTAAGGAAGAAGGCTAAGGAAGCAAAGCAACGACAAAAACAATCCTCTGCATCTACTTCTCAAGTCCCAACTCAAGAAGTGATGGGAGACCAACCACGCACTTTGGGTGATTTTGGGAGACGGAACAACCATGCAAGGGCTGTCAATGCCTACCAACAGGTGGAGGCAAATGCTAATTTTGAGATCAAGCCGGCATTGTTGAACACTCTCAAGCAAAGCCAATTCGCGGGGAATGAGATTGATGACCCAAATCAGCACCTAGTGAGTTTCTACGAAATCTGTGACATCTTTGGGCTGGCTGGAGTGATTGAGGGAAGCAAGAAATTGAGGCTTTTCCCTTGGACCCTGTGGGAACGAGCAAGAGATTGGCTTGACACCTTGCCTACAGGAAGCATTGCAACTTGGGACGATTTGGAGGAGAAATTCATGACAAAATTTTTTCCACCCTCCAAATTCATCAAAAGAAGAGGTGAGATTCATGGCTTCCAACAGAACCAAAGTGAGAACTTGTATGAGGCATGGGAGAGATTCAAGCTCCTTCTAAAGAGGTGTCCAGGACATGGATATGATGACTTCAACCAGATGCAAATGTTCGGTAATGGTTTGAGGCCGAACACCAGGATGATGTTGGATGCCTCAGCTGGAGGTACAATAAACAACAAGACAGCTGCAGAAGCAAGAACCTTGGTGGAGCAAATGGCTTCCAATGAGCAGTTATGTCAGAATGATAGAGGGACACTGGGTAAAAGAGGAGTCCTAGAATTGGAAACACAAGATGCGCTCTTGGCTCAAAATAAATTAGTCTCTCAACAATTGGAGGCTATCACAAAAGAGTTGAAAGCACTGAAAGTGGGAACCCCTTCCTCTGCTCAAGTGAATCAGGTGAATAAAAACTTGAGATGTGACTTTTGTCAAAGGCCTCATGAGAATGGAGGGTGTGATACATTAGGAGACTCCAAGGAGCAAGCTAATTACATGGGTGATTTTCAAAGGCAAGGAGGGAATCCGTATTCTAACACCTATAATCCAGGGTGGAAGAATCATCCCAACTTCTCTTGGAAGCAGCAAGATAACCCATCATCCAAAGAACCCTCCACAACCGCAAAGCAAGAGAGGCCAAATCAATTAGAAGAAGCTCTTATTCAGTTTATGAAGATGACACAATCCAACTTCCAGAATCATGAGTCCCATTTCAAAAACCAGGAGGCTTCTATCAAAAATCTGGAGAACCAAATTGGGCAACTCTCAAAGCAACTAGCGGAGCAATCGAAAGGGAAGTTTTACGCTAACACGGTTAATGACCACTAAGAATGAAAATTGTAGTGCTGTTTTTTTGAGAAGTGGAAAGTTGTTGTCTGAAGTAGAGAGAAAGAAAAAGAGCGAAAAAAGTGAAGTGGATGGAGTTGAAAAAGAGAGAGTGGAAGTAGAAAAAGAAGTTGAAAAAGAAAAAGGTGGAGTTGAAAATGAGAGTAGAGTAAATATTGAAAAATAAAAAAAAAAAAAAAAAGAAGGTGAGGAAGACCGAGTTGTTACTGACAAACTGCAAGTACAAGAGAAGCCCAGAGTTGTTCCTCCATATAAGAAGCTGCCATATCCTCCTGTGAGCAAGAAAAAGGAGAAGGATGAACAATTCTCTAAGTTCATGGATGTCTTCAAGCGCCTCCAGATCAATATTCCTTTCGCTGAAGCTCTTGAGAAAATGCCTTTATATGCCAAATTCATGAAGGAATTGTTAACTAAAAAGAAGAAATTCAAAGAAGATGAGACTGTAGCTTTGACAGAAGAGTGTAGTGCCATCATTCAAAGAAAGCTCCCTCCAAAGCTGAAAGATCCTGGAAGCTTCACAATTCCCTGCACTATTGGGAATTTAAATATTGACAAAGCCCTTTGTGATTTGGGAGCTAGCATCAATTTGATGCCGTTATCTATGTTGAAGAGGCTGGGAGGAGGTGAAGTCAAGCCTACAAAAATGACACTTGCAATGGCAGATAGGCCAATCAATTACCCTTATGGAGTTATGGAAGATGTATTGGTAAGGGTTGGCAAATTCCTTTTTCCGGCAGACTTTGTGATCCTTGACATGGAAGAAGACAAGGAGGTCCATCTTCTTCTTGGAAGACCTTTCCTAGCTACAGGAAGAGCCTTGATTGATGTCCAACAAGGTAAATTAATTTTGAGGTTCCAAGATGAGAAAGAGACTTTCAATGTGTTTGAGGCTATGAGGCATCCCGATGACACCGAAAAGTGCTCTAGAATTGATGTGGTTGGGCAGCCGGTTGGAGAGAATCTTGATCAAGACCGACCTTCCAAATCCTTAGAGAAGGTGACAATGAATTCTATTGAGGAGATGTCTCAAGAATTTGGATGATGGGATGGAAAAAATTTTAGTGCAGGAAAAAGGAAGAAAAGGAAAGAGTAGTTTGCATATGGGCCATGGGAAACAATTCCCAAATTGCAAAATTCCAAAGAAGGCACATGTAAAACCTACTCATTCTTATGAAAAGTGCACTAAACAGGCGAGGGATGACAATGTCCACCCACATAAATTCAAGAGGAGAAAAAGGAGACCAATGCGAAAAAGGGAAATGATTTCCATGCAAGCACTCAGGGCTATGGGTGTGCATCTTCCCAAGGAAGGTGGTGCTTCAATCTTCTTTTCCTCCTTTAAGGAGCCTTGATCGACTCCCTCAAGCGTCAAGCTAGTGACGTTAAAGAAGCGCTTCTTGGGAGGCAACCCAAGTTTGTATCCTTTTTCTTTAATTTAGATTTAAAAAAAAAAAAAGTTACCCAGTGAGACACGGCCCGTGTGGGATGACACGCCCGTGTTTGAGCTAAAAATTTTTTTTTGTGGGAGAGACAGTGAATAACACGGGCTAGCCGTGCCCTATGGCACACCCGTGTTCGAGCGTCCTTCAGCCAAGATTAGGCGTTCCTCAAGTGTACCTGACCTTACCCAATCCTTCACTCAGCTGACGGGTCTTGACAACACTGTCCACAACATTCAGGACATGGTCTCTGCACTGTATAACTGGCACCTCCAGCAATATCCTGGCCAGTTCCCTCCTCCTCCCCCACAGTGAGTCCTCTCTTGCATCATCCCTATCTCAGTTAAATTGTTTACATTGGGGACAATGTAAATTCTTAAGCAGGGTAGAGGCGTTTAATTTTGTGCATTTAGTTTTGCAGGTTAGGTTTGCATTTTTAGTTTAATGTTTGCATATTTGTTTTAATTGTTGTTTTGTTCGCATCATTTTATCCCCCAATTGTACGCTATCCTCTTGTGTTTTGGCATGTGTGCTACAATCTTTTTGAAATTTGAGATTGCATGATCTGGAACCCAATTATTTTGTTCTTGTGATGGGCTTGAAGGCAGTATTCTTAATGTACGTAGGGATAATCTTTGGATAAGTTGAGAATTAGCATGTGGCACTCTGATTTGATGTTTCTCACTGGTTTTAACTTCTAAATGTGAGACTTGAGCTTAATATTGGGGCTTTCACTTCACCATGTTTATATGCCCCCTTCTCCTTGTATGAGTGTGTCCATCCTGATTGTGCTCTCTAGAACTTGACTTGAAACCATTTCAAAACTTGAAAATTTTTGTCAACACACTTGAACATGATTTAGGCAATTTAGGCATGTTTCAAGCCTCTGTTTGTTGAATGAAAACTTCCTCTAGTTGCCCCTTTTGAGCCTGAAATGAAATTAATTTTCTTGGTACCCAGGTGATTGCTAAATGTTACTGATACCTTTTAAAGTATGTGTAAGGGAGCAATTAGTTGTGAATCTTGTGTAAATTAAGCAAGCTTGAAATTTGGGACCTCTCATTGTTATTCAATTCCTCCCGAGTAATTGCAAAAATCTCAAATGGAAAAAAAAGAAAAATATATAAAATAAAATAATGTAGAGGAGCAAAATAAAAAGGTGTTGAAAACGAAAAGGAGAATGAATTGTTCCGCTTATCTTTGCTTTAAAAGGGTTGTTTTCTTTGTCTATTATTTTAGCCCTTGTGTTTCCCTTTCTGGTTTTTATCCCACCGCATAAGAAAAATCCCACGCCACGTTACAACCTTGCAAAGACCTTTTGATTCTAGTGTGTTTTCATGAATTGTATCTTTGAGATTTGGTTAACGATCAAGCTTATGGTAGAACACTTTCATGGATGGATTTGAGCGATTTGTCATAACCTTTAAACACTTGGAGAGTTGTGAGGAGAGTGCCACTATCGATGAGAGGCGTGATTCAGGCGCTGATTCTCTAATTGGACTTGATTTTGGTTGTCCCTATTATCTGTTCGAGCCTTTAGCCTATTGCTTGAATGTGCTATTATCTCGGGTTCCTTATTTGTTGCGTCTCTTGTTTCTTTGCTTATCTTTGGCCACTGCAATTGCTTGAGGACAAGCAAGATTCTAAGCTTGGGGTAATTTGATGCGTTCGAAATAGCATATAGTTTAGTGTTAGTTTTGCATCATATTGTAGTCATTTTAGTCATTTTTATCCATGTTATTTATGCATTTGGCTTGATTTGAATAACGCACTTGGTTTTGGTTCAATTGTGCTTAAAGGAAGGTATTTGTCCTAGGAAAAAGGAGAAAAATCACTTGGAATAAGTTGAGGTAATTTGTGCTACATGTTGATAATGTAATGCTGTCTCAGCCTGACACTTGTTCAGTGTTTTAATCATATCTGGAGTTTTAGGTGTCCAAATGAGATGAAACCGGTGCCATTGGAAAGCTACGATCCATAGCTTCAACTTTCATGAAGACACCTTGAGCTAATTCGGACGTTAAAGAGGTGAAAAATACAAAACAACATGAAGCACGGCCTGGCCGTGTCAGGAAGCACGGCCGTGTTGCGACAACACCTAAACTGTGCGAGAAACAGAATGAAGCACGGCCTGGCCGTGCCTCACACCTGACGTGTTACAATAGCACCCTGGGCCTTGAATTTTACGTTTTTACATGTTTTGGACCTGTTTTTACTCCTTTTCACCCTAGACTATAGATGGCCACTTTAGAGACGTGTCTAGGGTTCGAACTTCGTTATTTGGAGGCACGGTGGAGGATTGGGAACGATCTCTTCATCAATTCTCATGAATTTCTGGTTTGGCTTTTCCTTTTCTATGAGTAGCTAAATTCCTTAGGCTAGGGAAGATGAACCTTGTGAACACTCTTATGTAGTTGTTTTACTTATATCAATGCAAGTTTATTTCAATTATGATTGAGCCTTCAATTCTATTATTAATGTTTTTTGGTAACTGATCACTACCGAATCGATTTTGGGTTATACTCACGATTGGGAAATTGGGGTTATGAACTTGAACTGAATTGTTGGTCATGTTTAGGAGGATTATAGGAATATAACCTTATGAGCATGTGTTCTTATGAATCATTAGTCTTATTGCTTAATCTAGCTTTAATTCACCTAAGGGATTAGGGGATTTTAGTTAAAGTAAAGGGTTTATGAGGCAAGGAATTGTCCTTAAACTAATTTTGTTGATTCGAACTTCAATTATATGGAATAACTTGTGTTGGTTGTAAATTAATTACATAAGAGTGGAAGCAAGAGGATTCGATCCCTAGTCGATTTTAATTCTCCTTGAAATCCAAATTTTTGTTTAGTTGTTTACTGTTTTTGTCTTTTGATATAAGTCATAAATATTTCAAACACATCACTTAGTTCAATAGTTCAAATTATTACAAGTTTGTTAAGTTAAATAATTAGTTACAATCCCTGTGGATTCGATCTTTTTATTACTTGACGACGAATCGTACACTTGCGATTTTGCCTAACATGTACCTATAAATCAGAAGATGTTAGTACAGTTTCTTCTAAAGTATCTATAAAATTGCAAGATTGGGAGCTAGAAGGCGTTTTTAAAGAATCAAACACACTAAAGACAACTTCTTCATCACCAAGCCTTAATGTGAGCTTTCCTTGGTGGACATCAATAACTGTTTTTCCGGTCGCTAAAAACGGTCTTCCGAACAAAAGTGGGACTTCCTTATCTTCTGCCATGTCTAAAACTACGAAGTCAGTCGAAAAAATAATTTTTTCTACTTTCACCAAGACATCGTCAATTATTCCCTTTAGGTGCACTACGGACCTGTCTGCTAGTTGTAATTGAAGTCTTGTGGGCCTGACCCCTTTTAAACCAAGCTGCTGAAAAATAGATAAATGCATCAAGTTTATACTAAAGCCGAGGTCACGGAGAGCTTTTTCAAAATTAGAGTTTCCAATTGTACATGGTATTGTAAAACTCCCTGGATCCTTTATTTTAGGAGGTAACTTCTTTAAGATTATAGCTGAGCATTCCTCGCTTAATCTAATTGTGGATAATTCCTCTAACTTTTTTCTTGTTCGCTAGCATATCCTTCAAGAATTTGGCATATTTGGGCATCTGAGAAATAGCTTCCACGAACGGTATATTGATAGTCAGCTGCTTCAGGACTTCTAAAAATTTTGCAAATTGTCGGTCTTGCAAGTCATTCTTTAACCTCTATGGGAATGGTACATTGGGGATTGTGCCAGGTGGATTAACGGGTACTTTTAGCTGCTCTTTCTCGGGTTCCTTGTTCCTTATATCTCTTTCTTCGGTCTGAGCAGGTGGTTTTTCTTGGGGTTAAGTTGATGTAGCATTTTCTTTACTCTTTTCAGATGGTCCTGCGAGTGCTATTTCTCCCCTTATAGTTATCAAATTAGATTGCACTTCTTGGGTAGGTGTTTTCCCTTTTGACTTGGACACATAGTTTATCAAGATAGCTAACTGCTCCGTCAACTGTTTATGATTTTCCGCATTGGCCATTACCAGTTTTTTTAGACACTTAAATCTCTCGTCAAGTGTTGTCATGCATCCTTGTATTGCTTTGAGGTGGCCAGGATTTCGCCTTCGTTGAGCTTGAAACTGTAAATATGAGTTCCCTTGGTTTCTCCACACCGGGTTATTGTTGTTTGAGTAGGAACTACTCCGGGTCTCGGTGCCTATAAAGTTAACTTTTGCAATTGGATCCTCTTTTGTTGTAGACTTCCGAGTGAGATTGTTCCTTTTAGCTCTAATGTGAGCATGAGATGCTGGCAAGGCTTCAAATTTTTCAGTAAGTGCATCCACTTTTGCCTCTAAAGACGTATCAGCTTGCATCCCATGGGTTTCAAATTTCGGATCAACTTATGTCTTTTCTGATGACCATTGAGCATTATTTTGAGCCATCTCTTCAATTATTTCTATTGTCTCGGATGGTGTTCTTATTCCCAAAGATCCTCCACATGCAGCATCTATAGCGGCCCTGCTCTGTGTATTTAACCCATTATAGGCGATGTGAACCACTTACCATGTGGCAAATTCCTTCTGTGGAAAACTTCTGAGTAGTTCTTGAAAGCGTTCCCAAGCTTCATGCATTGAAGCTAATTATTTTAGCTCTTATCTATGCAAACTTGGCTAGAGAGGGATATTTATGGAGAAACTTGCTCTTCAGATCTTCCCAAGTGGTAATTGAGTTTGGTGCTAAAGAGTCTAGCCAAACTTGAGTTTTTCCCTACAATGAGAATGGAAACAATGTTAGTTTAATAGCTTCAGCAAGAACTCCATTAAACTTAATAGTGCCAAGTATTCTTCGAAAGTTCTTGAGATGAGCGTATGGGTCTTTCGAAGGTAGTCCCAAAAATTGTACTGCGGACACCAGCGAGATTAAAGCAGGATTGAACTCAAAGTTACGCTGCCTAATGGCTGGGCCGTTTATGCTATCCTGAGTGTTGACCGCAGGAGAAAAGTACTCTTTGAAAGTGAGCACTTCTTCCATTGTGGTGCCTGAGTACAAGAAAAGTGATTAATTTTAAATAATGAAAGCAAAACAAATAAAACAGAAAACAATAAAATGCTTAAAGTAATTAAGATCTCGTTAAGTCAATATCACTAGAACATTCCCCGGCAACGGCGCCAAAAACTTGTTGCAGCTCAGGCAAGTACACCTGATCGTAACTCATAATAAAGTGGAGTATTTTTAAGACTCCGAATGTCGAACCCACAGGGAATGCGCGAGTACCAGCATAATAAAGATCTTAAGTCCTCTAAGCTAACGAAATAATTAGATTAGGATTAAGCAGATAAACTAGGGAAAATTAGAATAAAACTTAAGTCTCAAATATTAGAGTAAGATTGAATAGGAGAAGCCTAGGGGAACCAGATTCACTAATACCAGATCCTGAATCTATTTCCTTGCTATTATGAATTGTATTTCCTTATCGAAAGCCAACCACTCACTCTAAATTACTAAGAGCTCCTAGCTTGTAATAGTCTTCCTCCTAACTAATTACTTTGTATGGTCCAAGAACGTAATTAAAGGAAAGAGCATTAAGAACAGGTGAGTTTGTTAATCTAATAATCGATTGGAAACAAGCAATAACCTATCCGGGCGTATAAAGTGAGTTCTATTGATTATAGAGTTCCATTAACTAATTATGATCTTGTTACCACAATTAACTAACTTATTAACGATTAGCTACTTCCTATGAGATTAAGCATGGTAGGATCAACACATTCATAAAGATAATAAGGAAATCATAAAAATAATTAAATAGATATCAAAAACATCGTAAAAGAACCATCATCACCCCTAGTGATGGAATTAGCTACTCATGTTGTTTTTCAACAAAATAAAATAGAATAAATCCAAACATAAACTCCTACAAGACATGATTAAATAGAACCGGGATACCCTTTTGGTAAAACGGTGATCCTCTCGTTTGTTCTTCACGTCCGTACAAACTCCAGCAGCAATTCAGAATTGACAGCAAGCTCCAATGATCCAAGACTTACTCCAATATCAAGGTGTTTGTGAAGAAATCTCAAAAAAGGGGGCTCTTGACTTGAGAATTCATCCAAAGGTCCTCAACATAGGCTAAGAGGGTCTATTTATAGTGTTGGATGTGGATTAGTTCATCTGGCTTTCAAATCTGCACATTCTGGGATGGGGTACAGCCGTACCGGATATATACACGGCCATACCGAACTTTGCTTGCGACGTTGGCCTGTACCTATGCGTAGTACATTCCCTGACATCATTATGTACGGCCGTACTACCTTTGGAACGACCGTACTGGACTTTTTCATCGGCGTCAGGTGGTATTGACCAAGGGAGTATGCCCCTACTAATATTCTGACTTAGGTGCAGCCGTACTGAATGACTGTCAAGCCGTACCGCTTGTCCAGTAGTGCTAAAACTCTTCAAAACTTGTCAGTTTTTAGTCCATTCTCGCATCTTTTGCTCTGAGTGGTGTCTTTATGACAATTCTGTAAAATAAGACAAAAATGAGTACCTTTGTGTTTTGAATAGTGCAAAATGATATGTTTAGGTACTAAAAATACCCTATAAAAGTAGACAAATTGGTGTGTTAACACCAGGCTGCAGATATGGTGCCGCTTGTAAAGGAGCACCCTACACCACCACCGCCACAGGCAGAGCTTGTAACATCCCAATTTTTATGAAAATTATTTTATAGTTCCAGCTACTTGAAAATAAATCATGGAGATTGATCACCTCAATGGTTTGTTAAAAGTACGAAGAACAACAAAGATTTATTGTAAACAATTTACTGTTTTAACAATTAATTCAGATTGAGAGACAGTGTAGACGTATACTATTTTTAATATGAATTAATATCGAAAAATGTGAAAGATTGTTGTTTGATTAAAGAAAATTATTTTATTGAAAGAGAAATAATTTTCAGGATTTAATAAATATTTTTAAGTCATAGTTTGGATTTTTATTGTCTAGTTAATGTATTAATTGTCTGTTTTATGTCATTTTAATATGAGTATGATTTTAAAGATTTTGTCTTGATAATTTTATTGTTTGAATAATACCTAGTTAATAAGAGAAATTGAAATTAGTGATCCTCACTAATTTACAGTTTTTAAGCTGCGAGAATTCTATCGAATTCTGCCGTAACTAGGCTATTGTGTGTGTTTCTACCTGAAACATGCCCAAACGTGATCCAAATTTTATAAAATTTGAGATCTTAGTATTTTCCAATATTTATGATTTATTGGAAATTTTCTAGGATTTTTGGGCATCAGAAAATATTTAGGGTGTTTTCTACGCCTAGAGACTGCCTAATTGCGACGTTTCGGTTCGCATTTCGAGAAAATGAGAAACATGGGTACTTTTCTAATGTCGTGAGGAACATTTGTAATTTTTGGGTGTGGGGTTATAATTAGAATTATTTTTGGGAGTTTTTAGTATTAAAAACCTAATATACGCGTAACGTCGTGCACCCGGTTGAGCGAAAACGCGTCGTAGCGAAACCCTGAGATATTTTGAGCAAATGGCTGCCACACATGGACCAATGGGAGGCCAGACATGTGCTTGTAGCCTAAAATTTTGAAGGAAGCATTTTGATTGGTTTAGGAAGTAATGGGTAGTTAGTTTGTTAAGTTAGTTTGGTTAGTTTGTAACTAGTTTGGTTAGTTTCCAACTAAATGACCAAAAATTCTTCCTTCCTTGTCCCTAAAATTTCGTGGCTCCTTCTCCATTTGGCTGGTCCATTTCAGTTTCCTTTCATTTTTGGAAAGCTTGAGAAAAAAATTTCTAGAAAGAGAAAGTTGATTTAGATGCTTAATCTTGTGATTTTGGAAGCTAAATCCTAATCCTTTCTCCTTCCTTCTTGTTCAATCATCTCCATCATTGTGGTAAGCTTATTTTCCTTTTCTCCATGGCTGCCATGGATGAGCTTTCATGGTTCTAGAGTTGTTTCTCATGATTTTAGTTTTATTCTTGAAGGAATTTGATGTTTAAGCTTCAACCTTCCATCCTTTCTTCTTAATCTTTGATCAACCATCATCAATCTTGTTGGTAAGTGTTCTTGATCACTTTCCTCTTCTCATGGCTGCCATGATTGTGTTCTTCATGGTTTTAGTGTTGTTTTCTTTATGAAATGTTAGATCTTTTTGTTCTAGCTTGTCTATTTCATATATCTATCAATTTCTTCCATGTTTAAGCTTGATTAGAATTTTTAAATTTGGGAACCCTAACCTTGAGGTCTGGCCGAATGCTAGGGGGTTATTAGCAGGTTTATTCTTGGCTTGATTTTGTGGTCTTGGAGTTAGTTCTTGAAAGTTTATAAGTTGTATGTTGGATACTAATCATATAAGCATGTTTACAAGGTTTTGGAAAAATGAATTTGCTTGTAAATGGGGGCTGGAACCGTGGCCCATTAATATAGTTTTGATAATGTTTTTATTTGTTCTTAAGTGTATCAAAGTGATTTGGAAGTTGGTTTTTGATTAGGACTTTAAATCTATAAAGATTTGTAGGTTTAAAGCTTTGAAAAATAGGTTGAAATAAAATAAATTTTGGGGCTGTTTTGGAGTAGTAAAAATAGTGATTTATGAACAAGATTTGGGTGAGTTTTAACTTGTCTTTAGTTGCATTAAAGTGGTAAAGAAATTGGTTTTTGGTTACGGCTTGAATCCATAAAGTTTAGTATGTTAAGTGTTTTAAATAGGATTGAAAAACTTGGTTATGTTTTGATCTTTATTTGGCCGAAATTGATAAAGATTTTTAAGGTAAAATTTTAGTTGATTTCAAGCCTTAAGTGTGTTATAAAAGAGTATAGAAAATGGATTTTGTAAAACTATACAAGGAGGTTTGATTTTGGGATAAATTTTGGAGTATAGTTAAAGGTTTATAATTAAAACCAAAAGGCTTTTGTTTCTCAAATTGTTGCTTTGTTTTGATACCTTAAAAATATGTCCAAAGTTTGGAAAACACTATTCATTTGGTAAAACACTATTCCAATTGGTAAGTTTTATGTTTTGGTATTTTCTAAGTGTGTAGCTTTTGAAAAAGTTTGAAAACTTGCATGGTTTGAAATTGTTCCATCACATATGACTAGGTGTGAACCAAGTGGGAGTAAGTGAGTAATTTTTAGGCCTTTTAGGACTTAAAACCGTGGCTGCCCTAGAGTCTTAGGACTTGGGTTTTTGGTTCTAATTGGATTAAGTTTGTGTTGTTAAGGTTCGTGCATAAGGCTCGTGTGGGGAACGACTTGACGATGGTTTTGAATTACCTTGCTTGGATTGTTAAAGCGCCCAAGGTAAGGGAAATTCTTATATAATGAGTTTGGGCTTTTCGCCTTATGTGTTGTTTGCTTGATTGTTGATTGATTGTGTGGCAGTACTTGTAGTATTACTATGTGCTGTTGAGATGTTGTAGCATGAACTGCTGTGTATTGATTTGGCCCTGTGTGGCAAGACTGAATTGTATTGTGTGACTTAAATCATACTTGATTGATTTAATTGGACTTGAAATTGATGATAATATGTAGCATGTTCTTGGCCCTGCGTGGCATTATGAGTTGTATTGTTTTCCTTGAATCACCTTGGATTTCATTGGAACTTGGTATTGAATTGGAATATGAAAAATATTATTGTTGATAATGGATTAATTAACAATGCGTTGATCGACTGCTATTGGTTGACGATTTACATCGGTAAATCTGATGCGATTCCACAAGCCGAATTCTGATTTTGTAAACAAATTGTTAAGGGCATTTTGATTTAAAAGTAAGCGTGAGGGTTTTAGTACAACTAGCCAAAGCTTGCAAGGAAATTTCAATGGAATAATAGTGGAGAAAAGAACTTGAAATAAATACTACAATTTGCGAAAACGGTTGAGTTAAATGATGCACCTGGGAAAATTCTGGTTAGGAAAGACTTGGTAATTAAGAGTGTTCGCACCACCTCTTTTTCCTGGGAATTCTTCCAGTGTGTTATTTAGCACAACTAGGGTTTCAACGACCTAGAACTAAAAAGTATTTTCAGATACATAGGAATGATACAAGAACTGAGAAAGAGATTTCATGATTCGGGATTTCGAAAGAATAAAACATAGGGAACCTAGTGTTCACTACGGTGACCTATTAAGGCTGCAGGTGTATACACAACTTGTCATATTGCATTGACATGTATAGTTAACCACATTTATGATATGTGATGAATTTGATATTGTGATGACTTGATCACTGATCTGTTGATAGATTTGCTTGCTCACATGCAATAGTTTGATATTGTAGTGACTTGATTGTTGATCTGTTGGTTGTTTTGTTCGCTCACATGCAATGCTTGATATACCATGATGATGCGTATGGTCTATTAAGTATGTATATGTATATAAAAGCATGTTGTTGTATTATATATGTATATGTTGTTTGCATGCGACATAGCCTATGATAAACTCGTGGACAAAGAGTTTACCCTTGCACTGTTGTTGGATTGGATGTCCTTATGGATGTCACTTCCAGATGGAGTTCGGTAGCTGTTGCAGCTTCGCCTTTCAGGAGCATTGAAGATTGAGCCAATGGAGGAAGATTCCTCTGAGTGCTTCGTGTTATGGTCTTACTGAGCTGTTTCTCAGTAAGAGTTATAGTTGTTGGCCAGCTTAGCTTAGGGTAATGTCGTTGTTATTTGTGTAATTACTCTTTTCAGAAAACCTCGCCTTAGTGCGAAATGATTATGTTATATGAAGTATTATTTTGTGATGCATTATACTCTGATAATTGCAAAAGTCTGAATTGGCATCATTTAGAAAACTGTAGTACTCTATATCTCATTTTAAAAGGGTTTCAAAGGAAAGAAAAAAAAATTACTCCTATTTTTCCATTGCGAAATACATAAGAGTACTCTTTAACTGAAAGCATACAAGCATTTAATGTTTTCAGCATTATATTGGGTTGCACAGTAGTGCTCCGAAAACGGGGTGTTACAGAGCTAGTACCCCAGGTGTAACACCCTGTTTCCGAAGTGCTACTAAGTGAACATTCTGACAAAAGTTGACATATTTCCAAAAAGCGAAATACTCTGCCTTGCACGTTTTCCAAAAATGTGGTTCTATATTTTTTTTTTTAAACTTCTTTTTCAAAATGGCTGTCAGAGTATTGCAGCGACTTTAGAAACATGGCGGAATTATTTAGAGACACCACATAACCACATTCAATTATTACATCAACTCACACATAACAGCATGTGCCTTGAAACATAATCGACATTTATTACAATACAGAAATAAATTCAAGCGTCCTATAGCTGGTCGACACAACAAACTCCTCGCAAGACTACTAGTAGATTCCGCAACCACGACACCAGTGGAAAACTAAACAACCATCCTCAGCTGCTCCTCCTTGCAGTTCCAAATCCTCAGCTTGCTCCGCCATCTGGGTTACAATCATTAATTGACAGAACCACTGGCAAGGGTCAACTTCTTAAAATAAAATGTCTGTTACACTTATTCGACAATGGCAACAAAGCATATAACAATGCACATGTTATAGGAAATAGAAAATCATAGCAATAAGCAACAACAGCATGCACAGTTCTCAAGACACAATGCAGACTCAAGATTTTCTGTCTCTAGACTCGACTCATTTTCTCTCGACTCGACAATTATTCCGGAAAGCAGACGCAGATCCATCAACTGACATACCAGCCGTAGCCTTGGGATCTTTCGCTTCTCCCTAGGTAAGCAGTCCCGGTCCCTACGCTACGCCGCCTAGTCAATCTCCCGTAAACAAAAGGGGACCTAGCACCCTCAGTTATCCGGGTCACGGCTCAAAAACGTCACGACGACTCGCCTAGCTCTCTCACTCGATGAACGACTCGTCGCTTACGATAGTCAAGGAGTGATACACAAGATTACTTGATCGCATATCAAATAAAGAGAGCATGCTTAACATGAAGAAAACGCAATTCGATATTGTAAGCAATAACAGAATCCTGCATGAAGAAACGCAATTCAACAAGCAACACACAATTCGCAGCATATATTCAATCTCATATTAAATAATGCATAACTCAACATACCGTCACAATACATGCTTGACAAGCAAATCAAGGAATCCATCCCTCTGCAACTCGATGGAGTTGACAGAGAGGTACACAAATGTGGGGGGTTGGGTTCAGGAGACCAACCACAAAGTTTTCACCCATGAATGACTCGGAATATGTTCGACCGCACGACAACAATAAACGAAGGGGTTCGAAGACCCTAACTTCGAACTCGTAGAGTTCTCAGACTTCTTCGTATTTAAATAAGCATTTAAATAGTAAAACAAGAATTTAAGCATCTCTAAAAATTGTCCTTACACAGGGACATAAAAATAAAATCCTAGAATGTCTAGAAGTACCCTTACATAAGGACTTATAAAATAAAGCCTTAGAGATATCTAAGAGTTACCCTTACCAAACCCCAAGCTGCACGTCCACGTGTTCCTCGATCCTACGCCGCACGATCTCGGATTTACTCAAAGCCTAACAAAATAAATAACTTAGCACAATTCTTAGCTAACTTAAGCTCTCAAGCCTAACCCTTTTCCTAACCAAAAATTCATTCAAACATTTAATTCCTAGCTACTTGAAAATAAATAAGGTTTTAAAATCAAAATACTTTTTGAAAGATAACTTATCACACAACAATTTATAAATCTTAACTTATTTGAAAAGTAAAGTTTTTGAAACCAAAAAGCTTCCTTGAACCTCAAGGTAAAGATCATGCAAGAAATCATAAATTTTAAAAACCTAGACACATATTCATGCAAGTATTTTCACAATTAACAAACCACTATTTCCTTTCCTACTCCCTTTTTAGGCCTCTCGGCCACACCTATTCCCATAACCATCTAATTGCATGACAAAGCATCAAGACATCAAGTTTCAACAACTTCATATAACAATTAAAATACATAAGGAAATTTAAATCAATAGGTTCCAAGATATTTTTCAAATCTATATCAAAGCATCAACTATCAAGACAACACCAAACCTAACTTAAGCACCTTCAAAGATATATTTCTAAAACATTTTTTCACAACATTCTAGTGTCATTTCCATAGCCTCTTTCCTTTTAAAACAAATCATTTTCAAAACTAGTTCACAAATCAACTAACTCAACTAAATTTTCACAACTTGTTTTCAAAACATTTCAAGGCAACAAAGCAAAACACCATAACCAACACATAGATTTAATGTTTTCCAAAAACAAGGGTTTTTGAGAATTCTTTTCAAAGCAATCATTTCTAGAACACTAGAATTATAACCATAATCATTGCCAAAAATTAAAGAATCATCCCACCAATTTTTATATAACATTCTAGTCCTCCAAAAACTACATTTGCATAAAACATAAACCACAATCATACTAACTCATGCATATCTATCTTACTAGTCTTAATATTATTCTAAGCATATTATCTAATACCTAAGCACATAATTTAACATCAAGACCTCATGCTTCTCATGTTTCAAGGATAGGAAAAATTCCAAAACAACATGTTACACATACTTACACAAAACTATAACCTAAATCATATCATAATCATGTTAGAAATTTAAAGAACCTCTTGATCAATTCCTACATGTCATTCTAGTCCCTCAAGAACCAAATTTTGCATAAACATCAACTAACACCTATGCTACTTCATGCATATTCATTCCAACAACCTTAAAATTAACCAAGACATATAACTTAACACCTAGATACATGCTTCAACATCATTTAATCAATTCCTTTCCTTCATCAAACAACAATTAAAACATAATTCATGGCTAATCCTAAATTCAAGAATCAATGGCTTCAATAAAATTACTCAACCCAAGTCCCAATTCAAAAACTAACAATTAAACTAGCAACAAAAGCACCTCATAAGCATGAAACAACAACTAATTGAATTGATTCACACAAGGATCACACAACCCTCTTTTTCAAATCAATCAACACCATTTCAATCAATTCATTTCCTTTACTAAACAACAATCTACTTCCCAACACAAAACATTAAACAAGACTAATCCTAATTCAACCATCTCTTAGAATCAAGGGTTTTCACCCAAAACTTCTAAATCCTTGTTTCAAATCAAAATTTAACAATTACAAAAGCAATAGCAATCAATAAGAAGCAAGAAACACTAAAAATTAGATGATTCACATAGAAATCACACAACCCCCTTTTCCTTTATGTCTTGCACCCTAGGGTTCAAAGAAATTGGGGATTTAGGTGTTCATTTCTTCCATGATCATAATCAAGTATTAAATCAAACATAAAACAAGAAATAAACAAGAAAAACTACCTCCTAGCTCCTATATGAAGCTCACGGCCTAAGGGCTGAAAATGGGGGAAGAAATCTTGGATCCAGGCTTGCTTACAAGATGACATGGATGATAGCAAGAAGAAGAAGAAGCTAGGAACAATTTGGGTTGAGGTTTGGAGATGAAAACAAGTAAAAGAGATGAAGAATGGAGGGTGCCACGGAAGTGGTCTTGTGTTTCTTTCTCAAGAAAAGAGAAATGAAAAAAAAAAAAGATGGAGTGGGAAATGAGGAAGGGGTGCTGCGTCTGATGAGAGAAAAAGGAGAGAAGTGATGGTTTGGATAGGTATTAGGTACACTTAAGTAAGTAGTGGTCCATCATGGTCTAATAGGGAGGGAGGGTAGTTCACGTTGGAAATAAAAAGGAAGAAAGGTGGAATTTTGGGTGGAATTTAGGTGCTCCTAAGTGGATGCTAGTGCACCACGAGTCATGATTTTAAAGGTTGTGATTAAAAAAGAAAGTGTAGAAGAACATAGGATTAAGAACCAACTAATTAATCACTAAAGGTTCTAATCTAATCACCCATTCTAAACATCTAACCTCTTCTCTCATAATTACCCTCTAATTCTAGAGTCTAAAACGTGCTAAAAATACGGCGTCGAGTAATCGCATTACCGATTAATTCTTCGCCAATTTAATTCGCGAAAATTAATTTATCAAGAAATTAATTCACCGCGAGATAATATTTTATCATAAATACTAAAAATAATTTAAAACACTCAAAAATAATCACAACGAGTTATGATTCGATTTTCGTTGAAATCGGAATTCGTTTTAAATTTTAATACGTGTAAAATTTACCCGATGTTTCAAAAACGCGGCGAAACTTTGTTAGAGTTTTCCGACGAGATTTGAACCATGAATTAATATAAAATATTAATTCTTAAATTTAATTTCATCTTGATTTAATTCAATCATTTTCTTAGTCAACAAGAATACGCGTTACCGTGTCACGCCGAAAACTTATGTAATGTTTAAATTGATGAATTCACGTTAAAGCAGCATACGTCTACGCTGTCTATTAATTTGAATTGACATCATGAATAATAATTATTTATAATAAATAATTTATTTAAAATGAGTCAAAATAATTCCACGTACTCTCAGTAAATCATTGAGGTGATCAATCTCTATGACTTATCTTCAGTATTCAGGATTTTATTGCTAAAATTACTTTTTTTAAAAATTGGGATGTTACAATACCATCCCCCTTAAAATAGTTTCGTCCTCGAAACTACACTGATAGTAAAATACAAAAAATTACTTTACTCAAATCCATAAAATAATTTGCACACAAGGACACTCTAGTACATATTAATATATGTAGTATTATAATAATTATAGCTACATAACATAGCATGCAATAGTAGCAATCACAAGGCATAAACATATAGCACACCATAAAGTAAGCTTAGTTAATTAACGAAGAAATTCCCACGATTGACTGGTGCTTCATTCCGGAGTCACGATCTCTGCCTATTCACGATCACGATTACGCTCACGAATACGGATACGAACACAAGCTCGACTACAGTTACGCGTCACCACTATGAAAATAATACTAACCTATTCGTAGGCAACCACGTTTGCACATATAAAGAATATATAGAAATCGTTTAAAACCTACAAAAGATTAAAATTCTCTTTTCCAATCAACATTTTTCTGACAGAAATCATCAATTTCTTAGGAATACACAAAAACAAGGAACTAATGAAAACATCATTTCATTTTTCTCAAGACTCAACCACTCTCTTGGACAACAAGGCCCTTTTGGGATTAGGTTCTCATCGTCTCAAATTCGTTACCCGCACTCCAGTTCAAAGATTAAACCAAAATTAATACCCCACTTATCTTCAAAGTTCTTTTTAAATCAAGGTTTTTCCTAACGAAAGTTTCACATACCGACAACTAAGTACTCAAAACTAAAAATCACTTTTTCTCTTCTCAGAGGGCTATAAATTTTATACACTTACTCAAAATTTCAAAACCAGACTTTTAACTCTAAAACACTAGAAATTCATTTTCCTTTCAAAACCAAAGCAATTTTTGAACTTCTAGAATGCCTAATTATCAACACTAACAGGTAATCAATGAAAATTTTAAAGTTTATACTAAAACATTAAATACTCCCTCGGTTTCAAACAATAAATAATATCCAAGAATTTTCTCCTTTCAAAGTTTCTACAATCATAGAACTCGCACTAAGACTCGAAAACTTCAGACACTTAATTCCCTAAGACTCCACCTTGTTTAGGAATACAAGGATTCCCTTAAACATTAGGTTTTTCATTGTCTTAAACACAATCAATCAAAACAACAAATATATTAAAACCTTTAAATCAATAGCCCAACTTAAAGTCCAAAAATCAATTTCCTGCCATACTTGGTTCAAGTGCAAGGATTTTAAAATCAACTTTCTTTTCAAAAATTTTCCAACTTGGCAACACTTAAAACAATTTTAACTCAAATCTAAATTTTCAAAATTCCTAGACTATGACACTAACCGAACTATGAAAGAAACAAGTTGGAAATCACAAAATTATCAAGGATTGGAATCAGGAAAATTTGAAATATATCTCACACCTAAATATAGGTGGCCACGGGTGGTCACTTCAATTTAACTACACCAAAAAAAAATTTCAACAATACACACACATAAAACTCAGTTTCCTATGAGAAGATAAGAGCAAGAACGTCTTTAAATCAAAGTTCAGTTAAGATACCTTGAAATCATCTTTTACAACAAAGGAAATCAAAATCATTTTCAAACTTTTACTACTAAATCATGATTTAACAAAATCATCTAAAAACTTAGGACCATTTTCAACAAGTTCGTTAACAAACAATACAGGAATTGAAAACGAGAATTAAAATACTCACCTAGAGCTCCTCCAAGAACTCGCGGTGCCAAGACTTTAACAAAAGCAGAACATCAAAATCCTCAAAATTATCAACATCAACAATACCACCCACATCAACAAATAACACGCAAAGAAGGGGGAATCTTTCTCCAAACTCATCCTAAGGCTCGCAGTTTGTCAAGAAGGAAGTAGGAAGAAATGCAACTCTCTCACACACCACTTACTGTCACCCGGTTTTGCTAGGAAAAGAATGGAAGAAAATGGAGTTCTCTCTTTGGGGTTAGAGTTCACTCGCGGTACACCGAGAAGGAAGAAGAAAGGAACCTAATTTGTTCTCCACTCACTCAAATACCTGACAGAATGAATTATTTCCCCATTTTTTCTTTTTAATCGTGGCCGACCAAAATAGTAAGAGAATCAGTAAAAATCTTTCTTTCTCTTGTTTTTTTTTTTACTGGCCGGTCAGAGAATAAAAGAAACGAAAGAATAATTTCTCAAAAGGTTAGTCCGAGTTCTCGTCACCTCCTAACACTAAGACTAAATGAAATATCCTCTGTTCCGCCTATTGTGGACGAGTAATTGGTCAAGTAAGGAAGGGAAGTGGAAAATGAGTCATCTAACTATACTTGGTTTCTACCTAAAGGAAATCTCCTAAGATATGAAAAATCAGGGTAAAGTTTGGAATAAGAATTTTGGACAGTACCCAATGCTAGCTACATAACTTGCCACGTACTAAAACTATGACCCGCAATTCCCACTATCCTTCTAAATTCCATCCAACTAGGTCAAATGGATCTCGCGTGAATTAAAATATCATAAGATATTTAATTAACGCTTGCTAAAAATAATCGCATATAATATTTTCGTTGGGAAAATAAAGATACGCTCACGCAAATAATCAATCTCACCATCAGTCACACATATTCATGGTAGTGCAAGAATCGACTACTGCGAACACACAAATGTTAGTGCCAAACAGGTCACACTCAGAAAATCGTAAATTAGTTTTGATTTTCAAATTTAGTATGTATCAAAATAATTCAAACAACAAACATTGTGGATTATACTTAGAACCACTAATACTTCAAGGATCACATATATGCAATAATGCTAATAACGTCTCCTATGAACTATCTCTATTCCAAATCTCCGCCTAAGCATAACGCCTTATTGCTGTGTTCCCTGAGATAAATTCTTCAGCTGCTAAGCTCTCTCCTTTGCTCCATCTGCAACTAATCTGCTTTAACAGAAAGAATCACTCATTTATGAGATAATGGATTTCCGCGAGGTTTTACAACCAAATAAAAATCCCACAATAGGTTTGGTGTGTCTCAGCACACGTTGTTTCAATTAAGGAACAATTTCAAACAATTACAAGTGGAATTACTCCACTTGGGGAACAAGCACACAAGCATGGTTTGACTCACCATAAGACCCAGTTTAACCTCTAACAGTTATTTTCTATAAAACCCGACATATGACCAGCTATAGTTTCCCAACTCACAGTCCGGTTAGAACCGAACCGCTCTGATACCACTTTTGTAACACCCTGTTTCCGAAGTGCTACTAAGTGAACATTCTGACAAAAGTTGACATATTTCCAAAAGGCGAAATACTCTGCCTTGCACGTTTTCCAAAAATGTGGTTCTATATTTTTTTTGTAAACTTCTTTTTCAAAATGGCTGTCAGAGTATTGCAGCGACTTTAGAAACATGGCGGAATTATTTAGAGACACCACATAACCACATTCAATTATTACATCAACTCACACATAACAGCATGTGCCTTGAAACATAATCGACATTTATTACAATACAGAAATAAATTCAAGCATCCTATAGCTGGTCGACACAACAAGCTCCTCGCAAGACTACTAGTAGATTCCGCAACCACAACACCAGTGGAAAACTAAACAACCATCCTCAGCTGCTCCTCCTTGCGCTCCAAATCCTCACTTGCTCGCCATCCTGGTTACAATCATTAATTGACAGAACCACCGCAAGTGGTCAACTTCTTAAAATAAAGTGTCTGCATTACACTTATTCGACAATGGCAACAAAGCATATAACAATGCACATGTTATAGGAAATAGAAAATCATAGCAATAAGCAACAACAAAGATGCACGCCTCAAGACACAACGCAGACTCAAGATTTTCTCTCTCTAGACTCGACTCATTTTCTCTCGACTCGACAATTATTCCGGAAAGCAGACGCAGATCCATCAACTGACATACCAGCCGTAGCCTTGGGATCTTTCGCTTCTCCCTAGGTAAGTAGCCCCGGTCCCTACGCTGCGACGCATAGTCAATCTCCCGTAAACAAAAGGGGACCTAGCACCTCAGCTATCCGGGTCACGGCTCAAAAACGTCACGGCGACTCGCCTAGCTCTCTCACTCGATGAACAGTTCGCCGCTTACGATAGTCAAGGAGTGATACACAAGATTACTTGATCGCATATAAAATAAAGAGAGCATGCTTAATGTGAAGAAAACGCACCGATATTGTAAGCACAATGTAATCTGCATGAAGAAACGCAATTCAACAAGCAACACACAATTCGCAGCATATATTCAATCTCATATTAAATAATGCATAACTCAACATACCGTCACAATACATGCTTGACAAGCAAATCAAGGAATCCATCCCTCTGCAACTCGATGGAGTTGACAGAGAGGTACACAAATGTGGGGGGTTGGGTTCAGGAGACCAACCACAAAGTTTTCACCCACGAATGACTCGGAATATGTTCGACCGCACGACAACAATAAACGAAGGGGTTCGAAGACCCTAACTTCGAACTCGTAGAGTTCTCAGACTTCTTCATATTTAAATAAGCATTTAAATAGTAAAACAAGAATTTAAGCATCTCTAAAAATTGTCCTTACACAGGGACATAAAAATAAAATCCTAGAATGTCTAGAAGTGCCCTTACATAAGGACTTATAAAATAAAGCCTTAGAGATATCTAAGAGTTGCCCTTACCGAACCCCAAGCTGCACGTCCACGTGTTCCTCGATCCTACGCCTCACGATCTCGGATTTACTCAAAGCCTAACAAAATAAATAACTTTTTTTTTTAATCAAAGAAACAGGACAGGGGCCTCGTTAAAACCTTCTGATGCAAAACCCTCCTTGGGGAAAAAACATCTAGAAGGAAAAAGAGTACCCCTCCCGATCAATATTATTAAAAAAGGAGAAAATAGGAGAACAGAGAGAGCATGGGGGGACTAGGCCAAAACCCATGGAAGAGACAATGACCGAGGAAACAATCCCAATCCAAAGGACAAAAATAACAATAAAAGGAAAAACATCAACGAAATCTATAGGAGGGCAAGACATATCATTGCGGAAAAACTCGCTTGAAATGAAGTTTGGAAGAACATCCCACCAGAGAAGTAATCTTGAGTGCTAATACCAAAGGCGACCAACTTGTCAAGAGGCATTCCCTTCTCTCGTAAATGTGAGAGACAGAGAAAAACATCTGCCGTCGTGAAGACAATTACTCCACCTGGTTCTCAGATGCCAAGGAACAAGAGAAATAGAAGAAAAGGCTTGGACAACTAGCTGAGAGTCACACTCCAGCCACAGCTTAGACCAACCCTTCTCAAAAGCAATCTCAATGGCTTTCATAGCAGCCAATAACTCCGCATGAAAGGCCATGGAAGAGCCATAAAATTCAGCAAAACAACCCAAAGCCGCCGAGTTGCTATCACAAAAAATACCCCCGCCGCCCGCCAGACCAGGGGCCCCTCTAGCTGCACCATCCGTGTTGCATTTAATCCACCCACAAAGGGGAGGATTCCAAGTGACTTGTAAAATAGAAGGAGCCTTTCTAGGATGACCACTCACCTTGAGAAGCTTCATAATTGAAAACTCTTTCATAGAAGAAGACATGTGGCCTTTAGAATGGGTGCCCACCAAAGAAGTCCAAGCCATGACCAAATTAATGGCCGATTTAATTGGCATGAAAGAGTTGTCGAACCTCATCTTATTTCTACAAATCCAAATCACCCAAATAATATTCAAGATACTAGACAATAAGATGTCTCTAAACTGCGTGCTATGGCTGGTATCACAAACGGACAGCAATCCTGCAGCAGAAGACAAATCAATAGAGCAATCAAAGAAACCATTGAACCAAGTCCAAAGAGCATCAGCATAAGAACACCTAAAAAAGATGTGATCGGAGGTCTCAGCTGTGGAACCACAAAAACTGCAGGCAGAGACCAAAATGCAGCCTCTCTTGCGCAAGTTATCATCCGTAGGAAGCCTATTCCACACCAGCCTCCAAAAAAGGCAAGATCTCGAGGGAGGGATAACAGGATTCCAAATGGCTTTACACCAACCAACCTGATGCCTGGGAGGGTGCAGAAACATGTAAGCATCTTTGAGGGTAAGCACACCCGAGTCATTACCTCTCCAAACCATATAGTCCTTAGAGGGAACAATAGGAATAACCACATTTTTAATAGCAGCAGCAACAGCAGGGAATTGATCAATAAAGGACTGAGGAACACACCAATGACCTTCATGAATAATGTCACTAACACGGGAGTGAAGAGTGTTGTGCAAATGGGGAGGAACCTCAACCTCAAAGAACAATGGAATTGGACAACCAAACATCATTCCAAAATTAATCGAGGTTCCATCACCAAGCCGCCAAGAAGAATTGGAGCACAGTCTACAGGTTGGACTTCAAAGCCGGCCAAATGGAAGATTTAGCATAGTGAAGAATAGGCCTATTAAGCCTAAGAAATCTAGCCTTGATGATGGAGGCCCACTGCAGATTACTAGAGAGAAGATCCCAAGTGAGTTTAAGCATAGAAGCTTTGTTGATTGCCTTGATAGATCGGATCCCCAAACCACCTTCAGCAGTAGAGCAACAAACCTGCTGCCAAGAAACAGTGCAAATCTTGGTAATGGAGGGATCACCTGACCACACAAAGTTTCGAATTCTAGCATCCAAATCATTAAGCAAAGCTGCAGGCCATTCATATATTTGAAAGCTATAAAGGAGCATGCCATGAACAACAGATTTCACAAGCTCAATCCTCCCCATCATGGAGAGAAGATTACCTTTCCAAGAAGCAAGTTTGGATAGGATCTTGTCTGCTATAGGCTTGAGCAATTTTTTGGTAGGTATGCCTTGAAAAAGAGGAACCCCAAGGTAATTAAAAGGAAGCTCACCAGCCTTAAACCCAATGGAATTGGCAATGGCATCCAATCTAGGCTGAGGCAGGCTAGGGGCATAAAACTTGCATTTATTAAGGCTCAAAATCTGCCCAGAGATGAGACCATCTTGCTGAAAATGGACATGAGATTGTTAATATTTTTGACAAGACTCTGCAAAAATAAGCACATCATCAAAGATACAAAATGTGAGAAGGAGGAGAGACATCCCGAGGCCACGACATATGCAACAAAGAAACTGTAATCAAAAGCCTTTGTTAAGCATCTACTCAACACGTCTTCAGCCAAGCAAAAGAGAAGGGGTGAGAGAGGATCTCCTTGCCTCACACCCCTAGTACAAGACAAAAAACCCACAGCTCTACCATTAACATTGAAAGAGAGCTTAGCAGACAACAAAATCGTGGAAATCCAATTACAAACGGTGGCATCAAACCCAAAAGCAGTGAGAACCTGAATGAGAAACTTCTAGTCCAAAGTGTCGAATGCTTTCTGAATATCAAATTTAATAGCTACATTACCTCCAAAGCATTTTTTGGAAAGAAGATTCACTACCTCAGAAGCAGTGCTAATGCAATCAGTTATATTCCTCCCTCTAATAAAGCCCCTCTGCTCAGGAGAGACAATGTGGGCAGCAATAGAAGCAAGCCTGTCCGCAAGGATTTTGGTAATGATCTTGAATTGGAAATTGGCCAATGCAATAGGTCTGAAATTCTCCACCTTATCAGCCCCAGGAAACTTAGGAGCAAGCACAACAAGATTAGAATTGAGGTTAGGGAGAAGCCAATTACGCCTAAAGAATTGCAAACCGACTGCCACATCTCCTCCAATTATGTCCCAAAATGATGGTAGAAACAACCACCAAAGCCATCCTACTGGTGCACTCACGCCATCTAAGGCAAAGACAGCAGCCTTGATCTCCTCAAGAGAAGGGAGATTAGTGAGCATAAGATTATCTTGAGCAGAAACCAAATTTGGAATGACCTCCTCCACAATATTGCTAGGAATACAATCATTACCAACAGCATACAAAGAGGTGAAGAATTGAAGGACATGATTCTCAATGTCCCTAGAGGTAGATAGAATACTATCCCCATCTTTGAGCACAGTCATTCTCTTAGAGGCATGCCTGATTTTCACAAGCCTATGAAAATAAGCAGTGTTTCTATCCCCTTGAAGATGCCACTTAATCTTGGCTTTTTCCTTCCAAAGTTTTTCCTCACAATCCAAAGCAAGTTGCAGGTTTGATTGGGCAGCCTGCTCTTTAGCAAAGAGATCATCAGAGAAAGGAGAATTAGCAATCTCCTGTTGAATGCGATCCACCTCAGCCACAGCTGCCTTAACCCTTAAATGAACGTCACCAAAGGAGATTCTATTCCAAGACTTAAGCTCCAATTTCAAAGCTTTTAATTTTTGACTAAGAATAACCATAGGCGACCACTATATTTCTCCCCGCACCTTAGCAACAATGGTTCTGATCAGGATGAGAGAGCCACATCTTGTGGAATTTAAAGGTCAAGGATGAGTGATCGCACCTCTATTCATCAAAGATCGGCAAAGGAAAGTGGTCGACTGCTTCTAGTCAAAGTGCAACAGAAGTTTCGGACCAAAAATCCAACCAATCTACATTACAAAAGGATCTATCAAGCCTCCTTTCAATATGATCACGAGCCTGCCTCCCATTACTCCAAGTAAAATCAGCCCCTCTAGTAACCAAGTGAGTAAGGCCACAAACTTCACTCCAAGCTCTAAACTCATCACAAGCAAGCTGATGAGGCAAATTACCACCTTCTCTCATGAGCTCCAAGAATTGAGTTGAAATCCCCAATGAAACACCAAGGACCAGCATGAGTATCCTGCAAACTAGCAGGGCACGCCACAAATCCCTCCTCTTAATGTAATTAGTGCTAGCATAAATAGCAGCAATATAAATTAACTGAGAATCAATCAAAACAGAACCAACTACAAACTGAGAATGGTTTGCAATGATGATAGTCATTTGCAGATCAATGGAACAAGAACCCCACAGATTAGGCAACAAAGAGCCCTCTCATTTTCCACCAGAGGCTTAAGACTGAGAGCTCTCCAATAAGAAAGAGAAATATGACTTGAAGCAATCCAAGGTTCAAGAAGGAAAACAAAATCAGCCTATTATTCAGACATCGATTCTTTAAATAGAGCCTAGTAGGATCATTCCCTGGCCCTTTGCATTCCAAAAAGGATCTTCATTTGGCATGGCAATGATTGCCACCCCTATATCGAGTGTTGTAAATACCAACTCTCCTCGCTGAGCCTGCTTTTTCTTAAGTTTTTCTTTTGAGACTTACTCAACACATTGGTGAATTCGGATGGACTTGCTGAAGCTTCCAAAGATCCTCAAAGATCGTAAACCTCTTCTTCACCTCGGTATCATCAGCCCAAAGCTTACCAACAATTGCAATATCCTTAGCCATCACAGGGGCAATAACCTCTTGAGTCTCAACTACTACTTCGTGAGCCCCATCATCAGAGGGAGATGCTGAGAGAGACATAACAAAGCAGAGCGCAGACTTCTTTCCTAGGGTCTTCAATGAATTGATCAATCACAGGAGTGGAAGGAACTTCCTCGGGGTGAGCTTCAATTTGAACCTCTGCAATATGCTCCTGGTGACTCAAAGTGCCGAGCCACTAGCTTCCGCAAAGATGATTGCTAGCAAATCCAAGCAAAGGATTGGGGACACGGTCCTCGGCGATAAAGGATATGTTATTAACACCCTTGAAAGCAACAGGATCTTTGACTATCTCAATGGTGTAGGCAACAAAGTTGTTCAATAACAATCTCTTTACCCTTGTCCTCGCTTGCTTACCATTAGCAGTCTCATGATGCTGCTCTTTGTCACCATTTTCCTGCAAAACAATTCCTGGGTTAGGAACCTGCTTAGATGAAATTTTCTTACCTTGTAATTTGTTAACTTCTTTGTCAGCGACCACTTTCACAACAGGCGGGTCGTGCTGGCGGCATTTAGCCCGGCTGTGACCAACAACTTGACAATGAGAGCAAAACTCAGGCAAGTTCTCATAACCAATCTCAATGAAGAACCCATGATCATCCCTCTCCACCCAAAGCTTACTCCGAAGGTCCGAGGCTAAATCAATATCCACAAGAACTCTAGCAAAGTGACCAAATAAACGATCTACCGCCATCTTGGCGTTGTCTTGATCAAGACAGATAGGAGTTCCGAGCATCACTGAATCGAGAATAGGATACGAGGACGCCAAGATTCTCGAGGGCACCAAAAATGAACCCAAACTTGAGCATTGCGCTGTTTCTGATCCTTGGGATTAAAGTCAGGCGTCCAAGAGAACAGTTTGAGAGTGCCCGGTTTGAGTTGCCAAGCACTATTCGATCGAACACTCCTGAGATCTTCAATAGAAGCGAAGGTGAACTCATAATAACCCTTCCCCAGGGAGGTGACACCCCACTTTCCCAAGGGCTTCCATAGACCCGAAAGCTTAGAGCGCAAGTCATTGATCTTCAATGGTGCATCACCCTTCGACATGATCAAGCGACCATGGAGATGGTTTTTGCACGCCTCCAAACCCGCACGATACTCGTCCTCTGGGATCTTGATGGAAACAACATCCCCTTTGATGCACGGACGCGGCAACTGGCTGTAAAGAATGTCACAAGCATTGACTAGGGCTTTTGCAAAATTCAGACGTTGTGGAGACAAAGGTTGACCCGAAGGTTTTGACGCTGCATGGGAGGTCGGGGGGGCCTGATTGTCATCGGACTGATCACGATAAGACTCAGCCGGGGGAGCCAGGCAGCTCCATGGTAGTTCCGGCATGGAGGACGACGGTCAAACCCTAAAGGAAACCAACCTCTGCGCGTGTGTGGTAACAAAATAAATAACTTAGCACAATTCTTAGCTAACTTAAGCTCTCAAGCCTAACCCTTTTCCTAACCAAAAATTCATTCAAACATTTAATTCCTAGCTACTTGAAAATAAATAAGGTTTTAAAATCAAAAAACTTTTTGAAAGATAACTTATCACATAACAATTTATAAATCTTAACTTATTTGAAAAGTAAAGTTTTTGAAACCAAAAAGCTTCCTTGAACCTCAAGGTAAAGATCATGCAAGAAATCATAAATTTTAAAAACCTAGACACATATTCATGCAAGCATTTTCACAATTAACAAACCACTATTTCTTTTCCTACTCCCTTTTTAGGCCTCTCGGCCACACCTATTCCCATAACCATCTAATTGCATGACAAAGCATCAAGACATCAAGTTTCAACAACTTCATATAACAATTAAAATACATAAGGAAATTTAAATCAATAGGTTCCAAGATATTTTTCAAATCTATATCAAAGCATCAACTATCAAGACAACACCAAACCTAACTTAAGCACCTTCAAATATATGTTTCTAAAACATTTTTTCACAACATTCTAGTGTCATTTCCATAGCCTCTTTCCTTTTAAAACAAATCATTTTCAAAACTAGTTCACAAATCAACTAACTCAACTAAATTTTCACAACTTGTTTTCAAAACATTTCAAGGCAACAAAGCAAAACACCATAACCAACACATAGTCCAACATAGATTTAATGTTTTCCAAAAACAAGGGTTTTTGAGAATTCTTTTCAAAGCAATCATTTCCAGAACACTAGAATTATAACCATAATCATTACCAAAAATTAAAGAATCATCCCACCAATTTTTATATAACATTCTAGTCCTCCAAAAACTACATTTGCATAAAACATAAACCACAATCATACTAACTCATGCATATCTATCTTACTAGTCTTAATATTATTCTAAGTATATTATCTAATACCTAAGCACATAATTTAACATCAAGACCTCATGCTTCTCATGTTTCAAGGATAGGAAAAATTCCAAAACAACATGTTACACATACTTACACAAAACTATAACCTAAATCATATCATAATCATGTTAGAAATTTAAAGAACCTCTTGATCAATTCCTACATGTCATTCTAGTCCCTCAAGAACCAAATTTTGCATAAACATCAACTAACACCTATGCTACTTCATGCATATTCATTCCAACAACCTTAAAATTAACCAAGACATATAACTTAACACCTAGATACATGCTTCAACATCATTTAATCAATTCCTTTCCTTCATCAAACAACAATTAAAACATAATTCATGGCTAATCCTAAATTCAAGAATCAATGGTTTCAATAAAATTACTCAACCCAAGTCCCAATTCAAAAACTAACAATTAAACTAGCAACAAAAGCACCTCATAAGCATGAAACAACAACTAATTGAATTGATTCACACAAGGATCACACAACCCCTCTTTTTCAAATCAATCAACACCATTTCAATCAATTCATTTCCTTTACTAAACAACAATTTACTTCCCAACACAAAACATTAAACAAGACTAATCCTAATTCAACCATCTCTTAGAATCAAGGGTTTTCACCCAAAACTTCTAAATCCTTGTTTCAAATCAAAATTTAACAATTACAAAAGCAATAGCAATCAATAAGAAGCAAGAAACACTAAAAATTAGATGATTCACATAGAAATCACACAAACCCCTTTTCCTTTATGTCTTGCACCCTAGTGTTCAAAGAAATTGGGGATTTAGGTGTTCATTTCTTCCATGATCATATTCAAGTATTAAATCAAACATAAAACAAGAAATAAACAAGAAAAAACCACCTCCTAGCTCCTATATGAAGCTCATGGCCTAAGGGCTGAAAATGGGGGAAGAAATCTTGGTTCCAAGCTTGCTTACAAGATGACATGTGTAACACCCCGATTTCGGAGCGCTACTGTGCAACCCAATCTAATGCTGAAAACATTTAAAGCTTGTATGCTTTCAGTTAAAGAGTACTCTTATGTATTTCACAATGGAAAAATAGGAGTCACTTTTTTTTTTCTTTCCTTTGAAACCCTTTTCAAAATGAGACATAGAGTACTATAGTTTTCTAAATGATGCCAATTCAAACTTTTGCAATTATCAAAGTATAATGCATCACAAAATAATACTTCACATAACATAATCATTTCGCACTAAGGCGAGGTTCTCTGAAAAGAGTAATTACAAGACAATGAGTAGTTACACAAACACACAATACCCTAAGCTAAGCTGGCTGACACTACAACTCTTACTGAGAAACAGTTCAGCAAGATCAAACACGAAGTACTCAGAGGAAGCTTCCTCCACTGGCTCAATCTTCAATGCTCCTGAAAGACGAAGCTGCAACAGCTACCGAACTCCATCTGGAAGTGACATCCATAAGGACATCCAATCCAACAACAGTGCAAGGGTAAATCCTTTGCCCACGAGTTTATCATAGGCTATGTCGTATGCAAACAATATATTCATATATAATACAACAACATGCTTTTATATACATATACGTACTTAATAGACCGCACACAATCAGCATAGTATATCAAGCATTGCATGTGAGCAAACAAAACAGCCAACAGATCAACAATCAAGTCACGACAATGTCAACCATTGCATGTGAGCAGACAATTCTATCAACAAGTCAGTGATCAAGTCATCACAACATAATTCAATCAACAATTCATCACATATCGTAATGTGGTTAGACATGCATGCCAATGCAGTATGACTAGTTTGTGTATACACCTGCAGCCTTAAACAAGGTCAGCAGTGACGAGGAACTTTATTTCCCAACGTCCAAATCAACTCCCCTACCAAGGGTATTGCCACAAAGGCTTTCTACCATGCGGGCATAGGGTGACAACTCGTCCTTTTGAAGTCCTGAAGACAATCAAACGCTCCGAGTGTCGATGCTCAATGGTCAGTATGCATCCAAACAAATTCTTTATCTAGCATGGTTCCACTTCTACTTATCTATAAGCTTAGGCTAGTCATGCTACAACCCTCATGCTTATTTTTAAGCCAAAATACCTTTAACAATTACTTAGAGTGCAAACACAGGACACAAAGTCCGGGTGCTCAATTGCGGAACGCTAGTCTTAATCTCAGATCAGAACTCTAGGCACGTAATGCGGAACACTAGGCTCAATTTTTAGATTGAGATACTAGGCACGCCATACGGAACACTAGGTCCAATCCTAAGCCAAGAAAATGTGCACGCAAGTAGGACATTAAGTCCCAGCACAGGACACATAGTTCATATGCTCAATAGGAACACTAGGTTCCCTATGTTTTAATCTTTCAAAAACTCGATCTTTGAACTCTCTTTCCCTTTTCTTATATTACTCCTACGTATCTGAAAATGCTCGTTAACTCTAGGTAGTTGAAACCCTAGTTGAGCTAAATAATATGCTAGGATAATTCCCAAACACTTTACTTAACTCAACCGTTTTCAAAATTTACAACGTTTTCTTTTTAAAAGAACCTCTTAAACAACTTCTAACCCTCTGATCCATAAAGTTGTTTGTACACCGGCTTATTTTAGAAAAATACCCTTAGTTTACCATGAAAACATTTCTCGGCTCATGGAATCGCATCAGACTTACCGTTGTAAGTCGTCAACCAATAACAGTCGATCAACGCATTATTAATTAACCCATTATCCTCAAAAATATTATCCAAATTCCAATCAATTCCAAGTTCCAATAAATCCAACATGATTCAAGGAAAACAACACAAATCATAATGCCACGCAGGGCCAAGAACATGCTACAACATTTTATACAACACCTAATAATTCAGTAAGCTACAACATGCTACATACTTCCATCAATTTCAAGTCCAATCAAATTAATCCAACATGGTTTAAGTCACACAATACTATTCAGTCTTGCCACACAGGGCCAAATCAATACACAATAATTCATGCTACAACATCTCAACAACACATAGTAATACTACAAGTACTACCACACAATTTAATCAAACATCAAGCCAACCAACACACAAGGCGAAAAGCCCAAACTCATTATATAAGAATTTCCCTTACCTTGGGCGCTTTAACAATCCAAGCAACGTAAATTCAAAACCATCGTCAAGTCGCACCTCGCACATACCCTAAGCACGAACCTTAACAACACAAACTTAACAAAATTAGAACCAAAAACCCAAGTCCTATGACTCTAGGGCAGCCACGGTTTTAGTCCTAAAAAGGGCCTAAAATCTTTCCAAATTAACCTATTTGGATCACACCTAATCATATGCCATGAAACAAATTCAAACCATGCAAGTTTTCAAGCTTTTACAAAAGCTACACACTTAGAAAATACCAAAACCAAAATTTACCAATTGAAATAGTGTTTTTACCAAATGAATAGTGTTTTGCCAACTTTGAACCATTTTTCAAAGCACTAAAACATGTCACAAAATTTTAGAAACAACTCTATTACAAGTTCAAAACAATTCTTAAGACATAAACCAAATCTTTTCCCAAAATCATACTTCTTTGAATTGTTTTGCTAAATCAAATCACTACCCACTTTTCACAACATCTTTCAAGCATAAATACAAGTCAAGAACAAGTTACAAAACATCCTTGAAGCCACGATTTCCAAAGCTCCAAAACAACTTCAAGATTTCAAGTCATTAACTCCTAAATCATACAAATTTTGTTTAATCAAAACTTTTCATCAAAACCAAACTTATTTACCACTTTAATACAATTAAAAACAAGTCCAAACTCACTTAAATCATGCCTAAAAGCTACTGTTTTTAGGAACTATAAACAGCCCCAAAATCCATTTGTTTTTAAACAATTTTCCAAAGCTTCAAACATACAAACCTTTATAGATTTAAAGTTCTAACCAAAAACTAACTTCCACAACACTTAAATTACTTTAAAAACAACTTAGAACACACCCCCTCAATCATATTAGGGTCACGGTTTTGGTTCCACAAAAACAATTCCAAATTTCAATTTTTTTTTCATTTCCAAAACAAATCATTCCATCACACTTAAATCTTTACATCTTAAACCAATTTTTCCTAACACCTAACATACTTAAAAATCAAATTAAAACATCCCCTAACATCATGTTAGAGCCACGGTTCAGCCCCTCCCCTTTTCACCAAATCAATTTTTCCAAAAACTTGTAAACATAGTTATATGACTAGGATCCAAACATACAACTACTAAACCTTCAAAACTAACACCAAATTGACAAGAACAAGCCAAGAACAAAGCTTGGGACAGCCCTATGGTTTCGGCCAGCAAAGGGGGTTGGGGTTTCCAAACTCAAAATACCAAAATCAAAGTGATTCATGGAAGAAAATAGAGGGTTATGAAACTAGTCATGCAATACTAGCCAAAACAAGTATTAAAATTCAAGAATAGCTCCTAAAACCTTCAAAACCCATATCATGGAACCCAAGAGAGATGAGGAAAGATTTATGGAGCTTACCAAGAGTATAGATGATGATTGAACAAGGGTGGAGATGAAAGGAAACAAGGGTGAACACTTTGATCTCCAAAAACTTCAAAAATCAAAGCTTTCCTCTTCCAATTTTTTTTTCAAGCTTTCCAACAATGGAAGAAATGAAAGGATGATGTCTAGATCAGCTAGGGAGCCACGAAAATAATGAGGACAAAGTGGGAATAAAATTTGATCATTTAGTTCCAAACTAACCAAACTAGTTACAAATTAACTAAACTAACTTCCTACCATTTACTAACCAACCAATCACACATTGACACTTGTCCAAGAAGCTTCTAAGGATGAGGTTTAGCTCCCCTAGTGGCTGGATGCATCTCCCCTTAGCCCAAAATATCTAGATATTTTGTTTCGTCGCGCTCTCGCTCAACCGGGTGCACGGCGTTATGCGTATATTAGGTTTTTAATACTAAAAACTCCCAAAAATAATTCTAATTATAACCCCACACCCAAAAATCACAAATGTTCCTCGCGGCATAAGAAAAGTATCCATGTATCTCGTTTTCTCGAAATACGAACCGAAACGTCGCAATTAGGCAGTCTCTGGCCATATAAAATACACTAAATATTTTCTGATGCCCAAAAATTCTAGAAAGATTACAATAAATCCTAAATATTGGAAAATGCTAAGATCTCAATTTTTATAAAATTCGGATCACGTTTGAGCAAGTTTCAGTTAGAAACTCACCCAATAGCCTATCCACGGCAGAATTCAACAGAATTCTCGCAGCGTAATAAAAACTGTAAATTAGTGAGGATCACTAATTTCAATTTCTCTTATCATATAGATATTAATCAAACAATAAAATTATCAAGACAAAATCTTTAAAATAATAGTCATATTAAATATGACATAAAACAGACGATTAATACAATAACTAAATAATAAAAATCCAAACTATGACTTAAAAATAACTATTAAGTCCTAAAATTATTTTTCATTCAATAAAATAATTTTCTTTAATCAAACAACAATCTTTCACATTTTTCGATATTAATTCATATTAAAAACGGTATACGTCTACACTGTCTCTTAATCTGAATTAATTGTTAAAACAGTAAATTGTTCACAATAAATCTTTGTTGTTCTTCATACTTTTAACAAACCATTGAGGTCATGACTCTCTACGATTTATTTTCAAGTAGTTGGAACTACAAAATAATTTTCATAAAAATTGGGATGTTACAACATGGATGATAGCAAGAAGAAGAAGAAGCTAGGAACAATTTGGGTTGAGGTTTGGAGATGAAAACAAGTAAAAGAGATGAAGAATGGAGGGTGCCATGGAAGTGGTCTTGTGTTTCTTTCTCAAGAAAAGAGAAAAGAAAAAAAAAAGATGGAGTGGGAAATGAGGAAGGGGTGCTGCGTCTGATGAGAGAAAAAGGAGAGAAGTGATGGTTTGGATAGGTATTAGGTACACTTAAGTAAGTAGTGGTCCATCATGGTCTAATAGGGAGGGAGGGTAGTTCACGCTGGAAATAAAAAGGAAGAAAGGTGGAATTTTGGGTGGAATTTAGGTGCTCCTAAGTGGATGCTAGTGCACCACGAGTCATGATTTTAAAGGTTGTGATTAAAAAAGAAAGTGTAGAAGAACATAGGATTAAGAACCATCTAATTAATCACTAAAGGTTCTAATATAATCACCCATTCTAAACATCTAATCTCTTCTCTCATAATTACCCTATAATTCTAGAGTCTAAAACGTGCTAAAAATACGGCGTCGAGTAATCGCATTACCGATTAATTCTTCGCCAATTTAATTCGCGAAAATTAATTTATCGAGAAATTAATTCACCGCGAGATAATATTTTATCATAAATACTAAAAACAATTTAAAACACTCAAAAATAATCACAACGAGTTATGATTCGATTTTCGTTGAAATCGGAATTCGTTTTAAATTTTAATACGGGTAAAATTTACCCGATGTTTTAAAAACGCGGCGAAACTTTGTTAGAGTTTTCCGACGAGATTTGAACCATGAATTAATATAAAATATTAATTCTTAAATTTAATTTCATCTTGATTTAATTCAATCATTTTCTTAGTCAACAAGAATACGTGTTACCGCGTCACGCCGAAAACTTATGTAATGTTTAAATTGATGAATTCACGTTAAAGCAGCATACGTCTACGCTGTCTATTAATTTGAATTGACATCATGAATAATAATTATTTATAATAAATAATTTATTTAAAATGAGTCAAAATAATTCCACGTACTCTCAGTAAATCATTGAGGTGATCAATCTCTATGACTTATCTTCAGTATTCAGGATTTTTATTGCTAAAATCACTTATTTTAAAAATTGGGATGTTACACCAGGCTCCCTCCTACCAGGACATCATGGCGCATCTCGCCAGGAGTTCAGAGGCCATGTGGACCAGCGCTTTGACGCTCAGGGGGAGCAGCTTGCCACCATTATGGGTCTCCTCCAACAGCTCCAGCCACCCACCTGTCGAGTGATGCGGGACTTCCTTCTTTTTCTTCTTTTAGTACTTAGGCATTACTTTTTTACTTTTGTATTAAAAAGAAGATTGTATGTATTGGCACACTCGCAGGGATTTATTATATTTTTATTTGTAGTTTTATTTTTATTTCTATTTTTGTTTATTTTGTTTCTAAAGTTTTTCGTTGTTTTGATGCACAGTTCTGAGCCCGCTTACCAGCTCCATCGGTATTGGGAAAGACACCATCAATTTTGACTCATATCCCCATTCATTTTGCTGGTGAAATTTTTCAGAGGAGAGTCTCTTTCCAACTTCTTTTATTTTTAACGCACATATACTTTTTGCTTTTATTCTTTAAATGTTTGGTCTATCGTAGTAGCAGTGATTACACTGCTAAAAATAAGTGTGAGGAGAGATTTTACATTTTTGTTATTACTTGGCTATGCTCATAATTGTTTATAATTATAGAGAGCTTAAATAAATAATTTTGCTGATTTATGAGCTATTAAATTTTTTTTTCTGACAACTTGTGATTGAATTGAGAATGTTGCTAGATTTAGAATTTGCTAAAAATTAGCATTGGAGTTTTATAAGTTTCAATTCTCTGTGTAAGATCCTAAATGTGAGATTTGAGCTTGTATAAGAGGCCGCATCATGTTTTTTGCCTTTTTTTCTTGTTGAGTGATACTTTCCCTAGTTATGCATTCTAGAACTTGTGCTGAGACCATTGCAAAGCGAATAAAAGTTTATTTTCATGTGAATTTGGTAAGGACAATTTTTAGGAATTTTTTAGGCCACTTCAATTTTGAAAAAAATCTTACCACTAGTTGCCAAACTTTATGCCTATTATTATGTTTCTTTGGTACCCCTTCTTGTTATTATTGATTATTATTTTGTGGTGGTAACCTTGGAAAATGTTGTTACTAAAGCAATTAGTGGCAAGAAAATCATAAGAATAATGTTAGAGTTCCCTCATAAAGGCTTCTTCAAGAAGTCTTAGCAAAATTCTTTCCCCTTCTAGAATTATTAATTGTTAAATTGACGCTTAAAAAGCATAAAAGGAGGAAAGGAAAGGAGAGAAAAAGAAAAAGAAAAGAATAAAAAAAGAAAGAAAACTCTTATGTTAATGCCTTCAGGAAATACAAGCAAAATTTGTTGATCAAAATCAGAGGGACCGTTGCTTGTTCTTTAAAGTGAAAAAGAAAAAGGTTACTTGTTTTAGTTGATTTAATTCTAACCCCTTTGCATTACCTTTTCTTTCTCTTATCTCACCTAACATTATTACCTTGGCCCCATTATAACCCAGGAAATACCCTTTTTTCCTCTTTTGCATGATAAGTAGACTTTAATAGTAGAGCGATGGTCAATGTACAAGCCTATGACAATGTATTTCTTTTGGAAAAATCTGAGCATTCATGACTATACCTGTAAACACTTTGAGAGAGGTGAGAAATGTGAGTTTTCAATCGCAGAGTATTGACTTATTGAACTCACACCTCTAATTGGGCATTCTATATCTTAGCACTTCTTATGATATCAATTTTTTGTCATGCACTTGTTTTTGCCCCTATTCAGTGGAAAATAGTTTCTCTTATAATTACCCAAGTAATTTGCTTGAGGGCAAGCAAAGCTCAAGTGTGGGGATGTGTTAACACACCAATTTGTCTATTTTTATGGGGCAATTTTGATACTAAAATATGTTATTTCGCACCATTTAAAGTATAAAAGTACTCATTTATGTCCCATTATGCAGAAATATCACAAAGACAACACTTGGAGCAAAAGATGCGAAATTGGACCAGAAACTGGCAAGTTTTGGAGAGTTTTGGCATTTCTAGACAAGCGGTACGGCCTGACATCTTCTCAGTACGGTCGTACCTATTCAAGCACAGCAGTAAGGGCGTACCTCAGGGTCAGTACAACCTGGCGACGAAGAAAAAGTCTAGCACGGCCATACCAAAGGTAGTACGGCCATATACAATTGCTGTCAGGGGGTGCTGAGTGCACAAGTATAGGCCAGAGTCGCAACTCAAGTGCGGTATGGCCATGTATAATCGTACTACGGCTGTACCTAGTCCCAAATTGCCCAGATTTGAAGCCAATTAACCTAATTCATTGTCTAAGCTATAAATAGGCCTTCTTAGCCCTCTTTGAAAGGACTTTTGACTCTTGATAGATTTTTGAATCCTCCTTGCTGATTGGTGACCTGGGTGCCTCTTACCAAGACCTTTTGTGCCACCGAGCTCATGAGGAACGCGAGAAACGTGCTTAAGGACTGTCGTCATACCGAAAGGGTATCCCGGTTTTGTTTTAATACTTTCTATTATGGGTTTTTATAGCTTTTTGTATGAATTTAAGTTACTTGAACTTACTATGAGTAGCTAAATTCATCACTAGGGGTGATGGAGAATCTTTTATTATGTTTTTTATATTTATTTAGTTAATTCTATGAGTTTCTTATTATCCTGTTAATTGTATTATTCTTGGTATGCTTAATCCTATAAGGCTTGATCATCCTTTAACAAGTTAATCTAATTGGAGGCGATCGTTTCACGATTAATTAACGGAACTCTAGAAATAATTGAACTCGCGTATTATGTCGGATCAAGGATAATTACTTGTTTCTAATCAGTTATTAAATTAACAATTCCGTTGTTTCTTAATGCTCTTCCTTATATTTATCTTGCATGATCAATTGGGATATTAGTTTGGGAGAAGACTGTTAATATTGCATGATCATTGGATATTAATAGCATTAGAGTGGGAGATTAGCTTTCAACCAGGAAATATAGCTCATAGTTTTTTGCTAATAAATTCAGGAACTAAATATTGGTGAACTCGGTTCCCCTAGGCTTCCTATAATTGTCTTATCTTATTCTTGTGCACTGTTTGATCTTTATTTTGTTTGCGTTAATCACTGCAATCGTTAAATCACAACATTCGTTAGTCTAAATAACATAGGATCTTTATTAAGTTAGTAGTTGCGCATTCCCTGTGGGTTCGACATTTGGAGTCTTAAATATACTCTACTATTATTACAAGTTACGATCAAGTGCACTTACCTGAGCCGCAATACATGTATATCTACTTACATGTTGATATAATTGCCCATCGTTGTGCTAATTATTATTTTGATTTCCCTTATATTCTTGTCACGATGAAAGCTTGTATATAAGTAATTCACCCTGACCAGTTTGTTTGCATGCCTTATTTGGGTGCTTTGAGATAACCATTCTCAGATACTGGGGGGAAAGTCCCCGGATTACCAGAGGGAATTGTCCGGGAACCATTTGAAGATGGAATGATGGAGTGTGGGCTTCCAGTATTTCGACAAGTATCGAGGTGGAAGGTTCATCTGAAGATGTTGTGTGTTTTGGACAAACTAGATACACATCTGGTAAGAGTCGATGAGTAATATTATAGAAGTTTTCTATAAAGGGTTTGTTAGTCCCTTTTTGTGTCTCTGACTAGTAATCTAGATCAGTAGACTTGGAGTACTAGATAGACAAGCTCTTAGGATTACTGTGCTTTTTAAAGTTGGGTCATTTGACCGTGACTAAGTATGTCATTTGCTTGATTATTGAAGGTTGTGTGCCTTATGGCAAGATTGGTTTCTATTTATATAAGATAGATTCTAATTCTTTTATCTTGCTGTGAAAATTTTTATAATGGTATGAGATTTTCCGCAAATACTTTACTGAGTAACTTTTTGAAAAGATTTTGATTAAAGAATTTTTTTTATCTGGCATACTTTTCTATTTAATTCTAGATTAGTTAGTTGGGCACTTAGATGTGGCACCACTTTACATACACCGAGAAAGGAGTGTTACAAATGACAAGGATAACTTAATCATTGATTGAAATCTGTGTTTATTTTTAGAGATTGAAAAGCCTCGTATCTCTCAATCTCTCTCTCTCTCTCTCTCTCTTTTCAAACTCTCTCGACCTTTCTCTTTTCTCCTAAGAGACTCACCACTGCCGCCTTCCACCTTCATTTCCGACCACCATAGACCATAAAACACAAAAACCCAACCGATTAAGACCTTCCTTTCCAAAACCCAACCGATTAAAACCTTCCTTTCCTTCAGATCTACAAAATCCCTCTATCAATTTTGAAGAAAAAGCAACATTGAAAAAATCTAACTCCATTTCCTACAAGATTATGGCCATATCAACTCTTCTTTAGCAAATCCACTCTGAACAAAGGCTTCTACACATCTTTGCTACTAAAACCCACGAACCTCCATTGAGAACCGTCCCAGTGACGTAGGCAGAGGAGAAGGACGATGGGTCACGGACTCGCAGTGCACATCATCACGTTGCGGATGCAGATCCGTCGATTTGTTAGTTATTTCTTTTTTGTTACCATATATTTTTCTTGTTTTCTATTACCATCTATTTTTGCTATTGTTGTTAACATTTTTTCTATTTTTTTTGTTCCTACATGGTGTGTGTGATATCGTTCCAGTTACCATTCGTTTTTGTTACCATTTTGGCATTCATAAATATATTATGGCCTCTCTACTTTCTATTATGGGTTTTAATGGTTATTGTATTTTTGGTTTGAAGGTGTTGTGTTCACTCGATTTCAGTGATTTCCTCTCTCAAACTTTGATGGGTACAATTTCATACGAGCATTGTACCGCAAGGATTTACAAAGGTCTTACATGTTGCCTTACAATGAGCATTTGCTGGGATTTATAGAGGTCTGATGTGTTGCTTCACATCGAGCATTTATTGGGATTTACAGAGGTCTCATATGTTGCCTCATAAAGAGCATTCGCTCGGATTTAAAGAAGTCTTATGTGTTCCCTATACCGAGTACTGTATTGCAGGGATTTACAAAGGTCTTACATGTTACCGAGCATTCACTGGGATTTACAGAGGTCTTACGTGTTGCCTCACACCGAGCATTCGCTGGAATTTTTAGAGGTCTTACGTGTTGCCTCATACCGATCATTTGCTGGGATTTACAGAGGTCTTACGTGTTGCCTCATACTGAGCACTATACCGCTGGGATTTATAGAGTACTCACAAAATGTACATGAATTAAATTAGGAGATAATGTTATTTTTACAGTAACAATTAATAATCTAGTCAAAGTTAGAAAGTGTGTTTGACAATGGCAATCAAATACCTTATAACATTTAATTAGCTTATGAATTTTATTGATCTAAGGCAATGTTGGGTAAAAATAAGCTATAAGTTAACTGATTAGTTAGCTTATAGCTGAAAACTAGCTGACCACTAACGACTGATAGCTAATGTGTTATAGTTGAAAAGATACGTGATTAAAAATTTATAGTTAAACAAAATGATAAATATAAAGTGAAATAAAAGGAAATATTTAGTTTTATTTTTTTATATAAAGTCATTTTATGAAAATTATTTATTTTGAAATTATTTTTATTTTTAATATTTTAATTTATTTCAAATCATTTATAATCTTAAAAATTAGAACATTATTATTTTTTATTTTATTCATATTTGTATTAATTAAAGCAAGTTAATATAAAAACACATTCATATTTTTTATGTAAATTTTATTTTATTTTTTCAAAAATGAAAAGTTTATTTTATTTTATTTATCTTAAATAATCAATTAATTGCTAAATATATATTTTATTAAATTGATTAATTTCTAATATTTTTTATGTGAGAATTTAATTTTTAATTTAAGAGATGGTAAATGAAAATACTTATAAACTGGTAAAATACTAATTAAGCCTTATACCAACAAAAAAAAAAGCCAAATTATACTTTTAGTCTCTTAGGTTTATTTTAGGTTTCAGTTTGTTCCTTATGTATTACTTATTCCGAATTGATCTCTTATGTCTAAAGATTACACCAATGTGGTCCCTCCGTTTCAAAATGGTCCCTTAAGTTATAAAAATTATACCTGTGTGGTCCATTTGTTTTGTAAAAAAAGATAAAAAAGGGACCATATTGGTATAATTTTTGTAAAATATGGGACTATTTCGGAACAAAAAAACAAGAGGGACCACAATTAACATACAAGGGACCAATTCAGAACTTTTAATATATAAGGGATCAAATTGAAACCTAAAATAAACATAAGGGATAAAAATATAATTTAGCAAGAAAAAAAAAATACTAATTAAGCCGTAGCCAGACCGAGAGACACGGTAATCCATGGCAGTAGTAGTTAGTAATAGTAGGTCTTAAAAGTTAAAATGTCCTTCAGTTTAAAATTAGGAAAGGTAGCCTTTCCCTCTCGACCTTCAATGTGCAAACTCACACTCACACCAAAAAAAATAACCGACAACCCAACCAATCTTCAAGGGCAAAAATCCTTCAACCCAACAAAAACACCAAAAAGCCCCACCCCAACCACTGCAGTTGAATCGAACCTCAAAACGTTACATTATATTCTCCGATGAAACGAAACCACAGTTCCCACCACCACCACCACAACCACCACCCACCACGCCAATGGCTCATAATCCCTACCCTCACAATCTCCCTCCTCCTCCTTCTCTTCCTCGCACTAATCCTTCCCCACACCAAACCCTCTCCCTCGTTTCCCTCTTTTAACCACCCAAATTTCACAACCAATTTGAGTCTTCCAAAACTGCCCAGATTCGCATACCTATTGACGGGTACCAAAGGTGAGGGCCCACAACTCAAGAGGGTCCTTCAGGCAACGTACCACCCAAGGAACTATTACCTGCTTCACCTCGATCTAGAAGCTTCCGATGAGGAGAGGCTCGAGTTGGCCAAGTATGTGAAGTCGGAGAGCGTGTTTGTGGCGTTTGGGAATGTTATGGTTGTGGGTAAGGCTGATTTGATGACTTATAAGGGCCCCACCATGATCGCTTCTACCCTTCACTCTGTTGCGTTGTTTCTCAAAAGGGTCAACGATTGGGACTGGTTTGTCAATCTCAGTGCTTCTGATTACCCTCTCTTTTCACAAGATGGTGAGTAGTGTTGTTTTTGAGTTTAATAACCTCATAGATTCCATTTCAAGGTAGATTCAACTAGACTAAGGTTTTAAATTGTGGTCTCAGTCGTGATGAGTCCAATGTGGCTGATCCAGCCTCAATTACGGTCGCATTGGAGTCATGACATAAAAAACCTTGATGTCGCAACTTAGATTATGGTTGCAATTTTTTTTTTTTTTTAAAAGCCGGTTGCAAAGGTTCGTAAAACCTTGACTTTGTGGCTGCAATTGCGGAACTTTGTTTAAATCCTTGAACTGGAGCATTAACAAACCATTTGATAGGTCCCTGCACACAGAGAATAACAATTTGCAGAGAGAAAGCAAGGATGAGGGAAAAGTATATGATTAATATTATGAAAGTCGACGGCGGTAACAACGTAGGAAAGAGAGCGCACTCTCCTTAAACCCTACCCAGAGCTCAGCTCCTATACTCTATCTATTCTCCCCCCTTTCAACCAGAAAATCCGATCCCCACAATAATCTCCTTTCCTTCTTTAAATAGAAAGGACTCACACCCTAGTTCTCTCTCTCCTCCCTAGCCGCCTCATCCCCCTCACTCTTTTTCTTATTTCTCCTTTCATAAACTCTCCACACTCTAGGCCTTTTGGGCCTGACCTCATCCTGCCCCAACAATTGGTCACTAGGGCCTATGGTCCCATCATTGCCCTCCGGATGAAACAGAGACTTGTCCTCAAGTCTGAAGTGAGGAAACTGAGACTGGATGGTCAACACATCTTCCCAAGTTGCTTCAGTCACATCCTTCCCTTTCCATTGAACGAGAACTTGCTTCTCCACGGAGCCACGGTTGTTCACGGTACGCTCAGCCAAAATTGCCAGCGGCTGCCACAAGTCTTTAGGGTCACATTCCATCCCCGGAGGCAACTCACATTCAGCTCTACGATCACCTATTGCCTTTTTCAGCAAGGAAACATGAAATACAGGGTGCACGCGGGCAGACTCTGGCAGCTTCAAGCGATAGGCCACAGCACCTACTCTGCCCAGAATTTCAAACGAACCATAGTACCTTGGTGCTAGCTTTGGACAGATTCTGGCAGCCACAGATTGTTGCACATGCGGCCGTAGTTTCAAAAACACCTTGTCCCCCACCTCAAAGTTGCGATCACACCTTTTGAGGTCAGCTAAGCTCTTCATTCTGCCCTGGGCTCGCTGCAAATGGAGCTTCAACTGCCGGAGAGCTTCATCACGGTCCAACAAATCTCTTTGGACAGCCTCCACCTTGGTCTCACCTTGAAGGAAACGAGTTAAAACAGGTGGTTTCCTTCCATACAAACATTCGAAAGGGGTGACACCCGTGGAACTATGGAAGGTCGTATTGTACCAATACTCCGCCCACGGTAGCCAAGAAACCCAACTCTTGGGCTGATCGGAGATGAAGCAGCGGAGGTAAGTCTCTAAACAGCGATTGACAACCTCTGTTTGGCCATCCGTTTGGGGGTGGTAAGCGATGCTAAATGCGCCAAATGTGTCCCTTGCAGCGAACAATTCTTGCCAAAATTACCGACAAATATGGGATCTCATCGCGATAATGAAATTTGGGATGCCATGTAACCGGACAACCTCTTTGGCAAAAACCTCGGCCAATAACCGCGCAGAGTAGGGGTGTCTTAATGGTACAAAGTGATCAGATTTAGACAAACGGTCCACGACAACAAAGATAGCATCATACCCCTTGGATTTAGGTAACCCCGTAATGAAATCCATAGAAATATCGTTCCATACCTGGTCCTGGACAGGCAGGGGCTGCAGGAGACCCCCCGGAGCTGCTGCCACATACTTTTGTCGTTGGCAAGTGTCACATTCTTGCACAAACTGCTGCACAACCCTTTTCATGCCCACCCAATACACGTTGGCAGCCAACCTACGGTATGTGCGATGGAAACCCGAGTGTCCACCTTGCGGGGAGGAGTGGAACTCGTTGAGAAGGGTAGGGATCCACAGAGAGTTGGCAGAAATCACTAATCTGCCCTCATAAAGAAGAACTCCATTCTTGTAAGTAAAACCCGGTTTAGCCACCCCTCCTTGCTGTAAAATAGAAATGATTTTCTGCAGTTTGGAATCACGGTGCACTTCCTCGATGATGTCCTTGTTACCCAGCCACTCAACGGTATGAACTATAGAAGTGAACTCAGAGGAATCGTGCATCCTGGACAGGGCATCTGCACCTTTATTTTCAAGACCCGGTTTGTACTCGATATCAAATTGATATCCCAGTAGCTTAGCAGCCCAGTTTTGCTGATTCATCGTGGTAATGCGTTGGAGTAGCAACTGTTTCAAACTCTTTTGATCGGTACGGACCAAGAACTTCCGGCCAAGTAAGTATGGCCGCCAGTGTTGGATAGAGAGCCCGCCATGAGCTCCTTTTCGTATGCCGATTTGGTTAGGTTCCTGTCACTAAGAGCCTTACTAAAGAAGGCAATGGGTCGGCCCTCTTGAATGAGAATAGCACCCAAACCATTTCCAGAAGCATCACTTTCGATCACAAACTGCTTATCAAAATCAGGAAGAGCCAAAACCGGAGCTGAAGTTACCTTTTGTTTGAGCTCTTCAAAAGTGTGTGCCTCTTTTTCACCCCACTTGAAGCTATCTTTCTTGGTTAAGTCAGTTAAGGGTCGAGCTATCTTTCCATAGTCTCGAATAAACTTCCGGTAGTACCCTGTGAGGCCCAAAAAACCTCTCACTCCCTTCACATTCTTCGGACAAGGCCATTGCAACACACTAGCAACCTTGGTAGGATCCATGGCCACCCCTTCCTTGGATATTACATGGCCCAAGTATTCAACATGCTCCTGTGCAAAAGAGCACTTCTTCATATTGGCCACCAAACAATGCTTAGCCAAGGTATGCAACACTGTCTCCAAGTGGTGAAGGTGACCCTCAAAGGATGAGCTATATACCAAGATATCGTCAAAAAACACAAGGACAAAGTGTCTGAGATATGGTCTAAAAATGTCATTCATGAGAGCTTGAAAAGTGGAGGGGGCGTTCATGAGACCAAACGGCATCACAAGGAATTCGTAGTGGCCATCATGAGTTCTAAATGCAGTTTTGTGCACATCATCCTCATGTACCCTTACTTGATGATATCCAGACTTAAGATCGAGTTTGGAAAAAAATTGAGCACCATTCAATTCGTCCAACAGCTCGTCAATAACAGGTATGGGGAATTTATCAGGAATAGTTACCTTGTTAAGGGCCCGGTAGTCAACACACATCCTCCAGGACCCATCCTTCTTCTTTACCAGGATAACCGGACTCGAAAAAGCGCTTTGACTTGGCCTTATAACCCCTGATTGCAGCAACTCTTCAACATGTTTCTCAATCTCATTTTTTTGTAGGTGAGGATATCTATAGGGCCGTACACTCACAGGCCCTTGGCCCTTGAGTAAATGGATGGAATGCTCATGATTCCTCTTAGGCGGTAACCGCTGGGTTCTTGAAACTCCGTGGCCTTCCTAGTCCTCTGCCTTTGGACCTTTTCTTTCTGTTGTGCATCCCCAATTAACTCCAGTGGTGATTTCCTCTCCGTAGAATGGGCTACTGTTGAACAAAAACTGCCCTCTAAGCCATGCCTGGGCCTCCCCAAAAGACTCTGTAGAGCCTGTTGGCTTCCTCCGGTACCACCTTCCCCTCTCAACTCAACCCATTTATCATTTACAGGAAATTGCAACACCTGGTGTGCCCAATCGACCCACATCACTCCGATGGAGGTTAACCAAGCCATACCCAACACCACATCTATACCATCTAAATCAAAGAGCCAAGCATCAATCATGGAACGCATGGAGCCTAACCCCAGAACCAAACCGCGGCAAACCCCTTGCGTCTGCACCGTGTAACCATCCCCTAACTTGATTCTTAGAGAAGCAGATTCTTCAATTGGCAGTCGCAACACACTCATCAATTTCTTGGAGACGAAATTATGAGTGGCCCCACTGTCCACCAATACCAGCAAAGGTACGCCCCACTGCCTCTCGAAGTTTGATGGTGCGAGGTTCATTCTTTTGCAGCATATGGAGGTGTCCTAGGTGCTTCAAACTCAGCACACTTAGTTCCCCTTCCTTCTCACCTTCGTCCTCCGCTTCCCCAATCAAGACCTGTGCCTCACCTTCTTCCTCACTGTCCTCCCCTTCCGCCACCATGAGTCTCAATTGACGTTCTGGGCATTGTGATAAATGTCTCGGACTGAAGGGCGCCCCACATTTGAAACATAGATTCTTCCTCCTCCTCTCCATGAGCTCATGATAAGGTAGATTGCGTATCCCCCTGTCTCGCGCTGCTCCATTCTTTCTGTCGTGTTTGGAATCTGGCCTGGTACCTGTGTTGGGCCCAGGACCTCCACGATCCAATCCTTCTTTTCCTCCTCGTACGTATACCCAGTCATTTTGACTTCGACCCATGCTGCCCGACCCGTTCGGCCCAAAACGGTTATGTGAACCCGATCCGTTGAACGATTTTGGGCCTCCATTGCGAGACTCGCTCCACCCGACCCGTTTCTCCTGGGTCTCAGCCTCTACAGCACGTGTCACGTGCATCAGTCGTCGGCGTGTCATAGGCCCCATTGACGCTAAGCTCCGTACACGGCCGCGAATGCCATCGCGAAGGCCGTGAATGAAGTAGCCAGAGTATTGGGCGTCGGCCATCCCCGGCACCTGCGAAGCCAGCTTCTCAAACTCCAGAATGTAATCCTCCACTCCACCCTCTTGGCGCACTGACGCGAGTTGCTCGAAAATGTTGCCTTCCCCGATTTCACCATAACGCTCTAGCAGAGCATCTTTGAGCCCTTCCCATGTCAGCTCTGGTTCTTCCTCCATGAGTGATTTGAAGAAGTGGATGGTGGGTCCTTCCATACAAAGCTGCGCAAGGTCAATCTTTACCTCTGGGCTTGTGTCCTGAACGCGAAAGTACACCTCTGATCGCGCAATCCATCCTGCCGGGTCGTCGCCGGTGAACATGGGTAACTCCACCTTCTTCACGGAGAGCCGGAGATCATCAGAGGAGTCGTTCGAGAGCTTTTGGAGAAGTTTGCGAGCTGCTGCCTTCTCCGCCTTACTCAACTCTGATTTTGACTTATTTCCAACGGAGCCATCGTCATCAGAGTCGTCGCGCGACCTACTCTGAGTAATCAAAGATACGAGGCGGTCTTGGTCTGCCTTAGCCTGAGCTCTCAGTTCTGCGATCTGATTGGTGAAAACCTCCTTGAGCGAGGTTAGCTCGTTTTCCAGTGCTACGATTTTGTTCTCCATCTTCTTGGGTGGCATTCGGTCACCCTCACACGCTGATTCCCCAAATGCGAATTCCCTCACAAGTTAGAATCCGGCAGGTCGGACCAAATTGATAGGTCCCTGCACACAGAGAATAACAATTTGCAGAGAGAAAGCAAGGATGAGGGAAAAGTATATGATTAATATTATGAAAGTCGACGGCGGTAACAACGTAGGAAAGAGAGCGCACTCTCCTTAAACCCTACCCAGAGCTCAGCTCCTATACTCTATCTATTCTCCCCCCTTTCAACCAGAAAATCCGATCCCCACAATAATCTCCTTTCCTTCTTTAAATAGAAAGGACTCACACCCTAGTTCTCTCTCTCCTCCCTAGCCGCCTCATCCCCCTCACTCTTTTTCTTATTTCTCCTTTCATAAACTCTCCACACTCTAGGCCTTTTGGGCCTGACCTCATCCTGCCCCAACAATTGGTCACTAGGGCCTATGGTCCCATCACCATTGCCTTCTGTTCTTGAAAATTAAACTGTAGAAGATAGCTTCGTTTGCATATAGTATGATCAAATGTTCTAAAAGGATTGAGCACAGTGTGGTGTTTAAAGTTATTGATTTTTCTAAATCTACCACCAGAGGTCATTCATTTCCCATGCTTTTGGGGATAATTTTAAAAAACGTGACTAACTAAATTGCAATTGCATCATCTGATCATATTATAGTGTATTCAATGATTTGATTTCACTGTGTTTTCTGTGCATGGGACACCTCATTTTTCTACCACTGCATTATTCTGTGGTTTTCTTCCTTAGGCCTTTGGCTTTGGCACCCCTGTGTCACTAAGAAACAAGCCATTCTAGCTAGCTCTTCAGTTTGTTATTGTACTGACCTGTGTGGAGAGATATGATTAAATATCAGTTACATTAGTAATTGGATGGAAATTCCCACAAGCCTTGTTAATGGCTATGTTTCCTAATTACCCGGAGTCTGGTTCTTGTAGCTCACAAATGAGTCATGTGTTGGTCTATCTATGGGCTATTGACTAAGCAGCGACATGCCGACACCAGTCTACCTTCGATTAGGACCAAACCTTAAGTTACAATAATGCTAAGCGATTTGGTAATTATTGGCTTTGAATTTGTCATGGGATACTGATGAAGTTATGGGGATTTAGATAAAATAAGGAGAAGAGAAAATAAAGATGTAATATAATTGATAATAATTTGATGATATCTTGATAATACCTTGATACAAAAGACTGAATACTAATCCCTATTTATAGGGATACAAAACCTATATCCTAATTAAATAGGGAAACTAGGAAACAAATCATGATAATAACTAAATAATATAGAAACTAATCCTAGAAGATATTCTAAGATTATAAACTAATCTTACGAGATAAACTAGGATAATATCATGATATTCGTAGATACTTTCCTATATTCTAACACTCCCCCTCAAGCTAAAGCTTACTAAGCTTTAAGCTTGTAACAAGAAAATAACGCATTTTTCATGAAATAAAAATAAATAGAAAACATAAAAATTTAGCTCCACCAAAACAATGATTGGGAAGACAACTCAGGCAACTCAGGGATGCTGGAGAAGCCGGAGAGAAATGCTACAGAGATAGCTTAGCCAGATAGCTGGAGTAATCATCAGCTTGAAAGAAATTTCTTCGCAAGCAATGAAGTAAAGCGAGGTCTGACCTTTTGAAAACAAAATTTGGAAGCTTCAAACCAATAATATTCCCAAAATATTTAAACTTGAAACCACGTCTGACAACTGCTTTTGGAACAAAGACGAGGCTAGTGCATCTGGGACGAAGACAGGGCCAATGCATCTGGGACAAAGATAGGGCCAGTGCAAGTAGAAGAAGACGCAAAAAACATGCAGACAAAAGAAAACACAATCTGTGTGACGAACTCACAAACGAGCATTGAACAGATGCAAAAACGCGTACACAGTAACGTAGATGAACAAGACGCGGTTGAAAAGCATTGATCGGGGGCAGCAAATGCAACAAACAGCAGAAAAGAAACCCTCAAAAGTGGGACCCATAAGCTGGAATGAGTCCTAAATAAACCCAGAGAGTCTGACGTCTCAATTGGCACTGACGACACTACAAATAGAGGTGTGTGGACCTCAAAAGAGAGCAACAAAACAAAGAGAAACACACAATGCCCAGAAAACGCGCAGAAGGCAAAGTGCAGCAACAAAAGGAGCACGAAATCGCGGTTGTAACAGCAGGAAGTCATGTTTCGAAGTCACAACAAAACCAAACAAGGATAGACCGTGGTAGAGGAGAGAGAAAATATGTCGAATTAAGGTTGTTTTGAACAGGAAACTGTGTCACCGTGTTCCGAAACACGAAAACAAGGCCAGATCTAGAACCAAACTGTTGCGGTGACATGCGCGAGTCAAAACGGTGCCAGAAAGCTTGCCGGACGTGTTGGCACGCGTGATGTAGGGCGGCGACCAGAAGTGAAATCGCCAGAACTGGTGACGGACACGCCGGAAAATGTAAACGTGGCTGTGATAGAGATGAGCAGAGGCACAATGAATTCTGAATACAATTGTTATTACATTTCCAAATTTTTGGGAACTCGACAGCGAAATAGTGATGCAACAGGTCACGGAGGATGGTACCTCTCTGATACCATGTTGAAGTTATGGGGATTTAGATAAAATAAGGAGAAGAGAAAATAAAGATGTAATATAATTAATAATAATTTGATGATATCTTGATAATATCTTGATACAAAAGACTGAATATTAATCCCTATTTATAGGGATACAAAACCTCTATCCTAATTAAATAGGAAAACTAGGAAACAAATCATGATAATAATTAAATAATATAAAAACTAATCCTAGAAGATAATCTAAGATATTCTAAGATTATAAACTATGGATAATATCATCATATTCGTAGATACTTTCCTATATTCTAATAGATACTTTTAGTAGTCATGGCTGACTTGGAGTTGGATGTCAAATTGTATAAAAATGATAGAACCTAGTATTGCAAAAACAGAAAATATGGAAACTAAATTCGAAATTCATAGTCATCATAGTCATGGGTAGCCCTCTGTGGTGCACTAGAACAACTAGAAAAAAATGTACAGAAAACAACTGGCACACTGATCCCAAATGTCAAGGGACCTCCCAACCTCTTCCGAATTCAATCATGATTCAACAATTACTGACGTTTGCATTCTCCCCTTCCTCCTGTATATCCCACATTTTGGTTGTGATACCCAAATCATTTCCCGTCCATTCAGCTTGTGCCAACTGGCCTGACTGTTAATTACTTCAAGGCCTCTTCCTTTGTCTTTTTCTCTACTGTGTTGATTGTTCCTTCAGTTTCTCCTATTCTCCTTTTTTATCCTCTCCTCTAGATGCGGCCGGCCTGTCTGCTCCTTTGGCCCATTCCTTTCCATTTACAGCCCATTTTGTTTAATCATCTTATTATAGACCTGGATTAAAGGTGTATCAATATCCCCCGCCCCCCCAAATCAGCTGCACCTTGTTCCCAAGGTGAAAACTGGGGATTTGTTGCTGAATGGTAGAGAAATTTTCATGATCTGGTAAGTCAGCCACTTATTAACACCTCCACAGACATATTAAGCAATCTTCTGGTAGCTAAAACTGCTGCTGGTGGCAACATTAACTCCAACTCTTTGGTAAAAAATTCTGGTAATTGTGGACTGGGTATGCTTGCATGAACTGTCTTCATTATTTGGGAAACATGAAAAATGGGGTGTATACGAGAATAATCTGGTACTATCGGCTTGTAGGCTATTGTTCCCCCTCTCCTCACTACTTCAAACAGTCCATAAAAGCATGGACTAAACTTCTGGTTGATATCGTTGGCTAAGGGTTTCAGTTTATAGGCTTTATGTTTCAAGTTAGTGGCCCAATGATGGATCTATGGTATGCTTTGATACCATGTTAAATGAGTTAGGGTCTCACTCCCGAAAGTTAGCTTGTAGGATGAGGGGATAACCACATATATACATTGCACAGCCCGGGAATTTTGGCAATGTGGGACTCAAATGCCACTTCAATACCCACTCTCACGTGCAACGTGGGCCTAGGTCCAATTCCCACAAGATGCCTGTAAATCCAGCTCTGATACCAATTGATAAGCACCCAAGCACTTGGGAAACCCTCCCTTAAAAGCTAGCTATTAAGGGGGAAGAATCAAGCCACTTAAGTACTCTACCGAGCATCTCATACTACTCAATATGGGACTTAGGCACCTCATAATACCCAAGTCCCTATCATAGCACCGCCCCTGAGAGCTGATGTCCCCGGCGGCTGCACTTCACGACACTTCACTCGGTGACACTGTACTCAACTTCCTTGTTGGTCAGAGCCCTCCACCGTTCAGAACCCTCTGTGTGTAGCCTGCTCCGGGACATCGGAAACCAGCTCTGATACCAATTGATAAACACCTAAGCACTTGAGAACCCTCCCTTAAAAGCTAGCTATTAAGGGGAAAGAACCAAGCCTCTTAAGTACTCCACCAAGCATCCTATACTACTCAATGTGGGACTTAGGCACCCCATAATACCCACGTCCCTATTAGCCTCCAATGCAGTGTCCCCTCTGTTAAAATGGATCAGACCAGGTGGTTCCCATCCATATAATGCCTTCAAAGGTGAAATCTGAATCGGTTCATTGTAAGTGTTGATCCTAGTGTTGTCAAATAGTGGCTATAGTGGGACTATAGCGTAGCAGAATTTGAACAAGCTGCTATTGTTCCCCGACCCGCGATTTAGTACAACAAAGTGTTGTCAACTTGAACCAAAACTCAGAGTCTCAGACCATCGTATCCATCTTGTGCAACTGTGAGGATTAGTTTCGGGGATAATTGTTAAAAACGTAACTTAGGTGCATTTGCATGATCTGATCATATTATTTTTCAATGATTTCTCTATGTTTTCTGTGCATGGGACCATAAAAACAGGCCAATCTAGTGCTTCAGAATGCTATTGTACTGACCTGTGTAGAGAGAGAAGCTTAATATCACTTAGATAAGTATTTGGATGTAATGGAAATCTCTGCAAGTTTTGTTAGGCTAATTTCCTCATCACATTGAGCTTGATTCTGGTAGCTCACAAATGTGTCAAGTATTGGCCTATGGTCTATTGGCTAAGTAGCAAGACCTGTCCACCTTAGATAAGGAGCGAACCTCAAGTTACAATAATACTAAGTTACTTGGCAGTTATTGACTTGGACTTTGTATGGGAAACTTCTGGTAATCATGGCTGACTTGGACATTAAATTATTGAATCTGCCTGTGTAACATTATTAGTAAGTTTCTGGTACTGAGATTAAAACTAGATGGGTCAAATTAAATAGTAGCAACATGTTTTATACAAGCCACCCTGATTAAGAGAATACTTGTTTAGTTTTCTAACTAAATAAATAACTTTGGGATCTAGAACTAAGTAGCAAGCGACCCCCTTTTGCCTTGCTCTGGAATAAAAGATGCAACAGAATGCTATATAGCTAACTTATTTACTATCACTTTATAAAATTGCGTTTTCAAAGCTGCCGAGAGGGTAATGTCTAGTTACAACTAACAAATTCGGTTATCTAATAGATACTAAAGAAAAGAGATGTTTTAAATTCTCAGTTGATGGTTGTGGTTCTCAGTTAACTTTGTGCTTGTAAGTCAAATATATCAATGATTACTTTCCTGGAGATTTTTTTTTTTTTTTTTTCCTTCCATATCTTAATCAACTTCGTTATTTCACAAATGCATTTTTTGTTTATTTTGCTGACTTTTTGCCATATACCTTCTTGCTTCAGATCTCTTGCATATCTTCTCATTCATGCCTAGGGATATAAACTTCATTGAGCATACAAGTAATATTGGTTGGAAAGAGTAAGTATTTTATTTATCCATTGATATTGTCTCAGTTGGTTACTAAACTAAAATAAATTCTGTATGATTTGTGTACTGTAATTGTAACTTCAATATCAGGTATCAAAGAGCTAGACCCATTATTATAGATCCCGGCTTATATCATTCAAAGGTATCTGGTGTTTATTATGCTAAAGAGAAAAGATCGGTCCCATCTTCGTTCAAGTTATTCGCAGGTTTTGGTTTTAAGCTTTCTATCACTTTGGTTTTCTTCTTTACTCCCAAGTCCTAACATATCCCTATTTTTTCTCATTGATTTTGTTTGATATATTTGCATAAGTTGCTTTACTATACCAACAATTCTGTCAGATATGTTTCTTAGTATATGTTCATAAAAATCAGTATCATATAATCGATATATATGACTCTTTTGTCTGCATAATATGTTCTGCATATACTGTTACAATTTCTTATCAATAGTAGCTCAACAATACACTGTTGGATTTGGGATTAATAATCTAATTAGATATTTCCACTCCATTATACGACTTAATGGTCTAACTAGCCGAAGTAATCTAAAACATTTTTGGAAAAGTTGTTAAAATATTTGTAAGGTCTTGCTAAACACTCAGCTTTGTAAGTGCTCGGCCATTTCACTGATCATCAAATCAATAAATTTTGTATCAAAAGAGGGTTAAATATGTTGTTGGTCCCTATAAAATCACGACTGTTCAACTTTAGTTCCTACAAATTTTTATTCATTTTTAGTCATTATATTTAGCAAAATTTTGTGCTTCTAGTCCCATCCAAAGGATTATAATCACGCGGCTTTTGCTAAATATAGCGACTATAAATGATTACGATTTTTGTATGGACTAAATTTGAATGGTCGTGATTTTACAAGGACTAAAACATATTGATCCCTTCTAAAAATGAAACAATCCAAAGTAAATTTACTTGATAACCAACTGGAAGACTAAGCATTGTGTGTTTGTATCGAGTATGGAGGACACGTCATTTTGATCCACAATAGCTACATTTATGCAAAATTGCACCACAGGTTTATATTATTGTTTTCAAAATATGTTTTTTGCATAGGAATTTTGTATAGCACAGGAAACATCAAACATACTAGACACCATACGTCCATACTTGCAATGACGAAAATAAGTGCCTTTTGCTTGGTCCTAACCTAACATGTACAATTTTTAAATGCTTCTCAAATCATTTAGCTAACAGTATTTTTGGTGTTTTCAGGCTCTGAATGGATTGTCCTTACAAAATCATTCCTCGAGTTCTGTGTATGGGGTTGGGATAACCTTCCTCGCACGCTTCTTATGTACTACACAAACTTCCTTTCATCCTCCGAGGGCTACTTCCATACGGTCATTTGCAATCACAAGGACTACCAAAACACGACTATAAATCACGATTTACGCTATATAAGGTGGGACAACCCACCGAAACAGCATCCTTTGTTCTTGAAATTGGAGCATTTCGAAGACATGGTGCGCAGTGGTGCACCTTTCGCACGAAAGTTCAACAATGATGACCCAGTTCTCAACAAAATAGACAAGGAACTGTTGAGAAGATCAGAGGGTCACTTTACACCTGGGGGTTGGTGTGTTGGCAATCATCTTCTGGGAAAAGATCCTTGTGCTGTTTATGGAAATCCAATTGTTGTTAAACCTTCTTTAAGATCAAAGATGCTAGAGAAACTGATAGTGAAACTGTTGGATTCTGAAAATTTCAGGCCGAAACAGTGTAAATAATCTTGTTCTTGCAATGTGCAATTTTTTTTTTTTTTTGTGTACGTCTTGTTGGTATTTTTCGCATCTGCTCAAATTTAACGTCTTGAACAGTTTTGAAAAAAGTATACCCTATGCGAATTTTAGTTAAGAAGATCTTATCATGCTACGCTTGGAATGTATAGTTTTTTTAACCAACCTTTGTGTTTTTTAATTATACAACCTCTTTGATTTAACGAGTTAGAAGAAGATACTGATGTGTCAAATGGGATTGGACTCATTACCAAAAAAAGTGGGCCTTTACTTTTCACCCCCTATTTGCTACGAAACTCTCCAAAGTTTTTTTTTTTTTTTTTGTTGCCAATTTTAGCCGTGTCCGGAAGCGCATTTCCATACGGGTTTAAAACAGCAATCAAAACAATGAAACCCCTTCCCTTCTTCATTTTCTCCCCCACAAAACATTCCCTACACACCAATATTCCCAAGTTTATCAACCCCATTGAGGATTTTTAGCTTCTAAAGTATTCAACAAGGTATATTTTTGACCTGTGTTTTTTAATTTTCCTTAGGTTATGACTGTAGGTTTTTTAAATTTGTACAGTGTTTATCCGGAAGCGCAACAAAACTGCATATGGACATATGTCCGGATGCGCGCTTTCGAAGTGTACTTAAATGGCATCCGGATCTGCGCATCCGGACTATGTCCCGATGCAGCTTAGCTGCATTTTTTGAAAAACCTCTTTAATGCATACTTTTTTCTTCCCAATTATGGAGCATGGAGAGGGTAGCCAGGGACGTAGGAGGAGGGGTAGGCAATCGCCGCCTATTGCCTCTTACTGCAAGCAGAGGGCAGAGGCAATAGCACGGGCACGGGCAGAGGCAACAGCTCGGGCACGGGCAGAGGCACAGGCATACGCTCAACCCCAGGCCCAGACGAAGGATCAAACCCAGCACCAGGCCCAGCCAGAGCCCGAGCCTGAGGTACCACCACTGTAGCACCCCAATTTTTAAGAAAAATTGTTTTAGCGATAAAATCCTAAATACTTGAAGGTAAGTCGTAGAGATTGATCACCTCAATGATTTACTGAAAGTACGAGGAATTATTTTGAATAATTTATTTATTATAGATAATTATTATCCATGATGTCAATTCAAATTAATAGATAGTGTAGATGTATGCTGTTTTTAAGATGAATTCATCAATTAAACTTTATATAAGTTTTCTGTTTGACGTGGTAACGTGTATTTTTGTTGACTAAGAAAGTGATTGAATTAAATCAAGATGAAATTAAATTTAAAAATTAATATATAATATTAATTCATGGTTCAAAATTCGTTGAATAATTCTTATGAATATTTACCGTATTTTTAATTGCCGGGTAACTTTTATCTGTGCGAAAATTTAAAACGAACCCCGATTTCGATAAAAATCGAAACGTGACTTATTGTGATGACGGTTGAGTGTTTTTAATTGTTTTTATATTTATATATAATTTATTTATCACGCGTTGAATTAATTCTAAGTAAATTAATTTTCGTGATTACTCGATGTCGTATTTTTTAGGACACTCAAGAATCTAGGATTAGGGGGTAATCATAAGAAGAGAGATTAGGTGTCAAGATTATGTGGGTTATTAGAAAATATCTTAGTTGATCTTATCATAAGTGCTGGGTGTTTAATTATTGTGGTGATTGAGAAAAGTATCTATTTTAGACCATTTTGAGCCTAGTAAAGTACCATCATTAATTTATTTTATTTTTCCTCCCTATTTTCTTGTGTCCAGCGTGAGCCCTCCCTTTGTTTCATTCTTTTATTATTTTTATTAATTCCTTCTATTCATACCTTAAGGGTTTATTTGGATTGGTGGTATGGAGTGGAATGAGATGGTATGGGAGAAGGTTCCATTGTTTGGATATTTATAAAACAGATGGAATGGAGTGGTATTGGGTGGGATCTATTCCATCCCATTCCATCCTCAACCCTCTGTTTTCTCCCCCCCCCCCCAATTTGGGAGGTACATGATGGAACCAGCCTCCCTAATTATAATATTACTAATTTATCCCTCGTCTTCTTCCTCAGCAAACCCTGTTACTGAGCTCGAATCACCAAGAAGGTTCGTCCAGTATCATGTATGGAATTGATGCATCTTCTCGAGATGCTGTTATGGCTTTTAAATACATCATTGGTTGGACCTTTGTGCTATTCCTGGTGCGAAACTTTGTATGAACCCTTTTTTGACCAAAACTTTGTATGAACCTGAAGCTGCCATGTTTCTTTCTTTGCTCTTATTGATTTTTTCCTTTTATTTTATTATTATATTACAATCCAGAGCAGTATCTATTTTAATTCTTTTTTTTTTGGTAGGACGTATCTATTTTAATTCTAACTCACCAAAAAAAAATCTATTTTAATTCTACATGGAAATCTTTCCTTCTAAATAAGGGTAAAATGGGAATAAAAAATTTATAATCCATTCCATTCCGTCTGTTTCATCATAAAATGCCCAAACAATAGAATGAAAGATATGTTCCGCTTCCGCTCCGCTCCACGCATTTCAAAATATCCAAACATACCCTAAAGTGGATGAAAGGAAGGCAACAAAAAAAAAAATATTTCGTCCCCACTTTTATTTTTCCCCTGACCGTGGCCCCCTTTCCCTTAATTCCATTTTATTTTTTTCTCCTCCCTTCTTCTGCTATGCATCAGTGAAGCCCCTCACTCCCATAACCCCTTCCACTTCATTTCTCCTAAGCTACCCAAGGCATTAGTGAAGTGGAATTATAAGCAAAGTTCCCTTTCCTCCTCCTCCTTTTCTTATGCAGCCGATGCACCCCCACCTCCATCCACTTGTTTTATTCTTCTTTCTCAAGTGTGCAAGTGTTGGTGAGGAAGAAGAAGATTAAGACCCGTCCTTTTCTTACTCTCTTGCTGGCTGTGACTTGCCCTACCATAAACATCAACAATTGCTTCCATTTCTTTCTCCTAGATGACACTAATTTTTTGGTTAAGTGAGTAAGGGTTTGAACCAATATTTTTCCCCTTTAATTTTCCTAGCTGAATCGTGACCTTAAACTAGGATTAGGAGTTGATTTCTTTTGATTTATTCTTGTTTAAATGCTTCTATTGTGTCTTGATTATGATCATGAAGCAAAAGGATCAATTTTTCCCAAATTTTATAAACCCTAGGTTCTATAGAAATGGGGAAAATGTAATTGCTCATGTGAATCACCAAATTAGTTTGAGGCTTTTGTTATTTGATACTTGAATTGATTATTGTTATTGTTAAATTGAGTTTGATCAAGGAAATTGTAATTTTGAGAAACCCTTGAGTGCTTGAAAGCCATGATAGGGTAATTCAATTGTGTTAATGGTTTTGTTTTGGAAGAATTAAGTGTCTTGAGAAAAGAATTAAGTGTTGAAGGTTGTGGTTGATTGAATTAAAATTTTTACAAATTGTTCCCTATTTTTGGGTGTGTAGGCCAAGAGCTCTAAGGGCTTAAGGAAGGGAAAATTTTTGTGTCCGTAGCTTAAATTAGTTGTATTGGATTGTATTTCAAGTTTGGAAAGTTTTGGAAATGGTTTGGTTTAATTGGAAGTTGTTTGATTGTTAAAGGTAATGAAACACTTAATTAAGGCAAAATGGATTCCTTGTGATCCTCAGACCAAGTGGAGCCTTAATTAGTTTGTAGTAAAAAGTATTTGATTTTTAGTGTTGTTTCATGTCTCAAGTTTGAAAAGAAAGAAAGTCTAGTCTTTAAAACCTTATCTTTCAACTTTGTGTATTATTTCAAATAAGTTTTAAGTCTCTAAAAACATTTAATTTCAATTTGTGTGTTATTTCAAGTGTAGGTGTTTTATTATAAATATTTTTGGGGATGGAGAGCCTAGGGGTTAGAATTGAATCTAAGCCTCGAGAATTATTTTTGGGTGAATTAGAGTTATACTAAGGTTTGGTGTGTCGTTTAGGATCCTTGAGGAATTGTTCGTGCTGAGTAGGATTCCGACATGTTTAACAGTGAGCTATTTGCTTTCGGTAAGGGCATTTCACATTCTATGTGTTTATGTTTTCTATAGTAGGCATAAGGGCTACTTCTAGATATACCTAGAGTTTTAATTTTATATGCTGAAATGTGGGTTGTGTTATATGCTTATGTTTGCTGAATTATTGTGAATTCTAAATTGTTGGACTGTTGAATTGATTATGTGGTATATGTGGAATCTGTGTTATCATGTGGAGTTAATATACTGTGGTGTGGTGCTGGATAATTGAATATTTATTTGATTATGCCATGTTGAAATATCATATACATTTGATATGTTCATTGGAGTAGGCAAAATGCATTGTCATGCATGTGGCATAACTTCGACCTGAATATCCTAGGGAAGCGGAAATGCCCCAAGGCCAAAGGAATTTAGGAACGTTGTTAATTTAACCCTATGGAAAAGTATCGATTGGGGACGTACCATGGCGTACCACGATTGACCATTCGGGGTATTCCGGAATCATAAACAGTTGCATGTAGTGGCATTTGTAGAGCATTTATGCATTCTTATTGAATTGAATATTATGTTCTATCTGTATAATATGAATTGCTATTGTACATGCTGTTGCTATTATATTTGTTTGTGTAAGAAGTTGACTCTTGTCTGTGGTTCTTTCAATCAATGATTGTAACCCAGATCATGAAGATTGCAGAGTGTTTGAGGTGGCTGACAAATGTAGCTGAGGATAGGCCTATCTGGCTATTCGCCTTGTGTGTTAGTTTGAAATTACTAGAGGTCTAGTAAGTGTTGTAGCGTGTCGACCAGTTGTAGGGTGTCTCATGTTTTTAATTACGATGTTGTAATAAGTATTCCATGATTCCAAGACTTTGGATCGTTTGTGTGAAATGAGTATTTAATATTATTTGCATGGTTGCTGGAATCCGTTTATGGTGTTTTATTTATTCATCACCTTTCGAAAATGCTGCAATACTCTGATTGCTATTTTCTTAAAAGAAGTTTGAAAAGAAAGAAAAAAATTTGACTCACATTTTGAAAACCATGCAAGCAGCGTATTCCATTTACAAAAGAATATTGAACTGGCTAGAGTAATAGTTAGTTTAGTAGCGCTCCAGGGACGGGGTGTTACTAGGTGGTATTAGAGTTGTTCGGTTCTAACCAGACTATGAGTTAGGAAATTATAGCTGGTCAAGTGTCGGGTTGTGTATAGAACAGATTGTGAGGGGTCAAATTGTGCTTTCGTGTTTTGTTTGCTCCTCAAGTGGAGTAACTCTACTTGTAATTGTTTGGATTGTTTCTTAATTGAAACAATGTGTGTTAGCACACAAAACAATATTGTTGTGGGATTCTGACTAGGTTGTAAGACCTTATGGGAATCCGATACTTCAGAAAACGAGTAATTCTTCCTGTTGGAACGGGTAGTTCGAGAGATGGATCTGAGGACCCAGATAGCCGAGATGTAGCAGGGACAGTAGTTGCTATTGCTCGATAGACTACCACAGAGAACCAATGTGAACTGCTAAGATAGCAGTGAGAAGAGCAAGCTGCAGAGACTAAATGATTGGTTGACCTTTTGTCACCATGGAACTCTTAAGTCCTTCAGGAAATAAGAGATGAGATTCCGGGATTGTTTGCAGGAGACGCATCATCTTTGACGTATTAGTGATCCTAGGTATAAGTTGTGTAAATGATTGATGTTTGAAGTATTTTGATATGTATTATATTTGAAAATCAAAAATATTTTATGATTTTGTGAATATGACATGTTTGCCACTAACATCTGTGTTTTCACGGTAGTCTACCTTTGTACTGTTGTAAATATTTGTGATCGATTGTGTGATTGTTTATTATTGTGAGCGTATTCATATTTTCCAAGGAAAATATTGTACGCAACTATTTTCTAGCAAGCATTAATTAAATGTCTTATGATGTTTTAATTTACGCGAGACCCATTTGACTCAGTTAAATGGACTCTAGAGGTTTAGTGGAGTAAGGTAGTGGTTTAGTGCATGACGAGTTATCTAGCTAATGTTGGGTAGTACCTAAGATTTTTTTACCAAACCTTATCCTTATTTCTTTGAGTCATGGAAGATTTTCTTTAAAGGAGAGCCAAGTATAGTTGGGTGACTAATTTTTCACTATTTCCTTTCTTACTTGGCCGACCACTCACTCATAAAAGGGTGCAGGAGAAAATATTCCATTTTGTCTTAATGGAAATAGGTAATGAATACTTGGACCAAGATTTTGTGAGTCTCTTCCCTTCTTATTTTAGACCCATGACCGGTTACTTGTTCATAATAGGTGGAGTAGAGAATATTTCATTTAGTCTTAGTGTTATTAAGTGGTGAGGGCTTGGACCAACTTTTTGTGAGACTATTCCTTTCTTTTTTTTTTCTGATCTGAACGGCCACTAAAGTAAAAAAAAAAAATATTGGGTCATTCTTTTCGTACCCGGTCGGCCACACTCAAAAAGAGAAAAGGGGGAACAGTTGTGTTGCTATGGTTTAGTGTGAGTGGAGTGAAAAAGCCTAGATTCCTTACCTTTCCTCACTCCTTGTGCGCTGCGAATAAATTCAATTCCAAAGATCCCATTTTTCTTCCATCCTTCTCCTAGCTAAACCATGTAGTAGTGGGTTGTGTATGAGAGTTGCATTTCCTTGCATTCATCCCTTGGGAAGCTGCGAACGTTAGGATGATTTTGGAGGAAGATTCCCTTTTATTTTTTTGTTATTTGTTGATGTGGATGTTGTTGTTAATGTTAATAATTTTGAGAGTTTTGATGTTCTGTTTCTATTGATGTCTTAATGTCGCGAGTACTTGGAAGCTCTAGGTGAGCATTTTAACTCTTTTGCTTTCAATTTTTCTGCATTGTTGTTAATGATCTTGTTGAAGATGGTTTTAAGTTTTTAGATGGTTTTTGTTAAATTATGATTTAGTAGTAAGAGTTTGGGAAGGTTTTGTTTTCTTTTGTTGTAAAAGATAATTTCAAGGTTTCTAGTCAATCTTGGGTTCAAGAATGTTTTTATTTTAATCTCGTCTTGTTAAAAATGTTCTTGATCTTATTTCTTTTGGAAGAACCGAGTTCTTATGCGTGCGTATTGTTGAAGAAATTTTTTGAAAGTTTATTGCTAAATTGAAATATGAACCCGTGATCACATATATTATGGGTGAGGTTTGATTTCAAATTTTCTAACATTATCCATGAGGGTTTTATGTCTAGTGTAAATTAGAAGTTGTAGAGAAAGGTCTTATTGGTAATCCTTTCGTTAAATTGTATATGTGTGAGTTACAACGAGTTTGAGAAATAAATTTTTGAGTGGGTGGTGTCTTAAGAAAAATGAAAAGGAAATTTTTATGTTATTGGACTTTTATTATGTGTATTTAATGGTGTCAAAGTTTTGGGAATTTTGAAAAGAGTTGTATTAAGTTTGAGTGGTTGATTTGGGTTTCAAGACAATGAAACACTAAGGTTGAAAGGAATCCTTGTATTCCTAAACTAAAGTGGAGTCTTGACAACTTAGTATTAAGAAGTATTTAATGTAGCATTGTTGTTTTGTGTTGGGTAAGAAAAAGAGTTAATTTTGTATTCCTTGAACTTGAATCAATTTATGATAGGAAAATAATTTTAGGGATTTGAAGTTTTGGGTTGAGTTATTTAAATTGTAAGAAAAGGCTTTAGCATATTTGTTGTCGAGTTTGATTTGGTATTTTAAGGCCATGAAACACCCAATGTTAAGTGGGCCCATAACCCACAGAGCAAGGTGGTGCCTTGGAAAGGATTTAGTGTTGAAACCTTTTACTTTTGGTGAGAGTTTTGTTGCTAGAAAAGATTTGAAAATTTGTGTGCAAAACCTTTATATGTGTATTAAATTTATTAAACTCGTGAGAGTAATTAGTAATTTTAGTTGTTAATCTAAGTTTTACTAGATTAATATGTAATGCTTGTTAATTAGTTATTTTAGAAGTTTAGTATTTGTGCTAAGTTTTTGAAAGAAAATAATTTTCTATTGTTTCAAGTTTTAAAGTGTTTAGAGATATTATTTTAACTTTGTTTTAGCATCTTTCAAGTGTAAAGTATTACGAAAAGGAATGCGCTGAAGTGCATCAGCCACGGCCGGAAGGTACCATCTCTCCCTAATGATGAGGATGGTATTTACAGATGGGTGCTTGAGGGGATTGTGGAGTTTGGGCTGGAGCCCCTCATGCGTACGAGCTTCGGCATCATCGACCATGGTCTCTTGAGTGCCTTTTCAGAGCGGTGGCATACGGAGATCTACAGCTTCCACCTACCCATAGGTGAGATGACAGTCACCCTGGACGACATCTATTGCCTGTTGCATTTGCCCATCACTGGACGCCTGTTATACCACACTTCGCTTAGCAGGCCTGAGAGTGTCGAGATGCTGGAGACGCTCCTTGATGTCACCCGTGAGACTTCCCGGATGGAGTGCGAGGATACGAGAGGCGCTCATGTGTGATTCAGCTAGCTCCAGGAGCAGTTCATTGATTTGGTTAACATGGTGAATGAGATGGTTGACAACGACCCCACGAGGGATGTGTATCGAGCATACGTTATTAGGGCGTACCTACTGTTATTGGTGGGCACCACCATATTCACCGACAAGTGTGCCACCCACATCGATATCATATATCTACGATACTTTGCTGATCTTGTGGAGATCAGACAGTATGCTTGGGTTACTGCTGCCCTTGCATTCTTGTACGGTTAGCTGAGCTCCTGTTAACACACCAATTTGTCTACTTTTATTTTAGTATCTAAATACATCACTTTGCACTTTTTAAAGCACAAAGACACTTATTTATGTTCTATTTTGCAGAATTATCACAAAGACACCACTCGGAGCAAAAGATGCGAAAAAGGACCAAAAACTGGCAAAGTTTTGGAGAGTTTTAGCACTACTGAACGAGAGGTAAGGCCTGATCTATCCTTAGTACGGCCGTACCTAGATCAGAATCTCAGTAGGGGCATACCCCCTTGGTCTGTACCACCTGGCACCGATAAAAAAGTCCAATACGGCTGTGCCTAAGGTAGTACGGTCGTACACAAATAATGTTAGGGATGAAGCACGCATGGGTATGAGCCAGCGTCACAAGAAAAGCTTGGTACGGCTGTGTATATATGCGGTACGGCCGTACCCCATCTCAAAATGTGCAGATTTGAAAGTCAGATAACCTAGTTCGTAGCCAATATTATAAATAGGGGCTCTTAACCTTTTACACAGACCTTTTGACGAATTCCCAAGTCAAGAGTCCCTTTTTTAGAGTTATTCACAAATACCATACGATTGGAGTAGTCCTAGATCATTGGAGCTTCCTGTCAATTCTGAATTGCTGCTGGAGTTCATGGAGACGTGAGGAACACATGAGAGGATCATCGTCTTACCGAAAGGATGTCCCAGTCCTATTTAATCATGTATTTTAGGAGTTTACATTTGGATTTATTCTATTTTGTTTTATTGCAAAACAATATGAGTAGCTAATTCCATCACTAGGGGTGATGGGATCTTTTACAATGTTCTTGATTTCTATTTAATTGCTATTTTGAATTCCTTGTTATCCTTATGAATGTGTTGATCTTAGCATGCTTAATTTCATAAAAAGTAGCTAATCCTTATAAAATTAGTTAATTGTGGTAACAGGATCATAGTTAACTAGTGGAACTATAGTATCAACAGAACTCACTTTATATGCCGGATAGGTTATTGCTTGTTTCCAATCAGTTATTAGATTAACAAACTTGCCTGATCTTAATGATCTTTCCTTTAGTTACCTTCTAGGAACAAATGGAGTAATTAGTTAGGAGAAAGACTATTACACGCTAGGTAGCTCTTAGTAACTTAGAGCGAGTGATTGACATTCAATAAGGAAATACAATTCATAATAGCAAGGAAATAGACCCAGGATCTAGTATTAGTGAACCCGGTTCCCCTAGGTTTCTCCTATTCAATCTTGCTCTAATATTTAAATTCGAAGTGTTATTCTAATTTTCCTTAGTTTTTCTGTTCAATCCCAATCTAGTTATTTCGATAGTTTAAAGGACTTAAGATCTTCATTATGCTGGTACTTGCACATTTCCTGTGGGTTCGACATTCGGAATCCTAATTATACTCCACTTTTATTACGAGTTACGATCAGGTGTACTTGCCTGAGCTGCAACAAGTTTTTGGCGCCGCTACTGGGGAGTGTTTAGTAATATTGGTTCAACGAGATCTTAATTACTTTAAGCATTTATTTATTTTTTGATTTACTCGTTTATATTTATTTTACTTTTTTTAATTATTTTTCTTGTACTCAGGTACCACAATGGAAGAAAAGCAAGGGCGCACTCTCAAAGAGTACTTTTCTACTACTGTCAATATTTAAGATAGCATAAACGGCCCAGCCATCAGGCAGCGTGACTTTGAGTTCAATCCTACTTTAATCTCATTGGTGTCTGCAGTACAAATTTCGGGGTTACCTTCGGAAGACCCATATACCCATCTCAAGAACTTCCGAAGAATACTTAAGATGGTTAAGTACAATGGAGTCCCCACTGAATCTATTAAACTAACATTGTTTCCATTCTCACTGCAGGGAAAAGTTCAAGTTTGGCTAGACTCTTTAGCACCAAACTCAATCACCACTTGGGAAGATCTGAAGAGCAAATTTCTCCATAAATATCTATCTTTAGCCAAATTTACAGAGATAAGAGCAAAAATAACTAACTTCAAACAATCTGAGTCAGAACAAATGCACAAAGCTTCGGAACGCTTTCAAGAACTACTTAGAGGTTTTCTACATAAGGAATTTGCCACATGGCAACTGGATCACATTGTCTACAATGGGCTAAATGTATAGAGCAGAGCTGCCATAGATGCTGTATGTGGAGGATCTCTGGGAATAAGAACACCATCTAAGACTCTAGAAATCATTAAAGAGATGGCACAGAACAATGCTCAATGGTCACCAGAAAAGACACAAATTGATCCGAAAATTGAAAAACATGGGGTGTAAACCCACTTATCTTTAGAAGCTAAGGTGGATGCACTTACTGAAAAATTTGAAGCCTTGCTGGCATCTCATGCTCACACTAGAGTTAGAAGGAACAATCTCACTCAGAAGCCGACAACAAAAGAGGACCCTATTGCAAAAGTTAACTTTATAGGCACCGAGAACCATGGTAGCTCCTACTCAAATAACAATAATCCGGTGTAGAGAAACCAAGGCAACTCGTATTTACAGGTTCAAGCTCGAAGAAAGGGATATCCAGGCCATTCTGAGGTAGTTCAAGGATGCATGAAAGAACTTGATGAAAGGTTTAAGCATCTAGAGAAACTGGTAAGAACCAATGTGGAAAGTCAGAAACAATTAGCAGAGCAATTAGCCCTCTTGATAAACTATTTGTCCAAAACAAAGGGAGAAAGCACCTACCCAAGAAGTACAATCTAATTTGATAACTACTAGGGGAGGAATAGTACTCGCGGGGCCATCTGAAAAGAGCAAAGAAAAAGCTACATCAGCTCAGCCCCAAGAAAAATCACCTGCTCTGACCGAAGAAAGAGATATAAGGGGCAAGGAACCTGAGAAAGAGTAGCTGACAGCACCTGTTAATCCACCTGACACAATTCCCATTATGCCATTCCCACAAAGATTGAAGAATGACTTGCAGGACCCCCAATTTGAAAAAAATTTAGAAGTCCTGAAGTAGCTGACTATCAATATACCGTTTGTGGAAGCTATCTCTCAAATGGCCAAATATGCCAAATTCTTGAAGGATATCCTGGCCAATAAGAAAAAGCTAGTGGAATTATCCACTATTCGATTAAGCGAGGAATGCTCAGCTATAATCCTGAGAAAATTACCTCCTAAAATGAAAAGACCCAGGGAGTTTTACTATACCATGCACAATTGGAAATTCTTATTTTGAAAAGGCTTTTTGTGATCTTGGATCTAGCATAAATTTAATGCCTTTATCTATTTTTCAGCGGCTCGATTTAAAAGATGTCAGACCCACAAGACTTCAATTATAACTGGAAGACAGGTCTGTAGTGCACCCCAGGGGAATAATTGATGATGTCCTGGTGAAGGTAGAAAAATTTATTTTTCTGGCTGACTTCGTAGTTCTAGACATGGAGGAGGATAAAGAAGTACCACTTTTGTTAGGAAGACCATTTTTAGCAACCAGAAAAATAGTCATTGATGTTTGATAGGACCACGGCAAGTGTACCGGGTCGTTGCAAGTAATAAATTCGGTAAATAACCGGTTATCGTCCTCAAGGATCGAAGGCCAAATACCAATGTACGTTAGTGACTACTAAGTGAACACCAAAGGATTTTATATGATTGGAAAGTTCAAGTGACAATGTAATAGAGGTCTTTGAAAAAGTACTCAATAATAAAAGGCATTAGGGACAAGCTTCAATTGATATCCCACTATTGCATGTTGATTTAGTATTCACAAGTTATTCCCTCTATAGCTTTGTTATCAAACTCACAATGGTACTCAAATCCTAATTCCTTAGGCAAGTGAATCTTTGTTTCCCCTATAAACCCTAATTCCTTAGGTGGATGTAGTTGAAGAATAAGCATTAAGATCAAGAGTTCACAAAGATACTATGTAACGACCCATTTTCGGACCGCTACTAAACTAAAACTAAACCTATATGCGATGGATTTTTAAAACGGTACTCTGTGTCCTTCGAAAAATGCGGTACATTTTTTTTTAAAAACAACATCATCCGTAAGCATGTACAGAGTACTTACAGTGTTTCGAAACATGCTGCAATCTAGGACACAAGTTACATACTGGAAATACATACATGCATAATATATATATATCCATCATACACAGTACGTACAAAATAAAACAGAGTAGTAATGTAAGAGAAAATACACCTAAAATATGAATACCCTCGAGGGTGTGATCATACCCTGGGAGTACTTCTGGCAGACACCCACGCAAGGAGCTGCTCCAAAAGTAGAACCACCAGTCTACCCTGCATCAGCAAAACACCACTAGCCCAACTGGTCACCTACAAACTGTACACAAAAGATATATACTACAGTCATCCCAAAAATAAATATAACCGCAATCAGATAACACGACATCTACAAATCACTACCCAGATCCTCCGATGGATCCTCCTCCTCCTCGTCATCCATCGGATCCTCACCTGTCCAATCGATGAAAGGTGCCACAACTGGCACGTCACTCGGCACGTACTCTCCTGCAGTCGCATCATCATCAGGTCGTGCACCTAGACAATCCGTCTCTCCGCACACCAAGCAAACAAGAGGTAGATCCACTGGTGGGGTGGGGATCCTAACAACAGAAGGAGAACCCGGTCCTACTGGAGAACTCTAAACAGCAGCTGCCCTTGAGGTAGACGCTTATGCAGATCCTCGACCAATCACGCTCTTACGAGCGGTCCATCTCACTCTTGGTCCTCGACCACATCCTCGTGACAAAATCCTGGAAACAGTAGCTCTGGGAATCTCAAACGGTCCCTCTGGAGACGAAGAAGAGGCCGACATAGGCCCCTCACACTGGATAGTCCTCCAGGCATCAATCACCTGCATAGTCCGTATAGGGAAACTCACTGTACGTCGCGACACCTCCTGCCTCACAGCAACACCGTCCTCTCTGAAAGTCTGTACAATATCTCCTGTATATACAACACGGCGAGAGATGGAGTCAAACTCCATCGCCATGGGCTGCTTGATGTCGGGGAAATCAAAGATGATCTCTGGTGACGTCCGTATCGCCGGAATCAGTATGCTCTTCGCCATCACCTGGGTAGCCATCATGAATCGAAGGTACCACGGGAAAGGGTCAACTTCTCAACAAATCAAGATACAACAATTCATAAAGATATAAGCAAACAACATTGTATACAGTTCATGAGGTTCAACTCAAAACTCTCGCTCAAGACTCAACTCACGGCTCATTTTCTCTCGACTAGACAATTTTTCCGGAAAGCAGACACCGCACTATCCACTGAATACCAGCCATAGCTTTGGGATCTTCGCTCTTCCTAGGACATTCAGCTCCAGTTCCATAATGCTGTGATGCCTAGCTAATCCACCATGAACGAAGGGGACCTAGCACCCTCAGTTGTCCAGCTCACAGCTCAAAAACGTCTCGACGACTCAACTAAGCTCTCAGACTCGATGGAACAATTCGCCGCATACGATATTCAAAGAGCAATTCGCATAATTATTCGACCGTATATCAAATAATTTATAGCAAGCTTATTACAGTGAAACGCAATTCAACAAACATAAGCAGCATAAGCAGTTCACATTGTAAAAACAATTCAATACATAAGAAATTCACGACAGTTATTCAATCACATATTAAATAAATGCATAACTCAACAACGCCATCATTCACATCATGGAATCCATCCCTCTGCAACTCGATGGAGCTGACAGAGAGGTACAACAAGTGTGGGGGGTTGGGGTCAGGAGACCAACCATAATATTTTTCACCCACGAATGACTCGGACTATAGGCGACCGCACGACAATAATCACGAAGGGGTTCGAAAACCCTAACTCCGAACCCGAAGAGTTCTCAGACTTCTTCGCATTTAAAACTTGCCCTTACACGAGGACATACAAAAATAAAATCCTACAAATATCTAGAATTACCCTTACCACAAGCTGTCGCTAACGTAGCTCCGAAGTCCTCAGGTCCGCGTCGCTCGGTCTCCGAAATCACGATTCCTATCTCCTCAACAATTTAGTAAACTTCTAGGTTAAAAAAAACTAAAACTTAGCTCTCTACTTAGCCCTTTCCTAACCCAAACTCAGTCAAGCATTTAGATCATTAACTACTTGAAAAGAACTAAGGTTTTAAAACAAAATCACTTCTTGAAAATTAACTTATCACATAACAATTTAGAAATCTTAACTTACTTGAAAAGTAAAGTTTTTAAAACTAAAAATCTTTCTTGAACCTCAAAGCAAGATCATGCAAATGACCATTTTCATAAATTTCAAGGTCTAAATACATATTCATACAAGCATTTATACAAGTTAACAAACCAAAATTCCCTTTCCAAAACAACCTATGGCCTCACGGCCTCTACCTCTTTTTCTTCAAAAAAAAAAAAAATTTGCAAAAACTTCTTTTCATAACTACAACAATTCTAAGTCATTTTCAAATACACTTCAAGCATCAAAACATCAAGACAACATCAAACATAACTTAAGCACATTTTGAAACTAAATCAAGCACCAAAGAAATCATCTTCATAATGCCAATAACAAGAGTTTTTCCACAACTTCTTTGGCCTAAATCATTTCACCAAATCAATTACAATACAAGACCAAATTTCAACTAAGTGTAAACTATTTTCAAAACCTTTCAAGAGTAAGTTTTTCAAAGAATCCCTCCAATTCTTATTCAAAACACTTTAAATCATGTTCATGGCAAAGCTAAAAATCATGCTTCACATGCCAATCTAGTCCCTCAAGCTTCAAGTTTTGCACAAAACATAAGCTAATTCCTATACTAAATCATGCATCACTACTTCACTAGCAATTAAACCACATAAAACATTTAATCCAACATCTCAATACATGATTCAACACCATGAACCCACTTTTCCTATAGTTCAAGAATAGGCAAAACCCACAAATAACAAGTTTCACATGCACATCAAAAACTATAACTCTATCTAGCATCATACAACTTCCAAAAGCTCACATAAACCACTAATTGGTTGATTCAAAAGGATCACACCATTTTCCCTCTTTTTACCTCTTAGGGTTTTCACATTAGAGCTCAAAGAAAAGGGTGAGAGTGTTTCATCTCCTCTTGAACAAACCAAACCATCAAACAACATAAAACAAGCAAGAAAAACAAGGCTAGAAATCAAAAATCACAAGAAGATCAAAGGGGAGGGGGTGGCGCTGTTTGGGGCTGTTTCAAGGGGGGAGAAAAATAAGTTTTCCACTTACTCAAATGGTTGGAATGTAGATGATGAAGTAGAAGAGAAAACTAGCATGAAAACAAGGATTGGAAGCAAAATCACCTAGCAAGAAAAGGGGAGGGGAGGCGCTGTTTTCAACAGTAAAATGGGGGAGGAAAAACTGATTTTCTTCTTACTGTGATGATGAGAATAAAGAAGAACTAGGTAGAGGTGGAGGTTTGGAACAATTTTGATGATGATTGGAAGTCCAAAAGCTCAAAGGAGTGAAAGGCAGCTTCCATGGAACCTTGGCTTCTCAAGGAAGAAATGAAGAAGAAGATGAGGGTTTGAGAGAGAGGAGAGATCGTGATTTTGGGGCTGATTTAGGGGTGGGGGATCCCTTTCTTTTATTCACTTAAAATCAATTAAAACAATAGTTAATAATAATTAAAATAAGTAAAAGTAATTTTTTTTGAAATAAATCACACACTTTGTGACACCTATCACCTTTATGAGATGCTAATCATATCATCTAATCCTACCCATCTAATCTCACATCTCTTATGATTACCCACTAATTCTAGAGTCTAGGGGTTGTTAAAACACGGCGTCGAAAAACTCGCGTTACCAATAAACTCGCAAAAATTAATTTAACGAGAAATTAATTCATCGCGTGATAATATTTAATTATAAATAATAAAAATCATGTCAAACACTCAAAAATAGTCTCAACAAGTTACGTTTTGATTTTCATCGAAATCGGAGTTCGTTTAGAATTTTAGCTGCGGCAAAACTTCCCGGCCATTCGAAACGCGACGAAATTTCGTTAGAATTTTTCGACGATACTCGAACCATGAATTAATATAAAATATTAACTATCAAGTATAATTTGATCTTGATTTAATTAATACACTTACTTAGAGAACAAGAAATTTGCTTTATTATAGCGTAAATACGACAAAAATACACTGAATAACGCTAATTAACGCATCGTGAAGATACACGTGTTACAATACTCCCCCTCTGAAAAATAGTTTCGTCCTCGAAACTACAGGTAAGATACGTACTAATAAAAGGTTCTGGATACTGGTTCTTCATCTTCTCCTCCAGCTTCCATGTAGCATCTCCGGTCTTCTGGTCCCATACAACCTTGACCAATTGAATCTCCTTGTTCCTTAACTGCTTAGTCTTTCGGTCTACAATCTTTGCAGGTGACGCTTCAAAAGATAAGTCTTCCTTCAGTTGAATCATATCCGGTTCGATAACATGAGAAGGGTCGAAAACATATTTCCGTAACTGCGAGACGTGAAAGACGTCATGGATATTTGACAAGAAAGGTGGCAAGGCAATTTGATAGGCCACTGGACCAATACGACCAAGAATCTGGTAGGGTCCAATGAATTTAGGAGTAAGTTTCTTGGATTTGATCGCTCTACCAACTCCAGTAATAGGGGTAACTCGGAGAAATACATGCTCTCCTTCTTCAAACTCCAGCAGTCGGCGTCGCTGGTCTGCGTAGCTCTTCTGTCGACTCCGAGACGTCTGCATCCTATCTCTGATCAATCGGATCTTCTCAGTAGTCTGCTGGATCATGTCTGGTCCCACGATAGAACTCTCGCCATTCTGGTACCAACAAAGAGGTGTCTGACATTTACATCCATACAACACTTCATATGGTGCCATACTGATACTCGCATGAAAATTGTTGTTATAGGTAAACTCCACTAGCGGTAAGACATCGTCCCAACTCCCTCTGTGATCCAATGTGCACGCTCGTAATAAATCTTCTAGTGATTGAATCGTTCTCTCGGTCTGACCGTCGGTTTGGGGGTGATATGCTGAGCTATGTTTGAGTTTGGTTCCCATTGCTTCTTGTAGTTCCCTCCAAAAGTGAGATGTGAACTTTGGGTCTCGATCGGAAACGATAGAAGAAGGTACACCATGTAGACGTACAACCTCTGTGATGTAGATCTCTGTCAGCTTCTCTACGTTGTATGTCAATCTCATTGGCAAGAAATGAGAGGATTTGGTTAATCGGTCAACAATTACCCAAATCGAGTCATGCCTCTTCTGCATTCTCGGCAATCCCATGACGAAATCCATAGAAATGCTATCCCACTTCCACACTGGTACGTCGAGCAGTTGTAGCATCCCTGCTGGTCGCTGATGTTCTACCTTCACTTTCTGACAAGTTAGACAGGAAGCCAGATACTCTACTGCTTGCTTCTTCATTCCAGGCCACCAAAAATGCTTCTTCAAGTCCTGATACATCTTCGTAACTCCCGAATGAATATTCAAACCACTTTTGTTTATATAGTTAAAAATTTTATATCTAAAACTTGAGGGCTAATTGTTTTTTAAAATTTAGGGCCAAAACTTTATAAGCCTATAAGACCTCAAGCTTCGTATGGCCTACTTCTTTATGTCTTATTTTTTAGGCTTTGTCAGCTAAATTAAAAAACCCCAATTCAGATTTCTATCGTTTTTGCGATCTCACCCCTAATTCTCTACCCTTAATTTTCCTGCTCTGCTCATTTTTCACTTGTGTTTTCATCACATCATCTCCATCAACAAATGCAAAAAAAAGAAAGACATCAGACGCCAAGAGTCAACTTCCTCAGCTCAGCTACGTTGGGTACACAAACACATCCATCGCATCTCAAGATGTTGTCTACTCCAACCTTGAACCCTATTGCTTTTCCTCGCGCTATTAGCTCAACCTTCTCTTGAAGTAGCTTGTCATGAGCCTGCTATTCCTTAATCTCCTCCAATAATCTGCTAGAAATGGTGAGCATTCCAAACTTCAGCTTTCTTGGTGACACTTCCACGCTCAACTTCAAGTCTCGAAATATCTCTAGCATCTCCAACTCTTTGATCATCATTGCTAAAACTAAAACGCTCTTCCTACTTAGTGCATCAGCTACCACCTTTGTCTTCCCTGGATGGTACTCCAAAGTAAAGTCGTAGTCTTTCAGAAATTCTGTCCATCTTCGCTGTCGCATATTGAGGTCTTTCTGATCGAATAAGTACCTCAAGCTCTTGTGGTCGCTGTACACAGTGAATGTGCTCCCATAGAGGTAGTGCCTCCAAATCTTTAGTGCAAAAACCACTGCAGCAAGCTCCAAATCATGCGTAGGGTAATTCCTCTCGTGAATCTTGAGCTGTCTTGAAGCATAAGCCACAACTTTCCGATGTTGCATCAGCACGCATCCTAATCCTTGGTGTGACACATCGCAACAAACCTCGTAAAGTTCTTCTGGTTGGGGAAGACTCAACACAGGTGTTATTGTCAAAAGCTCCTTCAATCTCCGAAAACTGGATTCACATTCTTCAGTCCAAGCAAACGGTTGATCCTTCCTTGTAAGTCGTGTGAGTGGTGCTACAATCTTCGAAAAACCTTCGATAAATCTTCGATAATTGCCTGCTAATCCAACAAAACTTCTGATATCTATCATATTCTTCGGCTGTTCCCATGCTAACACAACTTCAATCTTAGCTGGATCCACAGCTATTCCATCTCTAGTTATCACGTGTCCGAGAAAGTTCACCTCTTCAAGCCAAAATTCACACTTAGAAAGGTTAGCATAAAGCTGCTTCTCTCGGAGTATTTGCAGTACTCGACGTAGATGCTCTTCGTGCTCCTCTCTACTCCTCGAGTAAATCAAAATGTCGTCAATGAACACTACCACAAACCGATCCAAGAATGGGTGAAAGATCCTGTTCATGTAGTTCATAAACACTGCTGGTGCGTTCATCGCTCCAAATGGCATCACTAAGTACTCATAGTGACCATACCTTGTCCTGAAAGCTGTATTGGGAATATCCTCTTCCTTCACTTGAATCTGATGATAACCTGACTTCAAGTCAATATTGGAAAATATCACAGCTCCTCATAGTTGGTCCATCAAATCATCGATAAGCGGTAACGGATACCAATTCTTAACAGTAACCTTGTTGAGTTGGCGATAATCCACACATAGTCTTGATCGTCCATCCTTCTTCTTCACTAGCAACACTGGGGCTCCCCATGGCGACACACTTAGTCGTATGTACTGCTTCGACTCCAAGTGCTCAATCTGAGACTTCAACTCTTTCATCTCGGCTGGTGACATTTGATAGGGCGCTATCGAAATTGGTCCTGTTCCTAGAAGCAAATCAATGGAAAATTCGATTTCCCTTGCTGCCGGTAATCCCGACACATCTTCTGGAAAAACATCAAAAAAGTCGCAAACCACATGAACATTCTTCAACTTGAGCCCTTGAGAAGCTTCTGAACTAGCTAAGTACATGTATTCCTGAGTTCCCTCTTTCAATGAAACACCAATGTGATTAACAGAAAGGTAGTTGGAAATTCTGAGGTCGGGAAAAACCACGGTTTTTTGGGCACAGTCCAAGAGGACGTGGTGGTGAGACAATCAATCCATCCCGAGAATGACATCTATTCCCTTAAGTGGTAAATAGACCAAATTAACCACAAATTTTCTACCCTGAATGACCACTACACAATTAAGGCATGCAGTGTTGGTAACCAAGGTTTTAGCAGCTGGGGTAGTAACTACTAGTTTGAAGGGTAAAGCAGTCACAGTTAATTTCAAACGGTCTACACAATCCAAGGAAATAAAGGAATGGGTTGCACCGGAATCTCATAGTCTCCCTGGATGAGGTCATCAGTCTGCTCTGCTTCTTCTCCACTCATGCAGAAGACTCTGCCTTTAGCCATCGGGTGTTTCCCTTTAGGCTTTGCTGCGTGCATTGCCGGTTCAGCCTTAGGTGTCGGATAATCCTTGGCGAAGTGTCCTGGCTTCTTGCAGTTAAACCATACATCCTCCTTCACAGTACAGCTGCTTGCATAGTGTCCTGGCCTTCCACAACGATAACAGGTCACATCGGTACCAGTCTGACTTCTGCTCCTCACGTTCTGGGCCATTGGCCGATATTGTCCCCTGCTGTCGTTCCCCTGGGGTCGGTTGTAGGGCTTCTTCTGCTGCTTTCCCTTTTGTGCAAACCTCTGTCCCGTGCTCTGAGGTCTCATCGGTCCACCTGGGCCAGTCTTCTTCTTGTGGCTCCTCATTCCTTCTACCTCAACACAACGATCGATCAACTCTTGGAGATTCCTGATTCTCAGAGACACCACTGACTTTTGAATATCGAACCTTAAACCTCTCTGAAATCTCTCACTCAGCCAACCTTGGTCAGTTCGGTCACGGAATGGACTGAAGTACCTAGCAAGTGACTCAAACTTCACAGCATATTCGGACACCGTCATGCTGCCTTGTTGTAGTCGAAGAAACTCCTGCTCTTTCTCCGCCCATGCTGTGTCAGGAAAATACTTGTCCAAGAATCTTCCGCGGAAAACCTCCCAGGTTATCTCACGATGCTCCGCGGTCAATGCTTGCTTCACACCCTTCCACCAATACTCAGCATCCCCTAGGAACAAGTAGGTGGCGTAGTCTACCTTCACATTGTTTGGGCAATGAAGTGCCTCAAAAATCTTCTCGATCTCTTGCATCCATAAATCAGCTTTGCCCGGGTTTGGCTCGCCATAGAACTTCGGTGGATCGTGCTTCCGAAAGTCCGCCAATCCTCTCGCTTCAGCATTCCGCTCAGCGCTCTACTGTTGCTACAAGTTCTGCTGGGTCAAAGCCGTCGTCTGTTGGGCCATCGCATTAGACTGTTAGGTTGCAGCAGCCGATTGCTGGGCCATGGCGGCCGCCATTTCTGTCATAGCCTGAATCGCTCGTTCCATGTTGGAGTTATCTGATCCAGCTGTAGGGTCTCTGCGAGGTGGCATTAGATCTCAAAAAATCCAAAACCTGCCAGAAACTCACAAACAAGTGATGTGTTAACACACATTGCTTCAATCAAGAAACAATTCAAACAATTGGCAGACAAAATGCTTCACTCAGCAAACAATAACAATACAACACAACAAATCACTCAACAAACACAACTCGACACAGTGACCAGTTTCAAATTTCCTATGCACAGTCCAGTTAGAACCCAACTGCTTTGATACCACCATTGTAACGACCCGTTTTCGGACCGCTACTAAACTAAAACTAATCCTATATGCGATGAATTTTTAAAACGGTACTCTTGTGTCCTTCGGAAAATGCAATACATTTTTTTTTAAAACAACTTCATCCGTATGCACGTACAGAGTACTTACAGCGTTTCGAAACATGGTGCAATCTAGGACACACGTTACATACTGGAAATACATACATGCATAATATATATATATATATATATATATCCATCATACACAGTACGTACAAAATAAAACAGAGCAGTAATGTAAGAGAAAATACACCTAAGATATGAATACCCTCGAGGGAGTGATCATACCCTGGGGTACTTCCGGCAGACGCCCACGCATGGGGCTGCTCCAAAAGTAGAACCACCAGTCTACCCTGCATCAGCAAAACACCACTAGCCCAACTGGTCACCTACAAACTGTACACAAAAGATATATGCAACAGTCATCCCAAAAAGAAATATAACCGCAGTCAGATAACACGACATCTACAAATCACTACCCAGATCCTCCGATGGATCCTCCTCCTCCTCGTCATCCATCGGATCCTCGCCTGTCAAATCGATGAAAGGTACCGCAACTGGCACGTCCTCTAGCATGTCACTCGGCACGTACTCTCCTGCAGTCGCATCATCATCAGGTCGTGCACCTAGACAATCCGCCTCTCCGCACACCACGCAAACAGGAGGTGGATCCACTGGTGGGGTGGGGATCCTAACAACAGAAGGAGAACCCAGTCCTACTGGAGAACTCTGAACAGCAGCTACCCTCGAGGTAGATACTCCTGTAGATCCTCGACCAATCACGCTCTTACGAGCGGGCCATCTCACTCTCGGTCCTCGACCACGTCCTCGTGACAAAATCCTGGAAACAGTAGCTCTAGGAATCTCAAACGGTCCCTCTGGAGACGAAGAAGAGGCCGGCATAGCCCCCTCGCACTGGATAGTCCCCCAAGCATCAACCACCTGCATAGTCCGTATAGGGAAACTCACTGTACGTCGCGACACCTCTTGCCTCACAGCAACACCATCCTCTCTGAAAGTCTGTACAATATCCCCTGTATATACAACACGGCGAGAGATGGAGTCAAACTCCATCGCCGCGGGCTGTTTGATGTCAGGGAAATCAAATATGATCTCCGGCGACGTTTGCATCGTCGGAATCAGTATGCTCTTCGCCATCACCTGGGTAGCCATCATGAATCGAAGGTACCACGGGAAAGGGTCAACTTCTCAACAAATCAAGATACAACAATTCATAAAGCAATAAGTAAACAACATTGTATACAATTCATAAGGCTCAACTCAAAACTCTCGCTCAAGACTCGACTCACGACTCATTTTCTCTCGACTTGACAATTTTTTCGGAAAGCAGACGCTGCACTATCCACTGAATACCAGCTGTAGCTTTGGGATTTTCGCTCTCCCTAGGACATTCAACTCCAGTCCCATAACGCTGTGACATCTAGCTAATCCACCATGAACGAAGGGGACCTAGCACCCTCAGTTGTCTGGCTCACAGCTCAAAAACGTCTTGACGACTCGACTAAGCTCTCAGACTCAATGAAACAATTTGCCGCATACGATATTCAAAGAGCAATTCGCATAATTATTCGACCGCATATCAAATAATTTATAGCAAGCTTATTACAGTGAAATGCAATTCAACAAACATAAGCAGCATAAGCAGTTCACATTGTGAAAAACAATTCAATACATAAGAAATTCACGGCAGTTATTCAATCACATATTAAATAAATGCATAACTCAACAACGTCGTCATTCACATCATGGAATCCATCCCTCTGCAACTCGATGGAGTTGACAGAGGGGTACAACAAGTGTGGGGGGTTGGGGTTAGGAGACCAACCACAATATTTTTCACCCACGAACGACTCGGAATATAGGCGACCACACAACAATAATCACGAAGGGGTTCGGAAACCCTAACTTCGAACCCGGAGAGTTCTCAGACTTCTTCGCATTTAAAACTTGCCCTTACACAAGGACATACAAAAATAAAATCCTACAAATATCTAGAAGTGCCCTTACCACAAGCTGTCGCTAACGTAGCTCCGAAGTCCTCAGGTCCGCGTCGCTCGGTCTCCGGAATCACGATTCCTATCACCTCAACAATTTAGTACACTTCTAGGTAAAAAAAACTAAAACTTAGCTCTCAACTTAGCCCTTTCCTAACCCAAACTCACTCAAGCATTTAGATCATTAACTACTTGAAAAGAGCTAAGGTTTTAAAACCAAAACACTTCTTGAAAATTAACTTATCACATAACAGTTTAGAAATCTTAACTTACTTGAAAAGTAAAGTTTTTGAAACTAAAAATCTTTCTTGAACCTCAAAGCAAGATCATGCAAATGACCATTTTCATAAATTTCAAGGTCTAAACACATATTCATACAAGCATTTATACAAGTTAACAAACCAAAATTCCCTTTCCAAAACAACCTATGGCCTCACGACCTCTACCTCTTTTTCTTTCAAAAAAAAATTTGCAAAAACTTCTTTTCATAACTACAACAATTCCAAGTCATTTTCAAATGCACTTCAAGCATCAAAACATCAAGACAACATCAAACATAACTTAAGCACATTTTGAAACTAAATCAAGCACCAAAGAAATCATCTTCATAATTCCAATAAAAAGAGTTTTTCCACAACTTCTTTGGCCTAAATCATTTCACCAAATCAATTACAATACAAGACCAATTTTCAACTAAGTGTTAAACTATTTTCAAAACCTTTCAAGAGTAATTTTTTCAAAGAATCCCTCCAATTCTTATTCAAAACACTTTAAATCATGTTCATGGCAAAGCTAAAAATCATGCTTCACATGCCAATCTAGTCCCTCAAGCTTCAAGTTTTGCACAAAACATAAGCTAATTCCTATACTAAATCATGCATCACTACTTCACTAGCAATTAAACCACATAAAACATTTAATCCAACATCTCAATACATGATTCAACACCATAAACCCACTTTTCCTATAGTTTAAGAATAGGCAAAACCCACAAATAACAAGTTTCACATGCTCATCAAAAACTATAACTCTATCTAGCATCATACAACTTCCAAAAGCTCACATAAACCACTAATTGGTTGATTCAAAAGGATCACACCATTTTCCCCTTTTACCTCTTAGGGTTTTCACCTTAGAGCTCAAAGAAAAGGGTGAGAGTGTTTCATCTCCTCTTGAATAAACCAAACCATCAAACAACATTAAACAAGCAAGAAAAACAAGGCTAGAAATCAAAAATCACAAGACAATCAAAGGGGAGGGGGTGGCACTGTTTGGGGCTGTTTCAAGGGGGGAGAAAAATAAGTTTTCCACTTACTCAAATAGTTGGAATGTAGATGATGAAGTAGAAGAGAAAACTAGCATGAAAACAAGGATTGGAAGCAAAATCACATAGCAAGAAAAGGGGAGGGGAGGCACTGTTTTCAACAGTAAAATAAGGGAGGAAAAACTGATTTTCTTCTTACTTTGATGATGAGAATGAAGAAGAACTAGGTAGAGGTGAAGGTTTGGAACAACTTTGATGATGATTGCAGGTCCAAAAGCTCAAAGGAGTGAAAGGTAGCTTCCTGGAACCTTGGCTTCTCAAGGAAGAAATGAAGAAGAAGTTAAGGGTTTGAGAGAGAGGAGAGATTGTGATTTTGGGGCTGATTGGGGGGGTCCCTTTCTTTTATTCACTTAAAATCAATTAAAACAATAGTTAATAATAATTAAAATAAGTAATGTTTTTTAAAATAAAACACACACTTTGTGACACCTATCACCTTTATGAGATGCTAATCGCATCATCTAATCCTACCCATCTAATCTCACATCTCTCATGATAACCCACTAATTCTAGAGTCTAGGGGTTGTTAAAACACGGCATCGAAGAACCCGCGTTACGGATAAACTCGCGAAAATTAATTTAACGAGAAATTAATTCATCGCGTGATAATATTTAATTATAAATAATAAAAATCATGTCAAACACTCAAAAATAGTCTCAACAAGTTACGTTTTGATTTTCATCGAAATCGGAGTTCGTTTAGAATTTTATCTGCGGCGAAACTGCCCGGCGATTCGAAACGCGACGAAATTTCGTTAGAATTTTTCGACGATACTCGAACCGTGAATTAATATAAAATATTAACTCTCAAGTATAATTTGATCTTAATTTAATTAGTACACTTACTTAGAGAACAAGAAATTTACTTTATTATATCGTAAATACGACAAAAATACACTAAATAACGCTAATTAACGCATCGTGAAGATACGCATGTTTCATACAACAATTCCAAGACTATTCCTAGCCTAAGAATGGCATGCATGCAATCTCAAGTATTCACACATAGAACTTCCATTCAACATATGACCCACAAATCAATCTATGGGTGATCAAATCATGAAAAGCATTAAGAACAGAGATTGAACACACAAAGCAAGAGGAGATATGTCATCAAAGTACCCCAAACCAAATACAATAATGTTCCATCAATATTCACTCATCCCTAACACAAGGGGTTTAGCTAGACATAGAGAAATAAACAAAACAAAGAGTTAAAGAGAAAGAACTAGGAGAATCCATCGAAGAATGTTGATGAATGTCTTCACTTCACACTCTCCATTGAGTTCCACCCTTAGGTTTTGTGCTCCCAAGTCCTCTCCAGCCTCCAAGTCGTAATCCCCTTTGTTCTGACCTTAGATGGGTATTTATACTAACTGGGCCTGAAAGAAAGCCCAAAACGCGCAAGAACAAGAGACAGCAGCAGGCGCCCTGCGCCCCTGCCCTGGCTTCCCGAGAGCAGGCGCCAGGCACCCTGTGCCCTGGAACTTCTGCTTCCAGCAGGCGCCCTGCGCCCTGCTTGCCTGGGCTCCTGCGCCCTGTTTCAGCTCTTTTTTCCACTTCAATTTGCTCTCATGATCTTAGGTACATGTCTCCAATCAAACCTTTTCATACCTATAAAAAGGCAAGACCACAGTAAGGACAATTTTTCCATCAAAACAACAAAAGAGCTAACATGATTGTTAACCAGAATATCTCCACAACAAGGACTCAAACACCTAAGATTAGAGGGCAAACAAGGAATAAAGTCTAAGTTTGCATGAGAATTCCCTTCAATTAAGTGCATGAAAATGAGCATACTAGAGAACAATCAAACACTCCAAACTTAAACCTTGCTTGTCCTCAAGCAAGATCTCAACAAAAAACAACTACCCAAAATGTCAATCTTGATCTAACCACTGGACTAAACCAAAATTTTTCACCGTTTTCAAATGTTATCCCACAAAATGTACACCAATCACATATTACTTTACTGGGCTTTATCATCATCAGAACTAACATGAGACTATCACAAATTAGAAATTGGAGTCACATAAGTGATGAATTCACCATTATAAACTCAACAAGTAATAGAATGTACAATTGACACTTTCAATGTGATTGAATGCTTTTTTTTCTACTCTCACAAATTAGGAAGAATTTTCACTCCAACTCTCAAGTGTTTGGGGTTTGTGTTTCACTCAGTCAACACCATTTGAGCCCATCCCCCATGGATTTGATTTTCATCTCTTACTCACATGAGTACCACTTGCACAATGCTCCAATCAAAAGGTCTTTTGAGGTTGTAACTTAGCCAAGGTCGAGGTGGATGGATTAGACATTTAGGTTATCACCCTTCAAAGATAGATGAGCATCAACCAACTCTAAAAATTTTCATCACAATTCCCTTTTTTCTTCATTTTTTTTTCAAAGATGGTATTTGCCCACAAACCCATTCTTTAAGCAATTATATCAAGTAGCTATCAATCCCCCAGTATACTTTGGTCTCAAAGGGGTACTAATCCACAACTGAGCCACTTTTTTTTTCTTTTTTTTTCTTTTTTGAACTACAGCTCAAACCACAACCAATGGTAATGTTGTTCACTCCCCCCACTCCAAACTTAGTTCTTTGCCAACCTTAGTCAATTCATGCTCATCTACCCTCTTTGGGTGGGTACAAGTTAATAATAAGGTTAAAAACTATTGTTTTGATGGGTTAACAAGAACAAAAGGCTTTAGGCTCAACGTGGCTTTGCAAACAAAAGTCATATTATGTTGCGTTGGCTTTTTGGCTAACTGGTTTCCAACAAAATTTGCCTTTTTATATCAAAGCATTGTACAACCAATAACATGCAACAGAGATTCAACTAAAGTTAGAGGAATGTAAACTCAAATGTGTTATTTCCAAAGAATTATTGATGGAGGCTCTACAAACACCACAGGACAAACACATATCAATCACAAAGACATTATAACAAACTAAAACAATTGAGCAATGGTTGAATCACTCCAAAAAGTTTCTAGTCTCAAGTTGTAACTCTTCAGCAGCCCACTTACCATCACACCAAGTGATTGGTGCTCAACACAAAATTCAAATCACAAGTGGGTTCAAATCATATTTTAGCCAGCAGTTATTTCCATTTGACATCTAGGACTTACAAACTAAAAAGACTAAAAACATCATACCACACACTCTTTTTTTTTAACACAAAAATAAAGGAAATCCAAACTTAAGCTTTGATAACCATACTAAAATGAAATCAAACAAACTAAATTCTAAAAATGCAAGAGAAATAGATAGAAACTCCCTCGCATGGGTTGCCTCCCATGAAGCGCTTCTTTAACATCACTAGCTTGACGCATGAAGAGGTTGATCATGGCTCCTTGAATGAAGAGAAGAAGATTGAAGCACATCCATCTTTAGGAAGATGCACACCCATGGCATTGGGTGCTTGCAAAGAAATCACCTCCCTTTTCTTCATCGGTCTTCTTTTTCTCCTCTTGAATTTATAAGGGTGAAAATTGTCATCCCTCACATGTTGAGTGCACTCTTTATAGGAATGAGTAGGTTTTGCTTGTGCATTCTTTGGACTTTTGCAATTTGGGATTTGTTTCCCATCCTTCATATGCCTACCACCCTTTCTTTTTGAATTTTTTGATTCTTCCTCACTTCCTTTTCCTTGCATTGGCAATGTTTTAAGGGCCACAGAAGTACATTACTTGCTAGAGGCACCATCATACATATCATCAACTACATCCATGCGGTAGCATTATTCTTCATCATTTACAGGATGTGTAGCCTCAAATACGCTAAATGTTACCTTCTCATCTTGCACCCTAAGCTTGAGCTGCCCTTGTTGTACATCAATAAGAGCTCTACCAATTGCTAGAAATGGTCTTCCCAGTATTAGAGGGACCTGGGCATCTTCCTCCATGTCAAGGACAACAAAATCAGCGGGAAAAATGAATTTATCCACTTTCACCAGGACATTTTCTATAATACCATAGGGGTATTTGACTGATCGGTCCGCTAACTGGAGTGACATCCTTATAGGTTTAACATCATCTGTCCCCAATTTCTTCAACATGGACAGTGGCATGAGATTGATGCTAGCCCCCAAGTCACATAGTGCTTTCCCAATAGACATATTCCCTATAGTGCAGGGAATTATGAAACTACCAGGATCTTTCAGCTTTGGAGGAAGTTTTCTTTGTAGGATTGCACTACACTCTTCAGTCAAAGCAATTGTTTCATCTTTCAATTTTCTCTTCTTTGAGAGAATCTCTTTCATGAACTTGGCATAAGTAGGCATTTGCTCAAGAGCTTCGGCAAAGGGAATGTTGATTTGCAATTTCTTGAATACATCTAGAAATTTACCAAATTTTTTCTCATCCTTCTCCTTACTCAACCTTTGAGGATATGGCAATTTGATGATTGGCTTTGGATAGACTATTTTCCCTTGCACAGTAGGTGGATTAGGTGCTTCATTTCATTTAAGTCCTTCTCATCTTTCTCCTTAGGCTCACTTGACTTCTCAACTTCTGTCCTAGGTATGGGTTCAATCACTCTTCCGCTTCGGGTAGTGGTGGCACTAACAGTCTCACGGCCCTTGGGCGTTGGGGTGTGTAAACAGTAGAGAACCCAGAGGTCTTTCTGTTATTTGTCTAGCCAGCTGACCAACTTGAGTTTCAAGGCTCCTTATGGAGGCCTCTTGATTTTTGAAAACAACCCTTGTTTCGGTCATGAAAGCTGAAGTTTGCCCAGCTAGTTTTTCAATAGCAATTTTCCAACCGGCTTTCTGATCAAGGGCTTGTGGTTGAGATGAAGAACTTCCTTGCAGTCCATGTGAAGCTTGAGCACCTTGATCCTTCCAAGAAAAATTCGAGTGATTTCTCCAACCCGGATTATAAGTATTCGAATAAGGATTGTTGTGTTGCCTTTGAGGATTGTTGACAAAGTTGACTTGTTCTGAATCTTTGCTAATCTCCACAAGGGCAACACAATCAATGCTAGCATGTTCTCCTCCACAAAAACCACATTTGGGGTTTACAGAACCAACTGAATTTACCTTCATCCCTCCAATTTGCTTGGTTATAGAGGCTCATTGTAGACTCATAACCTTATTTTGGGCTAGAATAGCATCCAATGCACCCACTTCGAGCAATCCTCCTTTCCTTTGTTGCCTATCAAAGGGTGCGTTCATGGTGTTTTTTGCCATAGCCTCCATAATCTCAAGGCTTTTAGCTGGAGTTTTTAAATCAAAAGAGCCTCCACATACAACATCAATCATCACCTTAGTGTTCGGAATGAGCCCATTATAGAATGTTTGAGCTTGAAGCCAATTGGGTAATGAATGTTGAGGGCATTTTCTAAGCAGTTCTTTAAACCTCTCCCAAGCATCATAGAGTGTCTCCCCCCTCCTTTTGAATAAAGGCAATGATTTCACTTCTCAGCTTGGCAGATCTAGAAGTTGGGAAGAACTTGCTCACAAACTTGTTTGCCAAATCATCCCATGTGGTGATACTCCCTTCAGGTAGAGAACTAAGCTAGCTTCTAGCTCTATCCTTCAAGGAGAAGGTAAAGAGCCTCAAGTAAATGGCATCATCAGTAATGTCATCAATTTGCACTGTATCACACAACTGGACAAAGACTTCCAAGTGTTGATTCGGATCTTCATGAGGCAAACCGGCAAACTGATTCTGTTGAATAACTTGTAGGAGGCCCGATGGAATAGTGATGCTATAGCCTTCAACACGGGGCCTGACAATGCTCCCATAATACCCCCTGGGCGTGGCCTTGGAGTAATCTCGGAGAGTTCTCCTTTCATTGTTCGCGTCACCCATCACCTCTTCTGGTGTTTCAACAATGGGTTCCGAAATTGTTTGTTGGGCCTCTCTTTGTCTTAACCTTTCTTCTCTTCTTCTAGCCTTTGCTTCCTTTCGGTTACGTCGGGCTGTTTTTTTTATATCTGGGTCAAACAATAGCTCTTGAGGATCTACTGTTCCACGCATACACTGAAAAGCAAGCACCTCAAACAAGTGTCAAAGCAACTGAGAAATAAAAAAATGTTAAGGAAAATATGAAAAAGAAGTAATCAAACTAACACTAAAACAGAAATTAAAACGGGTTCGAAATAGAAGTCGCCTTCGAAATTACTAGTAATGGTAAATTCGATCACCGGCAACGGCGCCAAAAACTTGAAGGGACCACGGCAAGTGTACCGGGTCGTTGCAAGTAATAAATTCGGTAAATAACCGGTTATTGTCCTCAAGGATCGAAGGCCAAATGTCAATGTACGTTAGCGACTACTAAGTGAACACCAAAGGATTTTATATGATTGGAAAGTTCAAGTGACAATGTAATAGAGGTCTTTACAAAAGTACTCAATAATAAAAGGCATTAGGGACAAGCTTCAACTGATTTCCCACTATTGCATGTTGATTTGGTATTCACAAGTTATTCCCTCTACAGCTTTGTTATCAAACTTCCAATGGTACTCAAATCTTAATTCCTTAGGCAAGTGAATCTTTGTTTCCCCTATAAACCCTAATTCCTTAGGTGGACGTAGTTGAAGAACAAGCATTAATTTCAAGAGTTCACAAAGATCCTACAATCCCAAGACTATTCCTAGCCTAAGAATGGCATGCATGCAATCTCAACCATTTACACATAGAACTTCCATTCAACATATGAGCCACAAATCAATCCATGGGTGATCAAATCATGAAAAGCATTAAGAACAGAGATTGAACACACAAAGCAAGAGGAGATATGTCATCAAAGTACCCCAAACCAAATACAATAATGTTCCATCAATATTCACTCATCCCTAACACAAGGGGTTTAGCTAGACATAGAGAAATGAACAAAACAAAGAGTTAAAGAGAAAGAACTAGGAAAATCCATGGAAGAATGTTGATGAATGTCTTCACTTCACACTCTCCATTGAGTTCCACCCTTAGGTTTTGTGCTCCCAAGTCCTCTCCAGCCTCCAAGTCATAATCCCCTTTGTTATGACCTTAGATGGGTATTTATACCAACTGGGCCTGAAAGAAAGCCCAAAACGCGCAAGAACAAAAGACAGTAGCAGGCGCCCTGTGCCCCTGGGGTGCCCTGCGCCCTGGCTTCCCGAGAGCAGGCGCCAGGCACCCTGTGCCCTGGAACTGCTTCCGGCCCGAGCGCCTGCGCCACAACACTGAGCTCCTGCGCCTGTTTGACTCTTTTTCCACTTCAATTTGCTCTCATGATCTTAGGTACATGTCTCCAATCAAACCTTTTCATACCTATAAAAAGGCAAGACCACGGTAAGGACATTTTTTCCATCAAAATAACAAAAGAGCTAATATGATTGTTAACTAAAATATCTCCACAACAAGGACTCAAACACCTACGATTAGAGGCCAAACAAGGAATAAAGTCTAAGTTTGCATGAGAATTCCCTTCAATTAAGTGCATGAAAATGAGCACACTAGGGAACAATCAATGTTTATCAAGGAAAACTTATATTAAGGCTTGACGATGAAGAAGTTGCCTTCAGCGTGTTTGATTCTTTAAAAACACCTAGCTCCCAATCTTGCAATTTTATAGATACTTCAATAAAAACTGTTCTAATATCTTCTGATTCGTAGGTACACATACTCACGGACCATCTAGAAAAAAATTCTAACTTGCAGTAAGGAAGCCATCGCAGATGAAGAAGGAATTAAAGAGGAAGTCCTAGCACTGGATGCAGGCATGGAACTAAGGCCATGGAATGGGGTGCAGTGATTTGAGAGATTAAATAAACCCAAAAAGATTGCAGTCAAGTGATCTTTAGAAGAGCCAGAGCTAGAATTAAAACCATTACCCGCTAATCTTAAATATGTATTTTTACATCCACCATTGTCCTTACCAGTTATAATTTCATCTTCTTTAACAGATGCAATGGAGGAAAAACTTTTAAGGATTCTGCGGAAGAACAATGAAGCATTTGGGTGGAGCATTCATGACATAAAAGGAATCAGCCCCACAATTTGCTCCTATAGGATTTATATGGAGAGAGATCATAAACCAAAAGTACAATCTCAACGAAGACTCAACCCAAATCTGAAGGAAATTGTCAAACAGGAAGTTATTAAATTACTTGATGCTAATATTATTTATCCTATTTCTGACAGTCCTTGGGTGAGTCCTTTACAGGTAGTTCCTAAAAAGGGAGGAACCACAATTATGGAAAATGAGAAAAAAGAGTTAATTACAGTAAGGAAAGTGACTGGCTGGCATATGTACATTGATTACAAAAAACTGAATGAAGCCACCAGGAAAGATCACTTCCTTTTTCCTTTTATTGATCAAATGCTTGAAAAATTGTCTGGCCATGAATTTTACAGCTGTCTAGATGGTTATTCTGGTTACATGCAGATCCCTGTCGCTAAAGAAGATTAAGAAAAAACTACTTTTACATGTCCCTATGGGACATTTGCTTATAAAAGAATGCCATTTGATTTATGCAACGCCCCTGCCACATTCCAAAGATGCATGATGGCTATCTTTTCTGACATCTTAGAAAATTGCATCAAAATATTTATGGATGATTTCTCTGTGTATAGATCCACATTTGATGTATGTCTGCATAATTTAGATTTTGTGCTTAAAAGATGCAAAGAAACAAATTTAGTTTTAAATTGGGAAAAATGTCAATTTATGATTTCGGAATGCATAGTTTTAGGACACAAGATTTCTCAAAAAGGCATTGAAGTTGACCCGACTAAGATTGAAGTTATTTCGAAGCTACCACCTCCAAACTAAGTTAAAGCTATTAGAAGTTTCTTAGGACATGCTGACTTTTATAGAAGATTTATCAAAGATTTTTCACAAATTGCAAAACCACTTTCTAATCTTTTAGTGAAAGATGTACCCTTTGAATTCTCTGAGGCATGTCTGAAAGCTTTCAAAACTTTAAAATCTCTATTAATAAATGCTCGTGTTGTGATAGCACCCGATTGGTCTGTCCCATTTGAGTTAATATGTGATGCTAGTGAGGTCGCAGTTAGTGCGGTATTGGGACAAAGGAAAGGTAAAATTTTTCACACTATATATTATGCTAGTAGAACATTGGACGAAGCATAGCGAAACTACACTACTACTGAAAATGAACTACTAGCAGTAATATTTACAGTTGATAAATTTTGATCCAACTTAGTTATGTCTAAGATTATAATTTACACTGACCACTCTGCTGTTAGACATTTACTTGCCAAACAGGATGCAAAACCAAGGTTAATCAGATGGATTCTTTTGCTTCAAGAATTTGACATCGAAATTAAAGATAAGCGGGGCGTAGACATTGTCATTGCAGACCACCTTTCAAGGATAGACGCAACAGTCAGACCACCTGAAAGAGAGAAAATTCAATCCAGAAGAGCATCTGTATGCTATTTCTACGGCACTATGGTATGTTGATTATGTTAAATATTTGGCCGGTAAGGTGCTTCTACCCAATTTAACATATGCTCAGCATAAGAAATTCTTTTCGGATGTTAAACATTATTTCTGGGATGAACCTTATTTATTTAAGATTTGTGCTGATAGAATAATTAGGAGATGTGTTTCAGAAATAGAATATCAATCTATATTAGAGCATTGTCACTCTAGAGAAGTAGGAGGCCATTATGGACTCGCACGAATAGCTCAAAAAATCTTACAGTGCGGTTTTTTCTGGCCTACCTTGTTCAAAGATGCTTATAAATTTGTTAAGGCCTGTGACCGCTGCCAAAGAAGCAGAAATATCTCTAGAAAACAAGAAATGCCTCTAAATAATATTTTATATTGCGAACTTTTTGATGTAAGGGGCATAGACTTCATGGGACTATTTCCTAAGTCTAATAACAACATGTATATTTTAGTGGCAATAGATTATGTCTCGAAATGGGTTGAGGTAGTAGCATTATCGACTAACGACACTAAAGGGTAGTTAGATTTTTGAAAAAGAATATTTTCACTAGATTTGGAACTCCTAGAGCAATAATTAGTGATGGCGGCAGTCATTTTTGTAATAAGCAATTTGACAACCTCTTAACAAAATATGGAGTCAACCATAGAGTAGCTACGCCTTACCATCCCCAAACCAGTGACCAAGTAGAAATCTTTAACAGGAAACTTAAGAAAATCCTGGAAAAGACTGTTAGTGCGTCAAGAAAGGATTGGTCTTTCAAGCTTGATGATGCACTCTGAGCATATAGAACTGCTTTCAAAACCCTGACAGGAATGTCACTGTATAGGCTAGTATTTGGAAAAACCTGTCATATCCCTGTCGAATTAGAGCACAAGGCTTATTGGGCTACCAAATTTTTAAATTTTGATATGCAGATGACAGGTGAACATCGATTACTGCAGATCAACGAAATGGACAGATTTTGATTGGAAGCTTATGAAAATGCAAAATTGTACAAAGACCGTACCAAAAAGTTGCAGAACCAACGCTTCCAAAAGAGAAGCTTTCAAATTCGAGACAAAGTATTAATCTACAACTCTCGACTTTGACTGTTTCTAGGAAAACTCAAGTCCCGTTTGTCAGGTCCTATGAAATAATACAAGTTTTTCCTTATGGAACAATAGAAGTGGTTGCTAAAGATGGTTCAACCTTCAAGGTGAACAGACAGTGAGCTAAAGTCTATGTTGCAGGAATACCCAGAGACACCTATGCCATGTCCCTGCAACACCCAACCACTTAAAGCAACACATCAAGCTCGTGACGTTAAACAAGCACTTTACAGGAGGCAACCTGGAGAATTTTACTTAATTTATGTCGTTTATTTTTTGTAATTTTAATTCTTTTTACTTTTCTATTTTGATTCTCAATCTTCAAGACACTCAATGTAGCTAACAATTATGACATAGAAGCATCAAATTCCCCTGGAAATTGCTCGTGATATTTTTCAGTAGGGAGTCTCTTTCCACCTTCTTTTATTATATCACTTATTTTATTTTATTTTATCTTTTTGTGCTTGCTTTAACTTAGTTGTAGTGGGGTCACTGCTAGAAATAAGTGTGGGGAGGGAATTTTATTTTATGCTTATTACTTGGCTATGCTTATAACTGCTTATAATTATAGAAGAACTTAAATTTTTGTTGATTTGGGGCTACAAATTTTTTTTTCTTCCTGACAACATGTGATTGAGTCAATTCTTTGCTAGTATTAGAATTTGCTGAAAATTAGCATTGAAGTTCTGTGAGTTCTAATTTTCTGTGTAAGCTATTAAATGTGAGTTTTGAGCCTGAAATAAGAGATCATATCATGCCTTTGCCTCTTTTCTTTTTTGAGTGATATTTTTCTATGAATGTCAATTCTAGAACTTGTGCTGAGACCATTACGAAGCGAATATGAGTTTATTTTCATGCCATTGCCTCTTTTCTTCATGCCACTACTATTTTGAATACATTGTAACACTAGTTGCCCAATTTTGTGCCTAAAAGTACTTTATTTAATTTCTTTAGTACCCTTCTTATTACAATTGATTATTTTCTGCGAAGACAACCTTAGAAAAATTTTCTTTGAGAGCAATTAGTGGTAAAATCAAAAAAAAAAATAATGTTATGAATCCCTTTTATTTGTTACAAAAAGAAGGCTTAACAATTATTTCCCCTCCTAGTTTTTAAAAAATGATTGATTGCTGCATAAATGCATGAAGGGAGGAACGGAAAAGAAAAGAAATAACATTGAAAAGAAAAAATTGTTTATCCTGCTCATGCCTTCATAAATTGCAAAAAAATATTGATTGAAAAATTGGGATTCTTGTTTGCTCTTTAAAAGCGAAAAAGAAACGGGTTGCTTGTTTTGGTTGATTTGTTTCTGACCCCTTTACATGACCTTTTCTTTCTTTTATCATATCTAACATTATTACCTTGGCCTCATTACAACCAATGTAAGACCCTCATTCCTATTTTGCAAGACAAATAGATTCTAATAGTAGAGTTTTGGTCAATGTACAAGCTTATGGTAATGTCACTTCATTTGAAAAATCTGAACGTTAATGGCTATGCCTATAAAAACTCTGAGATTAGTGAGAGTGTGACTTGAAAATCACAGTTTGTTGGGTTATTTGAACTTACACCTCTAATTGGGCATTCTATTTATTGGCATGTTTTGTGATATCATGTTGTTGTCATACTCTTGTTTTTGCCCCTATCCAGTGAAAGTAGTTTTTCTTACTATAGTTACCCAAGTAGTTTGCTTGAGGGTAAGCAAAGCTCAAGTGTGGGGATGTGTTAACACACCAGTTTGTCTACTTTTATAGGGCATTTTTAGTATCTAAATACATCACTTTGCACTATTTAAAGCACAAATATACTTATTTATGTTCTATTTTGCAGAATTATCATAAAGACACCACTCAGAGCAAAAGATGCGAAAAAGGACAAAAAAATAGCAAAGTTTTGGAGAGTTTTAGCACTATAGGACGAGAGGTACGACCTGACCTATCCTCAGTACGGCCATACCTAGATCAGAATCTTAGTAGGGGCGTACCCCCTTGGTCTGTACCACCTGGCGCCGATGAAAAAGTCCAGTACGACCGTGCCTGAGGCAGTACCACCGTACACAAATGATGTCAGGGATGCGGCACACATGGGAATGAGCCAATGTCACAAGGAAAGCTCGGTACGACCGTGTATATATGCGGTACGACTGTATCCCATCTCAGAATGTGCAGATTTGAAAACCAGATGACCTAGTTCGCAGCCAACATTATAAATAGAGGCTCTTAACCCTTTACACAGACCTTTTGAGGAATTCCCAAGTCAAGAGCCCCTTTTTGAGAGTTATTCACAAACACTATACGATTGGAATGAGTTTTGGATCATTGGAGCTTCCTGTCAATTCTGAATTGCTGTCGGAGTTCGTGGAGGTGTGAGGAACACACGATCCCCAAGGGTGTCCCGGTTCTATTTAATTATGTCTTTTAGGAGTTTACATTTGGATTTATTCTATTTTGTTTTGTTGCAAAACAATATGAGTAGCTAATTCCATCACTAGGGGTAATGGGGGATCTTTTACAATGTTCTTGATTTCTATTTAATTGCTATTTTGAATTCCTTGTTATCCTTATGAATGTGTTGATCTTAGCATGCCTAATTTCATAGGAAATAGCTAATCCTTATAAAATTAGTTAATTGTGGTAACAGGGTCATAGTTAACTAGTGGAACTATAGGATCAACAGAACTCGCTTTATACACTGGATAGGTTATTGCTTGTTTCCAATCAGTTATTAGATTAACAAACTTGCCTAATCTTAATGCTCTTTCTTTTAGTTACCTTCTAGGACCAAACAGAGTAATTAGTTAGGAGAAATGCTATTACACGCTAGGTAGCTCTTAGTAACTTAGAGCGAGTGATTGGCATTCAATAAGGAAATACAATTCATAATAGCAAGGAAATAGACCCAGGATCTGAACCCGGTTCCCCTAGGTTTCTCCTATTCAATCTTGTTCTAATATTAAAATTCGAAGTGTTGCTCTAATTTTCCTCAGTTTTTCTGTTCAATCCCAATCAAGTTATTTCGATAGTTTAAAGGACTTACGATCTTCATTATGCTGGTACTTGCGCATTCCCTACGGGTTCGACATTCGGAGTCCTAACTATACTCCACCTTTATTATGAGTTACAATCAGGTGCACTTGCCTGAGCTGCAACAGTAGTTTAAGTATGGCAAAGATGAAGCAGATGGCAGGATACATGACCCTCCTACAGGTAACCTTTAAAACACATTTAGTTTTGAACTTTATAATGTTATTAGTTATTAATAAAACTGAGACTTTTATTTTTTGTTACTAGCATGGATCCTGGAGCACTTCCCCAGCCTCACTACCTACTACATGCGAGAGGACTACGATGAGTCTGAGCCTCGGGCATTGAGGTTCACACAATGCAGTGGACATGCAGTGAGCACTCCGTATGGGGACACTCTGGATCTTTTGTTGATGGACGGCGTCGTATTCTCTCCATACGATGCCCACCGCTAGACGCGTCCATTCGAGAAGATTTCCTGATACTCAGGTTGGATCAGGTGCAGGAGCAAGATCAGGCACCCACACCTACCTGAGCGGGTACTACGTCAGTATGGATTTATGCAGACCATCCTACAAGATCCATCTGTATCAGCCCTTATCACGCGACCAGAGATAGATGCTGCTTACATGGACTATCAAGAGCATTTGCTGGAGGATGAGTTTTGTAGTGTTCGCTGTTGCGGCTTAGGCAAGTGCATCTGATCGTAACTCATAATAATAGTGGAGTATTTTTAAGACTCTGAATGTCGAACCCACATAGAATACGCGATTACTAAATTAATTGAGATCTTTATTAGGAATTGTAAATAACGAGATCAAAGTAATAACGCAAGAACTAAAGAGAAATCAATTAGGAAAAGCCTAGGGGAACCAGGTTCACTAATACCAGATCTTGAATATATTACCTTGCTATTATGAAATATTTCCTTATTGAAAGCCAACCACCCACTCTAATTTACTAAGGGCTTTTTAGCGTGAAATAGCCTTCCTCCTAACTAATTACTCCGTTTGGTCCAGGAAGATAATTAAAGGAAAGAGCATTAAGTACAGGTGGGTTTGTCAATCTAATAACTGATTCGAAACAAGCAATAACATATCCAGCGTATAAAGCGAGTTCTGTGATCCTAGAGTTCCACTAGTTAACAATGATCCTGTTACCACAATTAACTAATTTTATAAAGAATTGGCCAGATCCTATGGAATTAAGCATACTAAGATAAACACATTCAAAAGGATAATAGGGAATTCAAAATAGTAATTAAATAGATATCAAGAACATAATAAAAGATCCCCCATCTCCCATAGTGATGGAGTTAGCTACACATATTATTTCTCAACAAAATATAGAATAACATAAATCCTAACATGCAATCCTAAAAAAAAAGAAGACAAGAGACAAGTGGCAAAGTCTAGAGCAATAGACAATAGGTTAAGTCTAAATCAAAAGACCCTCACTCAGAGAGAATGAATTCTCCCCTAGAGAGTGAGTTAGTTCTAAAAAGGGGGTAAGAATGCCTATGTATAGGCTCTAGTGCGGATTTAGGTCAACTGGCTTCAAATCTGTGCGCTCTGGGCTTGGGTATGACCGTACTGCGATTATACACGACCATACTGGGCTTGAGTTGCGACGCTAGCCCGTACTTCTTCACTGGATGCGGCCTGACTGCAATTGTGTACGACCGTACTTACTTTGGTCCGGCCGTACTAGACTTTTTCTTCAGCGCCAAGTCATACTGACCATGCGGTACATCCGTACTTATGCTCTCGGATAGGTATGGTCGTACTAAATAGATGTCAGGCCGTACTGCTTGTCCAAAAACGCTAAAATTCTCTAAAACTCGTCAGAATCTTCCCAAAATCCATTATTTTGCATTCCATACTGCCTTTATTACTTTTCTGCATAAATGAGGAAATAGTGAGCATATTTTATCTAATAAGGAATAAAATCATAATATTATATACTCAAAATACAAATCATAATATTATATACTCAAAATACAACAAAATAATAAACAAAATGGGGTATTAACACATCCCCACACTTAAACTTTTGCTTGTCCTCAAGCAAACTACTTGGACAATTATAAGAAAAATTGAATTTACTGACTAGGGGCATAAACGAGATATGAGACAACAAAGTAATATCATAAGAAGTGCTAAGTAATAGAATACTCAATTAGAGATGCAAGTTCACCAAGTTCACCAAGTCTGTGATTTATAAGTCACTCTTCTCACCACTCTCAAAGTGTTTAAAGGTATAGTCATTAACGCTCAAATTTTTCAAAAGAAGTGACATTACCATAGGCTTGTACATTGACCAAAACTCTACTATTAAAATCTACTTATCATGCAAAAGAGGAAAACAGATTTTTCATGGGTTGTAATGCGGCCAAGGTAATAATGTTAGGCGGGATAAAAAGAAAGAAAATGGCATGCAAAGGGTCAGAAACAAATCAACCAAACAAGTAACATTTTTTTTTACTATAAAGAGCAGGCAAGCATTCCTCTAATATTCATCATTTTTTTTGAAGGCAATAACAATTTTTTTTCCTTTCCTCTTTTTTTGCTTTTATGCAACAATTAAACAATTTAATGATTCTAGGAGGGGAAAGTAACTGGTAAGCCTTCTTTTTTATAAGCTTTCCTGATGGATTTCTAATATCATCCTTTTGATTTTTTTGCCACTACTTGCTCTAGCAAAAGCATTTTTCAAGGTTACCTCAATAAAAATAATAATCAATAACAATGAAAGGGTACCAAAGACGTATAATAATAAGCGCAAAAATGGGCAATTAGTGGAAAAATATTTGTAACAAAATTGAAGTGGGCCTGAAAAATTCCTAAAGTTGCCCATTCCAAATTCACATGAAAATAAAGTTTTATTCGCTTTGCAATTGTCTCAGCACAAGTTCTAAAAAGTATAACAAGGGAAAATATCACTCAAACAATGAAAAGAGGTAAAAATATGATGTGACCTCTTATTTAGGCTCAAATCTCACATTTAGTGGTTTACACAAGCAAGTTAAAACTCATAAAACTTCAATGCTAATTATTAGCAAATTCTAAAATTAATAACAATCACAATTCAATCACAAGTTGTGAGAATTTAAAAAAAAAAAATAGCCCGTAAATCAGAAAAATTATCAAATTTTCCATAATTTAATAGTTATAAGCATAGCCAAGTAATTGTAATTATAGTTCATAGTTCTCTCACCAAACTTATTTTTAGCAGTGTTCTCACTTCTAACAGTTATAAACTAAGCAATAAAAATTTATCTAGTTAAAATAAGTGCTAGAAATAATTTAAGGTGGAAAGGTACTCCCCTCTGATAATTTCACGAGCAAATTGCTGGAGTGATTCAATTAATACTACTGTCTTGTCAATGCCTCTAGAGAAACTGTAAATCACAATAAACTATTAAAAATATAAAATTAAATTAAATTAAATAACATAAAAATAAATAAGACATGTTGCCTCCTACAAAGCGCTTGTTTAACGTCGTGAGCCTGATGGTTTGCTTAAAAGTGGTCAACCTGGCGGCTCGCGAAGAGTGAATTTAGCATTCATTGCATTTCCTCTTCTCCACTTTTTAACCATGTGATTCAAGTTGTTTTCTCTTTTACCAAGTGGTGGATGGACTTCGAAATGTTGTGGAATTTTTATCTCTTCATCACCCACCACTATAACAGGATCCTGCAAGTTAGTAATTTCTTCTAAAGGTTCCTACATTCTTAAGTCATGAAAGCCATTAAAAACAACCACATTATTAGTAAAATAGGAAAGAGTGAAAGAAGATAGATTTCTAGTAGAATTTAAAACCTTTAAGACATCATCTTCCTTACCACTTTTTATGATTACCTTCCCCTTTTTAACCTCAATAACTGCTTCACCGATTTTGGCCAAAAAAGTTTGTCTCAAATTAATTGGGACTTCCTCCTTTTGCTCGAAATCAAGAACTGTGGGGTCTTCTTTGTTCTCTTCATGAGTTCTCCCTTCACTAGGAGCTTCAATTTGAGCAGCTTGACTCCCTTTAGTAAGAGTTTCAATCGTTCTTGTGATTGACTGTTCCTCACACTCAGGCTCAGACTTGGGCTCTTCAATAGGAGTTTCAAAAACATCAAATGGGTCACTAAGCTTCTTCACATATTTAGTCAAAATCTCCTCTATGGTTAGTTCTTCATTAAGCTCTTTATCAGTCTCATGGATGGTGACTTCGTATTCCACCTTGGGGTCAGGCTCAACTTGAGTGGGCGGCGATTCTAGAGCTTGTTGAGTCATTAATGCTATCAAAGTAGAAAACTGACTTCTCAAACATTTCTTCTCTATTTTGATTCACTGTTCTTTCTAAAAACCTGAATCTTACATCGAGTTTTCTTTTTGCCTCCTCACCTTCTAGTTCTTTTGCTCCTTAAGTAAGTAATTTTTCAAGGCAGTGAGTTGTTCTTGTAAAGCTTTGGTTTCCTCTATATCGATTCTTAATATCTTCTCCAAAGAATTGAGTTGTTCATCACATTCTTCTAATTGATTTCGAATTCTCCAATACTTTTTCTCTGCCCAATATGCTGAACAGTCTTGCCATTTGTGTCTTATATCACCACAATAATCACAAAAAAGGGAAAGAACCTAGCAGTTGTCAGCATATCCTACAGAATAACCACAATACTTACAGAAAGGGATAGGATCCATGAGAAAATATTTTTTTAATTAATAATAATCAAAATTAAATCAAACAAAATAAGGAAAGTTAGAATAAAATAAAAGTAAAGTAAAATAAAATCAAAACAAAATAAAATAAGATAATATTATCCTAATTCAATCCTTATCAAATCCTTATCAAATTAGACTTATCATATCATATCTTTTCTGAAATTCAAATTCAAATTATATCTATATCTAATCTCAGATTCAAAATAAGATAAGAAAAAGAAATATAAGGATAAATATATAAAAAAAAAGAAAAATCTTTTTGGATTTTTGATATTAAATTTAAACAAAACAAAATAGAATAAGATAAAATAGGATAAGATCTAAACAAATAAATAGAGAGATAAAATAAACAACCAAACAAAAATTTGAAATCTAAATAAAGAGATAAAATAAAAATCTTTTTGGATTTTTGAATGTAAATCTAGATCTAAATCTAAACAACCAAACAAAAGTTTAAGATAAATCAAATAACTAGAAAATCTAACAAATAACTTGAAAATCTTTTTTTTTAATTAAGAGAATAATAGTACAGTAGCAGTGAGTAGTTAAGAAACTATAATAATAATAATAATAATAATCAAATAGTAAAGAATTTTTTTTATGATAATAACTACTAATAATAATAAATAACAATAATAACGATAACAAAAGAAGAAGAAAAAATGTCTACATTAACAAGAATCTCGTTGGTCTAATATCGCTAAATCATTCCACGACAACGGTGCCAAAAACTTGTTGTAGCTCAGGAAAGTGCACCTAATCGTAACTCGTAATAATAGTGGAGTATTTTTAAGACTCCGAATGTCGAACCCACAGAGAATATGTGAGTACTATTTTTTTTTTAAGCAAAAGAAAGGAAAGGGGCCTCCTTAAAACCTTCTGATGCAAAACCCTCCTTAGGGAAAAAACATCAAGAAGGAAAAAGAGTACCCCCCTAAAATTTATTGATAAAAAAGGAAAAAGAACAATAAAAACATGGGGGGACTAGGCCAAAACCCATGCGTAGGAATAAAAAGGACATCAGTAGGAAAGAAGATCCCTCCTATACAAAAGAGACTGAAGCTCACCATAAAGGCATGCCAAGGCATCACAATAATGACTTTCATCCCAACTATATTGGCACCAAAGCCATTAACAATCATCTGCAGCACACCCAACTCAACTAACAAAATACAACAAAACGAAAAAACAGGCTAACCCAAAAAACTACTGCTTAAATCTAAAATTAAGAAGATTAAACTTATTACGGAAAAAATCCATCCTAATAAAACTAGGAATAGAATTCCACCAGGTATAGCACCTCGAAGAAACTCCGAAAGAGGCTAGCTTATCAGCACAGTGATTACCTTCCCTGAAAATATGAGAAATCTTGAAAGACATGGACAAAGCTGTGTGAATGCAATTTTTCCACCTATTTCTTAAATGCCAAGGAGCTAATTCTGGGCACTTAAAAGCTTGGACCACCAGAGCAGAGTCACACTCCAACCAGAGACGGATCCAACCTTTACGCCTAGCCTCCTCAATAGCTAACATGGTCACGAGAGCTCACTTCTAAAGAGTAAGTAATACCAAAGTAATTAGCAAAAGCGACCAACAACCGCCCCACTTTTATCTCTGAAAATACCCCCACCACCTGCATGACCAGAGAACCCTAGCGACCCCATCTCAGATTAACTTTAACCCACCCACAAGGAGGAGGTATCCAATCAACCTGGGTAACAACTGGCGCCTTGGGAGCATGAATCGGAATGCCAAAATCTTTAAGAATCGTGAACTCTTGCAGAGAAGAAGACATACAACAAGTAGTCAATGTTCCTGACAAAGAAGTTGAGCTGACAATTAGATTCTTAGCTGTCCTAAGAGACACTCTCTTGCTATCAAACTTCATCTTGTTTCTACTGAACCAAATGACCCACACAATGTTGATGATAGCAGCGGTAACGACAACCTTAGCTTGCGGGCTCCAATGCATACAACAAACCTTTAAAATATTAGTGATGGAGGAAGTGTCCACGGTTGTGTTGAGGACCGAGGCAAGCCAGTCCCAGAGAGCCTTCGCAAAGCTGCAATTAAGAAACAAATGACTGGACGACTCCTCAGCTGCATAACACAAGCTGCAAATTGAAACGCAAACACAGCCCCTGGACCTTAAGTTCTCCTCAGTGGGCATACGGTTTTACAACAACCGCCAAGTGACAAAGGACTTGGAAGGAGGGATAGAGGCATCCCAGATGGTCTTGCTCCAAGAGACAGGAGGTTTTGAACTCTTGACATGCAAGTAGGCATCTTTATAAGAAAGCAGACCGGAGCTGGTGTCCGTCCAAACTAACCTGTCAACATCCTGAAACTGAGGAATAGTAATATTAGTAATATCAGCAGCAATATTAGGAACAGAATCTAAGATACACCTGGGAATATGCCAAGAATTGTTATGAAGGAAGTCAGCAACAGAGGCAATGAGTTGATCATGATAATTCTCCGGAATTTGCAGAAGTTGGACTAGAGGAGTAGAGAGCCAATTATCCAACCAAAAATTAATATGAGTGCCATCTCCAATTTGCCAGATTGAATTGAGTAAAGCTGAAGAAATGTGGGTCTTGAGACCCAGCCAAATGGAAGATTTGATGTACAGGACAATGGGTTTTTTGTTCTTGAGAAATCTAGCACGATAAAAGATAGCCCACTCTTTATTAGAAGACAGCATGTCCCAACTGAGCTTCAAAATAGAAGCCTCATTCAGAGCTCTGAGGGATTTAACTCCAAGACCACCTTCTAGAGTAGGACAACAAAGAGTGTCCCAAGCTACCATCACAATTAATAGAGATCCTTATTATTTAGACGAACGAAAATAATGGTTTTGAGAGCAAGATAATTGAATTGTAAATAACTAGATCAAAGTAATAACGCAAGAACTAAAGAGAAATCAATTAGGAAAAGCCTAGGGGAACCGGGTTTACTAATACTAGATCCTAAATCTATTACCTTACTATTATGAAATATTTCCTTATTGAAAGCCAACTACCCACTCTAATTTACTAAGGGCTTCCTAGCGTACAATAGCTTTCCTCCTAACTAATTACTTCGTTTGGTCAGTACGGTTTGTCAATCTAGAGTTCCACTGGTTAACTATGATCCTGTTACCACAATTAACTAATTTTATAAAGAATTGGCCAGATCCTATGGAATTAAGCATACTAAGATAAAGACATTCAAAAGGATAATAGGGAATTCAAAATAGCAATTAAATAGATATCAAGAACATATTAAAAGATCCCCTATTACCCCTAGTGATGAAGTTAGCTACACATATTGTTTCTCAACAAAATATAGAATAACATAAATCCTAACATGCAATCCTAAAAGAAAAGAAGACAAGAGACAAGAGGCAAAGTCTAGAGCAAAAGACAATAGGTTAAGTCTAAAGCAAAAGACCCTTACTCAGAAAGAATTAATTCTCCCCTAGAGAGTGAGTTAGTTCTAAAAAGGGGGTAAGAATGCCTATTTATAGGCTCTAGTGCGGATTCAGGTCAACTGGCTTCAAATTTGTGCTCTCTGGGCTTGGGTACAGCCGTACCGCGATTATACACGACTGTACCAGGCTTGAGTTGTGACGTTGGCCCGTACTTCTTCACTGGATGAGGCCTCACTGTAATTGTGTACGGTCGTACTTACTTTGGTCCAGCCGTACTGGACTTTTTCTTCAGCGCCAAGCCGTATTGACCATGCGGTACGCCCTACTTATGCTCTCGAATAGGTATGGCCATACTAAATAGATGGCAGGCTGTACCGTTTGTCGAAAAACGCTATAAATCTCCAAAACTCGCCAGAATCTTCCCAAAATCCATTATTTTGCTTTTCCATGTTGCCTTTATTACTTTTCTGCATAAATGAGAAAATAGTGAGCATATTTTATCTAATAAGGAATAAAATCATAATATTTTATACTCAAAATATCCTAAAATAATAGACAAAATGGAGTGTTAACATTCGCGTCAGTATGGATTCGTGCAAACCATCCCACGAGATCCATCTGTATCAGCCCTTATGACCTGACCAGAGATAGATACTGCATACATGGACTGTCAGGAGCATTTGCTGGAGGAGGAGTTTTGTGGTGTTCATGTCACTCGCCCGTGGGATTATGTTCCGGGCTACATGGTATGGTATTGGCAGATGACGCATCTGTACTTACTGCCACCGGTTGAGGGAGACCCATCGAGGCCGCCTACCACAGAGGCACCCATGGTTGATGTCGAGCTTGCAGGTGACATGTCTGGGGACCTTCCCTGACTTTTGCTGGAGAGATTGGAGACACTTAGAAGCATGGTGGAGGGCATGATAATCAGAGGGGAGGTATGGAGGGGACCCCAGCCTGGGAGACTGCACAGAGTATGCTCCAATCAACGCGCCTTGGACCTACCAGAGACGAGGAGGGTGAGGGGGGAAGAGGTCACAGTCCACGCAATGACCTCTTTCATCATTAGGATATATTTTATTGGCATTGTAATGTATTATATTTTATCAGTTATTGGATGAATACTTTATTACATTTTATTTGATATGTATTATATTTTATCAATTGTTGCATGAATTTTTTATCATTTTATAAAAAATGCCTAAACTATACAACTAACACTTTCAACAATTGAGATGCCACCAACACTTTCAACAGTTCAGATGCCACCTATAATTGTATAAGTAGGCGTGTTCTATAACACATTATCTCACATCTCCTTCATTCATCTTGGTTCGTTGATAGAGCCATTATTGCAGTATTTTATGAGGATATTTGAGTGTGATTTGGAACAATTATTGATTATTGTCATATAAAATTCACTCTCTTTTATTCGAATTTGTGAAGAAATGGAAAAATAAGCAAAATGGTTGAAAAATGCCATCACGCTGAACACGGTCTTGCAGCAAGGCCTTGGAGGAGATCAACGCATTGAAGCACGCCCGTGCTTAACCATGCACAGCCGTGCTTCCACCGAAAGCAGATAGTGGCCAAGTTGGTGTGCAATAAAATAATGAAGCACGACCATGTTTCACCATGCACGACCGTGCCTATCCTCAAATTCCACAGACAGAAGCAAGTGGCCTAGTTAGTACTCAGTAAAATGATGAAGCACGACCATGCTTGACCATGCACGGCCGTGCTTAACCTCAGATTCCAGCCTATAAAAGGAACATTCAGTAGAACGTTTGAGAAGGCCTCGGAGTGAAATTTCCTCCGTTCTCTCTTCGCCCTCGATATAATTCTAGTTTTATTTTGTGTTTAGTTAGCTTGTTTTAATTTTTATTATGTCTTTTAGAATTATGTTTGAGTAGTTTTTCTATTTCTAGGATTTTCGGTAATGCCCTTTAATATTTCTGAGATGAATAATTGATATCTCTATGTTGATTTGAATTAATTGATTTGGTTATTATCGTTATTATTGTTATTGAATCCGTTGATCGCCTATTCACATTTGTTAGATAACTAAGGATAAACTAAAAGGTGAACTTGGTTATTGGACTTATAATAACTGAACTTAGGATTTAATTCACGAAAGTAGTTTTATTTCCTTCGAGGGTAAAACAAATTGTCAAAAATCTTAATGGGTTATGTTTAAATCCTATTACCATGAAAGTAGGGATAGGTTTATCTTAATTAGCATGCTAGTGTCACCTTGAAAGAGGCCGTTGGTATTTTTGAACAATTTGCCTTCAAATGATTTCAATATCAACGTTGGAGTTATTAATTTTGAATTCTCGGAGCATCATTGTGGTAACCTAAGTCCTAAGAAGTTTTTATTTATAAAAACAACAAAAACAACAAAAATATATTTTTATCATCTTTTATTTATTTTCTTTCACTACTTTCCAACAACATCCTTTAATCAAATATTTTCTTGCTATTTAATAAAATCATTTGATGTGAATTAATTATTTAGCATAGCCAGTCCCTGTGGTTCGATAGCTTTTTATTACTTGACGATAAAATCGTGCACTTGCGAATTTTGAACGAACAAGTTTTTGGCGCCATTGCTGGGGACTGTGTCTTACGTTATTTAATTTAATTTATTGTGATTTGATTTTTATTGAATAGCTCTGTACATATTTTAAATTTTTATTATCAGTTTCGTTATTTTTCTTTTATTTTGGTGCTTTGATTTGTTTCCCTTATTGTCTGCAGTTAACTCTTTTTCCTTAATGCGAAGAACTCAAAGCACTGGGAACACCATTGACACTGACATAGAAATCGAGAGGACTCTTCACACGATAAGAAGAGGACAAAGGCAAGGAGAAGTGGAACTTCAACAACCGGCTACAGATATGGCCAACCAAGATGATAACTAGCCTCTTAAAGAATTCGCAGCACCTGCTACTAGAGGCTTGCGTTCAGGCATTTTTCTTCCTGAAATCACAGCCACACACTTCACTATACCACCTGTCCTGCTGTCTATGATCAGACATAGTTAATTTAGTGGTACGCCTTTTGAAGACCCGACTGAACATATTGAAACCTTTTTAGAAAATTGTGATACCATTAGGATATAAGGTGCAGGGGTAGATGCTATTCGTCTTCATTAGTTCATGTCATCTTTAGCTGGAAAAGCCAAGAGTTGGCTTAAGTTTGTACCCACTGGTACTATTACCACTTGGGAATAGTTGGAAAAGGCTTTCCTTGATAAGTTTTTCCCTCCTTCTAAAACTGCTCATTTGAGGGCCCAAATTACTTCTTTTGTTCAAAAGGAGGGGGAATCAATGTCAGAGGCCTGGGAACGGTATAAGGGGTTTTGGGAGTCATGTCCACATCATGGACTCCCTAAGTGGTTGTTAGTGCATACTTTTTATAATGGACTTTCTTATTCTGCTAAAGTAACTTTAGACTCCGCTGCTGACTGAGCATTTATGATTAAGTCCCTTATAAATGCCCCTGCTATAATTGAGAATATTGCCACTAACCATCACCAATGGGGCAATGAAAAAGGTAACAACTCGAAGAAGATTTCAGGAGGTATGTTTGAGGTTGATAGCGTAGATCTTATTATGTCTAAATTTGATGCGCTTAATCAACGCTTTGATAAAATGAAAAAGAATAAGGCCAATGTTGATGCCGCAGGTACCTCTAATGTTGTTTGTGAGTTTTCTGGCATGCAGGGACATTCTGCTCTAAATTGTAATTTTGGAATCGAGCAACCAGCTGAGCAGGTAAACGACATTGGTGGTTTCGGTCAAAATACGAAGAATGACCCATATGCACCTACTTACAATCCTGGGTGGAGGAATCACCCACATTTTTCATACTGAAACAATCAAGACCAAGCCAAGCAAGGTATTGGTAAGTCTAAACTTGAATCTCTGCTTGAAAAATTTGTGGAATTCTAATCTAAGCAGAACGAATAGTCCAGATTACATGGTAAGGTTGTTAATAAAGCAATTCAGGATTTAACATCTAAAGTGGATAATTTCATCATTCATGGCAAGATGTTAGAGACTCAGATTGCTCAACAGGCTAGCTCTGCTGCCAAGCCACAAGCAAATTCCCACCTATGCTAAATTTTTAAAAGAAATTTTGTCTAAAAAGAGAAAGCTAGGTGATGATGAAAATGTAGCCTTAACTGAGGAAAGCAGTGATATACTCCGATATAAGTTGTCCCCGGAATTGAAAGATCCGGGAAGTTTCACTATTCCCTTCTTTATAGGCAACACAAATTTTGATAGAGCTCTTTTGATCTTGCAGCTAGTGTGAGACTTATGCCCCTCTCAATATGTGAAAAGTTGGGGTTAGGCGAATTAAAGCCTACAAAACTATCCCTTCATTTGGCAGATCGATTCGTCAAATATCCTACGGGCATCTTGGAGGATGTATCGATTAAAGTAGTGAATCTCTTTGTCCTTGTTGATTTCGTTGTGCTTGATATGGAGGAGGAAAGAAATATCCCAATTATTCTCGGTAGACCCTTTTTGGCACTACTGGTGCCAATATAGATGTTAAAAAAGGTAAGTTGCCTTTGACTACCGGTGAAGAAAAGGTTGAATTTAATGTATTTAATTCTGTTGATCAACCTTCTGTTAAGAATTCTTGTTGCAAGGTCGACTTAATGTCTCAAATTGTGAAAGAAGAGCCTATCAAGGCTCATTTCAAGGAACCTTGCATAGAGAACCCCTTGAATAGCATGGATTCATCGCCACACGTGGTCAAGGATGCTTCCCAACAGTCTACGGTGATTGATAAAAGACCAAAAAGGGAAGGTGCAAAGCTGAGAAGCGTGCTCGTAGGAAATGCATTCCATCTAAACCCCCATGTCTTTTTGAAGCCAAAGACAAAATTTCTGAGATAAGGGGAAAGATTAAGGGGTCAAGACTCCTTAAATTTTGGAAGATTAAGGGGACTGCAACCCCTAAGTTGGAACCTGGATAAGCATATCACAGGGGTCGAGCTTATGACCGTGAACAAGCGCTCATTGGGAGGCTTTTATTTGTGTGTGATTTTTAATTCGATTATAAAAAAAAACATAGGATATTTCATTTATTTAGGTTTTCTTTTCCTAGCTTTCTGAAACTTAGCTAGAAATAAGTGTGGGGGGGTAGAACATGAATTTCATAAATTCTCAAATAATTGAAAATTTGAAGCTAATTAATTTTTGGGGCGAAAACTAAAAAAATTTTAGACAGCTTTAATCACTTATCAAGAGAATATTTTCTGAAAAGCTGAAAAATTAGAATAAGCTCTTGATTGATAATTTTTCCAAGAAAAAGCTTCTAAATGTGAGGATTTAAGCCTAATTTGGGATTGCACTATAATGTTGAATTTTAAAACCCCTATTTTTCATTTGAGTTGCTTTCCATTAGCAATATGTTCTAGAACTTGACATGTGACCATTCAAAGCGAAACAAATTCGCAGAATTTTTGAAAAATGATTGGGATAATTAAGATTATTGTTTCTAGCCTCCAACACTTTGCATTGAAAATTTTTACTACTTAGTTGCCGTTTCTAGCCTTAAAAATAAAACGCATTTGGTACCCTCTGATTTTATTGAAAATTTTAAAAATTAGTTATCATTGATTCATAAGAGCAACTTAGCATTGGTGAAAAATTTATTGAGAGGTAAAAGAGAAAGAAAAAGAAAATTGTGATGAGGAAATGTTGTAAAAAAAGGGGGGGGCATAAGTGGAAAAAGGTTGTGGTCTGCACCTAAAAAGCTAAAGTTGTGATACAAGGATATTTGCTCAAAACTGATTATTAATTATAGCACTTATGATACCCTTTCCTTGAATCTTCATACCTTGAATTTCTACCTGTAGCCTCATTACAACCTTGTGAAAGACCATTGATTTCAAATGTTTTTTGTGAATTGTTAGTCGAGTATTGGTCTATTGTCAAGCTTATGGTAATACATTGTTTTTGAGAAAATTGTGTGAATTCTCCTTAGTCATTGATATACTTGAGCAATATTATTAAACCCGGATCAAACCGGCTGGTTCAACCGGTTAGACCAAAATCTGGACCTATGGCCGATCCGGTCAGCATGTTGAATCGGACTTGCGTTTGACTCGGATGACATCAGCAATTGGGCTTTAAACCGGATAAACTCGGTCAAAACGGCGGTTCACGCGCTCCAAGTCTGTGCTTATACTGCACTCCACTGCATGCTAAGAATAATACTTGTAATTTCTGCCACCTATGCGCACACCGATTTGCCACTACACCACGCTGCCACTTGTGTACCTATTTAGGAAACGAATAATATATAACATTTAAAATTTATAAATTTATACTATTTCTAGAACCGCCGCTGCTGTCTTCTTTTCAAGGTTCTGTTTTCTTTCACCATGTTGAGTTCTTCCCAATCATGACTCGAGCTTTTCTGAGCCTCATTTACTTCCATTATCATAGGAAGAAGATACGAAGGATTCCTGTAAGCATTTTGACTAAGAGTCTTCCAAGAGTTCTTGCAAATAGGCCTCTTTGTTGCTGTTAACGAAACCTGTTCAATTATTTATTTTGAACAGGTTTTGCCTATTGTTGTTTGATATTTAATAAAGTAATGATGGGTTTAAGACAAGCATGTTATTTCTATTTCTCTCTGGATGTGGACAATTCATTTTATTTGTTTTTCTAATTTTTTGTTCTTGTCTTGAGCCCTATGCCCCCCCTCCTTCGGTTTCCTATTCACTAGTCAATAGACAATTGATAAGTTTTTGTTTAAAACTGGGCCTTTACGCAAATGGTGAAAAATATTTTGCCAAAACACAGAGCAAGTCTTCCAATTAGTGCATTAGCTCAAATTTGACATGAATATATATGATTATGATGTTGCAATGACATGAAATATTTGACTAGATCAGATTCTGTTATTGTAGGCTTTAATTTCTCCTCTCCATGTTTACATGTATAAGAGCAACCTGTGTGAATTCTCTGAACCTTGCTGCTTGATATCTATACTTAGTTTTACGGCAAAATTGCGCTTTTGGTCTTTTAAATTATTTTTAAATTATTTTTAAAGTTCACATTCGTCCTTTAAGTTTTTTTTTTTTTTTGGGTCTCAAATAAGTCTTTTGAGACTCTTAAGAAATGATTAAAACTGAGGTTTAGAGTCCTAATAGGGTTAGAATTATGTTTAGGTCATGATCCATAAGTCTTGTCCCGTTTAGAAGCAAAACAGACTAAAACGGGGCAAACGGTGACTGTAAAAAAGGGGTAACGGTGTCAATGTTTTAAAACATAAATGACCTATTTGAGACAAAAAAAAACTTAAAGGACGAATGTTGAACTTCAAAAATAACTTAAAGGACCAAAAGCGCAATTTTGCCTATTTATACTTAAGCTCAATGTATAATTCTCTATAAATGTCACCCAACTTTCTGAGTCTTTACCATTATGCAATTCTAGTATACTAGTATCAACTTGTTTGCATGTTAATTACATGTTACAACAGTTGAAACAGAAACAGTTCTTCTGTTGGCTATAGCATTCCAACAAGATATATAATTTAAAAAGGTTTATGTTTTGTCCTTTTATGAAAAAACTTTAAAGGGGTTTTCTGTTTCCTAATATATTTTTAGTACAAAGCTTCTAGTTTCCTAATATATTAGTAGTCCATCTCAAGGGGTTTTCTGTTTGGTGGATAGGCTGCTTCTTTTTCTGCTGTTTGTATTTTGAGCCTTTCATGACAGTAGCTAGGAAGTGGCAATTAGAGAGGTCTGTATTGTGGTTTATTTTCTGTCTTGTTTTGGACTTTGTAGCTTGCTTATCTTTCTCTAGCTTGGTGCAAGTGATTGTGTGGTTTATCTATGTTTTGCTTTATGCGTCTTCATTGTTATGTGAAAAATTGTGTGGATCTAGCATTTAAACCAACTACTTCTCTGAAAAACAATAAAAATTTAGCCACTGGAATAGACATCCATGATCCACAGATGTAACTTCCCATATGCTTCAGTTGGAAAAGTAGTCTTCTTTGCTTCATAATGTTTAATTAATTAATGCTTCTAAAAGTATGTGCATGTGCATGTGATGTATGTTCATGCTTTTATAGATATACAATTTTGTACTGCCTTCAGTGATATAGGTTAAGGTACATATGATACGATAAGGCTAATGATAATACTTTCATAAACTACTTGTTTTAGTGCATAAGGAAGAATCAGAAACTCTACAGAAATTTTCCCTAGATTTGTAATAACTGGCCCATAACATGTGCTACACATGTTTGGTTTGAATTGGTGTTGTTTTTAAGTGGTTTTGAAGGCTTTATATCGTCAAAATGCATGCTGTAAGTACTCACTGAAAGATTTATCCAAATTGGTTCTATCTCATAGGTTTATGACAGGGGAACATTTAAAAAATTTCAAAATCAGATTGTACTGACATTAGCTATGAAAAATCAATGGAACTCTTGCCTAGTAATAATTTTCTAAAGAAACCAAAAAAAAAAAAAAAAAAATTCTGATGAAACTATAAGAAGTAAACTTTTGATCAAGCCAAGAGCTTCCTAAGCTTAAGTAGTTGTTACGTGGAAAAAAATTTGCTGATAAACCTATCCAGTTTGAAACTTTCCTCCGAAAGTATAGAATTAACATTTTTTTTTCCACTTCAACAATTGTGCTGTAGACAGTAGACATAAGCTACTTATTAGCAGATATAAACTTTACTTTTTGGTTTACTTAAATTTCTTATTCGTATCATAAGCTACTTATTATTGTAGGCCATCTTTGGCTGAAGGAGATGGTTCAATTGCTGTCCATACTATAGTTTTTTCATCTAGCATTGTAGGCCATATTAGATAAGCTTCTGTTGTTATCAATCACGCTTAAGTCTGCACTTTGCATATTGTCTTTTGCATGCTTCTTCTCTTATAAAAGGGTAATTTATCTGCAATCTGGTCTCAGTGGCCTATATGTCTCTGCCCCTTGCATCCATGAGGGAGTACTGTTAGCTGTCATGCCAATAATCTTTGATGTCCTTTTCCTTTAAAACAAACTTGGTTGAGAAAATCATTGGTTATCGTAGCTGGGTGCATGTGTTTGAATCAGCTGTTCAAAGGAGCAAGGTAACTAAGAAAATGAGTGGCCACTGTCATCACAAGCTGCCAACTTGTTGAAATGGATGAGTTTGGGATCATTTTATAATCAACCTCATGTGAGAAAATGATAATATATTTCCTAATACATTTTCTAGAAAAAAAAAAAAATGGAACATATAATGATTAAAATGATGGAATAAAATATATGTAACTTTATAATTAACGTGGACAAAATTACCGATACATTATTCAGTATCATCTCAGCTTAATTACGATCTTCATGCAACCCAACATTCTTCAGTATTATCTCTGCACTTGTTGGATTTGGAGTAGTGTTGATTTGAAGTGATTTTTAATGCTTTTGGATGCTAAGATACTTGCTGAAAATTCTGCACTTGTTGGATTTGGAGTAGTGTTGATTTGAAGTGACTTTCCATGGCCCATGCTTCAGGACATCTTCCTTAAGGACATCCATGTCTTTGTGAATGGAGTTGTTAATATTTACTATTTATTGTATGTATTTATTGGATGCATTCTGCTTTGTGTATTTTTATTGTATGTCTTTATTTGGAGCCAATGGACTTAAGTTTTATGTGTTGTGATTCTGATTTTGTTTATTTTTAGAAAGAAAATATCAAATCAATGGATAAGTCTTGGATTACGATGCCGCGAAATTCACCCATGTATGACAAAGGGGTTAAAGGATTTATCGAATTTGCTTTTCGACGTTGTTCTGCAAATGGTAAAATAGTATGCCCTTGTCCTCTGTGTGGTTTTAAAAATCGGCTAACTGGGCCTGAGGTGTATGACTACTTAAGTTGGAATAAATTTCCTGAAGGATACACCATTTGGTTCTTTCATGGGGAGTTGGACATAGGGAAAGCTATCGACGTTGCTGATATAGATGTTTCAAATGCAACACAAGACACCGTGATTGATGAAGATCCAATTCGAAACATGATTAATGAAGCTTTTGGAGTTGATAGGCACTGTGTAGATGAAGATAGTGCCCAAGATGTAGGAGGGACACCGAATGTAACTCAAGAAGAGCATGAAGCTAAAGAGTTTTATGAATTGGTAAGAGATGGAGAACAACCATTATATGAAGGGTGCGCAAAATATTCTAAACTTGCTTTTATAGTGAAGTTGTATCACATCAAATGCTTATGTGGGATGACTGATAAGGCTATGACAATGATCTTAGAACTACTACAAGATGCATTTGAACATGCAAAGATTCCAAGCTCATTCTATGAGGCAAAGAAAACTATAGCTATGCTTGGTTTGAAGATCGCCATAAATTTGCCAAATTGCCGATCCTTATTAGTTTTCCTCACTCTTTGTGGCAAAAGAGGTGGAGATCTTTCTGGAACTAATCTGGGAAAATTATGTTTTGCAGTAGGTGCTGTGGTAAGTGCTGCAGGAAATTCTGCAGAATTTTTCTGCATAATTTTCTGGGCAGCAACTGAATTGCTTGGTGTTACACTAGTTGGAATGTCTCTTTCTGGATCAGATTCTGCCCTTTGGCCTTTTGTCTCATGGCAACTAGAATTTTTGCTTTGGGGTTTATTAAAGATCTTCGTAAGCTTGTCAAATTGCTTGTCTTGGGCAGATATCTTCAATCTTTATGGAAAATGAGGTGGAGGTATTTCTGTAACTAATTTGGGAAAATTTCTGTTTTGTAGCAGGTGCTGTGGCAGGTGCTGCAAGAAATTCTGCAAAATTTTTCTGCTCAATTTTCTTGGTAGCAGCAGAATTTTTCCTCCCATTTCTGAGGTGTATGGCATGACATTGCTCCATCCCAATGGGCTTCGGTGTATTTGTGGTGCTTGGCAAAGATCCACTTGGTTTAGCACTTAATGCAGTAGCTATTTGCCTCAATTGGTTCTCCAAATTCCTCATGGCCACTATTTGGCTTGAATATTGGACTTGTGTCTCATTCATAAAAGTATTAAATGTTGCTTCAAGTGACAAGTCAACATCTTGGTTGGTTGATTGAACTTGTGGATGACTGTGACTTTGCTGCCCTGGAGGAGGGAATTTTTGTGGATGGTTGGGCCTGGCTTGATTTTTGGAACCTTCATCTCCTTGCTTACTCCATGAAAAATTTGGGTTATTTCCTCCATTATAATTCCCCATGTAGTTTGCTGAGACAGGGTTGCTTGGACATTCTTCATACAAGTGGCTTTCTCCACAATAAACACTAATTAAAAATGGCATTCACATGGGAAAAATCCTACACTACAGCTGTCGGTTTTATTTTTGCTGCAATAAGTGCTGTAGAATTTACTGCAGTTTCTGCAATACACTCAATTAAGGCGTAAGCTTCATTCACTACAACAGTTTTTAGAAAAATGACGTCATCTTAAACAGCGCTTCATTCTAAAAGCGCTGGTGAAAAATATGTATGGGCCTTTACTAGCGCTTCCTCGGGTAAGCGCTAGTTAAAAAGACGCCTAAAGCCTTCACTAGCACTTATCCCAGAAAGCGCTGTCTATTACTTGGGCTTCACTAGCGATTTTCCCAGAAAACGTTGTCTATTACCTGACCTTCACTGGCGGAAGCGCTAGCTAATATTGTTACATAATAAATTAGAAACGTAACCTAGCGAACCACTTTTCTCTCTCACGAAAGGTATAACACAAATAAGAAACCTCTATTCGATCTCTCTCGCGAACTATAGTCTTCGGTGTAGAGAGAGAATGAGGGAGAACAGGGGAACTAAGGGAAGAGAACGGAGGCTGGAACTGCTGCGTACGATGACGGCATGGAGGAGGAGGAGACCGCTGAGGATTAACACCGTAGGGCAGAGGGCACGTGCATCGCGGCGGTGCAGGAAGCCACGCGCATGGCGCTGTGTGAAGGTGAAGGTGAAAGCGAGCACGACAGGATTTGGAGAAGAAAACCAGAGTTTCAGAAGCTTCTCCAGGTTTCCAGTGAGGAGCGTGAAAGGAAGGCTGTAGATTGTGTCGTTGCCGCCGTCACTGCTGCTAGGGCCATTCTTAACGACGCTAATCACAATGGTACTGTGTGTCTGAATTACATTTTTGTTTCCTTCGAATTTGAACTGGTGTTCTGTTTATTCTTTTCTTCTAGGGTTTTTACTTTGCAAATGATTTTGTTGGTTAATTAAACATTGTAGCAACTATAATTAGCGATTATAGATAAGGGATAGGGATAAATGCTATGGCTGAGTTTACTTGTGAATTTAGACCAAAGGGAAATCAGAGATAGGGATAAATGCTATGGCTTTTAGTGCTTCAGTGGAAAATAGAGAATGAAAGTTGTTATGGGTTTGCTTGCATTACACTGTATTCCTTGTTGCTTGCATTACACTGTATTCCTTGTATTATCAAACAAGTCCTATCTCATGAACCCATTTTGTTCCTTCGACTTTGTTGTCCGGACACATCTTGCAATTCTCTATGTGCCTTGCTACTGATTGCATTAGCTGCCTGTTCTTTTCTAGTTGGTACTATTCTTTGAAAGTTGACATGTGTCCCTTGTGTGGAATGATTATGAGTGGGGCAAGGTGTCCTCAACCTATGTGTCTAGACCTGTGATTTTGGCTCATTACTAAAGTGTGCTTCATCCGAGTTTTTGCTTGTTAAGTTCCTAGGTGAGATGATGAAACTTTTTGTCACTTTGTTATTCTGCAGTTGTTGTTATTCTGTGAATTGTATCTGCTTCCCTGTGAATACTCTGTTTTTGGTGGCTTTCAAGTATGAAGCTTGAAAAGGGTGGAGAAAATAAAATGATGGGCTTGAGATTTAATCCAGGCACAAACGTTCAAAGAGGTTTTTTTCTTATGCTTTAGCTTCTCCTGTTGCTTGAATTGGTGTTCTTTGGGATCTTTATATCTAAGTATCCTGATTTGGAATCATACACAGTGTTGTTTTTATGGAAAAATAGATCACTAAAGCTTTCTGGACAAAAAATGCAATGCAATGTAAAACACTATGCATGCAAACTTAATTGCTAATTAATAACAAAGTTATTAACACAAATTTCATAGACTCCTGTTCTTGACAACTTATATGTTGGTTCACATGCTAAATATTGACTCACTGTTGTTGATTCATGCATGCATCTAAATTATTTAATTTAATAAATAGTTTTTGTCATCTGATGGATTTGGTTCAGGTAGAGGGGATTCCATGACTTGCTCTTCTCAGAAGAATTCAGATTTATAGCAAGGGCGAGAATTGCTCTTGAGCCAGCATCCAAAAGGGTACATTTATTGATAATTGACTAGAATTTGTCTTGTACCCTCCAACAGTTTATAGAAACGCCAAATCTAGTTGTCATATTGTTCGGCAATCATCTTTTATGAGATAAGCTATATGTCCTTGTCCAAAATCCACTATGATCATTATTCTTGGCAGTTACGTTTCATGCATGAAGGACACATTCACAAATGACAATAGGATGAATTATACACAAATGACATTTGTATTGAAAATTTTTGAAAATTCTGGTACACAAACGACATCTTTATTTTTTTTAAATATATATGCTTAAGTTAAATTTATGTTTAATAGATATAGCACACTACAATGTTTATTCTCTTTCCATGTGTCAGCAGTGAAAATAACGCCAGCATCACCAAAAATAACTCCTACATTGAGATCCGAAACTTCCTTGGCAAAAGGTGCTTTCTCCACACGTTTCCAATCCTATATAGTTCAATGTAATTGAGGCAGAAGTTTTTTTGTATGCAGATGGCCACAGGTTTATACAAGCTTCTCATAAAATTTTTGAAGATCTTGTAGAAACTCAGAATCGAAGTAGAGAAAAGAAAGATGAGAGTAATGAACTCATTCTCCTTGATTATGAAAAACAGAATCTGAAATAGTTAGTTACAGAATGAAACAGTAAACTGTTTATATACAACTAAGTCTGAGAAGATGAATTGTTCCAGCTTGAACCAAGTCTCTCACACCATGACAATCCATTTCTATGTGCTTTGTTCGCTCGTGAAACACCGGGTTTGCCGCTATATGAAGAGCCGAGCGATTGTCACAATATATTACCACTGGATTAGGATGAGGAATATGTAGATCATGGAGAAGATAAAGAAGCCATTGTGCTTCAGAGGATGCTTGGGCAAGGGCACGATATTCGGCCTCTGAAGATGACTTAGAAACAACCGATTGCTTTTTACTTTTCCATGATATCAGTGATGAGCCAAGGAAAAAACAGTAGCCAGTGGTAGACCTTCGGGTGTCTAAACATGATCCCCAATCACTATCACTAAATCCTTTGAGCACCAATGAGGAATCTGAACTGAAATATAAACCTTTTCCAGGACATCATTTGAGGAACTTGAGAACCCGCAAAGCTGCCTGCATATGAACATCAGTGGGGGCAGCAAGGTATTGACTTAATTTGCTCACAGCAAAGGCAATTTCTGGTCTGGTGTGTGTCAAATATAGCAGCCTGCCAATGAGACATCTGTACACTGTTATGTCTGTTAAAATTACCCCTGATGCAGTGTGCAGTTTGATGTTAGGATCCATGGGTGTGGTGACAGGTTTGGCACCCAGTAAACCAGAATCTTGGAGGAAATCTAAGGTGTATTTCCGCTGACACAATGATATGCCAGTTTTGCTGCGAGCTACTTCAAAACCCAGGAAATATTTGAGGGCACCAAGATCTTTAATACTGAATCTGCAGTCCAGCAATTGTTTGACAGATTCTATCTCTGCAGAATCAGTTCCGGTTAGGACCAAATCATCCACATATATGAGTATTGCAGTAAATCCAGTGGCAGCGGTCTTGGTGAGTAAAGAATAATCTGATTTAGATTGAATTTACCCAGAATTGAGCAATGTTTGGGTCAGTTTAACATTCCATTGACGGCTGGCCTGCTTGAGACCATATAAAGACCTTTTGAGTTTACAAACTAGTCCTTTTTGTGGAGTATCCAAGCCAGGAGGAACCTTCATATACACCTCTTCATTCAAATCACCATGTAAAAAGGCTGTATTGACGTCCAATTGATAAAGAAACCAGTTTCTAGATGCTGCCAGAGCCAGAATTAATCGAATGGTGGTCATCTTGACCACGGGACTGAAGGTTTCTAAGTAATCTAACCCTTGAGTTTGAGTGAAACCTTTTGCCACAAGTCTGGCCTTATATCGCTCGATGGATCCATCAGCATGAAGCTTGAGTTTAAACACCCATTTGCATCCAATAGCCTTCTTGGTTGGAGGTAAACTAGTGAGTTCCCAAGTGTTGGTTTTTATCAATGCAGCAAGTTCAGTTTTGACAGCTTGTTTCCAATTTTCATTGTGCATAGCCTCTTCAAATGATGCAGGCTCAGTGATGGAAGATAGATTGAGACAAAAGTGTTTGTGAGCAAGTGAAAGATTGTCATAAGAAAGATAATCTGATAGAGGATACTTGCTACTTGAAGATGTTTGATTGACAGCTGAGACATGAGAATTATCACTGGCTGATTTGGGTAAAAGGGAACAATGATAATCTTGTAGATAAGAAGGTGGTTTGGTGATCCTAGATGACTTTCTAGGGGCTGGTGGAGATAAGTTTGGGGAACAATGAGATGGATATGATGCTGAATGAGATGCAGAATTTGGTTCAAAGACAGGATGAGATGCAGAATTTGAATCTAATGCAGAGTGAGATGCAGAATTCGGTTCTAATGCAGAGTGATATGCAGAGTTTGGTTCTAATGCAGAATTTGATGCAGAGTGTGATGCAGAATGAGGCATTGGTGATGCAGAATGTGATGGAGATGAATGTGATGCAGAATTATCATGACAAGTATAGCAATCATAAAAGAAATCATAGGAAGAAGTGTTACTGCTGTTAAGAATAGGAGAGGTGTGCTGGGCAGTGGCAGCAGTAAAAGGAAAATTGTTTTCAAAGAAAATAACATCTCTTGATAAGAAAATGTGTCTAGATTTAAGATCAAAGAGAAGATAACCTTTGACCCCAGATTTACCACCAAGATAAATGCATTTTTGAGATATAGAATCAAGCTTTGTTCTATGTGTAGCATGTGATGATGCAAAACATAGACAACCAAACACTTTGACATGGAGTAAATCAGGAGCTGTGTTGTAAAGTATTAGATAAAAATCTGGTTGGTAGACGATTAATGAGGTACACTGAATGCATAATAGCATGTGCCCAAAAACATTGTGGAAGATTAGCTTGAAAAAGAAGTGCTCTAGCAACACTTAATAGGTGTTGATGTTTCCGCTCAACAATACCGTTTTGTTGAGGGGTACCAACACAAGATGTTTGATGAAGAATCCCTTTTTCTTGATAAAATTGTTTTAGAAGGAATTCTTTTCCATTATCACTCCTTATGCACTTAATGGTCATATTAAATTGAGTTTGAATCATAGAGACAAAAGCTTTAATCAAAACAGAAGCTTCGGATTTAAGCTTCATGAGAAATATCCAAGTGAACCGACTTTTGTCATCTACAATTGTTAAAAAATATTTATGACCAAACATAGATGGAATAGATAATGGTCCCCAAATATCCATGTGCACCAAATCAAAACATTTAAAAGATATGGAATTACTATCAGGAAAAGGAAGTCTCTTTTGCTTTGCATAGTGACAAACATCACAAGGGTTTACAGAATGTATATTTTTGACAAAAGGAAAAAGCTTCTGAATTTGTAAGAGTTTTTCTTTTGAAGGGTGGCCAAAGCGCAGGTGCCAAAGATTACAAGAATTAGAAAAATCTGCAGTAGCAGTATTGTTTACAAAAGATGATGCATCTATAAAGGAATGAACATGCTGAAAATGTGAATGTTGGACAGCTGGATGTTGAAGTGTGTAAAGGCCATGATGTATCTCAGCTGCACCAATCATCTTCCGGGTAGGAAGGTCCTGTATCAAGCATTTTTCAGCATTGAAAATTACTTCACAATTCAAAGAAGATGTGAGTTTGGGAATAGAAATGATGTTCAAGGAGAAATCAGGAATGAACAACACATTATTAAGATAAAATGCAGAAGAAAAATTCACTGTGCCTGCAAAATGAGCCAACAGATTCGATCCATTTGGAAGATGAACAGAAATGGGATGGATCTTTTTAAGAAATAAGAAATGTGACTTGGAGAAACAGACATGGTCTGTTGCTCCAGTGTCTAGAATCCAATGATTTAGTTTTTGATTAGGAGGAAGAGCAAGGATAGTACCTGAATGAGGAGTATCCTGAGAAGTAAAATGATTAACATTTGAAGCAGCTAATGCATTAGATGAGCCTTGGAGCAATGCCAACAAAGCTGTTTGCTGATCTTGAGTAAGAACCAATTTGTTCAAATCACCAGTTACCTCTGCACAAGAGACTGATTTGGTATCTTCAGGGACAGCATCATCATCACCTTCTGATGCAAAATGGTTGATGGCAGAATTCTGCTGCAAGTGAGGAGGAAATCCATGTTTCCTGTAACAAACATCAACCGTGTGCCCTGTTCGGTTACAATATGTGCACACTCTGGTGCCACGGCCTCTGCCAGGTGCAGTACGACCCCCACGGAATCCTCTGCCTCTGTTATCTCCTCGGCCAAGAATGCCAGGATTGCCAGTGATTGAACCAATGAATTTAGAAGCATCAGCAGGAGTGTAGAACTGTCTTTCTTGCTGTAAAACCATAGAGAATGCTCTGCTAACATCCGGGAGTGGAGTCATGAGCATGATTTGAGAACGAACGTGAGCGTACTGCTCATTGAGACCTTTCAGAAATCGAAGGATGTAGGCAGTGTCACGGTATTGCTTCATTTTGGGATAACCAGTACATGTGCATTTGGTAGTGCAAACACATACAGGAAGAGGCTGAAAAACTTCTAATTCTTGACACAATTTCTTAAATTTGTTGTAATAGGTGGTGATGTTGGAATCACCCTGTCTCAGCATATAAAATTCTTCTTGCAAATCAGAAATTCGAAATACATCACCTTGATAGTAACGATTCTTGAGGTCTTGCCATATCTCAGCAGCAGTTTCCATCCACATCACACTCTGTTTGATATCTGGATCAAGGGAATTGAACAGCCACGATGTAACCATGGTGTTGCACCGATCCCAAGCAAAGAAATTGGGATCGGTTTCAGCAGGTTGGGTTAGGGTTCCATTTACGAATTGAATCTTGTTCTTCGATCGCAATGCCACATGCATGGAACGAGACCAGGATTGATAATTCTCGTTCGTCAGGGGAGGAGTAACCAAAACGATTCCAGGATTATCGCTTGGATGTAAGAAATACGGATCACGCATGTCCTGTTGATAACTGCGATGAGAAGAGCATCCACCATTGGAGTTTCCAGTAGGAACGCCGTGTCCATTGGAAGGATTTGTGTGAACCGAGGCCTGAGGAGAATCAGGTTCAGAAATAACAACATCGTTTGGAGAAGCCATGAGAAGAACTGAATCGAAGAAATTAGGGTTGAAGCTATGATTCAGAGAGAAGAAGAAATGGAGCTGATTGAAACACAATCGATGAAGGAAAGAAGAAATTGCACAGATAGTGTGCGAAGAAGATGATTCAGAAAGAGAGAATCAAAGTGCTTCGATGCAGGAGAAGCTTCAAGGAACTCAATCTGATACCATGTAGAAACTCAGAATCGAAGTAGAGAAAAGAAAGATGAGAGTAATGAACTCATTCTCCTTGATTATGAAAAACAGAATCTGAAAAAGTTAGTTACAGAATGAAACAGTAAACTGTTTATATACAACTAAGTCTATTGGCTTGCTAACTAAGCTAACTAGTTTAATTTACTTTCTAACTAACTAGCTAATTAAAATTAGCATGTGCATAAATACAATTGACAGATCTTGCTGGTTGTAAGTATTTCTTAGCTTATCCAATACTTGATCTTGCTAGGTTCAACTTGCTTTAATGATTTAAATAGCAAATTTTTGTCCCTGGAACTATATATCTTTTATTTGCAGCTTGACATGACAATCTGACTTGAATTGCAGATAGAAGGATTTCTTATGCAGTTGTCTTTCTTATGATTCAACTGAAACATAGGAGTAAATTATGAGGACTGGGAATTGGGAATTGTGTGGAGTTCGGAATATGTTATTTCTGAAATGATGTATATGAAATATGTATATGTATATGAAAGGCTGTGAAAATAAGTAGTGAGGATTGGGAATCCATTTTGCTTCACTCCTTTCCTAATAATATTTTGGTTTTTTCACAGTTCAGCGTTAATCCATTCTTAGGGATTTATTTTATTTTCAGTTCACTGATAATCAATTTTGTCAAATTTAGTCGTAAGAATTTATTTAGGATCTATCTCAAGATTTTTATAGGTACTTGATTTTGTAGTTTTTTTTTTCACCTAGTGAATCATGCAAGTGACAGTGATGGCAACAACGGATATGTTCTGGATGTATGTTTTTTTGGGAAAAGTTTTAGCTGAAGCTATAAACGAGTGCACTGGGGATTTAATTATGAAATTCTATGAGGAATGCCAGATGCCTAATACAAAGGTTCTGTTCCACTTCTACCTTGCTGTTATTTTCTTCGCTTTCGTTTTGTGACTACTGACCTTGCTGAGAGCTGCTCCAAATTCATGCAATGTAAGTTCATAGGATTGCAAATTGATGTAGTGAACAAATTAAAAATGTATTAGAGTAGTTTTTCGACAGTTTAATTAAATTACTATTCAATCTTTGCACGGGTTCACGCTCTAGTAATCGCTAATGAGATATATCTTATTGTGTTGGATGCGGACTGAATTTGTATTTTTTTTTGGGGGGGGGGGGGGGTGGTGTTGAATTCTTGGTTTCAATCTTGATATTCTTTGGCATTTTTTGATATCTCAAAATTTTGGCTTTTATGGTATTTTCAGATAGGGTGTATGCTTTATGGTGTTTTGTAGATAGTAATATAATCAAAATATATTTTTATTTTATATATAGTAGTAACCTTTAGTGACAGACGAGAGTTGTAGCTAGAAGTCTAATAATGCACAGTCGCAATATATATTTACCTACGGAATTGTGATATTTAGTGACAGTTTTTATCTGTCACTAAAAGTCAAATTTAATAAATAAAAAAAAAGAGATAATAGCTAGCGAAGCGCTATCTATTATTGAGAATAGATAGCGCTTTTTCAAGGAAGCGCTATCTATTCTCAACAATAGATAGCGTTTTCTCCAGGAAGCGTTAGCGATTCCAATTTTCACTAGCGCTTTTAAAATGTTGTCTTTTCGAACTAGGATTACTAGCGGGTGAATAGGTAGCACTTTTAAGTGCTAGCGAAGGCAAAAAATAACCGCTAACACCAAATCTGTTATAGTGATTGTAAGATCTGCCCAGTGAGGCACCACATGAGGATGCATCCAAAATTAATCTTGAGGGTGGCAGCAACCCATTATAAAATGTCTCCATCTGAATGCAAACAGGTATCCCATGATATGGACACCTCAATAATTCATTAAATCTTTCCCAAGCTTCAAACAATGGTTCCTCATCAAGTTGTCCAAAAGAGATTATATCTTTCCTCATTCTAGCATTCTTGATGGGTGGAAAATACTTTGTTTAAAACTTCTCAGCCATCATATTCCAAGAATCCACTGAGTTTGGCTCTAGAGAATTAAACCAAGCCTTGACATGATCCTTCAAGAAGTAGGGAAATAACCTCAACCGAAAGGCATCATCAGTAATGCCTTGGAACTTGAAATTCCTTGCAACCTCCAAAAATTGCTTAAGGTGCCAATGGGGATCCTCTTGAGGTAACCCATTGAATTGACCCACAGTTTGCAGCATCAAAAACATCACAGGCTTGAATTCAAAATGATTGGCAGTGATTTCGGGCCTCACAATGCCCGTATTCATGGTTATGGGATCAAAAATAGCATAATCACGAATTAAGCGATCCCTATCATTGGCCAACCCAATGATGTTGGGCTGGACAACAGCTGCATTGTAACACCCCATTTTCGGAGCACTACTAAACTAGGACAACTCTAAATGCAAAGAAGTTTTTGAAATAATACTCTTCGTATCTTTTGGAAAATGCGGTAAATTTTTTTTTCTTTTTAAACAAATGTCTTTTGCAAGGCACGATTAGAGTATCTACAGCTTTTTAAAACATGATGGAATTCTAAATGCAAAGACTATTGCAACTGAATATAAACATCCACACAACTTTCTAAAAGATATGCACTGACAAGTTTTAATACAAAAAACGGTAAATAAATATGCACAAGCAGGAATACACCTAGAGTGTGAAGGCCCTACAAGAGTAGTCATACTTCTGAGGTACTCCCGGCAGTTACCCACGCAGGGGGCTGCTCCAAAAGTAATAACATCAACACCTAGTCAACAACTACCACAAAAGTCTAGCAATAATAGACAGACTGGTCACCAATCACTACACATCACCACCCAAGTCTTTTGACGGGTCCTCCTCAGTCTCCTCCATCAGGTTGTCCGCATCCTCGTCAGTCCCCCTACGCAAAAAATTTATAACACGCCTCCTGTATATACATCTCGGCCGGAAGTGGCGCTGAACTCCAAGCCAAGGGAATTCCCATGTTCGGGAAGTCAAAGACCACCTCCGACGATGTCGTCATCGCCAGAATCTCCACCACGTTCGTTAGCGTCTGGGTTACCATCATCAATTGAAGGAACCACGGGCAAAGGTCAATTTTTTAAAATAAAAGAGATAGACACAAATACAACAACATATTCAACAGCAATGCATATTACATAGACATCATATAATATGGAACTCCATGCTTCAACACAGATAAATCAGCAGGTCATTGGCATTACAACAAAACCGCATCACAATCAATCATCAGCATCAATAACACAGTTTATCCCTTTACAGCTCAGTAGAACTAGCAAAAAGATAATCAAACAAGTGTGGGGGGTTGGGTTCAAAATACCAACCGCTTTTAACCAAGCCCACGAGACAATTCAGTAATAAGTTTAAAACAATAAAAATTGAAGGGGTACGAGACCCTCACTTCGAACCCTGAGGTTCTCAGACTTCTTCGCTATACAAAATAAATATTAAAATCCAAGCTTGACTAGAAGTAGTCCTTATGCTAACATGCTATACAAGTATGGAATGTGAAGTGCCCTTACCAAAAGTCCACAGCTCACGTGTTAAACACGTCGCAATCCTAATTCCGCACGATCAGTCCTCAAGGATCCTAATCAACACAACAAACTTTAGTACAAACCTAGCTCACCCAAACACAACTGCCTAGGGTTAGATCTATTTCTAACACCTAGGCTCTCAATCCCACAATTCTTTTTGATAAATCAATTACACAACTTAAATAACCAATCATAGCTTTCCAAGAACACAAGGGTTTTCTCAAAATTTTCACAATTCTTTTCTAAACATTTTCCAATACTCAAGCAATTCTCAAACACACTAATTACAAAACAAAGCATGACAATTTTTTTCCATCCCTTTTTACTACTAACTCTTGGCCTCCCTCACACAACTTAGAGCACATTTTTAGATTAACCAAATCAATCAAAACATTTCAACAAAACCTTAAACAAAAGACTTTAGAATCATGAAAAAGATGACTAACATCTAAGTTTCCTTCCAATACTCTAGTCAAGGCTCCACTTGGTTTTCTTGCGTCTCAAGGAACCCAATTTACCTTAAGTGCTTCATAGCCTCAAGAATCCAAAACAAGTCCAATTTTCAATCCAAATCATTTTCTAAATTTTCAAACTTATACAACAATTACATACAACTAATAAGAACTAAGACACAAAGCAGTTTTCCTTCCCCAACACCTTGAATAGCTCGTGGCCATCACCCAAAAATAGGGAACAAATTACAAAACTCTGAGTTTAAAATCAACCAACCACTTCCTATACTAAATTTTCACAACCAATAACTAATTTACACCAAGCCAAAGCCTAATCACAACCAAACTTAATTTAACCCTCTTTCAAGAATAGGTTTTCATCAAAAATTTACTTAGTCAAAGTTCTAGTTCCAAAACTATAACTAAAACAACAACAACATCATCAAATAAGTTAGAAACACAAATTAATTTCTTTGATTCACCTCAAGATCACACCATCCCTCTTTTCCCCCTTAGGGTTTCACCTAGGGTTCCAAGGATTAGGGATTTTGGTGCTCATATCCATTATTGATCATGATCAATGTAACACCCCGTTTTCGAAGCGCTACTGTGCAGCTCAATCTAATGCTGAAAATATTTAATGCTTGTATGCTTTCAGTTAAAGAGTACTCTTATGTATTTTGCAATGGAAAAATAGGAGTAAATTTTTTTTTCATTTTCTTTCCTTTGAAACCATTTTCAAAATGAGACATAGAGTACTACAGTTTTTTTTTAAAATGATACCAATTCAAACTTTTGCAAATATCAGAGTATAATGCATTACAAAATAATACTTCACATAACATAATAATTTCGCACTAAAGCGAGATTTTCTGAAAAGAGTAATTACAAACAACAAATACAAAACCCTAAGAACAACCCCTAGTGTTCGGCCTCATCAAGAGTTAGGGTTCCTAAATTTTAAAAATCAAGAACAAAGCTAATCTTGGAAAGAAACAAAGGGCTAAAAGACTAATCATGCATATCTAGCAAAATCCAACACTTTTGCCCAAAAATAATTCCTAAAACCAACCAAACCCATTCATGAAACTTAAGAGAGGAAAAGGAATGGATATGAGGCTTACCAAGAAGTTTTGAGGTGATGGATCAAGGATTAAGAAGAAAGGATGGAAGATTGAAGCTTAAACATCACTTTCCTTCAAGAATCAACATCAAAATTATGAGAAATAAAAAATCTTAAAAACTCATCCATGGATGCCATGGAGGAAGAAGAAGGGATTAGGATCCTTACCAAGAAGATTAGAGGTGATAAAACAAGGATCAAGAACAAGGATGGAAGATTGAACTCCAAAATCACCATTTTCTCAAGTTTCTCAACACTTTCTCTTTCTAAATTTTTTTTCTCTCCGACCCATGAATGGAAGAACTGAAATGGGGTAGCCAAGGGAAGGAGGAACCACGAAATTTTGAGGGGCAATGGTGGAAGAAAATGTTCATTTAGTTGGAAACTAACCAACTAGTCACAAACTAACTAAACTAACAAACTATAATTACATAACCACTAATCACACATCAACACTTGTAAAGTAACCTTCTAAGGATGAGGTTCAGCTCCCCTAGTGGCTGGATGCATCTCCCCTTAGCCCAAAATATCTAGATATTTTATTTCGTCAGCTTCGCCAATCGAAGTCTTGTGGCGTTACTGCAGATATTAGGGTTTTTGTATCAAAAACTCCAAATATAAATCTAATAAATTATTCTATAATAAAAAATTATTAATCAACCAAAATTTCCCTAAAAATATTAGAAGTATTTCTATGAATGTCGCTTTCTCGATTTGCGTGCTAAAACGCTACTGTAATGCAGTTTTGGGCTTAGAAAACACCCTATATTATTCTGATGCCTAAAAATTCCAGAAAAATTTCCTATAAATCATGAATATTGGAAAATGCTAAGATCTCAAATTTTATAAAATTTGGATCACGTTTGGGCATGTTTCAGTTAGAAACACACACAATAGCCTAGTTACGGCAGAACTCGATAGAATTCTCGCAGCGTAATAAAAACTGTAAATTAGTGAGGATCACTAATTTCAATTTCTCTTATTAACTAGATATTATTCAAACAATAAAATTATCAAGCAAAAATCTTTAAAATAATAGTCATATTAAATATGACATAAAACAGACAATTAATACAATAACTAAACCATGATAATTCAAACTATGACTTGAAAATATTTATTAAATCCTGAAAATTATTTGTCTTTTAATAAAATAATTTTCTTTAATAAAACAACAATCATCCACATTTTTCGGGATTAATTCATATTAAAAATAGTATACGTCTACACTGTCTGTTAATTTGAATTAATTACCAAAACAGTAAATTGTTTACAATAAATCTTTGTTGTTCTTCGTACTTTTAACAAACCATTGAGGTGATCAATCTCTATGATTTATTTTCAAGTAGTCGGAAACTATAAACTAATTTTCATAAAAATTGGGATGTTACATTATCACCATCCTTAAAAAAAATTTCGTCCCCGAAAATTAACTTAAAAATCAAAATTCGGAAAATTATAAGTTAATACTAAAAACATGTCATAAATTTGAACTTTGAAATTCAATACAACATAATAATGTGAATACATGCCTTGACAGGATGATTTTGATGATTGACAAAAGGGAGCTTTGCAAATAGTCAACCGTGCAAAAAGTGGAAAAGAATACCAAGACGCGTATCAAGAATGATTGTTTCTCAAGTCTTTGGGTTCTGGGTATTTATTTATCTTTATTAAGACAATTTGTAAGTAGTAATAAAAAGCTCTCAATTAAAATTAAATCACACACGCACAAAATATTTTGACATGCATATCTCGTGTCGGATGTCGAGCTGAGGAGCTCGGATGTCGAGCTGAGGGTTAAGTCGCGTGTCGAGATCTGAGGAAGTCGTATGCCGGGCTCGGAGTAACTCGGATGTCGAGCCGAGGAGGAAGTCGGATGTTGAGCTCTGAGGAAGTAGTATGCCGTCTTGAGGAGGAGGTCGCGTGTCGCTTATGAGGTCGCGTGATGAGCTCTTGTCGCGCGTCGAGCCGGTGATGATCCGTGTCGAAATGATGAGGTCGCCATCGAGGTCGCGCGGTCGTGGCCGATGAGGTCGCGTGCCGAGCTATGAGGACCGAGCCGATGAGGAGGTCGTATACAGAGTCAGGTGCCGAGGTCGTGTGCCGAGGTCATTTGCCGAGCTGTTCGTGAGGTCATATGCCGAGCCGTGTCGAGGTCGTCTGTCGAGCCGTGGCGAGGTCGTCCGAGTGCCTTCGTGAGGTCGCCTGGCCACCGCCTTCCCCGCAACGACAAATCCTTTTAATATTCATTCCAACGGACAGATCCCCTGCAACGGTCAAATCTTCCAACGGACAAATCAACTCAACGGGCAAACGCTCCTCAGTCGGTCTATAAATAAACAACGATGTGCTCTTTCTTAAACACGAAAATATAACAACGCAGTGCTTAATTTTTGTGCCAAAAACTCTGTCAAATATTTTTCATCACTCACACTTATTTGAGCACAATTTTCTGAGAGTCTTTTTATTCTACAAAATTTGAGTTGTATTATTTGAGCTTCAATTTGTTATATCTGCACTATTGAGTGTATCTTTTTCGTCTCATTTTATTTGTGAAAATTATTTATTTTTGGGTAGGAATCCCAAGGTGTTCATAGAGAGGTGATATCTCTTGAACGTATTGCTCTGGTTTAGAGTTGTAAAGGTTTCTAGCTGAACCTGATTTAAAAGCTAGTGTTTTAGTGAAAATCCCATAGTGGTTTGCTTTGGGGACAGGACGTAGGCCACAGGGGTGTTTGGTGGCCGAACCTGTATAAATTGCTGCGTGCTCTTCTTTGCTCTCTGTCTCTTTATCATTCAAGCACTTTATTTATTTTTGTTCTTTATTTATTATTCGGTCATTTATTTTCTGTAATTTTTTATATAAGCACCGCTATCACAATTCACCCCCCTCTTGTGTTTGAAGTCAATTGGTAACAAGTGGCATCAGAGCTAGACTCTTGTATAAAGGACTTAACCGTCTCAAGAGAATGACTTCAAACAATAACGAGGGAACCTCCATGAACAGACCCCCATTTTTCAATGGTGAGGGGTATGGTTATTGGAAGGATAGAATGCAAATCTTTCTTGAGGGTGTTGATCTTGATATTTGGGATGCTGTGGAAAATGGTCCATTTGCCCCCACTCAATCAATTAATGATGCAGTGGTAGACAAACCAAGATCACTTTGGACCGAAGATGATAAGAAAAAGGTCCAATACAATTTGAAAGCTAAGAACATCATCACTTCTGCTTTAAGCTACGATGAGTTCTATAGGGTCTCAAATTGCAAGGCTGCTAAAGAAATGTGGGACACCCTTCTATTGACCCATGAAGGTACTACCGAGGCCAACTTATGTCTCATGGCAAAACACGAGGAGGATGAGGTAAATGCTCTTGAACTCGAATCTCCTTTAACTTATGATGAGCTGCTTATTGCTTGTGAAGAATTAAATAATGAAACGATTAAACTTGGAAAAATTGTTCTTTCTTCTAAGAAAACCATCTCTTCTCTTGAATCAAAAATTGAAATTTTAAACAAAGAGATAGTGATTCTTAAAGAAAAACAAGTTCTTTGTGATTGAAACTTCTCCTCCCATATCTTGTGAAAATAAAAAGGATGAAGTTTTAAAATGCAATGAGTGTAGTGTTTTGAAAAATAAGGTTAAGGATTTAAATAACACTCTTGCAAAATTTACGATGGGAAGAGATAATCTAAACATTATGTTAGGAAACCAAAAAGGTACTTTTGGAAAAGCTGGTTTAGGTTATCATCCAAAAATTCATGAAAAATCTTTTAAACTCTTCAATCACAACAAACTCTCAAGTAGTCCTTTCATTAAATGCTTTCACTGTGGTAGAAATGGTCACACTGCCTCTATTTGCAATATTAGAAAGAATAAAAATGTAGTTGGCAAAAATATGTGGATTCCAAAGGGCACCTTGCCCAAGACTAACTCATATGGACCCAAGATGGTTTGGGTACCAAAGGTTAAAATATGATTTGTTGTTGTAGGTGTGCTTGAAAGCCAAGGACTTAAATTGGTATCTTGATAGCGGCTGTTCAAAGCACATGACAGGAGACAAAAGCAAGTTCTCCTCATTGGTACCTAAGAATAGTGGTTATGTCCGGTATGGTGACAACAACAAAGGTAAAATTCTTGGGATTGGTTCTATTGGTAAGAGTCCTAATCCCATTATAGAGAATGTCTTGTATGTGGAAGGTTTGAAACATAACTTGCTAAGTATTAGTCAACTTTCTGACAAAGGCAATAATGTTATATTTGATTCTTCAAAATGCATGGTCGTAAATTCTTTTAATAAAAGTACAGTTTTCGTTGGATCTAGAATTGGAAATATCTATATGGTTAATTTAGATGAACTACCTTCAAATGATGCATGCTGTTTTTTTTTGTAAAGAGAATGAATCTTGGCTATGGCATAGAAGAATGGCTCATATTCACATGGATCATCTTAATAAATTGGTTCGTAAAGACTTAGTAATTGGCTTACCAAAGCTTCGTTTTGAAAAAGATAAACTTTGTGATGCATGTCAAAAAGGAAAACAAGTAAAGGCATCTTTCAAATCTAAAAATATTGTTTCTACAAACCGGCCTTTACAACTTTTACATATGGATTTATTTGGCCCTTCTAGAACTAAAAGCTTTGGTGGCAATTACTATGCTCTTGTTATTGTGGACGACTATTCTCGCTATACATGGACTTTATTTATTTCTCACAAAAATGATGCTTTTAATGCTTTTGAAAACTTGCAAAGGTTATACAAAATGAGAAGGGACTTAACATTGCTTCCATTCAAGTGATCATGGTGGGAATTTGAGAATGAAGCATTTGAAGCATTTTGCACAGAAAATGGCATCGATCACAACTTTTCTCGCTCCAAGGACACCGCAACAAAATGGAGTGGTTGAAAGGAAAAATCGGTCTCTTGAAGAGCTAGCGAGGCGATGCTCAATGAGACTAACCTTCCTAAGTACTTTTGGGCGACGCCGTGAGCACCGCTTGCTATGTGATGAATCGAGTTCTTATAAGGCCGATCCTTAAGCAAACACCGTATGAACTCTACAAAGGAAGGAAGCCCAACATTTCCCACCTTCACGTTTTTCGGATGCAAGTGTTTTGTCCTAAACAATGGTAAGAATAACCTTGGTAAATTTGATGCTAAAGTCGATGAAGGTTTATTTCTTGGATATTCCACTTCTAGTAAAGCTTTTGAATTTTTAATAAAAGAACTTGGGTGTTGAAGAATCTGTGCATGTTTCTTTTGATGAATCTAACCCCAAATCTTCAGTAGAAGCAAGTGTTGATGATCTTGCAGAAGTATTTGGAGATACCTATTTAGAGGAACAAGAGAAATCAAAAGTTCAAAAGGAGGATCAAGAGTCCTTGCCTCAACCCTCTCAAGAACTCTCTCACTCAAATCTTCCAAAGGTGGAGAGTCTCAAAGAACCATCCTCTTGACAACATAATAGGTGATATCTCAAAAGGGGTAACAACTCGAAACTCTCTTAATCATGCATGTCATCATATGGCCTTTGTCTCTCAAATTGAACCAAATGACGTCAATGAAGCCATCTTTGATGAGCATTGGACCTTTGCTATGCAAGAGGAATTAAATCAATTTGAAAGAAATGATGTTTGGGAACTTGTCCCTAGGCCTAAAGATCACCTAGTCATTGGGACCAAATGGGTCTTTCGCAATAAGCTTGATGAAAACGGTATTCATTGTTAGAAATAAAGCTAGACTTGTTGCAAAAGGCTATAACCAACAAGAGGGCATAGATTTCGATGAAACCTATGCACCCGTGGCTAGATTAGAAGCTATTCGCATGCTTCTCGCATTTGCATGCATCATGGATTTCAAACTTTTTCAAATGGATGTTAAAAGTGCATTTCTTAATGGCTTTATTCAAGAAGAAGTATATGTTGATCAACCTCCCGGTTTTGAAAATTTTGAATTTCCAAATCATGTTTTCAAATTGAAAAAGGCTTTATATGGTTTAAAACAAGTCCCGTCGGCTGGGTACGAGAGGTTGAGCAAATATTTACTTGAAAAAGGTTTTGAAAGAGGAAAAGTTGATACCACTCTTTTCATTAAACACAAAAATCATGACATTTTACTTGTTCAAATTTATGTCGATGATATAATATTTGGTGCTACTAATGAATCCTTGTGTAAGGAATTTTCGATATCATGCAAAGTGAATTTGAAATGTCAATGATGGGAGAGCTAAATTACTTCCTTGGTCTTCAAATCAAACAAACAAAAGAAGGAATTTTTATAAATCAATCCAAATATTGCAAGGAGTTGCTTAAAAGATTTGGAATGAGCAACGCCAAAGAAATCTCAACTCCCATGAGCACATCATGCTATCTTGACAAAGATGAAGGTGGTAAGTCGGTCAAGTAAGTAAGTATAGAGGTATGATAGGATCTCTTCTCTATCTCACCGCTAGTCGTCCTGATATTATGTCTAGTGTTTGTATGTGTGCACGTTTTCAAGCAAATCCTAAGGAATCACATCTCTTAGCGGTAAACGCATCATGAGATATCTCACCGCACACAAACCATGGGTTTATGGTACCCCCAAAGGTCTTGTTGCACACTTATTGGGTACTCGGATTCTGATTTTGCGGGTTGCAAATTGGACCGAAAAAGCACTAGTGGGACATGTCACTTACTTGGGAATGCCTTGGTTTCATGGCATAGTAAGAAACAAGCCCGGTGTGGCTTTGTCCACTCTTTGAAGCGGAATACGTTGTGAGCGGTTGTTGTGCACAAATTATTTGGATGAAACAACAGTTGAATGATTATGGGATTAATCAAAACTGCTCCAATTAAGTGCGACAATACTAGTGCCATAAACCTCACGAAAAACCCGGTTTATCACTCCTGACCAAACACATAGAAATTAGGCACCATTTTATTAGAGATCATGTTCAAAAGGAGATTGTGTGATTGAGTTTGTGGAAACATCTAAACAACTTGCAGATATTTTTACTAAACCTTTGCCTAAAGAAAGCTTCTTTTATAAGAACCGAGTTAGGAATTTTAGACCAATCATGCATTGAGTATTTTGTGATTGCATTTTCTTTTTGAATAAATTCTAACTTGGGCGTTTGAGTGTGCTAACGAGTTTATGCAGGTCTTTTCCCCTTCCATTTTCTTTAAGTACTAATAATGAGTGGGTGACGCATTTGTCTTATGCAACTAGCTAATCATGTCCAACCAGCTCATCCGTCACACACCAAGCTTGGTATCACGTAACTATCAAAATATGCTTGTTTAATCCTGAATATATGCCTTGCTTTATTTGTCTTTCCCACTTTTTGACGTTGGCAAAAGGGGAGAGTTACATGAATGCATGATTCAGGGGAGTGATCTTTTAAGTATTGCCTATTGTGAGGGGAGTTTTTCTAAATATTGTGCTTAAACTCTGATATCTTTTATTGAAAAACCATGCTTATATCTCATTGCTATATCATGATTATATTTTACTAAATTCCCTCCATGAGATGTTTGTCATCATCAAAAAGGGGGAGTCTGTGAATACATGCCTTGACAGGATGATTTTGATGATTGACAAAAGGGAGCTTTGCAAATAGTCAACCGTGCAAAAAGTGAAAAAGAATACCAAGACGCGTATCAAGAATGATTGTTTCTCAAGTCTTTGGGTTCTGGGTATTTATTTATCTTTATTAAGACAATTTGTAAGTAGTAATAAAAAGCTCTCAATTAAAATTAAATCACACACGCACAAAATATTTTGACATGCATATCTCGTGTCGGATGTCGAGTGAGGAGCTCGGATGTCGAAATGAGGATTAAGTCGCGTGTCGAGATCTGAGGAAGTCGTATGTCGAGCTCTGAGTAATTCGGATGTCGAGTGAGGAGGAAGTCGGATGTTGAGCTCGAGGAAGTAGTATGCCGTCTTGAGGAGGAGGTCGCGTGTCAAGCTTATGAGGTCGCGTGATGAGCTCTTGTCGCGCGTCGAGTGATGATCCGTGTCGAAGCCGGATGAGGTCGCCATCGAGGTCGCGTGGTCGTGGCCGGATGAGGTCGCGTCGGCCGAGCTATGAGGACCGAGCCGATGAGGAGGTCGATATCTGGAGGTGTGCCGAGGTCGTGTGCCGAGGTCATTTGCCGAGCCGCTCGTGAGGTCATATGCCGAAATGCGGTCGAGGTCGCCTGGTCGAGCCGTGGCGAGGTCGTCTGCCGAGCCGTCTTGAGGTCGTCACGCCTAGCTGTCTTCCCGCAACGACAAATCCTTTTAATATTCATTCCAACGGACAGATCCCCTGCAACGGTCAAATCTTCCAACGGACAAATCAACTCAACGGGCAAACGCTCCTCGGTCGGTCTATAAATAAACAACGATGTGCTCTTTCTTAAACACGAAAATATAACAACGCAGTTGCTTAATTTTTGTGCCAAAAACTCACAAATATTTTTCATCACTCACACTTATTTGAGCACAATTTTACGAGAGTCTTTTTATTCTACAAAATTTGAGTTGTATTATTTGAGCTTCAATTTGTTATATCTGCACTATTGAGTGTATCTTTTTCGTCTCATTTTATTTGTGAAAATTATTTATTTTTGGGTAGGAATCCCAAGGTGTTCATAGAGAGGTGATATCTCTTGAGCGTATTGCTCTGGTTTAGAGTTGTAAAGGTTTCTAGCTGAACCTGATTTAAAAGCTAGTGTTTTAGTGAAAATCCCATAGTGGTTTGCTTTGGGGACAGGACGTAGGCCACAGGGGTGTTTGGTGGCCGAACCTGTATAAATTGCTGCGTGCTCTTCTTTGCTCTCTGTCTCTTTATCATTCAAGCACTTTATTTATTTTTGTTCTTTATTTATTATTCGGTCATTTATTTTCTGTAATTTTTTATATAAGCACCGCTATCACAATTCACCCCCCTCTTGTGTTTGAAGTCAATTGGTAACAAATAATTATTACACTCAAACAATCAAACACAAAGCATACATTTTATTCATATATCCTTACTAAAGTAAGGCACTACATTATCAACTTAAATGTCTACAAAACACGGTACTACGCGTCCATGTTGAAGAAGTCCTCGTGAATGACGCTTTATTCCAAACTACGATCTCTACTCCATCACGATCACGAACACAAATGCACGATTTAATCGGGTTACAGCTACATGCTAACACCAACGAAACTCTACTAACACAAAAGCCAACATCAAATCTCTTTAATTTTAAAAACATCTAATTTCTAAAAATAACACAAAGCAAGAGTTAATTTGCATAAACCACAAATTGATCTCTTCAAGACTCGACCTTCTCAAGAACATTATGGTTCTTTTGAGATTAGGTTTTTCATTGCCTTAAAATCATCAAGACACACTTAATTCAAAGTCTAAAATTTAAATCAAACACCAACAACAACAAAATTACTACGAACCTTTTATTAAAACTTGAAATCTAGCCTCACACATATAAAACTTGGTTTTCCAAAAGAATACAAGTTCAAAAGCATTTCCCAACAAGACAAGATGGACTAAAAATTTTGAATTATCTTTTACAACAAAGAAAACAAAATCTTTCCAAACTTCTACTACTAAATCATAGTTTTAACAAATATCATTTAAAAACTTAAAACCATCTTCACGAGATCATTAACAAAGACACAAGAGTGGAAAACAAAAGAACTATGACACTCACCTAAAACCTTCCAGGAACCCGCGGTTTGGAAACATGAAGAGAGAGGAGGATTGCCACGATTAACAACCACAAAATCACCAACAACATTATTACATTCAGAAATGTGAGAGGATCCATCACAAAAATCATCCTAAGGCTCGCGGTTTGCAGGAGAAAGAAGAAGATGAAGGTTTGGTTTTCTCACACCTCTCACCACCACACGATTGAGCACGAGTTAGGAGAAGGATGAAGGAAGAATGAAGGTCCTGAAGCAAAATACCTCACGGTTCACAAGGGAAGAAAAAGAAGAAAATTGAAGTTCTCCACCAACACCAACACGCTAGAGAATTTATTCTCCCCTCTATTATTAAAAGGAATCGGCTAAGGAGAATGTGAAAGGAAAAGTGACCCCCACCCCAAAATTCTACTAAGCCATCTATGTTTCTAAAGACAAGATATGGTGGAATAGGATTTTACAAATTGTCTAACCCATGATCATGACACCAAAAGAAAAAGAAAATTCTAAAAATTATCAACCACAAAATCAACAACAGCATAAATCACAAATAATTATACAACAATTACAAGAACATACATCGTAATACCAAAAGTATATTGAAAATTTGGATTTTGGAATCTAGTATAATAATAAAATACATCACAGAGTTAACACACTTATGTGGTCTATATTTAGAACCACGCACACACCATAATACAAATAATACGATAATTATAGCGTCACCTACTGATAATTTCTCTCGTAAATCTCGGCCCGCTCAGCTCCATTGTGTCGCATTTCCCGCGATGAAGTCTTCAGATGATGAGTTCTCTACTCTACTTGGGGTGTAGACACGTCCCTTAGTGGTTGGTCTTGTAGTTTCAACATTGTTGACAATAGACTCAACTCATGGTACTTTGCAGTCTCTGGACATATATCCCAATTCCTTGCAGTTAAAGCATAATTTTTCCTTGGTTGGTTACTGTTAACGTTGTGCTCCTCATCTTCACCGTTGAAGTAGTGCGTCTTTGGCTATCTATGCTTGTGATTCCCTTTTTGCCTATCATGTAGACATATCCTCCAGTAGCTGGGCATGCAACCTTCGCAGCATCTGTAGTTGATCCATATCTGGCAATTGATAGTCCTTAGTAAAACATCCTAGCTTCTTGCAGTTACAGTATAGTCGGTCCTTCGATGAGCATTCTTCAGCTAACTGTTCTTTGCTTCCATATTGGTGACAGTTCCACTTCAACTCCTGGCCATTCCCAATAGCCAACGCCATAGGACAATTCTGATTGTGTTCATTTCCCTGAGGATGGAAATAAGATGTTTCTTGTTGTTGTCTTCATCTTGTCCTTTGCCTTGATAATCTGGCTTAACTGCCCCTCCAATAGCTTGCTCCTCCGTTCGTTGTCTTAGCCAATCGTGTTGATTCTCCACGGCGATCTGTTGTGCGACAGCAGTTGCTATCCAAATTATCACCCGAATTACGTGATTTACGTCTAAGTTACTAGCACTAGCAGAAAGACTCGTTCGCCCCAAAGGCATCAAATTTCTACAAAGTAAACTAACCAAATCCCCACAACAAGTTCAATCATCTGAGATGATCGCACACAATTTCACACAATGTCAAATATGTTTCAACTAGGAAACATTACAGACAATCACAAACAAAGTTCACATAACCTATGCATAACAAACTTATACCCGATAATCCCCAACAATCTAGGCCAGCTTAGACAAAGCCATCCGGTAAGAACCGAACTGCTCTGATACCACCATTGTAACACCCCATTTTCGGAGCGCTACTGTGCAACCCAATCTAATGCTGAAAATATTTAATGCTTGTATGCTTTCAGTTAAAGAGTACTCTTATGTATTTCGCAATAGAAAAATAGGAGCAATTTTTTTTTTTTTTCATTTTCTTTCCTTTGAAACCCTTTTCAAAATGAGATATAGAGTACTACAGTTTTTTTTAAATGATGCCAATTCAAACTTTTGCAAATATCAGAGTATAATGCATCACAAAATAATACTTCACATAACATAATCATTTCGCACTAAGGCGAGGTTTTCTGAAAAGAGTAATTACAAACAACAAATACAAAACCCTAAGAACAGCGCCTAGTGTTCGGCCTCATCAAGAGTTAGGGTTCCTAAATTTTAAAAATCAAGAACAAAGCTAATCTTGGAAGGAAACAAAGGGCTAAAAGACTAATCATGCATATCTAGCAAAATCCAACACTTTTGCCCAAAAATAATTCCTAAAACCAACCAAACCCATTCATGAAACTCAAGAGAGGAAAAGGAATGGATATGAGGCTTACCAAGAAGTTTTGAGGTAATGGATCAAGGATTAAGAAGAAAGGATGGAAGATTGAAGCTTAAACATCACTTTCCTTCAAGAATCAACATCAAAATTATGAGAAATAAAAAATCTTAAAAACTCATCCATGGATGCCATGGAGGAAGAAGAAGGGATTAGGATCCTTACCAAGAAGATTAGAGGTGATAAAACAAGGATCAAGAACAAGGATGGAAGATTGAACTCCAAAATCACCATTTTCTCAAGTTTCTCAACACTTTCTCTTTCTAAATTTTTTTTTCTCTCCGACCCATGAATGGAAGAACTGAAATGGGGTAGCCAAGGGAAGGAGGAACCACGAAATTTTGAGGGGCAATGGTGGAAGAAAATGTTCATTTAGTTGGAAACTAACCAACTAGTCACAAACTAACTAAACTAACTAACTATAATTACATAACCACTAATCACACATCAACACTTGTAAAGTAACCTTCTAAGGATGAGGTTCAGCTCCCCTAGTGGCTGGATGCATCTCCCCTTAGCCCAAAATATCTAGATATTTTATTTCGTCGCGTTCTCATTTCGATCGGGTCTTGTGACGTTACAGATATTAGGGTTTTTGTATCAAAAACTCCAAATATAAATCTAATAAATTATTCTATAATAAAAAACTATTAATCAACCAAAATTTCCCTAAAAATATTAGAAGTATTTCTATGAATGTCGCTTTCTCAATTTGCGTGCTAAAACGCTACCGTATTGCAGTTCTGGGCGTAGAAAACACCCTATATTATTCTGATGCCTAAAAATTCCAGAAAAATTTCCAATAAATCATAAATATTGGAAAATGCTATGATCTCAAATTTTATAAAATTTGAATCACGTTTGGGCATGTTTCAGTTAAAAACACACACAATAGCCTAGTTACGGCATAACTCGATAGAATTCTCGCAGCGTAATAAAAACTGTAAATTAGTGAGGATCACTAATTTCAATTTCTCTTATTAACTAGATATTATTCAAACAATAAAATTATCAAGACAAAATCTTTAAAATAATAGTCATATTAAATATGACATAAAACAGACAATTAATACAATAACTAAATCATGATAATTCAAACTATGACTTGAAAATATTTATTAAATCCTGAAAATTATTTCTCTTTAAATAAAATAATTTTCTTTAATCAACCAACAATCTTTCACATTTTTCGGGATTAATTCATATTAAAAACAGTATACGTCTACACTGTTTGTTAATCTGAATTAATTACTAAAACAGTAGATTGTTTACAATAAATCTTTGTTATTCTTTGTACTTTTAACAAACCATTGAGGTGATCAATCTCTATGATTTATTTTCAAGTAGTCGGAAACTATAAACTAATTTTCATAAAAATTGGGATGTTACAATCAAGCATTATTAAGACATAAAAACAAGAATAAAAACAAAAGAAACCACTACCTCTCCACCTAGAGGAGCTCACGATTTTGGGGCTGTTTTGGGGAGAGAAATGTGGCTCTCAAACTTGCTCAAATGAAGAAGTAAATGGTAGTGAAGAGAAGAAGAAATAGGTTGCAAGAAGTATGGAAGAATGGAAGTGGAATCAACTCAAGAATGGTGAGACAAGGAAGCCACAGATGGACCCTTGAGCTTTCTCTCTCAAGAAATGATGAAGATGAAATAAAATGGGGGTTCGGCCAGCTCTCATAAAAAGGGTGGGATTATTTTTTTTTATAAAACAAACATTAAACAATATAAAACAAATGTTAATACCTCAATTAGAAAAATAAGTAACCAAATCATGAGTGAGCAAATGAGATTGAGGGTAATAAAAAGGGGGTGGATCACGCTGACCTTGAGGGAAAAAAAAGAGGATTAAACAATTTAATTAAGTGTTAAAACACTTGGCTAGGATTAACTAGGAAAAGTAATAAAAAGTTAATCACACAAAAAGTGACATCTCTTAATAAAGCAAGATACTAATCCCATCAAGTCCTAAAATATCTAATCTCTCATGATTTCCCTCTATTCCTAGAGTCTTAAGAGTACTAGAAACACGACGTCGAATAACCGTATTACCGATAAATTTGCAAAAATTAATTTTACCGAGAAATTAATTCATCGCGTGATAAAATATTATCATAAATAATAAAACAATCTCAAACACCCAAAAATAATCACAACAAGTCACGAATTCGATTTTCATCGATTGTTTAAAATTTTATTCGCGGGCAAAACTGTCTGATGATTCAAAACGCAACAAAACTTCGTTAGAATTTTTCGACGATATTTGAACCATGAATTAACATAAAATATTAATTTTCAAATTTAATTTGATCTTGATTTAATTCAATCATTTGCTTATCAAACAAGAACTGCTTATTTTAGCGTAAATATGACAAAATATACTATAATAACGTTAAATACGCATTGCGAAAATACGGATGTTACATGCATCATTATCCATTATGCGTGGCTGAAGAGAAGTACCTACTGCTGAACACAAACACACACCAAAGGTAAAAATCTCAACTAACCAAACTAACAAAATTGAAAACTAAAGAAATCAGCACTATCAATCCCCAGCAACGACGCCAAAAACTTGTTTGCGATAAAGTGCAATGTGCAAGTATATACAATCGTGACAAGTGATAAAAAGTAAGTAAAGATCGTTCTCACGGGGATTGATTATGGTTAATTTCACAAATTCCCAATTTAGCTAATCTAGTTAGTGAGAAAACAAAGTAACAAGTAACACATTAAATTTAGGTGATGAGAACAGTGAATTAAAAGTGAATATGATAGTAAAAATAGCTCAAAAAGATGTGGTAAAAATGGATGGATAAAAATAGCTAGGGATGCAAATTCCTAATAAATCACCATGCAGGATCAGTGCTGCTAACGAGTGTTATAGCACCTATGCAGAGCACCTGGGCGCAGAATTAATGTTTGTGCTTTTCAGTCACTTTCTACAGGGATAAGTAAAGGGTTCCTTGTGTCTAAGCCCCCCATTATGTTCACCCCTGACTAATAACCATGATTCAGTTCACCCTATGGATTTGATGTACTATGTCTAGCTTTATCAAGCTTAGTTAATGTGTCCATTACCTAAGACTATCCATATTACCCAAAGATTTTCACTCACTAAACTCTTTCAATATTTGATGGGCTGTCATCCTAAACCAAGAGGCCAATCTCAGTTCAAAACAATTAGCATAAACACACTTTGAATAAAAATGCTAAACATAAACATAGCAAACATCACCTACAAAGTTCATTACAAGTTCATTGCATCCCAGCTTAAAAGAGTTAGTATAGTGAGCTTAAAAATAACAAAACAGAAATTGGAGACCAAGTATAAATCCATTACGAAGCTGGACTGACAGTCAACACAACAGAAAATAAATAAAGAGCAGAGAGGAGAAATTATCCAACAACTCTTCTTAAAATTCTGCACATTCTGTAGTGCTGTGATAGCACCTATCAGCTTGTAAAATGACCCAGAAATGATGCAGAAAAATAGGTTGGATGGAGGAAGAAGATGACAAAGAAGGAGATGGAGGCTGGGTAGAGGTGGAGACAGTGTGAAATTCGTGCAGTCTGCTGTAGGTCAAAAGACGGGTTAGAGAGTATGCCCTTTGTAGGGTTTCTTGTGCAGAAAATGTCCATTTCTTAGGCCCACTTTTTTAAATATCTTTTAAATATCTGTCAGGGACCACTTTTTTGTCTTTTTCTAGTGCTAAAATTCGTGGGTCATCACATTATACACATCACCAAAGATAAACGAGCACAACTCCCTTTGTTTTGTTCTCACCCAGGTGCTACGACAGGTGCTATGGCACTTCTTGCAACATTATCTATTTTCCTGCACACTTAAACACCCACATAATTCACACACAAACGGCACTAGAAGTGCAAAAGCAACATCTAACACATCTTAAACTAAATATTCCTAAACTAAATTAAAATAAAATAATAAACATTTAAAACACACTTTGGCTTTGTAAATTCAAGCTTAAAAGAGCTAAGTAACTCTTATTTCTAAGAGTTATCAGTTACTGTAAATATCGAGGATGAAATTTAGTTTTAGGAGGGGAAAGTTATAACACCCCAATTTTTGTATTAATGCGTATGTGTACATGTGTGTATATATTGGTAATTTTTGTGTGTTTATCTTAGTGATCATTATATTTTAATAATATTTTATTTTTATAAAATACTAGTCTTGAATTTATTATGAATATTCTAGAATAATTATTTGATTTTAATAAAGTGTAGAAATGAGTTTAGATTTAAGAAGGAGTTTAAAATAAAGAAAATAAAGGAATTGGGTTTGCTTAATGCTTCAGTCCCAGCCTTTAAAAAAAAAAAATTCTAACGGTACCCTCAGTTTTTCTACACACACCCGTAAGCCACTTAAGTGTGCTACTGTTCATCATATTCCCAACTCGTTCATGCACAGACCAGAAACCAAAACCCTCACATTCCTTTTCTCTCTCATCTCGTTCTCCCATGATTTAACACGATGGCGTACCAAAATTCTACACTCCTACTTGAAATCAACCATAGAACACATTTCTGGCCTTTGTTCGATCAATCGCAACACCGTTCGTCGTGTTTTCTCTCTCTTTCTCTCTCTACGGACTATATTTTCCATTTTCTGGCCACCACGATTGTCGTTTGGGAAAACAGACGTCGTTTTTTGATTCCTTGCATCGAAACCTTCGTTCATTACATCGAAGTTGATGACGGACCCATCATGCCCGTTGCAACCACCTTCAGTGATATTTTACGGTCACCACGGTGGTCATTTGGAGAAACGGAGACCGGTTTTGAACTCATCGAAATGTATTCTATGCAACTCACCAAATGGATTCTCGTTTCGTTACAGTCGACGTCGAACCCGTTGTGACCCTGTCGTCTCAGTAAGGCGTTTTTTGGTCACTCTTTTCACACCCTTTTGACTTCGTTTCTTACTCAATATTTTTAATAATTATCTAACACTGACTTTTGTACTCCCCACATTTTTATAGTCACGTTCCGCCCTCTCCGTGAGCCCATTGATTAATGTTCTCGTGCGCGTGAAACATATTTGTTTTGCTATAGAATTCACGATTTCACCTTCACCAAGTAAGAAGAGTGGTTGATTTATATGGGAATTGGGTAGTTAAGGGTTTAATTGATATGATTGGGGTGTCTCATGAGCCCTATGTCTCGCGCGGTGGTAATTCTCGCTTCTCACCATTCTCACATCTCGCCATTGTAGGAGCAATGGTCTTTGGTTATGTTACTGATTATGTGTTAGAACTCTTGTAGGAGCAAGGGGTTAAATTAATAAATTGTTGCTCAAGTAGTTGGAATGATATATTGCTTGTTTTGAGACTGTTTTACATGCTACAAGTTTAATGGTTAAATGATTGATCAAAGTGTGTTAATTATATACAAACATGTTATTAGCATCATGATAATAATGATGTTTGTTTATGGTTGCTGCTATGAATTATATGTATGTGCAAAAGCCCATGGTTTGGCTAAGTGTTGGTTGTTGTAGCCCATGGTTTGGCTAAGTGCTGATTTTTGTAGCCCATGATTTGGCTATATTGCCTTGTTTATTATCCTATGTTTTGTTTCTCATAGGCCAATATGTCCCCGAAGAATCTTAGGACATTTGGACTATAGTTGGGAGTGGAATATGAGTACTCTTTGATAAATGTTGTATGAGACCTAGCTCTAGGGAGCCTGTTTATGAGTACACTTTGATGAATATTTATGTGAGACCCAGCTCTAAGGAGCCCGTTTATGGGTACTCTTTGTATGAATGTTTGTGTGAGACTCAGCTCCGCAAGGCCAACTTGTGGGACTCAGCTCTGAAAGGCCTGTCTATGGATCCATCCGACGGTTGTCCCGTTTATTGGATCCAACTTTTAAGAGTCTGTATATGAGACCCAGCCTCTAGAGAGCCCGTTCATGAGTACTCCATTGTTTATAATGAGAAATCCGTAAGGATCTTGTTTGCTGATATCATATAAGGTATCTGTGATGGAGTAGTTGATAGACGAGTCTTGCACCATGTTGTTGTTGACGTAGTTAGATGTTGTTATTTGGTTATGGTTATGATATTAGATGATTGGTAGGATCATATGCACATCATTTTGTTATTTCCCCTACCGTGTGATTTTTATACTAATGTGATTCCTCTCCTTTTCTTCCCTTATGGCTATTCGTGCACCCTTGTGTACAGTAAATGGTGAGCTTGTAGGTGATGATGATCGAGTGGATGTGGACGTCGAAGAGTAGTCCGCATGCCGTAACTTAGCTTAGGATGTTATGCTTATGATTGATTGGTCATTTGTGAATTTCCATTTTCAACTTATTTATGAAAGGGGAATATTATTCTGGCCACGTGACATCGGGTTGGAATGTTTTTACTCATATTTTTCTTCATTAATATTCAGTTGAATTGTAAACCGTTTGAGAACTATTTTATGTAGAAAACCGTTCAAGGCCAGTGTAACCCAAATCTTTCCTAATAAAGTATTTGTAGTATTTGAAATGCTTAATTCAGTGACTTTTGATGTGATGTTCTTCACTTGTGAAATGGTTTTAGAAACTCGTATTTTTCGCATCGAACTACGTTTTTCCGCACTTACTCCTTAACAACACTTTCAGGGTAAAGGGTGTCACTTGACCCGTTAATTAAAAAAACACTATCAGCTCCTGTAAATCGATTCATTCATGGGGTGAATCGATTCACAAACTTGATTTTGGCTAAAAATTGATTTTTCTCTATTCTAAGGCTACATAGTCGTTCATAAAGATATTTTCCCTTAATAAAATCCCCAAATACATATAAAATAATACAACTAACACACCAATAAATCTAAAATCCCTAGTATATAAAAGTCGTGGAATTTGAGGTGTTATAAGCTTTCTGTCCCATCCATTGCTTATCCCCCCAGGAAATGCATGATCGACGCAGTAAAGGACTGTGCAACAATTGTGATGACAAGTACAGTCCTTGGCATAGCTGTCAGTGGAAACAATTTCTTTTGCTACTCTCAGATAATTCATAGCTACTCACGGGGGATCCTACCCTCTCTACCCCAGATCTGGTAGATCCTGGTTCGGAATTGGATTCACCTGCACACATGGTTGCGACTCTACCTCCTTATGAGCACTTTCAACTTTCCTATGCTTCTCTTTTGTGTCCACATTCACTTAGAACACTTTGGGTTCAAGGGAAATTCAGAAACTAGTTGTCCCCATCCTCATAGACTCGGGTAGTTCTCACAACATTATGCAACACTGCGTGGCTGAACTTTTGAAACTGCCATTTTTTTGACACTCTAGAAGCCTTGTTTACCATGTTTCCATTTGTCAGCCCCACCTCATTGGAAACCTAAAAGAATGCCTCAGAAAAATTTAATTTTTCAAGATATTTCATTTTCTCTTGAGGATCTGGTATGACATTAATGGCTTTAAAAAGGAGATCTTGTTCCTTAGTTAAAACATTAACCTGATTAGAAGATTCAGATATATTATCATCATGGATCTGATTGTTGTTTTGAGAAGATTCATTGATTGTTATATTTTCTTGAAAAGAATTTATTAACAAATTGTTAATATCCTTTTGAATTTGATTGAGGTAAAAGGTTTTAATTTTTCTTTCTATCCTACAAAATCTATACTTATGACCAGGTTTACTACAAGTGTAGCAAATAATTTTAGTTTTAGGTTTTTTATGAGAGTCATAATTCTCAAGAGTTTTATTAGCTAATTGATCATTGGAATTGCAAATTTTCCTATAATGAGGCTTAGGAGGACGATAATAATGTTTTGGTTTGGGTCTGAGTTTCTTAACACTAGGTAAAGATAATTGCCCTATCATATTGATATATTGATTTCTAGAAGGTGGTGTTTTAGGAGTATCAGAAACAATTACCTTATAGAGATCTAATTGTCTATTGATATTTTCAAGGAAATCACCAAGAATTCCTTCTACATCCTTCTCTTTTTCTTTACTCGTGAGAGCAAAGGGTGCTTTGGGTGGAAGGTCAGATTGGATAACTTGTCTATCTCTTAATTGCCATTTCGTAATAACACTTAAAAATTTACATCCTATAAGCTTGTCTTTGAAAGGGTATTTGATCTTATGTTTAATGGCATAGGTATTAAACCAGTCAATGAAAGGAATATTGGATTGGACACGTTCAAGGAATTGATAGAATTTTTCTTGGATTTCCTTCCTTTTAGATCCTTGATAGTGTTTGAAGAACCATTCTCTGTGAGAAGACCATTCTTTAGATTTCAACTCTTTTCTAAGAGATTCTTTATCAATAACAAACTCAGATGATATTACATTAATATCATAAGGTTCATTAAGGGAGGATTAGGTTGGAAATTGAATGGTTCTTTGGTCTTCTTTATCCTTTTGGTATGAAGTTCTTACAGGGGTTGTGGTTTCAAATCCTTGTAAGTGAATTGTTGATCCTTCATGGGAAGGTTCAGATTGATTCATATGGATGGATCTAGGAATAGATCTACAGGCTAAAAAAGATCTCCTAGATAAGGCTGATTGAATATCATTAGTGGATCTAACAGAACTGGAAAGCGAGAAAGAATTTCTTCTATCAAAGACTAAGTCTACTTGACCTGTTTGATATTGGATTAAATCTTGAAATTCTGGGGTAATTTTGGGTAAGGCTGGCGTTGCCTTTTCTAAGATCCATTTGTCTGGGATTGTAATATCACTCCACTGAATTGTTTTAGGCACAATAATATTGGCCTTACTATTGTCGGTCAGAAACAAAGTTGTTTCTCCGCGTTTGTTACAATTGGTTTTGAGAAAATTGGACCTAACCGAGTTCATAACCTTGTATTGAACTCTATAGATCAGGGTAATGGGTATGGATCCTTCCTTCATATCATACCCATGGAGTTTGACATTTAAATACAAAATATCAAGAATATTTTTATCATCCAGACTAACAGTTAAATCTGGAAAGCAATTGAAGAATATTGGACCGTGGCTTAGGCTAGATTCAACTGTACCTAAGAGAGAGTCTTGAAAATGATTGTGTTTTTTGTCCTTTAAACAGAAAAGAACTGCTACATCAAGAGATTATCTAGTAAGGGGTTTCATACCAACTTGTACACTTCATATGTGTAAATAATTGTAATTTTTGGCTTAGTGTTCTTTGATGCTTTTATCAGAAAGCAAATGAATTTCTTCATCATCTTGTTGAATTTTGTATTTTTGTTCAACAGTTTTAATAACATAATCAGATTGTTTATGCCAAAAACTACCTTTAGTTTTGTAAAGATCTTCATCTTTAATTTTAGGAATATCCTCATCGTCTAAATCTTGATTGATATCTTCAAAACGAATTTCTTCTTTGAAGACTTTTTTGGAAAAATTGTGAGATTGATAATCAGAAAGAGAGGAGGATGAAGGTTGAGAGGACTTGAAAGAAAGGCGAGAAGAAAGTGAACGCAACATGGTAAAATAAATAAACAAGCTCGCAATGATAAACAAGCCTTCCTCACCCATTAGTATCATTACCATCACCTGGTTCGTTAGAAATATAAATATTAACCTTGAATTAATAATTATTCTCTAAATTACTCATATAGGTTTAATCGTACATATTTGTACTAGATCTAACAAAAGCTACCTCAATAATCTTCTTCTATAAAATAAGGACTTATTAAATTCTTTTAGATCTAATTCAAAGTCATCTCAGATCATATTGTTCATAAACCAAGGACATTTACCATTATTCAGATCTGTCAAAAGCCACTCAAAAAATACTTATTTTTCACCAAGGTCTAGTGAAACCCTTTCAGATCTACAAAGCACTGCACAGTAATTAGGCCTGACTACCCTATCCGTCGGGACTTACCGCCTTGCATCGTACAGTCTCACTTAGTTCTCAAAGATTTCTTTTTTGTCATCTTGGTAAAAAATAATATTAACATGAGCACTACCTACAGATCATAAATAATTTTAATCCCTTTTAATAATAATTTTAATAAACAATTTTTTAGTTTAGAACAATAAATGAGTACTTAACAACAAATCTAGAAAGAGATAATTTTCCTTTTATAAAATAATAAACACAAATATTCATTTCAGAAGAATATTATCAGTACTACCAGCAGATCTGCACTTTAGTATGATTATACTTAACCAGTAACTCAGATAAATAACACATAATTCAAGATCAATATCACATTCCTACTTGCCCATCAGGCTCAGATACTAAGAGGGGGTTGGAAGCAAAAGAGGGGAATTAAATGGAAAAACTGAATGGAAAGTAGGAAGCAGACGGACAGCTCAAAACATAAACAAGAGTATGGACAGAAATAAAATGCAGGAAACTTAAAGACAGAAATTAAAAATGCATGAGCCAAGGGTAGGCACACTCTTTCTTGCAGAAATTAAATATGCATAAGTGTGTGTGTTTACAGAAAAGTAAAAAACTGAAAGTAAATGACGGAAACTAAATATGCAAGCAAAGAGGGGAATCCGCACTCTTCTGTAGAGAAACTTAAAGATGCATGAATGAACTGAAAAATAAAAGACAGGAAAAGAAATTGAAACTTGAAACTTAAATTGAAAGATTGAAAGTACAAAGATTGAAGAACTGAGGAAAGCACAGAGTGTCTCTGATACAATATATATATATATATATATATATATATATATATATATATATATATATATATATTGTATCTTGGTATCAGAGCCTCTTGGTATCGAGCCTGATGGGGAAGTAGGAATGTGATATTGATCTTGAATCATGTATTATTTATCTGAGTTACTGGTTACGTATAATCATACTAAAGTACAGATCTGCTGGTAGTACTCATAATATTCTTCTGAAATGAATATTTGTGTTTATTGTTTTATAAAAGGAAAATTATCTCTTCTGGATCTATGGTTAAGTACTCATTTATTGTTCTAAACTAAAAAGTTGTTTATTAAATTATTATTAAAAGGAATTAAAATTATTTATGATCTGTAGGTAGTGCTCATGATAATATTATCTTTTACCAAGCTGACAAAAAAGGAATCTTTCAGATCTATGTAAGACTGTACGACGCAAGGCGGTAAGTCCCGACGGATAGGGCAGATAGGCCTAATTACTGTGCAGTGCTTTGTAGATCTGAAATGGTTTTACTAGACCTTGGTGAAAAATAAGTATTTTTTGAGTGGCTTTTGACAGATCTAAATAATGGTAATTGTCCTTGGTTTTTGAACAATATGTTTGAGATGACTTTGAATTAGATCTAAAAGAATTTAATAAGTCCTTATTTTGAAGAAGAAGATTTTTGAGGTAGCTTTTGTCTGATCTGGTACAAATATGTATGATTAAACCTATATGAGTAATTTAGAGAATAATTATTAATTCAAGGTTAATATTTATATTTCTAACGAACCAAGTGATGGTGACGATACTTACGGGTGAGGAAGACTTGTTTATCTTTGCAAACTCATTTATTTATTTTACCATGTTGCGTTCACTTTCTTCTCGCTTTTCTTTCAAGTCTTCTCAACCTTCATCCTCCTCTCTTTTTGATTATCAATCTCACAATTTTTCCAAAAAAGTCTTCAAAGAAGAAATTCGTTTTGAAGATATCAATCAAGATTTAGACAATTGGGATATTCCTAAAATTAAAGATGAAGATCTTTACAAAACAAAAGGTAGTTTTTGGCATAAACAATTTGATTATGTTATTAAAACGGTTGAACAAAAATACAAAATTCAACAAGATGATGAAGAAATCCATTTGCTTTCTGATAAAAGCATTAAAGAACACCAAGCCAAAAATTACAATTATTTACACATAGGAAGTGTACAAGTTGGAATGAAACCCCTTACTAGAGAATCTCTAGATGTTGCGCTTCTTTCTGCTTAAGGGATAAAAGACATAATCGTTTTCAAGACTCTCTTAGGTAATCGTTGAATCTAGCCTAAGTCATGGTCCAATATTCTTCAATTGCTTCCCAGTTTAATCGTTAGTCCGATGATAAAAATATTCTTGATGTTTTGTATTTAAATGTCAAACTTCATGGGTATGATATGAAGGAAGGATCTATACCCATTACCTGATCTATAGAATTCAATATAAGGTTATGAACTCTATTAGGTCCAATTTCCTTAAAACCAATTGTGACAAACGTGGAGAAACAACTTTGTTTCGACGACAATAGTAAGGCCAATATTATTGTGCCCAAGACTATTCAGTGGAGTGATATCACACTCCCAGACAAATGGGTCTTAGAAAAGGCAACTCCAGCCTTACCCAGAATAACCCCAGAATTTCAAGATTTAATCCAACATCAAACAGGTCAAGTAGACTTAGTCTTCGATAGGAGAAATTCTTTCTCTCTTTCTAGATCTGTTAGTTCCACTAATGATTTTCAATCAGCCAGGTCTAGGAGATCTCTTTCAGCCTCTAGATCTATTCCTAGATCAATCCATATAAATCACTCTGAACCTTCCCATGAGGGATCAACAATTCATTTACAAGGGTTTGAAACCACAACCCCTGTAAGAACTTCATACCAAAAGGATGAAGAAGACCAAAGAACCATCCAATCTCCAACCTACTCCTCCCTTAATGAACCTTATGATATTAATGTAATATCATCTGAGTTTGTTATTGATAAAGAAGCTCTTAGAAAAGAGATGAAATCTGAAGAGTGGTCTCATCATAGAAAATGGTTCTTCAAGCATTATCAAGGAACCAAAAGAAAGGAAATTCAAGAAAAATTTTATTTTTTCCTAGAGCAAGTCCAATTCAACGTCCCTTTCTTTGATTGGTTCAATGCCTATGCTATTAAGAAGAAAATCAAATACCCTTTCAAAAACCAATTGATAGGTAGTAAGACCTTAGATGTCATTACCGCATGGCATTTAAAAGAAGGACAAGTAGTCCATTCTGATCTTCCTCCTAAAGGAACTTTTGCTCTTAAAAGTAAAGATCAAAATAACCCTGGTATGGCCTCTCCTTTTAAAACCAGAAATGATGAAGGTCCTGTTTATGCCAGAGATATCAAAGATCTCATGGAACAATCCAATTACACCAATAAGTATCTCCAAACTTTAGGAGAAATCTTAGGAGAAAACAAAGGAAAAGAGAAACAGAAGGGTAAAGCCCCTCTAGACTCCTCTAAAGATGATAAGCCATCATCTTCCAACCAAATAGAAAAACCTTTGTTTAATCCTTATAGGATTTCAAAACAACTCAAGAAAAACTTACAAGCTTCCAATCCTAGGAAACAAATCAAGAAGGAAATTGAAGAAGCCAGTGATGAGCTTCTTACCAAGATCAATCAACAACTAAATCTTTACAAGTTAGTTATTCCTGAATCACCTAAAACTCCACCCTCTATAACTTCATCCACTAAAGCTCACAATACGATAAGACACTCTCCATCTATTGGTTCTGAAGAAAGCAATTCCAATGATGACCAAAAGATTAACATCAACCCAGTTATAACTGGTCCCAAACTCAATTGGAGAAAACCAACCAAACTTTACTATCCTAGAGCCAGTGCTCCTGATCTCCTCTTAGAAGAAGGAAAAGAGTCCAATTTTAAGAGCTTTAGTGCCAACAACGTCTATGAATGGAACATAGATGGTGAAAATGAGTATGGCATAACTAAAATCCTCCAACATATAAGAATGGTTGCTACGGCATATGAAACTTCAAATGATTGTCCGTAAACTATGATAGTTGAAATTCTTGTAGCGAGGTTTAAGCCAAGTCAAAGGTTGGTGGGATAATTATCTCACTAAAAATGAAAAACAATCAATTCTTAGTGCTATCAAAGTAGATTATGATAATATTCCAATTTTAGAAAATGAAGTAACTATCCCAGATGCTGTCAATACTTTAATCTTTACAATAGCTCAACATTTCATTGGAGATCCCTCCTTAATTAAAGATCGATCTGCAGAGCTATTATCCAATCTTAGGTGTAAATCTTTAGGAGATTTTAGATGGTATAAAGATACTTTCTTAACCAGGGTTTACACTAGAGAAGACAGCCAACAAGCTTTCTGGAAAGAAAAATTCTTAGCTGGTCTTCCCAAATCCCTTGGCGACAAAGTTAGAGAAAAACTTAGGAGCCAAAACCCTAATTCAGAAATTCCCTATGAGCAATTAAGTTATGGTCAACTAATTGCCATAATCCAAAAGGTCGCACTCAAGATCTGTCAAGATGATAAAATCCAACAGCAACTAGCAAAAGAGAAGGCCCGGACTGCAGGGACTTAGGTACTTTCATGAACAATTTGGCTTACCCTGTGCTAAAAAGCCTGCACTCCAAGCCCAAACCAAAACACCATTATGGCCTTCCCAAACCTCAATATTATAAGAAAAAGCGTTTTGTTAAAACAAAACCAAATTCTAATGACACATTTGTCAAGAACAATTACGAGAAAAACAATTCTCATACCCAACCAAAAAATAAAATTGTTTGTTACAAATGTGGCAAACCAGGTCACATTAGTAGATATTGTAGGTTAGAGGGAAAAATAAAATCCTTAAACCTTGACCAAGATATTGAGGATAAGATTAATAATTTATTAATTGAATCCTCCCAAGAAGATTATTCCACTGAAGAATCTTTGGATCAATCCTCTGAAAACATCAATCAAATTCAAGATGATGATTTAAGTGAATCATCTAGTCAGGTTAATGTCTTAACTAAAGAGCAAGATCTCCTTTTCGAAGCCATTAATGCTATCCCTGACCCTCCAGAAAAAGGAAGTATCTTGAAAAATTAAAATCTTCTTTAGTGACTAAACCTTCCAAGAATCCTTTGGTCACTAATAAGTTCAATCTCAAAGATACTTTTAAGAGACTTGACAAAACTAGTGCTAAGCCGGTTACTACCCAAGACCTTCAACTTGATATCAATAATCTAAAATTTGAAATCAAAGAATTGAAACAAAAGCAATCTGAACATCAATTAGTCTTAGATCACTGGAAAAATAGTTGGTTTGAGTCTGATAATGATGATCAAAATACTGCCAAGTCTTCATCTGAGGAAACCCAATCTGAAGCTTCTGTTTCCAATTTTCAAGAAAAGGAAAATCCTTTACAAATTGACTTAGTTGATGATTTTTTAGGAATAATCAACTATGTTAAAATTCAAAAATTTTATATTAACATTAAAATTCTTATTGGAGAATTTGTTCTCAAAACCACAAATTTATTTGATCGAGTCGACTCAAATTGTATCTTAGAAGGGTTAATTCCCACTAAGTATTTTGAAAAAACCTCTGAACAACTCAGTACTGCTAATGGCTCTAAGTTAAAAATAAATTACAAATTATCTTCTGTTACAATTGAGAACCAGGGTCTTAAGATTGAAACCTCTTTCTTACTGGTTAAAAATTTAAATAATAAAGTAATCTTGGGAACACCGTTCATCAGATCACTTTTCCCATATCAAACCACTGAGGATGGGATTATTACCCAGCACATGGGACAATCTGTTATTTTCAAATTTTTGAAAACTCCCATTATCAAAAATTTTGATATCAATCCTATCAGTTATACTAACCCAGCAAAAAAAAGATTTGATTGCTGACTTGCAGGTTCTCAATTCCAAAATGAAGTTTGGAAGATATGAACTTCTAATACTTCCAACAGATTCTAATAAAGGTTTTATTCCTCCCAAAGGAATAAATCTTGACCAGATCCAAAAATGTATTTTAGATAACCTTTGGTTGTCTAGAGATACGGAAGGTAAACTCGACAGTCTAAACTCTCTTGCAGTTTACTTTTCAAAAATTGAGCAAAAACCTTTAGGAAAAGCATTTTCTTGCTACGCTTTGACTAAAGGTCCAAGCCCTGGTTTATATCATAATTTTGATGATATAAAAAGGCAAATTACAAATTTTGAAAACCCTATTTTCAAAGGTTTTTACAATTATAATCATGCTTTAAATCATTTGATACAAAAGGTTGGATCTAATTTCTTTATTGATCCTCAATTTCAACAAAAGAATTTTCAAAATCTCAAACTCAAGGATAAGGTCATTTACCCTCCTGAGGAAAATATAAACTCTTCAAAATATGTGAATCATTTGAGTGATAAGAGTTTCGAGAGAATTCAAAAACTTGAAACCATCAATCAAACACTGTCCAGAGAGAATGAGTGTTTAAATAAAAAATATTCAATTTTGCTTAAAGACTTCAACAAATTGAGGAATTTTTGCAACAATCATGAAGACATGAAGAAGAAGTTCATCCTACAGACTTCTTTAATCATCAGACAATTAACAAATCATGTGGATTTTGAAGTTAACTTTTTAATCCAGAAGAAGATACACGACTCAATTTTCCAAGATTTTATTGATGCCCAAAATTGTCTTTGGGATATTTTTGAAGGAAATACTCTGGCACAAGGAATCTATGTTTGTCAGCCCATGGGACATGTCAAACTCCCTTCCAATCAACCAGAAGATGGTGAAGAAAGACAACATGCCTTTACTGGAATTCTAAAAGCCAGAATCAGTCTTCCATCTTATTCCCCAATTCAATATCAGAAAAAAGTTTATACAATATGGACTTGGTTAGATTTAGGAATGGTAGATCAGTTTTGGACCAACGATTCTGATCATCTAATGTGTGGTCCAGAAAAACTCTATTTATTTATATCAACAATCATCCAAAGAGCTGGAAGGGTTACTTTCAATGTTAAGTCGTCACTTCCATCCAACAATGGTCTTTTCCCAATACAAGCAAATCATCATTTTATTGCTAGTATTGCCCCCTTTATTCCACATCTCAATTGGCCAGTACAAAGCAGAGCATTTATTAATTCTTTTTGGTTAAGAAAAGAATTAATTGAAAAAGAGTTTCTCCCACCCATAGGATGGACTAATCTGAAGCTTATAGGAGAATCTCCGATTTACAAGTTATGGGCATTTAGTCAATGTTTTCCGACAGAGATGACTATGCCTTTTCCAAATACCTATTCTTCATTATTTGAAGATATCAAATATCAAGAATATTTTGAAGAAGACTCAGTGGAAGAAAATGACTTCGATGACGTTGAACTTCACAATCTCCAAAACAGGATGGAGCCATAAAAAATGGCAACATACTATTTTAGAAGCAATCTTTCCGTCAATCCAGCTACCAAACAATAGACTGACGATCAAAATAGTAAAACGCGTTTTACTGTTTAAATAGTAAAACGCGTTTACTGTTTGAAAGGAACTAAAGAGAGAAGTAGGACTGAGACTGACTCAGCATAAACTTAAAAAGGGGAACAAACCCCAGAAATGGAAAAGAACTGAAAATAAAAGAAGAACTGAAACTTAAATAATGCAAATGTATGCAAGCAGTTATCCGTCCATATAGGCGGCCATGAGCAGAAAATAAAGTGCAGGAAACTTAAAGACAGAAATTAAAAATGCATGAGCCAAGGGTAGGCGCACTCTTTCTTGCAGAAAAGTAAAGACTTGAAAGTAAATGACGGAAACTAAATATGCATGAATGAACTGGAAAATAAAAGACGGGAAAAGAAATTGAAACTTGAAACTTTTGATTGAAAGATTGAAAGTACAAAAGATTGAAGAGCAGAGAAAAGGGCAGAGTAACTCTCACTAACCTCTCTCTAGAACATGAGAAAATAAAACTGGAATTTTAAACGGTGCCTAACAATGAAACCTAAGCACCCTATTTATAGAAAAATAAAATTACTATTAGCTACAGTAAACGCGTTTTACTATTCAAACTTTGATCGTCAGTCTATTGTTTGGTAGCTGGATTGACGGAAAGATTGCTTCTAAAATAGTATGTTGCCATTTTTTATGGCTCCATCCTGTTTTGGAGATTGTGAAGTTCAACGTCATCGAAGTCATTTTCTTCCACTGAGTCTTCTTCAAAATATTCTTGATATTTGATATCTTCAAATAATGAAGAATAGGTATTTGGAAAAGGCATAGTCATCTCTGTCGGAAAACATTGACTAAATGCCCATAACTTGTAAATCGGAGATTCTCCTATAAGCTTCAGATTAGTCCATCCTATGGGTGGGAGAAACTCTTTTTCAATTAATTCTTTTCTTAACCAAAAAGAATTAATAAATGCTCTGCTTTGTACTGGCCAATTGAGATGTGGAATAAAGGGGGCAGTACTAGCAATAAAATGATGATTTGCTTGTATTGGGAAAAGACCATTGTTGGATGGAAGTGACGACTTAACATTGAAAGTAACCCTTCCAGCTCTTTGGATGATTGTTGATGTAAATAAATAGAGTTTTTCTGGACCACACACTAGATGATCAGAATCGTTGGTCCAAAACTGATCTACCATTCCTAAATCTAACCAAGTCCATATTGTATAAACTTTTTTCTGATATTGAATTGGGGAATAAGATGGAAGACTGATTCTGGCTTTTAGAATTCCAGTAAAGGCATGTTGTCTTTCTTCACCATCTTCTGGTTGATTGGAAGGGAGTTTGACATGTCCCATGGGCTGACAAACATAGATTCCTTGGGCCTGAGTATTTCCTTCAAAAATATCCCAAAGACAATTTTGGGCATCAATAAAATCTTGGAAAATTGAGTCGTGTATCTTCTTCTGGATTAAAAAGTTAACTTCAAAATCCACATGATTTGTTAATTGTCTGATGATTAAAGAAGTCTGTAGGATGAACTTCTTCTTCATGTCTTCATGATTGTTGCAAAAATTCCTCAATTTGTTGAAGTCTTTAAGCAAAATTGAATATTTTTTATTTAAACACTCATTCTCTCTCGGGCTTGTTTGATTGATGGTTTCAAGTTTTTGAATTCTCTCGAAACTCTTATCACTCAAATGATTCACATATTTTGAAGAGTTTATATTTTCCTCAGAGGGTAAATGACCTTATCCTTGAGTTTGAGATTTTGAAAATTCTTTGTTGAAATTGAGGATCAATAAAGAAATTAGATCCAACCTTTTGTATCAAATGATTTAAAGCATGATTATAATTGTAAAAACCTTTGAAAATAGGGTTTTCAAAATTTGTAATTTGCCTTTTTATATCATCAAAATTATGATATAAACCAGGGCTTGGACCTTTAGTCAAAGCGTAGCAAGAAAATGCTTTTCCTAAAGGTTTTTGCTCAATTTTTGAAAAGTAAACTGCAAGAGAGTTTAGACTGTCGAGTTTACCTTCCGTATCTCTAGACAACCAAAGGTTATCTAAAATACATTTTTGGATCTGGTCAAGATTTATTCCTTTGGGAGGAATAAAACCTTTATTAGAATCTGTTGGAAGTATTAGAAGTTCATATCTTCCAAACTTCATTTTTGAATTGAGAACCTGCAAGTCAGCAATCAAATCTTTTTTTGCTGGGTTAGTATAACTGATAGGATTGATATCAAAATTTTTGATAATGGGAGTTTTCAAAAATTTGAAAATAACAGATTGTCCCATGTGCTGGGTAATAATCCCATCCTCAGTGGTTTGATATGGGAAAAGTGATCTGATGAACGGTGTTCCCAAGATTACTTTATTATTTAAATTTTTAACCAGTAAGAAAGAGGTTTCAATCTTAAGATCCTGGTTCTCAATTGTAACATAAGATAATTTGTAATTTATTTTTAACTTAAAGCCATTAGCAGTACTGAGTTGTTCAGAGGTTTTTTTAAAATACTTAGTGGGAATTAACCCTTCTAAGATATAATTTGAGTCGACTCAGATCAAATAGAAATTTGGTTTTGAGAACAAATTCTCCAATAAGAATTTTAATGTTAATATAAAATTTTTGAATTTTAACATAGTTGATTATTCCTAAAAAATCATCAACTAAGTCAATTTGTAAAGGATTTTCCTTTTCTTGAAAATTGGAAACAGAAGCTTCAGATTGGGTTTCCTCAGATGAAGACTTGGCAGTATTTTGATCATCATTATCAGACTCAAACCAACTATTTTTCCAGTGATCTAAGACTAATTGATGTTCAGATTGCTTTTGTTTCAATTCTTTGATTTCAAATTTTAGATTATTGATATCAAGTTGAAGGTCTTGGGTAGTAACCGGCTTAGCACTAGTTTTTTCAAGTCTCTTAAAAGTATCTTTGAGATTGAACTTATTAGTGACCAAAGGATTCTTGGAAGGTTTAGTCACTAAAGAAGATTTTAATTTTTCAAGATACTTCATTTTTTCTTGAGGGTTAGGGATAGCATTAATGGCTTCGAAAAGGAGATCTTGCTCTTTAGTTAAGACATTAACCTGACTAGATGATTCACTTAAATCATCATCTTGAATTTGATTGATGTTTTCAGAGGATTGATCCAAAGATTCTTCAGTGGAATAATCTTCTTGGGAGGATTCAATTAATAAATTATTAATCTTATCCTCAATATCTTGGTCAAGGTTTAAGGATTTTATTTTTCCCTCTAACCTACAATATCTACTAATGTGACCTGGTTTGCCACATTTGTAACAAACAATTTTATTTTTTGGTTGGGTATGAGAATTGTTTTTCTCGTAATTGTTCTTGACAAATGTGTCATTAGAATTTGGTTTTGTTTTAACAAAATGCTTTTTCTTATAATATTGAGGTTTGGGAAGGCCATAATGGTGTTTTGGTTTGGGCTTGGGTCTAGGCTTTTTAGCACAGGGTAAGCCAAATTGTTCACGTAGTACCTAAGTCCCTACGGGTCTGGGCCTTCTCTTTTGCTAGTTGCTGTTGGATTTTATCATCTTGACAGATCTTGAGTGCGACCTTTTGGATTATGGCAATTAGTTGACCATAACTTAATTGCTCATAGGGAATTTCTGAATTAGGGTTTTGGCTCCTAAGTTTTTCTCTAACTTTGTCGCTAAGGGATTTGGGAAGACCAAATTTAAGAATTTTTCTTTCCGTAAAGCTTGTTGGTCAGCCTTCTCTAGTGTAAACCCTGGTTAAGAAAGTATCTTTATACCATCTAAAATCTCCTAAAGATTTACACCTAAGATTGGATAATAGCTCTGCAGATCGATCTTTAATTAAGGAGGGATCTCCAATGAAATGTTGAGCTATTGTAAAGATTAAAGTATTGACAGCATCTGGGATAGTTACTTCATTTTCTAAAATTGGAATATTATCAGAATCTACTTTGATAGCACTAAGAATTGATTGTTTTTCATTTTCAGTGAGATAATTATCCCACCAACCTTTGAGTTGGCCGCAGAAACCTGCTACAAGAATTTCAACTATCATAGTTTCTGGACAATCATTTGAAGTTTCATATGCCGTAGCAACCATTGTCATATGTTGGAGGATTTTAGTTATGCCATACTCATTTTCACCATCTATGTTCCATTCATAGACGTTGTTGGCACTAAAGCTCTTAAAATTGGACTCTTTTCCTTCTTCTAAGAGGAGATCAGGAGCAGTGGCTCTAGGATAGTAAAGTTTGGTTAGTTTTCTCCAATTGAGTTTGGGACCAGTTATAACTGGGTTGATGTTAATCTTTTGGTCATCATTGGAATTGCTTTCTTCAGAACCAATAGATGGAGATTGTCTTATCATATTGACAGCTTTAGTGGATGAAGTTATAGAGGGTGGAGTTTTAGGTGATTCAGAATAACTAACTTGTAAAGATTTAGTTCTTGATTGATCTTGGTAAGAAGCTCATCAACGCTTCTTCAATTTCCTTCTTGATTTGTTTCCTAGGATTGGAAGCTTGTAAGTTTTTCTTGAGTTGTTTTGAAATCCTATAAGGATTAAACAAAGGTTTTTCTATTTGGTTGGAAGATGATGGCTTATCATCTTTAGAGGAGTCTAGAGGGCTTTACCCTTCTGCTTTCTTTTCCTTTGATTTCTCCTAAGATTTCTCCTAAAGTTTGGAGATACTTATTGGTGTAATTGGATTGTCCCATGAGATCTTTGATAGCTCTGGCATAAACAGAACCTTCATCATTTCTGGTTTTAAAAGGAGAGGCCAGACCAGGGTTATTTTGATCTTTACTTTTAAGAGCAAAAGTTCCTTTAGGAGGAAGATCGTAATGGACTACTTGTCCTTCTTTTAAATGCCATGCAGAATGACATCTAAGGTCTTACTACCTATCAATTGGTTTTTGAAAGGGTATTTGATTTTCTTCTTAATAGCATAGGCATTGAACCAATCAAAGAAAGGGACGTTGAATTGGACTTGCTCTAGGAAAAAATAAAATTTTTCTTGAATTTCCTTTCTTTTGGTTCCTTGATAATGCTTGAAGAACCATTTTCTATGATGAGACCACTCTTCAGATTTCATCTCTTTTCTAAGAGCTTCTTTATCAATAACAAACTCAGATGATATTACATTAATATCATAAGGTTCATTAAGGGAGGAGTAGGTTGGAGATTGGATGGTTCTTTGGTCTTCTTCATCCTTTTGGTATGAAGTTCTTACAGGGGTTGTGGTTTCAAACCCTTGTAAATGAATTGTTGATCCCTCATGGGAAGGTTCAGATTGATTTATATGGATTGATCTAGGAATAGATCTAGAGGCTGAAAGAGATCTCCTAGACCTGGCTGATTGAAAATCATTAGTGGAACTAACAGATTTAGAAAGAGAGAAAGAATTTCTCCTATCGAAGACTAAGTCTACTTGACCTGTTTGATGTTGGATTAAATCTTGAAATTCTGGGGTTATTCTGGGTAAGGCTGGAGTTGCCTTTTCTAAGACCCATTTGTCTGGGAGTGTGATATCACTCCACTGAATAGTCTTGGGCACAATAATATTGGCCTTACTATTGTCGGTCAGAAACAAAGTTGTTTCTCCACGTTTGTCACAATTGGTTTTAAGGAAATTGGACCTAATAGAGTTCATAACCTTATATTGAATTCTATAGATCAGGGTAATAGGTATAGATCCTTCCTTCATATCATACCCATGAAGTTTGACATTTAAATACAAAACATCAAGAATATTTTTATCATCCAGACTAACAGTTAAATCTGGGAAGCAATTGAAGAATATTGGACCATGACTTAGGCTAGATTCAACAAGCACTAAGAGAGAGTCTTGAAAACGATTATGTCTTTTATCCCTTAAATGTAAAAGAACTGCAACATCTAGAGATTCTCTAGTAAGGGTTTCATTCCAACTTGTACACTTCCTATGTGTAAATAATTGTAATTTTGGCTTGGTGTTCTTTAATGCTTTTATCGTAAAGCAAATGGATTTCTTCATCATCTTGTTGAATTTTGTATTTTTGTTCAACCGTTTTAATAACATAATCAGATTGTTTATGCCAAAAACTACCTTTTGTTTTGTAAAGATCTTCATCTTTAATTTTAGGAATATCCCAATTGTCTAAATCTTGATTGATATCTTCAAAACGAATTTCTTCTTTGAAGACTTTTTTGGAAAAATTGTGAGATTGATAATCAGAAAGAGAGGAGGATGAAGGTTGAGAAGACTTGAAAGAAAAGCGAGAAGAAAGTGAACGCAACATGGTAAAATAAATAAACGAGTTTGCAAAGATAAACAAGTCTTCCTCACCCGTAAGTATCGTCACCATCACTTGGTTCGTTAGAAATATAAATATTAACTTTGAATTAATAATTATTCTCTAAATTACTCATATAGGTTTAATCATACATATTTGTACCAGATCAGACAAAAGCTACCTCAAAAATCTTCTTCTTCAAAATAAGGACTTATTAAATTCTTTTAGATCTAATTCAAAGTCATCTCAAACATATTGTTCAAAAACCAAGGACAATTACCATTATTTAGATCTGTCAAAAGCCACTCAAAAAATACTTATTTTTCACCAAGGTCTAGTAAAACCCTTTCAGATCTACAAAGCACTGCACAGTAATTAGGCCTATCTCGCTCTATCCGTCGGGACTTACCGCCGTCATACCTTACATAGATCTGAAAGATTCCTTTTTGTCGACTTGGTAAAAGATAATATTATCATGAGCACTACCTACAGATCATAAATAATTTTAATTCCTTTTAATAATAATTTAATAAACAACTTTTTAGTTTAGAATAATAAATGAGTACTTAACCATAGATCCAGAAGAGATAATTTTCCTTTTATAAAACAATAAATACAAATATTCATTTCAGAAGAATATTATGAGTACTACCAGCAGATCTGTACTTTAGTATGATTATACGTAACCAGTAACTCAGATAAATAATACATGATTCAAGATCAATATCACATTCCTACTTCCCCATCAGGCTCTGATACCAAGAGGGGGTCGAAAGCAGATTAAAAAGAGCTGAAAGGAACTAAAGAGAGAAGTAGGACTGAGACTGACTCAGCATAAACTTAAAATGGGGAACAAACCCCAGAAATGGAAAAGAACTAAAAATAAAAGAAGAACTGAAACTTAAATAATGCAAATGTATGCAAGCAGTTATCCGTCCATATAGGCGGCCATGAGCAGAAAATAAAGTGCAGGAAACTTAAAGACAGAAATTAAAAATGCATGAGCCAAGGGTAGGCGCACTCTTTCTTGCAGAAAAGTAAAGACTTGAAAGTAAATGACGGAAACTAAATATGCATGAATGAACTGGAAAATAAAAGACGGGAAAAGAAATTGAAACTTGAAACTTTGATTGAAAGATTGAAAGTACAAAAGATTGAAGAGTAGAGAAAAGGGCAGAGTAACTCTCACTAACCTCTCTCTAGAACATGAGAAAATAAAATCGAATTTTAAGCGGTGCCTAACAATGAAACCTACGCCCTATTTATAGAAATGAAAATTGAACTGTTTGAATAGTTAGGTAAGTTACCAGGAATCAAATTGAACTATTGGCTACAAGAAAAGTAAAAATGTCATAGCATGCAAATGGTAAAGTTACAATAATTGAGAATTTGAGTCTTACGATATTATGATTGATTTCTGACAGTCGCTATTCATCGTAATTAATTGGAGAGTAGATTCCAAAGCAGTCGTCTTCATTTTTGTAAAATGGGTCTTTTGTAGACGATTCAGAAGAAGAGGGAGGGACATGCTTTAGTTTCTTTCCCTTCTTTTTTGGTTGATTGGATGAAGATGATGGTAAGTCTTGCTTACCCTTTTCCTGGTCTGAGGATTGCTTTTGTAAAAGTTGGACAATGTTTTGAAGGTTGTGTAGAACATCTTCTTCTGATGAAGAGGCAGCAAGTGCAGCCGCAATATGTGCCTTTTGATTGAGAAGAAGACAGGTGCTTGGTTTGCAACTTCAAAAAATTTGGATTATTTTTTAACCAAATTTTTACATTGTCTTGAGATGCTTTTGATCCATCAAAGCTGGACCACCATTTGACGAAGGCTTGCTTCTGGAGTAGTGGCATAGTTTCTAGAATAGAACTACTCACCAACTTGTATTGCCAGGAAAATACCCATGACAAAGAGAATTTGAGGAAAAAGTTTAATAAAATTGGCAAATTATCAAACTCACTGGTAAATTTTTTGTCAAATAATTGGAATCCTTCTTGAACTTCAGTAGGAAGGATATCAGGTATTGGGCCAAAGAAATCCCACCATTGGAGGAACCAATTTGGAAAAGAGTACTTGTTTCCTGTTTTAAAGTAGATTAACCAGGAATGCTTGAATGACTTATTTTGTAAACCTAGAATCATAAAATCCCAGGCCTTGACATAATCCCAGTAGGTGTAACCAATTGGATCATAAAAATCTGAAAATTTTTTGGGTTTATTGGGATTCTGTCCCCAAGTCAAGGTGTAAGAACATTCAGGATTTGAAGGGTAGAATGGGTGGTAATTGATTCATCTCTAGGATCTTTGTAGTGTTTAATGGCTACCGAGTCAGAATCCACGAGAATTTTTTCAAAAAATAATTGTGTTTTATTTTGAACCATAGGAATAAATTGGAATCCGGGAGGAAATATTTTGGATGGAATTTTGTTTGGGTTTTCTTCCCAGTATTCAGGTTCTAATCTTATAACTGGATAAAATCTGGGTTTTGGAATGTATTGAGTTTTGGAAGTACTGGCAGATTTAAATTGAATTGGTTTTGGATTAGCTTGGACAATTTGGGTTTTTTGGTTTTGGATCATGAGATCCAAAGATGGTAGATCTTGGTCACTGTTTGCTTCAGCCATACTGGCCCAAGTCTTTTTAGGTAAATTGGTCAAGCCTTGTTCTTGAAAGGCTAGGAGAGTTTGAATTGGGAAAGCATAATCTTGTTTGGTTTGCTTGGTAGTTTGTTTTGATGATTGGTCAGAACTTTTCTGGGAAGCTTGATTTTGAGTTGATGACCCAATTAATTGAGCCTGGATCGAAGACCCAGTTTGATTTTGGGTAGGAGACCCAGTTTGGTTAGCAATAAAAGATGGAGCTAAAGCATTTAAATCACTCTTACCTCTACCTCTGCCACCTCTTCCTCGAGAGGAAGAAACCCTGGAGGACATGTTATTCTTTTCCCTGTAAGTATTCACGAGTGAGATAGTCGGGAGAGCATTTGTGAGCCTTTAAGATATTCAATATCAAAGTCAAAAATGCTCAAAATTGCTTGCCATCCGCAAAAATCTGTTTTGATGCAAGATTTTTAACATCTTTTTGTAAAATGTCTTTTGCAGACTTACAATCAACACGAACTAAAAATTTTTGATTTAATAAATCAGATTGGAACTTTGAAATAGATAAAACGATTGCTAAAACTTCTTTTTTAACAAAGGGAATATTTTTGTTGTGCTGGATTCCAATGTTTGGAAGTAAAGGCAATCACTTGATCCTTGTCAGAAATTCTTTGTTTAAGAATGCCACCATAACCTATGTCAGAGGCATCAGTTTCAACAATTTTGAAGGCTTGAGGATTAGGCAAATAAAGACATGGAAGATTCTTGACCTGAGTTTTTATTTGTTTGACAACATTAGTATGAACATCTGTCCAAGGAGGAGGATCCTTTTTAAGACGATCATGGAGAGGTTTGATAAGATTACTAAGTTGTGGAAAGAAATCTGAGACATAATTTAAACATCCTAGAAATCTTTGTAACTGAGTTTTATCAATGATTTGGTTAGGAAACTTGTCTGAAAACTCAATAGCCCGATTGATAGGAACAATGGCCTTGATAAATGTTATGACCAAGAAACCTAATTTTAGTTTGAAACAAATTAATTTTTGTTTTAGAAACAGCAAGACCATTTCTTTTTATCACCGAGATAAAGATACTGATATGTTTGAAGTGTTGATCAATAGATTGGGAATATATTAAAACATCATCAATATAAACAATTGCAAATTTAGAATAAGGATTGAAAATCTCATTCATTATTCTTTGGAATTCAGAAGGAGCAATTTTTAAACCGAATGGCATAACTTTCCATTCATACTGACCAAAGGGAACAAAGAAGGCGCTTTATACCTATCTTCTTCTTTGACTTGGATTTGCCAAAATCCAGATTTCATGTCAAATTTTGAGAAAATCTTAGCATTGTGTTACCTATTTAAAAGGTCTTTTTTATTGGGGGTAGGATACCTAATCCAAAGAAAGTGCTTGATTAAGCGGTTTGTAATTGATAACAAGACGAGGAGTTCCACGCTCAATTTCAGCTTGTTTATTGACATAAAAAGCAGAACAAGACCAAGGACTTTTACTTTTGCGAATTAAGCCTTTTTCCAATAAATCCTTGATTTCTTTCTGGCAAAATTGAAGGAGTTCTTCATTCATTTGAATTGGCCTAGCTTTGGTTGGGATTTGCTTTTCTTGAAAATCTTTTTCATAAGGAAGTTCAACAATGTGTTGTTTCCTTTCCCAAAAAGCATTAGGTAAATCTGAACAAATGGAAGTTTGAATTTGTTCCAAAAGATATTTGATCTTTTGTTGAGTACCAGATTGTTGTAATTGATTTTCTATATTTTTAAAAGAAATTTCATCTTTAAGAAAATGGATTTGATTTTCTTTATAGGAAATTAGATTTAAATCTCGATGATGGGTTTTTCAAAGATTTGAATATAATAGATTGACCCAAATGTTGAGTAATAATCCCATCTTCAGTGGTCTGGTAAGGAAAAAGCAATCTGATAAATGGCGTTCCTAAAATCACTTTGTTCCTAAGATTTTTAACCAAGAGGAAAGATGTTTCTATCCTAAGGCCATGGTTTTCAATTATAGCCGAAGACAATTTGTAATTGATTTTTAACTTAGAACCATTAGCGATTTAAGTTGTTCAGAGTTTTCTCAAAATACTTAGTGGGAATTAACCCTTCTAAGATACAGTTTGAGTCAGCTCCAGTGTCAAAGAGAGCTGTAGTTTCAAGGACAAATTCTCCTACTAGAATTTTGATGTTAATATAAAACTTTTGAATTTTAACATAATTGATTAATCCAGAAAAGTCGTCAACTATGTTTAATTGAAAGGGGTTATCATCTTTTTTGGAGGTTGAAGCCTCAGCTTCAGATTGGTTTTGTTTCAAATTTTTAATCTCCTTTTTCAAATTATTGATTTCAAATTGGAGATCTTGAATGGTAACAGACTTGGTACTAAATTTCTCTTTGAGACTGAGCTTGTTAGAAACTAAAGAATTCTTAGAAAAATTTAGTTTTTCAAGATATTTCATTTTCTCTTGAGGATCAGGTATGGCACTAATGGCTTTAAAAAGGAGATCTTGTTCCTTAGTTAAAACATTAACCTGATTAGAAGATTCAGATAGATTATCATCATGAATCTGATTGTTGTTTTGAGAAGATTCATTGATAGTTATATTTTCTTGAAAAGAATTTATTAACAAATTGTTAATATCCTTTTGAATTTGATTGAGGTAAAAGGTTTTAATTTTTCTTTCTATCCTACAAAATCTATACTTATGACCAGGTTTACCACAAGTGTAGCAAATAATTTTAGTTTTACTCTTTTTATGAGAGTCATAATTCTCAAGAGTTTCATTAGCTAATTGATCATTGGAATTGCAAATTTTCCTATAATAAGGCTTAGGAGGACCATAATAGTGGTTTGGTTTGGGTCCGAGTTTCTTAACACTAGGTAAAGTAAATTGCCCTATCATATTGATAGATTGATTTTTATTGATATTTTCAAGGAACTCATCATGAATTCCTTCCACATCATTCTTTTTTTCTTTATTCGTGAGGGCAAAGGGTGCTTTGGGTGGAAGGTCAGATTGGATGACTTGTCTCTCCCTTAATTGCCATTTCGTAATGTCACTTAAAAATTTATGTCCTATAAGCTTGTCTTTGAAAGGGTACTTAATCTTATGTTTAATGGCATAGGCATTGAACCAGTCAAAGAAAGGGATATTGGTTTGGACACGTTCAAGGAATTGGTAGAATTTTTCTTGGATTTCCTCTCTTTTAGATCCTTGATAATGTTTGAAAAACCATTCTCTATGAGAAGACCATTCTTTAGATTTCATTGCTTTTCTAAGAGATTCTTTATCAATAACAAACTCAAATGATATTACATTAATATCATAAGATTCATTAAGGGAGGAATATGTTGGAGATTGAATGGTTCTTTGGTCTTCCTCATTCTTTTGGTATGAAGTTCTAACAGGGGTTATGGTTTCAAACCCTTGTAAGTGAATTGTTGATCCTTCATGGGAAGGTTCAGATTGATTCATATGGATGGATCTAGGAATAGATCTAGAGGTTGAAAAAGATCTCCTAGATAAGGCTGATTGAAAATCATTAGTGGAACTAACAGATCTAGAAAGAGAGAAAGAATTTCTCCTATCGAAGACTAAGTCTACTTGACCTGTTTGATGTTGGATTAAGTCTTGAAAGTGCAGGGTTATCCTAGGTAAGTGGAGTTGCCTTTTCTAAGACCCATTTGTGCAGGAGTGTGATATCACTCCCTTTGAATAGTCTTGGGCACAATAATATTGGCCTTACTATTGTCGATCGAAACAAAGTTGTTTCTCCACGTTTATTACAATTGGTTTTGAGAAAATTGGACCTAATAGAGTTCATGACCTTGTATTGGACTCTATAGATCGAGGTAATGGGTATTGATCCTTCCTTCATATCATACCCATGGAGTTTGACATTTAAATATAAAATATCAAGAATATTTTTATCATCCGGACTAACGATTAAATCTGGAAAGCAATTGAAGAATATTGGGCCGTGGCTTAGGCTAGATTCCACTTGTACCTAAGAGAGAATCTTGAAAGCGATTGTGTCTTTTGTCCCTTAAGCAGAAAAGAAGCGCAATATCTAGAGATTCTCTAGTGAGAGGTTTCATACCAACTTGAACACTACCAATATGTAAATAATTGTAATTTTGGCTTTGTGTTCTTGATACTTTTGTCGAAGCGGATGAATTTCTTCATCGTCTTTTTCAATTTTGTATTTTTGTTCAGCAGTTTTGATAATATAATCAGTTGATTATGCCAAAGGCTTTTGAAATTATTTTTGGTTTTGTAAAGATCATCATCTTTAATCTTGGGAATATCAATCATCCAAATCTTGATTGATATTTTCAAATCAATTTCTTCTTTGAAGACTTTTTGGAAAAAGCTGTGAGATCGATTCTTTGGAAAGAGAAGAGGATGAGGATTGAGAGGACTTGTTGGGAGAAAGCGGTAGAACTTGAGCGAAACATGTTTTGAAAATAAACAATAATTTACTCAGAAATAAACAAGTCTTCCTCACCCGTAAGTATCGTCACCATCACTTGGTTCGTTAGAAATATAAATATTAACCTTGAATTAATAATTATTCTCTAAATTACTCATATAGGTTTAATCATACATATTTATGCAGGATCAGACAAAAGCTACCTCAATAATCTTCTTCTTCAAAATAAGGACTTATTAAATTCTTTTAGATCTAATTCAAAGTCATCTCAAACATATTGTTCAAAAACCAAGGACAATTACCATTATTTAGATCTGTCAAAAACCACTCAAAAAATACTTATTTTTCACCAAGGTCTAGTAAAACCCTTTCAGATCTACAAAGCCTTTGCACGCATTAGGCCTATACCTTATCAGTCAGACTTACGCCTTACGTAAATGCAGTCTTACATAGATCTGAAAGATTCCTTTTTTGTCTGCTTGGTAAAAGATAATATTATCATGAGCACTACCTATAGATCATAAATAATTTTAATTCCTTTTAATAATAATTTAATAAACAACTTTTTAGTTTAGAACAATAAATGAGTACTTAACCATAGATCTAGAAGAGATAATTTTCCTTTTATAAAACAATAAACACAAATATTCATTTCAGAAGAATATTATGAGTACTACCAGCAGATCTGTACTTTAGTATGATTATACGTAACCAGTAACTCAGATAAATAATACATGATTCAAGATCAATATCACATTTTTCAGCCTTATCAGATATTGATCTTGAATCATGTATTATTTATCTGAGTTACTGGTTACGTATAATCATACTAAAGTACAGATCTGCTGGTAGTACTCATAATATTCTTCTGAAATGAATATTTGTGTTTATTGTTTTATAAAAGGAAAATTATCTCTTCTAGATCTATGGTTAAATACTCATTTATTGTTCTAAACTAAAAAGTTGTTTATTAAATTATTATTAAAAGGAATTAAAATTATTTATGATCTATAGGTAGTGCTCATGATAATATTATCTTTTACCAAGCAGACAAAAAAGGAATCTTTCAGATCTATGTAAGACTGCATTTACTTAAGCGTAAGTCCCGACTGATAGGCATAGCCTAATTACTGCAAGGCTTTGTAGATCCGAAGGGTTTTACTAGACCTTGGTGAAAAATAAGTATTTTTTGAGTGGTTTTTGACAGATCTAAATAATGGTAATTGTCCTTGGTTTTTGAACAATATGTTTGAGATGACTTTGAATTAGATCTAAAAGAATTTAATAAGTCCTTATTTTGAAGAAGAAGATTATTGAGGTAGCTTTTGTCTGATCCGGTACAAATATGTATGATTAAACCTATATGAGTAATTTAGAGAATAATTATTAATTCAAGGTTAATATTTATATTTCTAACGAACCAAGTGATGGTGACGATACTTACGGGTGAGGAAGACTTGTTTATTTCTGAGTAAATTATTGTTTATTTTCTGAAAACATGTTTCGTTCAAGTTCTACCTGCTTTTCTCCCAACAAGTCCTCTCAATCCTCATCCTCTTCTCTTCCAAAGAATCGATCTCACAGTTTTTCCAAAAAAGTCTTCAAAGAAGAAATTCGATTTGAAAATATCAATCAAGATTTGGATGATTGGGATATTCCCAAGATTAAAGATGATGATCTTTACAAAACCAAAAATAATTTCAAAAGCCTTTGGCATAATCAATCTGATTATATTATCAAAACTGTTGAACAAAAATACAAAATTGAAAAAGACGATGAAGAAATTCATCTGCTTTCTGATAAAAGCATCAAAGAACACCAAGCCAAAAATTACAATAATTTACACATAGGAAGTGTACAAGTTGGTATGAAACCTCTTACTAGAAAATCTCTAGATGTTGCAATTCTTTTCGGTTTAAGGGATAAAAGACACAATCGTTTTCAAGACTCTCTCTTAGGTACAGTTGAATCTTGCCTAAGTCGTAGTCCAATATTCTTCAATTGCTTTCCAGATTTAACAGTAAGTCTGGATGACAAAAATATTCTCGATGTTTTGTATTTAAATGTCAAACTACATGGGTATGTTATGAAGGAAGGATCTATACCCATTACCCTGATCTATAGAATTCAATATAAGGTTATGAACTCTATTAGGTCCAATTTCCTTAAAACCAATTGTGACAAACACGGAGAAACAACTTTGTTTCTGACCGACAATAGTAAGGCCAATATTATTGTGCCCAAGACTATTCAGTGGAGTGATATCACACTCTCAGACAAATGGATCTTAGAAAAGGCAACTCCAGCATTACCTAGGATAACCCCAGAATTTCAAGATTTAATCCAACATCAAACAGGTCAAGTAGACTTAGTCTTCGATAGGAGAAATTCTTTCTCTCTTTCTAGGTCTGTTAGTTCTGCTAATGATTTCCAATCAGCCAGGTCTAGATCTATCCCTTAATCAATCCATATAAATCAATCTGAACCTTCCCATGAAGGATCAACAATTCACTTACAAGGATTTGAAACCACAACCCCTGTAAGAACTTCATACCAAAAGGATGAAAAAGACCAAAGAACCATCCAATCTCCAACCTACTCCTCCCTTAATGAACCTTATGATATTAATGTAATATCATCTGAGTTTGTTATTGATAAAGAATATCTTAGAAAAGAGATGAAATCTGAAGAGTGGTCTCCTCATAGAAAATGGTTCTTCAAGCGTTATCAAGGAACCAAAAGAAAGGAAATTCAAGAAAAATTTTATTTTTTCCTAGAGCAAGTCCAATTCAACATCCCTTTCTTTGATTGGTTCAATGCCTATGCTATTAGGAAGAAAATCAAATACCCTTTCAAAAATTAATTGATAGGTAGTAAGACCTTAGATGTCATCACTGCATGGCATTTAAAAGAAGGACAAGTAGTCCATTCTGATCTTCCTCCTAAAGGAACTTTTACTCTTAAGAGTAAAGATCAAAATAATCCTGTTATGGCCTCTCCTTTCAAAACCAAAAATGATGAAGGTCCTGTTTATGCCAGAGATATCAAAGATCTCATGGAACAATCTAATTACACCAATAAGTATCTCCAAACTTTAGGAGAAACCTTAGGAGAAATCAAAGGAAAAGAAAAGCAGAAGGGTAAAGCCCCTCTAGACTCCTCCAAAGATGATAAGCCATCATCTTCCAACCAAATAGAAAAACCTTTGTTTAATCCCTATAGGATTTCAAAACGGCTCAAGAAAAACTTACAAGCTTCCAATCCTAGGAAACAAATCAAGAAGGAAATTGAAGAAGCCAATGATGAGCTTCTTACCAAGATCAATCAGCAATTAAAACTCTATAAGTTAGTTATTCCTGAATCACGTAAAACTCCACCCTCTATAACTTCATCCAATAACCCTGTCAATATGATAAGACAATCTCCGTTTATTGGTTCTGAAGAAATCAATTCCGATGATGATCAAAAGATTAACATCAACCCAGTTATAACTGGTCCCAAACTCAATTGAAAAAACCCAACCAAACTCTACTATCCTAGAGCCACTGCTCCTGATCTCCTCTTAGAAGAAGGAAAAGAGTCCAATTTTAAGAGTTTTAGTGCCAACAATGTCTATGAATGGAACATAGATGGTGAAAATGAGTATGGCATAACCAAAATCCTCCAACATATGACCATGGTAGCCACAGCATATGAAACTTCAAATGATTGTCCACAAACTATGATAGTAGAAATACTTGTCGCAGGTTTCTGTGGCCAACACAAAGGATGGTGGGATAATTATCTCATTGAAAATGAAAAATATTCAATTCTTAGTGCTATCAAAGTAGATTCTGATGGTACTCTAATTTTAGAAAATGAAGCAACTATCACAGATGCTGTTAATACTTTAATCTTTACAATAGCTCAACATTTCATTGGAGATCCCTCCTTAATTAAAGATCGATCTACAGAGCTATTATCCAATCTTAGGTGTAAATCTTTAGGAGATTTTAGATGGTACAAAGATACTTTCTTAACCAGAGTTTACACTAGAGAAGACAGCTAACAAGCTTTCTGGAAAGAAAAATTCTTAGCCGGTCTTCCCAAATCCCTTGGCGACAAAGTTAAAGAAAAACTTATGAGCCAAAACCCCAATTCAGAAATTCCCTATGAGCAATTAAGTTATGGACAACTAATTTCCATAATTCAAAAGGTCGCACTCAAGATCTGTCAAGATGACAAAATCTAACAGCAACTAGCAAAAGAGAATGCCCAGACCCGTAGGGACTTAGGTACTTTCTGTGAACAATTTGGCTTACCCTGTGCTAAGAAGCCCAAACCCAAGCCCAAACCAAAACACCATTATGGTCCTCCCAAACCTCAATATTATAAGAAAGAGCGTTTTGTTAAAACAAAACTAAAATCTCATGACCCATTTGTCAAGAACAATTACGAGAAAAACAATTCTCATACCAAACCTAAAAATAAAATTGTTTGTTACAAATGTGGCAAACCAGGTCACATTAGTAGATATTGTAGGTTAGAGGGAAAAATAAAAGCCTTAAACCTTGACCAAGATATTGAGGATAAGATTAATAATTTATTAATTGGATCCTCCCAAGAAGATTATTCCACTGAAGAATCTTCTGATCAATTCTCTGAAAACCTCAATCAAATTCAAGATGATGATTTATATGAATCATCTAGTCAGGTTAATGTCTTAACTAAAGAGCAAGATCTCCTTTTCGAAGCCATTAATGTTATCCCTGACTCTCAAGAAAAAATGAAGTATCTTGAAAAATTAAAATCTTCTTTAGTGACTAAACCTTCCAAGAATCCTTTGGTCACTAATAAGTTTAATCTCAAAGATACTTTTAAGAGACTAGAAAAATCTAGTGCTAACCCGATTACTATCCAAGACCTTCAATTTGATATCGATAATTTAAAATTTGAAATCAAAGAATTGTAACAAAAGCAATCTGAACATCAATAAGTCTTAGATCACTGGAAAAATAGTTGGTTTGAGTCTGATAACAATGATCAAAATACTACCAAGTCTTCTTCTGTGGAAGCCCAATTTGAAGCTTCTGTTTCCAATTCTCAAAAAAATGAAAATCCTTTTCAATTTGACATAGTTGATGATTTTTTAGGAATAATCAACTATGTTAAAGTTCAAAAATTTTATATTAACGTTCAAATTCTTATTGGAGAATTTGTTCTTAAGACCACAGCTCTATTTGATACCGGAGCTGACTCAAATTGTATCTTAGAAGGGTTAATTCCCACTAAGTATTTTGAAAAAAACCTCTGAACAACTCAGTACTGCTAATGGCTCTAAGTTAAAAATCAATTACAAATTATCTTCTGTTATAATTGAAAACCAAGGTCTTAAGATTGAAACCTCTTTCTTACTGGTTAAAAATTTAAATAATAAAGTAATTTTGGGAACACCGTTCATTAGATCACTTTTCCCTTATCAAACCACTGAGGATGTGATTATTACCCAGCACATGAGACAGTCTGTTATTTTCAAATTTTTGAAAACTCCCATTATCAGAAATTTTGATATCAATCCTATCAGTTATACTAACCCAGCAAAAGAAGATTTGAGTTCTGATTTGCAGGTTATCACTTCAAGAATGAAGTTTGGAAGATATGAACTTCCAATACATCCAGCAGATTCTAATAAAGGTTTTATTCCTCCCAAAGGAATAAATCTTGACCAGATCCAAAATTGTATTCTAGACAACCTTTGGATATCTAGAGATACAGAAGGTAAACCCGACAGCCTAAACTCTCTTGCTGTATACTTTTCAAAAATTGAGCAAAAACCTTTAGGAAAAGCATTTTCTTGCTACGCTTTGACTAAAGGTCCAAGTCCTGGTTTATATCATAATTTTAATGATATAAAAAGGCAAATTACAAATTTTGAAAACCCTATTTTCAAAGGCTTTTACAATTATAATCATGCTTTAAATCATTTAATACAAAAGGTTGGATCTAATCTCTTTATTGATCCACAATTTCAACAAAAGAATTTTCAAAATCTCAAACTCAAGGATAAGGTCACTAACCCTCCTGAGGAAAATATAAACTCTTCAAAATATGTGAATTATTTGAGTGATAAGAGTTCCGAGAGAATTCAAACACTTGAAACCATCAATCAAACACTGTCCAGAGAGAATGAGTGTTTAACTAAAAAATATTCAATTTTGCTTAAATACTTCAACAAATTGAGGAATTTTAGCAACAATCATGAAGACTTGAAGAAGAAGTTTATCCCACAGACTTCTTTAATCATCATACAATTAACAAATCATGTGGATTTTTGAAGTTAATTTTTTAATCCAGAAAAAACTACAGGACTCAATTTTCCAAGATTTTATTGATGCCCAAAATTGTCTTTAGGATATCTTTGAAGGAAATACTAAGGCCCAAGGAATCTATGTTTGCCAACCCATGGGACATGTCAAACTTCCTTCCAATCAACCAGAAGATGGTGAAGAAAGACAGCATGCCTTTACTGGCATTCTAAAAGCCAGAATCAGTCTTCTGTCTTATTCTCCAATTCAATATCAGAGAAAAGATTATACAATTTGGACTTGGTTAGATTTAGGAATGTTAGATCAGTTTTGGACTAACGATTCTGATCATCTAGTTTTTGGTCCAGAAAAACTCTATTTGTTTGCATTAACAATCATCCAAAGAGTTGGAAGGGTCACTTTCAAAGTTAAGTCATCACTTCCATCCAACAATGGTATTTTCCTAATACAAGCAAATCATCATTTTATTGCTAGTACTGCCCCCTTTATTCCACATCTCAATTGGCGAGTACAAAGTAGAGCATTTATTAAATCTTTCTGGTTAAGAAAAGAATTAATTGAAAAAGAATTTATCCCACCCAGACCAATCTGAAGCAAATAGGAGAATCTCCGATTTACAAGTTATGGGCATTTAATCAATGTTTTCCAATAGAGATTACTATGCCTTCCCCAAATACCCATTCTTCATTATTTGAAGATCTCAAATATCAAGAATATTTTGAAGAAGACTCAGTGGAAGAAAATGACTTCAATGACGTTGAACTTCACAATCTCCAAAATAGGATGGAGCCATAAAAAATGGCAACACACTATTTTGGAATCAATCTTTCCATCAATCCAGCTACCAAAGCAGATCAGAGCACTTTCTTGTAGCGAGAATAGTAAAGCGCCTTTACGCTTAAAAAGGTCCGACGGTAATCAGAGCATTTTTATCAGAAAGTGTATCAATGTTTTTTCTTTTCCTATAAATAAGGTACGTAGGTTTCATTGTTAGGTATCGTTTAAAATTCCAGTTTTATTTTCTCATGTTCTAGAGAGAGGTTAGTGAGAGACACTCTGTGCTTTTCTCTGTTCTTCATTCTTTGTACTTTCAATCTTTCAGTTTAAGTTTCAAGTTTCAATTTCTTTTCCTGTCTTTTATTTTTCAGTTCATTCATGCATCTTTAAGTTTTTGTACAGAAGAGTGTGAATTCCACCTCTTTGCATGCATATTTAGTTTCCGTCATTTACTTTCAGTTTTTTACTTTTCTGCAAACACACACACACTTATGCATATTTAATTTCTGCAAGAAAGAGTGCGCCTACTCTTGGCTCATGCATTTTTTATTTCTGTCTTTAAGTTTCCTGCATTTTATTTCTGTCCATACTCTTGTTTATGTTTTGAGCAGTCCGTCTGCTTCCTACTTTCTATTCAGTTTTTCCATTTAATTCCCCTCTTCTGCTTCCGACCCCCTCTTGATATATATATATATATAGCGATCAAGTTATTCCACGAGTAATTTTTGTCATAGTTTACTCCGCTTAATAACTCTATAGATATTGAGTTTTATCAATCCAGCCGTTGAATATCGTCATATTATATTAACAATCATGCATACAAATTGGACATTCATAGCTATGTAATCATATAGTTGACATTTACTTGTATTTTAAAAAGTATATTATATGTTGAATTGAAGTTATTTGTTGAAGTATCAAATATTTTTATTATTTTATGGAGTTCATCTACCCAATAAAACTTTTAATTTGATTATTCGATTGATGAATTTCAATGTGTATAGAGGAGATGAGGCAACAGCGTGAAAGAGACAGAGAGGGGCAGAGGCAGTGGTGGCAGGGAGAGAGAGGGGCTGAGAGAAGAGAAACGAAGCCGAGAGTGAAGAGATAGAATGAGGGAGAGAGTTCACGGTTTGCTTCTAAACGAAGCTTACTGACAGCCACTTGAAGTTACCAACGGCCTAAACCGTCACTAAGTTGAACGGTCATATCCAGTTTACCGGTGGCCTAGCCCGTAAGTATTTGAAAACACGGGTACCGACGGTCAAGCTCGTTGAAAACTTAGGAAGAAACCCTTGCCCTTCGGTATTAAAAAAGGTTATTCGTAAAATGGATGGACCATTGAGGTTACCGCTAGCCTAAGTCGTAGTTATTTGAAAATGTGGTGGCAAGCAAAAGGGCGCTAATATTACTGATAGACACGATCGTCGATAATAACAAAAAACGCTTACCGACGGGTGAGGTCATCAGTAATATTGACATAATTCAATGGTCTTTTTACCGAGGGTTTAAGCCATCGTAAATGTCAAACTTATCAACAGGCTCATGGCTATCGGTAATATGTCATCAGTAATAGCGAGTTTTCTTATAGTGGTTCAAGGAAGGAGGGTTTCCAACTTTTCCAAAAAAAAAAATATTCAAAACATCAAGATCGTATAAGAACACTCATAAGCCTTTAAAGCAATTTCATCTTTACTTTGTTTCAAACTTCAATCATGTTATTTCCCTAAATTCAAACACATTTTAGCATTCATAAACACATCTTAGTAGTTAAACAGAATCAATTTCCTAATAGAATCGACTTCCACAAAGAACAATATTCCTACTATCATGAGCATTATTAGAATCATGTCTAAGTTCACTAAACAAGCAAGTCTAGAACTTACTAATGTTTTAAGTGTCATTTCAGATAAATCCCAGAACCAATTTTCGGTCCTCATTCACCTCAAAATCACCTTGTAAATTTTGAAAAGATATAGCAACTGCAAAAGAACAATTTTTGCAACAGTTCAACTCATCAGAATCAAGATTTCATTCTTAATTTAAAGATTTGAATCACACATAGAAACCACATACATATATCAACTCACAATAATTCAAAGTCAAGGGATAAAGCGTTTACCTCTCCTCTATTCCCTGAAGCGGCGGTGTGGCGGATCAGTGGCGAAAGACGCCCAAACCAAGGTGGTTTTGTTGCGAACTCCTTGGCGATCCCATCGATCAACTTCGTTTCTCTACAGTGGCAAGGAAAAACAAGAAAAGGGAAGGCTAGGGTTTTCTCAGATTCGTGAAATTGTTCAGGGCCTCGCAGAAGCCCGGCTCGTGGTGGTTGGAAACCGAGTGAGAAAGGGGATGTGACGGAGGGCTCAAGGGTGTTTATGGAAGGGAAGATAAAAATGCGAGGACAACAATGCATGGGAGAATGAAAACGAGAAGTACCATTTGGGAGAATGAAAACGAGAAGTACCAAATTTTCTACGTCAATTGTGAAGATAACCGACGTGAAAAAAGTGTAGAAAATTAATGTTTTTTTACACCAGTGATGCACTTCAATATATATTCGAAATATCCTTTCCTAAGTAACTGAAAAAGTGAGACACCTCACGGTATAAGAATCCACAAGTTTCTTAGTTAAATTTCCCTTTTTGAGTGAAAAAAAAAAAATCATTTAGCTACTTATGTATACTTTACCATATTTCTATCAGATACACTTGGCAAAGAGTAATTACTGGGGTCTATCTGTCCTCCCAATTATGAATATGACTAATAAAGCTTCTCACGGATCATGTGGTGGCGCGTGGGAGTGGCAAGGATAAATAAATAATAGTCCCATGCAAAAAAAACAAAAAATAGTAGTGCGGAATGGATGGAAAAGACCGGACCAAGAAAAAGGGTCCATTTGGTCGGGACACTTCGACTATAGTCCATCACTAAAGCACCAATACACACCTTTTTTATTTTATTCAATATAAAAATACTAATACATACATCCATCACATTCTTTACCTTAATTATCTAATCATTCATTAAATAATTAATATTACAATATAATCACATCATAATTAAAGTTCCTGTGATGGCCGTAGACCGGTCAGCAGCACTGATCTCATCTCACTGTCTTAGCACAGTACTTACAGATACAATGGTCTGTAGCTTCATCAGAGAGCATAAAAAGAAGCTTACGGGTTAAGAAACACCACCTTCTCAAAACCCTAGAAAGCAATATAAAAACCAAAAAGTAAATTACGTAGAGGAAGAGAGAGAGTAATTTATATATAAATACTTAAAAGGCCCCTCTTTCATTTTTGCTTCTCATTTCCACTCCTAAGTGCTAACTGCTAACCTTCCCCTCTCTCCTTGCTTTCTTCTATCTGCTGCTCTACAGCAATATACACACTTTTCTCTCTCTATCTTGTTGGTGTGATTCTTTCCACTGTTATCTCCCAAATTAAATCTCCCAAATCAAAGCTTTACAAAAGAGAAAGCTTCAAGAGAGAACCATGGTTTTTACTTCCATACCAGCAGCATATCTTGATGCAGCCAACTGGCAGCAACAGGTAAAATAATAATAAGGGTTTCTTTCTTCAATTTGGTTAATTCTCCCAGTTGTTTCTTTCTCCAAAAGGCAAAAGAATTCAAAAGATAAAACATATATAGATATATATATATATATATTCTTCTTACTTTTGCTTATACCTCTTCTTGAATATACCACATATTTGATTTGTTAATTTTCTTACCTTTCTATGCTCTATGTTATTGCAGCAGCAACAACAGAATCATCATCAACAGGGAAACGGCGGCTCCACATCTCAACAGCTGCTTCCTCCACCGCCGCAGCCACCACCACCACTGCCCCACGGCGGAAGCACCGGCTTGATAAGGCCGGGATCGATGGCCGACAGGGCAAGGATGGCGAATTTGCCGATGCCAGAAACCGCACTGAAATGTCCACGCTGTGAATCAACAAACACAAAATTTTGCTACTTCAACAACTACAGCCTCTCTCAGCCACGCCACTTCTGCAAGACCTGTAGAAGGTACTGGACAAGAGGCGGTGCCCTGAGGAATGTCCCGGTCGGCGGCGGCTGCAGGAGGAACAAGAGGAGCAAAGGAAGCAACAGCAATAGCTCCACCAAGTCCCCAGCCAGCTCAGACCGCCAAGCTGGGAGTGCTAGTTCCACCATCTCAATCTCTTCTCACAACAATGCCTCTGCTTCTGATATAGTAGGATTTTCACTTCCACCACAGATGCCATCATTGAGGTTTATGGCACCATTGCATCATCAATTTACTGATTTTGGAGGTGGAGATATGGGCCTAAACTATGGGCTCAGTTATGGCCCAATAGGGGACTTGGGAAGTGCTTTAGGAGGTGGTGGGGGTTTGGAGCAATGGAGGATGCCACAGACTCAACAGCAGTTTCCCTTTTTTGCTGGTTTGGAAGGTTCACAATCACATGCTGCTGCTAATTTGTACCCTTTTGAAGGAAGTGCTCATAATGAGGTAATTACTGGTAGTGGATATGTGAGGCCAAAGGTAATTTCAACTTCTGGGGTGATAACTCAGCTAGCTTCTGTGAAAATGGAAGATAGTATTAATAGAGAGCTTAATTTGTCAAACCATTTCTTGGGAATTAGCAGCAACAATCATCCAGCAAGTGAACAATATTGGACTAGTACTGCTGTTGGTGGTACTTCTTCTGCAGCTTGGACTGATATTACTGGTTTTAGCTCTTCTTCCAACACTAGCAACCACATGTAGAATTTTATATATATGACCTTTACTGTGTGAAGCTTATGGTTTCAATTTCATTAGCTTTTAAGAGACAAATTTTCATCCAAATTTTCATCCAACTCCACAAGAAGATCTTTGAGGATGGCTGAGTACATTAATTGCTTCTTTTTAGATCTCAACTGAAAACCCTAGGGAATGTTAGCTCTTTTTTCTTTCAAGTTTTCATCAAAATATGTTCTTCTATTTTCTTCTTCTTCTTTGTTTTGTTTTTAATAGGTTTAGGTTGCTTTGTATGAGAATGTTGAATATAGTAACATTATTATGAGTTCAAAGGAATGAATATTATTAATTTTTATGTTCAATGGTTACCCTACACACCAAATATTGTAAACTCTTTTCTGTGATAGAGAATTTTTTTAGTTTAATTTGGTGGGATGTTTCACACATTTAATTTGAGGATAATGTTGTGGCATGTAATCAATCCTATGAAGAGTTTAGTTTACTACCAAATTCAGCTGTGATTAAGATTTGCTGGAAAATCTGCTTGGGTAAAGAGTAAAGCAACTTGGTGTTCAAAAAAGGCTTAAGAAAATACGGTTGTCTTTCTGTCATTGTATTCATTCTTGATCTATATATAAATATATCTACCGGAAAGGTGCGATTTCATTCTTTTAAAATTCAAATAGATTTTTCTGTTAATTTTTTCCTTTTATAGAATTAGTATAACTTTTACTTGTATTTTATACCAGTATGCAACTTGGTGGTTATTTAATTCAAAAGCGCTAAAATAACTTTCTCATTAGTCTTAAATGGTGCTCTTAGTTTTCCTTAATTTGCAGCTACAGATGATGTGTATACAGAAGTTACCATGGATAACATCTATCTATATATATAACCTTAACCAGCTTTCCAAAATAAATTTCTTTCAATGTAAATCAGTAAAGTATTAAGGCTCAATTTGAATTCTTCTCGATTAAAATATGTTTGAAAATTTTCAGTTAGAAAACATCTCTATAAACTTATAAATTTCTACGAAGAAGTTAAATGAAAGATTTTTAATGTCAAAGCTAATATCAACTTATATGGGAAACTATCTTTGGCTAGAGTGTGACTCTAAAATTCGGGAGGCGACATCAGTCTTCTTCATAATTACTATCGAATTTTTCAAACAACAGTGGCAGATGCATTCATTTCAAAATTGGCACAATCTTTGAATTGAATGTGACTCTAAATTAGTGGTGGATACATTCACTTCAAAACTTCTTGTGCCTAGGAAGATAAGAAATAGATGGAAGAATTGTCTTGTTTTATGTCAAAAAATGCAGTTGCGTGGTTTCTCACATTTAGAGGGAAGGTAATAGGGCGGCTTCTAGGGTGTGCGACACCCTCATGTCACGCACGTTGCGAGACAAAAATTTGCGCTAGTATATGATACGCCTGTCACCGGCGACCTCCGTTCCCACTGTTTTGTCGCCGTTACAGTTAGATCTACTCACCATCGAACCAGATCTCCGGTTTGCCACTGTTACGATCGAGAGATGGGTTCTTTGCTCACTAGATCTACTGTTCTCTAGCAGCATAGTGGAAACTAAATTTGTTTAAGTAGTAACGCAACACATACGTACAACTTAGAAACTAGTTCGTAAAATTTTGAATTGCATAAACTTGATCAAGTAGTTTTGAAATCTAGACATCCAAATACTCAATAAAAGCTAGACTTGGTTTAACGTATATATGACCAAGTATACTATAATCCACCAATTATAATTAATTAAAAAAAATGCTTATGCTTAACTTCTAAGCTCCACACCATTAATATATATTCATTAATTCGCTAATCAAGAAAAACTTTTGATTAAGATGGAAAGAGAACTTAGAGTTGAGAGAAGAGAGAGAATGAAATGAAATTTGTTTGTTTTACATTTTTTTTTTGATTTCTATGGAGAATTTGGTGTGCAGGAATTCCGACTAAAACTATTCTTCCGGTTGGCTGCTGGAGAGAATAGGAAATCGGCGTCGACGTAGAGGTCGGAGGCGATGTCGACCGTGGTCGGAAACGGCAGGGAATGATCAAAAATGTAAAAGAGGATAAAATGAAGTGATAAGCTACAAACGATGAATGATATTATCGTGTGGTTCTTTTTAATCTAATGGGGAAAAGTGGTCTTTCACGCGTGGGAGACATATGGTGATCTCTCACCCTAGCCAAAGCAGGTTGCAGTTGTGCTGACAAGCTAGCTGCTTATGATATAACTAGTTGTACTGATTTAATTCCTAAATTTATTAGCGAAGACTTTTATTGTAATAGATTGGGTCTTCATAATTATAGGTTCAATTGATTCTTTACGTTCTTCCATGGGTATTGAGTTTAGTCCCCCTTTTATTTATTTATTGTTTTTTCCAATTTTAATAAAATTTTGATTTGTTGCAGATGAATATTAGGGACTGAGGTGTTAATATAATTGAGATTATTTTCCCTATTGTGATTCTTGTGTACGTCAATAGCCTTTTATCTGAAAATATTTAGAGTGACAAGGAAGGATTGGAATACAAATTTAGGTGGTAAATCTATAATATTGTCTTCTTTTACGCATAACAATGGAGTTCTTTTTTTTTTAAATATTAAAAGCATTATATTGAAAAGAGTAATAGGAGTATTCTAACCCATTACAACAAGGTCTACAAATACATCACCAACCACTCAAAAGAGCTAATCTAAGTATCTAACATAAGAGGGGCCAACCACAATGCAGTTCATTTAGTTCGTTTATCATTTCAGAATCAATTATCTTGAGGAAAATATTTAAACACCCAGTGACAAAACTATACAGCGAGGCCAGCAGAGAAAGAGTCGTCTTAAAAAGGTTGTGATTTTCATATTGTTACGAATGTGATGAAAAATAATGAACAAAAATAAATATTCTAGGGCAATTCCTTTGTCTCTAATTTAGATCAAGAAGTTATATTTTTGATTAAAAAATTATTATGTGTGGCATCTTGCGCAGCCAAACCTCACTGGAGGTAGGTTCACTGAGAAAATTGTCGTAGTTCGAGAAATTCTAGTAATTATAGTATAATGCATGCATAATTATATATTTAAGGTTATGAATATTATAGCTTAGAACATATCCACCTTGGGTTTAGTGACTTCTCACCGATCTACAGAAAAATATACTAGTTGTTTATATCCAGTGACGCAGTACTGATGATGTGCATCCTGTATCTGTTTGCGTGAGTGTGAGAGAGAGATTTAGTAATTATATATTAATATGATGGTGGATTCTATGTGAACCCCTTTGATAGGTGATTTACTGTTATAGAAAATCGCTCGAAATTCAAATAACAATGTAGAAATTCACGGTCATACTCATCTTTACGGCTGAGATAGTAATCTAACGATTGCTTGCTTGACAAATATTAGAGAAAACAAATATGAATTAATTTTTGAGACACTTATATTCATTTGTCTTTATTTTTGTCGAATCAGCACCGAGTAGGTCACGGTCTCACTCATGAGAAGGAGGATCATGAGCTTCTACTTCTAAAAGGCTTAAAGTGGGAGTTTCATACAATTTTTAAGTTTCAATCCATTGTGAACCACTTATCAACATGGTGCATCATAGAATTTGTCCAATGTAATTATTGCTTTGTAAGACTACATGGGATTATGTTAGACTATATGGCTAATTTTGGCGGAGAAACAGCATCAAAAGACGACAAAATTGCCACTCTGATCATCATAGAAGCCTAAAGATCAGAGTATATATCTTCGAGATTAGCATCATCATCATCGAGTATATGATGGCCATGGATGTTCTTTTGCGTGTGCGAAAATTTTCGAATTTAGATGCTAAAACCAATAAAGAGTACTCCTAATAATTTAACCGTTATTCCAATCCACTCAGATTTCATTTAAATTTGACTTTTTTTTGACAGCCATTTAAATTTGACTGAAAAATAAAGAAATTTTATACAATTAATAAATGTATGCATGGCGACAAATAAAAGATTATATATGTAACATTATATATAGTACTCCATCAGTTCTTTTTTATATTGTTCAATTTTTAGAAATATTTTATTTTATTTTTTCCAATTATACTCTTAACTATTTATAATAAAGAGAGAAATAAATACAATGGTGTAATAAATAATCAAGAGTATCACAAATAAAGGCTAACAATTTCATAAAAAAAACCTTTTTTTTGGTCTTTATTTGTGTGAAATAACTTTAAACAAACGGGTTCGTAATTTTAAATAAGTCAAATATCTTATTTGTTGTTTGCTTAACCACTATGCTTAACACACTGTGGCTCGCTTGTTTGATAGCGAGATTGGGGTCCTAGGCAAGTTGTGGAAGAGTCTAGCTCCTTCAAAGGTAATTGCTTTCTCATGGCAATTGCTTTTGGATAGAGTACCCACTCGGACAAACTCGTTTAGAAGGATAGTCATTTTAGATCCCTCAGCTACTAGATGTGTTTTGTGTGGTCACCATCAGGAATCGACTCTACATTTATTTGGTAGATGTGATTTTACTTCGATGGCTTGGTATGCGGTAGTGGGCTGGATTGGTTGTGATTTTGTCTTGCCCCCGGATCTGTTTACGTCATTCTCACAGTTTACCTACCTTGGGGTAGTGCGAGATATAAGAAGGGTTTGACGCTAATTTGACATACTGTCTTGTGGGCAATTTGGGATATCAGGAATGGTTGTATTTTCTTTGGGAGAGTGTCTGACATCGGCTTGCTGATTGATCGCATTCGGTCCCTATCCTGGAGGTGGTTCCTGTCTAGGTCTAAGTCCTCTCCATGTTTGTACTACGAGTGGTTCGTCAACCCACTATTATGTATTGGCAGGTCTTGATACCGGTTCGTGGTGGTATTAGCTTTTCGTGTTTGTTGTGGGCTAATTGGTCCGACTTTCTGTTTGAATAATTGTATTAAATTGGAGTACCTCTTGTGTCTCTATATTAATAAAAATTTTGCCATTCAAAAAAAAAACATATACAGTACAGAAACATAGTGTGTTTTGTTTTCTAACGTTGTCAAAGAATGTCTGTCACTGGCAGCAGTCAAAGCACAGAGATTTTAGCAATATATTCTGTTAACAGTGTTATACCCACACAATGACACAAACTGCAATGCCATAGAATAGAATGTACTGTCGCTCTGACCATTTCGCACATGTTCACGCTAGTAGGCGCGTGACATTTCGCGACTGGCAAAAGAAGACAAGCCATTGCTTTGTCAGTATCTTGGACCATAGCATCGCACCTCGGTCCCAGTGATTGGATCCTTCCTGCACGCGCCTCAATGCAGCATGGGAATTTGTAGCTTTGAACGTTCTAATTTCAGATATGCATGCCTTTAATTCGCATGGTGTGTGATACTGTTTCTTTTTTACTGGCTTGCTTCCAACGACAGAATGAAGGATCTCAATGCCCTTACTCATTCTTATTAATTCGTCACATTCGTCTCTAAAATATAATTCGATATCACTTTGATCCTTAAAAAAGTGAAAACTCTAAAATAGTCTCTGAAAGTATTATACGTTTGTCACTTTAGTACCTATCGTTAACAATTTCATTGACTCTGTGAGTAATTGGTCACATTGATCCCTGAAAGTGTAACTCGTTGTCACTTTAGTCCCTAGAAGAGTAACAACTCCAAAATAGTCCCCGAAAGTGTTCTACGTTTGTCACTTTGGTCCCTACCGTTAGCCATTTGATTGTCTCTGTTCTAAAATAATGGCTAACGGTAGAAACAAAGTGACAAACGTAGAATACTTTTGGGGACTATTTTGGAGTTGTTAGTCTTACAGGGGCCAAAGTGACACCGACTTATACTTTCAGGAACCAATATGACCAATTACTCACGGAGTCAATGAAATTATTAACGGTAGGGACCAAAGTGACAAACGTAGAACACTTTCGGGGACTATTTTGGAGTTTTCACTCTTTTAGGGATCAAAGTGACACCGAATTACACTTTCAATGACTAATGTGACCAATTACTCTTCTTATGCAAATATAACCGCTTTCCCTTTTCTCTGTTTTAAACTGTACTACTACACTGAGTCAAGGGCATGCTAACCAGATGGATTGGTGGGTATACACCAGTACCAAAAGAATCTTCCAAATATATTTCATGTATGTACTGAGAATCGATGTATGTGGCTGTGAATTAGGAGGGGACAAAAAAGTCGTACCGACCCGCACCTGCAAAATTCGACAGCAAAAATGAGCATCTGGGTGGGTTTAATCGGTTTGTCGGATTTCGGGTTCTAAAAAACAGTTCGAGATGGGTTGCAACGGGCGGGTTCGGATCACTCAGAAAAGATCCGTCAGTTCCGAACCCAACCGCATATACATGAATATCAACAGTCTAGCAATGAAAAATACGAAGGAGTTTCAATCCTATTTTTCAAAAGTCACGTGAACCACTGAATAGATGTGACAAGTTACTGCACCTCCTACATTAGTAGTCTTGTGCCATTACTCTAAGCCATCCATTTCATAGGCTTTATTAGACCACTTTATAGGTAATGTGCACCGTCATTTATCACCACCACAATTCACTTTATTATTATTTTTTCTCTCTAGGCCTTCTATCATTTACTCATTTGTGTCTAAAAAAAACTAGCAAAATAATAAAATCAGAGAGAGCTTTGAGAGGTCGAGAAAGAGAGAAGCAGAGAAGGAGAGGAGGAGCACGTAACTTTTCAAAATTTTTATGATTATTATCTTTAATTCAATTAAACCTACTCAACCATCTCATTTCTCTTATTTCTGAAGAAAAAACCCACCGTCTCTTTACATTCTGCTTCTCTCTGTGTTGCCCTCAATGTCAATATCCACCACTCTTCTCAATCTCTCCTCCAGCTCTTGCCGCCAAGAGGAATTTCTCCCACGAAAACATGCTGCCCCATCACAACTTCTCTTTCTCTCATCTCCACTATCTCTTTTTCTTGTTTTGTATTTTTTACTCTTTTTTGGGTTGATGGTAGTATGGATTTCTTGGTTGCTGCTCTTGTTTTGTATCTAGATGCACTGATTAAGTGATATTGCACTCTGGTTTTGTTCTCAGATTCTCGCTTTTTTCTTCTGATTTTGGGTTTTTGGGTTACCTCTTTGTGACCTCACTCGGACCAACCCACCCGATTGAGTCCGCCACCCACCAAACCCGCATCCACACAATCTGACGACTAAAACAGACGGAGATGATTCACATATGAAGAACCATGGTTTGGGCCGAATTAGGGTTTTTAGGCCCGAACCAACCCGAACCCGACCGGTGTCCAGGCATACTGTGAATTACGATGCACAAAAATACTAATCAAGCATCAATTATTTAATTAGCTTTTAACACTGAAACAATATTTAATGAAAGTAATTTTTCTTTAAGGTTTATTTGGTCTCCAAATGTTTTTTTCTTATATCATATTCTAACTTTTAATGTCTAATTCTTTTCACTACGGAGAAAAATTAAACCAATAGCATTTAATTTTCACTCCCGGGATGCATAAAAGCGTTATGAGCTTACGCATTATTTAATGCGCACATGACTCCAGATAATGTTTCGAAAGCATTATCATGATCGCACAAAAAACATGCGTGTTCTGTATGACACATCTAGATAACATTTGCTTGAACAAGTGTTCATCGGAATGTGTCATCCAAACAACGCTCGCTTGAGCAACTGTTTTCTAGTTGTGTCATTTAGTGACGCGTGCTTGTGGCATGTTGACCTTCGGATAACGTATGTTCAAACAAGCGTTAGTTGGAGATCATTCAAATAACGATTGCTCAAACAACCATTATCCAAGTGAATATTTTTTTTAAATATGTTTTTTTGGCTTTTTCGGTTTTCCTATATACTTATATCAGCCAATCAAGAAAATACATGGTATGAAACTATAAAACAAGCATGTGAGACATGTGATTGTTATGCATTTTTGACTGAATTAGTGTTAATAGCTTTAGCAAAGGTGCAAATTTATTGCATCAATCATTCGCCAATTGTTTAAGAAAGCATTAATAGTCTCTTCACACCTTTGTACAAATAAATAGGTCTTCAACTCCTTTTTTGCTCATATTAATTATTCTTATCTTGTTCTATCATGCTTTGGTGGTACTTCCTTTCCTGATAGCTATTCGAAGCGTTTTAAGATTTCCTTTAAGAGGAAAAATTAGAGTGTTTGAATGGCTAACATAGAAAAAGCTCCATAGTACCCCTCGTTGAAGGTGATTCTTGGAACTCTTCAGGTAGCTAATAGGGTATTTAAGATGTTAAATACCTCCCTTGCATGATTTTGATATTAGATTCTTGACAATAAATATTTTCTAGATGTTTGTACTTTTGCAAGGGACTGTACTATATCAGTATTTTCATTTCTTGGAGTGTGCACTAGTGTAAAAATGAGATAAAAAAATAGGCTTTTAAATCGGCTCCCCAGACAACCGATTTAAAATGTAGACGCGGTGGCATTATTGTAAATAAGTGAACATAAACTAGATAAAAAAAGACGATTTTAAATCGGTTCCCCAAATAACTGATTTAAAATGTAGACACCGTGATATTTTTGTAAATAAGTAAATATGTTTCAAATCGGTTGAATGACTCAACCGATTTAAAAGGTTTTACTTATATGACTCTCCTTTCTTCACCATGCTCTCTAACCTTCGTGCCTCTTCACTACGTCCCCGCACTTTCTAAACCCTAGAAAGTGTTGTTCTCCTCGTTCCAGAAATAAGGATGAATCAGCACCATCCCCTGCAGCTTCAACGCCCCAAACCCTTCCGATGATCCTCGCATTGCCATGTTTGTGTGCCAGGTTCGCTCCGGCACTGACGCAGGCGAAGAAAACAATGCCGAGATCGCGAGAGAGGGGGCGGACTGGCCCGATCTGGTCGAGAGGGAGAGAGATCGAGAGGAAGAAAGTGGAGATCGTGAGAGAAAGGGGAAGAAGGAGGGAAGTGGTGGCCGAATCTGTGAGGGAGAGGAAGGATTTGAGAGATGGTGAAGGAGGAGGAGATTGTTGGCCAGATCCATGAGGGAGAGGAAGAGACGATGGTGTTGTGGTTGATGGTGGTGGCGCGGCTAGGTGAAGGAGAAGAAGAGGCTTGGGGTTAAGGGGTGATGAAGGCCATGACAGGGACAAGGGAAAAACAGCTGCGGCGGAGAGGTTAAGCACCGCCGTCCACGGTGGTGTACTCCCTCTAACTCTGATCATCTCTTTTTTTATATTTTTTTATTTATGTTCTGTCCTTTTTTTTACTGTGATTAATTCTAATCTGCATTTTCTTTTTTGGGTAATGCTAGGGAAAGACTTCAAAGAACCAGCTATGATAGGGATGGATTTGAAGCAGCAGCTGGAACATGTCCATAAAACATGATTACAAGATAACAAAAAAATGAAACGGGGGTAATCTCTTTAGACCTTTAAATTATTCTTATTGTATTAATGTAGTTAGGATGTGCTAAAAAAATTATTTTGAATATCTCCATAATATGGTTTTAATCTGTTTAATCAAATTCATATTTACTGCTTGGTTTGAGATAAAAATGGGATTTGAATGCCTCTATGCACACAGGTTAGTTTGAGTTCCTTTCTAAGTTTAAATATGATTTTCATAGTTTTTTATTCTGAAGGGAAAACAGAAAATAGAGTTTGAATAAGTTTGTTAAAACTCTAGCTTGTGATAGTTTCACTTGTTAGTGGAATTCTTTTTTGCAATTTCTCAAATGTTTTATAGTTGCCACAATAATAATGTGTCTTGACTACATGCACTTCTAATGTAGGTCGTATTTGCTATACATTCAAATTGTTTGTGCCGATTAGTGTTTTTACTTTAAGATAATGGTTTATTGCCTTCATTTCTTCAATGCTCCTCCAACTCTGAACGAGGATGAAGAAAATGCTCATTTTATATTCCATTGATGTCTTGAAAAGGTTACCTGTGGGTGTGCAGTTGGAGTTACATCTTGGTAAGAATTTTTAATTCTTGATCAAATGATTATGTTTGCTTCATTGCCTGTAATGCTAACTTCATTACCTGAAATGATTCTGTTTGCTTAGGAGCCTGTGCAGTAAAGATAGTGTGTATGTTTTACCTATATTTATTTATTGCTATTGTATGTGTAATTTGCTTTCTGTGCTCTTGAAGTTGGAGGAGTCAACTCATGTGGCGCGTTTTTCACTTCTGCTATTGTGGCTGTTGTGGTGCAAACTGCAATGGGGTGGTGTAAGAGTGGAAAATGTGGACATTTTGCACTTAAACTGTGTCATGGATTTTAGTCTGCCTTGGTTAATTTGTTAATTTAATGTCAATAATTTACGGGAGCTTTATTTAACCAGCTTACACTTTATATTACTACTTGGCGTTGAAATCATCTTCACAAGAAAGGGAACCGCGTCAAGGTATGTTGTTGATTTTGATCCTATATTGTTATCTACCTCTGTTTCTGTAAAACTGTAAAATAAAGAAAAATCAATAGTGTGGAAAATACACTTAGGAAGAAATAATTAAGAAAAGCAAAAGAACTGGATGAAGTGAAGAAAGTGATTATTGTTGATTATATAGTTTATTCTGCTTGCAGTGCTTTTTCTTCTCTTACTTGTCTGTTTACTTTTTTGCACTTTTCTATCCACATATCAGAAGAGATTCCCTTGAAAAAAATGCTCAGGAAACTAAAAAGAGGGCATTTAATGTATGTTCCCAAATCCTTTGCCCTTTTCCCCCTCTGTTGTAAGAGTAGATGATCTTTTGAATTTAACCCCTTCCTAAAATATTTGATATTGCACTTGGTTTTAATTACTTATTCTATTGTGATTTTGTTCCTTTTGCAGTTCTTTTGTAGCAAAGACAAGGAATACAAAGATCTTGCTACTATTTTCTTCAATACACAGGTTTTGAACGAATTGGAAATCCTAGTTTGTTATTCATTGCTTGTTACATTACTTTAAATTACTTCTCTGTTGTTTCAGGATGTTGCCATAAGGAATTTGTTCAGTGCAAAAACAATAAATGAGTACAATTTGTCAAATTGAAACTGTTTTTTGACAAACCTTTTTTTTAAAATTATTTCTTGGGTGAATTTTAGTGATGACACTTGTGACATCCTGGTAATGTGACATCCTAATTTTTAAAACAATAATTAGAACAATAATTAAGTGATAAATGGAAATTAGAAACCTTAATTAGGGATGAAATGTACTTGGAAAATACTTAGAAACTCTTAGATGAGCATGGAATAACCTAGGATCCTCTAGAAGGATGAAAAACTAGAATTTTCTGGATAAGGACGGTCGCGACGCGACGGAGATTATGAAGGATTCCATCGCCACGCGATCGTGTCGGTAGTTAAGTCGGTGGGTAAGTCGGTGGATTGGAGAGTGGGATTGCTGACACGTGTCCTTCATCGCGACGCGATGGCCTTTATGCCTGAAGACCATCGCGACGCGATGGACCCAAAATAGTTATAAATACCACCCTTCACCCTCCATATTCCTCACCTCCTTCCAAGACATTCTAGGAAGCGCGTGGAGGAGCTTTGGAGGCACGACCGGACGCGGGGATGGGACACGGGCAGCGGCAGTCTTCTAAGCCAGGTAAGGGGAATATACCTTAATCACTAGGAAAAATAGGTAGAAGAATAGTACTGTTATCATGTGTAGGGGACCTTAACCCTACCAGGGGTTGATAACAGCAACACCTCAGGAGAAGGGCCGTGACCTGTGATAGCTGAGGACAGTTGTCGGAGGTCTGTCAACCATAGGAATGTTCTATTGAAATCTATGGATGGATGTTTATTGATGTGATGCTTTGATATGAATGTTCTATGATTGTATGACTGTTGGTGTGCTAATTCATAGCATGGCAGTAGTAGGTCGCCTGAGCGACACTAGGATTGATCCTTACGATGGTCGAGGACGGATGATAATTGATGTAGTGTTGGTTGTTGTGCTGTATATGTTGGTGGTTATGTTATATATATATGACGATAACTCTGATTATGATTTGATACTTGTAAGTATGATGTATGGTCTTAGAGTCAAGGATGACACCCTGTAGTTAGAGGTTTACGAATCCCTAGACGGTGATAACAAATATAACCGTCGATACACTGTTTGTGGTGATAATCAGGTCGGTGGCCTTAAGGGTATGGACTCGGCCAAGACCTTGAGGGTATGGACTCGGTCTTTCCGATGAGGCTCTCCATGTCTGTGATACCAAAGGCACGGAGTATTTTGGAGATAGTCGGTGACTTTGAGGGTACGTACTCGATCATTCAGACGAGTCTCCAGGACTACACGTCTGACGGGTGGACAATCTTGGCCATTCCTGTATAGGGAATGCCGTCCTTGTGCATGGGACGGTGCCTTACTCCGGTAATTGGATGTGGTGATCCTCAGTATGGGGAATACTGTAACCGGTAATCAGAGATGGTAGCGTAGCAGAATATGTTCTCGGGACAACCAACTTATCTTATCCTTCTGTACTCTGAGACTGGTCATCGGTCTAGGGATTAGGGTGTTAGTGGCCCTCATTATTCAGCAATCTGTGGTCTGGGTCTGCAGGGCCGGTGACCAGTCCGAAAGCTCAGTATTCTATGTCAATTGGGCCTGTAGGGTCGGTGATCAGCCAAAAGATCAGTGATGTGTGTTAGTCTGTGGTATCAAAATATGATGTGGTTTATGATTGTGTGCTCAGGAGTTTAAGTATGGTATCTGTGGTATCAGTTGTATTGACAATGTTATGTTGTGCTGTGCATGAAGACAGATATTCTGCTATGCTATTTTCCTCATTAATGATGGTTGATGGATATCTTACCCCTTTGTTTTTTCTCGTGTGTATCTATTATATGATATTAAAGCAGATGGACAAGAACAACCTGTGGGTTGGGGAGTCTATAGGAAGACTGTCTAAAGGCAGAGGGAGGATACTCGCGTCACGACCAGTATGTCTTTTGCCACCCTCATGGTTGTAGAGTTGTACTTATACTTGTATGTGTGTAATAAACTTTATGTACTTTAATAATAAATAAAATGTGTGTTTGCCTCAAATATAGATTACTATTGTTTAAAAGAATAAAGTAAACGCCCTGTCTCGGCGGGGTGTTACAACACTGGCCCGATTGATTGAGCAACTTCTGAAACAAGGGAAGTCATAAGGGAATTGGTTCTCAGCAACACTTCTGCCATGCCAGTCATAAGGGAATTGGGCAGCATGAAGGAACAATATAGAATTTTTAGAAAAACTTCAGGGGCTGCTTTGGCATTGGAAAGGTCATGGAGTTGTTTTAATTGAGGTTCCCTATATATGAAACACTAGTTTAGTAGTTTGTGTTTTTTTATCTTATTTTTTTTTAAATGACTGTATGTAGACTTGATGATTTATTGTACATATATGAAATAGCTCAAGTTTTGGTATTTCGTGTTTGTTTCGTGAGTTTATGACTCTGTTGAATGGTTCTGTTGAATTCTATTTTGGTATTTGATGTTTGTTTTGTGATTTTTGTGCTAATACGACTTTGTAAGAAGGAAAAAATGAAAAAACATTTTTTTTTTAAAAAAAGGGACCTTTTAAATCAGTTAAATCAGTTATTTGAATAACCGATTTAAAAAGTCATCTTTTAAATCAGTTATACGAAAATCCGATTTAAAAGATGACTTTTTAAATCGGTTATTCAAATAACCGATTTAAAAAGTCAATTTTTTACAAAAGGGAAAGCGATCAGAAATGACATTTTAAATCAGTTTTCTAATTGATTTAGAAAACTTTTTTACATCGGTTCAAAATCCGATTTGAAAAATGTCCACATACTATCACGGCAGTATGGAAATCGGTTTCATAATCGATTTAAAAGGGTCATTTTAACCGATTTAAAAGACCTTTTCTGCACTAGTGGTAGTCAAAATTCATCTCAGATACATTACAAATAAATCCGGTCCATTTCTTTGTATTTTCTTTGGTATTTCTATTTTCTTCATTTCTTTGATCGTACTTTTCTTTTTCGTAGCCGGATATATAATTGATGTTGATGTGCATCTTACATAGTTGATGATGCAGAACTTTTTCAGTTCATCCTATTGGCTCATCCGAAATAAGTATGGTGACTTTCAACTAAAACGAGAGTTGAAGGAACCTTGAGTGAATTGCACTTTCTGAGGGACTAGTTTGGTTTAATTTATTTCTTGTAGCCTTCAGTTCAGACTATGTAAGTTATTCCAATGGCACGAGCTATAAAGCAGTAAATTTCTAATTTATTTTGTGCTTCGGTACTGGTGCTTCATTAGATAATGCTCCATTATCTAATGCTCACTCTATTAGATAATGCTCACTCACACAAGGAACGCGCACACACACAAAAAGAATGCACAAAAGGAGGCTCAACGAAGAACCCTTTTTTTAAAGGGGATGAAGGAGGAGATTTTTTATTAATAGGGGGAGGGGGACAACTTAGGCCGGACAACTTAGGCCGTACAAACTGTCTCCGAGGGGATTTAAACACAGTTCTTTGGGTTTACAGGGCTAGACTGTCACCACTGCACTAACACTCTGGTATAATGAGAGAACGCTATTACGAGCAGAGAAAGAGAAGATGATAAGTGGAATTGCAAAGAACCATAATGTGAGAAAATGCGAGGAGCTAGGTTTGGCGTAGTGTTTCACTTGTATCTTTTTTTATGGTATTGTATATAAATTGTTAAAAAAAATTATTTTGTTTTCAATACTTTTATCTTTATATGTAAAGTGTATCTCTTGTCATTACTTACTCTTGATCCACCCATACATGTAAGTAATTAGTAAGTACTACCAGTATATATTTATGTAAAAGATGAAAATACACTTTTTGTGCTTAAAATATGAAAATTGGATTGGCTGTGTTGAAAGAAAGGAATCTTTGTCAAGGTGTTTGGGCTTGCTTTTGCAAGAACCAAGGATGTCTTACCAAGAAGGAATAAAGCATATTCATAACCCGGAAAGAGATAACATCTCACTCTCACTCACGGTTGGTCGGTCTTTGAGTCAGCACCTTATATTGTTCAGCTCACTTCTTTTGCTATAGATTGTGGAAATTTCATTGAGCAATCAATGGAAATATGCCAACATGGGATTTGAACTTCGACGAGTTGATCCCGAAATTGTCGATTTTTGAAATTCGGGTATCATCTCTTTCCACAATCTTATGTTCTGAAAGGATTTGGAACGACAACCAAGACAAACAATAATTAAAATAAAATACTACCTCCGGTCCTAAGAGATGTATTAGACTAGGTAAATCTCAATTAATGATGACATATTTTTAAATTTTTTTCCAAAATTACCACTTGTAATAAATGAGAGAGATATATAATAAATGAGAGAGAGATAATTAATGCAAGTTGACAAACATTATAAATTGTTCTCATAAAAAATAAGGGCAAATATGAAAAAGTGCAATTAATGTGATTAAAAATAAGGATTTGTTTCTTATATTTTAGACAAGAAAAAAACTCAATTTGTTTCTTATAAATAGGACCAGAGGTAGTACAACACTAGTACAATAAAACCTTTCTTTTTTATAATGAAACCTCATGCATGGTAAAAAAAAATACCAACTTTAGCAAAAATTTACAAAGGAATTTATGTATAGCCTATCAACGGAACCGGGGAATTCAGGATCTGATGTGACACTGACAGTCCTCAAGAATTTGCAACAACAATAAAAGGATTTTTCTTTAAGTGATTTTAGTTTGTTTAAAATTGTAATAAGTTTATTGGGCTACAAGAAATAGTTCACATACCGACGGACATTCACCGACGGCTTGTGTCCGTCGCTAAAAAAGCGGGATTTCCGACGGCCAAACCCGTCGGAAAACGCACCCGTTGTATTCTCCACATTACTGACGGGTCAAGCCGTCGGAAATCCCGCTTTTTTAGCGATGGACTCAAGCCGTCGGTGAATGTCCGTCGGTAAACCGTGACTTTTGAGAAATTCCCGCTTGTTTTTTAATACCGACGGCTGTTGACCGTCGGTAATGTGGAGTTTTTCCGACGACATCGTCCGTCGCTAATCCCGTGTCGTGTACCGACGGGTTAGACCGTCGGTAAGTTTAAAATGGCCGTCGGTAAGCTCTTTATTTGGCCAGAACAGAATCCTTCTTCTTCTTCTTCATTCACTCGCAGAACCATCAGCCACTCGAGTCTACAACCGTTGCCGTCACTCGCAGAACCGTCACTCTCTCGCCCGTTTTCACCGTCTCAGCCACGATCGTCTCACAGGATCGGCGCTCTCAGCCCTTTTCAGCCCTCAGCCACTCGGCGACGTCTGCAAAACCATTGCCTGCGCAGAAGCTTCATCTCTGCAGCGATTGGGCTTGCCAGGGACGACGCAGTGTGTGACGCCCTTCTCATTCTCAAGCTCGAGACCTTTCAGGTTTGACTCTTCATAATTTTTCTTTTCAAAACACTCACCCCCTCTCACTCTTTGCACTCCCAATTGCTCTGAAACTTACAATAGATCGATGCATCCTTTTTTTCGTTTTTCATCGTTTGTTGAAGATTAGGTTTTTAATTTTTTTTTGTTCTGCTGTGAAATAAATTTGGCAATTTTGGCATCCCTGTTTGTTGATTGGCTGCCGGGTGTTCTGTTGCTTGGCAATTTTTTTTGTCATCGTTTGTTGATTGGCAATTTTTTTTGTTCTGTTGCTGGAAATTCTGTTGCTGGAATTGAGTCTAGAGTACTTGTTCCAATAGTATTTTGGTTAGGTGTGAGTCCTGGGCTTGAGTCCGATTTTGGTGAGGCCTGCATCAACAAAAAAAGAGGGTTGCTTTGAATATATGGTTGGAGTATGGGTGACCTGCAACAACAAAAAAATAGAAAGAGTTATAAAAGTGAAACCATTTCCCTTCTACATAGGAATTATTATGTTCAACTTGTTTTGAAATTTCCATTTCACCCTATACTTTCGTGTAACTCTTTTTTGCAGGTCATATGGAATCAATGTTTGTGGTTTTATAATTTTTATTATAAGTCTCTTGCCATCATTCCCTGTTTAGCTGAAATTCATCAATTTTTTGATTTTATAATTTTGTGCTTTCTTTCATTTTGCTTGTGCATTCAATTGTAATACTTGGATTATGTTGTAGCTCTTGGCAGAAGATTCAGCTCTGAAGCCATTCAAATCATACAAGCAGAGTGTGAAAAAACTTAGAAGAGGCTACTTCAATTTCAAATTTGAGGTGAATTTTTCTCTTTCCATGCATACTTAGTCTCTTCTAAGCATCAAATACATGACCTACTTTGTATTATTCGTTCTTGGAAAAAAAAAATCAATCATCTATTCATTTTCTCTGTAAGTTTGACTCTTCAAGGTTTGATTGGCTAGAATCAAAATTGTGGCAGACATAAATCCAGCTGGTGCTATAGTTTCTTTTCGTATCACAGAAAATGAATTCATCTCTCTTAGAAGCTAGAAGTTCATAACTTCTTATAAAGTACTATATGTTGATAGTTATGTGAAATATAAAAACACTTACAAAATGGCAGGCCAGCTGCATTGCCTCGTTTTCCCTGTGAAAATAAAATTTGGATGGATAAACTGCAGTTTATTATGTTAAGATTTTGGAACACTTGAACAGAACTATAATTGTACAGTGGAGTTTGTGAGATCTCATTTCCTTGTGAGAGAAGGAGTTCGTATTAATGGTGATGGAATTCATGGTGATGACTGAATTTTGGTCCCAAATATGATGTTTTTGGAAGGCTCTAAACAAATATTATCCTAGTCCCCAAGTGAAAGAAAGCTCCCATTGGACTTATAGAAGTGAAATTTGAGGAGTGAACACCTGTACAAGTGGTGGTGTAAATAATGTCAAAGCAGGAGGATTTGATTGGGAGTGAATGGCAAATGAGGTCTTATTGCATATAATATAGCCTAGATATTACATTTTGTAGCATTTTAGAGCAAATTGCTGGGTAGCTAAAGTTGTCATATAGCACATACACGTTTGATAGAATGTTGATACAATAAATGAATTATAATGGTTGATCCCAAACTTGCAAAACCAGTGACAGTTTTCCTGCATAAGTAATGTGGTCTTTGATTTTTGTAGAATAGTGGTATAAACAATCTGAATGTTGGCTGTCCTTTAAATTCCTACAAATAATTTATCAACCATTATGAAGACTTACAAATATTCAAAGATTCTCAATTATTCAAAAAGCTGATGCACTGAAACCATTAAATGAAAAAGTTACATAAATCCCTAATTTATTGATTACAGGATTGATTTCACTGTCATTTCTTTCTTTGTGAACCGCCGGACGCTCACAACCTGCCGGTAAGGTTGTGTTTTGAGTCCACCGGGTACTACTTTGCCTACTACTGTTGTTCCCAAACCCCCCTTTTCCACTACTGCCGCCATCCTCGTTTTGTTGTTGTTGTTGTTGTTGTTGTTGTGGTTCCATGATGGCCGAGCTTAAAACAATAACAAAACAAAGACAACCAAACAAAACAGTGTTGAAAGAGCTATATATGAGAGGGTAGGTGACTGAGGAGGGAGAGTGCATGAATTAATTGGAGGGATCGAATAAGGTAGGAGGATTAGTGGCTTGGTTATTTATTATAAATAAATAAACAATAATGATAAGGGATCGATATATAGAAGAGGGCATGCACATAGTAGGTACCAGCAGAAATATATTTTTATCATCATTATTATATTACTATTACTTGGATGATGAAAAGGCATTGCCAGGTATGTATAAGTATGAAATAATACTAATAAACTATAGCATTTGCTCACAGGAGCAGTGGGAGTTAAAAAAAAATTGATTTATATTGGATGGAAGGAAAGAAAAAAGTAGATGTTACTGAATGAATGAGTGAATGAATGGCAATAGAAGAATGATGCTAGTTTGATTTGGGAGTTCAATAGGTTCTTCTTTTGATGGGGATATCGGATATCAAAAGACATGGCATGGCCCCTAGCTTAGCTACGTACATGTTATTTTTCTTTTTTTTTCTACTCTATAAATAATTAAGTCCAATCACCAAGCTACGTATATGGGGTTTGTATGATAAGAAAGAGAACATGAAGCTGCATGTACATGGATCTTGTGATTAGAATTAATTTGCTGCTTATGAACAAGGGTTTCTGGATTCCTTTGGTGGTGACAAGGGTTTTACATTGCATTTTCTTTCTTTTTAGGTTTTTGGATTCAGGGTTTGGATCTATTGGTTTTTAGGTATGTTGCATTCGAACTTGTTTGAATTCTATCCTTATTTAGATTCTGGTGTGGTTTTGATATTCTTGTTTATATCTTATTAGTTTCTGCTAACACAAAAAGCTCTGTTTCATAGGCCTCTGAGTTCGCCACCTCCACCAGTTCGCCACTTGTACCACTAGGTATGCACTCTAACGAAATGTCGATTAACTCATTGGGTGGAAAAGGGTTATCTGTTGACCCCCACACCGACATATTTATTTGTTTTCGTTCATAGTTCTCTCCATAGAGGGGATTTTGAAGTGTATTGTGTAATTGTCTAAATGATATGCACTGTGTAATTGTCTGCCAGTTCTGCTATCACTCATCAGTCACAATGCTTGTGAGTAAAGAGTACAATTTTATTGTATAATTTAGAAATGGTCTGTAACACCCCAAATTTCCTCAAGCTTGATTTAACGTGTGTACATATGCTTAGTATGGCTTAATGATGAATTTTAAGTGATTTTCTCATTGATTGTCAAATTGAATGTGTGAATTTTGTGTTTGGATGATTTTTGCCCAGTGTGAATCGATTCCCAGGCCCCTGTGAATCGACTCAGGGATGTGAGTTTGCTGGGACTCGATTAGGTTTGCAGTGAATCGCAGAGTGAATCGATTCACAAAGGTAGTTCCTCTGTGAATTGCAGCGTGAATCGATTCACAAAAGACAGTTCTTTGTGAATCGAATCTGGGAACTGCAGGAATCGATTCCTGCACTTAAAACTGCGATTCCTGTCATTTTTACACTGAGTGAATCGATTCACCTATGCTGTGAATCGATTCACACCGCAAAGATATCGTAAAAACTCGTGAGAAAAAAGAACAGAATGCGATTGTTAGAGAGAGGGTTAGAGAGAGAGGGTGCGACAGAGAGAAGGAGGAGAAGGGGTTAAAACACCTAGGGTTCACAAATTAGAGGGGAAAAACAAGGATTCATGCTAGATTCATCCTCGATCTTAGCTTGAATCCAAGTTGGGGAGTGTTTATGCTTGGATTGGAAAGTTGAAGGAAATCCCTAGAAGGCCAGCTTGAAGGAGAAGAGGAAGAACGTGAAGAAGGACGAAGAAGAAGCTAAGCATCAACTTCGAACTTGAATCTTAGGAGTTGTGGTGAGTTCTTCCTTCCCTTAGGTGATGGGCACCCATAAGTCCCACATTAGGGTTCCCTTTGAAGAAAACCCTTGAACCCTAAAGGGGTTCAAGGTTAGGGTTTTCCAAATCTCTCTTATTTCTAAAGTTTTTAGTATTAAATTACTATGCATGTCTTATTGGGACTGATTAAGGGGGTTAATGTTGTACCCCAAACCCCATAAACTGTGAGATTGATGTTTGACCATTGGGAGCTCCATGGAGCCCTAATGGAAGTGTGTCTTGTTTTGATGTATTTTTCTTGACTAAGCATGTGGTATGTTTCCAATTGACTATGAAATGTATCTTTTTACATGAATATGTTCAGTTACATGTGAAGTAAGAGTGACACCTAATTGTATTCTTAATCTTGATTAAAGCATGCATTTAAGGATATAGTTGGTGAATTAAATTCCCTAAAAGACACTAAGATGCCTCAATAAAGGAGGTGATCGGTATGGTAAGCCGTGTGGGACGCCCTCGGACGGTTAAGACGTCTAACCACCATATCGAAAGCGTATTTATGGGGTTGTATGGACGTAAGCATGCAACACTACCCATGAACACGAGCCAAAGATGAATTAGAAATTCATAGTAAGAATATACATTTGCATCAATGTGTGATATTAAGTTTTGACTGATAATAAATTGTATGAGTGATGGTGAGGAGTCGAAGGGAGGATTCACTGAGATTATTATCTCACCCCACTCCTTATTTAATTGTTTTACAGATGCACAGGTACCAAAGGAAGGCTGACAGCTGATTACTCCCAGAATCTTGTTTCTTGTAGTAGTTTAAGTAGCACCTCTAAGATGTAATTTCTAGAATTGTGTATTGGTGTTGTACCAACATGGATTTATGTATTTAAGTTTAGTTTTATGACATTTAAACTTAATGTTGGACTTTAAGTTTAAATTTGGGATTACTGTACCTAATGTTAATTATCCTATTTTCAAGCTAATGAAAGTAAGGTGTTACATGGTCCATGAACTTCTCTGTAATAGATTTATACCTTAAACCTTTATAGTTTAGATTTCTTTTAATCCCAGCATCAGTATTATCAACATGTAAGTAAATCAACATGAGATAGCTTAAAAAGTGCAAATCATGATAGAATGTGTAGACAAGACTGCATCGCTTTTATCTTTTCCTAGCCTTAAGACACAACTTTTCAGCCCAAACAAAATATTAAAAGCAAAAATGGAACAAGGAACAAAGAGTTAAATTTCTCTTTTATCAAGTTAATAAGGATTCTTAAACTATATTTTTAATCTAAAGATGATAGTCAATAGATAACATATCAACAGGATCCACAACACACAGTGCAGCGTTGACTAATTTTATATATTATTATTTATTTTTCGCATATATCTATTGTTAGATAAACTTGCTAAATATATATAATAGATCTTGTCTAATAGATAAGTAAACCATATTTTATTGTTTTTTATCTATTCTATTCCTATATTATTATTATTTTTATTATTATATTATAAGGAAAATGGTCTTAGGTAACTAATTTTATTGGTATCTATATTTTCTTCTCTTCTTGCTCTTTAACTAAAATTTAAACTTAAACTTAAATTTAAATCTATATATTTTTATTAAAAAAATAAAATAATAATTTACTTAAAAACTAGATAAAATTTCTTCAATTTAAGAAGTTTACATTGGTGATGTTGCTTGGCTGCAATTTGCTTTGCACATCTCTCTGTACTTCTTTCCTTTGCCACTTCTACTTGTCTAATTCTATCCTCTTTAAATGACCAAGTCGATTTTCTAATTCCAGTGTTGTTAATCGAGGATCGCGAAAAATAGTGTAAAATTGGTAGGATAGCGTAAAATAGCGGGCAGATATCGTAAGTTAAATAGCGGGTGAAATAAATAAAATTATAAAATTATATATTAAAAAGTGACATATAATATTTAACGTTCTGCACAAAATCTGAAATGACATAATAAAATATTTATTTAATGAGCTATTTTTAGAAACTTAAGTGATTATTTATTCATAAATTACTTTAGAGGCTTATTAAAATACAATGAAGAGAGCATATGAATATTTTTTATGTTGATATATTTGAATATTAATATCAGCATTTATTTTAAGTGATGTAAAATAAGTTTAAATAAACCCTGAATGAAATGTAAAATAAGTTTAAATAAACCCTGAATGAATAAGTAGCTCTTCCGTTTTAAGAAAATAAAATATATAAATTAAAATTGCAATATTGATTGAATTGTTAATAATTATTATTTATTGAAAAATAAAATATTTTTTATTATATATGGCGGATGGCGTAGTGGCAACTAAATGATTAATAAAACTACACACACAGTAAATGGACCATTGCTCAAAAAAACAAGGCAGATTTGAATTGGAAAGGACAAATAATAATAGAATTAAAAAATAGATTTAAAATAAAAAATAATTAAAAAGCAGAGTTTTTAAGAACAATAGAATAAAAAAACAGATTTTAAAAAAGAAAGAAGAGAATAACAAAGCGAAATGAGATAGAATTGAAAAATAACATAATTAAAAAGTAGAAGGATTCAAAAAGCAATTGAAAAAATAATTAACAGATGAGGAGAATTAAAAAAGAGAAACAAGGGAAACAATCGTTAAAAATATGATATAACAAAAATGAAAAAAGATCTGAAAAGAGAAGAATTAAAAATTCAATAAAAAGAAATAAAAATAACAACATTAAAAATTATCCTATAAAAAATTAAATGAAAAAGGAAAATAAAATATTTTTTATTATTTATATATATATATATATATATAAATAATAAAACTAATTCTACCCTTGTCACTTCTGCTTGTCTAATTGTTATGTTAATCATTGATCGAATGGATGTTTGATATTTGTTATTAGTATCGGAGAGAAGCCTTAGCTTCCCGTTTGAGGTTTAATATATTATTGAGTGCATATACTCTTTTAGGGTACCATGTGCTCATTGTATATTGAACCTTGAATTGTCCAAGTCGGACAGTTTGGGAAAAAACTTTTTCTTTACTCGTATAATAGTTGTTGCTTAATTCTCGTATCTTTATATTTGATGAAATTTCGTTCGATTCATTTCCTTTTGTTCTCTGGGTGCATACTTGATTGCGGTGTTCATAATCGCCTTCATTTTGTGTACTCGAGAGACCAATGGGAAATGTCAGAAATTTTGTCAAGTATAAGATACGAGAATTAAGGAATGATTATTATACGAGTTCAAAAGTTTTTTCTCGAATGGGATAAGTCATACCATTTAAAGAAAGAGAGCGGTTGTAAGAACGTCGTGTCGCTGAAATTGTCTTTTTTGACATGCGAGAAGATGGAATATTTTCTTTCGAGTCGTAGTTGGATGTACGATAGGTTGTATCCGGAGAGAGGGGTTTGAAACCAGATTTTTCTTGTTGGGGTTGCGTGCTTTGTCCAAGTCGCAATGGCACATAAAGATTTCAAAACTAATGGAGGGATTAGATGTCCGTGCTTTAATTGCGATTGCGGAAGGATTAAGAGCCCAAGTGAGGTCATGCACCAATTGTATTGATTGGATTTAGGCTTAATTACTGGATTTGGACTAGACATGGTGAAAAGTTGCCTCACGTTGATTTAGGGGTTGGTGATAATTGCGAAGGTGCTTGGCGATTCGTAGATTCGGGATGTGGTGAGCGATTGAATTGATGCAAGATATGGTTTGTGATGCCTTGGGGGTGAACGTGTCATTCGAGGAGCAACAATATGATGACACAGATGAACTTCCAAATGAGACAAAGACAAAAATTTTATAATCTATTGTTAGAAACAAACAAGCCGTTGTTTGAAGGGTCTCTGAACTCTAAGTTATCAATGTGTGTGAGGCTCTTAGCTATTAAGTCCAACTGTGGTGCTACCGAAGTGTGCTTGGATCTCGTGAACTAAAATGATGTTGGACTCGTCACCTATCGAGATGGTTTGCCAAAAAGTTATTACGAGGCTAAAAGCTTAGTGTCCAAGTTGAAATTTGGAATCTAAAAGGATTGATTGTTGTGTGAGAGGGTGTATGTTGTATTACGACAATGAATTTGGTAAAACGATGGTGCGCTAGTTGAATGCAAATTTTGTGGTGAGCCTAGGTATATGTCACATACTAATAATCGGACGGGTAGACAAAAACTAGTTCCAGTGAAGGCAATGTTTTATTTGCCAATTATTCCAAGGTCTGCAGAGAATGTTTGCATCACCACGCATCGCAGACAAAATGACATGGCACTATGAGAATAGAAGCACTTGGTATGTTGCGCCACCCTTCCGATGGTGAAGCTTGGAAGCACTTTGATCGTGTGCATCCCGATTTTGCAAGCAGATCCACGTAATGTACGACTTGGCTTATGCTCGATGGTTTTACCGTATGTTCAATCCACGGCGAAACCTTATTCTTGCTGGCGATTATCGTTACCCCATACAATCTTCCTCCGAAATGTGCATGTCTAAGCCTTATATGTTCTTGACTTGTGTTATCTGGGTCGGATAATCCAACAGATGGTATTGACATCTATTTAGACCCGCTTATTGACGATCTCAAAAGGTTGTGGAATGGTGTTGTGACGTACGATGTTGCACGAAAGAGGAATTTTACAATGAGGGCAGCGCTGATGTGGACCATTAATGACTTCCCTGCATATGGCATGTTGTCTGGTTGGGGTACTCATGGTAAAATGGCATGTCCGCATTGCATGGAGCATACAAAGGCCTTTACCTTGAAATTTGGGGGGAAGAGTTCTTGGTTTGACTCACATCGCAGGTTTTTACCCGATGATCATGCATTTAGACGGAATAAGAACGCTTTCAAGAAGGGGGAAGTTGAATTAGATGGCCCTCCCCCAAGGTTGACACCAGAACAGATCTGGGAAAGGGTTATGGAACTGCCCAAAATCACAAATTTTGGCAAACTGGATCGATTTGAAGGATATGGACAATGGCATAATTGGACAAAAAGAAGTATTTTTTGGGATCTGCCATACTGGAGAGATAATTTATTGAGACACAACTTTGATGTTATGCACATTGAGAAGAACTTTTTTGACAATGTTTTTCTCACAGTGATGAACGTCAGAGGAAAAACAAAAGACAATGAGAAGGCCAGACTAGACTTACCACTTTACTGTAGGCGAAAGGACTTGTATTTGACGAATCGGTCGGATGGGAAGACCCTGAAACCCAAAGCCTGTTACTCTTTAAGCGAGGAAGCCAAGTCGATCTGTCGGTGGATAAAAGAAGTTTGGATGTCAACTGGTTATTCTTCTAATTTGGCAAGATGTGCCGATGTGAACAAAGGAACCATGATTGGGATGAAAAGCCATGATTGTCATGTATTCATGGAGTGTTTACATCCTATTGCATTTAGTTCCTTAGTCAAATGTTTTAAATCCACCGATGAACTCGGCCAATTCTTTAAAGATTTGTGTTCTGCGACATTGAGAGGATGATCTCATAAGGATGGAGCAGAACATACCGATCATTCTTTGTAAGTTGGAGAGAATCTTTCCCCCTGCTTTCGTTGATTCTATGGAGCATCTAGCAGTGCATCTTGCACATGAAGCTAGACTTGGTGGACCGGTTCAATACAGATGGATGTATCCATTCGAAAGGTACTATAATAAAGTATTCTCTAAAATAAATATTTATTTGAAGGGTTAAATGTATCAATTTTTATCATCAACGTTGTTATTTTGTAGATTTATGGGTGACTCAAAGCGGTCGGTGAAAAATAAGGCCAGGGTTGAAGGATCTATTTGTGCAACTTACTTACACCGTGAGACAATCCATTTACATTCCCATTATTTTACGAACATCATGTTGACACCAACAAATAGTAGGAATGAAGTAGAAATTGAAAGTGAAAGACACCCGCTTGCCTTATCAGTATTTTGCCTTTCCTAGTCATGGTGGAAAGGAGGTGGATAATGGATAATGGGCGAAGTGTGGAAGTCACCACGTTCACGTGTTGATCAACCGTGCGAAGTATCACCGTATCTAACGTATGTATCATTTTGACCACTTTCAATTTCTTTAATCCACAATTGCTCTTGATCATTTGTTTGATAATGACTTGATCAGGGCATTCTTGTTAACTAAGCCCACAAGCGTACAAGACTCTTCTGCCTATATTCATGAATATTTCCCAACGTGGTTTAGGAACCAGGTATGTTTTTTGAGCCGTCATATATATATTATTATTATTTATTGTTTGAAAATACAAAAATATTGTTTGAAAATAGGAACCATAATTTGTTTGCACATGGTGTGTACACAGGTGTATAGCGAGGCAGAATCCCCTAAAATCCAACACTTGAGAAATTTATCTCATGGTCCTAAATCACGTGTAAAAGAATGGCACACATTCTTCGTAAATGGATACAAATTCCAAACCCAGTCAAAAACAGAGGGGAAAAAAAAATTAACAGCGGGGTTTATGTAAAAGGTGCCACAGATGGAGGTGAAGATGACTTTTACGGCGTGATTCAACATATATATGAACTGACGTACAATACTTTAGACTATACTAAAAAAATAGTGCTATTTTATTGTAATTGGTTTGATCCGTCAAATAGAGGCACAAGAGTGGATCGAAAATATAATACTGTTGACATACACATGAGCAGAAGATACCAAATGTTTGATCCGTTTATCATGGCACAACATGTAAGACAAGTGTATTATGTCCCTTATCCATCAACTCGAAGGGACAAACAAGGTTGGTGTGTCGCATTGAAGCAGATGATACAGAGGAAGAAGTGGCTTATCAAGTGGATGAGATGTCTCATGTCAATGTAGTAAATGAAGTGGAACCCATTACTCGACTACGTGACAATCCAATCACATATGAAGATGTAGATGGGGATGAGGAATTAAATGAAGAAGTGGCAGAACCATCAACATCTCAAGACGATGCGAAATTGAGTGGGCGAGAATGGGCGATTGAAATTGTTTAACTTTTTACAATTTGAGAAATTAATGTGTAACAATATATTTTAATTTGTCGATTATTTTCATAACTTGTTTATTTTTATGGAATTCATTTGTAATATTGTTATGTTTAAATATAATATTTCATGATCAAGTTATTATTCAATTGCTCTATAGACATATATGGCATCGGGAGGTTCAGAGCCGACCCCCAGTTCACCGGTGGTGGTAAATGGAAGGAAGGGCATCGCCCTCGACCCCCTCGTCGTCAGAGGCCGACCATCATTAGGCGTGACCCTACTGGGTTTTCGACATTGTCATCTACACGTCGTCCTAGTACATCTACGCCGAGACAGCCTGATACACCTCCTGCACCTAGACAACCTTCTGCACCACCTACAGACTCGGGCACATTCGACACCAGCTACACACGGACTGGCACGTTCGGCACCTTTGCCTCACATTGACATGATCCCCACCGGGTTTCCAGCTGACCACATGGCGCTTGAGTTCCCATGTTGTGCTCGATCCGGTGGCGATGCTCATCGGTCAGACCATGATTATAGTCACGGGCCATACGGTGATCACACCGATGTTGGGCGGGGCGGGAGGAGCGAGAGGTTCAGCAGAGGAGGTTCTTGAGCAAGGGGAGGCGAGAGCCTAAGACTCTTGAGATCTTTGTATGATGGCCGAGTTGTTATCGTGCCATCCGTAAAGGGTAAGTATTTGCAATTTTTTGAGTTATTAATAATTTACATGTATATATATATAGTTTTTATTTAACATGTTTTTATTGTTCAGGTTTCTTCCTCAAAGCCAGTGCGTTAGCTATCACAAAGAACAATTGAGGAGAATTACCAGGAGTTTTGGCCCACCTGGGGGGCCGAAGGATATTGAGCGGGACCATATGTTTAATTCTTTGAGTAAGCTGCAATTTTTATTTTATTGCATATTATTTTATTTTTCGTAAATTTCAATTATGTTTAATAATGTCTTATATTGATACTGAGCGAGGGTTGCTTGGGAGGAAAAAGATGAGGAGGCGATCGAGAAGAACTTTCATATGAAGGCCTCCCACCGCCTTTCGACATGCTTCGAGATGCTGCATCGTGATCGCCACCAGTTGGATAGGGATGAGCTCTGGCGGCGGTGGTAGCGCCTTTGGAACACCCCGAGTTCAGGCGACCGTATGAAGGCCAAGAAGAATAGGGCCTCGAGAAAGGTGGCGGCTTGCACACTTTGGAGGTTCTGTCGGTCGGTAGCGACGCAGTTAGACTTATGCGTGTTATAAAATTGTTATTATTATTATTATTTTATTATTATTATTATTATTATTATTATTATTATTCTTTATTTAAGTTTTTTATTAATACAATCACAGTCGAAGAGGTTGGGGAGAGAAGTTCAGTTGCACGAGCTCCATCTTGCAACTCATATGAAGAGGAGTACTAGTGATTTCGTTGATGAGCGTTCGAGGCGGACTCAGGTAACTATAAAATATAATAAATATTTTTTTAATAATGTTTATATTGTTTTGTTAAAAAAAAAGACTTGACTTATTTGTTTGTTTAACAGGAGGAGTTTGAGGTAAGGATGTCTCAGCTTAGATCTCAGAGCTCATCATGTTCTCCATCTCAGAGCCCTGACGATCTATCTACACCGCTGAGGGTTTGGGCGGAAGTGGTTGGCGGAAAGAAGAAGGGTCGCCTATATGGTGCTGGCGACCTTGCCAGCAACTACAAAAAGAGGCCCGCCGCCTACACGTTGGAGCGTCGTCGAGTAGTAGTGCTTCCACTGGTCGCTCTGCCGCGGATGACCAGGAGATAGCCGAGTTGAAGCGCACCGTGGCCCAGCAGCAGGAGGTTTTGACTCAGGTGCTGCAGCGCCAGGAGCAGATGTACCAGATGCTAGCTCGCCAGCAGCCTACTCCATCGACTCCGCCTCCACCTCCGCTTCCGCCTCCGCGTACTGATGGTCATGTCGATGATGCAGATGATGTAGAGCATCTCGATCATGATCAGGAGTACCAGGACTATTAGTTCTGTTGGTACTTATATTTTTTCATATTTTTGGATATCATTTTTTTTTCGTTTCGGATATTATTTTAGTTACTGATTTTTATTCGTCAAATTTTTTTATTTATTATGTTTTCTTTTTTTAATTTACTTTTTAGTTTACGTTATCACATTTTTATATATGGAAATCAATTAATAATTAAATTAAATTACAAGTAATATTTAATTAAATTATTAAATAAATATTTTTTAATATGAGAATAAATTATTTTTATAATTAAACAAATAAATAATTAAATTAATTAATTAATTAATTAAAGAATAATTGGTTATTAATTAATAATTTTATTAATTTTATTAATAAAATTAATTAAAGTAAATATTTTATTAATCAATTTATTTTTCTGAAAAAAAACATTCTGATTACCGATGGCCTAAGCCGTCGGAAACTTTTCAGATTGACCAACGGTCAACACCGTCGGAAATTTAACGAAGGCTTTGCCCGTCGGAATTCACCATCATTTTTCGACGGGTATAACCGACGGCCTAAGCCGTCGGAAACTTTTCAGATTGACCGACGGTTAACACCGTCGGAAATTTAACGAAGGCTTTGCCCGTCGGAATTCACCATCATTTTTCGACGGGTATAACCGTCGGTATTACCGACGGTAAAGAACAGTCCGTCGGTAATCCTTTGCGACGACAATATTTCCGACGGGTTTTAGGCCGTCGGTTATCCGTCGGTAAAACTGGATTACCGACGGCTTTTATGGATTACCGACGGCTTTAGGCCGTCGGTAATCCCGTGTTTTCTTGTAGACTTGGGTTTTGCATATTGGCGCAATTGAACTTCTTAATTGTTGTTTATTATATGTTAGCTTAATTAGTTTTATTTAAATTAAATAACAAAAAAGGGGCAGCAACTGATGGCTTTTAAAATACATCATTTAGGAGTTGTTAAGAAGTGTAACCGACACTTTAATACACTAGTTAATGCACAATTGAAGTGCAGCCATTAATATGATCAATTAGGCATTCAATTGACATTACTATTGTGTCTAGGAAAAAAAAAAGTTGATGCCTTTTGTTGCCATCTATATGTACCATGAAAATTACATGAATGAGAGAAGAATTTGGATGTTAAAAATTTGTGTTTATCACATTTTGAGAGTCACGCACTCTTGGGTTTTGGATTGAGCCAAAATTGAACTTATCAAGAAGTAATCTTCTTGTGGCGTTCTTCACTCTACTTATCAATTCCTTAGGGAATTGTGGTGCTTCCATCCCTCATCTTTATCCATTTCTTTTTATTTTATTTTGAAAATAATTCTGTTTTACATTAATAACTGAGTTTGGATTTCCACCGAAGATTGAAATTAACAAAAAGACTACCCACATCAAAGTGATTGTTGTAACGACCCGTTTCCGGACCGCTACCGAGCTCAATATACCGAGCTCGAGTTACCGAGCTCAACACACCAAGCTCAACATAAACCTATATGAGATGTGTTTTTAAAAACAAAACTCTTGTGCCTTTTTAAAAATACGATATATTTTTTTTTTATAAAACCAACTCGTGCACATCAGAGTAATTACAGCTTTTCGAAACATGGTGCAACTAAGACACAAGACTTAAATTCTAATAAAACATACATGCATAACATACACATATATATATATTACTCGAAATAATAAAGTATACAAAATACAGAGTAGCAAATATGCAAAGAAAATACACCTAAGGTACGACAACTCCAAAAGAGCAATCATACCCTGGGGGTACTTCCGGCAGACTCCCACGCAGGGGGCTGCTCCAAAAGTAAGACCACCAGTCTACCCTGTAGCAACAAAACAACACTGCCCAAACTGGTCACGACCTCGAACACAAAAGAAAAACAAGTACAGTCCTCAGAAAAACAAACATCCAACAAACAAACAATCACGACAGATAGAGGTCGTCACTCGGGTCCTCGTCGAGCTCCTCCTCGGCATCGTCTCATCGCCGAAGTTCCTGCGCCGACATCGCCTGGGTCACCGTCATGGATGGAAGGCCCCACGGGAAAGAGTCACCTTCTCAACAATTCAAGATAAGCTCGACATAAAAATATAAGCAAACAAAGAAAGTATAACATTCACCGACGTGACTCGACCATCTCACTCTAAACTCGACACAACTTCGCAAATCCATTTTCTCTCGACTCGACAATTTTCCGGAATGCACATGCCGTGCAGTATGTCGGAAAGTCCAGTGAAGCCTTGGGATCCTCGCTCTCCCTAGGGCGGTCAACTCAGTCCCGTAGCGTGGCGGCGTCTAGTCAATCTCCCGTAAACAAAAAGGGGACCTAGCACCCTCGATTATCCGGTCACGGCTCAAAACGTCATACGACTCACCTAGCTCGCTCACTCGATGAACAATTACGCATACGATATTCAAGGAGTTAAACACAAGATATTCAACCGCATGTCAAATAAAAGAGCAAGCTCGACATGAAGAAACGCAATTCAACATGCAATACACAATTCACGACATATATTCAATCACATATTAAATACATGCAAAAACTCAATCATATCACAACATTTCAGCTCGACACAAATCAGGAAATCCATACACAATAACATAACCACATAGGATATGAAATGCCCTTACTTAAGGACTTATAAAATAAAGCCTTAGAGATTTCTAGGAGTTGCCCTTACATACTATGAAAATATTAATGTGAAGCGCCCTTACCGAACTCCAAGTTAATGCTGCTCGACAACGATCTCGACACAGCTGTCTTCAAAGAGCTCGACAACGACTTCGACACGTACGCTTTCAGTCGACCTCGACACGTACAGCCCTCGATCTGGATTCCGCTGCTTCCGCGTCCTTGGATTCGCTTTCCCGTACACCTCGATTCGGAATTCACTCGATCTCGGGAATCAGACTTCCTAAAACAAACACAACTCAGATCGATCCATGGTTTCCAATACATCTAGCTCTCTCTTCCCCAAACTCAACCACAACCCAGAAAATATAAAACTCAAGAACTGAAATATATTTTTCCTCTAACACAAAGTTAGGGATTTCGATCAAAATTTCATGAAAAAGTTATCTGATGCTTCAACAGATAGATCGACAACAACAATAACCAGAAGCAACGAATGAGAAACAAGAAATCGAAACGAACCAAAAATGGAGGTTTCTGGGCACTGCCGATTGCAGAAAAACAGAGGAAGAAATTTGTTTTACAAGCCCAATTAATCGGTTAAAAAGATAGGTAATATTGTGAATAAGAAAACCCATCAATTTGATATGATTTGGAAGCATAAAGCGGTTAAAAATGGAAGAAGAATTAGCGCTAAACAAGAGTACAGATGAAAGAAAATCTGCTCTTCATACCTCAACGGTGATGGTCGATCGACGAGATATGGGTCGAGAAGTTGATGATGAACAAGATTGATGAAGAAATCTTGTGCAGAATCTCGATGGAACTCACGGTTTAAATCGATGGAGATTTTTGAAGAAAAACAACGAAACACAGAGCAGAAGGAAGGAAGAAGAAAGAAGAAAAGAGAAAGAATGAGTGTGAGGGAATCGGTCGTGGTATACAGCTGGCGAGAAAAGGGGTATAAACGTAACTCCAGCTATAAGATGCCAATCCCATCAATCATCTACCCGTTAACTCGTTCCTCTCATAATTACCCTCTACTCTGTCGGTCAACGGCAAGCCGACAATATAATAATTACAAACAATATAATAATAACGCTGAGTAACGTTCGAAATAATACGAGGTATCATCTCGACACGATGTCGACAAGAGTGCTCGTGCAAACGTACAAAGTTCTAACACGAGTTCGTGAACGCGGTCTCCTCAGCTCGACTTGCGTCCTCATCAGCTCGATGCAGCGACTTCATCAACTCGACACCCGACCTCCTCATTTCGGCTGGCTAGTGCACGTGGTCTCATCAGCTCGACAAAAGATCTCGGCAAACGATCTAGTCACGGGATCTCGACACAAGGTCTTGGTCGAGGTCTCGATACGTCGACCTAATACGATGTCGATCTCGTCCTCAGGTGTTACAATTGTCATCAAGTGGTAGCAAAGCTCTGGTTGAGGTTGAAATTTCTGTTTGTTTTTCCTTTCTTCTTTTCGGTTTCTATTCATTTCTTCATCTTCATTTCTATATCAGTTTTTCCATATAAAAAAAAAGAATCGAAATTAAAAAAAGAAAAGAAAAATGTGCAGACCCTTTCTTGTTTTTTGGACAATTCTCTTTTGTGTGTTCCTTTGTTTCTTTGACAAACTCACTTCTCAAATTCTGCTTTTGTCACAAGTTTGTTGCTTGCTTGTTTTGTTTGTATTTGACTCTCTAAAGAACTCAAAGAGAGCATCTATGAGAGAGAGTGAAACACTTGGCAAGTAGAGAGATCTTTTCCTATTTATCCTTATTATTTACTCTAACTTGATTCTTTGCAACACGTTGAGATCTTCTAGAAATGAATTTGTTATTGGGGGATATCAGGTTGGTATGTGGATGAAAAGAAATGTTGAAGGTTAGATAGAGAAAATGAGAGGGAGGATAAGGAGAAAAGTAGAAAAAAAGAGATTGAAAAGATCAAGAGTTTCTTCGAGAAGAGTTATGTGCAAATTATTGAGAAGTTTAACAAGGAGTTGAAAAACATAGAGAGAGAATATTTGAGAGAAAAGAAGAGAGTGGCAGAGAAAGAAAAACAACAAAGTGAGATCAATACTGAGAAAAGAAAAGAGGGTGAGAGAGAAGAAAGAGCTGCAGAGGAAGTCATCTTGAAAACTTGTTTTTGTCCTAACATTTTGCCAAGTTCTGTTGATTCTATTATGCAGGAGGTTGAAGATGAAATTCCAAAGGAACAATGTAGTGCATCAAATGAAGTTAAATTGCAAGAGGAATTTGGAGATGTGTCTCCAAAGGAAGTACCTTGCAACTTTTTGCCAGACATGAGAATGAGGCATCAAGTAGACATCATTCCAAGTGCACCTCTACTCACTAGGCCAGCTTTTCAAATTCATAAAGAAGTACCTCTAAAGGAAATTGAAGATACGAAAATATTTTTTGATACAAACAAAAGGGAAGCAAGTGAGGAAAATGTTCAAATTGAGAGTGTCTTTATCATAGAAATTAAGGTGGAGAGAGCATCATTGGCAGGGAGACTTAAGTATATCTTTTTATCTGAAGATGCTTGCTTTACTACTAATGCTAATTTTTTGCATGGTGGTACTGATTCCCTTTTCAAGGCACATATCCTCATAAGTCCAAGAGAAGAGTCCCATGGATTCAAAAGAATTATGTTTGATCCCGGAAGATGAAGTGGATTTCTAAAGTCAATAAATTCGAGGACGAATTCCCTCGAAAGGAGGGTATGATGTGATCCTGGTAGCCCTCAAGAATTTGCAACAACAATAAAAAGATTTTTCTTTAAGCGTTTTTAGTTTGTTTAAAATTGTTATAAGTCTATTGGGCTGCATTACTTGGGTTTTTCATATTGGCCCAATTGAACTTCTTAATTTTGTTTTTTTATTTTTGTTGTGTATTATAAGTTAGCTTAATTAGTTTTATTTAAATTAAATAACAAAAGAGGGACAGCAGCTGATGACTTTTAAAATACACCATTTAGGAGTTGTTAGAAAGTGTAACTGACACTTTAATACACTAGTTAATGCACAATTGAAGTGCAGCCATTAATATGATCAATTAGGCATTCAATTGACATTACTATTGTGTTTAGGAAGAGAAAAGTTGCTGCCTTTTGTTGCCATCTATATGTACCACGAAAATTACATGAATGAGAGAAGAATTTGGATGTTAAAAATTTGTATTTATCACATTTTGAGAGTCATGCACTCTTGGGTTCTAGATTGAGCCAAAATTGAACTTATCAAGAAGTAATCTTCTTGTGACGTTCTTCACTCTACTTATCAATTTCTTAGGGAATTGTGGTGCTTTCATCCCTCATCTTTATCCATTTCTTTTTATTTTATTTTGAAAATAATTCTGTTTTACATTGATAACTGAGTTTGGATTTCAACCGAAGATCGAAATTAACAAAAAGACTACCCACTTATCCGAACCAAAGTAATAACTAGAACAAAAGATCCGATCATTTGTCATAGTTAGTACGATAAAACCTCATACAAATGAAAATAGTACTCTATCAATTGCAAACTGAAAATCTTTTTTAACCAAATGTCATAATTTTCATATTAAGTGTCAATTTTTTTTGGCTTAATTAATTTTGGACCTCCTATTTTTTCAAATCCATAATTTTGATTCCCTATTTTATTTTTCACGAATTTAGTCTTTACACTTTTAACTTTTCACGAATTTGGTCCCTAAGTGTTTTAATTGCACTTTTGGTCCCCAAAATCATGAATTTCTTCCCAAATCCAAAAGGGACCAAAAGTGCAAGAAATCCACGATTTTGGGGACCAAAAGTATAATTAAAAAATTGTGGGACCAAAGAGAACCAAAAGTTCAAGAAATACACGATTTTGAAGACTAAAAGTGCAATTAAAAAAGTGTGAGGACAAATTCGTGAAAAATAAAAATATAGGGACCAAATTTGTGAAAAATTAAATACGGTACCAAAATCGTGGATTTCAAAAAATAAGGGGATAAAATTTAATACTGTGTGCATCATAATAAATACTGTGCGCATCATTCCAAAATATAAAATTTATTTCTTTTCTCAATTTTTCCTCATAATAAATACTGTGTGCATCATTCCAAAATAATTATATTTCACTATGTATTTATGACAATATTTTATACTTTACCAGTAGTTAATAAGAACAATTTAATATAATTGCTCCATTCATTAAGTTGTAGTATTTACTTGAGTGAAAAAAAAAAGTTGTAGCATTTACTTGTAAAAAAACCTTAAAACATCATGTAATATGGAATGGAGAGAGTATATTAAATGAAATTACAAGAGAGGGCTGGGAATTTCAAGCCACATAATCTATCATTGCCCTCTCTTGCTAAGCTTGTGTGTGAGCGCGTGCAAAATTTCTAATTTTCACTACTTTGACATTCATATGCTCATGTTTTTGGGCATCATATCTAGATATGGTGCCTCTTTCTTTTTAATTTTCTCTCTACTTATGTACAGCAGCTTTCACTTTTATTGCGTACCCTTGTTAGATATAACACCTCTGCTTCTCCCCCTCCCTCAACTTGTGCGTGTGACCTTTGGTTATCTTCATGAAGAGATGGAGAAAAAAGGTAAGAGATCACTGATATCTACCAACCTGTGTTTTCAGTCCTCACGTTCTCCCACATGTTCTCAAAATCATGCACATGTTGCTGGAGTTTAGATTCCCCTCCCAGTCCCACTATAATTAATTAATTAAATCGAATATTCATATACTAAAAAATATAAATGGGAAGATGGCCCCACTTGACAGGACCCCATATCCACTGGTAATATATATGCCACTATATGTACCTCCTTATAACTGCTTTTTCTTGACTGTTCAGGCATGAGGTCCCCTACTCAATTCTTCTTACTTAATTTCCTAGAGCAAACCCTAATACACAAGAAAAAAGAAGAGTGGACAATAAAGAAAAAGAATAAGAAAAATCCACACGGCTTATACGAAAGAAATAAATATTTTGTAGGAATTGACTGTCGGCAATGTTTTCTTTTCAACGCTAAAAAATATATTATTGAATATGTAGCACTACAAGGAGTACTCTAACACCTACAAGACCCTCACAACAATTTGTGGGCGGCCAAAAATCCAGTAACACCATTGATATTAGTCTATCTAAAACACGTACGTTGATGTGGTTTTATGAATTTTGTATTGAAATAGGAGTATAATATGGTAAATACTACTCCCTGCGGTATGAGTTATAAGCAAAAAAGTACATGTATCTGGTCTAAATATGGACCAGATACACGTTCTTTTTTACTTATAATTCATTCCGGAGGGAGTATTACTTTTATGAAAAATTGCCATGTTCATTTCATTTTTGTTTAATTTGGCTTAGCTAGTCTTTTGATAGGGAAACAGAGATATCATGTATAGCAAAAACAAGGAGAAATTATTGACAAAGATTCTTTGTCACGTTTTCATTTTTTATGCGAGACTATGGTGTCGTATGGAGTATGGAGCATCTAGCCCCCTAATTTCAACCCGAGACTATTTTCCGTTTCAGCAGACCCGGAGGGGCGTGTTGGGAGCTACAGTAGATGAGAGGCGGGGATATGGATCTAGGACATTCCTTGGAGGAAACAACTTTTTGCCTGGGAGGAAGTACTACTGGCGGAGTTCTATTCAATATTGAAGTCTTCATCCCCAACTGTTGAGTCGGATAGGTGGGTCTGGACCAGACATCCTAGTGGCACGTTCTCTGTTGCTTCTGCTTATAGGTTCCTCTCTGAGTCATCTTCATGCATGGCTCCACTGTTTGATCACGAGGTTGATGTGCTTAGTAAGTTATCGAAGAGTTATGCTCCTTCTAAGGGAATCACCTTCTCGTGGAAATTGCTTTTGGATAAAGTTCTGGCTCGGACAAACTTACTATGTAGAGGAGTCATCTCTGATCCTTCTGCTATTATGTGTACCCTGTGTGGTAGCAACCGGGAATCGATTATACATTTATTCGCCAGATGTGATTTTTTCCACGGTCTGGCATGTCATTGGTAGTTGTAACACCCCGATTCCGGAGCGCTACTGTGCAACTCAATCTAATGCTGAAAACATTTAATGTTTGTATGCTTTCAGTCAAAGAGTACTCTTATGTATTTCGCAATGGAAAAATATGAGTAATTTTTTTTTCTTTCCTTTGAAACCCTTTTCAAAATGAGACATAGAGTACTACGGTTTTCTAAATGATGCCAATTCAGACTTTTGCAATTATCAGAGTATAATGCATCACAAAATAATACTTCACATAACATAATCATTTCGCACTAAGGCGAGGTTCTCTGAAAAGAGTAATTACCACACAGCAATTTACAAAACCCTAAGCTAAGCTGGCCAACAACTATAACTCTTACTGAGAAACAGCTCAGCAAGACCAAACACGAAATACTCAGAGGAATCTTCCTCCACTGGCTCAATCTTCAATGCTCCTGAAAGGCGAAGCTGCAACAGCTACCGAACTCCATCTGGAAGTGACATCCATAAGGACATCCAATCTAACAACAGTGCAAGGGTAAATCCTTTGTTCATGAGTTTATCATAGGCTATGTCGCATGCAAACAATATATACATATATAGTACAACAACATGCTTTTATATACATATACATACTTAATAGACCGCACGCATCATCATGGTATATCAAATATTGCATATGAGCAAACAAAACAACCAACAGATCAACAATCAAGTCACCACAATATCAAACTATTGCATGTGAGCAGGCAAAGCTATCAACAATAAGTGATCAAGTCATCACAACATCAAATTCATCACATATCATAAATATGGTTAGCTATGCATGTCAATGCAGTATGGCAAGTTGTGTATACACCTGCAGCCTTAATAGGTCAGCAGTATGACGGGGACTACTTTCCCAACGTCTGAACAAAATAGCCTCCGCTTAGGCTTGCCACTACTTTGGCTGGCCACTACTTTGGCGTGCCTCTACTTAGGCAATGCAGTGTCAACTCGCCTTTTGAAGTCTGTACGACCAATCAAACGCTACGAGTGACATGACAACTCGTCTTTTGAAGTCTTTAAGACCAATCAAAGCTCCGAGTGTCGATGCTCAAAGGTTAGTACGCATCCAAAAAATTCAACAATATGACATGCTCACCGTAGTGAATGCCTGAATGATATCCAACAATTCAACAATATGGCATGTTCACCGTAGTGAACGCCCAAGTGATATCCAAACAAATTCAATAATATGGCATGTTCACCGTAGTGAACGCCCAAGTGATATCCGAACAAATTCTACAATGTGGCATGTTCACCGTAGTGAATGCCCAAGTAATGCTTTAATTAATCAATGCGGATTGACAAACCCTCACTCACTCAACTTAGTGGGTGTCCAAATCTCAATTAACTAAGAGTTCAACACAGGACACAAGGTCCGAGTGTTCAATTGCGGAATGCTAGTCCCAATCTTAGATCAGAACTCTAGGCACGTAATGCGGAACACTAGGCTCAACTTTTAGGTTAAGATACTAGGCACGCCATACGGAACACTAGGTCCAATCCTTAATCAAGAAAAAGCGCACGCAAGCAGGACATTAAGTCCCAGCACAGGACACATGGCCCATATGCTCAATAGGAACACTAAGTTCCCTATGTTTTATTCTTTCAAAAACTCAATCTTTGAAATCTCTTTCTCAGTTCTTGTATCCCCCCTATGTATCTGAAAATGCTTTTTAGTTCTAGGTCGTTGAAACCCTAGTTGTGCTAAATAACACACTTGAAGAATTCTCAGGAAAGAGAGGTGGTGCGAACACTCTTAATTACCAAGTCTTTCCTAGCCAGAATTTTCCCAGGCGCATCATTTAACTCAACCGTTTTCGCAAATTGAACTATTTATTTCAAGTTCTTTTCTCTACTATTACTCCATTGAAATTTCCTTGCAAGCTTTGGCTAGTTATACTAAAACCCTCACGCTTACTTTTAAATCAAAATGCCCTTAACAATTTGTTTACGAAATTAGAATTCGGCTTGTGGAATCGCATCAGATTTACCGATGTAAATCATCAACCAATAGCAGTCGATCAACGCATTGTTAATTAATCCATTATCAACAATACTATTTTTCATATTCAAATTCAATACCAAGTTCCAATGAAATCCAAGGTGATTCAAGGAACGCAATACAAATCATAATGCCACGCAGGGCCAAGAACAAGCTACATATTATCATCAATTTCAAGTCTAATTAAATCAATCAAGTATGATTTAAGTCACACAATACAATTCAGTCTTGCCACACAGGGCCAAATCAATACACAGCAGTTCATGCTACAACATCTCAATAACACCATAGTACTACTACACAATCAATCAACAATCAAACAAACAACACACAAGGCAAAAAGCCCAAACTCATTATATAAGAATTTCCCTTACCTTGGGCGCTTTAACAATCCAAGCAAGGTAAATTCAAAACCATCGCCAAGTCGCACCTCGCGCGTACCCTAAGCACGAACCTTAACAACACAAACTTAACAAAATTAGAACAAAAAACCCAAGTTCTATGACTCTAGGACAGCCACGGTTTTAGTCCTAAAAAGGGCCTAAAATCTTTTCAACTTAACCTATTTGGATCACACCTAATCATATGCCATGGAACAAATTCAAACCATGCAAGTTTTCAAGCTTTTACAAAAGCTACACACTTAGAAAAATGGCTGAACCAAAATTTACCAATTGGAATAGTGTTTTACCAAATGAATAGTGTTTTGCCAACTTTGAACCATTTTTCAAAGCACTAAAACATGTCACAAAATTTTAGAAACAATTCTATTACAAGTTCAAAACAATTCTTGAGACATAAACTCAAACTTTTCCCAAAATCATACTTCTTTGAATTGTTTTGTTAAACCAAATCCTAAATCAACTTTTACCACATTTTATAAGCATAAGACAACTTAAAACAATGCTTGAAATTGGCATAAGAGCCACGGCCACAAAGGCTTCAAAACAACCCAAAATTTCAATTTTTCTTCCATTTCCAAAACATGCATCACACCACCCTTTGATCCTTGAACCTTAAACCAACTTCCACAACACTTAAATCACCTTGAAAACAATTTAAAACATCCCCTTAAATCATCATTAGGGCCACGGTTTCAGCCCCTTTGTTTCACAAAAATTTTATTTTCTAAACATCTTGTAATATGCATATATGACTAGTATCCAAACCTATCTAACATAACTCATCAAAACTAACTCCAAAACAACAAAACTAAGTCAAGAACAAAGCTTAAAAGGATCCTCAAGATTCTGCCAGCAAGGGTTAGGGTTTCCTCCAAACTTAAAACACCAAAAACAAAGTGATTCATGGAAGGAAATAAGGAGTTATGAAGCTATACATGCCATACTAGCCAAAACAAGTACTAAAATTCAAAAATAGCTCCTAAAACCTTCAAAACCCATATCATGGAACCCAAGAGAGATGAGGAAAGATTTATGGAGCTTACCAAGAGTATGGATGATGATTGAACAAGGGTGGAGATGAAAGGAAGCAAAGATGCACACTTTAATCTCCAAAACTTCCAAAGTCACAACTTTCTTTCTCTAGGTTTTTTCTTCAAGTTCTTCACTAATGGAGGAGAGAATGGTGCTGGTGTGTAATGAGGATGAGGGCCACGAAATTTCTGGGGCAAAAATGGAAGGAAAAGCTCATTTAGTTAGAAACTAACTAACTAAGTCCTAAACCAACTAAACTAACTAACTACCATTTACTTAATTACCAATCACAACTTGACACTTGTAAACTCAATCATTTAATCACATGTTCAGCTCCCCTAGCCTTATCTCAACTGCCACTTGCCCCAAAATATCTAGATATCTCGTTTCGTCGCGCTCTCGCTCAACCGGGTGCGCGGCGTTACACGTATATTAGGTTTTTAATACTAAAAACTCCCAAAAATAATTCTAATTATAACCCCACACCCAAAAATTACAAATGTTCCTTGTGGCATAAGAAAAGTACCCACGTATCTCGTTTTCTCGAAAGGCGAACCGAAACGTCGCAATTAGGCAGTCTCTAGCCATAGAAAATACACTAAATATTTTCTGATGCCAAAAAATTCTATAAAAATTACAATAAATCCTAAATATTGGAAAATACTAAGATCTCAAATTTTATAAAATTTGGATCACGTTTGGGCATGTTTCAGTTAGAAACACACACAATAGCCTAGTTACGGCAGAATTCGATAGAATTTTCGCAGCGTAATAAAAACTGTAAATTAGTGAGGATCACTAATTTCAATTTCTCTTATCATATAGATATTAATCAAACAATAAAATTGTCAAGACAAAATCTTTAAAATAATAGTCATATTAAATATGACATAAAACAGACAATTAATACAATAACTAAACCATGAAAATTCAAACTTTGACTTGAAAATATTTATTAAATCCTGAAAATTATTTCTCTTTCAATAAAATAATTTTCTTTAATCAAATAACAATCTTTCACATTTTTCGGGATTAATTCATATTAAAAAGCGACATACGTCTACAGCATGCATTAATCTGAATTAATTACTAAAACAGTAAATTGTTTACAATAAATCTTGGTAGTTCTTCGTACTTTTAACAAACCATTGAGGTGATCAATCTCTATGATTTATTTCTAAGTAGTCGGAAACTATAAAATAATTTTCATAAAAATTGGGATGTTACAGTAGTTGGCTCAATTGGGATTTTGTGCAGCCTCCAGACCATTTCACCTCGTTTTCTCAGTTTACATTTTTGAGGGGTAGGTCACGATGCAGTAAGGGATTGGCACTAGTTTGACACACTATTCTATGGGTCTTTTGGGATCTCGGAATGGTTGTATCTTCTTTGGGAAGGTTCCAAATCTGGAGTATACGATTGATCGCATTCGATCCTTGTCTTGTAGGTGGTTTTTGTCTAGGGGAAATCCCCCCATGCCTGTATTATGAGTAGCATATAGATCCGGGTGTATTGCTAGACGGTAGATTCTTGTAAAGACTTGCTCTCGGGCTGGTGGGCTCTTGGGCCTCCCAATGTCCTCCTTTGTTGTTACTTTATCGATGTTGTTTGGGTTGGGGTATCCCTTGTACTCCTATATATATGTTTGCAGTTCAAAAACAAAAAAAATTCAAATGTCATTCTTCAGGCAAAAAATTATCAATGTAGAAATGTTCTCAAATTAATGAATGATTAAGGGATTCTTTAAGTTAACTTTAATGACAAAAGCATTGTTCGATCTTTACAAAATGTTTAGTTACTAAATAGTTATCTTTCTCTTTTAATAATATATACACATATAACTGTTATTTAATAATGCTACACTTTTTATATCGGTTGCTCGTTTAACTAATTTAAAAACTACTTTTTACATCGGTTAAACCTATACCTGACGTAGAAAATGTTTATTATATTTAAAAAATTTATTTTTTGTTCACCTTTTACATCGGTTATATTGTTAACCGATGTAAAAAGTCTTTTTTCACATTGGTTGTATTGTTAACCAATGTAAAAAGTTGTTTGTTTTGTTTTGTTCTGTCTTGCGTTTCATCTATCAGAACCCTCAATTTCATAGAACACTCATTTTCACAAAACCCTCGTGCTCGCCCTCGCCCTCTCACCGTTTTTACAACTGCTCGTTGTTATCAAACCAAATTGTCTACTTTTATAGGGTATTTCTAGTACTTAATTATATCATTTTGCACTATTTAAAGCACAAAGATACTCACTTATGTCCTATTTTGTAGAAATATCATAAAGACACCACTCATGAGTAAAAGATACGAGAATGGACTGAAAACTGGCAAGTTTTGGAGAGTTTTAACACTACTGGATGAGCGATACGGCCTGACAGTACTTCAGTACAGCCGTACCTAAATCAGAGAATCAGTAGGGGCGTACCCCCTTGGTCAGTACAGCCTGGCGCCGATGAAAAAGTTCAATATGATCGTGCCAAAGGCAGTACGACCATACACAAATGATGTCAGGGAGTGCAGAGTGCACAAGTATGGGCCAACGTCGCAAACAAAGTTCATTACGGCCGTGTATATATTCGGTACGACCATACCCCGTCTCTGATTGTTAAAATTTGAATGTCAGATGACCTAATCCGCATCCCAACCAATAAATAGGCCCTTTTAACCTAAGCTTTAAACCTTTTGATGAATTTCTGAATCTAAAACCCCTTTTTGAGAGTTCTACACTATTTTCTTGCTTTTCTGTTGATCCTTGTTTCCTTGGAGCTTGGTGCCAATCCCATTTCACTACCGGAGCTCGTGAGGACGTGAAGAACGTGCTTAAGGACTATCGTCATACCGAAAGGGTTTCCCGGTTTAGATTTTAATCTCTTCATTATGGATTCCTATGGTTTTATGATTGTGTTTATATTATTATCATTGGATATGAGTAGCTAAACCCATCACTAGGGGTGATGGGGGATCCTTTACAATGCTTTTGATATTTTTCTAATTAGTTTTATGAGTTTCTATTTATTTGATTGATTGTTTTATCCCTAGCATACTTAATCCTATAAGGCCTGATCAACCTTTAATTAGTTGACTTAATTGGCGGTGACAGTACCACAGTTAGTTAACGGATCTCTAGGAATAACAGAACTCGCTTTTTATGCCCGGATAAGGTTATTGCTTGTTTCTAATCGGTTATTAGATTAACAAACTCACCTGTTCTTAATGCTCTTTCCTTTAATTACCTTCCTGGACCAAAACGTAGTAATTATTTAGGAAGAAGGCTATTAACTGAATAGTTATTAGTAATTTAGAGTGAGTGATTAGCTATCAATTAGAAAATAGATCTCGTAGTAATTAATTAGTAAATTCAGGAGTTGAGTATTGGTGAACCTGGTTCCCCTATACCTCCCAGAATATTCTTAATTCGTTTTTGCACTTCGTTTAGTTGTTATTTTATTTACGTCACAAATTTTGCTATTCTCTAATTACAACCTTTGTTAGCCTAATATGATAGACTCTTTACTTCATTGGTACTCGTGCATTCCCTGTGGGTTCGACATTTGGAGTCTTAAAAATACTCCACTTTTATTACGAGTTACGATCAAATACATTTACCTGAGCCGCAACAAGTTTTTGGCACCGTTGCCAGAGAATGTTTTAGCGATATTGATTGAACAAGATTCTATTTACGTTAGGCATTTTATTTTGTTTATTTATTTTCTGTTTATTTTATTGTTTTAAGGACATACTAATTTGGTTTCCTTTGGTGTACGCATACAAGGTCTCAACATCCTAAATTGATATTCGACCCTGAAATTGAAAGAACACTTCGTTTGTTGAGAAGACAGCAGGTAGCAATGGAGAACGAACTTATGTTGAACGAGTACTTCACTCCAACTACGAATGTGGCAGACAGTGTCAACTATCTGGCAATTGAGGCCACAAATTTCGAATTGAAGCTAGCATTGATTTCAATGATATCTGCAGTGGAATTCTCTGGCTTACCTTCTGAAGATCCAAATGCTTATCTCAAAAGATTCCAGAAAGCTGCGAACACTGTCAAGTGTCATGGTGTGACACCAGAGGCCATCAAGTTAAGATTGTTTTCATTCTCACTGTAGGGAAAGGCACAATTATAGTTGGATTCACTTCCACCAAATTCTATTACCACCTAGGAGGACCTGAAAACCAAATTTCTAAATAAGTACTTTCCTCCCGCAAAATCTGCAAAACTGAGAGCTAACATATCTGGGTTCACTCAAAATGAAGGAGAATCAATGCATGAGGCATTAGAGCAATTCCAAGATTTAATCAGAAGCTGCTTCATCATGGTTTCACCAAGTGGCAGCTAGTTCAAATTTTATACAATGGTTTCACCATGCAAACTAGAGGTGTTGTTGATGCTGCTTGTGGGGGATCTTTCGGAAAGAAGACACCCACTAAGGCTTATGATATAATGACTGAAATGGCTCAAAATAATGCTCAATTGTCAGCAAGTGAAAGACAAACCGGAAGGAAGAACCGGCAAGTTGGAGGCAATGACCAAGAAGATAGAGACTCTAATGGCAGCGCAAACTCAGTCCAATGCAACTTCAACTAATAATGACTGGGGATGCATGACAATTGAAGGCCAATTGGAAGAAGTCAATGTTGTAGGCCAAAAGGATTTTGATCCAATGACAGGGATGCAAGAAGCTATGCTGAAGTTTATACAAAGGCACGAACATCCGTGTATGGGAGTTTTGGCTGGTTTCATGGAGAAGACTGAAGAAAGACTTAAGGCTATTGAAACCAAGGCAACTAAAGCCTCCTGTAATTTCTGTGGGGTAACAGGTCATGATTCTAAGGACTGCACTGAGGAGGTGAATTTTATTGGAAATAAGCCACAGAATGACCCCTACTCAAGCACTTATAATCTCGGATGGAGAAACCACCCCAATTTCTCATAGGGAGACCAACATAGATCACAAGGCTAGAATCAGAATACTTACAAGCCTCCACATTTACAAAATCGTGCTCAAAATGATAGAAGTCCCGGTTTGAATGACTTTAACAACTTCGTGGGATTCATGAATTTAGAAAAATTAGTGAGCACTAGCTCAGAAGATCGGAAAACACTAAAAGACCAAATGGCGACCCTGGTAAATATAATGACTCAAAAAGAAAAAGGAGCACTTCCAAGTCAAGTGGAACCAAATCCAAATGAGAAGTGCAATGCAACCTTTATGGCAAAGGAGGAACCAAGCATTACAATGAAGGACGTTCTGGAGGGAAGTAAAGAAGAGAAGGCTAAAACTGAGCCTCAGCAGGTAAGTAACTCTTTTTCCCAAAGTTCTCAAATTTTTTATAAGGATAGGCAAGCAATGAAATTATTAGAAAAACTTAAAAAATTGCATGTCAATATTCCCTTTGCTGAAATTGTCTTTGAAGTACCTAAGTATGTTAAGTTCTTAAAGGAAATAATTTTTAACAAAAATAAATTGGAAGAGGTTGAGACAATGAATTTAAATGAAGATTGCTCTGCTATGTTAATGAATAAATTACCACCTAAGCTTAAAGATTCAGGAACCTTTGCTGTTTCTTGCTCAATTGGTAATAAATCCTTTAAAGCACTATGTGATTTGGGTTCAAGTGTGAATCTAATGCCTCCGTCTATTTTTAGAAAATTAAATTTGCAGAAACCACAACCTTCTAACATGTCCTTGCAGTTAGCTGACAGAACTATTGTTTACCCAAGAGGGATAATAGAGGATGTGCTAGTTAAGGTGGGAAAATTTATTTTCCCAGTTGACTTTGTAGTTTTGGATATGGAGAAAAGCAGAGATGTCCCTATTATATTGGGAAGACAATTTTTGGCAACAGGAGATGCTACCATTCAAGTAGAGAAGGGAATCATGACTCTAAGAATTGAGGATGAAGAAGAAATTTTCAATATTTATAATGCTAACAAAACTTCTTCCTCTAGTGCTTCTTGTTGTTTCTTGTAGGATATGGAACCTAAACAGGAGAAAGAAAAGGAAGAGCAAGTTGAGAAACCAGATAGCAACTCTATTGAGCAGGATAAGAACATAACCCCTTCCTTAATAGTGGAAGCACTTTGTTTGTCTAAATTTAAAGGACTGCCTAGGGAGGATCCTATTCCTCATATATTAAATTTTTATGACTTGGTTAAGACTGACAATTATGCAGGAACCACCGTAAATAGGATAAGACTTAAGTTATTCCCCCTTTCTCTTGGAGGAGTGGCTAAGCAATGGTTCTCAGTTTACCCAAAATTCTACTTTGCAACATGAGAAGAATTAATGGAAGAATTTGTCAGGGCTTTCCAACCCACAGTTGAGAAAAAAGAAGATCATATCCTAGGATTTCAACGATTAAAGGATAATAACCCTGAAGAATTCGCTAGTCTTGAATTAGACTCATCCATTATCTCAGAGGTGTCAACTTTACAATTTAAAGGAATAACAGGGCAAGATCCTATTAAGCACATAAGACAGTTCTACAAAAAGATGAGTAATGCTAAATATTAGAATTTGTCACTAGATGAAGCAAAATTGAAGATCTTCCCATTCTCATTAGATGAGGAAGTCAAGATATGGCTATATCTCCTACCAGCTGAAGAAATAGAGACGTGGAATGACTTAGTAAAGAAATTTATTAGGAAATTTTCACCTATTATAAGAAAGCCAATCTACATCTGCGAAGATTGTGGGTACATAATGAACCTACCAAAAAAGTGCTCAGGCCCTGCTTGGATGGATCACTCTAAGGAAGACAATTATATTGCAGTCCTCCCCAATAGTAAGAAAACAAAAGGTAATGTCAAAGAAGGGCCATTGCTCGCTGAGGACTAATTCTAATTCCTCCGAACCGTCAGGCTTGGGACGTTAAACAAGCGCTTACCAGGATGAAACCTGTGTCTACTAACACTTTTCTTTTTTATTTTTATTTTATTGCATTTACTTATTCTGCTTTATTATTGATTTTATTTTTAATTAGTAAAAATACAAAAAAAAAATGAAATATGCTGAAAAACCAAATTTTTTCTGGAAAACCAACATGTCCGGTGTAGGGATATCGCGCAATAATCAAAGATAAAACGCAGCGAAAAAAAAAAAATTCCCTTCCATGGATCCTTACGAATGGTCATGATTCAGGGATTACGTTGGATACCTCTTGTAGCACAGACCGTTGCAGACGAGAACTGGAGTCGAACACGAGCGTCGTACTAATGACAACGCCTCTACGCAGGCCACACGAACAAACTTCGAATGGATACGGCCACCGTCTACTGTGCTAGCTGATGAATGGAGCCAGCAGTCACGAACGCACACAAGGTCTCTCAGTACGACTAGGGTTAATTCCTTGTCTGAACTTTCAGCTTAAGTGTTCTATTCATAGAACCACTTAAGACTGACCTAGCAGCGCACCGTAACTTACCATGTGCTGCGTTGCTCTTGACTTACGATGGTGCATCATAAGAATGCACCACTAAATAAAACAAGTCTTACTCATTTATATTTAATCTCCCATTAATCTGTTCTTACGTGTGTGAACCTGTAGGTTCCCGTAACGTTGACAATAATATTAAATCACTATTTAATATTATAAACAGAGAGCGGTGTCTAGCAACACATCACTGCAACCCAAGTAACGAGAATGTCAGTGTTATGACGTAACCTTTCCGTGATAATGATCATGTGTATAATTACCCTTTTGCCCTTATATCTATATTGAACACACGACATAGTGTGTGTCACCCTTGTATAGTTCAACATTATATTCCTTGATACCCAAGTAGAATAAGTAACAACAAATAAGATCAATATCTCATATTGACTTATTTCAGCATGGCCATGCATTTTACAGTCATACTCTATCAAGGGGCCCACAGATATTACTCCTGCTATGTAGGAGGGGCAAATCCCATCTAGGTCACTCATGTCCCTCTGCATGACTCGCGGAGTGCCCAGTTAACCGACTTTATAATTGTCTTGTTACAGATAGTGTTTGATGGCAATAAAACACTCAACTCGTCATGTAGGGACCATAGTGGTTTCAGGTCAAAGGGTGGAATACACCACTATCACTATGAGAACAACTTATGACACTTACATAATGCACTATGTAGTATTCTCATGGTGGGTCAATCTAGTACACAATTACCCTAATGTGTACCTATGCGGTGATTTGATAACTCATATCTATAACCTGTGAGATAAGGTTATCAGTCCACCCACATAATAGTCTTAATGTATTATTATTGCCCTTATTAATAATAATACTCGACTACGGATATTTAAGAGTAAGTTCTACAGTATCTCACAACCGAGTCATCTACTCGATGTTCTATTAAAATTGAACTTTTACACAAGGACTTTATTACGTTGAAACAAACATAATAACTGAAATGCCTCATATAATAGATAAATAACATGATACAAATTATAAGTTCAAAAGGAACTAAATTGGCCTCTAGGGCTTACACTAACAATCTCCCACTAGCACTAGAGCCAATTAGGCTTGTACCTAATACCCATAGATCTATGCTTCTGTTGGGTAAGAGGCTTTGTAAGTGGGTCAGCAACATTGTCAAGTATTGGTACTTTGCATATCTTTACATCTCCTCTATCGATAATCTCTCGAATGAGATGGAAGCGCCTAAGTATGTGTTTGGATCGCTGGTGAGATCTAGGTTCCTTAGCTTGTGCAATGGCACCATTGTTATCACAATAGAGATCAATGGGGTCCACAATGCTAGAAACTGTACCAAGTTTAGTAATTAACTTCTTGATCCAAACAGCCTCCTTTCCTGCATTGGAAGCAGCAATATACTCGGCCTCTGTAGTAGAATCAGCGACTGTTTCCTGCTTTGAACTCTTCTAGCTCACAGCGCCACCATTTAGGTAAAACATATAACCAGATTGTGATTTAGAATCATCTTTATTTGTCGGGAAGCTAGCATTGGTGTAACCTATTGCAGCGAGCTCTTCCTGACCTCCATATACCAAGAATAAATCCTTAGTTCTTCTCAAGTACTTAAGGATGTTCTTGACAGCAACCCAATGACCATCACTGGGACCAAACTGGTACCTGCTCGTTGTGCTTAAGGCATACGAGACATCCGGTCGGGTACATAATATGGCATACATGATAGATCCAAATGCATATGCATATGGAATCATGCGATCCCTTTCTTCCTAAGTAGAAGGGGATTGTGCTTTTGATAGGCATACGCCATGTGTGATAGGTAGAAATCCTTTCTTGGAATCATGCATATTAAAGCGTCTCAGGACTTTGTCTATGTATGTACTCTGACTCAACCCAAGCAATCTTTGTGATCTGCCTCTATAGATCCTGATTCCTAATATGTAGGTAGCTTCACCCAAATCTTTCATAGAAAAGTAATTCCCTAACCAAGTCTTAACTTGTTGCAAAGTAGGGACGCCATTTCCAATGAGTAATATGTCATCCACATATAACACCAAGATTACAACAATGCTCCCACTAACCTTCTTGTAAACACAAGGTTCATCTTCATTTTTTATGAATCCAAACTGTCTCACAGTTTCATCAAAATGAAGATTCCAACTTCTGGAAGCTTGCTTCAATCGATAGATTGATCGCTGCAACTTGCATACTTTCTTGGCATCATCTGAAGTGTCAAAACCTTTAAGTTGTGTCATGTACACGTCCTCAAGGAGATTTCCATTAAGGAAAGCAGTCTTGACATCCATTTGCCATATTTCATAGTCATGGCATGCAGCGGTGGCAAGTAAAATCTGAACAGATTTAAGCATCGCAACTGGTGAAAAAGTTTCATCATAGTCTACACCATGAATTTACTTGAAACCCTTAGCAACTAGTCGTGCCTTATAGGTATGAACCTTATCATCCATGTCAGTCTTCGTTTTGAAGACCCATTTGCACCCTATAGGAGTAACCCCTTCAGGTGGCTCTACCAAGATCCATACCTGGTTAGTGTACATGGAGTCCATCTCAGATTTCATGGCCTCAAGCCACTTCTCAAATTCAGGGCCAGTAATGGTCTCCTGGTAAGTCACATGCTCATCTTGATCCATGAGACATACATCACCCTATTGAGTCATGAGAAATCCATATCTCTCGGGTTGGTGACGTATCTTGCTTGACCTACGCTGGTCTTCTGTTACTTGAGCAGGCTGTTCTATCTCAATATCTTGTGCAGGCTACTCTTGTTCCTCCATAGGTGTGTCGCTACTCTATGATACTCGAATTTCTTCAAGTTCTACTTTTCTCCCACTGATTCCTTTGGAAACAAATTCCTTTTCTAGGAATACACCAGTTCGAGCGACAAACACTTTGCCCTTAGAAGGATTGTAAAAGTAGTATCCCTTGGTTTCTTTAGGATACCCCACAAAGAAGCATTTATCAGATTTGGGCTCAAGCTTAGTGGAAATCTGTCGTTCCACATATACTTCACAGCCCCAAATCTTCATGAAAGACATACTGGGTTTCTTGCCAGTCCATATCTCATATGGTGTCTTTTCCACAGTTTTGGATGGAACATGGTTAAGTGTGAAAGCTGCAGTTAATAGAGCATGTCCCCAGAAGGAATTTGGAAGATCCGCATGGCTCATCATAGACCGGACCATGTCCAACAAGGTACGGTTTCTCCTTTCAGAAACACCATTCCATTGCGGTGTTCCAGGAGAGGTGAGTTGGGATAGGATCCCACTCTCTTTCAGATGATCATCAAATTCTAGACTCAAATATTCACCACCTCAATCAGATCGACGGGTCTTAATATTCTTACCTAGTTGGTTTTGTACTTCATTCTTGAATTCTTTGAACTTTTCAAAAGATTCCGATTTGTGATTCATGAGATACACGAATCCATATCTACTATAATCATCAGTAAATGTGATGAAGTACTAAAAACCTCCTCTAGCTGATGTGTTTAGTGGTCCACATACATCAGTATGTATGAGGCCCAAAAGATCACTAGCCCTTTCCCCTTTTCTCGTGAATGGGGTTTGTCATCTTTCCTAATAAACAAGATTCACATGTCTCAAATGATTCATAATCAAAAGAGTCCAAGAATCCATCTTTATGGAGTTTGGAAATACACTTCTCATTTATATGGCATAAACGACAATGCCAAAGATAAGTCGGATTCAACTTATTTGGTTTCATCCTTTTTGTATTGATGTTATAAATGGGCGTTTCGAGATCAAGGACATAAAGTCCATTACTCATTTGTGCACTAGCGTAGAAAATATCATTTAAATAAATAGAGCAACATTTGTCCTTTATTATAAATGAAAAACCAAACTTGTCCAAACAAGAAACGGAAATAATATTCCTACTAATTGCAGGCACAAAATAACAGTTCTCTAACTGAATAATAAGCCCACTGGTCAAAGTCAATACATAAGTTCCCACAGCTAAAGCATCAACTTTTGCTCCATTGCCAACTCGTAGATCAACTTCGCCCTTTGCCAATGGTCTACTCCTTTTGAGCTCCTGCACATTAGTACAAATGTGAGACCCACATTCAGTATCTAATACCCATGATGCAGAAGTAGATAAATTGACTTCTATAACAAAAATACCTGAGGTGGAAGTCTCACTTCCCTTCTTCTTTTCTTCCAGGTACTTTGGGCAGTTCCTCTTCCAATGTCCAGTCACACCGCAGTGGAAGTAATTTCCCTCTTTAACCACACCGCCTCTAGGCTTCAAAGCATAAGTCGCAAGTTTGGGCTTGTTAATTCCCTTGCCCTTGCCCTTATACTTGTTCATGGGCTTTTTGAACTGCTTCTTGCCCTTTCCACCATTGACCATCAAAATGGCCTTCCCTTTCCCTTTGTTGATGTTATGTTTTGCAGTTCTTAACATACTTAACAGTTCTAGCAGAGTTTTGTCCATGTCATTCATAGTGAAATTCATGACAAACTGATTGAAACTCTTCGGCAACGATTGTAGGATCAAGTCAATCGCAAGCTCTTGCCTGAAGGAAAATCCCAATCGATCAAGGTTCTCGACATACCCAATCATTTTGAGTACATAAGGACCTACAGGGCATCCTTCTGCCAGTTTGCTTTGAAAAATGGCTTTGGAAACTTCATACTACTCATGCCTAGGTTGCTCTTGATAGAGCATCTTAAGGTGTTCGATCATATCGAATGCTTCCATGTTCTCATGTTGCTTCTGAAGCTCAGAGTTCATGGTAGCCAGCATGAGGCAGCCAACTTCCAGGGCATCATCTTGATGCTTCTTATAAGCATCCTTTTCAGCCCTAAGGGCAGTAGCAGCCGGTGGCTCTTGGGGAAGGGCCCCTTCGAGAACATACAGCTTTTTCTCTTGTTTGAGGACAATCCTCAAGTTTCGGTGCCAGTCCAGAAAGTTTGTTCCAAACAACTTATCCTTCTTGTTATTGTGAGTGTTTAATGCCATGGTAATCTACACTAAGAAAATATGCAGAATATAAATATCATGCAATAAACATATTTAATTAGGTCTTTAATTAAATACGCCTCCCACTATTTTACTCAAACCAATGACCCTCAACATTGATTCAAAAAGTCCCATTGGAAGATTTTCTAGTGAGCTGAGATCCATATTTCACTTTATTTTAAGTCAGCTTTGGTTGATCACTTAAAACTCAGTTATTTAGGTAGGAACTCTTTCCAATTGTATCTCATACAATTCTCGGTTAGTTGGGTGAATAACTATTATCCTGATCCATCACATGGATAGTTCCCAACTCAATTGCCTCTAAACCTTTTAATCCTATTATACTCAGTTTAGTTAAGTTAGACCCAAAGATAGCAGTTGGATATTATATTTATCCCATCGCATCTTACTAGTATTGAAAATGTACCCTGCTTTGGTGAACCCACATTTTCGATATTAGTCTTGATGAGTGCTTACTATTGGAAGGCATTTTAAATTTAACTTAATATTTCCTTTTGAGGGATGTTATTAACAAATGATCTCACTATTTGTTAAACTATTTAACTTACTATATTCATACATGCATCTAATACATATTTGTTAAACTATTTAACCTACTATATTCATACATGCATCTCATACATATATAGAAAATAAATGTGACGTGGTTATGGCCCCTAACGCATTGATTTTCACAAGCCAATGAGAGAATCCAAGCTAAACCTAGGAACGATCAAGCTTCTCCAAGTGTGACCTCCAATGTAGCCCTTTTATAAAATTTCATTCTTGTCTCCTTTCTTACATTACATTAATGAGAATAAAAGAAAAGCACGACACGCAGGCCGTATTTTAAAAGAAAAACAAAAGGCATGACACGCAGGCCGTATTTTAAAATTTCAAAATAAAATAAAAGGGACTAAGGCCATAACCACTCGCCACGCATCACAAAACATTAATGACAATTAATAATAATAATACACACTTATTACTATTAATCTTATCATTAAATATGATTAAAGCCAATTAATTAAAATTAAATAATTTCGAAATAACTCGCTTCGCAGATTCAGCACGGGATTCCGCTGCCCGGTCAGCGGACGGGCCATTGGTAAGAAAACAATTATATTGCAGTCCTCCCCAATGGTAAGAAAATAAAAGGTAATGTCAAAGAAGGGCCATTGCTCGCTGAGGACTAATTCTAATTCCTCCGAACCGCAGGCTCGGGAAGTTTAACAAGCGCTTACCAGGAGGAAACCTGTGTCTACTAACACATTTCTTTTTTATTTTTATTTTATTGCATTTACATATTCTGCTCTATTATTGATTTTATTTTTAATTAGTAAAAAGACAAAAAAAAAATGAAATATGCTGAAAAACCAAATTTTTTCTGGAAAACCAACATGTCCGGTGTAGGGAAATCGCACACAATAATCAAAGATAAAACGCAACGGGAAAAAAATTACCTTCCATGGATCCTTGCGAATGGTCATGATTCAGGGATTACGTTGGTTACCTCTTGTAGCGCAGACTGTTGCAGACGAGAACTGGAGTCGAGCACGAGCGTCGTATTGATGACAACGCCTCTACGCAGTCCACATGAACAGACTTCAAATGGGAGCGACCAACGCTATCGTGGTTAGCCGATTTAATGCCGGCAAATACGAACGCACACATGGTCTCTCAGTACGGCTAAGGTTAATTCCTTGTCTGAACTTTCAGTTTAAGTGTTCTATTTATAGAACCACTTAAGACTGAACTAGCGGCGCACCATAGCTTACCATGTGCTGCGTTCCTCTTGACTTACGATGGTGTGTCATAAGAGCACACCACTGAATAAAACGAGTCTTAGTCATTTATATTTAATCTCCCATTAATCTGTTCTTTTGTGTGTGACCCTGTAAGTTCCCGTAACGTTGGCAATAATATTAAATCTATTATAAACAGATAGCGGTGTCTAGTAACACATCACTGCTACCTAAGTAACGAGAATGTCAGTATTATGACGTAACCTTTCCGTTATAATGATCATGTGTATAATTACCCTTTTGCCCTTATATCTATATTGAACACAAGGCATAGTGTGTGTCACCCTTGTATAGTTCAACATTATATTCCTTGAGTAGACTAAGCAACAACAAATAAGATCAATATCTCATATTGACTTATTTCAGCATGGCCATGCATTTCACAGTCATACTCTATCAAGGGGCCCACAGATACTACTCCTGCTATGTAGGAGGGACAAATCCCATCTAGGTCACTCATGTCCGTCGCATGACTCGTGGAGTGCCCAGTTAATCGACTTTATAATTGTCTTGTTACAGACAATGTTTGACGGCAACAAAACACTCAACTCCTCATGTAGGGACCATAGTGGTTTCAGGTCAAAGGGTGGAATACACTACTATCACTATGAGAACAACTTATGACACTTACATAACGCACTATGTAGTATTCTCATTGCGGGTCAATCCAGTACACAATTACCCTAATGTGTACCTATGCGGTGACTTGATATCTCATATCTATAACCTTTGAGATAAGGTTATCAGTCCACCCACATAATAGTCTTAATGTATTATTATTGCCCTTATTGATAATAATACTTGACTACGGATATTTAAGAGTAAGTTCTATAGTATCTCACAACCGAGTCATCTACTCGATGTTCTATTAAAATTGAACTTTTACTCAAGGACTTTATTACGTTGAAACAAACATAATAACTGAAATGCCTCATATAATAGATAAATAACATGATACAGATTATAAGTTCAAAAGGAACTACATTGGCCTCTAGTGCTTACACTAACATCCGGGTGTACCTTCTTTTAGGCACGCCCGTACCACACGACTTCATCATAAAAAACGCAGAGAAACAGGCCGGTACGGCCGCACATATAACTAGGTGCGGCTATATCCCGTATCCAGAGGCTGAATATTTAAGGTAACAGCGAGAGGTAAGGGCAGACCACACCCTTGTATGCCCAAATCCTCTCCACTCAAGCACCCTCTACCCTCAACTTCTTCGTATTTTTCATTCCAAGTCTATCCAGGTACTGATTCTAAACTTATTTCTTGGATTGATTGCCTGTGTTTATTGGTTGTTTTAAGTTTTTAGTTATTTTAGGATTTTAATTTTGTTTAATTATAACTTTAACAATTTAGGAGTAGTTTTGGCTTGGTTTTGCATGCTTAGAGACCCTAGGAATGATTAGAGACTCAAATTCTATGCTTAAAACTGAGAAAATCTGATCATAGGGTAGATTTTTCACAAAACCGTAGCACTATACGGTCGTACCTATCAAGAATAGGCCTTACTGAAGGCCGTACTGGCAGCCTTAGGGTTGAAGACAGACTATAGGTATGATCGTACCTATGGCAATGTACGACCATAGATATTGCTTAAGTTAGGCCGTACTTACCTTTTAAACTAGGGCGTATATATTCATGAAGTACGACCATACCTAACACAGAGCACTGGATGAATTTCTAACCTATTTTAATTTTGCAGGAAAATGTCTAAGCGCCAGGGAGGCGATGGTTCCTCATCTGCAGCAGCACGCGCGTCCAAAACCATGCTATCTTATATCCCATAGCAGCATAAGGAACGATACAAACAGCTGCCCTCGAGCAGGTCGGCCTGCGAGGGGAGGTGGAGACATTGCTGTAGAGGATTGGATGGCTCCAGGTAGCCTTTGTCAGACAGCCCACTCACGTGGAGACTGTCTTATATTTTCTAGCCACATGTGGCTATGATATGAGGTAGGGAGCCCCAGCATCCAGAGATGGAGGATGAGCCAGAGTAAGATCTGGTGGTTACATTCTGGCTCCGTGGCACCCACCAAACGATGACCCTGGCCGAGTTTAACATCGGGCTAGGATTCGAGACGACGGAGACAGTACAGATGCCGAAGTATTTGGGAGCACTTTTGGAGATCCCAGAGGGGTGGCAGGACTCAAAGACTTGGAGAGCTCTCACAGGGGATGCCCACTACATTCCCAGCCGTGCCAAGGCCAGTAAGATCAGAGACCCAACTGTGCGGTAGTGCACAAATGGATAGCCCGTTCTATTAACGGGAGAGCCTTGAGCGACGACACAGTCACCAGGCTGGACCTATTTCTTCTTTGGGCCATGACCCAAGGCCACCGCTGCGACGCTGATATGTTTTTCTTACGCACTTGCACCCAGCTGGGCGTTCATCTGCAGACCCAGAACACCGGTCACAAAGTTTTGGGTTCGTTTATCTCTCGACCGTCAGCTCACCTCGGAGTTCACACCAGAGCGGGGGCCACGACCATTGAGATGGAGCCCATTGGACTTTCGACTCTCTGCAACATTGGTATTCTATGGAGACTGGGGCGTGGCGAGTATGAGGTCGTTAGATCGGAGGAGCAGCAAGATCAGGCTGTAAAATTTGTGCCTTTGGCAGAGGAGCTTCCACCACCACCACAGCCACAGCCAGCACCACGGAGCCACTCCTACCAGGACGTCATGGCGTGTCTCGATGAGATGCAGACTAGCTTTCAGGAGCATAGGACCCACGTGAATCACCAGTTGGCAGCTATTTTGGAGCACCTTCAGCGTCTCCAGCCTTACCCTCCTGTCGAGTAATGCGGGACTATATTTTATTTTCTCTTTTAGTACTTAGGCTCTTGCTTTTGTATTAAAAAGAGATTTGTATATATTGGCATGCTCGTAGGATACACTTTATTTTTATTGCTTTTAATTTTATTTTGTTATTTTATTTTACTGTTATTTCTTTTTATTTTATTTCTAAATTTTTGAGTATTGTGATGCACAGTTCTTACGTCCGCTTACTAGCTTCATCGGTATTGCGAAAGGAAACAACATACCATGCTCATATCCCCATTTATTTTGTTCATGATATTTTTCAGAAGGGAGTCTCTTTCCACCTTTTTTTACTTTAGCACAATTATTTTATTTTCTTTTGTCTTCTTTTGTGCTTGTTTTATCTTGGTCGTAGTGAGGACACTGCCAGCAATAAGTGTGGGGAGGGATTTTATATTATGCTTATTACTTGGCTATGCTTACAATTGCTTATAATTATAGAGAACTTTAAATTTTTGCTGATTTAGGTGCTACTAAAATTTTTTTGACAACTTGTGATTGAATTAAATCTGTTGCTAGTATTGGAATTTGCTGAAAATTAGTATTGAAGTTCTGTGAGTTTTAATTTTCTGTATAAGCTATTAAATGTGAGATTTGAGCCTGAAACAAGAGGCCACATCATACTTTTTGCCTCTTTTCTTTGTTTGAGTAATATTTTTCTATGAATTTGCATTGTAAAACTTGTGCTGAGACCATTACAAAGCGAATATAAGTTTAGTTTCATGTGAATTTTTAAAGGGCAATTTTTAGGAATTTTTCAGGCCACTTCTATTTTGAATGCATCTTACCACTAGTTGCCCACTTTTGTACCTAAAAGTACTTTATTATATTTTTTTGGTACCCCTTATTGTTACTATTGATAATTACTATGTGAAGATAACCTTTGAAAATACTCTTTAAGAGCAATTAGTGGCAGAAATCAAAAGAATAATATCATGAATCCCTTATATGTGTTTACAAAAAGAAGGTTTAGTATTTATTTCCCCTCCTAGTTCTAAAAAATGTTTATTTGCTGCATAAATGCATGAAAGGAGGAAAGGAAAAGAAAAGAAAAAGCATTGAAAAAAAAATATAATTGTTTATCATGTTAGTGCCTTCAGAAAATGCAAAAAAAAATATTATTGATAAAAAAAATCTGGGGATTCTTGCCTGCTCTTTAAAATGAAAAAGAAAAAGGTTGCTTGTTTTGTTTAATTTGTTTCTGACCCTTTGCATGACCATTTCTTTCTCTTATCCCACCTAACATTATTACCATGGTACCGTTACAACCAATGAAAAACCCTTATTCCTCTTTTGCGCGATAAATAGACTTTAATAGCAGAGTTTTGGTCAGTGTACAAGCCTATGGTAATGTCACTTCATTTGAAAAATCTGAGCGTTAAAGACTATATACACCCATAAATATTTTGAGATTGGTGAGAGTGTGACTTGTAAATCACAGATTGTTGACTTAGTTAAACTTATACATCTAATCAGGAATCCTATTTATTGGCATGATTTATGATATCACTTTGTTGTCATACTCGTATTTTTGCCCCTATTCAGTGAAAGTAGTTTCTATTATTATAATTACCTAAGTAATTTACCTCATTTCCTTCTTTGCCTTTTTTTTAAGAGGGCAAGGAAAGCTCAAGTGTGGGGATGTGTTATTACACCAAATTGTCTACTTTTATAGGGTATTTCTAGTACTTAATTATATCATTTTACACTATTTAAAGCACAAAGGTACTCACTTATGTCCTATTTTGCAGAAATATCATAAAGACACCACTCAGAGTAAAAAATGCGAGAATGGTCTGAAAACTGGAAAATTTTGGAGAGTTTTAGCACTACTGTGAACGTGAACACAAGAAGGGATTGAATTGTGTTGAAAACTTTTCGCAAACCATAAGTTAAAAAAACTTTTGAACACTTGATTTTAAATCTGTTTGTTATCGGATGCTAGAGTATGACCAGACGCTGGAAATACAGTTTATGAAAACTTGTTTTTCTTTGCAAGATAAGAATAAATGTAAAGCAGTAAAGCAAGAGACACATCGATTTATACTAGTTCACCACCAACCTGGTAGCTACGTCTAGTCCCTTCGTTCCTGAAGGATTTTCCACTATAATCAACTGATTACAAATTTTCTTAGGAGTATTCTACTGTCACAAACTTGACAATACTCTTAACTTCTCAAAATGACTCAGTATGTTCGAGCCTTTGAGGAATCAAGCCTTAACTAGGCAATACAATTTTCACAAAGTATTTTTGAATACAATCAAATAACTCACACAGAGAGGATGAAAGATTAAGCTCAAAACAATAACTTTCTGAAAGAAAGAAGATCAGACGATGAGGTTCAGTTTTTGGTGTCCAGAAACTTGGCACGAAACTTGATTGTTCACTTGAGAATAGCTCTTTCAGAGTGTAGTTTTTAGCAGTTTTTGGGCAACATTCTTCAATGAATACCTTGGGGTATTTTATAGGAGTCCTTGAGGGATATTATCGTTGCAGTAAATTTCAGCTCCATATCATTGAGTGAAGTAATTTGAAATGTTGTCCTTTTCTTCCTTTCCAGAGAATATCAGAATAGTACGCATTATCATTTTTGTACTATCTGCTTTTTACAATTACCTTGTACAATTTTGTCTTATACTAATGGTGTCACCTTTGATACCTCGTACAATAAAGTGAGCGCACAAAATCAAATTCGAATTCTGTTCCAAAATAGCTGAGGTGAAAAGCAAAAACGCGACCATCACTAGATGCTCGCTCAGAACAATGGATGGACGCTCGCAGCAATTGAGTAATCCATGTGTCAAAGGATAACACTACCGGACGCTCGCTTTAGACAAGATGCTGGAGTGAACCGGATGAAGACACACATAGAATGTATTCAAACTCTTGTGAATTTCTTCTTCTTGCTTGAGTGAGTTATAAAACATGAGTGATTTTAATACCTTACACTCCAAGACTTATCAGAAGATAAATTGTTCACTTGAAAATACTTTGTTATCATCAAAATTAATGAGGGTCTAAACTTCTCAATCGTTTACGTTCCAACAATCTCCCCCTTTTGATGATGACAAATATCCAAGGTTGATGAACAATTTTAATTTCAAAAAATAATTTCAGGGGTCTCCCCCCTGAGTTCAACAACTCATATATAATTAATTATTTTAGGTATCAGAGCGATTTATAATAATCAGAGCATTTGTGTGATCGCAAAATGCATACAAGTATCAGAGCATATATTCAATTAAGCGTTGAGATCGGATGCTGAGATCATTGTACCAATAATGAATATACTTAAGCAATTATTGAGGATTAGAAGCTGAAATTCATTGTACCAATTATAATAAAAATGTGCCAACAAATATTAATGAGTATCAAAGCACCAAACAATGAATATCAATGAGTATTAGAGCAACACATCTTAATGAGAACCAGAGCAATTCAAAGATATGCTATGTATGATTTATGGATGAAATGTGTAATACTTCAGCGTCTTCAGCGTGTTCATCAGACCTTTTTTTTACTCCCCCTTTTGTCATCAGACAAAAAGAGTGTAAAACACATCATAGTCAAAACAGTAAGTAATAATACTAGAAAAATTAGAATTGTACCAAAAATTAGATCAAGTAAGGTTAGATCATTCAAAATATGAACCAAGTGCAAAAAACAGAGAATTGTACCAAGTTAACAGTAATACAAAATATAAAAAAAAATGTTTTAAAGGGTTTGGTGGAGGAGGAGGAGGAAGGAGTTGATTGAAGCGTTCCATGAGGAGATTCACAGTGCTTTCCAACTGATGCACTTTCTGATTTGTAGCCATAATGGCTTCAAATTCAGCTCTTGGCAAGATGACAACTTCATCATTTGCAGCAGGAAGAGTAAAAGAATGTTCAACTTTTGGAACAGGTTCAGCGATAACAACCCTTTGCGACTTTAGCTTATGATGCTCTACTAACACTGCCTGTGACAAACTCAATTTCCTTTCCTTTCTATCCTGAGCCCTCTGGAAGGAATCATCATTTGGTAAGCTCTATTTGATAATTTTTCCAACTTCTATTTCTCAAGTTCCATAGTCCATTCCCATCTATGCACAATCTCTTCAGAGTAAAGCATGCTCATAAAGATAGTTTCCCTGTGCTTAAACAAATCTTCTACATATGCATCAAATTTTGCAAAAACAGCTTCTCCAAAATTGCATCTTATCAAAGCTCCCATGTCATCAAAAATAAAGTTGATGCCTTCATTTTCATCCAGATACAACCTATGCAGATTATCCCTATCATCTTTTCCAATATTAAGAGGCCTAAAATGACGTAGAATAGCTTTGTCTTTCCAAGACATAATCATTCGACTCCAACAGAATCCAATGTCAAAATGTTTGCAAACAGCAGCCCATTGATCTTCCAGTTTCATAACACTTAGAGGCCTAATAACAGAACCCATAAACATGTCATCAAAATGAACAAAAGTGAGGCTTATGTCTGTTACACTGCTGATAGAGCCAACAGTAGGGATGATTGCCTTTTCTGTGTTACAGCAGCCAGAAGAACCAGTTCTCCAATCATCTCTCTTAAGAAGGTTTAGATACACACGTCGGGCATGGTCTTTAGATATCTTCATAACTGAAATCTCAGAGAATGCTTTGACATCATATTTCCTGGGAGCTTCTTCATACTCCTTAAGACCAATAGATTTTGGAAGTTTACCGGGAGCTAGTTCCTTCCTTTTATCAAGGATAGACCAGGGTAGCCACCTTTGCCTATCAGGGACAATCTTTACAGATGCTGAAGAGGGGTCTCTGTATTGACGAATTAGCTCAAGCTTTTTCATCTCCAGGCAGTGAGCCATGAGTGACTTTTCATCATCTGTGATCCATTTTCCGCATTCCTCCAGAGTGAAAGGTTCATGTTGTGGTAGAAAATGAGGAAGATCAACAGAAAAAGGAATAATTCCTCTGTTTGAAAGAGGTCTTAACCTTCCACCAAATGACATTTCTACTTTCTCACCATCTTCAGAGACAGTGAGGCGTGAACGAGGGGCAATCTCAAATCTTGCAACCCCAGAGGTGAATGTCATCAAGTGCCACAGAGAAAGGCGATCATAGATGGAATGATACATTTCTTCTCTTACAAATCGTGGTTTGTTTATAGGGGACACATATTTCTTGGCACCATAGTATGAGGTAGGTTTGAGAGTGAGAGAGAGTGGGAGAGGAGAAGTCACCTTGACTTTGTAGGTTTTAGGTTTGTTTGAAGGGATTTTGAAAAGTATGTTGAAAGGGTGAGAGTGGAGTGATGAAATGTATGTAGTGAGGGATGTGTTTAATGAGGGTTGTGGTGAGGAAAATGTAAGTATTCTGGATTTTGTGGTTAATTGGGAGGTTTGTGGTTTGGTTGATGGAGGTTGTTGAGTGATAAGTGCAGTGGTTTGAGATTTGGTTTTTGTGGTTTTCTTGGCTAGTGTGGGTGATGGTTGTGTGGAGTATGTTTGTGGTGATGAAACAGAGAGTGGTGGTGCAGGAATAGTGTCATCAGAACCAAAGGTATTAATGGAATCATCAATGGTAAAATCCAGTACCTTTAGGTTAAGCTCAGAGTGCCTAACCAATCTCTTTCTTTTTCCTTGTGGGGCAGCAGCTGGAGGAGGAGATGGAGGAACTTGCTTCTTGGGGCCAGACGCTGAAACAGGCTTTTCTGCTTCTGTCTTTCTCTTTTTCTCCAGTATGCTTCTGATGGGGACTCAGTCCTCATCATCTTCTGGATCATCTCTCCTTTTAGGTGCAGGAGGCACCTTTTGCTTCTTGTCTCCCTTGCCGGAGACTCACCAGTTCTCTTCACACCAGATACTGAGCTTCTGGTGGGTTTTGTTTCAGCTACTTTACTAACTTTAGTTTCTGTTCCTTCTCCTTGTTCTTTTTTCACCTTCTTGATCATATTAGCATTGATCAATTTCATTCTCACCAAGCTATTGATGACTCTAAAAACCTCAGGACGAACAATAGTAATAATTCCAAAATACTTATCTCTTTCTTCTTTGTTTATCAAGGCACAAAGCCTTTTCGCAATTCCATCCTTAACCATCATTGTAGTAAGAAGAACTCCATAAGGAATAACCTTGATAATGTTCTTCTTGTCAGCAGAACCCTTCCTTGAACCAACAAGCTCATTGACAATATTATTGAAAATCAACCTAGGCAAGTTGATTTTGTGACCAGCAATATAATTTCTCATAATGAACTTTTGCTCATAGTTCACTATGTCACTTGACCCAGTCTTCAGAATAACGCTGTTAGCAATAATTTTGTGTAGAACTCTGTAATGACTTTTCAGATCCTTGGCAGAGGGAGTTACATCATTTTCCTTCAACTGGCGATAGTTCTCGAATAGAGCCCTGTTGACGTTTCCATTCCTCTGAAAGCGTCTTCCCAACCAACATAGTAACTAATGCCTTCATAGGGGCACTTAATGGTATCAACGATGGTGTTTATGGTGAACACCAACTTGAAACCTCTGACATGACCTTCAATGATTCCATCCGGAAGCAAATGAACGTTTCCCCAAAATTCCTTGATGGCATAAGCCATAACTTCAATAGGTTCCCAAAGGAAGTAGTTTTTCCAACCCATATTGTTCAAACCTTCATCGAAGTTAAAACCATAGAGCTTGAACTTCTCCAATCAATCCTGTTCTCATTCATAAGCCTTGCTTCGTTCATGATGTCATAGATAGCAGAGTATTGTCCGACCTTAACATCAGTCATGGTTGCAATTGGAGAATGGATTATGGAGGTTTAGGGTTTCAGGAAAAATTACACACAGAGAGAGAGAGAGAAAACAGTTTTCGCAGACAAAACAAAGTGAGTGTGGAGCGAAAGAGGTGGAATAATGGGAAAGTTTTGATAAAATAGTACAGTTACTTTTTTTTAAAAAAAACTTTTCACATTTCCTCTGAAAAAAATAAATCAAAAAGAAAATAAAATAAAGATTCCCCTTTTCATTAAAAGCAGTTGCCAAAATAAAGTAAAAATCAAGAAATTTTTTTGTATTAAAAACCTAAATAATCATGACTCAGAGTAGGTGTGATGAGACGCTTAAGTCCCACACGTGCGTGACACGTGTGTGCTCGGACGCACGCAAACGAATTCACCGGACGCTGAGTTATGTGATATGAATGACATAACATATGTGTACACGTGTTAATGCTTATGTCATACCAGATGCTGAATGATGCATATCATAAGACGCTGAAATTAATCATTCTTCTATAAGATGAAAATTTAAGTTTTTTCTTATAAAATTGAATCTATCTTCCGCAAGGGGTTTTGTAAAGATGTCAGCCCGCTGACGATCAGTGTCTACAAATTTTATTTCAAGAATACCCTTCTGAACATAGTCTCTTATGAAGTGATGTTTAATCTCAATGTGCTTTGCTCTAGAATACAATATTGGATTCTTAGTAAGACAAATTGCAGATGTATTATCACAAAAGATAGGAATGTTACTCTCTTTTATCAAGTAGTCTTCAAGTTGATATTTCATCCACAGAAGTTGAAAGCTACAACTTGCTACTGAGATGTATTCAACTTCTGCTGTTGAGAGTGCAATTGTGCTTTGTCTTTTGCTTGACCAAGACACAAGATTTGCTCCAAGGAATTGGCAGCCTCCACTTGTGCTCTTTCTTTCAATTCGGTTTCTAGCAAAGTCAGCATCACAAAATCCTACTAATTTGTAATTTTTTGATTTCTTATAAAGCAAACCAAGATTAGTAGATCCTTGCAAATATCTAAATATTCTTTTAACAGCACTCAGGTGTGATTCTCTAGGATCAGATTGAAATCTAGTACACAGGCAGACGCTGAACATAATATCAGGTCTTGAAGCAGTAAGATAAAGTAGAGATCCAATCATACCTCTGTACATTTTCTGATCTATCTTCTTACTAGCTTTATCTTTACCAAGAGTACATGTAGGATGCATAGGTGTGCTCATTGACTTGCAAACCACCATCTTGAATTTTTTTAGCAATCCCTTGATATATTTGCTTTGATGTATATAAATACCATCATTACGTTGCTTGATTTGAATTCCAAGAAAAACTTTGATTCACCCATCATGCTCATTTCAAATTCAGCCTGCATTAGCTTAGAAAATTCTTTGCAAAAGCTTTCATTAGTAGCTCCAAATATAATATCATCAACATAAGTTTGGACAAGTATAAAATGCTTGTTTGATGTTTTTCTAAATAGAGTAGTGTCTACTAGACCCCTGATAAAACCATTTTCCATCAAAAAGGAACTTAGTCTATCATACCAAGCTCGAGGAGCTTGCTTAAGACCATACAAAGCCTTTTTAAGCTTAAAGACATGTTCTGGAAATTCAATGTCTTCAAAACCAGGAGGTTGTTTCACATAGACTTCCTCAGTTATAAAACCATTCAAGAAAGCACTTTTCACATCCATTTAATAAAGAATTATCTCATGGTGTGCAGCAAATGAAAGTAAAATGTGAATAGCTTCTAACCTTGCAACAGGTGCAAAAGTTTCTGTGAAATCAATACCTTCTTCTTGTGAGTAACCTTGAGCAACTAATCTTGATTTGTTTCTCACTACCTTACCATCTTCATCAAGCTTGTTTCTAAATACCCATTTAGTACCAATAGCTTGCTTATCTTCTGGTAGTGTGACTAATTTCCATACATCATTTCTTTGGAACTGATTCAACTCTTCTTGCATAGCCAGAATCTAACCTTCATCTTCTAATGCTTGATCAATCGTCTTAGGTTCCATTTCAGAGAGAAGTGCAATATTTGCATGCTCTTTGAAAGACGATTTGGTTCTTACTCTATCTCCAGGTTCTCCTATGATTTGATCTTTAGGATGATTGGTTTTGTATCTCCAACTTTTTATGGTTTTTGCTTCTGCTTGAGTAGAATCCCATATCTGGTCACCACTAGATGTTGAAGATGCAGGTTCACAATTTGTTGTACCACCAATATTTAAATCTAAAAATAATTCATCTAACTCTGACATGGCAGTGTCAGGCTTTTTGTCATCAAACTTAACATGAATGGATTCTTCCACCATCAAAGTTTGTTTATTGTATATTCTAAAAGCTTTAGAACTTTCAAAGTATCCCAAAAAGATTCATTTGTCAGCTTTGGAATCAAACTTACCAAGTTGATCCTTGGTATTCAAAATATAACTTATGCAACCAAAGGTATGAAAATAAGATATGTTTGGTTTTCTACCTTTCCACAGTTCATATGGAGTCTTCTTCAAAATAGGTCTAATAAGAATTCTATTTTGAATATAACAAGCTGTGTTTACTACTTCTGCCTAAAAATGTTTTGCAATATCAGCTTCATTGATCATGGTCCTAGCCATTTCTTGGAGGGACCTATTTTTCCTTTCTACAACACCATTTTATTGTGGTATTCTAGGAGAGGAGAAATTGTGGGAGATGCCATTTTCTTCACAAAATTTTTGAAAGCTTTCATTTTCAAATTCTCTCCCACGATCACTTCTAATTGAAGAAATACAAATTCCTTTTTCATTTTGAACTGATTTGTACAAAACAGTAGATACCTTGGATGACTCGTCCCTGTGGGCAAGGAATTTAACCCATATCCATCTAGTAAAATCATCAACAATGACTAACCCATATTTCTTTCCAGTTAAAGAGGTTGTCCTTGTTGGATCAAAAAGATCAAGATGCAAAAGATCAAGTGGTCTAGAGGTTGAAATAACATTTTTAGAATGAAACGAATTTTTAACTTGTTTTCCTCTTTCACATGCCTCACAGAGAGCATCAGATTGGAATTTAAGATTTGGTAAGCCTCTAATAAGACTGTGCTTGTTTAATTTTGAGATTAATCTCAAATTGGCATGACCCAATCTTTTATGCCAAGTCCATTGCTCATCTTCAACAGACATGAGACACTTAACATTTTGTTTTGCAAGTTCAGAAAGATCAATTTTATAAATATTTTATTTCCTCTTTGCAGTAAAGAAAATAGAGCCATCTTTCTTGCTTTTTACTGAACATTCAGTTTCTGTAAAAATGACATCATAACCATTATCACATAATTGACTTATGCTCAATAAGTTATGCTTTAGTCCTTCAACATACATTACATTATCAATAGAAGGAAGAGAGCCTTTACCAATGCAACCAATTCCAACTATTTTACCTTTTTGGTTTCCTCCGAAACCAATAAATCCTTCTTTTCTAGGTCTTAGCACTTGGAACATATGCTTTTCTCTCGTCATGTGACCCGAGCATCCACTGTCTAAGTACCAAGATAGGTGTGTTGACTTTGTTGCTAAGCATGTCTGCAACATAGACTATTTTATCTTTAGGTACCCATATCTTTTTGGGTCCTTTCTTATTAGTTCTTGAAGGATACTTGTCATTTTTAGTCTTAAAAGCAGTACATGCACTTTTCAAATGACCAGGTTTGTTACAGTAAGTACAATGCAAGCATTCATTGTGATCATTGGATTTATCATATGCAAGATTTTCATTTTCTAAAGAAGGTTCATATGATATGTAACCAAGACCTTGAGTTGTCGTTTTACTGACACCACAAATCATTGAAGCTTGCTTGCTTCCAGTTACACTCTCTGTAAGAAACTTTGAAATGCATATTCATAATCATTTGATTTACACCTAGGATTGCCTTTAGCTTCAGAGCTTTCAGGTTGAGAGCTCTCACTCAGTTCACGACACGTTACCAGGCGACTATCCACCGCACGATTTTCAGGAGTCTATATCAGTATTTGCCATAAGGGCAAGATTGGCTTCTTCTTCATTATCTTCCTAGAGGAGGATAAATCTAGATCTTCCCATGTGGCCATGAAACTCTTTTTCTTTCCCTTTAAGGAACTTCTTGTGGGCTTCTCCTTAAGATTAGGATATTCGGACTTGAAGTGTCCAGGCTTCTTACATTCATAGCAAACGACTTAGCTTTTGTCTTTGCTTTCTTTCTTGTCCCTAACATCTTTCTTCTAAAATTTTCTCTTGAAGTTTCTTTTCTTCCATATTCTTTGAATCCTCTTAGATATGAACGCGAGCTGATCATCTAACCCATTAAGGTCTCCTTCTGAAGCTTCATCTTCTGATTCTTCTTCAGCCTGAAGGGCTTTAGAAGTACTGGCTTTATGTTTGTTGACTTTCAAAGCAATTGACTTGCTTTTCTTCGCAGGTTCTTCTTCATTCAGTTCAAATTCATGAGCTTTCAAAGAACTTAAGAGATCTTCAAGTCTTAAGAAATTTAAATATTTTGCTTCTTCAATAGCAATGACTTTGGGTCTCCACTGCTTGGTTAAACTTCTTAGGATCTTTTTCACATGGTCAGGTGTGGTATAACTTTTTCCAAGGGCCTGTAATCCATGAACGAGTGTTTGGAACCTTCCAAACATAGATTTAATGTTTTCACCATCTTCCATTTTGAACAGCTCATATTGGCAAATTAACATGCTAGCTTTAGTCTATCTTACTTGGGCAGAGCTCTTATAAGACAAAACAAGAGAATCCCAAATTTCTTTGGCAGTATCAAATTTGCCACATTTGTCATATTCCTTTTCTGACATAGTACGGATAAGAATGAATCTAGCTTTTTGATTGGTTTGATATTGCTCATCATTCCAATTTTCTCTGGCTATTGCAACACCAGCAACATTAGTGGGAAGAATGTAATCACTTTCAACAATATCCCACAACTTAAGTTGTTGTGTCTCAAAGAAAGCTTTTATCTTATCTTTCCAGTAGTCAAATTTTTCTCCAGTAAATAGAGGAGGATGGTTCATATGACCACCTTCTGCAAACATGTTCACAGTATATGATCTTTTCTCTTAACACTGTTAAGTGCTCAACCAAGAGGCCGAGCTCTGGTACCAACTGAATACAAGAAGGGGGTTGAATTGTGTTGAAAACTTTTCGCAAACTATAAGTTAAAAACACTTTTGAACACTTGAATTTAAATCTGTTTGTTATCGGTTGCTGGAGTATGACCAGACGCTAGAAATACATTTTATGAAAACTTGTTATTCTTTGCAAGATAAGAATAAATGTAAAGCAGTAAAGCAAGAGACACAACGATTTATACTAGTTCACCACCAACCTGGTAGCTACATTTAGTCCCTTCGTTCCTGAAGGATTTTCCAATATAATCAACTGATTACAAATTTCCTTAAGAGTATTCTACTGTCACAAATTTAATAATACTCTTAACTTCTCAAAACGACTCAGTACGCTCGAGCCTTTGAGGAATCAAGCCTTAACTAGGCAATACAATTTTCACAAAGTATTTTTGAATACAATCAAATAACTCTCACAGAGAGGATGAAAAGATTAAGCTCAAAACAATGACTTTGTAAAAGAAAGAATATCAGACGATGAGGTACAGTTCTTGGTGTCCAGAAACTTGGCACGAAACTTGATTGCTCACTTGAGAATAGCTCTTTTAGAATGTAGTTTCTAGTAGTTTTTGGGCAACATTCTACAATGAATACCTTGGGGTATTTATAGGAGTCCTTGAGGGATATTACCGTTGCAGTAAATTTTAGCTCCATATCATTGAGTGAGGTAATTTGAAATGCTGTCATTTTCTTCCTTTCCAGAGAATATCAGAATAGTACGCATTACCGTTTTTGTATTATCTGCTTTTCACAATTGCCTTGTACAATTTTGTCTTATACTAAAGGTGTCACCTTTGATACCTCGTACAACAAAGTGAGCGCAAAAAATAAAATTCGAATTCCGTTCCAAAATAGCTGAGGTGAAGAGCAAAAACGTGACCATCACATGATTCATTAATAAACCAGATGCTCGCTCAGAACAATGGATGAACGCTCGCAGCAATTGAGTAATGCATGTGTCAAAGGATAACACTACCTGATGCTCGCTTTAGACAAGATGCTTGAGTGAACCGGATGAAGACACACATGGAATGTATTCAAACTCTTGTGAATTTCTTCTTCTTGCTTGAGTGAGTTATAAAACATGAGTGATTTTAATACCTGCACACTCCAAAACTTATCAGAAGATAAATTGTTCACTTGCAAATACTTTGTTGTCATCAAAATTAATGAGGGTCTAAACTTCTCAATCGTTTAGGTTCCAACATACTGGATGAACGGTACGGCCGTACCTAAATCAGAGAATCAGTAGGGGCGTACCCCCTTGGTTAATACCACCTGGCACCAAAGAAAAAGTTCAGTACGGCCGTGCCAAAGGCAGTATGGCCATACACAGATGATGTCAGGGAGTGTAGAGCGCACTAGTACGGGCCAACGTCGCAAACAAAGTTCAGTACGACCATGTATATATTCGGTACGACCGTACCCCATCCTAGATTATGCAGATTTGAAGGCCAGATGACCTAATCTGCATCTGAACCTATAAATAGGCCGTCTTAACCTAAGCTTTGAACCTTTTTGGATGAATTTCTGAATCTTAAACCTCCTTTTTGAGAGTTCTACACTATTTCCTTGCTTTTCTGTTGATCCTTGTTTCCTTGGAGCTTAGTGCTAATCCCGTTTTGCTACCGGAGCTCGTGAGGACGTGAAGAACGTGCTTTAGGACCATCGTCATACTGAAAGGATGTCCCGGTTTAGATTTTATTCACTTCATTATGGACTCCTATGGTTTTGTGATTGTGTTTATGTTATTATCATTGGATATGAGTAGCTAAACCCATCACTAGGGGTAATGGGGATCTTTTACAATGCTTTTGATATTTTTCTAATTAGTTTTATGAGTTTCTATTTATTTGATTGATTGTTTTATCCCTAGCATGCTTAATCCTATAAGAATAAAAGAACTTGCTTTATATGTCCTGATAAGGTTATTGCTTGTTTCTAATCGGTTATTAGATTAACAAACTCACCTGTTCTTAATGCTCTTTCCTTTAATTACCTTCCTAGACCAAAACAGAGTAGTTATTTAGGAAGAAGGCTATTAACTGGGTAGTTATTAGTAATTTAGAGTGAGTGATTAGCTTTCATTCAGAAAATAGATCTCGTAGTAATTAATTAGTAAATTCAGGAGTTAAGTATTGGTGAACCTAGTTCCCCTAGACTTCCTATAATATTCTTAATCTGTTCTTGCACTTCGTTTGATTATTATTTTATTTACGTGACAACTTTTTCTATTCTCTAATTACAACCTTTGTTATCCTAATAGTATAGACTCTTTACTTCATTGGTACTCGCGCATTCACTGTGGATTCAACATTCGGAGTCTTAAAAATACTCCACTTTTATTACGAGTTACGATCAAGTGCACTTGCCTGAGCGCAACACTCGTGCTACGGTGTAACCTAATCTAACGCTGAAAACATTTGATGTTTATATGCTTTCAGTAAAAAGTACTTTCCATTATTCACAATGGCAAAATAGGAGTAAATTTTTTTTCTTTTTCTTTCCTTTGAAACCCTTTTCAAAATGCGACGTAAAGAGTACTACAATTTTCTAAATGATGCATAATCAGTATATTTTGCAGATATCAAAGTATATCACATCACAATGAATGCTTCACATAACATAAAACATAACATACTCATTTCGCACTGAGGCAAAGTTTTCTGAAAAGAGTAATTAAAAAACAATGGGTATTTACGCAAATAACAAAGACAATATCCTAAGCTAAGCTGGCCAACAACTATAACTCTTATTGAGAAACCATTCAGTAAGATCAGAACATAGAGCACTTAGAGGAATCTTCCTCAACTGGCTCATTCTTCAATATATCTGGGATGAACGAAACAGCAGCAGCATTGTGAAACTCCATCTCGTAACACCCATGAGAATGTCCAATCCAATAACAGTGCAAGGGTAAATTCTTTGTCCACGAGTTTATCATAGGCTATGTCGCATGCAAACAAGATATATATATATATATATATATATATAACACAACAACACGCTTTTATCTACATATACATACTTAATAGACCGCACGCATCATCAGGTTATATTAAGTAGTTGCAAGTGAGTAGACAAATCAACCAACAGATCAACAATCAAGTCATCACAATATCAAGCATTTGCATGTGAGCAGACAAATCAATCAATAGATCAACGATCAAGTCATCACATATTACAATGTGGTTAATTATGCATGCCAATGCATTATGAACGAGTTTGTGTATACACCTGCAGCCTTAAACAAGGTCAGCAGTAGATGTAACAGCCCTAATTTTTCATCCTTCAAGATTAGGATGTGTCTTAGGGTATTAGAACATGCTTATTGTTGCTTGGGTTGGGTTTCATATGTTTTACCGTTCCTTCAGCCGATTAAGTGTCCAGATGTACCTTTATTCCTATATTTAGTTATTTCGGTCATCGTATTCCCCATTTTTGAACCTCTTAACAACTCAATTGGATTTAAGTCCCTTCAATAAAGTTGTAGCATTATCTCTTATCTTTTAGTTGGCTTTAGTTCGACTCGATTTCGATACCTACAACTCTAGATATGCTCTCTGGAGTCAACACAACGCAAGCGTAACACTTAGGAATATTATAGTATATTTCAACTGCATTTTTTATCCTGTTAGAGTCCGAATTTGGGTAAGCCTATTAGAGATAAAATTGTAGGAAATTCTCTTAGCTTTCCAACGACACCAAGAACGCCTCAATCGAACATCTGTAGCTCCAGATAAGACCAAAACAGTGGCACCGAGTGTCCAGACTCAGGCGCAGGGTGCCCAGACTGAAGCTCGGGCGCCCAGGCCTCACCGAGATCAGGCGCAGGGCGCCCAGGGAGTGCAGGCGCCCGGCGCCCATAGCTGATAAGTGACTACGCGCTGTTTCGCATTTTAACTCGTTTTGGGCCGGTTCTGTGACCCAGTGTGACCCATTCTCGACCTGAAAGGGCAACCACGACCCCTAGACTTAACCTAGCCACTAAGCATCAGTTCTAAGACCCTAAACATGATTAGGAGCTGCTCATTAGACCAATCCAAATAGAGAAAAGCTCTTCCTTTCCTTCTTCCAATTTTGTGTTGTCAAGGGCTCTAACTCAAGACTACGCTACGGGACTTGACCGGGGAGCATTGTTATTGTAACTCGTACAGCCTCATTGGGAGGAATAGGAGGTGGTAAGTCTTCTAATGATAAGCTTTGTCTTTAAGATCAATGTTAGGGTTCTAAACCATGATTTTTCCATTCCTAAACCCTTACTCTTGTGTTTTGCTGAAGAAGGCTTCACTAGGAAAGGAAAAGCTTGGTGTTACTTCATCCCATCCTAGGAGCACGAAATTCACTTGAGGTAAGGGGTAGTTGTTCTCTTCTAGTGAGTGTATGGAACATGTATGAACAATAGGGGTGTCCTATGATCCCTACGCCTCGCGCGGTAACGAAAAACGAGCACTATCACCACCGTGATAGGGAGACATCCGAACTCCTCAATTACTATTCTTGACTAGTGATATTTATTGTAACGTGATGTGATAATTTTATTGGTTGTTGAAATTGGCATGATGATTGAGCTTTGGTTGTTATATGCTTGATGTACAGAAATTGGTTGTTATCAAATGACAATGTAAGGAAATTAAATAACTAAATAGTAGGCTTTAGACCCTATGAAAGTGTAGCCACTAAGTATGAATCAAAGAACTCGAGTCCCCTCAATTATGTTGATATTGTAAAGCTTAAGTAGAATGTCTAAGATTCATTTATGATGCCTATTGATTTATTAGTATGATAATATGAGAGAACTAGTCCTTCTATGCCAAAGTTTCACTTGGACGTATGTGCTTAATCAAAGTTGCTAAGATTATTAAATGTTCATGTTATTGGTAGAAGGCACTAGCTAACTTATGAATTTGTGTTCTGCTGTTGTTGTTGTTACTCCGTCGAAAATATGGCGATAGAGGATGTTATGGTTAGACACCGCGTTTGGTCATGTTCATGCATCTTGGTGTCGTCATTGTTGTTGTTGTTGTTGTTGTTAATGTTAGTAGGGCGTATCGGGCAAGGTATCCCGTGACGGGCGAGGTTTCCCGGTCCTACGGTTAAAAAGCGGCTTAATCGGGCAAGGTATCTCTGACGGGCAAGGTTCCCTGGTCCTTTGGTTAGTAGGGCGAATCGGGCAAGGTATCCCGTGACGGCGAGGTTTCCGGTCCCTACGGTTAAAAAGGGCGAATTGGGCAAGGTATCCCGTGACGGGCAAGGTTCCCGGTCCTTTGGTTAGTAGGGCGAATCGGGCAAGGTATCCCGTGACGGGCAAGGTTTCCCGGTCCTACGGTTAAAAGAAAAAAAAGGGCGAATCAGGCAAGGTATCCCGTGACGGGCGAGGTTTCCCGGTCCTTTGGTTAGTAGGGCGAATCGGGCAAGGTATCCCGTGACGGGCGAGGTTTCCCGGTCCTACGGTTAATGGGGCGAATCGGGCAAGGTATCCTATGACGGGTGAGGTTCCCGGTCCTGTTGTTATTGGTACACTACTGACATGGTATTCCGAAACGGGCAAGGTATCCCGGCTTCGTTTTAAGTGGATCCACATGCATATAGTTATGGTTCTATAAATACATTGTTTTACATGATCACGTGGCTGGTTGTTTAGTGTTGGTAATGTACCTTGTTGTTGTGGTTGATGCCGTGGCATGTGATATATAATTGTTGTGGTAATGTACCTTAATGTTGTGATTGATGCTGTAGCATGTGATATTTGGCCATTGTGGTACCATCTTATGCCTTAACGCTAGTGATTAGATGTCCTTATTGGAATTGTTGTATATTGCGCATTGTTCATTAATTTCCTACGCTGTATGCACTATTTGAGGTTATGATGACTAACCCCTCTTGTGGCTATGCATATCCCACGGGGTATGTGTAGATGCTGAGACTGCAGGTATTGAGGATACGAATGCCGGCAAGTAATCACGATAGCTCGTTGTGATAGATAGAAGACTTGTGTTTACTTGTTTAAGTTATTGTATTCTTCCGATGTAATGATTAGGGGAAGAGCTCTGAATTATTGTGACATCGGGGACTTGGGTTATTTTTATTAATTGTATTTCATACTCATTTTCTATTTCCGCATGTTGTGAACGTGACAACTCTATTTCGTTTCAAAGGAAAGTTTTATCCGAATGAATATTTTTTTTTATCTTGTGTTATTTTCTTCTTACATTGCTAAAATGCCATGACGGGGTAGAGGGTGTCACAGTAGACGAGGAACTTTTTTTCCAGGTCCAAACAAAATTCCCCTACCAAGGGTTTTACAATCCAATTGCATTAGACTGTTTTACCATTCATAACCACTAGTCACCAGAAGGACCGTCGGGTTTGGCCAAAACGATTACCTGTCATTTTTGGAATTCAACATAAGATTTCCAAATACTACGAGTATCGATGCTCAACGGTTAGTATGCATCAAATTCAATTCTTTGGTACGACCCACTCACCATAAGGAGTGTCCAAGAGATATCTTAATTAATCAATGCAGATCGACGAAACCTCAACTCACTCAACTTAGTGAATTTCAAAACTAAGTTTTTGGGTCACACCTAATTGATATTGTATCAGAAATAACTCTTAGGCTTTAGGTCGTTGGAACCCTAGTTGTGCTAAATAATGCATGAGGGGAATTCCCAGGAAAGAGAGGCGGTGCGAATACTCGTAATATCTAAATCTTTCCAAGCCAAAAATTTTCCAGACACATCATTCAACTCAACCGTTTTCGCAAATTACACTGTTTACTCAAGTTCTTTTTCTACTATGGTTCCATTTGAAAATTCTTTGTAAGCTTTGGTTAATTGTACCAAAACCCTCACACTTATTTTTAAGTCAAAATGCCCTTAACATTTTACTTATAAAATCTTAACTCAACTTGTGAAATTGCATCAGATTTACCGTTATAATTTGTCAAACTAATAACAGTCGATCGTTGCATTATTAATTAATTATCATCATCAACAATATAGTGCATACATTCAATCAGGTCTGTAACACCCCAATTTTTATGAAAATTATTTTACAGTTTCTGACTACTTGAAATAAATCAAAGAGATTGATCACCTCAATGGTTTGTGAAAAGTACGAAGAACTACAAAGATTTGTCGTAAACAATTCGCTGTTTTGGTAATTAATTCAGATTAACAGACATCTGTAGATGTATACTATTTTTAATATGAATTAATCCTGGAAAATATGTAAACTTGTTGTTTGATTAAAGGAAAACTATTTTATTGAAGGAAAAATAATTTTTAGGACTTAATAAATAATTTTACGTCACAGTTTGAATTTTTGACGTTTGGTTATTTATTAATTGTCTGTTTTATGTCATATTTAATACGAATTTAATTTTAATGATTTTTATTGGCAATTATATTGTTTGAAATGATTCTTTATGATAGGAAAATTGGAATTAGTAATTATTACTAATTTACAATTTTTACTACGCCGTAGTAATTCTGCCGTTATGAGGCTATCGGGTGTGTTTCTAACTGAAACATGCCAAAACGTGATCCAAATTTTACAAAATTTGAGATTTAAGAATTTTCCAATATTTATTATTTATTGAAAAATTTTTGGGAATTTTTGGGCAACAGAAAATATTTAGTGTATTTTTCCCGCTCAAAAACTACCTAATTGTAACGTTTTGGCTCGTAATTTGAGAAAATGAGATACATGGGTTCATTTCTTATTTCATGAGAAATATTTTGATTGAATAATAACTTTTAGGTGTGGGCTGGTGAAATAGAAAAAATTTTAGAGCACGGGTGAAAAACCCTAATATACATGAAACGTCGTGCACCCGGTTGATTGATAACGCGCCGAAGCGAAACCCTTTGATATTTTGGAGGGGAGGTCGACCACTTTGGACCAATGGGTGCCAAGACACATGCTTGGGATCCACCTTGGACAAATGGAATGTTTTGATTGGCTTAGGTGTAATTGGTAGGTAGTTAGCTTGGTTGGGTGTTAACTAAATGGTTAAGATCCAACTAAATGAACAATTTTTCTTCCCTTCCTTGTCCCTTGTGGCCTCTATAAATAGGAGATCACTATCTTCATATTTTTTCATTGATGCTTTGGTGGGAAAAAATTCTAGTGAGAGAAAGTTGGTGTTCTTGAAGAAACATAGAGATTAAGCTTGTAATCTCTGTTCCTTTCTTCTTAATCCTTGATCAATCATCATCAAACTTCTTGGTAAACCTCCTAACCCATCTTATTTCCCTCTTGGCTGCCATGGATGAGTTCTTCATGGTTTTAGTGTTGTTTTGCTTAGAAATTGTTTAGATCTTGATGTTTAAGCTTAATACTTCTTAGATCTACCATTACCTTCATGAGTAAATGAGTTTTGTGTAATTAAAAATTTGGAAACCCTTAGATCTTGGACAGGCCAAATCTCATGGCTGTTCTAAGGGACTATTTTTTACTTGATTTAGTTGTTTTGGAGTTAGATCTTGGAAGGTTTTTAGCTTATATACTTAGATTTAGTCATATGTGCATGTTAAGCAAGGTTTGTGAAATTTAATTTGGTTGGTTTTTGTTCTTCAAAATCGTGGGAATGACTAAGTTTTAGAATGAGTTTTAACTTGTTTTTAAGTGTATCAAAGTGATAAAGAAGTTGGTTTATGTTAAGGAGTTTTGGATCTAACAAAGTTGTCATGATTTTGAAGTTAAAGATTTGAAACTTTGGATTTGTTTTTGAAGTCTCAAAACTGTGACCCCTTAGAGTTTTTGTAAAGTGATAATGCCTTGTTTTTATGACTAAAATAGTTATAAAAAGTGGTTAAAGACTTGATCTAACAAAAGCTTTCGAAGAGATTTGATTTTGAGAAAAAGTTTTGGTATATGTCTTAAGATTTATTTTAAACTTATAAGAAAATTGTTTCCAAAGTTTTATGACATGTTTAAATGCTTTAAAAAGTTGTTCAAAATTGAGAAAATACTATTCAAAGTGCCAAAACACTATTCCAATTGGTAAAACACTATTCAAAGTGGTAAGTTTTGGTTTTAGTATTTTCTAAGTGTGATAGTTTTGTAAAAACTTCTAAAAACTTCAAAACTTGCATGATTTGAACTTGCTTCATGACATATGATTAGATGTGATCAAATAGGGATTAATTTGAGTAGTTCATAGCCTTAGGGAACCCTAAACCCATGGCTGCCCTAGGGGTAATAGACTTGAGTTTTTGGTTCTAATTGAATTAAACATGCGTTGTTAAGGTTCGTGCGAGGTACGACTTGACGACAACTTGGGAATTACCTGTTTGGAATGCGTTCGAGGTAAGGAAAATTCTTACATAATGAGTTTGGGCTTTTCGCCTTGTTTGTTGTGTGGTTTGATTGGTTGTTTAATTGTGTGATCATACGTGTAGTATTATTATATGTTAGCATGAATTGCTGTGAATTGATTTGGTCCTGCGTGGCAAGACTAAATTGTATTGTGTGAATTAAATCATGTATGATTGATTTAAATTTGACTTGAAATTGATATGCATGATATTTTGAATGACGATGAATTAATTATTAATGCGAGGATCGATTGTAAATTGGTTTGATGATTTACAACGGTAAATCTGATGCGATTTGGTAAGCCGAACAAAGGTTTTAAAAAGAAATGTTAAAGGCTTTTTGATTTAAAAACAAGTGAGAGGGTTTTAGTAAAACTAGCCAAAGCTTGTAAAGTATGTTCCAATGGAATTATGTTAACTAATTGACTCAAGATGAATAGTATAATTTGCGAAAATGATTGAGTTAACTACTGCTCTGAGAAAATTCTGGTTAGGAAAGACTTAGTAATTAAGAATGTTCACACCGCTTCTCTTTCCTGGGAATTCTCCTAGCATACTATTTAGCACAACTAGGGTTCCAACAACCTAAAGCTTAAAAGCTATTTTTGGTACAATATCACTGAGGGTGACACCAAAAACTGAGATTTGAAATTCACTAAGTTGAGAGAGTGAGGACTCGTCGATCCGTATTGATTAATTAAATCATATCTCAGACGCTCTTTAAAGGTGAGTGGGCCATATTAAAAAAATTTGTTTGGATGCATCCTAACTATTGAGCATCGATACTCGTAGCATTTGATTGTCTTAAGGACTTCAAAAGGGTGAGTAGTCACTTCATGCCAGCTACCTGATGGTACCCCTTGAACCAGAGGTAGTGGTTGGCAGCATTGCCTAATGTGTGGCTATACCCTTGGTAGGGGAATTTGTTTGGACATGAAAAAAGCTTTCCGTGTTCCTATTGCTGTCATTGTTTAAGGCTACAAGTGTATACACAACTTGTTCATAATGCATTGGCATGCATGGCTGACCATATAGATAATATGTGATGACCTGATTGTCGATCTGTTGATTGATTTGTCTGCTCACATGCAAATGCTTGATATATGATGATGATGCATGCGGTCTATTAAGTATGTATATGTATATAAAGGCATGTTGTTGTATTATATATATATATGTATATCTTGTTTGCATGCGACATAGCCTATGATAAACTCGTGGATAAAGAATTTACCATTGCACTATTGTTAGATTGGACATTCTCATGGATGTTAGTAGATGGAGTTCACATTGCTGCTATAGTTCCGTCCTTCCCAGAAGCATTGAAGAATTAGCCAGTGGAGGAAGATTCCTATGAGTGCTCAATGTTATGATCTTACTGAACAGTTGCTCAGTAAGAGTTATAGTTGTTGGCCAGCTTAGCTTAGGGTATTGTTTTTGTTATTTGCGTAATTACCCATTGCTTTGTAATTACACTTTTCAGAAAACCTCGCCTCAGTGCGAAATGATTATGTTATGTGAAGCATTCATTATGATGTAATATACTCTGATATTTTCTAAAGACGGATTATGCATCATTTAGAAAATTGTAGTACTCTTCATGTCTTATTTTGAAAAGGGTTTCAAAGGAAAGAAAAAGAAAAAAATATTTACTCTTATTTTCCATTGTGAATAATAGAAGAGTACTTTTTACTGAAAGCGTATAAGCATCACATATTTTCAGCATTAGATTGGCTTACACTGTAGCGCTCCGGAAATGGGGTGTTACAAGGTCGAAGTCCAAATTAAACCAAACATGGTTTATGGCACACAATACAAATCAATGTTGTCACACAGGGCCAAGAACATGTTACATCATGCTACAACATCTCACACAGCACATAGTAATACTACAAGTACTACCACACAATTAATCACACATTCAAGCCAATAACACACAAGGCGAAAAGCCCAAACACGTTATATAAGAATTTCGCTTCCCTCGGAAACATTCCAAAAGAGGTAATCCAAAGTCGCGTCAAGTCGTACCTCGCACGAACCTTAACAACGCAAGTTCAATTACTTAAAACAAAAGCTCAAGTCTAATGCCCCTAGGGTAGCCACGGGTTTAGGGTTCCCTAAACCTAGGAATTACTCAACTTAATCCTCAATTGGTCCTATCTAGCCATATGCCATGACACATATTCAAATCATACAAGTCTTGAAACTTTTACAAACACTATACACTTAGAAAGTACTTAAACCAAAGTTTACCACTTAAATAGTGTTTTACCACTTTGAAGAGTATTTTTCCAACTTTGAACAACTTTTTATAGCACCTAATGATAACCTTATTTAACAGGTTATAGATATAAGATATTAAGTCACCGCATAGGTACACATTAGGGTAATTGTGTACTAGATTGACCCGTCATGTGAATACTACATAGTGCATTATATAAGTGTCATAAGTTGTTCTCATAGTGATAGTGGTGTATTCCACCCTTTGACCTGAAACCACTATGGTCCCTACACGAGGAGTTGAGTGTTTTGTTGCCGTCAAACATTGTCTGTAACAAGACATTTACAAAGTCGGTTAACTGGGCACTCCACGAGTCATGCAGAGGGACATGAGTGACCTAGATGGGATTTGCCCCTCCTACATAGCAGGAGTAATATCTATGGGCCCCTTGATAGAGTATGACTGTAAAATGCATGGCCATGCTGAAATAAGTCAATATGAGATATTGATCTTATTTGTTGTTACTTAGTCTACTTGGATATCAAGGAATATAATGTTGAACTATACAAGGGTGACACACACTATGCCTTGTGTTCAATATAGATATAAGGGCAAAAGGGTAATTATACACATGATCATTATCACGGAAAGGTTACATCATAACACTGACATTCTCATTACTTGGGTAGCAATGATGTGTTGCTAGACACCGCTCTCTGTTTATAATATTAAATAGTGATTTAATATTATTTCCAACGTTACGGGAACCTACAGGGTCACACACATAAGAACATATTAATGGGAGATTAAATATAAATGAGTAAGACTCATTTTATTCAGCGGTGCGCTCTTATGACGCACCATCGTAAGTCAAGAGCAACACAGCACATGGTAAGCTACGGTGCGCCGCTAGGTCAGTCTTAAGTGGTTCTATAAATAGAACAATTAAGCTGAAAGTTCAGACAAGGAATTAACCCTAGCCGTATTGAGAGACCTTGTGTGCGTTCGTGACTGCCGGCTCCGTTCGTCAGCTAGCACAGTAGACGGTGGCCCCTCCCATTCGAAGTCTGTTCATGTGGACTGCGTAGAGGCGTTGTCATCAGTACGACGCTCGTGCTCGACTCCAGTTCTCGTCTGCAACGGTCTGCGCTATAATAGGTAACCAACGTAATCCCTGAATCATGACTATTCGCAAGGATCCATGGAAGGGATTTTTTTTCCCGCTACATTTTATCTTTGATTATTGCGCGATTTCCCTACACCTAAACATGTCACAAAAACTTGGAAACAATTTCATTATTGTTTTGAAACAATTCTTAAGACATATGACACTTATTTTTCCAAAAATTAAACCTTTATGAAAGACCTTGCTAAATCAAATCACTACCCACTTTTCACAACATTTTTAAGGTTTAAAACAAATTAAAACCAATCCCTAAAAAGCTTATAAGTCACGGCTTAGAACAATAAAACCAACTCAAGATTTTGAACCCATTTCAATGCTTTAAACTTACTAAACTTTATAGATCAAAAGCCCTAACCAAAAACCAACTTCTTTACCACTTTGTTACACCTAAAAACAAGTTAAAACTCATTCCAAAAGTGCTTCATGGTCACAGTTTTGGTACACAAAAGCAGGGTAATCTTTTTAGATCATAAACTTCATTTTTCATGCTTAAATCATACAAACCATATTAGATCTAAAACATATAGACCAAGATCCACTTCTTTCACTACCTTTAGACAACAAAACCAACTCATATGACTCATTTAAAACAAAATTAGCTGCTGTTTTAAAGAAATAGAAGCAAAGCCAATTTTTAATTTCACAAACTTCATTTTTAGGACTTGAATTATGCAAACTAGCTAGATCTTAATCACTTAAGGTAAGATCAACCAACTTTACTACTTATAGGCAACTAAAACAAGTTCATAAGACTCATTCAAAACCAAATATGTTGCCGTTTTAAGAAATTAAAAGCAAACAAACTTTTGATTTCACAAACTTCATGATTACGTATGCCTATGGCTGGATCCAACCTCTAAATCATTAATCCTACCACGGTCTACCTTTAATCAAGTAAAACAAGCAAAAATATAACCCCCACACATCACTAAGGCTTTGGCCTGTTCCAAAAAAATAGGGATTTCAAATTTTAAACCATTCAAAAGCATTGGAAATCAAAGGAAAGTATAGATCTAGGAAGGTTACTACTAAACAAGCTCAAAATCAACTTTTGTACCAAAATTTTGAGATCTAAACCATAAGACTCTCAAGAAAAAAATAGTGGAAAGGAGATTAGATATTACCATCAAAAGATAGGGAAGATATTGTACAAGAGAAAGGAGAGAAAAGGAATGAGATTTGAGCTCAAAATCACAAGTTTCATTCACAAAAATTGTACTTTCTCTCTTTAACTTTCTCTCTTGAGCTTTCATCAATGGAGGAAATGAACATGGTGAATGCCATATGGAGTGGGCAGCCACGAAATGGAGGAGGGACAAGGTTGGAAGGAATTTGTTTAATTAGTTCCAAACTAACCAATTTAGTTAGAAATTAACTTAACAAACTACCTACAAATTACTTAACAATCACATGACTCCACTTGTCAAAGAAAGCACATGGTTCAGCTCCTATTGGTCCAGCTGCTGCTGCCATACATCCCCCCTAGCTCAGGCTTCGTTTCGTCGTGTTATCGATCAATCAGGTGTGCAGCGTTTCGCGTATATAATGGTTTTTATACAAAAAACTCTAAAAAAATTCTAATTCATCAGCCTACACCTAAAAATTATTATTTAGTCAAAATTTCCCCCATGATATTAGAAATGTACCCACGTATCTCGTTTTCTCGAATTACCGGCCAAAACATTACAATTAGGCAGTTTCTGGGCGTGGAAATTGCAGTAAATATTTTCTGTTGCCCATAAATTCCAGAAAAATTCCAATAAATCCTAAATAATGGAAAATTCTAAGATCTCAAATTTTGTAAAATTTAAATCATGTTTGGGTATGTTACAGTTAGAAACTCGCCCAATAGCCTCAGAACGGTAGAATTCAATAGAATTCTTGCAGCATAGTAAAATTATAAATTAGTGAGGATCGCTAATTCCAATTTCTCTTATCATCTAGATATTATTCAAACAATCAAATTTTCATTAGAGAATTATTAAAATAAAAGTCATATTAAATATAAAACTAACAATTTAATAATCCTCCAAACGTTGAAAATTCAAACTGTGACTTAAAAATATTTATTAAGTCCTAAAAATTATTTCTCTTTCATTTAAATAAATAATTTTATTTAATTATCAAAGTTACACATTCTCAGGATTAATTCATATTAAAAACAGTATACGTCTGCACTGTCTATTAATCTGAATTAATTACCAAAACTGCAAATTGTTTACGACCAATCCTTGCAGTTCTTCGTACTTTTCATAAATCATTAAGGTGATCAATCTCTATGATTTATTTCCAGGTAGTCGAAAACTGTAAAATAGCTTTTCTAAAAATTGGGGTGTCACATCGTCGTTCGCCCTCATCTTCGTCGTCATTATCGCTGTCATGCTCGCTGTCATGCTCGCCGTCATTCACAACCCTCATTTTAGGTTGTTGTCTTCCCCATTATATTTAAAAGGTAAACAAACCCTTCTCTTTCTCATTCGGTTCTTCTTCTTCTTTTCTGTAACACCCGTATTTTTCGCAATGCGATATTTAGCGTTATTATAGTGTATTTCTGTCATGTTTATGCTATAATAAACAATTTCTTGTTCGTTAAGTAAGTGATTTAAACAAATCAAGATCAAATTAGAATTGAGAGTTAATATTTTATATTAACCCATGGTTCGAATGTCGTCGAAAAATTCTAACGAAGTTTCGTCGCGTTTCGAATCACCGGCCAGTTTTGCCGCAGATAAAATTTTAAATGAACCCCGATTTCGATGAAAATCGAATCGTAACTTGTCGTGATTATTTTTGAGTGTTTGATATGGTTTTTATTATTTATAATAAAATATTATCACATGATGGATTATTTTCTCGTTAAATTTATTTTCGCGAGTTTATCGGCGGAAATTAATCGGTAACGCGGTTACTCGACGCCGTGTTTTAGGAACCCTTAGACTCTAGAATTAGAGGGTAATCATGAGAGATGTGAGATTAGATGGGATAGATTAGTTGATGTGATTAGCATCTTTGCTTTATTGCAAGGTGTCACTTAATGTGTGATTAGTTTAAATTACTTTTTCCTTAAATCATTTTTAGCCTAGTTTTAAATCTAAGTGATAAAATTAAATAAAACCCTTCCTTATAATCAGCCCCCATCGTGACCCCCACTCTCTAACCCTCACAACTTCATCTTCTTCCTTTTCTAGTGAGAGAAGTTCTCAACCTCCACAGCCACTTTCTTGTTCTTTGGTTCTTGAGTTCTTTTCGCCCCCATTCCTTCATACAACTTGCTAGGTTCATCTTTTTCTCTCCATCATCATCTAGTTCATCACCTAATCAAGTGGAGAGCACCTTTTCTTCTCCAAAAACAGCCCCTAGGCCGCGAGCTCTAGGAGTAGGAGAGGTGGTGATCTTTTCTTTTTTCTACTTCATTTTTATGTTAGTTTTGTGTTGGTTTTGTGCTTGATTGTGATCAAGAGGAGATGAACATTTCCATTCCCCTTTCTTGGAACCATAGGGCGAAACCCTAAGGGAAAAAAAGAGGGAAAATGTGTGATCCTTGGTGAATAAAGTAATTAGTTAGTAATTTAAGCTCTTTGATGTTGTTGTTGTTGTATTGAACTCATAGCTTTGGAATTGAAAGTTGTTGGGTAATTATTATGATGAAAACCTATTCTTGAAAAGAAGGGAATTGTGGGATTTGATTGAAGAAGCATGTAATTAGTTGATGAATAATATGTTTGGGTTGATATAATTGTTATTGATTTGTTGGATATGTATAAGTAAGGAAGTCAGTGAGTTGCATATGGAAACTTTGTTCTTGAAGGACTTAAAAATCATTTTGGAGCTTGATTGGGTCTTGTCCTTTAGTTATTAGCATTGTTATTGCCATAGTTGAAATGGTTTGGATCAAAAGAATCAGAAAGATTTCTTTGAAAACTAAGTCTTGAATGTTTTGGGAAAATAGTTTTAGAACTTGGTTGAGATTTGTCTTGAATTGTGACTTGTTGTCTTGAAAAGAAATTTCTTGTGAAATGGGACTAATGCATTGTTGGAAATTTTGCAAATTGATCACTAATTTTGGGCTAAGGGCCGCGAGCCCTATAGGTGTTGGAAAAGGGAAATTCTTTGTAAAAACTTGTTATGATGTATGCATGTCTAATTTAAACTTTGAGTAGTTAGATTTTGTGAAAAACATGACTTTGGAAAGTGGCATATGTTTTGGAATATGTCTTGGAAGTGTCTTGATGTTTCAATGTCTTGGTGTATAGCTAAAAGACTTGGAAATGGCTTGTTAAATTTTAAAAGGAAGCTTTGCAAAAAAAAAATTTAGGAAAAAAAAGGGTGTAAAAGCCGAGAGCTCAAGGGAGGTTTGGAAGGAAAACTATTTTTGTGAACTTGTTTTTAAATGATTGATTGATTTGTTTCTAGGCATTTGAAATGTGGAAAAAAGATTCTTTAAAAAGCTAGCATTTTAAATTAAGTTCTATGGGATAGTGTTTGGCTAGGATAAAAGGTTAGGATGAGAGCCTAAGGTTTTAAGTTGAGTCTTAGAATTGTGCTAAGCTTGCCATGTGGTGATAGGATTTGTGGATTCGGAGTTCGTGCGATGAGGGAACGAGGCGTGCGGTACCACACTAGTGGACGGCTTTGGTAAGGGCAACTTTAGATATTGCATAGGATTTAATTTTAAGTCTTAAAGCGAAGAAGTCTGAGAACCTCAGGGTTCGAAGTGAGGGTCTCGTACCCCTTCGTCTGTTTTATTGTCTGATATCTATACTGATTATTTAGTGGGTTTATCCGTAAGAGGTTGGTAGCTGTCCCCAACCCCCCACACTGGTTTGTTTTCCTCTTTGTTAATTCCACAGAGTTGCAGAGGGGTGAATTGTATTCTGATTGTTTGCAATATGACTTGGTTGCATTGTCTTACTATGAATTGCTGAACTGCGTTATGCCGTGATGAGTTTTGTGTGAATATTTATTTAATATGAGGTTGAATAATTATTCGAGTTTGCTTCTTTGAATCATCATATGCGTCGATTTATTCATTGGGGTTGTGAGCGTTTGTCATGATGTTTTTGAGCTTCGATCTGATTAACCTAGGGTGCTAGGATCTCCTAAAAAGCGCTGGCTGGTTTTTCGACAGCTGAGCTAGACAGACGTTGTAACGTCAAGGAACCTGAGATGAATGTCCTAGGGTGAGAGGAGAGCCTAAGGCTACGGCTGATATTCAGTGGATGGATCGGCGTTACTTTCCGGAAATTTCAGAGAATGTTTTGGGAGAGAGTCTTGAGTTGCATTATGGGGCAATTGTGCATTTTGTTATCTCTTGTTCTATGTTTTGCGGTTTATATGATTATTTGAGAAGTTGACATTTTCCCGTGGTTCCTTCAACCGATGATGGCAACCCAGGCGATGGCAAAGACACTGGTGATACCGGCAATGACGACATCGCCGGATGTAACACCCCGTTTCTGGAGCGCTACTGAACTAATATTCTGACCAAAGTTTACATGTTTCCGAAATGTGAAATATTCTGCTCGTAGGGTTTCTGAAAAACATGGTCCTATTTTTTTTTTTTTTAAATAAACTTCCTTAAGAAGGAACGGTCAGAGTATCACAGCGATTCTCGAAACATGTAACGACCCATTTCCGGACCGCTACTAAACTAGAACCAACTCTATATGCGACGTACTTTTAAAATAGTACTCTGGTGTCCTTTGGGAAAATGCGGTCTATATTTTTTTTTAAAACAACAACTGCGCCCACAAAGCACACACAGAGTCGCCACAACATTTAGAAACATGATGCAATCTTAAGACACAAGACTATGCACTGGAAACACATACACATAATATATACAAGCACGACATCCCTATCAGTACATACAAAACATAAGCAGTGCATACAAAATAAAAACAGTGCATATGTACAAGAAATACACCTAAAGTATGAGAATCCTTATGAGGACGGTCACACCCCGGGGGTACTCCGGGCAGACACCCACACAGGGGGCTGCTCCAAAAGTATGCCACCAGTCTACCCTGCAGTACACATAGAACAACACCAAAAGCTTGACTGGTCACCACAACAACTGTACACTATAAACAAAATACTACAGCCATCCGAAATGCAAGCATGCAACAGCCAATCACGACAAATAAAAGTCTTTGCCCAGATCCTCGAAGGGGTCCTCCTCGTCGCAGTCTGCCAACGGGTCCTCCGCGTCCTCGCCATCGCCTGGGTAACCATCATTGATTGAAGGCACCACGGAAATGGTCAACTTCTCAAATAATCATAGAAATAACAAATCACGAAGCAAAAGACAACAAGATGCACAATTTCTCAAAACGCCACTCAACACTCTCCCTTGAGACACTCTCGACAATTTCAGAAAGCAACGCCGATCCATCCACTGAATACCAGCCGTAGCCTTGGGCTTCATCACCACCCGGGTTATTCAGGTTAAGTTCCTTGACAACACAGACGCCCACTGCGCAATTTGAATACCAGTCGTGGCCTCGGGCTTCTACACCACCAGATGCCAATTGAGCAATTGAACACCAGCCGTGGCTTCAGGCTTCTACACCACCTCAGCCGTGGCATCGGACTTCCACACCACCCTTGGTTGTTCGGGCCACTGAACACCATTTTTGGCTTCGGGCTTCTTCACCACCCAGCCGTAGATTCTGACTTCTACACCGCCCTTGGTTGTTCAGATCGAACCCCAAAAACGTCACGACTAAACTCTCGCACTCCGATGAATAAATCGCCGCATACGATAATTCAAGAAACAGTGCAAATAATTATTTAACCGCATATCAAATAAATATTCACACCAAGCTTAATACCGTGCAACTTAGTCCAACAGTAATAAGCAATCAATGCAACCAATCATATTACGACCATCAATCACAGAATCCATCCCGCTGCAACTCGATGGAGTTGACAGAGAGGAACAGACAAGTGTGGGGGGTTGGGGACAGCTGCTAACCACTTGCAAACAAGCCCACTAAATAATCAGTATATCAAAAGTAGTAAAACGAAGGGGTACAAGACCCTCACTTTGAACCCTGAGGTTGTCAGACTTCTTCGCATAAATACTTGAATTTAAATTCCTATCAATATCTAAAGTTGTCGTTACCACAGTTAGTTGCTAGCGTGGTACCGCACGCCTCGAGCCCACGTCGCACGTTCTCCGAATTCGTAACTCCTATCATCACAAGTAAACTTAGCACAATTCTATGAACTAACTTAAAACTTAGGCTCTCCAAATCTAACCCCTAACCTAGCCAAAACACTTACACCTAGAACATAATTTAAAATACTAAATTTTGAAATACAAAAATATATTTTTAAAAGCATCGCATACTTGAAAATTAGCAATAATTAAAAGAACAAAGTTTTTAAGCATAAGACTCTTTTTAAAAGAATGCACTAAGTTAGAAATCAAACTTTAACACCTCTCATCATAACTTGAATTAAGACTCCACTTGGCTTTTAGGATTACAAGGAATCCTTTTGCCTTAAGTGTTTCGTTGTCTTTAAACTTAAATAACTTCTTAATTAAATCAAACTACTACCCGAAATTTATTCAACAATTCTTAATCATATCAGTTAAAAAAACACACTTTATGCAAGACAAGTCATAACAATTTCCATCCCTTTCTAATGCTAGTTCTCGGCCTCCCTCCCATAACTTGGAGCAATTTTTTTTTAAATAAACCAAATCAATCAAAACATAACATTCTACACCTAATTTCTTTCCAAGGACTTAAGTACCAACTTAGTCCTTGTCATCAAGACAAAAATAAGGGATCAAAAAGTTTGAAATTCAAGTCCAAGACTTAAAAGAATACCTAAGACATGAAACAACATCAATTCTCCAATTCTTTCTCTCAATACTAAGTAAAGGCTCCACTTAGTTTTCTTGGGTCTCAAGGAACCCAATCCACCTAATGTATTTCATTGCCTCAAGTAACCAAATAAATCCAATTTTTCAATTTCAATCATTTTCCTAAATTCTCAAAGCTTAGAGACCTATCAATCAATCATTATAAACAAGTTTGCAAAAATAATTCTCCCTCCATACTCCCACTTAGCTCTCGGCCACCACCCCCTTTTCTAAAAAAATTGCAAGACTTCAATTTTAAATTAGCAAACCATCTCCCTAATTTTTCCAAAGCTCAAACAAACATCAACACAACTATTAAAATCAAGTTTGCAAGCAAATTTTCCTTCCTTATGCTCCATAGGGCTCGCGGCCCTCACACCCAAAATTGGAGACAATTTCCAAACTTCCCAAAACAATCAAACAACACCAATTCATTTGAAATTCCTTTCACAACATAACAAACTATAGCTCAAGGCAAAGTTTAATCAAGTTCCAAAAATGTTTTCAAGTCTCTCAAGAACAAGGTTTTTAATCAAATTTTACTAACTCTCTTGATTCAAACCATTTCAACAATCACAAACACAATTATACTAACCAAGAAACAAGGGCCATCAACTAATTAGATGCTTCAACAATTAATCCCACATTTATCCCTTCTTCAAGAATAGGCTTTCCTCATAATAATTACTCAACAACTTCTAATTTCAAAACTATGAGTTCAATTCAACAATAACAACATCAATTATGCTAGAATCATCAATCAATTTCTTGATTTCCTCAGGATCACACCTTTCCCTCTTCTTCCCCCTTAGGTCACGCCTAGGGTTCCAAGAATTAGGAATATAATGTTCATATCCATCATTGATCACAACCAAGCAAAAATCAAACACAAAACAAGTCATAAAATCAAGAAAAGAAAGCAAAAGAACCACCACCTCTTCCTCCTAGTGGGGCGCGGCCTAGGGGCTGTTCTTGGGGAGAAAAATGGTGTTCTCGACTTGCTTGATGATGAGCTAGATGATGATGGAGAGAAGGAGAAGAAACTAGCAAGAAAAATGAAGCAAGGAGATGAAATAGTTCAAGACTTGGTGGAGGTGGCTTCCATGGAGAATTTGAGAGCTTCTCACTCTAAAGGATGAAGATGATGAACAAATGAGGGTAGAGAGAGAGGGTGGGCGTGGTTTTGGGCTGTCTAAGGGGGTGGGGTTATTTTATTTTATCACTTAGTAATAATGCTTGGTTAAAAGAAACAAGGAAAGGTAAAAAAAAGAAGAAAAAAACTTATCACACAAAGTGTGACACCTCACAATAAAGCAAAATTCTAATCCCATCAAGTAGACTAACCCATCTAATCTCTCATATCTCATGATTACCCTCTAATTCTAGAGTCTTAGGGTACTAAAAATACGGCGTCGAGTAATCGCTTTACCGATTAGTTCTTTCGCCGATTAATTCGCGAAAATTAATTTACCGCAAAATTAATTCACCGCGTGAAAAAATATTATCATAAATAATAAAAACAATAATAATCACGACAGGTGACGATTCGATTTTCATCGAAATCGGGGTTCATTTAAAATTTTATTCGCGGGTAAAAACTACCCAGTGATTCGAAAAGCGACGAAACTTCGTTAGAATTTTCGACGATATTCCAACAATGAATTAATATAAAATATTAATTCTCAAATTTAATTTGATCTTGATTTAATTAATTCACTTAATTAGAGAACAAGAAATTGCTTATTATAGCATAAATACGACAGAAATACACTATAATAACGCTAGATAACGTATCGTAAAGATACGGGTGTTACAATACTCCCCTTCTAAAAATAGTTTCGTCCTCGAAACTACGAATAGATACGTATCAAGAAAAAGTTCTGGATACTAGTCCCTCATATTCTTTTCCAGCTCCTACGTTCAGTCTCAAGTCTCGGAACTTCTCAAGCATCTTCAATTCCTTAATCATCATTGCTGAAGCTAAAACGCTCTCCCTACTCAGTGCATCAGCTACCCCGTTCGCCTTCCCTGGATGATATTCCAAAGTGAAGTCGTAGTCTTTCAGAAATTTTGTCTATCTTTGCTGTCGCATGTTGAGCTCCTTCTGATCGAACAAGTACTTTAGGCTCTTGTGATCGTTGTAAACACTGAACGTACTCATGTAACGGTAGTGTCTCCAAATCTTCAGTGCAAAAACCACTACAACAAGCTCCAAATTGTGCGTAGGGTAGTTCCTCTCGTGAATTTTGACCTATCTCGAAGCATAAGCCACAACTTTCCGATGTTGCATCAGCACGCATCCTAATCCTTGGTGTGACACATCGTAGTAAACCTCGTAAAGTTCTTCCGGTTGAGGCAAAATTAACACATGTGCTGTTGTCAAAAGTTCCCTCAGCCTCTAAAAACTGGGTTTGCACTCTTCGGTCCAAGCAAACGGTTGATCCTTCCTCGTAAGTCGTGTAAGTAGTGCTACAATCTTCAAAAAACCTTCGATAAATCTTTGGTAGTAGCCTGATAATCCAACAAAACTTCTGATATCTGTCACAGTCTTTGGCTGTTCCCATGCTAACACAGCTTCAATCTTGGTTGGATCTACCGCTATCCCGTCTCTGGTTATCACATGTCCAAGAAAGTTCACCTCTTCAAGCCAGAACTCACACTTAGGAAGGTTAGCATACAGCTGCTTCTCTCGTAGTATCTGTAGTACTCTGCGTAGATGCTCTTCATGCTCTTCTTGGCTCCTCAAATAAATCAGGATGTCGTCCGTAAATACTATCGCGAACTGGTACATTCTTCAACTCGATCACTTGACAACTTCTAAACTAGCGAGGGAATATGAAATCCTGAGCTCTCTCTTACAAGAATCTACGATAGAATGATCAGAAAGATATTTCGAAACTACAAAATTGGAAAAACTACGATTTTTGGGCACAGTCCCAACAGATATGGTGATTCGAAAACCAATCCAACCTGAGAATAATTGTAAGACTTTTAAAGATATGCGACTCGAATTGACTAGGACTTTCTACACTCGACAATCACTACATAACGAAGTCATGCAGTGTTAGAAACTAGGGTCTTAGCAATTGAAGTAACCACTACTAAGTCGAAAGATAAAATAGTCAAAAGCAATTTTATATCAGCTCACACAATCCAAAGAAATCAAATAATGTGTAGCATTAGAATCGAAGAATATGGATAGAGAGTTACCCTCAATTTCGTAATTCCCCTGGGTTAGATCTCCTTATCGCTCTACTTCTTTGCCGCCCATGCAGAATACTCTACCCTTAATCATCTGACGCTTCCCTTTAGCCTTCGCGGCATTCACCACTGGTTCAGTCTTAGGAGCTTTGCAGTCTCTAGCCCTGTGTCTCGGTCTCCTGCAGTTGAAGCACACGTCATTCTTCTCTTCAGAGCAGTTGATTGCATAGTGCCCTGGCTTACCGCAACGGTAACAAGTCACGTCGGCGTTAGTCTGACTCTCGCCTCTCGCGTTCTGAGCCATCGAACGGTACTAGCCTTTGCTATTGTTCCCTTGAGGTCGATTGTACGGCTTCTTCTGCTGCTTTCCCTTCTTAGCAAACCTCTGTCCTGCGCCCTTGGGTCTCACGGGCCCCCCTGTACCACTCCTCTTCTTGGCGCTTCTCATAACTTCCACCTCAACACACCTGTCAATTAGTTCTTGAAGATTCCTGATTCTTAGAGACGTCAGAGATTTCTGGATGTTGAACCTCAATCCCCGCTGAAACCTCTCGCTCAACCATCCCTAGTCAGCGCGGTCACAAATGGACTAAAGTACCTTGCAAGTGATTTGAACTTAGCGGCATATTCCGACACCGTCATGCTACCTTGCTGTAGTTGGAGGAACTCTTGCTCTTTCTCCGCTCGTGAAGTATTAGGAAAATATTTGTCCATAAATTTTCTTTGGAAAACTTCCCAAGTAATCTCACGACGCTCTACCGTCAAAGTCTGCTTCACTCCCTTCCACCAGTACTCGGCATCTCCTAGCAGCAAGTAGGTTGCATAGTCCACCTTAACATTCCCTGGGCAATGGAGTGCCTCAAAGATTTTGTAACACCTGAGGACGAGATCGACCTCGTATTAGGACGTCGGATCGAGACCTCGACCAAGACCTTGTGTCGAGATCCCGTGCCAAGATCGTTTGCCGAGGTCATTTGCCGAGCTGAGGAGACTGCGTGCACTAGCTGCTGAGCTGCCGAGGTCGCGTGTCGAGTTGATGAGGTCGCGTACCGAGCTGAGGAGGCCGCGTTCACGAACTCGTGTTAGAGCCTTGTGCGCTTGCACGAGCACCCTAGTCGACATCGTGTCGAGATGACACTCGTATTCTTTCGAACGATATTCAGCGTTATTATTATATTGGTTGTAATAATTATATTGTCGGCTTGCCGTTCTCGTCGCCGTGTCTAGATCGTTGACCGACAGAGTAGAGGGTAATTATGAGAGAGGAATGATTAGATGGGTAGAATGATTGATGGGATTGGCATCTTATAGCTGGAGTTACGATTATACCCCTTCTCTCACCAGCTGTATACCACGATCAGTTTTCTCAAACACTCACTTTCTCTTTTCTTCTTTCTTCTTCCTTCCTTCTGCTCTGAGTTCCTTGTTTCTCTCCAGAACTTCCATCGACGAAACCTTGAGTTCCATCGAGATTCTGCACAAATTTTCTTCATCAATCTTGTTCATCATCATCTTCTCGACCTATATCTCACCATCTCGACCATCATCTGAGGTAAGGAAAAACAGATTTTCTCTTCCTTCGTGCTACTGTTTAGCGCTATTTCTTCCTTCCATTTTAGCTAGTTTTTATGCTTCCAAATCATGTCAAACTGATGGGTTTTCTTCTTCATGATATTACCTCCCTTTCTAACCGATTAATTGGGCTTGTAAAACAAATTTTCTTCCTCTGTTTTTCTGCAATCGGCAGTGCCGAAAACCCTTGATTTTTGGTTTTTTCCGTTTTCTTCTTTTTCGTTTGTTGCTCTCGGTTGTTGTCGTCGCCGTTCTATCTTTTGAAGCACCAGATAACCTTTTTCATGAACTTTTGATCGAAAACCCTAACTTTGTGTTAGAGGAAAAATATATTTAAGTTCTTGAGTTTTTATATTTTCTGGGTTGTGGTTAAGTTTGGGATGAGAGCTAAGTGTATTAGAACCCATAGATCGAGCTGAGTTGTGCTTGTTTTAGGAAGTCTGATTCCTGAGATCGTGTGATTTCCGAATCGAGGTGTACGGGAAAGCGAATCCAAGGACATGGAAGCAGCGGAATCCAGATCGAGAACTGTACGTGTCGAGGTCTACTGAGAAGTGTACGTGTCGAGGTCGATTGAGGACGGTACGTGTCGAAGTCGTTGTCGAGCTCGTTGAAGGACAGTGTCGAGGTCGTTGTCGAGCAGCATTAACTTGGAGTTCGGTAAGGGCGCTTCACATTAATACTTACATAGTATGCTAGCGTAAGGGCACTTCATATTCTACGTGTTTATGTTATTGTGTATGTGTCGAGCTTAATATGTTGTGGTATGATTGGGTTTTTGCATGTATTTAATATGTGATTGAATATATGTTGTGAATTGTGTATTGCATGTTGAATTGCGTTTCTTCATGTCGAGCTTGCTCTTTTTATTTGACATGCGGTTGAATATCTTGTGTTTAACTCTTTGAATATCGTGATGCGTGGTGTTCATCGAGTGAGCGAGCTAGGTGAGTCGTATGACGTTTTTGAGCCGTGACCGGATAACTAAGGGTGCTAGGTCCCCTTTGTTTACGGAGATTGACTAGACGTCGCCACGCTATGGGACCTGAGTTGATCGCCCTAGGGAGAGCGAGGATCCCAAGGCTTGGCTGGACTTTCCGACATACTGATGCAGCGTGTGCATTCCGGAAAAATTGTCGAGTCGAGAGAAAATGGATTGCGAGTTGTGTCGAGTTAGAGTGAGATGGTCGAGTCACGTCGGTGAATGTTATACTTTGCTGTTTGCTTATATCCTTTATGTCGTGCTTATCTTGAATTATTGAGAAGTTGACCCTTTCCCGTGGTGCCTTCAACCCATGACGGTTACCCAGGCGATGTCGAGGGCGCAGGGAACTCGATAGCAGATGATGCCGAGGAGGAGCTCGTCGAAGACCCGAGTGACGACCTCTACTTGTCGTGATTGTTTATGTTTGTTGGATGTTTGTTTTTCTGATGACTGTACTTTGTTTTTCTTTGTGTTCGAGGTCGTGACCAGTTTGGGCCGGGTATGTTTTATTGCTACAGGGTAGACTGGCGGTTTACTTTTGGAGCAGCCCCCTGCGTGGGAGTCTGCCGGAAGTACCCCCAGGGTATGATTGCTCTTTTGAAGTCGTCATACCTTAGGTGTATTTTCTTTATACATTTGCTACTCTGTATTTTGTATACATTATTATTTCGAGTGATATATATATATGTATGTTATGCATGTATGTTTTATTAGAATTTATGTCTTGTGTCTTAGTTGCACCATGTTTCGAAAAGCTGTAATTACTCTGATGTGCACGAGCTGGTTTTATAAAAAAAAAAATAGACCGTACTTTTTAAAAGGCACAAGAGTTTCGTTTTAAAACACATCTCATACAGGTTTAGTTGAGCTCGGTGTGTTGAGCTCGGTAACTCGAGCTCGGTATATTGAGCTCGGTAGCGGTCCGGAAACGGGTCGTTACAGATTTTCTCTATCTCCTGCATCCAAAGGTCTGCCTTGTCTGGATTCGGCTCACCGTAGAACTTCAGTGGGTCGTGCTTTCGAAAATCCGCTAGTCCTCTAGCTTCCGTATTCCATTCTGCTCTCTATTGTTGTTGTAGATTTTACTGGGTCAAAGCTGCAGTCTCCTGAGCCATAGCATTGGATTGTTGAGTTGCAGCAACCGATTGCTGAGCCATAGCCGCCGGCATCTCTGTCATCGCTTGAATCGCTCTCTCCATCGTGGCGTTTTCAGGTCCGGCTGTAGTATCTCTGCGAGGTGGCATTAGATTCCACAAAGTCCAAAACCTATCAAAACCTCACAATGAAGTGTTGTGTTAACACACATTGCTTCAATGAAGAAACAATCCAAACAATAGGCAAGCAAAACTGCTTCACTCAAAAAAACAATGACAATACAACCCAGCTAGTTACCCGATACACATAACCCTACACGGTGAACAGCTTAAATACCCAACTCACAGTCCGGTTAGAACCGAACTGCTCTGATACCACTATTGCAACGACCCGTTTCCGGACCGCTACTAAACTAGAACCAACTCTATATACGACGTACTTTTAAAATAGTACTCTTGTGTCCTTTGGGAAAATGTGGACTATATATTTTTTTTTAAAACAACAACTGCACCCGCAAAGCACACACAGAGTCGCCACAGCATTTAGAAACATGATGCAATCTTAAGACACAAGACTATGCACTGGAAACACATACACATAATATATACAAGCACGACATCCCTATCAGTACATACAAAACATAAGCAGTGCATACAAAATAAAAATAGTGCATAACTATGTACAAGAAATACACCTAAAGTATGAGAATCCTTATGAGGACGATCACACCCCGGGGGTACTCCCGGCAGACACCCACACAGGGGGTGCTCCAAAATTATGCCACCAGTCTACCCTGTAGTACATATAGAACAATACCAAAAGCTTGACTGGTCACCACAACAACTGTACACTATAAACAAAATACTACAACCATCCGAAATGCAAGCATGCAACAGCCAATCACGACAAATAAAAGTCGTTGCCCGGATCCTCGAAGGGGTCCTCCTCGTCGCAGTCTGCCAACGGGTCCTCCGTGTCCTCGCCATGGCCTGGGTAACCATCATTGATTAAAGGCACCACGGAAAGGGTCAACTTCCCAAATAATCATAGAAATAACAAATCACGAAGCAAAAGACAACAAGATGCACAATTTCTCAAAACGCCACTCAACACTCTCCCTTGAGACACTCTCGACAATTTCGAAAAGCAACGCCGATCCATCCACTAAATACCAGCCGTAGCCTTGGGCTTCATCACCACCCGAGTTATTCAGGTTAAGTTCCTTGACAACACAGATGCCCACTGCGCAATTTGAATACCAGTCGTGGCCTCGGGCTTCTACACCACCAGATGCCAATTGAGCAATTGAACACCAGCCGTGGCTTCAGGCTTCTACACCACCTCAGCCGTGGCATCGGACTTCCACACCACCCTTGGTTGTTCGAGCCACTGAACACCAGCTTTGGCTTCGGGCTTCTTCACCACCCAACCGTAGATTCTGACTTCTACACAGCCCTTGGTTGTTCAGATCGAACCCCAAAAACGTCACGACTAAACTCTCGCACTCCGTTGAATAAATCGCCGCATACGATAATTCAAGAAACAGTGCAAATAATTATTTAACCGCATATCAAATAAATATTCACACCAAGCTTAATACCGTGCAACTCAGTCCAACAGTAATAAGCAATCAATGCAACTAATCATATCACGACCATCAATCACAGAATCCATCCTGCTGCAACTCGATGGAGTTGACAGAGAGGAACAGACAAGTGTGGGGGGTTGGGGACAGCTGCTAACCACTTGCAGACAAGCCCACTAAATAATCAGTATATCAAAAGTAGTAAAACGAAGGGGTATAAGACCCTCACTTTGAACCCTGAGGTTCTCAGACTTCTTCGCATAAATACTTGAATTTAAATTCCTATCAATATCTAAAGTTGCCGTTACCACAGTTAGTTGCTAGCGTGGTACCGCACGCCTCGAGCCCACGTCGCACGTTCTCCGAATTCGTAACTCCTATCATCACAAGTAAACTTAGCACAATTCTATGAACTAACTTAAAACTTAGGCTCTCCAAATCTAACCCCTAACCTAGCCAAAACACTTACACCTAGAACATAATTTAAAATACTAAATTTTGAAATACAAAAATATATTTTTAAAAGCATCACATACTTGAAAATTAGCAATAATTAAAAGAACAAAGTTTTTAAGCATAAGACTCTTTTTAAAAGAATGCACTAAGTTAGAAATCAAACTTTAACACCTCTCATCATAACTTGAATTAAGACTCCACTTGGCTTTTAGGATTACAAGGAATCCTTTTGCCATAAGTGTTTCATTGTCTTTAAACTTAAATAACTTCTTAATTAAATCAAACTACTACCCGAAATTTATTCAACAATTCTTAATCATATCCGTTAAAAAACACACTTTATGCAAGACAAGTCATAACAATTTCCATCCCTTTCTAATGCTAGTTCTTGGCCTCCCTCCCACAACTTGGAGCAATTTTTTTTTTTAAATAAACCAAATCAATCAAAACATAACATTCTACACCTAATTTCTTTCCAAGGACTTAAGTACCAACTTAGTCCTTGTCATCAAGACAAAAATAAGGGATCAAAAAGTTTGAAATTCAAGTCCAAGACTTAAAAGAATACTTAAGACATGAAACAACATCAATTCTCCAATTCTTTCTCTCAATACTAAGTAAAGGCTCCACTTAGTTTTCTTGGGTCTCAAGGAACCCAATCCACCTAATGTGTTTCATTGCCTCAAGTAACCAAACAAATCCAATTTTTCAATTTCAATCATTTTCCTAAATTCTCAAAGCTTAGAGACCTATCAATCAATCATTATAAACAAGTTTGCAAAAATAATTCTCCCTCCATACTCCCATTTAGCTCTCGGCCACCACCCCCTTTTCTAAAAAAATTGCAAGACTTCAATTTTAAATTAGCAAACCATCTCCCTAATTTTTCCAAATCTCAAACAAACATTAACACAACTATTAAAATCAAGTTTGCAAGCAAATTTTCCTTCCTTATGCTCCATAGGGCTCACGGCCCTCACACCCAAAATTGGAGACAATTTCCAGACTTCCCAAAACAATCAAACAACACCAATTCATTTGAAATTCCTTTCACAACATAACAAACTATAGCTAAAGGCAAAGTTTAATCAAGTTCCAAAAATGTTTTCAAGTCTCTCAAGAACAAGGTTTTTAATCAAATTTTACTAACTCTCTTGATTCAAACCATTTCAACAATCACAAACACAATTATACTAACCAAGAAACAAGGGCCATCAGCTAATTACATGCTTCAACAATCAATCCCACATTTATCCTTTCTTCAAGAATAGGCTTTCCTCATAATAATTACTCAACAACTTCTAATTTCAAAACTATGAGTTCAATTCAACAATAACAACATCAATTATGCTAGAATCATCAATCAATTTCTTGATTCCCTCAAGATCACACCTTTCCCTCTTCTTCCCCCTTAGGTCACGCCTAGGGTTCCAAGAATTAGGAATATAATGTTCATATCCATCATTGATCATAACCAAGCAAAAATCAAACACAAAACAAGTCATAAAATCAAGAAAAGAAAGCAAAAGAACCACCACCTCTTCCTCCTAGTGGGGCGCGGCCTAGGGGCTGTTCTTGTGGAGAAAAATGGTGTTCTCCACTTGCTTGATGATGAGCTAGATGATGATGCAGAGAAGGAGAAGAAACTAGCAAGAAAAATGAAGCAAGGAGATGAAATAGTTCAAGTCTTGGTGGAGGTGGCTTCCATGGAGAATTTGAGAGCTTCTCTCTCTAAAGGATGAAGATGATGAACAAATGAGGGTAGAGAGAGAGGGTGGGCGTGGTTTTGGGCAGTCTAAGGGGGTGGGGTTATTTTATTTTATCACTTAGTAATAATGCTTTGTTAAAAGAAATAAGGAAAGGTAAAAAAAAGAAAAAAAAAACTTATCACACAAAGTGTGACACCTCACAATAAAGCAAGATTCTAATCCCATCAAGTAGATTAACCCATCTAATCTCTCATATCTCATGATTACCCTCTAATCCTAGAGTCTTAGGGTCCTAAAAACACGGCGTCGAGTAATCGCGTTACCGATTAGTTCTTTCGCCGATTAATTCGCGAAAATTAATTTACCGCGAAATTAATTCACCGCGTGATAAAATATTATCATAAATAATAAAAACAATAATAATCACTCAAAAATAATCACGACAGGTTACAATTCAATTTTCATCGAAATCGGGGTTCATTTAAAATTTTATTCGCGGATAAAAACTACCCGGTGATTCGAAAAGCGACGAAACTTCATTAGAATTTTCGATGATATTCCAACCATGAATTAATATAAAATATTAATTCTCAAATTTAATTTGATCTTGATTTAATTAATTCACTTAATTAGAGAACAAGAAATTGCTTATTATAGCATAAATACGACAGAAATACACTACAATAACGCTAGATAACGTATCGTAAAGATACGGGTATTACAAAACATGATGGTAAATGAATAAACAACTAAATAAACACATCAACTAAAAACACAAGAAACCAACTCTTAATTTATTCAAGGGGTACACATATGATATTCCAAGTTTCTCAATTGAACTTACATTTATTACAACATTGAAAATAAATGGCAAATAACTTATAGCTGGTCGACAAGCTATACTCCTTACTAGACTACTAGTAAATTCCACAACATAACACAGATAGAAGGCTGGACGACTATCCTCAGCTGCTCCTCTCTGCAGTTCCAAATCCTCCACTTGCTCCGCTATCTGGGTTACATTCATTAATTGAAAGAACCACTGGCAAGGATCAACTTCTCAATAAATCAAGAAATAACAAAAAATAAACAATGGGCCAAACAAACATACGCACAGTTCTCAAGACGCAACATAAGACTCCGCTCAAGACTCAATGCTCACGACACTTTGACAATTTTCCGGAATGTAACGCCGATCTATCCATTGAACGTCAGCCGTACATTGAACGTCAGCCGTAGCATTGGGCTCTCCGCTCACCCTAGAACATTCAGCTCAGGTTCCTTGACGCAACGACGCCTAGCTAATCTGCCGAAAAACCAGCCGGAGCCGTTTAGGGGATCCTAGCACCCTAGGTTAATCGGATCAAAGCTCAAAAACGTCACGACACTTGATAACTCGATTAAACTCTCGCACTCCAATGAATAGGTCACCGTATACGATAATTCAAGAAGCAAATTGAATAATTATTTAACCACATATCAAATAATATTCACGCCAAGCTCAATATAGTGCGAAACAGTTCAGCAGTATAAGCAATTCATTTCAACCAATCACAACTCAGTAAGCAACGACTATCGACAACTCAATTCGTCCCTCTGTAACTCAGTGGAATTGACAGAGAGGAAATCAAACAAGTGTGGGGGGTTGGGGACAGCTGCCAAACACTTGCAGACAAGCCCACTAAATAATCAGTATATCAAAAAGCAGTAAAACGAAGGGGTACAAGTCCCTCACTTCGAACCCTGAGGTTCTCAGACTTCTTCGCATAAATACTTGAAATTAAATTCCTATCGTATCTAAAGTTGCCCTTACCGAACTCCAAGCCACGCGCCCATGTACTCCGCGATTCTACGCCGCACGGTCTCAGATCACTCAAGCCTATTACACAAAGCAAGCTTAGCATAATGTAAAGACTTAGTTCTATATCCTTAGGCTCTTGAAACCTAAGACCCTTTCCTACCCAAAACACTCACACTTAGAAACATAATTTAGAATACTAGCCTTTAATAAATTACATACTCATGGAACATATTTACTAATTAATTTAAAGAGTAAATTTCCAAAACTAGAACCATATCTTGAAAAAGACTAAAACATAGTACATCATTATTTTTCTTGAAAGTTAAAGGCAAGAAACAACCTCAATTAATCACTACTTTTCTCAAATGCTCAATCAAGGCTCAACTTGGTTTTCTTGGGTCTCAAGGAACCCAATTTCTTATGTGCTTCATTGCCTTTCACAATCAAAACAACTTCCAAACAAACCAAATTCTTTTCTAAAATTTTCCAACACTTACACATAATTTAATACTACTAATATCAACTAAGAACACAAAATAATTATTCCTTAGACTTAGACTTAATTCCAATTCCTATGTTCTCAAATCCCAAAAACATCTCCTAAATAAGAAATTACCTACACTTAAGCATTTACAAATTAGGGGTTCATATTTTCAAAACTTAAAGTTTTCTTAAAATATACACAAGTTGGAAAATGAAGTTCTACTTACTAAGTTCAAGTCCTTCAAAATTTTGAAACACAAATCAATACCAAAATCAACTTCATTTTTCACTCCAATCTCTCCCAAACATTTTTCCTAAACTTAACAGCAATTCTTTACAACTAATATCAAACCCATTTTTATAAATTTCAAGCCCCAAGAACATATGGAGCTCGCGGCCCTTATGCTTCTTTTTCCAAAACAATTGGCAACTTCTAAACTAACTAAACCACATCACTCCATATTTTAATTTAAAACTAATAACCAAAATAACAATAATAACATCTAACAAGCAAGAATCACCCACTAATTGAATTGATTCACCTCAAGATCACACAACCCCTCTTTCCCGTAGGTTAGGGTTTTTCAATAATTTGGGGATTTAAGTGCTCATTTCTCTCATTGATCACAATCAATCAAAACATAAAGCTTTTAACAAGAAAATTAAGCAAGGAAATCATCTCCTAATTTTCCAAAAAGCCACGGTTCTGCTGAGAAAGAACAAAGGGAAAAAAATGATTTGGTTCAAACCTTTCATTCAAGAACTTAGCTCCAATCTTCTTCCTCTGATTCGGCCCCCCTTCCTTCTCTGTCTCTCTCTCAAGCTGCCTCTCTCTTTCTCCCTATCTCGCGGTCTCTCTCTCTCCCGACCTCTTTCTCTCTCGGTCTGTCCTGCTTCTTCTTCCTCCTCTCTCGCTCGCGGTTCTGCTTCCTGGCGCCACCACCACGAACCTCCGCCCTCAGGCCACCGCGGTTTCATCCCTGCTCCCCCTTCCCCCATTGCACGCCTCCCTCTTTCTCTTCTTTTTCCTTCTTCTTTTCTTTTCTTCCCCTGTTTCTGTTTTCTTTCTTCTTTTTTTCTCTGCTTCAATCTCATGCAGGGAAGGGATAAAAGGGAATAGGGAGAGTGCTAGGGTGGAAGACAAATAAGTGTGGTGTATGGTGGAGTACAAACCATGATTTATTAAAAATAAACCAATCAACTCCTATTTAACTATCCTAAATAATAAAACAAGTGAAAACACTCAAAAATAATCTCAATAAATTACGTTTTGATTTTCATCGAAATGGGAGTTCGTTTTAAATTTTAATGCGGGTAAATACTACCAGGTGATTCAAACGCGATGAAACTTCGTTAGAATATTTTGACGATATTAATTCTTAATATAAAATATTAATTCTTAATTTTAGTTTCATCTTGATTTAATTCAATCAATTTCTTAGTCAACAAAAATATGCGCTACCGCGTCACGCAGGAAACTTATAATAAGTATAATTGATGAATTCTCTTTTAAAAACAGCATACGTCTACGCTGTCAATTAATTCGAATTGACATCATGAATAATAATTATTTATAATTAATAAATTATTCAAAATAACTCAAAATAATTTCTCGTAATCTCAGTAAATCATTGAGGTGATCAATCTTTATGACTTATTTTTCGAGTATTCAGGATTTTATTGCTAAAATCACTTTTCTTAAAAATTGGGATGTTACAATACCACCTCCCTTAAAATAGTTTCGTCCTCGAAACTACACGGATAGTAAAATACGGAAAATTACTTTACTCAAAACTGTAAAATAATTTGCACACAAAGACACTCACGATACTTATTATTATATGTAGTATTTATAGTATTTATGGCTACATAGTATAGCGTGCAATAATAATAATCACAACGCATATACATAGAGCACATCGTAACGTAAGCGCAGTTAGTGAACGAAGAATTCTTCACATTTTACTGACGTTTCATTCCAGAGTCACGATCTCCGCCCATTCACGATCACCAGCACGAACACGAACATGAGAACGAGCAGGAACACGGCTACGCGCCATTACTACGAAAATAATACTAACCTATTCGCAGGCAACCACGTTTACACATATAAAGGATATAAAAGTCACTTAAAACCTTCAAAAGATTAAAATTCTCTTTTCCAACTAACACCTTTTCCTAAAAGAAGATATCAATTTCCTTGGAATACACCAATACAAGAAACTAATAAAACACAATTTCATTTTCTCAAGACTCAACCATTCTCATGGATGAAGGCAACACAGAGAGTCACAACAAGGGGGGTTGGATTGTGGCCCTTTGAAAATTTATGATCTTTAATCATTTTAGCCTGAAAACTTTTTGAACGTTCTCTCAAGTTGATACTGGAGATGAGTTGATTAGTATAAAGCAATGTTTCAGAACATTCTATTATATGCACATGTTTCATAGAACACTTTAAATGAATGTCCTTTTAGATGTGAAGATTCAATACAAAATGATTTGTGCAGTGAAGTGTCACATGAACCTCCTCCAATAAATATACTCATGTTGACATGAAATAGTTTTAAAATAGAACACAAGTTATATGAGCACAATACAATTTTATTGAACTTTCTCTTATTGAGAAAATGGCGTGTAAGAGAAAGTATTGTGCAGTTGTTAGAAAGTTCTGTTTTAAACATCAGACAGTTGATTGCTTATTATAGAAAGATGCAGTATGAACAGAAAGTAAAGCATGCAGAGATAAGAAAGAAGAATGTTGTACAGTATGTTTTTATAGTGGTTCACCCAAAAACCATGGGCTACATCCACTCCTCACCCACGGTGAGATTTTCCACTATCTCCACAAAATAGTACAAGTTGAGTATTCTTTCCGCAGCTTCTCCAAGCTGCCTTCCCACTAGCGCTGCCGCAACAACTAAGTCAAGAAGATAGCATTCTTTCTTTAAGCCTCTTATACAGCCCTATCAACTGTCTCTTGATAGTTTCTTCTACAGCCCTATCAACTGCCTCAACCCCTTGTTGAACCTTCTAACCAACACTCACCACCTTGGTAGCTTAGAAGAAGAAAGAACAAGGTACTTTTACAAAGGTTTGGTTTGTGGGATAAAGGAAACTTGAAAGGAAGATTACACAAAAATGTAAATACAAGTTACAACACTCTTAAAGATAATCCCTATGTTATATAGCACAAATACATAAGAGTGTGAAAGAGGGGAATAAAGGAGAGCAAAGTGAATCTTGGTAAAGCTTGTGTTTGTCTCTCTTCCTCTTTGATGATGATGCATTTCAGCTAAAGAACTCTTATGAAATGGATGTGCTTTGAAGGAATTAAGCTGAAAAATGCTTCTGCAGTGATCTTTCTATTGTAGAACACTTGCAGTAAACTTCCTGCAAACTTCCTATTCGTGAATAGAAAGTTTGAGGCATGGTGGAGAAAAGGTGGGGATGATGCAAATCAGTTAAGGCTCAGTATAATCCCACTCTCACACCTTCAAATGATGTTTCTTGAAGGCTATTTAAAGGCTTCCCTTCATTTATGACCGTTGGGGAAGGTTTTGTGACCGTTGGGAGCTTTATCTCTCTTCTGCAGAAAGTTCTGTGTTTGTGTCGAACAGTTAGTCTTTGTCTCCATGTGTTAGCTTTTTCCAACAGTCTAATTTGAACTTTCTTAGCAGAACCTTGCAAAATTTCTTGCGAACCTCCTCTCGAATATCCTGATTAACTTTCCTGAATGTTCTTGAACTTTTTCTTGATTCGAATTCTGCTTTGATGAATTTTCCCGAATGTTCTTGAACTTTCTCTTTTCTGTTACAAGTCTTCTCTCTTCTTCTCACTTGTGCAAATCACTTGTGACTTAGTAGTAACCTTATGATGTCTTCATGAAGCTTGTAATATTACTGTTGTAACCTTCTGATGTTACTCTGATTCTTCAGTTGTTGAGTAGATTATACACACTTGATGGTTTGAGTAACTTCCTGCTTTTAAACATTCTCAAGTGCAAACATCAGTAGATCACCATTCATAATACTTAAGACTTTGTTCATAAGGTTTGTTGTCATTAAAACCACATATCAAAAGGGATTTTGAACCCAACAATGGACACTACGGTTCCTTTGAGATTAGGTTCTCATTGTCTCAATTTTATCAAACACACTTCCGTTCAAAGATTAAGACCAAATTAATAACTCACTTATCTTTAAAATCCCTTTTAAATCAAAGCTTTTCCTAAAGAAAATTCCACACACCAATAACTACGTACTCGGAACTCGAAATCATTTTTCTCTTCTCAAAGCACTATAAAAATTACACACTTGCCCAAGAATTTGATAACTAATCTTTTAACTTTAAAACACTAGAAAATCATTTTTCTTTCAGAACCAAGCAATTATGAAACTTTTAAAATTGCTAATTAACAAGTTCTAGCACATCAAGCAAGCAAAACTTAGATCAACAATTCAAATTTCTAATCACCCTCACGGGTTTAATAAAGCTAGTACACAAATAAAGGTTTTACACCCAAATTTTCAAATCCTTTCTTAGCAACAACATCCACACAAAAATATTTTTCAGGACTCCACCTTGTCCAAGAACCGCAAGGATTCCTTCAAACATTGGGTGTTTCATGGCCTTTAACACACAAATCAACTAAACGACAATATACTAAAACCTTTAAATCACTAGCCCAAACTTTAAGTCTTAAAATTATTTTCCCATCATAACTTGATTCAAGTTCAAGGATTACGAAATCAACTCTTTTCTTAATGAAGGGTTAGACCACGTTACTAAATCAAATATGGTGGGTACATAAATTATTCAAGACATCACCTTGGTTTAGGAATACAAAGATTTCCTTCGACCCTAGAGTTTCATAGTCTTAGAATGCTAGAATAACACTTTACAAATTTATCCCAATCAAACTTTTTTTTCCCAAAAAAAAACTATTGTCCAAATCATAGTTGGAATCAAGCACAAGAAGAACAAAACTAAATATTTGTGTGCCTTGTCAAAAATATTTTTGGGTTTGGAAACCTAGGAGATAAGAATTGAGTCTAAGCCTGGGGAATTATTTTCAGTGGTATAGTTTTGTACTAAATCTTGTTATGTTGATAGGATCATCTTTGAGTGTTGTTCGTGTTGAGTAAGTTGCGACGTGCTTGACACGTGAGCGGGTTATCCTTCGGTAAGGGCTACTTCTAGAGCTGATTAGGTGTTGGGCACCCATAAGTCCCACTTACATTTTTTTTTATCAAAGTAGTCTGAGAACCTCTGGGTTCAAAGTGAGGGTTTTGTTACCCCTTTGATTTTAAAGTTTTATATATGATTAATTAGTGGGTCTGACTACAAGAGGTTGGCGACTACCCCCAAACTTGTATGTTATGTTACCTCTTTGCTAGTTCCACGGAGCTTCAAAGGGACGAATTGTTGTCTATCTAAGTTGATGATTATTGTTATGTGAATTGTTGTGGATTGTGGAATTGTTGTCGAAACTGAATTGTTGTGACATTGAATGTGATAACATGATGCGGTTGCATGTATGCTTAAATTGTGTTAAGATATATGCTATGAAATTGGTATTGGATAATTGATATTTAATTGATTATGCCACAAGTGAAATATCAAATGTGGTGATACATTCATTAGGGTGGTGGAAGGCATTTGTCGTGTCTTGTGGTAACTTCGACCTGTCTATCCTTGGTAGTGGAATTGCCCATGGCCAAAGGAATTTAGAAACGCATTTAAAATTTACCATCACATGGAAAAGTGTCGTCTGTGGTACGTATGGAGCGGCCTGACCATAGCACATGGATTCCGGAATTAAAACTACACTGGCATATAGTTGCATCAGTAGGAGATCGGGTGCATCCTTATTGATTGTTCTATATGCTATTGATATGATTGTCTATATGTGTTGAAGAATGTGGCTTTATATTATATATTTTTTCTGTATAATATGATTGGTTGTCGTATCTGCTATTTTGTGTTATCTATTTTATTTTAAGAAGTTGACCCTTGCCCGTGGTTCTTTCAATCAATGATTGTAACCCAGATGACAAAGACTGCGGAGTGTTTGAGGCTGCTGCCAAGCGTAGCTGAGGGTGGTCCTACTCGGTTATTTATTTTGTGTATTTGTCTAAAACTTACTAGAGGTCTAGTAAGTGTTGTAGCGTGTAGACCAGCTATAGCGTGTGCACTGTTTTAATTACAATGTTGTAATAAATGTATTATGTTTCAAGACTTGAATAGTCGTATGTGTATGTTTTAAATAAATTTCCTTGTATGGTTTTGTGAGTTAAATGTGGTATCTTATTTATTCACTGCCTTCGAAAATGCTGCAATAATCTGGTTGCTAATTTCTTAAAAGAAGTTTGAAAAGAAAAAAAAATTAGACTCACATTTTCGAAAACCATGCAACAGCGTGTTCCAATTTCGAAAGTATTTTAAACTGTCAAGAGTAATATCTAGTTTAGTAGCACTCCGGAATCCGGGGTGTTACAGGCAGCCTCCACTTGTGCTTTTTCTTTCAATGCGCGTGGTCTCCAGCAAAATCAGCATCACAGAAACCTACTAACTTGTAATCTTTTGATTTCTTATAAAGCAAACCAAGATTAGTAGTTCTTTGCAAATATCTAAAGATTCTTTTAATAGCACTCAAGTGTGATTCTCTAGGATCAGATTGAAACCTAGCACACAGGCAGACGCTAAACAAAATATCTGGTCTTGAAGCTGTAAGATAGAGTAGAGAACCAATCATACCTCTGTACAACTTCTGGTCTACCTAATTACTAGTTTCATCTGTGCTTAAAATACAAGTGGGATGCATAAGAGTGCACATTGGCTTACAATCAACCATCTTGAATTTCTTGAGCAATTCCTTGATGTATTTGCTTTGATGTATATAAATAGCATCATTGCATTGCTTGATTTGAATTCCAAGGAAGAAATTTAATTCTCCCATCATGCTCATCTCAAATTCTGTCTGCATTAACTTAGAAAATTCTTTGCAAAGGATTTTGTTGGATGCCATCACAGCAGCCATTGTCAATGCTATTCATGCCATCTGGTTTTGTCGTAACAAGGCACGCTTTGATAATCTTTGGATCAACTCCCAAGCTGCTATTTCCATGATTTCGGCTAATGTTAATCTAGCGGGGACCCTGAGCAAGGGTGCCGCATCCTCTGACATAAAGGAATTCAGTATTCTCAAGGCTTTCAACTTAGCTATTCATCCTAGCAAGGCGCCAATGATCAACCCGGTTATTTGGTACCCTCCGAAGTGTAGTTAGTTTAAATGTAACACGGATGGGGCTGCTAAAGGTACCCCTGGCCCAGCTGCTTGTGGTGGTATCTTCCGTGCTAGTGGGGCTGCTTTTCTAGGTTGTTTCTCTATGCCCATTGGCACCTCCTTTGCTCTGCAGGCCGAATTGTTGGGTGCTATGCTTGCCATAGAAATTGCTTATGATAAGGGATGGCATAATCTCTGGATTGAGTGTGACTCTGTCTTGGTTATTTCTGCTTTCGACTCCGTCGAAATTGTTCCTTGGAAACTTCGCAATAGATGGAAAAATTGTTTAGAGCTTGTTAGTAGAATGAATTTTAGATTTTCTCACATATACCGTGAAGGTAATCATTGTGCAGATAAATTAGCTTCACACGGTATTAGTCTTCAGGGTTTTTTTTGGTGGGATTTTATTCCTAGTTTCATTCGGGAGGATTTTTTCCGTAATAGGTATGCTCTACCGAATTATAGGTTCAAATAACTGTTCATGGGTTAAGTTTAAGCCCCCCCATGATTTTGCTTGTTTTTTCTTTATTTTTAATATATTAATGGTGTGCTGTAAATGATAGGTAGTGGCTATTGTGCCAACCTAGTTGGGATATCAGTCGCTATTATGATGCTTTTGCATGCCATTTTACCTTAAAAAAAATAGTAGCTCCAAAAATAATATCATCAACATAAATTTAAATAAGTATAAAATGCCTGTTTGAAGTTTTTCTAAATAGAGCGGTGTCTACTTGACCTCTGGTAAAACCATTATCCATTAAAAATGAACTCAGTCTATCATACCAAGCTCTGGGGGCTTGTTTAAGACCATATAGTGCCTTTTTAAGCTTAAAGACATGTTTACGAAATTCAATGTCTTCAAATCCAGGAGGTTGTTTCACATAGACTACCTCAGTTATAAAACCATTCAAGAAAGCGCTTTTCACATCCATTTGATAAAGAATTATCTCATGGTGTGCAGCAAATTAAAGTAAAATGTGAATTGCTTATAGCCTTGCAACAGGTGCAAAGGTTTCAGTAAAGTCTATAGCTTCTTCTTGTGAGTAACCTTAAGCAATTAACATTGCTTTGTTCCTCACTACCTTACCATCTTCATCAAGCTTATTTCTAAATACCCATTTAGTACCAATAACTTGTTTATCTTCTGGTAGGTTGACTAACTTCCAAACATCATTTCTTTGAAACTGATTCAACTCTTCTTGCATAGCTAGAATCCAACCTTCATCTTCCAATGCTTGATCAATCGTTTTAGGTTCCACTTCAGAGAGTAGTGCAAGATCTGCATGCTCCTTAAAAGAGGATCTTGTTCTCACTTTATCTCCAGGTTCTCCTATGATTTGATATTTAGGATGATGAGTTTTGAAATTTCACTTCTTTCGGGCTTTAGATTCTGGTTGAGTTTAATCATGTGTCTGATTGTCACCACAAGATGCTGAGGTTGCAGGCTCACTGTTTGGTGTTCCACTAATGTCTAAACCTAAAAACAACTCATCTAGCTCTGACATATCAGTGTCAGGCTTCTTGTCATCAAACTTGACATGAATAGATTCTTCCACTATCATAGTTTCTTTATTGTATACTCTAAAAGCTTTTGATCTTTCAGAGTATCCCAAAAAGATACTTTTGTCAACTTTGGAATCAAACTTACCAAGTTGATCTTTAGTGTTCAAAATATAACAAATACAACCAACAGGGTGCAAATAAGAAATGTTGGGTTTTCTACCCTTCCACAGTTCATATGGAGTCTTCTTCAAAATAGGTCTTATATAGACTCTGTTTTGAATATAGAAAGTTGTGTTTACTGCTTCTGGCCAAAAATGTTTTGCATCATCAGCTTCATTGATCATGGTCCTAGCCATTTCTTGAAGGGATCTATTTTTCCTTTCTACAACACCATTTTGTTGTGGTGTTATAGGAGAGGAGAAATTGTGAGAGATGCCATTTTCTTCACAAAATTTTTGAAAGCTTTCATTTTCAAATTCTCCCCCATGATCACTTCTAATTGAAGAAATACAAATTCCTTTTTCATTTTGAACTGATTTGTAGAAAACAGTGATCACCTTGAATGACTCATCCTTGTGGTCAAGGAATCTAACCCATGTCCATCTAGTAAAATCATCTACAATGACTAAACTATATTTCTTTCTAATCAAAGAGGTTGTCCTTGTTGGACCAAAAAGATCAAGATGCAAAAGCTCAAGTGGTCTAGAGTTTGAAATAGCATTTTTAGAATGAAAAGAAGTTTCAACTTGTTTTCCTCTTTGACATGCCTCCAAGAGAGCATCAGATTGGTATCTAAGATTTAGTAAGCCCTTGAAACGACTAAGCTTGTTCAATTTTGAGATCAATCTCAAACTGACATGACCCAATCTTTTATGCCAAGTCCCAATTGTAACATCTCGTTCCCAGAGCGCTACTAAACTAATATTCTGACAAAAGCTGACATATTTCTGAAAGGTGAAATACTCTGCTTGCTGGGTTTTCCAAAAGTGTGGTTCTATTTTTTTTTCTTTCTACAAAAAAACTCCTTTTAAAAGAACGGTTAGAGTATCACAGTGATTTCAGAAACATAATGGAGAATAAATAAATAAAGGCGTCAAAATAAAACCACAAGATTCACACTCATAATTTACTTAAGTATTACACATATGACACTCCAAATTTCACAACTGAAAATTTCATTTATTACAACATTGGAATGAATTGCAATTATCCTATAGCTGGTCGACACGCTACATCCCTTACTAGACTTCTAATAAGTTACCACCAATACCCAAACAAATGAACAGGTAAAGCTACCCTCAGCTACACCTGCCCGCATCCTCGAACGCTCTGTAGTCTTCATGATCTGGGTTACAATCATTGATTGAAAGAACCACAGGCAAGGGTCAACTTCTCAAATAAGCATAAAAACAATATCTTCAAGTATTCAGGATTTTATCGCTAAAATTACTTTTCTTAAAAATTGGGATGTTACAATACCACCCCCCTTAAAATAGTTTCGTCCTCGAAATTACACGGATAGTAAAATACGAAAAATTACTTTAATCAAATCCAGAAAATAATTTGCACACATAGGCATTCGCATTACTTATTATTATAAATAGTAATATAATATTTTTAGCTACATAGTATAGCATGCAATAATAACAATCACAAGGCATATACGTATCGCACACGGTAGAGTAAACGTAGTTAGTGGACGAAGAATTCCTTACGACTGACTGATGCTTCATTCCCGATCACGACATCTGTTCATCCACGATTCACGATCACGCTCACGAACACGAACATAGATTCGAAGACGAGCTCGACCACAGTTACACGTCAATACTACGAAAATAATACTAACCTATTCACGTGCAACCACGATTTAAACATATCAAAAATACCAAAATTCACTTAAAATTTCCAAAAAGATTAAATTTTTTTTTCCATCAATCACCTTTCTGAAACAAAACCCAAAATGAAAATGAAATTTAAGAAGCCCAACTTTTTCTTTAGGACTCAACCATTCTCATGGACACTAAAGTTCCTTTGAGATTAGGTTCTCATTGTCTCAAAATCATTACACACGCTTTGATTCAAAGGTTAAAACCAAATTAATAACTCACTTATCTTTAAAATCCCTTTTAAATCAATGCTTTTCCTAAAGAAAATTTCACACACCAATAACTACGTACTCAGAACTCGAAATTATTTTTCTCTTCTCAGAGCACTATAAAAATTACACACTTGCCCAAGAATTTAATAACTAATCTTTTAACTTTAAAACACTAGAAAATCATTTTTCTTTCGGAACCAAGCAATTATGAAACTTTTAAAATAGCTAATTAACAAGCTCTAGCACATCAGGCAAGCAAAACATAGTTCAACAGTTCAAATTACTAATCGCCCTCACAGGTTTAATAAAACTAGTACATAAATAAAGGTTTTACACCCAAATTTTCAAATCTTTTCTTAGCAACAACACCCACACAAAAATCTTTTTCAGGCTCCACCTTGTCCAAGAACCGCAAGGATTCCTTTAAACATTGGGTGTTTCATGGCCTTTAAACACAAATCAACAAAACAACAATATACTAAAACCTTTAAATCACTAGCCCAAACTTTAAGTCTTAAAATTATTTTCCCATCATAACCTGATTCAAGTTCAAGGATTTCGAAATCAACTCTTTTCTTGATCAAGGGTTAAACCACGTAAAATTATTTTACATAAATTAGTCAAGACTCCACCTTGGTTTAGGAATACAAAGATTTCCTTCGACCCTAGTGTTTCATAGTCTTAAAATGCTAGAATAACACTTTACAAAATTTAACCCAATCAATTTTCAACAACTTCTAAACTGTGACACTAACTGAACTATGAAAGGAACAAGTTAGAAATCACAAAATTTTTCTTTCCTCCCTTGAAGCTCACGGCTTCAAAATTAGGGGAAATATTTAATTTTCTTTCAACAAGACTTTAATAACGAATATAATAAAACCACTTCTAAAACTTTTAGAAATCAGGTAAAAGCATCAAATAAAATTATATATTTTTTTTTAAAAAGGAGTGGCCGGTCTCGGTCCCAGAGGAAATAAGAAAAAAGGCTCACAACACACCACCCACTAACACTAAGGCTAAATGGAATATGCTCTGCTCCACCTATTGTGGACGAGTAACCGGTCACGTAAGGAAGGGAAGTGGAAAATGAGTCATCCCACAATGCTTGGCTCATCTTACGGGACAATCTCCCATGACTCAAAAGAATAAGGATAGGGTTTGGTAAAAATGTTTGGTACTACCCATTACTAAATGGACAAGTCGTCACGCACTATGTTACTACCGGTAATTCCCACCATCCCTCTAGATTCCATTTAACTGGGTCAAATGGATCTCACCCGAATTAAATTGTCATAAGACATTTAATTAAGGCTTGCTAAAAAGAAATTGCGTATGATACTTTCCTTGGAAAATAAGAATACGCCCACACAAATAACAGGCACATAATCAATCACACTTATTCGCAGCAGTGCAAGAATAGACTACTGCAAAAACACAAATGCTAGTGGCAATCACGTCACACTCAGAAAATCATGAAGTATTTTTTATTTATTTTTAAATCTAGTACGTATCAAAATAATTCAAACATCAACACGGTGGTTTATATCTAGAACCACTAATGTTTCAGAGATCCCACTAAGCAATAATATTAATAATGATAATAAATATAATAACAACGTGTCCCGCAACAATCCCAGAATCTCATTCCTCATTCTCGAAGGACTTAAGGGAATCGTGGTGATGGAGGTCAACCAATCTCACGGTCTCTGCAACTTATTCTTCTCACTGTTGTCCCAACAGTTCACATTGATTCTTCGTAGTAGTCCATTGAGCAACAACAAATGCCATCCCTGCCACGGCTTCAGTTGCCTGAATCTTCTGATCCATCACTTAAACTATCAGTTCTAACAGAGAGGGTTACTCGTCTTTGAGATATTGGATTCTCACAAGGTTTTACAACCTCAATTGAACCCCACAACAATTTCGTGTGTCTCAGTACACTTTGTTTCCAATTAAGAAATAATTTCAGACAATTACAAGTAGAGTTACTCTACCTAAGGAACAAGCACACAAGCATGGTTTGACTCACAGCAAGACACGGTTTGACCCCAAACAATTGTTCTCTACAAAACCCGACACTTGACTAGCTATAGTTTCCCAACTCACAGTCCGGTTAGAACCGAAGCCCTCTGATACCACTATTATAACACCCCCTTCCCGAAGCGCTACTAAACTAATATTCTGACAAAAGCTGACATATATCTGAAAGGTGAAATACTCTGCTTGCTGGGTTTTCCAAAAGTGTGGTTCTATTTTTTTTTCTTTCTACAAAAAAACTCCTTTTAAAAGAACGATTAGAGTATCACAGCGATTTCAGAAACATGATGGAGAATAAATAAATAAATAAAGGCGTCAAAATAAAACAACAGGATTCACACTCATAGTTTACTTAAGTATTACACATATGACACTCCAAATTTCACAACTGAAAATTTCATTTATTACAACATCGGAATAAATCGCAATTATCCTATAGCTGGTCAACACGCTACATCCCTTACTAGACTTCTAGTAAGTTACCACCAATACCCAAACAAATGAACGGGTAAAGCTACCCTCAGCTACACCTACCCGCAACCTCGAACGCTCTGCAGTCTTCATGATCTGGGTTACAATCATCGATTGAAAGAACCACAGACAAGGGTCAACTTCTCAAATAAGCATAAAAACAACAAACATAAATCAAGAGACAACAATATGCATAAATGCCCCATAATGCAACTCAAGACACTCTCTACAATTTTTCGGAAAGTAACGCCGATCCATCCACTGAATACTAGTCGTAGCCTTAGGTTCTCCTCTCACCCTAGGACATTCAGCTCATGTTCCTTAACGTTACAACGTCTAGCTCAGCTGCCGAAAAACCAGCTGGAGCTTTTTAAGGGATCCTAACCCCCAAAAACGTCATGACAAACTCTCATAACCCCCAATGAATAAATCGATGCATACGATGATTCAAAGAAGCAAACTCGAATAATTATTCAACCTCATATTAAATAAATATTCACACAGAACTCATCACGACATAACGCAGTTCAGCAATTCATAGCAAGACGATGCAACCAAGTCATATTACAAAGAATCAGAATACAATTCATCCCTCTACAACTCAGTGGAGTTAACCAAAGAGGAAAACAAACTAGTGTGGGGGGTTGGGGACAGCTACCAACCTCTTGCAGACAAGCCCACTAAATAATCAGTATAGATATCAGACAGTAAAACAATGAAGAGCTACGAGACCCTCACTTTGAACCCTAAGGTTCTCAGACTTCTTCGCTTTAATACTTAAAATTAAATCTTATGCAATATCTAAAGTTTACCTTACCAAATCGCCAAGTCGCGTGTTAGCGCACGTCTCGCCCTCACGCAGCACGAACTCGTCGTTTCTCGACTCCTATCACCACAGAACAAACTTAGCACATCCTAGGCATAGACTTAGTTCTAATTTCCTAGGCTCTCAAAACCCAAACCTATTAACTAACCAAATCGCTTACATTTGAAACTTAGCAATAATTAAAAGAACAACGTTTTCAAACATACTACTCATTTTCTTTCAAGCTTGAAACATAAAACCATACTTAAAATTCGATTTCAATAGTAATAATATTTGATTCAAGGCTCCACTAGGTATTAGGGTTATAGGTCCCTTTGCACCTTAATGCATCATAGCCTTACATTCCAAATCATTTCAAATCCAATCAACATTCTTTTATAAAAACTCTCCAACACTAGAAAATTCTTAAACACACTAAAATTCAATACTTTTCAAACCAAACCCAATAAAATCTATAATTAGACTCCACTTGCCTTTTAGGATTACAGAGAATCCCATTCACCTAAATGCTTCATTGCCTCAAAGCTTTAAAACAACATCAATTTTAATCAAGCCATTTCCATAATTTCCAAAACTTGAACAAAATCTCATACAACTAATTATAATGCTAAGAACACAAAATTATTTTTCACGAAAGCTTAAAACATGAACAACATCAATTATCACATTCTTTTCTAAAATACTTAAGTCAAGGCTCCAATTTGGTGGTTAGGACCTCAAAGAGTCCTTTTCATCTTATTTGTTTCATAGCCCTTAAAATTCCAAAACAATTCCTTTTCTATAATTTTCTAAAGTTTAGAAACACATCAATAAAATCATTGTGGACTAAAAATCAAAGTAATTTTCCTTTCCCATCCCTTGTGTAGCTCGCGGCCACCACACCCCTTTCCCAAAAAAAAATTGCAAAACTTCCAATTAACTCAACCACACCACTTCATATGAAATTCTTTTCACTAATATCAAACCATTACACAAAAAGAAACTTATCCAAGTCCCAAAACCATTTTCAAGTCCTTCAAGAACAAGGGTTCTTAACCAAAGTCAACTAACTCTTTTGATTCAACAACTTCAACAACAACAATAACAATTACACAAACTAAGAAACAAGGACCATCAACTAATTAGATGAATTACAACATAAATTCCACTAAACCCCTCTCTCAAGGATAGGTTTTCCATCAAGACAATACCCAAAATGCTCTAATTTCAAAACTATCTACCAATATAACAACAACAACATCAAACAAACTCAATTACCCAATTTATTTCTTGATTCAGTAGGATCACACATTTTTCCTCTTTTTCCCCGTAGGGTTTCACCTAGGGTTCCAAGATTGGGGGTTCTTGGTGTTCATTTCCATCATGGATCACAATCAAACATTTAAATGACACAAAATTTAGAATGGAAACAAAGAAAGCCACCACTACCTCTCCGTATGAAGCTCGCGGCCTTGGGCTATTCTTGGGGGAGGAAGTTGATGCTTCCTAACTGCTTGAATGGAGGAGTAGAGGATGATGGAGAGTAGAAGCAATAGGTAGCAAGAGAGGTGGAACAATGGGGGTGTTTTCAAGCTAGAAATGGAGCATGGAAACCATGGAGGACCTTGGAGCTTTCTCTTCCTCAAGAATGGAAGGAGAAGAAATAAAATAGAGGTGAAGATGAGGGTGGGGGGTCAAGCTGCAGATCATAGAAAAAGGGGTTGGACTTAGAAATTTTATTAAGTACAAAACTTGTGGTTAAAAACACACTTAAAAGTAAGCATAAAAATAAACCACCACTTAAGTGACACCTAGACTAAAAGTGAGATGCTAATCCCATCAATTAGTCTAACCCATCTAATCTCACATCTCTCATAATTACCCTCCAATTCTAGAGTGTAAAGCATGTCAAAACACGGCGTCGAATAACCGCGTTACCGATTAATTCTCTCTCGCCGATTAATTCGCGAAAATTAATTTACCGAGAAATTAATTCACCGCGTGATAATAAATTATAATAAATAATAAAAAAAATCTAAAACACTCAAGTATTCACAAAAAGTTACAATTCGTTTTTCATCGAAATCGGGGTTCGTTTAAAATTTTATCTGCGGTAAAACTGCTGGTGATTCGAAACGCGAGGAAACTTCGTTGGAATTTTTCGACGATATTCGAACCATGAATTAATATAAAATATTAATTCTTATATTTAATTTTATCTTGATTTAATTCAATTATTTTCTTAGTCAACAAAAATACGCGTTACCGCGTCACACGGAAAACTTATATAATTCTTAAATTGATGAATTCACATTAAAGCAGCATACGTCTACACACATCATGAATAACAATTATTTATAATAAATAAATTATTTAAAATAAGTCAAAATAATTCTCCGTGCTCTCAGTAAATCATTGAGGTGATCAATCTCTATGACTTATCTTCAAGTATTCAGGATTTTATCGCTAAAAATACTTTTCTTAAAAATTGGGATGTTACACCAATCTTTTATGCCAAGTCCATTGCTCATCCTCGACAGACATGAGACACATAACATCTTGGTTTGCAAGTTCAGAAAGATCAATTTTATAAATGTTTTGCTTCCTCTTTGCAGTAAAGAATATAGAGCCATCTTTCTTGCTTTTTACTAAACAGCATGTTTCTGTAAAAATGACGTCATAACCATTGTCACATAATTGACTTATACTCAATAAGTTATGCTTTAGTCCTTCAACATAAAGTACATTATCAATAGAGGAAAAAGTGTCTTTACCAATGCGACCAATTCCAACTATTTTACATTTTTGTTTTCGACCAAAACAAACATATCCTTCTTCTCTAGGCCTTAGCTCTTGGAACATATGCTTTTCTCCCATCATGTGATGCGAGCATCCACTGTCTAAGTACCAAGATAGGTGTGTTGACCTTGTTGCTAAGCATATCTGCAACATAGACTATCTTATCTTTAGGTACCCAAATCTTCTTGGGTCCTTTCTTGTTAGTTCTTAAAGAATACTTATCCTTCTTAATCTTAAAAGCATTACAAGCACTTTTCAAATGGCCTGATTTATTGCAGTAAGTGCAATGCAAGCTTTCACTGTGATCATTGGGTTCATCAGATGCAAGATTTTCATTTTGCAAAGTAGGTTCATCTGATCTATATCAAAGACTTTGAGTTGTCGTTTTACTGACACCCCAAATCATTGAAGCTTGCTTGCTTTGAGTAACACTCTCTGGAAGAAACTTTTGAAAGGCATATTCATAACGATTTGATTTACACTTAGAATTACCTTTAGCTTGTGAGCTTCCAGCTTATGAGCTTTCAGCTTCTGGACGCTGACTAGCTATCAGACGCTGATGATCCATTAGACACTGATTTTCAATTTTCAGCTTCTGGTTCTCTTCATTGAACTTTGAGTTTTTATTGTTTAAAACTTGAAATTCTTTTGATAATTTTGAAAATGTAACATATGTATTTTTACGATACTTTATTAGCGTTATTATATTGTAAATTTGTGTAATTATTGTAATAAATAATGCAAATTTTATCTGCTAATTAAGTGATTAAATTAAATCAATATAAAATTAAATTTGAGAATTAATATTTAATATTAATTTATGGTTCAAAAATCGTCGAAAAATTTTAACGAAGTTTCACCGTGTTTTGAATCGCCGGGTAATTTTTAACCGCAATAAAATTTAATATGAACTCTGATTTCGATAAAAATTGAATCGTGACTTGTTGTGATGATACTTGAGTGTTTTTAATTGATTTTCTTATTTATAGATAAATTATTATCACGTGGTGAATTAATTTCTCAGTAAATTAATTTACGCGATTTATCGGCGAGCGAATTATCGTTAACGCGATTACTCAATGCCGTAATTTTGTGACACCAAAACTCTAGGATTAGTGAGTAATCATGGCTAGGGTGATTATGAGTCAAGATTATGTGGTTAAACTCAAAATATCTATGCTTAAGTGAGAGGTATAACATCCGTATTTTTGTGATGCGTTATTTAACTTTATTTTAGTGTAAATTGTCGTATTTATACTATAATAAGCAGTTTCTTGTTGGCTAAGTAAGTGATTGAATTAAATCAAGAAAAATTAAAATTGAAAATTAATATTATATATTAATTCATGGTTCAAAAATCGTCGAAAAATTCTAAGAAGTTTCGCCGTGTTTTGAATCACCGGATAGTTTTTATCCGCAATAAAATTTTAAACGAACCCCGATTTCGATGAAAATCGAATCGTAACTTGTTGTGATTATGATTGAGTTTTTTCAATTGTTTTTATTATTTATGATAAATTATTATCACGCGGTGAATTAATTTCTAAGTAAATTAATGTTCACGATTTAATCGGCGAAAGAATTAATCGGTGACACGATTATTCGACGCCGTATTTTTTTCGTACACTTAAGACTCTAGGATTAGGGGGTAATCATGAGAAGAGAGGGATTAGATGTTTAGATTTGTGATTAGATTAGAATCTAGTTTTTTAAGGTGTAGGTGTCACACTTTTGGTGACTAATTATTTTATACTTATCCTAATTACTTTTTAACCAAGTGTTTTACCTTAATTAAATTTTTTTAATCCCTTCCCTTTTTTAAGGAGCAGGCCGTGACCCCCCACCCCCATTTCACCTTTATTTTATTTCTTTACCTTGTTCTTCAGAGAGAAGCTTAAGTTCTCATCCATGGCTTCCATCATCTTCATCTTCTTTGGCTTGCTTTCATCTCCATTCTTCGACCTTACTTGCTCCTAGCTTCTTCTTCTTCTTCTTCTTGATTTCTTATTCTTAACCTTGTAAGTAAGCATAAAAACCAACTCTTATGATAAGGACATAATAAGCAAGGACACTAGTGAAACACTTCAAGGACTAGGAGGACTAATGACAAGGGCACATGCCAAGAAAGCTAAGGAGGCCTTAAACCAAATGGTGACAACTATAATGGAAGCAAGGCCTAAACTAGAAGGAATGGAGCCCAAATTGGTCAACTACTTGAGTCCACATGAAGGAGGGTTAGGTGCATGACATGCTGCCCATTTTTACTTGTTTATTTTTATTAAGTTGTAATAAAATGTGTGGGTGCAAAACATTTAATTAATTAGGCCCCAACACTTAAGTTTATTTTGCATGTGTGTTTATTTCAAATGGAGCAAGGGCTGCTACATGTGTCATGCGCTGCCCAAGCCCAAATGTTGAGTTATTTTTGTTGTTTTTGTTGGTTTGAATGATGATTGGGCTGAAGCATGAGGAAGGGCGCCATGAAGCTACAAAGGGGGGTGCAAGAACACTTATTTTGTGTTAGAAGAAGCAATTTTTGGATGCCTTTTTAGATACCTTGCTGAAGAATCAGTTTTGAGAGTTTTGTAACCACCATTCCATTAAGAGTAGACAAAGTCAAAAATTGTAGGTTACAAATTACCACCAATAATTAATGCTAGTTAAGTGGCTTGTCTCCTTCATTGTAAATTCAGCAAAGAGGATCCCTCCCTCTATATATATGTTGTGCCCAAATCAATAAAAGGTTAGCTTGGAATTTTCAGATAATTGATACTTTGTGTATTGTTGAGAGTATGTCTCTCTTGGGTTCTTCATTGAACCTTCCCTTTTGATCTTATCAAGAAACCAAGTTTTCTTGTGGCGATCATTCCCCAAGGCTTATCATTTCTTCTTCTTCTCCATAGAAGCAAGAGTGTTGTGCCTCCCCCATTTCTTTCTATTCCATCTTCTTCATTTCTTCTTTGTTCTAATTTCCTTATTCTGGTTCTTTACTATTCAGCCTTTACATTTCCTTGTCATTTAAATTCTTGCAATTTACAATTCATTGTCAAATTTATCATTTCCATTATATTATTGTGAATTGCAACTGAATTGCACAAGGATTGAAAAACCATACAAATTGGATAGTCATCAAGTGGTATCAGAGCAAGGTTCCGTTTGGACCAATTCTTGCTGTCATATTTGTTCTTGGTATTAACATTGTAGTTCCTTCCTTGTATTTTCTGTTTGGTTACTAAAAAAAAAAAAGAGATAGAAATCTAAAAAAAAAATGAAAATAAAAAAAATGAAATTCTGGTTTGTGAAGGAATTGTGAATTGTATTCTTCTTGCTTGATGCCACACTCTAATTTCCTTTTTTTTAAAAAAAAAATTGAGTTAGTTTGTTCCTTTCTCATACTTTCTTCCTTAGTATTGTTATTGCTTTCCTTAAGTCTTGTGTGTGTGTTTACCATTAGAATTTTTGTTTTCTTGTGTGATTGAGGCTGGTTTCTTTAAAGAACTCAAAGAGGTCATTGAGTGGAAAAAGGCAAGAGTGCATATCATAGAAAAAGCCTAATTGATTGAAACACGAGTGGTAACAATTTTAACAATTTTTTTTTGAGTGAAACACGTGAGTAGAGTGGTGAGGTCCTATTCTCCATTTTTTTGTTTATTTGTCTCTTTTGCAGAAAATTCATGGCTGAAAATAGTCCTCCTCCGAGCCCAAGAACAGTAGCTATACAGTTGCAAATAACAGCCTTGACTCAACACATGGAGAGGCTGATGTGTCAACAAGCAGATGACTTCCATGAAAGACTTGATCAGTTGGAGAGGAATAGAACACCTAGACATTCTTCTCAGGGTGAAAGTGAAGGATCTGAAGGAATGAGGCGTAGGGAGAGACATGAGAGGAGAAGGAGAGAAAATGAGGGAAGAAATAATAGAGAGGAAAGGTTGGGTGGGATAAAAATAAAAGTACCAACTTTTCAACGAAAAAATGATCCAGAGGTGTATTTGGAGTGGGAGACAAAAATAAAGCAAATTTTTTCTTGTCACACCTTTACAGATGCTAAAAAGGTGCAGGTTGCTGCCCTTGAATTCACTGATTATGCCCTGGTGTGGTGGGATCAAACCTTGAAAGAAAGAAGGAGATTTGAAGAGCCACCCATTGAGACTTGGGTGGACATGAAAAGAATCATGAGAAAAAGATTTGTACCTTCCTATTACCATAGGGAATTGTACAATAAACTTCAAAGACTCACCCAAGGGTCTAAAAGTGTTGATGAGTATTTCAAAGAAATGGAGATGGCCATGATAAGAGCTAATATGGTGGAGGAAAGAGAAGCAACTATGGCACGATTCCTATATGGCCTAAATCGTGACATAAGTGATGTGGTGGAGCTGCAACATTATGTTGAACTAGAGGATTTGGTACACCAAGCCATCAAGGTAGAACAACAACTCAAAAGGAAAGGCCATACAAAGAAGAATCCTTCCACTTTCAACTCCCTAAGTTGGAAGAACAATCCAAAGAAGGAGGGTACCTCATCCTCCAAGGAGGCTACGGCTGACCCTAAGGCTAAAGCTATTTCTTCTTCTAATGATGTCTCACCAAGCACTAAAAATCGTGATGTTAAGTGCTTCAAGTGTCAAGGCCGAGGACACATTGCATCACAATGTCCAACTAAGAAGGTGATGATCTTGAAAGACAACGGAGAATTTTCTACGGAGGCCTCATTCAAATCTGGATAAGAAATTGAAGTGGAGAAGCCACTGGAAGGAGATTTGCTCATGGTGAGAAGAATGTTAGGAAGCCAAATCAAAGATAAGGACACAAACTAAAGGGAAAACATCTTTCATACAAGGTGTTTGATTCAAGGAAAGTTATGTTCTCTAATAATTGATGGAGGGAGTTGTACTAATGTGGCTAGCACACGTTTGGTGTCAAAACTTAATTTGGAAACTAAACCTCACTTAAAACCTTATAAACTCCAATGGTTAAGTGAAGCGGTAGAAATGACCGTAAACAAACAAGTTGAGGTTTGTTTTTCAATTGGGAAGTACCATGATGTTGTTTTGTGTCATGTGGTACCTATGGAAGCTAGTCACATGTTGATTGGGAGGCCATGGCAATTTGATAAAAAGGCCACCCATGAGGGACACACAAATAAATTCTCATTCTTGCATAATGATCAAAAGATTACTCTTGTACCATTGTCTCCTAGAGAGGTGAGAGAGGATCAAAACAAAATGAGAGAAAAGAAAGAGCAAGAGGAAAAAGAGAGAGAAAAGAAAGAAGAGGGCAGAATTAAAAAGAATAAAAATAGTGAGAAAAAAAGTGATGAAAAAGAGAGAAAAGAGAGTTTTCTTGCAACAAAAGGAGAGGTGAAGAAAGCAATTTTTTCACACCAGCCCCTATACTTGCTTTATTGCAAGGAATTTAATTTACTCTAACAATGCTGAAGCAAAAATTTTGCCAAGTGGAATTGAGTTTCTTTTGCAGGAATTTGAAGATGTGTTTCAAAGGAGGTACCAGATGGTTTACCCCCTACGAAAGGAATAGAGAATCACATTGATCTCATTCCCGGAGCCTCCTTGCCTAATAGGCCAGCATATCGTAGCAATCCTCAACAAACTCAAGAGATACAAAAGCAAGTTGAGGAATTGGTGCGCAAAGGGTGGGTAAAAGAGAGCTTGAGTCCTTGTTCTGTACCGGTAATTTTGGTACCCAAAAAGGATGGTAGTTAGAGGAAGTGCACTGATTGTAGAGCCATCAACAACATCACTATCAAGTATAGGCATCCTATTCCCAGGTTAGATGATTTGCTTGATGAACTATTTGGTGCATGCTTATTTTTCGAAAATTGATTTGAAAAGTGGGTATCATCAAATTAGAATAAAGAAAAGGGATGAATGGAAAACTGCTTTCAAAACAAAATATGGTTTGTATGAATAGATGGTTATGCCTTTTGGTTTAACTAATGCACCTAGTACTTTCATGAGATTAATGAAATATGTTTTGAGGGAATTTTTGGGTAAGTTTGTTGTTGTATATTTTGATGATATCTTGATATATAGCAAAAACTTAGATGACCATTACAATCATTTGAGGGTTGTTTTACATGTACTTAGAAAAGAAAAATTGTATACCAATTTGCAAAAATGCATTTTTTGTACAAATCATGTGATTTTCTTGGGCTTTGTTGTGAATGCTAAAGGTGTGCATGTTGATGAGGGAAAAATTAAAGCCATTCAAGAGTGGCCAACCCCTAAAAATGTGAGTGATGTAAGGGGTTTTCATAAGTTAGCAAGTTTCTATAGGAGATTTGTGAAAGACTTTAGTACTTTGGCTGCACCTCTTAATGAAATTGTTAAAAAGAATGTTGGTTTTAAATGGGGTGAGAAACAAGAGCATGCCTTTGCTGCCCTAAAAGAGAGACTTACTCATGCACCCATTCTTGCATTGCCTAATTTTGCAAAATCTTTCGAAATTGAATGTGATGCATCTAATGTTGGGATTGGGGCTGTTTTAATGCAAGAAGGCCATCCAATTGCTTATTTTAGTGAGAAATTAAATGGGGCTACCCTTAATTATTCTACCTATGATAAGGAATTATATGCCTTGGTAAGGGCATTGCAAACTTGGCAACACTATCTTTTGCCCAAAGAATTTGTCATTCATAGTGACCATGAATCCTTGAAGCATTTGAAAGGGCAAGGTAAGTTAAACAAGAGACATGCCAAATGGGTTGAGTTCCTTGAACAATTCCCATATGTGATAAAGCACAAGAAAGGTAAGGCTAATGTGGTTGCGGATGCACTTTCAAGAAGGTATGTCTTACTTTCTTCTCTTGAAACAAAATTGTTTGGTCTTGAACTTCTTAAAGAATTGTATGAAAGTGATCTGGACTTCTCTTCTAAATATTCTTCTTGTGAGCATGCTGCACAAAATGGATACTTTAGGCATAATGATTATTTGTTTAAAGAGAAAAGATTGTGTGTGCCAAAAAGTTCCATTAGAGAATTGCTTGTGAAAGAAGCGCATGAGGGGGGCTAATGGGGCACTTTGGGGTTCAAAAGACTTTGGATATGTTGTAAGAACATTTTTATTAGCCCCACATGAAAATTGATGTGCAAAAATTTTGTGATAGATGCATTGTGTGTAAAAAGTCTAAATCTAAGGTAATGCCTCATGGTCTTTATACTCCTTTGCGTATTCCTGATTTTCCTTGGATTGATATTTCTATGGACTTTATTTTGGGGCTGCCTAGAACAAAGAATGGCACAGATTCTATTTTTGTGGTGGTTGATAGGTTTTCAAAAATGGTACATTTTATACCTTGCAAGAAAGTAGATGATGCTTGTCATGATGCTGATTTATTCTTTAAAGAGGTTGTGCGCCTACATGGGCTGCCAAGAACCATAGTTTCAGATCATGACACAAAATTCCTAAGTCACTTTTGGAGAACTTTGTGGGGTAAAGTGGGCACAAAACTGCTTTTCTCCACTACTTGTCATCCTCAAACAGATGGACAAATTGAGGTAGTGAATAGGACTCTTTCTACTCTTCTTAGAGCTGTCCTTAAAAAGAACCTTAAAATGTAGAAAGAATGTTGCCACATGTGGAGTTTGCATATAATAGGGTTGTCCATAATACTACTCAATATTCACCTTTTGGATTTAATCCTCTAACTCTTCTTGATTTATTTCCATTGCCTAACACTTCTCTTTTGGAGCATAAAGATGGAAAGGCCAAGGCCGAATTTATGAGAAAATTGCATGAGCAGGTGAAAATGCAAATTGATAAGAAAACTTAAAGCTATGCTAAACATGCAAACAAGGGAAGAAAAAGGATGGTTTTTGAACCCGGTGATTGGGTTTGGGTGCATATGAGGGAGGAAATGTTTCCTTTACAAAGGAAAAGTAAACTTCAGCCAAGAGGAGATGGACCCTTTCAAGTGCTATCCAAGATTAATGATAATGCTTATAAGATAGCACTTCTCGGTGAGTATGGTGTTAGTGCTACCTTTAATATGGCTGATTTGTCTCTTTTTGATATAGGTGATGAAGATTTCAATTCGATGTCGAATTCACTTAAAGAAGGAGGGGATGATGAGGACATAATAAGCAAGGACACTAGTGAAGCACTTCAAGTACTAGGAGGACCAATGACAAGGGCACGTGCCAAGAAATCTAAGGAGGCCTTAAACCAAATTGTGACAGCTATAATGGAAGCAAGGCCTAAACTAGAAGGAATGGAGCCCAAATTGGTCAACTACTTGAGTCCACATGAAGGAGGATTGGGTGCATGACATGCTGCCCATTTTTACTTGTTTATTTCTATTAAGTTGTAATAAAATGTGTGGGTGCAGAACACTTAATTAATTAGGCCCCAACATTTAAGTTTATTTTGCATGTCTGTTTATTTCAAATGGAGCAAGGGCTGCTACATGTGTCATGCGTTGCCCAAGCCCAAATGTTGAGTTATTTTTTTATTGTTTTTGTTGCTTTAAATGATGATTGGGCTGAAGCATGAGGAAGGGACCCATGGAGCCACAAAGGGGGTGCAAGAACACTTATTTGGTGTTAGGAGAAGCAATTTTTGGATGCCTTTTTAGATACCTTGCTGAAGTATCAGTTTTGAGAGTTTTGTAACCACCATTCCATTAAGAGTAGACAAAGTCATAAATAGGGAGGTTACAAATTACCACCAATAATAATGCTAGTTAAGTGGCTTGTCTCCTTCATTGTAAATTTAGCAAAGAGGATCCCTCCCTCTATATATATGTTGTGCCCAAATCAATAAAAGGTTAGCTTTGAATTTTCAGATAATTGATACCTTGTGTATTATTGATAGTATGTCTCTCTTGGGTTCTTCATTGAACCTTCCCTTTTGATCTTATCAAAAAACCAAGTTTTCTTGTGGCGATCATTCCCCAAGGCTTTTCATTTCTTCTTCTTCTCCATAGAAGCAAGAGTGTGGCGCCTCCCCCATTTTTTCTATTACGTCTTTTTCATTTCTTCTTTCTTCTAATTTCCTTATTCTAGTTCTTTACTATTCAGCCTTTACATTTCCTTGTCATTTAAATTCTTGCAATTTACAATTCATTGTCAGATTTATCATTTCCATTATATTATTGTGAATTGCAATTGAATTGCACAAGGATTGTCAAACCATGCAAATTGGATAGTCATCATCTTCCTTCCCCATTTTTGAGCCCAAAACTGTGGGGCCTTATATAGGTGTAGGAGATGATTTTCTTGCTTCTTTCTTTGTTTAATGCTTTATGTATGGCTTGATTATGATCATGAGAAAGATGAACACAATTTCTCCCAATTTTTACAAACCCTAGGTTGAATGGCCTAAGGAAAAGGGGTATGGGATTTCTCATGTGAATCACTAAATTGATTTGTGGTTCTTACTTCTTAATGATTGTCATTGTTGTTGTTGTCAATTTTGGCTTTGGATCAAAGGAATTGTGAATTTTGTGAAACCCTTGAGTGCTTGAAAGCCATGATAGGGTAATGGAGTTGAGTATTGGATTTGGTTTGGAAAAATTAAGTGTTTTGAGAAAGAGAATTAAGTGTTGAACGATGTGGTTGATTGAATTGAAAATTTTACAATTTGTTCCCTATTTTTGGGTGTGTAGGCCGAGAGCTCTAAGGGCTTGAGGAAGGGAAAATTTTTGTGCGCTCTTAGCTTAAATTTGTTGTATTGGATTGTATTTCAAGTATGAAAAGTTTTGGAAATAGTTTGATTAAATTGAAAGTTTTTTGGTTTGTTAAGGCAATGAAACACTTAAGGCAAATTAGGATTTTAAAATCCTAAAGCCAAGTGGAGCCTTCATTTTAGGATTTTTGATGAAGAGTATTTGATCTTAGTGTTCTTTCATGCCTCATGTTTTAAAAGAAGTGAGTTTTAGTATTTAAAATCTTGTTTTTTTTCAACTTTGTGTACTATTTCAAGTAAGTCTTAAGTCTTTAAAAAGTTTTTAATTTCAAGTTGCTTATTGTTTCAAGTATGTGTACCTTATTATAAAGATTTTTGGGGATTGAAAACCTAGGAGTTAGAATTAAGCCTATGCCTAGGGAATTATTTTTGGGTGGACTAGAATTGTACTAAGCTTTGATGTGTTGTTTAGGATCCTTGAGGTGATGCTCGTGCTGAGTAGGTTATGACGTGCTTGACATGTGAGCTGTTTACTTTTGGTAAGGGCTACTTCTAGATATAACTAGAGTTTAGATATTGAAATGCTGAGATGTGGTTTATGTTTCATATGCTTATGTTTGCTGAATATTGAATTGTTGATGCAAGTTGATTAGATTTGCCGAATTATTGTGATACTGAGTTATTGGACTGTTGAATTGATTTTGTGGTATATGTTGGATATATGCTTAATTTATGCGGGAATATATGTCGTTGGTGGTGCTGGATAATTAAATATTTATTTAATGTTGGATAATTAAATATTTATTTGATTATCCCATATTGAAATATCATATGCATGATATATTCATTAGAGTAGGTGGAATGCATTGTCATGCATTGTGGTATAACTTCGACCTGAATATCCTGGGGTGATGGATTGCCTCATGGCCAAAGGAATTCAGGGGTGTCTTAAGTCGAACCATTGCATGGGACAGTGCATGTTCTGGTACATACAGAACGACTAACCATAGCGTATGGAATTTCGAAATCTTAAACAGTGGCATATAGTCGCATTTGCAGGCATTGTGCATATTTATTGAATTGCATGTTATGTTGTACTATGTTATACTTGTTTATTTAAGAAGTTGACCATTGCTCGTTGTTCCTTCAATTGATGATGGTAACCCAAAGGATGGCGAATGCGATAGAGATCCCGGCAATGACGACGTCGTCGAAAGTGGTCTTTGACTTCCCAGATATGGAGATTCCTTCAGCTATAGAGTTCGACCCCACTTCAAGCCGAGTTATATATACAGGGGATATGGTTGAGACTTTCTGTGTAGATGGACTGGCAGTTCAGCAGAAGATCTCTAGGCATACCGTGAGCTTTCCCATCATGGTGGATCAGATAGTGGATAGCTGGCGTCGCACTCAGTAAGATCGAGTGCCACCAACTACTTCTTCTACTTCAGCTGATGAGTCCTTTGAGATACCTAGGGAGACGAATTTTCGTTACGCACCCATCCTGGTGGTGCTAAGGTTAGGCAGACCGCTCGTAAGAGCATGGGCATGAGGCGTTGGGCATTGGGAGCCTCTACTTCGTGAGCAGCAGTAGACACACCTAGTCCAGTAGCGGATCCGGAGCCAGAGCCGGAGGCTGTGCTGACTCCTCCCGTACGTATCAGGACACCCACCCCTTCTGTGGATCCTTCTTCTGTCTGTCGGGAGTCTGTCGAGGTTGGATGCAGTGGCACGGGAATGATAGACGGGGTGTTGGTGGAGTAGGTAAGGCCGGATGGAGTACCCACTTCTGTACCTTTTGTGGTTTTGACTAGGGACGATGAGGACGATCTGATGGAGGAGGACAGGAGGAACCATCGGAGGACTTGGGTAGTGATGTGTAGTTTGGTTAGTTGGTGACGTCTGTTTTGATTGTACATAGTTTTGGTTGGTGACCAGTCCGTTGACTTATTAGTCTGTTATGGTAGTGGTTGGGTAGATCTGGAGGTTTACTTTTGGAGCAGCACCTGCGTGGGTAACTGCCGGGAGTACCCCAGAAGTATGATCACTCTTGTTAGGGTCTTCATACTTTAGGTGTATTCCTTATGTGAATATTTATTTATCTTTGTATTTTGTACAAGCTGGTTATGTATATCTTTTCGAAATGTATATATATTTATATTTCAGTGGCATCTGTCTTGTGTATGATAGAACTCCATCATATTTCTAAAACACTGTGGATACTCTGATTGTATTCTGCGAAAGAGTATCCACAGTGTTTTCCAAAGGACGAAAGAGTATCTTTTTGAAAAGATCGTTGCATTTAGAGTTAAGTTCTTGTTAGTAGCGCTTCAGAAATATGGTGTTACAATAGGTTGCAAGTATTGGTTGGTTATTAGAATAATATCTATCTTAATTCACTACTAGCCAAGTAAAATAGTTTTGTTAATTTTTTTTTATCCTTCCTTTTTTATGTTGATCAGGCCGAAGCCCCACCCCCATTTTTACTCTCTCATTATCATTTCTATCCTAGTTACTAAGTGTTGGTGAAGTGGAGTTTCAAGCCATGTTCCATTTCCTTCTTCTTTGTTCTTCCTAGCCGTGGCCTTCTTCCTCTTTTAGCACCATCATATTTTCCATTTCCCTCTCCTAAATAGCACCAATATCTTGATCAAGAAAGTGAGTATAAGATCAAGTTTCTTTCCCTTTGATTTTGAGGCCAAAATCGTGGCCTTGGTTAGGGTTTTTAGGTGTTGTTTTCTTGATTTTCTTGCTTATTTCTTTATGTATGTTTTGATCATGATCATGTGGTAAAATAACAAATTTTTCCCCATAATCTTGGAACCCTAGGTCGTGAGCCTTCAAGGGAAAAAGGGGTGTGATTACTTCATGTGAATCTTAATTTTTAGTGTTGTATTTGTGGTCTAGTTCTTGATTTTGTTGTTGATGTTGTTGTTTTATGTTTAATCAAGAAAAAGATTTGATTTTTATGCTCCTTGATGCTTGAATCAAGCTACGATAGGAAGGAAAATTTTTGTGTTCTTAAACTTGGTTCATGGGTAATTTAGTTGTTGTTGAAGTTTTGGAATTTTTGGAAAAGTTTAATTTGAGTTTTATAGTATTTGAAGTTAATTTTGTATTTTAAGACTATGAAACACCTAAGTTAAAGAGATCCTTGTATTTCTTAAACCAAGGGGGAGTCTTGACAATTTTAGTGTGAAAAATATTTGATTTTAGTATTGATTTTATGATTTTAAGGTTTGAAAGAAAATGAATTTTTAGTATTAGAAATATTTATTTTAACTTTGTTTAGTATTTTAAGTGTATGTAAATTAAAAGAAATTTTGAGTTGAGTAACCTAGGGGTTTGAGATCAAACCATAACCTAGGAATTATTTTGGGTGAATCAGAAAATTTTTCTAAGCCTTAGTGCGTTTGTTTTAGGACTATTGAGGTCGTGAGTACGTGCGAAAGATAGTCATGACGTGTTGTTAGCTTTTGGATTGATATCTTTTGGTAAGGGCCTCTTCAAGATATTGTTTTGCTGATGTATACATGTTATTGTATGCTTATGTAAGGCATTTTCGTGACATTACTTAAGTGTTATGTTGTTTATAATGACTATTTCTAGCTATAATTATTGGTGTGTGAATGCGTGCTTATATACAATGACTGCTGAAACGTGGTAGTAATATTATAGTTTGTGTGCATATATACTTTATTATGTTTTCAGATATATGTGGTTGGAAATTTGTTTTGAATAATTAAATAATGATTTAATTATTGTTGCATATTGAAATATCAAATGAGTTGGTATGTTCATTGAGTATGTGAAATGCATTGACATGCATAATGGTAACATCGATTTGAATATCCTGAGATGAGGTTTATCATAAAGGGAATCCAGTGTCATTGTAATGTCCTGGGGACGTTATCGGTTTGGGGTTTGCCAAACGATAAACCCATCGCGTGGAACATTATCGGTTTGGGGTTTACCAAACAATTAATCCATTGCGTGGGGTATTTTGCGATATTCCGGAATCATATGCACTGGCATATAGTTGCATTAATAGGATATGTTGTGTATTCTTATTGTATTTGTATATTATGTTGTGCTACTATATTTGTCTTATTTTAAGAAGGCTAAATTACAAAATTGGTCCTCTAAGTTTATTTTAGGTTTCAATTTGGTCCTCTACGTTTTATTTGTTTCGTTTTGGTCCTCTACATTTTATTTTAGTTTTCAATTTGGTCCTTTCCGTCACTAAAAGTCAATTGTCTGTAGCTAGAAGTCCATTTTCAGCTACGGACAATTGGCTTTTAGTGACGGAAAGGACCAACCTGTTGTAACTTTTAAAACGTAAGACCAAAACGAAACAAATAAAACATAGAGGACCAAATTGAAACCTAAAATAAACATAGAGGACCAATTTGGCCCTTGCTCGTGGTTCTTTCAATTGATGAATGTAACCTAGACGATGGCGAACACCTTGGAGATCCCGGAGATGACTCTATTGTCGGAGATGACGTTTGACTTCCCGCACATGGATATACTGCTGGCCATGGAGTTCGATCCCGCTTCTGGCCGAAAAGTGTACAGAGGGGACGTAGCAGAGACGGTTAGGGTAGATGGACTGATAATCTGTATAAAGGTGACGCGACGGACAGTGAGTTTTCCCATTCCAGTTATGCAGATCGTAGAGGGATGGCTTGATGCTCAGTAGGATCGAGTGATCACCGCTTCTACTTCTACTTCGTCAGACGAGTCTTCAAAGATACTGCGACAGAATACTTATCGATATACACCTATACCTGGTGGTGTTAGGACTCGTAGGACTGCTCGTAAGAGCATAGGGTCGAGAGGCTGGGATGAGGGAGCATCTACCTCCCGTGCTGTAGCAGATCCATCTGTTCCTACAACGGACCCTGTACCTAAGTCAGAGATTACTCCAACTCCTCCTTTGTCTATCGGTGTACTTGCTTCACAGGTAGATCCCCTTCCAGTCTACCGTATATGCAGTGAGGTAGGTTGTAGTGGTGTAGGCTGGATTGAGGACATACTTGTAGAGGAGGCTAGACCTGAGGTAGTACCTCCTTCCGTTCCATTTATTGATTTGACAGGCAACGACGACGATTTGATGGACGAAGAGATGGAGGAGGAGGACCCCTCCGAGTATCTGGGTAGTGATCGATAGTGGTGTGGTTGTAGATGTATGTTGTGTTGTATATATTTTTGGAGGTGACTAATCTGCTAGTTCAGCTTAATATTTTGTGGTTGTTGGTTAGGTCTTTTGAGGATTTACTTTTGGAGCAGCCCTCTGCGTAGTACCTCAAAGGTATGAGTACTCTTGTTAGAGTATTCATATTTTAGGTGTATTCCTCCTTGTGGATATTTATTTACTGTTTCTTTGTACAAAACTTGGTCGGTTGTACTACTTTTGAAGCTTATGTGTGTGTACTACTTTTGAAGCTTATGGATACTTATTTACTGTTTCTTTGTAAAAAACTTGGTTAGTATGCATCTCTGTTTTGTGTTATAGATTTCATCATGTTTCTAAAATCGCTGTAATACTCTGATTATGTTTTGCAAAGGAGTTAAAAAAAATTTACTGTGTTTTAAAAAACAAGTCGAGTATTAAATTTCAAAAATGTTCTACATTTAGAGTTCTGATTCAGTCCAGTAATGCTCTGGGAATGGGGCGTTACATAAAACTTCTTTTTCAAAGCTTTATACTCAATGGAGAGAGTGGAGGAATCCTTAAGAAGATCATCAAATGCATTCTGAAGTTCACAATAAGAATCATATATTACCTCTTCAATTTCTTCTGCAGAATCTGAGTCAGTGTTTACCATGAGGGCAACATTTGCTTCTTCTTCATTCTCATCATCCTCAGAGGAAGATGAGTCCAGGTCTTCCCATGTAGCCATGAGACCTTTCTTTTTTCCCTTGAAAGAACTCTTCGTGGACTTCTCCTTAAGATTAGGACATTCAGATTTAAAGTGTCCTGGCTTTTTACATTCATAGCAAATGACTTGACCCTTGTCTTTGCTTACCTTCTTATCCTTGACACCTTTCTTCTTGAACTGTCTTCTGAAGTTCCCTTTCTTCTTCCACATTCTTTGGGTCTTCCTAGATATGAATGAAAGCTGATCATCTGATCCATCACTTTCACCTTCTGAAGCTTCATCTTTTGATTCTTTCTCAGCCTGAAAGGCTTTAGAAGAAATGGTTTTATGCTTGTTGACTCTCAAAGCAATAGACTTGCTTTTCTTCACATGTTCTTCCTCATTTAGCTCAAGTTCATGAGCCTTTAAGGAACTCAAAAGATCTTCAAGACGTAAAGTATTTAAATCTTTCGCTTCTTGTACAGTAGTGACTTTGGGTCTCCACTGCTTAGTCAAACTTCTCAGGATCTTTCTCACATAGCCAGGTGTGGTGTAGCTTTTTCCAAGGGCTTTTAACCTGTGAACAAGAGTTTGGAATCTTCCAAACATAGACTCAATGTTTTCACCATCTTCCATCTTAAATAACTCATATTGGCGAACCAACATGCTAGCTTTTGTTTCTCTTACTTGGGCAGAGCCTTCATAAGACAAAACAAGAGAATCTCAGATTTCTTTGACAGTATCAAATTTACCACATTTGTCATATTCTTTATCTGCCATAGCACAGATAAGAATGAATCTAGCTTTTTGATTCAGCTGATATCTCTTCTTTTGGTCATCGTTCCACTGTTCTCTAGATAAAACAGCACTAGTAGCAGTAGTGGGAATAATGTATCCATTTTCAACCATGTCCCATAACTCAAGTTGTTGAGACTCAAAGAATGCTTTTATCTTGTCTTTCCAGTAATCAAATTTTTCTCCAGTAAATAGAGGAGGACAGTTCATGTGGCCACCTTCTGCAGACATGTTCATAAGTATAGGATCTTTTCTCTAACACTGTTAAGTGCTCAACTAAGAGGCTGAACTCTGGTACCAATTGAACGTGACCACAAGAAAGGGGTTAAATTATGTTGAAAACTTTTCGCAAACTTTAAGTTAAAAACACTATAAGACATGTTTGTTTGAAAAACATTTTCTACCGGAAGCTGAGAAATGACCGGACACTGAAGTAAAGTTTATGAAAACTTGTTTTTCTTTGCAAAACAGAAGTAAAGATAAAGTAGTAAAGAATGAGACACATAGATTTATACTTGTTCACCACCAAACTGGTAGCTACGTCTAGTCCCTTCGTTCCTGAAGGATTTTCACTATAATCACACTGATTACAAATTTCTTAAGAGGATTCTACTGTCACAAACTTGACAATACTCTTAACTTCTCAAAACGACTCAGTACATTCGAGCTTTTGAGGAAACTAGCCTGTTACTAGGCAATACAAGTTACACAAAGAAGTTTTAAATACAACCAAGTAACTCTCAACAAGATAGGATGAAAAACTTAAGCTAAAAAATAATTAGCTTTCTAAAAGAAAGAATACGATACTGAAGTTTAGTTCTGGTTCTCAGAAACTTGACATAAAAACTTGGTTGTTCACTTGAATAATAACTTTAACAGTATGTTGTTTCTAGCAGCCTTCTTCAATGGAGAGCTTGGAGTTTTTATAGAGGTCCTTGAGAATATTACCGTTGCAGGAATATACAGCTCCAAATCATTGAGTGATGAAATTTGAAATACGTCCTTATCTTCATTTTTGGAGAATTTCAGAATAGTACACTTTACCGTTTTGTACTACCTGCTTTTCAATCATTTGCACTGTACAAATTTTGTCTTATCCAAAAGGTGTCACCTTTGATTCCTCGTACATAGAATTGAGCGCACAAAATCAAATTTGAATTTTGTTCCAGAATAGCTGAGGTAAAGAGCAGAAAGAATAAACGTGACCATCACGTGTTTCATTAAACAATCGATAGCTCGCTCAAAATTCATAAGACGCTCGCTGCAAATATGTGTTCCACGTGGACGCTCGCTAGAAGTGCATATACTAGATTCTCGAGTAAACCGGATACAAACACTGGTGAAAGTATTCATCTTCTTGTGACTTTCTTCTTCTTGCTTGAGTGAGTTATAAAATACGAGAGATTTTAATACCTACACACTTCAAGACTTATCAGAAGTTAAATTGTTCTCTTGTCAATACTTTATTATCATCAAAATTATTGAGGGTCTAAACTTCTCAATCGTTTAAGTTCCAACATCATTAACAAGTAAGGACCATAGTACCTAGCTTACAACTTAGGATGTAATTTTGTAGCCATAGAGCCTTGCCCATGAGGCTTGATTTTCAGGTACACCCAGTCCCCTGGCTTGATCTTTGAATTCTTTCGATGAGCATTATCATAATGGACCATATGGTTTTGAGCTCTCCCCAAATTGTATTTTGATTGTTTAAGTGCTTCATCCCTATCTGTGTCGCTGCCTCTACTAACGTCTCTCCTGGAATGAACTTGTATAGAGAGCGAGGAAAGCGGCCATAAACCACCTCAAAGGCGGTGCAGTGCTCTGCACTCTGAAATCTGTTATTGTACTAGAATTCTGCCCAAGAAATAAAATCAGCTCACGCCTTGGGTCGCTCAGAACAAAAACAACGTAAGTATGTCTCCAAAGTCCTATTGAGCACTTGTGTTTGACCATTCGGTTCTGGATGATTAGGAGTGCTCATTTTAAGCTTTGTCCCTTGCAATATGAACAACTCCTGCTAGAAGTGACTGAGGAAAGTGGGATCTCTATCACTTACAATGGAAATAGAAATCCCATGCAGCCGAACAACCTCTTTAACAAGCACCTCTACAAGAGATTGAGCAGAATAAGGATGTTTGATCAAAATGAAATGCCCATAATTACTTAGTCTATCAACCACTACTAGCACAACATCAAAACAGGCAGACCTATAATGAAATCAATGCTGATGTCTTCCCAAATAGCATTAGGGATGGGTAAAGGTTGTACCAGACCTGCGGGAGAAGAAGCTTGATATTTATTGCATTAACATACATGACTGGCTGCCACAAAATCAGTAATTGTCCCGTCATTGTAATCCAATATACCGATTGAGCTATTATTCTATAAGTTCTGTAGATCCCAAAATGTCCCCCAGTACGAGAAGAGTGACATTCCTGCAACAATTTAGGAATCCTCTCAGATTTTGTTTCCAACACTAGTCTTCCCTTGTAGTAAAATCTCCCTAGCTCCATAGTGTATGGTGGGTGTGAATTTGGGTTCTGCTGCAAGTCCTCCTTAATCTTAGATAACAATGGATCAGCTTTAACTTCTTCAATTTTTGCCACGTCCTTCCAATAAGGCCTTGAAACAACTATAATTCTTTATCTTCATCTTTCCTGGAAAAAGCATTAGGTACTCTATTCAAAGCTCCCACCTTATAGGTTATATCAAACTTGTAACCCAAAAGTTTATGTTGGAACCTAAATGATTGAAAAGTTTAGACCCTCAATAATTTTGATGATAACAACGTATCTGTGTGAGAACAATTTACCTTCTGATAGGAATTAAAATTATTCATTTATTACATCACTCAAGCAAGAAGAAGAAGTTTTACAAGTAGATGAATACATATATGTTGTGTCTGCATCCAGTTCACTCTAAGCATTTGTTATATGCAATCTAGCGAGCGTCCGGTTATGTAATACTTAAGACACGTGGAACTCAATCTACAGCGAGCGTCTTATGACTTTTAAGCGAGCATATAGTTGTTTAATGAAACATGTGCAAGTCGCACTTATCTCATCTGCTCAGCTATCCTGGAATAAATTCAAATTCTATTTGTGCGCTCAATTTTATGTAGGAGGAATCAAATGTGACACCTTTGAGATAAGACACAATTCGTACACTGTGTGCCAGGCTACAAATGATTGAAAAGCAAATAGTACAAATGGTAATAAAGTGTACTATTATGATATTCTCTGGAAAGGGAATGAATGACATTTTCAAATTACCTCACTTAATGATTTGGAGCTGACTATTTGTGCAACGGTAATATTCTCAAGAAGTCTATAAATACTCCAAGCTCTCCATTGAAGAAGGTTGACAACACTGCTAAAATTATTATATAAGTGAACAACCAAAGTTTCTGTGCCAACAACTCTGCGAACCAGTACATGAATTTCAGCGTCTTATTCTTTCTTTCAGAAAGTTATTTTCATTGAGCTTTAAATTTTTCATCCTCTCTTGTTGAGAGTTATTTGATTGTACTAAAATCATCTTTGTAAAACTTGTATTGCCTTATAATAGGCTGTATCCTCAAAGGCTTAAACGTATTGAGTCATTTTGAGAAGTTAAGAGTATTGTCAAGTTTCTGACAGTAGAATACTCTTAAGAAAATTTGTGATCAGTAAGATTATAGTGGAAAATCCTTCAGGAACAAAGGGACTAGACGTAGCTACCAGGTTGGTGGTGAATTAGTATAAATCTCTGTGTCTCTTTCTCTGTTGTTTTACGTTACTTCTGTCTTGCAAAGAAAAACCAGTTTTCACTTTTTCATTTCAGTATCCGGTACACCTTTCAACGTCCGGTAATCAATGTTTCCAAAAGAACTTGCTTTCAAGTTGTTTTTAACTTAAAGTTTGCCAAAAGTTTTCAACACAATTCAACCCCCTTCTTGTGTTTACGTTCAGTTCGTACCAGAGCTCGACCTCTTGGTTGAGCACTTAACAATGTAAGAGGAAAAGATCATATATCTACAAACATGTCTACAGAGGGTGGCCACATGAACCGTCCTAGAGAAAAATTTGATTACTAGAAGGACAAGATTAAATCATTCTTTGAATCTGAACAACTTGAGTTGTGGGACATGGTTGAAAATGGGTACCTTATTCCCACTACTGCTACTGGTGCTATCTTATCTAGAGAAGAATGGAATGATGATCAGAAAAAGAGATATCAACTGAATCAAAAAGATAGATATATTTTTATCTGTGCTATGTCAGAACAAGAATATGACAAATGTGGTAAATTTGAGACTACTAAGGAAATTTGGGATTCCCTTGTTTTATCTTATGAAGGCTCTGCCCAAGTAAGAGAAACAAAGGCTAGCATGTTGATTCGCCAATATGAGCTGTTCAAGATGGAAGAAGGTGAAAACATTGAGACAATGTTTGGAAGATTCCAAACTCTTGTCTACAAGTTAAAAGCCCTTGGAAAAAATCTATACTACACCTGATCATATGAGAAAGAGCCTAAGAAGTCTAACAAAGCAGTGGAGACCTAAAGTCACTGCTATACAAGAGGCTAAAGATCTAAACACCTTACGTTTTGAAGATCTACTAAGTTCTCTAAAAGCTCATGAACTTGAGCTAAATGAGGAAGAACCTGTGAAGAAAGGCAAGTCTATTACTTTGAGAGTCAACAAGCACAAAGCCAGTTCTTCTAAAGCTTTGCAAGCTGAGGAAGAATCAGAAGATGAAGTCTCTAAAGAAGACAATGAAGGATTAAATGATGAACTTTCATTCAATCAAGGAAGTTCCAGCGCATGTGGAAAAAGAAAGGGAACTTTAGGAGACAGTTCCAAAAGAAAGGTTTCAAGGATAAGAAAGAAAGCAGAGACAAGAGTCGAATCATTTTCTATGAGTGCAAAATGCCAGGGCACTTCAAATCTGAATGTCCTAATCTTAAGAAGAAGCCTAAGAAGAGTTCTTTCAAGGGGAAAAAAGAAAGGTCTCATGGCAAGATGGGAAGACCTGGACTCATCTTCCTCTAAAGATGATGAGAATGAAGAAGAAGCAAATGTTGCCCTTATGGCAAAGACATAATCAAATTCTGAATAAGAAACTGAAGAGGTAATATATGATTCTTACTCTATACTTCAAAATGCATTTGATGAACTTCTTAAGGATTCCTCCACTCTCTCCATTGAGTACAAAGGTTTGAAAAAGAAATTTTCAAAATTATCAAAAGCGTTTCAAATTTTGAACAATGAAAACTCAAAGCTCAATGAAGAGAACCAGAAGTCAAATATTGAAAATTAGCATCTGGTGGCTAATCAGCATCCGGTAGCCGAAAGCTCATAAGCTGAAGGCAATCCTAAATGCAAATCAAATGAATATGAATATACCTTTCAAAAGTTCCTTGGAGAGAGTGTAACTCACAGCAAACAAGCTTCAATGATTTGGGGTATCAGTAAAACGATGACTCAAGGTCTTGGATACAAATCAGATGAAACCATTTACAAAATAAAAATCTAGCTTCTGATGAAACCAATGATCACAGTGAAAGCTAGCATTGCACATACTGCAATAAACATGCCCATTTGAAAAGTGCTTGTAATGCTTTCAAAATTAAGAAGGATAAGTATCCTTCAAGAACTCACAAGAAAGGACCCAAGAAGATTTGGGTACCTAAAGATAAAATAGTCTATGTTGCAGATATGCTTAGCAACAAGATCAACACACCAGTCTTGGTACTTAGACAGTGGATGCTCGCATTATATGACGGGAGAAAAGCATATGTTCTAAAAGCTAAGACCTAGAGAAGAAAGATATGTTGGTTTCGATAGAAACCAAAAAGGTAAAATAGTCGAAATTGGTCGCATTAGTAAGGACACTCTTCCTTCTATTGATAATGTTCTGTATGTTGAAGGCCTAAAGCATAACCTGCTTAGCATAAGTCAATTATGTGGCAGTGGTTATGATGTTATCTTTACAGAAACAGGTTGTTAAGTAATAAGTAAGAAGGATATTCTTTATTGCAAAGAGGAAACAAAATATTTACAAAGTTGATCTTTCTAAACTTGCAAAATGTAACACCCCGTTCCCGGAGAGCTACTAAACTAATATTCTTATCAAAAGCTAACATATTTCTGAAAGGTGAAATACTCTACTTGCAGGGTTTTTCGAATGTGTGGTTCTATTTTTTTCCCTTTTTCTATAAAAACTTCTTTTAACAGAACGGTCAGAGTATCACAGCGATTTCAGAAACATGATGGAAAATAAATAAATAAAACATCAAAATAAAACCTCAGGAATCGGACTCATAATTTATTAAGTATTACACATATAACACTCCGATTTTTACAAACTGAAAATACATTTATTACAACTTTGAAATGACTACAAATATCCTATAGCTGGTCGACACGCTACGTCCCTTACTAAACTCCTAGTAAGTTACCATAGATACCCTGACAAATAAACGGGTAAGACTACCCTCAGCTATCCTTGTCTACAACCTCGAACGCTCATGCAGTCTTCATGATCTAGGTTACAATCATTGATTGAAAGAACCACGGGCAAGGGTCAACTTCTCAAATAAGCATAAAAACAACAAACATAATTCAAGATACAACAATATGCATAAATGCCCCATAATGCAACTCAAGACACTCTCTACATTTTTTCGGAAAGTAATACCGAACAATCCACTAAATACCAGCCGTAGCCTTGGGCTCTCCTCTCACCCTAGGACATTCAACTCAAGTTCCTTGACGTTACGACGCCTAGCTAACTCTACCGAAAAACCGACCGTAGCTTTTTAGGGGATCTTAGCTCCCTAGGTTAATCGGCTCAAAGCTCACAAACGTCACGACCAAACTCCCACAACCCTAATGAATAAATCAACTCATATGATAATTCAAAGAAGCATAATTAAATAGATATTCAATCTTATATTAATAATTATTCAATCAGCAATCTTTCAACAACACCATTCAATCCAATCAAAATCATGTCACATTCAAACATCAGCATCCAAACACAGTTCATCCCTTTGCAATTAGGTGGAGCTACAAAGAGGTAATCATACAAGTGTGGGGGGCTGGGGACAGCTGCCAACCACTTGTAGACAAGCCCACTAAATAATCAGTATAGATTTCAGACAATAAAAAAAATGAAGGGGTACGAGACCCTCACTTCGAACCCTGAAGTTTTCAGACTTCTTCGCTTTAAGACTTAAAATTAAATCCTTTGCAATATCAAAAGTTTCCCTTACTCACACTACTATATAAATTATATAATGTGAAGCGCTCTTGCCGTAACGCCAAGCCACGTGTCAACATACTCGTCAATTCTACACTGCACGATCTCAGGTCACTCAAAGCCTATCACACGAAACAAACTTAGCATAATCTAAAGTCTTAATTCTATAACCTTAGGCTCTCAAAACCGATACCTCTTAACAAACCAAATCACCTACACTTAAAACATAATTTGAAATACTTGTTTTCAAAAGAATTCCATACACTTGAAAAACTACTCACAATTAAAAGACTAAAATTTCAAAGACTAAGAATCTATTCTTTCCAAACTTAAAAACTTGACACATGATTTAACAAATTCTTTTCTCAACTACTTAAGTCAAGGCTCCAATTGGTGTCTAGGACTTCAAAGAGTCCTTTTCACCTTAATTGTTTCGTAGCCTCAAAACGGAATCAACTCTCAAATTTCAATCCAATCACTTTTCTAAAAATTCCAAAGTCCATACAATTCTTAACACCTAATTTACAAGTTAGAAACACAAAAATACTTTCCTCCCAGCTTGGAATAGCTCGCGGCCAACACCCAAAAATAGGAGACAAATTACAAAACTGCCAATTAAAATTAGCAAACCATTTCCATTCCTTTCCAAAACTTGAACACAATCTCATGCAACAATATAAAACTAAGAACACAAAACTAATTCTCCCTCAAGCCCTAGGGAGCTCGCGGCCAACCCTCTTATTCCCCAAAAAAATTTGCAAATTCTCCAACTAGTTATGCAACATCCATTCACATACTAATTAGTTCACAAAACAACCATCATTACCCCAAAACAAAGCCTATTCTACAATCAACTTCACTAAACCCTCTTTCAAAAATAAGTTTTCATCACAAAAATACTCAATCAAAATTCTAGTTCCAAAACTACCAAATAAAACAACAACAACAACATCAAAACATAGACATAATCCAAATCAAATTACTCAAATCATGCTCTCCAAGAATAGGGTTTTTCATGAAATCTACTAACTCCTTTAATTTAAATTAAAATTGACAACAATAACAACAATAGCAATTATTAAGAACTAAGAAACACAAATCAATTTGATGATTCACTTGAGAAATCACAAAGCCCCTTTCCCTTAGGTCATGCGCCCTAGGGTTCCCAAAAATTGGGGGAAACTTTGATCCCTTTGCTCATGATCATAATCAACACATAATAGAAACATTACACAAGAAATTAAACAAATAAATAAACTCCAATTTCATAGATTAGAGCCACAGTTCTGCTCAAGAAAAAAAAATAAAGGAGAAAACTTGATTCAAACCCTTACCCACTTCATCTTCTTCCCCTAATTCGGCCCCCTCCTTCTCTGTCTCTCTCAAGCTGCCTCTCTCTCCCCCTCTCTCGCGATCTCTCTCTCGCAATCTCTCTCTCTCTTTCGATTTGTCCTGCTTCTTCCTCCTCCTCCTCTCTCGCTCGCGGTTCTGCTTCCTGGCGCCACCACCACGAACCTCCACCCTCAGGCCGCCGTGGTTTGTCCATGCTCCCCCTTCCTCCATCGTGCGCCTCCCTCCTTTTCTTCCTTTTTCTTTCTTTTTCCTCTATTCTTTGTTTTCCTCTTCTTCTTTTTTCTGTTTGCTCTTCACGCAGGGAAGGGGATAAAAGGGAATAGGGGGGGTGCTAGGGTGGAAGACATATAAGTGTGGTGTATGGTGGAGTACAAACCATGATTTATTAAAAATAAACCAATTAACTCCTATTTAACTCCTATTTAACTATCATAAATAATAGAACAAGTGAAAACACTCAAAAATAATCTAAAAAAATTACGATTCGATTTTCATCAAAATCGGAGTTCGTTTCAAATTTTATTCGTGGATAAAAACTACCCGGTGGTTCAAAACGCGACGAAACATCGTTAGAATATTTTGACGATATTCGAACGATGAGATAATATAAAATATTAACTCTGAAATTTAATTTTATCTTGATATAACTCAAACACTTTCTTAGTCAACAAAAATTCGTGTTACCGCGTCAGACAGAAAACTCATAATAAGTATAATTGATGAATTCTTTTTAAAAGCAGATACATTTACGCTGTCTATTAATTTGAATTGACATCATGAATAATAATTATTTATAATAAATAAATTATTCAAAATAACTCAAAATAGTTCCTCGTACTCTCAGTAAATCATTGAGGTGATCAATCTCTATGACTTATCTTCAAGTATTCAGGATTTTATCGCTAGAATAATTTTTCTTAAAAATTGGGATGTTACAATACCACCCCTCTTAAAATAGTTTCGTCCTCAAAACTACACGGATAGTAAAATACGAGAAAATTATTTTACTCAAATCCATAAAATAATTTGCACACATAGACATTCACAATATATATTAATATAAGTAATACTGTAATATTTATAGCTACATAGTATAGCATACAATAATAACAATCACACTTGATGACACTAAGCATATACGTATAGTACACCGTAAGGTAAATGTAGTTAGTGGATGAAGAATTCCTTACGACTGACTGTCACTTCATTGCAGGGCCACGCGTTCCGCTTATTCACGATCACGATCATGTTCACGAACACGAATTCGACTACAGTTACGCGTCATTACTACGAAAATAATACCAACCTATTCGTATGCAACTATGGTTACACATATCAAGAACATAAAAAGACCACTTAAAACTCATAAAAGATTAAAATTCTCTTTTCCAATAAAACATTTTTCTAAGGAAACATCAATTTCTGAAAGACATTGCCAACACAAAGAACTAATAAAACACAACCTCTTTGTTCTCAAGACTCAACCATTCTCTTGGACACTAAAGTTCCTTTGAGATTAGGTCTTCATTGTCTCAAATTCATCCAACACGCTTTAATTAAAGACTGAAAGTAACTCTCAATTTTAAATCAACCACTCACTTTTCTTTAAAATCCTTTTAGATCAACGTTCTAAAAAAAATGTATACACCTCTAGATATGTTACAACTTACTCAAAATATTTAGAAATAAACTTTTACTTTAAAACACTAGAAAATCATTTTTTTTAAACCAAAGTATTTATTGATCTTTTGGGATACCTAATCAACAAACACTTACATATTAACCGAGTAAAACTTAGATTAACAATTAAAATTACTATTCACCCTCATGGGTTTAATAAGTTCTAATTACATAAATAAAGGTTTTGCACACAATTTCCAAATCCTTCCTAGCAACAAAACTCAAACTAAAATTAAAAGGTTTCAAAACTAAACATTTTCCAAGGCTCCACCTTGTTCAAGAATCACAAGAATTCCTTTAAACAGTGGGTTTTTCATGGCCTTAAAATACCAGATCAACTTAACAACAATTATGCTGAAGCCATCTTCCTATAATTCAAATAAATCAACCCAAAATTTTAAATCCCTAATGTTATCTTCCTATCATCATTTAGTTCAAGTTCAAGGATTACAAAAACCAGCTTTTTCTAAATTGAACACAAGATAACAACACTAAATTAAGTACTTTCTGATATAAACTAGTCAAGACTCTACTTGGGTTTAGGAATACAAGGATTTCCTTCAACCGTAGTGTTTCATTGTCTTAAAATACTAAAATAACACTTTAAATTTTTTTTAAAACTCCTAACTATGACACTAACTAACTATGGAAGAGACAAGTTTGAAATCACAAAAAATTCTTCTTTTCTCCCTTTGAAACTCACGGCTTCGGAAAAAGAGAAAATGTTTGATTTTCTTTCAACAAAACTTTAATAACAATATACAAAAATCACTTATAAAACTCTAAGAAATCGAGCAAGAATTTAAAAAAAAAAAAGAAGTTTTCTAGACTCTTCTCCAAATCATAGCTTGAATTAGCTGAAGGAGAACAAAACTAAATATGTTTCTTGACCAAGACATAAAACAACCACTAATTACACGTAAGTTCTTAACAAAAGGATTAACAATAAAACCTTTCTCTGCCATTCCTATGTTACGTCTAAACACAGAACCACCAAGAATTTAGTTAGAAAAATTTGAAATCAAACCTCACACATAATATATGTGGTCACGGGTCCCTGCTTCCAATTTAATAACACAACTCTCAAAAATTTGTTCAGACACACCACACCAAGACTTGGTTTTTTTTTCCCAAAAGAAAATAAGATCAAGGACATTTACCAATAAGTTAAGATAGAAATAAAATAGAAAACATCCTTGAACCCAAGATTGACTAGAAATTTTAGAAATTATCTTTTACAACAAAAGAAGACAAAACCATTTTCGAACTTTTACTACTAAATCATGATTTAACAAAAATCATTTGAAACTTAAAACTATCGTCAACGAGATTACCAACAACAATACAGAAGTCAAAAGCAAAAGGATTAAACTATTCACCGAGAGTTCCTCCAAGAGCTCGCACATCAAAGGGAAAGAAGGATCCCTACAATCACTAACCCCATATTCACAAATAACATCACTTACAATTGCCAAGGATAGGGTGAATTCTCATCTAACCTTATCTCAAACTTACGAATTGGTCTAGGGAAATGGTAGGGAAATTAACTCTCTAGGCTCTCCAAGTTTCTTAAGGTTCCTCACACACTCAAGTCACCACTCAATTTGGTATCACCTATGGAAGAAGAATGGGGTCACTTAAACAGAACTCGTCCGCTGCGTGTAACAAGAGGAAAAGGATAGGGTGAATTCTCATCTAACCTCATCTCAAACTTACGGATTGGTCTAGGGAAATGGTAGGGAAATTAACTCTCCAAGCTCTCCAAGTTTCTTAAGGTTCCTCACACACTCAAGTCACCACTCGATTTGGTATCACCTATGGAAGAAGAATGGGGTCACTTAAGCAGAACTCGTCCGCTGCGTGTAACAAGAGGAAAAGGAAGGGACTAGGTTCTCTCAACACTAACACCAGTAATACACTATTCTCTCCCACTTTCTCTCTTCTTGAAGTGATCGACCAAGGAAGATAAAAGGACAGGCAGTGTTCCCTCAAGTTTGTCTGGTTGGTCTTAATTTCAAGGAAGGTTATTTCTTAAGGTAAGGTGAAGTTAAGGCTTGGTAAAATTTTAAGTACTACCCATACTAGTTCAACACCTAGTCATGCACTAACCAACCACACCATAACCCCTGCTAACAACTCTCACTAACATTCTAGATTTCATTTAACTGGGTGAAATGGATCTCGCGTAAATTAAATTGTCATAAGACATTTAATTAATGCCTGCTAGAAGTAATCACGTATAATATTTTCCTTGGAAAATAAGAATACACTCTCACAAATAAATAACCACACAATCAATCACATATAGTAGTACAAAAATAGACTACTGTAAAACACAGATGTTAGTGGCAAACATGTCACACTCAGAAAATCATGAAATAGTTTTGATTTTCAAATTTAGTACGTATCAAAATAATTCAAACATCAAACATTGTGGTTTATATCTAGAACCACTAATACTTCAAAGATCACACTAAACAATAATAGTAATAGCGTCTCCTATAGACGACCTCTATTTTGAATCTCTTCCCAATGCCCATGCATAACTCCTTACTGCTGCATTCCTCGAGATGAATTCTTCAGCTGCTAAGCTCTCTCCTCTCCCTGCTGTCCTAACAGGTCACCTTGATTCTCTGTAGCAGTCTGTTGAACAACAACAATTGTCATCTATGCCACAGCTTCAGATACTCGAATCCTCTAATCCATATCAGTTCCAATAGAAAGAGTTACATGTTCATGAGATATTGGATTCCCACAAGGTTTTACAACCTCATTAGAACCCCACAACAATTTCGTGTCTCAGGACACATTGTTTCAATTAAGAAACAATTTCAAACAATTACAAGTAGAGCTACTCCACTTGAGGAACAACTAGCACACAAACACAATTTGACTCACAATAAGACATAGTTTAGCTCCTAAAAATCTGCTCTCTAGAAAGCCCGACACTTGACCAGCTATAGTTTCCCCACTCACAGTCCGGTTAGAACCGAACCGCTCTGATACCACTATTGTAACACCCCATTTTCGGAGTGCTACTAAACTAATATTCTTATCAAAAGCTGACATATTTCTGAAAGGTGAAATACTCTACTTGCAGGGTTTTCCGAAAGTGTGGTTCTATTGTTTTTCCCCTCTATCTATAAAAACTTCTTTTAACAGAACGGTCAAATTATCACAGCAATTTTAGAAACATGATGGAAAATAAATAAATAAAACATCAAAATAAAACCACAGGAATCGCACTCATAATTTATTAAGTATTACACATATGACACTCCGATTTTTGCAAACTGAAAATACATTTATTACAACTTTGAAATGAACTACAAATATCCTATAGCCGGTCGACATGCTACGTCCCTTACCTAGTAAGTTACCACAGATACCCTGACAGATAAATGGGTAAGACTACCCTCAACTATCCTTGTCTGCAACCTCGAACGCTCGTGCAGTCTTCATGATCTGGTTTACAATCATTGATTGAAAAAACCATGGGCAAGGGTCAACTTCTCAAATAAGCATAAAAACAACAAACATAATTCAAGAGACAACAATATGCAAAAATACCCCATAATGCAACTCAAGACGCTCTCTACAATTTTTCGGAAAGTAACGCCGAACAATCCACTGAATACCAGCCGTAGCCTTGGACTCTCCTCTCACCCTAGGACACTCAACTCAAGTTCCTTGACATTATGATGCCTAGCAAACTCTACCGAAAAACCGGCCGTAGCTTTTTAGGGGATCCTAGCTCCCTAGGTTAATTGGCTTAAAGCTCACAAACGTCACGACCAAACTCCCACAACCCCAATGAATAAATCAACTCATATGATAATTCAAAGAAGCATAATTAAATAGATATTCAATCTCATATTAATAATTATTCAATCAGTAATCTCTCAACAACACCATTCAATCCCATCAAAATCATGTCACATTCAAACATCAGCATCCAAACACAGTTCATCCATTTGCAACTCGGTGGAGCTACAAAGAGGTAATCATACAAGTGTGGGGGGTTGGGGACAGCTGCTAACCACTTGCAGACAAGCCCACTAAATAATCAGTATAGGTATCAGACAATAAAAAAAACGAAGGGGTACGAGACCTTCACTTCGAACCCTGAGGTTCTCAGACTTCTTCGCTTTAAGACTTAAAATTAAATCCTATGCAATATCTAAAGTTGCCCTTACTAACACTACACTATATAAAATATATAATGTGAAGCGCCCATCTCGAAACGCCAAGCCACGTGTCCACATACTCCTCGATTCTACACTGCACGATCTCAGATCACTCAAAGCCTATCACACGAAATCAAAACCCAAAACCCAAACCTTAGGCTCTCAAAACCCAAACCTCTTAACTACCAAATCACCTACACTTAAAACATAATTTGAAATACTTGTTTTCAAAAGAATTCCATACACTTGAAAAACTACTCACAATTAAAAGACTAAAATTTCAAAGACTAAGAATCTATTCTTTCCAAACTTAAAAACTTGACACAACATGATTTAACAAATTCTTTTCTCAACTACTTAAGTCAAGGCTCCAATTGGTGTCTAGGGCTTAAAAGAGTCTTTTTCACCTTAATTGTTTCATAGCCTCAAAACCGAATCAACTCTCAAATTTCAATCCAATCACTTTTCTAAAAAATTTCCAAAGTCCATACAATTCTTAACACCTGATATACAAGTTAGAAACACAAAAATACTTTCCTCCCAAGTTTGGAATAGCACGTTGCCAACACCCAAAAATAGGAGTCAACTTGCAAAACTGCCAATTAAAATTAGCAAACCATTTCCATTCCTTTCCAAAACTTGAACACAATCTCATGCAATAATATAAAACTAAGAACACAAAATTATTTCTCCCTCAAGCCCTAGGGAGCTCGCGGCTAACCCTTTTATTCCCCAAAAAATTTTGCAAATTCTCCAACTAGTTAGGCAACATCTATTCACATACTAATTAGTTCACAAAACAACCATCATTACCCCAAAACAAAGCCTATTCTACAACCAACTTCACTTAACCCTTTTTCAAAAATAAGTTTTCATCACAAAAATACTCAATCAAAATTCTAGTTCCAAAACTACCAAATAAAACAACAACAACAACAACAACATCAAAACGTAGACATAATTCAAATCAAATTACTCAAATCATGCTCTCCAAGAATAGGGTTTTTCATGAAATCTACTAACTCCTTTGATTTAAATTAAAATTGACAACAATAACAAAAATAGCAATTATTAAGAACTAAGAAACACAAATCAATTTCATGATTCACTTGAGAGATCACAAAGCCCCTTTCCCTTAGGTCATGAGCCCTAGGGTTCCCAAAAATTTGGGGAAACTTTGATCTCTTTGCTCATGATCATAATCAACACATAATAGAAACATTACACAAGAAATTAAACAAATAAATCAACTCCAATTTCATAGATTAGAGCCACAGTTCTGCTCAAGAAAAAAAAACAAAGGAGAAAACTTGATTCAAACCCTTACCCACTTCATCTTCTTCCTCTGATTCGACCCCCTCCTTCTCTGTCTCTCTCTCTCAAGCTGCCTCTCTCTCCCCCTTTCTCGCGATCTCTCTCTCTCTCTATCCTACTTCTTCTTCCTCCTCCCTCGGTCGCGGTTCTGCTTCCTGGAGCCACCACCACGAACCTCTGCCCTCAGGCCGCTGTGGTTTGTCCATGCTCCCCCTTCCTCCATCGTGCACCTCCCTCCTTTTCTTCCTTTTTCTTTCTTTCTCCTCTTTCTTCGTTTTCCTTTCTTTTTTTTTCTGTTTGCTCTTCCCGCTGGGAAGGGGATAAAAGAGAATAGGGAGGGTGCTAGGGTGGAAGACATATAAGTATGGTGTATGGTGGAGTACAGACCATGATTTGTTAAAAATAAACCAATTAACTCCTATTTAACTATCATAAATAATAGAACAAGTGAAAACACTCAAAAATAATCTAAAAAAATTACGATTCGATTTTTATCAAAATCGGAGTTCGTTTAAAATTTTATTCGCGGATAAAAACTACCCAGTGGTTCAAAATGCTACGAAACTTCGTTAGAATATTTTGACGATATTCGAATCATGAGTTAATATAAAATATTAACTCTTAAATTTAATTTTATCTTGATTTAATTCAATCACTTTCTTAGTCAACAAAAATTTGCGTTACCGCGTCAGACAGAAAACTCATAATAAGTATAATTGATGAACTCATCTTAAAAGCAACATACGTCTACGCTGTCTATTAATTTGTATTGACATCATGAATAATAATTAGTTATAATAAATAAATTATTCAAAATAGTTCCTGAATACTAGACGTAGCTACCAGGTTGGTGGTGAACTAGTATAAATCTTTGTGTCTCTTTCTCTATTGCTTTATCTTTACTTCTATCTTGCAAAGAAAAGCCAGTGTTCACGTTTTCATTTCAGCATCCGGTACACCTTTCAACGTCCGATAATCAACATTTTCAAAAGAACTTGCTTTCAAGTTGTTTTTACTTAAAGTTTGCGAAAAGTTTTTAACACAATTCAACCCCTCCTTCTTGTGTTCACATTCAGTTTAGCCAACCAATTTTGTTGATTCTGAGTGGTAATTCTTTACTCGAACAAATATACCCTTATAAACTAGAAATTTCTTCACCAACAAATAAGTCCTCTAATGCTGAATAGCTAATGCTAAAGCCATCAATTCATTTTCATTAACGGATTTTGTGAGTGAAGAATTAGCCAAAGCTTTGCTGAAATAAGCTATTAGCCTGTTGTTCTGTGATATTTCCCAAAAGCATCACATTCAATGGAAAAAGGGTTGAAAGAAATCGGGCATAGCTAAAATAGGAGCGCTAGTCATAGATTTTTGGAGCTGTTGTAAAGCCTCCAAGCGGTCTGATCCCCATATAAAATTTCCTTTCTTCAACAAATTGGTTAGAGGCCTAGCTAGCTTTCCATAATCACGAATAAACCTTCTATAATAGCCTGTGAGCCCTAAGAAACCCCTTACTGCCTTAATGGTCTTAGGAACCAGCTGTATATTGTATGTGAATGATTAAGTTATTTTTTATTGTAATTATTAGTGTAATTACCTTGAATTTTATTTAATATAATTATGACATGCGACGAGTCTTAAAAAAAATGAAAGTGGCACCCAGGATTGGGGGTAGGTGGTGCCTAGAATTTTACAGCCCAAGGTAATTGTGCAGAATTTTTCTTTCACTGTCGGGCTTAGTGTTATGGGTTTTCTCCAACCCAACCCATTTTGCAAATTGAGTAACACAACACTATTAGCCTAGGCACTCAAAACCCTACTCTTCCAATCAGATTTCTCTTTCTCTCATTCCTCCCTTCTCTCTCAAAATAGTGCCCCACCAAGGAAGAAGAGGCGCACCATTTCGCCTCTGTCCATTCTTCCACACGCCGAAGCAAGGCTAGCCACACATCCCCGTCATATTAGAGAGAATTTGCTATCCATTAAAAGTTGGGTGAGCATTGTAATCCATTCCTTCATAATCTAAGTGTTAGGGATTTAGTGTTTAGGAATTTTTTAACAATTCTTTTGAATTCCTTGCTATTGGTAGTGAACTCTTTTTCGTAGGATCAAAACCGAGCTCCGTCATCACTCCTATCTCTTGGACAAATTTTGCAAGTCATTAAAGGTAAGGGGGAGATTATTGTGGTTGGAGATATTTGAGGGAATAGGTGAAGGGGTTGTCCTTAAACCCTGTTGTTTAATAATAGTTTTAAAGAAAATCTATTATTAATGTTTATGAATCACTTCTTATTGCATGATTATTTTTTGGAAATTACTGCATAAAACGGATCCAGTGCGTGAATTATCATAAACTTTTGGTTTCTAATTTTAACATGGGACTAATTGCATTGTGTTCATATTTGAGTTGCTTACTTTCTGTAAAATTCACAAAAAATACCCTTGTCATTTGAACTCCGTTTGTTATTTTTACTAATTGCCGTTTTCAACTCTAATTTCGGAAAAATTATGCCAGTATACGAATTTCTATTATTTTTATACTTGGTATTTTTGACTAAAACCACTTTTAAATGGATTTTGTGAGTGTTGTGGGCTTCCATAAAAATTGGTATAGTTGTTTTGTTTCTTTTGATAGCCTTAAGAATTTTAAAACCTTTGGGATGTCCAGGACATTATTTTGAGTAACATAATGTCAAAACAGCTTCAGTATAGGATTTCTCATAAATAATTGGATTGGAATTTGTAGATGGAACCACTTGTATTGTGTTTGCATATGAATTAGATATCTTCAGTTAAATATTTAAAAATTTCCAAGGCCGTTTGACCATGTGTTCTTTACTTTCATTAATGATTGTTCTAGAAAATTCTGCAATATGTATTAATCCAAATGATGCATTGGTTGAATCAAGGTTGGACCCCAAATGTGTGAAATTTGTGTACGCGGAATTTTTTAGTTATTGTTTCAGTTCCTATATGTAGATTAATGTTGTGAAAAGTGTAGTTTTTTTGCATATTTTAATTATATGAACCTGACCCAAATACATGTTGTGGTTGATTTATTTTTGTTGTTGTTTCTATGTGTTTCACTTAAATGATAAAATACACGGCTGTTGTTTTTAAGTTGTTCTTGTAATTCATTTTATATCTTGCTTATTAAATTACGATAATGATTGGGAAAAGTTCACGTTTGTGGCAATGACCTTGACAGAATAAATGACCTTGTGTGTAAGTCACCTAGCTATAAGTAGCCATAATGGTACTTGAGTCATTCCTTGTGAGATGATCCTAGCCATATGGGCATGATGGATTGTCGATGAAAAATTTAACGCCCCAAATTCTCTAAGCTAAGTTGAGAATAAGTTGTGACAAGTTGTGTGATAGTATTCAAGCTTAATTTGGTTTCAAATTGAGTGAATATGATTATACAAAGTTTTAATGGGTAAGTTGTTGATTTTGAGTTAAGAAATAAGTTAGATTTAATCCTAAGATGATTGGAAGTGTTAAATAGGAGTTAAGTGATGAAGATTTGATGTTAAAAGATGATTTTTCACATTTTAGTACAGTGTCAATCGATTCACACAAGCCTGAATCGATTCACAACTGTGTTCCAGACTACTGAGATGATGCTGTGAATCGAATTTGGAGTCTGTGAATCGATTCACAGATTCAATTCACGAAAGTGCAGGTGCAGTTTTAAGTGGATGAATCGATTCACAGTCTGCTGTGAATCGATTCACACACTGTAAAAGGTTTAAAAACACTGCAGAACGAGCAGAAACGCGAGAAAGAAGAAAAAGGGAAAGGGAAGAAGGAAAAGGGAAGAGAGAAAATGGGAAAAATGCTAGGGTTTCAACATCCTATGAGGGATTTGTGAGATTCTTGCTAGATTACTTCAATTTCTAGCTTGAATAGAGAGTTAGAGAGTTGACATTTAGGTTTTTATGGAAGTTAGAGGAACCCTAACTAAGAAGAAAAAGAAGAACGAATTGAAGAAGAAAAAGAAGAAGAGGAAGAAGACCAAGCTCCTTCCAAGATGGCTCAAGTTCTTGGATTTAAAGAAGAAGATTGAAGGTTTTAGCTCAAGATTGGGAAGATTTGAAGAAGCCCTAAGTTAGGAAAGAAGGGGAAAATGTGAAGGAGGTCAAAGAGGGCAAGGTTCAACCTTTCAAGCTCAAGATCTTGAAGAATAAAGGTGAGTTCTTCAACTCTTAGGTGATGGGCACCCATAAGTCCCACACATAGGAATTTATTTTCCTTGAGTATTATGTGAACCCTAGGTTCAAGTTAGGGATTTCGAGTATCCATATGAAGTAGAGTCTATTATTATAATTATTATTGAGATATGATAGTGGGTTTGACTACAAGAGTTTGGATGGCTGCCCCCAACCCCCCACACTTGAATGTATGTTTGATGCTTGCTCTCTTGTAAACTCCATAAAGTTTCAAGGGATGTGGTTAATGTATGTTTCGTCCGTTAATTTGGTCAGTTGTGTGGCTTGTCAATGAGCCCTAAGTGTATGTCAATGAGGTCAATTCAAGGACCTTAGGAAAGTATCTAATTAGAAGAATGTTTGAAGTAGATATCCATGATTTGGAATGAGTCTTATTATAAGTATAGCATGTTTTAATCTCTAAGTGAGTAGTTAGCTAGAAATGAATGTTGTTAATGTTAAGCTAGATTCATTGAAATGATTATAAATTTCCTTCAATATTTAAATGAGGATGATGTTAATAAATCCTAGTTAGCTAAGTTGCATTTCTATAAACATGCATAAAAGCATAAGCACAAGCTAAAGTCCATGGCAAGACTCCTCTACTTAAAGAAGAAGCACGGTATGGTTAGCCTCGTGGGACGCCACTTGGACGGTTAAGACGTCTTACCACCATATCGTAAGTCGTTATGCGGGGTCTCGGGACCAAAGCCTTGACAAAACCCGGTAACGAAGATTCCCTATTGAATATCGATTCAACCGGTGGGAATAGCTAGAACGCACTTAGAAGCAAAGCAAAGCTTACTATGAACTTAACAATGTTCAAGTCTATGAATGTTAAATGAATTCCTTGCATATATGATTATATCTTTGGAATTAGCTTAGTTAAGCAAAGAATATTATGGTTCGTAATTCCTTAGTTGCTAAATTACTTAATAGTAATGATGCATAGATGTAGTAAGAATGGTGATAAGATCACTTAAGAAAGCAAGCAAGTTATGTTATTGGAGTCTAGAGAATAAAGCTTATAACTAAATCCAATGACATAGAAGAATAGTAAGTTGTGCTTAGCACAAAGTAGAGAAGAAATAAATGTTCATATTTAAAGAGTTGTATTGTATTTTATGGATTCAGGTTATAGCATTCTAGGTTGTTCTCATTGGGGTGCTTGCCACGTTTTCAAAGTAAGTCCTTATGGTTAATGTAAAACCCCATTTTCGGAGCGCTACTGTGCAACCCAATCTAATGCTGAAAAACATTTAATGCTTATATGCTTTCAGTAAAGAGTACTATTCTGTATTTCGTAATGAAAAATAGGAGTAATTTTTTTTTCTTTTTCTTTCCTTGAAATCCTTTTCAAAATTGAGACATAAAGAGTACTGCAGTTTTCTAAATGATGCCAAATCAGTCTTTTGCAAATATCAGAGTATATCACATCACAATTAATGCTTCAGATCACATAAGACATAACATTATCATTTCGCACTGAGGCGAGTTTTTCGAATAGTGTAATTACAAGGCAATACTTAATTACACAATTAATCAAAACAAACCCCTAAGCTAAGCTAGCCAACAACTATAAACTTTACTAAAAAATCATTCAGCAAGATCACAACACAAAGCACTCAGAGGAATCTTCCTCCACTGGCTCATTCTTCAATACATCCGGGAAGGACGAAACAGCAGCAACAATGTGATACTCCATCTGGTAACATCCATAAGAATGTCCAATCCAACAACAAAGCAAGGGTAAATTCTTTGTCCACGAGTTTATCGTAGGCTATGTCGCATGCAAACAAGATATATATATATATATATATATAATACAACAACACGACTTTATATACAAATACATACTTAATAGACTGCACACATCATCATGGTATATCAAGCATTTGCATGTGAACAGACAAATCAACCAACAGATCAACAATCAAGTCACCACAATATTAAACAATTGCATGTGAGCAGACAGTTCTATCAGCAGATCAATGATCTAGTCATCATAATGTCAGATTCATCAAACAATTCATCACATATCATAAATGTGGTTAGCCATGCATGCCAATACATTATGAACAAGTTTGTGTATACACTTGCAGCCTTAAACAAGGACAACAATAGGAACAAGGAAAGCCTTTTCCAGGTTCGAACAAATTCCCCTACCAAGGGTATAGCCACACATTAGGTCGTGTTGCCAACTAATACCTCTGGTCCAATGGGTACCGTGGGTAGCTGGCAAATGAAGTGACAACCCGCCCTTTTGAAGTCCTTAAGATAATCAAACGCTATGAGTGTCGATGCTGAATGGTCAATATGCATCCAAACAATTTTTTTTGTATACAACCCACTTATCATTAAGGAGCGTCTGAGACATAATTTATTTTAATCAAAGCGGATCGACGAGTCCTCACTTTCTTAGTGAATTTTTAAATCTCAGTTTTGGTGTTATATCTAAGTGATATTGTGCCAGAAATAGCTTTTGAGCTTAGGTCGTTGGAACCCTAGTTGTGCTAAATAAGGCATTAGGGGAATTCCCAGGAAAGAGAGGCGGTGTGAATACTCTTAATTACCAAGTCTTTCCTAGCCAGAATTTTCCCAGACGCATCATTCAACTCAACCATTTTCGCAAATTTTACTCAAGTTATTTTTCTACTATGGTTCCATTGAAAAATTCTTTGCACGCTTTGGCTAGTTTTACTAAAATCCTCTCGCTTACTTTTAAGTCAAAATGCCCCTTAATATTTCTTTTATGAAATCTTTTCTCAGCTTATGGAATCGCATTGGATTTACCGTTCGTAAATCGTCAAACCAATAACAGTAGATTGTCACATTATTAATTAATCCATCATCATTGACCTTATTTATGCATACTTTAATCAATTCCAAGTTCAAATCAAAACATTCATAATTGATTTAAGACATAAAATCCAAATCATTGTTGTCACACGGGGCCAAAAACATGCTACAATATCTCTACAACACATAGTAATACTACAACTACTACTACACAATTAACAATCAATCAAACCACTCAACAAACAAGGCAAAAAGCCCAAACTCATTATGTAAGAATTTCCCTTACCTTGGGCGCTTTAACAATCCAAGCAAGGCAATTTCAAACTATCGTCAAGTCGAACCTCGCGCGAACCTTAAGCACGAACCTTAATAATACAAACTTAATGCAATTAGAACCCAAAAATACAAGTTCTAACACCCTAGGACAGCCACGGTTTGGGTCCCTAAAAGGCCTAAGAATTACTCACTTAATCCCATTTGAATCACACCTAGTCATATGTCATGAATCAAGTCAAAGTTATGCAAGTTTTTAAACTTTTTCAAACACTACACACTTAGAAAAATACCTAACCCAAAATTTTACCAATTGGAATAGTGTTTTACCACTTTGAATAGTGTTTTCCCAACTTTGAACCACTTTTTAAAACACTAAAATATGTCACCAAATTTTAGAAACAATTTCATTACAAGTTCAAAACAATTATTGAAACATAAACCAAATCTTTTCTCAAAATCAAACTTCTTTGAAATGTTTTGCCAAACCAAATTCTTAACCAACTTTTACAATATTTTAGAGACACAAAACAACTTAAAAGAATGTTTAAGAATAACATAAGGGCCACGGTTTTGTTGCCCTAAAACAAACCCAAAATTTTCAAATTTTCATTTCCAAAACATATCATTTCACCACACTTAAATCCTTAAACCTTAAACGAACTTCCATAACTTCTAACATACTTTAAAATCAAGTTAAAACATCCCCCAAAACTATCTTAGAGGCGACGGTTTCTAGCCCCCTAAACAACCAAATTTATTTTTCCAAAACTTCGTAAAACATGCTTATATGACAAGTTTTCAAACATACTACTCAAAACCCTCCAAGAACTAACTCCAAATCAACAAAATCAAGCCAATATCAAGCCCCCAACAGCCCTATAAATTCTTCCAGAACAAGAGTTGAAGTTTTCAAATTTTAAAAACACTAAACAAGCTTAATCATGGAGGAAAATGATGGATCTAAAGATTAATCAAGCTAATACATCAAGATCAAACAATTTCTAAAAAAAAACAACACTAAAACCTTGAAGAACTCTTCCATAGCAGCCAAGAGGAAAATAACATGGGTTAGGAGGCTTACCAAGAAGTCTAGGGATGGTTGATCAAGAATCAAGAACAAAGGAAGGAAGTTTGCACTCAAAAACACTAAGTTTTTCAAGATTTCTCACACTTTCTCTATCTAGAATTTTCTCCACCAAGCATAAATGGAAAAATTATGAAGGGGCTGATCTCCAATTTATAGCGATCTCAATGGATAAGGAAGAGATAAAAATTGTTTATTTAGTTGGATCTTAACCATTTAGTTACAAACTAACTAAGTAACCTAACTACCATTCACACCTAAGCCAATCAAAGCATTCCATTTGCCCAAGGTGGGTCCCAAGCATGTGTCTTGGCTCCCATTGATCTAAAGTGGTCGACATCCCCCTAAAAAAATCAAAGGATTTCGCTTCGGCGCGTTATCGATCAACCGGGTGCGCGGCGTTCCACGTCTATTAGGGTTTTTGTATCAAAAACTCCAAAAATAAATCTAATAAATTATTTTATACTCCAAAATTATTAATCAACCAAATTGTGATTTACGAGCTAAAACGCTACCGTAATGTAGTTCTGGGCGTAGACAATACACTAATTATTCTCTGATGCCCAAAAATTTCAGAAAAATTTCCAATAAATCCTAAATATTGGAAAATGCTAAGATCTAAAATTTTATAAAGTTTGGATCACGTTTGGGCATGTTTCAGTTAGAAACTCGCCAATAGCCTAGTTACGGCAGAATTCAACAGAATTGTCGCAGCGTAATAAAAACTGTAAATTAGTGAGGATCACTAATTTCAATTTCTCTTGTCATCTAGATATTATTCAAACAATAAAATCATCAATATAAAAATCATAAAAACAAAATTCATATTAAATATGACATAAACAGACAATTTGACAATTAACTAAACATTGAAAATCTAAACTGTGACTTAAAAATATCTATTAAGTCCTAAAAATTATTTCTTCTTCAATAAAATATTTTTCTTTAATCAAACAAAATTTTTTCACATTTTTCATGTTTAATTCATGTTAAAAACAGTATACGTCTACACTGTCTCTTAATCTGAATTAATTACTAAAACAGTAAATTGTTTACAATAAATCTTTGTAGTTCTTCGTACTTTTAACAAACCATTAAGGTGATCAATCTCTATGATTTATTTTCAAGTAGTTGGAACAGTAAATAATTTTTATAAAAATTGGGATGTTACATTACCAGCCTCCTTAAAAAAAAATTGTCCCCGAAAATTCACTTATAAGCCAAAACAAAATCAGAAATTTGAAAAAAATCATAACTTAATACTAAAAACATATCATAAATATCTGAAGATTAATACAACATGGTAATTATTACACTCAAACAATCAAGCACCAAAGCATACATTTTATTCATATATCAGTAACATGTTAAAACACTAGATCTTCGACTCAACATTCACAAAACACAATGATAAGCTCCCACGCGAAAGAAGTCTTTGCAAACGACATTTTATTCCAAACTACGATCTCTACTTATCCACGATCACGAACACGGTCACGGCAGCTCCTGAGCCATGACCACACGCTAAACACCAACCAAACATCACACTCACAAAACACCCAAACAAACGTGGTCCTAACACAAAAACCAACATCAAATCTCTTTTCTTTTAAAAACATCTAACTTCTAAAAATACCACAAAACAAGACTCCATTTGCATAAAACGCAACTTGATCTCTTCAAGACTCAACCTTCTCAAGAACACTATAATTCTTTTGAGATTAGGTTTGTCATTGTCTCAAAATCATCAAGACATACTTAAATCAAAAACCAAAACTTACAACAAAATTTTTAAGTCATCAAAATATATTTGGATCAAAATTAACACTTTCCCTAAAAGCTTTTAAACATCAACAACAACAAAATCACTAAGAACCTATTATTAGAACTTGAATTCCTTTTCGTTTTCTCAAAGAGCCTCACGGCTTGCACACACATACACTCAAATCCTTTTCTCAAAATCATTCTACTCACACTCAAAAGTTTTTTTTTTAACAAAAGGTCAACACAAAAATTTTCTCTACAACTCCTAAATCACAATAAACAGCAAATCATCAAAAGTTTAAGTTGGAAAAACTTGAAATCCAACCTCACACATATAAATGTGGTCACGGGTTCATGCTTCCAATTTAACACGAAAAACTTTAATTTTCACTTCAACACCCCACACATAAACTTGGTTTTCCAACAATACAAAATCAAAAGCATTATTCTAATATCAATCTTCTCAACAACAATTCTGACAAAAGATCTTCAAAGAAAACTTGAAATCATCAACATTTTTTTTTATACAACCATAAGGAATTAAAACCTTTGTTTATTAAATCATAATCAACAAGATCATCTACAATGACACAAGAATTGAAAGCAAAAGAACTAAAATACTCACCTAAAATCTCCTAGGAACCCGCGGTTTGTAGACAAAACAAGAAAGAAGGATTTGCACGATCACCAAACACAAAATCACCCATAACATCAACCAGCATGAATGCCAAATGGTATCTTCCTTTAAAACCATCTTAATGCTCACGGCTTGCAAGAAGAAGAAGATGAAGGTTTGGTTTTTCTCACACTAAAACTCACCAACACTCCACACTAAATGGAAGAAAATTCCTCCCCCTAAATGTATTAAAAGGAACGGCCAAGAGGTTAAAAGGAAGGAAAAGACTCACAAGAAAACAAGAAAGGAATCTTTTGTTTTCTCTCCACTAACATCAACACCAATAATAGACCTATACTCTCCCATTATTATCGAGAAGGAATTGGTAAGAAAGAAAGGAAGAAAAATGACCCCCACCTAAAGTTTCCACTTAACTATTCATGTGTGTGAAGACAAATAAAAAGTTGGATAGGATTTTGCAACAATGTCTAACCAATAATCATCACGCACTATACTCCCTCCACTAACTCTTACCTACTCCAAATTGCTCTCCTAACTTAGCCCCCCACGGTCTCTGCATCGCACCAATTCACTGTATCAGGTGGTCGCGTAATCGGTTGCTGGATTGGCGACAAATCACGTAAATTAAATTATCATGAGAAATTTAATTCAACGCGCTCTAAAAATATTTGCGTATAACAATACGCTCACAAAAATAATAATAATAATAATAATAATAATATATATCGTAATACCAAAAGTACGTTAAAATTTGGATTTTGGAATCTAATATAACAATAAAATACATCACAAAGTAAAAACACTTATGTGATCTATACTTAGAACCACGCACACACCATAATACATATAATACGATAATTATAGCGCCTCCTACGAATAATCTCTGGTAAATCTCTATCCACTCATAACTCCTGGTTGTTGTCTTCCTCTTTATCCTTTGTCCCGATAATCTGACCTAACTGGCCCCCCAATAGCTCGCTCTTCCCCTTGTCGTCTTAGCAAATCGTGTTGATTCTCTGCTGCGATCTATTGGGTAACAACAGTTGCCATCCCGGTTATCACTTGGACTACGTGATTCACATCTAAGTTACTAGCTCTAGCAGAAAGACTCGTTCGTCTCAAAGGCATCTAATTTCTATAATGTAAACTAACCAGAACCCCACAACAAGACCAATCATCTGGGATGATTACACACAATTTCACACAATGTCACATGTTTCAACTAGGAAACATTACAGACAATCACAAACAAGATTCACATAACCTAGACATAATAACCTTATACCCGACAATTCCCAACAATCTAGGCCAGCTTAGACAAAGCGGTCTGGTTAGAACCGAACTGCTCTGATACCACTATTGTAACACCACTTCGAGCGCCATCAGGTAACCCAATCTAATGCTGAAAAACATTTAATGCTTATATGCTTTCAGTAAAAAGTACTCTTCTGTATTTCGTAATGGAAAATAGGAGTAATTTTTTTTTCTTTTTCTTTCCTTCAAATCCTTTTCAAAATTGAGACATAAAGAGTACTGCAGTTTTCTAAATAATGCCAAATCAGTCTTTTACAAATATCAGAGTATATCACATCACAATTAATGCTTCAGATCACATAAGACATAACATTATTTCGCACTAAGGCGAGTTTCTTGAAGAGTGTAATTACAAGGCAATACCTAATTACGCAAATAATCAAAACAAAACCCTAAGCTAAGCTGGCCAACAACTATAAACTTTACTAAAAAATCATTCAGCAAGATCACAACACAAAGCACTCAGAGGAATCTTCATCCACTGGCTCATTCTTCAATACATCCGGGAAGGACGAAACAGCAGCAGCAATGTGACACTCCATCTGGTAACATCCATAAGAATGTCAAATCCAACAACAGTGCAAGGGTAAATTCTTTGTCCACGAGTTTATCATAGGCTTTGTCGCATGCAAACAAGATATATATATACACAACAGTACGCCTTTATATACATATACATACTTAATAGACCGCACACATCATCATGGTATATCAAGCATTTGCATGTGAATAGACAAATCAACCAACAGATCAACAATTAAGTCACCACAATATTAAACAATTGCATGTGAGCAGACAGTTCTATCAGCAGATCAATGATCTAGTCATCATAATGTCAGATTCATCAAACAATTCATCACATATCATAAATGTGGTTAGCCATGCATGCCAATGCACTATGAACAAGTTTGTGTATACACTTGCAGCCTTAAACAAGGACAGCAATAGGAACAAGGAAAGCCTTTTCCAGGTCCGAACAAATTCCCCTACCAAGGGTATAGCCACACATTAGGCCGTGTTGCCAACTAATACCTTTGGTCCAATGGGTACCGTGGGTAGCTGGCAAATGAAGTGACAACTCGCCCTTTTGAAGTCCTTAAGACAATCAAATGCTACGAGTGTCGATGCTCAATGGTCAGTATGCATCCAAACAATTTTATTTTTTTTATACAACCCACTTATCTTTAAGGAGCGTCTGAGACATAATTTATTTTAATCAATGCGGATCGACGAGTCCTCACTTTCTTAGTGAATTTTTAAATCTCAGTTTTGGTGTCACATCTAAGTGATATTGTGCCAGAAATAGCTTTTGAGCTTAGGTCGTTGGAACCCTAGTTGTGCTAAATAAGGCATTAGGGGAATTCCCAGGAAAGAGAGGCGGTGCGAACACTCTTAATTACCAAGTCTTTCCTAGCCAGAGTTTTCCCAGACGCATCATTCAACTCAACCATTTTCACAAATTTTACTCAAGTTCTTTTTCTACTATGGTTCCATTGAAAAATTCTTTGCAAGCTTTGGCTAGTTTTACTAAAATCCTCACACTTACTTTTAAGTCAAAATGCCCCTTAATATTTCTTTTATGAAATCTTTTCTCAGCTTATGGAATCACATCGGATTTATTGTTCGTAAATCGTCAAACCAATAACAATAGATCGTCGCATTATTAATTAATCCATCATCATTGACCTTATTTATGCATACTTTAATCAATTCCAAGTTCAAATCAAAACATTCATAATTGATTTAAGACATAAAATCCAAATCATTGTTGCCACACGGGGCCAAAAACATGCTATAATATCTCTACAACACATAGTAATACTACAACTACTACCACACAATTAACAATCAATCAAACCACTCAACAAACAAGACAAAAAGCCTAAACTCATTATGTAGGAATTTCCCTTACTTTGGGCGCTTTAACAATCCAAGCAAGGCAATTCCAAACTATCGTCAAGTCGAACCTCGCGCGAACCTTAAGCACAGACCTTAACAACACAAACTTAATGCAATTAGAACCCAAAAATACAAGTCCTAACACCCTAGGACAGCCACGGTTTGGGTCCCTAAAAGGCCTAAGAATTACTCACTTAATCCCATTTGAATCACACCTAGTCATATGTCATGAATCAAGTCAAAGTTATGCAAGTTTTGAAACTTTTTCAAACACCACACACTTAGAAAAATACCTAACCCAAAATTTTACCAATTGGAATAGTGTTTTACCGCTTTGAATAGTGTTTTCCCAAATTTGAACCACTTTTTAAAACACTAAAACATGTCACAAAATTTTAGAAACAATTTCATTACAAGTTCAAAACAATTATTGAAACATAACCCAAATCTTTTCCCAAAATCAAACTTCTTTGAAATGTTTTGCCAAACCAAATTCTTAACCAACTTTTACAATATTTTAGAGACATAAAACAACTTAAAAGAATGTTTAAGAATAACATAAGGGCCACGGTTTCGGTGCCCTAAAACAAACCCAAAATTTTCAAATTTTCATTTCCAAAACATATCATTTCGCCACACTTAAATCCTTAAACCTTAAACCAACTTCCATAACTTCTAACATACTTTAAAATCAAGTTAAAACATCCCCTAAAACCATCTTAAAGGCCACGGTTTCTAGCCCCCTAAACAACCAAATTTATTTTTCCAAAACTTTGTAAAACATGCTTATATGACAAGTTTTCAAACATACTACTCAAAACCCTCCAAGAACTAACTCCAAATCAACAAAATCAAGCCAATATCAAGCCCCCAACAGCCCTATAAATTCGTCCAGAACCAAGAGTTGAAGTTTTCAAATTTTAAAAACACTAAACAAGCTTAATCATGGAGGAAAAGGATGGATCTAAAGATTAATCAAGCTAATACATCAAAATCTAACAATTTCTACACAAAACAACACTAAAACCTTGAAGAACTCTTCCATAGCAGCCAAGAGGAAAATAACATTGGTTAGGAGGCTTATAACAGAAATTTAAAATCTATCCATATCTACAAGTTGTCCTTACCACAGTCGTCCGCTAGCGTGGTATCGCTCGCCTCGATCCCACGTCGCACGAATTTGGAGTCTACAAGTCCTATCATCACAAGGCAAGCTTAGCACAATTCTAAGACTCAACTAAAAAAAACTTAGGCTCTCAGTACCTAAACCCTTTTCCTAACCATTTTAAATACTAAGTCACATACTTGAAATATTTGTGCAAAGAATTATCTCTTGAGAACTAAAACATAATACAACATTATTTTTCTTGAAATGCACATAACTTGGAAAAATAAGATTCTACTAACTAATTTCAAGTCCTTCAAAATTTTGAAACACAAATCAATATCAAAACCAACTTCATTTTATCTAAAACCTTAAATTAAGGCTCTACTAGGTACATTGGGTCTCATGGAACCCAAATCACCTCATGTGCTTCATAGCCTTAAAATTTCAAAACAAATCCAATTTCAATCAAACCTCTTCCAAAATTTTCCAAAACTTAATCATACATCAACACAACAATTATAAACTAGAATGCAAAACAATTTCTCTCCCAAAACTCCTAAGGAGCTGGTGGCCAACACCAAGAAAATAGGAAACAATTTTCAAAACTTCTAACTACTTAAATAACATCCTTTCATAGTCCAATTCTTTCACAAAACAACAATCCAATTCATAATTTAAAGCTCAATCAAAACCAATCCCTTTCCAAACCTATTTCAAGAGCAAGGTTTTCCAATAAAACTTACTAACTTTCTTACCTTAACAATTTCAACAAACTCAATAACAATGATACTAACTAAAACATGCTATTCATTAACCAATTTCAAAACATATCCAAAATCCACACCAAGTCCAAATTCACACTTTTTCAAGAATAGGTTTTTCATCAAGAATTCATTAAGTCAAGGTTCCAAGTCCAACTTCCAATTAAAACAACAACAACATCATCATATAAGCTAGAATCATTCATTAATTCCATGGATTCACTAAGGATCACACCATTCCCTCTTTTTCCCTTAGGGTTTCGCCCTAGGGTTCCAAGATTAGGGGATTTGGATGCTCATTTCCCTCATTGATCATAATCAAGCATAAATCAAGCATAAATCAAGACACAAAGCAAGAAAACATCTCCAAAAACTAGGGGGAGGGGCCACGGTTTTGGGGTTGTTTCAAGGGAGGAAGAAATTGATTTCCCAACTTACTTAGATGGTTGGATGGGGATGATGAAGTAGAAGAAGAACTAGGAGCAAGAAGAGTTGCAATTTGAAGGTGAAATAGAGCTAGAACCCTTGATGAAGCTTGGAATCATGGAAGTTTTGGAGAGCTTCTCTCACTAGATGTTGAAGAAGAAGTGAAATGTGAGGGTAGAGAGAGAGTGGCCGTGGGTGGGGGCTGTTTAGGGGGTGGGTTTTATTTATTTTTTTCACCTAAAAATAACACTTGGTTAATAAACCATCTAATAAAGTGTTAAAAGGATTAATCACAAAAAGGTTGACACCTAATTATAAAATAAAATGCTAATCACATCAACTAATCAATCCCATCTAATCTCACATCTGTCATGATTATCATCTAATTCTAGAGTCTAAAGGTTGCTAAAATACGGCGTCGAGTAATCGTGTTACCGATTAATCTCCCGCCGATAAATTCGCGAAAATTAATTCAACGAGAAATTAATTCACCGCGTGAAAATAAATTATCATAAATAATAAAAACAACCTAAAACACTCACAAATAATCATAACAAGTCACGATTCGACTTTCATCGAAATCGGAGTTCGTTTAAAAATTTTATCTACGGCAAAACTGCCCGTCCATTCAAAATGCGACGAAACTTCGTTAGAATTTTTTGACGATATTTGAACCATGAATTAATATGAAATATTAATTCTCAAATTCAATTTGATCTTGATTTATTTAAATCACTTACTTAGAGAACAAGAAATTGCTTATTATAGCATAAATACGGCAAAATATACTATAATAACGCTAAATAACATATCGTAAAAATACGAGTGTTACAAAACCACCAACGATAGTATGGGATGCTGTTTTGGATGAATTTCCAAAGAGTATTCGAGGGAAAGTATCTTCCAAGGAGTCTAAGGAGATAGAAGAAACAAAGATCAACTCATTTGACACCAAGAGGCACCTCCGTAGGGTAGTGTGTAGCAGAATTCAAAGAATTGTCCACATACTTAACCTACTTTCAACATGTACAAGATGATGAGTAAGAGACTCATTAAATGGGCTAAGAACTCAAACTGAGTCAAGTAATGTTGTTTTTCAATATGAGGAGGATGGCTATGCGAGACTGTGGGTTACTACAAAATTGTCGAGGAAGCACAGACTGCCTTAATAGCAGAACATCTAGACAAGTAGCAAATGATGCAGAGCAAACATAAGAATTTCCAACAGTCAAGAATAATTTATGAATAAGAGAGCAGCAACAGAGTTAAATTCTCCAACTGCAAGTAAGGTATTCCATTTGACGGAAATAAGACGAAAAGAGTTTACCTATTTGAAAAGACGTAGGATCGGAGTTCACAGCGGAAGTACCGAAAGCCAATCCTACAAAAGGATGAGATAAGAAGGTAAGGCGAAGTTTGGGGATGAAATTCCATAAAGGTGAATTTCTGACCACGCTGATGTTATTACGAAGTTCCTACACTTTTAGCTCCACAAAGGGAGTCTTAAAGTGAAAACTTGTTTCATGAGAAGGATTTAAAGTTAGTAAGGACGTAAGTTACCACCAAATCGGCGGATACCTAGAGTCATTCACGATTACAAGTATTTTGTCGATTAGTGCTTAGAGTGATTCCACTTAACCAGTTACACACTCCATTCCAATCGGTTAAATTATATTCCTCGGTTAGGGCCTAGTTTGCGACCGGTTAACGCTATCACAACTAATCTAATCGATTTATGCTTTGTAAAAGTTAGTCATTTCTGGGTTTTCCAACGGATGTAATGGACAATGAAAGGAAGTTGTAGTTGAAGTTCCAATGTAAAACGTAGGAATTTTCAAGGACGAAATTTTTTAAAAGGTGGGTAGTCATGTAACGCCCCAAATTCTCTAAGCTAAGTTGAGAATAAGTTGTGAGAAGTTGTGTGATTGTATTAAAGCTTAATTCGGTTTCAAATTGAGTGAATATTATTATACAAAGTTTTAATGGGTAAGTTGTTGATTTTGAGCTAAGAAATAAGTTGGATTTAATCCTAAGATGATTGGAAGTGTTAAATAGGAGTTTAGTGATGAAGATTTGATGTTAAAAGATGATTTTTCACATTTTAGTACAGTGTGAATCGATTCACACAAGCCTGAATCGATTCACAACTATGTTCCAGACTACTGAGATGATGCGGTGAATTGAATTGGGAGTCTGGGAATCGATTCACAGATTCGATTCACGAAAGTGCAGGTGCAGTTTTAAGTGGGTGAATCGATTCACAGTTTGCTGTGAATCGATTCACACACTGTAAAATGCTTAAAAACACTACAGAACGAGCAGAAACGTGAGAAAAAGGAAAAAGGGAAGAGGAAGAAGGAAAAGGGAAGAGAGAAAAGGGGAAAAATGCTAGGGTTTCAACATCCTATGAGAGATTTGTGAGATTCTTGCTAGATTACTTCAATTTCTAGCTTGAATAGAGAGTTAGAGAGTTGACATTTGGGTTTTTATGGAAGTTAGAGGAACCCTAACGAAGAAGAAGAAGAAGAAGAACGAATTAAAGAAGAAGATGAAGAGGAAGAAGACCAAGCTCCTTCCAAGATGGCTCAAGTTCTTGGATTTGAAGAAGAAGATAGAAGGTTTTAGCTCAAGATTGGGAAGATTTGAAGAAGCCCTAAGTTAGGAAAGAAGGGGAAAACGTGAAGGAGGTCAAAGAGGGCAAGGTTCAACCTTTCTAGCTTAAGATCTTGAAGAATAAAAGTGAGTTCTTCAACCCTTAGGTGATGGGCACCCATAAGTCCCACACATAGGAATTTATTTTCCTAGAGTATTATGTGAACCCTAGGTTCAAGTTAGGGATTTTGAGTATCCATATGAAGTAGAGTCTATTATTATTATTATTGTTGAGATTTGATAGTGGGTTGACTGCAAGAGGTTGGATGGCTGCCCCCAACCCCCCACACTTGAAAGTATGTTTGATGCTTGCTCTCTTGTAAACTCCATAGAGTTTCAAGGGATGTGGTTAATGTATGTTTCGTCCTTTAATTTGGTCAGTTGTGCGGCTTGTCAATGAGCCCTAAATGTATGTCAATGAGGTCAATTCAAAGACCTTAGGAAAGTATCTAAATAGAAGAATGTTTGAAGTAGATATTCATGATTTGGAATGACTCTTATTATGAGTATAGCATGTTTTAATCTGTAAGTGAATAGTGAATAGTTAGCTAGAAATGAATGTTGTTAATGCTAAGCTAGATTCATTGAAATGATTATAAATTTCCTTGAATAGTTAAATGAGGATGATGTTAATAAATCCTAGTTAGCTAAGTTGCATTTCTATAAACATGCATAAAAACATAAGCTCAAGCTAAAGTCCATGGAAAGACTCCTCTATTTAAAGGAGAAGCACGGTATGGTTAGCCTCGTGGGACGCCACTTGGACGATTAAGACGTCTAACCACGATATCGTAAGTCGTTATGCGGGGTCTCGGGACCAAAGCCTTGACAAAACCCGGTAACAAAGATTCCCTGTTGAATATCGATTCAACCGGTGGGAATAGCTGGGACCCGCTTAGAAGCAAAGCAAAGCTGACTATGAACTTAACAATGTTCAAGTCTATGAATGTTGAAAGAATTCCTTGCATATATGATTATATCTTTGGAATTAGCTTAGTTAAGCAAAGGATATTATGGTTCGTAATTCCTTAGTTGCTAAATTACTTAATAGTAATAATGTATAGATGTAGTAAGAATGGTGATAAGATCACTTAAGAAAGCAAGCAAGTTATGTGATTGGAATCTAGAGAATAAAGCTTATAACTAAATCCAATGACATAGAAGAATAGTAAGTTGTGCTTAGCACAAAGTAGAGAAGAAATAAATGTTCATAGTTAAAGAGTTGTATTGTATTTTATGGATTCAGGTTATAGCATTCTAGGTTATTCTCACTTAGGGTCCTTGACACGTTTTCAAAGTAAGTCCTTATGGTTAATAGGGGAAGTAATGTTTAAGTTAGTCTTTTCAGGCTAGTAAGATTCAATGAGTGAATTGTGAGGAGTTCGTGAAGGGATCGCTGAGATTTATAATCTCACCCCGTTCCTTTTATTTGTTTTTCAGATAAACAGGTACCGAAGATTGATGAGGCGAAACTCCAAGCTTAGCATTTGAAGATTAGTGTCTTGAATCGGAGTTGAGTTGCGATATTCCCATGATCGCTTATGTTGTAATCTGTTATTTGGATTTAGGATTTAAGTTTTAATTTATGACTTGGATTACTGTAATCAAGTTTGAAAATTTATTAGTAATTCCTGTGCTTTAATGTAATTTGTCGTACTTTTTAATTATATTTAGGTATGGGTGTTACAAAAAATTGAACTATGATGTTCGGAGGAAACCCGACCTTGTGTGTATGATTGACATACCAAACCTTGATTAGGATTAGTGGGAACGACCGTTGAAATGAAAGGGGGAGGTCAATAGAGGTGAGCCTTCGTGGTAGATAATCTTAGCCTTGGGGATGAGATACTGAATCTGTGGCACCTAAGTGACTCAAGCTGCAACTTGATGTCGGGAAGCTACTTGCAAGATTACGTGACTCCCGACATTCCCCGGACATTATCATGACTAGTGAGAGTATGAGGTAACAAGGTGATCACCGCAAATGCTCTCCCTCAATAAACCAAGTATGTACTCCTAGTCCACTTCCCAGAGTAGTAGATGGTACCACATGCATATAAAGTAGTGTTACTAGTATCTGCATTTTTCTTTAGATAGCTATGTGACTCTGAGTTTGGTTATGTGTGTGCTTATGGTTTTAAACGTGAGTGTTGTATCATGAGTACGTAACCTGTTGTATGTTTGTATGAGTTTGTGTGGCTGTAAATATATATATGTGTATATATAAGTATACTATTTTATTCGTTTATTCTCTCTAAATATCACCATAACTCAACTACAACATACTCACCCCTCTTTGTTTGTATGTCTCTTTGTACGTTTCATATTAAATTGCATATGCTTCTAATCCTGCAGTTAGTGGCTAAACTGAAGAACATGAGTGTCTGGTAAATTTTGTTTTATGATGTTATTTTATTTTTAGTTGTGAACTATGGAATTTCTTTGGTTTAACTTGGGTTTATGTAATAGCTCTGAGATAATGTAACAAGAATACTTTCGGGGTTTATTTAATTTATTTAGCTTTATCAGATTTATTTCTAAACAAATATTCTCGTTTATTTATTTAGAAAAATTGACTTAAAGTTTTATTGTAATGAATTTTAGATTTTTATGCTATTTTTGCACGGTACAATTTAATAGATAATTATTTGAAAATCAAACACATATAAATTTTCATTTTTTTCTTTTTATTTGAATAATTTTATTTTATTCAAAATGGGGTTAAGGGTGTCACACCGGCCACTTTAAAATTGACTCTATTTTCTAGGGATCCATGGAAACCCCTGCAGGTGAAATTATATGCCTCAAATATCCAATCTTCTACTTACCAAAACTGCACTTATAATTTGCAAAAAAGGCTAATGTTTCAGTATACTGAGTACCTCCCTCAAATGAATTAGATGCTCCTTCCATATTTTACTATAGATCAAGATATCATCAAAAAATACTAGAACATACCTTCTAAGATAAGGTTGTAAAACTGAATTCATGGCACATTGAAAACTGGCAGGGGCATTGGTCAAACCAAAAGGCATGACAAGGGACACATAATGCCCTTGATGTGTCCTAAATGTTGTTTTATGTATGTCTGCCTCATGTATCCTTATCTGATGATATCCATCCTTCAAATCCATCTTTGAAAAACAAGTAGCCCCATTTAATTCATCCAGGGACACTTCAATCATGGGGAAAGGGAACTTATCTGGCAAGGTAGCTTTATTTAAAGCCCTATAGTCAACACAGAACCTCTAACTCCCATCTTTTTACTTCACTAAAATTACTGGACTAGGGTAAAGACTGTTGCTCGGCCTAATAGTCCCAGAACTCAACATCTCAGCCACATGCTTCTCAATCTTATTTTTTTTTTTTTTGTAAATGGAGATATCTATAAGGTCTCACATTAATAGGGTCCACCCCTGCTTTAGTGGGAATCCTGTGGTCCACCTCCCTCTTTGGAGGTAATCGCTTTGGCTCAACAAAAACTATATTGAAATCTTCTAACAGATGTTGTAGCTGCTTCCTTTCTACATCTGTCAATTCCTGTTTCCTGTCAAAATCATCCCTTTCCTTTATAGTCTCTGCACTCCACAACAAGGATACCCGCTCAATTCCTGATATTTCAATAAGGCCCTTGGAGACACTAAAGTTTTGATCAAACTTGGGCCCCCTTGATCGTGAGAGCCCTTCCTTGATCCACAAATGTCATTGTTAAATTTCTCCAATTCACCTTTACATCTCCTAGAGTGGCCAACCATGCTACTCCCAGAACCAAATCTACTCCTCCATTGCCTAAGAGGCCCTGAGTTGGTTTCTTCCTGCCATCTCCCAATCGAACCTGAGAGGGTGTCGCAGGTTCCACAAGCAAACCTAGTCTCTGCACTAATTCTGAGGACACGAAATTGTGACTGGCTCCACTATCAATCAAAATTGTAAACTTTGGCCCCTTAATCCCCCCTTGTAGCTTCATGGTCTGGGGTTGAGTTAACCCACCCGCCATTGAAATTCCACCTATTGTCCTTCCTCCCCATCTTCTGTGATTTCTGATGTCTACTCAATCCTCGCAATCTCCCCTGCCTCATCCACGTGCTCGTCCTCTACTAGAATCACCACCCTGAGACTATTCTCTGGGCATCGGTGCACTGGGCCAAAAGCCAAACCACACTAAAAACAACGCCCCTCCTAATATCTTTTCACATATTCTTGATATGGTAAATTTCTGGTGGCATCAAATACCGAGTTCTCCTCTGGTTTGACAATACTGGTCATCGACATAGTCTTCCCCCTCCTTGGACAAATCACCCACTCGCATTCGAGCCCTGAGCATGGTTGGTTGCTCTGCTTATTAGTGCTTGTGACACCACTGCTCCTCCTCCTGTATATTGAAAGCCCGTAATGTTGTTGCGATTTTGAGATCCCCCGAAGCTTCAGACTTCTTGCATGGTTATTTCAAATCACATGCTATCTCTATGGCTTTGGCAAGATCTTAGGGATCATGAGGTCGCACTTGACACCGAATATCGTGTTGCAATCCATCCAGGAAGTACCCTAGCAATTGCTCCTCTAGCTTCGTCGTTGCTTAGGCTACCAGAAGCACGAATTCTTCCACGTAATCTTCCACGCTCCCATTCTGTCTTAGAGTGACCAATCTCTCAAACACTGATCGACGATCATTCCCTCTAAATCTCCGTAGCAAAGCCGTGGATAGGTCTTCCCAGGAAGGGTTCTTGGTTTTCTGTCGCCAGAACTGGAACCAATGCACTGCATTCCCCTCCATACTGATGAACGCCAATCGTATCTTTTTTGAAGGTTTCACTTTCTGTACTTCAAAGAACTTCTCCGCCCTAGCTATCCATCCCAAGGATCACTTCCTTCAAAAGTGGGTAATTCCACTTTCTTTAACCAAGAACATTGGTTAGGCTCCTCCCCTTCTACTTCCTCTTCTTCTGAGGAGTCTGTTTTGTTGACCGAATAAGAATTCTCCCCTTCATCGGAGGAAATCTTCCCTTTCTTCTCCAAAAATTTTGTGAAGAAAATGGTATGTCCCATAATTTCTCTTCTCCTAGAACACCACAACAAAATGGTGTTGCAGAAAGGAAAAATAGGTCTCTCCAAGAGATGGCCAGAACCATGATTAATGAAGCTGATATGGCAAAAAAATTTTGGGAAAAAGCAGTAAACACAGCTTGTTATATTCAGAATAGAATATACATAAGGCCTATTTTGAAAAAGACTCCATATGAACTGTGGAAAGGTAGAGAAAACCCAACATTTCATATTTTTACCCTTTTGTATGTATTTGTTATGTTTTGAATACTAAGGATCAACTTGGTAAGTTCGATTCCAAAGCTGACAAAGGTATCCTTTTGGGATACTCTGAACGCTCAAAAGTTTTTAGAGTATACAACAAAGAATCTATGATAGTGCAAGAATTTATTCATGTCATGTTTGATGACAAGAAGCCTGACACTGAAATGTCAGAGCTAGATGAGTTATTTTCAGGATTAAACTTTGGAGAAATAAATGATGAACCAGCAAATTGTAACATCCCAAAAATTATACGATATTTAAATATACTTTTAGATGAGTTGAGCTTGGTAAATACAGTGATTTATTTAATTATGATTCACTTCATTTATTATAATATGTTTATCTTCGTGATTAATTTGATTTATTGTTATATTAATGAATGATAATTTTCTTGGTTTATTCAGTGTGTTTGGAGTGTCAGATGCATTGACACTGCGAAATATACATTGTTCACGCATTTCCTGGTGTAATGTTGTGAGTATCATATTATTTTATTCTTCATTTATAAAATATTAATTTTTATAGATTTTAATATTTTGGGAAGGAAACGTATTTTATTTTCAATAAGAATATTTTATGAAGAAGTTTTTATGTTGGGAGTATTTTAATAATAGTAAGAATACAATTTAAATTAGTTTTGAGTTATTATTTTGGGGCTAAGATCATTTTAGTCAGATTGCTGCATACACCCCTGTTATTACTACGCACACCGCTACCCCCTCACCTAACAAAGAACACTCCCATCTTCTCCCTCCCTCACTGCTGTTGCCGCCTTTCAGGTGCGGTTTCGCCATGTTCCGGCCGCGTATGGCCAAAAGAATCACATATTCTTCATCCCGTCGACCTCTTTTACACTTCTATCCGATTGGATTTTCAAAAGGAGCAAATAAAAAAAATGGGTCGTTTCTTCCATGGACGTTTGTAGCCAACTGCGGTTACGTCTCAACACACTACAAGAAAAAGCAGGCATACCGACGGTCACTGCCCGTTGCCGAAAAATCGGTCTTTCCAACGACTTTAGCCATCGATAAATCTAATCTGTCGTATGCTACTTTATATGAACTGGCGTACAATACTTTAGACTATACTAAAAGAATAGTACTATTTTATTATAATTGGTTTGATCCATCAAATAGAGGCACAAAAGTGGATCGAAAATAGTGGATCAAAAATATAATACTGTGGAGATTTGCATGAGCAGAAGATACCAAATGTTTGATCTGTTTATCATGGCACAAAATGTAAGACAAGTGTATTATGTCCCTTACCCATCAACTCGAAGGGACAAACAAGGTTGGTGTGTCGTAATAAAGGCGAACCAAGGGGTCGCATTGAAGCAGATGATCCACAAGAAGAAGTGGCTTATCAAGCGGATGAGATGTCTCATGTCAATATAGTAAATGAAGTGGAACCCATTTCTCGACTACGTGACAATTCAATCACATATGAAGAGGTAGATGGAGATGAGAAGTTAAATGAAGAAGTGGCAGAACCACAGGAAGCAGTGGACGACCGAAGTAGAGTGGGCAGAATGGGCAGAATGAAATTGTTTAACTTTTTACAATTAGAGAAATTAATGTCTAACAATATATTTTAATTTGCCAGTTATTTTCATAACTTGTTGTTTATTTTTATGGAATTCATTTTTAATATTGTTATGTTTAAATATAATATAATATTTTATGACTGTTATTGTTGAATTGCTCTATAGACATATATGGCATCAGGATCAGGATCCGACCCCCCAAACCACCCACTGGTGGTAAAGGGAAGGGGAAGGTCATCGCCATTGACCCCCCAGTCGTCGGAGGCTGAACATTATTAGGCATGACCTACTAGGTTTTTGATGTTGTCATCTACACAATGTCCGTGTACATCTACGCCTACACAACCTCCAGCATGTTCGGCACCTACGCAGCCTTCGGCACGTTCAGCACCTACACAGCCTCCGACACGTTTGGAACCTACACGGCCTCTAACACCTTCTGCACCAACACCCCCTTTACCTGCCATTTACATGATCCCCAACCCAGGATTCCAGCAGACACATGGCACTTCTAATTCCCATGTTGTGCCTGAGACGGTGCCCGATGCTCATCAGTCCAAGCATGAGTATAGTACGGGCCATACACTTGATCAGACTGAGGTTGAGCAGGACGAGGATGAGCAGCAGGAGGTTGAGGATCTTGAGATGCTGCATGATGGTCGAGTTATCAGCCCGGCTAGTAAAAGGCAGGTATTTACATTTTTTTGTCGAGTTATTAATAATTTACATGTATATTTTTTTTTGTTTTACATGTTTTTATTGCCACCTGCGAAGGCTATCACAGCAACAATTGAGGAGAATTATTTGGCGTATTGGCCCACCTGGGGGACGATGAAGGAGAAGGAGCAGGAGCATATGTTCAAATCTTTCAAAGTAAGTTGCAATTTTTATTTTATTGCATATTATTTTTTTATTGCATGTTATTTTTTTATTTCATAAATTTCAATTATGCTTAATAATGTTTTATATTGATACAGGAGATATGTGCTTGGAAGGAAGAGGATGAGGAGCGGATCGAGAAGAACTTTCATATGAAGGCCTCCCACCGCCTCTCTGATATGCTTAGAGATGCCCGCCTCAGAGGACAGCCCCATTGGACAGGGGATCATATCTGGCAAAGGTTGACAGAGCACTAGAGCTCCCGTGAGTACAAAGTGATCCGCAAGAAGGCCATGAAGAACAGAGCCTCTGAGAAAGGTGGGAGCTTGCACACCGGATGTTCCATCAGTCAGGCGCAGCACGAAGCTCGACTTGTACGTGTTATTATTATTATTATTATTATTATTATTATTATTATTATTATTATTATTATTATTTATGATTTTTATTAATTAATTACAGTCAATGTGGTTGGGTAGAGAGGTACAGTTGCACGAGCTCCATCATGCAATTCATATTAAGAGGAGTACTAGTGATTTCGTTGATGATCGGTCAAGACGGACCCAGGTAATTATAAAATATAATGAATATATTTTTAATAATGTTTATATTGTTTTCTTACAAAAAAAAATTGACTTATTTGTTTATGCATGACAGGAGAAGTTTGAGGCGAGGATGTCTCAGATTAGATCTCAGACATCATCATTTTCCCCATCTCAGAGCCCTGAGGATCCATCTGCACCACTCAGGGTTTGGGCAGATGTTGTTGGCGGCAAGAAGAAGGGTCGCCTATACGGTATTGGAGACCTTGCCAGCAACTACAAGAAGGGGACCAGCTGCCTCCACATCGGAGAATCATCGAGTAGTGGTGCCAGTCGCCGCTCTACCGTGGATGATCAGGAGTTAGCCGAGGTGAGGCGGAGACTGGCCGCCTCCAAGGAGGAGACCCGTCGGACGAACGCAATTTTGGCTCAGGTGCTGGAGCGACAGGAACAGATGTACCAGATGTTTACGTTATCACATTTCTTAATATGGAATAAATTAATAATTAAATAACTAAATAATAAATAAAAACATAATTTCAATCATTAAATAACTAAATAAATAATTAATTAAATAATTAAATCAATTAATTAATTAAATTAATAATTAATAATTAATTTAATTATATTAAATAAATAAACTTATTTAATTAGTTTAATTAATTTAATTAAATTAATATTAGTTAATTACAAAATAAAATAAAAAACATAACAATACCGACGGCCTAACCCGTCGGTAGTGACCGTCACCCAATACTGACGGTTTTGTCTGTCGAAAATTACCGACGATCTTTTTCGTCGAAACTTACCGACATACCGACGGCCTTTGACCGACGACTTATGCACGTCGATAATAACGAAGGCTACAGTAAAACCTGTCGGTAATTGTTTCCGACGCCCGTTTTACCGACAACCTTGAGGCTGTCGGTTGGCCGTTGGTAAATCCACTATTTTGACGGCTTTTTGGCATTATCAACGGCTTCTGTAACATCCCAATTTTTAAGAAAAGTAATTTTAGCGATAAAATCCTGAATACTTGAAGATAAGCCATAGAGATTGATCACCTCAATGATTTACTGAGAGCACGTGGAATTATTTTGACTTATTTTAAAAAATTTATTTATTATAAATAACTATTATTCATGATGTCAATTCAAATTAATAGACAGCGTAGACGTATGCTGCTTTAATGTGAATTCATCAATTTAAGCATTATATAAGTTTTCTGTGTGACGCGGTAATGCGTATTTGAAAGCCAAATACATCTATCAAGAATATAGTTAATGTGTAAGTTTTTATTTGTTATACATTGACTTTATGATATTACTCTAAAATCTATAACATACTTTACGTGAATTTTTTTGGCTAAATAAGGAAGAATTCAGTGTAGTATAAGTGGTCCTTACCAAGGTCAGATCATATTTTAGTTGAAACATCAGCAATACTTGAATGCTAAAAAGAAAGTCCAATTTGTATGGCATAAAAAGCCTCTGAGTAACCTAGATATTCTAAACTTGGTCTTGACATAATTTGACCAAAAAATAGAAAGAATATCCACAACAACAACAATAAAAGCTTTTACACACTTGTTGGGATTGGCTACATGGATTAAACAGTGCCATGAATTCCTATCGTGAAATTGGTTCAGAAATTAGTTTCAAAGGCCTACCAGGAGGAGGGTTCAAAGGAGGCATTCCAGTTCCTACCCTCCCAGGAGGAGGTTTAAGTTCAAATGATGGTCTTGCAGCAGCACTTGCTGCTCCTGCTACTTGATTTTCCAGCACTGAGTTTTTCTTGTCATCAACCAAAGCATTACTAGTTAGTGACTGAAAACCATGTTTCTCCTCATTTAGTGAGTTTTTAAAGGGGTTATTGTTGGAAGAACCTGTAACATTAAATTGCATCATGTCAAGACTAGTATATAGTATATCACATTAACAAGGTGTGAGTGAGAGGATGAATTTTTAATTTTTAATTTTTATATGTACCAACAGAATAGTCACTCATGCTCATGCTGAGGAGAGGTCTTTCATCATTTTGTCTGACTTTGCCACTCCCACAACACCTACAACAACATAGAAAGAGCAGTGTTGCACCTAGAAATGTCACCAATGCAGTTTTAGCTATGGCATCATAAACTGCTTTTTTGTGCTTAGAGTCAGAAGACTTGGGGGACTTCTTTTTTGATTTTTTATCACTAGCTTTTGTAGCTGATCCATCATCTTTGAGGCAAAACATGACCCAAATATCTTCTGGAAGAAAGTGATCCCATATTCTGGTGCTACTAGGTGATTCCTGTGGGAGGCATAAGCCAAGATTAAATCATAACATTTGCATGATTTTTGCATGATTGAGATAGATAGAAACAAATCATAACACTTGCATTCCTGTCGGATAGATAGAAACAAGAGTGGTGAAGTCCTAATTTACAGATACCATTTTGATTTTTGCATGATTGAGACTAAATCATAACACTTGCATTACTGAGAGAGAGAATTATTTTAAAACAAATCTTTAGAGGACTAAATTGATGACACTTTGGATTGTTGAGGGACTTCATTAATGATAAGAATCTTTTTTATCATAGTGCTATGTCGGGGTGTCAAATTTTGAAGGGTTCTAGAAAGAAGCCTACATGGCTTTTCCCCGATGTAAGTAGCTTAAACACTTGAGATTCAATTACAATTTATGATATAAATTACTATATAAAAGTAGTTTACTTGGATTATTCATTTGTAGTCGCCAACGCAAGATGGAGCCACTGAGTGTGGGTTTTATGTCATGAGACATATGCTCAACATTGTCACCGCAAGTATTACTGGTTCATGGATTGAGGTAATAGAACTTTTAACACAGTTATTTTACATTTTACTTAGTTGATGAACAAATATTTTTTTATGTCATTTCAACTTGTAGAGATTCTGCACTACGGAACCATTCCTTCGAGAGGATCTTTACGACATCCAGAAACGTTGGGCAAGACTATTTCTTGATCTTTACCCAAGTCGTATTGTTGAGTGAAAATTTGCTGGATAGGTAAATCTATTTTTTGATCTGATCTGTCTGATTGTTATTGGATTGTTGATGAAATTTCAATTCTTGGTTTGAAGTTCACATTAAGTGTAGAAATTAGAGTAGCTTTTGATGTAGGCAATGAATGGTGTTTTGCTATGCACGTAACAATGTTTTGCTATGCACGTAACAGCTGATGGAACGGTCATTAAAATGCTTACCAATATGCCAACTACTCCCATGATGTGTAAATTACTCCAATCTTTGAGAAAAACAAGCATCCTATTGGCTGCAAATTCTAATACCTGTCCTTATCCAAACAACAAGGGGTAAACTCAGGATGGACATTGGATAGAATAGAAAGGTGTTGTTGTACTAGGAACAAAATTTGTATTTTTCACACAAGGGGTAAGTAAGCATGATTGAACAAACAATGAAGCAAAATCAACTAGCTAGCAGTTGCTTACCCGTGGAATGTTTGTGGAAGAGGGATAAGAATCTCCTCCTTTCCCTTTGTGGTGGTGTTTCCATCCCAAACTACAAGAGTGGTGATGAGGTCTTAACAAGTGCAAGCGTGTAGGCTGCTTTCTGGTGGTGGACAATACTTTGAGCATATCCACACTAGGAGGATAATGAAACCTTGTTGTTCTTCTGTGATACCTTACATCACTTCTAACTGTGAGGCCTACTTTTATACATACATTGGAAGTGCTTGTGACTTCCTGATGGGATAACAACATTGAGTTTGAAACCAACGTTGCCATATACATACATACAATATTTGTATACCACTATACCTATGTGACTATGTCCTCACATCCAAATGTGAACTGGCACTGCAAAAAATTGGGGAAAAAAGGCAGCACAAATCAGCAAGATCAATAGCATATCTAGTTATAGGTAATTGTCTCTTTAAGCACTAAGGAGGGGTGATCATGATGTTATGCTCAAAACTATGACACAAAAAGAAGAACATAATTGGCCTAAGAAATTGCATACCCAGTTGTTGTCATGAGTAAAGTTCCAGAATTTAGTTTATATATATGTAAATATGTAACAATTGAAATAAGAGATATAATTTAGAATGGGGAATGGGCAGAGTGGTAAACGTGCCTTGAGGCGTGGGTGAGAGCCAAGTGCAGCTGCAATGGAATAATAAGAAAAACTAAAAAGAAGCAAAAGAACAAAAAAGGGATGAACAACCATGTCTTTGTTGCCTATGCTTATGCTGTTGCTACTCTTTGTACTACTTCTGTCACTCTTTTCAGCAGAAGGTTCACAATTGTTTATTGCAAATCACACACACACATAAAGCGAGAGCACTCACCAGTTGATTGATTTCTTCATGTTTTGTTTTTCATGTCTCTTTGCAGATCAAGAGTGGTTCCTCCTCTCAGTTTCTCTATTATATCCAAAATTGTGCTTCTTGGGGCAATAGGGTAAGTATGTAAAGGCCTTCTTCCACTTGAATTTACAACAATGGTGAATGCTTGAACTTAAATGAGAAAATGTCAAGTGCACAAAACAAAATGATACACTGTATGGAAATGGAAAGATTAATGTATAATCATTGAAGAAGTACCTAATTTAATGATATGGAAAGAATAATAAATCCTCATTAAATATTTTTCCAGGAGCTGAGTCTATGACTAATGAAAGAGAGATCAACCTGATGGCATGGATGAAGACTACGTTGGCAAGTTGGCTTAGGCATCTAGTTTTCAAGACTTGCAAATTTTGAATTTTGATTTTCCGTTGTAAAGAGACGTGATATGTAAATCTAATGTTAGTTATCTTTTGAGAATGTTGGTGTTGTTTTGGTTCACGAAGTTTTTATGTATGACATTAGTCCAGAGTTTTTATGTATGACAAGTGATTTCTAATCCTTAGTTGTTTATGTTCTTCAGGCTGACTATTTTGGTATTGTATTTTTTTGTTATCCGGTTTGTTGAGCTGGTTAGAGGGTATATATACAGAGAAAGAAAGGAAAAAAAAAAGAAAAAAATTTGTATCGGTTCCTTAAAAACCAATGTAAAAGTATACAATTAACAACGGTACTCTGAAAACCGATATGAAACGTAAGATTTTAACATCGGTTATTAAAAAACCGATATGAAAAGTGAATTTTTAACATCGGTTATTTATAAAAACCGATATGAAAAGTCATGTTTTAACATCGGTTATTTAAAAAACCGATATTAAAAGTCACTTTTTAACATCGGTTATTAAAAACCCGATATGAAAAGTCACTTTTTAACATCGGTTCTTTTCCCGATGTAAATAGCCCCCACTTTTAATATCGCTTGAATCCATAACGAATTAAAAACCGATATTAAAAGCTGTTTTTAACCGATGTTAAAAGACCAAACTGCAGTAGTGGGAGTAACAATAATCTCAGGCCGAATGGGTGTTGGAAGAAATTGTGTGAGTGGGCGAGGGAAAAGTTTATGCATATCGGTTGGCATGATTAGTTGTATTTCTTTTTGACACACAACTAGTTGCAATGTGGGCAAATGCGAGTGTAATGATAAGTGTAATGGGGTATTTATAAGGGGGTGTAGGTGTGGGTGTGGGCGTGAGTGTGCGTGCACGCAAATGTGTGGTGTGTGTGTGTGATTGCACGCTCACACATATGTGTGGTGTGTGTGCCTGCGCGCGTGTATGTGGTGTTTGTATTTGTGTGTGTGCGCGTGCGCGTGCGTGTGCGTGCGCGCATAAGTGTCGGTACGTCCACGCGCGTGTACGTATGCGTGGGGCACCTATTTTTCATATCCCACAAGACACCCGAAATTTTAGGAACGGCCCCCTATATTTACACATATATATAATAAGCAAAAACATAAAAGAAATGAGGCCGGACAAAATTAGGGCATGACACATGCGTTACATATACTTGTCTTGATCACCTGATTACTGCAGCTCGAACCTCCAAGTCCTGGTTCTCACCATTGTTCTGATTATTGTTGTTGTTGTCATTGTTTTGAATGATATTAGCCGCTAGCTCAATTGCCATAGAAGCAACGCCCAAAGCTTGGGCGATTGGTGTAGGCTCGGCATTGACAGGGGCATTATCATTCTTCTTTTTTCAAATCCAGAATTTAAAAAGCACTAGGACGATAAATATGAAACCACTCACAAATTGAGAAATCAGAGGCGTAAGTTGATCAGCAAGGGATAACTTTGGAGCAAAAATGAGCTGAGTGGCAGTAAGAATAATCTCAGGCTGAATGGGAGTTGGAAGAAATTGTGTGAGTCGGGGAGGGAAAAGTTTGAGCATATCGGTTGACATGATTAGTTGTAATTCTTTTTTGACACACAACTAGTAGCAATGTGGGCAAATGTGAGTGTAATGATTAGTGAAGTTCTTTTTTTGACACACAACTAGTTTCAAAGTTGGAAAATGTGAGTGTAATGATAAGTGTAATGGGGTATTTATAAGGGAGTATAGGTGATTGTAATGATAGGTGTATTGAATGCTTTAAATTAAATATCTTGATCTTTTTTACCGTACTCCTGCCATGTTAAGAATAAAACAATTTGTATTAAAAAAATTAGTGTGTGGGTGTGGGTGCGATTGTGCATGCACGCAAATGTGTGGTGTGTGGGTGATTGCACGTGCATACTTATGTGTGCCGTGTGTGCCTGTGTAACACCCCAAATTTCTAAGCTAAGTTGAGAATAAATTATGAGAAGAATTCTGTGATTGTATTCAAGCTTAAATTGATTTTAAAGTGAGTGAATATAATTACACAAAGTTTTGATAAGAAAGTTAATGGGTTTGAGTTTAGGAATAAGTTGGAATTAATCTTAAGATGGTTAAAGGCGTTGATTTGTAGTTATGGAAGTTAATTTGAGAAGAAAGTCTCAAGGTTTGGTGTTAGAACTAAGTTTTCTTGGTTTTTCTGCAGTGTGAATCGATTCATATAGCCCAGGAATCGATTCACAGCATTAAAAATCCATAGGCATCGAATTTTAGCAGTGGGAATCGATTCACAGAAGCCAGGAATCGATTCACATAAGACAGGCCACTGGGACTCGCATGCAGGAATCGATTCACTCATTAAAGCTGCGATTCAGGCATTTTTGCACTGTGGGAATCGATTCACACTATGCTGTGAATCGATTCACAGTTGCAGAATTGTTTAAAAACGCTGTTTCAGTGAGCAGAACGTAGAAAGAAAGAAAAAGGAAAAGAAGAGAAAGGGAAAGGAGAAAGAGGAGAGGAGAGCTAGGGTTTCACCCTTTGAGAAGGATTGAAGAGATTCATGTTAGATTTCTTCAATCACTTGCTTAAATGGAGAGTTTGAGAGTTGAGATTTGGGTATTTGGAAGATTTGGGTTTGAACCCTAGAGAGGAGAAGAAGAAGCACGAATTTGGAGAAGAATAAGGGAAGAAGACCAAGCTCCAGCAAGGATGGCTCAAGTTCTTGGATTGAGAAGGAAGATTAAAGGTTGAAGATCAAGATTTGAGAAGTATTTGGAGAAGCCCCAAGTTGAGCAAAGAGGGAAAAGCTTGAAGAGGAGCAAAGAGTCCAAAGTTCAACCTTCCTAGCTCAATGTCTTGAAGAATAGAGGTGAGTTCTTCAACCCTTAGGTGATGGGCACCCATAAGTCCCACATATAGGATTTTCTCTTCCTTTAGTAACATATGAACCTTAGGTTCAAGTTAGGTTTTAAATACCTATAAGAGATTGAGTTGTTATTGTTATGATTGTTATGATTGTTATGATTGTGAAGTGGGCTTGACTAAAAGAGGTTGGCGACTGCCCCCAACCCCCCACAGTTGAATGTATGCTTGATGTTTTCTCTCTTGAGAACTCCATAGAGTTTCAAGGGATGAGTTAATGTATGTGTTGTCCATTAATTTGGTGAATTGTGAGGCTTGTCAATGAGCCATAAGCTTAAGTTAAAGAGGTCAGAGAAAGGACCCTAGGAAAAGTATGTGATAGGAAGAATGTGTGAATTTGTGTTCATGATATATGTTTCCATTTGAATATGAAATGTATCTTTTTGCATGAATATGTTCAGTTGCATGTGAAATTAGGGGAACACCTAATTGTATACCCATTTTTGAATAAGGCATGCATCTCAAGATATAGTTTGTGAATTAAATTCCCTAAAAGACACTAAGATGCCTCAAAAGGGGGTGATCGATGTGGTTAGCCGTGTGGGACGCCCTCGGACAGTTAAGACGTCTAACCACCATATCGAAAGCGTATTTATGGGGTTGTATGGACGTAAGCATACAACGCTACCCATGAATACGAGCCAAAGATGAATTAGAAATTCATAGTAAGAATATGCATTACATTGCATAGTCTCATATTACATAACTTCTTATAAATGGTATAATATGTGAAGTGATGTTAAGTTTATGAATGTTAATGAATTCCTTGTATGTATATATATATATATATATATGTATTCGGAATTAGCTTAGTTAGTTGTATGGATTCTTGGATAGTACATCCCTAGTCGCTTAATTATTATATAGTAATGGTACCTAGAAGTAGAAGGAGATGTGATAAGATTGATTACAATGATATAAAGAAAAGCAATACAGTGTTAAGTATAGAGTAAGTAAGTAAAGAAGAACAAAATGTTCTTAGTTAAGGAAGTTGGCATTTAAGTAGCATTGGGTTAGTTGTGCTAGATATAGCCAGAGAAGTGATGTTTGAATTAGTCTTTTTAGGCTAGTAATGATGGGCGAGAGAATGGTGAGGAGTTCGTGAAGGGCTCACTGAGATTTATAATCTCACCCTTTTCCTTTTATTTGTTTTCAGATAAGCAGGTACTGAAGACGATGAGCCGAGGCTCCAAGTTTAGGACTCATAGGCTAGTTTTATATTGAAGTGGAAATTTTATATTCAAGTTATGTATAATTTGTAATCTATTCATTAGATTAATGAATTAAGTTTAATTTATGACTTGGATTACTGTAATCAAGTTTGTAAGTTATTAGTAACTCTTGTGCTTTAATGTAATTTGACGTACTTTCAATTATGTTGTGGTGCGGGTGTTACATTATGGTATCAGAGCAGTTCGATCTTATCGGGCTGTGAGTCACGAGTTTAGTAAAAACTTGGTTTAGGAAGTGTCAGTTTAGTCCTTGTTGGACTGTAATCAGTTAGGAGGAATTTTCCTTTGTCTGAGAACTCCTCTACATATTCTTATGCTTAGTATGGAATATTAAGCCTGATCAACTTAATACTCCATACCGTGTACGAAGAATGTAGTAGATGGAGCTGGCGGATGAGGGAGGAGACCGAATAGGAGCGTGAACTCTGAGGAAGTTTGATGGATAAGGATGATGTAGTCAAGGAAGGAGCGGATGTAAGAGCTCTCATTAAGTGAGAACCTTCGGAATACGGGAAAAGGGAAACAAGTTCCCACCTTTCCAGAACCAAGAGTTAAGAAATGTTTCAAGAGTGGTCGGAACCATAGTGGTGAGGGTTCGGCTAGACAAAGCGTGTAACTCATGTACCGTCAACCGAGACGCTCGGGAAGTGATTGGAAATGACGAGCAAGTAAGGGGTCTTAATTGTGAGGTTTCAAATCAACTTAGGATGGGCATTTGTAATCTGTTAGGGTTACAACACTGGTTATGCTATCAAGTTGTTTCGACTAATTCATTATGAATGGATCCTAGAATGATTGAGATCTTATGATGATTCCCAAGTTAATTCAAGTGCCCTTCGTAGTTAACAGTAAGTGCTCTTAATTGTAGGATTTCAATCGAGTAGGATGGTCGGTTATAATCGGTTAGGGTCTCAACACTTGTTGTTTAGCAGGATTGGTTAACCTAGCCGATTGTAGGTGGATCCTAGGTCGATAGAAATCCTATGATAATCCCTGAGAGAACCTTAGTGTTCAGAGTGGTAGTGATAAGGGTAAGGAACAAGATGGAGTTAGGCGATATGCTACAACGCCCAAATGGTAGTATGGGTCCTCAAGGGTGATCCTGCCATAGTGAAGCAGAAAGAAAACTCTAAGTCTTTAAGGAACGGTGTCCTTAGTGGAACAACGAACTTCAGAGGATCGGATGAGATGTAGTCTTCAAACTATAGAGGTTTCAAGAAAAGCTGAGTCAGCGGAAACCTGAAGTTATTGATGTCTACGTTCGATCTAATTGTTCAGTGCGTAAAGTGAATTCAATTGACCAATTGTAGACTTTGCCTTAGCCAAGTAAGAATATTAGTTGGAATAAGACTTAGTCTGAGATTGGGTAATGAGATCACTTAATTTCCTGAGCAATTAGTTCCTCTATAGAGATTAATCCCTTCCAGGGTTTCTAATGATTCAGATTGGGTAAGAATGATAAGACAGGATCAATAAGGTAGATTGTTCCCAAGAATATCAAGGATTTATTTTCTGGATACTTGTTGGTCCATTGGTTATTAAACGCGTCGATCTACACAGCTATCAGATAAAGCCGTGTGGGTTCTGGTTCAATTCCAGTAGCATCAAGGAAGGGAGTTAGTCCATCAAGCGAAGGAGAGCAGTAGTAAAGTTCCTCTAAGAGTGAATATGGTGGACATCTGAGACTATAAGTTACTGCGAGTCAAGTCGTTAGGTTGGGTCTGATGTGATTCTAACTAGCCACTTGCAAGCTAAGCCTCCAACCAAGTGGGGCTTAGACCTCGTGTGAGACAAAGTTTGTAATCAACTAATGAGAATCAAGTCAGTTTAACCCACGGATACCTCCCAAGAGTTGAGCAATCCTAGAGCTTCAAGTTTTCTAGGCCAAGTCGGTTGCAAGACCAAGTATAGTGAGCTAAGTATGAGTATCAACTCCGTAAGTTGCGGAAGAGGTCTCTAAGAAAGGATTTCCACTGGTAACATAAGAATGAACGTCACGAATGGGAAAATTTGTTCAAGGTATGTATTAGTTACCTCTAGGTGACAATTCTATTTTGATAAGATAGTTGCCCAATGAAGGGTTACGAAACCACCAACGATAGTCTTGGATGCTGTTTTGGGTGAACTTCCAAAGAGTATTCGAAGGAGAGTACCTCCCATGAAGTCTGCAGAGATAGAAGGAGCAAAGATTCACTCGCTTGACACCAAAAGGCACGTCTACAGGGAATTGTATAGACAATTCAAGGAATTCTCCACATACTTAACCTACTTTCAACATGTATAGGAGGATGAGTAAGCGACTCATCAGTTGGGTTGAAAACCCGAGCCGAGTTAAGAAATGTCGTGTGGCAATTTCAGGAGGATGGTTATGCGAGACTGTGGGTTACTACAGAATTACAGAGGAAGCACAGGTTATCGTATGACAAAATGTCTAAGTGAGTAGCAGACGATGAAAAGCAAGCGTAACAATTTCCAACAGTCAAGAGCAATCGAAAGATAGAACAGCACCAGAGTTAAATCCTCAGACTGTAAGTAAAGTATTCTATCTGATGGAAATAAGACGAAAGGAGTTCATTCATTTGAAAAGATGTAAGATCAGAATTCGCAGCGGAAGCACCAAAGGCCAAATTATTATACAGAAGGATGAGGTAAGAAAGAAAGGCGTGGTTTGGGGACGAGATTCCATGGAGGTAAATCTATGTTCGCATCCCATGCTGTCAACGCTAAGAAGTTCCTACACCCTTAACTCCACATAGGGAGTCAGGAAGTGAGAACCTATCTCATGGGGGAAAGATTTGAAGTTAGTAAGGATGTGAGTTACCACCAAATTGGAGGATACCTAGAGTCATTCACGATTGCAAGTATTCTATCGATTTGTGCTCAGAGTGATTTCACTTAACCAGTTACACACACACCGTTTCAACCGATTAAATTATATTCATCAGTTAGAGCTTAGTCTGTGACCGGTTAATGCTATCGCAACTAATCAAATCGATTCATGCTTTGTGAGAGTTAATCGTTTCTAGGTTCTCCAATGGATGGAATGGGCTATGACAGGAAGTTGTAGTTCAAGTTCCAATGAAAGATGCTGTAATTTTCGAGGACGAAAATTTTTAAAAGGTGGGTAGTAGTGTAACACCCCAAATTTCTAATCTAAGTTGAGAATAAATTATGAGAAGAATTGTGTGATTGTATTCAAGCTTAAATTGATTTTAAAGTGAGTGAATATAATTACACAAAGTTTTGATAAGAAAGTTAATGGGTTTGAGTTGAGGAATAAGTTGGAATTAATCTTAAGATGGTTAAAGGCGTTGATTTGTAGTTATGGAAGTTAATTTGAGAAGAAAGTCTCAAGGTTTGGTGTTAAAACTAAGTTTTCCTGGTTTTTCTGCAGTGTGAATCGATTCATATAGCCCAGGAATCGATTCACAACATTAAAAATCCATAGGCATCGAATTTTAGCAGTGGGAATCGATTCACAGAAGCCAGGAATCGATTCACATAAGATAGGCCACTGGGACTCGCATGCAGGAATCGATTCACTCATTAAAGCTGCGATTCAGGCATTCTTACACTGTGGGAATCGATTCACACTATGCTGTGAATCGATTCACAGCTGCAGAATTGTTTAAAAACGCTGTTTCAACGAGCAGAACGCAAAAAGAAAGAAAAAGGAAAAGAAGAGAAAGGGAAAGGAGAAAGAGGAGAGGAGAGCTAGGGTTTCACCCTTTGAGAAGGATTGAAGAGATTCATGTTAGATTTCTTCAATCACTTGCTTAAATGGAGAGTTTGAGAGTTGAGATTTGGGTATTTGGAAGATTTGGGTTTGAACCCTAGAGAGGAGAAGAAGAAGCACGAATTTGGAGAAGAATAAGGGGAGAAGACCAAGCTCCAGCAAGGATGGCTCAAGTTTTTGGATTGAGAAGGAAGATTGAAGGTTGAAGATCAAGATTTGAGAAGTATTTGGAGAAGCCCCAAGTTGAGCAAAGAGGGAAAAGCTTGAAGAGGAGCAAAGAGTCCAAAGTTCAACCTTCCTAGCTCAATGTCTTGAAGAATAGAGGTGAGTTCTTCAACCCTTAGGTGATGGGCACCCATAAGTCCCACATATAGGAATTTCTCTTCCTTTAGTAACATATGAACCTTAGGTTCAAGTTAGGTTTTAAATACCTATAAGAGATTGAGTTGTTATTGTTATGATTGTTATGATTGTGAAGTGGGCTTGATTAAAAGAGGTTGGCGACTGCCCCCAACCCCCCACAGTTGAATGTATGCTTGATGTTTTCTCTCTTGAGAACTCCATAGAGTTTCAAGGGATGAGTTAATGTATGTGTTGTCCATTAATTTGGTGAATTGTGAGGCTTGTCAATGAGCCATAAGCTTAAGTTAAAGAGGTCAGAGAAAGGACCCTAGGAAAAGTATGTGATAGGAAGAATGTGTGAATTTGTGTTCATGATATATGTTTCCATTTGAATATGAAATGTATCTTTTTGCATGAATATGTTCAGTTGCATGTGAAATTAGGGGAACACCTAATTGTATTCCCATTTTTGAATAAGGCATGCATCTCAAGATATAGTTTGTGAATTAAATTCCCTAAAAGACACTAAGATGCCTCAAAAGGGGGTGATCGATATGGTTAGCCGTGTGGGACGCCCTCGGACGGTTAAGACGTCTAACCACCATATCGAAAGCGTATTTATGGGGTTGTATGGACGTAAGCATACAACGCTACCCATGAATACGAGCCAAAGATGAATTAGAAATTCATAGTAAGAATATGCATTACATTGCATAGTCTCATATTACATAACTTCTTATGAATGGTATAATATGTGAAGTGATGTTAAGTTTATGAATGTTAATGAATTCCTTGTATGTATATATATATGTATTCGGAATTAGCTTAGTTAGTTGTATGGAATCTTGGATAGTACATCCCTAGTCGCTTAATTATTATATAGTAATGGTGCCTAGAAGTAAAAGGAGATGTGATAAGATTGATTACAATGATATAAAGAAAAGCAATGCAGTGTTAAGTATAGAGTAAGTAAGTAAAGAAGAACAAAATGTTCTTAGTTAAGGAAGTTGGCATTTAAGTAGCATTGGGTTAGTTGTGCTAGATATTGCCAGAGAAGTGATGTTTGAATTAGTCTTTTTAGGCTAGTAATGATGGACGAGAGAATGGTGAGGAGTCCGTGAAGGGCTCACTGAGATTTATAATCTCACCCTTTTCCTTTTATTTGTTTTCAGATAAGCAGGTACTGAAGACGATGAGCCGAGGCTCCAAGTTTGGGACTCATAGGCTAGTTTTATATTGAAGTGAAAATTTTATATTCCATGTTATGTATAATTTGTAATCTATTCATTAGATTAATGAATTAAGTTTAATTTATGACTTGGATTACTGTAATCAAGTCTGTAAGTTATTAGTAACTCCTGTGCTTTAATGTAATTTGTCGTACTTTCAATTATGTTGAGGTGCGGGTGTTACAGCCTGCGCGCGTGTATATGGTGTTTGGGTTTGTGTGTGTTCGCGTGCGCGTGCGTGTGCGCATAATTGCCGGCAAGGGCACACGCGCGTGCGCGTGCGTGGGGCACCTATTTTTCATATCCCACAAGACACCCGAAATTTTAGGAACGGCCCTATATATTTACACATATATATAATAAGCAAAAACTTAAAAGAAAAGAGACCGGACAAAATTAGGGCATGACACATGCGTTGCATATACTAGTCTTGATCGCCTGACTACTGCAGCTCGAACCTCCAAGTCCTGGTTCTCACCATTGTTCTGATTATTGTTGTTGTTGTCATTGTTTTGAATGACATTAGCCGCCAGCTCAATTGCCATAGATGCAACGCCCAAAGCTTAGGCGACTGGTGCAGGCTCGGCATTGACAGGGGCATTATCGTTCTTCTTTCTTCAAATCCAGAATTCAAAAAGCACTAAGACGATAAATATGAGACCACTCACAAATTCAGAAATCAGAGGCATAAGTCAATCAGTAAGGGATGACTTTGGAGCAAAAATGAGCTGAGTGGGAGTAACAATAATCTCAGGCTGAATGGGAGTTAGAAGAAATTGTGTGAGTGGGGGAGGGAAAAGTTTGTGCATATCGGTTGACATGATTAGTTGTAATTCTTTTTTGACACACAACAAGTTGCAATGCGGCAAATGTGAGTGTAATGATAAGTGTATTGGGGTATTTTTAAGGGGGTGTAGGTGTGGGTAATGATAAGTGTATTGAATGCTTTTTGTTGACTAAGAAAATGATTGAATTAAATCAAGATGAAATTAAATTTAAGAATTAATATTTCATATTAATTCATGGTTCAAATATCGTCGAAAAATTCTAACGAAGTTTCGTCGCGTTTCGAATCACCGGGCAGTTTTGCTGCAGATAAAATTTTAAACGTACACCGATTTCGATGAAAATCGAATTGTAACTTGTTGTGAATATTTTTGAGTGTTTTAGATTGTTTTTATTATTTATGATAATTTATTATCGCACGGTGAATTAATTTCTCGGTAAATTAATTTTCGTAAATTAATCGGCGAGAGAGAATTAATCGGTAACGCGGTTATTCGACGCCGTGTTTTGACACGCTTTAGACTCTAAATGTAACGACCCATTTTCGCAAAAGGTTTTCTTTGAAACTAGCAGTTTTTTTTTGTAATACTTTAGAAAGACAAACAATAACCGCTTCTAAAATAAAACATAACCAACATCATATATATATATGCATCATAGCAGTGTCAAGGATCAGAGTATTTCGCACGCAGGCGAATTCCAAAATATACACCAGTACATACTCAAAATAAAATACATCAGTCATATGAAAACCCTAAAACCTAGTGTTGACTCATATCCGTGATGCATCCTGGCAGCTCCTGTCAAAGGACTTAGGCCCAAAAGTCATACTGTACAATATAATAACTAAAGTCCAACCAACTGACTCTATCTAACTATGTTGGCCCATACGTAACCTGAGACGCTTGCGAGGGGGAAATCCCGCACGATAGGTCCTCGACTCCGAGCTAGCAAGCCCCGATGCCTCTGAAGGATCCTCCTCCTCCTCCTCGTCCTCGCTATCAATCACTACTCTATCTCTCGCCGTCCATTCCCTAGTGGTCCTACACCCGTTGATTGGGTCTCCGGCAATTGGGATTGGAGGCAAGGGATAAGAGCAGTGAGGACAGTGAATGCAAGATGGGAGAGGACTACCCGCAGGTGCAGCAGGTGTCTCCAATGAAGCCGTCGGTATAGCAGAAGTAGTAGCAGTGAAGATGGGAGGAGTTCCAAGGACTCCAGTCGAAGGTGGATGTGCACTCGAACTCGATATCATGGATGGATGTGAAGGGTCCACGAACGGATGGGTCACAACAGTCGCTGTCGTCGGTAGTATAGTAAGTAAACTAGGTGGTATGAAGATGTGAATCGTCTTACTGCTGAAGCGTACAGCAGTAGAATACTCCCCGTCGTCGTCGGTCTCCAAAACAAATCCCATGTGTGTCAAACGCCCAGAAATAGGATTGACGACCCACGCTGAAGGGGTCTTCCCCTGAGGCAACTCATACATCGTATTCCCCATGTGCCTCATCGGGATCGGCAACATCTAAGTATCGGTTTCAAACATAAACATAAAACAAAAGGAATGCAAGGGTAAATTTCAAGTCCATGAGTTCACCATAGGCTAGTTGCAAACAAACAAGATATACATATATCTAGTACATCAGCATGTCATCATATACATATACATACATATAGATCGCATACAGTGTCATAGCATACCAAAATTTGCATGTGAGCAGGCAAATCAACAACAATTCAATGATCAATCATCACATATCAAAATGTGGTTAGTCATGTATGCCAATGCAGTATGACCAGTTTGTGTACACCTGCAGCCTTGATAGGTCGGCAGTATGATGGGGACTACTTTCCCAACGTCCGAACAATATAGCCTCTACTTAGGCTTGCCACTACTTTGGCAATGCACGGACAACTCGTCTTTTGAAGTCTGTGAGACCAATCAAACGCTCCGAGTGTCGATGCTCAATGGTTAGAATACAAGTCAATTAATCAATGCTGATCGACAAACCCTCACTCACTCTACTTAGTGAATTTTCATGCTTCCAAATATTGTATTACCTGTGTAAGGTTATGCCAAATAATTTATTTATGGAATCATATTTTCGGTTTGTGGAATCGTATCAGATTTACCGATGTAAATCGTCAACCAATCAATAATCGATCGTCGCACTATTAATTAACTTATATCACAATAACAATCCTTCTTTGCTTTTGCATACTTCAATCAGTATCAATTCAACAATAAATCAAGCATGATTTAAGGCATTCAACAACATTCATAGTTGTCACTCAAGATCAAATAGGGCACGCCACTACATTTCACATAGCATCAAACATTTCAACATATTACGGCATGTTACAAAGATCACCCTAACACTTAGTGATACTACAATTACTACCACCAATATTCATTCAGTCAAACCACACAACAAACAAAGCAAAGAGCCTAAACTCATTATATAGAAATTTCCCTTACCTCGAACAAGCTCCGAATAGGGAATTTCCAACTCGTCAACGGCACGTACCTCGCTCGAACCTTAACAATACAACTTAACAAAATTAGAACCAACAACTCAAGCCCTATGGCTCTAGGGCAGCCACGGCTTTGGTCCTAAAAAGACCTAAAAATCTTGATAACTTAACCTATTTGGATCACACCTAATCATATATTACATTACAAGTTCAAGTCATGCAAATTTTGAAACTTTCCTTAAATCTACACACTTAGAAAAACTCAAAACCAAATCTTACCAATTGGAATAGTGTTTTACCAAATGAATAGTATTTTGTCAACTTTAAACCTCATTTAAAAACTATAGATCATGCCATAAGAATTTTAGAAACAAGTTAGATATAAGTTTAAGACAATCCTTAAAACATAAGCTAAGTTTTTTTCCAAAATCAAACTTCCTTGAATTGTGTTGTTAAATCAAATCCTAAATCAACTTTTACAACATTTTATAAGCTTAAGACAACTTAAAACAATGCTTGAACATGGCATAAGGGCCACGGTTTTCAATGCTTCAAAAACAACCCAAAATTTCAATTTTTTTCATTTCCAAAACATGCATTACACCACCCTTAGATCCTTGAACCTTAAACTAACTTCCTCAACACTTAAATCACTTTGAAAACAATTTAAAACATCCCCTTAAATCATCATTAAGGCCACGGTTTTCAACCCCCCTTTCACAAAAAAATTTATTTTCCAAACATCTTGTAATATGCATATATGACTAGTATCCAAACCTATCTAGCATAACTCATCAAAACTAACTCTAAAACCACAAAAATAAGTCAAGAACAAGGCTTAGAATAGTCCTTAAATTTTGGCCAGCATAGGGTTAGGGTTTCTCCAAACTTAAAACAGCAAAAACAAAGTGAATCATGTAAGGAAATAAGGGGTTATGAAGCTATACATGCAATACTAGCCAAAACAAGCACTATAATTCAAAAATAGCTCCTAAAACCTTCAAAACCCATATCATGGAACCCAAGAGAGATGAGGAAAGGTTTATGGAGCTTACCAAGAGTATAGACGATGATGGAACAAGGGTGGAGATGAAAGGAAGCAAGGATGCACACTTTGATCTCCAAAAACTTCCAAAATCACAACTTTCTTTCTCTAGTTTTTATCTCAAGTTCTTCACTAATGGTGGAATGAATGGAGCTGGTGTCTAATGAGGGAGAGGGCCACGAAATTTCAGGGGCAAAAATGGAAGGAAAAGCTCATTTAGTTAGAAACTAACTAATTAAGTCCTAAACTAACTAAACTAACTAACCACCATTTACTTAATTACCAACCACAACTTGACACTTGTAAACTCAATCATTTAAACACATGTTCAGCTCCCCTAGTGGCTGGTGAATCGCCCCTCAGCCCTAATATCAAGATATTTTCAAGTCGTCGCGTTATCGCTCAACCGGGTGCGCGGCGTTTCGCGTATGTTAGGGTTTTTGTACTAAAACTTCAAAAATAATACTAATAAATTACTATATAATTAAAAATTATTAATCACTCAAAATATCCACAAAAATATTAGAAGTTTTACTATGAATGTTGTTTTCTCGATTTACGAGCTCAGCGTCACCGTTAAGCGGTTCCTGGGCAATAGAAAATACCCTATATATTTTCTGATACCCAAAAATTTTCAAAAATTTTCAATAAATCATAAATATTGGAAAATACTTAGATCTCAAATTTTATAAAATTTGGATCACATTTGGGTAGGTTTCAATCAAAACTAGCCCTATAGTTCAATTTACGGCAGAATTCGAACATTGCAAGAAAACCCTAAATTAGTAATAATTAATAATCTCTATTATTCCTATCAAATAGAATAAATCTCAATAATACAAGTATCAACATAATTTTATTAACAAAAAGTCATATTAGGAACGACAGAAAACAGATAATTACTAAGTAGTTATACATTGAAAATTAGGGTGTTACATTACCACCCTCCTTAAAAAAATTTCGTCCCCGAAAATTATACAACTAGAACAATTCTGGATACTCCGCTCTCATCTTGTCTTCTAATTCCCAAGTTGCGTTGCCGGTTGCCGGATTCCAGATTACTTTGACCAATGATATTTGCTTATCCCTCAATTGCTTGATCCTTCGGTCTTCGATTCTCACAGGGGAAACCTCAAAAGATAGATTTTCTTTCAGTTGAATCACGTCCGTTTCAATAACGTGAGATGGATCAGGAATGTACTTTCATAGTTGCGAGACATGAAATACATCATGGATATTAGAAAGAAATGGCGGCAAAGCGATCTGATAAGCTATTGGGCCCATGCGACGAATAATCTGATAAGGTCTAATGAATTTGGGAGTCAGCTTCCTCGATTTGATGGCTGGACCCACACCCGTAGTAGGTGTGACTCGCAGAAAGACATGCTCACCTTCCTCAAACTCAAATGGTCGTCTCCTTTTATCAGCGTAACTCTTCTGTCTGCTTTGAGAGGTCTTCATCTTCTCTTTGATCTGCTTAACCTTCTCGGTAGTTTGTTGTACCAATTCTGAGCCAATGAACATGCTCTCTCCGTCTTGATACCAACACAGGGGTGTTTGGCACTTGCGTCCATACAATGCTTCATAAGGCGCCATTCCAATGCTCGTGCGAAAACTGTTGTTGTAAGTAAACCCGATCAATGGCAGTAGATCATCCCAGCTTCCACGATTATCGAGTACGCATGCTCTCAGCAAATCTTCTAGGCTTTGAATTATACATTTTGTCTGTCCATCAGTCTGCGGATGATAGGCCGAACTCAGTCTAAGTTTCGATCCAAGAGCTTCTTGCAAGCTTTTCCATAAATGCGACGTAAACTTCGGGTCACGATCTGAAACTATACTCGACGGCACTCCATGCAGTCGGACAATCTCCCTGATGTATAACTCTGCAAGCTTTTCTACGTTGTTGGTGGTCTTTACCGGTAAGAAATGTGCTGACTTAGTCAAACGATCCACGACTACCCAAATAGCATCAAATTTCCTATGGGTTCTTGGCAGTACTACAAAGTCCATAGAAATACTGTCTCATTTCCACTCAGGCACATCAAGCGATTGAACCATTCCAGCAAGTCTCTGGTGCACCACTTTAGCTTTCTGGCAGGTTAGGCAGGAAGCAACATAGTCGGCTACTTGCCTCTTCAGTCCAAGCCACCAAAATCTTTGCTTCAAATCCTGGTACATCTTCGTTGTCCCGGGGTGAAGACTAAGTTTGCTCTTGTGTGCTTCGTCCAATATTGTCTTCCTCAGCCCATCATTAGCTGGCACGCAAATTCTCCCTTTGATTCTGATGATGCCATCTTGTCCTATGGTAAACTCACCTTCTATACCTTGATTAATCAGTTCTCTCTTCTCCTTCAACAGTTCATCTGCAACTTGTAGTTCCTTAATCTCTTCCAATAGTCCACTGGTTATGGTAATCCTTCCACAGCTTATCTTCCCTGTAGAAAATTCCACCATCAAGTTCAAATCACTGAAAGCTTCAATTAGTTCCAATTCCTTCACCATCAGTCTGGCAGTGTGAATACTCTTCCTACTCAGTGCATCAGCTACAACGTCCGCCTTTCCTGGGTGATATTGTAATGTGAAGTAATAGTCCTTCAAAAACTCCATCCAATGCCTTTGCCTCATGTTCAACTCTTTCTGATCGAATAAATACTTCAGGCTTTTGTGGTCACTGAATACGTCGAACGTGCATCCATAAAGATAGTGTCTCCAAATCTTTAACGCAAAAACAACTGCAGCAAGCTCCAAATCCTGTGTTGGATAGTTTCTCTCATGATTCTTCAGTTGTCGCGAAGCGTAAGCTACGACTCTCCGATGTTGCATCAAAACGCATCCTAAACCTTGGTGAGAAACGTCACAATAAACTTCGTATGGTTCGTCAGGTTGCGGCAGAACTAAAATTGGTGATGTTGTTAGACGTTCCTTCAAAAGTTGAAAACTTGTCTCGCACTTCTCAGTCCAAGCGAATGGTTGATCTTTCCTTGTCAGCTGCGTCAATGGTGCTACGATCCGAGCAAAACCTTCAATAAATCTCCGATAATAACCCGCTAATCCTACAAAACTCCGGATCTTGGTTACAGTCTGCGGTCGTTCCCATGCTAACACCGTCTCTACCTTGGCAAGGTTTACAGCAATTCCTTCTCTCGAGATTACATGTCCCAAAAACTTCACTTCATCAAGCCAAAATTCGCACTTAGACAGGTTGGCGTACAACTTCTTCTCGCGTAATATCTGCAAAACTTGGTGTAGGTGCTCCTGATGGTCTTCCAGACTCTTCGAATAAATGAGAATATCGTCGAAAGAATGAATTGAAGATCCTATTCATATAGTCCATGAATATAGCAGGTGCGTTTGTCACTCCGAATGGCATTACAAGATACTCATAATGTCCATATCTAGTTCTGAAGGCTGTCTTGGAAATGTCTTCAGTCTTAACCCTAATCTGGTGATAACCAGACTTCAGATCGATCTTCGAGAAAACAGCAGCTCCTCGCAATTGGTCCATCAGATCATCGATGCGCGGTAGAGGATATCTATTCTTGATAGTCACTTTGTTGAGTTGTCGGTAGTCCACGCAAAGTCTCGAACGTCCATCTTTCTTTTTCACGAGTAGTACTGGTGCTCCCCAAGGAGATACGCTTGGTCGTATAAACTGTTTAGCCATCAAGTCTTCAATCTGGCTCTTCAGCTCAATCAGCTCCGAAGGAGACATTCGATAAGGTGCGATAGAAATCGGGCCGCTTCCCGGAATTAAGTCAATAGAGAATTCAATGTCCCATACTGGAGGTAGACCTGGCACATCTTCTAGAAATACATCTGGGAAGTCCTTCACGACAGGTACACTGTTGACATCGATCTCCATCTTGGACTCTAGGCTAGCTAACGAGATGTATTCTCGAGTTCCCTCTTTCAAGGTCACTCCGGGGTGGTTTGCAGCCAAAAACTTCGAAATAATCGGCTCGGGAAAAACTAGGACTTTACGAGAACAGTCGAGCAAGATAAGATTGTGAGATAACCAATCCATCCCCAGGATCACATCAAGGTCTTTCAACGACAAACAGATCAAGTTAACAAAGAATTTCTTATCTTGAACAGTCATAGGGCAATGTAAGCAAGCAGTTTTAGCAGTCAAAGTCTTATCAGCAAGAGTGGAGACAACCAAATCAAATGGCAATGCAGAAACAGGAAGACTCAGATGCTTCACACAATCCAAAGAGATGAATGAATATGTCGCGCCAGAATCGAAAAGTACTGACAGAAGGTTACCTGCGATGTCGCATGTCCCCTCGATGAGGTCCGGTGAGGTCTCTTCGCCGGTTATCAAAAACATCGTCCTCTTGTCGAAGGTCATGCCGCTTTCATAGCATTCGCAGATGGTTCAGCTTTCGGCATATGACAGTCTTTGACCATGTGTCCCGGCTTCTTGCAGTTGTAACACACCTTCTGTTTTGAACACTTGTCGGCCAAATGGTCCTTACTTCCATAGTTATAGCAACGTAGTTCACCCTTCTGGCTATTCCCAATGCCCTGTGTCACTGGGCGGTACTGATTGCGATTATTCCCCTGAGGACGTGAATATGGCTTGTCCTGATGATGCTTCCCTTTGTTCCCTCGACCTTGGTTATTCTGGTTGTTCCTGGAGGGTCCTCCCGAGTTGTTCTTGTTATAGCGACTGTTCTTTATCTCCTCAACTTCCCGAATCTTCTCCACGAGGTTTTGGAACTCACGGATGCCTTGTGGTTTCACTAGTTCCATGATCTCATATCGTAATCCCTTGGTAAACCTTGCACACATGTATGCCTCGTCAACATTATGTTGGAAAAATCGGAAATACTTTGCAAGAGACTCAAATCTCGCCACATACTCTCCCACGTTCATGTTTCCCTGGCGAATCCTCAGGAATTCTTCCTCCATACGGTCTTGGCACTTTGAGGGAAATACTTATCAAGAAATTTTCCCCGAAATGCTTCCCAAGTTACTTCCTGATGGTTAGCCTTCATCATCATCTTGGTTCCTTTCCACCAGTACTCAGCGTCGCCTAACAGCAAGTAGGCTGCATAGGTTACCTTCACATTCTCAGTAGTATGAAGTACCTTGAAAATCTTCTCCACTTCTTGGAGCCACAGATCAGCTTTTTCTGGATTAGAGTCTCCATGGAACTTTGGAGGTTCATGACGACGGAATTCAGACAATCCCTTCATCTCTACATTTCGCTCTTCCCTCAGCTGCCTCTGTTGATCACGTTTAGCATTGTCAGTAGCCTGCTGAGCTGCAGCAGTAGCCTGTTGAGTAACAGCAGCAGCCATGTTGGCCATTACTTGGGCCATCTGGGCCATTTCTGGATTTGCAGCTTCAGGAACTGGGTTCTCGCGTCTTGGCGGCATTATGGGTTCCTACAAGGTTAAAACCAGTCAGAACCCCACAACAAAATCAATCACCTGAGGTGACCGCACACAATTGCACACAATGTCACACCTGTTTCAACTTAGAAACATTTCAGACAATCAACACAGAGTTCACAAAATCCTAGGCACATCAGACTCTTACCCATCAATTCCCAACATCTTAGGCCAGCATACACTAAACAATCCGGCTAGAACCGAACTGCTCTGATACCACTAATATAACATCCCATTTTCGCAAAAAGTTTTCTTTGAAACTAGCAGTGTTTTTTTTTTCTTTTTTTTTTCTTTGTAATACTTTAGAAAGACAAACAATAACCGCTTCTAAAATAAAACATAACCAACATCATATATGTAGATATGCATCATAGCAATGTCAAGGATCAGAGTATTTCACACGCAGGCGAATTCCAAAATATACACCAGTACATACTCAAAATAAAATACATCAGTCATATGAAAACCCTAAAACCTAGAGTTGACTCATATCCGTGATGCATCCTGGCAGCTCCTGTCAAAGGACTTAGGCCCAAAAGTCATACTGTACAATATAATAACAAGAGTCTAACTAACTGACTCTATCTAACTATGCTGGCCCAAACGTAACCTGAGACGCTTGCGAGGGGGAAACCCCGCACGATAAGTCCTCGACTCCGAGCTAGCAGGCCCCGATGCCTCTGAAGGATTCTCCTCCTCCTCCTCGTCCTCGCTATCAATCACTACTCTATCTCTCGCCGTCCATTCCCTAGTGGTCCTACACCCATTGATTGGGTCTCCGGTAATAGGGATTGGAGGCAAGGGATAAGAGCAATGAGGACAGGGAATGCAAGATGGGAGAGGACTACCCGCAGGTGCAGCAGGTGTCTCCAATGAAGCTGTCGGTATAGCAAAAGTAGTAGTAGTGAAGATGGGAGGAGTTCCAAGGACTCCAGTCGAAGGTGGATGTGCACTCGAACTCGGTATCATGGATGGATGTGAAGGGTCCACGAACGGATGGGTCACAACAGTCGCGGTCATCGGTAGTGTAGTAAGTAAACTAGGTGGTATGAAGATGTGAATCGTCTTACTGTTGAAGCGTATAGCAGTAGAATACTCCCCGTCGTCGTCGGTCTCCAAAACTAATCTCGTGTGTGTCAAACGCCCAGAAATAGGATTGACAACCCACGCCAAAGGGGTCTTCCCCTGAGGGAACTCATACATCGTATTCCCCTGGCACATCGGGATCGGCAACATCTAAGTATCGGTTTCAAACATAAACATAAAACAAAAGGAATGCAAGGGTAAATTTCTTGTCCACGAGTTCATCACAGGCTAGTTGCAAACAAACAAGATATACATATATCTAGTACATCAGCATGTCATCATATACATATACATACATATAGATCGCATACAGTGTCATAGCATACCAAAATTTGCATGTGAGCAAGCAAATCAACAACAATTCAATGATCAATCATCACATATCAAAATGTGGTTAGTCATGTATGCCAATGCAGTATGACCAGTTTGTGTATACACCTGCAGCCTTGATAGGTCGGCAGTATGACGGGGACTACTTTCCCAACGTCCGAACAATATAGCCTCTACTTAGGCTTGCCACTACTTTGGCTTGCCCCTACTTTGGCAATGCAGGGACAACTCGTCTTTTGAAGTCTGTGAGACCAATCAAACGCTCCGAGTGTCGATGCTCAATGGTTAGAATACAAGTCAATTAATCAATGCTGATCGACAAACCCTCTCTCACTCTACTTAGTGAATTTTCATGCTTCCAAATATTGTATTACCTATGTAAGGTTATGCCAAATAATTTATTTATGGAATCATATTTTCGGTTTGTGGAATCGCATCAGATTTACCGATGTAAATCGTCAACCAATCAATAATCGATCGTCCCACTATTAATTAACTTATATCACAATAACCACCCTTCTTTGCTTTTGCATACTTCAATCAGTATCAATTCAACAATAAATCAAGCATGATTTAAGGAATTCAACAACATTCATAGTTGTCACTCAAGATCAAATAGGGCACGCCACTACATTTCACATAGCATCAAACATTTCAACATATTACGGCATGTTACAGCATCACCCTAACACTTAGTGATACTACAATTACTACCACCAATATTCATTCAGTCAAACCACATAACAAACAAAGCAAAGAGCCTAAACTCATTATATAGAAATTTTCCTTACCTCGAACAAGCTCCGAATAGGGAATTTCCAACTCGTCAACGGCACGTACCTCGCTCGAACCTTAACAATACAACTCAACAAAATTAGAACCAACAACTTAAGCCCTATGGCTCTAGGGCGGCGACGGCTTTGGTCCTAAAAAGACCTAAAAATCTTGATAACTTAACCTATTTGGATCACACCTAATCATATATTACATTACAAGTCAAGTCATGCAAATTTTGAAACTTTCCTTAAATCTACACACTTAGAAAAACTCAAAACCAAATCTTACCAATTGGAATAGTGTTTTACCAAATGAATAGTATTTTGTCAACTTTAAACCACATTTAAAAACTATAGATCATGCCATAAGAATTTTAGAAACAAGTTAGATATAAGTTTAAGACAATCCTTAAAACATAAGCTAAGTTTTTTTCCAAAATCAAACTTCCTTGAATTGTGTTGTTAAATCAAATCCTAAATCAACTTTTACAACATTTTATAAGCTTAAGACAACTTAAAACAATGCTTGAACATGGCATAAGGGCCACGGTTTTCAATGCTTCAAAAACAACCCAAAATTTCAAATTTTTTTTTCATTTCCAAAACATGCATTACACCACCCTTAGATCCTTGAACCTTAAACTAACTTCCTCAACACTTAAATCACTTTGAAAACAATTTAAAACATCCCCTTAAATCATCATTAAGGCCACGGTTTTCAACCCCCCTTTAACAAAAAAAATTTATTTTCCAAACATCTTGTAATATGCATATATGACTAGTATCCAAACCTATCTAGCATAACTCATCAAAACTAACTCTAAAACCACAAAAATAAGTCAAGAACAAGGCTTAGAATAGTCCTTAAATTTCGGCCAGCATAGGGTTAGGGTTTCTCCAAACTTAAAACAGCAAAAACAAAGTGAATCATGTAAGGAAATAAGGGGTTATGAAGCTATACATGCAATACTAGCCAAAACAAGCACTATAATTCAAAAATAGCTCCTAAAACCTTCAAAACCCATATCATGGAACCCAAGAGAGATGAGGAAAGGTTTATGGAGCTTACCAAGAGTATAGACGATGATGGAACAAGGGTGGAGATGAAAGGAAGCAAGGATGCACACTTTGATCTCCAAAAACTTCCAAAATCACAACTTTCTTTCTCTAGTTTTTTTCTCAAGTTCTTCACTAATGGTGGAATGAATGGAGCTGGTGTCTAATGAGGGAGAGGGCCACAAAATTTCAGCGGCAAAAATGGAAGGAAAAGCTCATTTAGTTAGAAACTAACTAATTAAGTCCTAAACTAACTAAACTAACTAACCACCATTTACTTAATTACCAACCACAACTTGACACTTGTAAACTCAATCATTTAAACACATGTTCAGCTCCCCTAGTGGCTGGTGAACTGCCCCTCAGCCCTAATATCAAGATATTTTCAATTCGTCGCTTTATCTGTAACGACCCGTTTCCGGACCGCTACATAGCTAAACTAAACCTGTATGCGATGCGTTTTAAAACGGTACTCTTGTGCCCTTTAGAAAAATGCGGTATATTTTTTTTTTTACCATCAATAATTCCTGCAAGCGCACATCAGAGTAATTACAGCTTTTCGAAACATGGTGCAACTAGGACACAAGACTCGAACACGAATAAGACATACATGCATAATACATATATATATATATATGTATGTATACACACAAGTCGTATTAACAGTGTACGCAAAATACAGGGTTGTAAATGTACAACGAAATACACCTATGGTATGACGACCCTCAAGAGAGCAATCATACCCTGGGGGTACTTTCGGCAGACACCCACGCAGGGGGCTGCTCCAAAAGTGAGACCGCCGCAGACCTCAGAACCCAAAATAACATCTAGCCCGACTGGTCATGACACATGGAACATAAAAGTCATAAATACAGTCATCCCAAATATATACAACAGTCTATCAACAAAAAAAACATAACGCAGCAGCAACCAACATCACAGCTACAGGTCGCTGCCCAAATCCTCTGACGGTCCTCCTCCTCCTCCATCAGGTCCTCGCCTGTCAGGTCAATGAAGGGAGCCGCAGCTGGCACGTCAACAGGCACATCACTCGAGGTATACTCACCCGTCAGCCACTCCTCAGTCGATCTCACTCCAATGCAATCCGCCTCGTGGCACACAGCACAAACGGGAGGGGCAGCCACAGGCGGTGTAGGGGTCCTAGCGACAGTAGGGGAAACCGGTACTACAGGGGATCTAGGAACAGCAGCCCTCGAAGTGGAAGCTCCTGAGGATCCTCGGCGTATCACGCTCTTGCGAGCAGTCCATCTCACTCGGGGTCCACGCCCTCTGCCTCGTCCTGCAAATCTGGTAGCAGTGCTCCTAGGAATGTCATGAAGTCCCTCTGGTGAAGAAGAAGAAGCTCTCATAGCCCTCTCGCGCTCGCTGGCACGCCACGCCTCCACCACCTGTCCCATCCGGATCGGGAAACTCACCGTACGCCGTGTCACATCCTGCCTCACGGCTACGCCATCCTCTCGTAGTGTCTGCACCACGTCCCCAGTGTATACCACACGGCTGGAGATGGGGTCGAACTCCATCGCCGTGGGTTGGTCCATATCAGGGAAGTCAAAGAAAATCTCCGGCGACGTCCTCATCGCCGGAATCCAAACGCCCTTCGCCATCGCCTGGGTAACCGTCATGAATTGAAGGCACCACGGGAAAGGGTCAACTTCTCAACAAATCAAGATAATCAATGCATAAAGCAATAAGCAAACAACAATGTATATCATTCACAGAACGTAACTCAACTCTCTCACTCTAGACTCGACTCGACTCACTACTCATTTTCTCTCGACTCGACAATTATTCCGAAAAGCAGACGCAGATCCATCAACTGACATACCAGCCGTAGCCTTGGGATCTTTCGCTTCTCCCTAGGTAAGCAGTCCCGGTTCCTACGCTGCGACGCCTAGCTAATCTCCCCAGTAACGAAGGGACCTAGCACCCTCGATTATCCGGTCACACTCAAAAACATCACGACGACTCGCCTAGCTCTCTCACTTCGATGAAAGCGGCTCGCTTACGATAGTCAAAGAGTGATACACAAGATTACTTGACCGCATATCAAATAAAGAGAGCATGCTTAACATGAAGAAAACGCAATTCGACATTTTAAGCAATAAAAGCACTCTGCATAAAGAAACACAATTCAACAGCAATACGTAATTCACAGTATATGTTTAATCTCATATTAAATAACGCATAACTCAATCATATCACAACATCACATGCTGGACACGCAAATCAAGGAATTCATCCCCCTGTAACTCGATGGAATTAACAGGGAGGTACAAACACGTGGGGGGTTGGGGCCAGTAGACCAACTGCACAATTTTTCACCCACAATGACTCAGAATATGTTCGACCGCACGACAAAAATAAACGAAGGGGTTCGAAGACCCTAACTTCGAACTGGTAGAGTTCTCAGACTTCTTCGTATTAAGCATTTAAATAGCAGAACAAGGACTTAAGCATCTCTAAAGTTGTCCTTACATAGGGACATAAAAATAAAATCCTAAAATATCTAGAAGTGCCCTTACACTAGCATACTATAACAAGTATAAGTGTGAAGCGCCCTTACCACAAGCTGTCGTCAATGTCGCTCCTATGTCTTCGGGTCCGCTTCGCTCAATCTCCGGTACTTCGATTCCTATTACCACATACAACTTAGTAAAATCTAGAAATTATAGTTAAACTTATGCTCTCAACTTATCCCTTTCCTACCCAATACTCAAACAAACATTACAACTTAATGACACACTCAAAATCATTTGAAAAAAACAAGGTTTTAAGACTAATTCTCTTTTCTTGAACTCCAAGTAGGCATGACTAACAAATCTTTCACAACTATCAAAACTTAGTACATTTTCATACAAGAATTCAAGCAATTAGAAATTACTTCCTTTTCTCAAAAATTTGCGACTAATCTTTTCATAATCATAACCCTTTTTAAATCATTTTATAGATACCAAAACATCATCAACTTCAATTAATACATTAAGCACACTTAAGCATATCAAAGGTTATGTTTCTAAAACCTTTTCCTTAATCAAATTAGTGCCCTTTTTTACAATTCTTTTCAACCATGCTTCAAAGCCAAAAAGTCATAAATCATCATTATAATCTTGTTGGAAATTTAGAGAACAAAATGATCATTTCCCTACATGCCATTCTAGTCCCTCGAGAAACAATTTTTACATATACATAAGCTAACACCTATACTAACTCATGCATATCAACTCCAATAACCTTAAAATTTATTCTAAACAAGTTATCTAACACTTAAACATATAATTTAACATCAAGACCTCATGCTTCTCATGGTTCAAGAATAGGCAAAATTCCCAAAACTACATGTTACTTAGGCTTAAACAAAACTATAGCCTAAATCAACATCTAATCACTTCCAATAACACAAATCCACAACCAATTGATTGATTCAACTAGGATCACATCATTTCCCCTTTTCTAACCTCTAGGGTTTTTGCCCTAGAGCATCAAAGGAAGGGTTTTAAGATGATTCATCTCCCTTTTGTTCATCATCAACCAACAAACAACAACAATCATCAATCAATCATAACTAGAACAACAATTAAACAACACAAGGGGGGCTGTTGGGCGCTGTTTTAGGGCTTAAAAGAGGGAGGAAAAATTCTAATTTCATACTCAAATAAATGGTTGGAATGATAGCTAATGGTATAGAGAAGAGAGCCTAGCATTTATACAAGATTTGGAAAAACAAAACTAACTCAAAAGGGGAGGGGGAGGCCACGGCTGTTGAAGAGAAAAAGGGGGAGGAAAATTTGTTTTCTTCACCTTAGATGATGACGGAGATGAAGATAGGAGAAGGTATGAAGAACTAGACCAAGCTTTGATGAAGAACCAACTTGAAAACTCAAGAAACCTTGAAGGAATGGCTATGGAGTTTCTTGTTTTCTTTGGAGAAGAAGGAGAAGTTAGTGTGAGGGTTTGAGGGGGTGCTGTCCACGAGTTTGCAGCTGGGGGGGAAGGGGTTTTATAAATTTTTTTTCTCACTTACTCACTTAATTAGTACTTAATAATATAAGAATTTAAATAAAAGGTAAAATTTTGAAATAACCCACAAGTTAAGTGACACCTAATCACCTTTATTAGATGCTAATCACATCACTCACTCTAACCCATCTAATCTCACTTCACTCATGATTCCCCTCTAATCTAGAATCTTAAGGTTTAAAAACACGGCGGCGAGAAACCGCAAAACCGATTAATTTCTCGCCGGAAAAATCTCGAAAAATTAATTCGCGAGGAATTAATTCTCTGCGTGATACTATTATTTCATAAATAATAAAAACACTATAATTCATTCAAAAACAATTAAAACAGGTTACGATTCTATTTTCATCGAAATCGGGGCTCATTTTAAATTTTATCTGCGGCAGAAACTGCCCGGCGATTTGAAACGCGCCGAAACTTCGTTAGAATTTTTCGACGATCTTCGAACCGTGAATCAATATAAAAATATTAATTCTTAATTATATTAGCTCTTGATTTAATTAAGTCACTTACTTAGGGAACAAGCAACTGCTTTATTAAAGCCCAATTACGACAAAAGTACAATATTACCGCTAATTAACGTATCGTAAAAATATACGAGTTACATTATCGCTCAACCGGGTGCGCGGTATTTCGCGTATGTTAGGGTTTTTGTACTAAAACTTCAAAAATAATACTAATAAATTACTATATAATTAAAAATTATTAATCACTCAAAATATCCACAAAAATATTAGAAGTTTTACTATGAATTTCGTTTTCTCGATTTACGAGCTCAGCATCACCGTTAAGCGGTTCCTGAGCAATAGAAAATACCCTATATATTTTCTAATACCCAAAAATTCCCAAAAACTTCCAATAAATCATAAATATTGTAAAATGCTTAGATCTCAAATTTTATAAAATTTGGATCACATTTGGGCATGTTTCAGTCAAAACTAGCCCTATAGTTCAATTTCAGCGTTTTACGGCAGAATTCGAACATTGCAAGAAAACCCTAAATTAGTAATAATTAATAATCTCTATTATTCCTATCAAATAGAATAAATATCAATAATACAAGTATCAACATAATTTTATTAACAAAAAGTCATATTAGGAACAACAGAAAACAGATAATTACTAAGTAGTTATACATTGAAAATTAGGGTGTTACACTAGAATTGGAGGGTAATTATGAGAGATGTGAGATTAGATAAGTTAGACTAGTTGATGGGATTAGCATCTCACTTTTAGTCTAGGTGTCACTTAAGTGGTGGTTTATTTTTATACTTACTTTTAAGTGTGTTTTTAACCACAAGTTTTGTACTTAATAAAATTTCTAAATCCTACCCCTTTTTCTATGAGCTGCAGCCGAAAACCCCCCTCCCTAGCATTCTCTCATTGTCAAATTCCCATTTGATTATTATTACTAAAGCCAAGTAGCATTTTAATAAATTGTTGATTAAACAATTATTTGTGTGGCAAAACTTAACCCCCTTTTTATTTGAGAACAGAGCTGCGACCCCCTCCCCTTTTACCTCATTCTCATTAGTTTTTCTTCTTCTTATTTCTAGTGTGAGAAAACAAGGGTTTTCCCATGGTTCCTTTTTCTCCACCTAGGCGTGACTTCCCACTCATCCAACCCCATTTTTTTTTGTTTTCTTTCTTCCTTCTCCTCCATGTACTGCAACATGACCCCCCACCCTCATCTTCACCTCTATTTTATTTCTTCTCCTTCCATTCTTGAGGAAGAGAAAGCTCCAAGGTCCTCCATGGTTTCCATGCTCCATTTCTAGCTTGAAAACACCCCCATTGTTCCACCTCTCTTGCTACCTATTTCTTCTACTCTCCATCATCCTCTACTCCTCCATTCAAGCAATTAGGGAGCATCATCTTCCTCCCCCAAGAACAGCCCAAGGCCGCGAGCTCCATAGGGAGAGGTAGTGGTGGCTTTCTTTGTTTCCATTCTTAATTTTGTGTCATTTAAATGTTTGATTGTTGTGACACCCTAAACCCCGTTTCGAAAATCGTTCAATAAAAGAAAAAGGTAAACACATCAATTTGCTCTTGATTCGGTAAACTGAATTAAAAATATACTAGTCATTGCGGAATGAAAATAAGTTATCTATTTTCCAGAGGAGGTAGCGATAAAAATAAAAGATAAAATAAAAAAAATTGAATTAAATATAAAAAGGATCAACAGATAAATCGATGAATAAATCGAATTCAGACATCATTCAGTTTGAAAGTATTTCGTAATAACAAGCATAGTAAGTATTTTTCTTTCAAAGATCTTATTTGAACTGGTGAAATAAAAATAAAACCAAACGATATACGAACCCCCAAAGAAAAAGAAAACCCGTGTCACATAGTCTCAGAGCTTTACTTAGCCCAACTTACACAAGAGCGACAAAATACATGAATGACTCAACGTCTCAATAAGAAAAATATTCGAAATAAAACTATAAAGTTCTCCATAAGAAGCCTTCACCACTAGCTACGTGTCCTGGTATTAGTAGTGTCTGCAAGTGAAAATAGGAGGACAAGAGACAAACAACCACAGAGGGGTGAGTACGTTGTAGTCGAGTTATGGTGATATTTAGAGAGAAAAAGGTGAATAAATAATATATTTATATACGTATACAGGTATATATATATTTACAGACCACACTATAGCAACCAATTCACATAAGGTAGTAACAACGTCTCATATCATCCACGAATACACGCAGGAAAATTTCACCATTCCTCATAGTCACATAATTATCAGCGAAAATAATGCAGACGCTAACGACACTACTTCTTATGCATGTGGTACCACCTACTACTCTGGGAAGTCTCCTAGGAGTACATATTTAGTTTATTAGAGACCACCTCGCGGGTGATTACTCTATTACCGCATACTCGACTTGGGATGATAATGTCCGGTGATTCGGGGTAGCTAAGTCCGATAAGTGGTCCCCACCCAAGGCGCGACACTCAAACTATTAGGGAACACAAACTCTGGCTTCTCACCCTCTAGGCCGAGGTATTGCCGCGCGGGCTCACTCATATTGGCCTCCACCTTTCATTTCAATAATGTTTCCCCCCATCCTATTACAAGGGTTGTATGACAAACAAACACACAAGGTCGGGTTTCCTCCGAACATCATAGTTCAAGTTTTCATCGATAATCCATCATGGCCCATATGGCTAGGATCCTCTCACAAGGAATGACTCAAGTCCCATTATGGCTACTAATAGCTAGGTGACTTGCACACAAAGTCATTTATCCTTTCAAGATAGTTGTCACAAATGTGAGCTTTTCACAATTATTGTCACATAATAACAAATATAATTACAGGGAATCAATGAATTGTCATAAAATAATTATCTTTAAACCATATAATTCAAATCTGCAGAAAACAGAGACAAAACAGCAACATGTAATTAGTCATGTAATTAAAATATGCAGAAAACAGCAACCTCATAAAGACTACAGCTGCATGTAATTAATCATGTAATTAGATTATGCAGAAAGCACTAACAGCATAAAAATAGTAACAACATATTATTAATAGTGTAATCAAAAATGCAGAAAGTAGAACAGAAACAAGAACGACGCAAAAATAATAACAGAATTCACACAGCAACAGCAACAGAAATCGCACAGCCTAAATTCTGCACAACAGAAATTTTGCATAAAAGAAATAGAAACAGCAAAGCAGCAGAAACAGAAACAGCACAGCAAACAGAAAACTGCAAACAATTAAACAGCAACAGCAACAGAATTTTCGCAGCAATTTAAACAGCAACAGCAACAGAATTTTCGCAGCAATTTAAACAGCAAAATTCTGCACAATAAAATTCTGCATAACAGCAGAAAAATCCAGCAGCAATTAACTTTATTATTTTCACAAAAAAAAAACTTCATTTCAAAAATATATGAGATAAAACAATCTATTCCATTTTTCTTAATAATCATATAGTCCTTTACCATCTTTACTTAATTAAAAACAGCAAGCGTAATTATTTATAAATCATTGGTTTTGCATACATTTCAACCATTTATCAAACAATGGGGTTTAAGGACACCCCTTCACCTATTCCCCCAAATATCCCCAACCACAATAATCTCCCCCCTTACCTTTAATGTAGAATTTGCAACCTTTAGAGAGGGTGGGTGTCCTTGGCTTCCTTCTTGGTCCCACTAACAAGGATAAGGGTAGAAGATGGGATTAAACGTTTGCTTCTCAAAAACTTAAAATGAGGGACAACGAGAGAGCTTCCTAGGAACCTTACCAAACAAGAGAGATGTTTATGATTCCTTTCATGGTCCTAGAGTTGACACTTGGGTGGCTCCTCCATTCTCAACCCTTTGCTCCTTCAATGGTGGGAGGGTGTTTGGTGATGAGAGTGTTTGTGAAGGAGAGAAAGAGAGAAAGCGTATGAGAGAGGACAAAGCACGCTGAAAAGACCTGTGTTGGTTTGTGGGGACAGTCGGCAATCCTGAAAGTAGTCCAGGCCGTTACAAATGGTATCAGAGCGGACCTCTCCCAGTACGGTGTGGTTCGGGGACGAACCATGCGGAAGCTGGTGGGCATGTGACGCCTTAGGCTGACGAGGGCGGGGAGTGATCGCCGGTGCATTGAGCACGGACAAAGAAGCGGCTCCTGGCATGCTTCTAGGCTAGGGGACACGTGAATGAACCGAATTTACACCGGAATGAGAGGGATCCTGAGGCTGTGCAGGTATGGGACTGCACGGTTGAAGGATGACTTAAAAGAATTAATTGGTACTACCTATACCAACAAGATGCATCTTCTTTTCGGGAGCCCGGAACATAAGAACTTCATAGTTAAGCGTGCTTGACTTGGAGCACTCTTGGGATGGGTGACCTTCTGGGAAGTTTTTCAGAAAGCGTGTGAGTGAGGACAAAGCACGCTGAAAAGACCTGTGTTGGTTTGTGGGGACAGTCGGCAATCCTGAAAGTAGTCCAGGCCGTTACAATTGTGATCCATGATGGAAATGAACACCAAGAACCCCTAATCTTGGAACCCTAGGTGAAACCCTAAGGGGGAAAAAGAGGGAAAAGGTGTGATCCTAGTGAATCAAGAAATAAATTGGGTAATTGAGTTCGTTTGATGTTGTTGTTGTTATATTGGTTGATAGTTTTGAAATTAGAGCATTTTGGGTATTGTCTTGATGGAAAACCTACCCTTGAGAGAGGGGTTTAGTGGAATTTATGTTGTGATTCATGTAATTAGTTGATGGTCCTTGTTTCTTAGTTAGTGTAATTGTTATTGTTATTGTTGAAGTTGTTGAATCAAAAGAGTTAGTAGACTTTAGTTAAGAACCCTTGTTCTTGAAGGACTTGAAAATGGTTTTGGGACTTAGATAAGTTTCTTTTTGTGTAATGATTTGATGTTAGTGAAAATAATTTCATATGAAGTGGTGTGGTTGAGTTAATTGGAAGTTTTGCAAATTTTTTTGGAAAAGGGGTGTGGTGGCCGCGAGCTACACATGGGATGGGAAAGGAAAATTACTTTGATTTTTAGTCCACAATGATTTTATTGATGTGTTTCTAAACTTTAGAAAATTATAAAGAAGGAATTGTTTTGGAATTTTAAGGGCTATGAAACAATTAAGGTGAAAAGGATTCTTTGAGGTCCTAGACACCAAATTGGAGCCTTGACTTAAGTATTTTAGAAAAGAATGTGATAATTGATGTTGTTCATTTTTTAAGCTTTCATGAAAAATAATTTTGTGTTCTTAGCATTATAATTGGTTGTATGAGATTGTGTTCAAGTTTTGCAAATTATGGAAATGACTTGATTAAAATTGATGTTGTTTTAAAGCTTTGAGGCAATGAAGCATTTAGGTGAATGGGATTCTCTGTAATCCTAAAAGCCAATTGGAGTCTAATTATAGATTTTATTGGGTTTGGTATGAAAAGTATTGAATTTTAGTGTGTTTAAGAATTTTCTAGTGTTGGAGAGTTTTTAGAAAAGAATGTTGACTGGATTTGAAATGATTTGGAATATAAGGTTATGATACATTAAGGTGCAAAGGGACCTATAACCCTAAGACCTAGTGGAGCCTTGAATTAAATATTATTACTATTGAAATCGAATTTTAAGTATGGTTTTATGTTTCAAGCTTGAAAGAAAATGAGTATTATGTTTTAAAACGTTGTTCTTTTAATTATTGCTAAGTTTCAAGTGTAAGCGATTTGGTTAGTTAATAGGTTTAGGTTTTGAGAGCCTAGGTAATTAGAACTAAGTCTATGCCTAGGTTGTGCTAAGTTTGTTATGTGGTGATAGGAGTCGAGAAACGACGAGTTCGTGCTGCATGAGGCCGAGATGTGCGCTAACACGCGACTTGGTGATTCGGTAAGGGCAACTTTAGATATTACATAGGATTTAATTTTAAGTATTAAAGTGAAGAAGTCTGAGAACCTTAGGGTTCGAAGTGAGGGTCTCGTACCCCTTCGTTGTTTTATTGTCTGATATCAATACTGATTATTTAGTGGGCTTGTTTGCAAGAGATTGGCAACTGTCCCCAACCCCCACACTAGTTTATTTTCCTCTTTATTAACTCCACGGAGTTGTAGAGGGATAAATTGGATTCGGATTGTTTGCGATATGACTTAGTTGCATTTTCTTGCTATGAATTGTTGAACTGCGTTATATCGTGATGAGTTCTGTGTGAATATTTATTTAATATGAGATTGAATAATTATTCTTTGCTTCTTTGAATCATCGTATGCATCGATTTATTCATTGGGGTTGTGAGAGTTTGTCATGACGTTTTTTAGCTTTGATCGGATTAACCTAGGGTGCTAGGATCCACTAAAAAGCTCCGGCTGGTTTTTCGGCAGCTGAGCTAGACGTCGTAATGTCAAGGAACCTGAGCTGAATGTCCTAGGGTGAGAGCCCAAGGCTACGGCTGGTATTCAGTGGATGGATCAGCGTTACTTTCCGGAAATTTCAGGGAATGTTTTGGGAGAGAGTCTTGAGTTGCATTATGAGGCATTTATGCATATTGTTGTCTCTTGAATTATGTTTGTTGTTTTTATGCTTATTTGAGAAGTTGTCCCTTGCCTGTGGTTCTTTCAATCAATGATTGTAACCCAGATCATGAAGACTGCAGAGCGTTCGAGGTTGCGGACAAGTGTAGCTGAGGGTAGCTTTACCCATTCATTTGTTTGGGTATTGGTGGTAACTTACTAGAAGTCTAATAAGGGATGTAGCGTGTCAACCAGCTATAGGATAATTGCGATTTATTCCGATGTTGTAATAAATGAAATTTTCAGTTGTGAAATTTGGAGTGTCATATGTGTAATACTTAAGTAAATTATGAGTGTGAATCCTGTGGTTTTATTTTGACGCCTTTATTTATTTATTCTCCATCATGTTTCTGAAATCGCTGTGATACTCTGACCGTTCTTTTAAAAGGAGTTTTTTTTGTAGAAAGAAAAAAAAATAGAACCACACTTTTGGAAAGCCTAGCAAGCAAAGTATTTCAGCTTTCAAAAATATGTCAGCTTTTATCAGAATATTAGTTTAGTAGCGCTCCGGAAACGGGGTGTTACAGCTTCTGGCCGTCGGTAAAGCCGTGTTTTCTTGTAGTGACAAGCCACCACCACCATTCTCCTCCTCTCATCGTTTTCTACAAAACCCAACCAAGTTTTGCGCAAAACGGAGTAGATCTAAAAGCCCCAAACTGCCACCTTCTCTACCCTTTTTTGGCCACCTCAGACCTCCAACCAGAAAACTACCTTGATTTTTGGGATCCCCATGACGTCCGCAACATAACCCACAAAGAAGAACTGCAAACAGAGCAACTCGCTAGAGCTCCACTGCACCAGAAATCGCCTCGCCATCCTGGAGTTTGAACCCACGGCCACTCTTTCTCCTTCCTCCTCCATAGTGAGCTTCTTCCTCTTCTTTCTCAGATTTCAGTTTTTCCCAATTTCTTTAGAAAAAACCTGTTTCAAATTTGTTCCTATTCGAAAATCCTACCTCTGTTTGATTCAATCTGAATCGACATCAAATTCTAACTCTTGTGATTGTTTGATTTCTGTTGTTTCTGGGTTGTGAACTGAATTGGTGCGAGAAAAACTTCCTCCCTCCCCTATAGCCGAACCTACAACAAGAAGGAAGAGAAAATGGGTCTGTGACGTGTTGGCCTCGGGAACGATTTTAGAATCGATCATGGATGAAGGATGTAACATCCCAATTTTAAGAAAAGCGATTCTAGCAATAAAATCCTGAATACTCGAAAAATAAGTCATAGAGATTGATCACCTCAATGATTTACTGAGAGTATGGGAAATTATTTTGAGTTATTTTGAATAATTTATTTCTTATAAATAATTATTATTCATGATGTCAATTCGAATTAATTGACAGCGTAGACGTATGCTGCTTTTAAAGAGAATTCATCAATTATACTTATTATAAGTTTTCTGCGTGACGCATAAACATGTATTTTTGTTGACTAAGAGATCGATTGAATTAAATCAAGATGAAATTAAATTTAAGAATTAATATTTAATATCAATTCATGGTTCGAAAATCGTCGGAAAACTCTAACGAAGTTTCGTCGCGTTTCAAATCTCCAGGTAAATTTTATTTGCATTAAAATTTAAAACAAACTCTGATTTCGATGAAAATTGAATTGTAACTTGTCATGATTATTTTTGAGTGTTTGATATTGTTTTTATTATTTCTGATAATATTTTATCGCACGGTGAATTAATTTCTCGGTAAATTAATTTTCGCGAATAAATTGGCAAAGAATTAATCGGTAACGCGGTTACTCGACTGCGTGTTTTTTTTAGTATCTTAAGGCTCTAGGACTAGAGGGTAATCATAAGAAGAGAGAGATTAAATGTTTAGACTTGTGATTAGATTAGAATATTTCTTTATAGTGTCCAAGTGTCACACTTTTGGTGATTAATTTAGTAGTATTTATCCTAATTCATTTTGAGCCAAGTAAATTGCCTAGACTAATTATTTATTTATTTTTCTCTTTCCCTTTTTCTTGTGTTCAGCGTGTAACCCCCTCCCTTATTCTCATCCACTCATTCTTTGCTTGGTCTCCAAGTTTATGTGTATGACGTCTTGCTTGATCTTATCTAATTGGCTTTCTTTTTGGATTAATAAATTTTTTAATTCCTCCCACTATTCTCTAACCAGGCGAGACCCCCTCCCCTTCTTTTCATTCTTTCATTTTAATTTTTCCTAGTTGTCTAAGCACTACAACATTAAGTTTAAAAGATAGCGCCACTTTAAGCAGCGCTTAAGTGGGAAAGCGCTGTTTAAAGTGGTACTAAAAGAATAAACAGCGCTTAATAGAGAAAACGTTGATTTTTTGTCCTAACAATAAACAGCGCTTCAAAAGAGGAAGCGCTGCTTAATGTTGTCCTAACAATAAACAGCGCTTCCTCTTATGAAGCGCTGCTTATTGTAAATTAAGAAAGTTAAATTCAGCGAACCCTATTAATTTCTTTCTCTCTCGCGATTCAGCGAACCCATCAGAACCCTCACTTCTTTCTCTCTTGCGATTCATAAGAGAAAGCTTTGTCCCTCCCACAAACCCTCAATTTCTCTCTCGCAAACCATCACACTATCTGAGGCGAAGAAGATCGGAAAAATTTCTCTCTCACAAACCCTCACTTCTTTCTCTCTCGCAATAAGTGTTCGCCGCTGTTGATCGAAGCCATCAGAGTTTGTTCTGTTTGCAGCGGAGGTGCTGGTTGCTAGTTCGATCTGGAAGAAGAGGAGGTGCTGATTGCTGGTTCGACCGGATCTGGTTCTCTTCACTCTCTCTGGTTTGATCTGGTTCTCTTCCCTCTCTGGTTCGATCTGGTTTTCTTTTATCTCTTATGGTTCGATCTGGTTCTCTTCTCTCTCTCTCTGATTTCAGGTCCATTTTCCCAGCAAGGCGTGGCTTGGAGGGAGATCTGAGATCTAAGAAAAAGAAGATCTGAGATGCAAGGCGTGAAGAAGGAGAGAGATCTGAGAGAAAAATTGAACACTTTTTTTCTTTTAGGGTTTTAGTTTCTTCTCTATTTTCTTTTCTGTAAATTCGGATAAAATTGAGCTTTTTTTCTATGTAAATTTCTTGCATTTCGATCTTGTTATGGGTTTGGTTATGTACCATGGATTGATTCTGAAATGAAGTATATTTTTTAGTTTTTTCTTGCATTTCTGTTTTGGTTTTACTTCTCATGCTTGGTCGTATGATATGAGATGCAAGAGAGCTTCCTAAAAAAGGGTTTATCATAAAAAAGGGGGTGAATAAACAGCGCTTCCTTAGGAAGCGCTACTTATTGATGTTAAAAATTGACAATAAACAGCGCTTCCTTAAGGAAGCGCTGTTTATTGTCAATTTTCAGCAGCGCTTCAAAAACGCTGTTTTTTTGAATAACAATCAGCAGCGGCTAAATAAGCAGCGCCTTTTAAGCGCTGTTTAAGGTCAAAATAAGCGCTATTTATTGCCTAGTTTTGTTGTAGTGAAGTGTGGGTGAAAGAAGGCAACCCAATTCTTCCTCTCCCATTTTGTTCCCCTGCGTGATCTCCCTCTCACCCAACCCCATGTTGTTTTGTTTCCCTCCCTTCCTTCTCCTTGCTTTACAGCAGCGTGACCACCTCCCTTGTTTCTCCCTTTCATTTTCTTTCATCTCACCAAGCTCATGTGTGGAGAAAAACCCAAGCTACTTCCATGGCTCTTATCTCCTCCCTTCCTTGCATGATCCTCCTTATTTCTTCCACCTTATATGCTTCCCATTTATTCTCCTAATTATCATCTCAATCTTGGCTTTGTAAGTATGATGGAAACCCAAAATCCTTCCTTTTCTAGCCAGAACCGTGGCTCCTTTTTTTAGGTGTAGGAAATTGTTTGCTTGCTTATTTCTTGTTCAATGCCTTATTTATTGTTTGATCATGATCATGGAAGAAAGGAACATGTAAATCCCCAATATTTTGGAACCCTAGGGCACAAGACCTAGAGGATTAGGGGTTGTGTGATTTTTCTTGTGAATCACTAAATTAGTTAAGGGTTATTGGTTATTAGTGATAGTTGTAGTAGTTGTAGTTGTTAGTTTTGATTTGAAACAAGGTTTTAGAAGATTTGATGAAACCCTTGATTTTTGGTGGAGTTGTGATTTGTTCTTAGACTTTGTTAATATTTATTTTGGAAAGCAAATTGTTGTTTTGTGAAGGAAATGAATTGATTGAAATGGTGTTGTTTAATTTGGGTGGAGTTTTGCAATTTTTTTTTTGAAAAAGGGAGGTATGGCCGTGAGCCTTTGGAAATGGAGGGGGGAAATTGTTTTATATACTTAGCTCATATTGGTTGAATTGAATTAGGCTTTCCTTTGTGAAATCATTTGTTGTTTTATGAAAGAATTGGTATATGGAATAGTGTTATTTACTTAGTGGAAAGTTTTGCAAATTCCTTTGGCAAAAGATGGATAGGGCCGCGAACTCTTCAAGTTTGAGAGGCAAATATTTTTGTGCCCCTAGCATTTAAATTAATTGTATAGAATTGTATTCAAATTTTGAAAATGGTTGGAAATGAATTTTGATTGAAATTGAATTGGTTTGGAAATGTAAGGTTTGGTTTTGAATAGCGAAAGTTATGGAAGGAAAATTAGTAAGAGAGTGTTATGTTTTGGTTGATTTGAATTAATGAAATTGTAAAACCTTTGAGTTTTTGGAAAAACCTTGATTGGGTATTTGAATTGGATAGTGTTTTTGTTTCCTTGCTTCTAGTTTCTTGATACTAGTTTAGGGTGATCAAAGGTTAATTTCCCCTTCCCTTTGAGCTCCTTAGAGCCGTGACATAAAGAGGATTTTTGGGGAAAATTTAACTTGAATCACTTGTTGTTTGATTGTTATTTTAGTTGTGTTTGTTGATAATGTTTTGATCAAGAAAGAATTTTGATTGGAAGTTGTTTTCAATATTAAGGGCAATGAAAACACTTTAGGCAAAAGGGATCCTTTGTAATCCTAAAAGCCAAGTAGATCCTTGGCTTAAGCTTTTGAGAAAAAGAATAAAATAATTGATGTTGTTTATGTTTTAAAGCTTTCAAGAAAAACGATTTCTTTTAATCTTTTGAATTGTATTCTTTAAAATTGTCGATTAGTGAATTTTCAAGTGTATGAAATTATTTAAAAACTAGTATTTCAAATTAGGTTTCTAAGTAAGTGATTTGGTTAGGAAAAGGGTTTTAGGTTGTGAGGGCCTAAGGTATTAGAACTAAGTCCTTAGATTTGTGCTAAATTTGTTTCGTGTGTTAGGAATGGAGTGATTCGAGTTCGTGCGGCGTAGGATTGAGACGTCTTGGACATGTGACTTGGCGATTCGATAAGGACGCTTCACATTCTAAGTGTTACTGTTTTGTGTACTTATGCTTAAGGGCAACTTGTAGATATGGATAGATTTTAAATTTCTGTCATAAAGCGAAGAAGTCTGAGAACTTCAGGGTTCGAAGTGAAGGTCTCGTACCCCTTCGATTTTTAGTTCTTAAAGCTTTAATTATGATTATTTAGTGGGCTTGTCTCCAAGTGGTTGGCAGTTGTCCCCAACCCCCCACACTTGGTTGTTTCCTTTCTGTCAACTCCACCGAGTTGCGGAGGGATGAATTGTATTCTGATTTGTTTGCGATATGACTTGGTTGCATTGTCTTGTTATGAATTGCTGAACTGCGTTATATCGTGATGAGTTTTTGTGTGAATATTATTTAATATGAGGTTGAATAATTATTCGAGTTTGCTTCTTTGAATCATCGTATGCGTCGATTTATTCATTGGGGTTGTGAGAGTTTGTCGTGATGTTTTTGAGCTTCGATCCGATTAACCTAGCGTGCTAGCATCCCCTAAAAAGCTCCGGCTGGTTTTTCGGCAGCTTAGCTAGACGTTGTAGCATCAAGGAACCTGAGCTGAATGTCCTAGGGTGAGCGGAGAGCCCAAGGCTACGGCTGGTATTCAGTGGATGGATCGGCGTTACTTTCCGGAAATTGTCGAGAATGTCTTGAGGGAGTGTCTTGAGTTGTGTTTTGAGAATTTATGCATTTTGTTATCTCGTGTGTTATGTTTGTTGATTTATTTGTGTCGAAGCATGTGAGTTCCATAATGTCTATGTAATCTGCTTTGTTGTCAAATATGATGTTGTATTTGTACCTATCCTTTTGTAAAAAGTTGACCCATGCCAGTAGTTCTTTCAATTGATGTATGTAACCCAGATGGCGGAGCAAGCGGAGGATTCGAAACTGCAGAGAGGAGCAGCTGAGGATAGTCGTCCAGTGTTCTACTAGTGTTATGGTTGTGGAACTTACTAGTAGTCTAGTAAGGAGTGTAACGTGTCGACCAGCTAAAAGTCGCTGTGATACGCTGTCCGCTATTTTAAAAAAAAAGTTTTGCAGAAAAAGAAAAAAAATAGAACCACATTTTTTCAGAGACCCTACGAGCAGAGTATTCCACATTTCGGAAACATGTCAACTTTTATCAGAATACTAGTCTAGTAGCACTCCGGAAACGGAGTGTTACAAAGGAGATAATCTTCAAGGGCAAGAATTCACTGCTTTGGATTATGAGACTGTTATTATATGTGGTTGTAATTTTGAAAAGAAAATTTGTTTTACAAAGACTTATGTAATGTGTTTGAGAAATACTCGCGATTTTTAGTTAATTTGCAAATGTATGTATTTGAGACCGATCGGGTCATTACGTGGTATTTAGTGTTAGTAGAGTATAGACGTTTTGTGAAAATGAGAATTAGTAAACCTTAAAGGCTATCATTGTGAAAAGCTTTGTTAATTTTTCATTGTGTTGGTTGTCTTATAGGCTACCAAATTAAAAAAAAAAATCCTTGACTTGGGTAGGGTTGAAGGTTTATGAGAATCTTGTAAATTCCAAAATTTTGAGATAAAGGTCATGTTTAGACAAGTCAATCGTGTTGATATGGTGAGTTAGAACATCTAATTGATACCTTAAAGGACACGGATTAAGATTAGTTGTTTTGAAATAATAATTGGAGTTTTGTTATGGTTTAAGAATGTGAATTGATATGGATTTTAGTTATGTTAAGAATGTGATTTGGGAATAGCTAGAATAAGTTTTTAGCAGTAAGCTTATTGATTTGCTTAGTGTGGTTGAAGGTTTGAAATCATGGTTTTATTTTGATTAAGGTGAGCCTTTGAATTTGTATTAAAGATTTATCTTAAGAGCTTCAGAAAGAGAAGTTGAATTAGAAAGGACTAAGTTGGAAGTTCGCCTTTATTGGAAATGGATGAGTGATAAGTGTTAAGACGTCCAAGTTGGACTTAAGTAGATTAGATTGGAGGGGTGTACCCTTGTAATGGAAATAAGAGGATTATGACTTATGTGGGACTTTGATTAATTAGGGATTAACTAAGAGAGCACGTCTAGTGTGATTTCTAAAAGTTTGGAATTTAGATAAATTGAGTTAGATTGGAGAAATAAGCGAAAGTCACTACTAAAGGTTAATTGATTTCTTCAAAATTTATTCGGAAATAAAAAGAATTCATTGAGACCCTCAATTTTTAGTATGTGAAATATTTTGGAGTCATTATTATTATTATTATTATTATTATTATTATTATTATTATTTGGATTTTAGTAACTCTTTAAAAGGATATTCTGCCCTGAAACAAATAGCTTTATTTTAAACACGTGAAATATTTTATGGTTAGAAACATGAGTTTACAAAGGGAAAAATGTTTTAAAACCGATGGTATAACTAATCGTAGTTGATTGCGTAGATAGAAATAGATAGGTGTAACGCTTGTTTGTCATGTTGTGATTTGGTGTTCTCGGACTGGTCAGCTGCGACTATTGACGGAAAAGGAGAGAGTAGAACATCGGCACGTGGATGGAAAAGATCAATGTCATGGAGATCGTGGATACGACTAGACGGAACTTAACTTGGAAGGAAAGCGTTTGAGGTAAGGGAAATTTATATATAATGAATTTAGGTTTTTCGCCTTGTTTGTTGTGTAGTTTGAACGTTTGATTAATTGTGTGATAATACGTGTAGTATTATTATGTGTTAGCATGAATTGCTGTGTTTTGATTTGGCCTTGTGTGGCAAGATTGAATTGTATTGTTTGATATTAAATCATGTATGATTGATTTAATTTGAATTTGAGATTGATTAAGTATGCATAATAATGATGATGATGATGAATTAATTAATAATGCGACGATCGATTATATATTGGTTTGACGATTTACATAGGTAAATCTGATACGATTCCACAAGCCGAACCAAGATTTCAAAAATGAAATGTTAAGGCTTTTTGATTTAAAAGTAAGCGAGAGATTTTTTAGTAAAACTAGTGAAAATTGCAAGAATTTTCAATGGAACCATACTAAGTAAAGAATTCAAAGTAAATGGTACAATTTTTCGAAAATGGTTGAGTTAAATGATGCGTGTGGGAAAATTCTGGCAAGAAAAGACTTGGTAATTAAGAGTGTTCGCACCACCTCTCTTTCCTGGGAATTCCCCTAACGTATTATTTAGCACAACTAGGGTTCCAATGACCCAAAGCTAAAGAAGTATTTTTCAGATACAGTAGTACATAGGAGTGACACAAAAACTGAGATTTGGAATTCACCAAGTTGAGAGAGTTGAGGACTAGTCGATCCACATTGATTAATTAAAAGATCTCTCTGACACTCCATATGGAGAGTGGACCGTACCAAAGAATTGGATTTGATGCATACTAACCATTGAGCATCGATACTCATAGCGTTTGACAGTCTGCTTGACTGATTTCAAAAGGCGGGTAGTCGTTTTAGCCAGAAACCTGAAGGTCCTTATGGTGACTAGTGGTTGTGGGTGGCAATACAGTCTAATGCGGTTGCAATTAGATTGTAATACCCTTGATTAGGGGAATTTGTTTGGACCTGGAAAAGGAGTTCCTATGTCTATTGATGTCCTTGTTTAAGGCTGCAAGTGTATACACAACTTGTTCATATGCACTGGCATGCATAACTGACCACATTGATAATATGTGAGGAATTGATTGTTGATCTGCTGAATTTTTTGTCTGCTCACATGCAAATGCTTGATATACCATGAAGATGCATGCGGTCTATTAAGTATGTATATATATAAGGCATGTTGTTATATTATGTATATATATCTTATTTGCATGCGACATAGCCTGTGATAAACTCGTGGACAAGGAATTTACCCTTGCATTGTTGAATTGGACATTCTCATGGATGTCACCACCAGATGGAGTTCCTATTGCTGCTGCAGTTCCGTCAGTTCCAGGAGCATTGGAGAATGAGCCAGTGGAGGAAGATAGCTCCTAGTGCTCCAGTTCTGATCTTACTAAATGGTTTCTCAGTAAGAGTCGTAGTTATTGGCCAGCTTAAGGTACTGTCTTGTTTTTCGACGTGTTGGTGGAGCATGACTTTGTTATTTGCATAATTACCTATTATTTTGTAATTACACTTTTCAGAAAACCTCGCCTTAGTACGAAATGATTATGGTATGTTTTACTGTATGTGATGCATTTAATATGATGTGTTATACTCTGATGTTTGACAAAAGTGTGATCACTCATTATTTAAAAATTGTAGTACTCTTCATGTCTCATTTTTTTAAAAGGATTTCAAAGGAAAGAAGAAGAAGGAAAAAATAAGCGTACTCCTACTTTCCATTGCAAACAACAGAAGAGTACATTTTACTGAAAGCATACAAACATTAAATATTTTCAGCATTAGATTGGGTTACACCATAGTGTTCTAGAAACAGGGTGTTACACAAATCCACCATCTGGTGGAGAACACTAGACGCATGATTCAGCTCAACCAGAAGCTGAAGCTAGAAGAAATTGGCAATTCAAAACCTATAATCCAAAAGATCAAATCATAGGAGAACCAGGATATAAAGCGCGAAAAAGATCCTCCTTCAACGAGCATGTAGATCTTGCACTACTCTCTGAGATGGAACCTAAGACGATTGATGAAGCACTGGAAAATGAAGGTTGGATTTTAGTCATGCAAGAAGAATTGAATCAATTTCAACACAATGATGTCTGGAAGCTAGTTAATTTACCAGAAGATAAGCAAGCTATTGGCACAAAATGGGTATTTTATAATAAGCTTGATGAAGACGGTAAAGTGGTAAGGAATAAAGTAAGATTAGTTGCACAAGGTTATTCACAGGAAGAATGTATAGACTTTACTGAAACCTTTGCACCTATTGCAAGGTTAGAGGCTATTCATATTTTACTTTCTTTTGCTGCACACCATGAGATAATTCTTTATCAAATGGATGTCAAAAGTGCCTTCTTGAATGGTGTCATTACTGAGGAAGTTTATGTGAAACAACCACCTGGTTTTGAAGACATTGAATTTCCAGAACATGTCTTCAAACTTAAAAATGCACTATATGGTCTTAAGCAAGCTCCTAGAGCTTGGTATGATAGACTAAGTTCCTTTTTAATGGAAAATGGTTTTATAAGAGGTCAGGTGGACACCACTCTGTTTAGAAAAACTTCAAACAAGCACTTTATACTTGTACAAATATATGTTAATGACATTATCTTTGGTGCCACAAATGAAAGCTTTTGCAAAGAATTTTCTAAGTTAATGCAGGTTGAATTTGAGATGGGAATGATGAGAGAATTGAAATTCTTCCTAGGAATCCAAATCAAGCAATGCAATGATGGTATTTATATTCATCAAAGCAAATACATCAAAGAATTTCTCAAGAAATTTAAAATGATTGATTGCAAACCAATTTGTACTCCCATGCATTCCAATTGCATCTTATGCAAAGATGAAAATGGTAAGAAAGTAGATCAGAAACTCTACAGAGGTATGATTGGCTCTCTTCTCTATCTTACTGCTTCAAGACCTGATATTATGTTTAGTGTCTGCCTGTGTGCTAGGTTTCAATCTTATCCTCGATAATCACACTTGAGTGCTGTAAAAAGAATTTTTAGATAATTACAAGGAACTAGTAATCTTGGTTTGCTTTATAAGAATTCAACAGATTACAAGTTAGTAGGTTTCTGTTATGCAGATTTTGCTGGAGACCGCATAAAAAGAAAAAGCACAAGTGGTGGCTGCCAATTCCTTGGAGCAAATCTTGTGTCTTGGTCAAGCAAAAGACAAAGTACTATTGCACTCTCAATAGCAGAAGCTAAATATATCTCAGCAACAAGTTGCAATTCTCAACTTCTGTGGATGAAATATCAACTTGAAGACTACCTTATCAAAGAGAGTAACATTCCTATCTATTGTGATAATACCTCTGCCATATGTCTTACGAAAAATCCCATATTGCATTCATGAGCAAAGCATATTGAGATTAAACATCATTTTATAAGAGACTATGTTCTGAAGGGAGTACTTGAAATAAAATTCATTGACACAGATCACCAGTGGGCTAATATTTTCACAAAAACCCCTTGCTAAAGATTGATTATTTAATCTCAGCATCTTGTGCATCATGCATCTAATTATATGTATCTGATGGTATTTGAGCATCTGAATGATTGTCCATCTCATTCAATATTCAGTTATCATTCAACATCTGATGATTGCATTTGAGTTAGCATCTGGTGATAACACACATGTCAAATATGTGCGTGCTGAAACGTCTCATCTTACCTACTGAGTCATTATTACTTTTACATTTTCAATAAAGTTTTTACTGTGTAACCTCTGTTTTTTATTTAATTTTTATTCCTTGAAAAATTGATATGGTTTTACAAAAATTCTTTTGTACTATTTCTTTTAAAACTTTCCCACTACCTTTCCCACTACTCCACTACTACCTCTAGCACCTCCACTTCCAAACCTTTAACCATATACAAACCTAGACCTAATCCCTCTCCTATTATCTCAATCACCTCTGAAATTGCCTCATCCCTTTCTCACCCTTTCAATCTACTCTACCGTTTCCCCACCAATCACCAAAACACCACCATCACTCCCACATCTTCATCAACACCTTACACAACGAAAACTGATTGTTTTGGCCCTTTAAGATGCAGATTTAGGCCATCACCACCTGTTCCAATTAGAGAAGAGGAATATCACTCTGCATATAATCACCCTTCTCTGTGGCATCTCAAGACTTTTACCTCTGGGGTTGCAAGATTGGAGATTGCCCCTTGGAGTATCATGATAAACTCAAGATGCACTTTGGAGGAAGACTAAGGCCTCCTCAGAACCGAGGAATCCTTCTTCTTTCCTTTGAGCTGCCCTACTCTCTTCCACAGCACGAGCCTCTAACTTTAGAAGAATGTGGATAATGGATCTCTGACAATGAGAGAGCCTTTCTACTTCAGTGTCTAGAGATGAAAAGGTATGAAATGACTCTAGTCCATGGGGACCCCTCTTTGGTCTCTATTAAAATTGTGCCTGATAGGCAAAGATAGTTTCCTTGGCTAATACCAAACAAGAGGAAGAACAAGGTGCCTCAAAGGCATCCTAAGATATTAACAATGGAACATTTGAAGGAAGCACCTAGATGGTATCAGGTCAAATCTTTGATTAATATGCTCATTAAGAAGAGAATAAAAAATCATGCCATGGAATTCTACTTCAACAAGATCAAGGTATATTCCAAGGATATTGGGTCATCTGGTCTATCAGATTCAGAGAAGGCAAAGATAGAAATGGTTGGTACTGTTCATGTTCACTAGGACTCCAACCTAGCCATTCAGCATTTTGATGACATGTTGCAATGTGTTGTTGTTCGACCTCCTTCTTTAAGAGAAATCATGAGAAGATAACAAGAATAAGAAGACATTGATTATGAGCAAGGAGCTGCCTTTGGTTGAGAGGTTATGGTTCTCAAATGGATTGAGAAGGCTTATGTTGATAATCTGGATGCCATTCTCTTAGCTGAAGAGGTGAAGAATGATCTGAGAAGGTGTTATCACCTTGAAGAGGAGATCCTTAGCATCTGCCTCATTGAAGCAGAAGCTGATTTGAAAGCTAATGCATCAGAAGCTAAGTTGTTGTTGTTTGATTACACTATTGATGCCTTTTTCAAGGCAAGAGAAGAGAATTTGCTGGAACTTATTGACCCAGTAGAGTTAGCATACAGAAGGGAAATGGAGTTAGCCTTTGAAAAGGAGAAACTAGGAAGACTTATCAAATGGTGCTTGCCAAATGACAAGTTCTACCTAGAGGCTCAAGAGAAGAAACAGAGAAGACTTAAACTGGCTCAAGGAGTTCTCCTGGAGCATAACAAGAAACCTATTCAAAGATGGAAAAAGGCTTTATCTTGGCCTAAAGATGCCTTACCTTCTGGTCCTGCTTAATGGGTTAAAGAAGAAGTTCAAACTCTAGCATCTGCCTCAACTTCAGCACTTCCATCTGATGATGATCCTGTTATTATCTCTCATGTCCAGTTCAATCATTTTGTGGAATCCTCTCAAAGAGTTGAGCGCCTTGAAAGCATTGTTCAAAGCCTCATGGAGCGCCTTAACCAAACCCTACCACCTCCTTTGTTTTTTTTTGTTTTTTTTTTTGCAAAACTTATGATATTTTGTTTGCCTCTGCTACTTCAATTTATATATAATAAGTTGATTTTGACTTCAAAATTTTCTCATTTCCTTTCCTTTTTGTTTTGACTGTGATGTTTTGCACTCTTTTTGTCTAATGACAAAAGGGGAAGTAGAGGATAAGGATTGATGAACGCTAAAGTATCACTTATAGCACGTATCATGCATCATGCATTAGAAACCATCATTAAATATGCTTTGATACACACTATATGTTGTTCATGATTAAGCATCAGTTACTCTGATAAGAATATCATATATTGATGCTCTGATACATGGATTATATTTTGATATATAGATCATATGTTTTAGAAAATAAATGTTTACACTTGACTGCTGAACTCAGGGGGGCCCTTGTAGCTATTTTCTAAAATAAATTGTTCATCAACCTTGGATATTTTTCATCTCAAAAAGGGGGAGATTGTTGGAACCTAAACGATTGACAAGTTTAGACCCTCAATAATTTTGATGATAACAAAGTATCTATGTGAGAACAATTTACTTTCTAATAAGTCTTGGAGTGTGTAGGATATAAAAGTTATCTATATTTGTAACATCACTCAAGCAAAGAAGAAGAAGTTTACAAGAAGATGAGCACATTAAGAAGTGTTTGTATCCGGTTAGTCTTAAGCATCTGGTATATGCATTCTAAGCAAGCGTCCGACTATCAGAGACCGAGACACGTGTAACTCAATCAAAACCAGCGAGCGTCTTATACATTCAAGCAAGCATCTGGTCACATTAATGAATCACGTGCAAATCACACTTGGCCCTTCTACCTCAGCATATCTTGTATTAAATTCAATTTTGTTTTGTGCACTCAATTTGATAGTACGAGGAATTAAAGGTGTCACCTTTGGCTAGAGGACAAAATTTGTACACTTTTCAAATTGTGCCAGGATGCAAATGATTGGAAAAGGAAAATAGTACAAACAGTCATAAAGCTGTACTAATTCTCATATTCTCATGAAAAGGGAATAGTGGATATTTTCTTAAAATTACCTCACTCAATGATTTGGAGCTGATGGATTTTTGTAGCAGTAATATATTTGAAGAAGTCTATAAATACTCCAAGACCTATATTGAAGAAGGTTACAGAATTACAATTCAAGTGAGCAACCTAAGATTCTGTACCAAGAACTCTACGAACCAGAAAGTGAACTTTCGGCGTATTATTCTTTCTTTTAGAAAGTTATATTCTTTGTGCTTAAAGTTTTTATCCTCTCCTATTGAGAGTTTCTTCATTGTATTCAAATCTTCTTTGTAAAACGGGTATTGCTTTTTGATAGGTTGTTTCCTCAAAGGCTCGAACGTACTGAGTCATTTTGAGAAGTTAAGAGTATAGTCAATGTAACAGTAGTATACTCTTAAGAAAAATTGTAATCAATGTGATTATAGTGGAAAATCCTTCAGGAACGAAGGGATTAGATGTAGTTATCAAATTGGTGGTGAACTAGTATAAATTTCTGTGTCTTTTTCTCTATTGCTTTAACTTTATTTCTATCTTGCAAGAAAAAAAGTTTTTACTGTTTTCATCTCAGCATCCACTTGTAAATGTTTTCAAAAGAACTTGTTTTCATGTTAGTTTTAACTTAGAGTTTGCGAAAAGTTTTTAATACAATTCAACCCCCTTCTTGTGTTCACGTCCACCTTCTTCCCATAATCTCATATATGATCCATCTAATACCTCACATACCTAGAATACACAAAATTAAGGCTGTTGGTAGCAAGGAAATAGTTGTTTCTGACTCAACTTGTGGTATCCCTTGAGGAAGAATGGGCCAAAGTTCTCAAGCCACCAAAAATGATGGGAGATAGATCAAGGGAGAGTAAACAATGAGTTTTGGGTTTCTGGAGAGGTGCTCTGCGGCTAGGGTAACATCACGGCATCCTAAAAAGGTCAAATTTATAGCCATTGAAGGCATTGAAACGGTTATGAAAAGGTTTTTAATTTTCTGCAGATATCACGCAATTAATCGATTAACTTAACAGATAGTTAATCAATTAACTCTCCAAAACTAGGAAGACAATAGTGTGTCGCAACTTAATCGATTAACACTCGTGGTATAATCGATTAAATTGTTTAGTTTTCAAATTTTCTAAGTTTCGAGGTTCCTAATCGATTAGTGGCATGGTGTAATCGATTATTTTACGAGAAAAACTAAGAATGATCTCTCCTAAGGTCCCTTATGGTCCTAAAGCCTTCCTATCATACATGGCACACAAACACACATTAAATGCAAGAAAAATAGGCATTTATAGACTTTCAAGTAGACCTGCCCTTCTTAACAAAGATTGGAAGACGTGCGCCAAGTGTTCGATGTGGTGGTCTAATGAATCAATGTAAACCAAGATATCATCGAAAAAGACGGCCACAGATTTCTGAATGAGGGCTTGAGGGATTCGTTCATCGTATCCTGGAATGTAGGAGGAGTGTTGCAAAGGCCGAATCTTATATTCGTAGTTCCCATATGTGTGTGAAAAGTGGTTTTCGGAATATCATTGTCCTCGTAGAGAATCTGAAGGAAACCCCAGGTGAGGTCTAGCTTGGAAAACCAGATACCATTGGCCAGCTCATCTAAGAGCTCATCAATGGTGGGCATCGAAAAATGGTCTTTTACGACAATGGTGTTAAGAGCTCTGTACTCCACATAGAAATGCCAGCTATCGTCCTTCTTTTTCACAAGTAGCACCGGTGAAGAGAAAGGGCTACGACTCAACTGAAACAATCCCGAAGAGAGCATCGCCTCCACCTTTTTTCAATTCCACACTTTTGAAATTGGGGGTAACAATAGGGCGGACATGAACTGGGGAAGAGTTGGGGAGCAAATGAATTTGGTGGCAAATGGTACGCGGAGTGGGTAAGTGGGCCGGAAACTGGAAAAGGTCCCGTATTGGTGGAGGAGGTTGGCGATAGTAGGGATTGGGTGTGTAAGAGAGGGTGAAAGACCTGGTTGGTGGGGTGTATTGGTAGAAGCGTGGATTTGGGTGATTCGTTTGATTTGTTATGCTGAAGCAGCTATTTGTAACATATTGGACACCTTCTCGTGCTATCAATCTGTCACTCATAGGAATATCTACCACCCCCATGTGGCATTTCTTTCACCTCCAACAAGGATTCGAACCAATGACATGGGGCTTAAGTACATGGAAGTCTTGCAGGGGTACTTGCTAGTAGGGGGTCTTACATAAAAGCAGAGCACTGCTTTGGTGTTCCATTCACATACTGGATCACCCTGACGACTTAGTCTGTATCTCTGGATGTTGAGGGCACTCTCATTCGCTCACCTGGAGTAAAAAAGGATCCTGAAGACTTCAATGGAATAGTTGATAGGTTCACATTTGCTGGTTGTTGATGTAGGACTACTGACCGATGGGAGACTTTGTATGTTATTGCGATGCTTGATTGATTGTTGACGCAACATGTTATTTTGTGCCTATGTCGTACTTCTTTTCATATCGAGTATGATTCCTCACCCCTTTGTGTTTTGTGGCTACTTGTACACCCCGTGTATGGGTAGATTGTGAGATTGCAGGTGATGATGTGGACGTGGATGCTGAGGAGTCGACTACATGTTACTGCTTAGCTTAAGATTTATTTATGTTCTATGATGTTTATCATTCTGATGTAAATTAAGGGTTAAACATTGAGACATGTGACATCGGAGATTATGGTTTTTATTTTCGCAAAGTACTTTTACGTTTTATGTTATTATTCCGCAGACATGTTTTATTATGATTTGATGTGAACCACTATTTCGTTAAAAGTTTTTATAAACTTAGTATTTTTATTACTTCTTGTAAGCTCTTATATGCATTTTTCATACAACGAGATAGTGGGTGCCACATGTTTGCCTGGCGAAGGCAGTTAACTGCCAAGCTGCATAAGTTGGCAAGCTCCTTGCGCGAACCTTTGTAGATTAGACCTCTTCTATTGCTCCGACTTTTGCCTCACCAGCTGCAACCTTGGGTTGGAAAAACTGTCTTTTCTTCAATAGGCTATAACAGGTACTTTCGCCAGTCAACCTGGTGTTGTTCGCTAGGCAATGACCTCAAAATGTGCCTAAAAAAAGAGGGCTTAAATATGAAAAAGGTCCCCCAAAAACTAGCTAAGTTCGTTTTTAATCCCCAAAAAAAAGTGAAGGTTTTTAGTCCCCAAATTTGGAAAAGTTTTTCCGTCAGTCCCTCTAGCTGATACCGTTTGTGGCGCTTATGTGGCGGGTACTTAAAACGAACTTTTAGAATTTTTGGGGACTAAAAACGAACTTTTAAAATTTTTGAGGGACTAAAATCATGACGGAAAATTTTTGAGGGACTAACGAAAAAACTTTTGCAAATTTGGGGATTAAAAACCTTCACTTTTTTTTAGGACTAAAAACAAACTTAGCTAATTTTTGAGGGACCTTTTTCATATTTAACCCAAAAAAAAAAAGTATAAAACATGCGAACATTGGGGACTAATATCAAAAAGACTATTTTGGCACCTTTGGTACACAACCCTTTTCTTTTCGTCCTGACAAAAATATAACACGTAATAATCTAGTAAAATATTATATTTTAATTGAAGAATCGTGAAGCATTTGTTAGCAATAAAAAAAAAAGCTAAATTATATTTTTACTTTTTATAAGGTGTACAACCTTACTCCCGATGAGAATAATTAATTGCTCATTTTTTTTTATTAATTACTTACATTCATTTTTATTTTATAGATTCACATTTATATAATTTCTCTTCACCCATAAAGTAGGAAACTAGATAATTAATAGAAAAAAGTAAGCAATTAATGATCCTTATCGTGTGCAAAGTTGCACACGTTAAAAAATCTCTTATACTTTTAGTCTCTTATGTTTATTTTAGGTTTCAGTTTGGTCTCTCATGTATTATTTGTTCCAAATTTATCTCTTATGGGTAAAGGTTACAACAATGTGGTCCATCTATTTAGAAGTGGTCTCTTATGTTACAAAAATTATAACAATGTGGTCCATTTTTTTTTTTTTTGCAAAATAAGGGACAAAAAATGGGGACCATATTGGTATAATTTTTGTAATATAAGAGATTATTTCGAGAAAAAAATAAGAGGGACCATATTTATATAATTTTTACATCAAACCAAAACCTAAAATAAATCTAGGGGATCAAAATTATAATTTATCCTAAAAAATATCGGTCGCGCTATTTGCACACCGTTTTGGCCGACACTATACACAACACCGTACGTCCGTACATGTACGGATAATTTTTATTTTTATTTTTCAAAAAAATATTTTTTTTAAAAAAAATTTCTTCGGAAAAATACTTTTTTTCAAAAAAAAATTATTATAAAAGTGGTTAACGCAGTACAAATAAGTGGTTAATTCAGTTTACTAACTGGTTAACGATTACTCTATGTCTATTAACCAGATAATGGACTGCGTTAACCGCTTACATGAACTGCGTTAACCACTTACATGAAATGCGTTAACCAGTTAAAAAAATTTGTGTCTATATTAACAGTTAGTGGACTGCGTTAACCACTTATATGAACTGCGTTAACCACTTATATAAACTACGTTAACCAGTTAAAAATTTATGTATCTGTATTAACCAGTTAGTAGACTGCGTTAATCACTTAAATAAACTGCGTTAACCAGATAACAAAATATGTAAAAAAAAAAAATACGAAATCCGTACAGTTCTGTACATGCCAGTACCGTAGAGATCATACGGAAATTAGGTGTCGCATAAAGTGACGTTGAAAAATCATTTTCCAAAAAATATGGTGAAGCATTTTATGAAAAAATCATTTCCCTTACGAAATCGATCTATTCTGCCACCGGTATCCACACGTATTTGCTCTCTTTTTCTTTCTTTTTTTCTCTCTTTTGAAAATGAATTATCCGATCCCGAAACCCAAAACAGCACCCTACCACAATCCACAGCAGCTCGTCCCACAAATCAGGAAGTGCAAAAGCATGCGAGAATTGAAGCAATTGCATGCCTTTTTAATCAAAACGGCCCAAACACGAGACATCACAGTTGCAACAGAACTCCTCAAGCTCAGTGCCACCTCAGATTTCGGTGACACAAGTTACGCCCTCTCCGTGTTCGACCAAATGCCTGAACCGAATTGCTTTGCTTTTAACACTGTGATAAGGGCACTGGCTGAAAAAAGCAGCAGCCATAATGATAATGATGATGAGGCCTTGTTGCTTTTCTGTCAAATGTTGTCTGATGGAATAGTGGAGCCTAACAGGTTCACTTTTCCTTCTGTGTTGAAGGCTTGCTCAGAAATGGCAGGGTTGGAAGAAGGAAAACAGGTTCATGGTTTGGTTGTTAAGTTTGGATTGGATGATGATGAGTTTGTTGTCAGCAATCTTCTGAGGATGTATGTCATGTGTGGGAGTACAGAGGATGCCCGTGTTTTGTTTCAAAGGAATGTTGGTGCAGTGAGTAGAAGAATGGTGGTAGATAAGAGGAGGCAAGAGGGTAATGTGGTTTTGTTCAATGTGATGATTGATGGGTATGTTAGAATTGGGAAACTTGAGGCTGCTAGGGAATTGTTTGAAAAAATGCAGCAAAGAAGTGTGGTTTCATGGAATGTGATGATTTCTGGGTATGCTCAAAATGGGTTTTTTATGGAGGCTATAGACATTTTTCATAAGATGATGCAGGTGGATGACGTGTCGCTGAACCGGGTGACTCTGGTTAGTGTGCTGCCTGCAATTTCACATCTCAGAGCCCCCGAGTTGGGGAAATGGGTGCATTTGTATGCTGAGAGGAATAGGATTCAGATTGATGAAGTGCTTGGTTCTGCTTTTGTTGACATGTATGCAAAGTGTGGGAGCATTGAGAAGGCAATCCAGGTCTTTGAGAGGCTGCCCAAAAGGAATGTTAAGACATGGAATGCTGTTATTGGTGGTCTTGCAATGCATGGTAAAGCCAAAGATGTGTTGGATTATTTTTCAAGGATGGAAAGAAGTGGTGTATCCCCTAGTGATGTTACATACATAGCCATCTTGAGTGCTTGTAGCCATGCAGGTTTAGTGGATAAGGGGATATTGTTTTTCAATGATATGATTAATAAGGCAGGATTAGAGCCTAGGATAGAACACTATGGGTGCATGGTTGATCTCTTGGGACGTGCTGGCCATCTAGAAGAAGCTGAGAAGCTTATAATGAATATGCCAATAAGATCAGATGATGTCATATGGAAGGCCTTGCTTGGTGCTTGTAAGATGCATAAAAACGTCGAAATTGGAAGGCGCGCAGCAGAGGTTTTGATGAAACTTGCTCCTCATGATAGTGGGGCATATGTGGCTCTCTCAAACTTGTATGCCTCATCAGGAAATTGGGATGCAGTTGCGGAGGTGAGGTTGATGATGAAAGACATGGACATAAGGAAAGATCCTGGATGTAGTTGGATTGAAATTGATGGTGTTATTCATGAATTTCTTGTTGAAGATGATTCCCATCCTAGAGCGAAAGAAATACACTCAATGTTGAAGGAGATTTCCAACAAGTTGAGCTTGGTAGGTCATATGCCAGACACTACACAAGTCTTGCTTAAGATGGATGAGAAACATAAAGAGGGTGTGCTGCATTACCACAGTGAGAAGATTGCAGTTGCCTTTGGGTTAATTAGTACTCCCCCAAAGACACCCCTTCAGATAGTGAAAAATTTAAGAGCTTGTGAGGATTGTCATTCTTCAATGAAATTAATCTCAAAAATTTATGAGCGTAAGATAACGATTCGAGATAGGAAGCGCTTTCACCATTTTGAACATGGTTCATGTTCTTGTATGGACTATTGGTAGTTTGGTAGCAAATGCATATTGTCCTCACTGTAACTAACATCCCTTGCCTGTCTTTGAATATAGAGCCTGTGTATTGATTAATGTAACATCAAGAGGCCATTCAATGCTTCAGAACTGAAAATGCCTGGCTTTGTTTCTTTCTTTTGGTCCTACTACACTAGACAACTCATTTGCACTCAACTGAAAATACCTTAATTGATAGTGTTTAGCAGGGTTAACAAGATTAGTTTAATAAGATTTACATGATGCCTAATTATATTAAATGGAATACGATTTGTGATATTATCTCCAATACAAGGCTTAATCACTCACCCAAGATATTTTCTGATAATAACAACACTTGAAACCTGCGAGTGGGTAACTCTGTATAATGATGGGAACGCAAGAGGTTTCTACTCCATTCTATGCTTGGAAATCAAGTTCAAATGACTGCAAAAACTTTGACCACACTAACTGTATTTTTAGCTTCTTTTTGTGCGAGTTAGACTTTTACTTTTGACGAGACTTTCTGATGATAAGCTTCTAATAATATCTTCTGATATTGATTCTTCCGAAGAGTCTTTTAAAGGTTGTTTTTGTACCATCTTCTGAAATAAGCTTTTAAAAAAAAATTAGAAGACTAATAATAATATGGTGAAATTAGTCTTTAAATAAATAACTTATTGAGAAAAAGCTCTTGATAATTATAATATTATATCATTTTAATATTTGGAGAATCAATTATAAGATATTATATCATGCAACTTTCACAATTAAAAAAAAGAAAAGGGATTATGCACACTCACGTCCAACGAAAACCTATAACCCATTATTTTGTAGTTAATTTTAAAATACAATTATAAAATGGGCTGATGTGACAATATGATGAGTTCTCATTAGATATTGGTATAATACTAATTTACCCCGATAGCGCATCTTCATTAAACTCCTAAAAAATTCCAATAATTGTACATCAGATTTTTTTTCTTTTAAAATTTGACGACTGACGAGGTTAGTTTCATAGTCCGCAGCAAAATAATTGCCTTATACAGAGTCAGAGAGTTGTCTTTGTTTTAATCAGCATAAATTTTCCCATTATTGGTTTCTCAGAATAAGGAAAATAGATGTCCCTTTATTAGTTACTGTCAAGCACCCGAAGAACTACAAAAACATGGTTGCCAAAATCACGTGAATCAATCTCGCAATTCAGCTTCAAACCCGAACAATAAATTGAGTAATTGGTTATATTGGTCTTTGAAAATATAATTCAGTGTCATTTTAATTCCTAAAAGAATGAAAACTCTAAAATAGTCTTTGAAAGTATTATACGTTTATCACTTTGATCCCTGTCGTTAATAATTTCATTGACCTCGTGAGTAATTGGTCACATTGGTCCCTGAAATTGTAACTCGGTGTCACTTTGGTCCCTCGAAGACTAAAAACTCCAAAATAATCCCTGAAAATATTATAAGTTTGTCACTTTGGTCCCTACTGTTAGCCATTTGATTGTCTCCGTTCCAAAATAATGGCTAACAGTAAGGACCAAAATAACAAGCGTAAAACACTTTCAGGAACTATTTTAGAGTTGTTACTCTTCGAGGGACCAATGTGACCAATTACTCACGGAGTCAATGAAATTGTTAACGGTAGGGACCAAAGTGACAAATATAGAACACTTTCGGGACTATTTTAGAGTTTTCACTCTTTCAGGGACCAAAGTGATAAATATAGAACACTTTTGGGACTATTTTAGAGTTTTCACTCTTTTAGGGACCAAAGTGACACCAAGTTATACTTTCATTAACCAATTATTCACACCAAACTTGTTAAACTTCGCTGCTAAGTTTTTTCCTTTTTCATCAGCTAGCCATACATCTCTCTTTCTCTCTATATACACCGGTAATTTGGTACATCACAATTCAATTATTCAATAACTAACACTTATTAACTCCCCATTGATTTCTCAGGAGAGTCCTTTCCCTTTATCCAATGAACTTACCTATAATATAAACCTTTAAAAATGGAACCATTTCTTGTCTTGAAATAACAAAAAAAAAAACCTAAAACGAAATTAAGAAGACTTCACGATTCAAACCAAAGCAGAAGCATCTGGAAGACCCTGCTGAAGATCGTCATCCCTTGCCGGAGCCGCAGCAGCCGACAATTTCGGGCGCTTACCGGAGACTGTGGCACGGCAAATTGGGCAGTTGGAGTGGTTTCTGAGCCACAAGTCGATGCAATCAGCATGAAACGAATGCTTACAACCACTCAGCTGCCGGAGTTTTTCACCGTCAGAGAACGCCGACAAGCAAACGGGGCACTCGCAGCCGATTTCCTTCACATGGGAGTCCTTCTGATACCTGAGTTCTGAGACGGCAGCGGCTTCAACTTTGCGGGGGTCATAGGTGGCGGCGGAGAGTTCGCCGGAACTTTGCTCCGATCGCCGACGGAGAAACGGGCACCCAAAGCCGAAGATGAAGGTGTAGATCAAGGCGGGGATGGTGACGACGGCAACGAGAGCGAGAAGGAATTCGAGCGGAGAGAGGTCGACAGAGTGGGAAGGGGCAGGGAAGGGCGGTGGTGGTGCTGTGAGGATGGCGATTTCTGCGGCGGTGAGCGGCGGCGCTGAGACGGGGAGCGATGACGGGTCTGTGGTCAGATTGGCGAGCCTTGCGTATTCCATTATTAGACCATAAGTCACAGGTGCGACCGGCCAAGTGTGACTGGTCTTGTTTTTGGGGTGCTTTTGTTTGTTTGTATGTGTTGGTGGTGTTTGTTTCAACTTTCTTTGGAATTTTTTGATTTCAATAATTGACAAGAGGCGATGGGAGTGAGAGCCAGTAAAATTTGGGTTAGATCTTAATTAAGAATATAAAAATACGAATTCTTTCTTCAAATTTATTTTATAGACGAACTTGGTATACGTTGGAGAGTGCAAGTCATTTCTTGTGCAATGGAAAGCCAATAGACCAAAATTGCACAAATGTATTTTATGACTATTCATGAAATTTAAATATACCTTTACGCAAGTTGTACTCTTTAGATGTTTCACAAGTATTCAATTATGCATTTTTAATACAAATTAAAGGTCAATTTAAGTGGAAACATGCAGTCTTTTTTTTTATTACATGGGAGACGGGTGAGGTAAAGTCTCCAAAATATAAATGAAACTAACTCAAAAAGGCAACCAAACATTCGGATGCACCTCTTTTCGAGCAGAGGTAAACTCCAAGAACTGATAGAGAAGAATAGAGAAGAGGATATACAGAAGGGAGATTTCGATTAATTTCTTTCTTATCCATTTCCATGGATTACACATTCATTTATAGCCAATCTAGTTTCCTATGTTTACTGATCTATTGCCAGGTGTGGCAAGATCATTACAAGCATGCTAACAGAAGAATGGAACCTAATAACCGGATAGAGAAGGTCCTAGAATACTAAAAGTGCAACTTCATGACTCAGCTTCTTCACCCGTTTTGGACACATCTTATTGGTCTCCTTAGGCTCCTCTAACCCAACTCCCCTGGCCTTGCTTTGAGATGGGCTCATAGTCGTATCATTACTCAGCTCATCCAGGACAAACTTGTCCTCAAGGTTGAAACAAAGGAAAACTTCAACAAACTCAGCGATATCCTCCCAAGTGTCCTCAAAATCAAGGGAACATTTCCAATAGACAAGAGAACATCCACCTGGATCCCATTGTTTGAATTGTAAGAACCCTTCAGTTGTTAGCTCAACTTCAATTATGATGCCCACTGCTTCTCTATTTTCCAGTGATACACTAATAGCTTGTGTAATTGCATGATAAGCCACTTGTAACACCCATATTTTTCGTGATGCGCTATTTATCATTATTATAGTATATTCTGTCGTATTTATGCTATAATAAGCAGTTTCTTGTTCGCTAATCAAGTGATTTAATTAAATCAAGATCAAATTGAATTTGAGAATTAATATTTTATATTAATTCATGGTTCGAATATCGTCGAAAAATTCTAGCGAAGTTTCGTCGCGTTTCGAATTGCCGGGCAGTTTTGCCGCAGATAAAATTTTAAACGAACTCCGATTTCGATGATAATCGAATCGTGACTAGTTGTGATTATTTGTGAGTGTTTTAGAGTGTTTTTATTAATTATGATAATTTATTCTCACGCGGTGAATTAATTTCTCGGTAAATTAATTTTCGCGAATTAATCGGCCGGAAATTAATCGGTAATGCGATTACTCGACGCCGTGTTTTAGCAACCTTTAGACTCTAGAATTAGAGGGTAATCATGAGAGATGTGAGAGTAGATGGGATAGATTAGTTGATGTGATTAGCATCTTTACTTCATGGATAGGTGTCACTTAATGTGTGACAAAGAGGGATTGGTGGTAATTAATTTGTGAATCATGTAATTAGTTGATGGCTATTGTTCTTAGTTAGTATGATTGTTATTGGTATTGTTGGAATTGTTGAATCCAAAGAGTTAATGAATTTTTATGGAAAACCCTTATTCTTGAAGGAAACTTGAAAAATGGGATTGGCTATAGATTAGGCTTGTGTTTTGGAAACTAATAGTGGTTTTGTGTAAGGATTAAATTATGGAATGATGTGGTTAAATTGTTTGGCAGTTTTACAATTTGTTTCCTATTTTCTTGGTGTTGGCTGCGAGCTCCTTAGGAGTGTGGGAAGGAAAAAAATTCTTGCAACCTTGTTTTCCATGGTGTATTGATGTTGTTTGGACTTTGGAAATTTAGGAAAAATGATTTGAATTCAAAAATTGGACTTGTTGGTTACTTGAGGCAATGAAGCACATAGGTAACTTGGGTTCCTTGAGACCCAAGAAAAACCAAGTGGAGCCTTTACTTAGTATTTGAGGAAAAGTGGTTCATTAATGTTGGTTTATGCCTTAAGTTCAAGAAAAATGATTCTTAGTCTTGGAAGGTTATTCTTTTAATTAGTTAATGATTTATTTCAAGTGAAAATGATTCTTTAAAATAAATATTTCAAGTGTGTATGTTAATATTTTAAATTATGTTTCTAAGTGGGAATGTGTTGGTTAGGAAAAAGGGTTTAGGTTATGAGAGCCTAAGGTTTTAGAACTAGGTTCCTAGAATTGTGCTAAGCTTGTTTCATGTGCTAGGATTTGGAAACCCGAGTTCGTGCGGCGAGAGACCGGGACGTGCTTCGACACGGAATTTGGTTACCCTTGGTAAGAGCAACTTTAGATATTGCATAGGAATTAATTTTAAGTCTTATAGCGAAGAAGTCCGAGAACCTCAGGGTTCAAAGTGAGGGTCTCCTACCCCTTCGTTTGTTTTATTGTCTGATATCTATACTGATTATTTAGTGGGCTTGTCTGCAAGAGGTTGGCAGTTGTCTTCAACCCCCCACACTTTTTTGCTTTCCTCTCTGTTAACTCCATTGCGTTGCAGAGGGATGAATTGTGTGCTGATCTTTGCGATATAACATGATTGGATTGATTTGCTATGTATTGTTGAACTGAGTTGTATTGTGATGAGTTTCTGATTGAATATTTATTTAATATGAGATTGAATATCTATTTGATTATGCTTCTTGAATTATCATATGAGTTGATACATTCATTGGGGTTGTGGAAGTATTGACGTGACGTTTGTGAGCTTTGAGCCGATTAACCTAGGGTGCTAGGATCCCCTAAAAAGCTACGGCCAGTTTTTCGGTAGAGTTAGCTAAGCGTCATAACGTCAAGGAACCTGAGCTGAATGTCCTAGGGTGGGAGGAGAGCCTAAGGCTACGGCTGGTATTCAGTGGATGGATCAGCGTTACTTTCTAGAAATCTCAGAGAGTGTTTTGGGATAGAGTCTTGAGTTGCATTATGGGGCATTTATGCATCTTGTTATTTCTTGTTCTATGTTTTGCTGTTTCTATGATTATTTGAGAAGTTGACCCTTTCCCGTGGTTCCTTCAACCGATGATGGCAACCCAGGCAATGGCTAAGACACTGGTGATACGGGCGATGACGACATCGCTGGAGATCGTGTTTGATTTCCCAGACATCGAGGCACCCTCGGCGATGGAGTTCGACCCCATCTCCCGTCGAGTTGTATATACCGGGGACGTTGTGCAGACTTTCAGAGTTGACGGATTGGTGCTGAGGCAGGAGACCTCCCGACGGACAGTCAGTTTTCCCATTAGGACGATGCAGGTGGTGGACGCTTGGAGTAGCATTCAGAGAGAGCAGACGATGCCAGCTTTATCTTCTTCGCCAGAGGGATCTCTTGAGATTTCGAGGCGTATTACTACCCGTTATGCACCCCTACCCAAAGGAGCGAGGATCCGGAGGACCGCTCGAAAGAGCGTGATCAGACGTGGAACTGCTGGAGCTTTTACCTCTCGAGCGGCAGCTACTCCGAGTTCTTTGGCAGAGCCTGAGGCCGAGGCAGAGCCGGCTTCCCCCATGTTTGTCAGGACACCTACCCCACCGGGACATCTTTCACCTATATGCCGAGAGTGCGGTGAGGCAGGATGTAGTGGCGCAGGATTCCTTGAGGAGGTGCTGGTAGAGAAGGACGTGCCAAAGGGTATACCGGCTACGATCCCTTTCATAGACTTGACTAGCGAGGATGTGGCGGACTCGAGGGATGATGATGACGAAGAGGATCCATCTGAGGATTCGGCTAGCTACCTTTAGTTGTTGTGACTGTCTGTCTCCTTGTTGTATTTTGGTTGACTGTGGGGTCTGTTTATAGTGTACAGTTGCTAGTAGTGACCAGTCGGACTTTTGATTATTGTCTTTTATGTACAGCTGGGTAGACCGGTGGCATACTTTTGGAGCAGCCCCCTGCGTGGGTGTCTACCGGGAGTATCCCCGGGGTATGATTGCTCTCACGAGGGTTTTCATACTCTAGGTGTATTCTCTTGTACATATTTCTGCACAGCTTATATTTTGTACGCACTGTTATGATTACCTTATTTATATATATGTGTATGTATTTTCAGTACATTTGTCTTGTGTCTAGATTGTATCATGTTTCTAAACGCTGTGGCTACTCTGAGTGTGCTTTGCGGAAGAATTTATAAAAAAAAATGTACCGCTTTTCCAAAGGACACAAGAGTACTATTTAAAAAGTGCGTTGCATGTAGGGTTGATCCTAGCCTCGTAGCGGTCCGGAAACGGGTCGTTACACCACTAGTAGAAAATGCAGAGAAACAAGGTCCCACAAGAAAGCAGCAAGTGCAATAAGATGACTAACCAAATTTTGATCAACAAGAGTACTTGTATCTCCTAGTACAACCCAATAACCACGTTTCTCAGTGAACTGCCTACCATCCAATGTTATCTTCACAGAGCAAAACTTTGGGCCACACATTGAGTAGAAATGATGTAACACCCCAAAATTCCCTAAGCTCAGTTCGAGAATAAATTGGAAGAAGTTGTGTAATTGTATTTAAGCTTAATTTGGTTTCCAATTGAGTGAATATGATTACATGAAGTTTTAAGATGTAAGTGGTTGATTTTGAGTTAAGAAATAAGTTGGATTTGATCCTAAAATGATTGGAAGTATAGATTAGGAGTTAATTGAAGTTGGTTTGGGGAGAAAGTCTCAAGATTGGATGTTAGAATTGAGTTTCTATGATCTTTATGCAGTGGGAATCGACTCCCACACAGCCTGAGTTGATTCAAGCACTTCCAATCCTCTGGGAATCGAATTGGAGCAGTTAGGAATCGATGCACACATTCTGTGAATCGATTCATACAAATACAAGTCTCTAGGAGTCGAATTGGGAGCTGCAGTAATCGATTCACTCACTTAAATTTGAGCTGTCACATTTTTGTCTGTGTGAATCGATTCACACCTAAGCTGTGAATCGATTCACAGCTGTAAAAATGCTTAAAAACACAGCAGATCAGAACAGAACAAAAAATGAGGAAAAAAGGGGAAAGGAAGGGCGATTTTGGAGAGGAGAAAGAGAGGATGTGAGCTAGGGCTTTATGGTTTGGGAAGGATTGAAGAGATTTATGTTGGATTTCTTCAATCACTTGCTTTAATAGAGAGTTAGAGAGTTGAGATTGAGTTTTAATAGAAATTGATGGAACCCTAGAGGAAGAAGAAGAAGAAGAAGAACGTGAGGAAGAAGAAGAAGAGGAAGAGCTCGACCAAGGGGAGAAAGATGGAGTAGAAGGAGCATCAAGACCTAAGGTTGGAAGATTGAAGAAGATGAGATTAAGATGGAGCTTGATTCAAGCTTCCATGGAGGTTGAGAGCAAGCCAAGCCCTAGGATTTAGGGGTTTCCATTCCAAAGCACTTGGAAACAAGGTAACATAGATTTTTCCAATTCAAAACCTCTCTTAGGGTGTGCTAGATTTATTTTAAATTCCTAAACTTGAATGTCTATTGAGTAGAAGTAGTGATAGTTGAGTGGGTTTGGTTAAAAAGAGGTTGGATGGCTGCCCCCAATCCACCACAAATTGTATGCTTGATGTTTGAACCATTGGTTGATCCATAGAGCTCCAATGGGATTGAGTTTTTTTGATTCATGAGGGTCTATACCTCAAATGTGATGATAAGTTTCCAATGAATTTGTATTTGTCTTAGTTATATGTATAAGTGAATGTATATGTTTTGAAAGCTTAGGGTTCCAATGCATGTTAAGTTGAATTATTTGATCTTGTAGTCAATGTCTTGGAATAAGTAAAGAATGTTATAGAATAATATGATATTTGCCCCAAATGTGAGTTCCACGGGACTCCACTTGGAATGTTTGATGCAAGTTAGAATGTTGGAAAAGCATGAGAAATAGATAAGATTAGAGATGTTCGAGTTTATGATCATTGATGATTGCTTATGAATTATAGTGTCTTGATCATATAATTTCTTAAAGATGCATGATGTGAATGTGGGTTGCTCAAATATATGTTAAGTTAATCTCCTTGATTTTCTTTTGGATATCTTTGAGAAAGTTTGATAGTTAAATGATTGAATTGTATATTCATTTCATTATGTTCATGCTTTTATAATGCATAAGTTAAGAGTAAGACGCTTAAAAGACACACAAGATTCCTCATAAGAGGAGAGTTGATATGGTTAGTCTTGTGGGATGCCACTTGGAGGTTAATGACGTCTAACCACTATACCGTTAGCTATGTTAAGCGGGGCCTATGAATTAAAGCATATGACCAAATTCGACAACATAGAATCCCGGTTGAATATCAATTTAACCATACGGGAATAGTTAAGATGTGCTAAGCACAAAGTAAAGAAGAACTTTATGTTCTTAGTTGAGTTGTATTGCATTTAAGTACATTCATTTTATTGGATGTAGCGAGTTATGAAGAGTTGACATATATGTTTTTATGCTAAATGTTCTCACAAATGTGTCTATGCTTGTATAAGAAAAACAAAATGTTTTGGGCTTAAATGCCTCAAGTATGTTTATCAAAATAGTGTGATATGAGGAGGGAGTTTTCCATACGTAGCACACCATATATATATGGCTGAAAACAACGGTAAATAATTTTTATGTTAAGTCTATGTTACTGAGTTTTACAACTCACTATGTTTTAGGGCGTTGTTTTCAGGTATAAGTATAATGAAGTAGTTCGAGCATGAAGTTGTTCTCGGTTTTGCCTTTGCCGCGAGACCTTTCGAGTTCATACCGGATCATGGGTCATCTTTTATTTTTTTAAGTTTTATGTAAGAGTCAAGTTTGGTTTTATACTGTTTGAGTTTAGCATAAGTTTAACCTAAAGTTTGGTAGTCCAGATTGGAGTCATAAATGTTATAAGTTTTTTCGCATTGTCTTTGATCTGGTTGTAATTTGGATTGATGTCTCTTATTATTAGCCTTGTCTGATAATGTTTGACGTGATCAAGGAAAGCTGTTTAGACAAAGTATTATTATTATTATTATTATTATTATTATTATTTTCAAAAGGGTTCATTTATTATTGAAGGCTAAATTACAAAATTGGTCCTCTATGTTTATTTTAGGTTTCAATTTGGTCCTCTATGTTTTATTTGTTTCGTTTTGGTCCCTTACGTTTTAAAAGTTACAACAGGTTGGTCCTTTCCGTCACTAAAAGTCAATTGTCCGTAGCTAAAAGCCAAATTCTAGCTACAGACAATTGACTTTTAATGACGGAAAGGACCAAATTGAAAACTAAAATAAAACGTAGAGGACCAAAACGAAACAAATAAAACATAGAGGACCAAATTGAAACCTAAAATAAACTTAGAAGACCAATTTTGTAATTTAGCCATTATTGAATTATGTGAAGCGAAAATTTTTATTACGTTAACTTCAGTTTTCTGTTAATTTAGTAAGTAATTCCCTAATTGGAGTCAGGGTGTTACATTATGGTATCAAAGCAGTTCGATCTTGTTGGACTGTGAGTAATAAGTCTAGAAGTGATCCGGTTTAGGAAAGAGTCAGTTGTGTTTGTAAATTTGAGTTTTCTAAGTTCTTTTGATTAATTATTGAGGTAGGCCACCTCAAGGATTCATCTAAGGAACAAGGAGGATGAAAAATTTGCAGAAAATATTAGGGTATGTACTCATTTCGTGAAACATCATCATCATATATATATATATATATACTCCTAAGTACAGTTTCAGAAATTCCGTAATGATCGCCTAACAGTTCTTCAGGTCGTGAAAGTTTTCAGCCACTCTAGCCTGCCTAAGTCCACGGGGTGCATACTGCAGTGAGTTTAGTTGGCCGCATTAAACCCTGCTACTATTGGAAGTTCATTATAAGAGTTATGGTTTCCCATTCCCTTATTGTATGTATTCTCTGGACTTCTAAGTTGTTGTTTGGAGGAAAAAGCATGAAATGGATTTGGGTAAAGTTGACTTATTATATGTTGAAATGTTTAAAGCATGTCTCGGTTCATGATGTTATGTTGAATTGTTGTTCTTAAAATTAACATGGATTATTCCTTGTATAATTAGATAAAGGTTTATGTTAAATTGTGAATATGTTTAGAACGAACCCGATTAGTGAGTGCATATTGGAATATCTTACCATTATGTTTTGATGTTTGTAATGTCGGGTCCTTTTGGGTGGAAAAGGGTTGGCTGTTGACCCCCACACCGATATATGTTTTAGGTTTCCTTTATTGTTCTCTCCACGGCTAGGATTTTGGAGTGATGTATGTTTTGGCTAGAAAATATACGTGAGTGAGTACTTTCGTATTCCTCACCTATATTTGAGAGTCTAGATAGGGGTTATGATCACGAATTGGTCAGTGCCACACCCCAAGTATGAAGTGTTTAGTAAAGTGATAAATCCTGATAGTTCTATGTTTACTTAGGCTTCATGATCCTATTAGGTTTGTCTTTATGGTACTTCTGAAGTAGGAAATGAGAAGGTCACTTTGGAATGTACTACCATGTGTTGTTTGAGTCTAAGGTGGTCTAGCAAACCTTATCAATTCTCTTGTCATGACTACTTAGTTAAATGACAATTAGGATGGATAAGTACAAGCTCTTAGTTGTATGGTTTTGATTAATTAGGATTGGTATTTGTAATTGATTAGGTTTTCAATACTTGTTAATATATCAAATTTGTTTAGCCTAACCAATTATGAATGGATCATAGATCGATTAAAACCCTATTATAGTCCTTAAGTGAGTTATTATGTTCTACTTAGTAAGTGGTAAGGATAAGGAGTAAGATGAGAACGGGTCACTATCTCTGACGCCGAAGTTGTAATAAAAACCCTAGAAGTTGACCAAGCTCTAAGGAGGCAATAAGGAAACCCTAAGTCATCTAGGTATGATGACAATAGTGGAGTAACCAACCCAAGAAAGAAGATTAGACGGTAGTCTTTAAACTGTAATAGTTTTTAGCAAGGCTAAATCAGTGGGAAACCAAAGCTGTTAATGTTTGCACTCGATTCAATTGACCAGTACATGAAGTGATCTCACTTGCCCAATTACAAACTTCATCTTAACCAAATAAGAACCTTATTTGGAATAAGACCTAATTTGCAATCGGTCAATGGAATCACTAAATTTCCTAAACAATTAGCTCCTCCGTAGAGATTAATTCCTTTTGGGATTTCCAATGATTTAGGATGAGTATTAAGGTAGTTTAAGATAGTGAGATGGATTGTTCCCAAGAAAATGAATTTACTTCCTTGATGCTTGTTAGTCTATTGGTTATTAAACCCGGCAACGGACACGTTGGTCCATGTGGAGATCATCATGGCTGCATGGATTCCTGGTTTAATTCCAATTGAATCAAAGAAGGGAATTAATCCATCAAGTTGAAGGGAGTAAGTAGGAAATTCCAAGTGAAAATCCTACAAGGGTGTTACAGTAGAAGTAAGTGAAGTAACCTTAGACAGATCTAAATTAAGGATAGGAGTTACCTATTTGGAAAGACATAGGATCGGAGTTCGCAACGGAAATGCCGGAACCCAATCCTACAGAAGGATGAGATAAGAAGGTAAGGCGAGTTTTGGGGTCAACATCCCAAAAAGGTTTAAAGTTCGTAGGAAAGTAAGTTGCCACCAAATCGGCGGAGATCTAAAGTTATTCTCGATTACAAGTATCTCGTTAATTGGTGTTAGGTGTGATTCCATCTAACCAGTTACAAACTGCGTCTCAACCGATCGAGTAACATCCCTCGGTTAAGGCCTAGTCTGTGACCAGTTAGTGTTATCACGATTAAGCTAATTGATTGATGCCTTGTAAGGAGGAATCACTTCTAGTTCTCCAATGGATGGAGTTGGCTATGAGAGAAAGTCACAATTGTAGTTATGATGCTAGAAATAGCAATTTTCGAGGACAAATTTTTTTAAAAGGTGGGTAGTAATGTAACACCCAAAAATTCCCTAAGCTCTGTTCGAGAATAAATTGGAAGAAGTTGTGTGATTGTATTTAAGCTTAATTTGGTTTCAAATTGAGTGAATATGATTACATGAAGTTTTAAGATGTAAGTGGTTGATTTTGAGTTAAGAAATATGTTGGATTTGAACGTAAATGATTGAAAGTATAGATTAGGAGTTAATTGAAGTTGGTTTAGGGAGAAAGTCTTAAGATTGGATGTTAGAATTGAGTTTCTATGATCTTTATGTAGTGGGAATTGATTCTGACGTAGCCTCTAGGAATTGATTCATGCAAAAACAAGTCTCTAGGAGTCGAGTTGGGAGCTGCAGGAATCGATTCACTCACTTAAATTCGAGCTATCACATTTTTGCCTGTGTGAATCGATTCACAGGTTCACACCTAAGCTGTGAATCGATTCATAGCTGTAAAAATGCTTAAAAACACAGCAGATCAGAACAGAAAGAAAAATGAGGAAAAAAGGGGAAAGGAATGGCGAATTTGGAGAGGAGAAAGAGATTATGTGAGCTAGGGTTTCATGGTTTGAGAAGGATTAAAGAGATTTATGTTGGATTTCTTCAATCTCTTGCTTGAATAGAGAGTTAGAGAGTTGAGATTGAGTTTTAATGGAAGTTGGAGAAACCCTAGAGGAAGAAGATGAAGAAGAACGTGAGGAAGAAGAAGAAGAGGAAGAGCTCGACCAAGGGGAGAAAGATGGAGTAGAAGGAGCATCAAGACCTAAGGTTGGAAGATTGAAGAAGATGAGATTAAGATGGAGCTTGATTCAAGCTTCCATGGAGGTTGAGAGCAAGCCAAGCCCTAGGATTTAGGGGTTTCCATTCCAAAGCACTTGGAAACAAGGTAACATAGATTTTTCCAATTCAAAACCTCTCTTAGGGTGTGCTAGATTTATTTTAAATTCCTAAACTTGAATGTCTATTGAGTAGAAATAGTGATAGTTGAGTGGGTTTGGTTAAAAAGAGGTTGGATGGCTGCCCCCAATCCACCACAAATTGTATGCTTGATGTTTGAACCATTGGTTGCTCCATAGAGCTCCAATGGGATTGAGTTTTTTTGATTCATGAGGGTCTATACCTCAAATGTGATGATAAGTTTACAATGAATTTGTATTTGTCTTAGTTATATGTATAAGTGAATGTATATATTTTGAAAGCTTAGGGTTCCAATGCATGTTAAGTTGAATTATTTGATCTTGTAGTCAATGTCTTGGAATAAGTAAAAAATGTTATAGAATAATATGATATTTGCCCCAAATGTGAGTTCCACGGGACTCCACTTGGAATGTTTGATGCAAGTTAGAATGTTGGAAAAGCATGAGAAATAGATAAGATTAGAGTTGTTCGAGTTTATGATCATTGATGATTGCTTATGAATTATAGTGTCTTGATCATATAATTTCTTAAAGATGCATGATGTGAATGTGGGTTGCTCAAATATATGTTAAGTTAATCTCCTTGATTTTCTTTTGGATATCTTTGAGAAAGTTTGATAGTTAAATGATTGAATTGTATATTCATTTCATTATGTTCATGCTTTTATAATGCATAAGTTATGAGTAAGACGCTTAAAAGACACACAAGATTCCTCATAAGAGGAGAGTTGATATGGTTAGTCTTGTGGGATGCCACTTGGAGGTTAATGATGCCTAACCACTATACCGTTAGCTATGTTAAGCGGGGCCTATGAATTAAAGCATATGACCAAATTCGACAACATAGAATCCCGGTTGAATATCAATTTAACCATACGGGAATAGTTAAGATGTGCTAAGCACAAAGTAAAGAAGAACTTTATGTTCTTAGTTGAGTTGTATTGCATTTAAGTACATTCATTTTATTGGATGTAGCGAGTTATGAAGAGTTGACATATATGTTTTTATGCTAAATGTTCTCACAAATGTGTCTATGTTTGTGTAAGAAAAACAAAATGTTTTGGGCTTAAATGCCTCAAGTATGTTTATCAAAATAGTGTGATATGAGGAGAGGATTTTTCCATACGTAGCACACCACGTATGGCTGAAAACAACGGTAAATGATTTTTATGTTAAGTCTATGTTACTGAATTTTACAACTCACTATGTTTTGGGGCGTTGTTTTCAGGTACAAGTATAATGAAGTAGTTTGAGCATGAAGTTGTGCTCGGTTTTGCCATCGCGATGAGACCTTTCGAGTTTATACCGGATCATGGGTCGTCTTTTACTTCTTTAAGTTTTATGTAAAAGTCAATAAATGTTATAAGTTTTTCCGCGTCGTCTTTGATTTGGTTGTAATTTGGATTAATGTCTTTTATTGTTAGCCTTGTTTGATAATGTTTGACATGATCAAGGAAAGCTGTTTAGACAAAGTATTATTATTTTTTTTGAAAAAGGTTCATTTATTATTATATTATGTGAAGTGAAATTTTTATTACGTTAACTTCAGTTTTCTGTTAATTTAGTAAGTAGTTCCCTAAATGGAGTCAGGGTGTTACAAATGGGCCACCTTTGCACCTTCTGTAGGAAATGTTTCTTCATGGAAGGACATGACTGTCATTAGATCCAATGACAAAGCAAATTGGGCCATCCATCGACTTCCAAATTTTGCGTTGCTTAATGCATCACTCCAAGCTTGAGCACGTGGATGACATTTTGCTAAAGCAGTAGCATGAGCAGCTATTTTGCAAGCTTTAATTTTTTTATCATGGCAAGCAAGAATAGATAGTAACCATATTGTGAAGTCAGCCCCACATATAATGGAAATTCCAGGGTTGATAGCCTGGCTTTTCACAGCTGCAGCAAGTGAGGATATCACCAGAACAGGCCATCTAACTTCCCTGATACAATTACATAAAAACCAAAGTAACACTCGTGCTCCATAGCTAGATGCCTATAATAAGTAGCTTTATAATTGATTAGTTCACTAGAGCATGAATCTGATTCCACTTGCTTGATCATAATTGGCATTAGATGCATTCTCAAGGCTATTGTACAAGAATATCACTGCATCTAGTGTTCTAAATGAAGTTCCAATGGGTTTTCACGTTAGTGAAAGGGGTGTTGCTCACCATAGCATGCAGACAATTTGAGGTCCCTCCCTCAGCATCACAGATGCTCAAATTAATTGATGGTCCAAATATCAACAATTTCGCTAGCTTACATTGGATGTTATCAATGATTAAGACATAAAGCACAGTTGTTCTAGCCTGAACAGTGAAGATGTCTTGTATCTTTAAAAATTTTTCACTTATCAAATGTTTCATGAGCTTGGTATGCTTGCATAGTCTACGTAAACTAGGACTGTTGAACCCAACCACTGCCAAATGACGAAAAGTATCTCCATGGCAGTTGGTTAACAATGCTAGAGGGTGAGAGGCATGTATAAAAAAATTTACCACAGGTAAGTAAGATCTGTTCCCTGGAACATCATCTAAGTTGACAATATCAAATGAGGCAAGTAGATTGCTTACCACCTGTGAGGCAAATGATGCAAAAGAGGAATGTTCCATCAGAGCCCTCATCTGGGCTTTGTCATTTTCTGTAGCTCCTAAAAGCTTATTTACCAAGGCTCCAAAAGGATAAGAATATGATGTTTCTTTCAAGCCCATAAGAACTTTAATAGAATTTATAGGATCAACAAGCTTGAGGAGTGGCTGAAAGCCTTGGCAAGAATTGTTGCAGCAAGCAGCAGGGCCACCTATAGCAGAACCTCGCCCTAGTGCCTTATTTACACCTGGATCTCAATGTTTGAATTGTAAGGACCCATTTGCAAGTGAAAAATAGCAATTTCCACTAATGGTCTTTGCATCGAACACGTGATGGGCGTCGGATAAGGACTGAATAGTGACAGATTCAGTTGATCCCCTTGTTTCACAACCAGAAATTCCACCATCACTGGGGATAGGGATCAAGAAGTACAACCAGTCTATATAAAAGAAAGTGCATCAACAACAACCGACTTATCACTAGGTGAGTCGTATGGCAACGTGGACAACGTGTTGGAAGCAATTGAAAATCCAGATGTGAGGGAAGGTGATGGATTACCCAATAACATATGCTGTGATAATTGGAAGTGGAGCAAGTCAGAAGATGTGGTTACTGTGGGTGGTGAGGTGGTACCGGAAACTAGCGGTAATGGCAAGGGAGAACAGTGTAATTCAGTGTCGTGCAACGAAACCTCAACCGCAACGGCATCCGAATCAGAACCAACACTAGAATCACTAGTGGAGTATGAATCCAAAATCGAATCTGAATCCAAAGCCGAATTCAGAGATTGAGAAGGCGAATCAAGCGTCTCGGTAAGTGAAGCAAATGCTGCTGCTACAATCTTCGGAATCTCACATTCCAATTGGCGTCGAAGCTTGTCTAGACGAGTTTGACAGCAAGAGCTGAGCGCTTCAGTGGATTTCACGACGTGGGGTTTGGTTTAGGTAACACTCTCAAAATTTAAATTATTAAGATCCTATAAATTGTGTGCTCATATTAGTAATTTTGTGATAATTTGAGTGTGTTTACCTTAATAATTAGTATATTTTAATTAATACTATTTTACTATATTTTTATTAAAAATTAGCCTTAAATTTATTATAAATAATTCTGAATAATAATCCATTTTTGGAGTTATATGAAAATAATTTTTTATTAGTGAAATTGTTTCAAAAAAAAAAAAAAAAAGATATAATTATATATGTATATGCATAGGCAGCACAGCAACGTGCTGATGCTTCTCTTTTTTTTAAAAAAAAAAAACAAGATGGAAAGAAAAGGCCCACGTTTGGCCCAGTACCCGCGTCCTTTTTATATTTTGCAGCACTGTTCATCATCTCCTTCCAGAAAGCAAATCGGCCGCAGCGCAGTACTCAAAAACCCTCACTTTAAATTTCTCTCTTCTTGTTCTCTCATCCTGGACTACGAAAAAATCCCAAAACTTACCACCCAACTCGAAATCAACCATAGAACACGTTTCCGGCCTCTGTTCATTCAACCGTGACTCTGTTCGTCGCGTATTTCGTTGTTGGGCGAGCTGTAATTCCCTTTTTCCGGCCACAACAGTTTTCGGTTCGAAAAACGGACGCCATTTTCGGATTCCTCGCGTCGAAACCTTCAAGAATCACTACTCCTTTGCTCGATTCGGTGAAGTTGACGCCAGATCCCTTGTAACCCTTTTGTCTCGGTATGGCGTTTTAAGTCACTCTTTTCTTCCTTTAATTTCGTTTGGCCTTAAAATTCTAAAAATATATTATACTAATTGTTATTTTTTCCAGCCACGCTTCGCTTTCCGTAAATTTTATCTGTCTTTCGATTGGTGCTTTCAAATTGTCGTTGTAGCCAGTTTTCTTCGCCTTGGAATACTTCAAACTTTTTATTGAGGTAAAGGGGGTAGATGGATACAAGATTAGTGGGCTCATGGATATAATTAGGCAATAGGGACGTCCCATGGTCCCTAGACTTGGCGCGGTTGTGCAAACTAAGTACCTTTGCCATTGTGAGGGAAAAACTTCATATTGAATTCTGTCGTGATATTATGTTAATAGAAGTTGTCTTATAATGTGTTGTTTGAGTTGATATGTTATGATATGTAAGGATTATACGATGATTTGCTTGTCTTGGCTTGTTGTTGATAAATGTATGTATGAGGTAAATGGGTTGAAATGAGATTACTTGTTGCTACATGATGTTCTGAAATTATTGTGTTGAGTGAGAACTAGATTATCATAGGGTATGGTTTGTCATACTTAGATCCTCTAGGTGCTATATCATGGTTACGTGAAGAATAAAGTATGGACGGTGGGTATGATTGTTAGGGGTTAACTAATGTATAATTATGTTTCTTTTACATTTAAGTTACGGTATAAACAAGTCTTAGGACTAGAATATGACGGTTGACACTTGGTGTTGGTAGTTTAATTGCTTTAGAAGTAAGAATTGACGTTGTGAGTATTTAGCAATAGTTGTGCAGAAAAATGATTAAATCTGGGATTGTTTTAGCTAAGTCTTACTCATTTAATTTTGTAAATTCAATACATAATAATTACTAACCCAAACTCTTTTGGATAGCGTCCTATAATTTTAGGGGAGAAGTATGGTACATCCGGTTAATAAAAAAAAATAAGTAAGTTGAAACACTTGGGTTAAGAGTTAGAAATTAAGTTAAGCTTGCTTAGACTTAGTATGGTGAGGTAGGCTGATAACTCATACTTGTTCCAAGATTGGGGAAACTTGTTAGTTTACTGACAAATAGTACCTCGTTAATGTTGTTGTAGCCGACCGCTTGATAAGATGGTCGGTGTGTTGTTATGCCGTTGTTGTTGTTGTTATTGTTAGACACTTGTTGGATTTGTGTTATTGCATCATTGTGTCTTGTTAAGTTAACGTTATTGAGGGTGAGCAACGATGATGCGATATTGTACCCGGCCTTGGGGGTCAATCGGATAGGGGCGTCTTACATAAAGGCAGTGGCTTACAACTAATGCTGGGGCGTTGACCAATTTATCTGGTTACCCTGACTAGACACTGTTCGTACTCAAGAGTGATGATGTTTTCTCACTCGCTCATCTGAGTTAGTTTGGATCCACATGTTCGGTGAAGTAGAGATTGTCTAGGTTGCATTAGTACTCGTTAAGTTATGCATCCATGTTAGGTGTCAATTATACAGAATTTGTTATATGCGCATTGCTTAATCTATGTCCTTTGCTATTTGTGCTATGATTGTATATGATGTCTAACCCCTTTTTACTGTGGCTACTCATACACCATTGTGTATGTTTAGACGATGAGATTGCAGGTGACGATGACGATGTGGCTGATGAGTGATACGTGGAAGCCGTCACCGTAGTTAGGATTTCCGTTGTTATTATTTTATTATTGTTGATTGTTCCGATGTAAGTACTTGGGTCAGCTCTGAGACGTTGTGACATCGGGGTGTTTTTTTTATTTTTCTGAACTTGACATAATTGTTATTTGATTTTTCCGCAAGTTTGTACGAGCATGATGACTCTACATTCGTTTATGAAAAATTTTATTGGACCGTATTTTTCAGTGGTTATATTTATTTTAATTTATTTCTTTAATAATAACATGCGGGTAGAGGGTGTCACAGTTTCCACAACAGCATGAAATGACGGAAACGAGATGGTATCCGCTTGTTGCGAAGCAAGTAGCTGTGCTTCAATTTTCTGTGCCAACCCAAAGGCTTGAGAGACACAGTAGGGGCACAACAGCGTTAGTTCACGACGAATGTCTTCCCGAAGGCCGAAAATGAAGCATTGGAAGTGCTCTTCGGCGGACATTCAGAGAACACGCCAAGAAACAGTTTTGAATTGCAGGTAATAATCCACTGTTGATCCTTTTTGTCTTAGATGCCACAGCTCATATTGGTGTGTGGGTTCCAATAATGGTGGTTTAGGACCATAGAAAAAAGGATGGGGGGTGATGGAGTTGGAATGTTGGTGAAGGTGGAAAAAAATGGAGGAGGCATGAGAAGCTAATGAAAGCACCAAATGATGCACCTCTTTTCAAGCAGAGGCAAACTCCAAGAACTGAGAGAGAAGAATAGAGAAGAGGATACAGAGAAGGGAGATTTCGATTAATTTCTTTCTTATCCATTTCCATGGATTACACATTCATTTATAGCCAATCTAGTTTCCTATGTTTACGGATCTATTGCCAGGTGTGGCAAGATCATTACAAGCATGCTAACAGAAGAATGGAATCTAATAACCAGATAAAGAAGTTCCTAGAATACTAAAAGTGCAACTTCATGACTCAGCTTCTTCACCCGTTTTGGACACATCTTATTGGTCTCCTTGGGCTCCTCTGACCCAACTCCCCTGGCCTTGCTTTGAGATGGGCTCATAGTTGTATCACATTCCACTCTCTATTTTTTTTGATAAATAAAAATTTATTAATATACGTCCAGCTGCAGCATCAAAGTGAACACACTCTACCCACTTTCTATGAAGATTGAAGGGTTGTAGAGGGCTCACATTGTCATGTGCTCACAAGCTACATCAAAAGCACCTTACAAAACTCCTTATATAGTACAAGTATTCCAAAACGGGAAATCAAAACAAAACTACTGGCCCACAAAACAATTCACGGGGCATCCTTATCTGTGGGTCATATCTAAAAAAGACATACACACACCAAAGCATAACTAATTTCATCTATATAGGCCTAATCAACACCTAGATATTTAAGTAGTCACAAAAACAAAGAGTAGTAACATTTATCGCATCCACTGTGACTTAATCCTTTCTCTAGGCATACACCTGCAGTTTCAGCCTTTCATTCAATTCGATTCTGGCTCGATTATTTCAGCAAAAAATGAGAGCTTCACATGCCACCAACGCCAACACATGACAGATAAAACAAGCCGATAAATTAGCCAAATGTCCATGGCCGTAAGTCTTACCCCTGGCAGCCTTCCATCACACTACAGCTGACCTTTGTTGCACCTTGCCTTTAATTACCTACAACTTCTTTGCACATTGAGATGTCTTATTCTTTTACATCTGTATAAGATGTTGAAATTGTGCCATCACCTGCAAAAAACATAATACAACTCCATACTGTTGGGTGGGTCACTCCCCAAGTGGGGCCCACCCCAACTTAAGAAATAAAGGAGTAATGGGCCAAGCCCATGTCTTAGAAAAAGAAAGGGATTTTAATCCCTCATAAAATTGAGCAGCGGCTGCTGCACGTTAAAAATTGTAAGGAAGAAAAAGAAGCACTGTGACCCCGACGAGAGAGAAGAAGTGGATTCAGGTGGTAGAAGTGGGTTCAGTAAACGTGTTCTATTTTTGCTAAAATTTTAGTACGTTGTTTCTATCATTGAGCTTGTCACTTTAATATATTTTATTTATGGTTTTACCTTCTCTATTGTCTTAGCTGTTACCCGGTGTTGGGTTTTATTGTGTTTGTTTCCACCATTGTTGGTAATGATATTGATGTCATGTTGATCCCTAGAACTGTTAGGAAGACTTTATTGGTGCATCCATTATTTTACATAGTGGAAGGTTTTACTGGCTTTGTCCCGTGGTTTTTATTCTCTCACATTGAGGGGAGTTTTCCACATAAAAATTGTGGTGTCTCTGATATTTATTTTCTGCATTGATATTGTCCTGGGAGTATATTTTGGTTGTGCCTATTTATTTGTACAGGTGGGGAAAAATATTTGCTTCATTATCTCTGGTTTTTCCCAACAAAGTGGTATCTAGAGCTAATGTTGTTTTGACTTGTACATTTAAATGGAGAAAAATCAAGCACCAAATATGATTAAGCTGAATTCTACAAATTATGCTCTTTGGAAGACTCTCTTGGAAGACATGTTTTACAGCAAAGATTTGTATGAACCTATTGAGGGAGACACTTCCCGACCCGCGGAAAAATTTGACAGTGATTGGAAGAAGATGAATAGAAAGGTTGTTGCTCTAATTAGGCAGTGGTTGGATTTGAGTGTATATCCTCATATAGACACAGAAACAAATGCTCAGAAAATGTGGAAGAAATTAGCTGATCTCTATGAGCGGAAGAATGTGCAAAATAAATCATGTTTAATCCGGAAGCTGGTGAATATGAAATATAAAGAAGGGGATTCAATGACAGAGCATATGAGTATTTTTTAGAAGCATATGAGTATTTTTTAGAATATTGTGAATCAGTTGACAGCCACAGAAATTAAATTAGATGATGAGTTGCAAGCTTTGTTGTTGCTTAGTTCCTTGCCTGACAGTTGGGAAGTTCTTGTTGTGACACTTACTAATTCAACTCCAAATGTGAAGTTGACAATGTCTATGGTAAAAGAGAGCATATTAAATGAAGAAGCCAGAAGAAAGGATTGTGGTTTGATTGGTACTTACACTCAGTCAGAAGCACTAATTACAGAGTCACGGGGGAGAAGCCAAACCAGAAATTTTCATAAGCATGAAAGATCTGATAGTCGTAGCAAGTCAAGAAGTAAGTTGAGGACTAGAAAAGAAGTGACGTGCTATAATTGAGGTAAGGCGGGACACATCAAAAAATATTGCAGGTTCCTTAAGAGAGAGAAGTCAAGAGAAAGAGACGAAGACAAAGAGAAGAAAAATGATAGAGACACAACTGCAGTTGCATCTTATGGTGATATTTACATTCTTTATGATGACAATTCCATAAATCTTGCATGCCATGACTCTAGTTAGGTTAATGATTCTAGAGCCTCATACCACGTCACTCCTAGGCGTGATTTCTTTTCATCTTACATTGTCGGTGATTTTGGCACTGTAAAAATGGGAAATGAAGGGGTATGTAAAATTGTTGGTATGGGAGATGTTTGGGTTGAAACTAACATTGGGTGCAAGCTATAATTGAAGGATGTTAGACATGTTCCTGATATCCATCTCCACTTGATTTCGGTCAAAGCCTTGGACAGTGAGGGCTGTAACACTTACTTTGGTGATGGCGAATGCAAGCTCAACAAAGGGTCTCTAGTGGTTGCAAAAGAAGAAAGCTCCACTACTCTCTATAGAATGCCTGTAAAGTTATACAAGGAGGAGGTGAATGCAATTGAAGATGCATCTATTGATTTGTGACACATGCACCTTAGCCACTTGAGTGAGAAAGGACTCGACATCCTTGCCAAGCGAAATTCTATCCCTATGAAAGGTACGCCTTTAAATACTTGCACTCATTGTTTTGTTGGAAAACAACATAGAGTTTCATTTCATAGTTCTGGTCCTCATAGAAGGCCAAATATTTTAGATTTAGTTCACACTGAAGCTTGCTCCATGGATTGTAAATCTCTCGGTGGTGCTTCGTATTTTGTTACTTTTATTGATGACCACTCTAGAAAAGTGTGGGCTTTTGCTTTGAAATCTAAAGACCAGGTACTCGGTGTCTTCAAGCACTTTCATGCAAGTGTTGAAAGAGAAAAAGGAAGGAAGTTGAAGTATATCGGAGCAGATAACGGTGGTGAATAAGAGGTCCATTTGAAGAGTACTGCAAAGAACATGAAATCAAACTTGAGAAGACAGTTCCAAAGATGCCTCAGCATAATGGAGTTGCAGAGAGAATGAACCGTACAATTAATGACAGAATCAGGTGTATGCTTTCTCATGCAAAATTATCCAAAGCTTTTTGGGGTGAAGCAATGAGAACTGCAGTGGATTTGATCAACCTTTCTCCTTCTATACCACTAGGTGGTGATGCTCCTGACTGAGTATGGACTGGGAAATATGTCTCTTATAGCCATTTGAGAGTGTTTGGCTGTAGGTCTTTTGTTGACATTCCAAGAGATGAGAGGTCCAAGCTTGATGGGATGCTCATGAAGAGTTTAGTTATAGACTATGGGATCTGTAACACCCGTATTTTTACGATATGTTATTTAGCGTTATTATAATAGATTTTTGTCGTATTTACGCTATAATAAAGCAATTTCTTGTTCTCTAAGAAAGTGTATTAATTAAATCAAGATCAAAATTAAATTTGAGAATTAATATTTTATATTAATTCACGGTTTGAAAATCGTCGAAAAATTTTAACGAAATTTCGTCGCGTTTCGAATCGCCGGGCGGTTTCGCCGCAGATAAAATTCTAAATGAACTCCGATTTCGATGAAAATCGAATCGTAACTTGTTGAGACTATTTTTGAGTGATTGTTGTTATTTTTATTATTTATAATTAAATATTATCACGCGATGAGTTAATTTCTCGTTAAATTAATTTTCGCGAGTTTATCGGTAACGCGGTTTCCCGTCGCCGTGTTTTTATATCTTAAGACTTTAGATTAGAGGGTAATCATGAGAGATGTGAGATTAGATGAGTAAGATTAGGTGATATTTTTAACATCTAATATAATTGTTAGGTGTCATTAGTTGTGTGATTAAAAAAAAAAATCTTTTATTTAACTACTCCTACTAACTATGCCTATTTTTATTATTATAAAAGCAAGAAATGAAGGCTATGTGCAGCCCATTTTCAGCTTCAACCTCACGCCTTCTTCCTCCCAAAAGACAACCTTCATCTTCTTCTTTTTCTCTCCATGAACAAGACAAAACTCCATTGAAGCTACCTCCATTTTCTTTGAGTTTTTGAGTAAGGTTCTTTCATCAAACTTGTTCCAAATCATCACCTCAACATAGTTCCTCATCATCTACACCATTTGGGTAAGAAGAAAATCAGATTTTTCCTCCCCCAAAATTCTGTTTTGAGCGCCATTTACCCCCCTTTTTATACACTTGATTTTTGATTCCAAAACTTGATTTCTTGCTAGGTTATCCTCCCCTTTGTCTTAGCTACTATTCTTAGCAATTATTTGGGGAGAAAAACAGAATTTTCCCACCCCTAAATGGAGCCAAAACAGCGCCATACCCTTCCCCCCTTTGTGTTGCTTAAGTTGTTGTTTTAGTTTAATTGATTTGTGATGTTGTTTGAGTAGTTGATGGTGAATATGAGGAGATGAACATCTCTAATTTCTCTTGGTGCTTGAGGTTGAAAACCCTAAGTGTGAAAAAGAGAGAAATGGTGTGATCCTTAAGGAATCAACTAATTAGATGTTTAATTGTGTTATTGGAAGTGCTTATGTGTTGAATTTAGTGGTTGTTTAAATTGATTATGTATAACATAATAGCTTTAGCATTTTTTTAAATTCTTGAACTATGTGACCTTGAGGATATGATGTTCAAATATGTATTAGATGCTTAACAAAGTTATTAGAATTATTTTTAAGGTTATTAGAACTTGTATGCATGAATTGGCTTGAGTGAAGGTTATGTTTTATGCAAAAATGAGCTTATGTAGGACTAGATTGATATTTAAGCATGATTAGGTTGTCCTTTATTTTAATTTGGCATGAACATGTTTTCTTTAGCATGCAAATGGCAATGTATTATATGTCTTAGGATTCTTGAAAATTGGGATTTTGGTTGGTTGAAAGAAATTTTGGGAAAACACTTATTCTTGAAAAATTTGGAAATGAGTTTTGGGAACTTTGTAATTTAGTTCAAATGGCTAGCCATGCATTGTATGATGTATAGCATGTTGGTGGGTTTAATAGTTGTAAGAATTGAGTTTTTGAAATGAAAAATTGATTTGAAAAGTGTTTTACAACTTGTTTCAAATATGGGTGTGAATGATGCTTAGATAAGAATCGCTGTGATTTACCTTAAACATGGTTGATTGGCTTGAAAAATGTTAGTAGTAATGAAAATGAGTTTTTGCAAAGTTTTGTTTTAGAAAAAAAAAGGGGGTTATGGCCGAGAGGCCTAGAAGGTTTTTGGAAAGAAGATTTAATTTGTATACATGTATGTAATGCTTGAATGTGTTATGTTTAAGCCTTAGAAACTTTATGCAAAATAATTTCATGAGAATGTGTTCTAGACTTTAAAATTTATGAAAGTTGTTAATTGCATGGTGTTTGCTTAAAGTTTTCAAGAAAGCTTTTTAGTTTCAAAAACTTTATCTTTTCAAGTAAGTTAAGATTCCAAAATTGTTATGTGTTATGCTACCCTTTCAAAAAGTACTTGATTTTAAAACCGTATTTATTTTCTAGTAGCTAATTATTTAAAATGCTTAAGTGAGTTTGGTTGGAAAAAGGGCTAAGCTGAGGGTTTAAGTTAGTTAGAATTTATAGATGTGCTAAGTTGTTCGTGGTGATAGGAATTGTGATTCCGGAGACCGAGCGACGCGGACTTGAGGATTTCGGAGCCCGTTAGCGACAGTTTGTGGTAAGGGCACTTCTAGACATTTGTAGGCTTTATCTTTGTATGTCCTTGTGTAAGGGCAACTTTGGATATTGTTAGAATTTAATTTCAAGTGTTATGCGAAGAAGTCTGAGAACCTCAAGGTTCGAAGTGAGGGTCTTGTACCCCTTCGCTTTATTTTTGATATATTGATTGTTTAGTGGGTTTGTCTGCAAGTGGTTGGTAGCTGTCCCCAACCCCCCACACTTGTTTGTTCCTCTCTGTCAACTCCATCGAGTTGCAGTGGGATGGATTCTGTGATTAGTGGTCGTGATATGATTGGTTGCCTTGATTGCTTATTACTGTTGGACTGAGTTGTATTGTATTAAGCTCTGCATGAACATATATTTAATTTGCGGTTCAATCATTATTCAAATTGTTTCTATGATTTTCGTATGTGGCGATTTATTCATTGGAGTGCGAGAGTTTAGTCGAGTCGTCGAGTGTCGTGACGTTTTTAGAGTTTCAATCTGAACTACCAAGGGCGGTGTAGAAGTCCGAAGCTACGGCTGGGTGGTGAAGAAGCCCGAAGCCAAAGCTGGTGTTCAGTGGCCCGAACAACCAAGGGTGGTGTGGAAGCCCGTTGCCACGGCTGAGGTGGTGTAGAAGCCTGAAGCCACGGCTGGTGTTCAATTGCTCAGTTGGCATCTGGTGGTGTAGAAGCCCCAAGCCACGACTGGTGTTCAAATTGCGCAGTGGGCGTCTGCGTTGTCAAGGAACTTAACCTGAATAACCCGGGTGGTGATGAAACCCAAGGCTACGGCTGGTATTCAGTGGATGGATCGACGTTGCTTTTCGGAAAAGTCGAGAGAAAATGAGTCGTGAGATGAGTCATGAGTCGAGTCTTGAGTGAGCATTTTGAATTGAACCTTGTGAACTGTATACATTGTTGTTGCTTATTGTTGTGAACTGTTATATTTGAATTGTTGAGAAGTTGACCCTTTCCTGTGGTGCCTTCAATCTATGATGGTTACCCAGGCGATGGCGAGGATGCGGAGGACCCGATGGCAGGCGATGAGGAGGAGGACCCCTTCGAGGATCCGGGCAATGACTTGTAATTATCGTGATTGGCTATTGCACGCTTGTATTTCGGAAGGCTGTAGGATTTTGATTATAGTATGCAGTTGTTGTGGTGACCAGTCAAGTTCTTAGTGTTGTTTTATGTGTATTGCAGGGTAGACTGGTGGTATACTTGTGGAGCAGCCCCCTGTGTGGGTGTCTGCCAGGAGTACCCCAGGGTATGATTGTCTTCACAAGGATTCTCATACTTTAGGTGTATTTTCTTGCACATAGTTTTGCACTGCTTTTATTTTGTATGCACTAAATATGTTTTGTATGTACTGTTAGGGTTGTCGTGCTTATATATATATTATGTATGTGTTCCAGTACATAGTCTTGTGTCTTTATTCCATTGTAGTAGTCAATTGCATTTATAATTCCACCATGTTTCGAAAACGTTGATCGTACTCTGAATGTGTGTTACAAAAGACACTTGTTTATAAAAGAAAAAAAAAATTTACCGCATTTTCCAAAAGACACAAAGAGTACTTTTTCGAAAACCTACTTGCATTTCGAATTGTTCTAAGCTTAGTAGCGGTCCGAAAACGGGTCGTTACAAAGGTGGTATCAGAGCAGTTCGGTTCTATCTGGACTATGAGTTGGGTATTTAAGCTGGTCACCGTGTCGGGTTATGTGCGTCGGGTAATTTGTTGTGTTGTATTGTCTTTGTTTGTTGAGTGAAGCAGTTTTGCTTGCCTATTGTTTGGATTGTTTCTTAATTGAAGCAATGTGTGTTAACGCAAAACTTGATTGTGAGGTTTTGTCAGGTTTTGGACTTGTGGAATCCAATGCCACCTCGCAGAGATACTACAGTCGGACCTGATAACGCCACGATGGAGAGAGCGATTCAAGCGATGACGGAGATGGAAGCGGCTATGGCTCAGCAATCGGCTGCTGCGACTCAACAGTCTAACGCTATGGCTCAGCAGACTGCAGCTTTGACCCAACAAAATCTGCAAAAACAGCGGTGAGCGGAACAGAATACGGAGGTAAGAGGACTAGCAGATTTCCGCAAGCACGACCCACCGAGGTTCTACGGCGAGCCAGACCCTGATAAGGCGGATTTATGGATACAGGAGATAGAGAAGATCTTCGAGGCACTTCATTACCCGGAGAATGTCAAGGTGGACTATGCGACCTTCTTGTTGTTGGGAGATGCCGAGTACTGGTGGAAGGGTGTGAAGCAGACTTGGACTGCGGAACATCGTGAGATTACCTGGGAGGTTTTCCGCGGAAGATTCTTGGACAAGTATTTTCCTGACACAGCAAGGGCAGAGAAAGAACAAGAGTTTCTTCGACTTCAACAAGGCAGCATGACAGTGTCTGAGTACGCTGCAAAGTTTGAATCACTTGCTAGGTATTTCAGTCCATTCCGTGACCTAGCTGACCAGGGATGGTTGAGCGAGAGATTCCAGCGAAGCCTAAGGTTCGATATTCAGAAGTCGATGACATCTCTAAGAATCAGGAATCTTCAAGAATTAATTGACAGGTGTGTTGAGGTAGAAGTTATGAGAAGCGCCAAGAAGAGGAGTGGTACAGGCGGACCAGTGAGACCCCAGAACACAGGGCAGAGGTTTGCTCAAAAGGGAAAGCAGCAAGAGAGGTCGTATAATCGACCTCAAGGGAACAACGACAAGGGACAATACCGTCTGATGGCTCAGAATGCGAGAGGCGAGAGTCAGACTAGCGCCGACGTGACTTGTTATCGTTGCGGTAAGCCAGGGCACTATGCATTCAACTGCTCTGAAGAGAAGAACAACGTGTGCTTCAACTGTAGGAAACCAGGACACAGGGCTAGAGACTGCAAAGCTCCTAAGCCTGAATCAGTGGTAAATGCTGCAGAGGCTAAAGGGAAGCGTCAGATGATCAGGGGTAGAGTCTTTTGCATGAGCGGCAATGCAGCAGAGCGATCAGGAGATCTAACTCAGGGGAATTACAAGATTAAGGGTAACTCTCTATTCATATTCTTCGATTCTAATGCCGCACATTATTTGATTTCTTGATTGTGTGAGCTGATTTGAAGTTTCTTGTGACTGTTTTATCTTTGGCTTAGTAGTGGTTACTTCAACTGCTAAGACTCTAGTTTCTAATACTACATGACTTCGTTGTGTAGTGATTGTCGAGTGTAGAAAGTCCTTGTCAATTCGAGTCGCGTATCTTTAAAAGTCTTACCATTATTCTCAGGTTGGATTGGTTTTCGAATCACCATATCCTTTGGGATTGTGCCCAAAAATAGTAGTTTTTCCAATTTTGGAGTTTTCAAATATCTTTCTGTTAATTCCATCGAAGATTCTTGTAAGAGAGAGCTCAAGATTTTATATACCCTTGCTATTTTAGAAGTTTCCAAGTGACCAAGTTGAAGAATGTACCAGTTCGCGACGGTATCTACGGACGATATCCTGATCTATTCGAGGAGCACGAAGAGCATCTATGCAGAGTACTGCAGATACTACGAGAGAAGCAGCTTTATGCTAACCTTCCTAGTGTGGGTTCTCGTTAGAGGAGGTGAATTTTCTTGGACAAGTGATAACTAAGGACGGAAATTCAAGGTAGGAGCGGACCACACTCCGAGATGCAACGGACGCGTGTATGCACCTAACGTGGGAGCAGAAAGAGAAGATGTGAGATCAGTATCCAGAACTTTTTCTTGACACGTATCTTACCCGTAGTTTCGAGGACGAAACTATTTTTAGAGGGGGAGTACTGTAACACCCGTATTTTTACGATATGTTATTTAGCGTTATTATAATAGATTTTTGTCGTATTTACGCTATAATAAAGCAATTTCTTGTTCTATAAGAAAGTGTATTAATTAAATCAAGATCAAAATTAAATTTGATAATTAATATTTTATATTAATTCACGGTTTGAAAATCGTCGAAAAATTTTAACGAAATTTCGTCGCGTTTTGAATCGCCGGGCGGTTTCGCCGCAGATAAAATTCTAAATGAACTCCGATTTCGATGAAAATCGAATCATAACTTGTTGAGGCTATTTTTGAGTGATTGTTGTTATTTTTATTATTTATAATTAAATATTATCACGCGATGAATTAATTTCTCGTTAAATTAATTTTCGCGAGTTTATCGGTAACGCGGTTTCCCGTTGCCGTGTTTTTATATCTTAAGACTTTAGATTAGAGGGTAATCATGAGAGATGTGAGATTAGATGGGTAAGATTAGGTGATATTTTTAACATCTAATATAATTGCTAGGTGTCATTAGTTGTGTGATTAAAAAAAAAATCTTTTATTTAACTACTCCTACTAACTATGCCTATTTTTATTATTATAAAAGCAAGAAATGAAGGCTATGTGCAGCCCATTTTCAGCTTCAACCTCACGCCTTCTTCCTCCCAAAAGACAACCTTCATCTTCTTCTTTTTCTCTCCATGAACAAGACAAAACTCCATTGAAGCTACCTCCATTTTCTTTGAGTTTTTGAGTAAGGTTCCTTCATCAAACTTGTTCCAAATCATCACCTCAACATAGTTCCTCATCATCTACACCATTTGGGTAAGAAGAAAATCAGATTTTTCCTCCCCCAAAATTCTGTTTTGTGCGCCATTTACCCCCCTTTTTATACACTTGATTTTTGCTTCCAAAACTTGATTTCTTGCTAGGTTATCCTCCCCTTTGTCTTAGCTACTATTCTTAGCAATTATTTGGGGAGAAAAACAGAATTTTCCCACCCCTAAATGGAGCCAAAACAGCGCCATACCCTTCCCCCCTTTGTGTTGCTTAAGTTGTTGTTTTAGTTTAATTGATTTGTGATGTTGTTTGAGTAGTTGATGGTGAATATGAGGAGATGAACATCTCTAATTTCTCTTGGTGCTTGAGGTTGAAAACCCTAAGTGTGAAAAAGAGGGAAATGGTGTGATCCTTAAGGAATCAACTAATTAGATGTTTAATTGTGTTATTGGAAGTGCTTATGTGTTGAATTTAGTGGTTGTTTAAATTGATTATGTGTAACATAATAGCTTTAGCATTTTTTTCAATTCTTGAACTATGTGAACTTGAGGATATGATGTTCAAATATGTATTAGACGCTTAACAAAGTTATTAGAATTATTTTTAAGGTTATTAGAACTTCTATGCATGAATTGGCTTGAGTGAAGGTTATGTTTTATGCAAAAATGAGCTTATGTAGGACTAGATTGATATTTAAGCATGATTAGGTTGTCCTTTATTTTAATTTGGCATGAACATGTTTTCTTTAGCATGAAAATGGCAATGTATTAAATGTCTTAGGATTCTTGAAAATTGGGATTTTGGTTGGTTGAAAGAAATTTTGGGAAAACACTTATTCTTGAAAAAGTTGGAAATGAGTTTTGGGAACTTTGTAATTTAGTTCAAATGGCTAGCCATGCGTTGTATGATGTATAGCATGTTGGTGGGTTTAATAGTTGTAAGAATTGAAATTTTGAAATGAAAAATTGATTTGAAAAGTGTTTTACAACTTGTTTCAAATATGGGTGTGAATAATGCTTAGATAAGAATCGATGTGATTTACCTTAAACATGGTTGATTGGCTTGAAAAATGTTAGTAGTAATGAAAATGAGTTTTTGCAAAGTTTTGTTTTAGAAAAAAAAGGGGGTTATGGCCGAGAGGCCTAGAAGGTTTTTGGAAAGAAGATTTAATTTGTATACATGTATGTAATGCTTGAATGTGTTACGTTTAAGCCTTAGAAACTTTATGCAAAATAATTTCATGAGAATGTGTTCTAGACTTTAAAATTTATGAAAGTTGTTAATTGCATGGTGTTTGCTTAAAGTTTTCAAGAAAGCTTTTTAGTTTCAAAAACTTTATCTTTTCAAGTAAGTTAAGATTCCAAAATTGTTATGTTTTATGCTACCCTTTCAAAAAGTACTTGATTTTAAAACCGTATTTATTTTCTAGTAGCTAATTATTTAAAATGCTTAAGTGAGTTTGGTTGGAAAAAGGGCTAAGCTGAGGGTTTAAGTTAGTTAGAATTTATAGATGTGCTAAGTTGTTCGTGGTGATAGGAATTGTGATTCCGGAGACCGAGCGACGCGGACTTGAGGATTTCGGAGCCCGTTAGCTTAGGCCAGGTGCGGCACTTCTAGACATTTGTAGGCTTTATCTTTGTATGTCCTTGTGTAAGGGCAACTTTGGATATTGTTAGAATTTAATTTCAAGTGTTATGCGAAGAAGTCTGAGAACCTCAGGGTTCGAAGTGAGGGTCTTGTACCCCTTCGCTTTATTTTTGATATACTGATTGTTTAGTGGGTTTGTCTGCAAGTGGTTGGTAGCTGTCCCCGACCCCCCACACTTGTTTGTTCCTCTCTGTCAACTCCATCAAGTTGCAGTGGGATGGATTCTGTGATTAGTGGTCGTGATATGATTGGTTGCCTTGATTGCTTATTACTGTTGGACTGAGTTGTATTGTATTAAGCTCTGCATGAACATATATTTAATTTGCGGCTCAATCATTATTCAAATTATTTCTATGATTTTCGTATGCGGCGATTTATTCATTGGAGTGCCAGAGTTTAGTCGAGTCGTCGAGTGTCGTGACGTTTTTGGAGTTTCAATCTGAACTACCAAGGGCGGTGTAGAAGTCCGAAGCTACGGCTGGGTGGTGAAGAAGCCCGAAGCCAAAGCTGGTGTTCAGTGGCCCGAACAACCAAGGGTGGTGTGGAAGCCCGTTGCCACGGCTGAGGTGGTGTAGAAGCCTGAAGCCACGGCTGGTGTTCAATTGCTCAGTTGGCATCTGGTGGTGTAGAAGCCCGAAGCCACGACTGGTGTTCAAATTGCGCAGTGGGCGTCTGCGTTGTCAAGGAACTTAACCTGAATAACCCGGGTGGTGATGAAACCCAAGGCTACGGCTAGTATTCAGTGGATGGATCGACGTTGCTTTTCGGAAAAGTCAAGAGAAAATGAGTCGTGAGATGAGTCATGAGTCGAGTCTTGAGTGAGCATTTTGAATTGAACCTTGTGAACTGTATACATTGTTGTTGCTTATTGTTGTGAACTGTTATATTTGAATTGTTGAGAAGTTGACCCTTTCCCGTGGTGCCTTCAATCTATGATGGTTACCCAGGCGATGGCGAGGATGCGGAGGACCCGATGGCAGGCGATGAGGAGGAGGACCCCTTCGAGGATCCGGGCAATGACTTGTAATTATCGTGATTGGCTATTGTACGCTTGTATTTCGGAAGGCTGTAGGATTTTGATTATAGTATGCAGTTGTTGTGGTGACCAGTCAAGTTCTTAGTGTTGTTTTATGTGTATTGCAGGGTAGACTGGTGGTATACTTGTGGAGCAGCCCCCTGTGTGGGTGTCTGCCAGGAGTACCCCAGGGTATGATTGTCTTCACAAGAATTCTCATACTTTAGGTGTATTTTCTTGCACATAGTTTTGCACCGCTTTTATTTTGTATGCACTAAATATGTTTTGTATGTACTGTTAGGGTTGTCGTGCTTATATATATATTATGTATGTGTTCCAGTACATAGTCTTGTGTCTTTATTCCGTTGTAGTAGTCAATTGCATTTATAATTCCATCATGTTTCGAAAACGTTGATCGTACTCTGAATGTGTGTTACAAAAGACACTTGTTTATAAAAGAAAAAAAAATTTACCGCATTTTCCAAAAGACACAAAGAGTACTTTTTCGAAAACCTACTTGCATTTCGAATTGTTCTAAGCTTAGTAGCGGTCCGAAAATGAGTCGTTACAGGATCCAGTTGCCAAAAAAATTATCAGAAATCGAGATGTGATATTTTTTGAAGACAAAACCATTGAAGATTTTGAGAAAGCTGAGAAACAGAAACCAGTTGTTAGAAGTTACACTGATGTTGCGCTTGAACCTCCTAATAGAACTTATGTTGATGGGGGAGATATACAGGTATATGACAGACATGAAACTGAGGATCCTGAACATCACCATGACGAGCCAATTGAACAGGCTCCACTTGAGCCACCAGTTGAGTCTTAGTTGAGAAGATCTACTAGAGAGCATTATGCTTCTAAAAAATATCCTCCACATGAGTATGTGATGATCACTGATGCTGGAGAGCCAGAGACCTACCAAGAGGCCATTGTGAATGTTAAGATGGAAAAGTGGTTGAAGGCCATGCAAGAAGAAATGAATTCCTTGCATGAGAATCACACATTTGAGTTGGTGAAGTTGCCAAAGGGAAGGAGAGCACTGAACAACAAATGGGTATCCAAGTTGAAAGCAGAAGAGAATAGCTCTCAATCAAGATACAAAGCCCGATTGGTTGTGAAAGGCTTTAATGAGAAGAAGGGTATTGACTTTGAAGAATTTTTCTCACCTGTGGTGAAGATGTCCTCTATTCGAGTTGTGCTTGGACTACCTGCTAGCTTGAATTTAGAGGTTGAACAACTTGATGTGAAGACAACATTCCTTCATGGTGATTTAGAGGAGGAAATTTATATGGAGTAGCCTGAGGGTTTGAAGGTCAAAGGAAAAGAGCAGCTTGTGTGCAAATTGAAGAAGAGTTTGTATGGACTAAAGCAGGCACCAAGGCAATGGTACAAGAAATTTGATTCTTTCATGGACAAACATGGTTATAATAAAACTACCTCTGATCATTGTGTGTTTGTTAAGAAATTCCTTGATGGTGATTTTATTATTTTCTTGCTATATGTGGATGACATGTTGATTGTAGGCCATGACACTAAGATGATTGAATGTCTAAAAAAGGATTTAAGCAAGTCCTTTGCCATGAAGGACTTGGGCCCTACGAAGCAAATCCTTGGCATGAGAATTACTCGTGGCAGGAAGAATGGTAAATTGTAGTTGTCTCAACACAAGTACATTGAGAAGGTATTAGAGAGGTTTAACATGAGCAATTCCAAACCTGTTAGTATTCCACTTGCAGGTTATTACAAGTTGGGTTCTCAACAATGCCCTACAAGTGAGAAAGACAAAGAAGAGATGAAGAAGGTTCCTTATGTATCTGTGTTTGGTAGTTTGATGTATGCTATGGTATGCACAAGGCCATATATTGTCATGATGTTGAAGTTGTTGGTTGTTTTCTCTCTAATCCTGACAGAGACCACTGACAAGCAGTGAAGTGGATTTTCAGGTATCTTAGAGGCACTTCTAAAGTAAGCTTATGCTTTACGGGTGGTTAACCTGTGTAAGATGGCTACACAGATGCAAATATGGCTGGTGATCTTGATTCTAGAAAATCTACTTCTGCATACTTGATGACTTTTATAGAGGGAGCGGTGTCTTGGCAATCAAAATTGCAAAAATGTGTTGCCTTATCTACCACGGAGGTTAAATATATTGCCATTACTGAAGCTTCTAAAGACCTTTTGTGGATGCAGAAATTCCAAGAGATAGGCCTGAAGCAAGAGAAGTACATATTATTTTGTGATAGTCAGAGTGCAATCCATCTCAGTAAGAATCCGACTTTTCATTCCAGGTCAAAGCACATTGAGGTGCGGTATCATTGGATACGGGATGTACTAGAGATGAAGACATTTTAACTTGAAAAGATTGATATTGATGAGAATGGTTCAGATATAATGACAAATACCTTGCCTATGACAAAGTTGATTTGTTGCAGAAAGAAAGCAGGCATGGTTGAGCAGTACCTTCCCACTTGAGTCGTGAGGGGGAGATTTGTTGGCTGGGTCACTCCCCAAGTGGGGCCTACACCAACTTAAAAGAAAAAGAAAAAAAAAAGAAATAAAGGAGTAATGGGCTAAGCCCATGTCTTAGAAAAAGAAAGGGATTTTAATCCCTCATAAAATTGAGCAGCGGCTACTGCATGTTGAAAATTGTAAGGAAGAAAAAGAAGCACTATGAGCCAATGAGAGAGAAGAAGAAGTGGGTTCAAGTGGAAGAAGTGGGTTTAGCAAACGTGCTCCGTTTTTGCTGGAATTTTATTATGTTGTTCCTACCATTGAGCTTCTCACTTTGATATATTTTATTTGCGGTTTTACCTTCTCTATTGTCTTAGCTGTATACCTGGTGTTGGGTTTTATTGTGCTTGTTTCTACCATTGTTGGTTATGATATTGATATCCTGTTGATCCCTAGAGCTGCTAGGAAGACTTTATTGGTGTACCCATTATCTTACATAGTGGAAGGTTTTACTGGCTTGGTCCCGGGGTTTTTATTCCCTTACATTGAGGGGAGTTTTCCACGTAAAAATTGTGGTGTCTCTCATATTTATTTTCTGCATTTATATTGTCCTGGGAGTATATTTTGGTTGTGCCTATTTATTTGTACAGGTGGCATTGTAGAAATAAACTGTGGTTTGACAATAAGCTCATTCCCCCTCAATCAGCCATCAATTTGATCTTGAGTAATGTCTCTCTTGCTGGGAATTCTAGCCGGGGGAAAATGTCTTCTTCTATCTCAGAGTTTACAATTTTGAAGGCTTTTAAAGTGGAGGGTCGTTCTGGTAGTGGCCAGAATATCAAAGAAGTTATTTGGAAACCTCTCAGCTATCATATGATTAAATGCAACACGGATGGGGCAGCTAAGGGTTGTCCAGGCCCGGCCTCCTGTGGGGGTATTTTCAGAGGGTCTAATGCTGTTGTTCTTGGCTGCTTTTTTGCTAACCTTGGCATCCGTAATGCTCTTCAGGAGGAACTTTTTGGTGTAATGATTGCTATTGAGATTACCTTTAAAAGGGGTTGGCGTCGTTTATGGTTAAAGTGTGACTTCCAGTTAGTTATTGCTGCCTTTAGAAACAATTCTATTGTGCCTTGGAAGCTCAGAAACAGGTGGTCCAACTGTATTGCTCTTACTAGACAGATGAATTTCATTTTCTCCCACATATACAGAGAAGGAAACTCTTGTACTGACATGCTTGCCTCTCATTGAACTCATGTCAACGGTACTGTTTGATGGAATACTATACCGACCTTTATTTCAGATGACTTTTTTAGAAATAGAAATAGCTTACCTTATTATAGATTCTCCTAATCTCTTTTGGGCTAGGTTGTCGTTCCCTAGATTCAATGATGTCCTTCTGGATTGTATTGTTTGCACATTCGCTCCGGTCTTGGGTTTTGGCCTAGTCCCCCCAAGCACCTTTTGTTACTTTTTTCCCCTTTTTTAATAAAAACAGGGGGGAGTACTCTTTTTCCTTCTAGATGTTTTTTTTCCTAAGGAGGGTTTTGCATCAGAAGGTTTTAACGAGGCTCCTTTTCTTCATTAAAAAAAAATTGTACAGGTGGGGAAAAATATTTGCTTCATTATCTCTGGTTTTTTCCCAACACATATCCAGTTGATTCTATGTCAGTGTGGTATGCCATTTGTAACACCCCGTCTATCCGTACCCTAGAATATGGGACGAACGGGAGAATTAAGAGGCATTTTTAGGACCTTATAATAGATTAGCTTAAGCCTATAATCGATTAGAAGGGTTCTCAGGACGAAAACCAGAGAGCCTCTAATTGATAAACCATCAGCTTTAATCGATTAGGATACTTGTAGAACTATGGGGTGACAAACAGGGGACTTCTAATCAATTAGACTTGACCCTCTAATCGATAAGAGTGTCCCTGGAATTAGTACTAAGACCAGAGAACTTCTAATCGATTAGACCAAGATTCTAATCGATTAGGGCAAGTGCTAACCGTGTTACCCAACACCATGTATGGATTTTAACTTTTACAGACTCCATTGTGATGCCTAAGTTTGTATCTTCATCCAGGCATACAGAGTCTCCAAATAGTTCAACTATTCTTCAGATTTTCTTCTCCACACCAAGCCTGTGGTGGAATGCCATGAATCTACAACCATACACTTCTTCTCATGCATACCTCAGATTGGGACCATCTTCTGGCTTTGACACAGATGTTTTCTTTTCCTATGAAACCTTGCTTAATGGCTTTCAACATATCACTGATTGATTCAAAAGTGACAATGAATTTAAATTCACCCAAATTTCTGATTGTTATGAGCCAGTGTCCGAGCTGGGCTCCATAGCACAAGAGTAGCGATAACTGAGCCCATTAATCGAGTAGTGATGGTCGAGTCCATTGGCTGGGCAGGGCCCCCCAGGCCGAATACTGATCACCAAGGCGAGAAGACCAAATCTTCCAGAAAGTTCGTGATAAAGGATAATGCCCATACCAGAAACCGTTGGGAGATTCGGGTATTGGGGAGCACGAAAGCAATAGGGATAAACCCTTAATCCTATCAAGTCTGAGATAAGAGAGAAGCTAGGCTCCTTCTGTCCAGTAATTACTTGCTGAGGAAGAGAGCCAAGCATGCAAATTGGAACAGATTCACCTATATAAAAGGGGTTTGGCCCCTCAGGTTACACACACTCTCTTGACCCTAAACACTTAACTCATCCCTTTTATGTACACTCCCCTTCTCTCCCTCCTAAAGCCTTGTCTAGCTTAGGCATAGGAGTGCCTTTTGCAGGTACCCAACCCGTTGGGCAGATGGAGGACAGACGCTACACCCAGAGGAGGGGGATGGTGCGAACCAGGAGCACAAGGAACTAATTTTCACCACGGGAGGAACTAAGCCTGAATAATGATAGCTAGAGCCAACAACTGCCGAAAGATCCAATCTTGGAGCAACTCAGGGCAGAGAATGCGGATCTGAAGCGCCGAATAAATGAGGTCCTCGATCGCGAAAAGAAAGCCGGCCACAGGACACCCTCCAGGACCCGCTAGGAGACCAAAAAAGACGAGGATAGAAACTCCTCCAGGACAGATCAGTCCAATAGGACAGCGAGCCCTAAACAGAAGCGTGCCTATCACCAAAGAGACCAATCTCCAAATATCGTGCTGACTTTGTTCCCTTTCAATGAAGAGATCATGGCCGATCCAATCCCCCAACACTTCCAAATTCCCACCATGGACGCTTACGAAGACAAGACGAATCCCGAGTAGCATCTCACCTCCTTCAACTCTTGGATGCTGTTGATCGGAGCCTCTAAAGCCTTAAAGGGCAGAACTTTTCCATGCACCATGAAGAGATCTGCAATGATGTGATTCTCTAACCTCACACAACAATCAATACACTCTTTTGGTCAATTTGTCGGGCAGTTCGTGGCCAGGTTTACAACAAGCCGAGCTTTCCGAAAAAACTCACGTGCCTAGTCGGATTCAAGCAGAGGCCAGATGAGTCCCTCAAATCGTTGATGGATCATTTCAACACAGAAACAGCTCAGGTCAGGAACCTCAGCACTGATGTAGCGCTTCATGCAATGGTGTCGGGCCTCAAGCCGGGATCTTTTTTTGACTCCCTAGCCTAATGTCCTACTGAGACCCTGGACGAGTTAAGGCGCCAAGCTGTAGGGTACATCAACAAGGAGGAAGTGGCCACTACCAAGAAGGAGTTCAGAGGTCGACAAGAAAAAGGAAAAGAGTCATCACGAGACCGGGTTGACAGGTGGGACAACCGTCATGGACGTCTAGATTATAGGAGCTTTACCCCCCAACGGTGGGAAGAAAGCAGATATTTAAGGAAGCATATGCAGCTAACCTCATCACTCTGCCTCCGCAGAAAGATTCACCTCCAGACGCAGATCGCCAAAGATATTGTGAGTATCACCGTGTCTACGGGCACACCACTAACGAATGTCAGGCATTAAAAGTAAAAATTCAGAAGCTCATTCAGGCCGAACACTTGACAAGATATGTTGACAAGGGAGGAAAGTCAGCCTTTAGGGAAGGTGAACATGGAGATAGAAGATCACACTCGACAACATGCAAGCAAGAAAGATCCCCCAGCTCGGGATAGGCGAAGTCGACGTTCGCCTAGTCGATCCCGCAGGTGAGACGACCCTCGAGGAGATCCGACGGTCAACCTGATAGTAGGAGGATTTGCAGGAGGAGGTGAGTCGAGCAGCAGCTGGCAGAGACATTTACGATCCATCAGGTCGACGAAATCGGTAATAGCCCCAGGGGCGGTCTTGCCACCTATCACTTTCTCAGAAAAAGATTATCAGGGATTAGGTTGGCACCAGGATGACCCTGTAGTCATCACCGTGGCCCCAACTAACTTTAATGTTCGAAGAGTACTTATCGACCAAGGAAGCTCAGCAGATGTCATATACCAGAAGGCTTTCGATCAGCTCGGCCTCCCCAACTCAGTCATTAAGTCGTACTGAGGAACGTTGGTTGGTTTTTCAGGCGCCAAAGCCCGGGTCACATGATACTTCATCGTACTGATCACCTTCAAGGCTGATGTGGGCCTGAAAACAGTCGAGGCCCACCTGTTGATAGTGGAGGCCGACTCGGCCACCGACACTGCGTATAACATGATACTTGGGAGACCTGTCATCAATGCTATAGGGGCTACTATGTCCACATCCCACTTAGCAATGAAAGTTTCCCCTGCCAGGCGGACAGATAGCTACCATACACGCCGATCAGCAAGAGGCCCAACAATGTTATGTCAATAGTCTCCGGGACAATAGAAGACGAGATCAGAGGGACAATTGTGGAATGATCGAGCTCGACCCTCGGGGCAAAAGCGATTATCGACCACTACCAGTGGATGACGTCAAGACATCAACGTGAGGGGACCTGGAAAAAGCGTAAGAATCAGAACGCAGCTATCCCGGCAAGACGAGCAATCTCTGACGATCGTTCTGCTCGCCAATGCAGACTCTTCGCATGGAATCCTGAAGACATGCTAGGGATAGATCTAAAAGTGGTCTGCCACAAGCTCGCCCTATAGCCTAACGAAAGAGGAAGATAGCCGGAGAGAAGAAGCAAGCTGTCAGAAAAGAAATCTCCAATCTCCTTAAAGCAGGATTTATCAAGGAAATTAAGTACCCTACATGGCTTTTGAACGTGGTGTTAGTAAAGAAAAGCAACGGAAAATGGAGAATGTGTATCGACTTCACAGACCTGAATAAAGTCTGCCCCAAGGATCCTTATCCCCTCCCGAGCATTGACACCCTGGTCAACGACACATCAGGCTACTAAGTCGTCAGCTTCATGGATGCCTATTCAGGGTATAACCAGATCAAAATGCACCAGCTGGACACTCCAAAAACTGCTTTCATGATAGAGACCTCTAATTACTACAATGTCACTATGCCCTTTGGATTAAAGAATGCAGGATCTACCTACCAGAGGATGATGGATCAGGTTTTTTCTGACCAACTCGGTAAAACCATTGAAGTCTACATGGATGACATGGTGGTCAAGACCCTCAAGTTCGAAGCCCATCATAGAGACCTTTAAACGACGTTTGATATTATGAGAAGGTACAACATCAGACTCAACTCCGAGAAATGCTCTTTCGGGGTGCTTGGAGGAAAGTTCCTTGGCTTTATGATCACCCATAGAGGGATTGAAGCCAACTCAGATAAATACCGAGCTGTGCTAGAGATACGAAGCTTGAACTCTATTAAAGAAGTACAGCAGCTAGCCGACAGTATAGCGGCCCTTTCCAGATTTGTAGCTCGCTCTGCGGACAAGTCACTCGCTTTTTTTCATGTACTAAAGAACCCAGCTCGGTTCGAATGGACTGATAAGTGCGAAGCAACCTTTTAAAACCTCAAGGAGTTCCTCGCATCACCACTGGTTCTAACCTGGCCCACTAGGGGAGCACCTCTACTCCTCTACCTAGCTGCCACAGACACTTCAAATCGGCTATGGTCGAAGAGAGGGGCTCCGAGCAACAGCCTATGAACTTCGTGAGCAAAGTCCTGCACGGAGCAGAACTCAGGTACCAGAAGGTGGAAAAACTGGCCCTTTCCATAGTGGTGTCTGCCAGAAGACTTAGGCCTTACTTCCAGCCTCATCTAATGGTAGTCAAAACCGACTACCCCATCAAATGAATGCTACAGAAACCTGAGCTCTCAAGATGGATGGTAGTGTGGTCGGTCGAACTCTCCGAATTCCAAATCAGGTATGAGTCTAGAGGACCTATTAAATCCCAAGTTTTAGCTGACTCTATTGCAGAACTCATGCCTAAACTCAAGACCACATATCAGACACTCTACGTCGATGGGTCCTCCAACGCTAAGGGCAGCGGAGTAGGGTTCATAGTGGAAAGCCCTACCAGTGTCTTCGTAGAACAGGTGCTTAGGTTCATGTTCAAAGCCAGAAACAACCAAGCTGAGTACAAAGCCCTGCTGACCGGGGTCAAGCTCGCTTGGGAACTAGGAGCCCAAACCCTCCGTGTTAAAAGCGACTCCCAACTCATCATCAATCAAGTTAAAGGTGATTACCAAGTCTGAGACGAGATGTTAGCACGGTACATGCAGAAGGTAGCAGCCATGATTTAGAATTTTGAGGAAGTTCAACTTGAACATATTCCACATGATCAGAATATCAAAGCCGATGTGTTTGCAAAACTCGCAGGTATGAAGGCCGAAGGACAGCACAAGACGGTGGTTGACATCATGCAATACCTAAAGAATAACTACCTGAAGATTCAACACAGTCACGGAGAGTTCAGAGACAATCAACCACTATACCTTAATCCGAGATCGGCTATACCTGCGTCGACAAGTCAGAGGCCGAATACATAATGAGGGAGTTGCACGAAGGAATCTACGGGAACCACTGCGGAACCAGGACCTTATACTACTAGCCAACTCTCAGGTTGGACTGCTTAGAATTCATCAGAAAATGCGATAGCTGTCAGCGATATGCAAGACGAGAGCACCTTTACCTGGAAGCTCTACACGAAGTCATCGCCCCTTGGCCCTTCAATACTTGGGGGCTTGACATTCTCAGTCCTTTCCCCTTGCTCCAAGACAGTTGAAATTCATCGTCATTGCTATCGACTACTTTTCCAAGTGGATTGAAGCAGAACCGCTAGCGACCAACACTTCTGAGAGGATAAGGAAGTTTGTATGGAAGAACCTGGTCTACCACCATGGTCTTCCCCACACCATCATAACCGATAACGGCACACAATTCACCAGATCCGTTTTTAAAGACTTCTGCAAAGAGCTGGGAATATGACTCACCTTCGTCTCGATCGAGAACCCACAAACTAACGGCCAGGTTGAGGCAGCCAACAAGGTCATCCTGAACGGCCTACGCAAACGACTTGACCAAGCTAAAAGGAACTGGGCGGAGGAGCTCTGTGGGGTGTTGCGGGCATACCATACAACCCCTCAAACAACAATGACAAGACATCATTCTTTTTGACTTATGGAATGGACGCCATGGTGCCAGTAGAACTCAGCTCGCCCTCATCCAGAAGAGAATTGATGGGCTCACTAGAGCAGGATGAAGCAGCCCGAGTAGAACTCGACTTGCTAGAAGAAACGAGGGAGCCAGCACGAGTACAAGAATTCACCACCAAGCAGCGCATTGCAAGACACTACAACTCTAAGGTACGACCACGGGGATTCAAGGAAGGCGACCTAGTACTCCGCAAGGTCGAGCAAGCAAGGAAGCACACAAGAGAAGGAAAGCTCGGACTAACTTGGGAAGGCCCGTATCGTATCAGGTTGGAACTCCACCATAGATCTTATCGCCTTGAAGAATTGACAGGCAAAGAAATACCGAGGACGTGGAATGCCACACACCTTGATAACTCTTAGAAATGAGAGTTATCTATGCTCTTTTGACATTGAATCATGTAAGTTCAAGAGTAATTTAGAGTCTTTTAGCTTTAGAAATTGTGAATATTCTGTTCTTAGTGGTCAAAACAATTTTGTGACACTTTGAGTGCCTTTGTGGAAGTTTTAATGTGTTGGTAGCTGTGTAAAATTTATGAGAAAAATATCAGATGCTGAGTCTGATGCCATAGCACCAATGAAGCTGATGGAAATAGAGAAAAAGAACCTTAAGCTGAGTTGCTGAGTTAAAGGAGCTGTGTGCGTGTCATTTTTTGTACTATCGGGTGTAGCCCAGCATGTGGTCCCCTTATATCTGCACTACAGGATAAAGTGTCCTTATTTGGTGGGCCAAGGACATTACTTTTCATAGTACCTTGCTTTTTGGGCCCAATTGGAGTGAGAATATAAGGGAATTAATCCTAAAAGGGAGGCAGGTTGGTACATTGCTGATCCCTAGGTCAAATTTGTCTCATCTCTCTGAAGCAGCCGCCAAGTACCTTCCATTTCTCCATATTCCATTTTTCACCTTCACCCACCTTCATCCTCCATTTTTACGTGTAAAGCAAGCTGGAAACTGAGCTTACTGAACTATTCTCAAGTATTACAAAGGAGTGCAGCAGCAAGATATTGCTGTGGTGAAGTGTCTTCTCATCCTGCAAGAGAGTGGAGCTTCCCTCGTGTTCTTAGTACCTCTCTTTGTAACCACTCTTAATTAAAAAAAATTAAGTGTGATGGATATGTTTTGTAGCACCTGTTTTTGCTATTTTGTGTTTTTACTCAGTATGAGCTAAATGCCTCATGCTAGGATGATTTGAAGTTGTAACAAAACCTTGTTGGTGAAGTTATGTGATGATGCTTTGCATTTTTAACTCATGCAATTTACTATTATATGCTGAATCTGAGCTTGATCACCTTAGGTTTAGTACATGTATGTTAAATACTGAAAGGGTTTAATATGCAGAATTCATGTGTTGATATGGGCAGTATTAGTAAATGACACTTTATCTAATCTTGATTAAACTAGACATAGGCAATCAAACCCATAGAATTATCTGAGTCACACTTAGAAGACAAAGGGGAACATAATGAGGGCTTAGACATAAGGTACCCTTTACTTAACCCTGGTGAAAGTGACTGAAAAGCACACAAATTAGCACTCTGCATTCAGGTTTCAGAGCATTCATTCACAACACCTAGCCAACTTGGTAGAGTTACAATGGATACGAAATCCTAGCTGTTTCACTCAACTTTTTACCATCAACCCGTGACTATTTCACCTTTAATCAATTGTTACTTTTTAATTTTAATATTCACTGCATGATTCTACAAATATTGATAATTTTTATTTGTTTCTTTTATTTACTCACTAGCTCACTTACATAGCCAAAACTTGTGAAAGTAACTTAATCAATCTTTGTGGGAACGATCTCACTTACTCTTCATTACTTGTTGACTGTGTATACTTGCACAACTACATTTCTAACAACAAGTTTTTGGCACCGTTGCCGGGGATTGAGATTGTTAAATTCTATAGTTTAGGTAAGTAAGTTAGCTAGGTAAGATATTCTTACTTTTTGGCGTGTTTATGTCAGCAGTAGGTGGCAATTAGCACATGCGCAGGCATACTACACCAGAGTATCAGTTGGATCCTAAAATTGACAGAACATTCAGAAGATTGCTGAGGCAGAATCATGGTTTTGCTGCTTTAGGAGCTGTTGTAGCTATAGTAGCCACATGTCCTTTTACTGAGGAATCAATTCTTGATGAAGATGAATAGGGTAGTGTTCGAAATCAGTATCAGCCTAGTGTTCACAGCCTGTACCAAGCTATGGTGATGCAAGATGACATCATAGGTATGGCCAATGACAAGGACAGACCAATGAGGGATTATGCTGTTTTTGATCCCTAAACTATGCATACTGGCATAGTCAGGCCAGAGATCACAGCAAATCACTTTGAGTTTAATCCATTGATGTTCCAAATGCTATAAACAGTGGTCCAATTTGGTGGTACACCTCAAGAAGATCATCATCTGCACTTGAAACAGTTTCTGGAGGTGTGCAGTAATTTCAAGATTCCTGGCATAACAGATGATGCATTCAGACTAAAGTTTTTCCCATATTCCTTAAAGGATAGAGCAAAGGCTTGGCTGAATTCTTTGGAGCCTAACTCTATTATTGATTGGAATGGAATGGCAGAAAAGTTTCTCACTAAGTATTTCCCTCCAATCAAGAATGCTAGGATGAGGAATGAAATCACATCTTTCAGGCAAAATGAAGAGGAGTCATTATTTGAGGCTTAGGAGAGGTATAAGGAGCTGCTCAGAAAGTGTCCTCACCATGGCATTCCTATATGCGTCCAGGTGGAGACATTCTATAATGGTCTCTCAGCAAGAACTAGAGATATGCTTGATGCTTCCTCTGATGGTGCCCTTTTAACCCAATCTTACAATGAGGCTTATGCCAAAATTGAGACAATAGCTGCCAACAGTTATTAGTGGCCTACAACAAGATTGAGTGCAGCAAAGAAGGTTACTGGAGTCCATGAAGTGAGCGAAATGACTGTCTTGTCTGCACTTGTGGCTTCAATTACTAATATGCTGAAAAATCTGAATACAGCAGGTGCATCCCCAGCACGTGCTATAGCACCAGCTACCCCTGCAGAATCAACACCTGCCCAAGTCAAGGCCATACCCTGTGTCTACTATAGAGGAGGCCACTTATATGAAGAATGCCCAAGCAATCCAATTTCTGTTAACTATGTAGGAAATTTCAACAAAAACAGTAATCCCTGCTCCAGTACTTATAACTCTGGGTGGAAGAACCACCCTAATTTTTCATGCAGCAATAACAATGCTGCACCACCAGCTGCAGCACTTGCTAAGCCAACTCATCCACCTAGCTTTCCACCACTGAACCTCCCAAGCAGCAAGGGAAGGAAGAAATGAAAGTTATTTTCCTAAGGAGTGGGTAGGAGCTAGAAGGACCCACATTGAATCAAAAAGGCAGTAACAGTAAAACTGCACCAGAAAAAGCTCAAACCAGCAAGGAACCTGTTGCTGGAAATTCTGCAGAACCTAAAGTAGATGCCATCCCAGCACTAATTTCAGCACCTGTCACTAACCCTGCATCAGCAACCCTGTATCCTAAATTGACTCCAGAGGTGTCTCCACCTCCATTTCCTCAAAGATTGAAAAAGGCTCATCAGGATAAGCAGTTTGGCAAATTTATGGAGATCCTCAAACAGCTCGATATTAATATCCCATTGGTGGAAGCACTTCAACAGATGTCAAACTACACTAAATTCATGAAGGATGTCTTGACAAAGAAAAGGAGACTTGGAGAGTTTGAGACTGTGGCCATGACCAAGGAATGTAGCATGTTTATGCAAAGTAAAATCCCTTAAAAACTGAAAAAACCCTGGTAGCTTTACCATACCTTGCACAATTGGAGACACCTATTATGGGAGAGCATTAAGTGATTTGAGGGCAAGCATCAATTTGATGCCCAAGTCAATTTTTGAGAAATTAGGTATTGGGAAAGCTAGACTAACTTCTTTGACACTTCAGTTAGCAGACAGATCAATAGCCTACCCTGAAGGAAATATTGAAGATGTTCTCATCAAAGTGGACAAATTTGTGTTCCCTGTGGATTTTGTGATATTGGACTTTGAAGTTGATTCATAAGTGCCCATAATCTTGGGTAGACCCTTCCTTGCAACAGGAAAAACTTTGATTGATGTGCAAAAAGGTGAACTCACTATGAGGGTGAATGACCAAGATATCAAATTCAATGTGATGAATACCTTAAAATTTCCTGATGAAGGCATAGGTGAATGCTCTTTTGTGAGAACAATTGACTTTTTGGTGCAGAAACAGATTCTAAAAGATCAAGATATCCTTGGAAAAGAATTCTCCAAGGGAAGTGATGAAGAAGAGCTCAAAACTGAGGGTATTTTAGAAGAAAAGGGATCTATCAACCAGCTGTGGCATAAGAAGTATGAATCCTTGGAGCTAAGTGAGGGTTGTGCAAAGACCAATCTGCCTTCAATTCTAAAACCTCCAACCTTGGAGCTAAAACCACTGCCTGCACACTTGAAATATGTGTACTTGGGAGATGAAGAGACACTTCCTGTCATCATTTCTGCCAAAATCAATTCTGCTCAAGAGCAGGATTTGGTGACTGGTTTGAAAAGACATAAAAAAAGCCATGGCACGGTAGATGGCGGATATCAAAGGGTTGAGTCCTACTTTATGCATGCATAGAATTTTTCTTGAAGAGAATGCTAAGAGTAGCATTGAAAGTCAGAGAAGGCTTAATCCGATCATGAAAGAGGTTGTCAAGAAGGAGATAATTAAGTGACTGGATGCTGGAGTTGTGTACCCAATTTCTGATAGTTCATGGGTGAGTCCAGTGCAATGTGTACCAAAGAAGGGTGGAGTTACTGTCATAGCCAATGAGAAGAATGAACTAATTCCAACAAGGACTGTGACTAGGTGGAAGATATGTATGGATTACAGAAAGCTCAACAAGGCCACTAGGAAATATCATTTCCCACTACCTTTCATTGACCATATGATAGACAGATTGGCAGGGAATGAGTTTTACTGTTTTCTTAATGGATATTTAGGATACAATCAAATTGTCATAGCACCTGAGGATTAAGACAAGACTATCTTCACATGCCCTTATGGGACCTTTGCCTTTAGAAGGATGCCATTTGGGTTGTCCAATGCACCAGCAACATTCCAAAGGTGCATGATGGTAATATTCTCAGATTTCATTGAAAAATCCATGGAAATCTTCATGAATGACTTTTCTGTTTTTGGAGAAACCTTCTAATCTTGCTTGGACAATCTGGAACAAGTGTTGTCTAGATGTGAAGAGACAAATTTAGTGCTGAACTAGGAGAAATGTCACTTCATGGTGTAAGAAGGCATTGTGTTAGGCCACAAAATCTCCAAGAAAGGTATTGAAGTGGATAAAACAAAGATTGAGGTAATTGAGAAATTACCTCCACCAACCAGTTTGAAAGGGGTAAGGTGTTTTTTGGGGCATGTTGGATTCTATAGAAGGTTCATTAAAGACTTCTCAAAAATTTCAAAACCCCTATGTCAGTTATTGCAACATGAAACTGCTTTTGTTTTTTATGAACACTGCATGATAGCATTTGTGACACTGAAGAAGGCTTTGATATCAGCACCTACGATTATTGCTCCTGACTGGGATAACCCATTTGAATTGATGTGTGATGTCGGTGATTTTGCCATAGGTGCTGTTCTTGGCCAAAGACATGATAAGGTCTTCCATTCAATCTATTATGCCAGCAAAACATTGGTGGATGCTCAGCTGAATTACACCACCACTGAAAAGGAACTGCTTGCAGTGGTGTTTGCTTTTGATAAATTCAGATCCTGTTTGGTTGGCACGAAAGTGGTTGTCTATACTGACCACTCAGCAATCAAGTATTTAATTGCCAAAAAGGATGCCAAGCCAAGATTGATTAGGTGGGTGCTGCTACTTTAGGAATTTGATTTGGAAATCAGAGATAAGAAAGGAGTAGAAAATCAAGTGGCTGATCATTTGTCCAGAATTGCTAATGATACTACTGAGCAGTAAGGAGGAGAAATTAAGGAGAGTTTCCCTGATGAGCAATTACTGGCAGTAACAGGTGCCAAAGATGATGCTAGCACAATACCCCGATATGCTAATATAGTCAATTTTCTTGTCAGCAAGATCATTCCAACTGAATTGGATTCCCAACAGAAGAGAAGGTTCTTCCAACAAGTGAAGCAGTATTATTGGGATGAACCTTTTCTATATAAAAAATGTTCTGATCAGTTGTTTAAAAGGTGTGTTGCAGAAGAAGAAGTAAGCAATATTCTGCAACATTGCCACTCAGCACCTTGTGGATGGCACTTTAGAGGTGCTAGAACTGCTACAAAGGTTCTGCAAACTGGTTATTTCTAGGCCTCCTTATTTAAAGACTCTCATGAATTTGTCAAACATTGTGACAGAGGCCAAAAGTTAGGGAATATTTCAAGAAAGCAAGAGATGCCTCTCAATAGCATTCTTGAAATTGAGCACTTTGATGTGTAGGGCATGGATTTCATGGGCCCTTTTCCCGTTCCTTTAGGAATCTGTATATCTTAGTGGCTGTGGACTATGTGTCCAAGTGGATTGAAGCAGTGGATCTGCCTATAAATGATGCAAAGGCAGTGAGAAAATTCTCGCAGAAGAATATTTTTACAAGGTTTGGTGCCCCAAGAGCCATTATAAGTGACAAGGGCACTCATTTTTTGCAACAAACTGATTGAGAAGTTGCTGCTTAAATATGGGGTAAAGCACAAAATAGCCATTGCATATCATCCACAAACAAATGGCCAAGCTGAACTGTCCAACATGGAAATTAAAAGGATTCTTGAGAAGGTTGTCAACCCTTCTAGGAAAGACTGATCTTTGCATCTTGATGATGCCCTGTGGACCTACAGGACTGCATATAAGACACCATTGGGAACCTCTCCCTACAGATTGGTGTTTGGTAAGACTTGACATTTGCCTATAGAGTTGCAACACAAAGCCTTTTGGGCTACAAAGAAGCTGAATTTTGATCTGCAAAGTGCTGGTGCAGCAAGGCTGCTGCAACTCTATGAATTGGAAGAACATAGGCTCTTTGCCTATGAGAATGCTGAGTTGTACAAAGCTAAAACTAAGGCTTGGCATGACAAGAAGATTCAACCCAGGGAATTGGAAGAAGGTTCTCAAGTGCTGTTATTCAATTCAAGATTGAAACTATTCCCTAGGAAGCTTAAATCAAGGTGGTCTGGCCCATTCAAATTGGTGAAATTGTATCCACATGGAGCAGTGGACTTACTTGATGAAACCACTGGCTCCACCTTCAAAGTGAATGGCCAGAGGTGAAAACATATTGGGGAGATCCTGTGACTAGAATGAAGGTCACAACCAACTTGTAGAACACCTAAAGAGAAACAAAAGTCAGGCTGAAGACTCTTAAACCAAGCGCTACTGGGAGACAGCCCAGATTTTAACATGTTTTATTTTCTTTTGTTTTTGGTTTTTAACAGGAAACACACAAATTCATGGTCCAAGAATGTGGGAATTGCTGTGTGGTGTTGGTGTTGCTCAGTTTGCAGAAAGGAACAAAGGTTGTTAGATGCCATGGCACCACAGGTTTGGCACCTGTGCTTGGTCAATTTCATTAAGTGTGCCCTGTTAGGATTTAGTGCTAAAAGTAGGTGCTTAGTACACTTGGACCTCTACGCCTGAGTAAGTGACCTACTCCCAAATTGTCACCTGGCCTTGAAATTCCCTCTCTTTCTCTTTCTCCACCATTATAACCCAACTGTTACTAATAAATTCTATCTTCCTCACATAAACCACCCCTTAATCCCCTTTCAGCGTACCATCACCATCTCCAAACCCTCACCACGAAACTCACTTCTTTCCTGTAACCTCCCAAACACTGAACCCAACCTTCCTCCATAAAACCCCATCTCTAAACATCCATTTCTCTCACACGGTTACTCTATTCTCTTACTCAAAAATGCCTGTCAAGAGCGTGGCTGCGAAAGGGAAGAGCCAAATCTCGAAAATGGACCCTAATGAACGATTTGCTGACTTCGGGGCCAAAGAGAGATATGAAGAATGGATGAAGAAGTGGTACCTCTTTCCAGATAGAGGGTTCTCTCTGAAGAATATTGTAACGACCCGTTTTCGGACCGCTACAGAGCTAAACTAAACCTGTATGCGATGCGTTTTAAAACGGTACTCTTGTGCCCTTTAGAAAAATGCGGTACTTTTTTTTTTCTTTTCAATAATTCCCGCAAGCGCACATCAGAGTAATTACAGCTTTTCGAAACGTGGTGCAACTAGGACACAAGACTTAAATACGAATAAGACATACATGCATAGTACATATATATATATATATATACAAGTCAGATCTTGGCGATTAATGCAAAATACTGAGTAGTGAATGTACAAAGAAATACCTATGGTATGACGACCCTCAAGAGAGCAATCATACCACAGGGTACTTACAGACACCCATGCAGGTCGCTCCAAAAGTGAGACCGCTACCACCTCAGAACCCAAAATAACATCTGGCCCGACTGGTCACGACACATGGAACATAAAAGTCATAAATACAGTCATCCCAAATATATACAACAGTCTATCAACAACAACAAAAATGTAACGCAGTAGTCAACCAACATCACAGCTACAGGTCGCTACCCAAATCCTCTGACGGGTCCTCCTCCTCCTCCTCCATCAAGTCCTCGCCTGTCAAGTCAATGAAGGGAGCCGCAGCTGGCACGTCCACAGGCACATCACTCGGAGTATACTCACCCGTCGGCCACTCCTCAGTCGATCTCGCTCCAATACAATCCGCCTCGTGGCACACAGCACAAACGGGAGGGGAAGCCACAGGCGGTGTAGGAGTCCTAGCAACAGTAGGGGAAACCGGTACTACAGGGGATCTAGGAACAGCAGCCCTCGAAGTGGAAGCTCCTGCGGATCCCCGGCGTATCACGCTCTTGCGAGCGGTCCATCTCACTCGGGGTCCACGCCCTCTGCCTCGTCCTGCAAATCTAGTAGCAGCGCTCCTAGGAATGTCATGAAGTCCCTCTGGTGAAGAGGAAGAAGCTCTCATTGCCCTCTCGCCCTCGCTGGCACGCCACGCCTCCACCACCTGTCCCATCCGGATCGGGAAACTCACCGTACGCCGTGTCACATCCTGCCTCACGGCTACGCCATCCTCTCGTAGTGTCTGCACCACGTCCCCAGTGTATACCACACGGCAGGAAATGGGGTCGAACTCCATCGCCGCGGGTTGTCCCATATCAGGGAAGTCAAAGAAGATCTCCGGCGACGTCCTCATCGCCGGAATCCAAACGCCCTTCGCCATCGCCTGGGTAACCGTCATGAATTGAAAGCACCACGGGAAAGGGTCAACTTCTCAACAAATCAAGATAATCAATGCATAAAGCAATAAGCAAACAACAATGTATATCATTCACAGAACGTGACTCAACTCTCTCACTCTAGACTCAACTCAACTCACTACTCATTTTCTCTCGACTCGACAATTATTCCGGAAAGCAGACGCAGATCCATCAACTGACATACCAGCCGTAGCCTTGGGATCTTTCGCTTCTCCCTAGGTAAGCAGCCCCGGTTCCTACGCTGCGACGCCTAGTCAATCTCCCGTAAACAAAAGGGGACCTAGCACCCTCAGTTATCCGGGTCACGGCTCAAAAACGTCACGACGACTCGCCTAGCTCTCTCACTCGATGAACGACTCGCCGCTTACGATAGTCCAGGAGTGATACACAAGATTACTTGATCGCATATCAAATAAAGAGAGCATGCTTAACATGAAAAAAAACGCAATTCGACATTTTAAGCAATAACAGAATCCTGCATGAAGAAACGCAATTCAACAAGCAACACGCAATTCGCAGCATATATTCAATCTCATATTAAATAATGCATAACTCAATCATATCACAATATTACATGCTTGACACGCAATTCGAGGAATCCATCCCTCTGCAACTCGATGGAGTTGACAGAGAGGTACACAAATGTGGGGGGTTGGGTTCAGGAGACCAACCACAAAGTTTTCACCCACGAATGACTCGGAATATGTTCGACCTTACGACAACAATAAACGAAGGGGTTCGAAGACCTAACTTCGAACTCGTAGAGTTCTCGAGACTTCTTCGTATTTAAATAAGCTTTAAATAGTCAAACAAGAATTTAAGCATCTCTAAAAATTGTCCTTACACAGGACATAAAATAAAATCCTAGAATGTCTAGAAGTGCCCTTACCACAAGCTGTCGTCAACGTCGCTCCTAAGTCTTCGGGTCCGCTTCGCTCAATCTCCGGTACTTCGTTTCCTATTATCACATACCACTTAGTAAAATCTAGAAATTCTAGTTAAACCTATGCTCTCAACTTATCCCTTACCTAACCAAACTCCAACAAGCATTACAAATTAATGACACACTCAAAAACATTTTGAAAAAGTAAGGTTTTGAGACTAATTCTCTTTTCTTGAACTTCAAGTAGACATAACTAATAAATCTTTCACAACTATCCAAAAACTTAGCACATATTCATGCAAGAATTCAAGCAATGAGACATCAACTTCTTTTTTTCCCAAAATCTGAATTAGGCCTCACGGCCACTACTTGTTTTTTTTCCAAAAATTTGTAACTTATATTTCTAAAATCACAACTCTTTTTAAATCATTTCCTAAATACCAAAACAAAATCAACTTCAATTAATACATCAAGTACACTTAAGCATATCAAGGGTTAGGTTTCTAAAACCATTACTACAACAATGAAATACCATTTCCATAGCCTTTTAGTCATACCATAGGAATGCTAAAAATTAAAGAACACTTAATTCATGCCATTCTAGTCCCTCAAGAAACAATTTGTGCATATACATAAGCTAACACCTACACTAACTCATGCATATCAATTCCAATAACCTTAAAATTTATTCTAACAAGTTATCTAACACTTAAACATGTAATTTAACATCAAAACCTCATGCTTTACATGGTTCAAGAATAGGCAAAATTTCCAAAACTACATGTTACTTAGTCTTAAACAAAACTATAGCCTAAATCAACATCTAATCACTTCCAATAACACAAATCCACAACCAATTGATTGATTCAACTAGGATCACATCATTTCCCCTTTTCTAACCTCTAGGGTTTTCGCCCTAAAGCATCCAAGGAAGGGTTTTAAGATGATTCATCTCCTTCTTGTTCATCATCAACCAACAAACAACAATAATCATCAATTAATCAACTAAAACAACAATTAAACAACACAAAAAAGGGGCTGTTGGGCGCTGTTTAGGGCTTAAAAGAGGGAGAAATTTTTTTGATTTCATACTCAAATAAATGGTTGGAATGATAGCTAATGGTATAGAGAAGATAACCTAGCATTTACACAAGATTTGGAAAAACAAAACTAGCTCAAAAAGGGGAGGGGAGGCCGCGGCTGTTGAAGGAAAAAGGGGAGAGAAAAATTTGTTTTCTTCACCTTAGATGATGATGGAAATGGAGATAGGAGAAGATATGAAGATCTAGACCAAGCTTTGATGGAGAACCAACTTGAAAACTCAAGAAATCTTGAAGAAATGGCTATGGAGTTTGTTGCTTTTCTTGGAGAAGAAGAAGAAGATGAGTGGGTGAGGGTTTGGGGGTGCTGACCACGAGTTGGCAGCTAGGGGGGAGGGCTTTTATAAATTTTTTTCTTCACTTAATCACTTAATTAACACTTAATAATAAAAGAATTTAGATAAATGGTAAAATTTTGAAATAACCCACAAGTTAAGTGACACCTAATTACCTTTATTAGATGCTAATCACATCACTCACTCCATCCCATCTAATCTCATTTCACTCCTGATTCCCCTCTAATCTAGAGTCTTAAGGTTTAAAAGCACGGCGACAAGAAACCGCAAAACCCATTAATTTCTCGCCGGAAAAATCTCGAAAAATTAATTCGCGAGGAATTAATTCTCCGCGTGATAATATTATTTCATAAATAATAAAAACACTATAATTCATCCAAAACAATTAAAACAGGTTACGATTCGATTTTTATCGAAATCGAGGCTCATTTCAAATTTTATCTGCGGTAGAAACTGCCCGGCGATTTGAAACGCGCCGAAACTTCGTTAGAATTTTTCGACGATCTTTGAACCGTGAATTAATATAAAAATATTAATTCTTAATTATATTAGCTCTTGATTTAATTAAGTCACTTACTCAGGGAACAAGCAACTGCTTTATTAAAGCATAATTACGATAAAAGTACAGTATTACCGCTAATTAACGTATCGTAAAAATACGCGTGTTACAAATATGTCACCAGAGCTCATGGTAATCATTGAATAGTATAAATAGGGTAACTTCTCTTGCCACCCTAAAAACCCAGTTACTCCCATTGTTAAAGAATTTTATGCTGGAATTCCTGTAACTGAGAAGGGAGAGAAAGAACCTAAGTTCTCCCAAGTGAGAGAGGTGAAGGTTCCCTTTGATGCTGCTAGAATCAATGAGGTTTATGGCCTGCAATATACTGGAAGGGCTTTGAGAAGGTGATGAAGGGCTTAACTGAATCCAAAATGGACCAGATTAAGGACAAACTGACAGTTTCAGGAACTACTTAGGCAAAGAAGAAATGGGCTGATTATCGTATAAAAAGGGCTGATTTGGTTGACAAAGCAAAAATTTGGTATACCTTCATCACAACCCGAATCCTCACTACCACCCACAACCAGACCATTGATATAGAAAGGATTGTGCTACTGCACCAATTGCTGGAAGGAAAGCCCATTAATGTGGGAGTGTTAATTGAGAGAGAATTGCTTGATTGTGCTCGAAGAGGTAGGGGGAGTCTGTTTTTCCCTTGCCTAATTACTGATTTGTGTAAGCAAGAGGGTGTTACAGTTTTTGGTGGAGAAGAAACATGGCCAGTGGCCAAGGCCTTAGACGTTACAGCCACAAGCACTTCAAGTCACCCACTGGGCCATCACCTCAGGTGCTGAATAAATTCATACAGCACCAACAAGATTTCTGGAAATTTGCTCATGAACAATTCATTTGGCAAAGGAGGCTCTTCAGCCTCAACTTCACAAAGAAGCTTTTAATCCCCCCTACCTTTCCTGAGTGGATCCTGGACCCCTAGAATCCACACCAGCCCAAGAAGAGCACATTCCTGAAGACACCCCTGGCCCGAGCAAAACAAAGAAGAAACAAAAGAAGGCTTCTAAGAAGGGGAAAGAAAAAGAAGTTAGGGAAGAAGAAGAGGTCCCAAGTAGGGTGCAAGAGGAAGTGCAACCAGAAAAGAGGTGGCTGAAGAGAATAGGAGTAGAGAGAAAGAAAATGCTGAGAAAGAGGTACCAGTGATGCCCGAAGCAGAAAAGGAGCACAATGTGGTGCCTGAGACTGCTCAAGAAACTGTGACTGAGAAGGAGAAGGACAAGTTAGGTGAGAGCAGTGGGGAGTTCTTTAATGCAACCCCAACAACAACACCACCACAACAGGAGACATAGCACGAGGATGCAACTGAGCATAAAGAGGATGCCGACTTGGAGGCAGTCATTGCTGCTGCACTAGCATGTGCCACAACAGCACCTATTCCAACAGAATCCATTGAGCCACTTGCAATTTTGCCTTTTGAAAGCATAATCCATGATGACTCGTCTCGTTCCCCACCTTGCGTAAAGGTCGTACCAGACCTAAGAGAGGCTAGGGCAACACTGGAGCAGTAATTTGAGGACACTTTGGCAACCTCAGGGTGTACCCATGAGTAGAGACCCATCGTCTCCCAATTTGCTTTTATTCTCTTTATGAAGAAGATATGCCAGGACAGGCGCAACCCGCAAAGAAGGGGAAGCCTCGGAAACAGGCGCGACCCCTGGTAGAGGAATGGCTCAAAGCCACCATGGCCACCAGAAGACAACGATTCCTCTGGAACCCTATCTCGGTTACCGGCCAGAATGGGGGGAAGAGTGAGTGTAAAAGATGTGTCTGTAGAAGAACCCCCATTACTGGAACTTACTGGAATGGGAGATGGGGGACGGTATGAAGATGTAAAAGAAGACATGAGCAAGGAAGAGAAATGGAGAGTCACCGAAAATGCAGACGAAGGGGAGGATATGAGCGCTGGAGCAAATGCAGGGAGCAAGAGCGGATAGCACAATCGCAAAAAGCCTAAGAGGGGAAAATGAAACGAAAGAGAAGAAATGAAGAAAGCAGGGTTTAAGGTCCCTGAAATGAGAAAGCCAAAAAGGTTGGGCGATCTGGCACCTACACGTGTCAGGAAAGATGTTGATCTGACAGTCAGGAATCGATCTGGGAATCACTGGAGAAGGGACGGTTGAGCAGTTGTCGCTTCAAGTCCCGTCATTAAAGTCACGACAACGAGTAAGAGGTTGACGCGTGTGTCACCAAAACCAAGAAAGACGACCTGACAGGTCGCGATCCAGTATCTTCCACCCAGCTTGGGTACCGACCTAAGTAATGAACCGAGTAGACCCCATACATGTTCCAGGTAAAGGGTCTAGGGGGCTTGTGTTATGGGCCAGTGTCCGAGCTAGGCTCCAAAGCACCCGAGTAGCGATGACTGATCCCATTAACCGAGTAGCGATGGCCGAGTCAATTGGCTGGGCAGGGCCTCCAGGCCAAATGCTGATCACCAAGGTGAGAAGACCGAATCTTCCAGAAAGTGCGTGATAAGGGATAATGCCCATACCTGAAACCGTTGGGAGATCTGGGTATTAGGGAGCACGAAAGCAATAGGGATAAACCCTTAAGCCTATCAAATGCGAGATGTAACACCCTCACTTTTGTGCTAGAACTCTATAATTACTTGTGTGTTTGATTAAGTCTTCCATGTATGTGAATGTGTTATATATGCTATTGATTGGCTAGAAGACCAATTAAATTGGCACGGTGCGCGTATAGGCGAGTCGGACACTAAAACTAGCAACGGATACAGTTCCAGGGGGCGCAGGGCGCCCAGAGTAGGACGCAGGGCACCCAGGCCTCACCGAGAGCAGGCACAGGGTGCCCAGGGCGCCCAGGAGATGCTGGCGCCAGGCGCCCACCGCGAAGTGGCTATCGCCAAGCTGCTTTTAACTCGTTTGGGCCTGGTTCGGTGACCCAAGATGACCCATTCTCGACTGTAAGAGTGACCACGACCCTAGACTTAACCTAGCCTCTAAACATCAGTCTAAAACCATAAACATGATTAGAAGCTGCTCATAAGATCAACCAAGATAGAAAAACCATTCTTCCCTTTTTCCCCAATTTTGTCTTTGTCAAGGGCTCGACTCAAGACTACGCTACTAACGCGACTGAAGCATAGTTACTGTAATTCTTACAGCCTCATTGGGAGGAATAGGAAGAGGTAAGCCTTCTAATGATAGTTTTGTCCTTAAGAGCAATGTTAGGGTTCTAAATTATGATTTTTCCATTCCTAAACCCTTGCTCTTGTGTTTTTGCTGAAGAAAGCTTCGCTAGGAAAGGAAAAGCTTGGTGTTACCTTATCCCTCTCCTAGGAGCACGAATTTCACTTGAGGTAAGGGATAGTTGCTCTCTTCTAGTGAGTGTATGGAACCTGTGTGAACAATAGGGGTGTCCCAAGACCCCTATGCCTCGCGCGGTAACGAAAAATGGGCACTATCACCACCGTGATAGAGAGACCTTCGAACTCCCCAAATTATTATTCTCGACTTGTGATAATTTTATTGGTTGTTGAAATTGGCGTGATGATTTAGCTTTGGTTGTTATATGCTTGATGTACAGAAATTGGTTGTTATCAAATGACAATGTAAGGAAATTAAATAACTAAATAGTAGGCTTTAGACCCTATGAAAGTGTAGCCACCAAGTATGAATCAAAGAACTCGAGTCCCCGCAATTATGTTGATATCGTAAAGCTTAAGTAGAATGTCTAAGGTTCATTTATGATGCCTATTGATTTATTAGTATGATAATCTGAGAGAACTAGTCCTTCTATGCCAAAGTTTCACTTGGATGTATGTGCTTAATCAAAGTTGCTAAGAATATTAAATGTTCATGTTATTGGTAGAAGGCACTAGCTAACTTATGAATTTGTGTTCTGCTGTTGTTGTTGTTGTTACTCTGTCGAAAATATGGCGATAGAGGATGTTATGGTTAGACACCGCGTTTGGTCATGTTCATGCATCTTGGTGTCGTCATTGTTGTTGTTGTTGTTGTTGTTATTGTTAGTAGGGCGTATCGGGCAAGGTATCCCGTGACGGGCAAGGTTTCCCGATCCTACGGTTAAAAAGGGCGAATCGGGCAAGGTATCCCGTGACGGGCAAGGTTCCCGGTCCTTTGGTTATTAGGGCGAATCGGGCAAGGTATCCCGTGACGGGCAAGGTTTCCCGGTCCTACGGTTAAAAGAAAAAAAAGGGCGAATCGGGCAAGGTATCCCGTGACGGGCGAGGTTTCCCGGTCCTTTGGTTAGTAGGGCGAATCGGGCAAGGTATCCCGTGACGGGCGAGGTTTCCTGGCCCCATCGTTAATGGGGCGAATCGGGCAAGGTATCCCGTGACGGGTGAGGTTCGCCCCGTTGTTATTGGTACACTCATCGACATGGTATTCAAAGCGGGCAAGGTATCCCGGCTTCGTTATAAGTGGATCCACATGCATATAATTATGTTCTTAGAGTCACACCATTTTTCTTGATAACATGCTTGGTTGTTCGGTTGTTAGTGGTATATCATAATGTTGTGATTGATGCGGCGGCATGTGATATTTGGATGTTGTGGTAACGTCTTTTAGCATTGCGTTTGATGCTATGGCATGTGGCATTTGACAGTTGTGGTGATATGTTATGCCTTGGTGCTAGTGTGTAGACGTTTTATTGGAATTACTGTATATGCGCATTGTTCACTGATTTCCTACACTGGTTGCACTATTTGAGGTTATGACGACTAACCCTTTTGTGGCTATGCATATCCCACCGGGTATGTGTAGATGTTGAGACTGCAGGTGTTGAGGATGCGAATGCCAATGAGTAATCTCGGTAGTTCGTCGGGATGAATAGAAGATTTGCATGTGTTTACTTATTAAAGTTTTTGTATTTCTTCCGATGTAATAATTAGGGAAAGGGCTCTGAATTATTGTGACATCGGGAACCTGGGTTTTTAATTTCTTCGATTGTTGTTTTCCACAAATGAGCGTGATGACTCTATTCCACAATAACTGAAATTATAATTTGGCTTAAATAAAAAGTATTTTGTTCCTCCGTGTTTTTATTTTACATTATTTCGTTGTTATAATGACTTGCTGGGGTAGAGGGTGTCACATTTAGTGGTATCAGAGCTCGGCTTGATTCTCAGGCCGTGGTGTGTGTCTATTACGTTTTTGCCTGTGTGCTCGGTGTGATTGTTTATGCTAAAATAGATAGTAGTATGGATGGTAAGACTCATTCTATAGGCTAACCATTTTCTGTTTACCTTAGAAGTGAGGAATGGCAGGCAGGGCTGACAGTGCTGTGATTGAGGCCTTAGGGCGGGTTGCTGAAGCTTTAGAGCGCAACCAGAACCGTACTGATAGGCCTGCTAACTTCAGGAGCATTGCCGATTTTCAGAAAAACAACCCTCCAACCTTTAAGGGGGGATTTGACCCTGATGGAGCCCAACACTGGATACGTGAAATGGAGAAGATTTTTAGGGTGATGGGCTGCACTGATGAACAGAAGGTGGCTTTTGCTGCTTTCAAGCTGACCGACGAGGCTGAGTATTGGTGGGAGAACACTAGTTGGAGGTTGGAGAATACCGCAACTGCTGTAACTTGGGAGATATTCAAGGACAGGTTCTTGGAAAAATATTTTCCCGCTGAGATTCGTGACCGGAAGGAGGCTGAGTTCCTAGCTTTAACACAGGGGAATATGTCTGTAGATGAGTATGCGGTGAAGTTTGAGGAATTATCCCGCTACTACCCTGCTTATCAACTAGCAACTGGTGACCGCTCGAAGTGTGTTAAGTTTAAGAATGGCTTACGACCTGAACTCAAGCAGGACGTGGCTGTCTTACCACTTACCGACTTTGGGAACTTTGTCCAGAAGACCCGAGACTTTGAAGAGGCTTATAATGAGAGGGTAGCTGCTTTCAGAAACAACAGTGGGAAACCCAAACCCACCCAAGGAAGGGGGAGACAGCCTTTAGCACCTACTGCCAAGGCATTTAAGAATACCGGCTTTAGAGGGGCTAATCCTGTCGCGGGAAAGACAGTTGGGGGAAGCTCTTGGCACTACAATCAGAATAGATGTGGCAAGTGTGGCAAGGACCACTATACTCATTTATGCAAGGAAACATCTGTCATCTGCTTCAAGTGCAACAAGCCCGGTCATATCAGCCGCGACTGTGATGAATTGAAGAACGAACCAACAAATAATAACAGAACTCCGATACCTCAGGTAACAGGATGAAGTCGACTGGCAGGGTGTTTGCTCTCACTGGCACAGAGGCAGCTGAATCAGAAGATCTCATCCAAGGTACTTGCTTTATTCGAGGAATTTCTTTAGTGGTGTTGTATGATTCTGGTGCGACCCACTCTTTCATCTCTGCCGAATGTGTGAAAAATTTGCAACTGCCTACATCTCGTTTAACCTTTGATTTGTCTGTGGATATTCCTTCTCATGAACCCGTTGTTACTTCTCTTGTGTGCAAGGAGTGCACTCTCGTGATTGGAAGTAGGAATTTCGTAGTGGACCTAGTGTGTTTACCTCTTCGGGGAATAGACATTATTTTAGGTATGGATTGGTTGACTGCTAATCATGTACTTTTGAACTGCTTTGATAAAACTGTGGTGTTTGGGGCACCTGAGCCTAGTGATCCACGGGTGGTTATCGCCAAGGAAATTCGGTCGTCCTTGAAGGAAGGTGCACAGGTATATGTGATGTTGTGTTCTATGGCTATAGAAACGAAAGTAGAAGCTAAAGATGCACCCACCATTTGTGAGTTTCCGGAAGTATTTGCAGAAGTTAACTCTTTACCACCGGAGCGAGATGTGGACTTTGCTATCGACCTTGCTCCGGGAACAGGACCGATCTCTATGGCACCTTACAGGATGTCTCCGTTAGAGCTACAAGAACTAAAGAGGCAATTGGAAGACATGCTGGAGAAAAAGTTTATTAGATCAAGTGTGTCCCCATGGGGAGCGCCGGTTTTATTGTTAAAGAAGAAAGAAGGTTCGATGAGGTTGTGTGTTGACTATCGGCAACTTAACAAGGTTACTGTCAAGAACCGCTACCCTTTACCGAGGATAGATGACCTCATGGACCAACTAGTAGGAGCATGTGTTTTCTCAAAAATTGATCTGAGGTCTGGGTACCACCAGATTCGGGTGAAGAAGGAGGACATTCCGAAGACCGCGTTCCGAACGCGTTACGGTCACTATGAGTACCAAGTTATGCCATTCGGTGTGACTAACGCACCAGCAGTATTTATGGATTACATGAACACGATATTTTGCCCATTTTTGGATAAGTTTGTGGTTGTTTTTATAGACGACATCTTGATTTACTCCAAGACCCGAAAGGAGCATGAAGGGCACTTGAGAACTGTACTACAAGTGTTGAAGGAAAAACAATTGTATGCCAAGTTGTCGAAGTGTGAGTTTTGGTTGGATGAAGTGGGATTTCTAGGCCACGTAATTTCTAAAGGCGGTATAGCTGTGGACCCAGTGAAGATGGAAGCTGTATTGCATTGGGAAGCTCCTAACCCGCCACCGAGATAAGGAGCTTTTTGGGCTAGCCGGTTACTATCGAAGGTTCATCGAAGGTTTTTCAAAGATAGCACTACCGATGACCAGGCTTACCAGGAAGGGGCAAGTTTTCTTGTGGGATGCTAAGTGTGAGGAAAGCTTTCAGATACTAAAGAAGAAGTTGACTACGGCACCAGTGTTAGTGCTGCCCGACCCGCTTAAACCTTTCGTGGTCTACTGTGATGCTTCAAAGCAAGGACTAGGTGGTGTGCTAATGCAACATGGTAAGGTCGTGGCGTATGCTTCTCGTCAACTAAAGTTACACGAGCAGAATTATCCTACCCATGACTTGGAATTAGGTGCAGTTGTCTTTGCCTTGAAGATCTGGAGGCACTATCTTTATGGGGCTCAGTTTGAGGTTTTCAGCGACCATAAGAGCCTCAAGTATTTGTTTGACCAGAAGGAGTTAAACATGAGGCAACGTCGGTGGATGGAATTCCTAAAAGACTACGAGTTTGAGTTGAACTACCATCCAGGCAAGGCAAATGTCGTGGCAGATGCGCTAAGCAGAAAGGCGTTGCATTGCTCGACTATGATGATTAGGGAAATGAAGTTAATAGAAGAGTTTAGAGATCTGAGTCTAGTGTGTGAAAGGACCCCCGTGAGCGTGAAGCTTGGCATGTTGAAAGTGACTAATGATCTAATGGGTCAAATCCAGGATGGGCAGAAGACCGATCTGTTCTTAGTTGAGCAGAAGATCTCGATTGCTCAAGGGAAGCCAAGTGAATTTACTGAGGGGACGGATGGGATTTTAAGGCTCCAGGGTCGAATTTGTGTCCCGGACATTCCCGAATTGAAAAAGATGATTACGGAAGAAGGTCATAGGAGTAACTGAGCATACATCCCGGCTACTAAGATGTATCAAGACTTAAAGAGATTATTCGTGGCCTAGTATGAAGAAGCAAATAGCCGAATTTGTGTGCATGCACGACTTGCCAAAAGGCCAAGATTGAACATCGTAAACCTTCTGGGACGTTGCAGCCGCTATTCATCCCGGAATGGAAGTGGGACAGTATCGCTATGGATTTTGTGTCCAGACTTCCCAGGACTTCAGCCGGTTACGATGCAGTGTGGGTGATTGTTGACCGGGTAACCAAGACGGCTCACTTTTTCTGCAGTAAACATGGAATTCCCTCTAGAAGTTAACGGTTGTACATTAAGGAGATCGTTAGACTGCATGGTGTTCCCTCTAGTATCATATCTGACCGAGATCCTAGGTTCACATCTGGGTTTTGGAATAGCTTGCATGAGGCGTTGGGAACCAAACTTAGACTGAGCTCAGCCTATCACCCCCAAACGGATGGTCAGTCGGAGCGGACTATTCAATCATTAGAGGACCTGTTGCGGGCCTGTGTGTTGGAAGAATCCGGAAGTTGGGATAAGTTCTTACCCTTAGTGGAGTTTACCTATAACAATAACTATCACTCTAGTATTGGTATGGCTCCATACGAGGCACCTTATGGGAGGAGGTGCCGTACTCCCCTTTGCTGGTGCGAGTCCGGTGAAAGCCTAGTGTTGGGACCAGAAGTGGTGAGAGAGACAACCGAGAAGGTGAAGTTGATTCAAGAGAAGATGAGGATCGCTCAAGCGCATGTAAGAGTTATTACGACAACCGGACCAGGGAGCTGACCTTTAAGGAAGGAGAACACGTTTTCCTATGGGTTACCCCAACCAAGGGAGTTGGTAGAGTTTTGAAGGCTAGGAAGCTTACTCCTAGGTTCATTGGACCCTACCAAATTTTGAAGCGAATTGGTGAAGTAGCTTATCAGGTGGCGCTGCCACCGTTGTTGGGAAACCTCCACAATGTATTTCACGTGTCTCAACTCCGTAAGTATATACATGATCCCAGTCATGTGATAGCACCGGACGCGATTCAACTCAAGGACAATCTCACATTTGAGACGTCACCGGTAAGAATTGAAGACCGGAAGAAGAAGCAACTACGCGGAAGGGAGATTCCCCTGGTGAAGGTAATTTGGAGTGGAGCAAACGATGAAAGTGCAACATGGGAGTTGGAGAGTAAGATGCGGGAACTGTATCCGCAACTTTTCACTACAGGTCAGCAATAATTCCGAGGACGGAATTTTTCTAAGGGGGAAGGATTGTAACACCCTCACTTTTGTGCTAGAACTCTATAATTACTTGTGTGTTTGATTAAGTCTTCCATGTATGTGAATGTGTTATATATGCTATTGATTGGCTAGAAGACCAATTAAATTGGCACGGTCTTGGCGTATAAGTAGTCGGACACTAAAACTAGCAACTGATACAGCCTGTAGCGCAGGCGCCCGAGTAGACGCAGGCGCCCAGGCCTCACCGAGAGCAAAGCGCAGGCGCCAAGAGATGAGATGCCGGCGCCAGGCGCCCACTGCCGCAAGTGGCTATGCGCTGCTGAAGTTTTAACTCGTTTTGGGCCGGTTCGGTGACCCAGTATGACCCATTCTCGACCTGTAAGAGTGACCACGACCCCTAGACTTAACCTAGCCTCTAAACATCAGTCTAAAACCATAAACATGATTAGAAGCTGCTCATAAGATCAACCAAGATAGAGAAAAACCATTCTTCCCCTTTTTCCCCAATTTTGTACTGTCAAGGGCTCTGACTCAAGACTACGCTACGGAACGCGACCCGGAAGCATAGTTACTGTAATTCTTACAGCCTCATTGGGAGGAATAGGAAGAGGTAAGCCTTCTAACGATAGTTTTGTCCTTAAGAGCAATGTTAGGGTTCTAAATTATGATTTTTTCATTCCTAAACCCTTGCTCTTGTGTTTTTGCTGAAGAAAGCTTCGCTAGGAAAGGAAAAGCTTGGTGTTACCTTATCCCTCTCCTAGGAGCACGAATTTCACTTGAGGTAAGGGATAGTTGCTCTCTTCTAGTGAGTGTATGGAACCTGTGTGAACAATAGGGGTGTCCCAAGACCCCTATGCCTCGCGCGGTAACGAAAAATGGGCACTATCACCACCGTGATAGAGAGACCTTCGAACTCCCCAAATTATTATTCTCGACTTGTGATAATTTTATTGGTTGTTGAAATTGGCGTGATGATTTAGCTTTGGTTGTTATATGCTTGATGTACAGAAATTGGTTGTTATCAAATGACAATGTAAGGAAATTAAATAACTAAATAGTAGGCTTTAGACCCTATGAAAGTGTAGCCACCAAGTATGAATCAAAGAACTCGAGTCCCCGCAATTATGTTGATATCGTAAAGCTTAAGTAGAATGTCTAAGGTTCATTTATGATGCCTATTGATTTATTAGTATGATAATCTGAGAGAACTAGTCCTTCTATGCCAAAGTTTCACTTGGATGTATGTGCTTAATCAAAGTTGCTAAGAATATTAAATGTTCATGTTATTGGTAGAAGGCACTAGCTAACTTATGAATTTGTGTTCTCATTGTTGTTGTTGTTACTCTGTCGAAAATATGGCGATAGAGGATGTTATGGTTAGACACCGCGTTTGGTCATGTTCATGCATCTTGGTGTCGTCATTGTTGTTGTTGTTGTTGTTATTGTTAGTAGGGCGTATCGGGCAAGGTATCCCGTGACGGGCAAGGTTTCCCGGTCCTACGGTTAAAAAGGGCGAATCGGGCAAGGTATCCCGTGACGAGCAAGGTTCCCGGTCCTTTGGTTATTAGGGAGAATCGGGCAAGGTATCCCGTGACGGGCAAGGTTTCCCGGTCCTACGGTTAAAAAGGGCGAATCGGGCAAGGTATCCCGTGACGGGCAAGGTTCCCAGTCCTTTGGTTATTAGGGCGAATCGGGCAAGGTATCCCGTGACGGGCGAGGTTTCCCGGTCCTTTGGTTAGTAGGGCGAATTGGGCAAGGTATCCCGTGACGGGCGAGGTTTCCCGGTCCTACTGTTAATGGGGCGAATCGGGCAAGGTATCCCGTGACAGGTGAGGTTCCCGGTCCTGTTGTTATTGGTACACTACTGACATGGTATTCCGAAACGGGCAAGGTATCCCGGCTTCGTTATAAGTGGATCCACATGCATATAATTATGTTCTTAGAGTCACACCATTTTTCTTGATAACATGCTTGGTTGTTCGGTTGTTAATGGTATATCATAATGTTATGATTGATGCGGCGGCATGTGATATTTGAATGTTGTGGTAACGTCTTTTAGTGTTGCGTTTGATGCTGTGGCATGTGGCATTTGACAGTTGTGGTGATATGTTATGCCTTGGTGCTAGTGTGTAGACGTTTTATTGGAATTACTGTATATGCGCATTGTTCACTGATTTCCTACACTGGTTGCACTATTTGAGGTTATGACGACTAACCCTTTTGTGGCTATGCATATCCCACCGGGTATGTGTAGATGTTGAGACTGCAGGTGTTGAGGATGCGAATGCCAATGAGTAATCTCGGTAGTTCGTCGGGATGATTAGAAGATTTGCATGTGTTTACTTATTAAAGTTTTTGTATTTCTTTCGATGTAATAATTAGGGAAAGGGCTCTGAATTATTGTGACATCGGGAACCTGGGTTTTTAATTTCTTCGATTGTTGTTTTCCGCAAATGAGCATGATGACTCTATTCCACAATAACTGAAATTATGATTTGGCTTAAATAAAAAGTATTTTGTCCCTCCGTGTTTTTATTTTACGTTATTTCGTTGTTATAATGACTTGCTGGGGTAGAGGGTGTCACACGAGATAAGAGGGAAGATAGGCTCCTTTCGCCCAGTAGTTACTTGCTAAGGAAGAGAGCCAAGTATGCAAATCGGAACAGATTCACCTATATAAAGGGGGCTTGGCCCCTGAGGTTATACACACTCTCTTGACCCTAAACACTTAACTCATCTCTTTTATGTACACTCCCCTTCTCTCCCTCCTAAAGCCTTGTCTAACTTAGGCATCAGAGTGCTTCTTGCAGGTACCCAACCCGCCGGGCAGATGGAGGAGGACACTACGCCCAGAGGAGGAGAGCTTACACATTTTCGAGCATTAACACTGATCATAACCATTTTGGGCCACAAGGGGCAAAGAAGGACTGCCATTGCTTCAGTTTTTACACGGTGAAAAGGTCTCTAGAATCAAGCTTCTACGTAGCCAAGCTGTTTTTTCTTCACAAACCTCTGCATCTATACTCATGAGCTGCTTGTGTCTAGGGCTTCCATCTTCAATCTGTTTTGATTCTTTGTTGGGCTTTCCTTGTTGTGCTTCAAGAAATTTCTATTGGCATATTGTATATCCTCCCCCCCTCAACTTACTACTACCTCTTTATACGTCCTCGGGTCCCTCATCGCAGGTTTTATCTCTTTCCTTTGTACATTGCTATTCCCTATCAGTTTCCTTTCATTCCCTCTCTGTTTCTTTTATTCCTGTTTTTGCTTCCATCTCTGCTCACGAGTTTGTCTCTGTTATCATCTCTGCCAAGTCTTGTTCCATTAGTCACTATTTTGGGTGTTGTTTCCTTCACGAACCTCGCCCATTTAACAAAAATCCTTTCGTCGTTCAGGATGCTCCCTTTCATCTCCTCTCCTCCTTGCTATCCATTCTTTGCCTTTCCCTTTTCTACGTTGAACTTGCTCCCACTATTGGTCCTTCTCGTCCATTCCCATGGGCACGTTTTTCAAAAGTACCTACAAAGAGGCTTGAACCCACAACCCACATGTTAAGACAACTGTGTTTTAGCATCTAAGCTATATGGATTTGTGGCCCTCTCTATTCTTTTATATTAACAATGGAAGTAGTTAGGACGGATAAAGGCACATCCTCTATCTACCTGTGGATAATTCCTTAAAATTAGTTTTGGCAAGATGTTAGAAGTTTTTTTATAGGCAAATGTTAGTTGTTAGTAATTGTTAGAAATGTTAGTTTCCCGGGTTTAAACCCGGGACCTCCAGCTTGCACTCCTTCAGCGTCCCTTAGCTCACCAACCGAGCTACCTATTTGGGACATGTTAGAAGTGTTTTTTTCTGTTAATGAATCGATTCATCAACATTTGTGAATCAATTCATGAGGCTTGTGCATCAGGGAGGATTTTGTGTTGATTCTGTCAATCAAAGTGTCAGTGTTGTGGAGAGGTTTTTTGTGCATCAGGCGCGGTGTCACACTTCGATTCATGGTTACTGGAGAGATTTTTTTCTGTTGTGAATCAATTCGCGAGTCTGGTGTGTTTTTAAGTCGTTTTCTGATTTGGGGCTCTCATTTAACATTCTTTTCATCTTGGGTTCTTAGGATTTCACAAGAGTGATTCATTCTTCTATCTCCTTGTAATTCTTGATAGAAAAGCATTGAGTGTGAGAGATTAAGGGTTTGTAAAAGAGACAAAGGTTGGGTTCTTAAGATTATTCGTCTTGAACAATTGAGAGGCAAGAAAAAGGGGATCTCTTGTAACTTGATCTGAACTCATTGATTCATAGTAAAGAGGAGGGGCTGCTCTCTCCCGGGGACGTAGGTCACATTCACCGAACCTCATTAACAACTCTTGTGTGTCTGCAATTTCTCTTCTCCCTTACTCTTGGTTTTGTTTTGTTTTGTTTTGTTTTTTTTTGCAATTTCTTGGTGCTTTTTTCGGCATAAAATAGTGAAAATTCTGCAATATTTGTTTCCTCTTGTTGTAATTTTGTTGCTGGCTGGGTGTTTGGTTTTAAGTGCAGGGATTCTTGCCTTTCTAAGTTTAGGACCAACATACCGCCGGCTAAATTGAACTTGCATAATGAGGGAAACATGCGTAATCATTAATATCTTCAATTCAAAGTCTAATTGCATTTTTAGTCTCTACTATAATTGATATGTTATTTTAGTTCCTTAATTTTTTTTTTTTTTGAGCAAATTTAATCGTAAGGTTTTTATTTATTGTAATTAAATCCCTCCATCACTTTCATTCTACTAAAAACTCTTGAATTTTTTATTTTCTACTCAATATCTTTACAAATTACTCCCTCCGTTTTTTTATAAGTAAAAAAGTATAAAATTTGGACTAAATACATGTACTTTTTTGCTTATAAAAAAATGGAGGGAGTAGTTAATTAATTAGATCAGTTAAATTATTTTAAATCTTCTTCAGCTCAAAACTCACCAACCAAAACATCAAGAAAGGTGGTTGATAATGTTTGTAATGACAGATGAAGGGATTGTTATCTGTTGGTGGTGTTTGTGTCAACTTACTTCGGAATTCCTTGTGCAATGGGATACATTTATTATTTTCACTTCTGTAGCTTAAAAAATTACACTGCCAACTTTTTGCAACCTTCCGCTTACAACTGAATTCAAAATTGAACGACTTCAAAACTGAACGACTTCAAATGATGTATATATCAAGCATTCAAGCATACTTTGACATGACAAACGATTGTCAATTTCTAACCATTCCAAACTTCTACAAATTCTCAACAGTCTTCCCTTTCAAATACTGCAGCAGCTCCCATACCTGAACCTGAGATGATGCACAATTCGATAATGTCATTAAGCAAGGAAATGTATAACAGTACAAACACTCGTGCGTAATAATTTGTTTATTTTTCTCTTTGCACACGTACATAATCTATTTAAAGAGAAGAAATGAAATAAGTTTCCATAATCCACATACTACAAGAAAATGGTGAAATACTCACGACAAATTACCGACAGTCCCGTAACTGTCGGCAATTATTTCATTACCAATGGTAAAAGGACTGTTTCGAATTTTTGTTTTTTAAGCTTACCGACGACTACGATGGCCGTTGGTAAAATGGACGGTGGATGCATTAAAGTCCCTGGATGGTGGCACCTTTTTTTATTAATTAATTTTTAAATATCGACGGCATTTGCGACGGCCAAGTCGTCGGTAAAATGTACAGTGCATGCATTAAACTCCCTGATATAAATGCATTTAAACACATTTTGATTTTTGATCAGCTATAAGTTTTCTAGATAAGAACATCTATTTTTTTCTTCTAAATCCTTGATAACTGGAAGTCGAATTGAACCCCACTAATCCGAGTCGAGCAATATGGAGGCAAATATAATAACGATTAATTGCTTCCATTGATATTTATCAAATCCAACATAAATCATTTTTTAACTATACTCTTCACTAGGTAAATCCATTTTTTTGTTCCTTAATGAGTTGCTATGTACAACAAATTACTGCACACACACACACATATAATATATATATATATATTATATGTGTGTGTGTGTGTAGTAACAAATAGATGTAGGTTGGTTCCTTACTTCCTTATTTAGGAATTGAATCAAAAGAGTCCCTTTTAACCCAGTATGGTAGAGTAACGCCATGGTAAGGCGTAAGTCATCGGTTCAAATTGGATAAGGGCTTTTGACTTTTTTTCATAAAATGCTAAGATTAGTATTCCTACTTGAAGGAGGAATAGAGATATTCCTCCGTCACTTATTTCCTCTGCTTACAAGATTCAAACCCGAAACCTTACTTAAGGGAAACCATAGCTGCTCACCACTTAGACGACTAGACATTGTTAGAACATCTTTTTTTATGCTTCTTAAACATCCTATTCTAAAACAACTCTTTTTTCTAAAAAACATATATGGTAGCTTGTTTAGCAAACCACTCATATCTTGTTCAAGCACCAGGGTAAAAGATCAACCTTCTGTGCAACTATACATCTACCAGACTGAGTGTGTACAAGAACAGCCACAATCAAACTTGCCATTTTGCCCTACAACCTTGAAAGAATTCTAACGGTCTATCTCCCAGCTTTCACATGATATACATTTCTCACAGAATCTAATTTTTACTTCAGTTATATTATATATTTGCTTGTCATTGATAAATTTTGGCACATGCTCAATAGTTTTTCAGGTATGTGAGTTGGAGAAAGGCCAAAAGAAAAACTCACCTATGCACATTGAGATGACACCAAAGCGACAATCCTTGCCACGACGCTTCATCTCATTCAACAAAGTCGCAACACAGCGTGCACCTGACACAAAAAGTACCAATTGTAAGTATCAGAAAGTCAGCATTAAACCAACCTGTTGTGAGTGTAATACTAATAAGATCAAACACACAAGTTCACTTGTTACAATAAGGTAAACATCATGCTTTTTTCCAGCCACCTTTCTTAATACTTTAGCTTACCATTTGGTTTAATAAGAAAACATTTAGGGAGAAAAATAGAAAAAATTCTGACTCAAAATATCTCAACTTTACCTGTAGCGCCTAAAGGATGTCCAAGAGCAATGGCACCACCATTGACATTGACCTTTCCGGGATCAAGTCCCAATTTTTTGCAAGAGTAAACAAATTGTGATGCAAATGCCTACACAAGACCGTCAAATTGCTGAACGCTTAGCACAAGGTTTATTTAACTGAAACTTGCCCGCGCAAATTTGCAATAGAATGTTGTCAGATAATTATCATGACAACTGCAAAAATATTACCTCATTGATTTCAAACAAGTCAATGTTACTCAGTTCAAGACCAGCAGATTTCACTGCAGCTGGAATAGCAAAAGCTGGGCCAACACCCATCACAGCAGGATCTACACCAACAGCAGCAAAACTCCTACAGCATTGAATTTACTTGTGCAATGAATTTGAATTATAATTTTAAGGAATAAAAAGAAAATAAAGAATAAGGTTGTATTAGAGGCGTAATTCGCCTTAGATTTCCGTATAATAATGAGTTACTAATTAGGAACATCTTCTGCAGCACAAGATAATCTATTATCAAAACTGGCAGAAAGTTTCAAGGTTTAAATATCCTTTATTAAAGCAACATCTTCACGTAAAGTACTTAATAAGTGTTACCTGTATATAACTAGTAATATTTGTCAATTTTATTAGCTTGTCCTACAGGATGACAAATGTATGTATCTAATATTTAGAATAGGTACAGTATCCCTACATCTACATGCCTGTTTTATAAGTTTATAATTATCAAATATGTCCTTTCCAGGAACCTAATTCCTTAGTCCTTGGACTTTCTCTGATTTTCTGGTAAATGTGCATAATCAAATCTAATATCTATTTAAAAAAACTAACTACACTTAGTTTGGTTATCCACGTTGCGCCATGTGGTAGCATCTCCATCTTCTATTATCTTTTATTTAAGAAAACTAACTACACTTAGTTTAGCTATTCACATTGCGTCACGTGGCAGCATTTCCATCTTTTATATAGAAAAATTATTTCTCCCTGATTTTCTCGTACCCGTGCTCAAGGGTCCTATCAGCTAGTTAAGAGTTCAAAATGCTCTTCCAGATTAGTTTAGATATACACAAATGCGCTTCAGGGCTGCATTCAAGTGATGTAGTGTGCACATTAGAGGATACAATCAGGAATTTTGCCTAGATTCACATCTAATGTGACTTATATTTTAAAAGAATTTGATTATGTTGCATTATTGTGTACCTAAAGATTCCAATAATAGGAAGCCCCTTTTGCACAGCCACTTTTCTCTTCATGAGGAGCACTGCTGCAGCACCATCACTAACTTGACTAGCATTCCCTGCAATTAAAAATAGCAAGAGGGAACAGATTCAGAAGGTATAAGATTTTTCCCAGAGTAACATATTGAACAAGAACAGATTTCTTGAGTACCTGCAGTTGTAGATCCATCCTTCCGAAATGCAGGCTTCAGCTTTGCCAGATCCATCAAATTTGTGTTTGGCCGGATACCATCATCAACAGAAACAATAATTTGCTTCTCCTCTCCAGTTTTAGGGTCCACAATCTTCATAAATAAAATCATTAGTACAATAACATTTTAAATGCTACAAGGTATTGGCAGTTGGCACTTACCTTTGTAGAAACTGGAATGATTTCTTCTTTGAATTTACCAGCTGCTGTTGCAGCTGCAGCGCGCCTGTGAGACTCGACCTAATAACACATTAGAAGAGTTAATGCACCCTGATAACCATTTCATAGATTCTTAGTACATTAAATTCATATTTCATACTTACAGCAGCCTGGTCTTGCTCCTGCCTTGTCACACCATAACGTTGTGCAACATTCTCAGAAGTGATTCCCATAGGAAGAAGACAGTCCCGGACTTGTGCAAAGGTTTCTACCTGTTAAAATAATGAAAATTCAAGCTATGTAAAGCACTAGTCCTGAATGGATTAAAACTGGATCAGAAAAGAGAATTCTTTATTGAACGAATGAACAAACTCAAGTATTCAGAGAGACCCTGAAACTCTCCTAATTGACTAATCTCACTAATTGCCTAACTCGTATCTCAACCCATATCCTATTTATAGGCCCGCCACATGCCTTATTTATTTCAGCTAGCTAACTCAGTCTAACTAACTATGCCTCTTAACTACCCTCTCAATTAACTAACCTATCATGAATACAGAAGAAAAATAGTGTTTATTGAAAGAAAGAAAGAAAACTCTATTACATTATAGGTGTTCGAGAGACCTAGTTCTCTCCCACTCTAAATTCCTTTCCAAAACCAAAGATAACATTCACTCATCTTTCTTTCCTCTTATTATCTATAGCCTATCATCTCATATTCTCTAACTACCAAACTAACTAAGGAGTTATCTATCAAGAATCCAAAAAATACAACTTCAATGTACCTTTGGGTTAGTCTTGCGAATCCTTGAAATATTATCTTGTGTCATACACTCCAATCCAGCCCCAATGCCTGCATCAAATAAGAGGAAGAAGGTTAGGCCAAAAAATTACAAGGCCAAGACATTTAAATAAACTCTAGAATGATTCTTATTTCTTAGTTTCTTACCAATGTCATAGAACCCAGCTTTTATGTAAGCAGCAACATCAGCAACTGCCTGAAGTCCAGATGAACATTGTCTATTGACAGTTCGAAGTGGCACTGTCTCTGGTTGAAAATTGGTGGAATAAATCATAAATTAATAAAAATAAATAAAAGGACATACTAACTTTAAGCATTAAATCAAATGAAATCACCTAGCGAAGTACCTCAGCAATTAATAGTATATATCATGTTTGTTTATCATGATCAATAAATAAAGACTGGAAAATTTACCTGGGAAACCAGCATAAAAGGCTGCCATTCTGCACTCAATTGCTCTTTCTGATCCTGGTCCCAGAACTGTGCCAACAACTATGTCTCCTACTTCACTTGGGTCCACATTTGTTTTCTCAATCACAGCCTACATGAGATATGGTAAATAAGAAACCACAGAAAAATAAGAAGAACAAAAAACCACTAGTAAAAAAAGAAGCATACGACAATTTTGAACCAAACCATTTTTGTGGTTGATAAGTCCAATCATAATCTGAATTAAGGATTCCAAAGTTAGGCCTCAATATAAAATTAGATTTGGATTCCCTGTATTCACGCAATCATGCAGTCGCCGATCTTGACCACCAAATTAAGTTCCGACGATTCATGTTCCGTCTTTGTATTTTAGATCCAATTTACCAAAGTCGAAACGTGGCCCTCTAAGCTTGATTAGACGATCCAGATTGCATGACTGCGTCAAATGCATGATTCCATTGACGGTAGGGAATCTAGATCCAAAGTTACAACGAATGTTAAGAATTTAACGATTTTATATTTTTTTAGTTTCCCCAGTTATCTCCTACCGGAAGCAATTTTGTTAGAGGCAGGGTCGCAATTTTGTTAGACTATTCTTTCCAATCTTATTAAGCAATTGATTAATAAAAGAACTTACCTTGAGAACTGAGGCAAGTAGATCATCTGGAAGGGTATCCTTGAATCCCCCACGCTTTGCTTTGCAAATTGCAGTACGATAAGCACTGGTTATTGTTGCAGTGAAAATAAAGTCATAATTTTAATACTATCATTAACAAAATGCAAAATTGAAAAAAAAAAAAAAAAAAATAGTCTCGCATTCATTCATATTGCTATGTTAACGAACTCACGCTACAATCACCACGTCATTTTCAGATCCACCAGCTTGCCCAGCAGCACAGAGTGAAGCCTGCAAGGGAAAATGAAACACTCACTTTAAAACAGAGAAAAAAAAATAAACATAGAAAAATGATCCCATAAACAAAAGAAACAACACAATACAATTACAGGAAATTGAAATGCATAGCTGACACGTAAGCACAAATTTTTTTTTTTTAAATGGAATGAACATGTAAACTTACTGAGAGATCAGTGGATTGAGGTGAAAAAGATAAATTTGAAGAAGTGGGGTGAAGATGTTGAAGCAGGACAATCTGTCTTTCAATTGCTTTCTCCATATTTGAGCACTTTTGTTGGCTACGTATCTCTGCCTTTGTCTCAGTTTTGGAGAAGAGAACTATCAGTATATATTATAACGAATGACAGAAGGGAGAAATTGACTTGGAAATCACATGTAAACGTAATGGCAAGTTCCTCCCAAGTCCCAACAACAAAAATAAAATGAAAATTAGTTAAAGGAAAAAAAAAACTTATTTAAAACACCTTTCATACTACCTGTCCAGTGTCCAGAGACTATCTGTTTGTGCAATCAAACGTTGAAGCGTATTTATTATATACTCATCCGTCTCATTATAAGTGTCGTTTAAGATAATACACACTTCTCAAAAAAGTGATTAGTTATGATAATTTTTATGGTAAAATAATGCGTTAGGACTAAAATACCGATATTCCTTTTTTTTGACCAAAATAAACTTATTCCATTTCCTTCAAAATAGAGTCAACAATACAGGCCGACATATAATCAAAAATTCGGTGACTAGCATAGAATTTTGATGCCCTTGCTAACGAGTGAACAACAGAATTCGCTTGTCTCCGAACGAAAATAACTGAGTAGTTTAGAAATTAACGTAACTTTTCTTTGCAATTTTTTATAATGGCTCCCACCTCAGTTTGACACATGGTGTCCCCTTGAATATTGTCCACAACAGACTTGCAGTCCATCTCAACAGTGACATTACTAAGCCCCAAGCTACCAATCCAAGAGAAAGCTTCCCAATGTCCTCTTGCCTCTGCCTCTACCTCTTGAATTACACCATCCGGAAACATAGCTTTTACTTGCACAAATTCGCCCAAATACCGATATTCCTATTTACGATCTTTTTTTTTTTGACGTAAATATTTTTATTTACGATCAACTCACTACAGTTGTAATTACTCTCACTTAAGAGAGGGTATTTTTGAGAAAAAAACAAAAGGAGTATTTCTTTACTCGGAAAGTATCCAAAATTAATTTAAGTGATTCGGAAAGTGTTTACACACTCTGTTTTTTGGGCCAATGGTGTTGCCACGTAGGGTGGAACACGTGTAATAATTGTGACTTGGGCTTGAACGTTAAATTCTCTTGTTGAACACTCATTAAAGTTGGTGGTTCTCTATAGTCTTATATGGGGTGTGTCTTTCCTAATCTAAATTAATTTATTGTAACCAATTTAATGCTAAAAAATTTAGATCAGATGGAAATACACTCTCACACATAGTCAAAGAGAACCATTAATCTAAAAAAGTGTTTACTATGAAATTTACATATAAAAATTCAACATTCGAACTCAACTCATAAGAAGCAAAGCGGAGGATCCAACCATATACCCATGGCTGCCAACATCCATTAGCTCTTTAACAAACTAATTTAAGATTGTTCAAAGTTACTAAATGATTTGTTACATTAAAATAAAGTAAAGCGTATATATTATATATCAATCTTTCATAAATGGAAAGAGTCTGAATTCGTTGATATAGTCGGTATTTTAACCTCTTTAATATTTTTTATAAAATATAAATTTAATCAATTTTATTTTTAATATTGGGTAAAAAAATTATTTTTAATAACTTTTATTTTAAATTCGTATTCTCTATAAAATTATTGGAAGTATAAGTATATCATATTAAAATTTATGTATTGTAAATAGCTATTAAAAATATATCTTTTTAATACAGTAATTATATATGATAAAAAAGATAACTAATATATTTATTTATATTTTAAAAAAAACTATCTATATTTGTTGTCTTTTTAATATATTTTTAATATTTTGTGTTATTGATTAATTAAATAAAACATAATTGACAGAAGGATGTTAAAATTATTTTAAAGTTTTTAAAAAATATTCTAAAATGATGATTATAAAAAAAATTAAAATGGTCGGAATATGTATGCCCCACCCCACCAACCCACGTTTTTGGAAAAAGAAATTGGCACGTTTCGCATGCGCAAATGGTAAGCCTCAAGGAGGAGGATCCAGAAGACCCTCATGCCGAGTGCCCACCAAACAAAATGAACAGTCACGATTTAGGGAAATGAAAAAGTAGTTGCCTTGACCTGTTGACCACACAAAGAAAATTAATGTGCGCGATTTTTTTTTTCTTTTTTACAGTGTGGTTAATTGAACACACATTTGAACAAAAACACCTAATGTTTGTATTATATGGACTGTATGTCCGTACAGTATGGACAATTTTTTTTTTCAAAAAAATATTTTTAAAATAATATTTTTTTTAATTATCTGGTAAATCAAGTTCAAATATCTTATTAATGTTATTCATTATCTAGTTAATGTCAAAAACTGTGTTAACCAGTTAAAAAAATCTAAAAAAAAAAATTTAAAAATATTTTTTTCAAAAAAAAATTTGACGGTCCGTACAGTATGGACATACGGTGTCCCGTATTTGTGTCAACTTTTATGTTCAATTAACATTTTTCATTTTTTTTATGGAGGTTTAATATTTTTAACGAGTTAGGATCCGTTAACACTAAGTGTAAGTCATAATACTTACACCAAATCTCAACCATTAAATCTATTGAATCCAATGGCTAAAAATATTTTATCTCTTAAATTTAAAAAATTCAAAATGTTATGAATAATATATGTGTGGATGTCCATCTCCATTATCTTTCTATATTCCCAAGCTCCTATAACTCCCATGAGTAAAAGACTTTCACTCTCATAAGTTATTGCTCTTAATTTTCATATGTTAATGGCACATTATGTGAGGCCCTTAATAGGCTTGTGAGTTACAAGACTTGTATCATATAAATAGGACTCATGTACCATTGTAAAGTATGCACCTTGAAGAGCATAATAGAAAGACTCTTTTCTTCTCTCTTCTCCATTTCTCCTTTATCTCTATTCTTATATATGTTATATCTTGCTCTATTTTGGTTTATTTTATAAAGCGTTATCAGCACTAGTCTCTACCATATGAGCGATGGCTTAATATGCTTGGATGTTATATTGCAAGAATGTTTCTTCTTCTCCCTATTGTTGAGTTAATCTAATTCATGATCAGGTTCCTTCTTGTTGCTTTATATTTACATGTTTATATTTTATATTTCATGTAAAGAAGTTTTATTGTGAATTTTCTTTAGCTAACTGATAACACCAATATTGCATCATTTTTATAAGGATATTAGAATGTGATTTGAATAATTATTGAATATTATCAATTGAAATTCACTCTCTTTTAATCTAAATTATGCAGAAATAGAAAATTAGGAAATATGGTGGTCAAATACAATTATGGGCTTGAAATTGGGCCAAAAACTAGGCCCAGAATGCTAAACCAGCCTTCAACACGGCCTGTACGTGGCAGCACCGCCTTGAGGCGGTTTAAGAAGCAGAGCACGGCCTCTTCATTGATCAGCATGGCCGTGCTCAACGGAAAAAATCTCAGGAGACTATGTCGGCAAGCGCAAACGCGTAAACAGGCTGTAAAGGGAGCACGACCGTGCTGAACCAAAATTTTTGCCTATAAAAGGAACGCCCAGCAGAACATTTGAAGCCCCCTCCAGGATTGATTCTCTCCCAATTCTCTTCTTCTCTTGTAATCTTCTAATCTTATTTTGTTGTTTTCTTATATTATGTTGTGTAACTAATCCCGTCACTGAGTTGATGGGTGATCTTTTACTTTATCTGTGATATCGTTATGATTTATAATATGAGTGTTTAAATCCTTTTGATTAAATTATTCCTAGTAATCTTACTTTAATAAGGATTGACCATTCTTTACATAGTTGATTAATTGTTCGGCGATCGTACATTAAATTAATTAACAGAACTCTAGGATTAATTGAACCTATGTATTCTGCCAGATCAATGATTATATGTTCGTTTCCAGTCAGTCATTGAATTGATATGTCTATTGATGCTTTATGCTCTTTCTATTTACTTGCTTTGAATGATCAAACAAAGTAATAAATTAGGAAGAAGACTGTTAACATTGCATGATCATTGGGTATTAATAGCTTTTGAATAGATGATTGGTAATCTATAAGAATTGTTACTCATGTTATAAATTAATCAAATACACAGATATAAGTATTAGTGAACCATTTACCTTAGTGCTTTTATTATCTAATTCTTTTCTTAAATATTTTATAATTTATTTTCTACTTAATTTTATGCACACTTTGTTTAAGTTCATTCGACAAGATCGTATACTATAACTTGACAATATCGTATACTTGTGATTTTTACGTAACAAGTTTTTGGCGCCGTTGCCGGGGAATTGTTAATGATATTGATCGAAATGATTAATTGTTAATTTAGACGCTTTTTGTAATTATTTTCCTTTTTCTTATTTTATTTTATTTTTATCTTTTATTTTTTTCTTTCTTGTCATTTTTATTTTATTATCACCTCCTACATGGATGGTTTTACCTCCTACATGGACGGTTAGCTTTTATTTTTATATTTCGTCTCCCGGTTAGAAGACTAGATTTTATTTTTTATAGCTTCTCCTGGTTGGAAGACTAGATTTTTTTACTATTTTATTACTTAAATTTATTATTTAACGTCTCCTGGTTGGAAGACTAGATTATTTTTTCTTTCTTTTAATTTTTCTTTTCTTTTCTTCTCTTTAAAAAAAAATAAAAAAAATATGGATTCTCTTTTCGTTTGTGAGTGTTGTGGTATTTTAACAAACACTACAGATGCAAGTCACAAATCTTTAGAGAATAAAATATCAGTTTTGGCTCAATTGATAAACCAAAGAGAAAGAGAGACCACTTTGCTTAATCAACCAGAGCCTAAAGATGAAATCATCATTTCTGAGGATGATGCGAAGTTAATTGAAGGTACTGAGTCCGACATTTGGTCTCAAATAGAGTCTGACATTCAGGCCATGCTTGACATTTGGCCTGAGAATGAGTCTGACACTTGGCCTAAGATTGAATCTGACACTTGGTCTAAGACTGAGTCTGACATTTGGCCTGACACCGAGTCTGATACTTGGCCTAAGACTCACTCTGAAACTTGGTCTAAGCCAGAGGTTGAACCTAAGCATTACTCATAACGATCCTTAGAAAAGATCAAAGTTCTTGCGAAAGAGAATAATTCTAAGGAAAGCGAGAGAAACCTCCCAGTACTTAATGAAGAGTGTAACGACCCGTTTCCGGACCGCTACCGAGCTCAACATACCGAGCTCGAGTTACCGAGCTCAACACACCGAGCTCAAGTTACCCTGTATGCGATGTGTTTTAAAATCATACTCTTGTGCCCTTTAGAAAAGTACGGTCTATATATTTATATTTTTTTATAAGACCCGCTCGTGCACATCAGAGTAATTACAGCTTTTCGAAACATGGTGCAACTAAGACACAAGACTTAAGTCCTAAATAACAGCACGCAGGTATCAAGTACATACTTATATATACAAGATATAAAAAGTGCATACAAAAAGACAGTAATAATGTACAAAGAAAATACACCTAAGGTATGACGACTTCAAAAGAGCAATCATACCCTGGGGGTACTTCCGGCAGACACCCACGCAGGGGCCGCTCAAAAGTAAAACCACCAGCCTACCACTGTGCTCAAAATGACAAAACATCACCCGTCCCCAATCGTCACGGCCATCATACACAAAAGTCATATTACGGCTACCCCAACAAACATAACATAAACAAAGCCAATCACGACAAATAGAGGTCGTCGCCCTGATCCTCGTCGAGCTCCTCCTCGCCATCATCTGCTGTCGAGTTCCCTGCACCCTCGACATCGCCTGGGTAACCATCATGGATTGAAGGTACCACGGGAAAGGGTCAACTTCTCAACAAATCAAGATAATCCAGGCATAAAGAAATAAGTAAACAACAAAGTATAACATTCACCAAACGTGACTCGACCATCTCACTCTAGACTCGACTCTTATTCCGGAATATCGCCAGCTGGTCCATCCCCAAACTGACGCAATAGGTAAACGGCTGGTCCAACCCCAAACCGATACCATACATTAATCAGCAGGTCCAACCCCAAACTGATAATGCGACGCCTAGTCAATCTCCCGTAAACAAAAGGGGACCTAGCACCCTTAGTTATCCGGGTCACGGCTCAAAAACGTCATACGACTCGCCTAGCTCTCTCACTCGATGATTAGCTCGCCGCAGTCAAGGAGTGACACATAAAATTACTTGATCACATATCAAATAAAGAGCATGCTTAACATGAAGAAAACGCAATTCAATCATTTAAGCAATAAAACAATCCTTACACAATAACATAAAAACAGAGTCCTAGAATGTTTGGAAGTGCCCTTATGCATAAACATATAAAATAAAGCCTTAATAATGTCTAAGAGTTGCCCTTACCGAACTCCAAGCTAACGCTGCTCGACAACGACCTCAACACGGCTGTCTTCAAACGAGCTCGACTACGACTCCTCTCACTCGATCTCAACACGCACGGCTCTTAGTCGACCTCGGTTTCGTGATCTCGTACACCCTGATTTCCTTGCCGCACGATCTCGGAAATCACACTGCCTAATACGAGCACAACTTAGTTCTATCTATGGGTTCTAATAACACTTAGCTCTCATTATCCCAATCTTAACCACAACCCAAGTAAGCATTAAAACTTAAGAACTTAAACAAATACAACCAGAATTCAAACATTACAAAATAACTCCTTTTCTCTAAAATTTTGTTAAAAACTTTTTTTTCATACATCACCAGACAAAGCCATTTTTCCTAAGTACTAATTAAAGCTTAAAATCAAGTAATACCTTAAGCACAACTTAATCAAAATCTAAGTTTATATTTCTTAAAAATATTTTCGTCATGATCCAGCAATTAAAATAAGACCATAACCACTTATGTTAAAATTTAAAACTCAAAAAGAAATCAACACAAGCCAAGTAGGGAGGGTTTTGGGCGCTACTTACTTGCAGAAAACAGAGGAAACAATTTGTTTTTCAAGCTCAAATAAATGGTTAGAAAGGTAGGTAATGTCATGAAGAAGAAAACCTATCAATATGATATGAGTTGAAAGCATAAAAACTAGCTAAAATAGAGAGAAGAAGTGGCGTTAACAGTAACATGAAGAGAACTAAAATTCTATTTTTCATACCTCTACAGATGGTCGAGATGGTGATATAGGTCGAGGAGATGATAAGGAACAAGGTTGATGATGAAAGTTTATGCAGAAGCTCAATGAACTCAAGGTTCTTCAATGGAGGTTTGGAGAAGAGGAAATCTAGAGAAGAAGAAAAAAGAAGAAACTGGAAAGTGATTGTTTAAGGCGGCTAAGCGTGATATTTATGTAGGTGGAGGAAACTAATCATGATACTTATCTACAGCTGGTGGAAAAAGAAAAAGTTTGGTCTTATCTCCCTTAAACAAAAGTTAATTACAAGAAAACCATTTTAAATGAATTTATCTTTCATAAAACCACAAATAAGCGACACCTGGATTTTAAAGTAAGATATTAATCCAAACAACAAGTCTAACCCATCTAATCTGTCCTCTCTCATAATCACAACAAAATATACTAATTAACACTACATAATATTCGTAAAAATACGAGTGTTATCATCTCGACACGATGTCGACCAGGGTGCTTGTGCAAGCGCACAAGGCTCTAACACGAGTTCGTGCACGCGACCTCCTCAGTTCGACATGCGACCTCCTCAGCTCGGTACGCGACCTCATCAGCTCGACATATGACCTTGGCACGCGATCTTGGCACGGGATCTCGTCACGAGGTCTTGGTACGAGGTCTCGATACGATGTCCTAATACGAGGTCGATCTCGTCCTCAGGTGTTACAAAGAGCAAGATATGGAAGCCCCAATTACTTTGGGACAGACTCTTGTAGTCAATATTGGCGAGACAGTCATTGAGGTTCACAAAGGAAAGGTAACTATTAAATCTGGTAAGGAAGAGGATATTTCACAATCTTTGAATTTTAACCCGTCTACTTCAATTTCTAGTTACTATATTGACGATGTGGTTGCTGTTAACAATCCTCCTTTAATTTCTTTTGATTTTATTAATAATGTGGATGTTTTTGTTAACAAGTTTGCTGGTTTAAGAATGCAGAATCCTTTGAAATACATTACTAACTTGCAGGATCCTATATGTTGGTGGGGGATGTTAAAGTAAAAATTGCATCACTCCGTGATAATCCTCCACCACCGCAAAGAAAGAGGTCAAGCAACTTGAACTACATGGTCAAGAAATGGCGAAGAAGGAATGCGCTAAATGCAAAATTCACTCTTGGAGAACCCGATGTTCACTATTCACTTACTTCATCTGTGACAAACTGTCAGTTTTGGGAAGAAATTTGCCTACTGCACCCCCTCCAGAATATGCTCGTGAAATTTTCTACAGGAGAGTCCCTTTCCACTCTTTACTTTTTAACACTTGATTTTGTTGTTATATCTTTATGTGCTTATGCTGTGATTACTAGCATTGAGGACAATGTTAGAAATAAGTGTGGGGGGGAGTTAACCACTTGATTTTTGGTTATTACTGTTTTGAAACAAATTGAAGCTACTAATTTTGGTGCGAAAAACTTAAACTATTTTAGACAGCTTTTTGATGTTTATTGAGATGATATAAATTTCTGAAAACTGAAAATTAGATATGAGCCCTTGATTGAAATTTTTTTCCAAGGAATAGCTTCTAAACGTGAAGATTTGAGCCTGATTTGGGTTTGCACATTGTTGCAAGATTATTATAACCCTATTCTTCATGAGAGTTTTTTCATTTTTACATTGTGTTCTAGAACTTGACATGTGACCATTCAAAGTGAAACTAATTTATAGAATTTTTGGAAAATGATTGGGGCATTTAGGATTTGTTTCTAGCCTGCTATACTTTGCCATTAAATTTCACCACCTAGTTGACCACTTTGAGCTTTAAAAAGAAGTTTTATTCTATACCCTCTGATTTGATTGGAAAAATGATAGATTTGGGTACTGTTTTTTATTAAAATGGAGCAGTTTTTTATGACAGAAATATATTCAATAAAAATAAAAATATGATAAGGCAGAGACTTATTCTTTAAAAAAAAAGAGAAAAGATATTTGTAATGAGGAACTCTTATAAACAAGGAAAATGTGAAAAAAGAAAAGTTTGGTGTTCTGTTTAAAAGTGAACATATATCTGAAGCTCCAATTTGATTCAAAAGGATAGTTGCTTGAATTTGATTATTTACTATAGCCCTTGAAATATCCTTTCTTTGAATTTTCATACCTTATATTTTCACCCCTGGCCTCATTACAACCTTATAAAAAGTCTCATTGATTTCAAGTTTTTCTATAAATTGTTAGTTGAGTCTTAGTCTATTGTCAAACTTATGGTAATGCTTTCTCTATGAAAAAATTTGTCTGAATTCTCCTTACCCATTGATACACTTGAGAGATTGAAAGGGAGTGACACATTCTTAGTTGGTTTGAGTTCAAAGGTGCTTATTTTTCTAATTATCCAATCAAGTAAAAAATATTTTCTCTCAAAGAGATAAAAAGCTATCTTTCAAAAACATTGGCTCTGCCCCATTAATTAGTCAGCTATTATTGATAAAAAAAATTTGGGAAATCAAAAACCAATTACTTTGCTTGAGGGCAAGCAAAGCTCAAGTGTGGGGGAATTGATAACACCAATATTGCATTATTTTTATAAGGATATTAGAATGTGATTTGAATAATTATTGAATATTATCAATTGAAACTCACTCTCTTTTAATCTAAATTACGCAAAAATAGAAAATTAGGCAATATGGTGGTCAAATACAATTATGGGCTTGAAATTGGGCCAAAAACTAGGCCCAGAATGCTAAACCAGCCTTTAACACGGCCTGTACGTGGCAGCACCGCCTTGAGGCGGTTTAAGAAGCAGAGCACGACCTCTTCATTGACCAGCACAACCATGCTCAACGGAAAAAATCTTAGGAGACTATGTCGGCAAGTGCAGACGCGTAAACAGGCTGTAAAGGGAGCACAGTGTAACACCCGTACTTTTACGATACGTTATTTAGCGTTATTATAGTGTAATTTTTGTCGTAATTATACTATAATAAGCAATTCCTTGTTCTCTAAATAAGTGATTTAAATAAATTAAGATCAAATTGAATTTGAGAATTAATATTTCATATAAATTCATGGTTCGAATATCGTCGAAAAATTCTAACGAAGTTTCGTCACGTTTCGAATCGCCGGGCAGTTTTGCCGCAGATAAAATTTTAAATGAATCCCGATTTCGATGAAAATCAAATCGTGACTTGTTGTGATTATTTGTGAGTGTTTTAGATTATTTTTATTATTTATGATAATTTATTTTCACGCGGTGAATTAGTTTCTCATCAAATTAATTTTCGCAAATTTATCGGCGGGAGATTTACCGGTAACGCGATTACTCTACGTCGTGTTTTAGCAATCCTTAGACTCTAGAATTACAGAGTAATTATGAGAGGTGTGAGATTAGATGGGTAGTGTAACGACCCGTTTCCGGACCGCTACCGAGCTCGACATACCGAGCTCGAGTTACCGAGCTCAACACACCGAGCTCAACTAAACCTGTATGCGATGCGTTTTTAAAACGATACTCTTGTGCCTTTTAAAAAGTACGGTCTATATTTTTTTTATAAAACCAACTCGTGCACATCAGAGTAATTACAGCTTTTCGAAACATGATGCAACTAAGACACAAGGATTAAATTCTAATAAAACATACATGCATAACATACATATATACCACTCGAAATAATAATGTATACAAAATACAGAATAAGAATGTATAAAGAAATACACCTAAGGTATGACGACTTCAAGAGAGCAATCATACCCTGGGGGTACTTCCGGCAGACACCCACGCAGGGGGCTGCTCCAAAAGTAAGTCCACCAGTCTACCCTGTAATAACAAAACATAATCGGCCCAACTGGTCACAACCACTATACACAAAAACATAGACAAAATAAATCACGACAAGTAGAGGTCGTCGCTCGGGTCCTCGTCGAGCTCCTCCTCGCCATCATCTGCTGTCGAGTTCCCTGCGCCCTCGACCTCGCCTGGGTAACCGTCATGGATTGAAGGTACCACGGGAAAGGGTCAACTTCTCAACAATTCAAGATAAACACGGCATAAAGAAATCAGCAATACAATAATGTATATCAATCACCACACGTGACTCGACCTTCTCACTCTAAACTCGACTCAACTCGCAATCCATTTTCTCTCGACTCGACAATTTTTCCGGAATGCACACGCCGCATCAGATCTTTGTAAAGTCCAGTAGAAGCCTTGGGATCTTCGCTCTCCCTAGGACGATCGACTCAGTCCCATAGCGTGGCGACGTCTAGTCAATCTCCCGTAAACAAAAGGGGACCTAGCACCCTTAGTTATCCGGGTCACGGCTCAAAAACGTCATAACGACTCGCCTAGCTCGCTCACTCGATGAACAATTCGCCGCATACGATATTCAAAGAGTTATACACAAGATATTCAACCGCATGTCAAATAAAAAGAGTAGCTCGACATGAAGAAACGCAATTCAACATGCAATACACAATTCACAGCATATATTCAATCACATATTAAATACATGCAAAAACCCAATCATATCACAACATTTCATGCTCGACACAGATCAAGGAATCCATACATAGTGATATAACAATAAAAATCCTAGAATGTTTAGAAGTGTCCTTACGCACAAAACATAAACACGTAAAATATGAAGTGCCCTTATCGAACTCCAAGTTAATGCTGCTCGACAACGACCTCGACACGGCTGTCTTCAAACGAGCTCGACAACGACTTCTCTTACTCGATCTCGACACGTACAGTTCTCGATCTGGATCCCACTGCTCCCACGTCCTCGGATTCGCTCTCCCGTACACCTCGATTCGGGACTCACACGATCTCGGGAGTCAGACTTCCTAATATAAGCACAACTCAGTTCGATCTATGGGTTCTAATAACACTTAGCTCTCATAACCCCAATCTTAACTACAACCCAGTAAATATTAAAACTCAAGAACTTAAATATATTTTTCCTCTAACACAAAGTTAGGGTTTTCGATCAAAAGTTCATGAAAAAGGTTATCTGATGCTACAACAGGTAAGTCGACAACAGTAACAACCAGAAGCAACAAACAACAAACTAAAACAAGAAATCGAAACAAACCAAATAGGGAGGGTTTTGGCGCGCCATCTTGTAAGCGAGAGGAAGAAATTTGTTTTACAAGCCCAAATAATCGGTTAGAAAGGGAGGTAATATCATGAAGAAGAAAACCCATCAGTTTGACATGATTTGGAAGCATAAAAACTAGCTAAAATGGAAGGAAGAAGTGACGCTAAACAGTAGCATGAAGAGAAAATCTGTTTTTCCATACCTCAGATGGTGGTCGAGATGGTGAGATATGTCGAGAAGATGATGAGGAACAAGATTGATGAAGAAAGTTTATGCAGAAGCTCGATGGAACTCAAGGTTCTTCGATGGAGGTTTGGAGAGAAAGAAGGAAACTCAGAGAAGAAAGGAAGAAGAAAGAAGAAAAGAGAAAGTGAGGTTTGTGAGGGAACTGATCGATATACAGCTGGTGAGGGAAGGGCATTATCGTAACTCCAGTTATGAGATGCCAATCCCATCAGTCATTCTACCCGTCTAATCGCTCCTTTCTCATGATTACCCTCTACTCTATAGGTCAGAGATCTATACACAGCGACGAGACTGCAAGCCGACAATATAAGTATTACAAACAATAGTCATAACGCTGAATAACATTCGTAAAAATACGAGTGTTATCATCTCGACACGATGTCGACTAGGGTGCTTGTGCAAGCGCATAAGGCTCTAACACGAGTTCGTGCACGCGGCCTCCTCAGTTCGACATGCGACCTCCTCAGCTCGGTACGCGACCTCATCAGCTCGGTACGCGATCTCAGCAGCTAATGCACGCGGTCTCCTCAACTCGGCATATGACCTCGGCACGCGATCTTGGCACGGGATCTCGACACGAGGTCATGGTACGACGTCCTAATACGAGGTCGATCTCGTCCTCAGGTGTTACAATCTCTCCCTCTAAAAAAAAAATTCGTCCTCGAAATTGCAAATAAGATTCTTACCTCGGAAAAGTTCAGGGTACTGAGTCTTCATCTTCTCCTCCAGCTCCCAAGTCGCATCTCCAGTCTTCTGATCCCACACAACTTTGACAAGTTGGATCTCTTTATTCCGCAACTGTTTGGCTTTCCGATCAACGATCCTTGCTGGTGATGCTTCGAAGGATAAGTCATCCCTTAGTTGTATCACATCCGGTTCGATGACATGAGAGGGGTCGAAAATATACTTCCGCAATTGTGAGACGTGGAAGACGTCGTGAATGTTCGACAAGAAGGGTGGCAGGGCAATCTGATATGCCACTGGACCGATACGACGAAGAATCTGGTAAGGTCCAATGAATTTAGGGTTAAGTTTCTTGGATTTGATCGCTCGACCAACTCCAGTAGTGGGGGTGACTCTAAGAAATACATGTTCTCCTTCTTCGAACTCGAGTGGTCGACGTCTTTGGTCTGCATAACTCTTCTGTCGACTTTGAGACGTTCGTGATCCTATCTCTCGATCAAACGGATCTTCTCGAGTCTGGCGGATCATATCTGGTCCCACAACAGAACGCTCGCCATCCTGGTACCAACAAAGAGGCGTCTGACATTTACATCCATACAGGGCTTCAAAAGGTGCCATTCCAATACTCGCATGGAAATCGTTATTGTAGGTGAACTCCACCAATGGTAAGGCGTCGTCCCAACTTCCTCGGTGATCTAACGTACACGCCGCAACAAATCCTCGGCGATTGGATCGTTCTCTCGGTCGACCGTCGATCGGGGATGATATGCCGAGCTAAGCCTGAGCTCGGTTCCCATCGCTTCTTGCAATTCCCTCCAAAAATGAGACGTGAACTTCGGATCTCGGTCCGACACGATTGAAGAGGGTATACCATGAAGTCGTACTATCTCCGCGACGTAGATCTAGGTCAGCTTTTCCACGTTGTATGTCGACCTCACTGGTAAGAAATGAGCAGATTTGGTCAATCGGTCGACGATCACCCAAATCGAATCATTCTTCTTCTGTGTCTTCGGCAAACCTACAACGAAATCTATGGAAATACTATCCCATTTCCAAACTGGTACGTCAAGCGATTGTAGCATTCCTGCAGGTCATTGGTGCTCCACCTTCGCTTTCTGACACGTTAAACACGAAGCTACGTACTCAGCCACTTGCTTCTTCATTCCGGACCACCAAAAATGCTTTTTCAAGTCTTGATACATCTTCGTAACTCCTGGATGGATACTAAAGTTGCTCTTATGCGCTTCGTCGAGTATTAACTTTCTCAGCTCGGCTACGTTAGGTACACATACTCGGCCATTGCATCTTAAGATGTCGTCCGTTCCGACTTTGAATTCTGTCGCCTTCCCTTGCGCTATCAACTGAACCTTCTCTTGCAGAAGCTCGTCATGAACTTGCTGGTCTCGGATCTCGTCCAACAATCTGTTAGAAATGGTAAGCATACCAAATCTCAGCTTCCCCGGTGAAACTTCGACACTCAACTTCAAGTCTCGGAACTTCTCGAGCATCTCCAACTCCTTGATCATCATTGAGGAAACTAGAATGCTCTTCTGCTCAATGCATCCGCTACTACGTTAGCCTTACGGGATGGTATTCCAACGTAAAGTCGTAGTCCTTGAAATTTCGTCCATCTTCGCCGACGCATGTTGAGCTCTTTACGGTCGACAGTACTTCAAGCTCTTGTGATCGCTGAAAACAGTAAGAGTGCTCCCATAAAGGTAGTGTCTCCATATCTTCAGCGCAAAAACTACTGCTGCCAGCTCCAAGTCGTGAGTAGGGTAGTTCCTCTCGTGAATCTTAAGCTGTCTTGAAGCATACGCGACCACCTTCCGATGTTGCATCAGCACGCATCCCAATCCCTGGTGTGACGCATCACAATACACCTCGTAAGGCTCTTCTGGTTGGGGCAAAATCAACACGGGCGCTGTCGTCAAGAGCTCCTTCAGTCTTTGAAAACTGGATTCACACTCCTCGGTCCAGGCAAAAGGTTGATCCTTCCTCGTAAGTCGTGTAAGAGGCGCGATAATCTTCGAGAACCCTTCAATGAATCTTCGATAATAGCCTGCTAAGCCAACAAAACTCCTGATCTCGGTAACCGTCTTCGGCTGTTCCCACGCTAGCACAGCTTCAATCTTAGTTGGATCCACAGCTATCCCTTCTTTGGAAATCACATGACCAAGAAAATTCACCTCTTCGAGCCAAAATTCACACTTCGACAGGTTGGCATAGAGTTGCTTCTCTCGTAATATCTGCAGTACTCGACGTAAGTGTTCTTCGTGCTCTTCTCGGTTCCTCGAGTAGATTAGGATGTCGTCGATGAACACTACGACAAACTGATCCAAAAACGAATGGAAAATCCTATTCATGTAGTCCATAAACACAGCTGGCGCATTCGTCACTCCAAACGGCATCACCAAGTACTCGTAGTGACCGTACCTAGTCCTGAAAGCTGTTTTGGGGACATCTTCCTCCTTCACGCGAATCTGGTGGTAGCCCGACTTCAAGTCTATCTTGGAAAACAACGCCGCTCCACGAAGTTGATCCATCAAGTCGTCAATACGAGGTAACGGATAACGGTTCTTCACAGTAACCTTGTTGAGCTCGCGGTAGTCCACGCACAGCCTTGATCGTCCATCCTTCTTCTTAACCAACAACACTGGAGCTCCCCACGGTGACACGCTCGGTCGTATGAATTGCTTTGACTCCAAGTGTTCGATCTGGGACTTCAGTTCTTTCATCTCGGCAAGAGACATCCTGTATGGCGCTTTGGAAATCGGTCCTGTTCCTGGAATCAGGTCGATGGAGAACTCGACCTCTCGTATTGGTGGTAACCCTGGCACGTCTTCGGGAAAAACGTCCACAAAGTCACACACCACTGGTACATTCATCACTTCGATCTGCTGGGAAACTTCTGAGCTAGCCAGATACATGTATTCCCTAGTTCCTTCTTTCAAAGAAACTCCGATACGTTCAGCAGAAAGATAATTGGAGACTCCAAGGTCTGGAAAAATTACAGTTTCTGACGCAGTCAAGAGGACATGGTGGTGTGACAACCAATCCATCCCGAGGATGATATCTAAGCCCTTAAGAGGCAAACAAACCAAACTGACCACAAACTTTCTATTCTGAATAACCACTACACAATTAAGACATGCAGTGTTTGTGACTAAGGTTTTAGCAGCTGGGGTGGTAACTACCAAATTGAACGGTAAAGCGATACGCCAAGTTCGGATGGTTCACACAATCAAGAAATAAAGGAATGGGTTGCACGAATCAAAGAAAACGGATAAGGATTTACCCTCAATCTCACATTCACCTTGAATAAGATCATCGACTTGCTCTGCTTCCTCGCCACTCATGCGAAGACTCGCCTTTAGCCACCTGGCGCTTCCGCCTTTGGCTTTGCGTAAGCATTGTCGGTTCAGCTTTAAGTGTGGGACAATCCTTGGCAAAATGCCCTGGCTTCTTGCAGTTGAAACACACCTCTTCCTTCTGAGTACAGTTACTCGCATAATGTCCTGGCTTTCCACAACGATAGCAAGTCACCTCGACACCGGTCTGACCTCCGCTTCTCGCTCCTTGGGTCATCGGACTATATTGTCCCCTGTTGTCGTTCCCCGGAGGTCGGTTGTAAGGCTTCTTCTGCTGTTGTTTCCCTTCGTAAACCTCGCCCGCACTGGGTCTCACCGGTCCGCCTACAACAGTCTTCTTCTTGTGGCTTCTTACTCCTTCTACCTCGACACAGCGATCAATCAGCTCTTGGAGGTTTCGAATCCTCAATGACACCACTGACTTCTGAATGTCAAATCTTAATCCCCGTTGGAATCTCTCACTTAACCATCTTTGGTCAGCTCGATCACGAAATGGACTGAAATACCTCGCCAGCGATTCAAACTTGGCTGCATACTCGGACACTGTCGAGCTGCCTTGTTGCAATTGAAGAAACTCTTGCTCCTTCTCGGCTCGTGCAGTATCTGGGAAGTACTTGTCCAAGAACCTTTCACGGAAAAGCTCCCAGGTCATCTCGCGACGTTCTGCTATAAATGTTTGCTTCACTCCCTTCCACCAATACTCTGCATCTCCTAACAGCAAGTAGGTGGCGTAGTCTACCTTCACGTTATTCGGGCAATGGAGTGCCTCGAAGATCTTCTCAATCTCTTGCATCCAAAGATCAGCTTTATCTGGATTTGGCTCACCGTAAAACTTCGGTGGATCATGCTTCCTAAAGTCTGCCAATCCTCTAGCTTGACCTCGCTCTGCTCATTCGCCTTTTGTAAGTTCTGTGAGTTAACGCTGCCGTCTGTTGAGCCATCGCTTTAGCTTTGTTGAGTTCTGGCGGTGATTCTTTGAGCCATGGCTGCCGCCATCTCGGTCATAGCTTGAATTGCTCGTTCCATGTCGACGTTCTCGGTTGCAGCTGTCGTATCCCTACGAGGTGGCATTAGATTCCACAAAGTTCAAAACCCTGTCAGAATCTCACAACAAGGATGTGTTAAAACACACTGCTTCAATCAAGAAACAGTTCAAACAATTTCTCAAGCAATAAGTGCTTCACTTAATCAAACAGCAATCAACATATTACAATTATGTACCCGACACACATAACCCGACACAGTGACTAGTCCAAAATTCCTATGCACAGCTCGGTCAGAACCGAACTGCTCTGATACCAACAATGTAACGACCCGTTTCCGGACCGCTACCGAGCTCGACATACCGAGCTCGAGTTACCGAGCTCAACACACCGAGCTCAACTAAACCTGTATGCGATGCGTTTTAAAACGATACTCTTGTGCCTTTTAAAAAGTACGGTCTATATTTTTTTTATAAAACCAACTCGTGCACATCAGAGTAATTACAGCTTTTCGAAACATGATGCAACTAAGACACAAGGATTAAATTCTAATAAAACATACATGCATAACATACATATATACCACTCGAAATAATAATGTATACAAAATACATAATAAGAATGTATAAAGAAATACACCTAAGGTATGACGACTTCAAGAGAGCAATCATACCCTGGGGGTACTTCCGGCAGACACCCACGCAGGGTCGCTCCAAAAGTAAGTCCACCACCTACCTGTAATAACAAAACATAATCGCCCAACCGTCACAACCACTATACACAAAAACATAGACAAAATAAATCACGACAAGTAGAGGTCGCCGCCGTCCTCGCCGAGCTCCTCCTCGCCATCATCCTGGCCGTCGAAGTTCCTCGCCCTCGACCTCGCCTGGGTAACCGTCATGGATTGAAGGTACCACGGGAAAGGGTCAACTTCTCAACAATTCAAGATAAACACGGCATAAAGAAATCAGCAATACAATAATGTATATCAATCACCACACGTGACTCGACCTTCTCACTCTAAACTCGACTCAACTCGCAATCCATTTTCTCTCGACTCGACAATTTTTCCGGAATGCACACGCCGTACCGTATGCTGTAAAGTCCAGCCGAAGCCTTGGGATCTTCGCTCTCCCTAGGACAGTCAACTCAGGTCCCATAGCGTGGCGACGTCTAGTCAATCTCCCGTAAACAAAAGGGGACCTAGCACCCTTAGTTATCCGGGTCACGGCTCAAAAACGTCATAACGACTCGCCTAGCTCGCTCACTCGATGAACAATTCGCCGCATACGATATTCAAAGAGTTATACACAAGATATTCAACCGCATGTCAAATAAAAAGAGTAGCTCGACATGAAGAAACGCAATTCAACATGCAATACACAATTCACAGCATATATTCAATCACATATTAAATACATGCAAATCAAGGAATCCATACATAGTGATATAACAATAAAAATCCTAGAATGTTTAGAAGTGTCCTTACGCACAAAACATAAACACGTAAAATATGAAGTGCCCTTACCGAACTCCAAGTTAATGCTGCTCGACAACGACCTCGACACGGCTGTCTTCAAACGAGCTCGACAACGACTTCTCTTACTCGATCTCGACATGTACAGTTCTCGATCTGGATCCCACTGCTCCCACGTCCTCGGATTCGCTCTCCCGTACACCTCGATTCGGGACTCACACGATCTTGGGAGTCAGACTTCCTAATACAAGCACAACTCAGTTCGATCTATGGGTTCTAATAACACTTAGCTCTCATAACCCCAATCTTAACTACAACCCAGTAAATATTAAAACTCAAGAACTTAAATATATTTTTCCTCTAACACAAAGTTAGGGTTTTCGATCAAAAGTTCATGAAAAAGGTTATCTGATGCTACAACAGGTAAGTCGACAACAGTAACAACCAGAAGCAACAAACAACAAACTAAAACAAGAAATCGAAACAAACCAAATAGGGAGGGTTTTGAGCGCTGCCTACTGTAGAAAACAGAGGAAGAAATTTGTTTTACAAGCCCAAATAATCGGTTAGAAAGGGAGGTAATATCATGAAGAAGAAAACCCATCAGTTTGACATGATTTGGAAGCATAAAAACTAGCTAAAATGGAAGGAAGAAGTGACGCTAAACAGTAGCATGAAGAGAAAATCTGTTTTTCCATACCTCAGATGGTGGTCGAGATGGTGAGATATGTCGAGAGGATGATGAGGAACAAGATTGATGAAGAAAGTTTATGCAGAAGCTCGATGGAACTCAAGGTTCTTCGATGGAGGTTTGGAGAGAAAGAAGGAAACTCAGAGAAGAAAGGAAGAAGAAAGAAGAAAAGAGAAAGTGAGGTTTGTGAGGGAACTGATCGATATACAGCTGGTGAGGGAAGGGCATTATCGTAACTCCAGTTATGAGATGCCAATCCCATCAGTCATTCTACCCGTCTAATCGCTCCTTTCTCATGATTACCCTCTACTCTATAGGTCAGAGATCTATACACAGCGACGAGACTGCAAGCCGACAATATAAGTATTACAAACAATAGTCATAACGCTGAATAACATTCGTAAAAATACGAGTGTTATCATCTCGACACGATGTCGACTAGGGTGCTTGTGCAAGCGCACAAGGCTCTAACACGAGTTCGTGCACACGGCCTCCTCAGTTCGACATGCGACCTCCTCAGCTCGGTACGCGACCTCATCAGCTCGGTACGCGATCTCAGCAGCTAATGCACGCGGTCTCCTCAACTCGGCATATGACCTCGGCACGCGATCTTGGCACGGGATCTCGACACGAGGTCATGGTACGACGTCCTAATACGAGGTCGATCTCGTCCTCAGGTGTTACAGGTAGGATTAAGTGATGTGATTAGTGTAACGACCCGTTTCCGGACTGCTACCGAGCTCAACATACCGAGCTCGAGTTACCGAGCTCAACACACCGAGCTCAAGCTACCCTGTATGCGATGTGTTTTAAAACGATACTCTTGTGCCCTTTAGAAAAGTACGGTCTATTATTATTATTATTATTATTATTATTATTATTATTATTATTATTATTATTATTATTTTAAGACCAGCTCGTGCACATCAGAGTAATTACAGCTTTTCGAAACATGGTGCAACTAAGACACAAGACTTAAGTCCTAAATAACAACACGCAGGTATAACAAGTACATACTTATATATACAAGATATAAAAAGTGCATACAAAAAGACAGAGTAATAATGTACAAAGAAAATACACCTAAGGTATGACGACTTCAAGAGAGCAATCATACCCTGGGGGTACTTCCTAAAGACACCCACGCAGGTGCTCCAAAAGTAAAACCACCAGTCTACCACTGTGCTCAAAATGACATCTAGCCCAAACCGTCACAACCTCTGAACACAAAAAAAAAACAAAAATGCAGTCATCCCAAAAACATCCAACAAACATAATCAATCACGACAAATATAGGTCGTCATGCGATCCTCGCCGAGCTCCTCCTCGCCATCATCTGTGTCGTGTTCCCTGCACTCGACATCGCCTGGGTAACCATCATGGATTGAAGGTACCACGGGAAATGGTCAACTTCTCAACAATTCAAGATAAACACGGCATAAAGAAATAAGCAACACAACAATGTTTATCAATCACCAAACGTAACTCGACCCTCTCACTCTAGACTCGACAACTATTCCCGAATGCACACGCCGCATCAGATCTTTGGAAAGTCCAGTAGAAGCCTTGGGATCTTCGCTCTCCCTAGGGCGATCAACTCAGTCCCATAGCGTGTAACGCTTAAAAGTCCCCATAAGCGGAAAAAGGGGACCTAGCACCTCTCCGCTTATCCGGTCGCAACTTCAAACGCCAACGACTCGCTAAGCTCTCTCACTCAATGAACAATTAGCATATGATATTCAAAGAGTTATACGCAAGATATTCAACCGCATGTCAAATAAAAAGCCAGGCTCAACATGAAGAAACGCAATTCAACAGCAATACACAATTCACAACATATATTCGATCACATATTAAAAACATGCAAAACCCAATCATATCACAACATTACATGCTTGACACGCAAATCAAGGAATCCATCCTCTCGCAACTCAATGAAATTAACAGAGGTACAAACAAGTGGGGGTTGGGTTCAGCAGACCAACCACAAAGTTTTCACCCACGAATGACTCGGAATATGTTCGACCGCACGACAACAAAGCGAAGGGGTTCGAAGACCACGACTTGAACTCGTAGAGTTCTCAGTACTTCTTCGTATTTAAATAAAGCAATTTAAATAACAAAACAATAGCTTAAGCATATCCAAAGTTGTCCTTACAGAGACATAAAATGAATCCTAAATGTCTAGAAGTACCCTTACCAACTCCAAGCTAACGCCGCCGACAACGACCTCAACACTACTGTCTTCAAACGAGCTCGACAATGACCTCGACACGGCCGTCTTCAAACGAGCTCGACAACGACTTCTCTCACTCGATCTCGACACGTCACGGCTCTCGGTCAACCTCGGTTTAGTGTTCTCGTACACCCTGATCTCCTTGCGGCCACGATCTAAAATCACACTGCCTAATACGAGCACAACTTAGTTCTATCTATGGGTTCTAATAACACTTAGCTCTCATTATCCCAATCTTAACCACAACCCAAGTAAACATTAAAACTCAAGAACTTAAACAAATACAACCAGAATTCGAACATTACAAAATAACTCCTTTTCTCTAAAATTTTATTAAAAACTTCTTTCATACATCACCAGACAAAGCCATTTTTCCAAAGTACTAATTCAAGCTTAAAATCAAGTAACACATTAAGCACAATTTAATCAAAACCTAAGTTTATATAAAAAAAAAATACTTTCATCAGGGTCCAGCAACTAAAATAAGGCCATAACCAATTTTGTTAAAATTTAAAACTCAAAAAGAAATCAATTTCATAATCCCTCAAAAATCCATTTTTGCACAAAAACTAATCTAACACCAAACTAATCATCCAACTTAATCCTAATAGTCCTAAAATCATATTAAACATATATCACATATTTCATGCATGATTCAAGCAAGATTAAACATATTTTTCCTCTAACACAAAGTTAGGGTTTTCGATCAAAAGTTCATGAAAAAGGTTATATGATTCTATAACCAATAAATCAACAACAAACATCAACAAGAAGCAACGTACAACAAACTAAAACAAGAAATCAAAACAAACCAAATAGGGAGGGTTTTGGGCACTGCCTATTGCAGAAAACAGAGAAAGCAATTTGTTTTACAAGCTCCAATAATTGGTTAGAAAGATAGGTCATGTCATGAAAAAGAAAACCTATCAATATGACCTGATTTGGAAGCATATAAACTAGCTAAAATAGAGAGAAGAAGTGGCGCTAACAGTAACATGAAGAGAACTAAAATTCTATTTTTCATACCTCATAAGATGGTCGAGATGGTGATATATGTCGAGAAGATGATAAGAAACAAGGTTGATGAAGAAAGTTTATGCAGAAGCTCAATGAAACTCAAGGTTCTTCAATGGAGGTTTGGAGAAGAGGACATTTAGAGAAGAAGAAAGAAGAAACTGGAAAGTGAGTGTTTAAGGCGGCTAAGCGTGATATTTATGGCGGTGGAGGAAACTAATCATGATATCTATCTACAGCTGGTGGAAAAAAAACAGTTTGGTCTTATCTCCCTTAAATATCTCTTAAACAATAATTAATTACAAGAAAACCATTTTAAATGAATTTATCTTTCATAAAATCACAAATAAGCGACACCTAGATTTTAAAGTAAGATATTAATCCAAACAACAAGTCTAACCCATCTAATCTTTCCTCTCTCATAATCACCCTCTAATCTATAGACTTAAAATCTAAAAACACAGTGACGATTCTCGACACGATGTCGACCAGGATGCTCGTGCAAGCGTCTCCTCAGCTCGTCATACGACCTCGGCATACGATCTCGGCACGGGGTCTCGACAGGAGGTCTCGACGCGAGGTCTCGATACGATGTCCTAATACGAGGTCGATCTCGTCCTCAGGTGTTACAATCTCTCTTTCTAAAAAAAATTTCATCCTCGAAATTGCAAATAAGTTACTTACCATGAAAGAGTTCAGGGTACTGAGTCTTCATCTTCTCTTCCAGCTCCCAAGTCGCATCTCCGGTCTTCTGATCCCACACAACTTTGACAAGTTGGATCTCTTTGTTTCGCGACATTCTGACTTTCCGATCAACAATTCTTGCTGGTGATGCTTCGAAAGATAGGTCGTCCTTCAGTTGAATCATATCCGGTTCGATAACATGAGAAGGGTCGGAAATATACTTTCGCAACTGTGAGACGTGAAAGACATCATGTATGTTCGACAAGAAGGGTGGCAAAACAATCTGATATGCCACTGGACCAATACGACGAAGAATCTGATAAGGTCTAATAAATTTAGGGGTAAGTTTCTTGGATTTGATCGCTCGACCAACTCCAGTAGTGGGGTAACTCTAAGAAATACATGCTCTCCTTCCTCGAACTCGAGTGGTCGACGTCTTTGGTCTGCATAACTCTTCTGTCGACTTTGAGATGTTCGCATCCTATCTCTGATCAAACGGATCTTCTCGATGAGTCTCTGGATCATATCCGTCCTACAATGTAACTCCCACCATCCTGGTACCAACAAAGAGGCGTCTGACACTTCCGTCCATACAGTGCTTCAAAAGGTGCCATTCCAATACTTGCATGGAAACTGTTATTATAGGTGAACTCCACCAATGGTAAGACATTGTCCCAACTTCCTCGGTGATCTAACGTACATGCTCGCAACAAATCTTCAAGCGATTGTATCGTTCTCTCAGTTTGACCGTCAGTCTGGGGATGATATGCCGAGCTAAGCTTGAGCTCGGTTCCCATCGCTTCTTGCAATTCCCTCCAAAAATGAGACGTGAACTTCGGATCTCGGTCCGACACGATTGAAGAGGGTATACCATGTAGTCGTACTATCTCCGTGATGTAGATCTCGGTCAGCTTTTCCACGTTGTATGTCGACCTCCTTTGGTAAGAATGAGCGATTTGGTCAATCGGTCGACGATCACCCAAATCGAATCATTCTTCTTCTGCGTCTTCGGTAAACCTACAACGAAATCCATGGAAATACTATCCCATTTCCATCTTGATGCGTCAGCGATTGTAGCATTCCCGCAGTCTTGGTGCTCCACCTTCGCTCGACACGTTAAACACGAAGTTACGTACTCAGCCACTTGCTTCTTCATTCCAGACCACCAAAAATGCTTCTTCAAGTCTTGATACATCTTCGTAACTCCTGGGTGAATACTAAAATTGCTCTTATGCGCTTCATCAAGTATTAACTTTCTCAGCTCCACTACGTTAGGTACACATACTCGGCCATTGCATCTTAAGATGTTGTCCGTTCCGACTTGGAATTCTGTCGCCTTCCCTTGCGCTATCAACTGGACCTTCTCTTGCAGGAGCTCGTCATGAACCTGCTGGTCTCGGATCTCGTCCAACAATCTGTTAGAAATGGTAAGCATACCAAATCTCAGCTTCCCTGGTGAAACTTCCACATTCAACTTCAAGTCTCGAAACTTCTCGAGCATCTCTAACTCCTTGATCATCATTGCGGAAGCTAGAACGCTCTTCCTACTCAACGCATCTGCTACTATATTAGCTTTTCCTAGATGATATTCCAACGTAAAGTCGTAGTCCTTGAGAAATTATGTCCATCTTCGCTGACGCATGTTGAGCTCTTTCTGATCGAACAGGTACTTCAAGCTCTTGTGATCGCTGAAAGCGATGAAGTGCTCCCATAAAGATAGTGCCTCCATATCTTCAAACCAAAAACCATCGCCCGGCTCCAAATCGTGAGTAGGGTAGTTCCTCTCGTGAATCTTAAGTTGTCTTGAAGCATACGCTACCACTTTCCGGTGTTGCATCAGCACGCATCCCAATCCCTGGTGTGACGCATCACAATACACCTCGTAAGGCTCTTCGGGTTGAGGCAAAATCAACACAGGCGCTGTTGTCAAAAGCTCCTTCAGTCTTTGAAAACTGGATTCACACTCCTCAGTCCAAGCAAAAGGTTGATCCTTCCTCGTAAGTCGTGTAAGAGGCGCGACAATCTTCGAAAAACCTTCAATGAATCTTCGATAATAGCCTGCTAAGCCAACAAAACTTCTGATCTCGGTAACCGTCTTCGGCTGTTCCCACGCTAACACAGCCTCAATCTTAGTTGGATCCACAGCTATCCCTTCTTTGGAAATCACGTGTCCAAGAAAATTCACCTCTTCAAGCCAAAATTCACACTTGGATGAGTTCGCATAAAGTTGCTTCTCACGCAATATCTGTAGTACTCGACGTAAGTGTTCTTCGTGCTCTTCTCGGTTCTTCGAATAGATCAATATGTCGTCGATGAACACTACAACGAACTGATCCAAAAACGAATGGAAAATCCTATTCATATAGTCCATAAACACAGCTGGCGCATTTGTCACTCCAAACGGCATCACTAAGTACTCATAATGCCCATACCTAGTCCTGAACGCTGTTTTGGAGACATCTTCCTCCTTTACGCGAATCTGATGGTAGCCCGACTTCAAGTCTATCTTTGAAAACATCGCCGCTCCACGAAGTTGATCCATCAAGTCGTCAATACGTGGTAACGGATACCGGTTCTTCACGGAGCCTTGTTGAGTTGGCGATAGTCCACGCACGCCTGGATCGCCCATCCTTCTTCTTGACCAACAACACTTTGGAGCTCCCCACGGTGACATGCTCTGGTCGTATGAATTGCTTTGACTCCAAATGCTCAACTGGGACTTTAGTTCCTTCATCTCGGCGAGAGACATCCCGTAGGTATTTGTTGAAATAGGTCCTGTCCCTGGAATCAGGTCGATGGAGAACTCGACCTCTCGCACTGGTGGTAACCCTGGCACGTCTTCGGGAAAAACGTCCACAAAGTCACACACCACTGATACATTCTTCACTTCGATCTGCTGGGAAACTTCTGAACTAGCCAGATACATGTATTCCCTAATTCCTTCTTTCAAAGAAACTCCAATATGTTCAGTGAAAGATAATTGGAGACTCCAAGGTCTGGAAAAATTACAGTTTTACGGGCACAGTCCAAGAGGACATGGTGGTATGACAACCAATCCATCCCGAGGATGACATCTAAGCCCTTAAGAGGCAAACAAACCAAATTGACCACAAACTTTCTACTCTGAATAACCACTACACAATTAAGACATGCAGTGTTTGTGACTAAGGTTTTAGCAGCTGGGGTCGTAACTACCAATTGGAACGGTAAAGCAGTCACATTCAGATTCAAATGGTTCACACAATCAGAAGAAATAAAGGAATGGGTTGCACCCGAATCAAAGAGGACGGATAAGGATTTACCCTCTATCTCACATTCACCTTGAATAAGGTCATCAGCTTGTTCTGCTATAAATGTTTGCTTCACTCCTTTCCACCAATATTCTGCATCTCCCAGTAGCAGATAGGTGGCGTAGTCTACCTTTACGTTGTTCGGGCAATGGAGTGCCTCGAAGATCTTCTCGATCTCTTGCATCCAAAGATCAGCTTTATCTGGATTTGGCTCACCGTAGAACTTCGGTGGGTCATGCTTCCTAAAGTCTGCCAATCCTCTCGCTTCAGCATTTCACTCTGCTCGTTCTTTGTTCGCAAATTTCTGTGTCAACGCCGCCGTCTGCTGAGCCATCGCGTTAGATCGTTGAGTTCAAAGCGGTGATTGCCGAGTTATGGCCGCAGCCTATCTCGGCCATAGCTTGAATCGCTCGCTCCATGTCGACGCTCCTGTGCACAAATTGTCAGATCCCTACGAGGTGGCATTAGATTCCACAAGATTCAAAACCGATCAGAATCTCACAACAAGGATGTGTTAAAACACACTGCTTCAATCAAGAAACAGTTCAAACAATTTTTCAAGCAATAAGTGCTTCACTTAATCAAACAGCAATCAACATAGTACAATTAGGTACCCAACATAAATATATATATCCCGACACAGTGACCAGTCCAAATTTCCTATGCACAGCTCGGTCAGAACCGAATCAAGCTCGATACCAACATTGTAACGACTGCTTTAGGACCGCTACCGAGCTCAACATACCGAGCTCGAGTTACCGAGCTCAACACACCGAGCTCAAGATACCTTGTATGCGATGTGTTTTAAAATGATACTCTTGTGCCCTTTAGAAAAGTACGGTTTTATTATTATTATTTTTTTTTTTTTAAGACCAGCTCGTGCACATCAGAGTAATTACAGCTTTTCGAAACATGGTGCAACTAAGACACAAGACTTAAGTCCTAAATAACAACACGCAGGTATAACAAGTACATACTTATATATACAAGATATAAAAAGTGCATACAAAAAGACAGAGTAATAATGTACAAAGAAAATACACCTAAGGTATGACGACTTCAAGAGAGCAATCATACCCTGGGGGTACTTCCGGCAGACACCCACGCAGGGGGCTGCTCCAAAAGTAAAACCACCAGTCTACCCTGTGCTCAAAATGACATCTAGCCCAAACTGGTCACAACCTCTGAACACAAAAAAAACAAAGTACAGTCATCCCAAAAACATCCAACAAACATAATCAATCACGACAAATATAGGTCGTCGCCCTGATCCTCGTCGAGCTCCTCCTCGCCATCATCTGCTGTCGAGTTTCCTGCACCCTCGACATCGCCTGGGTAACCATCATGGATTGAAGGTATCACGGGAAAGGGTCAACTTCTCAACAATTCAAGATAAACACGGCATAAAGAAATAAGCAACACAACAATGTTTATCAATCACCAAACGTAACTCAACCATCTCACTCTAGACTCGACAATTAATCCTAATGCACACGCTGCATCAGATCTTTGGAAAGTCCAGCCGAAGCCTTGGGATCTTCGCTCTCCCTAGGACAGTCAACTCAGGTCCCATAGCGTGGCAACACTTAAAAGTCCCCATAAACGGAAAAAGGGGACCTAGCACCCTCTCCGCTATCCGGGTCGCAACTTCAAACGCCAACGACTCGCTAAGCTCTCTCACTCAATGAACAATTCGCCGCATACGATATTCAAAGAGTTATACGCAAGATATTCAACCGCATGTCAAATAAAAAGAGCAGGCTCAACATGAAGAAACACAATTCAACAGGCAATACACAATTCACAACATATATTCAATCACATATTAAATACATGCAAAAACCCAATCATATCACAACATTACATGCTTGACACGCAAATCAAGGAATCCATCCCTCTGCAACTCAATGGAATTAACAGAGAGGTACAAACAAGTGGGGGGTTGGGTTCAGCAGACCAACCACAAAGTTTTCACCCACGAATGACTCGGAATATGTTCGACCGCATGACAACAAAATGAAGGGGTTCGAAGACCCTGACTTCGAACTCGTAGAGTTCTCAGACTTCTTCGTATTTAAATAAAGCAATTTAAATAACAAAACAATAGCTTAAGCATATCCAAAGTTGTCCTTACGGGGACATAAAATGAATCCTAGAATGTCTAGAAGTGCCCTTACCGAACTCCAAGCTAACGCTGCTCGACAACGACCTCAACACGGCTGTCTTCAAACGAGCTCGACAACGACTGTCTTCAAACGAGCTCGACAACGACTTCTCTCACTCGATCTCGACACGTACGGCTCTCAGTCAACCTCGGTTTCGTGTTCTCGTACACCCTGATCTCCTTGCAGCACGATCTCGGAAATCACACTGCCTAATACGAGCACAACTTAGTTCTATCTATGGGTTCCAATAACACTTAGCTCTCATTATCCCAATCTTAACCACAACCCAAGTAAACATTAAAACTCAAGAACTTAAACAAATACAACCAGAATTCGAACATTACAAAATAACTCCTTTTCTCTAAAATTTTATTAAAAACTTCTTTCATACATCACCAGACAAAGCCATTTTTCCAAAGTACTAATTCAAGCTTAAAATCAAGTAACACATTAAGCACAATTTAATCAAAACCTAAGTTTATATAAAAAAAATAATACTTTCATCAGGGTCCAGCAACTAAAATAAGACCATAACCAATTTTGTTAAAATTTAAAACTCAAAAAGAAATCAATTTCATAATCCCTCAAAAATCCATTTTTGCACAAAAACTAATCTAACACCAAACTAATCATGTAACTTAATCCTAATAGTCCTAAAATCATATTAAACATATAATCACATATTTCATGCATGATTCAAGCAAGATTAAACATATTTTTCCTCTAACACAAAGTTAGGGTTTTCGATCAAAAGTTCATGAAAAAGGTTATATGATTCTATAACCAATAAATCAACAACAAACATCAACAAGAAGCAACGTACAACAAACTAAAACAAGAAATCAAAACAAACCAAATAGGGAGGGTTTTGGGCACTGCCTATTGCAGAAAACAGAGAAAGCAATTTGTTTTACAAGCTCCAATAATTGGTTAGAAAGATAGGTCATGTCATGAAAAAGAAAACCTATCAATATGACCTGATTTGGAAGCATATAAACTAGCTAAAATAGAGAGAAGAAGTGGCGCTAACAGTAACATGAAGAGAACTAAAATTCTATTTTTCATACCTCATAAGACGGTCGAGATGGTGATATATGTCGAGATGATGATAAGAAACAAGGTTGATGAAGAAAGTTTATGCAGAAGCTCAATGAAACTCAAGGTTCTTCAATGAAGGTTTGGAGAAGAGGACATTTAGAGAAGAAGAAAGAAGAAACTGGAAAGTGAGTGTTTAAGGCGGCTAAGCGTGATATTTATGGCGGTGGAGGAAACTAATCATGATATCTATCTACAGCTGGTGGAAAAAAAACAGTTTGGTCTTATCTCCCTTAAATATCTCTTAAACAATAATTAATTACAAGAAAACCATTTTAAATGAATTTATCTTTCATAAAATCACAAATAAGCGACACCTAGATTTTAAAGTAAGATATTAATCCAAACAACAAGTCTAACCCATCTAATCTTTCCTCTCTCATAATCACCCTCTAATCTATAGACTTAAAATCTAAAAACACAGTGACGATTCTCGACACGATGTCGACCAGGATGCTCGTGCAAGCGTCTCCTCAGCTCGTCATACGACCTCGGCATACGATCTCGGCACGGGGTCTCGACAGGAGGTCTCGACGCGAGGTCTCGATACGATGTCCTAATACGAGGTCGATCTCGTCCTCAGGTGTTACAATTAGCATCTTTACCTTTTGAGAGGTGTCACTTAATGTGTGATCAGTTTTATTTACCTTTTCCTTAAAACATTTTTATCCTAGTATTATTTTTTTTAAGTGAAAAATTTATTTTTCCCTCCCTCTAATCAGCCCAAACCGCGCCCCCACCCTCTCTCTACCCTCATATGTTCATCTTCTTCAACCTAGAGAGAGAAGCTCTAGGGAAACTCCATGGAAGCCATTTCCTTCACCATCTTTGAACTATTTCATCTCTAGTTCTTCACACCTTTTGTTACCTATTTCTTCTTCTCCTCACCCTCATCTATTTCATCACCAAGAAAGGTTAAGAGAAGCATTTTCTCCCCCCCACAAACAGCCCCTAGGCCGCGAGCAACTAAGGGAGGAGAGGTGGTGGTTCTTTTCTCATTTCTTTCTTGTTTTCATGCTTTGTGTTGTGTTGATTTTTGCTTGATTGTGATCATAAGAGGAGATGAACACTTCAACCTCTATTCCTTGGAACCCTAGGCATGACCTAAGGGAGAAGAAGAGGGCTTTGTGTGATCCTTGGTGAATCAAGTGATTAATGGGTTAAATAAGCTTCTTTGATGTTGTTGTTGTTGTATTTGTTCATAGTTTAGGATTAGCTTGTTGATTAAGTTATTTTTATGGCTTGAACCTATTCTTGAAAAGAGGGAAATGGTAGAAATTGATTGATGAAGCATGAAATTGGTTGATGAATAACATGTTTTGGTTGATAAGATTGTTATTGGATATGTTGGATATGTTTAAGTGGAAGAATTAGTAAGCTAATTGTGAAAATTTGTTCTTGAGGACTTAAAAAGCATGTTGGAATTTGATTGAGTTTGTTCTCTAGTTAATAACTTTGTGATTGCCATAGTTAAGATGTTTTGGGATCAAAAGATTTGGAAGGATTCTTTAAAACTCTTACTCTTGAAATGTTTTGAAAATAGTTTTGGCACTTAGTTGAATATTGATCTTGAATTGTGACTTGTTGTCTTGAAAAGGAAATGCTAAGTGAAATGGTACTAATTTATGGTTGGAAAATTTGCAAATTGGTCACTCATTTTAGGCCCTTAGCCGTGAGCCCTATAGGCATAGGAAAAAGGGAAATTTCTTGCAAAGACTTGTATTAATATATGCATGCTTAATTGAAGCCTTGAATAAGATAGATTTTGTGAAAAACACACACTTGAAAGCATGATTTTGGAAAGTGGTATATGACTTGCAATATGTTTTGAAATTTGTTCCTATTTCATTAGTGTTGGTCGCGAGTTCCTTAGGAGTTTTGGGAGAGAAATTGTTTTGCATTCTAGTTTATAATTGTTGTGTTGATGTATGATTAAGTTCTATATGATGGTGTTTGGCTAGGAAAAGGTTTAGGTGTTGAGAGCCTAAGGTTTTTAAGTTGAGTCTTAGAATTGTGCTAAGCTTACCTTGTGATGATAGGACTTGTAGATTCCGAATTCGTGCAATGCGGGATTGAGGCGAGCGGTACCACGCTAGCGAACGACTTTGGTAAGGGCAACTTGTAGATATGGATAGATTTTAAATTTCTGTTATAAAGCGAAGAAGTCTGAGAACCTCAGGGTTCGAAGTGAGGGTCTCGTACCCCTTCGATTTTTAGTTCTTAAAACTTTCATTATGATTATTTAGTGGGCTTGTCTGCAAGTGGTTGGCAGCTGTCCCCAACCCCCCACACTTGTTTGATTTCCTCTCTGTCAACTCCATTGAGCTGCAGAGGGATGAATTGTATTCCGACTGTTGTGATATGACTTGATTGCTTGATACTGTTGAATTGGGTTGTCTTGTATTGAGCTTTGTGTGAATATTTATTTAATATGCGATTGAATAATTATTCGAGTTGCTTTCTTGAATTATCATATGAGTTGATTTATTCATCATGCTTCCTTGAATCATCGTATGCGTCGATTTATTCATTAGGGTGGAGAAAGTGTCGTCGTGGCGTTTTTGAACTATATCCCGAATAAACTTAGGGTGCTAGGACCCCCTTGTTTTTTGGCAGCTTAGTTAGACGTCTTAACGTTAAGAAACTCGTCCTGAATATCCTAGGGTGGTCGTGGAGCCCAAAGCCTATGGCTGGATTTCAGCAGCTTGTTCGGCGTTACTTCCGAAAATTTATCGAAAGTGTCTTGAGAGAGTGTGTCGAGAGTTGCATTATGGGCATTTGTGCATCTTATTGTCTCTTGCTTTATGTTTTTTGTTTCTATGTTTATTCGAGAAGTTGACCCTTTCTCGTGGTTCCTTCAACCCATGATGGTAACCCAGGCGATGACGAAGACCGTGGTGATACCGGCGATGACGACATCGCCGGAGATCGTGTTTGATTTTCCAGATATCGAGATGCCCGCGGCGATGGAGTTCGACTCCATCTCCCGCCGTGTTGTATATACAGGGGATGTTGTACAGACTTTCCGAGTTGATGGACTAGTGTTGAGATAGGAGACATCTAGGCGTACAGTTAGTTTTTCGTTCAAGACCATGTAGGTGGTGGATGCTTGGTGCAACATTCAGAGAGAGCAGGCGATGCCAGTATCATCTTCTTCGCCGGAGGGATCTTTGGAGATTCCGAGGCGTATTACTACTCGTTATGCACTTCTGCCTAGGGGAGCGAGATTTCGGATGACCGCTCGAAAGAGGGTGATCAGGTGTGGGACTGCTGGAGCTTCTACATCTCGAGCGACAGCTACCCCGAGTTCTTGGGCAGAGAGCCTGAGACAAAGCTGACTTCCCCCATGATTGTCATGACACCTACTCCACCGGGACATCTTTCACCGGTATGTCGAGAGTGCGGTGAGGCAAGATGTAGCGGCACAGGATTCATTGAGGAGGTGCTGGTAGAGGAGGACGTGTCAGAGGGTATACCTGCTACGGTTCCTTTCATAGGCTTGACTGGAGAGAATGCGGCGGACCCGATGGAGGATGATGAGGAGGAGGATCCGTCTAAGGATTCAGATAGCTATCTGTAGCTGCTATGATTGTCTAACTGCTTGTTTTGTATTTTGGATGACTGTAGTATTTCATTTATTGTGTACAGTTTGTTTTGGTGACTAGTCGGGCTTGGTGGATGACTTTTGTGTACTGCAGGGTAGACTGGTGGCATACTTTTGGAGTGTATTCTCTTATACATATTTGTGCACTACTTTTCATTTGGTACGCACTGCCTATGGCTACTTGCTTATATATATGTATGTATTTCCAGAGCATGCGTCTTGTGTCTTAGATTGCACCATGTTTCTAAAAGCTGTGATAACTCTGTGTATGCTTGCGGATGTAATTGTCTTTAAGAAAAAAAAAGACCGCATTTTCCAAAGGATACAAGAGTACTATTTTAAAAAGTGCGTCGCATAAAGGGTTGGTTTTAGTTTTAGTTGCAGTCCGAAAACGGGTCGTTACACACGGCCTTGGAGCACGGTCGTGCTTAAGACGTGCTGAACCAAAAATTTTGCCTATAAAAGGAACGCTCAGCAGAACATTTGAAGCCCCCCTGGGATTGATTATCTCCCAATTCTCTTCTTCTCTTGTAATCTTCTAGTCTTATTTTGTTGTTTTCTTATATTATGTTGTGTAATTAATCCCGTCACTGAGGTGATGGGAGATCTTTTACTTTATCTGTGATATCGTTATGATTTATAATACGAGTATTTAAATCCTTTTGATTAGATTATTCCTAGTAATCTTACTTTAATAAGGATTGACCATTCTTTACATAGTTGATTAATTGTTCGGCGATCGTACCTTGAATTAATTAATAGAACTCTAGGATTAATTGAACCTGTGTATTCTACCGGATCAAGGATTATATGTTCGTTTTCAGTCAGTCATTGAATTGATAAGTCTATTGATGCTTTATGCTCTTTCTATTTACTTGCTTTGAATGATCAAACAAAGTAATAAATTAGGAGGAAGACTGTTAACATTGTATGATCGTTGGGTGTTAATAGCTTTTGAATAGATGATTGGTAATCAATAAGAATTATTACTCATGTTATAAATTAATCAAATATACAGATATAAGTATTAGTGAACCAATTACCTTAGTGCTTTTATTATCTAATTCCTTTCTTAAATATTTTATAATTTCTTTTCTACTTATTTTTATGCACACTTTGTTTAAGTTCACTCGAACCATTTGTCTAAATAACAAATCTATCTAATTTTAGCAGTAATAATTTCAATTCCCTATAGAGACGATAATCTTTTATACTATAACTTGACAAGATAGTATACTTGCGATTTTGACGCAACACTAACACAATTATAAATTTTGTTTATTCTTGATAAATTCGGGAATAATTTAGTAGTCATGCATCCCTGTAGGATTGCACAAACTATGATTTTTCTTGGTCACGTTTATATATAGATTTATGGTATAGTTCCTGAAGAACTAACCCTTTAGACCATGGTTGAAATTTAAAAGATGTATTTGATCTTATTTAGTACATTTTGAAACTAAGACAAGTGGGAGAAAAATCATATATTTTTATGTCTCCTAAATATGCTCCTAGAGTAGCAAAATTGAGAAAATTCTTTCAAGAATGTTTTAAAAGTATATGCACTATTGTGATTGAACACAAGTGCGGTTATTGATTAAAAAAAATTGGAAATATCGCATAATGACTATACCTTTATTCCCAGAAGTGAATGTTTCATACTATATTTTTGGGTATGACAAATTTTGTGGTTATGGTTATTGATGTAGTAGAGATTTTTATTGTCTTGGTGATTTAAGATTTTCATATCTCATATGAATAGCATAACAATGGGAAAGAAAAGAAATATTGAATGTTTTATATATAAAGGGTGATGAAAATGCCATAGTATTATTTGTGTTTATGACTTTTATTATTTGTTTTTAGTAACTCATGCACTATGGAGAAGTGTAACTCCTCTACCTACTTATGCTTAGAATTCTATGTAAACAGGAAGAATAAGAAAAGTCAATGGTAAGACTAGTTCCTAAAGAAATAGATTCTCTTATGTTCTTATTTTATTTGTCTAGTCTCTTCTTATATTCTCTTTTCATGCTATAATGTTGTAGCATATAAGAAATGACATTAATCATACCTGTTATATATCAAAATTTTGTTAAGAATTATAAGAAGGTTTGAAGCAAGGTAAATATGTATGCTTGTCTCTGAAATCCCACAGGTGAGTAACATGTTAGTTTTTCTTTTTGTGTAGTTTCAGACAAACACAGATTTTCTCTTATTTTGGTTTAGTTTTTAATTGCTTAAATAAAATATGTATTTATGGTTTCTTAAGTTTTATTTGTTAAAGAAAATAGTGTTTTCCCAATTCTTTATATATAAATGGTATTTTGTTTCCATAAATGCATGGTAATGTAAAAGGTAAATCAAGTCTTTAAAATATGTATTATATTATTCCCTTTTGATAACAAAATTTTGGATGATCAAAGTTTAATAAATTATTTTTATTCATTATCAATTCAAATAGAGATATGTGCAATTAAAATTATGCTAAGGTAAAATTTAAGTTTGCTATGAATTGTAAACCTGAAGTTTACTAGTCTAAATAAGTTCATTATTTAGTAAGTATTCTAAATTTTTAGAATATATCTAAAATGATATTTGTGTATTTTATAATAAATTACGTGTACTATTTATATAGTTATGGCTAGAAGTCATAATGTCACGTATGTACTTACTAACAATTTGCAACCAGAAGTTTGTAAATGTAATTGAAGGCTCTAAAAAAGCTAATGTATTGCTGCATGGAGGAACAAAGTTAAACACTGATACTGCATTTTATTCTAAGTCTCGTAGAAACTTATTTAGTTTCATGGATATATATTTAAATGGATACTATATGGAAACAACAAATGAAGAAAATATTGAATATCCTTATATCACGAGACTTATCTTAGATTAAAAAAAAAGGGATATTGGAAAAATTACTCGTTTTTCCTCCGGTTCGTACTAAACGCATGTTACTGCAATTGAAACACATATTATCATAAACCAAAAGTTTATGAATCATAATAAGTTTATTGTTTGGCATGACCGGTTGGGTCATCCCGAGTCTATATGATGCGAAAAATAATTGAAAATCCAGGTGAATATCCACCGAAGAGCCAGAAGGTTCTTCAATTTATTAATGTACCGCTTGTTCCCAAGGGAAGTTAATAATTTAGCCATTACCAACAAAAATTGGAAGTGATTCTCTCACATTTTTGGAATGTATATAAGGTGATATATGTGGACCATTTAGATATATTATGGTTATAATTGGTGCATCAACTAAATGGCCCCATGATTGTTTGTTGTCAACTTACAACCAGGCGTTTACGAGATTTCTTACTCAAGTAATTTGACCAAGAACTCATTTTATTGATTTCGATAATTATGAAATGTTGGTGAGTTCCCATCTCAGGTTTTTAATGAGTATTGTATGTATATTGGGGTTGATATTGAACATTTTGTAGCACATGTTCATACAGAAAATGGACAAGGAAGATGCAAGACCAATACTTATGAGATGAAAGCTTTCAATTTCTACTTGGGGACATACAATCTTGCATGTTGCAATATTGATTCGCATCAGTCCAACAAGTTATCGCAAATCCTCCCATTTACAATTGGTTTTTGGTCAAGAACCTAATATTTGAATGTGTTGTGTATATTATATTTGCTCCACCACAACACACTAAGATGAATTCTCAAATAAGGTTGAGAATATATGTCGGATATGAATCTCCGTGTATAATAAAATATGTTGAACAACCAATTGAAGATTTATTTACGGTTCAGTTTGATGATTGTCACTTTGATGAATCGGTTTTCCCAATATTAGGGGGAGGGAATAAGTAGCTGAAAAAAGAAATATTAATTGGAATGAATTATCATTATCTCATTTTGATCCTCATACAAAACAATGTGAACCAGAAGTTCAAAAGATATTTCAGTTACAAAGCTTAGCAAACCAATTACCAAATGCATTCACCGAGACAAAATGAGTGATTAAATCATATAAACCAGCTATTAATGCTCCGATCAAAATTGATGTCCCTGTTGGACAATCTAATATTGCAAATGAGTCTTAACCACACATGGAGCGTGCTAGACTTGTCGGTTCCAAAGATAAAAATCCTTGAACAAGAGAAGGAGCTAAAAAGCAAGATGACCCAAGTGAGGATATGAAAACTCTAAAAGAGTTCTCAAATATAATTGATTTTTCAGTTCTAGAAGAGACTAATCAGGTACCTGAAATTTGTGTAATAAAGAGATCTCAATAAATTATGTCATGAATGGAATACAATTGAATCGAAATGAAGTCAATGTTGACGATGTTTTTGCATATAATATAGCGCTAATGTGATAAATGATGATGAGGATCAAGAACCAAAGTCTATTAAGGATTATAGACAAAACAATGCCATTGCCAAAATTGAAAGACGCTATTGAAGCGAAACTAAACTTGTTTTGCAAGTGAAAAGTTTTTGGACCTGTAGTCCGAACGCTTGAATACGTGAATCCAGTTGGACACAATTAGGTTTTTGTGTGAAAACAAAATGAGAATGGTGAAATTATGAGATACAAAACTCGACTTGTTGCTCAAAGGTTTTCACAAAGAACTGACAATGATTTTAAAGAGATATATTCATTAGTGGTGGATGCAAGTACTTTTCGATATTTAATTAGATTGATAGCACATAAAGGGCCTCAATTACATCTAAAGTATTTGAAGGTCGAACCCGAAAATGTTCTCTACCTGAAATTTCCCAGAAGGATTAAAGATATAAAGAAATATCTTTAAATGAAATATTTTTGAAGGACAAAGTTTTGTCTTGATCGACCTGCAGATCGAACAATTAGCTAATTGATTTTTTTGTCTAGCAAGTTATAAAGAACTAGTTCTTAAGTGACTCGTGATAAATTATATCGGTTGAGTATATGAGTTGTGTGTCAAGAAGATAACAAATACCATGGTCCCGAAGATAATACTGCTTGTGAAGCTCAATTGAAAGTAGGATAAATCACAAGTGGCAGAGCAAAGTATATTGTTTCAAATACTTCAGAGGGAGGAAATCAGAATGTTGAAATTCATATTCTTAAGTGATGCTTCTAACAGGGGGAAACTGCACTCGTTTTTCCTTCGCCATGGTTTTTTCCTAATGAGTTTTCCTGACAAGGTTTTTGACGAGGCAGTCCCCACACACAAGATATTGTACTCTTTTTCCTTCACTGATATTTTTTTCCCACTGGGTTTTTTTCTAGTAAGGTTTTAATTAGACATATCCTTAATGGACATCCAAGGGGGAATATTATGAATAATATATGTGTGGATGTCCATCTCGATTATCTTTCCATATTCTCTATCTCCTATATAACTCCCATGAGTAAAAGACTTTCACTCTCATAAGTTACTGCTCTTAATTTTCATATGTTAATGGCACATTATGTGAGACCCTTAATAGGCTTGAAGAGCATAATAAAAAAACTCTCCTCTTCTCTCTTATCCATTTCTCCTTTATCTCTATTCTTCTATATTTTATATCTTGTTCTATTTTGTTTTATTTCATGACACAAAAGAAAGGCATGTGTGGTTTTTCTTTTCTTTTCATCTCTTTCAAAGGCATTGAAACCCAAATCGCCGAATTCATCATCGCAGAGACCGAACAAAGCACCGCCACTACCTAGACTCGCCAGCGCTATCCCTCCGTGAACTCGCTTATCCATTCTTTGTTCTGCAATCATCCGTTCAACAATTAATAGTAGTGTGAAGTTTTATCCCCTGGATCATTGTTGAACAGTTAATTGATTCCAATGTTATTGTGAATCTAAGAAGTGATAAGTTGCATTTTTATCGAAAAAATTTTGGTAATTACGAATTTTTTATTATTATTGGAATCAATTGAATGTAAGCACTACCTGTACCAATTTCCAGTCGTCCTTTGTGTATGCATTATTGGATACAAAAATAATAACTAATTAAATAATTAAATCTAGTAAAACAAATCAATGATTTTTCTAATTTCTTTCTTGGAATCATAATACTCAATAACAATAAAAAAAAAACACAATGCAATTCTGATTTGCTCACATTCCAAATTCTCGGAACACTATCACTGCAATGACATCACTGCTCGTCACTCAAATTAGGCGATGGATTGTCACATATTAGTAGTTGTCGTGTCATTTACGCCCATTCTATTGTATAACGAGAAATCAAGGGTCGTTTATTAACATTTCACAGCATTAGGTTTTGAACTGCAATGGCTCCAGTGAATAGGTTTTGTCGCCTGTGAAAGAGGAGAAACAGGAAGGAAGAGATCACCTCACGAGCCTATCTTTTGATTTTTTTTTTTTAAAGTTGAATAGATAGAGAATTCTTAGCCATTAGATTCAATAGATTTAACGGAAGAGATTTGGTGTAAGTATTTTGACTTACACCTGGTATTAATGAATCCTATCTCATTTTTAACAATAGTAATTTTTATTTTTTTAGATTAAACAGGGCCTAAAAGCCCAAAATCTGAGGAGGTTGGTTATAAATCACTAAATCATTCTCCAACTCACAACCTATGTTAGCTAAACCATCAGCTACCATATTTTCCTCACGATAATTGTGAGTAATAACCACACTCCAATTCAGAGAAAGAAACGCTCGAATCCTACGCACCAAACCCCAACCTTGAGCACTCCCAGAAGAACCACCCTTCAAACACTTAACAATAACCTCAGAGTCCATGTGCAGCTCAACTTTGGAAAAGCCTTTTACCATGGCCAACTTCAGACCCTCTAGAGCCCCCCAAAGTTCTGCTATATAAGCACTTGTGTCAAGAAGGAACTTGTCATACCCATACGGCCATCGGCTGCTATGATCTCAGATCACCCCCACAACCAGATAAACCCGAATTAGCCCTAGATGCACTGGCAGTTTTAATGCACCTACCCCACAGCGGGTGCAATCCAACGCACCAACATTTCAACGACCCCACTAGAAACTCCATTCACAGGGTTTGTCACGCCACATAATGAATATATTGCATGATAACTCGCGACGGGTAATTCAATCTAACAAAGGACTCCTCATGTACTTCCTTGATCCTCCAAAACCAAAGAAAATAACACATTATTGCCCAAGTTCTATTCCACTTATAAATGTGACTATCGTTCCTCCTGTAATCCATGTTGAAAAACACCAAATCTCTAAAATTACCATAGGAAAAATTCACTCTCTCACCCATAGATATCAAATGCCTCCACAAAAAAGTGTTGTAGCAGAATATGTTCCTGCTCATACACACTCACACACTCAAGAAAGAAACATAGCACACTGAACTCAAGATAGGAAAGAAAAGATAGACTCAGTAAAATGAAAGTAAAATTGTATTCACACTTATTCAATGACAACACACACTCGTGTATTTATACAACATGTCATGGACTCATTAAAAGCCCATTTCACATGGCCCACTTTGCTTACACAGCACATACACTAATCACATTAGCTAATAACTACTAACAAACTCTTAACTAACACTTAACTAACACTATTTTGTTTGAATTACTTCCAACACTCCCTTGTAATTCAAACACCCTAATTACACAAATTTTATTCACTAAATTGTATTTCTTAAAATGCACACATTAATGACACAAACTAACACATACTCAATTACTAGTACACAACACATTTCCACTTGAGAATCACCTTCTGGGTCCCACTTCAAATTTTTCCAGAATTGGACTTGATCAAATGAGTCAACAAGAGAAATTAAAATTGACCCAATTGATCTATGGGACCCAATCCAAAAATTCCCAATAAATGAGACTCTGAAATAAACCTTTGAAATTGGGCTAGGCTCACTGGGTTTACCACTTAACCCATAGTGGGTCTTCACCTTCGCACATCTTCTTCTTGTAAATGCTAATTCCTCATTTTTCATCACCTTCCTTATAGCAATGAAAGACGCTCCCCTATCATCATTCTTCATCTCATAATCACCATAGCACATAGCACCATTTTTCCCTTTCTCCACTTCATTCATCTTCTCCATTTTGCCAGAGATTGCCACCAACCCAGGGTTTGGCCTCGCCTTTATTCTCTGCAGCACCACTTCCTCTCCCAGCGCACTCGCCAGCCAGTACTTCGGCTTGTTCACAAACGCAACCTTAGCTTTCGAAAATTCCCAAAATACCGTGGCTTCATCTTCGCAGCTCTTATTCACCAAAACCCTAATTTCTGAAAATTTCTTAACTTCTTCTTCCTTCACAGACTCAACCACGTGAGGCTCAGTCACTGGAATCATTTTAGCTGCCTCATCCTCTTCTTCATCTATCACGATTTCCACCACCACATCATCACTCTTTGGTGGTTCCTCCTCCACTAGATTCGCCTCTTGCTAACTCCGTTTCCCCAAATCCCAAATCTTAGCAGTCGCAGTCACTTCTTCAATAACAGAGACCTTGATCTCCTCAACCCTATTCACTGCGATCTCTTCTTGATCTCGTGAAGCGAAAACTGCTTCGGCCACTATACTGAACACTCTGTCGTCATCTTCGAGTTCGAATTGTTGTTGAGAAATTGTTTCTTCTTCGGATTTGGCACTAGAATCATCTTTGGGGTTGACAAACTGGGCCTTCTTTGGGTTCCTCGCCTTCGGCTTCTTCAATGGGAACACAACCAACATGCAAGAAACCCCGTTTCTCTTCTCAGTCGCGCACCCATCTTGGCCACCTAGAAATTGGTTTTCACAACCCTTATGTTGGGTTGCACTCTGTTTTTGCTCCTTCTTTGCATTGATTATCCTCTTCTTTGCTCTTCTTCTCTGACTCTCATCCTTCTCTGCATTATCTTTGATATTATCTTGTTGAAACTGTGAGCAAGATCCAACAAATTTGGTTTGTTCTACTGCATCACTCAAGCCTACACGAACACCCTTTGATTTCTGATTCTTCCATTTTCCCTTATCACTTATTTTTGCACCACCTTGGTGGGTTTGCTGCAAAATATCCCATGCTTGCTTAGTATTCTTGGAAGCTCCAATAAGCCCAATATTCTCAGAATTCACACATTGATGGATGATGGAAAGAGCAAATGAATTTTTCTTCTTGGAAGCACTGCCTTCCACACCTGGAATTCCCTCTTCCACAATTTCTAGCACTTCATGAAAATTGAAGATCACTCTCATCTTCACAACCCAAGGATTGAAGTTTTTGCCATCAAGAACCGGTAGAGGGATTGAAAGATCCTCACACATACTCTCCATCTTTATGGACTCTCCCAAGATCGTTATAGCTCTGATACCATTTGTTGGAGCAGAATATGTTCCTGCTCATACACACTCACACACTCAAGAAAGGAAACATAGCACACTGAACTCAAGATAGGAAAGAAAAGATAGACTCAGTAAAATGAAAGTAAAATTTTATTCACACTTATTCAATTACAACACACACCCGTGTATTTATACAACATATCATGGACTCATTAAAAGCCCATTTCACATGGCCCACTTTGCTTACACAACACATACACTAATCACATTATCTAATAACTACTAACAAACTCTTAATTAACACTTAACTAACACTATTTTGTTTGAATTACTTCCAACAAAAAGCAGCTGGCGGACAATCCCTAAGCACATGAATAATTGTTTCTTGTGAGTCAGGGCAATGGTGGCAAGAGGCACTGCCATTACTCCATCTAATAGTAGTAAAATTTTTACCGTTAATCTAAGTTCTAAGCTGCAATGAATTTTCAACTTATTAAATTTAATAATTTTTCATATTAAATTTTCAACTTAATGAGTTTTCAACTTAATCGGTTAAAATTAATAAAATTTATATAGCCTTTGAATTTTCATATTAGTTGATATTTAAAGTTAATGTTAAATTATACTTTCAGTCCCTTATGTTTATTTTAGGTTTCAGTTTGATCTCTTATGTATTATTTGTTCCGCATCGGTCTCTTACGTTACAAATGTTATGCCAACATGGTTCATCTGTTACTAACGTCGTGAAAGTTTTCTTATGTGGCAGTTAACTGATGATCTGACAGTTGAGTCAATACGTGAGGGACTAAATTGAAACCAAGTAATAAGATAAAGAACCAAATCGATATTTTTCTCCTTCTACCCTAAATTGATGACCTAAGGTTTTCTGGGTTTTCTACAAGTGTCTTCTTCCCCAACTTCTTTCTCAAATAATCATTATTACAACACAATGAGACGTTATTTGACAAGTTTGTTCCCAAATTTAAGTAGTGCCATATTAAGCAAATGAAGGACTATAAGTATAATTTGCCTATTTATTAATCATGGAGTCATGTATTACACATAATCTAAGAGTAAATTTATATTATTTCATTAATTCAACACAAAACCTTAAATTTTAATTTAGATAAGTAGGAAAAATATAAAGATGTTCAACATTATAAATGAAATATATGTGTGTGTATTTAATTCATGCATAATTTTAAAATAAAAATTAAAATAAAAAATTTAAAAAAATGGACATATAAATTTATAAACCAAATTTATAATTAAATTTTCAAAAAATAAAGTAAGAATATCTGTATCATTTTTTAGTTAAAGTGGAATAGAGATTTAATTATTATAAAAAGGAATAGACTCTAATTTATTATATACGAATCGATATGATTTACTTAAAATTGATTAGTACGTACCGAGTTAAGATGATGAGAGGAAATAAGATAAAGAATTAAATTCCAAATTAAGATAATTATGTTGATCTCTCTTAAAATTATGTATAGATAAGTTTTATGGGTACACTTATTATAATTATCACTCATATATTGACAATCAAATTGCATTTATTTTGAATTATTTAAAGATAGAAATACCATAATAAATAATATTTGAAAGTAATAAAGTTAAAAAAATAACTAAATTTGTGAGAGGAAAATATTTATAATGTAGTTTTGTATTTATATTTAATATTTTAAAATTAATAAGATTTTTATAGTTTCAGATTTTATTTTTACATTTAAACCTTTAAATGAGTGATAAGATGTATTTGTAGCTTTTACCTATTTATGTTTTTTTTTATTGGTCAAAAAATATCTTTTTTATATTTTTAAATCATTAAATGATTAACTAATAATGATAAACTCTTCAAAACAAACATTGAAATAAAAAAGAGAAAAATATCAATTTAGTCCTTTATCTTATTACTTGGTTTCAATTTAGTCTCCCACGTGCTGACTCAGTTGTCATATCATTGGTTAATTGCCACATAAGCTAACACTAGTGTTTTTCTGCACGGGTATCCATCAATATAGCAAATCTATCCTGCAACATTAAATTAGTATAATCATACAAACAATAAACCTTGTTGGATAATGGATACGTAAAGCATCAAATAAAAGAGGAAAAACCATTATATATTCCCTTTATTGAATGCATCCAATTAGTATTAAAAAACCACCAAAAAAATCGAATAAAATAAATAATAAATTGTTAGAATCACATCATATTTTCTAAGAACATTTTGTAACCATTCTTGACAATAGAGCATATCTCACCATCAACATTACGACCTTCTTTTAGGCATCATCATTACAACTTAAAACTTTCAACCCACTCTTACATTTTATCCTAGACAAAGCTTATAGTTGACCACCTGAAAATACCGAACATGGCAAGTATAAATCAACATGAGGTAACTTTTACTTTTGACTTTTATTTAAAATATAAATTATACATTCAAATAAATTAATTTACTAATTTACGGGTGATTATAAGATTTTTTTTTGTAATTTTTTAATATGAAAAAAAAATAAAAAAATTTGACTTAACCTCATTACAATAAATATAAGGGCAATGCTCATGTAATATTACTTCAATCTTGTAATGTCAATAAACATCTATTGCAAGAATGGTAGGATATTATTTGATTGGTATATTTATACTATCGTCTGCAAACTTTTATTCCACCGCAAGCGCACCGCTAACCAAATTTTTTCCTTTTCCTTCTCCCCCAGTTTGATGTCTCGTTCTTGGAAGGAACAAAGACAATATCGAATCAAGTACACCAGAATCATCCCTCTGAGCAACCATTAGATATACATTTTTATTTACTAATTTCTTGTCTTAAAGATTGAGATAAGGCCTAGGAAAATATAAAGAAACTGCAGTGCATTGTTGGAATTGACGCATCATACTCACAGTTGACAACTTTATCAATTGAGCAATATCAAAGAAACAACTAAAACATAATTTGAATCTGTATCATGACAATATTCATAAACTAATAACAAAATTTGATAAGTACACAATTATCATTGTTTCTCTTGTCACAATATAAATAATCAGAAGTGTGAAGCTTTCAGAATTTACCAGCAATATTATATTTGAAAGTTTTACATCTTAAACATTTGAAGATTAAACATTTTTACTGCTCATTGCAGTTGATGTAAAAGGATAAAATGTGAGGCCTCAATCTTTATCTCAAATCTGTTGAAATAGATGCCATGCACTGTTCTCTGTGATACCAAGCTCTGCTAGCGTTAGAATGACATGTTAGCATGATATTCAAACAAAAAGTATATTATGAAGTCTTGTAAAAGTAAACATGAAAAATATAGCATATAATTGGTAAAGGAGTCTCACAAAGAAATATGCCTGCTGCCTGCTAGAGTCCGCTGAAATACCACAATCACATACACCTATAGTTAAGGATTTTTCCAAGTAATATCTAAAATTGGATTCTCCACAGAGAAACACGAGGCAGAAATACTCATAAGCATTGTGTACCCCAATAATGGATAGCTCTATTTAAAGATATTCAACGTAATCACCGAACAACCACTCCCACAAAGTCACATAACTGGTTTATCCTAATAGCAACAATCCATCATGAATGAAGTGATAAGTTAGGGAAATATTGATGCAATGAAAGTGCTTGACACTCTAAGAACTACATAATAATAAGTGTGCCAGCTAGAAGCACAAAGAGATCAACAACTTGATATTCAGCAAGACAAATTTCAGCATCCCTCCATAGCGATAAGGCTGTGTACATGTTGGCTAAACCATGCCACTAAAAAATAGGCAAAAGCATAGACAAAATGGCAATGGCATTATTTGCTTTTGTTTGTATAGTCAGGAGCACATATAAATATAAATATTACAAGAGAGCCTATATAATCCATTTTTTTTTTTTGCTTTAAAAGGGAATAGGGGAAGGGGATATATTATTATTTCAGTGGCACTAATGGCCATATTATAACTGTCTCCGAGGGGATTTGAACTCTGTCCCTTGAGATTACAAGGCCAAGCTCGTACCACTGAGCTGACACCCCATGGACAAAAACACTTTTTCCTATATAATAGATTTAAAAAGAACATAAATCATGTAAAATGTGCATGAATGTTTTAATATTACATATTTGTTTATGCTAAGCCCTGTAAAATATTGATAAATAGACTCGAGTCTGTGACAATATTTCAAAATTGTAATTAAAAACAGAAATACAAACTTAATCTTCGCTTGTTGCTCTTCAGAATTGAATTTACAAACAACACCTCATCAATGTGTTATAAGTAGCTTCAATGACTTTTCAATGGAAATATCTTGTTCAGAGGTTTGTATCTTATGTTTACATGCTTGAAATTAAACATATTTCTTGCTCACAAACTAATTCTTTTCATGGTCATAGGTAGCAGAACAAATAAATTGTATTACTAATTAAAAGATAAAAAAACGCTATTCAGGAAAGCAGGCTTTGGTGGGAGACGTCTCTAGTAGAAAGAAGGAAAGTAGTTAATAACAATTCCCATATGGTGTAAAAGAAGTAACTTTCCTTATTAAGTTTGCAATTCAAGGAATTAGGGAAGTAGTAGTGTTAAAGAAATTAAGAATTAGTTGACCTCAAATGACTATTTCCTCCTTTACCATGTGTATTCTACGATGAAGATAGATTTCATATGGTTATTAATAATTGCCAAGAGTATTCAACACTATCAATTGTATTACCATATTTAGCATTCAATTTACTTTGAAAACCAAAGGCAAAAGAATACCATCAGAGTAACCATCCTCCCAACGATTTGCAACTAAAAATTTGTGGAACACTTTTCATGAAAGCATTGATAAAAATAATCTTAAACCCGGAAAAAATAATAATTTAATGAAATGGCAACCTCTACAACTTATCAATTTCTTAGAGAAACTGATTGTGTTGTTAGTCTTCTTCTTGGGGATTTGTCCGGTGTTTCCATTACACACCTCTATAAAATAAAAACAAATATCAAAGAAAAAAAAGTTGAAAAAATAAAGATCTACATCACCTCCCCAAGCATCGAGTAAAATTCCTACTAGTATCCTTTGTCTCCATGAGCGACCAACATTCTCCCTTCTGTTCTGATAATATTTCTTTTCGTGTGTTGTTTTTGAAAGAGTAAATAATGACGTTTATCAATTATCATCCCCCCTCTTTGCTTGAAAGTTGAAACTCTGATGTAAAGTCAAGGCTCTATCAATCGCTTCATTTTTCAGAACAAAAGAGCATTGTCGTTGCTGACCCTGAGCCTCATTCCAAACCTAAGGTCTGGAATTTCTTCACACTTCTATTCTGCCAATTTAGCTCTGCTCTCAAGTAGATGATATCCCATGGTGTCCGAGCATACCTAAGGCAATAGCTAGAGAGCAAACCCAGAATGAAGAATCAGATTAGTTACAGTAAAAAAAAAAAACCCGAGAAAATCTACCAATACACTTCAAAAGTAGAAACCCCAGATACACAGCCCCACCAAAGCCTCTACCTTTTCTAACCTAAACAATGATTTGGAGAAAAGAAGCACCGAAAAAAGTATCGACCCTACTGGTGATTAAATGATCGGCAGCGCAGATGTGATGGGAAGATTGGGGTGGAGAGCCCTAATAGAAGATGAGCATGGTGGGTGGAGAGAGGAAATAAAAAATGAAAATGAAAGATAGGGATCGAAAATGAAGCAAGAGGGTTTTGATGACTGATAAGACAAATGAGCGAGAACACAGAGAGAAAGCGTGAGTAAAATAAAAGCACAAAACTTAGGTAAGATTCCTTAGGTAATGTTGGTATGATTTCTCACACAAAATAGAAAAGCAGTGGTAGTTATAATATGATAGAGATTTTAGGTGTCGATAGAGATATAAAATTTTTATCTATTTTATGTAATGAACCACACAAACAATACCTAAAAAACTTTAACAAAGCTTTATCCAAAATTCATGCAAGCTATCGATAGACCAAGAAGCAGAAGAGTTGGTGAGAGCTAGGAAAAAAAAATATTTAAAAAATAAAAAATTGTAGAACCAAATAAAGTAATCCAATTTGTCAAAAAAAAAGTAACTCAAAAAATTGTAAGTAACTCAAAAAATTGTGGGAAGGACACTGTCAAAAAAAAAGTAACTCAAAAAATTGTGGGAACTTAACCTCAGCATTTACAATTGTGCTACAGTAAATAAAAGGGATCACCATTATTATGTTTATTAATTCACGATGTTAGCAACGGAAAGACCATGTGGGCATAATATTTGAAACGTAAAGGACTAATTCGAAACAAATAATTCGGAACAAATACTCCCTTCATTCCATTATAAGTGTAACACCCCAAATTGTGTGATTGTATTCAAGCTTAATTTGGTTTCAAATTGAATGAATATGATTATACAAAGTTTTAAGGGGTAAGTTATTGATTTGGAGTTAAGAAATAAGTTGGATTTAATTCTAAGATGATTGGAAGTGTTAATTAGGAGATAATTGATGAAGATTTGATGTTAAAAGTTGATTTCTCACATTTTAGTACAGTGTGAATCGATTCACATAGGCCTGAATCGATTCACAACTGTGTTCCAGATCACAAAATGATGTTGTGAATCGAATTGGGAGTCTGTGAATTGATTCACCGATTCGATTCACGAAGTGCAGGTGCAGTTTTAAGTGGATGAATCGATTCACAGTCTGGGGTGAATCGATTCACACCCTATTAAAAGCATAAAATGCAGTAGAAAACCAGCAAAACGCGATTTTTAGGGAAAACAGAGAGAAGGGGCGATTGGGAGAAGGGAGAAGAGAGAAGGGAGAGAAATGCTAGGGTTTCTCAAACCCTATGAGAGATTGAAGGATTCTTGCTAGATTTCCTCAAATCTTAGCTTGAATCGAAGTTATGAGGGTGTGATTTAAGTTTTCTTGAAGTTGGAAGTGGAGCCCTAACCAAGAGGATGAAGAAGAAGCACGAATTGGAGAAGAAGAAGGGGAAGAAGACCAAGCTCCAGCAAGGATGGCTCAAGTTCTTGGATTGAGAAGAAGATTGAATGTTGTAGATCAAGATTTGAAGAGTATTTGAAGAACCCTAAGTTGAGCAAAGAGGGAAAAGCTTGAAGGAGAGCAAGAAGGCCTATGTTCAACCCTTCTAGGGTCTTGAAGAATCATGGTGAGTTCTTCATCCCTTAGGTGATGGGCAACCATAAGTCCCTCATATAGGAATTTTTCTCAAAGAAGTCTTTGAACCCCAAGGGTTCAAAGTTAGGGTTTGTTAACCCCTTTGATTTTAAGTTTAATGTTAAAGTTATTATTATGAAATTATATGGGGTTTGACTGAAATAGGGTTGGATTCTATCCCCAATCCCCCTAATTATTATGTGATGCTTGAATCCTTGAATGCTCCAAAGAGCTTCAATGAGATTATATATGTTTGATGTTAGTTCCTATGTTAGCCCCATAGAGTTTCAAGGTATATGTTTAATGTATGTGTTGTCCATTAATTTGGTCAATTGTGAGGGTTGTCAATGAGCCCTAAGTGTATGTCCATGGTGTCAAAGAAAGGACCCTATTAAAGTATGTGATAAGTGATGAAGTAGATATTAATAATTTGGTATAAGTCTTATTATGAGTATAGCGTGTGTAAGCCTCTAAGTGAGTAGTTAGCTAGAAATGAATGTTGTTAATGTTAAGCTAGATTCATTGAAATGATTGTAATTTCTTTGAATAGTTAAGTAATGAGGATGATGTTAATAAATCCTAGTTAGCTAAGTTGCATTTCTATAAACATGCATAAAATCATAAGCAAAAGCATAAGCAAAAGCTTGAGCAAAAGCATAAGCAAAAGCATGAGCATAAGCATAATGTCCACGGCAAGACTCCTTTATTTATAGAAGAAGCACGGTATGGTTAGCCTCGTGGGACGCCACTTGGAGGGTTAAGACGTCTGATCACCATATCGTAGACGTTACTCGGGGTCTCGGGACCTAAGTCTTGACAAAACTCGGTAACGAAGATTCCCTGTTGATTATCGATTCAACCGGTGGGAAGAGCTAGAACGTGTTTAGTAGCAAAGCAAAGTTGACTATGAACTTAATAATGTTCAAGTCTAAGAATGTTAATGAATTCCTTATATATATATATATATATATATATATATATATATATATATTCGGAATTAGCTTAGTTAAGTAAATGTTATGATGGATTGTAAATTTTTAGATGCTAAATTACTTAATGGTAATGATGCATAGAAGTAGTAAGAGTTGTGTTAAGATCTCTTAAGAAAGCAAGCAAGCTAAGTTGATTGGAGTCTATAGACTAAAGTATAAGATCAAATCCAATAGCATAAAGAAAAGCAAAGATGAGTTAAGTATAAAGTGAGTAAGTAGCAAAAGAAGAACTAAATGTTCTTAGTTAAGAAAGTTTGCATTTTCGTAGCATTGTGTTTAGTTGTGCTAAACATAGTTAAAGAAGTAATGTTTAAATAATTTATGAGTAATGCTATTCATTTATATGTTTAGTTGAATCACAAGTTGATAAGTGGTATAGTGGACCTAGGATTATCCTACTCCGTAATATGCCAAGTTCTAAGTTCACGTTAGCTCATTCTAAGGCGTTCTCGCTTAGAATGTCAAGGAGTTTCTTTTTAAATCCCTTATGGTTAATAGGGAGAGTAATGTTTAAGTTAGTCTTTTCAGGCTAGTATGATTCGGCGAGCGAATGGTGGAGAGTCCGTGAAGGGCTCACTGAGATTTATAATCTCACCCCTTTCCTTTTATTTGGTTTTTTTCAGATAAACAAGTACCGAAGACGATGAGGTGAAGCTCAAAGCTTGGGATTTATAGACCAATTTTATAGTGTAATGGAATTTTATATTTCGAGTACTGTATAAGTTGTAATCTATTTGTTAGATTAATGATTTGAGTTTAATTTATGACTTGGATCACTGTAGGCAATGTTGTAAATTATTAGTAAATTCCTGTATTTTAATATAATTCGTCGTACTTTCGATTTATATTGAGGTATAGGTTTTACATTATGGTATCAGAGCATTTCGACCTTATCGGACTGAGAGTCGTGAGTTTAGTAGTGACTCAGCTTAGGAAGTGTCAGTTTAGTCCTTGTTGGACTGTAGTCAGTTAGCCGGAACTTTCCTTTGCTTGAGAACTTCTCTCTGTATTCTTATGCCTAGTATGGAATATTAAGCCCGATCAACTGAATACTCCATACCGTGTACGAAGAATGTAGAAGATGGAGCTGGCAGGGCGAGGGAGAGGACCGAATAGGAGCACGAACTCTGAGAAAGTTTAATGGACAAGGATGACGCAGATAAGGAAGGAACGAATGCAAGAGCTCTCAATAAGTGAGAATCTACGAAAAATATGGATAAAGGGAAACAAGTTCCCACATTTCCGGAACCTAGAGTTAAGGAATGTTTTAAGTGTGGTCGGAACCACAGAGGTGAGTGTTCAGTTGGACAAGCGTGTGTTTCACGTACCGTCAACTGGGACACTCTGGAAGTAATTAGGAATGACGAGCAAGTAAAGGGTTTTAATTACAAGGTTTCAATCGACTTAGGATGGGTGTTTATAATCGGTTAGGGTTCAACAGCTGTTGGTTTACCCGGTTATTTAGCCTAACCTATTATGAATGGATCAAAGATTGATTGAGATCCTGTGATGATACCTAAGTGATCCATATAGGTTCAGGAGTAGGTTGAAGGTAAGTTATTTACTCCAGTGCCTAAATGGTAGCAAGGAACCTCGAAGGAGAGCAAGCCCTAGTGAAGCGGAAGGAAACCCTAATCCTTTTAGGTAAGGTAACCTTAGTGGAGAAACTAGCCTAGAAAAAGAAGTGGACTATAGTTTTCAAACTATAGGAGTCATAACCAAAGTTCAGTCGGCAAAAATTCGAGGTCATCAATGTTTGCATTCGATCCAACTGGTCGGTAAATGACGTGAATTCATCTGACCAATTATAGACTTTATCTTAACCAAATAAGAATATTAATTGGAATGAGACTTAGTCTGTAATCGGATAATGAAATCGCCAAATTTTCAAGACAGTTAGTTCCTTTGCAGAGATTAATTCCTTTCTGAGTTTCCAATGATCTAGAAGTAGTAGAGAAGGTAAATCTGATGAGTGAGATAGATTATTTCCAAGAATATCAAGGATTTATTTTCTTGATATTAGATAGCCCATTGGTTATTAGACACGTCGATCCACATTGCCATCAGATATGACTACGTGGATTTTCGGTCTAATTCCAGTAGGACCAAGATAAGGGAGTTAGTCCCTCAAGTTGAAGATAGTAGTAGTAAGGTTCAACTAAGAGTGAAATGTTATGGACACAAGTTAATCAGTGGACATATGAGATTATAAGTTACTGCGAGTAAAGTCGTTAGGTTGGGTCTGATGTGATTCTAACTAGCCACCTGCAAGCTGAGTCTCCAATCAAGTGAGGCTTAGACCTCGTGTGAGATAAAGTTTGGAATCAACTGGTGAAAATCAAGTCAGTCTAACCAACGGATACCTTCTAAGAGTTGAGCAATCTTAGAATTTCAAGTTGCCTAGGCCAAGATTATGGAAGTGATATTTAAGGAAGAATTTCCATTTGTAACATAAGAGTGAGTGTTATAAATGGGAATTGTTCAAAGTATGTATTAGTTACCTCAGGGTGACAACCTTATTTTGATAAGTTAGTTGACGAATGAAAGGTCACGAAAGGCTGTTTTGAGCGAACTTCCAAGAAATGTTCTAGGGAAGTATTTTCCAAGGAGTCTAAGGAGATAGAAGAAGAAAAGATCCACTCGTTTGCCACTAAGAGGCACGTCCGTAGGGAAGTGTGTAGACACATTCGAAGAATTGTCCACATACTCAACCTACCTTCAACGTGTATAAGATGATGAGTAAGAGACTCTCCAGATGGAGCAAGAGCTTGAACCGAGTCAAATAATGTCGTGTGTCAATTTGAGGAGGATGTTTATGCAAGACTGTGAGTTACGACAAGATTACAAAGAAAGTATAGACTGCTTTAATAGCAGAACGTCTAGACAAGTAGCAGATGATGTAGAGCAAACATAAGAATGTCCAACAGTTAAGAGCAACAGAATAAGAGACCAGCACCAGAGTTAAATTATGTGATTGCAAGTAAGGTATTCCACTTGACGGGAATAAGCCGAGAAGAGTTTACCTATTTGAAAAGGGCATAAGATCAAAGTTCGCAGCGGAAGCACCGAAAGCCAATCCTACCGAAGGACGAGATAAGAAGATAAAGTGAAGTTTAGGGATGAAATCCCATGAAGGTGAATTTCTGTTCTCATCCGCACGCTGATGTTATTATAAAGTTCCTACACTTTTAGTTCCACAAAGGGAGTCTTGAAGTGAAAACCTGTTTCATGGGAATGAAGTTGTAGTCGAAGTTCCAATGTAATACGTAGCAATTGTTGGGGACGAAATTTTTTAAAAGGTGGGTAGTAGTGTAACACCCCAAATTCTCTAAGCTAAGTTTAGAGTAAGTTATGAGGAGTTGTTTGATTGTATTCAAGTTTAATTTGGTTTCAAATTGAATGAATATGATTATACAAAGTTTTAAGGGGTAAGTTATTGATTTGGAGTTAAGAAATAAGTTGGATTTAATCCTAAGATGATTGAAAGTGTTAATTAGGAGTTAATTAATGAAGATTTGATGTTAAAAGTTGATTTCTCACATTTTAGTACAATGTGAATCGATTCACACTGGCCTGAATAGATTCACAACTGTGTTCTAGATCACAAAATGATGCTGTGAATCGAATTGGGAGTCGTGAATCAATTCACAGATTCGATTCACGAAGTGCAGGTGCTGTTTTAAGTGGATGAATCGATTCACAGTCTGTTGTGAATCGATTCACACCCTGTTAAAAGCATAAAATGCAGCAGAAAACCAACATAACGCGATTTTTAGGGAAAATAGAGAGGAGGGGGCGATTGGGAGAAGAGAGAAGAGAGAAGGGAGAGAAATGCTAGGGTTTCTCAAACCCTATGAGAGATTTGAAGGATTCTTGCTAGATTTCCTCAAATCTTAGCTTGAATTAAAGTTATGATGGTGTGATTTGAGTGTTCTTGAAGTTGGAAGTGAAGCCTAAACCAAGAGGATGAAGAAGAAGCACGAATTGGAAAAGAAGAAGGGGAAGAAGACCAAGCTCCAGCAAGGATGGCTCAAGTTCTTGGATTGAGAAGAAGATTGAAGGTTGTAGATCAAGATTTGAAGAGTATTTGAAGAACCCTAAGTTAAGCAAAGAGGGAAAAGCTTGAAGGAGAGCAAGAAGGCCTAAGTTCAACCCTTCTAGCTTAAGGTCTTGAAAAATCATGGTGAGTTCTTCATCCCTTAGGTGATGGGCAACCATAAGTCCCTCATATAGGAATTTTCCTCAAAGAAGTCTTTGAACCCCAAGGGTTCAAAGTTAGGGTTTGTTAACCCCTTTGATTTTAAGTTTAATGTTAAAGTTATTATTATGAAATTATATGGGGTTTGACTGAAATAGGGTTGGATTCTGTCCCCAACCCCCTTAATTATTAAGTGATGCTTGAATCCTTGAATGCTCCAAAGAGCTTCAATGAGATTATGTATGTTTGATGTTAGCTCCTATGTTAGCCCATAGAGTTTCAAGGTATATGTTTAATGTATGTGTTGTCCTTTGGTCAATTGTAAGGCTTGTCAATGAGCCCTAAGTGTATGTCCATAGTGTCAAAGAAAGGACCCTATGAAAGTATGTGATAAGTGTATAATTGAAGTAGATATTCATAATTTGGTATAAGTCTTATTACGAGTATAGCACGTGTAAGCCTCTAAGTGAGTAGTTAGCTAGAAATGAATGTTGTTAATGTTAAGCTAGATTCATTGAAATGATTGTAATTTCCTTGAATAGTTAAGTAATGAGGATGATGTTAATAAATCCTAGTTAGCTAAGTTGCATTTCTATAAACATGCATAAAAGCATAAGCAAAAGCTTGAGCAAAAGCATAAGCAAAAGCATAAGACAAAGCATGAGCAAAAGCATAAGCTAAAGCATAAGCATAAAGTCCATGGCAAGACTCCTTTATTTATAGGAGAAGCACCGTATGGTTAGCCACGTGGGACGCCATTTGGAGGGTTAAGACGTCTGACCACCATATCATAGACGTTACTCGGGGTCTCGGGACCTAAGCCTTGATAAAACCCGGAACAGAGATTCCCTGTTGAATATCGATTCAACCGGTGGGAAGAGCTAGAACGTGCTTAGTAGCAAAGCAAAGTTGACTATGAACTTAATAATGTTCAAGTCTAAGAATGTTAATGAATTCCTTATATATATATATATGTATATGTTCGGAATTAGCTTAGTTAAGTAAATGTTATGATGGATTGTAAATCCTTAGATGCTAAATTACATAATGGTAATTGTGACACCCTCTACCCCAGCAAGTCATTATAACAACATGATAATGTAAAATAAAACACGGAGAAACAAAATACTTTTTATTTATGTCAAATCATAAACTTCATTCATCATGGAATAGAGTCGTCACGCTCATTTGCGGAAAATAACATCAAAAGGAATTAAAACCCAGGTTCCCGATGTCACAATAATTCAGAGCCCTTTCCCTAATTATTACATCGGAAGAATACAAGGACTTAAATAAGTAAACACATGCAAATCTTCTATTCATCCCAACGAACTACCGAGATTACTCATTGGCATTCACATCCTCAACACCTGCAGTCTCAACATCTACACATACCCGGTGGGATATGCATAGCCACAAAAAGGGGTTAGTCATCATAACCTCAAATAGTGCAAACAGTGTAGGAAATTAATGAACAATGCGCAATATACAATAATTCCAATGAAAACGTCTACTCACTAGTACTAAGGCATAAAATATCACCACAACGGTCAAATACCACATGCCACAGCATCAAACACATCATTAAAGTACATTACCACAACATTCAAATATCACATGCCACCGCATCAATCACAACATTATAATACACCACCAAAAACTGAACAACCAGGCATGTTATCATGTAAAATGAAGTGATTCTAAGAACATAATTATATGCATGTGGATCCACTTCTAACGAGGCCGGGATACCTTGCCCGTTTCGGAATACCATGTCCGTAATGCCCCAATAACAATAGGACCGGGATACCACGCCCGTCACGGGATACCTTGCCCGATTCGCCCCATTAACAGTAGGACCGGGAACCTCGCCCGTCACGGGATATCTTGCCGGATTCGCCTTTTTAATCAGAGGACTGAAACTCCGCCACACGGGATACCTTGCCCAATACGCCCTACTAACAACAACAACAACATTACCGACACCATGATGCATGAACAGACCAAATGCGGTGTCTAACATAATATCCTCTATAGCAATATCTTCGATAGGGCAACAACAACAACAACAACAGCAGAACACAATTTCATAAGTTAGTCAGTGTATTCAACCTATAACATAACCATTCAATGTTTTTAGCAACTTCGATTAAGCACACAACATCCAAGTGAAGCTTTGGGATAGGAATATTAGTTCTCTCAAGTTATCACACTAATATATCCTTTAGACATCATAAATGAACTTCAGACATCCTAACTAGGCTTTACAATATCAACCTAAATACGGGAACCCGAGGGAACACGATTTAAACAACAAGAGTACCAATCGCCATTTGGCGCTGGCGCTGGCGTGGCGCTGGCGCCCTGCCATTGTCACCCAATTCGAAAACAGAGGGTTTATACCCGTTCGGGGATCTAATGCCTCACTATTACATCCCTCAGAACTTAGTTGGACATGGTCTAGAGTTCTTTGATCCATACTTAGTGGCTACACATTCATAGGGTCTAAAGATTACCATTTAGCTATTTAAATTCCTTACATTATCGTTTGGTAGCAAACAATTTCTGCACCGCAAGCATGTAAACAAACAAAGCTCAATCATCACACCAAATTCATCAATCAATAAAATTATCACAACCCGTTACAGAAAATATCACCAGTCAAGAATAATAATTGGGGAGTTCGAAAGTCTCCCTATCACGGTGGTGATAGTGCCCGTTTTTCGTTACCGCGCGAGGCATAGGGGTCTTGGGACACCCCTATTGTTCACGCAAGTTCGATACACTCACTAGAAGAGAACAACTACCCCTTACCTCAAGTGAATTTCGTGCTCCTAGGATGGGATGAGGTAACACCAAGCTTTTCCTTTCCTAGTGAAGCTTCCTTCAGCAAAAACACAAGAGCAAGGGTTTAGGAATGGAAAAATCATGGTTTAGAACCCTAACATTGATCTTAAAGACAAAGCTTATCATTAGAAGACTTACCACCTCCTATTCCTCCCAATGAGGCTATACGAGTTACAATAACGATGCTCCCCGGTCAAGTCCCGTAGCGTAGTCTTGAGTTAGAGCCCTTGACAACACAAAATTGGAAGAAGGGAAGGAAGAGCTTTTCTCTATTTGGTAGATCCTATGAGCAGCTCCTAATCATGTTTAGGGTCTTAGAACTGATGCTTAGTGGCTAGCTTAAGTCTAGGGGTCGTGGTTGCTCTTTCAGGTCGAGAATGGGTCACACTGGGTCACGTAATCGCCCAAACGAAGTTAAAACGCCAAACAGCGACATTCACTTATCATTTGTGGCGCTGGCGCCAAGATCCCTGGGCGCCCGAAGCTCGATCTGGCGCCACTGGGCGCCTGCGCTGCTCTCGGTGAGGCATGGCGCCTGCGCTTCGGGATCAGATCTGTTGCTAGTTTTGTGTCCCGCTCGCCTATACGCCAAGACCGTACAATCTTATTGGACTTCTAACCAGTCAATAGCATAATTAACACATTCACATACATGAAAGGCTTAATCAAACACACAAGGAATTATAAGGTTCTAGCACAAAAGTGAGGGTGTTACAATCCTCCCCCCTTAGAAAAATTCCGTCCTCGGAATCATTACTGACCTGTAGTGAAAAGTTGCGGATACAGTTTCCGCATCTTACTCTCCAACTCCCACGTTGCACTTTTATCGCTAGCTCCGCTCCAAATTACCTTCACCAAGGGAATCTCCCTTCCGCGTAGTTGCTTCCTCTTCTGGTCTTCAATCCTTACCGGTGACGTCTCAAACGTGATATTGTCCTTGAGTTGAATCGCGTCCTGTGCTATCACATGACTGGGATCATGTATGTACTTACGGAGTTGAGACACGTGAAATACGTTGTGAAGGTTTCCCAACAACGGTGGCAGCGCCACCTGATAAGCTACTTCACCAATTCGCTTCAATATTTGGTAGGGTCCGATGAACCTAGGAGTAAGCTTTTTAGCCTTTAAAACTCTACCAACTCCCTTGGTTGGGGTAACACGTAGGAAAACGTGTTCTCTTTCCTTAAAAGTCAACTTCTTGGTCTGGTTGTCATAATAACTCTTCTGTCTGCTTTGAGCAGTCCTCATCTTCTCTTGAATCAACTTCACTTTCTCGGTTGTCTCTCTCACCACTTCTGGTCCCAACACTAGGCTTTCACCGGACTCACACCAGCAAAGGGGATTACGGCACCTCCTCCCATAAAGCGCCTCATATGGAGCCATACCAATACTAGAGTGATAGCTATTGTTATAGGTGAACTCCACCAAGGGTAAGAACTTATCCCAACTCCCGGATTCCTCCAACACACAAGCTCGCAACAGATCCTCTAATGACTGAATAGTCCGCTCCGATTGACCATCCGTTTGGGGGTGATAGGCTGAGCTCAGTCTGAGTTTGGTTCCCAACGCTTCATGCAAGCTATTCCAGAACCCGGATGTGAATCTAGGATCTCGGTCAGATATGATACTAGAGGGAACACCATGTAGTCTAACGATCTCTTTGATGTACAGTTTCGTTAGCTTCTCTAGAGGGAATTCCATGTTCACCGGTAAAAAGTGAACCGTCTTGGTTAGCCGGTCAACAACCACCCACACTGCATCATAACCATCTGGAGTCCTGGGAAGTCCGGACACAAAATCCATAGCGATACTGTCCCACTTCCATTCCGGGACGAATAGCGGCTGCAACGTCCCAGAAGGTTTCTGATGTTCAATCTTGGCCTTTTGGCAAGTCAGGCATGCGTACACAAATTCAGCTATTTGCTTCTTCATACTAGGCCACCAGAATAATCTCTTTAAGTCTTGATACATCTTAGTAGCCCCGGGGTGGATGCTCAGGCTACTCCTATGACCTTCTTCCAGAATCATCTTTTTCAACTCGGGGATGTCCGGAACACAAATTCGATCCTGGAGTCTTAAAATTCCATCCGTCCCCTCAGTAAATTCACTTGGCTTCCCTTGAGCAATCGAGATCTTCTGCTCAATTAAGAACAAATCGGTTTTCTGCCCTTTCCGGATTTGGCCCATTAGATCATTAGTCACTTTCAACATGCCAAGCTTCACGGTCACGGGGGTCTTTTCACACACTAGACTCAAATCTCTGAACTCTTCTATTAACTTCATTTCCCTAATCATCATAGCCGAGCAATGCAACGCCTTTCTACTTAGCGCATCTGCCACGACATTTGCCTTGCCTGGATGGTAGTTCAACTCAAACTCGTAGTCTTTTAGGAATTCCATCCACCTACGTTGCCTCATATTTAACTCCTTCTGGTCAAATAAATACTTAAGGCTCTTATGGTCGCTGAAAACCTCAAATCGAGCCCCATACAGATAGTGTCTCCAAATCTTCAAGGCAAAGACAACTGCACCTAATTCCAAGTCATGGGTAGGATAATTGTGCTCGTGTACTTTTAATTGACGAGACGCATACGCCACGACCTTACCGTGCTGCATTAGCACACCACCTAGTCCTTGCTTTGAAGCATCACAGTAGACCACAAAAGGTTTAAGAGGGTCAGGCAACACCAACACTGGTGCCGTAGTCAACTTCTTCTTTAGTACCTGAAAGCTTTCTTCACACTTAACGTCCCATAAGAAAACTTGTCCCTTCCTGGTAAGACGGGTCATCGGTAGTGCTATCCTTGAAAAACCCTCGATGAACCTCCGGTAGTAACCAGCTAAGCCTAAAAAGCTTCTTATCTCGGTTGCCGATTTAGGAGTTTCCCAATGCAATACAGCTTCCACCTTCGCTGGGTCCACAGCTATACCGCCTTTAGAAATTACGTGGCCAAGAAATCCCACCTCTTCCAACCAAAACTCACACTTCGACATCTTGGCATATAATTGTTTTTCCTTCAACACTTGTAGTACAGTCCTCAAGTGCCCTTCATGCTCCCTTCGAGTCTTGGAGTAAATCAGGATGTTGTCTATAAAAACCACCACAAACTTATCCAAGTACGGGCGAAATATCGTGTTCATGTAATCCATAAACACTGCTGGTGCGTTAGTCACACCGAATGGCATAACTTGTTATTCATAGTGACCGTAACGCGTTCGGAATGCGGTTTTTGGGATGTCCTCCTGCTTCACCCGAATTTAGTGGTACCCAGACCTCAAATCAATTTTAGAGAATACACATGCTCCGACTAGTTGGTCCATAAGGTCATCTATCCTCGGCAAAGGGTAGCGGTTCTTGATAGTAACCTTGTTAAGTTGTCGATAGTCGACACACAACCTCATCGAACCATCCTTCTTCTTCACCAACAACACCGGCGCTCCCCATGGAGATACACTTGGTCTAATAAACTTTCTCTCTAACAAGTCTTCCAACTGCTTCTTTAACTCCTCTAACTCCAAGGGAGACATCCTGTAAGGTGCCATAGAGATCGGTCCCTGCTCTCTAACAAGGTCGATTGCAAATTCCACGTCTCGTTCCGGTGGTAAGGAGTTAACTTCTGCAAACACTTCCGGAAACTCACAAACGGTGGGTACATCCTTAGCTTCTACCTTCGTCTCTATAGCCATAGAACACAACATCACATATACTTGTGCACCTTCCTTCAAAGATGATCGCATCTTCTTGGCGGTAACTACCCGTGGATCACTAGGTTCAGTCACTCCAAATACCACAGTTTTATCAAAGCAGTTCAAAAGTACATGATTAGCAGTCAACCAATCCATACCTAAAATAACGTCTATCCCCCGAAGAGGTAAACATACTAGGTCCACCACGAAATTTCTACTCCCAATCACGAGAGTGCACTCCTTGCACATATGAGAAGTAATAACAGTTTATGAGAAGGGATATCCACAGACAAATCAAAAGTTAAACGAGATACAGGCAGTTGCAAATTTTTCACACACTCTAGAGATGAAAGAGTGGTCGCACTGCAGTCATACAACACCACTAAAGGAACTCCTCGAATAAAGCAAGTACCTTGGATGAGATCTTCTGATTCAGCTGCTTCTGTGCCAGTGAGAGCAAGCACTCTGCCAGTCGACTTCATCCTATTAGCCTGAGGTCTCGGAGTTCTGTTACTATTTGCTGGCTCGTTTTTCAGTCCATCACAGTCGCGGCTGATATGACCAGGCTTGTTGCACTTAAAGTAGATGACAGATGTTTCCTTGCATAAATGAGTATAATGGTCCTTGCCACACTTGCCACATCTAATCTGATTGTAGGGCCAAGAGTTTCCCCTAATTGATTTTCCCGCTACAGGATTAGCCCCTCTAAGGCTAGTATTTTTAAATGCTTTAGCAGTAGGTGCTAAAGGCTGTCTCCCTCTTCCTTGACTGGGTTTTGGTTTCTCCCTAATGTTTCTGAAAGCAGCCACCCTCTCATTATAGGCCTCTTCAAAGTCTCTGGTCTTCTGAACAAAGTTCCCAAAGTCGATAAGTGGCAGGACAGCCACGCCCTGCTTGAGTTCAGGTCGTAAGCCGTTCTTAAACTTAACACACTTCGAGCGGTCGCCAGTTGCTAGTTGGTAAGCAGGATAGTAGCGGGATAATTCCTCAAACTTCACCGCATACTCATCTATAGACATATTCCCCTGTGTTAAAGCTAGGAACTCAGCCTCCTTCCGGTCACGAATCTCAGCGGGAAAATATTTTTCTAAAAATCTGTCCTTGAATACCTCCCAAGTTATAGCAGTTGCGGCATTCTCCACCCTCCGACTAGTGTTCTCCCACCAATACTCAGCCTCGTCGGTCAGCTTGAAAGCAGCAAAAGCCACCTTCATGCTCATCGGTCAGCCCATCACTCTAAAAGTCTTCTCCATTTCACGTATCCGGTGTTGGGCTCCATCAGGTCAAATGCCCCTTAAAGGTTGGAGGGTTGTTTTTACGAAAATCAGCAATGCTTCAAGTTAGCGAGCCTATCAAGATGCGGTTCTGGTTGCGCTCCAAAGCTTCGGCAACCCGCACTAAGGCCTCAATCACAGCACAGTCGGTTCTGCCTGCCATTCCTCACTTCTGAGACAAACAGAAAAAGAGTTAGCCTATAAAACAAGTCTGACTATTCCTACTCCTATTTATTCTAGCAAAATAATCATACTGAGTACACAGGCAAAAACGCAATAGACACATGCCACGACCTGAGAATCAAGCCGAGCTCTGATACCACTAAATGTGACACCCTCTACCCCAGCAAGTCATTATAACAACATGATAATGTAAAATAAAACACGGAGAAACAAAATACTTTTTATTTATGTCAAATCATAAACTTCATTCATCGTGGAATAGAGTCGTCACGCTCATTTGCGGAAAACAACATCAAAAGGAATTAAAACCCAGGTTCCCGATGTCACAATAATTCAGAGCCCTTTCCCTAATTATTACATCGGAAGAATACAAGGACTTAAATAAGTAAACACATGCAAATCTTCTATTCATCCCAACGAACTACCGAGATTACTCATTGGCATTCACATCCTCAACACCTGCAGTCTCAACATCTACACATACCCGGTGGGATATGCATAGCCACAAAAAGGGGTTAGTCATCATAATCTCAAATAGTGCAAACAGTGTAGGAAATTAATGAATAATGCGCAATATACAATAATTCCAATGAAAACGTCTACTCACTAGTACTAAGGCATAAAATATCACCACAACGGTCAAATACCACATGCCACAACATCAAACACATCATTAAAGTACATTACCACAACATTCAAATATCACATGCCACCGCATCAATCACAACATTATAATACACCACCAAAAACTGAACAACCAGGCATGTTATCATGTAAAATGATGTGATTCTAAGAACATAATTATATGCATGTGGATCCACTTCTAACGAGGCCGGGATACCTTGCCCGTTTCGGAATACCATGTCCGTAATGCCCCAATAACAATAGGACCGGGATACCACGCCCGTCACGGGATACCTTGCCCGATTCGCCCCATTAACAATGGGGACCGAACCTCGCCGTCACGGGATACCTTGCCCGATTCGCCTCTTTTAATCAGAGGACTGAAACTCCGCCACACGGGATACCTTGCCCGATACGCCCTACTAACAACAACAACAACATTACCGACACCATGATGCATGAACAGACCAAATGCGGTGTCTAACATAATATCCTCTATCGCAATATCTTCGATAGGGCAACAACAACAACAACAACAGCAGAACACAATTTCATAAGTTAGTCAGTGTATTCAACCTATAACATAACCATTCAATGTTCTTAGCAACTTCGATTAAGCACACAACATCCAAGTGAAGCTTTGGGATAGGAATATTAGTTCTCTCAAGTTATCACACTAATATATCCTTTAGACATCATAAATGAACTTCAGACATCCTAACTAGGCTTTACAATATCAACCTAAATGCGGGAACCCGAGGGAACACGACGAAACAACAAGAGTACCAACTGTCACTGGGCGCCTGGCGCCTGGCAGCGTGGGCGCCTGGCGCCCTGCCATTGTCACCCAATTCGAAAACAGAGGGTTTATACCCGTTCGGGGATCTAATGCCTCACTATTACATCCCTCAGAACTTAGTTGGACATAGTCTAGAGTTCTTTGATCCATACTTAGTGGCTACACATTCATAGGGTCTAAAGCTTACCATTTAGCTATTTAAATTCCTTACATTATCGTTTGGTAGCAAACAATTTCTGCACCGCAAGCATGTAAACAAACAAAGCTCAATCATCACACCAAATTCATCAATCAATAAAATTATCACAACCCGTTACAGAAAATATCACCAGTCAAGAATAATAATTGGGGAGTTCGAAAGTCTCCCTATCACGGTGGTGATAGTGCGGATTTTAGTTATCACATGAGGCATAGGGGTCTTGGGACACCCCTATTGTTCACGCAAGTTCCATACACTCACTAGAAGAGAACAACTACCCCTTACCTCAAGTGAATTTCGTGCTCCTAGGATGGGATGAGGTAACACCAAGCTTTTCCTTTCCTAGTGAAGCTTCCTTCAGCAAAAACACAAGAGCAAGGGTTTAGGAATGGAAAAATCATGGTTTAGAACCCTAACATTGATCTTAAAGACAAAGCTTATCATTAGAAGACTTACCACCTCCTATTCCTCCCAATGAGGCTGTACGAGTTACAATAACGATGCTCCCCGGTCAAGTCCCGTAGCGTAGTCTTGAGTTAGAGCCCTTGACAACACAAAATTGGAAGAAGGGAATGAAGAGCTTTTCTCTATTTGGTTGATCCTATGAGCAACTCCTAATCATGTTTAGGGTCTTAGAACTGATGCTTAGTGGCTAGGTTAAGTCTAGGGGTCGTGGTTGCTCTTTCAGGTCGAGAATGGGTCACACTGGGTCACAGAACTGGCCCAAAACAAGTTAAAATGCGAAACAACACACAGTCACTTATTAGCTGTGGGCGCCTGGCACCAGCATCCCCTGGGCACCCTGCGCCAGCTCTCTGTGAGGCCTGGGCTCCCCGAGCTCCAGTCTGGGCGCCCTGGGCCCCTGCGCTCGGTGTGGCCTGGGCGCCCTGCGTCCTAGTCTAGGCGCCCTGCGCCCCCTGGGACTGTATCTGTTGCTAGTTTTGTGTCCCGACTCGCCTATACGCGCACCGTACCAATCTTATTGGACTTCTAACCAGTCAATAGCATAATTAACACATTCACATACATGAAAGGCTTAATCAAACACACAAGGAATTATAAGGTTCTAGCACAAAAGTGAGGGTGTTATAGTAATGATGCATAGAAGTAGTAAGAGTTGTGTTAAGATCTCTTAAGAAAGCAAGCAAGCTATGTTGATTGGAGTCTATAGACTAAAGCATAAAATCAAATCCAATAGCATAAAGAAAAGCAAAGATGTGTTAAGTATAAAGTGAGTAAGTAGTAAAGAAGAACTAAATGTTCTTAGTTTAGAAAGTTTGCATTTTCATAGCATTGTGTTTAGTTGTGCTAAACATAGTTAAAGAAGTAATGTTTAAATGATTTATGAGTGATGATCTTCATTTATATGTTTAGTTGAATCACAAGTTGATAAGTGGTATAGTGGACCTAGGATTATCCTACTCTGTAATATGCCAAGTTCTAAGTTCACGTTAGCTCATTCTAAGGCGTTCTCGCTTAGAATGCCAAGGAGTTTCGTTTTAAGTCCTTTATGGTTAATAGGGAGAGTAATTTTAAGTTAGCCTTTTCAGGCTAGTATGATTCGGCAAGCGAATGGTGAGAAGTCCGTGAAGAGCTCACTGAGATTTATAATCTCACCCCGTCCCTTTTATTTGTTTTTTTTCCAGATAAATAGGTACTGAAGATGATGAGGCGAAGCTCAAAGCTTGGGATTTATATACCATTTTTATAGTGTAGTGAAATTTTATATTCCGAGTACTGTATAAGTTGTAATCTATTTATCACTACTAGAATGCATCGATTTAGAGTCGAAAACTTAGCGTAGGCCACGACTCCGACGCTAATAGCGTCGAAGTAGCGTCGGCCAAGCCCACGCTAAGTTGTATGATAGCCTTTTTTAAATTTTTGTTTATTTTTTCCTTCTTTTTTCAACTAAGCGTCGGCCTAGTCGACGCAAACTCCTTTAAAAAAAGGCCAGAATATTTAACATTTGGAAACACGTTTGTTTACTCCCGTTTTCTATTTCTAGGGTTAGACAAAAACTTTCTCTTCTTTCTACCTGCTGCCACTGTTTCCTCATTCTCCCTCACTGAGAAGCTTCCCCTCCCTTTCAAAGATCTCTACCGCCACTATTCCGATATTCTCCTCGATTGAAACCATCATCGCAGACAGTGACTTCGCATCGCGAATCCGTCGTGAAGTCGATGCCGTCGTGAAGTCGAATCTGTCATCCGTCGCATATTGGACAGATCTAGATTTTGGCAGTGAAGTCGACGCCGGAAACACGTTTGGGTGCAGAGGAGCACAACTTACAGTGGAGCGGTGGCGGCTCCACGAGGAACGATAGAATCGCCACCATGAAGAGCTTCTCATACAGTGGTGGCTCGCCCAATATCTGCCACGGATTCCATGTGCAGCAAAAATGTAGTCTCAAACGCTTCACATTTCTCCTTCGTGATCTACTTCGCGTTTGCCTGTTTCACGGCCAGATTTTTTCTTGGTAGTTTCATCTTCCTTTATTTGCATAGTGAAATTTTTGTTCTGTAGTGGAATTAGGCTAGAGATTTGTGTATTTTGAGTTGCCAATCTTGCATTATGAATCGCTCATCGTGGCCTCTATCTCGCGGACAACAAAACCCGCCATCGAGTGAGCACCGATGTGAGTATGCATACCAAGAATTCTATTTCTTTTCCCTTTTATTTATCCTTTATGCATATATGTTCTTGCTTAATTTGTGGGATTACGGTGGGATTAAATTTGGGGATTAGGCAAAAAAGGAGATGCAGGTACTTGGACATCTATAGTATTAGGTGTACTTGTACAGATAATGGTAACTAAATTTATGGTTCGTATAAGGTAACAGAACAAAGGTCCGGATATAGTTTAGCACATTTGACAGCAGTGGTAATAAAAGGTTGCAGATTCACATAAATACTGAATTACATTTTGCTTCTGATTTATGATTTTTGGCTTAACATACATTAAGTTTTTTCTGGTTATTTTTTGATTTGTGATTTAACTTGAGCCAACATGGTTGGATTTTGTCTGTTGCTTCTGATTTATGATATTTGGCTTAACATACATTAAGTTTTTTCTGGTTATTTTTTGATTTGTGATTTAACTTGAGCCAACATGGTTGGATTTTTTTGTCTGTTGCTAATTGATTGATGTTTGATTTGCATTAGTTATTGTTGTTGGCTGCTTGTTGATCCTTACTAGAGAGGAGGATGTTCTTGGTTGGGTTACTGATTGGTCTCACTCTCACCATGGTTTTGTTGCTGCAAGTATTCTTTTGGCACCGGTCTTTAAATCCTTACTAACATGGGTAAGTTCATCATGTTGGCATTATATTTTGATGGGTTTAGCGTATTGGGTTGGATTTCAGGTGCTAGTAAGGAACTGTCAAGTGGTTTGATGGTATGAGAAAGTTAAGTGATGAATTTGATGGCTACCTTGTTAAGCAAACAGGTAGCCTGTTAAATACATTTTCAGGTTTATTGGTTATAAAACTAAATGCGTACAGCTTCTAGCCATTTTTTTTTCACCTTTTGTTGATGGCTGTTGCAGGCTGCCAAATGGAGAGACTGGCAGGCACTGCAGGACCTGAAATCACTCTTTTCAAAAGAGGCACGCACCAACTGACTTTACACTTGTTTTGTATCTCGTAATATTTTCATGTAAGAGTTTACTTCCATGCCTTCTAATGAATGTTATATTTCAGGTTCTTGATGTTATTATGTCCAGCACAAATGACATGGGGCCTTTGAGTCTGGAGAATTTCAGAAATAATCTTTCTGCTTTATGGAGAGCTGTGGGTTTAAAAACTTTAAATGCTACATATGAGGTTAAGATTACTTATGTGCTTCTGCATGAAAAATTTGTTTCCTATATTGTAGCAAGAAAAAAAAATCCTTATTTTATTATTGTTACTAAATGTTAATCCATTTTTTATTTTATTTTTAATTTCAATTAAAGCTAAACCAACCGGAAACACATCTTAGACAAGAAAAAAAAGGAGAAGGAAGGAAGATCTTCAGGTGGTATCATACTATCAGTTAATATGCCTATGTTTTATTTTAGTTTACTTTCTCATTCATTTTTTTTTATTAATGCAGTTGGTCTTGCTCAGTGGACTTACAATTCATTCCTTCTCATACCATCAGCCCTATACCATAACACTGGTGCTCAAAATGTTTTGGAAGATCTTGTTTTTTAGTTATTACAATAATTTCCTCAACAACTCTGCTTCCACCAGTCTTAACATTTATAGTTGCAGTGGGGTTATTTTGTTGTCATCATTTTTTCCTCTCTCATTTTTCTCTCTATTCCTTTTAGTTTGGGATCAAGTCTGCTGTTTTAAATGCTGAATTGCCGCAGAATTCTTGTCTCCATATTCTTGGGGTATGAAATATTATCCTGTTCCATCTTTCGTTTAGTATGATAGCTGCTAAGGTTTTTCTACTTAACCCAATGCTATTGTGTGTTCCTACTAGTGAAGCATGACGAGAACTGGAGAAGTTTAGGGCCAGTTTGGTTTGGGAAAGACATTTTCTTTTTTCATTTCTTATTTTTACTTTTAACTACAAAATTGTCATCTTGTTTTCATCTTGTTTTCTATTTTCAAAGTTTTGTATAGAAAATAGTGAAAATATTTTTTTTGTTTTTGTTTTGTTCTATAAAAATCTGTGAAAAAGGAAAACAGTGAAAACATTGTGTCATTTTTGTAAATTAAAATTAATAACGTATAATGCTTTATCAAACCAAATAGCCCGTTATCTTATCTTAAAACATTGATGTTTGAAGTTATTATTCTGCATATGTATTATAGTAAGAGTTGTGTACTACTACTACTACGGTAATTTTCATCTCCTGGTTTATATCTATGTTTCATTTGGGAGATTGCCCTGTTCTCTGAAATCATTTAGTTAATGCTTTCTCTTGTTGATGAACAGGTTATAAACTTTGAAATGCCTCGCAGTGTTGTAGGATACGTACATCGAATTGGACGAACTGGAAAAGCATACAGTTCTGGTGCTTCTATCTCTTTGGTGAGTTTGTAGGCAAAGCAAAGCTCCTCTTTTCCACCGAGTAAATTTCAAAATGTATTATTACTTTTTAGATTTTTTGCTTTCTTATTTGTATTGGTCTATTGGGTATACTATTGAGATCCAAGGTGGCACTGAGCTACATAATGCTGGGCATTTAGATCTTCCTTGTTTCTTCATAGGTTTCTACAGATGAGATGGATACTTTTGAAGAAGTAAGATCTTTCGTTGGGGACGATGAAAACAAGGGCTCAAACTCAATTGCCGAGTTCCCCTTACTCACCAAGAATGCATTTGAATCTTTACGGTGTAGGGCTATCCTAACAATTCAATCTTATAAAGTTACTTGTTGCTGAAGATTCCCCAGCACAAAAGCTTATTTTTCCAAATTACATTTGACTCAAAGGCAACTGTATACGAATTACCCTAGTATTTGTATGATGTTCTGTTTGAAAATATTATTTAATCTGTGGAGTGATACTTTATTTATTTAGGAAACAGCAAAAGATGCTGGAAATAAACTTTGTTTTGTTCTCTGTAAATATCTTCTACAGCAAATAATAGAGAAAAGGAAGGTAAAGCGTGCTGCCCAGTCTTGAGGCAGCTCGAATCTGCAACAATGAAAGAGTATTATTTCAAGGCAGGCCATCCAAGAGTTTCACTCTAATCAATGAAACTTTCATTTCTACTTATTTACTTATTAAGTTTTCATACATGGGAATCTGTATTTGTGTGTCTGTGTGCTTATGAAACTTTGTACCGGTTAAATTGAGAATATTTTGATACATTCTTTTTTTTTTCGAATGCAGAATATTTTCATACATAGGCTTATGAAACATCTGAAGTTGAGAATTTTTTTTTAAAAAAATAAGGTTACTAGCGTCGGCTAAGCCCACGCTAAAAACCTATGCTATGTTTTGAGTGGGCCAAACCGACGCTAATTAGAGTGGGCTACCGGCCGACGCTAAAATTAGCGTGGGACATTTGCGTGGGCCTGGCCGACAACAATTAACGTCGGCCCCTCCGTCGGTATTAGCGTCGGTTAAGCCGACGCTAATTCGTCGGCATCCAAATAGCAGATGCTAAAAGTTAGCTTCGAGCGTTTTAATATCGGTCACGACGCCGACGCTAGGCCGACACTAATCGTGATTTAGCGTGGGCTTTTCACGATTAGCGTCGGCTTTTGACCTATGCTAAAAAGCAACATTCTAGTAGTGTATTAGATTAATGATTTGAGTTTAATTTATGACTTGGATCACTGTAGTCAAAGTTGTAAATTATTAGTAATTCTTGTACTTTAATGTAATTCATCGTACTTTCGATTTATATTGAGGTACGGGTGTTACAATAAATGTCACATTTGTAAAAAAAAATTAGTCCCAAAATAAGTGTCATGTTAGGTTTTTAATGTAATATTAATTATTTTTTTCAGTTTTACCCTCAAATTAATAATGAGTACATTACTCCTAAGTCATTACACTTTCCTATGCATTTATGACAATTGTTAATACCCAATGGTTAATAAAGATAATTTTGTATAATTGTTACACTCTTTCATTCATTTATAGCTTCTCTTTAATATGTGTGAAACTTTCTATTATGACACTTATAATGGGACGAAAGGAGTAATACATAAGGTACCAAACAAACTGAAACCGTAAATAAATATAAATGACTGAAAGTATAATTTAGCTTACTGTTACTCTACGTTGCAATGAATTTTCAAATCAACTTATATTAAAATATAAAGCTATATACAATACATTTTTGTTACAATTTAATCAAAATTAAACATATGATAAAGGTAAATTTAGATGGAGGGTTTTCAAATTAGATCGAGAGTGTGTTATAAACTGATATAATATGATGCAAACACTACAAAAAGAAATCAACAACAATAACAACAAAGTTTTATCCCAATAGGTGGGGTCTGTTTCATGGATCACTGTATGCCATAATGGTCTATCATAAATCATGTTCACAGTGAAACCAATTAACATATAAATATTTCTTAATAGTTTCGCCTATAGTTTTTCTAGGCTTCCTCTACCTCTAGCAATTGAGCTTCCCTCTATCTGACCTACTCTCCTTACTACAGAATCTAATACAGGTCTCCTTCACACATGCTTAAACCACCCTAATCAAGATTCAACCATCTTTTCTACTATAGGTGCTATCCCAACTCTGTCTCTCTCTCTCTAATGCTATCATTCCTACATTGAGTTTACTCTCATTTTAGCTTTTTAACCCCAACACTCTGTTCCATACAACATCGCAAGTTGTATATTTGTACGGTAAAAGTTTTCCTTTAGCCTAAGAGGTACCTTTTTATCACATAAAACAATTGAGGCCCTCCTCCAATGCAACCACCCCACTCGAATATGATGTTTTACATCTTCCTTTATTTCTTCGTCGTGTTGTACAATGGACCCAAGTTATTTAAACTAAGCGACTTGTGGTATGACATGCTCTCCAACTTTCACCTCTAAGCTAGGGGAGTTTCATATTTTGCTAAACCTACATTCCATATGTTTTGTCTTACTTCTACTCAAATGGAAGCCATGTACTTCTAAAGCTTCTCTCCAAGTCACTACCCTCCCATTTATTTCCTCTCTCGATGTAATATCCGTAATTTTTACGATACATTATTAACGTTATATTAGTGTAAATTGCCGTATTTATGCTATAATAAGCAATTCTTGGTTGCTAAGTAAGTGATTGAATATTAAATCAGGATAAAATTAAATTTGAGAATTAATATTTGATATTAATTCAGGGTTCAAAAATCGTCGAAAAATTCTAACGAAGTTTTGCCGTATTTTTGAATTGTCGGGTAATTTTTATCCACAATAAAAAATAAAAACGAACTCCGATTTCGATGAAAATCGAATCGTAACTTATTGTGATAATGATTGAGTGTTTTCAATTATTTTTAATATTTATGTATAATTATTATTACGCGGTGAATTAATTTTTAAGTAAATTAATTTTCGCGATTTATCGGCGAAAGAATTTTTGCTAAAGCAATTACTCGACAACGTAATTTTTAGGACACTAAAACTCTAGGATTAGTGGGTAATCATGAGAAGAGTGATTAGATGTCAAGACTTGGTGGTTAGATTAGAAATATCTTGCTTTATGATGCTAGGTGTTAATTGGGAGATACCTTTCCTAAGCTATTCTTAGCCAAGTAAAAGGAAGGATTAATTTTTTTTTAACCCTCCCGTTTTTCCTTCATCAGGCCACGAGCACCCTCCTTTGTTACACACTCTCATTTTTCATTTTCACTTTGTTCAAGTGTGGAGAAAAGGCAAGAACCAAGACATCTTCCATGGCTTTATTCCTTCCCTTCCATGCTTGACCTCCATCCCCATTCTCCAACACCATTTGCTTCTAATTTCTTCTTCTAGTTATCATCTTATTCTTGGTCTAGTATCTGAGTTTAAGAGCAAGCTTTTCCCCTTTATTTTCTCAAGCCAAAACCGTGGCCCTCATAATAGGAATAGGAGTTGATTTCTTTGATTTATTTCTTGTTTAATGTTTCTATTATGTCTTGATGATGATCATGAGTAAAATGATCAATGATTCCCTCAATTTTTGGAACCCTAGGCCAAATTTCCCTAAGGGAAAGGAGGAAATGTGATTGCTCATGTGAATCTTGAAATTGAGTTGGGGTTATTGTTATTTGACACTTGAATTTTGTTGCGTTATTGTTGATTTGTGTTTGATCAAAGAAAAATTACGTTTTGGACTCCTTGATGCTTGAACAAGCTATGATAGGAGCAAAGTATTTGGATTAATGGTTTTGAATTTAAATCTTGAAAAGTTTGGAAAGGAAATTAGGTGCTGTGTGTTGAAGTTTTATTGATTTGGAAGTTTTACAATTTTTCCCTAATTTTGGGGTTGTAGCCGTGAGCCTAGGAAGGAAAGGAAAGGGAATTTTTTTGTGTTCTTGACTTGAATCATGTGTATTTAGTGATTGTTAAAGTTTTGGAAAAATTTTGGAAAGAGTTGAATTGAGTTTGAGTAGTTGTCTTGACGTTGAAGGCAATGAAGCACTTAGGTAAAACGAGATCCTTGCATTCCTAAACCAAAGTGGAGCCTTGGTCAATTATTATGAAAAGGAATTTGATTTTAGTATTGTTTCATGTTTCAAGATTAGAAGAAAAGGAATTTTTAGTCTTAAAATATTTATTTTTCAACTTTGCTTATTATTTCAAGTATGTGTGTATTACTAAAGAGAAACATTGGGTGAGTAACCTAGGGGTTTAGAATTAAACCATAACCTAGGGGATTATTTTGGGTGAACTAGAATTGTTCTAAGTTTTGGTGTATGTTGTTTAGGATCTTTGAGGATGTGAGTACGTGCTGATTAGAGCTGTGACGTGTTATTGACATGTGGACTGTTGATTTTGGTAAGAGCACTTCACATTATGTGTTTTATATAGTGTAGTATGAGTAAGGGCTACATCTAGATATTGCTTAGTGATGAATAATTGCTATTGTATGTCGACGTCTGATATCTATTGATATGTGAATACGAGTTACTGTGAATTTTTGGACTGCTGTGATCCTAAATTGATAATATGATGTGCTTGCATGTATGCTTAAACTATGTTAAGATATATGCTATTGAGACTGGTGCTGGATAATTAAATGTTTATTTAATTATGCCGTATTTGAAATATCATATGCATTGATATGTTCAATTGAGTATGTGAAATGCATTCACATGCATAATGGTAACTTCGACTTGAATCCTGAGAAGAAGGAATCGTAAGGGATTTCAGAGTCGTCGTTATGTACTTGGTACATTTAACCCATCGCATGGAAAAGTATCGAATTTGGTACGTACAAAACGATTGACCATGGCTTAGGGTATTCCGGAATCATAAATACTGATATATGTCGCATTATCAAGGCATTTATGCATTCTTATTGAGTTGTATATTGTGTTGTGCTGGTTTATCTGTTCTTATTTAAGAATTTGACCTTTGCCCGTGAATCTTTCAATCGATGAATGTAACCCAGACGATGGCGAATGTTCTGGAGATCTCGGCAATGACGATGTCATCGGAGTCGACTTTTGACTTTCCTGATATGGACATTCCCTCGACCATGGAGTTCGACCCCACTTTTGGCCGAGTAGTGTACGGAGGGGACATGGTTGAGACGATCCGAGAAGATGGACTGGTGACTCGACAGAAGGTTTCACGATGGATCGTGAGTTTTCCTGTGAGGGTTGGGCAGATAGTGGACAAATGGCTTAGCACTCAGTGGGACCGAGTGATTCCCACTACTTCTACTACTTCACCAGAGGAGTCCTCAGAGATTTTGAGACGGATTACTACTCATTATGTGCCCGTGCCTAGGGGTGCTAAGACCCGCAAGATCGATCATAAGAGCGTTGTACCGAGAGGTTAGGTGGTTGGAGCTTCTACTTCTTGCATGGTAGCAGATTCTTCTACTCTTGTAGCGGACCCCGAGCTAGAGCTGGAGACTACTCCGACTCCTCCCTTACCTACTGGTGTACCTACTCCACCTCTAGATCCCTCTCCAACTTGCCGTGTATGTGGTGAGGTAGGCTGTGGCGGTGCGGGATGGATTGAGGATGTACTAGTGGAGGAGGCGAGACCCAAGGGAGTACCCCTGTCTGCACCCTTTGTTGATTTGACTGGCGACGATGATAGCGATTTGGTAGAGAAGGGGGAGGAGGAGGACCCATCGGAGTACTTGGGAAGTGATGTGTAATCTGGGTAGTTGGTGATGTCTGTCTGTGTTGTATATATTTTTTGTGGTGACCAGTCTTTTGGATCAGCTAGTTTTGTAATTGTTGGGTAGGTTTTGAGGATTTACTTTTGGAGCAGCCCCCTGCGTGGGTAATTGCCAGGAGTACCTCAGAAGTATGATTACTCTTGTTAGGATGTTCATACTTTAGGTGTATTCCTATATGTGGATATTTATTTACCGTTTTCTGTTTTGTAAAAACTTGTCAGCTGTATATCTTTTGGGAAATTGTATATATGTTTATATTTAGTTGCATCAGTCTTTTGCATTGTAGAATTCCATCATGTTTCTAAAAATGCTGTAAATACTCTGATTGTGTTTGCAAAAGATGTTTAGAAAAAAATTACCATATTTCCAAAAGACAAGATGAGTATTATTTTACAAATTTCGTTGCATTTAGAGTTAAGTCCTAGTTCAGTAGCGCTTCAGGAATGGGATGTTACACTCGACTTCCTAACTAGGACTATATATATATATATCATTTGCAAAAAGTATGCAACACGGTACTGGATCTTGAATGTGCTCCGTGAGTACATCCAAGACTAAGGTAAAAAGATAAGGGCTTAAAGTTGACCTTTGGTGCAGTCCTATAGTTATCAAAAATCTTTTATGGCCCTACTTTATGTTCTCACACTAGTCATGGCTAGCTATAGTAACCTAGACGATTGATAAATATAAACTCTCAATAATTTTGATGATAACATTGACTATCTTTACTGAACAATTTATCTTGTTATTTATGATCAAGTGTATCCGAGTGTGCAGAAAGTTATTTTAACTGGAAATGTAACACCCCATTTCCGGAGCGCTACTGTGCAACCCAATCTAATGCTGAAAAACATTTAATGCTTATATACTTTCAGTAAAAAGTACTCTTCTGTATTTCGCAATGGAAAATAGGAGTAAATTTTTTTTCTTCTTCTTTCCTTGAAATCCTTTTCAAAATTGAGACATAAAGAGTACTGCAGTTTTTTAGATGATGCCAAATCACTCTTTTGCAAATATCAAAGTATATCACATCACAATTAATGCTTCAGGTCACATAAGACGTAACATTATCATTTCGCACTGAGGCGAGTTTTTTTGAAGAGTGTAATTACAAGGCAATACTTAATTACGCAAATAATCAAAACAAAACCCTAAGCTAAGCTGGCCAACAACTATAAACTTTACTGAAAAATCATTCAGCAAGATCACAACACAAAGCACCCAGAGGAATCTTCCTCCACTGGCTCATTCTTCAATACATCCGGGAAGGACGAAACAGCAGCAGCAATGTGACACTCCATCTGGTAACATCCATAAGAATGTCCAATCCAACAACAGTGCACGGGTAAATTCTTTGTCCACGAGTTTATCATAGGCTATGTCGCATGCAAACAAGATATATATATATATATATATATACACACACAACAACACGCTTTTATATACATATACATACTTAATAGACCGCACACATCATTATGGTATATCAAGCATTTGCATGTGAATAGACAAATCAACCAACAGATCAACAATCAAGTCACTGCAATATTAAACAATTGCATGTGAGCAGACAGTTCTATCAGCAGATCAATGATTTAGTCATCATAATGTAAGATTCATCAAACAATTCATCACATATCAAAAATGTAGTTAGCCATGCATGCCAATGCATTATGAACAAGTTTGTGTATACACTTGCAGCCTTAAACAAGGACAACAATAGGAATAAGGAAAGCCTTTTCCAGGTCCGAACAAATTCCCCTACCAAGGGTATAGCCACACATTAGGCCGTGTTGCCAACTACTACCTCTGGTCCAATGGGTACCGTGGATAGCTGGCAAATGAAGTGACAACCCGTCCTTTTGAAGTCCTTAAGACAATCAAATGCTACGAGTGTCGATGCTCAATGGTCAGTATGCATCCAAACAAATTTTTTTTTATACAACCCACTTATCTTTAAGGAGCGTCTAAGACATAATTTATTTTAATCAATACGGATCGACGAGTCCTCACTTTCTTAGTGAATTTTTAAATCTCAGTTTTGGTGTCACATCTAAGTGATATTGTGCCAGAAATAGCTTTTGAGCTTAGGTCGTTGGAACCCTAGTTGTGCTAAATAAGGCATTAGGGAAATTCCCAGGAAAGAGAGGCGGTGCGAACACTCTTAATTACCAAGTCTTTCCTAGCCAGAATTTTCCCAGACGCATCATTCAACTCAACCATTTTCGCAAATTTTACTTAAGTTCTTTTTCTACTATGGTTCCATTGGAAAATTCTTTGCAGGCTTTGGCTAGTTTTACTAAAATCCTCACGCTTACTTTTAAGTCAAAATGCCCCTTAATATTTCTTTTATGAAGTCTTTTCTCGGCTTATAGAATCACATCGAATTTACCGTTTGTAAATCGTCAAACCAATAACTGTAGATCGTCGCATTATTAATTAATCCATCATCATTGACCTTATATATGCATACTTTAATCAATTCCAAGTTCAAATCAAAACATTCATAATTGATTTAAGACATAAAATCCAAATCATTGTTGCCACACGGGGCCAAAAACATGCTACAATATCTCTATAACACATAGTAATACTACAAGTACTACCACAAATTAACAATCAATCAAACCACTCAACAAACAAGGCGAAAAGCCCAAACTCATTATGTAAGAATTTCCCTTACCTTGGGCGCTTTAACAATCCAAGCAAGGCAATTCCAAACTATCGTCAAGTCGAACCTCGCACGAACTTTAAGCACGAACCTTAATAACACAAACTTAATGCAATTAGAACCCGAAAATACAAGTCCTAACACCCTAGGACAGCCACGATTTGGGTCCCTAAAAGGCCTAAGAATTACTCACTTAATCCCATTTGAATCACAGCTAGTCATATGTCATGAATCAAGTCAAAGTTATGCAAGTTTTGAAACTTTTTCAAACACTACACACTTAGAAAAATACCTAACCCAAAATTTTACCAATTGGAATAGTGTTTTACCACTTTGAATAGTGTTTTCCCAACTTTGAACCACTTTTTAAAACACTAAAACATGTCACCAAATTTTAGAAACAATTTCATTACGAGTTCAAAACAATTATAGAAACATAAACCAAATCTTTTCCTAAAATCAAACTTCTTTGAAATGTTTTGCCAAACCAAATTCTTAACTAACTTTAACATATTTTAGAGACATAAAACAACTTAAAAAAATGTTTAAGAATAACATAAGGGCCACGGTTTTGGTGCCCTAAAACAAACCCAAAATTTTCAACTTTTCATTTCCAAAACATATCATTTCACCACACTTAAATCCTTAAACCTTAAACCAACTTCCATAACATCTAACATACTTTAAAATCAAGTTAAAACATCCCCCAAAACCATCTTAGAGGCCATGGTTTCTAGCCCCCTAAACAACCAAATTTATTTTTCCAAAACTTTGTAAAACATGCTTATATGACAAGTTTTCAAACATACTACTCAAAACCCTCTAAGAACTAACTCTAAATCAACAAAATCAAGCCAACATCAAGCCCCCAACAGCCCTATAAATTCGTCTAGAACCAAGAGTTGAAGTCTTCAAATTTTAAAAACACTAAACAAGCTTAATCATGGAGGAAAAGGATGGATCTAAAGATTAATCAAGCTAATACATCAAGATCTAACAATTTCTAAACAAAACAACACTAAAACCTTGAAGAACTCTTCCATGGCAGCCAAGAGGAAAATAACATGGTTGAGGAGGCTTATCAAAAAGTCTAAGGATGGTTGGTCAAGAATCAAGAACAAAGGAAGGAAGATTGCACTCAAAAAACACTAAGTTTTTCAAGATTCCTCACACTTTCTCTCTCTAGAATTTTCTCCACCAAGCATAAATGGAAAAATTATGAAGGGGATGATCTCCTATTTATAGAGATCTCAAGGGATAAGGATGAGATAAAAATTGTTCATTTAGTTGGATCTTAACCATTTAGTTACAAACTAACTAAGTAAACTAACTACCAATTACACCTAAGCCAATCAAAAGGCTCCATTTCCAAATTGTAGGCTACCAGCACATGGCTGGCCTCCCATTGGTCCATTTTGGTCGACATCCCCCAAAAAAAATCAAAGGGTTTCGCTTCGGTGCGTTATCGATCAACCGGGTGCGCGGCGTTCCACGTCTATTAGGGTTTTTGTACCAAAAACTCCAAAAATAAATCTAATAAATTATTCTATACTCAAAAATTATTAATCAACCAAAATGTCCCAAAAACTATTAGAAGTATTTCTATGAATGTCGCTTTCTCGATTTACGAGCTAAAACGCTACCGTAATGCAGTTCTGGTCGTAGACAATACACTAATTATTTTCTTATCCCCAAAAATTCCAAAAAAATTTCCAATAAATCCTAAATATTGGAAAATGCTAAGATATAAAATTTTATAAAATTTGGATCACGTTTGGGCATGTTTCAGTTAGAAACTCACCCAATAGCCTAGTTACGACAGAATTCAACAGAATTCTCGCAAATGCATTAATAAAAGCGTAAATTAGTGAGGATCACTAATTTCAATTTCTCTTGTCATCTAGATATTATTCAAACAATAAAATCATCAATATAAAAATCATAAAAATAAAAGTCATATTAAATATGATATAAAACAGACAATTTGATAATTAACTAAACATTGAAAATCCAAACTGTGACTTATAAATATCTATTAAGTCCTAAAAATTATTTATCCTTCAATAAAATATTTTTCTTTAATCAAACAACAATTTTTCACATTTTTCAAGCTTAATTCATATTAAAAACAGTATACGTCTACACTGTCTCTTAATCTGAATTAATTACTAAAACAGTAAATTGTTTATAATAAATCTTTGTAGTTCTTCGTACTTTTAACAAACCATTAAGGTGATCAATCTCTATGATTTATTTTCAAGTAGTTGGAACTGTAAAATAAATTTTATAAAAATTGGGATGTTACAGGAAACACTTGAAGTATTCAAGAATACGCTATGAGTCTGGTTGAAGATCAAGCGCGTCTGGTTGAAGTTCAAGTATTATCAAAAGGCAACCTATCACTTGTGTCTGATCTCACTCAGAAGAAACTCAATATGTGTCTACCTACAACAAAATTACTTCATTGTGCGTCTCCTCAAAAGCAAGTATCTACGTCTACTTGAGTCTAGCTTAGTCTGTTAAAGACAAGCTCAACAGAATCATAGTGTCTACTATCAGTGTACGAGGAAACATTCAAATTATTTCTTATCACCTTATCGATGAAAAGTGACAGAGAAAGCAAAAAAGAAACAATTCAAGTTTTAGCTACCTCATCACAAAGAAATGATATTTTTGGAAGAATGCAGAGTCACCATAGTACATAGTACAATTGCGAGCAATCATCAAATAGTACAAAACGGCCTCAATAAGAAAGAATAAATGGATACTTTTCGAATTCAACGATAGACCTTGGAGTCTCAACGAGAATTTGACATCTGTAAACGTCTATAACCTCTCACTGGCTATAAATACCCATGAAGAGTGAAGGCAAAAACAAGAAGCAATCATCTATCAAAGCCAAAACTTTGCAAGAATTCATACTCTAACCTTATTGTTTATTCTCTCTGTTTGAGAGCTTCTGTTTCTACTTGAGCTCAAAATTTCTATCATCTCGTGTTGAGAGCTAATTTATTTTCTCTTGTGAAAACCCTTTGTTTATCTATTGTAAGCCTTGAATAGGCAGTTTCCTTAAAGGCACAAGGTTGTGCCGTTTTAGGAAGTTGAACATATTGTCAAGTTTGACTTGTAGATACGTTCAAGTTTGTAATCGTCTGATTATAGTGAAAATCTTTTAGGAACGAAAGGACTAGAGGTAGCTATCAAGGTTGATAGTGAACTAGTGTAAATTGCTTTGTGTGCTTCTCTCTTCCCTTTAAAAAAGCTTAGCACGTCTGATTTAGTGGGTGTCTACTCACTATCTAAGACCTGTCTGCCTTGTGAGAGAGTTTTTCAAAAACTAGTGTTCTACCAAAAGTTTTTCAAAACACCTAAACCGCCTTCTCGTGTTTTATCCTTTACATTTCAGTTAGTCCCAGAGTTTGGTTCTAGGTTGAGCATTTTATAGTGTTAGAGGAATAGATTTCTTCTTGACTGCCAAAGGTGAAGGAATGTACGTTAGTCGTCCTCTCCTATTTACCTATTTACAAGAAATGATTTTGACTACTAGAAAGACAAAATAAAAACTTTCTTCGAATCCAATCAGTTTGAACTCTGGGATGTGATTGAAAGTGGCTATACTCTATCCGCTACTGCAAACGTTCGTGCTATTCCTAGAGCACAATGGACCAATGATCACAAAAAGAGCTACCAGATGAACTAAAAGGCCAGGCATTACCTCATATGTGCTATATCTAAAGAAGAGTATGAAAAGTGTGGAAAATCTGCTACAACCAAAAAAACATGGGACTCGCTGGTCGTATCTTATAAAGGCACATCTCAGGTCAGAGAAACTAAAGCTAGCTTGCGGATTCATCAATATGAACTATTGAAAAAGGACGATGGAGAAATTATTGAGAAAATGTTTGGAAAATTTCAAACACTAGTATATTGTTTGAGATTTTTGGGAAACAACTATACTATAGCTGATCATGTAGAAGCCTGCCCAAACAATGGAGACCAAAGGTGACTTCCATACAAGAAGCAAAGGATCTGAATACTTTGCGTCTAGAGGAACTTCTCAGCTCCTTGAGAGTTCATGTGTTCACATCTTGTAGCGTGCTTTGATAACTGGTGTTACGAATAGGAAGCACCTCTACACAGTCTACACGAGCAACCGATGTTGTAGAATGAGAGTCGGTACTAGCTAATGACACAAAGGGGGCGATTCTTAAAGGTGTACGGTGAGGGAGACATACGCTTATATTTAAGCTATCAGCCATCCTCTCCTTTGCCTTAACCCTATTGGGCTACGGGTCACATCCTTGTTAATTTAATTAAATCAACCATCAATTAATTAAATCTTGTTTAATTAATTAACTGCTTCGATTAATTTGCTCTTTGTGTGTGACCCTACAGGTTCTCACTAAGCTGATTGTTGCGGCTCAGGCAAGTGCACCTGATCGTAACTCGTAATAAAGTGGAGTATTTTTAAGACTCCGAATGTCAAACCCACTGAGAATGCGCGAGTACTAAATTAATAGAGATCCTTATTATTTAGACAAATGAAAGTAATGGTTTTGAGAGCAAGACAATTGAATTGTAAATAGCGAGATCAAATTAACAACGCAAGAACTAAAGAGAAATCAATTAGGAAAAGCCTAGGAGAACCGAGTTCACTAATACTAGATCCTGAATCTACTTCCTTGTTATTACAAATTGTATTACCTTATTGAATGCCAATCACTTGCTCTAAATTACTAAGGGCTACCTAGCTTGCAATAGCCTTCCTCCTAACTAATTACTCTATTTGGTCCTAGAGGTAATTAAAGGAAAGAACATTAAAAATAGGCAAGTTTGTTAATCTAATAACTGATTGGAAACAAGCAATAATCTATCCGACGTATAAAGCGAGTTCTATTGATCCTATAGTTCCACTAGTTAACTATGATCATGTTACCACAATTAACTAATTTTATAAGGATTGGCCAGATCCTATGAAATTAAGCATGCTAGGAAGAACACATTCATAAGGATAATAAGAAATTCAAAATAGCAATTAAATAAATGTCAAGAACATCATAAAAGATCCCCCATCACCCCTAGTGATGGAGTTAACTACTCATAACAAACATCCAAACAAGAAATCCTAAAAGAAAAGAAAAAAAGAGAGACAAGAGACAAGAGCAAAAGACCCTCACTCAGAGAGAATAAATTCTCTTACAGAGAGTGAGTTACTCTCTAAGAGTGAGTTCCTTTCAAAGAGTGAGTTACTCCCCAAAGAGTGAGTTAGTTCTCAAAAGGGGTGAGAATATCTATTTATAAGCTTTGAGATGCACTAGGTCAACTGGCTTCAAATCTATGTGTTCTGGGCTTGGGTACGGTCGTACAACGTTTATACACGACCTTACCGGGCTTGAGTTGCGAAGCTGGCCCGTACCTCTGCACTGGATGCGGCTTGACTGCAATTGTGTACGGTCGTACTTCCTTTAGTATGGCCGTACTGGACTTTTTCTTCGGCACCAGGCCGTACTGACCATGCGGTACGCCCCTACTGTTTCTCTTGAGTAGGTATGGCCGTACTGAATATATGTCAGGCCATACCGCTTGTCCAAAAATGCCAAAATATGCTCAAATCTTGCCAGAATCTTCCCAAAATTACATCTTTTGCTTCTCTAGTTGCCTTTTATACTTTTCTGCATAAATGAGGAATAGTGAGCATATTTTTTCTAATAAGGAACAAAATCATAATATTTTGTACTCAAAATACCCCATAATAATAGATAAAATGGTGTGTTAACACTGACAATAATAATAAATATTATATTAATATCAAATTTTCACTATAATATTGAATATTATAAATAGTGATTAACGTCTAGTAATGCATCACTGCTACCCAGCCCATGAGAATATCAGAGGATAGGATTAAGGTTTCTTTTGCTGCTGCTTTCCTCGCTGTACTTGACTCTGATTGTTCGACCTAGACGACCCTCCAGAATTTCCTCTATTCGTCCTACCACTCTTCATAACTTCAACCTCCCTACACTTCTCAACCAAAGGTTGAAATTGACGGATACTCAGCGGTAGCACTGACTCCTTAATCTCATACCTCAGCCCATGCATGAACCTCTCGCACATGTATCCTTCATCTACATGATGCTGAAAGAAATGGAAGTATTTCACGAGCGATTCGAACTTCGCCACGTACTCTCCAACTGTTCAATTTCCCTAGTACTCATTCAGAAATTCTTCTTTTTTCTTAGCCTTAACACTCCTGGGGAAATACTTATCTAAGAATTTAGCATGGAAAGCTTCCCAGGTCACCTCCTAGTGTTCAGCTTCCATCATCTATCTAGTTCCTCTCCACCAGTACTCAACATCTCCCAACAGTAGGTATATAGCACAACTCACTTTCACTCCAACAGGGCAGTGAAGTACATCGAAGATCTTCTCAATCTCCTTTAGCCATAGGTCAGCTTTCCCTGGATCAGAATCCTCGTGAAACTTCGGAGGATCATGACGGCGAAAGTCAACTAGACCTTTTGCCTCAGCAGCTTGTGCCTTGCGTTGCTGCTTCTGTAGATCTTGCAGATTCTTCGCAGCAGTCTGTTGAGCAACAGCAGCTGCCATGTCAACCATAACTCGAACCACCTGAGCCATATTCTCGTTGTCTCCGGTACCAGCACTCGGTTCCGCTTGATTGTTCCTACGAGACATTGGGTTCCTATAAGCCAATCTAGTCAGAACCCAGCATAACAACAAGTGTTGGTTTATCAACACACAATGCTTCAATCAAGAAACAATTCAAACAAATTCACACAAGGTTTCAATAAAGAAACAGTATCATACAATTTCACACAGAGTACACAACACAAAACACGACAGACCTAAACCCGACAATTACCTAAAGACTCAGCCAGCTCTAAGCAATACAGTCCGGTTAGAATCGAACTGCTCTAATACCATTAATGTAATGCCTCAATTTTCAAGTGCATCGATCTAACCTAAATCTAGATGCATACAATTTTTTAATGCTGGTATACTTTCAGTAAAAGGCACTCTTTTATTTTCGTAACAGAAAATTGTGGTAACATTTTTTTCTTCTTTTGCAACCTTTTTCGAAATTGAAACTTGAAGAGCGATAAGTTGAATAAACAATGCAGAATAAGTTTTTGACACAGAATCATAAAAACATGCATCACACTTATAATATACATATAACAGAGGTCACAAAGTTTCTATAACACCCCGTTTCTGGAGCGCTACTGTGCAAACCAATCTAATGCTAAAAACATTTGGTGCTTGTATGCTTTCAGTTAAAAAGTACTCTTATGTATTTCGCAATGGAAAATAGGAGTAATTTTTTTTCTTTTTCTTCTCTTTGAAACCCTTTTCAAATATGAGACATAAAGAGTACTACAATTTTCTAAATAATGCAAAATTAGTCTTTTGCAAATATCAGAGTATAATGTATCACAATCAATACTTCACATAACATAAAACATAACATAATCGTTTCGCACGTAGGAGAGGTTTTCTGGAAAGAGTTATTACAAGACAATGGGTAATTATGCAAATAACAACGACAAAACCCTAAACTAAACTGGCTAATAACTATAACTCTTATTGAGAAACAGTTCATTAAGATCAAAACATGAAACATTCAGAGTAATCTTCCTCCACTGGCTCAATCTCCAACGCTCCTGGAATGACGAAACTGCAGCAACTATGGAGCTCCATCTGGAAGTGACATCCATAAGAATATCCAATCCAACAACAGTGCAAGGGTAAATCCTTTGTCCACGAGTTTATCATAGCCTATGTCGCATTCAAACAATATATACCTATATAATACAACGACATGCTTTTATATACATATACATACATAACAGACCGCATGCATCATCATGGTATATCAAGCATTTGCATGTGAACAGACAATTCTATCAACAGGTCAACAATCAAGTCACCACAATATCAAACAATTGCATGTGAACAACAATTCTATCAATAAATCAACGATCTAGTCCTCACAATATCAATTTCATCAAACAAATCATCACATATCATAAATGTGGTTAGCCATGCAGGCCAATGCATTATGAACAAGTTTGTGTATACACCTGCAGCCTTAAACAAGGCCAGCAGTGACGAGGAACTTTATTTCCCAACGTCCGAATCAAATTCCCCTACCAAGGGTATAGCCACACATTAGGCTTGCCACGCATTAGGCATTGCTGCCACACGGGCATGAAGTGACAACTCGTCTTTTTGAAGTCCTTAAGACAATCAAATGCTCCGAGTGTCGATGCTCAACGGTCAGTATGCATCCAAACAAATTCTTCAATATGGCATGCTCATCGTAGGAAAGCCCGAGTAATGTTTTAATTAATCAATGCGGATCGACAAACCTCAACTACGTTCACTTTTGAAAAGGTGGAGGGAACTCAAAGTTTAAGCACTATAATGGCATCCATACTACTAAAGTAATGCTCAGGTATTCTTCATTACGCAGTGAACTGAGATGATGAGAAATACCCCTTAGAGTTCAAACACAGGACACTAGGTCTAGGTGTTCAACTGTAGAATGATAATCTCAATCTTAGATCAAAACTTAGGTACATAATACGGAACACTAGGCTCAATTTTTAGGTTGAGGTACTAGGCACGCCATACAGAACACTATGTCCAATCCTTAATCAAGAAAATACGCACGCAAGTTGGACATTAAGTTCCAACACAGGACACATGGCCCATATGCTCAATAGGAACACTAGGTTCCCTATATTTTATTCCTTCAAAATCTCGATCTTTGAAATCTCTTTCTGCGTCCTTGTATCCCTCCTATGTATCTGAAAATACTTTTTGGCTTTAGGTCGTTGAAACCCTAGTTGTGCTAAATAATGCATTAGGAAAAATTCCCAGGAAAGAGAGGCGGTGCGAACACTCTTAATAACCAAGTCTTTCCTAGCCAGAATTTTCCAGACGCATCATTTAACTCAACCGTTTTCACAAATCACATTGGTTACTCAAGTTCTTTTTCCTACTATTGATTCCTTAAAAATTCTTTGCAAGCTTTGGCTAGTTATATTAAAACCCTTACGCTTACTTTTAAGTCAAAATGCCCTTAACAGCTTGTTTATGAAATCAAAATTCGGCTTGTGAAATCGCATCGAATTTACCGTAGTAAATCGTCAAACCAATAACAATCGATCAACGCATTATTAATTAAGCCATTATTATCAACAATATTTTCCAAATTCCAACCAATTCCAAATTCCAATTAAATCAAACATGATTTAAGGCAAGCAATACAAATCATAATGCCACACAGGGCCAAGAGCGTGCTACAACATTTCATACAGCACTTAATAATTCAGTATGCAACAACCTGCTACATACATTCATCAATTTCAAGTCCAATTAAATCAATCAAACATGATTTAAGTCACACAATACAATTCAGTCTTGCCACATGGGGCCAAAAACATGTTACAGCATTCCAAATAACACATAGTCATACTGCAAGTACTACCACATAGTTAATCAAACAATCAAACAACACACAAGGCGAAAAGCCCAAACTCATTATATAAGAATTTCCCTTACTTTGGGTGCTTTAATAATCCAAGCAAGGTAATTCAAAACTATCGTCAAGTTGCACCTTGTGCGTACCCTAACAACGCAAGTTTCAATCAATTAGAACTAAAAACTCAATCTAATGCCCCTAGGGCAGCCACGGGTTTACATCCTTAAAAGGCCTAAGAATTACTCCCTTAATCCCATTTGGATCACACCTAGTCATATGTCATGCAACAAGTCTAAGTCATGCAAGTTTTCAAACTTTTACTAACTCTACACACTTAGAAAAAGCTTAAATCAAATTTTACCAATTGGAATAGTGTTTTTACCAAATGAATAGTGTTTTGCCAACTTTGAATCACTTTTTAAAACACTAAAACATGTCACAAAATTTTAGAAACAATTTTATTATAAGTCCAAAACAATACTTGAAACATAACCTAAATCATTTACTAAAATCAAGCTTCTTTGAAAGATTTTGCTAAATCAATTTACTAACCACCTTTTACAACAATCTTAGGCATAAAACAAGCCAAGAACAAGTGACAAAACTTCCTTGAAGGCCACGCTTTTGAAAGCCTAAAAGCAAGACAAGAATTTGATCTATAAACTTCATTTTCTATAATCTAATTCATGCAAACTTGTTAGCCTTTAACTCATAAGCTAGGATCTACTAATTGTACTACCATTAAGTCATAAAATTAAGTTCATAAAATCCATTTAAGACCACAAAGGTTGCTGTTTTTCAAAACATAAAAGAGGTGTAAAAGTTTTTGTTTACAACTTCACTTTTAAGACTAAATTATGCAAATTCACTACACTTAATTCCTTTAACCTTAAGCCAACTTATTCAACACTTACAACACTTTAAAAACAATTTAAAACATCCTCCAAAATCATGTTTGAGGCCACGGTTCCAGCCCCCATTTTCAACCAAATTTATTTCACAAAAACCTGCTTAACATGCATATATGACTAGATCTAAGTATGCTAAGTTAAAACCTTGCTAGATTTAACTCCAAAACAACTAAATCAAACCAAAACAAGTCCCTTAATTAGCCCCATAGGTTCGGCCAGGTCAAGGGTTAGGGTTCCCAAATTTTAAAAACTCTAATCAAGCTTAATCATGGAAGAAATTGATGGATCCATGAAATAAACAAGCTAAAACATAAAGATCTAAGACTTTCTGAGCAAAACAACTCTAAAATCATGAAAAGCATACTCATGGCAGCCATGAGAAGAGAAAAGTGATCAAGAACACTTACCAACAAGATTAGAGATGACAGATCGAGGATTAAGAAGAAAGGATGGAAGTTTGTAAGCTTAAACATCAAATTTCCTTCAAGAATCAACACCAAAATTGTGAGAGGCAACAATAAAACCATAAAAACTCATCCATGGCAGCCATGGAGAAAAGGAAATGGGTTAGGAATCTCACCAACCAAGATGAGGATGATTGATTAAGAAGGAAGAAGAAGGGATGAAGATTAAGCTTCCAAAATCACAAAATTTTCAAGTTTCTCCACACTTTCTCTCACTAAAATTCTTCCCAAGCTTTCCAAAAATGAAAGAACGATGAAGATGGTTTCCAATGAAGGAGGTCAGCCACGAAATGGAGGAGGGACAAGGGTGGAAGAAAATTGTTCATTTAGTTCCAAACTAACCAAACTAGTTCTAAACCAACTTAACTAACTACCTACAATTTACTAACTAACCAATCATAAGCTAACACTTGTCATGGAAAGTTCCAAAGCACATGGTTCAGCTCCTATTGGTCCATGTGTGGCCGTCATTCTTGCTCACTAAGCAAGGGTTTCGCTACGACGTGTTATCGATCAATCGAGTGCGCGGCGCTACGCGTATATTAGGTTTTAATACTAAAAATTCCAAAAATAATTCTAAAAACAAGTCCACACCCAAAAATTACCATTTAGCCACAATCTTCCTCACGGCATGAGAAAAGCACCCAGGTATCTCATTTTCTCGTAATGCGAACCGAAATGTTGTAATTAGGCAGTTTTTGGGCACAGATAATGTACTAAATATTTTCTGATACCCAAAAATTCCAGAAATATTCCAATAAATTATAAATATTGAAAAATACTAAGATCTCAAATTTTATAAAATTTTGATCACGTTTGGGTATGTTTCATTTAGAAACTCACCCAATAGCCTCTTAACGGCAGAATTCAACAGAATTCTCGCAGCGTAATAAAAACTATAAAGTAGTGATGATCACTAATTTCAATTTCTCTTATCATCTAGATATTATTAAAACAATAAAATTATCAAGACAAAATCTCTAAAATAATAGTCATATTAAATATGACGTAAAACAGATAATTAATACCATAACTAAACAATGAAAATTCAAAATATGACTTAAAAATGTCTATTAAGTCCTAAAATTATTTTTCATTCAATAAAATAATTTTCTTTAATCAAACAACAATTTTTCACATTTTTCAAGATTAATTCATACTAAAAACAGTATACGTCTACAATGTCTCTTAATCTGAATTAATTACTAAAATAGTAAATTGTTTACAATAAATCTTTGTAGTTCTTCGTACTTTTAACAAACTATTGAGGTGATCAATCTCCATGATTTATTTTCAAGTAGTCGAAAACTATAGAATAATTTTTATAAAAATTGGGATGTTACATTACTACCCTCCATAAAAAAATTTCGTCCCCGAAAAATCATTTACAAACCAAAACAAAATCAGGAAATCTGAAAAATTATAACTTAACACTAAAAGCATATCATAAACTTTGGACTTTGAAAACTAATACGACATGGAAGTTATTTCATTCAAGCAGGCAGCATCAAAGCATACATTTTATTCAAATATTAGTAATAAGTTAAAACACTACATTATTAACTTAAATGTCTACAAAACACAATACTACGCGTCGATGTCGAAGAAGTCCTCGCGAATGATGCCTTATTCCAAGCTACGATCTCTACTCCATCACGATCACGAACACGATCACGACGAATACTGAGTTACATTTACATGCTAATAACAATAAAACTGCACTAACACAAATATACCTACACAACCACGTTTTTAATCACAAACCCCAAAACCAAAATTCTTTTGTATTTAAAACTTCTAAGTTCTAAAAATAACACAAAGCAAGAATTGATTCTCATAAAATAAAACTTGATCTCTTCGAGACTCAACCCTCTCAAGAACACTATGATTCTTTTGAGATTAGGTTTGTCATTGTCTTAAAACCATCAAGACACATTTAACTCAAAAACTAAAACTTGCATCAAACACCACCAACAACAAAATCACTAAAAATCAAGTATTAAAGCGTAGAATAATTTTAGTTCTCTCAAAGAGCCTCACGGCTTGCACACCTACACACTCAAATCCGTTTTTCAAAATCATGCTACTCACACCCAAAAGCTTTTTAATAAAAGATCAACACAAAACTTTTCTCTACAATTCCAAAACCACAACTACAACAAAGACCAACAATAGATCAATTGGATAAATGATGAAATCCTCTTTTCCTCTTACTTAAAATAACTCACGGTTTGAACAAAATAAAAAGGAAGGAAAGGTTTTCCAAAACCATTAAAATAATCATCTGAAACAACATAAAATCAAAACTTAAATAAGTTCAAATACTCGCTCACAAGTTCTTCAAAAACTCACGTTTTTATGACATCAAAAGGAAAGAAAATTTCTAAAACTTATTAACCACAAGATCAACAACAACATAAATCACAAGTAATTACACAACAATCACAAGAACATCTATCGTAATAACAAAAGTATATTAGAAATTTGGATTTTGGAATTTAATACAATAGTAAAATACATCACAAAGTCAAAGCACTTATGTGGTCTATACTTAGAACCACGCACACATCATAATACATATAATACGATAATTATAGCGTCTTCTACGAATAATCTCCCTTGTAAAACTCTGCCCACTCAACTCCATTGTGTCGCATTTCCTAGAATGAAGCCTTCAGATGATGAGTTCTCCGCGCCGCTTAGTGTGTAAACACGTTCCTTAGTGGTTGATCTTGCAGCTCCAACATTGTTGACTGCAAACTCAGCTCGTGGTACTTCACAGTCTCTAGACAGATGTCCCAATTCCCTACAGTTAAAACACTTCTTTTCCTTGGTTGGACACTGTTAACGTTGTGCTCTTCATCTTTACCGTTGAAGTAGTGCGTCTTCGGCTATCGATGCTTGTGATTCCCTCTTCTGCCCATCATGTGACATATCCTCCAGTAGCTGGGCACGCATCCTCTGCAATGTTTGCAGTTGATCCACCTTTGGCAACTAACAGTTCTTAGAAAAGTGTCCTGGCTTCTTGCAGTTACAGCATAGTCGGTCATTTGATGAGTATTTATCCGCCAAGTGTTCCTTGCTTCCTCACTATTAACAGTGCCACTTCTCCTTCTGGCTATTCCCAATAGCCTGCGCCACAAGACGATCCTGACTGCGGTCATTTCCCTGAGGATAGAAATAAGGTGCTCCTTATTGCTATCTTCCTTGTTGTCGTTTGCTCTGATAATCTAGATTAATTGGCCCTCCAATAGCTCGCTTCTCCCCTTGTTGTCTTAGCCAATCGTGCTGATTCTCCACGGCAATATGTGGGATAACAACAGTTGCTATCCCGACTATCATTCGGATTACGTGATTCACATTTAAGTTACTAGCTTTAGCAAAAAGACTCGTTCGTCTCAAAGGCATCGAACTTCTACGACTTAAACTAACCAGAATCCCCAAAACAAAATCAATCATCTGAGATGATCGCACACAATTTCACACAATGTCACATATGTTTTGTAACAACCCGTTTCCGGACCGCTACTAAACTAGAAATAAACCCATATGCGACGCGTTTTTTAAAACGGTACTCTTGTGTCCTTTGGAAAATGCGGTCTATTTTTTTCTTTTTTTCTTTTTAAAACAATCATATCTGCATAGTACTCATAGTACACACATAGTTACCACAACATTTAGAAACATGGTGCAATCTAAGACACAAGATACATGCACTATAAATACATACATATATATAAACACGTGAGTGAAAACAGTACGTACAAAATAAAGACAGTGCATAAAGATGTCCCAAAAGAATACATCTATGGTATGAAGACCCTCATGAGAGCAATCATACCCCGGGGGTACTCCCAGCAGACACCCAAACAGGGGGCTGCTCCAAAAGTAAACCACCAGTCAACCCTGTAATACAAAAAAAAAACATCCATCAAGCCTGACTGGTCACCAGACAAGTTGTACACCAAAAGCAAATACTACAGTCATCTAAAACAACATAAACAGACAGTCAGACAACACGACGACTACAGATAACTATCCGAATTCTCAGATGGATCCTCCTCCTCCTCATCATCATCCATTGGGTCCTCTCTAGTCAAATCGATAAAAGGTGCCATCGCAGGCACACCCTCCGACACGTCCTCTGCTATCACCGCCTCCTCCAAGAATCCCGCGCCGCTACACCCAGCCTCACCATACTCTCTACAGACAGGTGAGAGGTGTCCCGGTGGGGTAGGGGTACTGAATAACATGGGAGAAATTGGCTCTGCCTCTGGCTCAGATCCTACTGGAGAACTCTGAATAACAGTTGCCCTGGAAGTAGATGCTCCTGCAGTCCTGCGTCTAAGCACGCTCTTACGAGCGGTCCATCGAACCCTTGGTCCTCGTCCTCGTCCTCAGGAAGCAAGTCAGGAAGCAGTGCACCTCGGGATCTTGAGGGGTCTTTTTGGTGAGGAAGATGATGCTGGCATAGTCCTCTCTCCCTGAATAGCTCGCCAAGCGTCCACCACCTGCATCATCCGAATCGGGAAGCTCACTGTGCGCTGCGAAGTCTCTTGTCTCACTACCATACCACCCTCTCGGAAGCTTTGTACAACATCCCCAGTATAAACAACACAACAGGAGATGGGGTCGAACTCCATCGCCGCGGGCATCTCTATGTCTGGAAAATCAAAGATGATCTCCGGCGATGTCCTCATCACCGGTATCAGTAAGCTCTTTGTCATCACCTGGGTAACCATCATTAGTTGAAGGCACCACGGGAAAGGGTCAACTTCTCAATAATTCAGGAAATAATAAATCTTAAACAAGAGGCAATACAACAATATGCACAATTCTTAAGACGCAACTCAAGACTCAACTTAAGACTCATTCCCTCATGACACTTTCGACAATCTTCCGGAAGGTAACGCCAAACAAGCTGTTGAATTCCAGCCATTAGCCTTAGGCTCCATGACCACCCTAGGAAATTCAGGATATGTTCCTTGACGCTACGACGTCTAACTAAGCTGCCGAAAACCAGCTGTAGCCTTTTAGGGGATCCTAGCACCCTAGGTTATTCGGGATATAGTTCATAAATGACACGATAACTCCAAACGACACGATGCCTAACTAAACTGCCGAACTCCAGCCATTGGCTTTGGGTTTCGCGACCAACCTAAGATATCCGGGATATAGTTCATGCATGTCACGTCGACACTTTTTACCACCCCAATGAAACAATCACCGCATATAATCATTCAAGGAGCAATCGAATAATTATTTAACCACATATCAATAATATTCATGCCAAGCTTAACACAATGCTCTCAAGTCAACATTATAAGTAGTATAAGTATTCACACCATATCAAGCACCGACACCGACAACTCAGTTCATCCCTCTGCAACTCAGTGGGGTTAGCAGAGAGGCAATCATATAAGTGTGGGGGTTGGGGACAGCTACCAACCACTTGCAGACAATCCCACTAAATAATCATAAATAAAATTTTAAGAATTAAAAAGTCGAAGGGGTACGAGACCTTCACTTTGAACCCTGAGGTTCTCAGACTTCTTCGCTTTAAGACTTGAAATTAAATAATAATGCTTATCTACGTCTAAGAGTTTCCCTTACCACAGTTGTTTGCTAACGGGGTACCGCAAGCCTCGAGTCCACGTCGCACGGTCTTCGGATTCGCAGCTCCTATCACCACGAGTAAACTTAGCACAAGCTAAAACTTAACTCAAAACCTTAACCTAACCCTTTCCTAAACCAAACACTTCCACTTAGAATTCAATTACTAACTACTTGAAAAGAATAAGGTTTTAGAACCAAAATCATTTTCTTGAAAAGTTAACATAACACATATCCTTACTTTCTTGAAAACCTTAAAGTAAGCACACTTCAATTAACCACTTTTTCATAAATTTCCAAAAGCCTAAAACATATTCATTCAAGCATCAAAACGATTTTCGCAATGCCTCTGATCACCAATTGTTTTCACATAACTTCTTTTCTAACACTTGAATCCAAATCATTTCACCAAACCAAATTAATGCAAGACCAATATACCAACACTAACTAAAAGAGGTATGCAAAACAATTTTTTCTTCTCCTTTTTTTCCACCCTAGGGCTCACGACCCTAACACCTTTTTTTTTTTTTAATTGTAAACCTTCACTCAAAATTAACAACACCATTTTGATCAATTCTTTTCCTACATCAAATCACAATTAAACACCAAAAACCAATCATCAACAAGTCTAGGCATGCTATACAACATTTCAAGAGCCTCAAATTTCTAAATAAAATACCTAATCATGCTTCTAACACAAAACCATCAACTACAACAACAAGAATATCAACCAAAACATAATCTTCATCAATTAAATACATGCTTTCTCAATTAAATCCCACTAACTCCCTTCATCAAGAATAGGTTCAATCTACAAAATAACTACCCAATAACTTCTAATTCCAAAACTATGAACAAATACAACAACAACAACATCAAAAGGCTCAATTAACCAACCAATTACTTGGTTCACTAGGATCATGTAACACCCCAAATTTCCTCAAGCTTGGTTGATATGCATGCATGAGCTTAGTATGGCTTAATGATGGATTTTAAATGATTTTCTCATTGATTGTCAAAATTGAATGTGTGAATTTTGTGTTTAGTGATTTTTCTGCCCTGTGTGAATCGATTCCCAGGCCCTGTGAATCGATTCAGGGCTGTGAGTTTACTGGGACTCGATTAGGCTTTCAGTGAATCGGAGAGTGAATCGATTCACAAAGGTTGATTCTCTGTGAATCGAAGCTTGAATCAATTCACGAAAATCAGTTCTTTGTGAATCGAATCTGGGAGCTGCAGGAATGATTCACCCACTTAAAACTGCGATTCCTGTCATTTTTGCACTGAGTGAATCGATTCACCTATGCTGTGAATCGATTCACAGCTGCAGTATATCAGAAAAACTCAGCAGAAAAAGAACAGAATGCGACTTTTAGAGAGAGGGTGCGAGAGAGAGAAGAGAAAGGGGATTAAACACCTAGGGTTCATATTTCTAAGGGAAAAACATGGATTCATGCTAGATTCACCATCAATCTTAGCTTAAATCCGAGTTAGTGGAGTGTTCACTCTTGGTTTGGAAGTTGGAAGAAATCCCTAGAAGGCAAGCTTGGAGGAGAAGAAGAAAAAACGTGAAGAAGGAAGAAGAAGGAGCTGAACATCAACTTTAAGCTTGAATCTTAGGAGTTGTGGTGAGTTCTTCCTTCTCTTAGGTGATGGGCACCCATAAGTCCCACATTAGGGTCCCCTTGAAGAAAACCCTTGAACCCTATATTAGGAATTTCCCCCAAATCCCTCTGTTATATGCAGTTTTTAGTGTTAATAGCTATGCATGTGTTATTGGGACTGATTGAGTGGGTAACATTGTGCCCCTATAGATGGTGATGTGAATGTTTGACCATTGAGAGCTCCATGGAGCTCTAATGGAAGTGCTTTTTGTCTTGATGTATTTTCCTTGACTTATTATGATATATGTTCTCTTTTAAATTTGAAATGTGTCTTTTTACAAGAATATGTTCAGTTGCATGTTGAGTTAGAGTAGCTCCAAATTGTAAATTTACATTAGAACAAAGCATGCATTTAGGACATAGTTGATGAATTCAATTCCCTAAAAGACACTAAGATGCCTCTAAAGGGGGTGATAGATATGGTTAGCCGTGTGGGACGCCCTCGGACGGTTAAGACGTCTAACCACCATATCGAAAGCGTATTTATGGGGTTATATGGATGTAAGCATATAACACTACCCATGAATACGAACCAAAGATGAATTAGAAATTCATAGTAATGGTATGCATTTCATAATGGTGTGTCATTAAGTTTTAACTGATAGATTGTTATGTGAGTGGATGGTGAGGAGTCGGAGGGAGGATTCACTGAGATTATTATCTCACCCCACTCCTTTATTTAATTATTTTTACAGATGCACAGGTTTCAAAGGAGGACTGACAGCTGGTAGCTCTGGAGAGCTTGTTTATTCTGTAGTAGTTTAAAGTAACACCCTGAATATGTAATTTCTAGAATTATGTATTGGTGTTGTACTGTAGTGACACTTATGTATTTGAAGTTTAGTCTTTTGTGGTTTTTGGACTTAATGTTGAACTTTAAGTTTAAGTTTGTATTGGGAGGACTGTACCAAATGATAATGGTCCTATTTTCAAGTTAATGAAAGTAAGGTGTTACATTATGGTATCAGAGCAGTTCGATTCTAATCGGACTGTGGGGGTTGCTAGGAATAGTTTCGTGAATTTCTTGAGTCTGCTGTTGTTTTTCTACTTATTATGCTAAGAGATATTGAGCCTGATCAACTCAATGCTTGGTGCATTCTATGCAGAATTATGGCTTCGGGTTCTGGAAGGCGCGGAAGACCCAGGAGGAATGATGCGATACCTCCGAATCCGCCAGGACAAGAGAATGCTTGGCTACAAGGGATACTACAGGCCATTCAGGATCAGAGTATTGCAACCAACAATCTTGCGGCTCAGTTAGCCCAACAACAGCAGCACCAAGCCCACCCTCCCCCGCAAGAGGAGGATTTAGACCGGAAATTTCTTAAGTTCCTCAAGATGAAGCCACCAACCTTCAATGGAAAAATAGAAGCCATGGCATCCCAACACTGGCTGGAAGCCGTGGAGAAGAGTTTTAAGGTTGTCCATTGTACTGAGGAGCAGAAGGTCGAACTAGCTACTCATGTGCTCATAGAGGATCTTTGGCCCGGTGGAAAGGGGCTCGGGCTTATATGGTGGCTCAAGGGACACCACTAACCTGGGTGAACTTTCAGAGGATCTTCTTGGAGAAGTACTTTCCACAGACCGTGAAGGATATGATGGATAGAGAGTTAGTCCAACTTCAGCAAGGAAAATCTACTGTTTCAGAATATGTGAATAAGTTTGAGGAGTTGGTAAGGTACTCATCTGTTGCTCAATATGCTCCGAATGATAATTGGAAAATCAAGCAGTTCAAGTGGGGCGAGGCGGACATCGAGCGGATTTCACTGATCGAATTCACCGAGTTCGCCAAGGTAGTCCATCAGAGCTACGTGGCTGAAGCAAGCTTGAAAAGGATGTATGAGGATAGGCAAACTAGGTGGCAAGATAAGAACAAAAAGAAGGATGCGGATAAGAACGCTCAACACATGAGACCGAAAGGAAATCTTTTCAAAGGGAAGCAGGTTCAAACCTCCGAGTCTGATTATCATGCATGCTCAAACTGTGGGAAAGTGCATCCGGGAGAGTGTATGAAGGGCAAGAATGTTTGATATGTTTGTCACCAACCAGGGCACATGGCTAGGGAGTGCCCCCAATACACTAAAGGGAAAGGAGCCAAGCCTGGTGATCCTAACCAAGGGAGAGTCTTTACTCTTGATGCCAAGAAAGCAAAGGGAGCGGAAAATCTGATGAAAGGTACTTGTTTCTTCCAGGATGAACCTCTAGTTGTTTTATTTGATTCGGGAGCAACACATTCCTTCATCTCTTGTACATGTGTTCAAAGGCTAGGGTTGTGTCTTACCTCTTTACAATTCCCGTTGCATGTGTATACACCCACCGAAGATAGCATTTCTACTTCCTTGATATGAGAATTGCCTCTCATAATTCAAGGGAGGATGTTTTTAGTAAGCCTTGTGTGTCTACCTCTCAAGGGAATGGACATTATCCTGGGTATGGATTGGCTTTCCACAATCAAGTTGTTTTGAACTGTTTACGTAAAGCGATTGAGTTTCCAAATGTGCATTCTACTATTGAAGAGTCGATTATGTTGCCGCAGTAATGATCTTTTATTAGTCATTTGTCTAGTGGAAGGTCAGGCAGGATATATGGTCTTACTTTCTTCAACGGTAGAGGCTAACCTAGATCTGGACACTATCCCTATAGTGAACGAATTCTTAGATGTGTTTCCTAGCGAGGTAGCGACCTTACCCCCTGAGAGAGAAGTGGAGTTCTCAATAGAACTGGTTCCCGAAACGGGACCAATCCCCATAGCACCTTATAGGATGTCACCCTTGGAGTTGAGGGAACTAAAAACACAATTGGAAGATTTGATTGCTAAGCAGTTTATTAGACCTAGTGTGTCACCTTGGGGCGCACATGTCCTTTTGGTAAAGAAGAAAGACGGGAGTATGAGGTTATGTATTGATTACCGAAAAATCAATAAGGTCACAGTGAAGAATAAGTACCCCTTGCCCAGAATAGATGACTTGTTAGATCAACTTAGGGGAGCTTCGATTTTCTCTAAGTTTGACCTGAGATCTGGTTATCACCAGATTAGAGTTAAGGTAGAGGATGTTCCAAAGACGGCATTTAGGACTAGATACGGGCACTATGAATATTTGGTTATGCCTTTTGGTCTGACCAATGCTCCAGCTGTATTTATGGACTATATGAACCGAATTTTTAGGCCCTTCCTTGACAAGTTTGTGGTAGTCTTCATAGATGATATCCTAGTTTATTCTAAGGACCCTCGAGAGCATGAGGAACACCTTAGGATTTTTCTAAGTACCCTTAGGGAAAAGAGCCTTTTTGCTAAACCTGAGAAATGTGAGTTTTGGCTCAATGAAGTTAAGTTTCTTGGTCATGTGATTTCTAAAGCGGGAGTGTCGGTTGATCCTAGTAAAGTAGAAGCAGTCCTTAGTTGGGAACGACCAACCACGGTCACGGAAGTTAGGAGCTTTCTAGGATTAGCCGGTTACTACCGAAGGTTCATTAAGGGATTTTCGCAGATGGTACTTCCCCTAACAAGGTTAACCCGAAAGGGGGAGCCTTTTGTGTGGACTAAGAGCTGTGAGAGTAGTTTCCTAGAGCTTAAGATCAGGTTGACTTCCACCCCGGTCTTGATTATCCCTGACCCAGCATTGGGATTTGAAGTTTATAGTGATGCCTCTAAGAAAGGGTTAGGATGTGTTCTCATGCAAAATCGACAAGTTGTAGCCTATGCATCTAGGCAGTTAAGGCCCCATGAGGAGAACTACCCTACTCATGACTTAGAGCTCGCAGTCATTGTCTTTGCTCTAAAGATTTGGCGACACTATCTGTATGGTGCTCAGTTTGAAGTGTTTAGTGATCATAAGAGTTTGAAATACCTTTTTGATCAGAAGGAACTTAATATGAGACAAAGAAGATGGGTTGAGTTCCTAAAAGATTATAACTTTGAGTTGAAGTACCATCCGGGCAAAGCGAATGTGGTCGCTGATGCCTTGAGTAGGAAATACTTGCATGTGTCTTCACTGATGATTAAAGAAATGGAGCTGCTGGAGTCCTTTAGGGACCTTAACCTTGGGATTTTCCCTTCAGCGAACAGTCTCATGCTTTACCATCTAGAACCTGCAATTTTAGGGAACAGATTAGACTTGCTCAGGGCTTAGATGTAGAGTTGCAGTCTAGCAAACACCGCCCCGGTTTTTCTGAAGCTGAGGATGGCACTTTATTGTTCCATCAGAGAATCTGCATACCAAAGGATAATTCCATTAAGCAGCAGATTCTAGGAGAAGCCCACAAGAGTGGATTCTCGGTACACCCTGGTTCCACCAAGATGTATCAGGACCTCAGACAGAGGTATTGGTGGCCAGGCATGAGGAATGATGTGGCAGAATTTGTAGCTCAATGCTTGGTTTGCCAGAAAACCAAGATAGAACACCAAAAGCCTTCCGGTTTTCTCCAACCCTTAGAAATTCCCGAGTGGAAGTGGGATAGTATAGCAATGGACTTTGTGGGAGGCTTACCCTATACCCAGTTAGGGTATGACTCTATATGGGTCATAGTGGATAGATTAACCAAATCTGCTCATTTTATTCCCATAAAATCCACTTACAAAACCGCTCAGTTAGCTGAGATCTACATCAGAGAGATTGTTAGACTCCACGGAGTTCCAGCTAACATTGTCTCTGATAGGGATCCAAAGTTCACCTCTCGGTTTTGGAAGGCACTTCATCAAGCCTTGGGGACAAGGCTGAGTCTTAGTACAGCCTACCATCCCCAAACAGATGGCCAGTCGGAGAGAACCATTCAAACTTTAGAGGATATGCTTAGAGCCTGTGTTTTAGAGGATGGTGGTAGTTGGAGCAAGTATTTGTCATTAATTGAATTTTCATACAACAACAGCTATCACTCTAGCATAGGAATGGCACCGTACGAGGCTCTCTACGGTCGCAAGTGTAGGACTCCTCTATGTTGGTTTGAAGTGGGGGAGAAACAATTGTTAGGCCCCGACCTTGTTCAGGAAACCACTGATAAGATTCGTATGATTAGGGAGAAGATAAAGACTGCTCAGAGTAGGCAGAAAAGTTATGCAGATCGTAGGCTCAAACCCCTTGAATTTGGTGAAGGAGAACATGTATTCCTGAAAGTCACTCCCACTGTAGGTGTTGGTAGAGCCCTTAGGGCCAAAAAGTTGACCCCTCGGTATGTAGGTCCTTTCCAAATCCTCAGTCGAGTTGGTCCGGTCGCATACTAAATTGCCTTACCTCCTTCTTTGTCAAATCTCCACAATGTTTTTCATGTGTCTCAGCTTAAGAAGTACATTCCGGATCCATTCCACTCGATAGACCATGAGTCTATACAACTTAGATCTGATTGCACGTACCAGCCCGAATAGTGGACCGAGCTTCCAAGGCACTCAGGAATAAGACTATCCCTTTGGTCAAGGTGATCTGGGAAGGATCCACTCCTGAAGAAGCCACTTGGGAACTTGAAGATGAGATGCGAAGCCAATATCCGCAACTTTTTCAATAGGTATGTACGTTTATCCAATTTTGAGGACAATTTTTTTTTAAAGGTGGGTAGTAGTGTAACACCCCAAATTTCCTCAAGCTTGGTTGATATGCATGCATGAGCTTAGTATGGCTTAATGACGGATTTTAAATGATTTTCTCATTGATTGTCAAAATTGAATGTGTGAATTTTGTGTTTAGTGATTTTTCTGCCCAGTGTGAATCGATTCCCAGGCCCTGTGAATCGATTCAGGGCTGTGAGTTTACTGGGACTCGATTAGGCTTTCAGTGAATCGGAGAGTGAATCGATTCACAAAGGTTGATTCTCTGTGAATCGAAGCTTGAATCGATTCACGAAAATCAGTTCTCTGTGAATCGAATCTGGGAGCTGCAGGAATCGATTCACCCACTTAAAACTGCGATTCCTGTCATTTTTGTACTGAGTGAATCGATTCACCTATGCTGTGAATCGATTCACAGCTGCAGTATATCAGAAAAACTCAGCAGAAAAAGAACAGAATGCGACTTTTAGAGAGAGGATTAGAGAGAGGGTGCGAGAGAGAGAAGAGAAAGGGGATTAAACACCTAGGGTTCATATTTCTAAGGGAAAAACATGGATTCATGCTAGATTCACCATCAATCTTAGCTTAAATCCGAGTTAGTGGAGTGTTCACTCTTGGTTTGGAAGTTGGAAGAAATCCCTAGAAGGCAAGCTTGGAGGAGAAGAAGAAAAAACGTGAAGAAGGAAGAAGAAGGAGCTGAACATCAACTTTAAGCTTGAATCTTAGGAGTTGTGGTGAGTTCTTCCTTCTCTTAGGTGATGGGCACCCATAAGTCCCACATTAGGGTCCCCTTGAAGAAAACCCTTGAACCCTATATTAGGAATTTCCCCCAAATCCCTCTGTTATGTGCAGTTTTTAGTGTTAATAGCTATGCATGTGTTATTGGGACTGATTGAGGGGGTAACATTGTGCCCCTATAGATGGTGATGTGAATGTTTGACCATTGAGAGCTCCATGGAGCTCTAATGGAAGTGCTTTTTGTCTTGATGTATTTTCCTTGACTTATTATGATATATGTTCTCTTTTAAATTTGAAATGTGTCTTTTTACAAGAATATGTTCAGTTGCATGTTGAGTTAGAGTAGCTCCAAATTGTAATTTTACATTAGAACAAAGCATGCATTTAGGACATAGTTGATGAATTCAATTCCCTAAAAGACACTAAGATGCCTCTAAAGGGGGTGATCGATATGGTTAGCCGTGTGAGACGCCCTCGGTCGGTTAAGACGTCTAACCACCATATCGAAAGCGTATTTATGGGGTTATATGGACGTAAACATATAACACTACCCATGAATACGAACCAAAGATGAATTAGAAATTCATAGTAATGGTATGCATTGCATAATGGTGTGTCATTAAGTTTTAACTGATAGATTGTTATGTGAGTGGATGGTGAGGAGTCGGAGGGAGGATTCACTGAGATTATTATCTCACCCCACTCCTTTATTTAATTATTTTTACAGATGCACAGGTTTCAAAGGAGGACTGACAGCTGGTAGCTCTGGAGAGCTTGTTTATTCTGTAGTAGTTTAAAGTAACACCCTGAATATGTAATTTCTAGAATTATGTATTGGTGTTGTACTGTAGTGACACTTATGTATTTGAAGTTTAGTCTTTTGTGGTTTTTGGACTTAATGTTGAACTTTAAGTTTAAGTTTGTATTGGGAGGACTGTACCAAATGATAATGGTCCTATTTTCAAGTTAATGAAAGTAAGGTGTTACAGATCACATTTTCTTCCCTCTTTTTTCCCTTAGGTCTCGCCTAGGGTTCCAAGAATTAGGGATATAATGTTCATATCCATCATTGATCACAACCAAACATAAATCAAACACAAAACAAGCATGAAAATCAAGAAAGGAAAGGAAAAGAACAACCACCTCTTCCCTCCTTGAGCTCGCGGCCAAGGGGCTGTTTTGGGGGGAGGAAATGCTTCTCCAAAGCTTGATGATGAGCTAGGTAAGTATGATATTGTAGAGGAAGAAGTAGCAAAGAAATAGAAGAAGAAAAATGAAGTGGATCAAAGGTGGGTGAAGAAAGTATCCATGGAGGTGGAGAGCTTCTTTCTCAAGAATGTTGAAGATGAAGTAAAATGAGGGTGGAGAGTGGGAGGGGCTGTGTGGGGCTGTTTAAGGGAGGAGAGGAGGAATAAAAAAAATATAACTTAAGTGAATACTTGGCTAAAAATGGTTCAAGTAAAGTAATTAAAACTAATCACACAAATAATGACACCTAGCACTTTATGAGATGCTAATCATATCATCTAGTCCTACCCATCTAATCTCACATCTCTCATGATTACCCTCTAATTCTAGAGTCTAAGGGTTGTCAAAACACGGCGTCGAATAACCGCGTTACCGATTAATTACCCGCCGATAAAATCGCGAAAATTAATTTAGCGAGAAATTAATTCATCGCGTAATAATATTATATTATAAATAATAAAAACACTATCAAACATTCAAAAATAATCACGACAAGTTACGATTCGATTTTCATCGAAATCAGGATTCATTTAAAGTTTTATCTGCGGCAAAACTGGCCGACGATTCGAAACGCGACGAAACTTCGTTAGAATTTTTCGACGGTATTCGAACCATGAATTAATATGAAATATTAACTCTAAAATTTAATTTGAACTTCATTTAATTAATTCACTTACTTAGAGAACAAGAAATTGCTTATTACAACATAAATACGACAAATATTACACTACAATAATGCTAAATAACGTATCGTAAAAATACGGGTGTTACATGTTTCAACTAGGAAACATTACAGACAATCACAAACAAGATTCACATAACCTAGGCATACCAAACATATATGCGACAATCCCCAACAATCTAGGCCAGCTTAACCCAAAGCAGTCCGGTTAGAACCGAACTGCTCTGATACCACTATTGTAACACCCCGTTTCTGGAGCGCTACTGTGTAACCCAATCTAATGCTAAAAACATTTGGTGCTTGTATGCTTCCAGTTAAAAAGTACTCTTATGTATTTCGCAATGGAAAATAGGAGTAATTTTTTTTTCTTTTTCTTCTCGTTGAAACCCTTTTCAAATATGAGACATAAAGATTACTACAATTTTCTAAATAATGCAAAATCAATCTTTTGCAAATATCATAGTATAATGCATCACAATCAATACTTCACGTAACATAAAACATAACATAATCGTTTCGCACTGAGGTGAGATTTTCTGGAAAGAGTTATTACAAAACAATGGGTAATTACGCAAATAACAACGACAAAACCCTAAGCTAAGCTGGCTAATAACTATAACTCTTACTGAAAAGCAGTTCATTAAGATCAAAACACGAAACTTCAGAGTAATCTTCCTCCACTGGCCCAATCTCCAACGCTCCTGGAAAGATGAAACTGCAGCAGCTATGGAGCTCCATCTGGAAGTGACATCCATAAGAATATCCAATCCGACAATAGTGCAAGGGTAAATCCTTTGTCCACGAGTTTATCATAGGCTATGTCGCATGCAAACAATATATACATATATAATACAACGACATGCTTTTATATACATATACATATACATACTTAATAGACTGCATGCATCATCATGGTATATCAAGCATTTGCATGTGAACACACAATTCTATCAACATATCAACAATCAAGTCACCATAATATCAAACAATTGCATGTGAACAACAATTCTATCAACAAATCAACGATCAAGTCCTCACAATATCAATTTCATCAAACAAATCATCACATATCATAAATGTGGTTAGCCGTGCATGGCAATGCATTATGAACAAGTTTGTGTATACACCTGCAGCCTTAAACAAGGTCAGTACTGATGAGGAACTTTATTTCCCAACGTCCGAATCAAATTCCCCTACCAAGGGTATAGCCACACATTAGGCTTGCCACCATTAGGCATTGCTGCCACACGGGCATGAAGTGACAACTCGTCCTTTTAAAGTCCTTAAGACAATTAAACGCTCCGAGTGTCGATGCTCAATGGTCAGTATGCATCCAAATAAATTCTTCAATATGACATACCCACCGTAGGGAGCGCCCGAGTAATGTTTTAATTAATCAATACGGATCGACAAACCTCAACTACGTTCACTTTTGAAAAGGTGGAGGGAACTCAAAGTTTAAGCACTACAATGGGCATCCCATACTACTAAAGTAATGCTCAGGTATTCTTCATCACACAGTAAACTGAGATGATGAGAAATACCCCTTAGAGTTCAAACACAGGACACTAGGTCCAGGTGTTCAACTGCGGAATGCTAATTTCAATCTTAGATCAAAACTTAGGTACGTAAAGCAGAACACTAGGCTCAATTTTTAGGTTGAGATATTAGGCATGCCATACGGAACACTAGGTCCAATCCTTAATCAAGAAAATACGCACGCAAGTAGGACATTAAGTCCCAGCACAGGACACATGGCCCATATGCTCAATAGGAACACTAGGTACCCTATATTTTATTCCTTCGAAATCTCGATCTTTGAAATCTCTTTCTCCGTCCTTGTATCACTCTTATGTATCTGAAAATACGTTTTGGCTTTAGGTCGTTGTAACCCTAGTTGTGCTAAATAATGCATTAGGAAAAATTCCCAGGATAGAGAGGCGGTGCGAACACTCTTAATAACCAGGTCTTTCCTAGCCAAAATTTTCCAGACGCATCATTTAACTCAACTGTTTTCACAAATAACATTGGTTACTCAAGTTCTTTTTCCTACTATTGATTCCTTGAAAATTCTTTGCAAGCTTTGGCTAGTTATATTAAAACTCTCAAGCTTACTTGAAGTCAAAATGTCCTTAACAGCTTGTTTACGAAATCAGAATTCGGCTTATGAAATCGCATCGGATTTACCGTAGTAAATCGTCAAACCAATAACAATCGATTAACACATTATTAATTATTCCATTATTATCAACAATATTTTCCAAATTCCAATCAATTCCAAATTCCAATTAAATTAACCATGATTTAAGGCAAGCAATACAAATCATAACGCCACACAGGGCCAAGAGCGTGCTACAACATTTCATACAACACATAATAATCCAGTACGCTACAACCTGCTACATACATTCATCAATTTCAAGTCCAATCAAATCAATCAAACATGATTTAAGTCACACAATACAATTCAGTCTTGCCACGCGGGGCCAAAAACATGTTACAGCATTCCAAACAACACATAGTCATACTACAAGTACTACCACACAGTTAATCAAACAATCAAACAACACACAAGGCGAAAGCCCAAACTCATTATATAAGAATTTCCCTTACCATGGGTGCTTTAACAATCCAAGCAAGGTAATTCAAAACTATCGTCAAGTTGCACCTTGTGCGTACCCTAACAACGCAAGTTTCAATCAATTAGAACTAAAAACTCAATCTAATGCCCCTAGGGCAACCACGGGTTTAGGTCCCTAAAGTCCTAAGAATTACTCCCTTAATCCCATGTGGATCACACCTAGTCATATGTCATGTAACAAGTCTAAGTCATGCAAGTTTTGAAACTTTTACTAACTCTACACACTTAGAAAAAGCTTAAATCAAATTTTACCAATTGGCATACTGTTTTTACCAAATGAATAGTGTTTTGCCAACTTTGAATCACTTTTTAAAACACTAAAACATGTGACAAAATTTTAGAAACAATTTTATTATAAGTCCAAAACAATACTTGAAACATAACCCAAATCATTTGCTAAAATCAAGCTTCTTTGAAAGACTTTGCTAAATCAATTTACTAACCACCTTTTACAACAATCTTAGGCATAAAACAAGCCAAGAACGAGTGACAAAACTTCCTTAAAGGCCACGGTTTTGAAAGCCCAAAAGCAAGACAATAATTTGATCTATAAACTTCATTTTCTATAATCTAAATCATGCAAACTTGTTAGCCATAAAAACATGTTCATAAAATCCATTTAAGAACACAAAGGTTGCAGTTTTTCAAAACATAAAACAGGTGTAAATGTTTTTGTTTACAAATTCACTTTTAAGACTAAATCATGCAAATTCACTACACTTAATTCCTTTGACCTTAAGCCAACTTATTCAACACTTACAACACTTTAAAAAAAAATTAAAACATCCTCCAAAATCATGTTTGAGGCCATGGTTCCAGCCTCCATTTTCAACCAAATTTATTTCACAAAATCTTGCTTAGCATGCATATATGACTAGATCTAAGTATGCTAAGTTAAAACCTTGCTAGATCTAACTCCAAAACAACTAAATCAAACCAAAACAAGTCCCTTAATCAGCCCCAGAGGTTCGGCCAGGGTCAAGGGTTAGGGTTCCCAAATTTTAAAAAATCTAATCAAGCTTAATCATGGAAGAAATTGATAGATCCATGAAATAGACAAGCTAAAACATAAAGATCTAACACTTTCTGAGCAAAACAACTCTAAATCATGAAAAGCACACTCATGGCAGCCATGAGAAGAGGAAAGTGATCAAGAGCACTTACTAACAAGATTAGGGGTGATGGATCAAGGATTAAGAAGAAAGGATGGAAGTTTGTAAGCTTAAACATCAAATTTCATTCAAGAATCAACACCAAAATTGTGAGAGGCAACACTAAAACCATAAAAGATCATCCATGGCAGCCATGGAGAAAAGGAAATGGGTTAGGAATCTTACCAACCAAGATGAGGATGATTGATCAAGAAGAAAGAAGAAGGGATGAAGATTAAGCTTCCAAAATCACAAAATTTTCAAGTTTCTCCACACTTTCTCTCACTAAAATTCTTCCCAAGCTTTCGAAAAATGAAAGAATGATGAAGATGGTTTCCAATGAAGGAGGTCAGCCACGAAATGGAGGAGGGACAAGGGTGGAAGAAAATTGTTCATTTAGTTCCAAACAAACCAAACTAGTTCTAAACCAACTTAACAAACTACCTACAATTTACTAACTAACCAATCATAAGCTAACACTTGTCATGGAAGGTTCCAAAGCACATGGTTCAGCTCTTATTGGTCCAAACGTGGCCGTCATTCTGGCTCACTAAGCAAGGGTTTCGCTACGACGCGTTATCGATCAATCGGGTGCGCGGTGTTATGTAACATCACGAGTTTTAAAGAAAAGTGATTTTAGCGATAAAATTTTGAATACTCGAAAAATAAGTCGTAGAGATTGATCACCTCAATGATTTACTAAGAGTACGAAAAATTATTTTGAATAATTTATTTATTATAAATAATTATTACTCATGATGTCAATTCAAATCAATAGACAGTGTAGACGTATGCTGCTTTTAAGGCGAATTCATTAATTATACTTATTATAAATTTTCTGCGTGACGCGGTAACGCGTATTTTTGTTGACTAAGGAATTGATTGAATTAAATCAAGATGAAATTAAATTTAAGAATTAATATTAAATATTAATTCATGGTTCGAAAATCGTCGGAAAACTCTAACGAAGTTTTGCCGCGTTTTGAATCACCGGGTAAATTTTATCCGCATTAGAATTTAAAAAAGAACTTTGATTTCGATGAAAATTGAATCGTAACTTGTTGTGAATATTTTTAAGTGTCTCAGATTGTTTTTATTATTTATGATAATATTTTACCACGTGATGAATTAATTTCTCGATAAATTAATTTTCGCGAATTTAGCGGCGAGAAAATTAATCGGTAACACGGTTATTCGACGCTATGTTTTTAGTACCCTTAGGACTCTAGGATTAGAGGGCAATCATGAGAGATGTGAGATTAGATGGGTTAAATTAATTGATGGGATTAGCATCTCACTTTATTGAGAGGTGTCACTTTTTGTGTGATTAAAATCTTATTACTTTTACTTATTAATCCTCAACCAAGTGCTTTAAGTTTTTATAAAATAAAAATAATTTTCCCCTCTTTAGGGAGCTGCAGCCGTGACCTCCCCAATCTCACTTCATTTATTTTATTTTACTTGTTTGAAAGTGAGGTGTTAATATTGGTTATTAATTGTTTCATTACAATATAACTATAATTGTAACATCCCACCAAAATTGCCTAATTTGTATAATTTGCATAATTGTATGATTTGCTTAAATTGCTTAATTTGCCTAATTTAATTAGTTATCTTTTAAATTAGGATTCATATGGGTTATTGTTAATTAATTGAGTAGAAAACTTTTGAGGTGCAATGTATGATTTGTGGGGTGTGAATGGAGATGGCCATTAGTAAGATGAGTCTTAACCAAGGGTAGGATAGTAAACCTACATTAGAAGATAAGGGATAATTGGGACCACACACCTCTAGAAGACCCCTATTACCTCTCATTTCCTCACACAACACACATTCAGCCCTCTCTCTACCCTCACCCACGATTTCTTCCTCTCCATGCCCTAGGGGAGAAGAAAAACAAAATAATAAGCTAAGTCCTGCACCTTGAAGAAGAATAAAGGAGAGAAGGAAGCACCCTCATATTTTGGTCCTTGGGTAGAAGAAGGTTAGGACTGCAACCTCTTTGGTGGACCAAACTGAAGTTGAGTGGAGAAGAAGGAGTTCAGCTCGAAAATCACAAGGAGGAAGAGGAAGGATAGGAAGTCTTCCAAGCCCTTGATTCTTCTTCTTGATTTAAGGTGAGTTCTTCTCCTTTAGGTGGTGGGCAACCAATAAGACCCCCATTAGGGTTTTTATTTCCCTTTGCATGTGGCTTAGCTGGTCTAAGATGGAGATTTTTGAGTGAGGGTTTAATGTTGAACTTAGTAGAAATTTGAGTTACAACCTAGTGGACATGCATGTTAAGACTGCCTCTGGTATTTCGAGTATAACTCTCTCTATAGACCTTCGATTGAAATAATTTTTCTTTCTGTGTAAACTAGACACGAGGGGCTTCATTTTAGGCACAAGAATCACTTGAAAATGTTAAGAATTGAATTAGATATAGAATTTACAAGTTCAGGTATGAATGCTGTCCTGTTTTCTGACACCAGTGGATTGTTTGTTAAAACTGCACTAATCTGATGGTTATCTTCCAAAATAAAAATTATATTCATAAACTAGACATCCTAAGCTTTCCAATGAGTGGTCGTTTGCTCAATTCCGACTTCGTTTGATATGTCAGCAAAATTCTCGAAGTTGATGCTCTGCTGCAGAAATTCTGCAGAAGGCCTGGCACGGCTGTGTTATGCAGCACGGCCAGGCCGTGTTTTAATCTGTCTCCTAGGCTTAAAATGCTTAGTTTTGGACCATTTGACTCCCTTAAACATGCTAATATGCTTGTTATGCTTAGGTATTACTCTTATGTATCTTTATATGAGATTATGAGGAATGTGTTAGAGCTATACACAATTTGATAATGACTTGTGATTTGTTATGAGTTAATGATTTATGATTGAGTTTGGTTGAGGCTGAGGGTGTTTGCAATTGTATGGCAACTCGTTTTTGGTTATATAGGGTTTTTCCACTGACGAGGACCCCTTGGTGGAGCGGTATATAATTGAATAGCTCTCACTCTTTTCTTGGGCTATTGAGTGGCACCAAGTGGGTACATCCTTTGTGATTATGATTTGTGACTTGTTTGTAAGCAATACTTAATAGATGTTTGTTTAGATATGTTAGAGGTATAAATGTGACTTGGAAATTACTATTACATTTGCTTACTTGGAGATTATGTTTTAAGGAGGTAAGTGTGGTGAGGGGTCCGTGGAGGACTCACTGAGATTTCTTAATCTCACCCTTTCATTTAATTGTTTCAGATAAGCAGGTGCAGAAGATTGACTAACTGAAGGGATTGCTTATCCGCTAGTTTTATGTATTTTGTTTAAGTGATGTATGTGGGCTTATGGACCTTACCTTTTGTAACCTTTATGATTTATGATTGTATTTTGAGTCTTAAGTGATGTACTAAAACTCGTGAGACCAGTATTATGTATGACTTATGACTTGTGTTCTATCAAGTTTAATTTATCCTTGTGTCGATATCTGATAATGTATAAAATGCTATGATTCGATGTGAAAATTGAATTAGGGTGTTACAATAATCCCTCCCCTTTTGTCTTGCACTAGCCAAACCCCCACCCCCACTCTCTAACCCCATTTTTAGTTCATCTTTTCCATCTTAGAGAGAGAAATTCTAAGCTACTCCATGGAAGCCATCACCCTCCATAGTTCTTGAATTACTCCACCACCTTTTCTCTACACTTCTTGCTACCTATTTCTCCATCTCTTCTCTACTCTCTAGTTCATCATCCAAGCAAGATTGAGAGCACCAAGTTCTCCCCAAAACAGCCCCAAATCGTGACCCCCCATGGCCACTTCGTTCACCATTTCTTGAGCTTGTTTTCACTTCCAAATTTCCATACTTCTTGCAACTTATTTCTCCATCTCTTCACTACCAATTTCTCCCTCATTTACGCAAATTGGTGAGCAAACCTTTCCTCCTCATTTCAGCTCCCATGGGCCGTGAGCCCTCATAGGTAGTAGTGGTAATTTTTCTTGCTCTCATTCTTATTTTTTTTATGTGTTAATAATACTTATTCATGAACTATGTTGGATATAAGCATCATATTCCCAAATTCTTTAACCCTAGGGTGAAACCCTAAGGGGAAAAAGAGGGAAAAATTGTGATCCTAGTGAGTCAAGAATAAAATTGGTAATTGAGTTTATTTGAAGTAGTTGTTGCTATATTGGGTGATAGTTTTGGAACTAACACTTTGTTGGAGTCTTTTTGGGGATGAAAAGCATTTTTAAAAGAGGGTTTACTGATGATTACCTTGTGAACAATTTGATTGAGTAATGGTTCTTGTTTTTTTTTGTTAATATAATTGTTATTGTGGTTGTTGAAATTGTTAAAGTAAGAAAGTTAGTGATTTTTGTGGGAAAACTTTGTCTTGAGGGATTTGAAAAAATGGGTTTGAAATTTGGATAGGTTTTGTTATGGGTGATAGGTTACTGTTTTGTGAAAATAACCTCATATGAATTGGTATTGTTGTATTGTTTTAGAAGTTTTGCAAATTGTTCCTAATTTTGGTGTATGGGCCGTGAGCCCTATAGGTGTAGGGAAGGAAAATTTGTTTTGCAAACTTGTTTTTCATGGTGTATTGATGGTTGCTTGAGCTTTGGGAAAAATATGGAAATGACTTGCTAATTTAATTGGAAGTTGTAATTGTTTTGGAAAATAAGGGTGTGTTAGCCGAGAACCCTCAAGGGTTTGTGTTAGAAAAATTGTTTTGCAAACTTGTCCATAGAGATTGATTGATATGTCTCAAGGCTTTGGACTTTTAGAAAATGGTTCTTAGTTTTGAAAGGTTATTCTTTAATTTACTAGTGAGTTATTTCAATTGTAAGTTATTCCTTGAAACAAGCATTTCAAGCATATGTTTTAGAATTCCAAATTGAGTGCTAAAGTGAAGTTATTTGGTTAGGAGAAAGGGTTAGGTTTTCAGATCCTAAGGTTGTAGAATTAAGTCTTTAGAATTGTGCTAAGCTTGTCTTGGGGTGATAGGGCTTGTGAATTCTGAGTTTGTGCGACGCAGGATCGAGGCGAGTGGTATCACGCTAACTGACAACTTCGTAAGGGCACATCACATTCTAAGTGTTACTGTTTTATGTACTTATGCGTAAGGGCAACTTTTAAATATGAATAAGATTTAAATTTTGTTTTGCATATCGAAGAAGTCTGAGAGCCTCAGGGTTCGAAGTGAGGGTCTAGTACCCCTTCGTTTTAGTATTTAAGCTTATGTTATTATCTAGTGGGCTTGTCTGCAAGTGGTTGACAGCTGTCCCCAACCCCCCACACTTGTATGATTACCTCTCTACCAACCCCACTGAGTCGCAGAGGGATGAACTGAGTTGTCAATGTCGTTGCTTGATGAGATATGATTGATTGTGATGGATTGCGTATACTGGTGAATTATGTTGCATTGTATTAAGCTTGGATTAAATATTTATTTAATATGGGAATGAATATTTATTTGATTATGCTTCTTTGAATTGTCATATGCATTGATTGATTCTTGGGGTGGTGAAAGTGTTGTCGGTGTAGTTCGAAACCTGAATGGTACTGTGAAGGAATTCAGTGTTGTCGTGACGTTTTTGAGCTTCGATCTGATTAACCTAGGGTGCTAGGATCCCTTAAAAAGCTCCGGTTGGTTTTTCGGCAGCTTAGCTAGACGTCGTAACGTCAAGGAACTCGACCTGAATATCCTAGGGTGGTTGTGGAGCCTAAGGCTACGGCTGGAATTCAACAGCTTGTTCGGCTTTACTTTCTGGAAATTGTCGAGAGTGTCTTGAGGGAGTGTTTCGTGTTGTGTTTTGGGAAATTGTGCATTTTGTTGTCTCTTGCTTTATGATTTACTGTTTCTATGATTATTTGAGAAGTTGACCCTTGCTCGTGGTTCTTTCAATCAATGAATGTAACCCAGATGGCAGAGCAGACGGAGTGTTTGGAACTGTTGACCAGTGGAACAGAGGATAGACTGTCCGGCATCTACTTGTGTGTTATGCTTGTGGTAACTTACTAGTAGTCTAGTAAGGGGTATAACGAGTCGACCTGCTATAAAATATTTGTCATTCATTTCGGTGTTGTAATAAATGCAATTTCAGTTGTAAGGCTTGGAGTGTCATTTGTGAAATACTTATATAAATTATGAGTGTGAACCCTGTGGTTTTATTTTGATGTTTTTATTTGTTTATTTCCCATCATGTTTCTGAATTCGCTTTGATACTCTGATTGTCCTTTTAAAAGAAGTTTTTGTAGAAAAAAAAATCCACATTTTCAAAAACCCTACGAACAGAGTATTTCACCTTTCAGAAATATGTCAACTTTTGTCAGAATATCTAGTTTAGTACTGCTCCGGAAACGGTATGTTACAATAGTGGTATTATAGCTAGTCAAGTGTCGGGTTTTGTAGGAAACAATTATTAGAGATCAACCGTGCCTTATTGTGAGTCAAACCATGCTTGTGTGCTTGATCCTCAAGGAGAGTAACTCTACTTGTAATTGACTGGAATTGTTTCTTAATTGAAAACAATGTGTGCTAAGACACACAAAACTGTTGTGGGATTTTTACTAGGTTGTAAGACCTTGTGAAAATCCAATATCTCCGAGACAAATAATTGTTTCTGTTAAGGCGGATAAGTCAGTGATGGATTAGAGGATTTGGCTTGCCTAGAGTTCAGGTGAGGGAACACGTTTGCTACCGCTGTGGAGGCACGAGACACTATGCTAGTAAGTACCCACTCAAGAAGGAGTTGTCCTTTAATTGCAAGGAGCCGGGGCATTATGCCAAGAATTGCCAAGGACCGAAGATGGAAGCGACTGCAAATATGGTGGAGGTTCAACACTCAACTCCGGAAGGACATGTCTACTCATTGAGCGGAGGAGAGAGCTCGTCATTCGAGGAGGACTTCACCTCGAGGAGCGCAACAATAAGGAGCTATAATTGGACAAAAATTTGGAAGAAGGGTTATCCGTAGGAGATGTCATTATGTTTAATATTTAGTCTGACTTTTGGAGTATTAGTGATCCTAGGTATAGATCATCTAAGTGTTGGATGATTGAAGTATTTTGGTATGTAGTACATTTAAAGACTAAAATGTATTTTATAATTTTGTGAGTGTGACATGTGTGCCACTAACATTTGTGTTTTCGTAGTAGTCTATTCTTACACTGCTGCGAATGTGTGTGATTGATTGTGTGTTTGTTATCTGCGTGAGCGTTTTCTTATTTTCCAACGAAAATATTAAACACGACTACTTTCTAGTAGGTGCCGATTAAATGTCTTATGACAATTTAATTTACGCGAGAACCATTCGACTCAGTTGAATGGGAGTTGGAAAATTAGTGAGAATTATTAGCAAGGAGTATGGTGTGGTTAAGTGTGTGACTAGATGTTGAACTAGTTTTGGGAGTAGTACCCAAGATTTCACCAAGACCCAACTCCACCCTGCACTAAGAAATAATTTTCCTTGATTTAAGACTAACCAGACAAACTCGAGGGAAACATAGACCTTCCTTTTACCCTCTTTGGCTGGTCACTTTGGAAAGAAAAAAAAAAGAGAAGAAAAGATGGGAAAGTATAGTGTATTATCGGTGTTATTGTTGAGAGAACCTAGTTTCCTTCCTTTTCCTCCTGTTACGCGCCGCAGACGAGTTCTGCTTTAGAGACCACCATCTTATGTAATTCCTTTCTTAGGTGATACCAAATCGGGTGGTGATTTGAGTGTGTGAGGGACCTTAAGAAACTTGGAGAGTCTGGAGAATCACCTTCCTTACCATTTCCCTATACCAAACCATAAGTTTGAAATAAGGTTAGATGAGAATCCACCCTATCCATGGAGATTATAAGTGATGTTGTGATTGTGTGGTCAGTGATTGTAGGGATTCCTCTTCCTTTTTGAAGTATAAACACCGCGAGTTCTTGGAGGAGCTCTCAGCGAGTATTTAATTCCTTTGCTTCCAACTTTCGTGTTATTTGTTAATGAACTCCTTGAAAATGGTTTTGACCAAGTTTTAGATGGTTCTGATAAATCATGATTTAGAAGTAAAAGTTTGAAAATGGTTTTGTTTCTTTTGATTGAAAAGTTTAGACTCCTTTTGTTGTTAAAGCTTTGTTGAAAGAAGATTAAAATATTTCCCCTAATTTTGTTGTTGAAGCCGTGAGCTCCAAGATTCCCAACTTGTCTTTCATAGTTCAGTCAGTGTCATAGTTAGGAGCCTTCGAAAACGTGATCGAGTAGAAATTTGTAAATTGTTATTTTAGTATTTCCAGACAATAAAACACCTAATGTTTAAAGGAATCTCTGTGATTCCTAAACAAGGTGGAGTCTTAAAAAAATTATTATTAGTATTTAAAATTCTTGGGTACTATTTTATTGTTTTAAAACCGAGGGAGTGCTTGATATCTTGGTAGTATTTTAAAATTTTACGTGCTTAACTGATAGCATTTGTTAAATTAGACATTTTAGAAGCTTAATAATTGCTTGAATTTCGAAAGAAAAATGATTTTCTAGTGTTTAGATTTAAAAGCCTAGTTATGAAATCTTTGGGCAAATGCGTAATTTTGTATAGTTTTCTGAGGAGAGAAAAATGATTTTGAGTTTTGGGCACTTAGGTATTGGGTGTGAAATTTCTTTTTAGGAAAAGCTTTGATTTAAAAGGATTTTAAAGAAAAGTGAGTGGCTGATTTAAAATTGAGAGTTACTTTTAGCCTTTAATTAAAATATGTGTAATGAATTTGAGACAATGAGAACCTAATCTCAAAGGAACCTTAGTATCCATGAGAATGGTTGAGTCTTGAGAAAAAGAAGTTGTGTCTATTTAGCTCTTTGTGTTGATATTGTTTCTTAGAAGTTGATTTTTCCTTTTTGGAAAAAGGTTTGATTGGATAAAAGAATTTTCATCTTTTGAGATTTTAAGTGGTCTTTATATTTTTGCTATGTGTAACTGTGATCGTATGTGGATAGGATAACATTCTCTTCATAATAGTGCGTAACTGTAGCTGAGTTCGTGTTCGTGTTCGTGCTCGAGTTCATGTTCGTGACCGTGAATGGACAGAGATCGTGACTCTCGAATGAGGCCTCAGTCAATCGTGAGGATTTCTTTGTTCACTAACTGCGCTTACTTTACGGTGTGCTATACGTTTATGCCTTGTGATTGCTATTATTGCATACTATACTATGTAGCTATAATTAATTATAGTACTACATATAATAATAAGTATTGTGAATGCTTATGTGTGAAAATTATTTTACGGTTTTGAGTAAAGTAATTTTCAGTATTTTACTATCCGTGTAGTTTCGAGGACGAAACTATTTTAAGGCGGGTGGTATTGTAACATCCCAATTTTTTAAGAAAAGTGATTTTAGCGATAAAGTTCTGAATACTCGAAAAATAAGTCATAGAGATTGATCACCTCAATGATTTACTGAGAGTACGGGAAATTATTTTGAGTTATTTTGAATGATTTATTTATTATAAGTAATTATTACTCATGATGTCAATTCAAATTAATAGACAGCGTAGACGTATGCTGCTTTTAAGGCGAATTCATTAATTATACTTATTATAAATTTTCTGCACGACTCGGTAACGCGTATTTTTGTTGACTAAGAAATTGATTGAATTAAATCAAGATGAAATTAAATTTAAGAATTAATATTTAATATTAATTCATGGTTCGAAAATCGTCGAAAAACTCTAACGAAGTTTCGCCGCGTTTTGAATCACAGGGTAAATTTTATCCGCATTAAAATTTAAAACAAACTCCGATTTCGATGAAAATCGAATCGTAACTTGTTGTGAATATTTTTTAGTGTCTCAGATTGTTTTTTATTATTTATGACAATATTTTATCACGTGATGAATTAATTTCTCGGTAAATTAATTTTCGCGAATTTAGCGGCGAGAGAATTAATCGGTAACACGGTTATTCGACGCCGTGTTTTTAGTACCCTTAGGACTCAAGGATTAGAGGGCAATCATGAGAGATGTGAGATTAGATGGGTTAGATTAATTGATTGGATTAGCATCTCATTTTATTGAGAGGTGTCACTTTTTGTGTGATTAAAACCTTATTACTTTTCCTTATTAATCCTCAACCAAGTGCTTTAACTTTTTATAAAATAAAAATAATTTTCCCCTCTTTAGGGAGTTACAGCCGTGACCTCCCCATTCCCCAATCTCACTTCATTTATTTTATTTTACTTGTTTGAAAGTGAGGTGTTAATATTGGTTATTAATTGTTTCATTACAATATAACTATAATCCCTCCCCTTTTGTCTTGCACCAGCCGAACCCCCACCCCCACTCTCTAACCCCATTTTTAGTTCATCTTCCCATCTTTTAGAGAGAGAAATTCTAAGCTCCTCCATGGAAGTCATCACCCTCCATAGTTCTTGAACTACTCCACCACCATTTCTCTACACTTCTTGCCACCTATTTCTCCTTCTCTTCTCTACTCTCTAGTTCTTCATCCAAGCAAGATTGAGAGCACCAAGTTCTCCCCAAAACAGCCCCAAATCGTGACCCCCCATGGTCACTTCCTTCACCATTTCTTGAGCTTGTTTTCACTTCCAAATTTCCGTACTTCTTGCAACTTATTTCTCCTTCTCTTCACTACCAATTTCTCCCTCATTTAAGCAAATTGGTGAGCAAACCTTTCCTCCTCATTTTAGCTCTCTTGGGCAGTGAGCCCTCATAGGTGGTAGTGGTAGTTTTTCTTGCTCTCATTCTTATTTTTTTATGTGTTAATAATACTTAATCATGAACTATGATGGATATGAGCATCATATTCCCAGATTCTTGGAACCCTAGGGTGAAACCCTAAGGGGAAAAAGAAGGAAAAATTGTGATCCTAGTGAATCAAGAATTAAATTAGTTAATTGAGTTTATTTGAAGTAGTTGTTGCTATATTGGGTGATAGTTTTGGAACTAACACTTTGTTTGAGTCTTTTTGGGGATGAAAACCATTTTTGAAAGAGGGTTTAGTGATGATTACCTTGTGAACAATTTTATTGGGTAATGGTTCTTGTTTTTTTTTTTGTTAATATAATTGTTATTGTGGTTGTTGAAATTGTTAAAGTAAGAAAGTTAGTGATTTTTGTGGGAAAACTTTGTATTGAGGGATTTGAAAAAATGGGTTTAAAATTTGGATAGGTTTTGTTATGGGTGATAGGTTACTGTTTTGTGAAAATAACCTCATATGAATTGGTATTGTTGTATTGTTTTAGATGTTTTGCAAATTGTTCCTGATTTTGGTGTATGGGCCGTGAGCCCTATTGGTGTAGGGAGGAAAATTTGTTTTGCAAACTTGTTTTTCATGGTGTATTGATGGTTGCTTGAGCTTTGGGAAAATTATGGAAATGACTTGCTAATTTAATTGGAAGTTGTAATTGTTTTGGAAAATAGGGGTGTGTTAGCCGAGAACCCTCAAGGGTTTGTGTTAGAAAAATTGTATTGCAAACTTGTCCATAAAGATTGATTGATATGTTTCAAGGCTTTGGAAATTTAGAAAATGGTTCTTAGTTTTGAAAGGTTATTCTTTAATTTACTAGTGAGTTATTTCAAGTGTAAGCTATTCCTTGAAACAAGCATTTAAAGCATATGTTTTAGAAGTCCAAATTGAGTGCTAAAGTGAAGTTGTTTGGTTAGGAGAAAGGGTTAGGTTTTGAGAGCCTAAGATTGTAGAATTAAGTCTTTAGAATTGTGCTAAGCTTGTCTTGTGGTGATAAGGCTTGTGAATTCTGAGTTTGTGCGACGTAGGATCGAGGTGAGCGATATCACGCTAACAGACAACTTCGTAAGGGCACTTCACATTCTAAGTGTTACTGTTTTATGTACTTATGCGTAAGGGCAACTTTTAAATATGAATAAGATTTAAATTTTGTTTTGCATATCGAAGAAGTCTGATAGCCTCAGGGTTCGAAGTGAGGGTCTAGTAACCCATCGTTTTAGTATTTAAGCTTATGTTATTATCTAGTGGGCTTGTCTGCAAGTGGTTGGCAGCTGTCCCCAACCCCCCACACTTGTATGATTACCTCTCTGCCAACCCCACTGGGTTGCAGAAGGATGAACTGAGTTGTCAATGTCGTTGCTTGATGAGATATGATTGATTGTGATGGATTGCTTATACTGTTGAACTGTGTTGCATTGCATTAAGCTTGGATTGAATATTTATTTAATATGGGATTGAATATCTATTTGATTATGCTTTTTTGAATTGTCATATGCGTTGATTGATTCATTGGGGTGGTGAAAGTGTTGTCGGTGTAGTTCTAAACCTGAATGGTACCGTGAAGGAATTCAGTGTTGTCGTGATGTTTTTGAGCTTTGACCCGATTAACCTAGGGTGCTAGGATCCCCTAAAAAGCTCCGACTGGTTTTTCGGCAGCTTAGCTAGACGTCGTAATGTCAAGGAACTCGACCTCAATATCCTGGGGTGGTCTTGGAGCCCAAGGCTACGGCTGGAATTTAGCAGCTTGTTCGGTGTTACTTTCCAGAAATTGTCGAGACTGTCTTGAGGGAATGTCTCGTGTTGCGTTTTGGGAAATTGTGCATTTTGTTGTCTCTTGCTTTATGATTTACTGTTTCTATGATTATTTGAGAAATTGACCCTTGTCCGTGGTTCTTTCAATCAATGAATGTAATCCAGATGGCGGAGCAGACGGAGTGTTCGGAACTGTTAACCAGTGCAACGGAGGATAGACTGTCCGACATCTACTTGTGTGTTATGCTTGTGGTAACTTACTAGTAGTCTAGTAAGGGGCGTAGCGAGTCGACCAACTATAAAATATTTGTCATTGATTTCGGTGTTGTAATAAATGCAATTTCAGTTGTAAGGCTTGGAGTGTCATTTGTGAAATACTGATATAAATTATGAGTGTGAACCCTGTGGTTTTATTTTGATGATTTTATTTATTTATTTTCCATCATGTTTCTGAATTCGCTGTGATACTGTGATCGTCTTTTAAAAGAAGTTTTTGTAGAAAAGAAAAAAAATCCACATTTTCAAAAACCCTACGAACAGAGTATTTCACCTTTCAGAAATATGTCAACTTTTGTCAAAATATCTAGTTTAGTATAGCTCTGGAAACGGGGTGTTACATGTTACGTGTATATTAGCTTTTAATACTAAAATTCAAAAAATAATTCTAAAAACAAGTCCACACCCAAAAATTATCATTTAGCCACAATGTTCCTCACAGAATGAGAAAAGCACTCACGTATCTCGTTTTCTCGAAATACGAACCGAAACGTTGCAATTAGGCAGTTTTTGGGCAGAGATAATGCACTAAATATTTTCTGATGCCCAAATATTCCAGAAAAATTCTAATAAATTCTAAATATTGGAAAATGCTAATATCTCAAATTGTATAAAATTTGGATCACGTTTGGGTATGTTTCAGTTAGAAACTCACCCAATAGCCTCATAACGGCAGAATTTAATAGAATTCTCGCAGCGTAATAAAAACTGTAAAGTAGTGAGGATCACTAATTTTAATTTCTCTTATCATCTAGATATTATTCAACCAATAAAATTATCAAGACAAAATCTCTAAAATAATAGTCATATTAAATATGACGTAAAACAAACATTTAATACAATAACTAAACAATGAAAATTCAAAATGTGACTTAAAAATTTCTATTAAGTCCTAAAATTATTTTTCATTCAATAAAATAATTTTCTTTAATCAAACAACAATTTTTCACATTTTTCAAGATTAATTCATATTAAAAATAGTATACGTCTACATTGTCTCTTAATCTGAATTAATTACTAAAACAGTAAATTGTTTACAACAAATCCTTGTAGTTCTTCGTACTTTTAACAAACCACTGAGGTGATCAATTTCCATGATTTATTTTCAAGTAGTGGGAAACTATAAAATAATTTTTATAAAAATTGGGATGTTACAGTTTCGTTCTACGATGATGTGTCTGAAACTACATATAATGCTTCCTAAAATAGAAATTAAAAAAAGAAATACATCTGAAATACAAGTTCATCCTGATTCTACAGGAGACTTACAATCCAGAAGTAATCCTGGCAGTTCACTCTAGTGACCGCTCCAAAAACCTGCACAAAATGCAAACCACCAAAATACCAACTCCAAGAGAAACTACATCCTATGCTGACCCGAATCTAAAACTCTTGTTGGGTGGTAGCCCAACAATATCAGCCCCAGAATCTGAGCTAGTGTTCCTAGTGTGCTTAAAAGGATCCTTTTCCTCCTCATCACTCTCAATATCAATCCTGCCCACATAGGACCATACCCGAGTAGTCCTAAAAGCTCCCGCCTAAGCCCCTACAGAGGGGAAGGAGCAGAGGGGTGAGAGTGAAAAGGTGGAAGAACATCGTTCGGCACCACATCGGGAACCATAGGGACAGATAGAGGAACAATAGTAGTCATAGGGTCTCCAACAGAAGTAAGGGGAGTTGCACTCACGCGTGGTGTCGTTGCCAGAAAAGGGGTGCCTACCCCAGTTTATCCAGAAGTAGAGGCAGTAGCCATAAATGGGTCTCCAGTATCAGGGGTCAAAGGAGTAAACACTATCATCGCAGGGGGAATGGGGAACTGAACACTCTGCCTATTGACATGGAAACCTGTCGTCAGCTCACCATCATCTATCGTCTTGATCATGATGCCTGAATGAGAAATGCGTCCAAAGGCGTTGTTGACCTCCTACGCATCCGCAGTGTTCCCCTCAGGGAATTCATACTCGTGTAATCTAGGTGACGCATCGGCCCCAACTCCATCTAAAGCAACGACCAAACATAATCATAACAAAAAAAAAACAGTGCAAGGGTCAATCCTTTGTACACGGGTTTATCATAAGCTAATCACATGGAAAACAAAATAATATCTATAACACAACAACATGCATTATAAATGCAGTTTTAGTATTTGCACACATGGTATCATGACGTATTAAAACACTCAACATGTAAATCAATTAGCACTCTCAACAATCAACTCATACAATCATTGACATTTTAATCACATCATCAATGCGTTAGTATGTCATGCTCTGTGCATATGAATATTACGTGCGTAAGCACCCATAACAATGGAGCAAATGTTGGTCGAAAACTCGATTCCCAGGTCAAAACAAAACTTCCCATAACAATGGGATTCACAACCTAGTCAAAAACTTGATTCCTAGGTTACCCCGCCCTTTCTCAACCCCTGTTTCGTACTCGCACTCTGATCAAGCAAAGTAATGACCACTTGGCACGAGTAGGAAAATCGATTCCTCGGCCAAGTATCGATGCTATCATGGTTAGTATGCATATTGAGACGACCCCTTCTCATTTTTTCCAAATAATTAAAACCTTAAACGAGTAATTAAGCGATGTAGATATACTGAAAATACTAATTTATTCAAACTGAATATATTGTCACATACGTACATAAGATTACATATTTAAGGAACCCGTACCTAGGGCCCACATCATATACAGACTTTGACTCACTGGCTGTGTTACGTAACTGCAAAAGGAGTAAGGGCCACTCTTACCGAGTACCCTCTTTACACTTCAAGATGCTGGCGATTCCTTCATCAAGCCCATATTACTCTGTTTTATGTGAAAAAGTACATACAACACAAGAAAATAGAAGGAGCTAAGAAACAAATTACAGACCATAAAAGTCGGGAAAGTAGGGATAGAAAGAATATATAAATGGTACACACTCAATCAAGCACAACAAATCCTTGCGTCTACCTAGATCACATTCACTATCCCCTAGGTCTGCACTACTATATCTAAAACTAGCTCCACCCACTTCCTTCTCACACCTTATAGCCCTCTTTGTATACTATTCCGAACTACTCTGTACCTTTACTTGCTAAATTGTCAGCTCTAACAGCGTTTTCGTCCCTTTCATTGCTCCTAGTCAACTACTTCGATTGTCCCTATAGTTTATCAAGATCTAACCTACCAGCTAAGCTTAACAGTATTTACCTGATACTCCTGTCACATCAATAATTCATCTCAACCACATGCAGAGTCATCAGTCAAAATCAAAGCATATCTCAAGCATTCAGACTAGCATAGACATCACACAGATCAATTCCTAACGTCGCTATGGGCGACCCTTAACTAACATATTATTCAGCAACATTGTCACACAAATACCAACGATCATATATAATCAGCAGCATAGTCACACAATTACAAGCAATCATATTTAATCATCACCACATCAATCAGCATCAGTCATCTATACTAGGTACTGGCATACACAGCACAACATCAATCACCAGCTATCTTCAATCAACATATGGATTAACCCTATTGACGCTCAGGCGACCTGCTACTGACATGTTATCAATTAGTATACCAATAGTCACACACACAACCATAAGCAATCATAAGTTATCTATCCTAGGATTTTCACATATCAGACAAATTATTCTTATGGCTGATAGACCTCTGGCAACTATCCTCAGCTTTCACAGGTCACAGCCCCTCTCTTGAGGTGCTTCTATTATCAACTGCTAGTAGGGCTTGGGTCACCCTACGCACATTTGTATGCACTATTCTATCCTACTCCCTAGAGTGTAAGGTTTCTCGCTCCTACTTGGTTAGAAGATCGTTGAAGCCTTTGCCACTATCTGCACTCCTCCCACACTTATTACTCGACTCCTACCTTGCATGTTAGACAGTCCTTCCTCTTTTCCTCTCCCTCTCGAGGATTGCCTACTAAGCATTTTCTGATGCACATGTTTCCTCATCTGAGGCAAGTACAGAGCATACTTACTCCTTAAAAAAAGTTCCCAGAGAGAAAAGCTAGAAAGAGAAGGGGATTTGGTGCGAATAGAAATGAGGGGGTGAACGCCTATTTATAGGCAAGCATCAACCCCATCGTGTCGCAATGGACCCCTCTCACAGGACCGTCGCGTCGTGATGGTACCCTCACTTTTACACGTGTCAAAATCTAAGCGGAGACAAGTATCAGACCTCATCTCGTCGCAATGGCTCCCTCTCACCGGACCGTCGCGTCGCGATGGTACTTATACGAAAATATCTGATTTTTCTTCTTCTAGAAGCTTATAGGGGTTCCACACTCTTCCAAGGGTATTTTTGTCCTTTTTAGTGTTTCTAGATCTTTCCTATTGTTTATGGTCCCACTTTAAGCCCATTTTATCCCTAATCAAGGTTTTTAACATCCGTTTATCACCTAATCACCGATCTAATGTCAACATAAAATATCATTCGAGATTCGAGATTATTTGAAAAATGGAATGTTACATTACTACCCCCTTAAATAATTTTCGTCCTCGAAAATTCAACGATTGTTATATTTCTAGGAATGCTACTACCCTAGGATTTACCTTATTCTTATTTCATAAAACTTTTTCATATTTATTCATCATCCTAAACTCTCAATCAACTTATCTACCCATCGGTTTATCCCGATCATTAGGATTTCTACCTTTGTTAACTAAATTATTGAGGTGATCAGTCTCGTAATTTGCTAACAATGTGAAATCACAATACTGGTATAAACCATCTCAACAATGTAACCCAATTCTAGAAATCCCTCGATGAACTTTCTAATAGAGTCATGGTTAAGAATGTACGAATTCATTCTTATTACCAATCTCTAATAGAAATTTTATAAGGGCTTAGCACATCCTGAGTTTCTACCCCCGTCACTGAGACCAACTACCTATAAGTCTATTAATGGAATGCAACTGCGGCTTATAGTAAATGCAACTACCACTTACCTCATCTGCAGCTACTGCTCACATTATGTGCAACTGCCATTCACAATACATTTAATGCTCACCATGTGTTCAACTGCTGTTCTCAACATGAGGGACAATATGTGCAACTGTCGATCACAATACAGCTAATGCTAACCATGTGTGCAACTGCCGTTCACAACATAGGAGACAATATGTGCCACTGCCGATCACAATATGTGCAATTGCTGCTCACAATATTATACAGCTACTGCTCACAATATATATAGCTACTGCTCACAATTTGTACAACTCATAATCCATGTATGATTATATGCAACAGCTAATTGGCTACTAAAGCACAACTCCTTATAGACTTATGCGTACTATTACTCTCTCACGAGTATTCCCCACAACACATCCTAGTTTATTATTTTTCATTTTCTTACACCCCATTTTACCAACTCGTTTTCATTTTTAACAAGTAGCATAGACCTAGCATCTCTACTTTTCATACTACCTAGCCCAACCATTTCTTTCTTTCTTTCTTTCGAAAGTCACCCTGGAATATTAATTAATCATGCCAATAGTATTTCTACCACTAGACATACGAGAAATATTAAATGTCACCAACAAAGAAGATTTTGAAGTCAAACAAGAGCATAGACATGCACAAATCTATATAAGCAAAAGATATACACACATACAATAAGAACATACATTGGCAAACATTAAATGTTACCAACAAAGAAGAACAAGAAGGCAAACAGGAGCATAGACAAACACAAATTTATGTAAGTAGAAGATATATACACATATACACACATACAATGAGCACATGTATTAGTTTTAGCAAAAAGGTAGTAGCGTTTTATATACCAGAGTTTTCACTTTCTAGAATACGGCATGAGAAAGATAACTTTCCCAAAGAAACAAAACCAGTTTCGCTAGTCAAGGATGGGAGGATTCGATTCCTCTCACGCATTCCGTGGTAAGTGATTTATCCACTTCCGGAGTCTCCTCTGGTAATCTTTTGGATCCATCAGGGTATCCCTTCTTAATCCTTCACCTATCCCTATATCTAATCCCTATCCTATGGGTATTACTCCCTGCCTACACTCTCGAGATATATGTCCCTATTTACCACACTCAAAACATATATGGTCCTTAAATTGGCAGTCCTTCGCTAGGTGTGCTCTTTTACATTTGAAACATTTTCTCGAAATCTAATGCCCTCCTTGGGTAACTTTCATCTGCTGCGGTTGTTGGTTAGCATTCTTTCAACTAACTCTCTTAAACCGATTTCTATTGTCTTATTCCCTATCTCTATTTCTTTGCTGTCGACTCTCCATAATTCCCTTATTCCAAGACCAATCTTTCTGACGATCCATATCCTTTAACTCCATACAATGCTCCATTAGATCGGGAAAATAAGTTAGTCGTAACGAATCACTAATCGACAAAGTTCACGTCGAAGCCCATCTTGAAATCATCGCACATCCACTCTTCACTAGGGCGAAGCTGGTAGTACTCGAAATATTTCACTAGAGATTTGAACCTAGAGATATACTCTCCCACGGTCATGCTACCGTGAGTCAATGAGTTGAACTCTCTGGCTTTCTATTGTCTCACTGTCTTAGAAAAATACTTCTCTAGAAAGTTTTCCCGGAACAATTCCCAAATAATAGCTCAACCTTCAGCCTCTATAACTCTCCTTCTATTCTTCCACCAACCCTGAGCTTCACCCACCATCATGAATGCAACATATGTCTCCATCCGGTCCTCATGACAATGCATCGCAATCAATATTTACTCAATCTCTTGAATCCAGTGCTTGGCTCCTTCAGGGTCAAATTTACCCTTAAACTGAGGTGGTTTTCCCTTCAAAAAAATCGCTAACCCAGTATCCCCAATTTTAGCCTCCCATCGTTGCCTCATAACCTCGCGCTCTTCCCTAAGCATCTCTACTAACTCTGAGTTCTACTGAGCCTGTTGCTGAACAGCAGTAGCTAGATCCCTTAAAGACATCTTATCAGTAGGTTTATCTCTTTAATTTTCTATATGAGGAGTCTCTGTTTCACCACTAGTTTCTCTAGGGACGGCTCTGGTGTCAACCTCCTCAATTCAATCCATTCCAGTCACAACTGCCTGGTCGAGGAGATTAGCGATCTAAGATTGTACTATAGGACGAATCTAAAATAACTTCATATACCAAAATATCTATTTATATAGATCAAAATATTATACATGTATAAGGATTGGACGACGACTCTTGCTCACATAAGTGGCTTTTTTTTACCCTCATACTTACTACTTTTATAACCAACCTCCACACTAGGACCATCAGAAGTAGCTAATGCTTTTCTCTTCTAAATATAGCCCCATACTCCTCCTTGTTACCTCCAGTCTTACCTTCTGAACGTGTCGATAGTAACCGAAATACCCCAATTCCCTAACTTCTCGTAAAAGGTGATCACAATGTCCTTAACTTGTGTCCCAGAGGAAAATCCTTGGTTTCTGCCAAGGAATCAGCTTACACTACAACAAATTCTTTAAAAGATGGCGCAAGTTTAAATAATGCTTTAGTGTTGAAGTGCTGTTTATAATTAGGTTTAAAAATTTTACAAGGAAAAGAATAGAGGAAAAAACAGCGCTTAGCAAAAAAAGCGCTAATTTAGGTGATAAACAGCGCTTCAATAAGAAAAACCCTGAATATGTGATAAAATAAATAAACAACGCTTATTATTGGAAGGCTGTTGAAAGTTACACTCACGAATAAACAACGCTTATTATAAAGAATTGATGTTGTTAGTGTTCACAATAATCAGTGATTACTATACAAAGCGCTGTTTATTGTCGATTTATTAAAAAAATAAGCATTCCCTCCCACAATAAACAGTTCACTTCGCCACTCCCTCTATCTCTTGTAACCATGTGTCTCTTCGCTCGTGCACATCATCCTCTCTCCCTCGCAATTCTCTTCACCACTCACTCCGCCATTCCCTCCGCCACTCTCTATCGCTCGCGCTGCCGTTCCTCACGCCGGAAAATAGCCACATTTTCAATGGTAACAGCCACATTATATAGGGTTTTCATTCTCGCAACTCTCTTCTCCGTTCAAGGCTGGTTCGTGTCTCATTTTTTGTTCCATTTGCTGCGGTTGTGGTTCGATTCTAGTTGGATTCTGGTTCTGTGCTACTGCTGGTTCTATTGAAGTACTGCTGGTTCTGTGTTGTTTTGTGTTCGCCATCCTTCCCGACCACGATTCTGGTTCCATTTTGTTGTTTGTGGTTCCACATTAGGTCTGTTCGTGGTTCGATTTTGGGTCTGTTCGTGGTTCAAAATCGTTTGTTCTGTGAAGTGCTACTGCTGGTTCTATTGAAGTGCTGCTGGTTCGTGTTGTTCTGTGTTACTCTCAGGTCATTACTCCTTGCTTTTCTTCTTCTCCCAGTATGCAACTCGCTTTTTTAGGTTTTACTTGTTGTTTGTTTGTCCTGCTGTTGTCCCATGTCAATGACAAGATTACATTTTATTTACCAGATTGTTTTGGTATCGATGAAATATAACTTCTAAGAGATTTTATAAAACATGTAAAAGGCCTTCAGAATTTGATGTTTATCATTGATTTAGAAATGTGAAGTCCAAAGTTCGAACAAACTTGTTGATGGAATTTTGATTTTTGTTGTTACCGGTGCTGTAACATCATGTGTAGTACAGAAACTTAATAGTGATGTCTAAAACTTGTTGATGGAATTCTGATTGATAGATTGATTTTGTTGGAGAGAGTGCATTACTCATTGATGGATTAATTTTGTTGTATTATGGAGTCATTGAATACATTGAAATAGCCACAATAATGGGTTTACCTGATATCAATGAAACCTGTATCCAATTTTGAGGGTTTTGATTTGCTTTTGGGTTTCAAGGTATGATATGGAAATTGGGTTTAATTTAATTTTTTTTAACTTTTTTTTAATGATGATTTGGTTGCTGGGAGTGTAACTCTGCTTGATATTTGGTCATTTTAGTTTACAGTTTATAGGGAGAGTAGAAATTAAGAACAACTTGGAAAGTTATAGTAATGGATTTGATAATTTTATAAAAACGGGTTTATGTATTTTGGACAATGAATTTTGGAATGTTACAGGTGTTGTATATATTTTGGAATGTCTATATTTTAGGGGAGATTCTGCCAAAATTTTGTTAGAAATTTGATCTAATCTGTGTGTTGATTTTAAGAGCAGTGGTAGTTTTATTCTTGTTTTATCTAATTGGGCTTTTTATGTTGTTTTAGCTCTCAATCCATAAGTAAATATGGATCGAAAGTGGATATCTGCCAATCGTTTTTTGAAGGAATATAAGGATGGAGTGAAAGATTTTATTGGGTTTGTAGTTGGGCATACAACAGACCATAGTAGAATCGTATGTCCTTGTTTAAGTTGTTGTTATCCAAACAAAGTTAATGTTAAGGAATTGGAATGGCATTTAGTGAGCAATGGGATTGATCAAACTTATACCTGTTGGACAAAGCATGGTGAGACAAGAGGTGAATCTTCTAATATGCGGGGGAATAATGGGAGATATGCGTCAGAGGACACCGTTACAAATACATATGACGGCGACCGCTTCGAAGAGATGGCAAATGCGGTTGAAGAAGATCTTTGTGATTGTCCTCAAATGTTTGAGAAGTTGATAAGTGATGCGGAGAAGCCGTTATATGAGGGTTGTACTAAATTCACAAGATTGTCGACAATATCACAGTTGTTTAACTTGAAGTCGGGCAATGAATGGATTGATAAGAGCTTTACAGACTTACTCACACTATTGAAAGATATGTTACCAAATGATAATGTGCTTCCTAGTAGGACATATGAGGCTAAACAAATGTTACGCTCTATTGGCATGGGCTATGAGAAGATACACGCTTGTCGTAACGATTGTATTTTATTTCGTACTGAATATGCATCGTTAAAGTCATGTCCTAAATGTGATGCCTCAAGGTATAAGAAGGAAGGTTCGGCTCCAGAGAAGGTTTTGTGGTATTTTCCCATAATTCCCAAATTCAGGCGTATGTATCGTAGTTCAGAAGATGCAAAAAACCTGGCATGGCATGAGGATGAAAGGATTCAAGATCGCAAGCTACGACACCCGACAGATTCTCCTCAATGGAAAAAAATTGATATTGATTATCCTGATTTTGGGAATGAACCAAGAAACTGACGACTTGCATTGTCTACTGATGGATTTAACCCGTATGGTGTTCAGAGTAGCTCTCACAGTACATGGCCTGTGATTTTGGTGATTTATAACCTACCTCCATGGCTATGCATGAAGTGAAAATATATGATGTTGTCTTTGTTAATTTCTGGGCCGAAACAACCAGGAAATGATATCGATGTATACTTGGCTCCTTTAATTGAAGACTTGAAGCAAATGTGGGAGACATGTGTAGTGGTGTATGATGGGTATAGAGAAGAAAGTTTCACCTTGAGGGCTATTATTTTTGGCACAATTAATGATTTTCCAGCATATGGTAATCTGTCGGGATATCGTACGAAAGGTCAGTGTGCATGCTCTATATGTGAAAATAGTACAGATTGGATTTGGTTGGAACATGGTAAGAAGAATGTCTTCCTTGGGCATCGTAGATTTTTGCATCCAAATCATCATTATCGGTCGTGGAGAAAGGCATTCAATGGGAATGCAGAAGAATATAGAGCTCCTTTGCCTCTGACGGGTGCACAACTATTTGAAAAAGTAAAAGATTTGAATATTAAATTCGGTAAACCTTTTGCGGGAGACCTTTCCACACGAGGGTGGAAAAAAAGGTCGATTTTCTTTGAGTTTCCATACTAGAAGTCATTATACGTAAGACATTTCATTGATGTGATGCATGTTGAAAAAATATCTTTGATAGTCTCAGTGATACCTTACTTAATGTTACCGGGAAGACTAAAGATGCATCAAGGCAAGGCTGGACTTAGTTAGTATGGGATTAAGACGAGAGTTGGGACCGGTAAAGAAAGGAAAACATCGTACATATCTACCTCCGGCCGCTCATACTCTATCTAGAAAAGAGAAAAGAGATTTTTGTAAGTTTCTTGATGGAGTTAAGGTTCAAGAGGGGTACTCTTCAAACATTAGGAACCTCATATCGATGAAAGATCTCAAGTTAAAGGGTCTAAACTCTCATGATTGCCATGTTCTCATGGAGAATTTGCTATAGCTATACGATCCATTTTGCCCAACAAAGTGCGAAATACCTTAACTAAACTTTGTTTCTTCTTTTAGGCAATTTGTAGTAGAGTGATTGACCCTGAAAAGTTGCCATCCTTGCAAAAAGAAATTATTCTGACTTTGTGTGAGCTTGAGATGTATTTCCCGCCTTCATTCTTTGACATAATGATTCATCCGGCAGTTCATCTGGTTAGGGAGACACAATTGTGAGGGTCAGCTTACATGAGATGGATGCACCCGTTTAAGGTTACATGAAGATATTAAAAGAGTATGTGAAAAACCGATCACGACCAGAGGGTTATATTTTTGAACGGTATATAGTCGAAGAAGCTGTTGAATTCTGTACAGAGTATCTATCTGATGTTGAACATTCTATAGGACTGCCACAGTCTCGTCACACAGGAAGAACTGCAGGGGAGGGATTACTGGACTTGAAATATTGACTATATCAAGGAAAGAATGGGAACAAACACACTTATATGTTCTACGCAACGCCGATGAAGTTGAGTCATATGTTGTAAAACACAAGGACATACTCAAGAGCTTGCACCCAAATAAGAGTCAAAATTGGTTAACAACAGAACATAATCGATCTTTTATAACATCGCTGAAAGAATACATTTCTGTAGAGTTTATTGCAAATCCTAGCTTGGTTTCAGAAAGATTGAGATGGTTAGCTAAAGGTCCAGATATACATGTTAGTTCTTACATCGGTTATCTGATGAACGGGTACACTTTCTATACAAAAAAACACGATGATCGGAGGAGAATGCAAAATAGTGTGGTGACTCTTGTAGCTGAAGCTATGCATATATCAAGTGCCAAAGACAGAAACCCCATATATGCGAATATGTCATACTTCGGGGTCATTGAACGCATATGAGAGTTAGATTACAGGATGTTTCGAGGGCCTGTGTTCCAATGCAAGTGGGTTGAGAATAACAACGGTGTACAAATGGATGAGTTGGGGTTCATGCGGGTGAACTTTAATAAGTTGGGATATCAAGATGAGCCCTTTATTTTAGCATCGCAAGTTCAACAAGTGTTCTATGTCACCGATCCAACCGATATGAATTGGTCCATTATTCTATTGACTAACAAAAAAATTGTTAATGAGATTGATGATGAAGCACATGAATATGCTGACATTGAGGATGACTCTTTCTTCAAGACATCACAATCATTGTTTGGGGAAAATACACCTATAGAGGATGATGTGTATATTAGAAATGATCATAAAAAAGGGCTTTGGATCAATCCATTATTTCATAAGGGATGCGCAAATATCAATAAAACGAGAAAAAGGAAAAGAGTTGCTTAAATGTACATATATGTAGTGAATGCTATTTAATTTTTATTAATTTGTTGATCAATTAAATGTGTATACATTGATTTCTCTATTAAACCTATGTGATTATGAACTGCTATTTTTTAATTACTTATGTGTCTATTTTTTTTTTTTGCAGGTAAATGGCATCAGAAGGTGATGATAGTGCCCCGTGGACCGACTTTTAGGAAGAAACTCATCCGCGAGAGGAGTAAAGGATTTGCAAAACGTGTGGTAAGATACTTATCAATTAATCTAATTAATTGTTTCATTTTTTTTTTTGGTTCAGTATCTAAATTTGTACACTTAAGCTATTTTTTTACAGGTTAAATGGAATACTAGGGGTTAACCAATACGTGAAAATGTTAATGACTTTACTCAATTCATTGGGGCCACAATGCGGAAGACGGTCCTAATTACCCGCGATAATTGGAAGGATAAGGATCCATCTTTGAAGGAGCTAAAACATGAGATCTGGAGTGAGATGCAGGTATATAAAAATGGGATTAATTAACATTGGTCAATTGTATTATTGTTTCTGAATTAATCTAAACATACTTATAGTCTACCATTTTGTTTATAAGGTTTTTGCAGAAAAATTTTGATGTTAATGAGACTTGAAAGGATATTACACTTAAGATAGCTGGAAGATCGCACCGGAATTTCCGAACTGCCTTGGCGAACAAGTGGTTGAGAGACGAAAACAGGAACATCAGACATCAGCCTCCAGCAAAATATGCGTCGTTCATAGAACATGATGATTGGAGCGCTTTTGTAAGAAGACGCACAGAAGATGAAGAATACATAGTATGTTCAATAATATTTATAACTTGTATATATGACATTAAACCATGCATTAATATATTCTTATGTTTTTATGTAGAGAATAAGTAATGAAAATCGGCGAAGAGCGTCAAATCCTCCATACCCTTACAAAGGAGGGGTTAAGGGGTATCCTCGCATTGAGAAAGAAATGGTATGTACAGTCTCTTTAATTATAACTTGTTTTAACGTATCTCTTGGTTTCTTTGTTAGTAAATGTGAATTTCAATTTGTTTGTTCATATGTACAGCTGTTGGAGACAGGAGAAGATGCAACTTCTCAATCCCTTGATCGATCTTGTTTGTGGATAGAAGCCCGACGAAACAAGGAGGATGAGATTGAACATCTTCCCATTAGAGAAGTGGCTGACAAAATTGTAAGTATGATAACATTAATTAACGTTTAAATTTGTGACAATGACAATATTTAATAATCTTTGTTAATAATATTTGTGTGTCGCAGGATGAACTGTCAATGTCTATGTTAGATTTGTCTGGCCAAGACATCCTTTCTTAAGCCATACCCACCAAGGAGTATCCTGGTCGGGTAAGGGGCGTGGGATTTGGTGTCTTCCAGGGCGCTATATTTGGATCCAGAAGCGCATAAAACGCCATACTGATGCTAGTGAAACAGAAGACTTGAGGAGAACGGTAGCTCAGCTATACAAAAAAGTTCAGGAATTGAAAGATAGCAATAAGGATAAGGATGAAGTGAAGAGGGACGAGAATCAGTCACCTATCCCTAACCCAAATAGTGCTAGGGATAGTTGCACTATTATGTGTCCTGAGGTAATAATCGTTAGATTTCTTTTTATATTTTGTTTATCATTGGTTCAGGGCATTCATGAGTGCGGCCTATATTTGACAAACCCAATGCAACGAATGGTCGGTAAGGGAATGTTGTATAACTAACCAGGTGAGTTACTACACAACCTACCCTTACCTCGCAATCATGTGAAGATTAGAGTTGACGTTGCATTTAATGGGGATGCACCATTGCCTGTACCACTAGAGGTGGCAGATGTGATGACAGTGGAACAAACAATAGGTACCTATGTGGCATGGCCAAACCACCTCATAGTTACAAGTGATATGGTACGTATATGATAATAAATATGATTCATTATCATATACTGCATATATGTTTTAAATTCGGTGATCACTAACTAATCAATATATTGGAATGCAAAATATGTAGGTATCCCCAACATCCAAAGCCAAGGACAAAGGCAAGGGCAAGATGCCTATAGCTACCAAGAATGTTGGCAAGCAGCCAACAAATGGGTCATTCACATCTCCAGTGAAGAAGGCTATGGTATCTCAGCCTCGTACAGCTCTTGCTACAGATTTTACAATTTATCTTAGAGTCCATGTGGCAACAAAGATGGAGGAGGCAGATACCATTAAAGTACCAATGGTGGAATCAATTTTGGGTTATGAGCACGCACTAAGAGCTGGTGCTAATGGTGAAATTCAAGAAATTCTTAATGACCACCTATGGTTAAGTGAAACTATTATTAGCGTATATCCCAGGTACTGCATTAAACTTTAAAGTATCCAATGTTTTTTTTTTATTCTTTGAACTAAATATTTATGTTATTGTTAATGTATTAATTTGTATGCATGTTTTAATTTAAGATACTTGTATCAAGAGATATTGATCCCACAAGAACAAACTCAAAGGTTTGTGTTTTTGTGCCCACAATGAAACATATGCAACCATGGAATGCTGACATGTCTGAATATATAGTTCAGCGCTTGGCATTAGCAAATCCTGAGTCTAAGACTCTGTTTTTGTCACCTGCAACGTAGTGTAAGTCATTTAATTTAATCATATATATTACTTCATCAATGATACTAAATTTATTGAAATGTGTCTACCTGCTTATGATTTTTTTCTCCAACATTTTTGTAGGGATCCTTGTTATTGTTAGCGATTAACCTGAATCAAAACACCATGTACTATCTAGATCCATTGCATGTACAAATCAACTTGCGCAAAAAAATGAAAGAGAAGTACAATCAGTAAGTGTGTGTATATTATATTGGATATTATGTATGAATGTATTGGAAAAAGACTTAGGTTTTTGTATCAGGTTGTGGTGCTGCTGGTGACCTAATTATCCATTGATTTGTGTGATCGATGCTTAATTTCTGTGGTTTCAAACATCTATATTCTCTATACTTGTTACTCATAATCAAATAATTAGTTTGATACCAGATCATAGTATACGGTACATTCATTCCATTTGTATTTGTTGTGAATTGGAGATATGTGATGATTGTTAATTGAGTCATGGTATTTAAGATTAAGTTAAGGTGTAATAAAAAATGTCTAGTTTCAAAACTTTGCTAGCTGACTTACAATTCTTAGAGAATTTGTTTACTCATAATAAAGGGTGATTGATTGATTTAATTTGATTCTCATTTTTTGCTTCTAGTTTTGTTGTTACTGAAAATTTTGGAAAAATGTTGAAGCTTTTATTTGTTTATGTTTGGCCTATGTGATCCCTTGTGCTGGCTAGTCTGGTATTGTTGTTGTTACAGGTATTTTATAAATTTTGGAATGTCCATATTTTAGGGGAGACTCTGCCAAAATTTTGTTAGAAATTTGATATAGTCTGTGTTTTGATATTAAGAGTAGTGATTATGAATGGATTGGAATGGTGTTTTTTGGTTTGTAGAAATGATTATGAGTGTAAAATTGGATATTGAATGATCTTGTTTGATTTTGCAATTAGGGCTATCCTAATTTATCGAAGAAACAAGTATCAGTTTTCTAAACTAACTTCACCTAAATGGATACCGATAAAGGTATTTATACTAAATTTTTTACGCAATTATTCAAATTACCAAAATAAAAGCAATAAATTTCATATTTTTTGCTTTATAGTGTCCTCGTCAACCAAACTCTGATGATTGTGGCCGGTATATTTTGAAGTTTCTCAAGGATATTGTCGTTCATAACTAAACACAAATTCCAACAGAGGTATGTATGTAATAATTTCAAAGTTTATATAATTGTTTTACTTTTACACATACCATTTGAATGCATATGTTCAATTCTAACTTGATTTAATTTTCATTTCGCAGTACTTTCCAGATTGTCAATTCGACACATACCTTGATCATATCCAACTCAAAGAAGAGTGGTGTCAATATTTTGTTACGAATTTTATCATTTATAGGCAGCTAGAAGAAGATTAATATTTAATGTTTAGGTGAGTTTGTTATAAATTTGGTTTTTGTGAGTTTGGTGTTGATGTAAGTAACATGCTTATGTGGTTAAAAATTTCCTGCACATTTGTTGAAGTTTAACATACTTGAAATGGAATAGGTTCACATGAATTTGGGAGTAAAATTCTGCACTATTTAGCACATTTTTTGAACATTAGTATACTTGGTAGACTTGTATTGGATTTTATTATGTTTCGCCTATTTGTTTTCTTCCACATTTTTTCAATGTTGCATGACAAAGATTTTCTTTTTATGTTGGCTGGTATTGTATATATTTTACGTTGATTGGCTGGTATGGTATTTTATGTTTTTATAGGTATTGTATATATTTTGGAATGTCCATATTTTAGGGGAGACTCTGCCAAAATTTTGTTAGAATTTTGATCAAGTATGTATGTTGATTAGCAGTGGCAGAAGAAAGAAGAAGAAGAAGAAGAAGAAGAAGAAGATATTAGTGTTTAGGTACTATTTGTAGCATGACATATGTAATGTTTAGTTAATGCATTTTATGTTTTAGTGATGATAATTTTGTTAATTTTGAATTTGACTGAGAATTATTATAATTTATTCATGTTAATACAATGGATCTATATTGTTTCTATGAAAAAAAATTATACTGTAGTGTTAAATTTGGTTTTAGTGAAGTTTGATGTTGATACAATTGAGTGTTGATGACAATTTTGGTGTACATTTTTTGTTAACACAATACTGGATATCATGTGAATATGAGGGAGTCAAAAAAAAGAATAAACAGCGCTTCATTAAAGGAAGCGCTGTTTATTGCATTTGAAAATAGACAATAAACAGCGCTTCAATAAGGAAGCGCTGCTTATTGGTATACAATAAACAGCGCTTCCTTATTGAAGCACTGTTTATTGTCTATGCAATAAACAACGCTTCCTAAATGAAGCGCTGTTTAATGTCAATTTTCAGCAGCACTTCTTAAACGCTGTTTTTTGAAATACATTCAGCAGCGGATTAATTTTCAGCGCCTTAAGCGCTGTTTAAGGCAAAAAATAAGCGCTGGTTATTGTCAAAACTATTGTAGTGGTAATTCATAAGGTATGAGGGAACATATCAAAACAAAGATCACTGACTTAGCGAACACTCTACCCTTATCTAAACATAGTCAGTATCCAGTGGGGACCTAACTAGACACAGTCAGCGATAACATCCTAATGACTCCACAGTCTGATTAAGACCGAACTGCTCAGATACCACTTAAATGAGACGACCCCTTCTCATTTTTCCTAAATAATTAAAACCTTAAACGAGTAATTAAGCGATGTAGATATACTGAAAATACTAATTTATTCAAACTGAATATATTGTCACATACGTACGTAAGATTACATATTTAAGGAACTCGTGCCTAAGGCCCACAACATATACAGACATTGACCCACTGGCTGTGTTACGTAATTGCAAGATAGTGAGGGCCATTCTTACCGAGTACCCTCTATACGCTCCAAGATGCTGGCGATACCTCCATCAAGTCCATATTACTCTGTTTTATGTTAGTACCCTCTATATTCATCTTAGCCCTAGAAGGAGCTAAGAAACACATTACACGCCATAAAGTTCGAGAAAGCAGGGATAGAAAGAATATACAAATGGCACACACTCAATCAAGCACAACAAATCCTCGCGTCTACCTGGATCACATTCACTATCCCCTAGGTCTGCACTACTGTATCTAAACCTAGTTCCACCCACTTCCTTCCCATACCTTATATGTAACGACCCGTTTTCAGAGCACTACTAAACTAGGGAAACTCTAATGCAATGGAATTTTGTAAAGTGATACTCTTCTTATCTTTTGGAAATTGTGGTAAATTTTTTTTTCTTTTTATAAACAAAGCCTTTCGTAAAACACAATCAAAGTACCTACAGCATTTCCGAAACATGATGAAATTCTAAATGCAAAGACTATTGCAACTAAATATAAACATCCACACAACTTTCCAAAAGATATGCACTGACAAGTTTCGCATACAGAAAACGGTAAATAAATATGTACAAACAGGAATACACCTAAAGTATGAAGACCCTGACAAGAGTAGTCATACTTCTGAGGTACTCTCGACAGTTACCCACGCAGGGGGCTGCTCCAAAAGCATTAACCTCGACACCTAATTAACAACAGCCACAAAGGTCAAGCAAAACCGACAGACTGGTCACTAACCCAAAATTATATACAAAATAGATAGACATCATCAACTAGACAACTACACAACTACACGTGTCTATCAAGATTCTCTGACGGTTCCTCCTCTATCAGATCATCCGCGTCCTCGTCAGTCCACCTACGCGAAAAGTCTCTAACACGCCTCCTGTATATACATCTCGACCGGAAGTGGGGCTGAACTCCAAGCCGGGGAAATTCCCATGTCCAGGAAGTTAAAGACCACCTCCGACGATGTCGTCGTCGCTGGAATCTCCACCACGTCCATTAGCATCTGCGTTACCATCATCAATTGAAGGAACCACGAGCAAGGGTCAACTTCTTAAAATAAAAGTGATGGATACAAATACAACGACATATTCAACACGGATAAATTAGCAGGTCATTGGCATTACAAAACAATTCAACAAGAATGCACCGACCCCCTATTGACGCAACTATATGCCAATGTTTATGAATTCCAGAATTCCCCACACAGTGGTCAATCGCTTGGTATACCCCAACCCGATAATGTTCCACAAGACACTGAACTCCCATGTGATATACCTCACCCCAGGATATTCAGGTCTAGGGCTAACGACGACACTGAACTCCCACGCGATATACCTCACCCCAGTATATTCAAGTTGAAGTTACCCTATACACAACAATGAACTACACCCCTGAACTTCGGCCGTAGCCTTGGGCTTTTCCACTACCCTAGGATATTCGAGTCGAGTTCAAAAACGACACAACAATGCTTCCATAATCCCAATGAATATATCACCCAATATGACAATTCAAAAAAGCATAATCAAATAATTATTCAACATTCACATCAAATAAATATTCGACTAGCCATAACACTACACAATTCAGTTCAAGCCAACAATACATTTCAATACAATAAAACCACATCACAATCAATCATCAGCATCAATAACACAGTTCATCCCTTTGCAACTAAGTGGAGCTAGCAAAGAGGTAATCAAACAAGTGTAGGGGGTTGGGGGCAGTCGCCAACCACTTGCAGACAAGCCCACTAATTAATCATATATAAAGCTCAAACGATAAAATCAAGGGGGTACGAGACCCTCACTTCGAACCCTAAGGTTCTCAGACTTCCTTGATATACAAAATAAAAGTTAAAACCTAAGCTTGACTAGAAGTAGCCCTCACCGAAGTTGTCCGCTTGCGTGTTACAGCACGTCTCGATCTGACGCCGCACAAACTCGGAATCTACAAGTCCTAACACCACAGTGAAACTTAGCACAATCTAGACATAAATCTAATATCTAATCTCCTAGGCAAGATTTCAATCCTAACGCCTAAGCTCTCAATTCCCAAAAATATTTTAATAGATCACATACACTTGGAAAACAAGTAATTAGAAGCTAAAAGGGTTTTAAAGACAAAGACTCAAACTAGAAAGAATACATAAGTTGGAAAATAACATTTTAAAGACTAATTCATTTTCCTTTCTAAAACTTTAAGACATAACACCATACTAAGATAATCAACAAAACAACAAGTGATTCAAGTTAAACTTACCCCAAAACTCCTCTTTATGTCACGGCTCCAGGGAGCTCAAAGGGAAGGGAAAATTAACCTTCGATCACCCTAAACAATTTCAATCAAAAGTCATTTCCAACCATTTTCAAAAACTTAAACAATTCTTAAATACACTACTTATAACAAATATAAGCCAAGATCACCAATCATTCTAACTCAATTTAAATTTCTTGATTAGGCTCCACTAGGCCTTACATCATTAAAATCACTTTCAATTAATCAAGTCGTTCCCAAAATTTTCCAAAGCTTAAATACAATTCAATACACTTGAGTACATACAAATTGAAATTCATATAATTTTTGAAAGACTTGGAACTTATTTGGAAGGGTCCATGAAGTTGAAAAACAAGGTTTAAGTAGTAAAACTCACCTCCTTCAAAACTTGAAACATAAAACTACAAATTTGAAATTCCTCCTTACTATCAAACCTTAAGAATTTAAACAAGAACTTCAAATTCGATCTAATCACTTCCATAACTTTGCAAACTTGTATAGCAATTGCATACTACCAATATGAACTAAAACACAAGACCATTTTCCTACCTTTCCAAAAACTTGCACACAATCTCATACAACAATATAAAGCTAAGAAAACAACATAATCTTTCCCTCAAAGAAATAACAAATAACTAAAAGTAAGGTTTTCAAACTAAGACTCATTCATTTTTCAAACTTAGAACATGAACAATGCTATAATCCAATTCTTTCTAAAACTTAAATACATTTAAATACAACTAATATGAACCAAAGAACACAAAAAATATTTTTCTCCCAAATCCCAAGTGCTGGCGGCCTCAACCCTTTCTTCCCCAAAAAATTTGCAAATCTTCCAACTAATTACACAACATCATTCCACAAATCATTCCTTTCACAAATCAACCATTTGATACAAAACACATGCCTAATTCAAGTTCAATCATCAATTTAAGCTTCATTCAAGAATGCATGGGTTTTCATAAAACCTTCCCAAACTTTGTTTCAAAACAAAATTGACAACCACAAAGCATTAGCAACATATAAGAAGCAAGAATCACAAGCTAATTTAAATGGTTTACATGAAGATCACACAAATCCCTCTTTCCTCTTAGGTTAGGGTTTCAAGAATTTGGGGATAATGTGCTCCTTTCTTCTATTGATCAAAATCAAGTAACAAACAAGACATAAAACAAGACTAAAAGCAAGAAAACTTAATCCTATGCCTAAAAACACACCCCATGGTTTTGGGGCTGCACAAGGGGAGGAAAAGAGTGATTTTCTTCTCACTTACAAGGTTGGGAAGAAGTAATCAAGAGGAAGAAGAAGCTAGAAGCAAGCAAGGTTGAAGGATGGAAGCAAACTCAAGCCAAGAAGATGAAGGATGGTGGAGCCATGGAAGGACCTCAAGCTTTTCTCTCCAAGACAAGAAAGAAAATGAAAGTGAAGTGAGAATGAAGGGTGGGGGGTTTACGACCAGGTCTCCAAATAAAGGGGAGGGAATTAAAATTTTAATAAAACAAATATTAATCACTTGGAAACCAATTAAATAAAGAATGTGAGTGATAAATGAGAGTGAGAGTAAAAAGGGGTGGGTCACGCTGGTGAAGGGAAAAAAAGAGGATAAAAAAAAATTAAATAAACAATTGTTTACTTGGTTAAGAATGAATTAGGATAAGGATAAAATAATTAGTCACCAAAAGTGTGACACCTAAACACTAAAAAGCTAGATGCTAATCAAATCAACTAGTCTAAAACATCTAATCTCTCTTCTCTCATGATTACCCTCTAATCCTAGTGTCTTAAACGTACTAAAAAAAATACGGTGCCAAATAATCGCGTTACCGATTAATTCTTCGCCGATTAAATCGCGAAAATTAATTTACTGAGAAATTAATTCACCGCGTGATAAAATGTCATCATAAATAATAAAAACAATTGAAAACACTCAATTATAATCACCACAAGTTACGATTCGATTTTCATCAAAATCGGGGTTCGTTTAAAATTTTATCTGTGGCCAAACTGCCTGATGATTCAAAACACCGCGAAACTTCGTTAAAATTTTTTGACGATATTCGAACCATGAATTAATATAAAATATTAATTCTCAAATTTTATTTGATCTTGATTTAATTCAATCACTTATTTATCAAACAAGAACTGCTTATTATAGCATAAATACGGCAAAATACACTATAATAACACTAAATAACGCATCGCAAAAATACGGATGTTACATTATAGTCCTCTTCGTATACTATTCTGAACTACCCGATACCTTTGCTAGCTAAACTATCAGCTCTAACAGAGTTTTCATCCCTTTCCCCGCTCCTAATCAACTACTTCAATTATCCCTATAGTTTATCATGATCTAACCTACCAGCTAAGGCTTAACAATATTTGTCCGATACTCCTATCACATCAATAATTCATCTTAATCACAGGCAGAGTCATCAGTCAAAATCAAAGCATATCTAAAGCATTCAGACTAGCATAGACAGCATATAGATCAATTCCTAACGTCGTTATGGGCGACTATCAACTAACATATTATTCAGCAACATAGTCACACAAATACCAATGATCATATATAATCAGCAGCATAGTCACACAATTACAAGCAATCATATTTAATCATCACCACGTCAATCAGCATCAGTCATCTATACTAGGTACTGGCATACACAGCACAACATCAATCATTAGCCATCTTCAATCAACATATGGATTAACCCTAGTGTTGTTCAGGCAACTTGCTATTGACATGTTATCAATCAGTATACCAATAGTCACACACACAACAATAAGCAATCATAAGTTGTCTATCATAGGGTTTTCATATATCAAACAAGTTATTCCTATGGTTGATAGATCTCTGACAACTGTCCTCAGCTATCACAGGTCACGGCCCTTCTCCTGATGTGCTGCTGTTATCAACCACTAGTAGGGCTTGGATTACCCGATGCACATTTGTATGCACTACTCTATCCTACAATCCCTAGAGTGTAAGGTTTCTTGCTCCCACCTGGTTTGAAGATCGCTGAAGCCTCTGCCACTATCTACACTCCTCCCGCACTTGCTACTCGCACTCCTACCTTGCCTATTAGACCGTTATTTCTATTTTCCTCTCCCTCTCGAGGATTTCCTACTAAGGGTTTTCTGATGTATAGGATCCTCATCTGAGGCAAGTGTAGAGCACACTTACTCCTTAGAAGAAGTTCCCATAGAGAAAAGCTAGAGAAGAGGATTTGGTGCGAATGGAAATGAGGGGGTAAACACCTATTTATAGGCAAGCATCAACCCCATCACGTCTCAATGGACCCCTCTCATAGGACCGTCGCGTCGCAATGGTACCCTCACTTTTACACATGCCAAAATCTAAGCAGAGACAAGTATCTGACCTCGTCTCGTCACGATGGCTCCCTCTCATAAGACTGTCGTGTCGCGATGGTATTTATACAAAAATATTTGATTTTTCCTCTTCTAGAAGCTTCCAGGGGGTTCCACACCCTTCCAGGGGTACTTTTATCCTTCTTGGTGTTTCTAGATCTATCCTAAGGTTTATGGTCCCACTTTAAGCCAATTTTATCCGTAATCAAGGTTTTTAACTCTCGTTTATCACCTAATCACCGATCTAATGTCAACCTAAAATATCATTCGAGATTATTTGAAAAATGGGATGTTACAAATATCTCTAAATTTCTTATGTGGTTTCACTCATTAAGAGTGTCCGAGATTTATGACTTATGATTGCGAATCAATCGAAATCTCTCATCTCTCTCTCCAGCGTGGCCTTTTAGATGTCTCTTCGAATTCCTTTAAAAAACAGATCAATGCATTTTAATGCATCTTTTATAGCTTTGCACTTGGTGTTCTTAATTGTGTGTTTTTCCCAACAACTACTTTTTAACATGGTTTTATATCTTTGGGTCTTGATTGGGCTTTAGTGGAATTATTTGCTAATTTTTGGATTTTGTTACATCCTGACCCATGTCGCTTCTATAGGCCATAACCTGGGCTATACTTGTCCGATTTCAGTGCTCTTTGTGGCGTTGGAAAGCTAAGAAGCAGAGCTACAATTCTTATGTTCACACCGAAGCCCAGTTATGCAGTTTTGAAGGTCGAAAATCCACTTTACTAAGGCTGACGAGTTGCACTACGGGTTTTGGACCATTCACTCATGTAATTAGTTGTTATTGGGCTAATTAAACCCTTTTGGGCCTTTCTCTTTGGTCTTAACATCTGATTAGTTAGGTTAAACCTAGAAGATATTATAAATTCGTTAGTTAGAGTCCTAGGTCGGGAGGGATTATTACGTTTAGAATCTTGAGCCGTTTTTGGAAATTTTCAGCCTTTGTTTTATTTCGAGACCTCTTTTTGCTTTCTTAATTTTCGTTTTGTGATGAAACCTTCAATGGAAGGCTAATTCTTTTCGATCAATTCACTGGTTAAGGATTTCATAGAGGATCTTGATGTTGGTTATTAATATTAATTTCGTTTTTGTGTTCTACTTCTTTTTCTTTTGATCCTTCATCTATTCTAATTTCTGTTTGCAAAATCGTTTTACATATTGATGCTTAATCATATAATTTCGGTTTTGCTCTTTGATTTGAGACTATTGGAATTAAACTTAACGCTTGTTTTGGTTTAGTTCGAATAGAGATCATAGAGGATCTTGATGTTGGTTATTAATATTAATTTCGTTTTTGTGTTCTACTTCTTTTTCTTTTGATCCTTCATCTCTTCTAATTTCTGTTTGCAAAATCGTTTTACATATTGATGCTTAATCATATAATTTCGGTTTTGCTCTTTGATTTGAGACTATTGGAATTAAACTTAACGCTTGTTTTGGTTTAGTTCGAATAGAGATCAATAGGGTCTATGATGCTTAGTTATAGGTTTTATGAATTCAGTTGTTAAATTGATTATATGTTTGTGACGCGTGTTCCTTATTTATAATCAATTGAATTCTTTGATGCTTAATCCAGTAGGAATTCGTATAGGATTAATCACCCACTTGATTGGTTAATTCTATGATCAAACAAGATTAGAACACGAATTAGAATAATCTTTTGAACCTGTGATAGATCCGAAGTGAAAGTTCCTGTGACCAGTGGATTGGTTGTTGTTATCAAGTGATTTTTGTTATTAATTAAAACTGTTTTCACGAAACAACCCCCCCATTCCGTTCTTTGCGTGTTCTTGCTATTGGTTATTATTAATTAGAGATCATTGTGAGACGACCAAGGTTAACTGTCTTGTTACTACATTCTTATTTTAATTATTTTGATCCGTGCGCGACAGCGGATCAAATTGGCACCGTTGCCGGGGATCTTTGATTAATAGTTGCCAATTCAAGGACCCTACTAACGTCTCTAACAATTGGTTTTGTGTTTTTGGTTGTGTTTCAGGTCTTAACATTGGATTTGGCATTGATTAGTAAAAAAATCGGTTTTCGATCAACTTGCTCGGATTGCTCCGAAATTTGGCCAGAAAATCCGGAAAAAATCAAGGATCCAAAGTCCCATATTAGGGATCCCATATTAGGGACTAATATAGAGAGTAGAGGCTAAAAATCCGAAATTCTATCGTTTAGACCACTTTTTTATTTTTTTTATTTTTTCATTTTTTTAAAAAAATCCAAAAAAATTAGCGTAATCTTTATTTGATTTTTAGAGATTTTTGGTGCTGTTTTTAGATTTTTTAGATTTTATTTGATAGGGTTTCTCGATTTCTTTAGTGTTTTAGCTATTAGGACATTGTTGGTATTTTCTGATTTGTTAGTTTATGATGCATGACTAGTAATAACATAGGTAGTGATCATATAAGTGATAGTGATAGTGATAATTATAGCTTATTTAGTCATACTCTCTTTGATTCTAATTTTGATTCTGATTTTGATTCTGATACAATGGCTGCTAGAACATTAAGGGAACTTGTTGCACCTGATGTCACTTATAATGATTTATGCATTGAATACCCTAATGTTGAGGTGCCTTTTGAGCTTAAATCTGGCTTAATACATTTGCTTCCTAAGTTTCATGGTCTTGCAGGTGAAGATCCCCACAAACATCTTAAGGAGTTCCATATTGTATGCTCCACCATGAAACCTTAAGGTGTCCCAGAAGACCACATCAAGCTGAGGGCTTTCCCATTCTCATTGCAAGACACTGCCAAGGACTGGTTGTACCACCTTCAACCAGGTTCTGTGACAAGCTGGAATGAATTGAAGAAGTTATTTCTGGAGAAATTCTTCCCTACCTCTAGAGCTGCCTCAATCAGAAAGGAAATATGTGGCATCAGGCAGATTGCGAATGAATCTTTGCATGAATACTGGGAGAGATTCAAAAAGTTGTGTGCAAGCTGCCCTCACCATCGGATTTCTGAACAGCTGCTCATCCAGTATTTTTATGAAGGCTTGCTGCCTATGGACCGAAACATCATGGATATCAAGCTAATGAGGAGCACTTGTGGATAAAACCCTAGTAGATGCAAGAAGCCTGATTGAGAACATGTCCATTAATTCTCAGCAGTTCACTACCAGAAACAATTCAGTGGTGCTGACAAAAGGAGTCAATGAGATACAGGCTACTGAACACAAGAACTTAGAGACCAGGCTTGATAAACTTGTTTCATTGGTGGAAAAGTTAGTCAGAACTAAAACTCGTGCAAATGAGAGTTTGTGGTATTTGCACCTCTGCAGAGCACCCTACAGATGCATGTCCTACATTGCAGGAGAGTGACAATGCTAATACTCCTCAGGCCTATGCAGCAAATATATTCAATGACAGGCCCCAGCCCAACTATGATCTGTCTTCCAACAGGTACAATCCCAATTGGAGAAACCATCCAAACCTGAGATGGGGAGATGCCTCTACATAGCAGCCCAGGCCGCAACCTGCCCCACTGCTAGCCCAGCAGAAATCTGAACCTTCATTGGAAGAACTTGTTAAGCAAATGGCAGTCCAAAATCTCCAATTTCAGCAGAGAACAAATTCAACCATTCAGAATTTAGAGACAAAAATTGGACAGCTAGCAACTTCCATTAATTAGATGCAGTCTCAGGGGTCGGGCAATTTGCCTGCTCAACCAGTAGTGAATCCAAATGTCAGTGCAAATGTCAGTGCAATCACTCTCAGAGCTGGAAAAGCTGTTGATACTCCAGAACCTCCTCCAGCAGAAAATGCAAGTGGCAGCAGCAGAAAAAAAGATAAGCCACCTTCTACACCTACCTCTGCTGATGATGATGCACAGCCTATACCACTTCTCTTTCCCCAAAGGGCTGTGATAACTAAGAAGATGGATGAGTCAGACAAAGATAAGGAAATCTTGGACACATTTAGGAAGGTTGAAGTTAATATACCTCTCCTTGAGGTGATTAAGCAGATTCCAAGATATGCTAAGTTCCTCAAAGAGTTGTGCACACACAAAAGGAGGAGGAGGCTGAAGGGAAATGAAAAGGTCAACATGAGTCGCAATATTTCTGCACTCATACAACCCATGATGCCCCAAAAGTGCAAGGATCTGGGAATTTTTACTATTCCATCTACCATAGGCGAGAGTAAATTTGAAAATGCCATGCTGGATTTAGGTGCTTCCATTAATGTGATGCCTACATCTATTTTTAACTCTCTGGCTCTTGGACCTTTGCAGAATATAGGTGTTGTTATTCAGTTGGCAAACAGGAGCAATGCTCACCCTACTGGACTTGTGGAGGACGTACTTGTTAAGGTTAATGACTTGATTTTTCCTGCAGATTTTTACATTCTGGACATGGAGGGAGACACAATCCAAAGAGGCACCTATCATCCTAGGCAGACCATTCCTAAGAACAGCAAGAACCAAGATTGATGTCCATGCTGGAACACTCTCCATGGAATTTGGGGATATCATAGTTAAATTTAACATCTTTAATGCTACTATGAAGCATCCCTTGGAAAAGCCTTTTCTTTTTCAAATAGAAGTACTTGCTGACTTAGTTGAAGATACTCATTCTGATGTTACAAATTGCATGGTTGTGCCTGTTAATGTTACAAATGATGTTGCTACACTGCAAGCTTCTGATGTAACTCCATCCACCAAGATACTTCCCTCCATTGTGCAGAAGAAGGATGTTGTGAAGAAGAAGAAAATCAAACACTTCCATGAGTTCCATTCTCGCCTTAAAATCATGGCGGGTAAGGTAAGCTTCGATCCAAGTGGATTGGCCCTTTTATTGTAACTAGCACTTTTCCTTATGATGCAAAGGGAATAAAAAGTGAAGCCACCAGTAAAGTCTTCAAAGACAATGGACACTCCCTCAAGCTTTACCATGTGAGCCCCGCACTGGAAGAGGAGACTGTAGAAGAGCTTCACCTGAAAAAACCACCTTGAAGAGGGAGTTTTCTTTCCTTACTCCTTACTCTTATTTTATACTTGTTGCTTACATTGATGACAATGTGTGATTTAAGTGTGGGGGGATCTTTTAGTGTAGTTTTGTTTTTTTTTTGTTTTGAGGTTTTTGTTATTATAAAAAAGAAATATTTTGCATGCGTTTTCATTGGATTTCTTGGTTTATATGAGTGAAGAGTGATTTCACTATTCTAGGACTATAGGTCTTGTGGCATGATATGGATGACTTCCTTGCATTCTTAGTGTGATAAGTTGGATTGGAATATTAAATTGTGCATTTTTGTGATAGATCATTTTCCTTGGTGAGGTTTGGGCCTTATAATGGATGGAATACATTTTCCCATTCTCTTTCTTTCTTGTGTGATGTTACTCATGATTATTGGTTACTCTAGAACTTGACTTGACTCTTGTTAAAACTCTTGTTCACATGCATGCATTGAAATGATCTAAAGCAATTTTTGTTCTTTTTAACCACTAGCCAAATAAGCCTATCTTGCATTTATCCCTTTGTTTAGCCCCTTTGAGCCTATTTATCCCATTCTTTGTTGTATAGCTCATTACAAGTCTAAAAGTGAAAAACCATGATATGACCCAATCTTAGGGGATAAAGGAGCTTTGCTTTGAAAAAAATATGATAATAAATATTGCATAAGTGTGGGGGTGCTCAAAAATGTGGTTGTGTTAGAATATCTAATGTTGTGCTCTATTGGAAATTTGGCAAGTGAAAAAAAAAATATATATATATATATATATAATAAAATAAAATAGTGGGGCACAATATTTGGTTAAAAAAAGTGTGAAAATAGAAAAATGGATTGAAATTTGGTTGAATTACCCCCCATGATTATTCGGCAATTGTTTTCCATTGCTCCTCTATCCTCTTTGATTTTATAGCCTAGTTACCCTTTCAATTATCCCACCTTGACCTTAGCCCCATTATAACCTGAATAAAGACCTTTTGATCTTTGTGTGCATGTGTTTCAAGTGTGGATGTTAGAGTCTTGTCAAGCCTATGGTAGTGTTAGCTTTCATGATGTGATTTGAATGTAAACATTAGCCTAGACACTTGAGAGTTTGAGAGAAATATTTTTCTGTGAGGATTATATCACTTTTGATGCGTTCCTTGGTTATTCTATCCTCTTGTTTGCTTTGAAAGTAATAAGATGTTGTTAATGATTGCCATGAGTCCTTGAAACCTTGAATGAGCATTTTGCTTGTCACTATGCATCCTTGGGATTCATTGGAAATGCATCTCTGCTTTGTTTTGACCATGAGTTTTGCTCGGAGTGCAAAAGCTTAAGTGTGGGGAATTTGATCAATGCATTTTAATGCATCTTTTATAGCTTTGCACTTGGTGTTTTTAATTGTGTGTTTTGCCCAACAACTACTTTTTAACATGTTTTTATATTTTTGGGTCTTGATTGGGCTTTAGTGGAATTATTTGCTAATTTTTGGATTTTGTTACATCCTGGCTCATGTCGCTTCTACAGGCCATAACCTGGGCTATACTTGTCCGATTTCAGTGCTCTTTGTAGCGTTGGAAAGCTAAGAAGCAGAGCTACAATTCTTATGTTGGCATCAAAGCCCAGTTCTGCTGTTTTGAAGGTCGAAAATCCACTTTACTGAGGCTGGCGAGTTGCACCACGGGTTTTGGACCATTCACTCATGTAATTAGTTGTTATTGGGCTAATTAAACCCTTTTGGGCCCTTCTCTTTGGTCTTAACATCTGATTAGTTAGGTTAAACCTAGGAGACATTATAAATTCGTTAGTTAGAGTCCTAGGTCGGGAGGGATTATTACGTTTAGAATCTTGAGCCGTTTTTGGAAATTTTTGGCCTTTGTTTTATTTCGAGACCTCTTCTTGCTTTCTTAATTTTCGTTTTGTGATGAAACCTTCAATGGAGGGCTAATTCTTTTCGATCAATTCACTGGTTAAGGATTTCATAGAGGATCTTGAGGTTGATTATTAATATTAATTTCGTTTTTGTGTTCTACTTCTTTCTCTTTTGATCCTTTATCTCTTCTAATTTCTGTTTGCAAAATTGTTTTACATATTGATGCTTAATCATATAATTTCGGTTTTGCTCTCTGATTTGAGACTATTGGAATTAAACTTAACGCTTGTTTTGGTTTAGTTCGAATAGAGATCAATAGGGTCTATGACGCTTAGTTATAGGTTTGATGAATTCGGTTGTTAAATTGATTATATCTTTGTGACACGTGTTCCTTATTTATAATCAATTGAATTTTGTGATGCTTAATCCAGTAGGAATTCATATAGGATTAATCACCCGCTTGATTGGTTAATTCTGTGATCAAACAAGATTAGAACATGAATTAGAATAATATTTTGAACCTGTGGTAGATCCGAAGTGAAAGTTCCTGTGACCAGTGGATTGGTTGTTGTTATCAAGAGATTTTTGTTATTAATTAAAACTGTTTTCACGAAACAACCCCCCAATTCCGTTCTTTGCGTGTTCTTGCTATTGGTCATTGTTAATTAAAGATCCTTGTGAGACGACCAAGGTTAACTGCCTTGTTACTACATTCTTATTTTAATTATTTTGATCCGTGCACGACAGCGGATCAAAAACTCTCTTTTATTTTGGACAATTTGTTTTGCTGAATGGTCATTGGAATTTTTGAGGACTTTCTCGAAAATACTTTATTATTAGGGCAAAGGCCTTTACCGTTAAACATTTGTGATTAAGTCCATTAATTATTTTTAATGTTCGAAACTCACTTTCGATTACTTTGATAATCGTACTTCGATTCCTTTTAAAATTAAACCTCTCGATTTCCATTTTTGGAAATGCTTTCCTCGGTTATTGAATTCGCATCGGACACATCATTGTGTCGTCAAGTCATACAATCGATCGTTCGAGTTGACTCAGCTCTTTTATGCATACACCAACTGTTGGAACCTAAACGATTGAGAAGTTTAGACCCTCATTGATTTTGATGATAACAAAGTATTTGCAAGTGAACAATTTATCATCTGATAAGTCTTGGAGTGTGCGGGTATTAAAATCACTCATGTTTTATAACTCACTCAAGCAAGAAGAAGAAATTCACAAGAGTTTGAATACATTCCATGCGTGTCTTCATCCGGTTCACTCCAGCATCTTCTGTAAAGCGAGCGTTCGATAGTGTTATCCTTCGACATGTAGATTAATCAATTGCTGCGAGCATCCGTCCTACTTTCTGAGCGAGCATCTGGTCTTATTAATGAAGCACGCGATGGTCATGTTTATGCTCTTTTACCTCAGCTATTTTGGAACGGAATTCGAATTTGATTTTGTGTGCTCACTTTGTTATACGAAGTATCAAAGGTGACACCTTTAGTATAAGAAAAAAATTGTACAAGGCAATTGTGAAAAGCAGATAGTACAAAAACGGTAATATGTACTATTCTGATATTCTCTGGAAAGAAATAAAAGGACAGCATTTAAAATTACCTCACTCAATGATATGTAGCCAAAATTTACTGCAACGGTAATACCCCTCAAGAACTCTTATAAATACCCTAAGGTATTCATTGAAGAAGGTTGCCAAAAGCTGCTAGAAACTATATTCTGAAAGAGCTATTACTCAAGTGAGCAATCAAGTTTCGTGTCAAGTTTCTGGACACCAAAAACTGAACCTTATTGTCTTATATTCTTTCTTTTAGAAAGCTATTTGTTTTTTAGCTTAATCTTTTCATCCTCTCAGTGAGAGTTATTTGATTGTATTCAAAAATACTTCTTGAAAATTGTATTGCCTAGTTAAGCCTTGATTCCTCAAAGGCTCAAATGTACTGAGTTGTTTTGAGAAGTTAAGAGTATTGTCAAGTTTGTGACAGTAGAATACTCTTAAGGAAATTTGTAATCAGTTGATTATAGTGGAAAATCCTTCAGGAATGAAGGGACTAGACGTAGCTACCAGGTTGGTGGTGAACTAGTATAAATCGCTGTGCCTGTTGCTTTACTGCTTTATATTTATTCTTATCTTGCAAAGAAAAATAAGTTTTCATAAACTGTATTTCCAGCGTCTGGTCATACTCCAACATCCGATAACAAATAGTTTTAAAATCAAGTGTTCAAAAATGTTTTCAACTTAAAGTTTGCGAAAAGTTTTCAACATAATTCAACCTCATTCTTGTGTTCACGTTCAGTTGGTACCAGAGCTCAGCCTCTTAGTTGAGTACTTAACAGTGTTAAGCGAAAAGATCCTATACTATGACATGTCTGCAGAAGGTGATCACATGAACCGTCCTCTTCTATTTACCGGAGAAAATTTTGACTACTGGAAAGATAAGATAAAAGCTTTCTTTGAGACACAATAACTTGAGTTGTGGGATATTGTTGAAAGTGGTTACATTTTTTCCACTAATGCTGCTAGTGTTGCAATAGTCAGAGAAAACTGGAATGATGAGTAGAAAAAGAGATATCAAATCAATCAAAAAGCCAGATTCATTCTTATATGTGCCATGTCAGAAAAATAATATGATAAATGTGGTAAATTTGATACTGCCAAAGAAATTTAGGATTCTCTTGTTTTGTCTTATGAGAGCTCTGCCCAAGTAAGAGAAACTAAAGCTAGCATGTTGGTTCGCCAATATGAGTTGTTTAAAATGGAAGATGGTGAAAACATTGAATATATGTTTGGAAGGTTCCATACACTTGTTCATGGGTTACAGGCCCTTGGAAAAAGCTACACCACTCCTGATCATGTGAGAAAGATCCAGAGAAGTTTGACCAAGCAGTGGAGACCCAAAGTCACTGCTATTCAAGAAGCAAAAGATTTAAATGTCCAACGCCTTGAAGATCTTTTGAGTTCTCTGAAAGCTCATGAACTTGAGCTAAACGAGGAAGAACCTGTGAAGAAGAGCAAGTCTATTGCCTTGAAAGTCAACAAGCACAAAGACAAGAAACTTCAAGAGAAAAATCCAGAAAAAAGATGTCAAGGACAAGAAGGAAAGCAAAGACAAAAGCCAAGTCGTTTTCTATGAAAGTAAGAAGCCTAGACACTTCAAATCTGAATGTCCTAATCTTAAAGAGAAGCCCACAAGAAGTTCTTTCAAGGGAAAGAAGAAGAGTCTCATAGCTACATGAGAAGATCTGGATTTATCCTCCTCTGAGGAAGATAATGGTGAAGAAGCCAATCTTGCCCTCATGGCAAATACTGATTTAGATTCTGAAGAAGAAGTTAAAGAGGTAATAATATATGATTCTTATTCTGAACTTCAACTTGCATTTGATGATTTTCTTAAGGACTCTGCCACTCTCTCCACTGAGTATAAAGCTTTGCAAAAGAAATTTTCAAAACTATCCCAAGAATTTCAAGTTTTGAAAAATGAAAACTCAAAGCTCAGTGAAGAGAACCAAAAGCTGAAAACTGAAAATCAGTGTCTGGTGGATAGTCAGCATCTGGTAACGTGTCAGCAACCAAAAGCTGAGAGCTCTCAACCTGAAAGCTCTGAAGCTGAAGGCAATCCTAAATGTGAATCAAATGATTATGAATATGCATTTCAAAAGTTTCTTGCAGAGAGTGTAACTCGAAGCAAGCAAGCTTCAATGATTTGGGGTGTCAGTAAAACGACAACTCAAGGTCTTGGTTACATATCAGATGAACCCTCTTTAGAAAATGAAAATCATATATCTGATAAATCCAATGATCACCGTGAATGCTTGCATTGTACTTACTGCAACAAACCTGGTCACTTGAAAAGTGCATGTACTACTTTTAAGATTAAGAAGGACAAGTATCCTTCAAGAACTAACAAGAAAGGACCCAAAAAGATATGGGTACCTAAAGATAAAATAGTCTATATTGCAGACCTTCTTAGCAACAAGGTCAACACACCTATCTTGGTACTTAGACAGTGGATGCTCGCATCACATGACGGGAGAAAAACATATGTTTTAAGAGCTAAGACCTATAGAAGAAGGATTTGTTGGTTTTAGAGGAAACCAAAAAGGTGAAATAGTTGAAATTGGTCGTATTGGTAAAGGCTCTCTTCCCTCTATTGATAATGTACTTTATGTTGAAGGACGAAAGCATAACTTATTGAGCATAAGTCAATTATGTGACAATGTTTATGATGTCATTTTTATAGAAACAGGATGTTCAGTAAAAAGCAAGAAAGATGGCTCTATTTTCTTTACTGCAAAGAGGAAACAAAACATTTATAAAATTGATCTTTTTGAACTTGCAAAATAAGATGTCAAGTGTCTCATGTCTGTTGAAGATGAGCAATGGACTTGGCATAAAAGATTGGGTCATGCCAATTTGAGATTAATCTCAAAATTAAACAAGCACAGTCTTGTTAGAGGCTTACCAAATCTTAAATTTCAAACTGATGCTCTCTGTGAGGCATGTCAAAGAGGAAAACAAGTTAAAACTTCTTTTCATTCTAAAAATGTTGTTTCAACCTTTAGACCACTTGAGCTTTTGCATCTTGATCTTTTTGGTCCAACAAGGACAGCCTCTTTAACTGGAAAGAAATATGGGTTAGTCATTGTTGATGATTTTACAAGATGGACATGGGTTAGATTCCTTGCCCACAAGGATGAGTCATTCAAGGTATTTACTGTTTTCTGCAATTCAGTTCAAAATGAAAAAGGAATTTGTATTTCTTCAATTAGAAGCGATCATAGGGGAGAATTTGAAAATGAAAGCTTTCAAAAATTTTGTGAAGAAAATGGCATCTCCCACAATTTCTCCTCTCCTAGAACACCACAATAAAATGGTGTTGTAGAAAGGAAAAATAGGTCCCTCCAAGAAATGGCCAGGACCATGATCAATGAAGGTGATATTACAAAACATTTTTGGGCAGAAGCAATAAACACAGCTTGTTATATTCAAAATAGAAATCTTATTAGAATTATTTTGAAGAAGACTCCATATGAACTGTGGAAAGGTAGAAAGCCAAACATATCTTATTTTCATCCCTTTGGTTGCATATGTTATATTCTGAATACCAAGGATCAACTTAGTAAGTTTGATTCCAAAGCTAACAAAGGAATCTTTTTGGGATACTCTGAAATATCTAAAGCTTTTAGAATATACAATAAAGAGACTTTGATGGTGGAAGAATCCATTCATGTCAAGTTTGATGACAAGAAGCCTGACACCGCCATGTCAGAGCTAGATGAATTATTTGCAGATTTAAATATTGGTGGTACAACAAACAGTGAACCTGCATCTTCAGCATCTAGTGGTGACCAGACACAGGATTCTACTCAAGCAGAAGCTGAAACCAGAAAAAGTTAGAGATACAAAACCAATCATCCTAAGGATCAAATCATAGGAGAACCTGGAGATAGAGTAAGAACTAGATCCTCTTTCAAAGAGCATGCAGATGTTGCACTTCTCTCTGAAATGGAACCTAAGACGATTGATCAAGCATTGGAAGATGAAGGTTGGATTCTGGCTATGCAAGAAGAGTTGAATCAGTTCCAAAGAAATGACGTGTGGAAATTAGTCACTCTACCAAAAGATAAACAAGCTATTGGTACTAAATGGGTATTTAGAAACAAGCTTGATGAGGATGGCAAGGTAGTGAGAAACAAAGCAAGATTAGTTGCTCAAGGTTACTCACAGGAAGAAGGTATTGATTTTACAGAAACTTTTGCACCTGTTGAAAGGTTAGAAGCTATTCAAATTTTACTTTCATTTGCTGCACATCATGAGATAATTCTTTATCAAATGGATGTGAAAAGTGCTTTCTTGATGGTCTTATAACTGAAGAAGTCTATGTGAAACAACCTCCTGGATTTGAAGACATTGAATTTCCAGAACATGTTTTTAAGCTTAAAAAGGCTATGTATGGTCTTAAGCAAGCTCCTAAAGCTTGATATGAAAGACTAAGTTCCTTTTTAATGGAAAATGTTTTTACCAAAGGTCAAGTAGACACTACTCTGTTTAGAAAGACATCAAACAAGCATTTCATACTTGTTCAAATTTATGTTGATGATATCATTTTTAGAGCTACTAATGAAAATCTTTGCAAAGAACTGAATTTGAAATGAGCATGATGGGTGAATTAAAGTTTTTCCTTGGAATTCAAGTCAAGCAATGTAATGATGGTATTTATATACATCAAAGCAAATATATCAAGGAATTGCTAAAGAAATTCAAGATGGTGGATTGCAAGCCAATGTGTACTCCTATGCATCCTACTTGTATTCTTAGCAAAGATGAAACTGGTAAGAAGGTAGATCAGAAAATGTACAGAGGTATGATTGGATCTTTACTTTATCTTACTGCTTTAAGACCTGATATTATGTTCAGCGTCTGCCTGTGTGCTAGATTTCAATCTGATCCTAGAGAATCACACTTGAGTGCTGTTAAAAGAATATTTAGATATTTGCAAGGATCTACTAATATTGGTTTGCTTTATAAGAAATCAAAAGATTACAAGTTAGTAGGATTCTGTGATGCTGACTTTGCTGGAGACAGAATTAAAAGAAAGAGCACAAATAGAGGCTGCCAATTCCTTGGAGCAAATATTGTGTCATGGTCAAACAAAAGACAAGGCACAATTGCACTCTCAATAGCAGAAGCTGAATACATCTCAGCAGCAAGTTGCAGTTCACAACTTCTGTGGATGAGATATCAACTTGAAGACTACTTGATAAAAGAGAGTCACATTCCAATCTTCTGTGATAATACATCTGCAATTTGTCTTACTAAAAATCCAATATTGCATTCTAGAGCAAAGCTCATTGAGATTAAACATCACTTCATAAAAGACTATGTTCAGAAGGGTATTCTTGAAATTAAATTTATAGACACTGAGCATCAGTGGGCTGACATTTTCACAAAACCCCTTGCTGAAGATAGATTCAATTTTATAAGAAGAAATTTAAATTTTCACCTTATAGAAGAATGATTAATCTCAGCGTCTTATGATATGCATCATTCAGCATCTGGTATGACATAAGCATTTACACATGTGCACATATGATATGCCATTTGTAACACCCCGTCTCCGGAGCGCTACTAAAGTAGATATTCTGACAAAAGTTGACATATTTCTGAAAGGTGACATACTCTGCTTATAGGGTTTATTCTGAAAATGTGGTTCTATATATATTTTTTTCCTTTTCTACTAAAAACTCCTTTGAAAAGAGCGGTCAGAGTATTACAACGACTTTTAGAAACATGGTAGTGAATAATTAAAGACACCAAGTAAACCACATTAACCATATTCATTTATTCCATCAATTCATATATGACAATACATGTCTGGAAACATAATAGGCATTTTATTAAAAAACTGAAATGAACTACAAATATCCTATAGCTGGTCGACAAGCTACATCCCTTACTAGACTTCTAGTAAGTTGTAAACATATCTCAAGTAGGAAGCCGGACAGTTTTTCCTCAGCTATGCTTTTCCGTAGTCCCGAACACTCTGCTTGCTTCGTCATCTGGGTTACAACCATTGATTGAAAGAACCACGGGCAAGGGTCAACTTCTCAAATAATCATAAAAACAGCAAATCATAAATCAAGAGACAACAAAATGAACAATTTCCTAAAACGTAACACGAGACACTCCCTCAAGACACTCTCGACAATTTCTGGAAAGTAACGCCGAACAAGCTGCTAAATTCCAGCCGTAGCCTTGGGCTCCACAACCACCCTAGGATATTCATGTCGAGTTCCTTGACATTACAACGTCTAGCTAAGCTGCCGAAAAACCAGCTGGAGCTTTTTAGGGGGATCCTAGCACCCTAGGTTAATCGGGTCGAAGGTCAAAAACGCCACGACGACACTTTCACCACCCCAATGAATAAATCAACTCATATGATAATTCAAAGAAGCATAATTAAATAGATATTCAATCTCATATTAAATAAATATTCAATCAGAAGCTCATCACGATACAACTCAGTTCAACAATACATAGCAAGTCAATCCAACCAAGTCATATTGCAAACAATCAGAACACAATTCATCCCTCTACAACTCAATGGAGTTAACATAGAGGCAAGCAAACAAGTGTAGGGGGTTGGGGGGCAGTCGCCAACCACTTTTACCAAGCCCACGAGCAGTTCAATATATCAATAAAACAATAAAACGAAGGGGTACGAGACCCTCACTTCAAACCCGGAGGTTCTCAGATTTCTTCGCTTTAAGACTTGAAATTAAATAATAAAACTTATCCATGTCTAAGAGTTGCCCTTACACTAACATACTATGAAAAGTATTAAATGTGAAGCGCCCTTACCGAAGGTAACCAAATCACGTGTCACAGCACGTCCTGAACTCACGTCGCACGAACTCGGATTCTCAAGCCCTAACACATAGAATAAACTTAGCACAACCTTAGGGACTTAGTTCTGACTCCTTAGGCTCCCACAACCTAAGACCCTCTTACTAACTAAATCACTTACACTAAGATACACAATTTGAAGTACATGTTTTTAAAAGAATTACAACACTTGGAAAGCTAACAACAATTAAAAGAATAAAGTTTTAAAGACTAAGAATCCTTTTGAAAGAATACTCTAAGTTGGAAAAACAAAGTTTTTAAATACTAAGCTTGTCTTCTTCAAAACTTGAGACATAATTCAATGCTAAATTTAATACTTTCCACCGCGACTTGAAATAAGACTCCACTTTGGCCATTGGATCACAAGGAATCCCTTGCCTTAGGTGTTTCATCGTCTTTGAAAATCAAATACTCCTAATTCAATTAAACTACTATCCAAAACTTACACAATAATTCTTAACCACATCAATTATAGCTAATATAAATCAAAGGTACCAAAATCATTTTCTAAGAGGCTTAAATCAAGGCTCCACTTGGTTTCTAGGATCTCAAAGAGTCCATTTCACCTTAAGTGCTTCATAGCCTTTAAAATCCAAGACAACTCCAATTTTTTCAATTCAAATCATTCTCTAAATTTCCAAAGCTTAGTAACATATCAATACAATCCTAATAATCAAGTTTGCAAAAATAATCTTCCTTCCATACACTCCTTTGGGCTCTCGGCCACACCCTTGTTTTTTAGAGAAAAATTGCAACTTCCTAAATTTAACAAAACAACATCATACCAATACATAATTCCTTCCCAAGACTTTCAATTTTTCCAAAACCTAACAATTAACACAAATAAATTACCCTACCATAGCTTATTCAAACATCAAGGGTTTCTCAAAAACATAATTTCCCCAATCACACTCAAATTAACAATAACAATCACCAATTCAAGTATCAATTAACAAAAGCCCCAAGCTAATTTGGTAATTCACAAGAGCAATCACGTTTTTTTCCTCTCCCATAGAACCTAGGGTTCCCAAAATTTGGGGGAAAATTGATCCTCTTGCTCCTTGATCATAATCAAGATATGATAAAGTCATTAAATAAGAAATAGAACCAAAAATTAAAAGGAAGTCCTTACCCAAATCATGATGAAGCCACGGTTTCGAGAGGTCAAAAAGAAGGAGGATATAGTTCTTGAAAATACACTCACCACACTATGCTCTTGACACAATGATGGCAAGAGATTTCAAGAAATTGGAGGTTAGGAAGGAGGAGGGTACATCACGGCTGAAAAAAATAAAGGGAAGGAGGAGAAGATAAAATAGATGACAATAGGGGGAGGGGTTGCGGCTGAACAAGAAAAGAAATGGAATGGGAGCTTGTTTTCCTTTCACATTGATTTAACCCACACTAACACTTAGGGATTGGAAAAAAAAAATGAAACAAATGAAGTGAAGGGAAAGAGAAAGGGGGCAGCGCTGATGTTAAGGAGAGGGAAGGGAAAGAAATATTGAAATGGGATTTAGAAGGGAGGTCACGATCAGGGACAACAAAAGTGGAGAAAGCATTTTGTTGATTACTTTTTCTCTTCACCAACACACCAAGGCATAACTAGGTGGAAATAAAAAAAAAAAAAATAGATGAATGAAAGGTGGGGAGGGCACACGCTGCTGAACAAAAACAGAGAAAGAGGGGAAGAATAAAAGGGAAATAAGGGAAGGGCCACGACAGGGAACAAAAGGGAATGGGGTAGGAATTAATTGTTTTCCATTTTAATAAACCAACTCATGAATAACTAGGAGAAGAAATAAAATGGAGGAGTAGAAATGGGGGAGGGGCTTCGGCCTGCTCAAAATAAAAGGGAAGATAAAATAAATTTTTATCAAAATAATTTACTTGGCTCAAAATGGTTTTAGGTAGATACTTTTCTTAATTACCACACTAACTTGACACTTAGCACTTAAGGTAAGACGCTAATCTAATCAACAAGTCTAAACATCTAATCTCTCTCCTCTCATAATTACCCCCTAATCCTATAGTCTAGAGTGCCCCTAAAAATAATACGGTGTCGAGTAATCATGTTACCGATTAATTTTTTGCCGATAAATTTGTGAAAATTAATTTACCAAGAAATTAATTCACCGCGAAATAAAATATTGTCATAAATAATAAAAACAATTAAATACACTCAAACACCATCAAAATAAATTACATTTCGATTTTCATCGAAATCGGAATTCATTTTAAATTTTAATGTGGGTAAAATTTACCCGGCGATTCAAAATGCGACGAAACTTCGTTAGAGTATTTCGACGATATTCGAACAATGAATTAATATAAAATATTAACTCCTAAATTTAGTTTCATCTTGATTTAATTCAATCAATTTCTTAGTCAACAAAAATACGCGTCAACGCATCACACAAAAAACTTATATAATGTGTAAATTGATGAATTCACATTACAGCAGCGTACGTCTACGCTGTCTATTAATTTGATTTGACATCAAGAATAATTATTTATAGTAAATAAATTACTCAAAATAAGTCAAAATAATTTCCCGTACTCTCGATAAATCATCGAGGTGATCAATCTCTTTGACTTGTCTTCAAGTATTCAGGATTTTATCGCTAAAATCACTTTTCTTAAAAATTGGGATGTTACACCATTCACATTGCATAACTTAGTATCCGGTGATTTCTTTGCGTGCATCCAAGCACACACATGTCACACGCGTGTGGGACTTAAGCATCTCATCACACCTACTGAATCATGATTATTTGCGTTTTCAATAAAATCCTTTTCCTAGATTTTACTTTATTTTGGCAACTACATTTAATGAAAAGGGGATTCTTTATTTTATTTTCTTTTTGATTTATTTTTTATTCAGAGGAAATGTGAAGAGGTTTTTGAAAAAGTAACTGTACTATTTCTTCAAAACTTTCTCATTACTCCACCACTTTCGCACTACTCTGTACTCTGCTTTCTCTGCAAAAAAAATTTCTCTCTCTCTCTCTTTGTGAGACCTCTCTGAAACCCTAAACCTCCATCATCTACTCCTCAACTGCTACCATGGAATCTACTAAGGTCGGTCAGAACTATGCTATATACGACACCATGACGGAAGGAAAATTCCTAAATGTGAATCGAATTGATTTGGAGAATTTTAAGCTCTACGGTTTCAACTTCGATGAAGGTTTTAAGGCTATGGGGTGGACTAATTACTTCTTTTGGGATTCTGCTGTCGAAGTTTTAGTTATTGCCGTTAAGGAATTTTGGGACACTGTTACTCTGATCAAAGATGGATTAATCGAAGGCCATGTTAAAGGTTTTAAACTGGTGATTTCCGTTAACACTATTGCTGCAGTTATTGACTGTCCAGTTGAAGGAATTAGCTTCTGTAATGGTTGGGAGAATGCCTTCCATGGAATGGAGAAGGTAAATGAAGCACTGTTTGAGAACTACACTCAGTTGAAAGAATCTGGAGAGACTGCTACTGCCAAGCATCTAAAGAGTCACTTCAGGGTGCTTCACAAGATTATAGTCAAGAGTTTTCTTCCGAAGGCTGGGTCTAGTGACATAGTGAACTACGAATAGAAGTTCATTATGAGGACTTACATAGCAGGACAGAAGGTAAACTTGCCTAGATTGATCTTCAACAATCTGGTCAATGCTATTTTAAGTTCGAGGAAGGGAACTGCTGAAAAGAAAAACATCAACAAAACCATTCCTTATGGTGTTCTTCTTACTGTAATGATGATTAAGGATGGCATTGCAAGTAAGCTTGGAGCTTTAAAAGGAATAGAAAGGGAAAAATACTTTGGGGTAGACGCCATTGTTCACCCTGATACTTTTGGAGTTAACAATTTGGTGAGAATGCATCTCATTACTGGTGAAAGAATCAAATAAGTGAAACAGGAGAAACAAGAAGAAGAAACTGGAGCTAGTGAAGGTGTAAAGATAACCACCAGAAGCTCAGTGTCTGGTGTAAAAGGAACCGGTGAGTCTCCAATAAGGGAGACAAGAAGCAAAAAGCAAAAGGTGCCTCCAGAACTGAATCAGAAGCAGATGAAGACCAGGTCCCCATCAGAAAAATAATGGAGAAGAAGAGAAAGGCAGAAGCTGAAAAACCTGTTTTAGTGTCTGGCCTTAGGAAGCAAGTTCCTCCACCTCCTTCTTCTATTGTTGCCTCTCAAGGAAAAAGAAAGAGATTGATTAGGCTTTCTGAGAAGCTTAATCCAAAGGTACTGGACTTTAATGTTGATGATTCCATTACTACCTTTGATTCTGATGATGTTATTCCTGCTCCACCACTATCTATTTCATCACCTCACTGCACACAACCCACTATATCCAAAACACAAGCCATTACTCGTATCACTCAGCAACCTCCATCCACCGAACCACAAAATTCCCAGAAAACCATAAAACCCAAAACACTTTCATTCCCTCTACTAGAAACCTCTACCTCCTCAAACACATCCCTCACTACAGACATATCCTCACTCCACTCTCACCCATTCAATCAACTTTCAAAATCCCTCCAAACAAACCTAAAACCTACAAAGTCAAAGTGACTTCTCCTCTCTCACTTACTCTCACTCTCAAACCTACCTCATACTATGGTGCCAAGAAGTATGTGTCATCTATTAACAAACCACAGTTTGTCAAAGAAGAAGTGTATCATTCCATCTATGATCGCCCTTCTCTGTGGCACTTGAAGACATTCACCTCTGGGGCTGCAAGACTGGAGATTGCACCTCGTTCACACCTCACTGTCTCTGAAGATAATGAGAAAGTGGAAATGTCATTTGGTGGAAGGTTAAGACCTCTTTCAAACAGAGGAATTATTCCTTTCTCTGTTGATCTTCCTCATGTTCTGCCACAACATGAACCTCTCACTCTGGAGGAATGCGGAAAATGGATTACAGATGAAGAAATGGCATTCATGGCTCATTGCCTGGAGATGAAAAAGCTTGAGCTAATTCATCAATACAGAGACCCCTCTTCAGCATCTGTGAAGATTGTGCCTAATAGGCAAAGGTGGCTACCCTGGTCTATCCCTGATAAAAGGAAGGAACCAGCTCCTGGTAAACTTCCAAAATCTATTGGTCTCAAGAAGTATGAAGAAGCTCCTAGGAAATATGATGTCAAAGCATTTTCTGAGCTCTCGGCTAAGAAGCTATCTGAAGACCATGCTCGACGTGTGTATCTGAACCTTCTCAAGAAAGATGCTTGGAGAACTGGTTCTTCTGGCTGCTGTAATGCAGAGAAAGCAACCATTCTTACTGTTAGCTCTATCAGCAGGGTAATAGACACAAACCTCGCTATTGTTCATTTTGATGACATGTTTATGTGTTCTGTTATTAGGCCTCTAAGTGTTATGAAACTAGACGATCAATGGGCTGTTATTTGCAAATATTTTGATATTGGATTCAGTTGGAGTAAAATGACTATGTCTTGGAAAGACAAAGCCATTCTACCTCGTTTTAGGCCTCTCAATATTGAAGAAGATGATAAGGAGAATCTGCATAGGTTGTATCTGGCTGAAAATGAAGGCAACAACTCTTGTCTTGATGGAATGGGTGCTTTGATAAGAAACAATTTTGGAGAAGCTGCATTTGCAAAATTTGATGCATATGTAGAAGATTTGTTTAAGCACAGGGAAACTATCTTTCTGAGTATGCTTTACCCTGAAGAGATTGTGCATAGATAGGAATGGGCTATGGAACTTGAGAAACAAAAGTTGGGAAAAATTATCAAATGGAGCTTACCAAATGATGATTTCTTGCACAGTGCTCAGCAAAGAAACGAAACGAAAATGAGAATGTCACAGGAAATGCTAGCTGAGCATTAGAAGTAGAGTCACAAAGGGTTTATTCTTGAACCTGTTCCAAAAGTCGAACTCGCCTCGCCTCCTCCTGTTGCAAATGATGAAGTTGTCATCTTGCCAAGAGCTGAATTTGAAGCTATCATGGCTACAAATCAGAAGGTGAATCAGCTGGAAAGTACTATGAACCTCCTCATGGAACGGCTCAATCCAATTCTTCCTCCTCCACCAAACCCTTAAAACATCTTTTTTTTATTTCCAATTTTTTGTATCGTGTGTTAATTTTTGGTAGAATTATTTATTTTTGCACTAGATACAATTATATTTTGAATTACTCTGACCTTTATCTTCAAAATTTTCTAGTATTATTACTTATTGTTTTGACTATGATGTGTTTTACACTCTTTTTGTCTGATGACAAAAGGGGGAGTAAAAGAAAGGTCTGATGAACATGTTGAAAGTCTGATGAACACACTGAAGACGCTGAAGTATTACACATTTCATGCATAATTCATACATAGCATATCTTTGAGTTGCTCTAATACTCATTAAGATGTGTTGCTCTGATACTCATTGATATTCATTGTATGGTGCTTTGATACTCATTAATATCTGTTGGCACATTTTTTATTATAATTGGTATAATGAATTTCGGCATCTGATCCTCAATAATTGCTTGAGTATATTCATTATTGGTACAATGATCTCAGCCTCTGACAATGCTTTATTATAATTGGTATGAATCGCTCTGATGCCTGAAATATTTAATTTTATCTGAGTTGTTGAACTCAGGGGGAGACCCTTGAAATTATTTTTGAAATTAAATTGCTCATCAACCTTGGATATTTGTCATCATCAAAAAGGGGGAGATTGTTGGAACCTAAACGATTGAGAAGTTTAGACCCTCATTGATTTTGATGACAACAAAGTATTTGCAAGTGAACAATTTATCTTCTGATAATTCTTGGAGTGTGCAGGTATTAAAATCACTCATGTTTTATAACTCACTTAAGCAAGAAGAAGAAACTCACAAGAGTTTAAATACATTCTATGTGTGTCTTCATCCGGTTCACTCCAGCATCTTCTGTAAAGCGAGCGTCCGATAGTGTTATCCTTCGACATGTGGATTAATCAATTGCTGCGAGCGTCCGTCCTACTTTCTGAGCGAGCATCTGGTCTTATTAATGAAGCACATGATGGTCATGTTTATGCTATTTTACCTCAGCTGTTTTGTAACGGAATTCGAATTTGATTTTGTGCGCTCACTTTGTTGTATGAAGTATCAAAGGTGACACTGTAACATCCCAAAATTCCTAAGCCTAATTATTAGAAAACCCAAGTGAAAAGAGGAATTAATTCCTGACGACTAAGTATAGTTCATTAGCCTTAATTTAGTAGTTTTAAAACCAATTAGAAGCTAAAGGGTAAAATAGTAATTTTACCCAATGATTTAGGAATTGTGAGACTAATTAGTTAGGAGTAGTTTTAATTTACTAAAGTTACTCAAGTTGTTGTTAGAAACCAAGGTTAGATTAAGGAGGTTTAATAAGGGTTTCTTAACAAGATTTTTAATAAATCTTAGCCTAAGTTCCACCATACACCACTTTCTCATTGTTTGCACCTTAGCCCCTCCCATCACCCACTTACTCCCTCCTCTGCGTGGATCCTCAGCAAAAAAAGAAAGAGAAAAAGAAAGAAAAGAGAAGGAGGAGGAGAAGAGAAGAAAGAAAGGGAAAGAAGAGAGAAGAGGAGAAAGGGAGAGAGTGCGACGGTGAAGGGAAGAAGAAGGGTGAGGGCGCGGCGGCCCTGGAGCGACGGTGCCCCACCGCGCCGGAGAAGAGGAAAGAAAAAGCAGAATGCGCCAGAACGAGGGAGAGAGATGGAGACTGAGAGAGAAAGAACCGAGAGAGGAAAAGGGCGATCGATGGGGGAGAAGGATGAAGGGTGGTGGTTGGTGGCTGCTGGTGGTGGCACGGCGGTGTGTGGAGGTGGATGTGCCACTGTTCACGATCGTGAGAGAGGGAGAGATCGCGTGAGAGAGAAAGAGTTGGGCCGAGAGAGAAGAAGGCCGAGAGTGAGAGAGAGGAACCGAGACAAGGAGAGAGAGAAATCGAGAGAGACCGAGGCAGAGAAGGAGGGGCAGCACCGTGAGAGAGAAAGGGATTGAACGAGAGAGAAAATCAGTGAGAGAGTGAGCTCGAAAAAGGAAGGAACATCAAGATTGAAGAAGAAGAAGATGGAGATGAAGATCCTGATGGAGCTTTAATGGAGGATGCCTAGGATATGGGGATTTTTGGAATTGAAATCCCTAACTTGGGATTAGTCAGGTAACATAGACTTCCCCCAAAACCTCCCTTAGGGTGTGCTAGGATTTATCATTTAAATTCTTTAGCTTTATAATTAGTTTCTGAATTAATCTGAAATGGTCTTGTATGGGGTCTGACTGAAATAGGGTTGGCTACTGCCCCCAACCCCCCTAAACCAATGTGTGTTGTTTGTGACCATTGCGAGTTCCATTGAGCTCCAATCGGAATTATGCAAATTGTTGTTACGTGTGAAAATATGCATGATTCAGATTTGAAGTGGCTAAGCATGTGAGCTAGCCCTTTTGCATGAGTTTGGGCCCTAAGTTACTTGAATGTGAAATTGTATGCACTATGATGTATGTATGTGTTCACTTGGTGTGGTTGTGGTTCATGTATGCTAAGCTCCATGATTGTCTTGGCTTTGGATATGTCCTGAATTCCTAGTGGTGTATGCATACAATTGCCTTGACACCCTTGTTTAAATTATCTTGGTTTGAATTGGAATGTGAAAAGTGATTGAGCTGAGTCACATGCTTGAATGCTATTTGTTGATTCTAACTATATGAATGTTGTTATTGGTAATGAGTTATTGATGTGTTGTTGTTGAACTTGGAAGTGTCGAACTATAACCTTGTGACTAAGCATGTTAAGAATTCTATTGTTTTGATTCTTAATAAGCCTTTGATTCTTAGTATGTATATGTGTGAATTTGCCTGGATCTACTCCATTGTGATTAGGATTGGATTGGAATATGAAAAATAATATTGTTGAATTTGTTGGATATCATTTGGGCGTTCACTACGGTGATCATGCCATATTGTTGAATTTGTTGGATATCATTTGGGCGTTCACTACGGTGAACTTGCCATATTGTTGAATTTGTTGGATATCACTCGGGCGTTCACTACGGTGAGCATGCCATATTATTGTATTTGTTTGAATGTGTACTAACCATTGAGCATCGACACTCGGAGCGTTTGATTGGTCTTAAAGACTTCAAAAGACGAGTTGTCATGTCACTCGTAGCATTTGATTGGTCGTACAGACTTCAAAAGGCGAGTTGACACTGCATTGCCTAAGTAGAGGCACACCAAAGTAGTGGCCAGCCAAAGTCGTGGCAAGCCTAAGCAGAGGCTATTTTATTCGGACGTTGGGAAAGTAGTCCCCGTCATACTGCTGACCTATTAAGGCTGCAGGTGTATGATGCGTTCATTATAGCATATGGTTTGTTGTTAGTTTTGCATTGCATAGTAGTCATTTTAGTGGTTTTTACCCATAGTTCTCATGCATTTTGCTTGGTTTAGATAATGCACTTGGTTTGAGTTCAATTGTGCAGAAAAGAATGTTATTGGCCTAGGAAAGCGGAGCTAAATCACTTAGACGGATGTTGCAACCAACTCGGAGGCCAAAATACCAAAATATGGCAAGATTTAAGAGCGGCGGCCTGCCGTGTTCTTTGCCTGGCCACGTGCCTTGGTGGATGTGAAGAAATTCAAGTTGAGCAAACAGTGGATAACACGGCCAGGCCGTGTTTTCCACCACGGCCGTGCCTGTAGGTTCCCAGAACAACACGGCCTAGCCGTGTCCGCCACCACGCCCGTGTCAGGCTTCGTTTATGCTATTTTGTATTTTAAGAGCAGCACGGCCAGGCCGTGTCAGGCTCCACGGCCGTGCTGCGACTCGGTCCAAACTTGTATTTTGCGCGTTTTGACTTATTTTTGAGATGTTTTTCAACCCTTTTGGGCGAGAACTATAAAGAGTTGGAGAAAACATTGACCTAGGGTTAGCTTTTTGTTGACTAGAGATTGAATCAAGAACAAGGATTAAAGGCAAATTTGAGGAATCAATGGAGTCTTTGGCTATTTCTTCATCTCAATTGATTGGTTTCTTCTCTTCTATGAGGAACTAAACCTCTTGTACTAGGGTAAGATGAACTTTGTGGATCCTTTTATGTAATCGAATTCAGAATTTCAATGCAAATATGATTTATGTTATTTGATCATTTATCTCTTTTCTTAATGCGATTCGATGCTTTATCACCATTGGGTTGAACTAGGGTTTTAGCATCAATTGGAAAATTGAGGTTTTAAACTTGCTTTGGGATAATTTGACATGCTTAATAAAGTTATAGGAATATAATTCTTGTGGTATGAGTTTGCATGAATCCTTATTCGTTATGCTTGATTAAATTAATTTGGACCTAAGGAATTAGGACTCGTTTATTTAATCAAAGGGGTTAATAGAGAAGGGATTTTCATTAATCTAAACTTATGGATTTGAACTTCAAATACATCATCATTGCTTGCATTGGAATAAAACTCGAGAGCATAAAGGTTGAAACAAAGGGATTCGAGCCCTAGTCACTTCTATTCTCCTTAATATCCAAATACCTTGTCTCGTTAGTACTGTTTTTGTTGCTAAACACGAATTACAAACTTTTCAAACAAATTCGTATTCGTTCAATAGTTCAATTAGTTACAACTTTTGTTTAGCTAAAAATTGGTCACAATCCCTGTGGATTCGATCTTTTATTGCTTAACGACGAAATCGTACACTTGCGACTTTGTTCAACAAGTTTTTGGCGCCGTTGCCGGGGATTGTTGAATTAATTTTTAATAAGGCAAACGAGTACCTTTTTGAACTATTTCTTTTATTTATTTTTTGTTAAAAAAAATTAAATTACCTTAATTGTTGCTTTGCTACTGATCTTTCCCTTTAGTTTTGTGCATGCGAGGTAAACAAACAGGTGAACTGTTGTTTGACTCGGAGATCGAAAAGACAGCGAAGGCTTTAAGGAAGAAGGCAAAGGAAGCAAGGCAACAACAAAAACAATCCTCTGCATCTACTTCTCAAGTCCCAACTCAAGAAGTGATGGGGGACCAACCACGCACCTTGGGTGATTTTGGGAGACGGAACAACCATGCAAGGGCTGTCAATGCCTACCAATAGGTTGAGGCAAATGCTAATTTTGAGATCAAGCCGGCATTGTTGAACACTCTCAAGCAAAGCCAATTCGCGGGGAATGAGATTGATGACCCAAATCAGCACCTGGTGAGTTTTTATGAAATCTGTGACACCTTTGGACTGGCTGGAGTGACAGAGGGAAGCAAGAAACTGAGGCTTTTCCCTTGGACCCTGCGGGAGCGTGCAAGAGATTGGCTTGACACCTTGCCTACAGGATGCATTGCAACTTGGGACGATTTGGAGGAAAAATTCATGACCAAATTTTTTCCACCCTCCAAATTCATCAAAAGAAGAGGTGAGATTCATGGCTTCCAACAGAATCAAAGTGAGAATTTGTATGAGGCATGGGAGAGATTCAAGCTCCTTCTGAAGAGGTGTCCAGGCCATGGATATGATGATTTCAACCAAATGCAAATGTTCTGCAATGGTTTGAGACCGAACACCAGAATGATGTTAGACGCCTCAGCTGGAGGTATAATCAACAACAAGACAGCTGCAGAAGCAAGAACCTTAGTGGAGCAAATGGCTTCCAATGAGCAGTTTTGTCAGAATGATAGAGGAACATTGGCAAAAAGAGGAGTCCTTGAGCTGGAAACGCAAGATGCACTCTTGGCTCAAAATAAGTTAGTCTCTCAACAATTGGAGGCTATCACAAAGGAGTTGAAGGCACTGAAAGTGGGAGCCTCTCCCTCTACTCAAGTGAACCAGGTAAATCAAAACTTGAGATGTGACTTTTGTCAAGGGCCTCATGAGAATGGAGGGTGTGATACATTAGGAGACTCCAAGGAGCAAGCTAATTACATGGGTAACTTTCAAAGGCAAGGAGGGAATCCATATTCTAACACCTATAATCCAGGGTGGAAGAATCATCCAAATTTCTCTTGGAAGCAACAAGATAACTCACCATCCAGCAACCCTCCACAACCTCAAAAGAAAGAGAAGCCAAATCAATTAGAAGAAGCTCTTACTCAATTCATGAAGATGACTCAATCAAATTTCCAGAACCATGAGTCGCATTTCAAAAATCAAGAGGCTTCTATCAAAAATCTGGAAAATCAGATTGGGCAACTCTCAAAGCAACTCGCAGAGCAATCCAAAGGTAAGTTTTCTACTAGCACAGTAGATAACCCCAAAACTGAAAATTGTAGTGTTGTTACTTTGAGAAGTGGGAAGTTGTTGTCTGAAGTAGAGAAAAAGAAAAAAAGTGAAAAGAGTGAAGTAGAAAAAGTGGTTGAAAAAGAAAGAGTGGAAATAGAAAAAGAAGTTGAAAAAGAAAAGGGCGGAGTTGAAAATGAGAGTAGAGAAAATAGTGATAAAGAAGAGAAAACAGAAGGTGAGGAAGACAAAGTTGCTACTGACAAACTGCAGGTACAAGAGCAGCCCAAGGGTATTCAGCCACATATAAAGCTTCCTTACCCTCATCTGAGCAAGAAGAACCAGAAGGATGAATAGTTTGCTAAGTTCATGGACATCTTCAAGCGTTTACAAATCAACATCCCTTTTGCAGAAGCTCTTGAGCAAATGCCCACATATGCAAAGTTTATGAAGGAGTTGTTGACCAAAAAGAGAAGATTTAAGGAGGATGAGACGGTGGCCTTGACTGAAGAGTGCAGTGCTATCATCCAAAGGAAGCTCCCTCCAAAGATGAAGGATCCGGGAAGTTTTATAATCCCTTGTACTATTGGGAATTTGCATATTGGTAAGGCTCTCTGTGATTTGGGAGCTAGCATTAATTTGATGCCCCTCTCTATGTTGAAACAGTTGGGAGGAGGTGAAGTTAAGCCCACAAAGATGTCTTTGCAACTGGCAGATCGATCGGTCAAATACCCTTATGGAATACTGGAGGATGTGTTGGTTAGAGTTGATAAATTCTTGTTCCCAGTTGATTTTGTTATCCTTGATATGGAAGAGGACAAGGAGGTCCCTCTTCTTCTTGGCAGACCTTTCCTAGCTACAGGGAGAGCCTTGATTGATGTTCAACAAGGTAAATTAATTTTGAGGTTCCAGGATGAGAATGTGACATTTAATGTTTTTGAAGCTATGCGGCATCGGGATGATATTGAAAAATGTTCTCGAATTGATGTGATTGATGACTCAGGTTTGGAAATCATTGAGCGAGACCAACCTTCACACCCATTACAGAAAGTGTTAGTGAATTCCATGGAAAATGTGGATGAGGAGATGGATGATGAAGTAGAAAGATGTCTTGCACAACTTGAAGCTCTACAGGTTGAAGATGCTGCTGCTAAAAAGAAAGAGGACTTGCAAGGTAGTGAGTTAGAGAAGAAAGCTAGCCCGGAATTAAAGCAATTACCCCCACATTTGAAGTATGTTTTTCTTGGGGATGATGCTTTTAATCCGGTGATCATTAGTAGCTCCTTATCAAAGCTAGAAGAGGAGAAGCTAGTGAGAGTACTTAGAGCACATAAAGAGGCAATTGGATGGACCATCTCAGATTTAAAGGGCATCAGTCCCGTCTTTTGCATGCATAAGATAAAGTTAGACCAAGAGTTCAAACCAGTTGTTCAGCCACAGAGAAGGCTCAACCCGGTTATGAAAGAAGTTGTAAGGAAGGAGGTATTGAAACTTTTACTATTTCTGACAGTGCATGGGTGAGTCCAGTACATGTAGTTCCAAAGAAAGGGGGAATGAAAGTTGCAACAAATGAAAAAAATGAGTTAATCCCTACTAGAACTGTCACAGGCTGGCGAATGTGCATTGACTATCGGAAGCTTAACCAAGCCACTCGCAAGGACCATTTCCCTCTCCCATTTATGGACCAGATGCTCGAAAGATTGGCTGGACAAGCCTACTATTGTTTTCTTGATGGATACTCCGGTTACAATCAAATCTCTGTCAACCCAGAAGACCAAGAGAAGACAGCATTCACTTGCCCATTTGGAGTTTTTGCGTATAGACGAATGCCTTTCGGTCTTTGCAATGCTCCCGCAACTTTTCAAAGGTGCATGCTTTCTATTTTTGCTGATATGATCAAAAAATCTATTGAGGTTTTTATGGATGACTTCTCTGTGTTTGGTATTTCTTTTGATGATTGTCTGGATAACCTGGAGGATGTTCTTAAGAGGTGTAAGGAGACCAATTTAGTGTTGAATTGGGAAAAATGTCACTTCATGGTGAAAGAAGGAATTGTTCTGGGTCATAAAATCTCATCTAAGGGTATAGAAGTGGATAAGGCAAAAATTGATGTGATGGAGAAGTTGCCTCCTCCGTTGAATGTGAAAGGAGTGAGGAGTTTCCTTGGGCATACTGGTTTTTATAGACGATTTATCAAGGACTTCTCCAAGGTTGCTAAGCCGCTTTTCAATCTCCTCATCAAGGATGTTTCATTCAAATTTGACCCAGAATGCTTGAAGGCCTTTGAGTTGTTGAAACAGAAACTTATTTCAATTTTGTGATAGTTGCACCCAGTTAGGAGTCACCTTTTGAGCTAATGTGTGATGCTAGTGACTATGCGATGGGGCTGTTTTGGGGCAAAGGAGAGAAAAATTCTTTCATGCCATCTATTATGCTAGCAAGGTATTAAATGAGAACCAAGTCAACTATGCTACCACAGAGAAGGAGTTGCTTGCTATAGTATTTGCTCTAGAAAAATTCCGTTCTTATTTGATTGGTTCCAAAGTTGTGGTGTTCACTGATCATGCGGCAATCAAGTATCTTATGACTAAGGTCGAATCCAAGCCAAGACTCATTCGGTGGATTTTGTTGTTGCAAGAATTCGACCTTGAGATCAAGGACAAAAAGGGGAGTGAAAATGTGGTGGGTGATCAGCTGTCTCTAGGCCGAGAATACTGAAATTACAGCTAAAGAGTTCGACATTCTAGAGGAGTTCCCAGATGAGAAACTGTTAGCTGCGACTGAGAGGCCTTGGTTTGCAGATATGGCAAATTTTAAAGCTGCTGGCGTGATACCTGAAGAGCTAACTTGGCAACAAAAGAAGAAGTTTCTCAAAGATGCTAACTACTTCATTTGGGATGATCCCTATCTCTTCAGATAAGGGTCAGATGGACTTCTGAGAAGGTGTGTTACAAATGATGAGGCGCAGAAAATTTTATGGCATTGTCACAATTCACCATACGGAGGTCATTTCAATGGTGAACGCACTGCTGCAAAGGTGCTTCAATCTGGATTCTATTGGCCTTCAATTTTCAAAGATGCTTATGCTCATGCTAAGAGCTGTGACAAGTGCCATAGGACGGGAAGTATTTCCAAGAGGAATGAAATGCCCTTAAACTCCATTTTGGAGGTTGAACTTTTTGATTGTTGGGGAATTGATTTCATGGGGCCATTTCCCTCCTCATTCTCTAACCAATACATTTTGGTAGCTGTGGATTATGTCTCAAAATGGGTAGAGGCAGTGGCAACTCAGGTAAGTGATTCGCAGACTGTTGTGAAATTCATAAAGAAGAACATATTTTCCCGGTTTGGGGTCCCTAGAGTGCTAATCAGTGATGGTGGTTCGCATTTTTGCAACTCAAAATTGGAGGCTGTGCTGAAAAAGTATGGTGTGAAGCACAAAGTTGCCACTCCTTACCACCCTCAAAGCAATGGGCAAGCGGAAGTGTCAAATAGGGAGATCAAAAAGATACTTGAGAAGACAGTGAGTGCCTCAAGGAAAGACTGGGCCCATAAGCTGGATGATGCTTTGTGGGCATACAGGACAGCTTACAAATCCCCTATGGGATTGTCTCCATACCAGCTGGTTTATGGCAAAGCTTGTCATTTGCCAGTTGAGCTTGAGCATAAGGCGTTTTGGGCCCTTAAGTTCTTAAATTTTGATTCAACCTTGGCAGGAGAGAAAAGAATTTTGCAGCTGCACGAGTTGGATGAAATGCGTTTGCATGCTTATGAGAATGCTTCCATCTACAAACAAAAGGTTAAAGCTTATCATGATAAGCACATTGTACAAAGAACCTTCTCTCCTGGGCAGCAAGTGTTACTTTTCAACTCTCGTTTGAAGTTATTCCCAGGCAAACTCAAGTCCAAGTGGTCGGGACCTTTTGTGGTAAAAGAAGTGATGCCACATGGAGCAGTAGAGGTGGAGGAGCCTTCATCTCAAAGATCGTTCAAGGTTAATGGTCAACATCTGAAGCATTATTTTGGAGGAGAGCTTGACAGGGCAAAGGTTGCTCTAGTCTTGCGAGAGCCTTGAGCATACCATCACGCATCAAGCTAGTGACGTTAAAGAAGCGCTTCTTGAGAGGCAACCCAAGGTGTAGAAGAGTGCATCCATATATTGATAAAAAAAAAGGGGCAGTGCAGTGACACACGGCCTGGCCGTGTCCTATGCCATGGCCGTGTGGGTTCTCGAAAAAAAAAATTGTGGGAGAGACAATGAATAACTCGGGCTAGCCGTGCCCTATGGCACGCCCGTGTTCAAGCTTTCCTCAGCCAAGAGTAGGCGTTCTTCATGTGTGCTTGACCTTACCCAATCCTTCCCCCAGCCAATCACAACCATCCATTCCTTTTCATCTTTTAATATGTGGTCCTGGTGCAGACCCACCATACTTATCATACACCCAGCCACACCACAGAAAAACCCAAATTAACCCCCCCTCACTTTTACAGAACATGACCGTGCCCTTCCTCCCCCCTTCTTCACTTTCCTTTTGCAACCCTAATTCGTCACCTCAGCCGCGCCTCTTCTCTTCCTTCCACCATCTTCTCCTTTCACTACTCACCTCATTCCTCTCCCTCCAACTCCTCTCCCACCGTCGCCACAAGCACTCCTCCCACCATCTTCTCCTTCCAGCCGCGTCACCTTTCAACCACACCACCACCTCTTCCTTCTTCCTACTACAGATGCGGTGGCCACCTCCAGCAGCCCGTCGCACTCCCCCTTTGTTCCACCATCTCCTCCCCTCCACCTTTCTTCCTCAGCCAGCAATTGCTTTACCACTAATTTTTTTATTTTACCTGTGTTGGTTGTGTTGTGTGGTGGGATTACAGGTTATTATGGCATCAAAGAGACAGAGGGGTGATGCCTCAGGCACAAAAGAGCCAGCATTGGCCAAGGGGAAGGGAAAGGGCAAGAAAAAAGTGACCGAGAATCCGTATGGCATTCAGTTCCGGGACGACGTTCAAGAGGCAAGGTATAATTCTCTTGTCGCACGAAAATTTCCCCAGCCCGTTATATGGATGAACCTGCATTGTTAACTCTAGGACTGCTAGATGATGTCCAGTACTTATTTGCAAATGTGGGTTGGACGAAGTTTGTGGGACTGAAAAGTTTTACCTATGCAAGAATTACTCTGGAATTCCTATCATCCGTTAATGCCAATGTTTCATATGCAGAGGGATGGCCAGAGGACCACCATGACAATTTGATAACCTTTAGGTTATTCAATCTGTATAAATGTCATTGAGCCAATTCAATGCAATATATGGATTTCTATATGGTGGTCAACGAAGGGTCCCAAATGATTTTTCTGCAAGAAGGTTTTGGAGCTTGCTAACGAAGTTCGACACTTATGACTCATCCTCATCAAAATCATCAAAGTTGCGAAACCCCTGTTTTCGCTATGTTCACAGAGTCATGTCAAGCACATTGTTTGGACGAGGGGATAGTGACGGCGTTGTCTGTCAGTCGGAACTGATGTTTCTATGGAACATGCTGCACCCAGAATTTCAGCTAGATGCAGGTTCTCACTTGATTACTCACATGGTTAAAGTAGGGAAAGCTTCAGCTGATAAAATTGTTATTGGTGGTTTAATCACCCCTATTGCTGAAGCTCTTGGTTATAGAACCTCTGGCCTCCCAATTGTTCGTGGGAGCACCCACTTGGATGTGGAAGCCTGCTTGGCAATGAGAATGATAGTCAGGGAAGGCCAATGTTACTGTTTGGTGCTACCTGATACTGAGGAAACCCATCCTCTACCTGACCAGGAGCACACCACTATCAGAGACCAGAGGAATTGGAATTTTCCCGGAGGCACCCAACCTGAACCCCTTCAAGAGGAGAGACCTGAGGCACCCCCTGGTAGTTCTTCACAGTACTTTGCTCCACAGCCACCTCCCGGTTCTTATGCCGCTCTCCAAGAGGAGATGGCTGCTCAAAGGGCCCAGCTGACGGGTCTTGACAACACTGTCTACAACATTCAGGACATTGTCTCTTCAATGTATAACTGGCACCTCCAGCAATATCCTGGCCAGTTCCCTCCTCCTCCCCCACAGTGAGTTCCTCCCTTGCATCATCCCTATCTCAGTTTAATTGTTTACATTGGGGACAATGTAAATTCTTAAGCTTGGGGTAGGGCGTTTTAAATTTTTGCATGTTAGTCTTGCATTTCATTTTAGTGTTTGCATTTTTTTTTAATTGCTGGTTTGGGTCATCAATCTCATTTTAGTGTTTAAATTGGGGACAATGTAAATTCTTAAGCTTGGGGTAGGGCGTTTTAAATTTTTGCATATTAGTCTTGTATTTCATTTTAGTGTTTGCATGTTTTCGTTAATTGTTGTTTTGTGTGCATCATTTTATCCCCCAAATTGTTACACTATCCACTTGTGCTTTGGCATGTGTGCTACAATCTTTTTAAAATTTGAGATTGCAATGATTTGGAACCCAACCATTTTCTCTTGTGATAGGCTTAAAGGTAGCGCTCTTAACGAATATAGGGATAATCTTTTTATAAGTTATTGATTAGCATGTGGCGCTCTGATCTGATGTTTGTCACTGAATTTAACTTCTAAATGTGAGACTTAAGCTTATATTGGGGTTGCACTTCATCATATTTATATGCCCCTTCTCCTTGTATGAGTGTGTCCCTCTTGATTGTGCTCTCTAGAACTTGACTTGAAACCGTTTCAAAACTTGAAAATTTTGTTTACACACTTGAATATGATTAAGGCATTTTAGGCATGTTTTCAAGCCTCTAATTGTTGAATGAAAGCTTCCTCTAGTTGCCCCTTTTGAGCCTGAACTGAAATTAATTTTCTTGGTACCCTTGTGATTGCTAAATATGGCAATACCTTTTAAAGCATGTCTAAGGGAGCAATTAGTTGTGAATCTTGTGTGATTTGTGTGGTGCTTGAAACTGGGACCTCTTCTGTTATTTAAATCCCTCATTACTGCAAAAATCTCAAATGAAAAAAAAATAAATAAATAAAATAAAATAAAATAAAATAACAGAAGAGGAGCAAAATAAATGTGGAAAGCAAAAAAAAAAAAAAGGAAAAAATGGATTGCTCCGTTTATGCTGCTTTAAAGGGGTTGTTTTATTTGTTCATTATTTTAGCCCTTGAATTTCCCCTTTCTTGTTTTTATCCCACCTTACAAGAAAAATCCCTTGGCCACGTTACAACCTTGTGAAGACCTTTTAATTCTTGTGTGTTTTCATAAATTATATGCTAAGATTTGGTTAATAGTCAAGCTTATGGTAAAGCACTTTCATGGATGGATTTAAGCGATTTGTCATAACCTTTAAACACTTTGAGAGTGGTAAGGAGAGTGCCCCTATCAGTGAGAGACATGATTTCAAAGAGCCTGATTCTCTAATTGGACTTGATTTTGGTTGTCCCTATTGTCTTTGTTAGCCTTTAGCCTATTGCTTGAATTGGCTTTTATCTCTGGTTCCTATTTGTTGCATCTCTTGTTTCTATGCTTCTCTTTGGTCACTGCAATTGCTTGAGGACAAGCAAGATTCTAAGCTTGGGGTAATTTGATGCGTTCATTATAGCATATGGTTTGTTGTTAGTTTTGCATTGCATAGTAGTCATTTTAGTGGTTTTTACCCATAGTTCTCATGCATTTTGCTTGGTTTAGATAATGCACTTGGTTTGAGTTCAATTGTGCAGAAAAGAAGGTTATTGGCCTAGGAAAGCGGAGCTAAATCACTTAGACGGATGTTGCAACCAACTCGGAGGCCAAAATACCAAAATATGGCAAGATTTAAGAGCAGCACGGCCTACCCGTGTTGCTGCCCACGACCGTGCCTTGGTGGATGTGAAGAAATTCAAGTTGAGCAAACAGTGGATAACACGGCCAGGCCGTGTTTTCCACCACGACCGTGCCTGTAGGTTCCTAGAACAACACGGCCTAGCCGTGTCCGCCACCACGCCCGTGTCGGGCTTCGCTTCTGCTATTTTGTATTTTAAGAGCAGCACGGCCAGGCTCCACGGCCGTGCTGCGACTCGGTCCAGACTTGTATTTTGCGCGTTTTGACTTATTTTTGAGATGTTTTTCAACCCTTTTGGGCGAGAACTATAAAGAGATGGAGAAAACATTGACCTAGGGTTGGTTTTTTGTTGGCTAGAGATTGAATCAAGAACAAGGATTAAAGGCAAATTTGAGGAATCAATGGAGTCTTTGGCTATTTCTTCATCTCAATTGATTGGTTTCTTCTCTTCTATGAGGAACTAAACCTCTTGTACTAGGGTAAGATGAACTTTGTGGATCCTTTTATGTGTAATCGAATTCAGAATTTCAATGCAAGTATGATTTATGTTATTTGATCATTTATCTCTTTTCTTAATGCGATTCGATGCTTGATCACCATTGGGTTGAACTAGGGTTTTAGCATCAAATGGAAAATTGAGGTTTTAAACTTGCTTTGGGATAATTTGACATGCTTAATAAAGTTATAGGAATATAATTCTTGTGGTATGAGTTTGCATGAATCCTTATTCGTTATGCTTGATTAAATTAATTTGGACCTAAGGAATTAGGACTCGTTTATTTAATCAAAGGGGTTAATAGAGAAGGGATTTTCATTAATCTAAACTTATGGATTTGAACTTCAAATACATCATCATTGCTTGCATTGGAATAAAACTCGAGAGCATAAAGGTTGAAACAAAGGGATTCGAGCCCTAGTCACTTCTATTCTCCTTAATATCCAAATACCTTGTCTCATTAGTACTGTTTTTGTTGCTAAACACGAATTACAAACTTTTCAAACAAATTCGTATTCGTTCAATAGTTCAATTAGTTACAACTTTTGTTTAGTTAAAAATTGGTCACAATCCCTGTGGATTCGATCTTTTATTGCTTAACGACGAAATCGTACACTTGCGACTTTGTTCAACAGTGTATACACAATTTGCCATACTGCATTGACACGCATAGCTAACCACATTTATGATATGTGATGAATTTGATGTTGTGATTGTTGTTTCTTAATGATTGAAACTTGTGTGTTTGGAATTGTTTGTGTGTGGAATGTTTGCAATTTGCTCTGCAACCCCATCGTAAGTGATTAGCTACCACCTGTGTCGTTGGGGGCTCCCTTGGTTTTATCCTTTTAAATTGGATTTTACTCATTTCGTGCTTGAGCTGGACCAAGTGGGGAACATTCATGTGATTGCTGTGACATATGTCTACATATGTAATTGATGCTTGAATTATCATCTTTGAGGAATTTCTAGGAGAGTATAAATAACTATACTTATGTTATGGGGAGGATTTTTCATACGTCGCACACCACTTATGGCTGGAAACAACGGTAAAAATATTTATGATTTCAAGTCTATGTTATTGAGTTTTATAAACTCACCTTTGGGGCGTTATTTTCAGGTATGATTGTTGAAGAGGTTCAGAGCATTGGATTGTGCTCGGTCTCGCTTATCTACGAGACCCGAGTCATCGGATCACCAGTCGCGTCATAAGTTCTAGGTTGTGTCCTAGTATTATGTGTGAATAAGATGTATTTGTAATTGTTTTACTTTATCATTCTTTTGAAAAAGAAGTTGTAATAATTAAAGTTAACTCCGCTTTCGAAACTCTGAATTATGTCGGCTATATTATTAACGTATTTTGTACGATGCGTATGTACCCAGGAATTTTACCAACTAAAGTATAGTATATTATTTGAAAAACAGGGATCATTCTTTAGTATTCGTTTGTATGCGAAAATTTTTCAGCATTTATATTCTAATCCAAGTTAAAATTAGTAAGTAATCCCCTAATTAGAGTTAGGGTGTTACAGACACCTTTACTATAAGACAAAAATTGTACAAGGCAATTGTGAAAAGCAGATAGTACAAAAATGGTAATATGTACTATTATGATATTCTCTGGAAAGGAAGAAAATGACAGCATTTCAAATTACCTCACTCAATGATATGGAGCCGAAATTTACTGCAACGGTAATACCCCTCAAGGACTCCTATAAATACCCCAAGGTATTCATTGAAGAAGGTTGCCAAAAGCTACTAGAAACTATATTCTGAAAGAGCTATTACTCAAGTGAGCAATCAAGTTTCGTGCCATGTTTCTGGACACCAAGAACTGAACCTTATTATCTTATATTCTTTCTTTTAGAAAGCTATTTGTTTTTTAGCTTAATCTATTCATCCTCTCTGTGAGAGTTATTTGATTGTATTCAAAAATACTTCGTGAAAATTGTATTGCCTAGTGAAGGCTTGATTCCTCAAAGGCTCGAACGTACAGAGTTGTTTTGAGAAGTTAAGAGTATTTTCAAGTTTGTGACAGTAGAATACTCTTAAGGAAATTTGTAATCAGTTGATTATAGTGGAAAATCCTTCAGGAACGAAGGGACTAGACGTAGCTACCAGGTTGGTGGTGAACTAGTATAAATCGTTGTGTCTGTTGCTTTACTTCTTTACATTTATTCTTATCTTGCAAAGAAAAATAAGTTTTCATAAACTGTATTTCCAGCGTCAGGTCATACTCCAGCATCCGATAACAAACAGTTTTAAAATCAAGTATTCAAAAGTATTTTTAACTTAAAGTCTGCAAAAAGTTTTCAACACAATTCAACCCCCCTTCTTGTGTTCACGTTCACCAACAAAATCAAATCAATTATTATCATCACACAAGACAATAATAAAATGCCACATAAGGGCCACCCAATACATTTCTACAGGAAATACTACTCACATACTACAACAATCTATCAACCATTCAACCAAAACACTCAAGGAAACAATCAACTACAACATGAAAACTCAAACTCATTATGTAAGAATAGCCCTTACCGATACGCTTTGGTTCCCGAGATAACTCTGCAACTCGTCAACCCTCTCGACACTCGAACCTTTACTCATATTCACTAAACTTTAGAAAGCAATTTAGGGTACTAAACCCTACATATAGGCCACAATTTTGACTCTATTTTAGGGCAATAAATTTTCTCTTATGTGGTATTTACCAAATCTCAAAGCATTGCATGATTTTAAGTTAGGATCACTAGGCATTTTCCTTAGTTCATCTCCTTAACAACACTTAACACATAATTCCTAAAATTTAGGGAAAAAAAAATTTTGTCTCTCATTCTCACTTGGCTATTAGCCTCATTGTGATGTTCATTGAGAAAAGCCTAAGGAAAATTATACCTTTTACATATAAAAACTCAATCTTTTCAACACCTAACCCTAAGCAAGTTACCATTGAAATAAAAATGAAAACTCTAGGCTTTCTTTGTGAAAAACTTTAGCTTTTGAACCATATTCATTAACATCAATTGAACTAGAATAAAAAGATCAAACATTAACCTTTCCAAAGATGCAAGCTTTAAGCTTAACCTCTATCATCAACGGACAAGGAAAATAAATTTTGGATCATTACCATCAAGAAAGAGGCTCACTGCCTCACTAAGCAAAATGGGAGAGGGAATGAGATTTTTCCAAGCCCACAACAAGGATACCAAACTACAAGTTGTTCTGATTTTAAAACCAATCCATTTTGAGCAAAGAAAAAAAATGCCAAGACTAACACCTTTTTGGTTCTGTCAGAATCAAAAAAAATAGGGAACAACTTTTGTCTCTTCCAAAACTACTTTTTCCATGGAACTATGAGCATGTAGGTAGAAGAAAATAAAATGAAACTTTCCTTGTGTTTTCATAAGTCCACAACCTTAACACTACTAGAACAAGGAATGGAAGGAGAAGAAAATAATTTCTTACCAATCACAAAGAATGGCTGCTGGTGATGATTAAGGGAAGGAAGGAGAAAAAAACACGTGCACTTGCTCTTCCTTCTCTCTAAAACTCTATTGTTTCTCTCTCTAACTTTTTTTCCTTCAACTTAGCACCAAATGACTAAAAGAAACCAATCTTAACTTAAAAGGGAAGAGGCCATAAGGCCAAGTCAGCTGGGAAGGAGGTAAGGAACTAAAAAAAAAAAATCCTAGTTACCTCACTTAGTTACTCCAATGACACCTAGTTAGGAAAAGCCATCATTAGCAAGTACCATAGGTACCAATTAGCGTCACAAATCAACTTTTTAAACTACCTTTATGTCATATCACATCACATTATAATATTTGTAATTTTGATCTTGTCTCTTAACATCTTCTCACAAAAATATCTATTTGACGTGCTATCAATTTATCACATACGTTAGGTTTTCCACAAGTAATTGAACTAACGCGTACAGAAAATATACTTTTAATTTTTTTTCTCTCAACTAAAAATCACCAAATAAATTTTAATCAATCACAAATAATTACAAGAACTCACATTTCGACTTTCGCCGAAATCAGATTAAGTTAGGGTTTTATATATCGGATAAAAACTCACCCGATAGTTCAAAACGTGACGAAATTTCGTTGGAGTTTTTTGTCGATATTAGAACCATGACTTAATAATATTTATTAAGTCTCAAATGTGTATTCATCTTGATTTAATTTATTCACTTGATTCACAACAAAATCTCGTATTAAAAACGTAATACGCTTTAAAACAGAAAACGTGCGAATTAACTAACGATAAAAATGAGAGTGTTACATATCATCTTCTTGGTTAAGTTCATCCTCTTCTAACTTCTATTTATGGCACTCTTGTTTTGATCATGTTTCCTCTCCTCGTTTAAAATACTTAGTTTCTACAGGAGCTCTAGGAAAATTGTAACCTCATGATATTTCTGATTGTTGTTGTTACAGACGTGCTAAATTTTCTACTTTTCTTTTTAGCAGAAGTGCTTCCTTTTCGAATGCACCCTTTGACTTAGTTCATTCTGATGTATGGAGTCTATCACCGACTCTTACCAAAGGTGGATCTAGATATTATATCTCGTTTATTGATGATTATACTCGTTATTATTGGGTTTATCTTATGAAACATCGTTCTGAGTTCTTTGGTATATATCATATGTTTCTTGCTTTAGTTAAAACTCAACATAATGCTGTTATCAAGTGCTTTCAATGTGATCTAGGTGGTGAATATACCTCTAATAAATTCTCTGAGTTACTTGATTTTGATGGTACTCTTCACCAGACTTGTTGCACTGACACTCCTGAACAGAATGGAGTTGCTAAAAGGAAACATCGTCATATTGATAAAACTGTCTGTTCCCTTCTATTGTCTGCTTAAGTTCTAAGTGAGTTTTGGGGTGAAGCTGTTCTTACTACTGTCCATGTTATTAACAGAATTCCATCCTCTATTACCTCAAGTTTATCTCCCTTTGAAAAGTTGTATGGTTGTATTCCTGATTATTCATATCTAAAGGTCTTTCGTTCCACCTGTTTTATTCTTCATCCATGTGTAGAACGTAGTAAATTGTGTTCTCGTTCGGCAATATGTGTTTTTCCTGGTTATGACCCTGTAAGTCAAAAACTTTATGTTTCCAGTCATGTTGTGTTTCTTGAACACATACCATTTTATTCTCTTTCCTCTGATTCCCATACTCTTACAAGGTCTGATCTCACGCGTATTGATATTTTTGCCATGGATATTGATAGTCCCACTGACTCTGATGTTAAGAATTACAGGGTTGACACTAGTCCTTCTATAGATCCAAATGTTCCCTCTGTCCCCACAGCTTCCCAATAACCTCCTGCGATTATTGATCCTACTCCTCCTCTTCCTCGTTATCCTCTATGTGTTTGTAAGTATACTCGATTACTAGATTTTGGTTATTCCACTTATTCACTTCTTTTGCTTCTTTCATAACCTCTATTCACAGTTTGTCTGAGCCCTCTTCCTACAAAGAGGCTATTCTTGATCGACTTTGGCAGCAGGCTATGGCAGAGAAACTCTCTGCTTTACGCGAGACAAATACTTGGGACCTGGTACCTCTTCCATCAGGAAAACATGCTATTGGGTCTCATTGGGTATACAATATCAAAACCAAGTCTGATGGGTCAGTTGAACATTACAAAACCCGTCTTGTTGCTAAAGGATTCTCACAACAATATGGCATGGATTATGAAGAAACCTTTGCTCCTGTTGCCGAGATGACTACCATTCGCACTCTTGTTGCAGTTGCATCTGTTCGTTAGTGGCATATTTCTCAGTTGGATGTTAAAAGTGCATTCATAATCTGGGGGAGGTGCGTAAGTTAAAGAAGGCTCTCTATGGTCTTAAACAAGTTCATCGAGCTTCGTTTGAGAAGTTCTCCATAGTGATTGCATCTCTCGGCTTCTGTTCTAGCGATCATAATTCTGCTTTGTTTCTCAGGTCCACTTCTTGTGGTCGTACTATACTCTACATATATGTTGATGACATGATTATTGCAGGGGATGATGTTGATGGGATTGCAGAGTTGAAATTACAGTTAGCCAACCAATTTGGGAAGAAGAATTTAGGCACTCTTCGCTATTTCTTGGGAATTGAAGTTACTTATTCTCCTAGAGGTTATCTTCTCTCTCAATCTAAGTATATCGCCAATATTCTTGAATAAGCCCGTCTTTCTGATACTCGAGCAGCAGACAGCCCTCTTGAGTTGAATGCAAAGTATGTCTCCACTGATGGTGTCGTTCTACCAGATCACACCTTGTATCGTATATTGGTTGGAAGCTTGATGTATCTTACCACCACTAGACCCGATATTGCTTATGCAGTGCATGTTGTCAGTTAGTTTATTGTTTCTTCTACTTCAGTGCATTGGGCAGATGTTTTTCACATTCTCCAGTATCTTCGGGGCACTTAGTTTCAGAGTCTTCTATTTCCCTCATCTTGTTCTTTGGAATTGGTGCTTACTCTGATGCTCATTGGGCTGGTGACCCCATTGATCATAAGTCTACTACTGGGTTTTACATCTTTTCAGGAGATTCTCTCATTTTTAGGAAGAGTAAGAAGCGAGACATTGTCTCCCGCTCGTCTACAGAAGTTGAATATCGTGCTATGGCATCCACCACTATAGATATAGTTTGGTTGCATTGGTTACTTGATGATATGGGTATCTCCCTCTCTAGACTGACTCCTATGTACTGTGATAACAAGAGTGCTACTCAAATTGCCCACAACTCGGTCTTTCATGAATGCAACAAGTACATTGAGATTGATTGTCACCTCACACGCCATCATCTTCAACATGGCGCCATTACTTTACCTTTTGTTTCTTCCTTCATGCAAATTGCTGATTTGTTCATGAAATCACATTTTATTAAATGTTTTCATTTCATGATTGACAAACTCTCGATGCTCCTTGTTAATGCATCGTGACTTTGAGGGGGATGTTAGATAATATAATATATTAGTATTAAGGGTAGTTTATTCTTCTGCATCTTTAATATTTATACTTCTCTAGTCTTGTATTATGAAGATTTTGAGCATTCTAAATCTATTGAAATCCTAGCCTCCTTTCTCCTTCTCCTTTCCTTTTCTCCTCTTCTCTTCTCTATGGATTCCTATTATTAACTCTAGGAAGAGCATGTTGTACCCTAGTGATTAGCACACGGATAAATCCATAAAGGCAGTCTCACCGACACCTCAGGTTATTATCTCCGATTTCTATTTTGCTGCTTCGTGGATTGTGAATTTGTGTTGTGCTGCCGTCATATTTTACAACAAACATAAGGATTTAAATTAGTTGCATTGAATAGTGCCAGATGTCCCGAAACCCAAATTTTCTCTGTTGTTATATATGCTTGCGATTTGAATGAATCAACACTCACTTACTATACCCATTACCGCACAAATGTCGTTGGCAGTGGGATAACAAAACGTTGTCATCTATTTCTCTTGTTGCTCTCCTCTTTCTGCAGAAGCGAAATTCGCCGAAGAATGCTATGTGTCTCACCCCCTTCCCACAATCTATTCCGTTGATCAAACGCTGGCTGCTTGCGCGAAACTCATGGTAATTTTTTTTCCTGAGACATGATACAAGGTATGGCCTCATACCTTTATTTAATGTAGTTATTATTGAAAAATAATTTTAAGAAAAGTAAGTGATTTGATTGTTTAGTGTTTGATTTTATAATCTAATTCAGAATGTGTTGGTAACCATTGAGAAATTATATAAAAGGAAGAGTAATAATTGGTTTTATCTTGCACGCATTTTGTTTGAAAAGTTTCCGTGAAGTTGATTGGTTAATGGTTTATGCCACAATTGTGTTATTAACATAGCATGTAATAATGGGTTTGTAAGGCTTACCATTCTTTAATTATATATTATTCTTTTGTTTCCCTTGGTTTCTTGAGTTGATGGTGAAATAAGGAGATAAAATTGTTTTAATGTTGTTGTAGTGTCTCTATATTATTTGGAAAGGTGAACAATTTCAGTCTCTTTGGATGTAGTTCTCTTTATCCATTTCGATTCTTTTGAGCACTGAAAAAAAAAATATTAGTATTCTTGAACCGGGTAGGTGTGGAGAATTTGAAAAACTATTACCCTTTTGGGTACGAAACAATTTTTCATGGAAGTTGGTTTCAAAATTTTATTTGAGTTATTGAGTAATTCACCTTGTGTTGGAATATGCATTGTTATTATCGACAATTCCACATCAAATGATAACTGTGATTTGATTAAAGCAATGTTGTTAGTTGATGCTTCTGATGACAATGTTAGCAGTCTTCAGAAACTTTTGGCTTAGTATCTGAAGTTAGCTTCTACCTTGTGTTATGATTGTGAAATTTTTTTGTTTCCTTTGGTTCAGTCCAGAACAAGAAATGTTTTTATTGTTTGTGAATTTGTTTTCTTCTCATTGAGGGGTAAAGAAAGACTCTGCAATGCATTTGTCTTTTGTTTGGGTGAATGAAAATATAGAGTTGTTTTATTGATCATATTTTACTAGTTTTGATTCTGGAGTGGTATATTAAATGAGTTAGTTGATGCCATGGAATTGTGAAAATATATGATACGTTTTGTGTATGCTGAAGTTATGCTTCATGTGAGGTTGAGATTAGCTGTTTAACCTAACTTTATATTAGCACCTTGGAGTTTATTGAAAAAGTGTACTTGTTTTGGCAGTTATTAAAGAGTAAGGAATTTAGTTTCCTTGGCGTGCTTCGGTTGTGGTGTACACAAATAGTTGTCTACTGTGTTGAATGATTTTGTGGTATATCTAATTTCATTTTGTATATACTTGAAGTGCCAGAGATGGGAATCTACTTATTGCAGTTAGTGTGTAATGCTTTGAGATTGCCATTTCATGATGAACATTATTGCATCTTTGAGAGATTGCACTATTGATATTCCATTATGAATTTTCTTATTGGAATATCTACGCAGAGCTTCCCATAATCAGGGAATGCAAACATTGATAATATGTTGATAGCTGAAAGATACCTCTTTAATAGATTTTCAAAAAATATAATGATATATTGTTTTGACAGTCTTGTACGATCTCTTGGCCGAAGTTTGAATTAGCAAATTGTAATATGGGATGTAATATTGAGATATAAAAAAATTTTAGTCTTTGACAACTTATGGTATAGTGTACCTTCTTTTCCTCGGAAAGTATGCATTTTCAAGCTTTGTATATCTATTGTCTAGATTTTGAATATTATGAGAAAGAAATCAGATTTTTGGTTTTTAAAATGTCGCTAGTTTTATTTTATTAAATAACATCTTTATTCATTTTTAGAGAGTTGAGAACCAGTGCATGTGTCTCTGTTTTGAAATTTCTACCAAGTTTCTTATGCACTCATGAGAGGAGAAGGGATTTTTCACCAATTTTGAAACTTTGTGCTGAAAAGAGTTTTAGAGAATTACTTTATGAATATGCAAGAGGTGGTATAATTGGATTTTTATGTATATGGTGATGTTATTTCAAAGCACCTAATTTGGTCTCATAGCTTTAGCTAAATTTGTGAGATGAGACTCGTCTTTTGTAATATTATTATTGATTATTGATGTGATAGAAAATTGGATATGAATGAGAATATATTTTTGAGCACTTATTTATATGTGGTAGTATAATACTATAATGCTATCACAAGAATATTATATCAAGAAACTTGAGAAGTTTGTACACTTTAGAGTTAACTCATTGAGTATCCTTATGATTCTGGCACTTGATTAAGGAAAATTGAGGCGACATTGTGGTCCAATCTGAGTATGTATTCCCATATTATTGGAAGATCATTGCATTACGACTTTAATGAGTTTATAGGGAAAAAAATATTATTTTGACACATGTTAGACTCATGAAATTGTTAAGAGGCACCATGAGCTATGATATTGTATATAGTGGATTACCCATTGTATTAGAGTGATACAGTGATGTTAACTAAATTAAATTCAAATGAGAATAATTCTACAAGTGGAATTATTTTTATCTTCAATTGAGATGTTGTCGCTTAGTAGTCATCTAAGCAGACTTGTATAAATATATTATGGAGGCTGAGTTTATTACTATAGACTTGGTAAAATATATGAGATTGATTGACTTAGTGACGTCTTGGTCAATATTTCTTGATGGAAGAAACTTGTGTCTTCCATATTAATTTGTTATAATTGTGTAAAGTAGCTACTAAATAAAAGAGAAGGTTATATCCTTAATTTATGTGAAGTCAGAAGTGATCTTAATCGATCTTTTGACAAAGCCCCTGGGGAGGAAATTAATTGGTGAAACATCGAGAGGAATGGGACTTGAGCCAAATGAAATTAACAAGTGATGGGAACCCGACCTTTGTGATTGGAGTTTCCATAAAGAAGGTTCAATGTGGTAAGAACAAGTCACTTGTTAGTTCTGCTAGCATACAAAAAATTTAATTTTTTTTTGTCCTTTTCCTATGGTGTGAATGAGAAAGTGATAGATACTACACTATTGAGAGGATAAGCTTTAAAAGCTTTTAATGAATTTCATCTTCCTTACGGGTGGTGTATGATTTGCAACATATACTTGATGAAATCACATATATGAGTGTCAAGTGGGGCTGCATGCATGAGATCTTGGCTAGATCTCTAGAGCATCATGAATATCGGGCGCGTGCATGGTCTATTACCGCAAAATGGTGTCAACAGCAAGAATTGTGGGGGTGTAGTGTGATTGGTAGACCTCTAACATACATGAAGCGTCTTGAGTTCCATAGCTTGCTACACCAATTCACTGTGTGTTAAGTCTAATCTTTCTAGGTCTGGTTCGATAGCTTGCTACACAGGTCTGATGCAATGCTTCTATGATGTTAACCCAGGAAAAATTCTTTTCAAAATATTTCAGAAATGTTTTTTTAAAGCTTTTGAAATATGTGGGGCATTGTTGTAAATTTAGTGGGTATTTCAAAAGTTTTAAATATAGTGTCCCATATTGCTAAGTGAGAAATATGGAAAAATATTTTAGTAAAAATAATTATTGTTTGTGATAGCATTTAGATTTGGTCAAAGATAATATTCTGATTTAATTTAATTTTTTATTTATATTTAACTCAACCTTATCTATTTTTTCCTTGACTTGGTCTAGTCCACTAACACCACTATTTTGATAAGATGGGAATTTTCTCTTTTTATTAACTGCTCTATCCCTTTATATATGAGATTTTAACCCTTGTTTTCAGTAGTGAGAAAAATCTATTTTCCTTCTTCTTGTTACTCTTCCTAGGTTAGATCTTCCTGATAACTAGTGTGATTTCTGCTGTTCTGCTACCTCGATTCCTGTACTGGGAATAGCCTGTTGTACCCTGGGAAATTTGCGCACGGTAGGCGGATAAATACATAAGGGCACTCTCACCGACGCCTTAGGTTATTATCACCAATTTCTATTTTGCAAGTTTCGTGTTCGTTCTTCTTGGATTGTAGATTTGTGCTGTTTTGCCGCCATATTTTACAACAATAAGCTCATAAGAGATGGGAGACGAATAAAGTAATAGTTTTTTCTGCGAAAAAAATCTCAAATTAGTAACAGTGCTGAAATTTGAAGGCAACCTTTGCCAATTTTAATCTCATAGCAGAACCTACTTGACTCTGTATCCTCAAGAAAATCCATGTCATGTATTGCCAAAGCAAAATCCTCTCTTTCATTGCTAATAATATGCATCCTAAAGTTTCTTAGTAGTTGTCTTTCAAGTAGTAGAAAATAGAGTAGACTCCTAATAGAATAAACACTGGAGTGAACTTCTAATGTTATTAAAGAATTGTCTTCATATTGATTATGACAATGGGTTTGGGTTTATTTTGTTTGATCTTCATTTTTGTGCATACATATTTGGGGATTCAAATTTTCAGGTTATATTTCAAATGCACCAAGTGCTAGACTAGAACTGTCACTCATGACTCTACGAATGAATGGCTGGCATTGGACCAAAAGTTAGTTTTTTGTTCTACAAACATAGGGATTGTTTTGTTGGCTTATTATTTGTTTAAAAATATTCAGAGTTTCAAACACTGCATTGTGAATAATAAATTGTGTGCTGCATATGTGAATTTGTAGCCAACAATTAGAGGTCAAGATTTTGTGCAAGCTATGGTTGTTGCTGTGGAATCTGTGATCCAACAACCAATTCCTCATTAATAAAACAACGTTGGGTTTTGTTTTATATATTTGTTGACACGCAACACAATCAAATTTGAAGACTGGCAAAAGTTACTATGCCATTGTTTGTAATCTATTCAAAATTAATATGCTTTAGCGCTTTGCAATCTATTTAACCACTATTTGTCTGTGCCGTGATTTGATTAGCCTCAGTGGTGGAAATTTTTTTCAATTTCTGTACCCCCATTACTATGGCTATGGCACAACACGGGCCTGTAATGGGATAGTAACGTGCATCTCGTAGGTGAACTACGCGGTTCCATCTCCATCAGTTTACACTTTGCAAAAGCGAAACATAAAGCCTCGTGCGCTCAATCTACATCCAAAGTAAATGTGTAATAAATAGGAGTTACAAAATTTTAATGGGTGAGGAGTCAGAGTTTGGGTCGCCTACAAGTCAGAAAGAAGAATCCGAAGAGTCGAGTTGTGGGTACATAAGTAAGAACACGGGGAAATGGAGAATTTGACACGTCAACAGTTTACTTGAAATGGAGAGCAATGGGATTAATAGGATTGCTGAAGTGGCAGCGCAAAAGAGTTCGCTTTAGAAATTATATAGTACAAATAGATATCGGTTGTTTCTTTCTCTTATATCTGTTGTGTTATCTCATTCAAATGGCTTTTATGAAATGTGCAATGTCCTTGGATTGTGTAAGGTTGGCAATATTTGATCTTGTTGTGTATGTTATCATTGACAAGATATGTAATAATTTGAGAGAAAATGTTGGGAATTCCGGACTTGAGTAAATAAAATCACTTTGAAACAGATTCACTAAGTAAATTGCAATATTTGAGCAAGGGCCAACTAAGAAAGTGTAGGGACTCAGGACAGGATGTCTCTTATTAATCTAAAGTATCACAATTAATATCACAATTAAAGTATCACAATCAATGTTTTCAAAGAATGTAAGAATCACATAGCTTCCCCCCATCATACTGTTAGTGATGCAGAAGCAATACAACAATTACAGGCAAGTTTTCTCATATTTGGTTGGCGGGGTTAGATGCATGAGTCAGTTGAGAATATTTTGCTTGATCAAAACCTACTTTGTTTTGAACAAAACCGTGCAGACTAAGATCCTAATATTTTTCTTAGGCCATTTTCTACTCTTAAAATCATACTGCATTCTGTTTGATCCACTGTTCTCATTGGAGCCTCCAAGCCCTCCAATGTCAAAACTAGACTGGACCGAACCGAACCGGTTGAACCGAGAGCAAACCTGCATTCAGTTCATATGAAGCTGATAACCGATCTGCTCAAGATCCGGCCGTAGAACTGGAGAACTCAAAACTGGGAAAAAACCAGGCATAAACCGGTTTGATAAGGTTCTGAAAAAATAGAAATTTTTTATTTTTATTTTTTAAAAATAGTAAATGATGTCATTTTTGACACATGGAAGAATTTTTTATCCATTTTTTTTTTGTACGTTGATAGATTAAATCAAATACTATAATAAAATTTAAAATAATTTATACATTAATGTTATTATGGGAGTAATTACATTGTAGTATTTATAATTATTTAATATTATAATGCTATTTGACATTTTTTTTTTAGTTTAATATGCAATTTTTCATGTTATATGTTGACTTATAACATTTTAAGTAGAGTTTAATTTTTAATATTGTGAAGTTATGAATATTTTATTTTTTCTTATTTCTCTTTATATATTATATTAAAAATTTTCAAAATATTATTTAATTCATCTTCGGTCCAACCCTAGCTTGACCTCGGTCAAACGCTTAAACCAGTCCCTTGTCAGGTTTGATAACCGGTCCAATTTTGACAACCTTGACAATTATGAAATGCTCCAAAATTAATATTTCCTTTTCATTTCCATCTTTCCACCGATCATTTTCTAGGAAGAATAAAAAATACTGAATCGCCTGCAAGAGGTCGATATCTTTCCTTAGCTCAAAGGTTACGAGGCTACGACCAAAAAGTAACGTGAATGCAGTTGAATATTTCCTTCAGTACTATGTGGAAAAACATATTCTTGTTCCTCCCTTTTGCCCAACCTGGACAGTTACTATAATTACTGTGTTATTCAGAGAAGACAATATTGATACCAAGTAATAATATCCACAAATTCTGAAAATACGTAATTTTATTTTGTATTTAAGTACGTCATATTTTTGTGTTTAAAATAAAGATAATATAGAAATAAAAATCCATCCTTGTGTTTGGTGTCAGTGTTATAATTTGTGTCTAATAATATCCAGATTTTTTTACAGTTTCCAAAATTTTTATAAGAATACATAATATTTATGTATTTAAAATTAGGATAAAAAAGAAATAAAAATAATATTTTATCTCATTTCATTTCACCCACTTCTCAACCAATGAAATGATAATTTTGTCATGTTCCATCACAAAATATCCAAACATCAGAATGAAAGTTTTATTTCATATGCCGCTTCACATTATTCCGATCTATCTCATTCATTTAAAATGTCCAAATAGCCTAAAAGAAAATAGCGCAAAACTTGCATAAAGTTTCTCATGCGATGTTTTTTCTTTTCTCCATTCACAATTCTATACATGAATTATGTATCCAATAGTATAAATATGATCATTTTGCATTTAAAGTCACCTAAAAGTTTAATCCACATGGCATATTATAATTGGTCAACAACATAAACACCTATATAATCTAAACCATTGGGGATTCATATATAAATAGTTTATCCAGTTGTAAAATATGATATTTCACAATACTATACAGTTATTTCTAATCCGGTCATGGTGGAAAAAGGATATATTTGTCAAGTGCAAAATGAAAACAGAGAACAAAAAACTATTACCCGAGCACGACAAGGGCATCAATTAAACACAACAGAAATTTTACATACATATTGAAGCGTAAGTTGAATAGTATGAATAGAAGCATGCACGGAAATATGCAATGACACGGCAATGTGACAAATCGAGCACGTCTCGTTGATGCAGTAATATTATTGTGATCTACACTACTATAGAAAGGTGGGGTTTGACCTACTCGCATGGGATCAGGAACAACCAAAACATCTACTTATAGAGAAAATACTAGATGGCGACGCCTCTGTATCAGGTTGAGTTTTCTTTTGAGGAAGCTGCTTAAAAAAAGCTTTCACAGCTCCGGTTACTCCATCCTCGTTTTCCATAGCCTTGGCAAGTTCAGTTGCGCGCTCCTTTACCTGCAATTATAGTAAGCAATTAGCAAGAGAGCACCCAACAAAATCATGCAACAGTTCTACCAAATTGATTTGCTTTAGACACATGAAAAATTAGCTCCGAGGACACAGCCGATATACATATATAACCTATCTCTCCATCAATCCATCCAATAAATATAAACCAAAAAAAAGTTTCGAGCATAAAATTGAATTCAACTTAATCTCATATAACAAAAGCTAGCTCATAGGGTGAGGGTTGTCCCCACTTATAACAACTAATCAGACCATCTCATTCTTCCATGTGAGACTTCCAACACACCTCACACACACACCTAGTACTAGACAACTGGAGCGTGACCCGAGTGGGCTGATAACGGGTGGCCCAACAAATAAATCTATGATAGGCTCTGATACCATCTTAGAATTTTAGGTTTGGGCCTAACTCAACCCTAAAAGCTAGCTCATAGGGTGAGGGTTGCCCCCCACATATAACCACTAATCAGGCCATCTCATTCTTCCATTTGGGACTTCTAATAACGGGTATCAGTAGGAACAATCTCTGGAGTTGAAGGACGTCGATGCTCATAAGTAATACCAAAACGACGCAACTCAGGGGCATCCGGTGACTGTGGAGAATTATGAGTAGAGACAGATGTTCCAAAGAGAGAAATAGGTAGTACCTGAGAAGGAGTAACATCTGTGGTAGAATTTGCTAAAGCTGATGATGTAAAAAAGGGGTCATTCCTCAAGGAAAATAACATCAGTAGAGACATAAAAACGATGTGTAGATGGAGAATAACAGCGATACCCTTTTTGGACTCTGGAATACCCAATAAAGACACACTTAATAGCCCGAGCAGACAATTAATCGCGACCAGGGGAAAGATCATGGACAAGGCATGTGGAACCGAACACTCGAGGGGGGACAACAAACAAGGGGTCCTTTGGAAATAAGAGAGAGTGAGGAATCTCCTTACCTAATACAGAGGATGGCATGCGGTTTATCAAATAACAGGCAGTGAGAATAGCATGACCCCAAAATTTTAAAGGTGCATGAGCATTGATCAATAATGTCTGAACTGTATCAACTAGATGACGGTGTTTTTGTTCAGCGACACCATTCAGTTGCGGCGTGTGAGGACAACTAGACTGGTGTATGATGCCATGAGAAGCCATAAAAGAGTTGAATGGTGCAGAAAAGTATTCTTTGGCATTGTCACTCCTCAAAATTCGGATTGTTTTCCCAAATTGGGTTTTTATCTTTGAGCAAAAAGTCTGAAAGGCACCAAATAATCCTGAACGATCCTTCAATAAAGTGATCCAAGTGCACCTCGAGAAATCATCAATGAAGGTGACATAATACCTATATCCTAAAGTAGAAGGCACATGACTAGGACCCCAAACATCAAATGAACAATATCAAGGGAGACGTGGATCTTTTATTGGCACTACTAGGAAAAGACACCCTCACATGTTTGCCAAGTTGACATGACTCACAATCCAAGGACTTTAAATGTGAAAGATGAGGAACCAACACCTTTAACTTATCCAGACTCGAATGACCCAAACGATGATGAATGATATTAGATGCAGAAACAGTGCATACGGTGGATGGAGAAGGTTGAAGGTAATAGAGACCCCGTGATTCAGATACTGTTCCAATCGTCTGTCCTGTACCCCGGTCCTATATAAAGAAAGAGTCAGAAGTAAATGTGATGGAACAATTGAAAGAGCGGGTAAGTTGGCTAATTGAAATCAAATTAAAAGGGCAACCACGGACAAGTAAGACAGAATTTAGAGATAAGGATGGAAGAGGTGAAGCCTGACTAATACCAATAGCCTCTACCTCAGAACCATTAGCACTCGTAACATACTGAGGTGTTTTAAGAGGTGACAAATTAGAGATAAGAGATGAATTACCAATTATATGATCACAAGCACTAGAATCTAAAATCCGGGACCCCACAGCGTGAGATAGGCAAACAGTAGAATTACCAAAATGAGACAGAGTGGTTGAAGAGGAAATTTGTTGAACTACCATCAGAAAACGGACAATAGCTACCCACGGAACCGAAAAAAGTATCCAAATTGTCAGAAAAACAATCAACCAGCAGCAAACAAAACCTCAAAGATGGGATCCACAAGCCGTAAAGGGTCCAAACAAACTAGGAGGATCTGAAATAACAAGTGGCACTGGCGGTGCAGCAAGCGGTAGCAGGACAGCACCTGGGTCGTAGAAACACACACCAGCAGCCAAAACCAACCAGAAACACACCAAAAGCGACCAAAAAAAAAACTGGGTTGCAAACACAGAACCCAAAAAGCGGAAACAATGATGAACAATACACCAGAAGCAGAAAATCCCTCGAAACACACCTCAAGCGTGGGACCCACAAGTTGGAAAGAGTCCCACTGGAACCGAGAAGAAAAACCAAGTTGGATGGCACCGGCGCGGCGGCAAGCGAGCTACTGTATTAGCCACGCGCCGAAAAGTGAATCGGCTGGTGGTGGCGCGTCCCTGGGCTTCTGGAGGCACCACTTTGTGGACCAGTAAATTGGCGCCATTTGAGGTTAACGGCGGCACGCGCGTCTCCGGTGGAATCTCCGGCGACAGTTCTGGCGCGTTTTCCGGCGACGTTACTCTCAAAAATAAAAGTGAACGAAAAAAAGGCTGGCTTTGATATTGATAGGAGCCCAAAATACAGAAAATCACAAAATAGATCAGATGTGGAAATAAAAGTGTTTTATTGATGGAAATGAGAATGTATTACAGAGAAAGAACCCTGTAACCCAGAGCTAAGCTCCTCTCAGAGAAAAGATGACTCTCCCTCCAAGCCAAACCAAAACGGTTTCTAACAGTTAAGACGTTGAATGCCCTCTCTCTCTCTCTCTCTCTCTCTATATATATATATATATATATATATATATATATATATATATATATATATATATATTCCCTCGCCTATTCTAACTGCCTGCCACATCATGCCCTCTTCTCTAACTTCCCCACTCCGCTTAGTTGTTGGGCTTAGGCCCAAACCAAGAGCCCTGTCACTACCCACGGCTGTTGTCACCAAGGCTGAGATAAGGAAACTAACTTCTTGGTACAAATGTATCCTTCCAAACTATGCCTTGAAGACGTGACCTCTGTACATCTTTTTGAACCATAACCCGGGCATTGTTCCTTTAAGACTTCACTGTGGAGCAAAATACTTCCAGAAAATTATTTGAGCAACCCCAATGATAAACATTGATACTGCTAGAAACTTGGAATTGAAAGCTCTTATAGGTAGTGACCATGAGGATCATTAAAACTTGGATTGTCTTAGAAAAATCAGAATTGCCATGCTTTACCAGCCAAGAAGCATACCCTATACCATCTGTATCCTCATATTCTGCCTGTGAATTTGAAGTATGTCTCGCAAGTTTGTTGGAGAGAACTTCCAAGTCCACCAACTTCCATAACTGTGAGCTTGCTCTTCATATGAAAAGAAGCAATAATTGACCGCAACCACAGGCCAGCAGTACTCTCCATAAAACCTTTAATAGTAAAATCGTCAATATCTAATGAAGAACAACTACAACCCTGCTTCACCAAATCAATAAGAACAGCTGGCTAATCCCCACCAAGCCTAGACATAATTTCAATTGCCTTGTCTTGCACAGAGGAAGGCCTCTCATCCAAACAATAGACCACTTTAATCCTGTCTAGCAGTGCAATTACTCCAAACGCATCAGCAACATCAGTTCCAACCATATCCATAACTCTTAACGAATCAACAAGTGCAAACTCAGTGAAACGACATTAAGCATTCCCTTTGAGAGCGTCACCTACTGGAATTTGCTTCAATAATTGATGAAGTGCAATTGATTGGGAAATTCCAATAGCTACCTTTATTAAAGCAAAGAAAATCCGGGAAATTCCAATAGTTACCTTATCAATTTCTTGATATTGACTTGCCCAAAAGGCTTGGAGCCGTCGCTGAAATTTTTGTTGATGAACATATTGATGTTGTCTCATGTGACCTTCACCGGGTTGTCCACCGGATTGAGTAGTTTCAACTGACGAAACAAACATCCCCAGTGACCCAGTAAAATGGTTGAGCGGTTACGGATTAGAACCATACGTCACCTGTGGTCCTCTACCATTAACTCCCATATAGATGGGTTCTGATCATTTCCTTGGCCTTGATAATCCATCTCAGTGTTCGCATAGCAAGAGTTGCTACCTCCTCTGACTGGTGATGCTTGCTCTGCAAATATCAAGAACCTTCCTCCATGTTTTCCGTACGGTGGAAGATCACCGGCACTCGATCTAAATTTGTCGGCATCAAGAGCACCTTGTAGGAACCTTCCACGTCTACAAGTGAAACGACATTGAGCATTCCCTTAGAGCGTCACCTACTGGAATTTGCTTCAATAATTGATGAAGTGCAATTGATTGGGAAATTCCAATAGCTACCTTTATTAAAGCAAAGAAAATCCGGGAAATCCCAATAGTTACCTTATTAATTTCTTGATATTGACTTGCCCAAAAGGCTTGGAGCTGTCGCTGAAATTTTTGCTGATGAACATATTGATGTTGTCTCATGTGACCTTCACCGGGTTGTCCACCGGATTGATTAGTTTCAACTGACGAAACAAACATCCCAAGTGACCCAGTAAAATGGTTGCGCGGGTACGGATTAGAACCATACGTCACCTGTGGTCCTCTACCATCAACTCCCATAGATGGGTTCTGACCATTTCCTTGGCCTTGATAATCCATCTCAGTGTTCGCATAGCAAGAGTTGCTACCTTCTCTGACTGGTGATGCTTGCTCTGCAAATATCAAGAACCTTTCTCCATGTTTTCCGTACGGTGGAAGATCACCGGCACTGAATCTAAATTTGTCGGCATCAAGAGCACCTTGTAGGAACCTTCCACGTCTACCCACCTGTACCCCGTAAGTGTGGGCCTAGCCCATTAGGTTTAGAAAAATAACCCTTACATATTGTCAAATTTACCCCTGTCTCTTCGTCCCTCGTCGAGATAAACCTCTTTCGTGATGGCAGCATCGCCATCCCCATCTTCTTGACAACTGTCTTAGCGGTCACCAAGCAAGGACAGGGGTCCGGTGCCAATGGCGGTTCCAACGCTTCTGACAGCGGCCGCTCGGCCAAAGACCCATCCGCATCCAAGGAAGCGCTCAAATCCGGTGGTTTTAGGGGTGGTACACACCGTGGGAGGTTCGCCGCGAATGGACCTGTGCCCGGCATTTCCGACTCCAGAAAAGCCGTCGCAGGTGGCCCGAAGTCCGGCGGTTTCGGTGGTGGTGGGGCCATAGTCAAGTGACATGCCTTCTGGTTCTCCCTTGCCTCCAAGAGAAACTTCAGATTCGATGATTTTGACGACGACTTCGGTTTTGGGAGGGCCGCTGCAAGTTGGCCGGTGTCTGGCGGTTCCGGCTCGAGAAGGGCCATCGCAAATGGGCAGAAGCGTGGCGGCTTCCATGGTGGTGGGCGATCCTCCAATCCATGCGCGATTTGTCTCTCAAAACCATAGGTTGATTCACTCGGTTGTTTCTCGACCTCCCCCTCTGGGTTTTCTTCCTTCTTCTTCATCTCTCCAAGGGCTTGTACCACTTCATCACCATCCTTCAACTCGTCATTTTCCTTGGCCACCTCGTGCAGATTGTGGCCTTTGTTCTCTTCTATCTTATTCAGAACGTGGTTGTGGCTTCCTTGCTCCTCACCTTCTGCAGCCTGAGGCATACTCTGGGATGAATTCCTTAATCAAGCCCCTTTCAAAAATCTCCCATGTTGCATTCTGATGGTCTTGCTTCCAAGAAGACCACCATTTTGCCGCTGCACCTTCAAAGCAAACATAGACACCCACATTATCATCATCTCTTCATGGATCCAACTGTTGGCTTCAAAATACCGATCTAACTGGATCAACCACCAATAGGCTTCTCCCGTTCCATCAAAAGTTGGGATTGTATTATCCATCACTGGCTCTCCCTCGATAGATCCGGCAAGTCGGACCAATTGATAGAACCCAAAATACAGAAATGGAGAAAATCACAGAAAAACAATTAAGATAGATCAGATGTGGAAATATAAGTGTTTTATTGATGGAAATGAGAATGTATTACAGAGAAAGAACCCTGTAACCCAGAGCTAAGCTCCTCTCAGAGAAAAGATGACTCTCCCTCCAAGCCAAACCAAAACGGTTTCTAACAGTTAAGATGTTGAATGCCCTCACTCTCCCTCTCTCTCTCTCTCTCTCTCTCTCTATATATATATATATATATATATATATATATATATATATATATATATATATATATATATATTCCCTCGCCTATTCTAACCGCCTGCCACATCATGCCCTCTTCTCTAACTTCCCCACTCCGCTTAGTTGTTGGGCTTAGGCCCAAACCAAGAGCCCTATCAGATACCAACTTGAATAAGAATATTTCTCATTGTATTAGCGAGGAGAATAAACAATGTATATATACACATAGGCTATCCTAATCAATCCCAAAGATTAAGGGATATGATCAACTAAGAAAGGAAACAAATAAATGTAGGATAATAACGTAGCATATCCTAATTGATACTAATCCTAATCATAATATCAATATCTCAACAACATTATATAAGATGCATTAATAATTTGCAGACCTATTGTGACATCACAAAAGAAATCAAGCCGCATTACTTTTGAATGAAGCAAGCTCCATTCTTTTGGCTTGTACACAGTTTTTTAAGGAAATTTATATTTTACCTTGGGATCTAGCATAAAATTTATAGCATCAATCAACTTTGGAAGCGAAAACTCGTCAACTGGGATAGGTGGAGGACCAACTCCTCTAGCATGTACTCTCTCACCCCAAAATGGTTGATCACCAAAAAAGGGAACTATGGTCGTTGGGCACTACGACAAAAAATACCAATTATTAAAAGCAAAACCAAATGATATGATATTTATCAAAGATTCAAAAGCTATTAATTTCATACAGCAGCTTTCAGCCCTGCAGCTGTTGTTCCTGCACCTCCATGATGCACCTGCATAAGAAAAGAATACACACAGTGTTAGATAATTGAAAACAGGAAGACTTCAAAGAAGGAAGTACTTGAAATATCAATGACTTTACCCACAACTCACAAGACCAGTAATTGAATCCTAATACAAACATTAACTTCATGATACATTAAAAGCAAAGTAAATAAGCTCCTTTGTTTTTGTTTGGTGGGGGGCAACACAGCTCCTTTCCAAAGTCTATAGCTGAAAATGATCAAACAAGTGTTTCTTCAACATCACAGTTCCTCCTTGATCATCCGCAGTGATAACGTCATCCACCTAGAAAGATCTAACCAAACGAGAGAACACATATACTTCCACTGAGCAACAAACTTAGATGGTTACTCCATGTATTATTCTGGACAATAGGTACAACTGGGTGAGGGATTATTATTGCGACCACAACCACCTCAACATCCCCCTCATGTTGAATTTTGGATTCATGATGAATTTTGGAAGGAGGATTGGGATGCTAATTAGGAAAATTCAGCATCGTTTGCCTCAAGAAAGGGGCCAGAGTGTAGAAGTCGGGCAAAGACATCTTCAATGGAAGACACAGGAGAGGTACCCAAGATTTGTTGCCTAAGGGACTCAAGTTCTGTTAGAAGCCCTAGCAATTTGGCTTTCAGAAGTTTCCCTTCTTGAACACAGGTACAAACATTGGCAACATAGGGTATTAAGGGTGAGTATTCTTCCATAACAGCTTGTACAACTCCAACATATGTATCCATATTAGTGCCATTGAGCTGCAAATTGTGCATCATCACAACATTATACAACCCGTCAGTATGTAGTGATTAGTGAGTTAACCAGCACTGTTATTGTTTGTGTTACTTACAGTTGAACTAGTCAGTTTACTGTTAGGTAGATGCAACTATAAATGCAACTGTATATAAATTCAGTTACGCCTAACAGAATATCTATAAATACATACTAGTATAATAACCGAAATCGCATACTGAAAACATTTTTATCAGCAACAATATCAGAATTCTCACTCATTTATATTCCATCTCTAGAATTTTATCATGGTATCTAGAGCTTGAATTTGATCCCCGACCACGGCTTCCGAAGATCAATCTTCTCCATGACCTTCACCTCCCCGGAAGAACCCTACGCCAATTTCATCGCATCCAAGGCAAACTCTTCATCTCCAGTAAATACCGTGCTTGCTTCTGCACTAATTACATTCTTCCATGTCATCTTAGAGAAACTCGCCAATAAAAACTTCCTCTTGTGGAAGCATCAAATTGAACTAGTGCTCAAATGTCACCGTCTTCATCATTTATTGGTGAATCCAATCATTCCTCCTTGATGCTGGTAAAATTAACAAAGCCTATTCTAGCTGGGAGAAATAGGATCAACTTCTTTTATCCTGGTCACAACCGACCCTTTCAACTCCTATCCTAACAAGAGTTATTGGATGCATTCACTCATCGCAACAGTGAGAATACATCCACAGCTACGTCAAACCTCAAACTCGTTCAAGTGCTAGGAATATCCGAACTGAACTCTGAAATATGATGGAGACCCACTCCATCTTAGAATTCATCGAGTCAAAACTATAGTTGACTACCTATTTTCCATTGGTGATCCGGTTTAACCTCAAGAACAAGTCGTTCTTGAACGTCTTCCCGAAGAACACATTGAATTGATCACACTCATCAGCAACAAATTCAAGCTGATTGACATGGCTGAAGTAGTTGCATTGTTGCTTAAGAGGCGAGGATCGAAAAAGCACTGTCAAAATGCACCATCTGACTCGGCTTCTTTTAACCATGTGCAGCATTACTCACCTTTGATCCTCAACATCAATCTAATCACTCATTCTCTCGAGCAATGTTAATCAACACAATTACTGGTTCTTCTCAGTGCTAGTATTCTTGATTTTCTTGAAGCACAGAATATTCAGCAGCAGTATACTCCTTACAAAGTACAAGATCAAGTACTAGCTGGTAATAGCCAAGGTTTATCCATCTCCACTGGTTCTTCCTGCATTTCCTCTCCTGTCAAACCTCATGTGAATCTAGTTGTCATAACTTCATGTTCCTATCATCACCAAAAATCATGTAAGTGTAAGACGATTTGTCAGGGATTTTGTCTTAATGTTATCAGACTCGGACCAATTGTCGACTCGGTCAGGGTATTGGGTTAGCGGGTCATTGGTCAAACCAGTGGATCACCTATTGAACCGCATGAATTGTTATATATTTTAAAATAATAAATTATGTATTCAAATCATATATATCATTAATTTGTCGAAGATATATCAAACCGATCACTTTGGTGTTGTGGCTACCTATGACATGTTAAAGTTGTTGACACGGGATCGAATCCTGCCAAAGTAGGTTTTTCTTCCTCCTTTTTTTACTGTGTGTGGGGCAGACTGGCATTTGCGTTATGTGCTCCAAGGTTTTCATATTCAGGCGTTATTGGGCCAAGAAAGCAAACCCAACATGGCAACATCAAAACACTAATGAATTAAATCCTAAAACACACCCACACAGCCGTCGTGGTATCTTTTTTCTTTCATTTTCTTCTCTTCTGCCTGCGTATTTTCTTCTTCCTGCGTACTTTTTTTTTCTTCCCTCCCTCCTCCTCCTTTCTTGTTTTTGTTTTCTCCTCGCTCCTCCTTGTGTCGTGAACGGTGCATCTCGGATATCACAATCCTTCTTCCTCCCTGTTCTTTTTTTTTTTTTTGGTTTTGATTTTCTGCAAGACTAGCCGGATCATCGATCACTGTCGATTCACTGGATTTCGAAAAACCGGACGAGTTAATCCGAGTTGCACCGGTTTGCTAGCATGTTCAATCGAAAGAGTTGCTCGGACCGGGCATATCCCTAAACCCTAAACGATTTCCAACTCAACTAATCCAACCAGCCGAGCCGAGCTGGGTTTAATAACACTATCTTGTCTACTTTGAATTTCACCCTGATGTTTGTCTTGTCAATCTGAAGTTTCCCATGATATCCTTGTCTGAGGAGGTGAGTGAGATTTGGTGAGTTTAACGATGTGCAACAAGAGTTGAAGAGGAAGGATGGATAGTTTTCATGGGTGCTTTGGCTATGGTTAGAGGTTGTACAAGACTGATGAAACTTTTCGGTATCAGAAGTTGATACTAATAGTTTTATAGATCATTCACTCACTATTCAGATTCAAGTATCATATCTCATAATTAGGGGCATTATGAATAAACTAAATCGAAAAGAAAATAATCTATATAAGTTTCCAACTTTAGTAAGTTGTGGATATTCAACAATACTCAACAGGATGGGATTGAAATAAGGCTTATTTGGCTTTGGGATCTCCCACCACAATGTTAGCTTTTGCAGTGTGGTTGTCCAAGGTATTTATCATGAGATCAGTTCATGAAAACAATACTCATTAGCATGTTGAACAATTTAAATAAACAGAAAGACTTGACTCCAGCAGCAAAAGATGTATGCATATGAATGAAAAGGAAAGGTATATTAAGCATATAAACTCCGCTCTTCAACAACATCTAAGCATGATATTAGTCATGTATACAACATACTCAGCCATATTTTAACAAAACCTTTAGCTGGCTGCCCATGATAATCGTTGGAAACCCTAACCGCCTTCATTGCAAACACCCCTAGCACCTTCATTGTGTTGGGCACAAGGGGGTGTGTTGAGATCCCATATCGACTAGAGATAGGGCAAAGTAGTCGTCACAAGGCTTGGGTTAGGCCTTATCTTCGCGTCGAGTTAGGACTAACCCAAATTTTAAGATGATATTAGAGCCTGTACTAGATTTGTTATTGGGCCACCCACATTTGTTCATTCTCCATATGTCTAGTCATAGAAGTGAGAGGGTGTGTTACAAACCCCAGCCGCCTTCATTGTGGCCACCTTGGACTGCCTTCGTTGCAGCTTGCAGCAACTTCATTGTGATTGGCATGAGGGGGATGTGTTAAGATCCCACATTGACTAGAGATATGACCAAAGTAGTACTTATAAGGCTTGGGCAATCCTTACACAATGAGATAACTTTTAGAGTTGATTTAGGCCTAACCAAAATTCTAAGAATACTCCTACATGGATACAGCTCACCAAAATTTACAAATTTGATTGAATTATGATATCTTGTTGTAATCATTAAATGTGATTTTTAATTCTAAAAACTGCTGAAATAAGAGTATTGAACTAGATTATCTTACCACTGCTTTGCAATGTAAAAATAGCCAATCATGGGGACAATTATCCAACAAGTATATAGAGTCCTTTGGTTCTGTCACTGGGAAGAAACATTCCGTTAAAAAAATATATAACTAAAAACTATTCGAATACAAAAGCATGAATAAGCAATATCCTTACAATTCCCAAGACCTCCCCATCCTTTATTGATGATGCCCCTCTGTCCCGTGGTCTCCAGTGCTTCTACAATTATTTGTGTCATCTTTTTTGGTTCTTGAACAGGCTGTAAAGTGAATGAGAGATAGAGAGAGCGACAGAGAGAGAGAGAGGAGGCAATGAGATAAAGTAAAGAGAAATCATTTGTTATCCAGAAAAAATAAATTCTATAAGAGATATACCAAGGCAGGAGAAGATATCATCAAAAAAAAAAAATTTACAAAAAGAGAAATTACAAAGAACCACCAAACAAAACTCACAAAAACTAAAATGGCAGCCCAATTTCTATTGACATCTAAAATAAAAACCCCCTTTAAGAGACCATGAGCCAAGCACCAAAGAGATGCAGGGAACTTGTTCCTTCCCACAATATTGCTAAAACATCAAAACACCCTGAAAAATCCAAGCATTCTCCTCCAACCAGAAGTACCACAAAATAGTGAACATAGCACAGTTCCACAGACTCTCGACCTCCTTTTTCTCCAAAGCTTTTACATATTATTTACAACATAGTATCCAGGTAGTTAGGACAAACCCAATATAGCCCACATACAAAAACAGACTTGCACAAGCAATTAGCAAGCTAACAGTGAAAAAGAGATGTATAAAATTTTTCATGCACATAACACAAGTATCAGGGGAGACGGCTGTTTTAATCCTCCAAATCAGCATCAAATAACTAATATTAATCTTATTCAGTGCTGCAGTCAAGGCAAACGACTTCAAGTAAGACACAGCTTTGGATTTCCAAATACAAATTATCAAGGGCAAATTTCAGAATACTTGGAAATCGAGTTGAGACATGAAAGGATGATTTGCAAAAGTAATAATTAACATGCTAAGCCGCCTTCATCACAGCATACTAAAGCAGCCTTCATTGCTGCTGTTCACTATGGATGGGATCTATATTAATTTGATGTTATGGATGGGATCTATATCAATTTGATGATCATTTTTTTTTTTTCACGGAGACTTGGAGAAAGAACTATATATGGAGATTCCACTTGTGTGTGATTCCACTTGTTGAGAGAGAGAAAAATAGAAAGAAATATGTTGAATACCGTGTGTTTTGACTACATAGCGGAGTCCTTTTTATATAGGCTTAATGCAATAAATACAATAAATATAGAAGATTCTACTCCTATTTACATGATATGATATGCCTAATAATTATGAAGATCCTAATTAAATAAGGAAACAAATCATAAAATATAAAATCCTAACATATCATCTAGGATACTCTAAACTAGTCTAAAGATATAAAACAGATATAATTAGATATTTCTCGCATTTTCTAACACTCCCTCTCAAGTTAGAGCTTACTAAGCTTTTGGCTTGTTAAAAGAAAATAACACATTTCCCATGAAATAAAAATAAATAGAAAATTTAGCTCCACCAAATCAATGATTGGGAAGACAACTCAAGGATGCTGGAGGAGCGGGAGAGAATTGTTACAAAAATAGCTTAGCCAGATAGCTGGAATAATCATCGACGTGAAAAAAATTTCTTGGCAAGCAATGAAGTAAAGCAAGGTTCGACCTTCTCAAAACAACATTTGGAAGCTTCAAACCAATAATATCAGAGACTTTTAAACTTGAAACAAAGTCTGGCAACAATTTTTGGGATAAAAACGAGGCTAGTGCATCCAGGACAAAGACAAAGCCAGACCAGTGCATCTGAGACGAAGATGGGGCCAGTGTACTTGCGAAAAAGGCCAAGGCCAGAGCATCTGGGACAAAGAGTAGGAATAGTGGGAGTCATAACCATAATAAGTCACCATTGTGATGATCGTCGGTGAAAAGAGAAGGCAACACCAGAATAGTCATCGGTGGGAAGAGAAGGCATCACCAGAATGATCATCGATGGGAAATGAAGTCACCACTAATACGATTCATCTGTGGGAAAAGATACACCACCGGTGGGAAGAGAAGCCACTAATATGATCCATTAGTGTCAAAAGAAGGCATGACAAACAAAAATTAGAACCAAACCAACAAGAAACCACTGAAAGATTTAACCAGTGGGTTGTCAAGAGGAGAGAGAAAACGGGTCAAACAGGAGAGAGAAAGGGCAGTTTACACTAGAACCTAAGTACCCGTGTACCGAAACAAAAAACCAAGCCCAAATATGGAACCGGGGTGAGGAGTAGACCTACACACCGGAAAAGGTCGCCAAAAAGCCGCCACACGCAAAGGACAGCGGCGGCGCGTTTTGAAAAATGTGGAGAGAAGACAACACAATTAAGGGTGCGTGAATAGGCGTCTTGGCTGGAAACTTTGATGGCTGTGTAGATCGGTGTGGTCTCACTGGAAATGTCACCAGAAAAATTTTCCAGTGGCGGCAGACAGTGGCTGTTCTAGGTGGAAACGGTGCAGGCACGTCGAAAAAGTGAAGACAGGGCGAAAGAGAGATTTTGAACAAGCTGGAAAGATGACATAGTGAAAGACTGGAAGGTGGCACTGCCAACGGCAGGTGCCGCCGCCGGCAGCGGTGGTGAATCACAGACGAAGGTCCCAGAATTAAAACCTGCTCCGATATCATGTTGAGAGAGATAGAGAGAGAAAAATAGAGAGAAATATGTTGAATATCGTGTGTTTTGACTACACAGCGGAGTCCTTTTTATATAGGTTTAATGCAATAAATACAAATAAATATAGGAGATTCTACTCCTATTTAAATGATATAATATGCCTAATAATTATGAAGATCCTAATTAAATAAGGATACAAATCATAAAATATAAAATCCTAACATATCATCTAGGATACTCTAAAATGAGTAATGTTATTTTGACACTCAAAAATCGACACCTGGGTGACACCTAGTTAATGACATGTAAAAGTTTGGTTAATTCAGTTCAGTAGATGGTTAACGATGAATGCAGCGACACCTGGTTAATGACGTACAAAAATTTGGTTAGTTCAGTTTAGTAAATGGTTAATCAGCGGATGATTAATAATGCAAATATTTAGTTAATGGATACAATTCATCGTTAACCATCTACTGAACTGAATTAACCAAACTTTTACACGTCAATAACCAGATGTCGCCCAAGTATCGATTATTGAGTGTCAAAATAACATTTCTCTGCTAAAATAGTCTACAGATATAAAACAGATATAATTAGATATTTCTCACATTTTCTAACACCACTGATGGAAGGAATAAGGTGTACATGTTAAAAAGGCCCTATATGGGGTGAAGTCGTTTCTCCATGCTTGGTTTGGAAGGTTTATTCAGGCTATGGTGTCACTGGGATATTCACATGGTCAAGGTGATCACACACTTTTCATGTAACATTTATGGGAAGGCAACCTCATCATCCTACTTTATGCGAATGATACAATCATATCTAGTGATGATGATGTCAAGAAACATATCTTGAAAGAGAAGTTGGCAACTCAATTTGACATGAAAGATCTCTAAAGTTGAAGTATTTTCTTAGGATTGAGGTTAGACGAGTATCTTTATCTCCCAAAGGAAATATGGGCTTGATCTCCTTAAAAATAAGGGTAAGCTGGCTGGCAAAGCCACTGGTGTACCAATTGATCAGCATAGCTCATAATCAAGTTCAACACGACAAAACATAACATATTGAAATAGACCAACATTTCATTAAAGACAAGTTGGATAGTGGGTTGATAACAATTGCCTATGTTCCATCAAGACACGCGCAAGTAAATGTAATAAGGGCTTGTTATCAAAGTGATTTAAGCAGCTAGCTTGCAAGGAATGATTAGAGTCCATCCATTAGCTTGAGGGGAAGTGTTGTGAATATGCAAATAGCATTTTTTTAGGAGAGAATGTTTCATTCTTTTCTTTCCCTATTTTTCATTTGTGTACATATCACCATGATAGCTTGTAATTATTATGACAAGATTTTATTTCCGTTGTTCTTGATTATCATTTACTAGGACAAGTCTAAATAATAGTATTAGTGCTTGCTTGTACTTTCAACTCGTTAGAAATAATAACAATCATTTTTTTCTCTTTCAAATTTCAAGTTTGGAAATTCAAATGTTGATCGCGCAGATTCACCTATTGAAAGGAGATCCACTTCTGGGTGTTAAAATCACTTGTGAGCTCATTTGGCTCAAACAATTACTCGAGAGCTTAGATTTGGGGAGTTACAAAAAAGACTCTCATTTATGATAATTAAGTTGCCTTACACATTGCTTCACATTTGGTGTTCCAAGAGGATCAAACACAGAGAGATACTATCTTGAAATATCACTACCCAATATGTTGACTCGAATAAGCTGCTACCAAATGCTTTCACCAAGTCTTTGAGGAGTCCACGTATAAGTTACCCATGTAAACCTTGGTGCACATGATTTGTGTTCCGACTTAAGGGAGAATGTTAGAAAGAATAAAAAAGGGAAATTATAGTAGTGCAATATCATGTAATTATAGCAATTAGGGTAACCATAATCTTTGTATTTATTGCGACTTAGTGAATGTGTATATAACATATCTCTGTTGTGTATTACACGAGAATTCATCACATGCATCTCACAACATGCAAACGGGTTTTCACCATCAAGTAAAAATCAGATGGTGAGATAGAAAGATATAATGCATGTCTAATAGTGTAGAACATGGTAGTTAGTATCGCTCGAATCGTACGATTCGAATCGCGATACGATGCAAATTGAAGCCCAAACGATGCGAATCGCCCCACAAATCGTTTTGTGTCCAAAATTGCACATGAATCGCTCGTAACGTTAACTGAATCGCGAATCACAGATGAATCGCGCGATTCCAGACATGGCTGAAACACGGCGGATCTTTTGTGAAACACGGTGCGTTTTTCGCGAGCCGAGTCAGGTCACGCGACCCATTTTGGCCTTTCAGTTTTTAGGCTTTTTTTTTAATAAATAAGGGAGAACAAAACGTGACTGACCACGTTTTAAAAAAAGGGAGAAGAAAACGTGAGTCTTTTGGCCTTCCACCGCCAGCGCCAGTCTTCTTCTCTTCGATAGTCCCTTTTTTTTCTTTTTTCTTTTTTAATTATTCAGGTCAGTCTCTATCTCTTCCTCTCATTCTTTATTCTTTTTTTGTACCTTTTGTTAGTATCGGTCCCCACCTGCTGGGGTATTTGCAAGATGCTTTTTAAATTTTCTCTTTTTTTATTGTTGAATGTTGAGTTCTCTCTTTGGTATTTTCTACCTCTGTTGAGTTATTTTCTACCTCTGTGATGAGGATGACTTGAGTGATGTTGATCTTGGGGACTAAAATTTAGTTAGATTATGTTTTTTTTTTTTTTTGAGGGGTTGAACTTTTTATCCTATAATTTATGCTAGTAAGAATGATGGTAAACTAGTGAAGAACAATGTTTTTTGAGGGGTTGAACCTTTTATGCTTATATTTGACTTGAATTTTGAATTATTTTGAAGTTCATATATGAATGTTTTTTGCTTATGTTACTTATATTTACTTTAAAATGTCATATTTTTAATGTTCATGTATCTTACGATTCATAAAACGATACGATACACGATTCAAAAAATAGGGCCAACGATTCACGATACGTATCCCTATTTGATAACCATGGTGTATAAAGATACAAGGCATGTCTAATATTAAAAGGGTTTATTGAAACCTATGGAAAGGATGCTAAATCTTGTAGAACCTCAATGTAAGCCAAGACAAGATGGAACTTAGGTAACTTGGATGATGTTTCATGCAATTACCTACTTATAAACAATACTTCACTTACCCTTACCACTATAAAATTGGGTAGAGTTGAATCTAAGTTCCTACATCTAGCTTTAGCACATAGAAATCATATGTGAATAAGATAAATGTATCATGCAAATAAATACGCTCACCAGGCTACCAAATCCAATATAAATAGGCTTGTCACCATCTTCAAGCCATTTTACAAGGGACTCAGGAGGTTCGTAGTTTGATGCAAGATCAAGAAAGCAAAACCCTACTACATCGATTTTTGGTCCCCAATCTGCAAACCAAAAAATGCTAGATTTAATCCTTCATTTGAACGAACTGAATAACTGTATTAAAATATAAAATGAGACTATATACAAGAGGATCTCTCAAATAAAGAATAACAAATAGAGATAATAAAGAGAATGAATAACTAATAATTTCAATTACAACAAACACTCCTCTCACGTTGGATTATATATATTATATGCATCCATCTTGGTACATATATAATCTATCTGGGGTCCTCCTTATGGAGTTGATATCAGCCAGCTGATCGTTGGAGCTCATGGAGGAAGTCTTCATGGTGCCTAAAAGAGTCTTTTCTCTCGTAAGACAATCAACTTCTATGTGTTTAGTCCTCTGAAGAAAAATTGCATTTGAGGGAAGATAAAATGCTAAATGATTATCACAAACAAGCTCCATAGGATCCATTTTACAAAACTTCACCTCTTGGAGTAGATGTTACAACCACATAAGTTCACAAGTCATGTGGGCTTTAGAGCGATACTATGCCTCCATACATGACCTTGCAACAATAAACTGAAGTAAACTTCTTATCACTTGCATCACCCATACAATCGGCATCTGTGTATCCAACAATATTTGGCCTATGCCTTTATAAACAAGCCTTTTTTCAGGTGATCCTTTAACATATCTTAGAATCCAAACAACTGCATTCCAATGGCTATTACAAGGTGAACTAATAAACTGACTCAACACTGACAAGAAACGAAATATCTAGTCTAATCATGGTAATTCAATTTTCCACAAATCTCCTATATCTACTTGGGTTAGGAAATGGCTCCTACTGATTTGATAGAATATTCACATTCGGGTCGATAGGAAAGTCAACTGGCATACAGTCAAGCATCCTTATCTCCTCTAAGATTTCAAGCACTTATTTCCTTTGAAAAAAAGCAATACCTATCTGCGATAGAGCCACTTATCAAAAGAAAATAATGAAATCGACCTAAATCTTTGTTTTGGAAATGGTTGAAAAAGAGTTGCGTTAAGTCCTTAATTTCTTCTTGATCATCGGTTGTAATGACAATATCATCTACATACACCACAAGGATTGTAACGACAATATTGTGCCAAACTATTGAATAACAATGCTAAACTTTCCAAACCAAGATTGAGGTGGTTGTTTTAGACTTCTTATCCCAAAATAGTCATCTCATCAATCATTACTTGTAGTCGCCCTGTATGGGATAGTGTTTCTTGAACAGTCTTATGAATAAAAATAAAGGATATAACAGAGACAAAGGCAAAATAGGAAGAAGACAGACGCTGATAACTCAATAATTTAAAAACAGGATGAGGATTAAGAGTAGAGTATTTACCTTTACGAAGGGTAACAGACAAGTAAGCAGTGGGTAAGGTGGGAGCGCAACAGGAGAAGGGGCTGAAACAAGAGTTAAATCATGAGAATCGATAGCAATCTAAAGAGCTTCAAGACATTGGTGATTGTTGAGAACTGGGAGTAGAAACCGGTGATTTCTTTAGAATGAGGAATAGGTAGATGCCTGATGAGTAGAATATGTTTAGTTGGTGACGGAAAGAAAAGTGCATCCTCAAAGAAAGTAATATCTGCAGATACATGAAAACGATTTGTAGATGGAGAATTACATTGATAACCATTTTGGACTCTAGAGTACCCAAGAAAGATACATTTATCAACCTAAGTAGCCAATTTATCACGACCAGAATAAAGATCATGAGAAAAACAAGTGGAACCAAACACTATAGGAGAAACAACATAAAGGGGTCCTTACAGAACAACAGAGAGTGAGGAATCTTATTACCAAGTATTTAGGAGGGCATGCAATTTATCAAATAACAGAAATTGAGTATAATGTCACCTTAAAATTTTAAGGTGCACGAACATTGATAAATAAGGTTTGAGTTGTACCAACAATGATCGAGATTATTTTGTTGTGTGGGAACCAATGTTATCAAAATCGAGATTCTACGTAGGATTGGGAGGGGGTGAGAGATTGCAAATCGAAGGTTCGTAACACGAAATGTATGATCTTTACTAAAATACAACATCATACTTATACATCTACATATGCATAAAAAATAACATAAAGGAAATAACCTTCAAATCACAAAATTAAACTAAACTAAAATTGAAAATTCATAATCATAAGTAAATGTAAGCATCTTAGTAAGGAAGTGAATTTATTAATTTTTAAACATTTTGAAATTAAAAAATATGATTTTTGGACCAAGTAAATTACCTTACTAATTTTTTCATTATCACATAACTTTTATGTAAATCTTTAATATTTCAAAGAGAGTGAGGGAAGTCGCAGAGAGTGGGAATCACAGAGAGAGGGAGTTTAACACGCAGAGAAAGATGGAGAGGGAGACAATGGAGCTTAGAGACAAAGCCAAATGGGAGAATAAAACCATAAACCTAGTGTTTTTCAAATTGTGTCGCAAAATCCAACGTGAAGAAAGTCTCCTTCAAGATCACGGGGAATCGTTGATGGTTGATCCCACGATTCCGCATGTATGATTGTCGGTCCCACCTTCCAGTGAACTTGAACACAATCAAACATGGAGATGGGCAAAGTTCTTTGGATCATGCAATCCTACGAGTAAATATAAGATCTTGACAACGCTAATGGGGATTGATGTATGAAACCATAAGAAACCATGAAGGAGTTGAACAACACAAAAAAGTGTTCTTTGGCATTGTCGTTGCGCGAATATGAGATGTCTTCAAATAGTAAATCCATACGATTCATGCCCTACGCCGATCATTTTCCCTGTTTCACTGACCTCATAATAAATGTGTTAGAAGTAACAGTTACTGAACTTTTAAGAGATCGAGTAAGATGACTCAAGGAAATAAAATGAAAGGGACATGCTGGTACAAATAAAACATATTTTAATGACAAAGATGTAGTAGAAGCGTAACGAATGACTTGTACATGTATTTTAGGACCATCTGCAAGAGTCACAAAGCAAGAAAGATAGGAAAGAGAGAAGAAAAAGTCATTGATTACCAAATAAACGGTCTGAGACACTAGAATCAAGAATCCAGTTCAAATTATTATTGGTATATGATGTATATGTTGTAGGATTACCCATATGAGCAAAAATGGTAGTGTCAGACAGAAACTGTGTGGCTGACTTCAATTAAAGATATTCACATAACTCGGCTTAAGAAAAAGAGAAAAAGATTGTTTTCCTGCTACAAAAACCATTTTAGCAGCTTTGAATAAGCCGGTACAGTATGATAGTAGAATTGAATGGTGGGGGCAGTGGTAGGCGAGTATTTATTGGAGTGGGATAAATGGGGGGCGGGATTTTCTGCAAATTCCATGGTGGTGGAAGCCATGGCAGGAGCTTTCAAGCTCTTGATACCATGTGAGAGTTTGATATTGAGAGAGAAAATGATGAAACTGAAGAATGATGAAGTTCTGTGCTTCACTGAATGATTAGAATACAAGGAAACTCACATTATATGGTGAGTGCAGATTGCAACAGAGTGATCACAATATAACTGACAGACAAGTAACCGTCATAAGTGACTCTAACAGATATAGTAATTAACTAACAGAACTGCAGGTGATTGCGCACTGCTTCTGTATTACTCTATCATAGCAGCAAAGAAACAGGGTGCATTTGCTCATACTAAACCCTAGGTCTCAAGGACCCACTATCAATGCAAAACCAAATTGGGCCACTGAAATGGCAAAGATCCAAAGATACTAGCAGAGAGAGAGAGAGAGAGAGAGAGAGAGGCTACTTAAAGGAGCAGGAAGAACCCTAAGGATGACATACCCACAGCTTGAAACAGCAAACGCAACAGGGCTACAACAAACAACAAGAAGAGGCTGTTGGAACACGTTAGAACAACAAACGTAACAGGGCTAGCATAACATTACCCGGGAAAGAGCCAACAAGAAAACAATCAAGTTGACAAAATTGGGCAACACGACACTGGAGAGGAGAACGAGATTGGCAGCAAAGTATGTTCACAACAAAAAGACAGTGCATGCACCTCACACGCCTGACAGCAGTTTGCTGCAAATGAGCATGTGTGAGCGCGTGAAGACTGCTCTGGCGATGACGCGCAGAGTAGAGGCCTGTCGCCAGCTTCTAACACAGATTAAACTGGCATCATTCTCCGACAGTGACAGGACGCCGGCATTTGCACCATACAAACTGACAGTGGCTAACCAGGAACTCATGACGGCTCACAGACAACTTGCTGAGTAATGGACCAGCATTGAATAAAGCCCTAAACTGGAACAAAAAAAGAATAGACTAGAGAGCTCTTATACAATCTTAAGATGGACAAATATTTACCGAATTGCTTAAGGGCTCTAAATAATCAATCATATATATACAAGATATATATATATTAATATAGGAAAGTTCATAAAAGAGGAAACTAAGAAACTGAGGAAGCTAAATATACAAAAAAGACAAAATAAAAATTATTCTACCAAAATAGATGATACCTTCCAACAGAAAGAAATAATTTATTGAACTGTTTTCATTAATCACAGAGATCAATTAACAATAAGAGAAATGTTATTTTGACACCCCAAAATCGACACCCAGTGACACCTGGTTAATGACATGCAAAATTTTGGTTAATTCAGTAGATGGTTCATCAGTGGATGGTTAATAATGCAAATATTTGTTTAATGGATACAATTCATTGTTAACCATCTACTGAACTGTATTAACCAAACTTTTGCACGTTATTAACCAGGTGTCGCCCAGTTGTCAATTTTTGGGTGTCAAAATAACATTGCTCTAACAATAATGACATGCAAAAAAGCACAAAGGACAAATTATAAAAATTAAGGGACATCACTCCACGATATGTGAAAAAGAATAGAGTGAACAGAATGTAACTATAAGAATAACACATTTAACAACATGTGTTAAATGTGTTTAGTGTGGCCTAATAGATGCTGACTAGACGATGACTAACATAGTGATCATTTGTATTTATTGCGTAGATACGCCTTGTACTATATATAGGTACCTCATGTAATTATCAAATTAATTCCAATATACAATCCATTCTTCTTTACATGGAATGCACCAGGGAGAAGACTGTTATATGAAGATAAAAGCAATGCCAAAATCACTTGTTACTCAGATGCTGATTGGGTAGGATCACCATCAGATGGAAGATCACCACTGGATACTGTGTTCTCATTGGAGGAAATATGATCTCATGGAGGAGCAAGAAGCAAAACACAGTTGCCTTATTCAGTGCGGAAGCTGAATATCGTGCTAGAGCAGCAGCTGCAAAGGAGCTTGCATGGCTTAGGAAAATCTACTCCTATAGCTGAAATTAGGAGACCTCCAGGATACAAAACTTATCTGTGACAATCAAGCTGCACCTCATTGCATCAAATCCGGTCTTCCATGAACGAACCAAGCACATAGAGAGAGACTGTCACAATGTAAGAAAAAGTGCTCTCAGGAGAAATCACCACCAACTTTGTCAAGTCTGGGGACCAATTGGCTGATATGTTCACTAAGGCCCTTAGAGGCTCTTGAGTTAACCACATTTGTAACAAGCTAGGATCATATGACATATATGCTCTAGCTTGAGGGGGAGTGTTAGAATAACACAATGTGTTAAATGTTTTTAGTGTGGCCTAATAGATGCTGACTAGACGATGACTCACATAGTGATCATTTGTATTTATTACGTAGACACGCCTTGTACTATATATAGGTACCTCATGTAATTATCAAATTAATTCCAATATACATTCCATTCTTCTTTACGGTAACAATGTCTCCAAATACAAAATATGAAGATTAGGATCTAAAGCAACTACCTTTTGGTTTAGGAACTAGATGAGGACTCCATATATATGCATGAGGAATGTCAGTTTCAGAGCCTTGTGAGCCACTTAAATATGTGACAGGTCGTAGCTTCAACTTTTTCTTCCTAAGATCATTAATCATGTCTCGTATTCCGAGCCAAATTAAGGAGTCAACTATTTGATATGAAAGCTGGAAAGTTATAAATGATCAATATTAAGTCAAACATGGCTCCAACAAATTAGGAGGATGATAAGAACCAGATCTAATTAAAGAACTCACCCTATAACCAGCCGGTTGCTTTACACGAGACAAAGGATGCGGAAATTCAGTAGTTGGCCTGGGAGAAAAAGATAACATAAATGAGATGCACATCAATCACAAAGAAATATAAGAAACAACCAATTTTCAAAGAACTAAAAGTAAAATTAGTAAAAAAGACTACAGAAAAATATGAAATAATACAATCACATCACCAAGATTGAACTTACGTCCATGGCATTGTGAAAAAAATATGAATTGGAATTTTAAGTGCCTCTGCCACATGGGTATGCCCTATTTGAAGTATACAACAAAGTCAGCAGCAAAGTACAACAATGATATGCATCACAAATTAGTATTTTCCAATGCCATCATAAAAGTAGAGAAAAAGGATAGAGTGATAGACTGGCAAGAAAAGTGAAAGAAGGGTAATATTTATCAGAAACAATAACCAAAAATTTAAATAGAGGAATGAGAAAATATTCTATCATGCAAGTTTGTTAGGAGGAATAGTTTGAATTAGGTTAAGATCCGAATTATCTGATTCAAATCCTAGTGTTTATATCTTCTTTTTTCCTTTTTGCTTTTATTTCCTACATTGTAGCAGCTTCGTTAGTATTTAGTATTACTAACTAACTCTACATGGTAACAGACCCATGCTTTGACCCAGAAACTGTTCCTCTAATGGTGATATCAGAAATCAGATATGAACAGAGTAAAACCATGCCCATGGACAACCTTTACAGCACTTTTGGAAGCAATCAATCTAGGCCTTCCACATCTTTTGTTGAGGCCCCATTTAAAAATTTCAACCTGCAACACATCATTAACAATCTCAATGCAAAGAACTATTTTGAATGGTCTTAGCCTGGGATGACAGTGGATGATAGGAGATATTTGTGGTATTTGACTGGATATAGCTAGCACACAACCTTGAAACAATGATCCTTCACCACCAAAATGGTACCTCACTACATCCCTTCTTAGTATTAAACGGAATTCAAAGACTCCATGGATCTTTAATTATACAGCAACTGATCATATGATAGATTGTCCAAAATTGTTTTCTTCTTATGGTCCTTGTGCAGGTAATAGAAAAATTAGAAATGGAGACGGCTCATTCTCTAAAATAATCAGTATTAGCAGTGTTGTCAATCCCGGATAACAGAACGTAGCAACCGACCCCAAAAATGCTACTGCGGGAAGCAGGATGGCTGCTATTCCGAGACACACATTTATATGTATAAAAAATCACATATAAGGAAACTAACATCTAAGTCACAATATTAAACTAAACTTAAATTGAAAATTCATAATTTTAAGAATATAAAAGCAAATAAATTTATTAATTTTGTAACATATTTAAATTTTTAATTATGGTTTTTGGACTAAGTAAATTATCTTACTATTTTTTTAAATTATTTTTAATACTTAAAAGAGCATCTAAAATTTAATATTAGAAAAGTTAAACTTCAACTTATTGCAATAAGTATAATTTATAGAAATATAAATATTATATATATATGTATGTGTATATATATATATATATAAATTATTCAATTAAAATATTAAATTATTTATAGTTGAAAAATAATCAAAAGACCAATTTTTTAGATATGTATATGTATATCAATTATTATTTTTTTAAGCAAAAAATGGCAATCAAAAGCATCACAATAGAGAAAGAAATCATACTATGTTGACACCTCAAACTCGACCATATATCAATTAATTACTTTAGAAGTAACAAATGAAAATAAAAATAAAAAGGCTTTATAGGGAAGCCATATTGACTTCCACGCGATGCCAGCCAACCACACACAGACACACTTATTCCACAAAGGACACATGCACACATAGTCAAGGAGGAGCCACGAACAGGGAGGCCGCACAGAAAGGCAGGTTGAAGTATCGTAGAGAGAGAGACAGAGGGAGATTGCAGAGTCGTGGAGAGAGAGAGAGAGAGAGAGAGGAGGGAGGCATAGGCGAAGAGAGGCAGAGAGACGCAAGGCAAATACAGACGCTGAAGAACCGAGGTAGATACAGACCATCGGAGGAAAGACAAGAAGGCAAAGAGCAGAGAGAGCTAAGAACGCGACAGGGAGAACCAAGAAGAAGGCAGCCCATCCTTCTGCATTTTTTAATTTCAAAATCACAAAAGTGCCCCCAAAAGAAGCCCCAACATTTAAAATGTGAGGCCTTTTTTGGAATTTCAGCACAGCTTTAGTGGTATGGCGCTTTCCAACTGCGATTTGCACAATTCTTGCTGCGATTCCAGACGCTACACTGAAAAGCTCCGCTACTGCCTTACCTGTAGCATAGGGCCGCTCTCCACCACGCTACTGACGACACTAATCAATCTTAAAAATCATGATCATGGGGTGAGGGTTTTCCCCCGCATGAAGTTTGTAGGATTGGATATTTGCGATTGGCCTGATAACGGACAGGCTTTGATACTATCTTAGAATTTCGATTTGGGTCGAACTCAACCCCAAAGCCAGCTCGTGGGGTGAGGGTTACCCCCGACTTATAACCACTACTTTTGCCATATCACTAGTCAATGTGAGATCTACAATAATCAGAATTGGTTTTGCTCCCATGTCCCACTCACTAACACTTCATAATCTCCTTGATGTTCTAACATGTCACGTGATCTATAGTATATTTGAAAATCAACTCACATTGGTTCAACAAGTTGGGGTATACTCATAGATTAAGAAGCCAATTTTGAAGAAACAAAAGACTTCGAGGATTTTAAGTAAACTAATGATGGTGATTAAAATAATAATGTGGCTCATTCTGAAGATGGGGATTATGTAGATTTGGCTAGGGCCTTGTAAAGGAGTTGTTTGCTGAATGTTCTGTGAATCACCAGTTACATGAAAAGAGGTTCCAGAGTCCGCATACCAGTTCTGATTCTTCTGATTGCTGGCTGAAGAGGAATTGGCAATCATGGCCTGAGGTCGCTGTTAAGGAGCAAAGGGGGCTTAGGCAAATTGAAATGGTGCATCTGTGCACGAAGCTGTGGTAAAGGCCACTGAGAAAATTGTTCAAGAGCTTGTGACCAAGGTGCCACCGGAGAGGAACCTTGAAGACCCTAAGGCACCGAGGGTTGAAATTGTTATAACAAACAGCGGCAATATGATCCAACTGGAAGTTGCAAGATATATCTTAGATTAAGATCCAAATTATCTAATTCAGATGTGTGACTTATTTTCTGTTTTCTCTCTTATCCTTTTTATTTGTATTTCCGTTTCCTAAGTCATAGCAGATTGGTTAGTATTTTTCTGACCAACTCTGCTTGTATATTTCATCTTTGTATAACCTTGATGGATAAGAAAATTAATTATCACTTCTTGTCCAAAAATTAAAAAGTGTGTACATATATATGTATCTATATGTATATTTATATATAAATAGATATACAAATATATGTGTGTATGGTATGTGTGTGTCAAATAGCCATAATACATGAATTTAGCAGTCCCAGTGCCACGGTGGCATTGGCTTTTCCATTGCACATCAAATCTTTCTATCATTGCCAAATATAAATGCACAAATTTAATTAACCATATCATCAAAATGTAAGTAACAAGAAAGCATACCATATGCGGGGGGATTGGCGATGATTGCATCTGCTTTAAAGGAGACACCAGAATCAATATCAGGTTCTTTACAAGCAGGAAGCAGAGAGTTAATAATTTCTTTCATTTGATTTCGCTGAGTTGGTATTTCAGAGGGTCCCGATGGCAGAAAGCCCTTATTTTTAACCATATCTGCACCAGAAAAAATTTCAAAATTATAAAGTAAAATAAGAACCTAGTTGTAGGGGGAACAGTTTTAAAATTTCATGATCTGAACTTAATAAAAACTTTATTCATGACAATTGACACACATCACATTTTGAAGTGATTTAAGACAAATTCCCAACTACTTGCGATCACTTATTGGTTAAGAATGTGCAATGAGTAGATGAAGAGTAACCACTTAACCACTGGAGTGATAACTTTCGCAAACAAAAACACATTGAAAGTAATTATGGGACAGAAGAAATTATGCAAATCATGCATAAAGCCACTCAAACACCAGAAGAAGAAATTGTAGTTGGGTACATAGTACATACAACCAGCAAGTACTTTGGGATCACCGCCTAACGGATAAAACTCCAACCCAGCTGTCAAAACAAACTCCTTAAAATTTGAATGAGTTGCTAATCTAACCCGATGGCCATAATCCTGCATGTAAATACAAATTATTAGCATAACTAAGTATATCAATTCATATATTTTTCATCAGAAGATAACCAAATAAATCAATCTATTAATTCAATAAAAAATAGAACAGTTTTATTGGTAACAACTTATGTATGACCAAAAAAATAGGAAGCTCCAAAGGAACTAAACATATAGCAGAAAATACAGCAGGTACGCGTATCAGAGACAATTGAAAGAACAGTACCAAAAATGGAATCACAAGTTTGTAATATCTCCTTTCTCTTCGTTGTTTAAAAGTTCTTGGGTCAACATTTTTCAAAAGAGATAGAACACCCACGTACATATATACTGTCAAGGATCAACTCTCCAATAAGCTTAAAACTATTACATGAAATCTTATGAATGGTTTTATATTTAAAATACCCCCCCTCACGCAAGAGTCCAACTATTGACTAATTGGGCTTCAAGAGTCCTAATCTTGTGGGCTTCAAATGTGATGTGAGTGATGCACAGGTTCACCTTGTTCTAATAGGAGCAACAAGGATTAAAATATTTACCAATTGTTCATATAGGCTATGATAGCACGTCAAGGACCAACTCTCCACGAAGCTTAAAGTGTGAAGATGAAGACTAACATATGGTTTTAAATCTAACATACACATAAGAAATCAAAATTTTAAACATAAGTAAATGTCCATATATAAATCACTCGCCTACTTTAACAAAAGGACACACATCTCATGTGCCAACAACGAACGTCATCTGAAGGATGAAAAGAAAATTTTGGTCATAATAAAACATCACTATACCTGCAAGCGTTTTCCTATTGCGACAAATGGCTGCACATCTCCCCGTGTGCCAACAATAAGCATCACTATATTCAACGGCGGGATGTAATGAAGGTCTGTTGCACCAAGTGAATCATCAATGACATTATTTACATGTTTGGATCGAGCACCAAGAGCTTCAGGTTCAACATCTCCGGGAACATCAAATTCTACAGTTCCGTCATCTTTTACAGTAGCTATTCTGTTCAACAATTTAAGCTGCACAGTTGTAAAAATCATCTGAAGTTCCAGCCATACATGATTAAAAGCAAAAAAAAAAAAAAAAAAAAAAAAAGGTGGTGATAATGGTCAGAAGAAACAAAAAAAGAAAACAAGGCATGGTTGAATATAATACATAAATCATGATCTATGGGACTGTTAGAAGTCTCACATGGAAGAATGAGATGGCCTGAATAGTGGTTATAAGTAGGGGGCAACCCTCACCCTATTAGCTAGCTTTTAGGGTTGAGTTAAGCCCAAACCCAAATTCTAAGATGGTATCAGAGCCTATCATAGATCCATTTGTTGGGCCACTCGGGTCATGCTCCAGTTGTCTAGTTCTGGGCGTGAGGGGGTGTGTTAGAAGTCTCACATGGAAGAATGATATGGCCTGAATAGTGGTTATAAGTGGGGAGCAACCCTCACCCTATGAGCTAGCTTTTGGGGTTGAGTTAAGCCCAACCCAAATTCTAAGGAGACTATGACATAACATTACAACAACATTGTTGGCATTAGTAGCAATTAAATCAGATTCAAAAAGCTAACAATTCATGTACCTAGTTTGTATCCATGCATGTACTTAGGAAATATCTATCATTGGTGTATGTATATAAATACCAGTGTGCTGAGTGCTTTTTCACTGAAGCATTTCACAGACCATTTAGTCTATTTCAACATGGTAACAAGAGATAGTCTGGTCCTGTCTCTGTTCTAAGAAGGGTTTCTGCCATCTGGTCCAGCGAAAACCCCAAGTCTCAAATCAGTTCGCTGCCCTACCTGGAACTCCGCCGCCGCCGGCGAGCCAGTTCTCACCACCACCACCATCAGAACCGCACGCCGCCGATTTGCGTGTCCCCGGAGTTTCGCCGCCGTATCTCCATCGACGCGCCGCTACAATCCGAGCGATTTTCTGGCGCGTGTGAGCCACACACAGCCTTCTTTATGTCGCACCGCCGCGCCGCCGGTACAGTCCAACTCGCCTCAGCCTTCTGGTTTGTTTCGGACCCCTTCCACCTTGTGGGTCCCATGTCTAAGGTGTTTTTTGGAGGTTTTTCGCTTCAGCTGTACGTTTTAGTCCCTGTCTCTGTGCTTTTTGTTCCCGTTTCTGCTTTTCTTCTTTTCTGGTCTTGACCCGCTGGTCTCTTTGCCTGCCCAGGTGTTGAAATGGGTTCAAATTCTCAGCAAACTAATGGTCCCGTTTTTTCTTTCTCTGGAACACCAACAATCACTTCAGAAAAATTGAATGGTAAAAATTATTTAGCATGGTCAGCTTCAGTAGAACTTTGGTTTCTTGGTCAAGGTTATCATGAACATCTGGAACAGTCCTCAGAAGATATTTCAGAAGAGAAATGCGAGCAATGGAAGAAACTTGATTATCAGCTTTGTGCTCTCGTGGCAATCTGTTGAGCCAAACATCTTGACAAATTTTAGAGCCTTCAAAACGTGTCACTCTTTCTGGAAAAAGGCTAAAAGTGTTTTTGCTAATGACATTCAACAATTATATGATGCTGCACAAAAACTGGCCACTCTTAAACAAACTGATCATGACATGGTTGCCTATGTTTCAAAAGCTCAATCTGCAGTGGAGGAATTAAAATTGTCATTGGAGGCTGACAATATCAAAGATATGACCACTAAACTTCATAATTTGTATATGGTGTTGGTCCTACGAGGAATGCACCCAAATTTTGACCATGTTCGTGATCAAGTCCTAACTGGTCAAGAAGTTCCTTCATTGGAGAATTTAATTACTCAGCTCCTTCAGGTTCCCTCATCAAAAATAGGAGGAAACTCAATTGAAACTACTGAAACTTCTGCCTTTATTTCAAATCAAGGGGGACGAGGAGGTCGTGGAAACCGAGGGGAACGAGGAGGAAGAGGAGGTAGTCCTCAGTGTTCATATTGCAAAAGAATGGGCCACACACAAGACACTTGCTACTCTATTCATGGATTCCCCGAAAAATCTGTGAATATTTCTAAGTCTGAAATATCAGAAATGAAGTTTTTGGAAGCTGATTATCAAGAGTACCTCCAGTTAAAAGCTGCCAAAGAATCTCAAACTGCTGTAGTTGCTTATAACTCTACTGCCTGCATTTCTCAATCTGGTAATGATCAAAGTCCATGGATAATTGATTCAGGTGCCTCTGATCACATTGTTGGTAACGGTTCTTTATTTTTCATCTCTCTTTCCTCCTAAAATTCCCCATTTCATTACTCTAGCCGATGGTTCTAAAGTTGCAGCAAAAGGAATCGGTCATGCGTCACTCACTACTTCTCTGTCCTTAAACTCTGTTTTGTTTATACCTGGTTGTCCTTTCAATTTTATCTCTCTAGGTCAGCTCACTCGCTCTCATGATTGTTCAGTAACATTTGATGCTAACTCATTTGTTATACAGGAACGTGGTACGGGTCGGACGATTGGCGTAGGACATGAGTCTCATGGTCTTTACTATCTGAAGCCTGACTCTTCTTGGATTTGCAGTGCTCCTACATCACCAAGACTTCTTCATGAACGTTTGGGACATCCACATTTGTCCAAACTGAAAATAATGGTTCCACGTCTTGATAAAATAAAGAACTTCACCTGTGAGTCATGTCAACTAGGAAAACATGTTCGATCTTCTTTTAAGCATGTTGAAAGTCGTGTTAATTCACCTTTTTCAGTTATTCATTCAGATATATGGAGTCCTAGTCGTGTGTCTTCTATGGGTTATAGGTATTTTGTTACCTTCATTGATGAATTTTCTCGATGTACTTGGGTTTACTTAATGAAGGAACGATCTGAAATTTTGTCCATCTTCACTTCTTTTGTTAATGAAATTAAAACCCAATTTGATAAAACAATTAAGGTCCTTAGAAGTGATAATGCAAAAGAATATTTTTATTCTGTTTTTTCTTCATTCTTGACATCTCAGGGCATTCTCCATCAATCCTCTTGTCCTCATACTCCTCAACAGAATGGCTTAGCTGAGAGGAAAAATAGACATCTTGTTGCGACGGCTCGGACATTGTTACTTCATGCACACTTACCCGCTCGTCATTGGGGTGATTTTTTTGATAAATTGTATTTATTACAGGATTCATGGCATAGTTAGATTCATTGTATCTTAGGAAATAATGTTTGTTTTAATTTCTCTTCTTGTAAGTTGTATTCGTCTTGCATATAAATAGCATTTTGCTTAGTGTGTTCCCTCAACAAATGAGATAGAGAGAGGCGAGAAGAAATGAGAGGGGCAAGAAACAGCAAATAAAAGAAGAGGCAAGAAGAAGTGAATAGAATAAGATAGAGATTGAGGGGCAAGCAAGGCTACGCACCAGCAGAAAAAACGGGGAGTTGCAGGCTTTGGAATGTGGTGAAGCTAATTGGAAGTGTAAAGAAAGAAAAGAGGAAAAACTGTGTGAGACAAATAAAGGTGAAAAATTGTGGGAGAGAAGAATATTTAGAGATTGAAGAAGGAGAACGAAATATGCATCGAGTGTCTGTGTGCTGGAGTAGGTGTGTTTATGCGTGTTAATGTATCTAGGTTGCACCATATCATGAGCCTTTAATAATTTTCCATATCCCTATATATGTGTCGCATTAAGTGTCTGGACTTGGAATATATAATTGTTTGAGTTAGAATATACCAAAAGAAAATCAAAAGCGCACTTTGCATTAACAAACTTGGGCTATAAATATAGGGGTTTGCTAACATTTGGGCGAGTTGACAAAAATGCCACAGGTAAATTTTACACTACTCGCAAATATGCTATTTGCGATATTTGCTATTTGCGAGTGTGCAAATTTTTAAATTTTGTACACTGGCAAATATATGCTATTTGCGAGTGTACAAAAATTTTTTTTTACACTCGCAAATCTATTTGCGAGTGTACAAAATTTAAAAATTTGTACACTCGCAAATAGCATATTTGCGAGTGTAAAACATCACTCGCAAATATGCTATTCGCAAATAATCAATTTGCGAGCGGACAGTGTGTAAAAAAAATGAGAATCCAGTAAGCAATTCGCTCGCAAATTTTACATGGTGAATGTGCAAAAAGTTGCAAAGTCCCATCATCACTGAGCCATGAGCAGACTGAGGAAAGTCAACTCATTGTTGCAAAGTCCCATTTTTACGTTGAGCACTGACACATAATCATTTTTTTTTTTAAGGAAGACATGCATAATCAATTACTGCAACAGAACAAAGCATGTAGAAGTGGACAAGCATTTCATCAAGGAAAAGATTGATGGTGGTGTAATATGCATGCCTTACATACCCACCACAAGTCAAGTTGCAGATGTTTTCACTAAAGGCCTCCCTAAGAGACAATTTGAACATCTGGTTAGCAAGCTGTCCATGAATGACATATTCATGCCAGCTTGAGGGGGAGTGTTGGAATATATCAAAGGATCTAGAATATTCTGTAATTATATATTTTATATTTAATATCTTCTATTTTAGGTTAGTGAGTGATTTGGTAAATTACACAAATTAGGTAGAAATCATTATTTAATTCTATCTTCATTAGGGAGGTTTATTTCCTTTGTTATTGCTAAATTATGCCTATAAAGGTAGCTGTACAGTGTACTATCGATTAAGGAGAAATAAATAATTCCCCATATTCTTTCTTCTTCTATAATACGTAAGACTTCTACTAGAGCCGGGGCAGGGCAGAGATTAAAAGGAAATACAGAGGGATGATAAAAAATAGTATGTTGTTAATAAGCTTCCTTCCCCTTATCAGGATGTTTAAAATTCTCCAAAGTCTTCCAGATTGAGTTACTCTAAAATGCTCATAAAGAAATAATAAGGGAGAATTGAGTGTTACGTGAAATCTGTTATGAAGCATTTTATTTTTGAATGGCAAATGTTAGTGAGTTAGTATTTCTCCTTGTTAGTGGGGTGAGTGGGGTTCGAACCCCGGTCTCCTTGTTAGTTTTCCTCCTTAAATGTACCTAGTCCACCACTTGGACTACCCCACTTGGACTTGTTACGAAACTAAATAGCGAAAAGCAAAATCAAAGATAAAATTCCAAGAGAATGAACTAAAGAACACCAACAGCTGTATTATTCAATACTCAAGGAATATCTACACTGATTTCCAGATCTCAGAGCTCCTACCGACAGAATGTTCCACCTGGACGTGCAACCATATGCTCGTCAAAATCCCCCCCCCCCAAATTTCTACTCGGCACATCCCCTCCTAAGTCCTAATACGACTCACCACACAATCTCTGTCCTCTAACAAACTTCCTACCACCTAACTAACATAACTAACTCTCTGAGACCAGCTTGCCACCTCTCTCCTATTTCTTTTTCGGTTTTTCCTAAAGTAATTTTTCAATATTATAGATCTCTAAACCCCCTGACTAGGCTGTTCAAAAGAACCAAAAAACTGAACCGAACTGTAGAACCGAACCGAACCATTAAAAACCGAGCTGTTGTTTTAAACACAGTTCACTAACTGAACCGTTAAACACAGTCCAGTTAGTGAACCAAACGAACCGAACCGAACTGTTCACTTAAATCTTAATACTCACTTCCAGACCCTGTTCCCAAATGCGAACACTCTGCAACCTGCGAAATAAAAAAAAAGAATAAAAACCCATTTTGGTCCCTCACAAAATATCCACGACCCATTTTGGTCCCTCACAAACTTAAATCAAAAAATAATCCCTCACATTTTTTAAAAAGGTTAATTTAGTCCTTCACATTTTTAAAACGGGGTCACATTAGTCCCTGACAGACAATGACGGAGGGACTAATGTGACCCCGTTTTAAAAATGTGAGGGACTAAAGTAACCGTTTTAAAAATGTGAGGGATTATTTTTGAATTTAAGTTTGTGAGGGACCAAAACAGGTCGTGGATATTTTGTGAGGATCAAAATGGGTCTTTATTCTTAAAAAAAATCATGTTCCAATTTCAACCAATTGAATGACGCATTGATTATTTGATTAAATAAGAGAATGTATTTTTTTTTAATTCTGAGATTAATTAAAAGCAAAAACTGTACCCAAAAAGAAAAAAAGCAAAAACAAAAATCGATAACCGATCGGAGAAATTGATCGAACCTCGCTTACGCTCGCGGTGCTTGTCGGAGTTATGTGGAGCGGCGTCGTCGGCCGAGACGTAACCGGCGGTGATAACGTCTTTGTTATCGGTGTCCTGGTTGTTGTTGTTGTCTTGAGGATGCTCGTACTGTGAGAGATTGTTCATATCACGCTCTTCCTCAAGGAATCAACCACGACCCTAACGCCGAACAACATGATCTCGCCGGAGTCTGCGGCGGGGGATGCGCGAGACATCGTCGGATCGAGCGATGAGTGACTCGGTGAGAGGAAGAGGGAGAAAGAATGAGAAAACTGAGGGGAAATGAAAATGTGAGAGAAAGAGAGATAGAGGATGAGTGCGGTTCAGTTCAGTCAAAAAGTTCAAAGTTCAGTTTTGGTGAAAAGTTCAGAGTTCAGTTTGGATAATAACAGTTCAGTTCAGAAATTTTTTTTTTTAACCGGTTCGGTTCGGAAACTAGAACACAGTGCACCGAACTGGAAAATCAGTTCGGTTCAGTTCGGGAGAACCAATATCACGGTTCAGTTCGGTTCGAGCAAACTGTTCAGACGGTTCGGTTCGGTTCTCCTTCTGAACCGAACCATGAACACCCCTACCCCTGACCACGCATTACAACTTTTTTATTTTTTATTTTTTGCATTATGGACTGTGTCAAAATCCCCCATTTCCTACCCATATTTTAAGAAACTCCCAAGCACAGGTGAGGTTTACTTGAAATCTTCCCACCCCTCATTTCGAAACCACGGCTCCCATTCAAACTGAGCCTAGACTTTTTCTATTTCTTTTAGGCGCACAAAGGTTTCTTAATTACCGACATACATAAAAATATTTAAAACCTTTAGGGAACCAATGCCATTATATACGCTGTCCGAAACATAAGGGGAAAACAAAAAGGTAAGTAACAGCATAGATGACAATAATATACCTTTTCCTGTACAGGAATTTTGTCATCAAAAATTTGTGCTGCATCCTCAGGCCTTAGATGTCTCTGCCTCTCTGTTTTTGACCTTTCCAACTTAAACTTACTTGAACTTGACTCCATTTTATCTCCATCTGATATGTCTACTGGCAATGTGGTCACTGTGGACAACCCCCTGCCAGGAATGCCTAAATAAGGGGAGACAATAAGACCATCATGGATATAGATTAAAAATGAGCAATGAAATCGAACAAAACAATGGTATCAAATATAATATTCCGAGAAAAGACATGAACTATATTAAAATGCTAAGAGAACATGGCACATTCAACTTTATTTAGTTAAGAGGGTTCTTTGTCTGATATACAAAGACATTGACAACTTTGCTCACCTAATGAGCTTTTCATGTGTCTCTACCCGTGGTTTATATTATTGGTTTCTTTAGGAGGATATCTTATCCTCCACCTGCACCTCTTCCTTTCTCTACTTCAAATAAATTTATTTCTTTCTATAGAAACATAGAGGGGGCCGGATAACATGAATGAGTGAAGAAGCACTAACCGGGTTCTTAGAATTTGGGTTTGGGCCTAACTCAACCCAAAAGCTAACTCATGGGGTGAGGGTTGTCCCCCCTACTTATAACTACTATTGAGGTCATATCACTATCCAATGTGGGACTCCAACACACACCCCTCACACTCAAGACTAGACATCTGGAGCGTGAAGTTTGTAGGACTAGACATCTGCAGGTGAGGGTTACACTCCACTTATAACCACTAATCAGGTCATCTCATTCTTCCACGTGGGACTTCTAACACATCCCCCTTACGCCCAGGACTGGACATCTGGACAACTGGAGCATGACCCATTGGCCCAATAACCAGGGACGGACCCACACTATGGCCAGTGTGGGCAGTTGTAAAGACTGAAAATAATTTTTTTTCTTTACTTATACCCCATATAATTTTTTTTTACCCCACTCATTTCAAAAGTTTGCACCCAGACCCCTATAGACCCACTCACTCACCACTCTGTGTTCTCTCTCTCACATTCTGTCACACTCACCCCTCTCTGACTCTGTTCTCTCTCTCACAATCCGAGACCCACCCAGAATTTTCGTCTTCTCCTCTGTTCTCTTCTCTCACTCACGAATCCGACCGCAGAATTTTCGTCTTCTCCCTGTGTCACGAGTCGCGACTCCGAACTCCCTCTTATCTCTGCAGCGCCTCCTCGATCTCTCTCTGCGAACAAGCGAGAATCTGCAGCGCCTCCTCTGTTCTTTTTCTTGCTTAGCGCCTCTGCGCCTCGGCCGTCTCTCTCCCAGTTGCGACTCGCCTCCTCCTCTCCTCAGTGCTCCGCCTTGCCGCTCTTTGTTAGTTGGTGAGTCAGTCTGAAAAACCAGATCTGAAAAAAAAAAAAATCTCCCTTTGTGCATCGTCGCATCTTAGATGCCCTTTTTCCTCTCTGTTTAGCATCATATGCAGTTATGCGTGACTGCTACCTCTGCTTCAGAAGCAAAATAGAGTTTATGAGTTTTTGTGATTGCCAGTTTAGGGTTCTATGCATTCTTATGAGTTTTTATTTCAGAAGCAAAATAAAATTTATGAGATGATTTATGAGAGTTAAACCAATTTTAAGTGAGTAATTAAACTAATTTCAAGCCTTATAAATCTGATATGTATGAATTTTACTTTGTATAGGTTTCATTGAGCAATCTTTTGAATTTTTTTACACCCATTGACCTAGGGTCCTAGGTCCGCCACTGCCAATAACGGGTTGCCCAACAATGGATCTATGAGAAGCTCTGATACCATATTAGAATTTGGGTTTAGACCTAACTCAACCCCAAAAACTAGCTCATGGGGTGAGGGTCCCCCCCAACTTATAACCATTATTGAGGTCATATCACTATCTAATATGGGACTCCAACACGGGTTTTGTTGTGGAAGAAATGTCAAGATCAAAGGGGAGCACATTTTAGAATGAAGTTAATTAGGTCTCAAATAAAGGGTCAAAATGCAATGACACCATTGCAGCAAATAATAATAAGAAAATGAGATCATGCTTATACAACCATTGAACATGTTTACATGATAACGGAAGTGATACAGATATCACAATACATACTGCTTCCAAAAGAGGTTGGCTGCCACTAAGCTGAAGGTCCATTGACATACCCATTGTCTTTAATGAGCAATAAGAAACGGTATTTAACCATCCTCAAGTCAAATTGCTTTGTTAGGTCAATTTCGATGAGAAGCCAACCATGGGATTCATTTATGAGGAAATGTACTGGGCTAAAGAAACATAGTTGATACTCAACCTGAAGTTTTCAAGAATCGATCAAATTGTTTTGCTAGTGTAGTGCACATTGCTGCAATTAATATCAAAACTCCATCTTAGTGGTGGGATTCTCATAACTCATAAGGATGAACATCTACAGCTCCAACAATATGCTATCAGCATATTAAGCTTAACATGTAGACTGTAATACCTGTGGGCATAGTTGTTAAACTCTCGAGTTAATTCTTAAACACTAACGAGTTTATGATTCTAGATCACAAAAACGAGTTAACTCGCATGCAAACTCTTTTTTTGGTAAACTATTACGAGTTGAAGTAAACTCTAATAAAATCGATAAACTCTCGGTTTTACTAGCGAGTTTACGAGCCTATACTTTTACATTGACTTGACCTTAAAATATAAATTATCGGTCAATATTATTGGCTACTTGGGATGAATTACCTATGTGTTGCAATATATATTGGATTTATAAAGTTAATTTTATGTTTTCAGTTTTATTTTTGTTTTATTCGGCTAAGAAATATAGTAAGTGTTTGACTAAAAATTAAGTGAGTGTCGAGTCAAACTACCTCTTGATTTTTTGAAATTTTTTCACTTAGTAACTTATGTTTTCATAAATTTATGTATGATTTGGTCATAAATGCAGTATGATCTCATCTAGTACTACTGTACTGGCAAACTTTATTATTGTGGTTTGGAACTTTGCTTTATTCTGGAGTTGGAATTGAAATGTTGAGGTAGTAATTGTAAGACCTTGCAATTGCATTATGATCTTATCTACTACTTTGCTTTTAGGAAATCATCGTTTAGGTACTATTCGTAAGACCTTATTTTAAAAGGAAAAAAAACTGCAGCAAGGCGATGCCTATTGCCTACCCACAGGGTAGTACATCTTTTCCTTTAATTGATACTTCTAAACAGCCAAATTTTGCTCATCAACCATCTTCCCTTGACTAAATACCAATTATTTGCCACATCATAGCAAAAGCAAGTCACTACACCTCGTATCCATGTCAAACTCTCGAATCTTTCATTGCATAACTTCAATGACGCAGTGCATATGTGACTTCATGCATTTAAATCATTAACGTGAATTTGATTTATCTAAAGTTCATAAGAAGAAAAAGATAATGATGAGTTATCAGTTGAAAACAAAATCAAATGTTGATATTAGAGAAGAGCTAGTTAGACTTCTTTGTTAGTTGGTTAATTACACATTTGGTCTAACTAGTATATAAACTCTGTACTGCATATCCTTTCAGTTTAATGAGAAATTCTGTTTTCATTCAAATCTCTATTTCCTTAAATGGTATCAGTCGCAATTTTGAGAGCTCCGCTAGGGTTTCTTCTTCATCATGGTTCGCAATCACAATTCTTCTTCCAATGTGAATCAAAACAATGGCGTTAATCTTGATCCAACACAGAATCCACACAGTCCTTATCATCTTCATCACAGTGAAGGTCCTTCATCCGTTTCGTTCACCCCGGTTCTCACCAATAGCAACTACCATGCCTGGGCGAAATCTATGCGTCGCGCACTGATCGGTAAGAATAAACTCGAATTCATCGATGGATCGTTACATATGCCTAGCGATTTCGATCCTGCTTACAAATACTGGTTACGCTGTAACAATTTGGTTCTCTCATGGATCATCAATTCGGTTTCTCCGTCAATCGCACGCAGTCTGGTTTTCAAGGATAATGCACATCTTGGCTTCAGTTGAAGAATCGTTTTTCGCAAGGCGATTTGATTCGCGTCTCAAAATTGCAACACGAAATCTTCTCACTTCAACAAGGTAACCTTTCGGTTACGGATTATTTCACTGAACTTACAGTGCTTTGGGAGGAATTGGAGAATTATCGCCCAAATTTAGAATGCACCTGCTTGTCAGAAACCTACCGCAAATAGGATGCAATTATTCGGTTCTTGACTGATCTCAGTGATCAATTTGATGTGGTTCGCACACAAGTAATGCTTATGGATCCATTACCGAGCATTGATCGCGTTTTTCCATGGTGCTTCAACAAGAAAGGCAACATGGAGGTGGTTCTGTTACTGAAGAGCCTCAAACTTTTTCTAATGCTGCTAGCAACAAACAGTCGTATACCAAAGTGAAAGGCAATCTCAGGACTTGTACTTTCTGTGGCCGCACTGGTCACATAGTTGATGTTTGCTACAAGAAACATGGTTATCCTCCTAATTTGAAGTCTAAAGGGAATAGCTACTCCAATAGCATTGTTTCTGAACAAGATCACTCCAAATTGGATGATGATAGTGCTTTTGATAAGGATGCATCTTCTGAGGATTCTGCTATTCCTATTCAAAATCAACTCAAAGGCATTTTGGCTTTACTTCAGCAAGCAAATTTGGTTCCCTCAACTTCTTCACAGCCTTCTTTGGTGAATCAGGTTGCTTCTCCTCAGTTCGGTATTCGACCTACTGAGCCATGCTCTTCTACTGCTTTGCATTCAGGCATATCACATGCATCTGCATTCTCATTGTCATGCTCCTCAGTCCCTTGGATATTAGATTCAGGGGCTTCCCATCATATTTGTTCATCATTGCATGCATTCTCTGAATATTTTAAAACTCATCCTAAACCTGTAAATTTACCAAATGGTGCGCACACCACTGCTCATTTTGCTGGAACTGTTGTGGTTTCACAGTCTGATAAACTTTTTCATGTTCTATATTTGCCAGATTTTTCTCTAAATCTGATATCTATCTCTAAACTGTGTGCCTCCCTTTCACTTTCAATTGTTTTTTCATCTAACCAGTGCATCTTGCAGGATGTGAGGACCTCCAAGACGATTGGGAGAGCTGATCTGATTGATGGATTGTATTCTTTCAAAATATCTCAACCAAAATTAGATAGGTTTGATCCTTCCATTGTAAACACTGTCTCTATTAAATCCATTCCCTCATCTGCCTTGTGGCATTTTCGGTTAGCTCATGCTTCAAATAAATGTATCCAAACTTTACATAGTCATTTCCCTTTTATCTCATGATGTAAATCACATTTGTGATGTTTGTCACTTTGCCAAACAGAAAAAGTTGGCTTTTCCTGACAGTGAAAATAATGCACCTGCTGTTTTTGATCTAATTCATGCCGATATTTGGGGCCCTTTTTCTGTTCCCTCTCCCCAGCATTTCAAATACTTTCTTACAATCTTAGATGAACATGCTAGATATTTGTGGATTGTGTTCATGAAGCATAAATCAGAAGCTCCTTCACACTTAGAAAATTTTTTCAAAATGGTTTCTAATCAATACCATACTTCTGTTAAAAAGATTAGGACAGACAATGGTTTGGAATTCATTTTACCAAAACTTTACTCCTCTTTAGGAATTCTCCATCAAACCACTTGTGTTGAGACACCTCAACAAAATGGTCGTGTAGAGCGCAAACACCAACACATTTTAAATGTGGCACGTGCTCTACTTTTTCAGTCTAGTTTGCCTAAGAAATTTTGGTGTCATGCCATTGCACATGCTGTCCACATCGTTAACAGGGTCCCTACCTCTCTTTTACACAATAAATCACCTTTTGAGTGCCTTAGTGGCACTTCCCCTTATTTTACTTCTTTAAAAAATTTTGGTTGTCTTTGTTATGCTTCCACACTTACATGTCATCGCACCAAATTTGATCCACGAGCCCATAAATGTGTTTTCTTGGGTTTTAAACATGGTACTAAAGGATATTTGTTATATGATCTTCATTCCAAAGAGACTTTTACATCTCGTAATGTCTTATTTGAAGAACATGTTTTCCCTTATTCCTCTGCTCATTCTCTTTCCCCAACTCAACATTGAGAATATTTGGAGTCTTCTACTCCATCAAAAGATTTGGTGCAGCTTCCTTCCCCTGCAGAAAATACTGCACCTGCAGAACCTGCAGTCTGTTCTTCCCCCAATCTTCTACTCTTCAGCTATCCGGATTTGGTGATGCTGATTGGGGGACTTGCTTCAACACACGTAGATCAATTTCTGACTACTGCTTCTTCATTGGTCAGTCTCTTGTCAGCTAGAAATCAAATAAACAAGTAACAGTTGCGCGTTCAGCTTCCAAGGCAGAATACAGAGCATTAGCTTCTGCCACTTGTGAGTTACAGTGGATTCTTTATCTTCTGGCAGATTTACGCATTTCCTGTCCTCGCATTCCTGTTCTTTTTTGTGATAACCAAAGCGCTTTGCACATTGCGGCTAATCTCGTGTTCCATGAACGTACAAAGCATTTGGATATTGATTGTCATATTGTTCGGGCGAAGAGTCAATCTAGAATCATGAAGCTGTTACCCGTGTCTACTAAAGATCAGATTGCGGATGTCTTTACCAAAGGGCTTCTCCCTCGGCTGTTTAGTTCTTTTGTTTCCAAGCTGGGTTTAGTGAATATTTTTAACCAAACCTCAGCTTGGCGGGGGGTATTAGAGAAGAGCTAGTTAGACTTCTTTGTTAGTTAGTTAGTTAATTACACATTTGGTCTAACTAGCATATAAACTCTGTACTGCATATCCCTTCAGTTTAATGAGAAATTCTGTTTTCATTCAAGTCTCTATTTCCTTATAGTTGAGATTATACTAAAATGCAGGCATATTTACCATAAATTGTGAAGTTGTTAAAATTCATTCCGTAGATTTTTTTCATATACATATATAATTCTTCATTTTTTCCTCTAAGCCACATGCGTAAATTTGTCTTCTGCTCCCATATATTCAGTTAACTCCATGTCATCAACAAAAAAAAAAAAAAACCAACTCAGAACACCATATCAACCACGAGAAACAGTTTTTTCAACAAGAATCTCGCGATTCGATTTTTTTCAGATCCTTCTTGTTTAAACTATTCATTCTCATTTATATTAAATATAGCTCAACCTAAAAAAAATGAACTCAACAGAAGAAGAAAAGAGAACAATCCATACAGAGAGAGAGAGAGAGAGAGAGAGAATTTTAGTAACCTGAGGCTGAAGAGCTGCTGCTGCCGTTATCAACGGAGACTCCATTGGCAACAGCATCGGTACTATCCTCCACGTCCTTGCTGGTGCTTCCGTTTCCGGCACCTATTTCACGCTCCACTCTGACCGAGAGATCGCTCGAACTAGATGAACTGGAAGAAGAGTGCCGGCGTTTCTCCGGCAATTCCGCCATTTCCGCTGCCGTGTCCGACGCTAGATTCCGATGGAGGTAACCTAGATTCGCTGCAAGGTATCAAGGGGGGAGAGAGAGTAGAAATTGAATAGAATTGAATTGTAGAAATGAAAGAGCGTAAGAGTGGGGCGGAGGAGGTGCTGATACGCTGTAGTTCGGTCGCCTCACTCCATTGTGAAAAAATCAAACCGGACCGGATCGGACCGGAACATTTATTGATTGATTTTCAGAACCTTCTGCTTGTAGATAGAGAGAAGCGACACGTGTTCACGAAGGTGGGTGCGATGTGATGGTGATTGTTGGTTTTCTAATTTATATTTATTATATTTATATTTGTTTATACTTTATATTTATATAGGTATAAATATAGATAGACCGCGACTTTACAGGCTGCCGCACTTGATTCCATTTGGATATTTTTGTGGACAAATTGCGAGAAAAGCGAAACAAGTCCGCGTACAGTATAATAAAAAGAAAAATGTTTTTTTATACTGAACGCGACACCTGTACATATATTCGTACGGTATAGACATGTACGAACCATACGAAATTCATACGAATATTTTTTTTTTAGATTTTTTTAACTGGTTAACACAAATTTGACATTAACCAGATAATGAATAATATTAGTCAGATATTTGAACCTGATTAACCAGATAAGAAAATAGGATGTCCAAAATTTCAGGATTTTGCATTAATCAGATAATAAATAGCATTAACCAAATATGTGAACTTTATTAACCAGAAAAGAAAATGGAATGTGCAAAAGTTTCAGGATTTGGCAATAACTAGACTACTACCCGTGCGATGCACGGGCCAACTGTATGTCCAAATCACCATACTTTTAAGGAAAACCATTGTAACTATTAACAATTCAATATATACTCCCTTAAAAAAATGAAAATATGAATTGTACATAAAATCTTTCTGCTGATATGGGTCTTCAGTCCTTTAAAACTAAACAATATATTCTACCTGTTCAATGGCAAATAAGACACACATAAGACAAATAATATAATGATTTTTCAAAGTATTGAAAAACCAATGCCGACCTTCAATGAAGTGTATTATCCAAATCATGGTTCTTTTCATATGCGCTTTACACATAAGAACAAAAAAAATTTAAATATTTACACTACTTGTGATGGAAGGTTTTTTTAGAACTATTCTATTATATCGCAATTATATATGTTGTTTCAGAGCCACACAAATAGCAATCCTAATAGAACATTAAAATAAGCTGGTATAATCATTTGTTGAAATCACTTTGACCATTTGCTTCTTGCTTCTGTACAATTTCCTTCGGAGGAGGGGGCACACTACCTTGAACCAAATAACAACAATGCATATAAATAATAGTATAGTAGTTAGATAGTGTAGTAAATGATAGCATTGTTTACAACTTGTGCAGTAAAGGATAGCATTGTTTACATCTAACAGTTTGACTCTTAAACCTGCTAGCTATTTGCTTACATGGATCTCCTCACCACATTGCAAAACACCAAGCTAGAACTTATATTCAGAATGTATTCACAAATACCAGGGAAACAAAAGGATACTCGATGACAACGACTCTGCAGTCTATAAAAATTACAATCAGAGATTAATGGCAGTTATGACAGGTAAATCCGAGAAAACACAGCCATATAAATCCGAGAAACACATAATTCCAACTACAACTGACAAAGCACAAACATAGAGCTCAAACATGTAAGCCTACAAAACATAACCTTTTAACCTCAAATGTATTTGTTCCACCAGAAATCAAAAGTCGGGGTAACCAAATTAAACAAAAAAAATAACAGAAAAAGACCCAGAACAGAAGGAAAACATATAAAACAATGGAGGTGCATAACTTACCCAGATAAGACTTTTATTAGAAGCATGGCAGCCAAAAGCGCTCTTATTTACCTGTGTTATTTGGAAGAAAAACAAAAAGCGCAACCACATCAAAGAACAATGGTACTACCCCCTAATTCCTAATGCACAATCAGTAATACCAATCCTTACCCCCATTTCCCCAACTTCAATCCATAAAGCTTAAAAAATAATGCCCAGCAGAACCGAAATAATCCCCAACTCATGCTACGCTTGCCTAAATTTTTTAGATTGTAAGTACTGCAATCAAAAGAGTTAGCAGGCTGTCGCAGTCATTGCTGAAATACTGATACATGCAAATGGGCATATGAAATTAAACTATCTAACCAAATTACGTCCAAAGAGTAAGTTTTTACAAATTATGTCAAGTCTAAATTATGTCCTATTATAGAACCTTAAAAAAATTATAGAATATGCCAATTACAAAGCATATATCATTAACTATCAGAGAAAAAGTTATGCTTATCCATAGAAAGAGGTGAGTGAATACTACGCTTGCTGATTTGTGCATGGTGAAAGATCCAGAAAACAATACCTCAACTTTATCAAACATTGATCAAAGATAACCACAATTCTAATGACAGTAAACCAAGAAAAAGTAAAATAATGAATCTTAATTCTTGATACATGAACATGCAACATAATATTTCACAAATAAACAGGTTATCCATTTAAAAAGACCTTAAAACACGACACTCTGTGAACATATGCTGGACAACAATCATATGAAGGAAGATGGCAATCAAGCAACCAAATTCAATAGCACATTTCCAAATAACATTAAGCTAGAGGGAGTACCTTTCCAAAAGAAATGGTTCTGAATGTTTTATTTTGATAAACCTGAAGCGATTTCTATCCCTAGATAAACCTGCACAATCAACTTTAGAGCAGTACTAATGATATCTGTGCAGATGAGTTAAGCAATGTTTCTCCTCATCTTCGATCACTTTTCATTTAAATGAATATGAAGTTGCAAATGTAATTAGAAGAAGGAAACTAAGTAATTGCAGTATATTCACCCAACAAATAGGATACCTTTAACTTCTTCAACATGAACAGGATGGGCCTACAAAAAAGCTAAATGACTGCATTAATTTAAATGGTAAAAATTAATTATTACATTATTGCCAGTTCTTAGTTCTTACAGTGTTGGGAGAATTGATGCAGTCGAATATCCTTTTTCCTTCAATGAATCTTATCCAGCCCATAACTAACCTTTAGCAGAAACAAATTTGATCCATAAGTCTTATCAGTTGAACACATTTAAACATACATTTGAATATGAAGAACTGAATAGGAGGCGTATCAGCCATGAAAAATGTAATTAATAATTGTTAACACAGCAAGGAAGAAGAATTTAGATGACAGAATGTCACATATGACAGCCTCATCAGAATTTGTGAATGTAATCCTACATTTGTTATTAGAAATGATTTTTTATCTTAAAAATTGTACGATTATAAAAAAAAATATTGATAAATAAATATTCACGTAATCCGAACACAATATACCCGTGTGTTCCTCAAAGTGTTTGTTAAGTGTATTATTTTATTTATTCTTTGATATATATTAAATTCAAAAGGGAAACTAAAAAATGATTCCTAACAAATATCACCACTCAAAGTGTCTGTATTATGCTAAGAAATGATTCCTCAAAGAAAATTTTGATGGCATGTATTGAATTAAATTGATTGTAGATATGCTATCTCCCCGTCAAAGCAAACTCAAGAAGTAAGTTCTCCTAATCCAAATGGTGTGATTTGTACAAAAATTCCCACCAAAAATAATTGGGAAGTCAAACTCTAGATAAAAATAAGAATAAGAATTGAAATCAAAATATAACTTACATAACTTACATAAAAGCCAGTATATGTCATGGAGGATATATCTTTACCCTAGAAAGAAATCTTTCATGAATTAACAATATAGCAGTAATAGCACTGACTTTGATATATATCTTATGTATAAGATTATGACAAACTAAGCCTGAATATAATGAAGAACCATAGTAGATTTCTGCAAACTTTTGCCATATAAGAAAACATCTGAGCGAGTTTTTTTATGCACGCAAGACAATGTATAAGTAGAAAAGAAACCTTTAAACCAAACAACTTGATTTCAACCTTATGGCAATAGAGAAACATCAATCACCAACTCTATCCTATAACTCTCACAAAATAAAGTTATGATAACAGGTAGATCCACAAAACAAAAAGAAAAGAACTCATAACAGGAAGAAAAGAAAGACAGACGATGCCATAATTTAATGAGTCCTACTCCTAACTCATTAATGCAAGGGAATTCCATGACAATCCTTCTCTTTTGAAAAATCAGTACAACTAATTAAGAATATTACTCATGTTGCAAATTTCTGAAGACTCACCCAAAAACACGGATGGATGCATATAATAAATGTCTCTCTTGGAGCTATGCTTGTTCTCTTGCAAAAGTTTCTAAAGATCAGCAGCACTCTCAACATGACATCTAAAAGCAAATCAAAATACTCAAAACCTAGAGAACAGTAACACAATTGAAGAATGAGCGAAAAAAGAGATACAAATTAGAGCAAATTAAAACTGATGAAAGGCAAAGGTAGAGAGTGTGAGTGACCTAGTCTGTGTAAGTGTGTTTCCTTGCAAAGTGTGAGAACTTCCTTTCCGCACGGAAAATCAGAGCCTCATCTCCTTCTTCTTCTCCTCTTCTTTTTCTTCCTTCTTCTTTCCTGTTCCGCCTCTGCAGGAGTCATTGTGTGAAGGAAGTCATTGGAGAATATTTGTCGTAGATGAGAGACAAGTCGAACCGAGAGAGATGACTTCACACCCAGCTCGCGGCGGTGACGATTTCATTTCCGACAACGACAAACGCAGCGGTCTTCCATTTATGTGTGCGTCACCGGCTTTCTTCTTCAATTCAGATCTAGTCCAACAAATCTAGGTCCCAAAGTGCAGCAGAAGCAAGAATGGGTAAGAAGAGTGAAATTTCACATTTCAGGTTACGGTTGTGGGAAGAAAAGAAAGCAGGAAGAGGGAAGGAAGAAGAAAGGTGAAATTTCAAATTGTTTCAAATTGGAAGAAAACGCGTGAGGGTATGTGCTGGCATAATAAATGAAAAGATTATGGTAGGTAGAGTTGACATTTAATGGCCAGCTTTGCAAATGAGTTAGGAGAATGGGCGGGAGAATTCTCTTCGCAGACTTAAGAGGATTTATAGATAAGATCAGATAATGAATAGCATTAACCAGATATGTGAACGTGATTAACCAAATAAAAAAAATCTGTAATATTTTCTTTAAAAAAAAATTTAAATATGTTTTTGGAGGAAAAAAAAAGGTTCGTACATGTACGGACCGTATGTCCGTATATGTTGTCGTGTATGCTGTCAATTTCGTGTGTCCAAATAACGGGACCGTAATAAAAAGCAGCAAGCTATTGGTTTTCTTTTTTCGCTTGGTTTTCAATAGTATTTTCACTTTAAAATTAATTAGTACTACCTCCTCACTCAAATGTATGTAAAACTAATTAAATCTTAATTTTAATCTTAACTATATACAACCATGAAAAATCCCAAAAAAAAAATTTTCAAATGGCATTCTATGAATAAAAGTTACGCCCTACATTTTACAGGGTGGTTGTTTCTTATTGACCAGTCATATATTGTTTGCTGACTAATCAGCTTCAAGCGATAATATAAAGGATTTTTACCAATTAATCATGAATTCAAATAACCTAATGGCCCAAACCTAACGAAAAAAAGAGTAGCAATATGTAATTTATGGGTTAATACTACATTATACATTCATTGAAAACAATTTAAAGAACCGATAGAATGAAAATGTATAATAATTTGAATACATATATATATATATATATACATACATACATACATATATATATTAATATATTTGGAATATATATTTTATGTATAAATAACAAATGTATATGAAATATATATTATTGGAAAGTAAATTTTTTTGATATTATGATATAATATGCGTTAAAAAATTATATCATTAAAAAAAATATTAGCAAACATATCTATTTTAGAAAATGTTATATAAACAAATTAATTTTTTGTTTAAAATCAAATATTGTGAAACAAAATCTAAGATCCACTTATATTTTTTGGTTTTAAGATATACTTTTATTACTTAATGGATGGATGGAGATTTATAGTTGATTGGATAAAATTTAATTAACTCTCATTTAAAATCAATATAAATTTTCAATGAAATAAACATATCTTAATTTATTAAATTTAAAAACCAACAACCTTAGAATTGGACAATTGATATTGGTCGTCCCTGCTACATAATATTAGAATTTAGACTAATATACCTATGAAATAAAAATATTGTAATTCTATTAATATATGATAAATGTTATGTACATATACATATCATTATTTAATATTGAAAATATATAAAAGAGCGTTGTTTAAGCCAGATGACCCGGTGAACCCTAATTTCACTATTAAAACCACGAAGCGGCGATTTCAAGGGAAGAGAAAGGAGAAAACGACAACAGATTGAAGCGAAGAGAAGGGAGAGGACGGCGACGACGTGATACGGGTACGTCTTCGTTGTTCTCACTGATTAATCGTGTTGTTTGATCTTACTCGCACTATACGATGAAAATTCCATTTCGGGTTTGATTCAAATCTTTATCGTTTTTCTTCCTACTTATTTGTTGAATATTAACTGTTGAGTGTTGTATTTAACGATTATACCAAAACTGATCGAAGTATGGTGAAAAAATCCGAGTTTGAAATTCTGCTCAGTTAGGTTATTTGAATGTATGATTAGTGTAAAATATTTTAGTTGATAAATGAATAACACATATGGATTAGGGTACGTTTAAAACTGTTAATATATAAGCGTTTTTAGATCAATGGTTTTTTATTAGAAGTATAACAATGTGTGAGACAAACTAATAGCCATATTTGTTGCATGCTGACAAAATTTCTTACCAATCCAGTGTTAACATACTTCGATCCATAAGTGGTGCCAATACTCTTAATATCTACGGACAAACAAAAATTATCAAATTAGTTTATTTTACAATAAGTTCATTAAGGATAAAAAACGAATTTATACAGGTGAAATGAATAATTACGATTACATGTCTTGACTTTAGAAAACAGCATAGCAACCACTGCATTAGATGCTTCATCACTTGAGATGAATTTGTTCATCTCATAAAAAAATTCAGCAGACAACGTAACTTTGAAACGATACCTGTGTAGATCTAAAAACATATAATATTTATATTTATAATTAGCGTAATATAGGGAAATGCAATAGTTTTGTATGAAAAAATGTGTCTTGTCGTTACTCTTCATTTTCAAGCTCAATGACAATAAGCTTAGACTTCCTTTGGTTCTTAACGTATTCACGTTCATTACCGACTCCTGTAAGGACTGCCATTATATCTGCATTAGATACATTATATTGTCAAATAATAGTTTCGTTTTCCCAATAATATAACACTATATTCGTATTTTTCTAATAAAAAAAATACTGATATTGTAGTAATATTTACCGACCAAATAATTGTAGTCAAATTGATCAGAAAAAGTTTCACCAGGAGGTGTGAATTAAAAAATGGGTTATGGTACACACTTCATTGGTTGTTTGACCACTTGACTATTTTTCTCAAAACTCAATTGGTAAGGGTGTCTAGTTTTCACTTTAAAATTAATTAGTACTACCTCCTCACTCAAATGTATGTAAAACTAATTAAATCTTAATTTTAATCTTAAATATATACAACCATGAAAAATCCTAAAATGGAAATTTCCAAATGGCATTCTATGAATAAAAGTTACGCCCTACATTTTACAGGGTGGTTGTTTCTTATTGGCTAGTCATATATTGTTTGCTGACTAATCAGCTTCAAGCGATGATATAAAGGATTTTTACCAATTAATTATGAATTCAAATAACCTAATGGCCCAAACATAACGAAAAAGGCAACGCAATCAATCATATATAAACACAAATAAAAAACCGAAATCATGATTATTGTATTTCAAAATATTACTCTTTATTGACTGTATTCAATATTTGTTAATTTGATTTTCTTTTAGTAAAATATTAAATTCAAATCAATTCACACCCTTTGTCCTTCATTTCTCAAATCAACTCACATTCTCTGCCCTTCATTTCTCCATTTTGCCTCCCCTTCGTGTCTCTTTTTTCTCTTATTTTTTGTTTTTACTTTTACAATTTGATTTTGAATACGAAAATTGACAAATGAATTCAATGCTATTATGCTAATACATAGTTTTGATATGTAATCCACGATTTTTTTTGTTACAAGTGTAATCCGCGATTTTATTTACATTAATTAATTTCTATGGATTCAAGTTTGAAATAAATTGTTATTTCCTCCTCAATTACAGGTGATTTGGTGATGGAGTGACAAGTGATGATGAGAAGCATGAGGGCACGTCGGTCCCGGTTGAGAAAGTCAATGTTGATGCAATACCAACACGCAACAAGGAAAAGAAGGGTTCCTCGACAAAATTGAGGAGAAGCTGCCCTAGCACAAGAAGACAAAGGAGGTCACGACTCCTCTACCTGTTTTGTATCAATCTCCTTCAACATGAACTCAAATCGATACAAAAATTCTTCGACGTCGCAAAATCCCTTGGCTTTTATCTGATATGTAGCTAAATTTAGAAAATTGAAATATCTGAATGACGTTGACTAGAATCGGCACTGAGATTAAAGGTATTTTCAATGGATTTTAAAGGTTTTTAAGCGACTGAAATACTTTAACACAGTGATAAATTATATATGATTGAATCTATGTATTTATTTTAGAAAAACAAATTGTTTGAGAATTGCGATGATTCGCACAGTCTTCAAAATTATCATGTATCAAATTAAAGATATATTAACGAAACATAATGTCAAAAAGAGGGTGATGCGCCCCAGTTTTCCCTCTGTTGTTCTCTATTTCATTTTGGGTATGCAGTTATCAGTTCCTATAAATATTAGAGCAGTTCAACTTTTGAGCTCTTCTGCACTCTTTTTTTTTTGTTCTTATTCTTTCATACCTTTGGATGTGAAAAAGTTTTTGTACTAATTTCTTTTTTTAAAAGTTCTCTGTGTTTAGTTTCTTACCCCACTTTTCAATCACTTAAAAGCATTTTTTGGCTTTATTTTTGTAATTGATAGAACAAAGGCTCGACAAAAACGCAGAAGAAAGAAAGGAGAAGCATAGAGCACCTTAAGGTAGGAACATTTTCTGCTCTCAAAATTTTACTTAATTACCTTACCTATTATTTTATGTATATTTATTTGAAAATTCTAAAAAAATTTCACGTTTCAATAAGAGTTTTAATGTGTAAACCTTTTTTTTGGGTAAAATTATGTGCAATCATTATGCAGGTTTTGCTGGGCCATTCACCATTTGTGGTCAGTAGGTACACGCACATCAACGTTATTAACAAAATATATTTTATATGGCTTGAATCAAGGGCAACCATATGTCAATAGCTCACATTGTCATAAGAGGTAAGCCCACATGTCTATATGTTGTGTATTTTATTTTATGTTTTTTGGTTACATTTTAAAAGTGATAAACATCTTTTCAAATATCTGTGTCTTTTGCGTTCGTTTTTTGATGAATGTGTCAAATGTTAATTTAGCATCATTGGGACTTGGCAAATGGTTAATCGGTATAAAAACAAATAACATACGAGAGAGTAACTAACCATTCTGGATTAGAGCTGTCAGTTTGGCCCCAATCCATGGGGCCAGCCCATTTGGCCCCCCATTAAGCCCTTAAATTTAGAGCCCCAAACTAAGTGGATTGGTTTCATCCCAGCCCATAAAATAAAAATTATTAGTGGGTTAGGGTCAAGGCTTGGTGGGTCAGCCCATTATTTTTTTCTTTCCCCTGATTGGTTTTTTTTTTTTTTACTTTCACAAACCGAACCTTTATCGCGATACAGAGATTCTTCTTCAACGAATCGCACCTTAATGTTTTCCACCTTGTTCTTCTTCAACGAATCGCACCTCACGCTTCTGCTTCTTTGATGAACCCTAATCTGCTTCTTCGACGAATCGCACGATTTTGCTTCTTTGACGAACCCTAATCAAAATCGCACGCTTCTGCAAACTTGATTCATTTCTGAAACTTCACAAACCTGATTCAAGATTGGATTGACGAAAGTGGAAGCGCAGCAATACTCCTTATTGTTTTATCTTGCAAGCATCTCTCTGTAAGTCCTTTTCTGAAATCTATTTTGGGTTGGGATTTTGGGATTGGGATTTTGGGTTACTTCTGAAATTGATCTAGAATTTATGGATATATGTCTCAGAAGCAAGGCCATGCAGGGTAGTCACTATGAAGTTGAATCACTATGTTGTTTTAGTTCTCAGTTTATTGGGGATATGATATCACTATGAAGTTATCGGTATTGCAATCCTCATTCTCATTTTCCTGGATAATGTAATACCTGTATTTTCACAATGCGTTATTTTATATAAATAGTCGTATTTATGCTATAATAAGCAGTTCTATGTTCGTTAAGCAAGTGATTGAATTAAATCAAGATTAAATTAAATTTGAGAATTAATATTTTATATTAATTCATAGTTCAAATATCGTCGAAAAATTCTAACGAAGTTTCGTCGTGTTTTGAATCACTGAATAGTTTTTATCCGCAGATAAAATTTCAAACGAACTCCGATTTCGATGAAAATCGAATTGTAACTTGTTGTGATTATGATTGAATGTTTTAGATTGTTTTTATTATTTATGATAATTTACTATCACACGGTGAATTAATTTCTCGGTAAATTAATTTTTGCGAATTATCGGCGGAAGAATTAATCGCTAACGCGATTACTCGACGCCGTGTTTCTAGTACACTTAAGACTCTAGGATTAGAGGGTAATCATGAGAGATGAGAGATTAGATGTTTTAGACTTGTTGATGAAATTAGCATCTTGCTTTAGATGTAGGTGTCACTTTTTGGGTGATTAACATTTTTATGCTTTTCCTAATTATATTTTTAACCAAGTAAATTTCTTTATGTTAATTTTTTAATCCCTCCCCGTATTTCTCAGCTGCTGGCCACGCCCCTCCCCCACTCTCTACACTTCATTTTACTTCTTCTTCTTGGTTCTTGAGAGAGAAAGTGAAGCACCTTCCATGGCTTCCTCATTTCTTCACCTTTCATGCAAGATTTCTCTTCATTTCTTCAACCTTCCTTGCTTCTAATTCTTCTTCTTCTTGCTATCACTCATTCCATCATAAAAGTAAGCATGAAAGCCAAGTTTTTCTCCTCCCATTTCAGCCCCAAAACCATGGGTTATGTATATATGCATAGGATTGATTTTTCTTGTTCAATTCTTGTTGTATTGCTTTAATTAGTGCTTGATCATGATCATGAATAAGATGAACCAATTTTTCCCCAATTTTATGATACCCTAGGCGCAGGACCTAGAGGAAAGGGGTTTGGGTGATGTTCATGTGACTCATTTAAATTGGTTTGTGTTTCTTGCTTCTTACTAGTTATTATGGCTATTGTAGTTGTTAATTTTAATTTGAAATCAAAGATTGAGAGGATTTTGGTGAAACCCTTGTTCTTGAAGAAGCTTGAATTGAGATGGAGTTTGATTAATGTTTATGTTTTGGGAATTATTTGTTGTTTTGTGAAAGAATTGAAATATGGAATGTTGTTGTTTAATTAGTTTGGAAGTTTGCAAATTTTTTTTGGAAAAGTAAGGGTATGGCCGCGAACTATAAGGCTTGAGAGGCAATTATTTTTGTGTTCCTAACATTGAATTAGTTGTATAGAATTGTTTTATAACTTTGGAAAAAAATTTAGGAATGGTTGGATTGAATTGAAAGTTGTTTTGAATCTTTAAGGCTATGAAACACATAAGGTGAATTCGATCCCATGAGATCCTAAAAACCAAGTGGAGCCTTGATTAAGTTTTTTGAGAAAAAGAATTTGATAGTGGTATTGTTTCATGTTCTAAGTTTGGGAAAAAAATGAGTCTTAGTCTTTAAAACCTTATTCCTTTAATTGTTTGTTAATTTTTCAAGGGTATGTGATTCTTTAAAAATATGTATTTCAAATTGGGTATTCAAGTGTAGGTGTTTTGTTACCTAATAGATTTTTGGTGTTGAGAGCCTAGGGAGTTAGAATTAGATTTATCCCTAGGATTGTACTAAGTTTATGTTGTGGTGTTAGGACTTGAGAAATCCGAGTTCGTACTGCGTGCGATCAAGACGTGCTCTAACACGCGACCTGACGACTTTGGTAAGGGCTACTTCTAGAGATGATTAGGTGTTGGGCACCCATAAGTTCCACTTATGTTTTTATTTTTTTTCTATCAAAGAAGTCTAAGAACCTCTGGGTTCAAAGTAAGGGTTTTGTTACCCCTTTGATTTTAAAGCTTTATATATGATTAATTAGTGGGTTTATTTGCAAAGAGGTTGGCGACGCTGAACCCCACACTTGTATGTTATGTTACCTCTTTGCTAGTTCCACGGAGCTTTAAAAGGACGAATTGTTGTCTATCTATGTTGATGATTATTGTTATGTGAATTGTTGTGGATTGTGGAATTGTTGTCGAAACTGAATTGTTGTGACATTGAATGTGATAACATGATGTGGTTGCATGTATGCTTAAATTGTGTTAAGATATATGCCGTGGAATTGGTATTGGATAATTGATATTTAATTGATTATGCCATAAATGAAATATCAAATGTGGTGATATGTTCATTGGGGGTGGTGGAAGGCATTTGTCATATCTTATGGTAACTTCGACCTGTCTATCCTGGGTAGTGGAATTGCCCATGGCCAAAGGAAGTCAGGAACGTCGTTAAAATTTACCATCGCATAGAAAAGTGTCGTCTTTGGTACGTACGGAGTGGCCTGACCATAGCACATGGATTCCGGAATTAAAACTACACTAGCATATAGTTGCATCAATAGGATATCGCGTGCATCCTTATTGATTGTTTTGTATGCTATTGATATGATTGTCTATATATGTTGAAGAATGTGGCTTTATATTATATATTGTGTCTGTATAATATGATTGGCTGTCGTATCTGCTATTTTGTGTTATTTATTTTATTTTATGAAGTTGACCCTTTCCCGTGGTTCCTTCAATTGATGATGGTAACCCAGATGATGGTGAAGACAGTGGTGATCCCGGCGATGGCGACATTGCTGGAGATGGTGTTTGACTTTCCTGATATAGAGACCCCCTCGACTATGGAGTTTGACCCCACCTCCAATTGAGTTGTGTATACCGAGGACGTAGTTCAGACTTTCCTACCAGACGGACTGGCACTGCGATAGGAGACCTCGAGACGGACCGTGAGCTTCCCAGTGAGGATGATGCAGATTGTTGACGGATGGCGTAGCACTCAGTGGGATCGAGTGTTACAGGCTTCTTCTTCTACTTCTCCAGAGGGGTCCATTGAGATTCCTAGACGGGCCACGACTCGCTATGCACCCATGCCTAGAGGTACTAAGATTAGGAGAACCGCTCGGAAGAGCGTGGGAGTTAGGCACATGACAGCAGGAGCTTCGACTTCCCGTGCAGTGGCAAACACACCGAGCCCCGTGGTGGAGCCAGAGCCAAAGGCGGTGTCGACCCCTACCTTGATTTTTAGGACCCCGACCCCACCTGTGGATCCCCCTCCTGTCTGTGCGGAGTGTGGAGAAGCGGTTGCAGTGGAGTAGGATGGATTGGCGAGGTTTTGGTTGAGGAGGTTAAGCCTGAGGGTGTGCCGGTATCTGCACCTTTCATAGATTTGACTGGCAAGGGCGAGGATGATCTGATGGAGGAGGACGAGGAGGACCAATATGAGGATTTGGGTAGCGATGTATAGCTGACGTTGTCTGTTTGCCTTGTACATAGTTTTGGTTAGCTGTGAGGTCTGTTTTGCTGTAGATAGTTCTGGGTGGTGACTAGTCAGTTTGTTGGACTTACTAGACTTTTGGTGTGTAGATCTAGTGGTTTACTTTTGGAGCAGCCCCCTGTGCGGGTAACTGCCAGAGTACCCCAAGAGTATGATTTCTCTAGATAGGGTTGTCATACCTTAGGTGTATTCCTCTTGTCTTGTGGATATTTAGTACTTGCATTTTGTACAGACTAGTCATATGGTTTTGGAAAAATATTTATATATGCATGTATTTCAGTTACGTCTGTCTTGTGTATGTTAGAATCCATCATGTTTCTAAAACGTTGTGGATACTCTGTTTGTGCTTTGCGAAAAACATTTGTTTCAACAAACAAAAAAAATACATATACCACATTTTCCAAAGGGTAAAAGAGTATTATTTTCAAAAGTTCATCTCATTTAGAGTTAAGTTCTAGTTTAGTAGCGCTCCAGAAATGGGTGTTACAATAGTGGTATCAGGGCAGTTTGGTTCTAACCAGACTGTGTGTAGGGAACATTAAACTGGTCACCGTGTCGGGTTTTGATTTGTCGGGTAGCTACTGTGTTAGTATTGTTGTTGTTTGATGTGTGAAGCAGCTTTGCTTAAAATTGTTTGAATTGTTCTTGATTAGAGCAATGTGTGTTGACACATCATCTGATTGTGAGGTTCTGATAGGTTTTTGGACCTTGTAGGAATCTAATGCCACCTCAAAGAGACCCTACGACCGGACCCGATAGCCTCAACATGGATAGAGCGTTTCAAGCTATGACTGAAATGGCAGCGACAATGGCACAACAATCTGCTGCTATGACTCAATAGACCACAACCATGAACCAACACAACCTAAAGCAACAACAGAGAGCGGAAAGGAATGCTGAGGCTAGATGATTGGCCGATTTTCGCAAGCATGATCCACCGAAGTTCTATGGTGAACCAAATCCGGACAAGGCTGATCTGTGGCTCTAGGAGATAGAGAAGATTTTCGATGTACTTCATTGCCCTGAGAACGTGAAGGTGAGCTATGCTTCTTATCTGCTGCTGGGAGATGCGGAGTATTAGTGGAAGGGAGTCAAGCAGATGCTAACTACAGACCATCAGAAGATTGACTGGGAAACCTTCCGCGGGAGGTTCTTAGATAAATACTTTTTGGAGACTGCACGGATGGAGAAGGAGCAAGAATTCCTTCGTTTACATCAAAGCATCATGACAGTGTCTCAATATGCCGCTAAATTCGAATCACTGTCAAAGTATTTCAGTCCTTTTCGTGATCAGGCGGATCAGAGTTGGTTGAGTGAAAGGTTCTAGCGTGGTTTAAGGTTTGACATCCAGAAGTCTGTGGTATCTCTGAGAATTCGGAACTTTCAAGAGTTAGTTAATAGATGCATTGAAGTGGAAGTTGTGAGGAACAACAAGAGAAGGAGTGGTTCTGGTGGACCCATGAGACCTCAGAATCAAGGTCAGAGATTTAATCAGAAGGGAAAACAATAGAAGAAACCTTACAACCGGCCTCAGGGGAATAATAAGGGGCAGTATGGCCCTATGGCTCGAGATTCAGGCGGTAAGAGTCAGACTAGAACTGGACAGGTTTGCTATCGTTGCGGCAAACCAGGGCATTATGCAAATGATTGCACGGAAGAGGGCGAATTATGTTATGACTGCAAGCAACCAGGACACTATGCGAAGGACTGCACGGCTCCGAAGGCTGAACCGAGTATGAATGTAGCAAAGGCCAAGGGAAAGCGTCCAGCCGCCAAGGGCAGAGTCTTCTGCATGAGTGGAGAGGAAGCGAAACAATCAGACGACCTAATCCAAGGAGATTGTGAGATTGAGGGTAACTCTTTATCCGTACTCTTTGATTCTGGCGCAACCCATTCATTTATTTCCATGGATTGCGTGAACCGTTTGAAGTTAACTGTGACTGCCTTACCTTTTAAATTAGTAGTTACTACTCCAGCTGCTAAGACTTTGGTTACCAACACTGCATGCCTTAATTGTGCAGTGGTTATTCAGGGCAGAAAGTTTCTTGTTAATTTAGTTTGTTTGCCACTAAAAGGTCTTGATCTTATCCTCGGGATGGATTGATTGTCACACCACCATGTCCTTTTGGACTGTGCCCAAAAAACAGTAATTTTTCATGATCTTGGAGTTTTCAATCACATCGTGGTTTTCTTGAAAGAGGGAACTGAGGAATACATGTGTCTCGATAGTCTAGAAGCTTCTCAAGAGGTTGAGCCGAAGAATGTTCCAGTGGTGAGTGAGTTCTCCGACGTTTTTCTGGAAGATGGACAGACTGAGAGGACCATCCAGTCACTCGAAGATTTGCTGAGGACTTATGTGTTGGACAATAGAGGAAGTTGGGACGACATCCTGCCACTAGTGGAATTTACTTATAACAACAGTCACCATGCGAGCATTGGTATGACACCTTACGAAGCACTGTATGGACGCAAGTGTCAGACCCCTCTGTGTTGGTATCAAGACGACAAAAGCTTTGTTATGAGACCAGACTTGGTTCAACAGGCTACAGAGAAAGTCAGGCAGATCAGAGAAAGGATGAAAGCATCTAAGAGTCAACAGAAGAGTTATGCAGACAGAGGTCGCCGACCGTTAGATTTTGCAGAAGGAGAGCATGTATTTCTTCGAGTCACACCGACAACTGGGGTTGGTCGAGCGATCAAATCCAGGAAGCTTACTCTTAAATTCATTGGACCTAATCAAATTCTTTGTCATATAGGTCCAGTTGCATATCAGATAGTTTTACCACCATTCATGTTTAATATTCATGATGTCTTTCACGTCTTACAGTTGCGAAAATATGTTTTCGACCCATCTAACGTTATTGAACCTGACATGATTAAACTTAGAGATGACTTGTCTTTCGACGTATCCCCTGCAAAGATTGTCGACAGGAAGGCCAAGCAATTGAGAAACAAGGAGATTCAACTAGTCAAAGTGGTTTGGGACCAGAAGACAGGAGATGCGACTTGGGAGTTGGAAGAGAAGATGAAAGATCAGTATCCAGAATTGTTTTTCGGTACATATCCAACCTGTAGTTTCGAGGATGAAACTATTTTTAGAGGGGGAGTACTGTAACGCCCGTATTTTCACGATGCGTTATTTAGTGTTATTTTAGTGTAAATTGTCGTATTTATGCTATAATAAGCAGTTCCTTGTTCGTTAAGCAAATGATTGAATTAAATCAAGATTAAATTAAATTTGAGAATTAATATTTTATATTAATTCATGGTTCAAATATCGTCGAAAAATTCTAACGAAGTTTCGTCGCGTTTTGAATCACCGGATAGTTTTTATCCGCAGATAAAATTTCAAACGAACTCCGATTTCGATAAAAATCGAATCGTAACTTGTTGTGATTAAGATTGAGTGTTTTAGATTGTTTTTATTATTTATGATAATTTATTATCACGAGGTGAATTAATTTCTCGGTAAATTAATTTTCACTAATTATCGGTGGAAGAATTAATCAGTAACGCGATTACTCGACGCCGTGTTTTTAGTACACTTAGAACTCTAGGATTAGAGGGTAATCATGAGAGATGAGAGATTAGATGTTTTAGACTTGTTGATGAAATTAGCATCTTGCTTTAGATGTAGGTGTCACTTTTTGGGTGATTAACATTTTTATGCTTTTCCTAATTATGTTTTTAACAAAGTAAATTACTTTATGTTAATTTTTTAATCCCTCCCCCTATTTCTCAGCTGCTGGCCGCGCCCCTCCCCCATTCTCTACACTTCATTTTACTTCTTCTTCTTGGTTCTTGAGAGAGAAAGTGAAGCACCTTCCATGGCTTCCTCATTTCTTCACCTTTCATGCAAGATTTCTCTCATTTCTTCAACCTTCCTTGCTCCTAATTCTTCTTCTTCTTGCTATCACTCATTCCATCATACAAGTAAGCATGAAAGCCAACTTTTTCTCTTCCTATTTCAGCCCCAAAACCGTGGGTTATGTATATATGCATAAGATTGATTTTTCTTGTTCAATTCTTGTTTTATTGCTTTAATTAGTGCTTGATCATGATCATGAATAAGATGAACCAATTTTTCCCCAATTTTATGAAACCCTAGGCGCGGGACCTAGAGGAAAGGGGTTTGGGTGATCTTCATGTGGCTCATTTAAATTGGCTTGTGTTTCTTGCTTCTTACTAGTTATTATGGCTATTGTAGTTGTTAATTTTAATTTGAAATCAAAGATTGAGAGGATTTTGGTGAAACCCTTGTTCTTGAAGAAACTTGAATTGAGATGGAGTTTGATTAATGTTTATGTTTTGGAAATTATTTGTTGTTTTGTAAAAGAATTGAAATATTGAATGATGTTGTTTAGTTAGTTTGGAAGTTTGCAATTTTTTTTGGAAAAGGAAGGGTATGGCCGCGAGCTATAAGGCTTGAGAGGCAATTATTTTTGTGTTCCTAGCATTGAATTAGTTGTACAGAATTGTTGTATAACTTTGGGAAAAATTTTAGGAATGGTTGGATTGAATTGAAAGTTGTTTTGAATGTTTAAGGCTATGAAACACATAAGGTGAATTGGATCACATGAGATCCTAAAAACCAAGTGGAGCCTTGATTAAGTTTTTTGAGAAAAATAATTTGATAGTGGTATTATTTCATGTTCTAAGTTTGGAAAAAAAATGAGTCTTAGTCTTTAAAACCTTATTCCTTTAATTGTTTGTTAATTTTTCAAGGGTATGTGATTCTTTAAAAATATGTATTTCAAATTGGGTATTCAAGAGTAGGTGTTTTGTTACCTAATAGATTTTTGGGGTTGAGAGCCTAGGGAGTTAGAATTAGATTTATGCCTAGGATTGTACTAAGTTTATGTTGTGGTGTTAGGACTTGAGAAATCCGAGTTCGTGCTGCGTGTAGGGGTGTTCAAAATAACTGGTTATGAGCCAAATCCATAACCAGATCCAAATCTGGTTATAAAAAATTCAGATAAAATTATTTGGATCTATATCTGGTTATACCTTTATAATTTGGTTTATCTTGTATTCTAAACCGGTTAATCCATTGGATAAAAAACAGAACCGCAAAAAACAGAACCGCTGGAACTCAAACTCTCGAAAAACAGAACCTTAAATCTCAACCTCTCAAAAAAACAGAACCGCTCATTAAATCTTAAACTCTTAATCTATCCCAAAATCAAGGAACCCTAAATCCCAAATCAAGGAACCCTAATCCCAAATCTCGTTTCTCGATTCACGATTTCGCAGAGCATCTTTTACGTTCGAGATTCAAGATTCGCGATTTAGTTCCAGATTCTGATTTAGTTCGAGATTCGCGATTTAGTTCGAGCTCCATTAACGATCTGTGTTCATTGTTGTTACACGCAGAGCATCTCTTGCGTTCGAGATTCGCGATTCTTCAGCCTTCAAGTTCTGTGTTCGTGTTCTTCAGCCTTCAAGATCCTGCGTTCGAGATTCGCGATTCTTCAGCCTTTAAGATCTGTGTTCATTGTTGTTACACGCCGATATCAGTCAAAGCTTGTATCTGAGGTACTCCATCTTCTCCTCTTCTCTCATCTAATCAATTCGTGGATTTGGTTCATTTTTCTCCGATATGAACTCTATTACTGAGCTTGGGTTTTTCTTCATTTGAACTTACTCTCTACTGAATTTGATTGTTCTTTTTTCTATTGGTTTTATTCTATGTATGAATGTATTTTGTACTGAATTTGAAATTCAATATTAAAGCATTCTCTTTTAATATTTTTGGAATTGGGTGTTCCTATTCTGTCGATCATATTCTTCAATGAACCAGTGAGTAGAATCTTTGGATAATGCTTAGATGGCATTGTACTTCTGCCTTTGTACATTGTAGTTTGTTTATAAATTTAATTTCTGGTGTGGCTGGCTGATAGAATAATGTCTAATGGTAAAAGGTTGTTATGTTGTGTTTGTTTGCAATTAATGTATTCCTCAGGGCAAGAGGATTACAATAGGCTGAGGCCTTTGAGCAACTGGCTTGTATTCTTTTATATTAGAATCTTAAACTGATATTTGTTATATTGAAACATATGCTCATTCTGTAAAGATTTATTGATCTCTTTCACAACATAATTCCTAAAAAATATGCACTAAGTTTTGAGCCAAACTGTACATACTTTACCATCGCATGGAAAAGTGTCGTCTCAGGTACGTACGGAGCGGCCTGACTGTAGCGCATGGATTCCGGAATTAAAACTACACTAGCATTGTAACACACGTATTTTTTTTGATGCGTTATTTAGCGTTAATTAGTACGTTTTGCCGTATTTATGCTATAATAAGCAATTGCTTGTTCTTTAAGTAAGTGATTTAATTAAATCAAGAGTTAATATAATTGAGAATTAATATTTTTATATTAATTCACGGTTTGAATATCGTCGAAAAATTCTAATGAAGTTTCGTCGCGTTTCAAATCGCCGGCAGTTTCTGCTGCAGATAAAATTTAAAATGAGCCCCGATTTCGATGAAAATCGAATCGTATCTTGTTCTAAGTGTTTTTGAGTGATTATTGTTGTTATTATTAATTATGAAATAATATTATCACGCGGAGAATTAATTCCTCGCGAATTAATTTTTCGGGATTTTATCGGCGAGAAATTAATCGGTTTTGCGGTTTCTCGTCGCCGTGTTTTTAAATCTTAAGACTCTAGATTAAAGGGTAACCTTGAGAGAAGTGAGATTAGATGGGTTAGAGTGAGTGATGTGATTAGCATCTTTTAAAGTGATTTAAGTGTCACATGTGTGTGGTTTTTATTTTAAAAACTATTACTTAATTTATTTTTATTACTACTAATTATGCCTTATTATTTTTTTAAGTTTATAAAAGAAGGGAGACCCCCATTTTCAGCTTCATTTCACGGCACCCTCACCCTCACACTCTCTTATCTTCTTCTTTTACCTTCTTCTTGAAGAAGCCAAGAGCTTCATGACTTGCATAGCCAAAAACCTTCAAATCCATTGAGTTTTTCAACTAGCTTTCTTCATCAAACTTGTTCCAAATCATCACCTCAACTTAGTTCTTCATTCTCATCATCATCCAAGTAAGAAAAACAGAATTTTTTTTCCCTTATTTTGCTGCTGAAAATCGTGACTTTCTCCCCCACTTTTAGTCTTGATTTTTGCTTCCAAACTTTGTCAAAATGCTAGGTTATTCTCTCTACTATATTACCTATGTTTCTAACCATTTGAATGAGAAGAAAAATCAAGTTTTCCTCCCCAAATCACTGTTCAAATCAGCGCCCAAAACCCTCCCCTTTTGATTACTTGATTCGTTTGTTTCTAGTTTGAATTAATTGATGTTTATGTGTTGTTTTGTTGGTTGTTGATGATTAGAAAGAGATGAAACATCATGAACCCCTTTCTTGATGATTTAGGGCGAAACCCTAAGTGATAAAAGAGGGGAGAAATGTTGTGATCCTCTCCAATCATGTAATTGATGGTTTATATGAGTTAGTGGAACTTGCTTGATGTTGATTTAGGTTGTAGTTTAAATTTATTATGTGTAACCTGATAGTTTTAGCAATTTTTCAATTCTTGAACTATGAGAATATGAAGCTATGATGTTTGATTATGTGTTAGATGTTTAATAAAATGATTAGAATAAGTTTTAAAGTTGTTAGAATTTATATGCATGTATTAGCTTAAGTATTAGTTGTGTTTTGTGTAAAATTGGTTCTTGAGGGACTAGAGTAACATGTAAGGAAATGATCCATTGTTCTTTAAATTCTTGACATGGTGATGGCATGATTTAAGTGTTTAAGGATTTTTGGAATTTAACTAAATGATAGAACTCTTGTTTTGGGACTAATTTGGAGTAATTGGACTATGAGGCTTGTGAACTAGTTTCGAAAATGACTTGTTTTGAAAAAGAAGACTATGGAAATGGTATGAAATTGTTATGGCAATTATTTTAGAAACATAACTTTGGATATGCTTGAGTATGTTTAGTAAAGGTTTGATGCTTTAATGCCTTGAAGTATGTTTGGAAGTGATTAAGAATTGTTGTAACCATGGAAAGAAGATTTTGCAAAAAAAAATTTGGAGAAAAAGGGCATAGAGGCCGTGAGGCCTAGGGAATTTTTGAAAAGGATTTTTGATTGCTAACTTGCTTAAATCCTTGTATGCATATATGTTAATTATGGAAAAAGAGTTATTGCTTGGTGCTTATTTGAAGTTCAAGAGAAGGTTTAACTTCAAAACTTTATTCTTTTCAAATGGCTTTGACTTTCAAAAAAAAAAATTTTGTTATGTGCTATGTCACTTCTCCTAGGAGTGTTTTTATTCTAAAGCTCCACTTAATTTCAAGTATGTTAATAATTTGAAATGTTTGTTTGAGTTTTGGTTAGGAAAGGGGTTAGTTGAGAGCTAAGTTCTAATTTTTCCTAGAAGTATGCTAAGTTGTATTTTGTACGCAAGTGACAGCTTGTGGTAAGGGCACTTCTAGACATCGTAGGCTTTTATTGTATATGTCCTTGTGTAAGGGCAATTTTTAGATACGAATTAAATTTCAAGTGTTCATGCGAAGAAGTCTGAGAACCTAAGGGTTCGAAGTGAGGGTCTTGTACCCCTTCGCTTTATTTTTGTTATATATGCTGATTATTTAGTGGGCTTGTCTGCAAGTGGTTGGCAGCTGTCCCCAACCCCCCACACTTGTTTGTTCCTCTCTGTCAATTCCATCGAATTGCAGAGGGATGGATTCCATATTGATTGACGATTGTTGCTGCTAAGTGTGATTATTTGAGATGAGATGAGATGCTTATGTTGTTTATCATTGATGAATTGAGTTATATTGCTATGTTGCTTATGCTGTTGAACTGAATTATATTGTTATAATTATGCGAATTGTCCATCGGAGTGCGAGAGTTGGTCGAGTCGTTGAGACGTTTTTGAGCTTGAGCTGATTCACTTAGGGTGCGAGGATCCCCTAAAAGGCTACGGCTGGTGTTCGGTAGCGAATGGCTAGACGTTAGTTTTGCCAGGACGTTTTTGAGCTTGCGTCGATTCATCTAGGGTGCTAGAATCCCCTAAAAGGCTACGGCTGGTGTTCGATAGGGAATAGCTAGGCGTCGTAATGCTAATGGAACCTGAGCTGAATGTCCTAGGGTGAGAAGAGAGCCCAAGGCTACGGCTGGTATTCAGTGGATGGATCCGCGTTACTTCCGGTATGTGGCGAAAGTGTTGAGAGAATGAGTCTTGATTTGGGTCTGGAGTCGCGCTTGTGAATTGTATACACTGTTGTTTTCCTACTGCTTTATGCTTTGGTTTATTTTGATTATTTTAGAAGTTAACCCTTTCCCGTGGTGCCTTCAACCAATGGTGGCTACCCAGGTGATGGCGAGGGCGTAGGGAACCCGATAGCAGATGATGGTGAGGAGGACCTCTTCGAGGATCCGGGCGATGACCTTTATTTGTCGTGATTGACTATGTCTGTTATATGTTTTCTTGGGATGGATGTAGTATGTCTTTTGTGTACAGTGGTTGTGACTAGTTGGGCCGGGTGATGTTTTGTTATTACAGGGTAGACTGGTGGTTTCACTTTTAGAGCAGCCCCTTGCGTGGGTGTCTGTCGGGAGTACCCCCAGGGTATGATTGCTCTCTTGAGGGTCATCATACCATAGGTGTATTTCTTCGCACATTTTCTACTCTGTTATTTTGCACATACTGTGTATATGACTTATGTATTTATGCATGAATGTTTTATCAGTATTTAAGTCTTGTGTCCTAGTTGCACTATGTTTCGAAACACTGTATTTACTCTGAGTGTGCCTGCGGGAATTATTGATGTTTTAAAAAAAAATACCGTATTTTTCTAAAGGGCACAAGAGTACTGTTTTTAAACCGCGTCACATATAGGTTTCTTTCGGTTTCGTAGCGGTCCGAAAACGGGTCGTTACAAGCATATAGTTGCATCAATAGGATACCGGGTGCATCCTTGTTGATTGTTCTGTATGCTATTGATATTATTGTCTATATGTGTTGAAGAATGTGGCTTTATATTATATATTGTGTCTGTATAATATGATTGGCTATCGTATTTGCTATTTTGTGTTATCTATTTTATTTTAAGAAGTTGACACTTTCCCGTGGTTCCTTCAATTGATGATGGTAACCCAGATGATGGTGAAGCCGGTGGTGATCCCGGCGATGGCGACATCGCTGGAGGTGATGTTTGACTTTCCTGATATAGAGACCCCCTCGGCTATGGAGTTTGACCCCACTTCCAGTCGAGTTGTGTATACCGAGGACGTAGTTCAGACTTTCCTAGCAGACAGACTGGCACTGCGACGGAGACCTCGAGACGGACCGTGAGCTTCCCAGTGAGGATGATGCAGATTATTGACGGATGGCGTAGCACTCAGCGGGATCGAGTGTTACGGGATGCTTCTTCTACTTCTCCAGAGGAGTCCTTTGAGATTCCTAGACGGGCCACGACTCGCTATGCACCCATGCCTAGAGGTGCTAAGATTAGGAGGACCGCTCGGAAGAGCGTGGGAGTTAGGCGTTGGACAGCAGGAGCTTCAACTTCCCATGCAGTGGCAGACACACCGAGCCCCGTGGCGGAGCCAGAGCCTGAGGCGGTGTCGACCCCTCCCTTGATTTTCAGGACCTCGACCCCACCTGTGGATCGCCCTCCTGTCTGTGCGGAGTGTGGAGAGGCGGGTTGCAGTGGAGCAGGATGGATCGACGAGGTTTTGGTTGAGGAGGTTAGGCCTGAGGGTGTGCCGGTATCTGCACCTTTCATAGATTTGACTGGCGAGGATGATCTAATGGAGGAGGACGAGGAGGACCCATTCGAGGATTTGGGTAGCGATGTATAGCTGATGTTGTCTGTTTGCCTTGTACATAGTTTTGGTTAGCTGTGAGGTCTCTTTTGCTGTAGATAGTTCTGGGTGGTGACCAGTCAGTTCGTTGGACTTGCTAGACCTTTGGTGTGTAGATCTGGTGGTTTACTTTTGCAGCAGCCCCCTGCGCGGGTAACTGCCGGGAGTACCCCAAGAGTATGATTTCTCTAGATAGGGTTGTCATACCTTAGGTGTATTCCTCTTGTCTTGTGGATATTTAGTACTTGCATTTTGTACAGACTAGTCGTATGGTTTTGGAAAAATGTTTATATATGCATGTATTTCAGTTACGTCTGTCATGTGTATGTTAGAATCCATCATGTTTCTAAAACGCTATGAATACTCTGTTTGTGCTTTGTGAAAGACGTCTGTTTCAACAATATATATATATACCACATTTTCTAAAGGGCAAAAGAGTATTATTTTTAAAAGTTCATCCCATTTAGAGTTAAGTTCTAGTGTAGTAACGCTCCGGAAACAGGGTGTTACAGATAAAAGTTGAATTTTAGAACATTGTAAAAATGGGTTTATGCATTGTAAACACCTCAAGCCCAAAGGGCTTTTATATGAATCAGCAATGTAATAAATCCATTAATGAATCTTCACTAACTGCATAAATGGCCATTTTGTAGAATGACCACATAAGCTTGACCATTGTACTATTTTTTTGCCATTTGCTTGCTCGAATTCTCAATCTCTACTGCTTATAGTCCCAACTCTATATCATATTATCATGCAGGGTAGTCAATGATTTTTGTTTATTGGAAATTTCAGTGGCAGATGAATTTGTGTGCAAATATCAATATGCATGTATTGGAAATTTCAGTGGCAGACTATTTTTATTGCAAAGTGATTGATTGTGAAACATAACTATCATTTTCTGAATCTTTCATGTTCAGTTATTGTTTTTGTTTGTTTGCTTTAACTTTTGTGATGTTTTTTTTTTGTTTGCATTACTATTAACTTCAATACTGCTGGGAAAATATCATATTGAGTTTACGTTATTTGTTTTAATACATAGGAACTTCACTTATATTCTGCTATGGAGTCTACGCATAGGACTGTGAATTTTGATGATGAAGCTGTTTTTGAAACTCCTTTTGTAACACCCCGTTTCCAGAGTGCTACTAAGTGAATATTCTGACAAAAGTTGACATGTTTCCGAAAGGTGGAATACTCTGCTCGTAGGGTTTTCGAGAAATGTGGTCCTTTTTTTTTAAAGTTCTTTAAAGAAGCAGTCAGAGCATCACAACGACTTTTCGAAACATGGCGGAAAATAATTTAAGACACCACATGGACCACATTCATTTATTCTGTCAAATCATATATAACAAATGTGTCATGAAACATAACAGAGATTTATTACAACACTGAAATAAATGACAAATATCCTATAGCTGGTCGACAAGTTATACTCCTTACTAGACTACTAGTAAGTTCCATAACATAATACAGATAGAAGGCCGGATGACTATCCTCAGCTGCTCCTCCCCGCTGTTCAATCCTCCGCTTGTTCGCTCGGGTTACATTCATTAAATTGAAAGAACCACTGGCAAGGGTCAACTTCTTAAAAATAAAGAGCAGATACACATATTCGTCAACACACTCGGCAACAAAACATATAATAACACGGCATATTACAGGAATTAGCAATCACGACAATAGGCAACCAACAGTATACACAGTTCTCAAGACGCGACTCAAGACTCAGCTCACAACTCATTTTCTCTCGACTCGACAATTTTTCCGGAAAGCAGACGCCGATCCATCCACTGAATACCAGCCGTAGCTTTGGGATCTTCGCTCTCCCTAGGACATTCAGCTCCGGTTCCTTAACGCTGCGACGCCTAGCTAATCCACCATGAACAAAGGGGACCTAGCACCCTCAGTTGTCCGGCTCATAGCTCAAAAACGTCTCGACGACTCGACAAAGCTCTCAGACTCGATGAACAATTTGTCGCATACGATATTCAAAGAGTTGTACGCAAGATTATTCGACCGCATATCAAATAATAAGAGCATGCTTAATATGAAGAAACGCAATTCAACAACTTAAGCAATAAAAGCAGTTTGCATGGAGAAACGCAATTCAACAAGCAATACGCAATTTGTAGCATGTATTCAATCTCATATTAAATAATTGCACAACTCAACAACAACAGTCGACAATCAATCATAGAATCCATCCCTCTGCAACTCGATGGAGTTCACAGAGAGGAACAAACAAGTATGGGGGGTTGGGGACAGCTGCCAACCACTTGCAGACAAGCCCACTAAATAATCAGCATATCAAAAGCAGTAAAACGAAAGGGTACAAGACCCTCACTTCGAACCCTGAGGTTCTCAGACTTCTTCGCGTACATACTTGAAATTAAATTCCTGTTGTATTTAAAAGTTGCCCTTACACAAGGACATACAAAAATAAAAGCCTACAAATGTCTAGAAGTGCCCTTACCGAGCTCCAAGCCTCGCGTCCACGTACTCCTCGATTTCTATGCCGCACGGTCTCGGATCCCTCGAGCCTAATACACAGAGCACACTTAGCACAACTCTAAAACTACACTAACACCTTAGGCTCTCAAAATCTAACCCTTTCTAACCAAGCATTTCCATTCAACATCTAATCTACTTGCTACTTGAAAAAATAGGGTTTTAGAATCAAAACCAATTCTTGAAAGGTTAACATAACACATATTAATTCGGAAATACTAACTTACTTGAAAAGAATAAGATTTTGACTCAAAATCAATTTTCTTGCAAAGTTAACACATAGCACCTAATTTAAGAAAATACTAACTTTTAAAGAACCCTTATCTTGAAACCTTAAGCATAACACAAAATCAATTAAACACTTTTCATAGAATTTCTAACGTCTAAAACATTTCACATACAAGTGTTAAATCTAATTTCACAATTAAAACTTCCTTCCCTACACCTTTGTAGGCCTCTCGGCCACAACCCCTCTTTCCTTAATAAAATTTGCAAAATCTTCTTTTAAATAGATAACCATTTCCATGCATGATTTCTAAACTCAAACAATCATCAAATAGCATTTAATCCACCTAAGACAACTTATATCAACAAGTCTAGGCATGTTATACTACACTTCAAGAATCTCAAAATTCTAAATAAATACCTAATCATGTTTTCAAGACCAAACTATTAAGTTCCAAAAACCCCTTTTCAAACTTTTCAAGAATAAGCTTTTCCCCAAAAATTCTTTCAATCAAACCAATTCAAGAATTCCAAAAATATTTAAATCATAGTCATAACATGCTAAAAATTAAAGAATAACTCAATCAAATCTTACATGCCATTCTAGTCCTCCAAGCTTCAATTTTGCACAAAACATAACCTAACACCACGACAAAACTTAGTACAATCCTAAGCCACTCAAAATAACCCCTTAGGCTTAGACTTAGTTCTAATTCCTAGGTTCTCAAAACCCAAAAACCTCTTAGATAACCAAAACACTTTCACTTAGAAACATAATTTAAAATACTAGTCTTTAATAAATTACATACTCATGGAACATATTTTACTAACTAATTTAAAGAGTAAATTTTCAAAACTAGAACCATTTCTTGAAAAAGACTAAAACATAGTACATCATTATTATTATTTTTTTTTTGAAAGTTTAAGACATGAAACAACATCATTTTTCAATTCTTTCTCAAACACTAACATAAAGGCTCCACTTAGTACATTGGGTTTCAAGGAACCCAATTCCCCTAATTGTGCTTCATAGCCTTAAAATCTCAAAACACACTCAAATTCAATCAAACATTTTCCTAAATTTTCCAAAGCCTACAAACATATCCATATATCCATTATAATCAAATTTTCAAAACAATTTCCCTTCCCTAACTCCTCTAGGCCCCTCGGCCACCACATCCCTTCTTCCAAAAAAAATTGCAAATCTTCAAATTAAATTTAACAAACCATTCCTATGCCTATTCTTCACAAACAATAACTAATTTACACAAAACCAAAGCCTAATCACAACAAAACTTAATTTAACCCTCTTTTAAGATTATGTTTTCATCAAAAATGTACTCAATCATAGTTCCAACTCAAAACTATCAACTAAAACAACAACAACAACAACATCATATAAGCTAGAATCATCAATTAATTTGCAAGATTCATAAGAAGATCACACAACCCCTCTTCTTCCCTTAAGGTTAGCGCCTAGGGTTTCAAGAATTTGGGGATGAGATGTTCATCTCTTCTATTGATCATAATCAAGCAACATACAAAGCATAAAAACAAGAATTGAAGAAAAGAAACTCATCCTATACATATATACACACCCCACGGCCTTGGGGCTGAAAAGGGGGAGAAATTTTTTTTGATTTCCATGCTTACTTGTATGATGGAATAGGTGGTAGGAAGATGAAGAAGAAACTAGTTGCAAGAAGGATGGAAAGATGGAAGTGAAATCAAGCTCAAAAATGGTGAAACATAGAAGCCATGGATGTGTTCTTCAAACTCTCTCTCTCAAGGATGTAGAAGAAGAAAGAAATGAAAATGTGAGAATGAGGGGAGAGGCGTGGGCTGCAGCTCCAATAAAAGGAGGATTAAAAAAAATTTAATAAAATAATTTTTACTTGGTAATAAAATAAGCTTAAGATAAGCATAAAATTTTTTAATCACAAAAGGTGACACCTAGCACTTTATGAGATGCTAATCCTATCATCTAATCTTACCCATCTAATCTTACATCTCTCATGATTACCCACTAATTCTAGAGTTAAGAGGTTGTTAAAACATGGTGTCGAAATACCCGCGTTACCGATAAACTTGCGAAAATTAATTTAACGAGAAATTAATTCATCGCATGATAATATTTAATTATAAATAATAAAAATCATGCAAATCACTCACAAATAATCACAACAAGTTACGATTCGATTTTCGTCGAAATCGGAATTCGTTTTAAATTTTAATGCGGGTAAAATTTACCCGATGTTTCAAAAACACGGCAAAACTTCGTTAGAGTTTTTCGACGATTTTCGAACCATAAATTAATATTAAATATTAACTCTTAAATTTAATTTTATCTTGATTTAATTCATTCACTTTCTTAGTCAACAAGAATACGCGTTACCGCGTCACGCAGAAAATTTATAATAAGTATAATTAATGAATTCGCCTTAAAAGCAGCATACGTCTACGCTGACTATTAATTTGAATTGACATCATGAGTAATAATTATTTATAATAAATAAAGTATTTAAAATAAGTTAAAATAATTCCACATGCTCTCAGTAAATCATTGAGGTGATCAATCTCTATGACTTATTTTTCGAGCATTCAGGGTTTTATCGCTAAAATCACTTTTCTTAAAATTTGGGATGTTATACCTTTTATGGTATTTGAAAGTACTGAGACTCCTAAGAAAACAATGTCAAATGTTTGGAATCATTTTACAAAAACTGGTAAAGATGAGAAGGGCTGTGATATGGCTACGTGCAATTATTGTAGTCATGATTATAAAATTGGTTAAAACCCTAAGTTTAATAATAATTATGGGACTTCACATCTAGGTCTCCATTTGTCGGTTTGCAAAGGCATGGATGTGAATGTTCATGAAGATGGATTGACTAATAGTATGAGAAAGATAAATCTGAACACCCATCGTGAGTTGCTTGCAGAAGCCATTATTCAACATGATCTTCCGTTTAGTTTCGTCGACTATGAAAGAGTCAAAAAGTGGATTAATTATTTAAATCCCGATGCTGAGATGACTTGTAGAAATACTACAGTGTCTGATGTAGAAAAATATATACCATTGAGAAGGACAAAGTTAATGAAATGATGTCTAGGATCCCAAATAGGGTGTGTTTAACTTCTGATGCCTGGGTAGCAGTTACAGGTGAAGGTTATATTTGTTTAACAGCTCACTTTGTTGATGAAAACTGGAAGTTAGTTAGTAAGATCCTTAACTTTTGTCGAGTAAAGCATTCACACAGTGGTAGTGAATTGGAGGCTACTCTATTTAATTGCCTAAAGCAATGGGGAATAGATAAGAAAGTGTTTTCTATCATCCTGGATAATGCCTCTGCTAATGATAGCATGCAAGATATTCTGAAAACCAATCTTTGCGTGCAGAGCAATTTATTGTGTGATGGTGAGTTTTTTCATATTCGTTGCTCTGCACATATACTAAATTTAATTGTTCAAGAGGGTTTAAAAGTGGCTAGTGGGGCACTCAATAAAATCAGGGATAGTATCAGGTATGTGAAACAATCAAATGGAAGGATGCTCAAATTTAAAGAGTGTGTCAAAGATGCGGGGATAAATATGACCATTGGTTTGAGAACTGATGTGTCGATAAGGTGGAATTCCACATACTTAATGCTTGAAAGTGCCTTAGAATATCAAAAAGCTTTTGATTATTTCAAGGTGGCTGATAGGAATTATAAATGTTGTCCATCTGATGAGGAATGGAGAAAGGGGAGAAAATTTGTGAGTTCTTAGAACCGTTTTATGATATTACACGCTTGATCTCTGGTCCATCCTATCCAACTTCAGGCTTGTATTTCATGCAAGTTTGTAAAATTCAATTGATTTTAGAAGGGAACCAATCTAATGATGATGATGTTATAAGGGAAATATCTGTGAAGATGAAAGAAAAATTTGACAAATATTGGAAAGAGTATAGTGTTGTACTTGTGTTTGGAGCTATTCTTAACCCATGCTTGAAGATTGCCTTTTTAAACTATTGCTACAAAGAACTTGATGCTTCTACTTTCGTAGATAAGGTCAACCATGTGAGGGATAAATTTGACAAGCTTTATGGAGAGTAAGTGAGCAATTCCACTGTTTCAAACGTTTCTCTTTCTCAATCATCCAACGATACTAGCTTATTCTCTAACCCATGCAGAGAGGGAACTAAGTCTAAGAGATCAAAAATCGCCACTGTAAGTTTTTTATGCTAACTTTATCATTAAATTTCTTTCATTCTTCTTGTGTTTAGATTATTGATATTGATATTGATATATTATACACTAAAGGGTTTTAATGTGTTTCAGAATGAAACTAGATCTGCCATGGGTAAGAGCGAAATAGACGTATATTTGAAAGAACCAACCATTGAACTCGATGAAGAACATCCTGAAGAATTTGATGTACTTCAATATTGGAAGATTAATGAGAAAAAATTTCCTACACTCTCCATAATGGCACGGGATGTACTCAGCATTTCTATTACCACAGTGGCATCAGAATCAGCTTTCATTATTGGTGGACGTGTTCTTACTAAATACAGAAGCTCCACTCTTCCCAAACACGTCCAAATGTTGATTTGCACTAGGAACTGGTTGTACAGATTTTTCGAAAATCCTAGTGGTAATACTTTGTATCCTAATTTTGTCTTGCATAGTTATCTCAAGATTAGTTGTCTAATTGTGTTTCAATTGGTTGTGTTTTTTAGATGAAGATGAACATAGATTTTCTAGCCATCAGGAAACGATAGGAGAGTCAAATGTGGATGATGTTGAAGAATAGAAGTAATTTTGGTTTGCTGCTGCTGCTCTACTTATGGAATTATTCCGTTGTCTTCATTTTCCACCTTTAGCATTAAGTGACACATGATTTAACACCTCTATTCTGGATACATATATTCATTTGAATAAATCATTTTAACTTACTAGCATTTGGTTTTGTGTGACACTTAAGGTTGACGAGGGCAGGGAGTGATCGTCGGTGCATTGAGCACGGACAAAGAAGCGGCTCCTGGCATGCTTCTAGGCTAGGAGACATGTGAATAAACCAAATTTGCACCGGAATGAGAGAGATCTTGAGGCTGTGCAGGTATGGGACTGCATGGTTGAAGGATGATTTAAAAGAATTGATTGGTACAACCTATACCAACAAGATACATCTTCTTTTCGGGAGCCCAAAACATAAGAACTCCATAGTTAAGCGTGCTTGACTTGGAGCACTCTTGGGATGGGTGACCTTCTGGGAAGTTTTCCAAAAAGCATGTGAGTGAGGACAAAGCATGCTGAAAAGACCCGTATTGGTTTGTGGGGACAGTCGGCAATCCTGAAAGTAGTCCGGGCCGTTACAAATAGTATCAGAGCAGTTCGGTTCTAACCGGGCCGCTTTTGTTTAAGCTGGCCTAGATTTTTGGGAGTTGTCAGGTATAAGTCGGTTATGCCTAGGTTATGTGAATCTTGTTTCTGATTGTCTGTAATGTTTCCTAGTTGAAACATGTGTGACATTGTGTGAAATTGTGTGTAATCATCCCAAATGATTGATCTTGTTGTGGGGTTCTGGTTAGTTTACTTTGTAGAAATTCGATGCCTCCGAGACGAACGAATCTTTCTGCTAGAGCTAGGAATTTATAGATGAATCTCGTGATCCGATTGATAGCCGGGAAAGCAACTGCTGTTACCCAACAGATCGCCACGGAGAATCAACACGACTTTCTAAGACAACAAGGGGAGAAGCGAGCTATTGGAGGGCCACTTAGGCCAGACTATCGGAGCAAAGGACGAAGAGGAAGACAACAACAAGGAGCACCTTATTTCCATCCTCAAGAGAATGACTGCAATTAGGATTGCCCTGTGGTGCAGGCTATTGGAAATAGCCAGGAAAAGGAATTGCATTGCTACAACTGTGGGAGTAAGGAGCATTTAACTGACAAATGCCCAAAGGAGAAGGTGTGCTATAATTGCAAGAAGTCGGGGCACTATGCAAAGGACTGTCTGCGCACCCAGCTGCTGGAGGACGTACCTACATGATAGGCAAAAAAAGGAATCATAAGCATCGACAGTCGAAGATGCACTGCTTCAACTGTGGAGATGAAGGGTACAAAGCTAACTAGTATCCAACCAAGGAAAGGTTGTGTTTTAACTGCAACGAACTGGGACATTTGTCTAGAAATTGTAAAGTACCACGAGCTGAGTTTGCTGTCAACAATGTTTGAGCTGCAAGATCAACCACTAAGGGATGTGTCTACACACTAGGCGGAGCGGAGAACTCATCATCTAAAGACTTCATCCCAGGAAACATGACACATAGGAGTTACGAATGGACATGGATTTATAAGAGAGATTATCCATAGGAGATGCTATAATATTCGTATTATACGTATTATGGTGTGTGCGTGGTCCTAAGTATAGACCACATAAGTGTTTTGATTCTGTGACATATTTTACTATTATATTAGATTCCAAAATCCAGATTTATAATATACTTTCGGTATCACTATATATGTTATTGTGATTATTGTATAAATATTTGTATGATTATTTTGTGAGCATATTATTATACGCGAATATTTTTAGGGCGCGTTGAATTAAATTTCTCTTGATAATTTAATTTACATGATTTATCGCCAATCGAGCAACCAATTACGCGACCACCCTGACACAGCGAATTAGTGTGATACCTAGACCGTGGGGGCTAAGTCAAGGGAGCATTTTGGAATAGGTGAGAGTTAGTGGAGAGAGTATAGTGCGTGATGATTATTGGTTAGACATTTTTGCAAAATCCTATACCTTATCCTTGTCTTTAAACACATGGATAGCTAAGTGGAATTTTAGGTGGGGGTCATTTTTCTTCCTTTATTTCTTAATGATTTCTTCTCAATAATAGTGGTATCAGAGTGGACCTCTTCCAGTACGGTGTGGTTCGGGGACGAACCATGCGGAAGCTGGTGGGCATGTGACGCCTGAGGCTGACGAGGGCGGGGAGTGATCGCCGGTGCATTGAGCACAGACAAAGAAGCGGCTCCTGGCATGCTTCTAGGCTAGGGGACACGTGAATGAACCGAATTTGCACCGAAATGAGAGGGATCTTGAGGCTGTGCAGGTATGAGACTGCATGGTTGAAGGATGACTTAAAAGAATTGATTGATACTACCTATACCAACAGGATGCATCTTCTTTTCGGGAGCCCAGAACATAAGAACTTTATAGTTAAGTGTGCTTGACTTGGAGCACTCTTGGGATGGGTGACCTTCTGGGAAGTTTTCCAGAAAGCGTGTGTGTAACACCCGTATTTTGTGTGATGCGTTATTTAACGTTATTATAGTATATTTTGCCGTAATTATGCTATAATAAACAATTCATTGTTCTCTAAATAAGTGATTTAAATAAATCAAGATCAAATTGAATTTGAGAATTAATATTTTATATTAATTGATGGTTCGAATATCGTCGAAAAATTCTAATGAAGTTTTGTCGCGTTTCGAATCGCCAGATAGTTTTGCCGTAGATAAAAATTTTAAACGAACTCCGATTTCGATAAAAATCGAATCATGACTTCTTGTGATTATTTGTGAGTGTTTTAGGTTGTTTTTATTATTTATGATAATTTATTTTCACGCGGTGAATTAATTTCTCGCCAAATTAATTTTCGCGAATTTATCGGCGGGAGATTAATCGGTAACGCGATTACTTGACGCTGTGTTTTAGCAACCTTTAGACTCTAGAATTAGAAGGTAATCATGAGAGATGTGAGATTAGATGGGATAGATTAGTTGATGTGATTAGCATCTTACTTTATGATTAGGTGTCAACCTTTGTGTGATTAATCCTTTTAACACTTTATTAGATGGCTTTTTAACCAAGTGTTATTTTTAAGTGAAAAAAAAATATCCTTCCCCTTCATATCAACCCAAAACCGTGCCCCCCTCTCTCTACCCCTCATATCTTCTTCATCTTCATTTCTTGAGAGAGAAGCTCTCCACCACCATGGATGCTTCCTTCACAAAACCTTGATCCACTTCATTTTCTACCTCTATTCTTGTGCTAGTTCTTCTTCTACAATATTATTCCTACCTAGCTCATCATCAAGCATTTGGAGAAGCATTTTCCTTCCCCTAAAACAGCCCCTAGCCGCGAGCTTAAGGGGGGAAGTAGGTAGTTGCTCTTTTCTCTTTTCTTCTTCAATTTCTATGCTTGTTTTGGTGTTGTTTTGTGTTTGATTGTGATCAAGAGGAGATGAAACACTCTCATTCCCATTTCTTGAACTCTAGGGCGAAACCCTAAAGGAAGAAAAGAGGGGAAATTGTGTGATCCTTGGTGAATCTAACAATTAGTTGGTTAATGGAGTCTTTTTGATGTTGTTGTTGTAATTGTTCATAGTTTTAGGATTTGAAGTTGTTTGGATAATTGTTATGAAGAAACCTATTCTTGAAATGTTGTAGAGTATTCTTATACTTGATGATGATTTGTTTTGGGTAATAAATGGTTGTGATGGAGGAAAGACATTGATTAAAATGGTGTTGTTAATTTTGGGTGAAGTTTGCAATTTTTGTTTGAAAAATGGTGATGGGGCCGTGAGCTCTAGGGTGAAAAAAGGAGAAGATTTTTTTTTTTTTTGCATACTTCTTTTAGTTGGTGATTAATATATTGATCTTGCATTGTAATTGATTTGGTGAAAAGATTTGGATCAAGGAGTTAGTAAAGAAGTCATTGAAAAACCCTTATTTATAGAAATTGTGAAAATGGTTTTGATACTTGATTTAAGTTTCCTTATGTGGGCTAGTTGCTATATGATGTTGTTTGAGTTTTGGGAATAAGCATAGAAGTGGTTTACCTATTTAAAAGAAAGTTTTGCAATTTTTTTTAGAAAAAAAGGTGGTGGCCGAGAGGCCATAGGAGAGGATGGAAGGAAAACCTTTTTCTTTTCCAAGTTTGGAGATAATGCTTGAATGAATGTGTTCTAGGCTTTAGAAATTTATGAAAAGTGGTTAATTGAAGTTGTTTTTCACTTTAAGGCTTTCAAGAAAATTGATAATGTATTATGTATAGTTTTTTTTCAAGAGATAATTCTTTGCACAAATATTTCAAGTATGTGACTTAGTATTTAAATTAAGTTTCTAAGTGGAAGTGTTTGGTTAGGAAAAGGGTTTAGGTGCTGAGAGCCTAAGTTTATTTTAGTTGAGTCTTAGAATTGTGCTAAGCTTACCTTGTGATGATAGGACTTATAGACTCCGAATTCGTGCGATGTAGGATCGAGGCGAGCGGTACCACGCTAGCAGACGAGTGTGGTAAGGACAACTTGTAGATATAGATAGATTTTAAATTTCTGTTATAAAGCGAAGAAGTCTGAGAACCTCCGGGTTCGAAGTGAGGGTCTCGTACCCCTTCGATTTTTAGTTCTTAAAACTTTCATTATGATTACTTAGTGGGCTTGTCTGCAAGTGGTTGGCAGTTGTCCCCAACGCCCCACACTTGTTTGATTTCCTCTCTGTCAACTCACTGTGTTGCAGAGGGATGAATTGTATTCCGACTGTTGTGATATGACTTGATTGCTTGATACTGTTGAATTGGGTTGTCTTGTATTGAGCTTTGCGTGAATATTTTTTTAATATGCGATTGAATAATTATTCGAGTTTGCTTTCTTGAATTATCATGTAAGTTGATTTATTCATCATGTTTCCTTGAATCATCGTATGCGTCGATTTATTCATTGGGGTGGAGAAAGTGTTTGTCGTGGCATTTTTGAACTATATCCCGAATAAACTTAGGGTGCTAGGACCTCCTTGTTTTTCGGCAGCTTAGTTAGACGTCTTAACGTCAAGGAACTCGTCCTGAATATCCTAGGGTGGTCGTGGAGCCCAAAGCCTATGGCTGGATTTCAACAGCTTGTTTGGCGTTACTTCTGGAAATTTGTCGAGAGTGTCTTGAGAAAGTGTGTCAAGAGTTGCATTATGGGCATTTGTGCATCTTATTGTCTCTTGCTTTATGTTATTGTTTCTATGTTTATTCGAGAAGTTGACCCTTTCCCGTGGTTCCTTCAACCAATGATGGTAACCCAAGCGATGACGAAGACCTTGGTGATACCGGCGATTACGACATCGCTAGAGATCGTGTTTGATTTTCCAGATATCGAGATGCCTACAACGATGGAGTTCGACCCCATCTCCTATTGGTGTGCGAAGTACGGAAAACTCCTCTGTACATAGATACAATTATCAACTCTGCTATACCATTCAATCAAACAATTGTCACAATCACAATAACATTTCATTATGAACATTAAACCCACATGACAAATGCATACTATTTTGTACAGCCAAGGATTTACCACTGGGTACTACTTGACCACTGGGTTTTACACTGCACCATAAAACTATTCTATAACAGTCGAGGATTTATCACTGGGTCTGGACCACTGGGCTTTACCCTGCACTGAACAACTACTTACACAACCAAGGATTTACCACGGGATATAAATTGATCACTGGACTTGACCCCACATTGTACAACTATCTACTACAATCAAGGATTTACCGCGGGATATAAATTGTTCACTTGGCTTGACCCTGCATTGTACGACCCTATGTAATAGCCAAGGATTTACCACTGGGCTTTACCACTTTGGGATTTACCACGGGGCTTTATCCTGCACTATCCAACTATTTGCACAACCAAGGATTTACCACTGGGCTTTACCACTTGGGGATTTACCACTGGGCTTTACCCTGCATTGTACAACTCTATACTACAACCAATGATTTACCACTGGACCTTGACCATTGGGCTTTAACCCGCATTGTAGAACTATCTTATTAGAACCATTATAAATTCAATAGCCCTAATACTTTATTCTCTAAGCTTTCAAATAAACTTATGTTGAAATAACATCTCTAAGGGAATCCTAGGATATACCTTCGATCCACTAGGATTTAGAACACTAAAAACAAGTATTCACGGCCTTAAACGCCCTTAAAATGTGAAAATGACACATTTTTTATAAACTGGCGCGCTTTGCACGCGCCAGAACCCTATGGTTCTATTTCTACGCGCGCAAGACGCGCTCCATCTTTCCTTTCTATTTCTCAGCGCTTCGCGCGCGCCTGATGCGCGCGTTGTAACACCCCATTTCTACCCAACGAATAATATAAAAATCAGAGTTGCAAAATTCCCATCAAGCATATGGAATGTTACACTTTCAACTTAAAACAACGACATGCAATCATTTATAGTTCGGATACATAGCACGTAAAATTTCGGATGAACCGATAACAACCTATTAGTCTTTAAAAATCAAACAATTTTCATTACTACGCAGCGGATTCATAGATTCAACTGAAGGATACCATAACATCTCGTCCAATTCAAACAACTTAAAGACATCATGTCTTTTAAGGTAAACAACTTGTAAATTCAACAACATAATAAAATTCAACAATAAAGAAAATCATGTGTTCATTCCCCGAAAGTGCTACGTGATCGAGCATTTACACCGACTCTAACTAATGGAGGTAAGCAGCCTTCATTTTTGATTACCTGCACGTTACCAACAGAGGGTAACATTCAAACAGAAGGGGTGAGATATCGAACTATATAATCGAGTGTATGATAAATAATATATTAGAATCAGATTATATAAAATCACCACTTCACAACTTTCAAACAACAACTATAATCAGAATTGATCAACACAACAACTTAAATATGCAACACGGAATGCAACTCGTTACAATGCACATGCATGTGGTACCATTGGAGCAGAACTCCCAACTTAAAATATACGGAGCAAAACTCCCAACTTAAAATTTACGGAGCAAAACTCCCAACTCGAAAATTGCCAATCCAGGCCAACTTAACAGAGCATAAGCTCCCAACATGACATGCTATATATGCATCAATAATTATGAAGTTCGACAACACAACAACAAAGAATAAAGCAGAATTATTTGCAACCAAAAGTCCGCATAAAGAGCGTAACAACAACTACTCAAATTCTGCAGAAAAGGCAACAATTTTCACAGAAGAAACAAAGCACCTTAAAAATACAGCAGGAAAATATCAATTTTTGTGTACAGCAATTCCCTCATAAAAACAGGAAACAACACTAATAAGAAACAATGTAGGAGGAGCAATTTTCGCAGAAAACAGCAAGATAGAAACAGTAAAATCTGCATACTAAAATTCTGCATAAAACAGAAATAACAACAACTGAAAATACTGCAGAAACAGTACAAATTTTCGCAGAAAACAGCAAGATAGAAACAGTAAAATCTGCACACTAAAATTCTGCATAAAACAGAAATAACAACAACTGAAAATACTGCAGAAACAATGCCATTTTCGCAGACAGTAAAATCCAGCATAAAACAGAATTAACAACAACTGGAAATACTGCAGAACAATGCAATTTTCGCAGAAAACAGCAAGGTAGAACAGTAAAATCTGCACACTAAAATTCTGCATAAAACAGAAATGAGACAGCAAGGAATCAATCTACATTTCACCAAAGAAAACTACCATTTAAATGCAATTTGAAGTGAAATAAATTATTCTAAATTTTTTAACTAATATTAGCTTTTAAAAACAGCATCTATCTTAATCCTTTACATAATTTCTAAGCACAATTCATCGATCCAATCATTACTAATCATCACTTAGAACTAATGGCATATGAATTTAATCACTCAATAACACGACAACACCTCAAACATTAAAACAGAATTTTCTTAGTATTCATACGGCCATAAAACAACTTTTTAATCATCTAATCAATTAAAACAGCAAGTAATATATATATATATAAATGATTTGTTTTGCCTACACTTCAATCATTTTTCAAATAATGGAGTCTAAGGTTAACCCCTTCACCTATCCCTCAAGTATCCCCAACCGAAAATAATCTCCCCCTTACTACTTATCATACAACCCATTAGAAGTCGGAACCCCACCCTTACCTTGGATTGAAGGTTGCTCTAACTCTCCGATTGACTCCTAGATTCTTCCTTGCCGGCAACTTTACGTATCTCCTCCCAAACCCTTGATGACTTGCCCAACCTCCTTCAATGGATGGCGAAAAAGAAAACAAGGTTGCCTCTAAGTTTTGTGTGGCCGAAATTGGTAGAAACAAACTTGGGTAGCCACCTCTTCTCTATTTTGGGCGCTAGGGTTTAGAAAGAATATGAAGGAGAAAAAAAAGAATAATTCCTATGGTGGAAGTGGCTGAATGGTGCGCCTAAGCCAAGGGGTTTCACTCCCCTCATGTCATAAAAAAAAGGTTGTGTAAGGCCCAATGAATGTTGGCCCAAAAGGTAAGTTAAAAATAATTCTACACACAAGGTCTTGCCCAAATATGCGCTCTATTCATTTATTTAAAAAAAAACATATTCAAAGATTATCAAGCTCAAATTAGAAAGGTTCTTGTAACACCCGTTTTCTACTACTTCTAACATTAAAATAAGCCCATAACAAATAATAGTATCAATCTGATATCATTCTACAACTTAATTCAACTAAATTAATCCAACTAAAACCAACACCACTTAAATCAATATTTCACAACTTCGAAAACTTAATCGGAAAAATATTCGAAAATATTTAATTAAATAAATAATTAAATATCAGGCGTTACAACTCTCCCCCATTTAAAATATTTTCGTCCTCGAAAATTTACCTGGTTCGAACAACTCGGGATAGGATTCCGCATCTTGCTCTCCAACTCCCACGTCATGCTTTCTCCGTGAGCCCTAACCGGACTACTTTCACCAAAGCAATCTCCTTGCCTCTTAGAGTCTTCATTTCACGATCTGCGATCCGCACGCATCGTTCCATAGTAAGATTATCTCGTACTTGCACATCATCCATATGAATCACATGAGATGGATCTGAAATGTACTCGGAGTTGTGACACATGAAACACGCCATGCAAATTCGAAAGGTTAGGCGGTAAAGCCACTCTATAAGCAACATTTCCAACTCTGTCTGAAATCTGATACGGACCAATAAAACGAGGTGTGAGCTTCTTAGACTTCAATGCACGCCAACACCGGCCACCGCGTGACTCTCAAAAACACATGATCACCGGCTTGAAATTCCAAATCTTTCCTTCGCTTGTCATGATAACTCTTCGTCTACTTTGAGAAGTTTTCATCTTTTCTCGAATTAGCTTCACCTTCTCCGTAGTCTCGAACAATTTCAGGTCCAAGCACTACACTTTCCCCAGTTCATGCCAACATAAAGGAGTTCTACATCTCCGAGCCATACAACGCTTCAAAGGTGCCATTCCAATACTCGAATGGTAATCAAGTATTATAAATGAACTCTATTAACGGAAGATAAGTGTCCCACGAACCTCCCTGCTCAAGAACACATGCCCTCAACAAATCCTCTAATGACTGAATAGTCCTCTCTGTCTGTCCATCCGTCTGAGGGTGATACGCCGAACTCAACCTCAACTTGGAACCCAACGCCGCTTGCAGACTCTTCCAAAAATCAGAAGTAAACCTCGGATCTCTATCCGACACAATACACAAAGGAACACCATGCATCACAATATACCACAAAAGATTCTCCTGGATTAGGTAGTGTCAAAACCGGAGCCGACGTCAATCTCTTCTTCAATTCTGTAAAACTTTCTTCACATTGAACGTCCCACACAAAAGCTTTACCCTTACAAGTCAACTTAGTCAATGGAAGTGCCAACTTAGAAAAACCTTCGATAAACCTTCTATAGTAGCCAGCTAGTCCCAAAAAGCTTCTAATCTCTGTAGCCGATTTTGGAGTTTCCCATTGCAACACGGCATCTACTTTAGATGGATCCACAGCAATGCCACTACCTGAAATAACATGACCAAGAAAACTAACCTCCTTTAACCAAAAGTCACATTTAGACAGCTTTGCATATAGCTTCTTCTCCTTCAAAACTTGCAATACTAGTCTTAAGTGTTCTGCATGTTCTTCTCCCGATTTAGAGTAAATCAAAATGTCATCAATGAATACCACCACAAACCGATCCAAATAAGAATGAAAGATACGGTTCATGTACTCCATGAATACTCCCAAATGCATTAGTAACACCGAAAGGCATCACCGTATACTCATAATGTCCATATCGCGTTCAAGGCCGTCTTACAACATCTTCATCCTTCACCTTAATCTGATGATAACCCGACCTCAAGTCAATCTTGCTAAACACACGAGCACCCACCAATTGGTCCATCAAGTCATCTATTCTTGGAAGCGGATACTTGTTCTTAATCGTTACTTTATTCAATTGTCTATAATCAACACAAAGCCTCATACTCCCATCTTTCTTCTTTACTAGTAGCACTGGAGCTCCCCACGGCGACACACTTGGTCTTACAAACTTCTTTTCAAGTAAATCTTCCAATTGCTTCTTTAATTCTGACAATTCAGATGCAGACATCCTGTATGGTGCCATAGAAACCGGTCTGGTACCAGGTACAAGGTCAATAATAATTCAACTTCTCTTCTCGGTGGTACATCGTGAATTTCATCGTGAAAACTTCAGGAAATTCGCACTACCGTAACTCCTCAATTATAGCTTGGTTCTCAATAGATAACGACGCCATCAACGAGAACACCTGAGCTTCCTCTTGCATCAACCGCCCTAACTGCTTAAGAGACAACAACCCAGCTTCCTCCTCTTCTGGAGGAGTAAACCTCACGGACTTGCTATACCAATTGATATGAACATAGTCATATTCTAACCCATTCATGCCTAAGCTCACATCCATCCCCCTTAACGGCAAACAAACCAAATCAACAGCAAAGTCTCGGTCGAAAATCGACAAAGGACACTTTAAACACACAAGAGAAGTGGTCACCGATCCCTTAGCCGGAGTCTCGACGACCATCTCTCCATTCATAGAAGACAACGTAAGACCCAATCTTTTAACGCAATCAAGAAAGAATAAAGCAATGAGTAGCACCAAGATCAATAATAGTAATTAAAGGAGTACTACTAATGAAACATGTACCTCGATGAGTCTGCCCTCATTAGTCCTGAGTCCCACCAAAGCGAACACTTTTCCACTAGTTTGCGCCTTTCTTGGTTTCTCGACATCGACTACCAATGTGTCCTTCTTCACCACAGCTTGAAACAAATCATCTCTTTATGCTTGCATTCAGATATTATATGCCCAGCCTTGCCACAACTAAACACCTCTTTACCTCAAAGAATACACACATTACTCTTATGGCCAGGTTTCCCACATTTGAAACAAACCACACCAAATAGGAGCATCTCCCCACTAGTCCTCTTACCATCACCACTTTCTGCTTACCTTTACCACCGGAGCATCATAAGGCTTGCTACGATTCTGCTGGCGCCGCTCTTCCTCTCATTAATGATCTTATAATGAGCATTGTTATCCTCTTCATAAATCCTGCAATTACAATCAAATCGTAGAAGACACGAATCTTTTGGTATCCAACTCGCTTTCTTGATTTCGGGCGCAACCTGCTCTCAAACTTGATGCACTTTGAAAACTCAAATAGCTTGCCCCGCTTATAGTGCGGATAAAACTTAGCCAACTCAACAAACTTTGCGAGATATTCAAGAATCGACATATTTCCTTGCTTCAAATTTCAAGAAACTCAATTTCCTTCTTACCATGAACATCCTCTGGATAATACTTCCTCAGGAACTCCCTTCTAACATATCCCAAGTGATACCTTCACCGCAGCCTTCCAACCTCTCGACGAGTCTCTAGCCACCACCATCACCGATCAAGCTAGCATATGAGTCCCATATCGAACCTTCGTGGCCGGAGTCCATCACACTAAGATTCTCTCCATCTCTTTCAACCAATCCAACGCTCCATCAGGATCATACTTACCCTTGAAGGTAGGCGGATTCTCCTTCGAAAAGTCGCCAAACTACGAGATCCAGCATTCTCGTCAGTATTTGGCTGATTTTGCAAAGCCTGAGTCATTGCTTGTAAAGCAGCAGCAATTGCAGCATCGTTCCTTCCAGCCATCTCAACTTGTCACTATAACATAAACAAAGGTTAGAACTAATTAACAATACTCGATTGTTAAACAAAACTACGACTCGACAACTTGGCCGGACGGACCAACCTGCTTTGATACCACTAATGTAACACCCCATTTCTACCCAACGAATAATATAAAAATCAGAGTTGCAAAATTCCCATCAAGCATATGGAATGTTACACTTTCAACTTAAAACAACGACATGCAATCATTTATAGTTCGGATACATAGCACGTAAAATTTCGGATGAACCGATAACAACCTATTAGTCTTTAAAAATCAAATAATTTTCATTAGTACGAAGGGGATTCATAGATTCAACTGAAGGATACCATAACATCTCGTCCAATTCAAACAACTTAAAGACATCATGTCTTTTAAGGTAAACAACTTGTAAATTCAACAACATAATAAAATTCAACAATAAAGAAAATCATGTGTTCATTCCCCGAGTGCTACGTATCGAGCGATTTACACCGATTCTAACTAATGGAGGTAAGCGACCTTCATTTTTGATTACCCGTGACGTTACCAACAGAGGGTAACATTCAAACAGAAGGGGTGAGATATCGAACTATATAATCGAGTGTATGATAAATAATATATTAGAATCAGATTATATAAAATCACCACTTCACAACTTTCAAACAACAACTATCATCAGAATTGATCAACACAACAACTTAAATATGCAACACTAATGCGACTCGTTACAATGCACATGCATGTGGTACCATTGGAGCAGAACTCCCAACTTAAAATTTACGGAGCAAAACTCCCAACTCGAAAATTGCCAATCCAGGCCAACTTAACAGAGCATAAGCTCCCAACATGACATGCTATATATGCATCAATAATTATGAAGTTCGACAACACAACAACAAAGAATAAAGAAGCGTAATTATTTGCAACCAAAAGTTCTGCATAAAGAGCAGAACAACAACTACGCAAATTCTGCAGAAAAGGCAACAATTTTCACAAAGAAGAACAAAGCACCCAGAAAAATACAGCAGGAAAATATCAATTTTTGTGTACAGCAATTCCCTCATAAAAACAGGAAACAACACTAATAAGAAACAATGTAGGAGGAGCAATTTTCGCAGAAAACAGCAAGATAGAAACAGTAAAATCTGCATACTAAAATTCTGCATAAAACAGAAATAACAACAACTGAAAATACTGCAGAAACAGTACAAATTTTCGCAAAAAACAGCAAGATAGAAACAGTAAAATCTGCACACTAAAATTCTGCATAAAACAGAAATAACAACAACTGAAAATACTGCAGAAACAATGCCATTTTCGCAGACAGTAAAATCCAGCATAAAACAGAATTAACAACAACTGGAAATACTGCAGAACAATGCAATTTTCGCAGAAAACAGCAAGGTAGAACAGTAAAATCTGCACACTAAAATTCTGCATAAAACAGAAATGAGACAGCAAGGAATCAATCTACATTTCACCAAAGAAAACTACCATTTAAATGCAATTTGAAGTGAAATAAATTATTCTAAAATTTTTAACTAATATTAGCTTTTAAAAACAGCATCTATCTTAATCCTTTACATAATTTCTAAGCACAATTCATCGATCCAATCATTACTAATCATCACTTAGAACTAATGGCATATGAATTTAATCACTCAATAACACGACAACACCTCAAACATTAAAACAGAATTTTCTTAGTATTCATACGGCCATAAAACAACTTTTTAATCATCTAATCAATTAAAACAGCAAGTAATATATATATATATAAATGATTTGTTTTGCCTACACTTCAATCATTTTTCAAATAATGGAGTCTAAGGTTAACCCCTTCACCTATCCCTCAAGTATCCCCAACCCAAAATAATCTCCCCCTTACTACTTATCATACAACCCATTAGAAGTCGGAACCCCACCCTTACCTTGGATTGAAGGTTGCTCTAACTCTCCGATTGACTCCTAGATTCTTCCTTGCCGGCAACTTTACGTATCTCCTCCCAAACCCTTGATGACTTGCCCAACCTCCTTCAATGGATGGCGAAAAGAAAACAAGGTTGCCTCTAAGTTTTGTGTGGCGAAATTGGTAGAAACAAACTTGGGTAGCCACCTCTTCTCTATTTTGGGCGCTAGGGTTTAGAAAGAATATGAAGGAGAAAAAAGAATAATTCCTATGGTGGAAGTGGCTGAATGGTGCGCTTAAGCCAAGGGGTTTCACTCCTCATGTCATAAAAAAAAGGTTGTGTAAGGCCCAATGAATGTTGGCCCAAAAGGTAAGTTAAAAAAAAATTCTACACACAAGGTCTTGCCCAAATATGCTCTATTCATTTATTTAAAAACATATTCAAAGATTATCAAGCTCAAATTAGAAAGGTTCTTGTAACACCCGTTTTCTACTACTTCTAACATTAAAATAAGCCCATAACAAATAATAGTATCAATCTGATATCATTCTACAACTTAATTCAACTAAATTAATCCAACTAAAACCAACACCACTTAAATCAATATTTCACAACTTCGAAAACTTAATCGGAAAAATATTCGAAAATATTTAATTAAATAAATAATTAAATATCAGGCGTTACACGCGTCACACACATCTCTACTCCTGCCTTCTGTTTCTGCGCGCTTGGGGCACACTTCATGCGCGTTCCCTGCAGAATTCATTTTTTCTGCATGATTGGACTTCCAACCTCAATTTCTCTCAATCCAAGCCAAATCCAAAACAAATTAAGGACTCAAGAGAATAAGGATTAAACATACATAATGGAAGAATCAAAGCATATAGCATATGAGTCACATCCAAACTCCTAGTTCTCATGTCATCATATTCATCAAACTATGAACATAACATAATGAATCAATACATGCTCTAAACATCTCAATAACCTAATGCCTCAATCATTATTCAAATATATCAAACGATGATCAAGTCTCATATTTTCCAAACCAATCAAAATGATTCTAAGGCTTAGGACTCAAAGATCGAACATACTTAACATATGAATCTTAAACAATCACGTGGTTTAATTCCCACAAAACTCATTCAAAATTCATAGAACATATGAATAGAACATATGAACAATATTCATCAACTCATTTTCAATGAAACTAGGACCCAAAATAGAGCATTCCAACATAGTATGGTGAGGATCAAACTTGATTTCCCTCAAACCACGACCATGAGCTTGATTAAGGGCCATAAAACACATTCTCAAGGAACACCACAAACTAAAATCATGAACATTTCTTACAAAACTCTTTCCCACTCCAAAGCATTTGCAATGGACTTAGGGCTCACAACTTCTCCCAATTGGAGCTCTGTGGATCTCACAATAGGGCAAATATCAAACATATGTTTATGTGGGGATTAGGGGCAGCAGCCAGCCCTTAACCAATCCCACTAAAATATAATAACTTCTACTCATTAAATATTCAATATCAAGAATTAAAATGATAACCTAAGCACACCCTAATCAGAGGTTTTTGAGGGGAATCCTATGTTACCTTAGGGCTTCCTCAAGATTGTTGATGAGAACCCCCAATTTGTAACACTTGAGCTCAACACCAAGCTTTAATCCTAGTTTCTTCTCCATGGAAGCTTTAAACCCAAGCCCTAGCTTCAAATCCTTCCACTTCTTCTTCTTTAATCAACTCCAAAACCAAGTTTGGATCCCACTCCTCTTCTTTCCCCTTTTCGAGCTCTCTCTCTCTCTCTCTCTCGATCTCAGTCCTGCTTCTTTCTATCCTCCTCCGGCACAGTGGTGCGCCGTTGCGCCTCCAGGGCCGCCGCGCCACACCCTTCTTCCTCCTTCTTTCCCAATCGTGCATCCTCCTTCTCTCTTCTTCTCTTTTCTTTCTTCTTTTCCCTTTCTTTTTCTTCCTCTGCCCCTGTTTCTTTCTTTCAGGCCATGGGGGTAAGTGAAGAGAGAAAAGAGAGTGAGTTGTGGTGGAACAGAGGGAAATGTGGTGCGCGGTGGGGCAAAATACATGATTTGCTTAAAATTGGCTAACTAGCCCTTATTTAATCTCATAATTTATCCTTTGATCCTTATTAAAATCTTAGGTAAAGTAATCAAGTAAATACTACTCATGAATAAGTAGTCCCACATTCCCTTAATTATTGAGTAAAATTACTATTTTACCCCTAAGTTCAAACTTTACGTTAAAACACTAGATTAGAGGTTATTAACCTCATAAATCCTTAGGGATTAAATCTCCTTTTCACTTAGTATATTTAATTACTAAGCTTAAGAAAGTTGGGATGTTACAATAAACCCAAATGTCAAGAGTTGTCACCTTATATTTTGATGATTCTAGCTCATCAAAGCTCTTCACATAGAGATAAAATGGTACAAAGAGATAACATTTATTTGTTCAACATATAAACTTTGATTAAATCTATAGTATATTACCGGTTTCAAAGTTTTCTCATATTTAAATTATTCATCAATTTTAATCAATAAAAAGAGATTAAATACAGATTAATAAAGTTGTTAAGGATTATCCTTATCCCCTTCCAAGGAAAGATATGATTTATGAAAAGATTAAAGAAGGAAAAAAATATTTAAATTCGATCTTAAATTAGGTTTCTATCAGATTCTTTTAAAAGAAGATAGTAAAGTTTGTACAACTTTTAGTACTCCACAAGGCAGGTATGAATGGAATGTTTTACCAATAGGTTTAAAAACAAGATCTGGTATTTTTCAAGAAAGGCTAGATAAAATTTATAAGGATTGTTATGATTTTATTATTATATATATTAATGATATTTTGATATGTAGTCAGAATATTCAAGATCATAATAAACATTTATTTATATTTGCTACAAGAGCCTTTGAGAATGGTTTAGTATTAAGTAAGAAGAAAGCTGAAATAGCTAGAGAAAAAATTAGTTATTTAGGATTAATTATAGATAAAGGAATAATAGAACTGCAACCTCATATATCTGAAAAGATATTAGAATTTCCAGATAGATTAGATAATCTTAAACAGGTTCAATCTTTTTTAGGACATATAAATTATGCTTCGCAATTCATTAGAGATTGTGCTAAGTTAAAAAGCAGATTACAAGAAAAAATAAGAAAGGATAAGAAGTTTGAATGGACTGAAGAAGATACCCAATGGGTACAAAGTATTAAAGAAAAGGTTAAAAATTTAGAAAGACTTCCATTACTAAGAGAAGAAGATGATCTGTATATGGATAGATTAGAAGTTCTTAAAGCAGAAATAAAAACCCTAGAAAAAGACAAGAATACTAAGTCATTTATGAAGATGATTAATAGTGAAAAGATGGATTCTATAAATGAACAGTTAGAAATAATTAAAAGACAGTTAGAAGTTATTAATATTCTATTAGAAAATGAAAGGCAAGATAAGTTTATTAAAGACATAATAGGAAAGCCTCATATAAAAGATGGAGAGTCGAGGAAGAAGAAAGAAAAATAACTTATGATGATATTATTCAATTATTTACCTATATGTTAGAAGATAAAATTGAATTAGATAAAGATGAGCAGAGACTAATTGATTTTATGAACCTAGTTATTCAGAGATTGGATTTAGAAAATAAGAAATTAAAAAAGATTTAGGAAATAGAAATTCTCAAGAAGGTTCCCCCCAGAAATGGTATCAGAGCATTTAAAAGAGGCCAGTAACTCTCACTCCAGGAAGGGAGGCTCTCCGACTTGTCCCACTCTCGCGGTATGGCATAAACCATTGACCGGAAGTGTGCTATCTGATAGGTGCCTTGAGGCTGCACCCGTGGAATGGTGACCGTGAACCGGCACGTATCCCGGTCTTGGGAACTTGGTAGTGATTTCCATGGGTGAGAAAGCAATATAGAATAACTCAGTGGTTCCAGAATGCCTGATTGAGATCTTAACTTGAGAAAATAAACCCAAATGTCAAGAGTTATCACCTTATATTTTGATGATTCTAGCTTATCAAAGCTCTTGACAAAGAGATAAAATGGTACAAAGAGATAACATTTATTTGTTCAACATATAAACTTAGATTAAAACTATAGTATATTACCGGTTTCAAAGTTTTCTTATATTTAAATTATTCATCAATTTTAATCAATAAAAAGAGATTAAATACAAATGAATTTTAGTATTTGTTCCGGACCTGTACAAGGCCCAAACACAATTTAATGGGCTTCGACTTAACTTGGGCCCAATTTACATAGCTTTTCATAGAAGCCAACACTCATGGCCTAGCTATATAAGCTAACTCCCTTGACCTATTCAGGTATGCATAATTTAATGCTTTCACACCCACATCTCTCATGAATTAACTTGAGCGTTGGAGTGTTTTCAGGTGGCCACCACCGACGTCCTCACCGGAGTTCGGAGCACCGACGTGACTGCCATATCTTTTCATCTTCCATCATCGTGAATGACAAGATCTGTAAGTTCTTTTTAGAACATTGGCGACCACAGTGGAAGCCATTTTCTGGTTCTCAATTCTCACTTCACACTCACGATGGATCGGAGAAAATATTTTTCTGAGAAAGCATCCACGCGGGCATCTTAGAAAGGGACTGTGCACAAATCGAATTTTGTTCGGATCTGTTCAATGGCTATGCTAGAACCGAAACTAGCAAAACGTGGAGATCTTCTCCCAGTGCCAGACATGCCCTAGATCTCGGTGGAGGTAGCAGCCACCGTCTGGCTCCCTATCTGCCCCTCGGTGTGTTTTCACCTCTCGCATGATCCTCATCACCCACAACCACTCCGTTTGAAACCACTCAAACGAAGAATCACATGGGGCTCGAAATCTCGAATTTGGTTCATATTTTAAACCTCTCAACCATGTCTCACAGATTCCGATGCGAATCCATGATCGACGTAGCATCGATTCGGTAATTTCACGATCTGGTCACGATCTGGTCCATTTCCTCTGAAAGGTTCACGATCCGATCTCTTGGCAGCGTGCCCAAGCCACTGTGAGCAAGCAAGATCTGGCCGATCATTTGACCACACCTCCGGCGGTTGTCATCTCCGGCGTTCGCACTCAACATCTGCAGCGTTGCTGGCGTCATGGCCTCGAGGTGCTTCTCGATCTTGCGCCTGTTAGGATCTGTGACCTCTTATGCTAGCAAAGTGCACGCTGTCATGGGTGACCTCACCACTGACGCTGGGTATCAGATTCGAAACCATGTACGAATTGGGGAAAAAAATTGAGAGATCGACGTTGCCGTCAGGTCAGAGGTAAGGTTCAATCCTTTCTTTCATTTTATTTCCACTGATTTGTTGACTTGTGGTGGATTCAAGCGCCGATGTCGGAGAAGATAAGGTAGTCGACAAAGTCATGGTACACTCACTGCCATCAGACTAACTCTTCGATGATCTCAGTTGCACATCGATCTCAGTCACATGACGCTTCGCATAATGCAACGGTCACTGTCATTCTCATCGTTAACGAGCTCTTTGACAGCAGCCACATCGCTATCCACCAACAGGGATTCAATCGAGAATACCAAACCAACAATCAGATTTAGGTTCTGAGGTCCCGATCTCAATTATCCTTTGGTTCTGGTAATCAAATTCAGGTCTTCGCTATTCACCTATTATTTATCTTTCTCTGATAATTATCAGGTGATTCTTAGCATATGAGGAACCATCCTTTTATATATTATTGATTAATGCAATAATAATTGTTGGGTATTCTAGGACCTTTGAAAATATTCATAGAAGGTATTATGACACCATCTTTCATAGCTTAAGTGTTGTCAATATCTATCTAGAATTATCAATTATGCAAGTTTAATTCTGATAAAGCAAATGCAGAGGGAAGAGCTCAAACTTATGCTAAAGAGCATTCCCTAAAATTTATGCTAAAGGGCATTCCATAATGCGCAAACTTGCTTATGTCAGATTATACTTTCATATTTTGGAAGCTGTACATTGTTATTGGGTATGAACTATACCTCTAACTTCTGCAACAAGCCAATTCCGATGACAAATCAAATAGACCTTTCTTTGATATTTCTAAACTAATCTGTTTGTTCATGATGGATTCGAGCACCAATGTCAAAAAAGACGAAGGTAGCCGATCAATATGAAACTAAACCAGGTCAGTGTCTGAGATCGACATTATTTTTGCCGATGATTCTGTCGATGTCCACAAGCATCCGTATCCGGAGCAGCGACATCGGGTCATGTTTTCATTGTCGATACAGGTTCTTCATATGTTTCAGTACCTAATATCGAACATGGTAATTCAATATACTACCTTGCATTGAAAGAATTTACAACCTAAATGAACGAATATAGGTTTATCCTTTGGGATTGATTTTCTCATCTTTGAATTGTGGAATGCTTGATTTCCTGTAGTTTTAGTCGGTTGTCATCATGTGCTTAATCGTACAGTGAGAATAATTCTGATTCAAATAGATTCCGGGTGAAATTTGATATATGCCCTTATAAAATGTATATAACTATACATTTTGAGGCAGAGACAATACATGTTGTAATGCCCTAACTCTAATTAGGGAATTACTAACTAACCCAACTTGGATTTAAATTAAACGCCTAAAAATTTCCACCTATTCAATGGGAAATAATAAGAATCCTTGTTGTGAAATACATGACTTTAATTGATTAAAATCTTTCAACACGCCAAAGGTGTCATGCATATATCAGAGATTCGAAAGCAGAATTAACTTTAATTATACAACCCTTTTTCAAAAGAATAATAAAATAAAATAATTGCAATTATACACTATTCACTAATATTACTAGGACACAGCCTAATAATTAGGACTCTGACTTGTGATCCGGTGACTCGAAGTGTCGCAGGAGAGCAAGACTGAGCACAATCTCATGCTCTAAACCTCTTCAATCAGCTTGTACCTGAAAACAACGCCCCAAATGTGAGTTTATAAAACTCAGTAACATAGACTTAGAATAATAAAAACCTTTACCGTTGTTTCCAGCCATACGTGGTGTGCTACGTATGGAAAACTCCTCCTATAAGCATAAGTATATTCATTCAAATTAATCATCATTACTAGTACACTCTCAATCCAGGAACAATCATTCACAAGGTAATGTAATCCAAAAAACATGATAATGCAACTGAATTTTTCAAACATCAATTACACATCGAATTATAATAGATGCAAGTAGATTCATGCTTCCAAAAATCTGCCAATCCTTTTGCCTCTGCATTTCGCTCTGCTCTTTGCTGTTGCTGCAGATTCTGTTGGGCCAAAGCCGCCGTCTGCTGGGCCATAACATTAGACTGTTGAGTTGCAGTGGCCGATTGTTGAGCCATAGTCGCCGCCATTTCCGTCATTGCCTGAATTGCTCGTTCCATGTCGGAGTTATCTGATCCGGCTATAGGGTCTCTGTGAGGTGGCATTAGATTTCGCAAAATCCAAAACCTGCCAGAATCTCACAAACAAGTGATATGTTAACACACATTGCTTCAACCAAGAAACAATTCAAACAAACTGCTTCACTCAACAAACAATAGCAATACAATGCAACTAATCACTCAATAAACACAACCCGACACAGTGACCAATTCCAAATTTCCTATGCACATTCGGTTAGAACCGAACTGCTCTGATACCACTATTGTAACGACCCGTTTCCAGACCGCTACTAAACTAGAACTAAACCTGTATGCGATGCATTTTTAAAACGGTACTCTTGTGTCCTTCCGAAAATGCGGTACATTTTTTTTTAAAACAAACAACGCCATCCGCAAGCACGCATAGAGTAACTACAACGTTTCGAAACATGGTGCAATCTAGGACACGAGACACATGCATTGGGAATACATACATGCATATATAGACAAGTCATCAAATACAGTACGTGCAAAAGAAAACAGTGCAGAAATGTACAGAGTATACACCTCTGATATGAAGACTCTCATAAGAGTAGTCATACCTTGGGGGTACTCCCGGCAGACACCCACGCAGGGGGCTGCTCCAAAAGTAAACCGCCAGTCTAACCTGTAGTACAAAAAAAACATCCCAAGCCCGACTGGTCACCAAACTAACTGTACACCAAAAGTAAATACTACAGTCATCCCAAAACACAAACATGCAACAGTCAATCACGACAAATAAAAGTCGTTGCCCGGATCCTCGGAGGGGTCATCCTCACCATCGTCCGCCATCGGATCCACCGCGTCCTCGCCATCGCCTGGGTTGCCATCATCATTTAAGGGAACCACGGGAAAGGGTCAACTTCTCAATAAATCATGAAATAACATTCATAACAATTAGCAAAACAACCATATGCACAATATTCGAGAAGCAACTCAAACTCTCACAAGACTCGACTCAATTCTCATATTCTCTCGACACTTGACAATTTTCCGGAATGTAACGCCGATCCATCCACTGAACGTCAGCCGTAGCCTTGGGCTTTCCGCTCACCCTAGAACATTCAGCTCAGGTTCGTTGACGCTACGACGCCTAGCTAATCTGCCGAAAAACCAGTCGGAGCCGTTTAGGGGATCCTAGCTCCCTAGGTTAATCGGATCAAAGCTCAAAAACGTCATGACACTCGATGACTCGACTAAACTCTCGCACTCCAATGAATAAATCACCGCATACGATAATTCAGGAAACAATTGAATAATTATTAGACTGCATATCAAATAATATTCACGCCAAACTCAAAACAGTGTGAACAGTTCAGCAGTATAAGTAATTCATCTCAACAATCATAACTTAGTAAACAACGACAATCAAACAACTCAGTTCATCCTTCTGTAACTCAATGGAGTTAGCAGAGAGGCAAGCAAACAAGTGTGGGGAGTTGGGGACAGCTACCAACCACTTGCAGACAAGCCCACTAAATAATCAGTATATCAAAAAGCAGTAAAATGAAGGGGTACAAGACCCTCACTTCGAACCCTGAGGTTCTCAGACTTCTTCGCATAAAAACTTGAAATTAAATTCCTAACAATCTCTAAAGTTGCCCTTACCACAGATGTTTGCTAACGGGGCACCGCAATCCTCAAGTCCACATCGCTCGGTCTCCGGAATCGTAACGCCTATCACCACAAATAACTTAGCACAATTCTGTAAATTCTAAACTAAACTTAAGCTCTCATACTTAACCCTTTTCTAACCAACAATTCACTTAAACACATGAGTCACTAGCTACTTGGAAGAAAAAAAAGATTTGAAGCTAAAAGCTTTTCTTGAAAAGGTAACATCACACATAACAATTTAGAATTATTATCTTACTTGAAAAGAGTAAAGTTTTGAAACTAAAAACCTTTCTTGAACTTCAAGGTAAACATCAACAATAAACCACTTTCATAAATCTTCAAGGCCTAAAACACATACTCATTCAAGCATTTAGACAAGTTCACATCAAGAAATTTTCCTTCCAAAACCCCCTAGGCCTCTCGACCACAATCTCTTTTTCTCTCAAAAAATTTACAAAAACTTCTTTCACAAACCACAAATTACTTCCAAATCATTTTTGATCATACTACAAGGCAATAAACATCAAGTTAGCACAAGACATAACTCAAGCACATTTAAGGACATGTTCTAAAACATTTTCCAAAAACAAGAGTTCTCAAAGAGTTCTTTCAATTAGACTAATTTCAAGAATCCCAAAACCATTTAAATCAAGGCCATAATCATGCTAAGAATTTAAAGAACACCTTAATTGGGTCCTACATGCTATTCTAGTCCTTCGAGAACCAATTTTGCACAAAACATAAACCAACTCTTACACTTAATCATGCATCACTACTCCAATGGCACTTAAATCACCCAAAACATTTAATTTAACATTTAAACACCTGATTCAACAACCAAAACCCACATTTCCCTAACTTAAAGAATAGGCATAAATCATGAAACAACAAGTTAAACATGCTATCACAAAACTATTGCTTAAACAATCATCAAACAACTTCCAATAACTCAATTAAACAACCAATGGCAAGATTGAACCTCAAGATCACATTCTTTTCCCCCATGACTTGCGCCTAGGGTTCTCAAGATTAGGGATTTATATGCTAATCTCTTTCATTCGATCATACACAATCACAAACAACACTTTAACAAGCATAAAAACAAGAAGGAAAAGAGAAAAGAACCACCACCTCCTCCTCCTATGAGGTCGCGGCCAAGGGGCTGTTAAAGGGGGAAAGAAATGCTTCTCCAAAAGATTGGTGGTGAGCTAGGTAGTGATGATGTTGTAGAAGGAGAACTAGCACAAGAATGGAGGTAGAAAATGAAGTGGATCAAGGTTTTGGTGAAGGAGCATCCATGGAGGTGGAGAGCTTCTCTCTCAAGAAATGAAGAAGATGAAGATATGAAGGGTAGAGAGTGGAGGGGTCGACCTAGGGCTGAAATAAGGGGAGGGATATTTTATTTTATTTTTCAATTAAAACAATGCTTGGTTAGTAATGGTTTAGGAAAAGTAAAAAAACTAATCACACAAAATATGACACCTAGCAGTTTTATGAGATGCTAATCACATCATCTAATCCTACCCATCTAATCTTACATCTTTCATGATTACCCTCTAATTCTAGAGTCTGAGGGTTGCTAAAACATGGCGTCGAAAAACCCGCGTTACCGATAAATTCGAAAAAAATTAATTTAACTAAAAATTAATTCATCGTGTGATAATATTTAATTATAAATAATAAAAGTCATGCCAAACACTCAAAAATAGTCTCAATAAGTTACGTTTCGATTTTCATCGAAATCGGAGTTCATTTATAATTTTATCTGCTGCGAAACTGCCCGATGATTGGAAACGCGACGAAACTTCGTTAGAATTTTTTGACGATATTCGAACCGTGAATTAATATAAAATATTAACTCTCAAATATCATTTGATCTTGATTTAATTAATTCACTTACTTAGAGAACAAGAAATTGCTTATTATAGCATAAATACGACAAAATACAATAAATAACGCCAAATAACGCATCATAAAAATACGATTGTTACACTGCATCTTCCTCAAGACAGTCTAACCCAACACTAATACATATACACACAAGCATACAAACACAGGGAGGTAAGAATAACACAATCATCCAAAAGCGGGAAATGCATAGGTCGAATGAATGATTGACAATCCAGACAAATAAGCATATATAAATAAATATGACCTAGCTACCCACTTCCACTTACCCCCATGTCTCTCAATGAATAAATGAGTTGTGCGCTTCGGCATCTTTTCTTTCTATTGTCACTGTACTCCCCATTTTCGTTAGGAATACTTATTGGCTAACCCCCTTTCCGTTAGGTTGCCGTCCCCCATTTCTGTTATGGACTCCCGTCTCCCTTTTTCGATAGAGCATGGGGAGTCCATGAGGTATTCCCCTTTCCCGATAGGAATCCTCCTCCCCCTTTACCCATAGGGACGTCCGTTTCCCCCTTTTCCGATAGGAAACGGAGTGGATCAAACCTACTAGGTGAGATATCCCCCATTTCCGTTAGGGATTGTCTCCACATCACATTCCCGTCAAGAATGGAGTGGTTACAAATGCAATATCATGTGCATGCATCTCAACACCTCAAAATCATATGTCTCACATCAGATTATGCACACATTCCCAGATATACCCTTTTTATCATATTTAATGCATATTAGAAACCATACTCAGGCATATAGCATGCTAAGGCAACGTACTACACATATTCCACATAATACACATTTAATCATGTCACCCTAAGCATGTCACTATTCACATGGAGCACATATGTCACATCTCAGAGTTTAGCATATCATCAGACAATCACATTTAATAGTAAAATAATCCTAAGTTAGTTGATGGGTCTACCGCGCCTATCCTTAGATGTGGCATACCGTAACCCCTATCCTTAGGTGTTACTGACATCAACCCCTAGTAGGGTTTAGGTCACCCTACACATGCCAAATGGTCATATCTACAATACAGAACCCAATAAACGTGCATTATTTCCCCCCACCTGGTAATAGAAGCACTCGGAAGAAAACTGAACACCGGGACGTAACCACGAACTCACCAACAAACACACCAACACTCCCGCACTATGATTCGGTTCAGCCAATAACAAGAAACAAGTTCATAGTTAGCAACAGTGTTACCAAACAGTCCAGAACAGTCCACAGTTAACCGGAAACACACAAACACACTCGGATTAGAATTAGGGCAGCTAATAAACTAATTAAAACACCAAGAAAGACCATGGCCAGGGGCTGGTCTTCCAGTTCCAGAACCATAACTTACCCAAAAATAACTCCAGACAAGCTTTCACAGTCAACCGGTACCCATACTATCGCCAAAACCCTAAAATACGAAGAACAAGTAATGAGGGACCATTCAAACCAACAAGTCTACCACAAAAACAGAGCTGGGACATGAAGAACAAAGACTTTTATCTCTATTTCGTGACCCATGGAATCTCCTCTGGGAGTTTCAGCAAAACCCTAGCTCGTTCGGTACCCGCACGGTCAAACCGGGGTCCAAAACACAGTCTGATTAGGGTTAAGAACAAGAATCAAACCAAGATTAAGAATTGGCAAACTGAAATAGAGGTGATCAGAGGATGGGGTTAGAGTTTACCTCAACGAAATGGCGATCAGAGATAAGCCCTAACAAGCTCGAACGGTAACAGACGAGTTAACACCGCCGGATTGAAGAACAGATGATCAAACTAACTTTGGATGAGTTCACAAAGCTTTGAAATGTTAAAAATGGAGGAAAACAGGGAAGATGGGTGCTCTGGTCGTAAAAGATGAGGAAGGAGGTGAAATATTGGATCAGAGGGGTTAATTCCCTTAAATAGGCAAAATTCCTTACATAGGGCGCGCGCCACGCGCAACCCATAGTGTATCGGGCTCGCGCCACGCACATCGTTGTAAACAACTTCTGTCTCCATGGGCATCACGCGCGCTTGAGAGCGTGCCACGCACACCGCTCTGAGGGAAACTTCGTCCAGAAGTTTGCTGCTGCATGTGTACCACGTGTCACGCTGACTCATCCTGGTCCACCATACATCAGTGCGCGTCACGCGTGTTCATAGGCATAGCAAGTGCGCATCACGCGCTCCTGCACACACTTGTCCGTTTTCGCGCAATTTCTTTGATTCTGACTTCCGTGCGATCCTGAACTCGATACCCTAACACTTAAACATGATTCCTAACACAAGAGGACATCAAATGGACTTAAGAACAAAGGTTTTAAGCCTCATATACTCGTCCGGAAACTCTCATTTGCTCAAAGGTACGAACACCTAAAAGCCCTAATCTCAACTCCGATCGTTCTTAAACTTAACCAAGCTTCCATGACTCAAACCAAAACCCCATAACACACTGAACCAAACTAAAATAACATATCAAACCTCCAAACATGCTTTCACACAACACAGAAAGCGAGCACACCGCCAAAAGGGCAAACATGCAGTCAAAACACACTAATCCCTACCTAGGGCACACAAATACACTTAGTCACACATAAAAACACATTAAGCAAGATTAGAAAAATGAGGATGTTACATTACCACCCCCTTAAAAGAGATTTCGTCCCCGAAATCACACACCTGAAAATAAATGAGGATACTGCTGACGGATCTCACTCTAACGCTCCCAAGTCATGTCACCTGTCACCTCATCCCACAGAACCTTAACCAAAGGAATAGTTTTACCACGAAGTTCCTTTATCCTCCTATCTAAAATCTGTACAGGAAACGCTTTATACTCTAAGTTCTCTTTCAATTGTATTGACTCGGGTTCAAGTATATGTGATGGATCGAAAAAATATTTGCGAAGTTGTGAAACATGAAAAACATCATGAAGTCTGGAAAGATTAGGCAGTAAGGCTATATGATATGCTACTGGGCCAATCTTACGGAGAATTTGAAAAGGTCCAACGAATCTAGGGGTTAGCTTTCTAGATTTGATGGCTCTGCCAATTCCAGTTCTAGGTGTCACTCTCAGAAAAACATGGTCTCCTTCCTGGAATTCTAAAGGTCTCATCCTTTTGTCGCTATAACTCTTCTGTCTATCCTGTGATGCTTTCATCTTCTCTCCAATCTTCCTAACTTGTTCCGTGGTTTACTGTACCAACTCTGATCCTAATACTTGTGTATCTCCTGTCTCAAACCAACACAAAGCAGTCTTACACTTCCTTCCATACAGTGCCTCAAAAGGTGCCATACCTATACTTGAGTGAAAACTGTTGTTATAGGTAAACTCTACTAAAGGCAAGAATTCATCCCAACTTCCCACATGTTCTAACACACAAGCTCTCAACAGATCATCAAGGGATTGGATCGTTCGTTTCGACTAACCATCCGTTTGAGGATGATAAGCTGAACTCAATCTTAATTTGGTTCCTAAAGCTCGTTGCAACTCATTCCAGAACCTTGAGGTAAATCTAGGATCTCTATCACTGATGATGCTCGAAGGAACCCCATGCAATCTCACAACCTCCTTAATGTATAGCTGAGCCAATCTCTCCAAAGGGTACTTTTCTCCAATCAGAATAAAATGAGCACTCTTGGTCAACCGATCAATAATTACCCAAATTGCATCAAACTTCTTAGGCGTCCTTGGTAATCCTACTATGAAATCCATTGCTATTCCATCCCACTTCCACACGAGAATATCCAATGATTGCAACAATCCTGCCGGCATCGTATGTTCAATCTTTCCCTTCTGACACACTAGACAAGACATGACGAAGTTTGCTATGTCTTTCTTCATACCAGGCCACCAAAACATCTTCTTCAAATCCTGATACATCTTAGTAGTGCCCGGATGAAAACTAAGCTTGCTCTTATAGGCTTCTTCCAGAATCGTTCTTCGAAGTTTCGAGTCATGTGGGACACAAACTCGGTCTCTAAACCTCATCACTCCATCTGTGTTGATACTAAACTCTGAAGTCTCACCGTCCTTCATGGAATCCTTAATCTTTACCAGTTGATCATCAAGTCCTTGCTTCTCCTTCAACTCTAGTAGAAACTCATTGGTCACAACTATCTGCCCCAAGCATATCTTGTCCTTATACAGTTGCACTCCCAAATTCAAATCTCTGAATTGTTCCACCAACTCCAACTCCTTCACCATCAAAGCTGACACATGTATGGATTTCCTACTTAAAGCATCAGCTACAACATTTGCTTTTCCTGGATGATATCGCAATTCAAACTCATAATCCTTAATAAACTCCATCCACCGCTGTTGCCTCATATTTAGCTCCTTCTGGTCAAACAGGTAATTCAGGCTCTTGTGATCACTGAATACCGTGAACTTAGCTCCATAAAGGTAATGTCTCCAAATCTTCAATGCAAAAACTATAGCTGCAAGTTCAAGGTCATGGGTAGGGTAGTTCCTTTCACGAATCCTTAATTGTCTTGATGCGTAGGCCACTACACTACCTTCTTGCATAAGAACACATCCTAACCCTTGATATGATGCATTGCAGTACACTTCGAATTCTCCTGAGGGATCAGGTAAAACCAACACTGGTGATGTGGTTAGCCTCTTCTTCAGCTCTTGAAAACTCTCTTCACACTTATCTGACCATACAAAAAGGTTCTCTTTCCTCGTCAACTGAGTCATAGGTAAGGTTATCTTCGAGAATCCTTCTATAAATCTCCTATAATACCCAGCCAAACCCAAAAAGCTTCTAATCTCACTCACTGACTTAGGTCTTTCCCATTCGGTCACAGTTTCCGCCTTCGAGGGATCTACAGCAATTCCATCCCTATTAATCCCATGCCCGAGAAATTGCACCTCTTCAAGCCAAAATTCACACTTTGACAGTTTAGTGTAAAGCTGTCTGCCTTCAAAATTCGAAGTACAGTTCTCAGATGCTCCACATGCTCTTCTTCCGTTCGCGAATAAATCAGTATGTCATTAATGAAGATGACTACAAATTTATCTAAGAATGGTCTAAAGATCCGATTCATATAATCCATGAACACTACAGGAGCATTAGTCACACCAAATGGCATAACCAGATACTCATAATGTCTATATCTAGATCTAAAGGCAGTCTTAAGGATATCTTCTTTCTTGACCCTAATCTGATGATAACCAGATCTCAGATCAATTTTGGAAAATATTGTCGCTCCCTTCACTTGATCCATTAAATCGTCTATTCTAGGCAAATGATACTTGTTCTTAATCGTGACCCGATTAAGTTGCCTATAATCAATACACATCCTTGTAGATCCATCCTTCTTCTTCACAAATAACACCGGTGCTCCCCACGGTGAAACACTGGGTCTAATGAATCCTTTCTTAATTAAACCATCTAACTGGGATTTCAACTCTGCTAGTTCTGCTGAGGACATTCTGTAGGGTGTTATGGATATAGGTCCAGTTCCAGGGATAAGGTCTATTGCGAATTCTATCTCTCTTTCCGGGGGCAATCCTGGAACATCATCAGGAAATACTTCTGGGAATTCTCTTACTACCGGCAAAGAGTCCATGCTAGGAGTATCCTTAGCTTCCATTGAAAATAACATCCTATACTTCGGAGAGTTACCGCTAGCGGCAAATTGACTATCATTGGCAGATACCATATTGGATTGTTCAGGAAAAGTAAGGGTCTTACGGGAACAATCTAGTAACACATGGTTGGCTGCAAGCCAGTCCATTCCTAAGATAACATCTAGGTCTTGCATCGGTAGGCAAACAAGGTCTACTAAGAAATTCCTATTCTCTATGGTGACTTGACATTTATGGCAAACTGATGAAGTAGTCAGGGGATCACTAGTAGGAGTAGAAACTACCAGTTTACGAGGTAAAGAAGAAATAGGCAATTTCAAATGATCCACACATGCAAGTGAAATGAAAGAATGTGTAGCTCCAGAGTCAAACAATACAGATAAGAGTTTACTAGAGACCAAGCACATACCTTGTATCAGATCAGGCGATTGAGAGGACTCAGCTTCCCTACAATAAATACTCTCTCTCACGAGTGTTTCTAGTACTCCGACGAGTCATGAAGTCTTGAAAAAGAAATCATTAGCTCGAGGTCCATAAGATATAAAGAATCATAGAAATATATGCCGTATATCTTATGAATTAATAACTGGCCACCTTTATTTAAGGCAAAAAAGATAACGCAAAAACTTTACCCAACTTCTAAAGATAGTCGTATTCAGTGGGAATACAACTAGACTCAGCCAGAATTAACATTCTAAATGACCTCACAGTCCGGTTAGGGCCGAACTGCTCTGATACCACAAATGTAACATCCCGAAGTTCTATGCATGCTTTATTCTAATAATTAGCCTAACTCGCATAATTAACGGGTATAAAAATACAAAGGAATTAAAATCGCAACACGAATAAGACTACGATGCGCTACGGTGAAATAAACTAAATGTTTCACATGCAGGTATATAAATAAGTACATACTATCAGAGTGCAAAGTGCGTAGTGTAGATAGTAATGATACAATCATCGTAAAAAGAAGTAAACCTGTGAGGCTAACATGTTGCCTCAACTAACTCAAAACAGTAAAGCATAAACATGACATAGTATCAAAACTCCTGGCCAAAAAGACTGAAGACCATCAGTGATGTAGATGCCAAGAGTTCCTACTCTGGAATCCAGCTCGCCTGCAACTCATAACTCTCCCAAAAACTGATCTTCAGGGTCTGCTCCATCATCAACAGCATCACCAGGAACTGCTCCCTCAGATGGGGCTACTGCTGCATCTTCCTCAAGAGAGTCTAACACAACAGTAATACATATACACACAAGCATACAAACACAGGGAGATAAGAATAACTCAATCATCAAAAAGCGGGAAATGCATAGGTAGAATAAATGATTGACAATCCAGACAAACAAGCACATATAAACAAATATGACCTAGCTATCCACTTCCACTTACCCCCATGTCTCTCAATGAATAAATGAGTTGTGCGCTTTGGCATCTTTTCTTTCTATTGTCACTATACTCCCCATTTCCATTAGGAATACTTATTGGCGAACCCCCTTTCCGTTAGGTTACCATCCCCCAATTCCGTTAGGGACTACCGTCTCCCTTTTCCGATAGAGCACGTGGCGACACTAGCCTAGTCCACGAGGTATTCCCATTTCTCGAGAGGAATCCTCCTCCCCCTTTTCTGATAGGGATGTCCGTTTCGCCTTTTCCGATAGGGAACGGAGTGGATCAAACCTACTAGGTGAGATATCCCCCATTTCCGTTAGGGATTGTCTCCACATCACATTCCCGTCAAGAATGGAGTGGTTACAAATGCAATATCATGTGCATGCATCTCAACACCTCATAATCATATGTCTCACATCAGATTATGCACACATTCCCAGATATACCCTTTTTATCATATTTAATGCATATTAGAAACCATACTCAGGCATATAGCATGCTAAGGCAACGTACTACACATATTCCACATAATACACATTTAATCATGTCACCCTAAGCATGTCACTATTCACATGGAGCACATATGTCACATCTCAGAGTTTAGCATATCATCAGACAATCACATTTAATAGTAAAATAATCCTAAGTTAGTTGATGGGTCTACCGCGCCTATCCTTAGATGTGGCATACCGTAACCCCTATCCTTAGGTGTTACTGACATCAACCTCTAGTAGGGTTTAGGTCACCCTACACATGCCAAATGGTCATATCTACAATACAGAACCCAATAAACGTGCATTATTTCCCCCCACCTGGTAATAGAAGCACTCGGAAGAAAACTGAACACCGGGACATAACCACGAACTCACCAACAAAAACACCAACACTCCCGCACTAGGATCCGGTTCAGGCAACAACAAGAAACAAGTTCAGAGTTACCAACAATGTTATCAAACAATCCAGAACAGTCCACAGTTAACCGGAAACACACAAACACACTCGGATTAGAATTAGGACAACTAATAAACAAATTAAAACACCAAGAAAGACCACGGCCAGGGGCTGGTCTTCCAATTCCAGAACCATAACTTACCCAAAAATAACTCCAGACAAGCTTCCACAGTCAACCGGTACCCGTACTATCGCCAAAACCCTAAAATACGAAGCACAGGTAATGAAGGACCATTCAAACCAACAATTTTACCACGAAAACAGAGCTGGGACATGAAGAACAGAGACTCCTATCTCTGTTTCGTGACCCATGGAATCTCCTCTGGGAGTTTCGGCAAAGCCCTAGCTTGTTCGGTACCCGCACGGTCAAACGGGGGTCCATAACACAGTATGATTAGGGTTAAGAACAAGAATCAAACCAAGATTAAGAATTGGCAAACTGAAACAGAGGTGATCAAAGGATGGGATTAGAGTTTACCTCGACGAAACAGCGATCAGAGATAAGCCCTAACAAGCTCGAACGGTAACAGACGAGTTAACACCACCGGAATGAAGAACGGATGATCAAACTAACTTTGGATGAGTTCACAAAGCTTTGAAATGTTAAAAATGCAGGAAAATAGGGAAGATGGGTGTAAAAGATGAGGAAGGAGGTGAAAATTTGGATCAGAGGGGTTAATTCCCTTAAATAGGCAAAATTCCTTACACAGGGCGCGCACCACGCGCAACCCATAGTGTATCGGGCGCGCGCCACGCGCATCGTTGTAAACAGCTTCTGTCTCCATGCGCGTCACACACGCTTGAGCTCGCGCCACGCGAACCGCTCTGAGGGAAACTTCGTCCAGAAGTTTGCTGCTGCATGCATGCCACGTGTCACGCTGACTCATCCTGCTGGTCCACCATACATCAGCGTGTGTCACGCGCGTTCATAGGCATAGCAGGCGCGCGTCACGTGCTCCTGCACACACTTATCCGTTTTCGTGTGATTTCTTCGATTCCGACTTCCGTGTGGTCCTGAACTTGATACCCAAACACTTAAACATGATTCCTAACACAAGAGGACATCAAATGGACTTAAGAACAAAGGTTTTAAGCCTCATATACTGGTCCGAAAACTTTCACTCGCTCAATGGTACGAACACCTGAAAGTCCTAATCTCAACTTCGATCGTTCTCAAACATAACCAAGCTTCCATGACTCAAACCAAAACCTCATAACACACTAAACCAAACTCAAATAACATATCAAACCTCCAAACATGCTTTCACACAACACAGAAAGTGAGCACACCGCCAAAAGGCCAAACATGCAGTCAAAACACACCAATCCCTACCTAGGGCACACAAATACACTTAGTCACACATAAACACACATTAAACAAGATTAGAAAAGTGAGGATGTTACATCGTTCATCTTTGCTTAATAGACCCCATTCTTGGAGCGCTACTGAACTAAAACTTAATTCTAAATGCAATGACATTCGCAAAATAATACTCGTCTTGTCATTTGGAAATACAATAATTTTTTTTTTAAAAAAAAACATCTTTTGGAAAACACAATCAGAGTATCTATAGCATTTTTGGAAAGGAATTCTACAATGCAAAAGACTGATGCAACTGAATATATATACATATATATACAATTTCCAAAAGATATACAGTTGCCAAGTGCTACATAAACAAAACAGTAAATAAATATCCACATAAGGAATACACCTAAAGTATGAATGCCCTAGCAAGAGTGATCATACTTCTGAGGTACTCCCGGTAGTTACCCACGCAGGGGGCTGCTCCAAAAGTAAATCCTCAAAACCTAACCAACAACCACAAAAGACTAATTGAAGCAATAAACTAGTCACCACCAAAACTATATACAACACAGACAGACGTCACCAACTACCCACACTACAAGTCACTGCCCAAACCCTCCGATGGGTCTTCCTCCTCTTCCACCTCCATCAAGTCATCGTCATCATCGCCAGTTAAGTCAATAAACAGTCCAGAAGCAGGTACTCCCTCGGGCTTCTCCTCCTCCACTAATACATCTCCAATCCATCCCACACCGTTGCAGCCAGCCTCGCCGTACATCCGACATACAGGAAGAGGATCCACTGGTGGAGTATGTGTCCTGATATGTAATGGAGGAGTCGGAATGGTCTCCAGCTCTGGCTCAGGGTCCACTATGGGAGTAGGAGAATCTGCTACCACGCGTGAAGTAGAAGCTCCATCAGTCCATCGTCTCACTCCGACGCTCTTACAAACGGTCCGGTAAATCTTAGTATCTCTAGACATGGGTGCATAACGAGTAGTAATCCGTCTCGGAATCTCGAAAGACTCGTCAGAAGAAGTAGTAGAGGTAGTCGGTATCACTCGGTCCTACTGACTGCTCAACCATCCGTCCATGATCTGTCAAACCATCACAGGAAAGCTCACGGTGCGCTGTGAAATCTTCTATCGAGTCGCCAGTCCATCTACATGAATCATCTCAACCACGTCCCCTCTATATACAACTCGGCCTGAAGTGGGGTCGAAATCCATGGCTGAGGGTACGTCCATATCAAGGAAGTCAAATGTCATCTCCGACGATAGGGTCATCGCTGGGATCTCCACAGTCTTCACCATCGTCTGGGTTACAATCATCGATTGAAAGAACCATGGGCAAGGGTCAACTTCTTAAATAAAAACAGATAACACAGTACATCATAATATACAACTCAATAAGAATGCATAAATGCCCTGTTAATGCGACTACATGCTAGTGTCTATGATTTCGGAATAACCTACGCCATGGTCAATCGTTTTGTACGTACCAAATCGATACTTTTCCATGAGATGGGTCAAATTAACGATGCCTCTGAAATCCCTTATGATACCATCCCTTTTTCTCAAGATTCAGGTCGAAGTTACCACAATGCATGACAATGCATTCCACATACTCCAATGAACATATCAATGCATATAATATTTCAATTACGGCATAATTAAATAACATTTAATTATCCAACACTAATCCCAACAGCATATATCTCAACATAGTTTAAGCATACATGCAAGCACATCATATATCAATTTTAGATTCACAACAATTTCAGACTCACAATAGTTCGCAATCACATATTGATAATCATCAGACATAAGCATACAATAGCTCATACACATCACTAAAACAATATCAGGTATTCTTCACTAACAATATCTAGAAGTAGCCCTTACACTAACATACAATAAAAAGTATTGAATGTGAAGTGCCCTTACCAAAATCAATAGTCACGTGTCGAAAGCACGTCACAGCCCTAATCAGCACGTACTCAAGTCCTCAAAGATCCTAAACAGCACACGCCAAAACTTAGAACAATTCTAGTTCACTGAAAATAATTCCCTAGGTTATGGTTTAATCCTAAACCCCTAGGTTACTCACCCAAGAATCCTTTTTGTAATTCACACTTACTCGACATATTAAGCAAAGTTGAAAATTAAATATTTTAAGGACTAATAATTCATTTTCTTTTGATTTTGAAACATGAACAATACTAAAATCAAATTCTTTTCATAATAATAATTGATCAAGGCTCCACTTGGTTTAGGAATACAAGGATCCCACTTTACCTAAGTGTTTCATTGCCTTAAGTGCCAAGGCAACTTCTCAAATGCAATTCAACTCTTTCCAAAATTTTCCAAAGCCTGACAACAATTTAAAGACACATGATTCAAGTCCAAGAACACAAATTTTTTTCTTCCCAACCCATCTAGGGCTCACGGCCTACAGACACAAATTAGGGAAAAATTGTAAAACTTTTAAATCAAGAAAACTTCCACACACAACACCTAAATCTTTTCCCAAAACTTTTAAATTTCCAAATCAAAACTACTAATTCGAACTTTGCTCCTATCATAGCTTAAACAAGCATCAATGAGTCTTAAACCAAATTTTTCTTTGCTCAAACTCAAATCAACAACAACAACAACAAAGTCAAGTATCAAACAACAATAACCCCAACCTAATTTCATGATTCATATGAGCAATCACACTTCCCCTTTCCCATAGGGAAAATCGGCATAGGGTTCAAAAAAATTGGGGAACATTTGATCCTTTCACTCATGATCACAATCAAGACATAATAGAACCATTAAACAAGAAATAAATCAAAGAAAACATCTCCTACTCCTACTTTAATGGCCACGGTTTTGGCTTGAGAAGAACAAAGGGAAAAGCTTTCTTCCAAACTTACTTACTAGGGCAAGAAGAGGAGGATAAATAGAAGAAGAAGAAGTTAGAAGCAAATGGGGTTGGAGAATAGGAATGGAGGTCACGCATGGAAGAAAGGAAAGGAAGCCATAGAAGTAGCTTGGTTCTTGCTTTTCTCTTCACACTTGGACAAGAAGAATTGAAAATGAAAGTGAGCAACAAAAACGGGGGTGCTCTCGGCCTTAATACATAAAAGGGGAAGGTTAAAAAAAATTTTAATTCTTCCTTTTTACTTGGCTAGAATTAACTTAATAAAGGTATCTCCTAATTAACAACTAAAAGCTTGACACCTAGACACTTAAAGTAAGATACTTCTAACCTAATCATCAAGTCTTGATACCTAATCTCTCTTCTCATGATTACCCACTAATCCTAGAGTTTTTGTTGCTCTAAAATTACGGCGTCAAGTAATCGCATTACTGATTAATTCTTTTGCTGATTAATCGCGAAAATTAATTTAATTAGAAACTAATTCACCGCGTGATAATAATTATACATAAATAATAAAAATAATTGAAAACACTTAATCATTATCATAACAAGTTACGATTCAATTTTCATCGAAATCGGAGTTCGTTTAAAATTTTATTGCGGATAAAAAATTACCCAGCTATTCAAAAATACGGCGAAACTTCGTTAGAATTTTTCGACAATTTTTGAACCATGAATTAATATAAAATATTAATTTTCAAATTTAATTTTATCCTGATTTAATTCAATCACTTACATAGCAAACAAGGAATTGCTTATTAGCATAAATACGGCAATTTACACTATAATAACGTTAATAACTTATCGTAAAAATTACGGATGTTACACTTAATATTATCATCTTTTCGTAATCTGTTGAGCTTGTTAGCATGGGTAATGATGCAGTAAGGAATAATCTAGTGTCTAGACCAGAGATTCGTAGTGACTCTAGCAAACCTTGTGGACCATAGCAAAAAGTTGAGATGTGTTGTGTTGAGATTAGGATAGCATGGAATCAGAGTGGCGCAGCTAAAGTATAGTTAGTTATAGTTGCCTAGCGAGACAAGGAAGGTAAACTTTTAGAAAGAGTTGTGAGATATCATATTGGTATGGTATCTCTACCCATCTTTTGAATTTCGAGGACGAAATTCTTTATAAGGGGGTAGTTGTAGGGAAATAGCGCAATAACAGAGTTTAAAAACGCAGCGGAAATTTAAACTTTCCCTTCCATGGATCCTTGCGAATGGTCATGACTCAGGGTTATATGAATTACCTCTTGTAGCGCAGATCGTTTGCAGACGAAAATTGGAATCGAGCACGAGCGTCGCACAGAAAACAACGCCTCTACGTAGTCCACACGAACAGCCTTCGAATGGGAGCGGTCTCGTCACGCTGCTAGCCGACGACGGAACCGATCCACGATGCAAGTCACGATCTTTGGAACGGCTAGGGTTTTTCCGTGTTCGACTTCACCTTAACGAGTCTATTTATAGACTTCACTTAATCTTGACCTAGCGCATCAGTAGCTTACCGTGTGCTCTCGGCGCCACCGTAACTTATCGTGTTCTGCGTCTTTCTTGACTTCGCTGGTGCATCGTGAAGAATGCACCACCGAATAAAATGGGTCTCACTCATTTATTTAATCTCCCATTTGCCTGTTCTCATGTGTGTGACCCTGTAGGTTCCGTAACGTTGGCAATAATATTAAATCACTATTTAATATTATAAACAGTGAGCGGTGTCTAGCAATACATCACTGCTACCCAAGTAACGAGAATGTCTTTGTTGTGACGTAACCTTTCCGTGATAATGATCATGTGTATAATTACCCTTTTGCCCTTATATCTATATTGAACACAAGGCATAGTATGTGTCACCCTTGTATAGTTCAATATTATATTCCTTGATGCCCGAGTAGACTTAGTAACAACAAATAAGATCAATATCTCATATTGACTTATTTCAGCATGGCCATGCATTTTACAGTCATACTCTATCAAGGGGCCCACAGATATTAGTCCTGTTATGTAGGAGGGGCAAATCCCATCTAGGTCACTCATGTCTCTTTGCATGACTCGTTGAGTGCCCAGTTGACCGACTTTATAATTGTCCTGTTACAGACAATGTTTGACGGCAATAAAACACTCAACTCCTCATGTAGGGACCATAGTGGTTTCAGGTCTGAGGGTGGCATACACCACTATCACTATGAGAATAGTATTCTCATGGCGGGTCAATCCAGTACACAATTACCCTAACGTGTACCTATGTGGTGACTTGATATCTCATATCTATAACCTGTGAGATGAGGTTATCAGTCCACCCACATAATAGTCTTGATGCATTATTATTGTCCTTAATAATAATAATACTCGACTACGGATATTTAGAGTAAGTTCTTTAGTATCTCACAACCGAGTCGTCTACTCGATGTTCTATTGAAAACGAACTTTTACTCAAGGACTTTATTACGTTGAAACAAACATAATAATTGAAAATGCCTCATATAATAAATAAACTACATGATACAAAATATAAGTCCAAAGGAAAAACATTGGCCTCTGTGGCTTACACTAACAATCTCCTACTAGCACTAGAGCCAATTAGGCATGTACCTAATACCCATAGATCTAGTATGACCATCATGCTTCACTGGGTAAGAGGCTTTGTAAGTGGGTCAAGAACATTGTCAAGTGTTGGTACCTGCATATTTTGACATCTCCTCTATCGATAATCTCTCGAATGAGATGGAAGCGCCTAAGTATGTGTTTGGATCGTTGGTGAGATCTGGGTTCCTTAGCTTGTGCAATGGCACCATTGTTATCACAAAAGAGATCAATGGGGTTCACAATGCTAGAAACTGTACCAAGTTCAGTAATGAACTTCTTGATCCAAACAGCCTCCTTTGGTGGATTGGAACCAGCCATATCCTCGGCCTCTGTAGTAGAACCAGCGACTGCTTCCTGCTTTGAACTCTTCCAGCTCACAGCGCCACCATTTAGGCAAAACACATAACCAGATTGCGATTTAGAATCATCTTTATCTGTCTAGAAGCTAGCATCGGTGTAACCTATTACAGCGAGCTCTTCCTGACCTCCATATACCAAGAAAGAATCCTTAGTTCTTCTCAAGTACTTAAGGATATTCTTGACAGCAACCCAATGACCATCACCGGGATTAGACTGGTACCTGCTCGTTGTGCTCAAGGCATACGAGACATCTGGTCGAGTACATAACATGGCATACATGATAGATCCAATTGCAGATGCATATGGAATCTTATTCATGCGATCCCTCTCTTCCTGAGTTGAAGGGGATTGTGCCTTTGATAGGCATACGCCATGTGTCATGGGCAAGAACCCTTTCTTGGAATCATGCATATTAAAGCGTGTAGTATCATCATGACACTTACATAACACACTATGTAGTATTCTCATGGCGGGTCAATCCAGTACACAATTACCCTAACGTGTACCTATGTGGTGACTTGATATCTCATATCTATAACCTGTGAGATGAGGTTATCAGTCCACCCACATAATAGTCTTGATGCATTATTATTGTCCTTAATAATAATAATACTCGACTACGGATATTTAGAGTAAGTTCTTTAGTATCTCACAACCGAGTCGTCTACTCGATGTTCTATTGAAAACAAACTTTTACTCAAGGACTTTATTACGTTGAAACAAACATAATAACTGAAAATGCCTCATATAATAAATAAACTACATGATACAAAATATAAGTCCAAAGGAAAAACATTGGCCTCTAGGGCTTACACCAACAGTAGTAATGTAACATCCACAATTTCTAAACCTTGACTAGTATGTGATTATGTTGGATTGAGTGTATTCGTGTGTGCCTAGGTGTGTTCTGTGGGGTTTGACAGTGTACTTGGGTGTTTAGTGGTGTATTCGCTTTCGGTACCCTTATGTAATAGTAAGTGTGAGACTAGTAAGGTTTTGAAGGTGGAAGAGGGGTGGAGAAGTGCTTGAAAGGGTTTTAGTATTAGTTTTAGAAGCCTCGTAGACTTTGAGAGCAATCGGAGTTAGAGTTAGGGTTTTGGTGTATCTGTGACCTAGAGCGATTGTGAGTGTTCGATCGAGTAATTGGGATTCCAAATCCTTGATTCATAGATCTATTAGGTGCCCTATGTGTTTAGAATGTTGTTTAAGTGTTAAGGTATCGAGTTCTGGACCCCACGGACATCAAAATTGAAGCAATCGCGAAATCGGACAAAACAACGCAGAAGAGCTTGGGAAGCGTCTGAAACGCGTTTGAGCGCGCTGGTCCGTGGTGGAACAGCAGTTGCAGATCCTCTTGCGCCACATGGCGCGTTGTGATTAGACCGTTTGATGATCCAGTGAGAAAGAGACACATGGTGGGCATGCATTGGAAGTCTTCAGCGCGAAGAAACGTCAGGCGGCGCGGGCGTGACGCACACAGGTATGCTTGAGGCACGCGCTAAGCGCACTGGAGCGCGCCCAGTGAGGGAGTTTTTCTATTTAAGACCATTTCACTCAATTCTGATCCTTTTGACCTCTTCTTCTTCTTGTTCCACAACCTTAACACTCCCTCCGGACCAGAGAACACCTATTCTTGAGCTTCTACGGTTTGGTGACTCAATCCCAAGCCATTCCAAGTGCCAGTTCATCAATCCGATCGTACCGATTCATCTGTTTCTGTCCGTGCTTTCTAAGGCTTATATCCGAATGCCGTTTTGTGGAGGTAAAGCTAAGTTCCTTGGTAATCTAGTAATACTTTCCAATCTGATTTCTTGTTATCTTTTGTGTTTCTTATTCCTAACCTTAATCCGGTGTTGTTTTAGGGCCTGTTTGACCGAACGGTTACCGAACGAGCTTGGATTCTGCCAAAACTTCTAGAGGTGACTCTGTGAGTCACGAAATAGAGGAGGAAACCTCTGTATCTTGACTCTCTCATGGTAAACTCGTGACCCTTGGTTGGTGATTTTAGTCCCTGATTAATTGTTCTTCGTGTTTTGAGGTTTTGGTGCAAGTCTGGCTACCAAATGAGTTAGGAGTTGATCCCAGAGCTTCAATTCTTTCTATTGGTGAGTATATAGTCATGTGGTATGGCTCTGTTCCAGAGTCTATACTTTTGATTCCAATTCACTGTTCGTTGTGGTCTTGGTCCCTAACAATGTATTCTTTGCAGCTTGGAGTCCGGTGCGTAATTTCAGCTGTTGTAAATGCTAGAAAGCACTTCAAGCTTGGATTTTCGTCGCTTCCATCCTTGGAGTGGTAAGACTAGAACCATGTTCATGCTTCCCATGAACTATTCACTGTTCATTCGTTGTCCATATTTTAATCTAGCAGTGTTTTTGTGTTTCCGATGAATTATGGATCCCGTGGGCGTGCTTGGTGGAATTTGTGGACAAGTTTAGGTGATTATCCCTTTGAGGGGAAGAACCATACATGTGTGGTATGGAAGTGTGTTCGTGACTTTTGTTTCCAAAGTTTGTGCGTTTGTGAGTTCGTGAGTACGATTTAGCATCTAGTGGAGCAAAACCGGAGTTTTACCAGGTGAGGAGGGTGAAACCTTAATCACCGGGATTTCAAGTGTAGTATGTAACTCTTAACATGTGTAGGGTACCTCAAACCCTACTAGGGGTTGACGTCAATAACACCTAAGGATAGGGATTACGGTCTACGTGCCTAAGGATAGGCGTCGTATACCCATCGATCAACCTAGAATTGATTCATGGTGTTTATGGATGATTGATAACATGTGACTTTAGGATAGATGACTTGATGGTATGACATTGGATTGATGTATGCATGATGATTTGATTATGTGACACTGCTCGTATGATAAATTGATAACATGATAGTATTGAATCGCCTTATGTGACAGTAGGGTTGATTCGTGTTTTGATCAAGAGAGTGTGATAACATGTGATAACATGCTTGGGTGTATTATGATGCTATAACATGTTGCTCATATGCTATTGTGTGATAACATGATGTGTTTGGCATTGTGCTCTGGTGTGCTGTAGCATCTGTTAATGTATGATGACTTGTTGTGTGTTGTAACTTATTGTTAGTTGTGTTGACCCGCTTAGTTGGAGGGAAACCTTTCTACTATTGGGAGAGGTATTCTGTTGTTGAAGTTGCATATGTTGTAGTTTATTGTTTAGTTGCTTAAAAGAGAATAGCTCATAGTCGGGTGAGCGCTGATTCCACAGTTGGGGGTCAGTGTCGAGTGTTGTTTCCACAGTTGGGGAACAATACTCCTCGATTATGTCTATTAGCCTATATGTTGTGTTGTTCAGTTGCATATATTGTAGTTGTGTTGTTTAGTTGTTTAAAGGAGAATAGCTCATGGTCGAGTGAGTGTTGTTCTTAAGTTGGGGAACAGTGTCGGAAATAGTTGAGTACGATGTGCCAAGTGTCGGAAGTTGTTGAGTACTGTTGCTTGGCATACTGACTCGATTATGATCTATTGGCCTATATGTTGTTAGATTTTGTTGCATGTGTTGTAGTTGTGATGGACCATGTGAGCTTATGCACAAGTCTTCACAGTTGAAAGGGGTACTGATCTTAAGTTGGGGGTTAATGTTGGAAATAGTTGAGTATGACGTGCTAGGTATGGAAATTGTTGAGTACGTTAGCCTAGCATACTCTCCATTTGTGAATTCTTGTGGATTTGCCGACATGTGTACAGATTGTGACGAACATGTTATTGTGTTGTATATTACCTCATTTCCCACTATATGGTGTTTTATGAGTTTCTTACCTCTTCTCTATATTCCTGTGTTTCCTTGTATTTTTGTTTTGAGATTAGAAAACGGTGAGCTCGTAGCTGTTGGCGAGAGCGTTGAGGAGATTGATATTGATCGAGGTGGAAGATACTCTTGGCGAGGTTGCTGATGTCCATGAGAGACTGTTTAGTCTCCTGTAGTTTTGTACCACGACCAGTGGAGAGTCTGTTGTTTCTATTATTGTACGCACTCTGATGTGAATACCTCGGTATTAAATTCGTGTATGTTTTCACGTGTTTGTTTAAAGTTTTAAATTTTCCTTATTTTTGGCTTATTGGATTTAGGTGTCATATTAGCCCTACTAGAGGGTTGATGATAACGACACCTCAGGAGAGGGTTATGACTTCGATGATTGATAGTAGTCACCGCTAGTCTATCAACCCATAGGAATATTGTTTGTTATATGGTTGATGGTTGATTATGTGATTGTTTGTGTAACATTTGTAGTTTCACTGTATGTTATTAAACATTACTGTATTGTAATTGTTGTATTTATGTAATAAATATGCAGTTTTTGTCTGTTAATAAAGTGACTGAATTTTATCAAGATAAAATTAAATTTATGAATTAATATTTAATATTAGTTCATGGTTCAATCCTTGATGAAAAATTCTAACGAAGTTTAGTCATATTTTGAATCATCGGGTAATTCTTATAAGCAGTAAAATTTGTAACGAATTTCGATTTTGACGAAAATCGAATCGTATCTTGTTGTGGTAGTATGTGAATGTTATAAATTGGATTATGATTTATTGGTGAAGAAACTACAATTTCTTAGTCACGCGGTGAATTAGTTTCTCAGTAAATTAATTTACGCAATTAAATGGCGAGCAAACTATTGGTAATGCGATCACCCGACGCCATGATTTTGCGATGCCTAGACACATTTGACCTAGAGTCAAAAGTGGTCATGGAGTGGTTGAAAGAGGTATGGGTAAATTATGAGGTAGCCTTATGTGATTGGTTTGGAGAAAATGATCTCACCTAAAGTTATGGCTTACTTAGTGATTCATAGGTCTACATTTGGTGACTCACTTAGTCTAGCTTTTGACTAAAAATTTATCTCCCTTTCTTCTCTAAAGAGCGTTGGCCACCTCCCTTAAATACACCTATCTTCATTTCATTTTTCACTTTGAAGAAAAACCTAGTGTTGGTGTATTTTGACAGCAAGAAAAATTCCTTTATTCCTCTTCTCTAAAACCGTGAGCCTTCACCATTTTGGGCCAAATTTCTTTGCTTGAATCTTGATCAAAACATTGTGTGTGAGTGTGTGAGAGTTTGCTCGAGAGTTGAGAAGAAATTCCTCCCATTTTTATCCTTGAAGCCGCGAGCTTCAAGTGTTGTGTGGGTAAGATTTTTAGTTCTTTTTCTTCTAGTTTTTCATGCTTTAAATGGTGATGATTTTGGTTAAATCAAAGAGTAATTTTCCTTCTCCATGAGCTTTAAAGCTTGGACAAAAGAGAGAGTTTTGGGAAAGTTTCTCTTGATTTTCTTAGTGTTTTGTTGTTGTTGATGTTGTTATTTTGATTAAGAAGAAAATTGAAAACTTTTCTCCTCATTTGAGCCACAGAGGCCGTGACATATGTAACACCCCGTTTTTGGAGCGCTATTATTGTTATAGATTAAACTAAATGCGGAAGAATTATTTGTACAAAAGGGTAAAACAACAACAGAAGTGTAACGAACTTTCAAAATAAGGAATAGTAAAATCTGTTAACAACCACTAACATTATAAAAAGATACCATAATATATATATATATATATATATATATATATGCATCGTAACAGCTTTCACCGATCAGAGTCTCTCACACAGGCGAAGTTCAAAAAATACAGCAGTATAAACCCAAAATAAAATACATCAATAATATGAAAAACCCTAAACATCTAGAGTTAACTCATATCTGTGACATATCCTAGCAGATCCTCTCTAAGGACTACGCCCAAAATATCGTACTGTATTAAAACACTAACAACTAAAGTCTAACAGATTGACTCTCTCTATGCTGGCCCAAAAGTAAAGAGACGCTTACGAGGTGGAAACCCTGTAAGGTAAGTAGCAGAATCCGAGCTATTAGGACCAGTAGCCTTAGAAGGATCCTCCTCCTCCTCATCACTTTCAATCACGACTGTATCCCTAGGCAACCACTCCCTAGTAGCCGTGTGCCCGTCAATCGGGTCTTCGGCTATGGGGGTCGGTGGCTAGGGATATGAGCAGTGAGGGCAATGAGTACATAAAGAGGGAAAGGTAGTCTCTGGCATAGCAGCGGCAGTAGCAGTAGTAGTAGGTGTAATGGGTGGAGTAACAGGAACTCCAGTTGAAAGGAGAATCATACTCGTACTCAGAATCATAGTAGGATGAGGGACACCAGCCCCAAAAAACACAGGGGTCAAATCATTAAGACGAAGGAATAGATCCACGAATGGAGAAGTCTCGGCAGGTGCAGTCGCAAGTGGTGTAGCAAGCAAGTGTTGGAACCTAAACGATTGAGAAGTTTAGACCCTCATTAATTTTGATGATAACAAAGTATCTTCTGATAAGTCTTTGAGTGCGCAAGTATTAAAATCTCTTATGTTTTATCTCACTCAAGTAAGAAGAAGAAAATTCACAAGTACTGAATACATTCCATGTGTGTCAGCATCTGGTTCACTCTAGCGTCTTAGGTAAAGCGAGCGTCCGGTAGTGATATTTTTTGACACATGGATTAGTCAATTGTTGCAAGCATCCGTCTCCTGTTCTGAGCGAGCATCTGGTCTTTTAATGAATCACGTGATGATCACATTGTTGCTCTTCACCTCAGCTACTTTGGAGCAGAATTCGAATTTGATATTGTGCGCTCAATTTTATGTACGAGGAATCAAAGGTGACTCCTTTAGAATAAGACAAATTCGTACAAGGCAATTCTGTGAAAATTAGATAGTATAATAACGGAAATATGTACTACTCTGATATTCTCTGGAAAGGAAGAAAATGACAGAATTTCAAATTGCCTCACCCAATGTTTTGGAGCTGAAATATCTGCAACGGTATTATCCTCAAGACTCCTATAAATACTTCAAGGTATTCATTGAAGAAAAGGCTAGAAAAACAACAATAGACTACATCCTGAAAAGATTATTAAGTGAGCAATCAAGTTTCGTGCCAAGTCTTTGGACTACAAGAACTGAACCTCAGCATCTGATTCTTTCTTTTAGAAAGTTATTTGTTTGAACTTAATCTTTTCATCTTCTCTGTGAGAGTTATTTTGATTGTATTCAAAACTATCTTTGTGAAAGTTGTATTGCCTAGTTAAGGCTTTGTTCCTCAAAGGCTCGAATGTACTATGTCATTTTGAGAAGTTAAAAGTATTTTCAAGTTTGTGACAGTAGAATACTCTTAAGGAAATTTGTAATCAGTTGATTATAGTGGAAAATCCTTCAGGAACGAAGGGACTAGACGTAGCTACCAGGTTGGTGGTGAACTAGTATAAATCTCTGTGTCTTTTGCTTTACTGCTTTATACTTACAGTTATCTTGCGCATAAAAACAAGTGTTCAAAAATTTTATTTCCAGCGTCTAGTCCTACTCCAGCATCTGATTTCAAACAGATTCATTTTCAAGTGTTCTAAAGTGTTTTTAACTCAAAGTTTGCGAAAAGTTTGTAAACACAATTCAACCCCCCTTCTTGTGTTCACGTTTAGTTGGTACCAGAGCTCGGCCTCTTAGTTGAGCACTTAACAGTGTTAAGAGAAAAGATCCTATACTGTGAACATGTCTGCAGAAGGTGGTCACATGAATCGTCCTCCTCTATTTACTGGAGAAAAATTTGACTACTGGAAAGATAAGATGAAAGCTTTCTTTGAGACACAACAACTTGAGTTGTGGGATATTGTTGAAAGTGGTTACATTCTTCCCACTAATGCTGCTGGTGTTGCCATTGCCAGAGAAAATTGGAATGATGAGCAGAAAAAAGATATCAAATCAATCAAAAAGCTAGATTCATTCTTATCTGTGCTATATCAGAAAAAGAATATGACAAATGTGGCAAATTTGATACTGCCAAAGAAATCTGGGATTCACTTGTTTTGTCTTATGAGGGTTCAGCCTAAGTAAGATAAACTAAAGCTAGCATGTTGGTTCGCCAATATGAGTTGTTTAAAATGGAAGAAGGTGAAAACATTGAATCTATGTTTGGAAGATTCCAAACACTTGTTCATGGGTTACAGGCCCTTGGAAAAAGTTATACCACACCTGACCATGTGAGAAAGATCCTGAGAAGTTTGACCAAGCAGTGGAGACCCAAAGTCACTGCTATTCAAGAAGGAAAGCAAAGACAAAAGTCAAGTTGTCTTCTATGAATGTAAAAAGCCTGGACACTTCAAATCTAAATGTCCTAATCTTAAGAAGAAGCCCACAAGAAGTTCTTTCAAGGGAAAGAAGAAGAGTCTCATGGCTACATGGGAAGATCTAGATTCATCATCCTCTGAGGAAGATAATGATGAAGAAGCCAATCTTTCCCTTATGGCAAATACTGACTCAGACTCTGAAGAAGAAGTTGAAGAAATAATAATATATGATTCTTATTCTGAACTTCAACTTCCATTTGATGATCTCCATAAGGACTCTGCCACCCTCTCCACTGAGTATAAAGCTTTGAAAAAGAAATTTTCAAAATTATCTCAAGAGTTTCAAGTTTTGAAAAATAAAAACTCAAAGCTCAGTGAAGAGAACCAGAAGCTGAAAACTGAAAATCAGCGTTTGGTGAATAGTCAGCGTCTGGTGACATGTCAGCAACCAGAAGCTGAGAGCTCTCAACCTGAAAGCTCTAAAGCTAAAGGCAATCCTAAGTGTAAATCAAATGATTATGAATATGCATTTCAAAAGTTTCTTGCAGAAAGTGTAACTCGAAGCAAGCAAGCTTCAATGATTTGGGGTGTCAGTAAAACGATAACTCAAGGTCTTGGTTACATATCAGATGAACTCTCTTTAAAAAATAAAAATCCTGCATCTGATAAATCCAATAATCACAGTGAATGCTTGCATTATACCTACTACAACAAACCTGGTCATTTGAAAAGTGCATGTACTGCTTTTAAGATTAAGAAGGACAATATCATTCAAGAACTAACAAGAAAGGACCCAAAAAGATATGGGTACCTAAAGATAAAATAGTCTATGTTGTAGATATGCTTAGCAACAAAGTCAACACACCTATCTTGATACTTAGACAGTGGATGCTCGCGTCACATGACGGGAGAAAAGCATATGTTCCAAGAGCTAAGGCCTAGAGAAGAAGGATTTGTTGGTTTCAGAGGAAACCATAAAGGTAAAATAGTTGGGATTGGTTGTATTGGTAAAGGCTCTCTTCCCTCTATTGATAATGTACTTTATGTTGAAGGACTAAAGCATAACCTATTGAGCATAAGTCAATTATGTGACAATGGTTATGATGTCATTTTTACAGAAACTGGATGTTCAGTGAAAAGCAAGAAAGATGGCTCTATTTTCTTTATAGCAAAGAGGAAACAAATTTTTTATAAAATTGATCTTTCTGAACTTGCACAACAAGATGTCAAGTGTCTCATGTCTGCTGAAGATGAACAATGGATTTGGCATAAAAGATTGGGTCATGCCAGTTTGAGATTAATCTCAAAACTAAATAAGCATAGTCTTGTTAGAGGCTTACCAAATCTTAAATTTCAATCTGATGCTCTATGTGAGGCATGTCAAAGAGAAAAACAAGTTAAAACTTCTTTTCATTCAAAAAATGTTGTTTTGACCTCTAGACCACTTGAGCTTTTACATCTTGATCTTTTTGGTCCAACAAGGACAACCTCTCTAACTAGAAAGAAATATGGGTTAGTCATTGTTGATGATTTTACTAGATGGACATGGGTTAGATTCCTTGCCCACAAGGATGAGTCATTCAAGATATTTACTGTTTTCTACAAATCAATTCAAAATGAAAAACGAAGTTTGTATTTCTTCTATTAGAAGTGATTATGGGGGAGAATTTGAAAATGAAGACTTTCAAAAAAAAATTGTGAAGAAAATGCCATCTCCCACAATTTCTCCTCTCCTAGAACACCACAACAAAATGGTGTTGTAGAAAGAAAAAATAGGTCCCTCCAAGAAATGGCCAGGACCATGATCAATGAAGCTGATATTGCTAAACATTTTTGGGCAGAAGTAGTAAACACAGCTTGTTATATTCAAAATAGAATTCTTAGTAGGCCTATGTTGAAGAAGACTCTTTATGAATTGTGGAAAAGTAGAAAATCAAACATATCTTACTTTTATCCCTTTGGTTGTATATGTTATATTCTGAATACTAAGGATCAACTTGGTAAGTTTGATTCCAAAGCTGACAAAGGTATCTTTTTGGGATACGCTAAAAGATCTAAAGCTTTTAGAATTTACAATAAAGAAACTTTGATAGTGGAAGAATCCATTCATGTCAAGTTTGATGACAAGAAGCCTGACACTGCCATGTCAGAGCTGGATGAGTTATTTTCAGATTTAAATATTGGTGGCACTACAAATTGTGATCCAGCATCTTCAGCGTCCGGTGGTAACCAGACTCTGGATTCTATTCAAGCAGAAGCTAAAGTCAGAAAGAATTGGAGATACAAAACCAATCATCCCAAAGATCAAATCATAGGAGAACCTGGAGATAGAGTTAGAACAAGATCCTCTTTCAAAGAGCATGCAAATATTGCACTTCTCTCTAAAATGGAACCTAAAACGATTGATCAAGCGTTGGAAGATGAAGGTTGGATTCTGGCTATGCAAGAAGAGTTGAATCAATTTCAAAGAAATGATGTCTGGAAGTTAGTCACTCTACCAGAAGATAAGCAAGCTATTGGTACTAAATGGGTATTTAGAAACAAGCTTGATGAAGATGGTAAGGTTGTGAGAAACAAAGCAAGATTAGCTGCTCAAGGTTACTCACAAGAAGAAGGTATAGACTTTACTGAAACCTTTGCACCTGTTGCAAGGTTAGAAGCTATTCGTATTTTGCTTTTATTTGCTGCACACCATGAGATAATTCTTTATCAAATGGATGTGAAAAGTACTTTCTTGAATGGTTTTATAACTGAGGAAGTCTATGTGAAACAACCTCTTGGTTTTGAAAATATTGAATTTCAAGAACATGTTTTTAAACTTAAAAAGGCTCTATATGGTCTTAAGCAAGCTCCTCGAGCTTGGTATGATAGACTGAGTTCCTTTTTAATGGAAAACGATTTTATCAGAGGTCAAGTAGACACTACTCTATTTAGAAAAACGTCAAACAAGCAATTTATACTTGTTCAAACTTATGTTGATGATATTATATTTGGAGCTACTAATGAAAGTCTGTGCAAAGAATTTTCTAAGTCAATGCAGACTGAATTTGAAATGAGCATGATAGGAGAATTAAAGTTTTTCCTTGGAATTCAAATCAAGCAATGCAATGACGGTATCTATATACATCAAAGCAAATACATCAAGGAATTGCTAAAGAAATTCAAGATGGTGGATTGCAAGCCAATGTGCACACCTATGCATCCCACTTGTTTTCTTGGTAAAGATGAAACTGGAAAGAAGGTAGATCAGAAAATGTACAGAGATATGATTGGATCTCTACTTTATCTTACTACTTCAAGACTTGATATTATGTTTAGCGTCTGCCTGTGTGCTAGGTTTCAGTCTGATCCTAGAGAATCACACTTGAGTGCTGTTAAAAGAATATTTAGATATTTGCAAGGATCTCCTAATCTTGGTTTGCTCTAGAAGAAATTAAAAGATTACAAGTTAGTAGGTTTCTGTGATGCTGACTTTGCTGGAGACTGAATTGAAAGAAAAAGCACATGTGGAGGCTGCCAATTCCTTAGAGCAAATCTTGTATCTTGGTCAAGCAAAAGACAAAGCACAATTGCACTCTCAACAGTAGAAGCTGAATACATCTCAGCAGCAAGCTACAGTTCTCAACTTCTATGGATGAAATATCAACTTGAAGACTACTTGATAAAAGAGAGTAACATTCCTATCTTCTGTGATAATACATCTGCAATTTGTCTCACAAAGAATCCTATATTGCATTCTAGAGCAAAACACATTGAGATTAAACATCACTTCATAAGAGACTATGTTCAGAAGGGTATTCTTGAAATAAAATTTGTAGACACTGATCATCAGTGGGCTGACATTTTTACAAAACCCCTTGCTAAGGATAGATTCAATTTTATAAGAAGAAATCTAAATTTTTCATCTTATAGAAGAATGATTAATCTCAGCATCTTATGATATGCATCATTCAGCATCTGGTATGACATAAGCATTCACACGTGTACTCATATGATATGTCATTCATAATGCATAACTCAAAGTCCGGTTAATTCAGTTACGTGTGTCCGAGCACACACATGTTGAACTTGTGTGGGACTTAAGCGTCTCATCACACCTAATCTGAGTCATGATTATTTATGTTTTCAATAAAATCTTTTTCTTGATTTTATCCTCATTTTGGCAACTGCATTTATTAAAAAGAAAAAAGGAATCTTTATTTTATTTTTTTATTGAATTATTTTTATTTAGAGTAAATGTGAAGAGTTTTTCAAAAAGTAACTATACCATTTATCAAAACTTTCCCACTACTCCTTCACTTTCGCTCCACTCTCTGTTTTTGTCTGCAAAAAATGTTCTCTCTCTCTCTCTCTCTCTCTCTCTGTGTGAATTTCTCTGAAACCCTAAACCTCCATCAAATCACTCTCTAACTGCTACCACGACCAACATTAAGGTCGGTAACTACACTGCTATCTTCGATACCATGACAGAGGCAAAGCTTTTGACTAAGAACAGAATCGAATTGAAAAGTTTCAAGCTTTATGGGTTTGATTTAGATGAAGGTTTGACGAATCTGGGCTGGAAAAACTACTTCCTTTGGGAACCTGTTGATGTGTTGGTCAATGATATCAAGGAATTCTGGGGAAACGTTCATATACTTCTGGGTGGAATAGTTGAAGGTCATGTTAGAGGTTTCAAGTTGGTGTTCACCATAAACACCATTGCTGAAGCGATTAAGTGCCCCCTTGAAGGCATAAGTTACTATGTTGGTTGGGAAGATGCTTTCAGAGGAATGGAAAATGTCAATGAGGCTCTGTTTGAGAACTATCGCCAGTTGAAGGAAAATGATGTAACTCCTACTACCAAGAATCTGAAAAGTCATTACAAAATTCTACACAAAGTTATTACTAAGAGCGTTATTCTGAAGACTGGGTCAAGTGACATAGTGAACTATGAGCAGAAGTTCATTATGAGAAATTATATGGCTGGTCACAAAATCAACTTGCCTAGGTTGATTTTCAACAATGTTGTCAATACGCTTGTTGGTTCAAGGAAGGGTTCTGCTGACAAGAAGAACATTATCAAGGTTATTCCTTATGGAGTTCTTCTTACTGCTATGATGGTCAAGGATGGAATTGCGAGAAGACTCATGCCTTGATAAACAAAGAAAAAAGAGATAAGTATTTTGGAATGGGTGCTATTGTCCGTCCTGAGGTTTTTGGAGTAAATAGCCTTGTGAGAATGAAATTGATCAATGCTGATATGATCAAGAAGGTGAAAAAAGAATAAGGGAGAAGAAGCTGGTGCATCTGTTGGTGAAGAAGCTAAAACAAAACCTACCGTAAGCTCAAGATCTCAAAAGTAAGAGAATCTGTAAGTCTCCAAAGAAGGGAGATAAGAAGCAAAAAGCAGAAGGTGCCTCCTGCACCAGAGGGTAAAACTATACCAGAAGATGATGAGGACCGAGTCCCCATTAGAAGCATTATGGAGAAGAAGAGAAAGGCAGAAGCTAAAAAGCATGTTTCAGTGTCTGGCCCAAAGAAGCAAGCTCCTCCACCTCCTCCTCCTACTGCTGCTGCTCCACAAAGTAAAAGAAAGAAATTGGTTAGGCATTCTCAGAAGCTTAATCCAAAGGTACTAGATTCTACCATTGATGATTCTATAGCTACCTTTGAGTCTGATGATACTATTCTTGCACCACCATTGTCTGTTGCACAACCACAAACAAAGCCACAAACACACTACACACAACCTCCATCCACTAAACCACAAACCTCCCAATTGACCACAAAGTCCAAAACACTTATATTTCTCTCACCACAAGCCTCTACCTCATCAAACACATCCATCACTGCATACATATCCTCACTCCACTCTCACCCGTTCAATCAACTCTCCAAAATCAATCCAAACAAGCCCAAAAACTACACTGTCAAGAAGACTTCACCTCTTCCACTTACCCTCACTTACAAACCTACCTCCTTTTCTGGTGCAAAGAAGTTTGTATCTGCCATTAACTAACCTAGGTTTGTTAGAGAAGACGTGTATCACTCCATTTATGATCACTGTAACATCCCATTTTTATGAAAATTATTTTATAGTTTTCGACTACTTGAAAATAAATCATAGAGATTGATCACCTCAATGGTTTGTTAAAAGTACGAAGAACAACAAAGATTTATTGTAAACAATTTACTGTTTTAGTAATTAATTCAGACAATGCAGTGTAGACGATATCGTTTTTAATATGAATTAATCCCAAAAAATGTGAAAGATTGTTGTTTGATTAAAGAAAATTATTTTATTGAAAGAGAAATAATTTTCAGGATTTAATAAATATTTTTAAGTCATAATTTGGATTTTTATTGTCTAGTTATTGTATTAATTGTCTGTTTTATGTCATATTTAATATGACTATTATTTTAAAGATTTTGTCTTGATAATTTTATTGATTGAATAATATCTATATGATAAGAGAAATTGAAATTAGTGATCCTCACTAATTTACAGTTTTTATTACGCTGCGAGAATTCTATCGAATTCTGCCGTAACTAGGCTATTGTGTGTGTTTCTAACTGAAACATGCCCAAACCTGATCCAAATTTTATAAAATTTGAGATCTTAGCATTTTCTAATATTTAGGATTTATTGTAATATTTCTAGAAATTTTGGGCATCAGAAAATTTAGTGTATTTTTTATGGCGAGAAACTGTCTTATCGCAATGTTTCGGTTCGTATTTCGAGAAAACGAGAAACATGGGTACTTTTCTCATGCCGCGAGGAACATTTGTAATTTTTGGGTGTGGGATTATAATTAGAATTATTTTTGGGAGTTTTTAATATTAAAAACCTAATATACGCGTAACGTCGTGCACCCGGTTGAGCGAAAACGCGTCGTAGCGAAACCCTGAGATATTTTGAGCAAATGGCTACCACACATGGACCAATGGGAGGCCAGCCATGGGTAGTTTGGTTGTTAATTTAGTTTCTATTTATTTGGTTAGGATTCAACTTAAATGAACAATTTTATTCCCACCTTGTCCTCATTATTTTCGTGGCCTTTTCCCTTGCCCATGATCAGAATCATTTCATTCTCCATTGTTGGAGAACTTGAGAAAAAAATTTGAAAGAGAAAGTGTTGGTTTTGAAGGATTTTGGAGTTAAAGCTTTCACCTTTGCTTCCTTCCTTCTCAATCCTTGTTCTATCAACTCTAATCTTCTTGGTAAGGATCCTAATCCCTTTTCATTTCTCCATGGCTGCCATGGATGAGTTTTCATGGTATTTGTGTTGTTTCTCATGATTTTAGTTTTGATTCTTGAAGGAAAGTGATGTTTAAGCTTCAATCTTCCATCCTTTCTTCTTAATCCTTGATCCATCACCTCCAAACTTCTTGGTAAGCTTCATACCCATTCTTTTCTCTCTTGAGTTTCATGATATGGGTTTGGTTGGTTTTAGGAATTATTTTTGGGCAAAAGTGTTAGATTTTGCTAGATATGCATGATTAGTCTTAAAGCCCTTTGTTTTCTTCCATGATTAGCATTGTTCTTGATTTTTAAAATTTGGAAACCCTGACTTTTTGATGAGGCCAAAACCTAGGGGCTGTTCTAAGCCTTGGTATGTTTGAGTTTTGTTCTTCTAGAGTTGATTCTTGATGGGTTATACTTGCTAAGTTTGGAAACTAGCCATATATGCATCTTGCAAGGTTTTTGGAAAAATGAATTTGTTGTAAAGGGGGGGCTGGAACCGTGGCCTAAGTTAGTGTTTTGAGGGATGTTCTAATTTGTTTTCAAGTGTTGTAAGTGTTGAAGAAGTGGGTTTATAGTTAAAGGAATTGCATGTAGTGAATTTGTATGTGTGAAGCTTTGAAAAATTGTTTGAAAACAAAATAATTTGGGGCTTTTTTGGAGCTCTCAAAACTGTAGCTTAATAGCATGATTTGGGTGAGTTTCAACTTGTTTCTAATTGTATTAAAATGGTAACGAATTTGGTTTTTGGTTATGGCTTGAATCCATAAAGTTTACTATGTTTAAAACATTGAAAATGGTTGAAAATCTTGAAGTTGTTTTGGAGCCTTGGAAATCGTGGCCTTCAAGGGTGTTTTGTAACTTGTTCTTGACTTGCATTTATGCTTAAAAATAGTTATAAAAGTGGTTGATGATTTGATTTAGCAAAACAATTCAAAGAAGCATGATTTTGGAAAAAGTTTTAGGTATGTCTTAAGAATTGTTTTAAACTTGTAATGAATTTAATTCTAGAATTTTGTGACATGTTTTAGTACTTTGAAAAATGGTTCAAAGTTTGGAAAACACTATTCATTTGGTAAAACACTATTCCAATTGGTAAGTTTTGGGTTTTAGTATTTTCTAAGTGTGTAGCTTTTGTAAAAGTTTGAAAACTTGCATAGTTTGAACTTGTTCCATGATATGTCACTAGGTGTGAACCAAATGGGATTAAGTGACTAGTTCTTAGGCCTTAGGAACCTTAGAGCCATGGCTGCCCTAGGGGTATTAGGGCTTGAGTTTTGGTTTTAATTGATTGAAACTTGTTTTGTTAGGATACGCTCAAGGTACGACTTGACGATAGTTCGACTTGTGTGTTGTTTGTTTGATTGTTGATTGATGGTGTGGTAGTACTTGTAGTATTACTATGTGCTGTTGAGATGTTGTAGCATGAACTGCTGTGTATAGATTTGGCCCTGTGTGGCAAGACTGAATTGTATTGTGTGACTTAAATCATACTTGATTGATTTAATTGGACTTGAAATTGATGATAATATGTAGCTTGTTCTTGGCCCTGCGTGGCATTATGAGTTGTATTGTTTTCCTTGAATAACCTTGGATTTCATTAGAACTTGGTATTGAATTGGAATATGAAAAATATTATTGTTGATAATGGATTAATTAACAATGCGTTGATCGACTGCTATTGGTTGACGATTTTCGTCGGTAAATCTGATCCGATTCCACAAGCCGAATTCTGATTTCGTAAACAAATTGTTAAGGGCATTTTGATTTAAAAGTAAGCATGATGGTTTTAGTTCAACTAGCCAAAGGCTTGCAAGGAAATTTCAATGGAATAATCGTAGAGAAAAGAACTTGAAATAAATAGTACAATTTGTGAAAACAGTTGAGTTAAATGATGCGCTTGGGAAAATTCTGGATAGGAAAGACTTGGTAATTAAGAGTGTTCGCACCACCTCTCTTTCCTGGGAATTCTTCCAGTGTGTTATTTAGCACAACTAGGGTTTCAACGACCTAGAACTAAAAAGCATTTTCAGATACATAGGAGTGATACAAGAACTGAGACAGAGATTTCAAAAAGCGAGTTTTTGAAAGAATAAAACATAGGGAGCCTAGTGTTCCTATTGAGCATATGGGCCATGTGTCCTGTGCTGGGACTTGATGTCCTGCTTGCGTGCGTATTTTCTTGATTAAGGATTGGACCTAGTGTTTCGTATGGCGTGCCTAGTATCTTAACCTAAAAGTTGAGCCTAGTGTTCCGCATTACGTGCCTAGAGTTCTGATCTAAGATTGGGACTAGCGTTCCGCAATTGAACACTCAGACTTTGTGTCTTGTGTTGAACTCTTAGTTAATTGAGATTTGGAAACCCACTAAGTTGAGTGAGTGAGGGTTCGTCGATCCGCATTGATTTATTAAAACATTACTCAGGCACACATTACGGTGAACACGCCACATTGTAGAATTTGTTTAGGCGTTCACTACGGTGAGCATGCCATATTGTAGAATTTGTTGGATATCACTCGGGTGTTCACTACGGTGAGCATGCCATATTGTTGAATTTGTTTGGATGCGTACTAACTATTGAGCATCGACACTCGGAGCGTTTGATTGGTCTTAAGGACTTCAAAAGACGAGTTGTCATGGCACTCGTAGCGTTTGATTGGTCGTACAGACTTCAAAAGGCGAGTTGACACTGCATTGCCTAAGTAGAGGCACGCTAAAGTAGTGGTAAGCCTAAGCAGAGGCTATTTTGTTCGGACGTTGGGAAAGTAGTCCCCGTCATACTGCTGACCTATTAAGGATGCAGGTGTATACACAACTTGCCATACTGCATTGACATGCATAGCTAACCATATTTATGATATGTGATGAATTTGATGTTGTGATGACTTGATCACTGGTCTGCTGGTAGATTTGCCTGCTCACAATAGTTTGATATTGTAGAGACTTGATTGTTGATCTGTTGGTTGTTTTGTTTGCCCACATGCAATACTTGATATACCATGATGATGCGTGCGGTCTATTAAGTATGTATATATATATACAAGCATGTTGTTGTATTATATATAAATATATTGTTATGTGCGACATAGCCTATGATAAACTCCTGGACAAAGAATTTACCCTTGCACTGTTGTTGGATTGGATGTCCTTATGGATGTCACATCCAGATGGAGTTCGGTAGCTGTTGTAGTTTTGTCTTTCAGGAGCATTGAAGATTGAGCCAATGGAGGAAGATTCCTCTGAGTACCTCATGTTTGATCTTGCTGAACTGTTTCTCAGTAAGAGTTGTAGTTATTAGCCAGCTTAGCTTAGGGTAATGCCGTTGTGATTTGTGTAATTACTCTTTTTAGAAAACCTCACCTTAGTGCGAAATGATTATGTTATGTGAAGTATTATTTTGTGATGCATTATACTCTGATAATTGCAAAAGTCTGAATTGGCATCATTTAGAAAACTGTAGTACTCTATGTCTCATTTTGAAAAGGGTTTCAAAGGAAAGAAAATGAAAAAAAAATTACTCCTATTTTTTCATTGCAAAATACATAAGAGTACTCTTTAACTGAAAGCATACAAGCATTAAATGTTTTCAGCATTAGATTGGGTTGCACAGTAGCGCTCTGAAAACGGGGTGTTACAATGGTGGTATCAGAGCAGTTCGGTTCTAACTGGATCGCTTTGTCTAAGCTGGCCTAGATTGTTGGGAATTGTCGGGTATAAGTTTGTTATGCCTAGGTTATGTGAACTTTGTTTGTGATTGTCTGTAATGTTTCCTAGTTGAAACAGGCATGACATTGTGTGAAACTATGTGCGATCATCTCAGATGATTGAATTTGTTGTGGGGATTTGATTAGTTTACTTTATAGAAATTCGATACCTTCGGGGCGATCGAGAAATTTTGCTAGAGCTAATAACTTAGACGTGAATCACGTAATTCGAGTGATAGTCTGGATAGCAAGTACTGTCGCACAATAGTTTGCTGCAGAGAATCAACACGATTGGCTAAGACAACGAACGGAGGAGCGAGCTATTGGAGGGTCAGTTATGCCAGATTATCAAGGCAAAGGACAAAGAAGAAGACATCAACAAGGAGCACCTTATTTCTATCCTCAGGGAAATCACCGCAGTCAGGATCGTCTTATGGCGTAGGCTATTAGGAATGACCCGGAGTTGAAGTGGCACTGTCATCAATGTGGAAGCAAGGAACCGTTAGCTGAAGAATACTCATCGAAGAATTGACTATGCCGTAACTACAAGAAGCCAGGACATTTTTCTAAGGACTACCAATTGCCAGATGTGGATCAACTACAGATACTGCGAAGGTTGCATGCCCAACTACTAGAAGATATGTCTACATGATAGACAGGAGAGGGAATCACAAGCATTGATGGCCGAAGACACACTACTTCAACAGTGAAGATGAGGAGCATAACGTTAACAATAACCAACCAAGGAAAGATTATGCTTTAACTGCAAGGAATTGGGATATCTGTCCAGAGACTGCAAAGTACTACGAGCTGAGTCTATTGTCAACAATGTTGAAACTACAAGACCAACCACTAAGGGACGTGTCTACACCCCAAGTAGAGCAGAGAACTCATCATCTGAAGACTTCATCGCAGGAAATGCGACACAATGGAGCTGAGCGGGTCGAGATTTACGAGAGAGATTATCCGTAGGTGACGCTGTAATTATCGTATTATATGTATTATGGTGTGCGCGTGGTTCTAAATATAGACCACATAAGTGTTTTAACTCTATGATGTATTTTACTATTATACTAGATTCCAAAATCCAAATTTTTATTATCTTTTGGTATTATGATATATGTTATTGTGATTGTTCGTGAAATTATTTATGTGATTATTTTGTGAGCGTATTTCTTATACGCGAATATTTTAGAGCGCGTTGAATTAAATTTATCTTGATAATTTAATTTACGTGATTTGTCACCAATCGAGCAACTGATTACGCAACTACCCTGACACAGCGAATTAGAGCGCCGCCGAGACTGTGGGGTTAATTCAAGAGAGCATTTTGAGTAGGTGAGAATTGTTAGTGGGAGTATGGTGTCATGATCATTGGTTAGACAATTTTGCAAAATCCTATTCCACTTTATCTTGTCTTTAGACACATTGATGGCTTAATAGAATTTTGGGTATGGACCACTTTTTCTTCCTTTCTTTCTTGCTAGTTCTGTCTCATTAAAAAGGGGGGATGTGAGTCCATTATTGATGTTGATATTGGTAAACATCTAAGATTCCTTTCTTCTCCTTTCTTGTGAGTTATCTTATTTCCTTTGACCATTGGCTAACCACACTTATATATAAGGAAGAGAGGAGTTTGTTTCCATTTTAGTGTGAAGTGTCGTGAGTTCTAGTGTGAGAAAAACCAAACATTCATCTTCTTGTTCTCCTTGCAAACCGTGAGCTTTAGGATGACATTGGGGGAAGATCCTTATGCAATTCCTTGGCGTTTATGCTGGTTGATGTTGTTAGTGATTTTGTGTTTGGTGATCGTGCAAATTCTTCTTTCTTGTTTTGTCTACAGACCATGGGTTCATAGAAGCTTTTAGGTTCCGTGAGTGTTTTCATGTTGGCAATGTCTTGTTGGGGTTAGCATGTGGCCAACGGCCTTCGTGACCGTGTTCGTGACTGTACATGTTCGTAACCGTGTTCGTGACAGTACGTGTTTGTGACCGTGTTTGTGATCATGGATTTGAAATAAGGTATCATTCGCGAGGACTTCTTCAACATGGACGCATAGTACTGTGTTTTGTAGACATTTAAGTTGATAATGTAGTGCCTTACTTTAGTAAGGATATGAATAAAATGTATGCTTTGTGTTTGAGTGTTTGAGTGTAATAATTATTATGTTGTATTAAATTTCAAAGTTCAAAATTTATGATATGTTTTTAGTATTAAGTTATGACTTTTCATAATTTTGATTTTGTTTCTGTTTATAAGTTAATTTTTGGGGACGAAAATTTTTTAAGGAGGGTGGTAATGTAACATCCCAATTTTTATGAAAATTATTTAATAGTTTCCGACTACTTGAAAATAAATCATAGAGATTGATCACCTCAATGGTTTGTTAAAAGTACGAAAAACAACAAAGATTTATTGTAAACAATTTACTGTTTTAGTAATTAATTCAGATTAACAGACAGTATAGACGTATACTGTTTTTAATATGAATTAATCCCGAAAAATGTGAAAGATTGTTGTTTGATTAAAGAAAATTATTTTATTGAAAGAGAAATAATTTTCAGGATTTAATAAATACTTTTAAGTCATAGTTTGGATTTTTATTGTCTAGTTATTGTATTAATTGTCTGTTTTATGTCATATTTAATATGACTAATATTTTAAAGATTTTGTCTTGATAATTTTATTGATTGAATAATATCTATATGATAAGAGAAATTGAAATTAGGGATCCTCACTAATTTACATTTTTTATTACGCTGCGAGAATTCTATCGAATTCTGCCGTAACTAGGCTATTGTGTGTGTTTCTAACTGAAACATGCCAAAACGTGATCCAAATTTTATAAAATTTGAGATCTTAGTATTTTCCAATATTTAGGATTTATTGTAATATTTCTAGAATTTTTGGCCATCAGAAAATATTTAGTGTATTTTCTATGGCCAGAAATTGTCTTATCGCAACGTGTCGGTTCGCATTTCGAGAAAATGAGAAACATGGGTACTTTTCTCATGCCACGAGTAACATTTGTAATTTTTGGGTGTGGGGTTATAATTAGAATTATTTTTGGGAGTTTTTAATATTAAAAACCTAATATACGCGTAACGTCGTGCACCCGGTTGAGCGAAAACGCGTCGTAGCGAAACCCTGAGATATTTTGAGCAAATGGCTGCCACACATGAACCAATGGGAGGCCAGCCATGTGCTTGTAGCCTACAATTTTTAAGGAAGCATTTTGATTGGTTTAGGAGGTAATGGGTAGTTTGGTTGTTAAGTTAGTTTCTAATTATTTGGTTAGGATTCAACTTCAATGAACAATTTTATTCCCACCTTGTCATCATTATTTTCGTGGCCTTCTCCATTGCCCAAGATCAGAACCATTTCATTCTCCATTGTTGAAGAACTTGAGAAAAAAATTTGAAAGAGAAAGTGTTGGTTTTGAAGGATTTTGGAGTTAAAGCTTTCACCTTTGCTTCCTTCCTTCTCAATCCTTGTTCTATCAACTCTAATCTTCTTGGTAAGGATCCTAATCCCTTTTCGTTTCTCCATGGCTGCCATGGATGAGTTTTCATGGTATTTGTGTTGTTTCTCATGATTTTGTTTTGATTCTTGAAGGAAAGTGATGTTTAAGCTTCAATCTTCCATCCTTTCTTCTTAATCCTTGATCCATCACCTCCAAACTTCTTGGTAAGCTTCATACCCATTATTTTCTCTCTTGAGTTTCATGATATGGGTTTGGTTGGTTTTAGGAATTATTTTTGGGCAAAAGTGTTAGATTTTGCTAGATATGCATGATTAGTCTTAAAGCCCTTTGTTTTCTTCCATGATTAGCATTGTTCTTGATTTTTAAAATTTGGAAACCCTGACTTTTTGATTAGGCCAAAACCTAGGGGCTGTTCTAAGCCTTGGTATGTTTGAGTTTTGTTGTTTGAGAGTTGATTCTTGATGGGTTATACTTGCTAAGTTTGGAAACTAGCCATATATGCATCTTGCAAGGTTTTTGGAAAAATGAATTTGTTGTAAAGGGGGGGCTGGAACCGTGGCCTAAGTTAGTGTTTTGAGGGATGTTCTAATTTGTTTTCAAGTGTTGTAAGTGTTGAAGAAGTGGGTTTATAGTTAAAGGAATTGAATGTAGTGAATTTGTATGTGTGAAGCTTTGAAAAATTGTTTGAAAACAAAATAATTTGGGGCTTTTTTGGAGCTCTCAAAACAATAGCTTAATAGCATGATTTCGGTGAGTTTCAACTTGGTTTTAATTGTATTAAAGTGGTAAAGAATTTGGTTTTTGGTTATTGCTTGAATCAATAAAGTTTAGTATGTTTAAAACATTGAAAATGGTTGAAAATCTTGAAGTTGTTTTGGAGCTTTGGAAATCGTGGCCTTCAAGGGTGTTTTGTAACTTGTTCTTGACTTGCATTTATGCTTAAAAATAGTTGTAAAAGTGATTGATGATTTGATTTAGCAAAACAATTCAAAGAAGCATGATTTTGGAAAAAGTTTTGGGTTATGTCTTAAGAATTGTTTTAAACTTGTAATGAATTTAATTCTAGAATTTTGTGACAAGTTTTAGTACTTTGAAAAATGCTTCAAAGTTTGGAAAACACTATTCATTTGGTAAAACACTATTCTAATTGGTAAGTTTTGGGTTTTAGTATTTTCTAAGTGTGTAGCATTTGTAAAAGTTTGAAAACTTGCATAGTTTGAACTTATTCCATGATATGTGACTAGGTGTGAACCAAATGGGATTAAGTGAATAGTTCTTAGGCCTTAGGAACCTTAGAGCCATGGCTGCCCTAGGGGTAATAGGGCTTGAGTTTTGGTTTTAATTGATTGAAACTTGTGTTGTTAGGATACGCGCGAGGTACGACTTGACGATAGTTCGAATTTACCTTGCTTAGATTGTTAAAGCACCCAAGATAAGGGAAATTCTTACATAATGAGTTTGGGCTTTTCGCCTTGTGTATTGTTTATTTGATTGCTGATTGATGGTGTGGTAGTACTTGTAGTATTACTATGTGCTGTTGAGATGTTGTAGCATGAACTGCTGTGTATTGATTTGGCCCTGTGTGGCAAGACTGAATTGTATTGTGTGACTTAAATCATACTTGATTGATTTAATTGGACTTAAAATTGATGATAATATGTAGCTTGTTCTTGGCCCTGCGTGGCATTATGAGTTGTATTGTTTTCCTTGAATCACCGTGGATTTCATTGGAACTTGGTATTGAATTGGAATATGAAAAATTTTATTGTTGATAATGGATTAATTAACAATGCGTTGATCGACTGCTATTGGTTGACAATTTACATCGGTAAATCTGATGCGATTCCGCAAGCCGAATTCTGATTTCGTAAACAAATTGTTAAGGGCATTTTGATTTAAAAGTAAGCGTGAGGGTTTTAGTTCAACTAGCCAAAGCTTGCAAGGAAATTTCAATGGAATAATAGTAGAGAAAAGAACTTGAAATAAAGAGTACAATTTGCGAAAATAGTTGAGTTAAATGATGCGCTTGGGAAAATTCTGGCTAGGAAAGACTTGGTAATTAAGAGTGTTCGCACCACCTCTCTTTCCTGGGAATTCTTCCAGTGTGTTATTTAGCACAACTAGGGTTTCAACGACCTAGAACTAAAAAGCATTTTCAGATACATAGGAGTGATACAAGAACTGAGAAAGAGATTTCAAAGAGCGAGTTTTTGAAAGAATAAAACATAGGGAGCCTAGTGTTCCTATTGAGCATATGGGCCATGTGTCCTGTGCTGGGACTTGATGTCCTGCTTGCGTGCACATTTTCTTGATTAAGGATTGGACCTAGTGTTCCGTATGGCGTGCCTAGTATCTTAACCTAAAAGTTGAGCCTAGTGTTCCGCATTATGTGCCTAGAGTTCTGATCTAAGATTGGGACTAGCATTCTGCAATTGAACACTCGGACTTTGTGTCCTGTGTTGAACTCTTAGTTAATTGAGATTTGGAAACCCACTAAGTTGAGTGAGTGAGGGTTCGTCGATCCGCATTGATTTATTAAAACATTACTCGGGCACTCACTACGGTGAGCACGCTACATTGTAGAATTTGTTTGGGCGTTCACTACGGTGAGCATGCCATATTGTAGAATTTATTGGATATCACTGGGGCATTCACTACGGTGAGCATGCCATATTGTAGAATTTATTGGATATCACTCGGGCGTTCACTACGGTGAGCATGCCATATTGTTGAATTTGTTTGGATGCGTACTTACCATTGAGCATCGACACTCGGAGCGTTTGATTGTTCTTAAGGACTTCAAAAGATGAGTTGTCATGTCACTCGTAGCGTTTGATTGGTCGTACAGACTTCAAAAGGCGAGTTGACACTGCATTGCCTAAGTATAGGCACGCCAAAGTAGTGGCAAGCCTAAGCAGAGGCTATTTTGTTCAGACGTTGGGAAAGTAGTCCCCGTCATACTGCTGACCTATTAAGGCTGCAGGTGTATACACAACTTGCCATACTGCATTGACATGCATAGCTAACCACATTTATGATATGTGATGAATTTGATGTTGTGATGACTTGATCACTGGTCTGCTGGTAGATTTGCCTGTTCATATTCAATAGTTTGATATTGTAGAGACTTGATTGTTGATCTGTTGGTTGTTTTGTTTGCCCACATGCAATACTTGATATACCATGATGATGCGTGCAGTTTATTAAGTATGTATATGTATATACAAGCATGTTGTTGTATTATATATAAATATATTGTTACGTGCGACATAGCCTATGATTAACTCATGGACAATGAATTTACCCTTGCACTGTTGTTGGATTGGATGTCCTTATGGATGTCACTTCCAGATGGAGTTCGATAGCTGTTGTAGCTTCGTCTTTCTGGAGCATTGAAGATTGAGCCAATGGAGGAAGATTCCTCTGAGTACCTCATATTTGATCCTGCTGAACTGTTTCTCAGTAAGAGTTGTAGTTATTGGCCAGCTTAGCTTAGGGTAATGCCATTGTGATTTGTGTAATTACTCTTTTCAGAAAACCTCGCCTTAGTGCGAAATGATTATGTTATGTGAAGTATTATTTTGTGATGCATTATACTCTGATAATTGCAAAAGTCTGAATTGGCATCATTTAGAAAACTGTAGTACTCTATGTCTCATTTTGAAAAGGGTTTCAAAGGAAAGAAAATGAAAAAAAAATTACTCCTATTTTTCCATTGCGAAATACATAAAAGTACTCTTTAACTGAAAGCATACAAGCATTAAATGTTTTCAGCATTAGATTGGGTTGAACAGTAGCACTTCGAAAATGGGGTGTTACAATCACCCCTCTCTGTGGAATTTGAAAACATTCATGTAACACGCGTATTTTTTTTTTATGCGTTAATTAGCGTTATTTAGTATATTTTGTTGTATTTACGCTATAATAAAGCAATTTCTTGTTCTCTGAGTAAGTGGATTAATTAAATCAAGATCAAATTAAATTTGAGAATTAATATTTCATATTAATTCACGGTTTGAAAATCGTCGAAAAATTCTAACGAGTTTACGCGTTCAATCGTAAGGCGGTTTCGCTGCAGATAAAATTCTAAATGAACTCCGATTTCGATGAAAATCGAATCGTAACTTCTTGTGACTATATTTGAGTGATTATTGTTATTTTTATTATTTATGATATAATATTTTCACGCGATGAATTAATTTCTCGTTAAATTAATTTTCGCGAGTTTATCGGTAACGCGGTCTTTCGTCGCCGTGTTTTAGATCTTAGAACTCTAGATTAGAGGGTAATTTTGAGAGATGTGAGATTAGATGGGTAAGATTAGGTGATATATTTAACATCTAATATAATTGCTAGGTGTCATTAGTTGTGTGATTTGTTTTAAAAAAAAAAAGAAGAAAACCTTTTATTTAACTACTCCTACTAACTACACCTATTTTTATTATTATAAAAGGAGAAGACCAAGGCTAGATGCAGCCTCATTTTCACGCCTCCATCCTCTTCTCAAACCCTTATCTTCTTTCTCTTTTTCCTTTCTTGAAAAACCAAGCTTCCATGGATGCTTTCTTCCATTTTTCTTAAGCTTTTCAACTTGCAATCTTCACCAAAGTTACTCCAAACCTTCATCTCTACCTAGTTCTTCTTCATCCTCATCATCTAAGTAAGAGAAAAATTTATTTTCCCCTCCCCATTTACTGTTGAAAACTGCGCCCTCCCTCCCCTTGTTGTTTCTTATTTTTTTTGCTTTGTTTGATGTTGTTTGATGGGTTGATGATGATCAAGAGGAAATGAAACATTCTTTTTCCTTTTCTTGAGTTCTAGGGTGAAAACCCTAAGAGGAGAAAAGGGCAAAATGGTGTGATCCTCATTGAATCACCTAATTAGTGGTTTAATTGAGTTTATGGAAGTTGTATGATGATTGTTTAAATTTTAGTTTTGATTTTGCATGTCTAACTTGTTAGTTTATGATTGAGACCTATTCTTTAACTATGGAAAATATGGGTTTAGGTGATTGAATCATGTATCTAAGAGTTGAATGTTATGTTTTAGGTAGTTTTAAGGCTATTGGAATTGATATGCATGATTTAGTATATGAGTAGTTCATGTTTTGTGAAAAAGTGATTTTTGAGGGACAAAAATGGCATGAAAAAAAATTGATTAGGTTGTTCTTTATTTTGGCATGAACATATTATTTTTAGCATGATATTGGCCATGTATTTAATGCCTTAGGAATTCTTGACATTGGGATTTTGTTGTTTGAAAGTATTTTTGGGAAAACACTTATTCTTGAAAAAAATTTGGAAATTGAGTTTTGAGAACTTTGTAAGCTAGTTAAATGGTTAGCCATACATTGTTGATGTATAGCATGTTGGTGAATTTAATGTTTGGAAGAATTGAGTTTTGAAGTGATTATTAACTTGGTGATTCTTTAAACTTTTGGAAAAGAAATTTTAGAAACTTTTGCTTTGATTTGTTTTGAGTTTATGCTTTAACTATGTATGATGCCTAGATGAGAATTGATGTGAGTTACCTTAAATTTGGTTGTTTGGCTTGAAAAATGTTAGTAGTATGAAAAAGAGTTTTTTTGCAAAATTTTTTAGAAAAGGATGATTATGGCCGAGAGGCCTAAATGATTTTTGGGAGGAAGTTTTAATTGTGAAGTTGATTGTGAAACTTGATTATGTGTTAAGCTTAAGATTTTAAGAGAAAGAATTTTTTTAAAGAGTTAGCATTTTTTTTTAGTAAAAGCGTTTTGTAGTAGCTAATTTTCAAGAAAAGTGATTTTTGATTCAAAATCCTTAATTTCTTTCTTGTAGTTAAAAGTAAAATTTTGTGGATTCTTGGTTAGAAAAGGGTTAAGTTTGAGTACCTTAGATTGTAGAACTAAGTTTTTAGAATTTCGCTAAGTCGTTTTATGTATTAGGCTCGAGTAACCCGAGACAGTGCGGTGCGGAAATCGAGGAGCACGTGGACGCGTAGCTTGGAGTTTGGTAAGGGCGCTTCATATTTATAATTATTGTTATATGTCCTTGTGTAAGGGCAAATTTAGATACGAATTTAATTTCAAGCGTTTACGCGAAGAAGTCTGAGAACCTAAGGGTTCGAAGTGAGGGTCTTGTACCCCTTCGCTTTATTTTTATATGTGTTGATTATTTAGTGGGCCTGTCTGCAAGTGGTTTGTAGTTGTCCCCAACCCCCCACACCTGTTTGTTCCTCTCTGTGAACTCCATTGAGTTACAGAGGGATGTATTCTATGATTTGATTGTCGTTGGTTGTTGTTGAGCTGTGAACTGCTTATGCTGTTTGTATTGTTGAATTACGTTTCTTCATGCAAACTGCTTTTATTGCTTAAGTTGTTGAATTGCGTTTCTTCATATTAAGCATGCTTTTATTATTTGATATGCGGTCGAATAATCTTGCGTATAACTCTTTGAATATCGTATGCGGCGAGTTGTTCATCGAGTCTGAGAGCATTGTCGAGTCGTCGAGACGTTTTTGAGCTGTGAGCCAGATAACTGAGGGTGCTAGGTCCCCTTCGTTTATGGTGGATTAGCTAGGCGTCGCAGCGTTAAGGAACCGAGACTGCTTACCTAGGGAGAGCGAGGATCCCAAGGCTACGGTTGGTATGTCAGTTGAAGGATCGGCGTCTGCTTTCCGGAAAAATTGTCGAGTCGAGAGAAAATGAGTCATGAGATGAGTCATGAGTCGAGTCTTGAGCGAGCATTTTGAATTGAATTTTGTGAACTATATACGTTGCTGTTGATTATTGTTTTGTGAATTTGTTATATTTGATTTGTTGAGAAGTTGACCCTTTCCCGTGGTGCCTTCAATCCATGATGGTTACCCAGGAGATGTCGAGGACGTGGAAGATCAGTTGGTGGACGAGAGCGAGGAAGGCCCCTTTGAGGATTCAGGCAATGACCATTATTTGTCTTGAGTTGCATGTTGATCATTGTGTGCTGTTATGTTTTGTGGAGGACTGTAGTATATATATATACCTTTTGCGTACAGTTGGTTGGTGACTGGTTGGGTTTGTGATGTTTTGTTATGGCAGGGTAGACTGGTGGTTCTGCTTTTGGAGCAGCCCCCTACGTGGGTGTCTGCTAAGTACCCTGTGGTATGGTCGCTCTCTTGAGGGTCATCATACCATAGGTGTATTTCTTTGCACATTTTTACTCTGTTATTTTGCACATACTGTGTGTATGACTTATGTATTTATGCATGTATGCTTTATCAGCTTTAGAGTCTTGTGTCCTAGTTGCACCATGTTTCGAAACGCTGTAAGTACTCTGTGTGTGCTTTACAAGCACTATTGTTTAAAAAAAAAAATATCCGCATTTTTCTAAAAGGGTACAAGAGTATCGTTTTTAAAACACGTCACATATAGGCTTCTTTTGGTTTCGTAGCGATCTGGAAACGGGTCGTTACAAAGGTGGTATCAGAGCAGTTCGGTTCAACTGGACTGTGCATAGGAAAATTGGAACTGGTCACCGTGTCGGGTTGTGCTTATTGGTGTGATTAGCTGTTTTGTATTGTTATTGTTTGCTAAGTATCGTGGTTGTTTGTCAATTGTTTGGATTGTTTCTTGATTGAAGCAATGTGTGTTAACACTCCCCTTTGTTTGTGAGTTCTGGCAGGTTTTGGGTTTTTCGAAATCTAATGCCACCTCGTAGAGACCCTGCAATCGGATCCGATAACTCTAACATGGATCGAGCGATTCAAGCAATGACTGAGATGGCGACTGCTGTTGCCCAACAGACTGCTACCAAGACTCAACGGGATCTACAAAAGCAAGAGAGAGAGGCACGAGCTGCCGAATCAAGGGGATTGGTTATTTTTGTCGACATGATCCTCCGAAGTTTCGTGGAGAGGTTAACCCGGAGAAGGCTGACCTATGGCTGCAAGAAGTAGAGAAGATTTTTGAGGTACTACGTTGCCCAGCTGAGGTTAAGGTGAACTATGCAACTTACCTGCTCTTAGGAGATGCGGAGTACTGGTGGAGGAGTACTAGGCTGATGATGGAGGCAAACCATCAGGAGATCACTTGGTCATCTTTCCGGGAGAAGTTTATGGACAAGTACTTTCCCCTTAGTGCAAGGACCAAGCTGGGAGATGACTTTCTGAAGGTACGACAGGGCAACATGTCAATCGGCGAGTATGCTGCGAAGTTTGAGTCATTATCTCGATACTTTGTTTTCTTTCGACAGACGGTGGATGAAGGGTATATGTGTCATAGGTTCATGGAGGGGCTCCGTGATGACATCCAGGATTCAGTGTTGCCACTGGGTATTAGACAATTTCAACAACTGGTCGAGAAGTGTAGGGAAGTGGAGACTATGAAGAATCGGAGACTTAATTTAGGAGGCAACTACTCTAGAGGGCCAATCAGGCAGAGTGATCGGAACCAGAAAGGGAAACAACAGCAGAAGAAGCCCTATAGTCGACCCCAGGGGAACAACAACAACAGGGGACAATATCGTCCGATGGCCCAAAACCCGAGGAGCGAGAGTCAAAATGGTACTGATGTGACCTGTTATCGTTGTGGAAAGCCGGGACACTATGCAAATAACTGTGTCCAGAAAGAAGATGTGTGCTTTAACTGTAAGAAGCCGGAGCATTTCGCCAAGGATTGTCCGACACCTAAGGCTGAACCGACAATGCATGCGGCAAAGGCTAAAGGAAAACGCCCAATGGCTAAAGGCAGAGTTTTCTGTATGAGCGGAGAAGAAGCAGAGCAAGCTGATGGCCTCACCCAAGGAGATTGTGAGATTGAGGGTAAACCCCTAACCGTTCTTTTTGATTCGGGTGCAACCCATTCCTTTATTTCTTCAGATTGTGTAGACCATTTGAAATTGACTGTGACTGCTTTACCATTCAAGCTGGTAGTTACTACCCCAGCTGCTAAGACCTTAGTTACCAACACTGCATGCCTTAATTGTGTGGTGGTCATTCAGAGTAGAAAATTTGTGGTTAATTTGGTCTGTCTACCACTTAAGGGTCTAGATGTCATTCTCGGGATGGATTGGTTATCCCACCACCATGTCCTTTGATCGTGTCTAAAAACCGTGGTTTTTCCCGACTCTAATTTCCAACTACCTATCTGTTAATCACATTGGTGTTTCATTGAGAGAGGGGACCCAGGAATACATGTACTTGGCTAGTTCGGAAGTTTCTCAGGAGATCGAAGTGAAGAATGTTCCTGTTGTTTGCGATTTTATCGATGTTTTTCCGGAAGATGTGCCAGGACTACCGCCAGTCAGAGAAATCGAATTTTCCATTGATTTACTTCCAGGAGCATGACCAATTTCGATAGCGCCCTATCGAATGTCACCAGCTGAGATGAAGGAGTTGAAGTCTCAGATTGAGCACTTGGAATCGAAGCAGTTCATACGACCCAGCGTGTCACCATGGGGAGCTCCAGTATTGTTAGTGAAGAAGAAGGATGGACGATCAAGACTGTGTGTGGACTATCGCCAACTCAACAAGGTTACTGTCAAGAATCGGTATCCGCTACCGCGCATCGATGATTTGATGGATCAATTAAGAGGAGCTGCCATGTTTTCCAAGATTGACTTAAAGTCAGGTTATCACCAGATTCGAGTGAAGGAAGAGGATATTCCCAAGACCGCTTTCAGGACAAGATACGGCCACTACGAGTATTTAGTGATGCCTTTTGGGGTGACGAACGCACCAGTAGTATTCATGGACTACATGAACAGGATCTTTCACCCATTTCTGGATCAATTCGTGGTAGTGTTCATCGACGACATCCTGATTTACTCGAGGAGTAGAGAGGAGCACGAAGAACACCTGCGTCTAGTACTGCAAATACTTCGAGAGAAGCAGCTTTATGCCAACCTTGCTAAGTGTGAATTCTGGCTTGAAAAAGTGAACTTTCTCGGACATGTGATAACTAAAGAAGGAATAGCTGTGGATCTGGCCAAGATAGAAGCTGTGTTAGCTTGGGAGCAACCGAAAACCGTGACGGATATCAGAAGCTTTATGGGCTTAGCAGGCTATTACCGGAGGTTTATCGAAGGGTTCTCGAAGATTGTCGCGCCACTCACACAGCTTACAAGGAAGGATCAACCGTTTCCTTGGACAGAAGAGTGCGAATCCAATTTCCAAAGACTGAAGGAGCTTTTGACAACCGCACCTGTGTTGATTCTGCCCCAACCAGAAGAACCTTACGAGGTTTATTGTGATGCGTCACACCAGGGATTAGGATGCGTGTTGATGCTGTAACACCCCCACCTTCGTGCTAGAACTTTTTAATTCCTTGTGTGTTTGACTAAGCTTTTCATGTATGTGAATGTGTTAAATATGCTAATGACTGGTTAGAAGATCAATTAAATTGGCACGGTGCGCGTATAAAGTAGTCAGACATAAAAACTAGCAACGGATGCGCCTGTGGGCGCAGGCGCTGCACCAGGCGCAGGCGCCCAGCCTCACCGAGCAGCGCAGGCGCCGCACCAGGCGCAGGCGCCCGCCTCACCGAGAGCAGCGCAGGCGCCAAGAGATGTCTTGGCGCCAGCGCCCATCGCCGCGAAGTGGTCGCGCTGTTCTGCGTTTTAACTCGTTTGGGCCTGCTCGGTGACCCAAGATGACCCATTCTCGACTGTAAGAGTGACCACGACCCTAGACTTAACCTAGCCCCTAAACATCAGTATAAAACCATAAACATGATTAGAAGTTGCTCATAAGATCAACCAAGATAGAGAAAACCCTTCTTCCCCTTTTCCCCAATTTTGTCTTTGTCGAGGGCTCGACTCAAGACTACGCTACTAACGCGACCCTAAGCAAAGTTACTGTAATTCTTACCGCCTCATTGGGAGGAATAGGAAGAGGTAAGCCTTCTAATGATAGTTTTGTCCTTAAGAGCAATGTTAGGGTTCTAAATTATGATTTTTCCATTCCTAAACCCTTTCTCTTGTGTTTTTGTCAAGAAAGCTTCACTAGGAAAGGAAAAGCTTGGTGTTACCTTATCCCTCTCCTAGGAGCACGAATTTCACTTGAGGTAAGGGATAGTTGTTCTCTTCTAGTGAGTGTATGGAACCTGTGTGAACAAGAGAGGTGGCCCAAGAGCCCTAGGCCTCGCTGTAACGAAAATCCGCACTATCACCACCGTGATGTAGAGACCTTCGAATTCCTCTAAATTATTATTCTCGACTTGTGATAATTTTATTGGTTGTTGAAATTGGCGTGATGATTGAGCTTTGGTTGTTTATATGCTTGATGTACAGAAATTGGTTGTTATCAAACGACAATGTAAGGAAATTAAATAACTAAATAGTAGGCTTTAGACCCTATGAAAGTGTAGCCACTAAGTATGAATCAAAGAACTCGAGTCCCCGCAATTATGTTGATATTGTAAAGCTTAAGTAGAATGTCTAAGGTTCATTTATGATGCCTATTGTTTTCTTTGTATGATAATCTGAGAGAACTAGTCCTTCTAATGCCAAAGTTCCACTTGGATGTATGTGCTTAATCAAAGTTGCTAAGAATATTAAATGTTCATGTTATTGGTAGAAGGCACTAGTTAACTTATGAATTTGTGTTCTGCTGTTGTTGTTGTTGTTACTCTGTCGAAAATATTGCGATAGAGGATGTTATGGTTAGACACCTCGTTTGGTCATGTTCATGCATCTTGGTGTCGTCATTGTTGTTGTTGTTGTTGTTGTTGTTGTTGTTGTTATTGTTAGTAGGCGTATCGGGCAGGTATCCCGTGACGGGCAAGGTTTCCGGCCCTACTGGTTAAAAAGAAAAAAACAAAGGGGGAACCGGGCAAGGTACCCGGTGATGGGCGAGGTTTCCCGGTCCTTTGGTTAGTAGGGCGAATCGGGCAAGGTATCCCGTGACGGGCAAGGTTTCCCGGTCCTACGGTTAAAATAAGAAAAAAAAAAAACAAAAGGCGAAGCGGGGAAGGGATCCCGTGGCGCAAGGTTTCCGGTCCTTTGGTTAGTAGAGGCGAATCGGGCAAGGTATCCGGTGACGGGCAAGGTTTCCGGCCCTCTGGCTAATGGGGCGAATCGGGCAAGGTATCCCGTGACGGGTGAGGTTCCGATCCCGTTGTTATTGGTGCCCTACTGACATGGTATTCCAAACGGGCAAGGTCTCCCGGCTTCGTTAGAAGTGGATCCACATGCATATAATTATGTTCTTAGAATCACACCACTTGTCTTGATAACATGCTTGGTTGTTCGGTTGTTAGTGGTATATCATAATGTTGTGATTGATCGGCGGCATGTGATATTTGAATGTTATGGTAATGTCTTTTAGCGTTGCGTTTGATGTTGTGACATGTGGTATTTGTGATTGTGGTGATATGTTATGCCTTGGTCTTTGGTGTGTAGACGTTTTATTGGAATTCAGATATGCGCATTGTTCACTGATTTCCTACACTGGTTGCACTATTTGTGGTGATGACGACTAACCCTTTTGTTGCTATGCACGTCCCATCGTGTATGTGTAGATGTTGAGGCTGCAGTGTTGAGGATGCGAATGCCAATGAGTAATCTCGGTAGTTAAATCGGGATGGATAGAAGATTTGCATGTGTTTACTTATTAAAGTTTTTGTATTCTTCCGATGTAATAATTAGGGAAAAGGGCTCTGAATTATTGTGACATCGGGAACCTGGGTTTTTAATTTCTTCGATTGTTATTTTCCGCAAATGAGCGTGATGACTGTATTCCACAATAACTGAAATTATGATTTGGCTTAAATAAAAAGGATTTTGTTTCTCCGTGTTTTTATTTTACATTATTACGTTGTTATAATGACTTGTTGGGGTAGAGGGTGTCACAGATGCAACATCGGAAGGTTGTGGCTTACGCTTCGCGACAGCTTAAGACTCACGAGAGGAATTACCCTACGCACGATTTGGAGCTTGCTGCGGTGGTTTTTGCACTAAAGATTTGGAGGCACTATCTCTATGGGAGCACGTTCACTGTTTACAGCGACCACAAAAGCTTGCGATACTTATTCGATCAGAAGGAGCTCAACATGCGACAACGAAGATGGACAGAATTTCTGAAGGACTACGATTTTACTTTGGAATACCATCCAGGGAAGGCGAACGTGGTAGCTGATGCACTAAGCAGGAAAAGCGTTTTAGTCTCAGCAATGATGATCAAGGAGTTGGAGATGCTAGAAAAGTTTCGAGACTTGAAGCTGAGCATGGAAGTGTCACCGGGAAGGCTGAGGTTTGGAATGCTTACCATTTCTAGCAACCTATTGGAGGAGATTAAGGAACACCAAGCTCACGACAAGCTACTGCAAGAGAAGATCGAGCTTATAGCACGAGGAAAAGCAACTGAGTTCAAGGTCGGAATGGACAATATCTTAAGATGCAATGGACGTGTATGTGTACCCAACGTAGCTGAGCTGAGAAAGTTGATTCTCGACGAGGCACACAAGAGTGGTTTGAGTATTCATCCAGGAGTTACGAAGATGTATCAGGACTTGAAGAAGCATTTTTGGTGGCCTGGAATAAAGAAGCAAGTAGCAGAGTATGTAGCTTCCTGTCTAACTTGTCAGAAGGCGAAGGTAGAACATCAACAACCAGCAGGGATGCTACAACCACTTGACGTACCAGAGTGGAAGTGGGACATCATTTCTATGGATTTCGTCGTGGGACTGCCGAGAACGCAGAGGAAGCATGACTCGATTTGGGTAATTGTCGACCGACTGACTAAATCGGCACATTTCTTACCAGTGAGATCGACATACAATGTGGAGAAGCTGACAGAGATCTACATCGCGGAGATTGTGCGTTTGCATGGTGTACCTTCTTCTATCGTTTCCGATCGAGACCCGAAGTTCACATCTCATTTTTGGATGGAACTACAAGAAGCTATGGGAACCAAACTCAGACTAAGCTCAGCATATCACCCCCTGCATCGACGGCCGATCGAGAGAACGATACAATCACTGGAAGATTTGTTACGAGCGTGCACCTTGGACCACAGAGGAAGTTGGGACGATGTCTTACCGCTGGTAGAATTCACCTATAACAACAGTTTCCACGCGAGTATCGGCATGGCACCGTATGAAGCATTGTATGGACGTAAGTGTCAGACGCCTCTTTGTTGGTACCAGAATGGCGAGAGTTCTGTCGTGGGACCAGATATGATTCAGCAGACTACCGAGAAGATCCGATTGATCAGAGATAGGATGCGGACGTCTCAAAGCCGATAGAAAAGCTATGCAGACCAGAGACGCCGACCATTGGAGTTTGAAGAAGGAGAACATGTATTTCTCCGAGTTACCCCTATCACTGGAGTTGGTCGAGCGATCAAATCCAAGAAGCTTACTCCTAAATTCATTGGACCTTATCAGATTCTCCGTCGTATTGGCCCTGTGGCCTATCAAATTGCCTTGCCACCTTTCTTATCAAACATTCATGACGTCTTTCACGTCTCGCAATTGCGGAAATATGTCTCCGACCCTTCTCATGTCATCGAACCGGATATGATCCAACTAAAGGATGATCTGTCTTTCGAAGCGTCACCTGCAAGGATTGTGGACCGAAAGACTAAGCGGTTAAGGAACAAGGAGATACAACTGGTTAAGGTCATGTGGGACCCGAAGACCGGAGACGCCACCTGGGAACTAGAAGAGAAGATGAAGACTCAGTATCCAGAGCTTTTTCACGGTACGTAACTCACCTATAGTTTCGAGGACAAAACTATTTTTAGAGGGGGAGTATTGTAACACGCGTATTTTTTTTTTATGCGTTAATTAGCGTTATTTAGTATATTTTGTTGTATTTACGCTATAATAAAGCAATTTCTTGTTCTCTGAGTAAGTGGATTAATTAAATCAAGATCAAATTAAATTTGAGAATTAATATTTCATATTAATTCACGGTTTGAAAATCGTCGAAAAATTCTAACGAAGTTTCGCCGCGTTTCGAATCGCCGGGCGGTTTCGCTGCAGATAAAATTCTAAATGAACTCCGATTTCGATGAAAATCGAATCGTAACTTCTTGTGACTATATTTGAGTGATTATTGTTATTTTTATTATTTATGATATAATATTTTCACGCGATGAATTAATTTCTCGTTAAATTAATTTTCGCGAGTTTATAGGTAACGCGGTCTTTCGTCGCCGTGTTTTAGATCTTAGAACTCTAGATTAGAGGGTAATTTTGAGAGATGTGAGATTAGATAGGTAAGATTAGGTGATATGTTTATCATCTAATATAATTGCTAGGTGTCATTAGTTGTGTGATTTGTTTTAAAAAAAAAAGAAGAAGAAAACCTTTTATTTAACTACTCCTACTAACTACACCTATTTTTATTATTATAAAAGGAGAAGACCAAGGCTAGATGCAGCCTCATTTTCACGCCTCCATCCTCTTCTCAAACCCTTATCTTCTTTCTCTTTTTCCTTTCTTGAAAAACCAAGCTTCCATGGATGCTTTCTTCCATTTTTCTTAAGCTTTTCAACTTGCAATCTTCACCAAAGTTACTCCAAACCTTCATCTCTACCTAGTTCTTCTTCATCCTCATCATCTAAGTAAGAGAAAAATTTATTTTCCCCTCCCCATTTACTGTTGAAAACCGCGCCCTCCCTCCCCTTGTTGTTTCTTATTTTTTTTGCTTTGTTTAATGTTGTTTGATGGGTTGATGATGATCAAGAGGAAATGAAACATTCTTTTTCCTTTTCTTGAGTTCTAGGGTGAAAACCCTAAGAGGAGAAAAGGGGAAAATGGTGTGATCCTCATTGAATCACCTAATTAGTGGTTTAATTGAGTTTATGGAAGTTGTATGATGATTGTTTAAATTTTAGTTTTGATTTTGCATGTCTAACTTGTTAGTTTATGATTGAGACCTATTCTTTAACTATGGAAAATATGGGTTTAGGTGATTGAATCATGTATCTAAGAGTTGAATGTTATGTTTTAGGTAGTTTTAAGGCTATTGGAATTGATATGCATGATTTAGTATATAAGTAGTTCATGTTTTGTGAAAAAGTGATTTTTGAGGGACTAAAATGGCATGAAAAAAAAATTGATTAGGTTGTTCTTTATTTTGGCATGAACATATTATTTTTAGCATGATATTGGCCATGTATTTAATGCCTTAGGAATTCTTGACATTTGGATTTTGTTGTTTGAAAGTATTTTTGGGAAAACACTTATTCTTGAAAAAAATTTGGAAATTGAGTTTTGAGAACTTTGTAAGCTAGTTAAATGGTTAGCCATACATTGTTGATGTATAGCATGTTGGTGAATTTAATGTTTGGAAGAATTGAGTTTTGAAGTGATTATTAACTTGGTGATTCTTTAAACTTTTGGAAAAGAAATTTTAGAAACTTTTGCTTTGATTTGTTTTGAGTTTATGCTTTAACTATGTATGATGCCTAGATGAGAATTGATGTGAGTTACCTTAAATTTGGTTGTTTGGCTTGAAAAATGTTAGTAGTAATGAAAAAGAGTTTTTTTGCAAAATTTTTTAGAAAAGGATGATTATGGCCGAGAGGCCTAAATGATTTTTGGGAGGAAGTTTTAATTGTGAAGTTGATTGTGAAACTTGATTATGTGTTAAGCTTAAGATTTTAAGAGAAAGAATTTTTTTAAAGAGTTAGCATTTTTTTTTAGTAAAAGGGTTTTGTAGTAGTTAATTTTCAAGAAAAGTGATTTTTGATTCAAAATCCTTAATTTCTTTCTTGTAGTTAAAAGTAAAATTTTGTGGATTCTTGGTTAGAAAAGGGTTAAGTTTGAGTGCCTTAGATTGTAGAACTAAGTTTTTAGAATTTCGCTAAGTCGTTTTATGTATTAGGCTCGAGTAACCCGAGACAGTGCGGTGCGGAAATCGAGGAGCACGTGGACGCGTAGCTTGGAGTTTGGTAAGGGCGCTTCATATTTATAATTATTGTTATATGTCCTTGTGTAAGGGCAAATTTAGATACGAATTTAATTTCAAGCGTTTACGCGAAGAAGTCTGAGAACCTAAGGGTTCGAAGTGAGGGTCTTGTACCCCTTCGCTTTATTTTTATATGTGTTGATTATTTAGTGGGCCTGTCTGCAATTGGTTGGTAGCTGTCCCCAACCCCCCACACGTGTTTTGTAACACCTGAGGACGAGATCGACAGCGTATTAGGACGACGTATCGAGACCTCGACCAAGACCTTGTGTCGAGATCGTTTGCCGAGGTCATTTGCCGAGATGAGGAGACTGCGTGCACTAGCTGCTGAGCTGAGGAGGTCGCGTGTCGAGTTGATGAAGTCGCGTACCGAGCTGATGAGGACGCATGTCGAGCTGAGGAGACCGCGTTCACGAACTCGTGTTAGAACCTTGTGCGCTTGCACGAGCACCCTTGTCGACATCGTGTCGAGATGACACCTCGTATTCTTTCGAACGTTATTCAGCGCTATTATTATATTGTTTGTAATAATTATTTTGTCGGCTTGCCGTTCTCGTCGCGTGTCTAGACCGTTGACCGACAGAGTAGAGAGTAATTATGAGAGGAACGATTAGACGGGTAGATGATTGATGGGATTGGCATCTTATAGCTGAAGTTACGATTATACCCTTTTCTCACCAGCTGTATACCACGACCGATTCCCTCAAACACTCATTCTTTCTCTTTTCTTCTTTCTTTCTTCTTCCTTCCTTCTGTTCTGAGTTTCGTTGTTTTTCTCCAAAAATCTCCATCGACGAAACCTTGAGTTCCATCGAGATTCTGCACAACCTTTCTTCATCAACCTTGTTCATCATCATCTTCTCGACATATCTCGCCTGTTCGACCATCACCATTGAGGTATGAAGAACAGATTTTTCTTTTCCTCTGTGCTACTGTTTAGCGCTACTTTTCTTCCATTTTTAGCCAGTTTTATGCTTCCAAATCATGTCAAATTGATGGGTTTTCTTCTTCACGATATTACCTATCTTTCTAACCGATTAATTGGGCTTGTAAAACAAATTTTCTTCCCCTGTTTTTCTGCAATCGGCAGTGCCCAGAAACTCTTCATTTTTGGTTTGTTTCGATTTCTTGTTTTTCGTTTGTTGCTTCTGGTTATTGTTGTTGTCGATCTATCTGTTGAAGCATCAGATAACTTTTTCATGAATTTTGATCGAAAACCCTAACTTTGTGTTAGAGGAAAAATATATTTCAGTTCTTGAGTTTTATATTTTCTGGGTTGTGGTTAAGTTTGGGAAGAGAGCTAAGTGTATTAGAACCCATAGATCGAGCTGAGTTGTGTTTATTTTAGGAAGTCTGATTCCCGAGATCGTGTGATTTCCGAATCGAGGTGTACGGGAAAGCGAAACCAAGGACGTGGAAGCAGTGGGATCCAGATCGAGAACTGTACGTGTCGAGATCGACTAAGAAGCGTACGTGTCGAGGTCGGTTGAGGACGGTACGTGTCGAAGTCATTGTCGAGCTCGTTGAAGACAGCCGTGTCGAAATCGAGTAAGAGAAGTCGTTGTCGAGCTCATTTGAAGACAGCTGTGTCGAGGTCGTTTTCGAGCAGCATTAACTTGGAGTTCGGTAAGGGCGCTTCACATTAATACTTTCATAGTATGCTAGCGTAAGGGCAACTCCTAGATATCTTTAAGACTTTATTTTTATTGTTATATTTATGTATGGACTCCTTGATTGGTGTCGAGATTGGAATGTTGTAATATGATTGAGTTTTGCATGTATTTGATATGTGATTGAATATATGTTGTGAATGGTGTATTGCTGTCGAATTGCATTTCTTCATGCAGAATGTTTTATTGCTTAAATGTCGAATTGTGTTTTCTTCATGTTAAGCATGCTCTCTTTATTTGATATGTGATCAAGTAAGTTGTGTTACTCTTTGACATGCGGCGAGCTAATCATCGAGTGAGAGAGCTAGGAGTCGTATGACGCGTTTTGAGCCGGACCCGGATAATCGAGGGTGCTAGGTCCCCTTTTTGTTTATGGTGGATTGGCTAGGCGTCGCGTTATCGATTTGGGGTTGGACCTGTGATTAATGCATGGTATCGGTTTGGGGTTGGACCTGCCGTTTACCTATTACGTCAATTTGGGGATGGACCTGCTGACGATATTCCGGAATAAGAGTTGTGTCGAGTCTAGAGTGAGATGGTCGAGTCACGTGTGGTGATTGAGATATATTATTGCTGTTTGCTTATATCCTTTATGTCGAGCTTATCTTGAATTGTTGAGAAGTTGACCCTTTCCCGTGGTGCCTTCAATCCATGACGGTTACCCAGGCGATGTCGAGGCGCAGGAACTCGGCGACAAGAGATGATGCCGAGGAGGAGCTCGACGAGGACCCGAGTGACGACCTCTATCTGTCGTGATTGTTTGTTTGTTGGATGTTTGTTTTTCTGAGGACTGTACTTCATTTTTCTTTTGTGTTCGAGGTCGTGACCAGTTTGGGCAGTGTTGTTTTGTTGCTACAGGGTAGACTGGTGGTCTTACTTTTGGAGCAGCCCCCTGCGTGGGAGTCTGCCGGAAGTACCCCCAGGGTATGATTGATCTTTGAAGTCGTCATACCTTAGGTGTATTTTCTTTGTACATTGTTACCCTGTATTTTGTATACATTATTATTTCGAGTGATATATATGTGTATGTTATGCATGTATGTTTTATTAGAATTTAAGTCTTGTGTCTTAGTTGCACCATGTTTCGAAAAGCTGTAATTACTCTGATGTGCACGAGTTGGTTTTATAAAAAAAATATATCGTATTTTTAAAAAGCACAAGAGTTTTGTTTTTAAAAACACATCTCATATAGGTTTATGTTGAGCTCGGTGTGTTGAGCTCGTTAACTCGAGCTCGGTATATTGAGCTCGGTAGCGGTCCGGAAACGGGTCGTTACATGTTTGTTCCTCTCTGTGAACTCCATTGAGTTACAGAGGGATGTATTCTATGATTTGATTGTCGTTGGTTGTTGTTGAGCTGTGAACTGCTTATGCTGTTTGTATTGTTGAATTGCGTTTCTTCATGCAAACTGCTTTTATTGCTTAAGTTGTTGAATTGCGTTTCTTCATATTAAGCATGCTCTTATTATTTGATATGCGGTCGAATAATCTTGCGTATAACTCTTTGAATATCGTATGCAGCGAGTTGTTCATTGAGTCTGAGAGCATTGTCGAGTCGTCGAGACGTTTTTGAGCTGTGAGCCAGATAACTGAGGGTGCTAGGTCCCCTTCGTTTATGGTGGATTAGCTAGGCGTCACAGCATTAAGGAACCGGGACTGCTTACCTAGGGAGAGCGAGGATCCCAAGGCTACGGCTGGTATGTCAGTTGAAGGATCGGCGTCTGCTTTCCGGAAAAATTGTCGAGTCGAGAGAAAATGAGTCGTGAGATGAGTCATGAGTCGAGTCTTGAGCGAGCATTTTGAATTGAATTTTGTGAACTATATACGTTGCTGTTGATTATTGTTTTGTGAATTTGTTATATTTGATTTGTTGAGAAGTTGACCCTTTCCCATGGTGCCTTCAATCCATGATGGTTACCCAGGAGATGTCGAGGACGTGGAAGATCAGTTGGTGGACGAGAGCGAGGAAGGCCCCTTTGAGGATTCGGGCAATGACCATTATTTGTCTTGAGTTGCATGTTGATCATTGTGTGCTGTTATGTTTTGTGGAGGACTGTAGTATATATATATATATACCTTTTGCGTACAGTTGGTTGGTGACCGGTTGGGTTTGTGATGTTTTGTTATGGCAGGGTAGACTGGTGGTTCTGCTTTTGGAGCAGCCCCCTACGTGGGTGTCTGCCGGAAGTACCCCCAGGGTATGGTCGCTCTCTTGAGGGTCATCATACCATAGGTGTATTTCTTTGCACATTTTCTACTCTGTTATTTTGCACATACTGTGTGTATGACTTATGTATTTATGCATGTATGCTTTATCAGCTTTAGAGTCTTGTGTCCTAGTTGCACCATGTTTCGAAACGCTGTAAGTACTCTGTGTGTGCTTTACAAGCACTATTGTTTTAAAAAAAAATATCCGCATTTTTCTAAAAGGGCACAAGAGTACCGTTTTTAAAACACGTCACATATAGGCTTCTTTTGGTTTCGTAGCGATCTGGAAACGGATCGTTACAATTCACTTCTGGAGTTGCAAGATTGGAAGTTGCCTCTCCATCAAGAGTTGTATTCAAAGAAGGAGATAAGCAAGTTAATATGTCCTTCAAGAGAAGACCTCAATCAAACAGAAAAACAATTCCCTTCTCTATTAATCTTCCCAGGTTCCTACCACAGAATGAACCACTTACTCTTGAAGAATACAGAAGGTGGATAAAAGATGAAGAAGCTGCTTTTATGACTCATTGCCTAGAGATGAAAATGCTTGAGCTGATCCGTCATTATATAGATCCTGCTTCAGCGTCTATCAAGATTGGACCCGATAGGCAAAGGTGGTTGCCTTAGTCTATTCCTGGAAAAAGGAAGGAACAGCCCCTGGGAAAATGCCATTCAGCAGAATTAGACTAAAGGAATATGAGAAAGCTCCTAGAAGATTCAATGTCAAATCATTCTCTCAGCTTCCAGTCAACAAGCTTGGTGAAGACCATGCTCGACGAGTATACCTGAACTTGCTCAATAAAGATACTTGGAGCACTGGTTCTTCTGGCTGCTACAATGCAGAGAAAGCAACCATTCCTACAGTTGGCTCCATCAGCAGGGTAACAGACACAAAACTTGGTACTATTCATTTCGATGATATGTTTATGTGTTCTATTGTAAGGCCCCTGAATGCTACGAAAATAGAAGATCAATGGGCTGCTGTTTGCAAACATTTTGATATTGGCTTTAATTGGAGACAATGGACTATGACTTGGAAAGACAAAGCCATTATGCCCTGTTTTAAGCCTCTCAAGATTGAAGAAGATGATAAGGAGAATCTGTATAAGTTGTTCCTTGCTGAAAATGAAGGACTCACATTTATTTTTGATGGAACGGGAGTTTTTATAAGAAGAATTTTTGGAGAAGCTGCCTTGGTGCAATTTCATGCTTATACTAAAGATCTGCTTAAGCACAGGGAAGCTGTCTTTATGCTTATGCTGTATCCTGAAGAACTTCTGTGTAGGTGGGAATGGGAAATGGATCAAGAGAAACAGAAGCTGGGAAGATTCATCAAATGGTCCTTACCAAATGATGACCTCCTTTGCTAAGGCAAGAAAGGAAAGGAAACTGAGATTGTCACAAGATGTGCTAGTAAAGCACCAGAAGATGGAATCTCAAAGGGCTGTTACAGTTGAATTAGTTCCAGAAGCTGATGTTGAACCTGCACCTGCAAATGCTGATGTTGTCATTTTGCCTAGAGCAGAATTTGAAGCTATCATGGCAACCAATCAAAAAGTGGCTCAGTTGGAAAGCACTTTGAAATTCATTTTGGAACGTTTCAATCTGGAACCTCCACCTCGACCAAACCCCTAAATATTTTTTTTAATTTGCATTTGTGTGCTAATTACAATTTCTATTTTTGATACAATCAAATATTTATGTTACTTGGTACAATTATATTTCAATTGATCTGACCTTATCTTCAAATTTTTCTAAATACTATTACTTATTGTTTTGACTATGATGTTTTTTACACTCTTTTTGTCTGATGACTAAAGGGGAAGTAAAAGAAAGGTCTGATGAACTCATTGCAAGTCCGATGGATACGCTGAAGTATCACAAATTTCATGCATAAATCATATACATAGCATGTTCCTTAATTGCTCAGATACTCATTGATATTCATTATCTGGTGCTTTGATAATCTTCAATATCTGTTGGCACAATTTTATTCAATTTTGTGCAATGAATTTCAGCATCTGATACTTGAGTATATTGATTGTTGGTACATTGTTCTCAGTATCCAATCTCAACGTTTAAATCAAATATATGCTCTGATACTTGTATGCTTTTTTTTTGTGATCACATAAATACTCGAATTATCATAAATCGATATGGTACCTGATATATTTAATTTTATATGAGTTGTTGAACTCAGGGGAAGACCCTTGAAATTATTTTTAAAATTAAATTGTTCATCAACCTTGGATATTTATCATCATAAAAAAAGGGGAGATTGTTGGAACCTAAACGATTGAAAAGTTTAGAACTTCATTAATTTTGATGATAACAAAGTATCTTCTGATAAGTCTTTGAGTGCGCAGGTATTAAAATCTCTTATGTTTTATCTCACTCAATCAAGAAGAAGAAAATTCACAAGTACTGAATACATTCCATGTATGTCAGCATTTGGTTCACTCCAGCGTCTTGCGTAAAACGAGCGTCCGGTAACGTTATTCTTTGACACGTGGATTACTCAATTGCTGCGAGCGTCCATCTCCTGTTCTGAGCGAGCATCTGGTCTTTTAATGAATCACGTGACGATCACCTCAGCTACGTTGGAACAGAATTCGAATTTGATTTTGTGCGCTCAATTTTATGTACGAGGAATCAAAGATGACACCTTTAGAATAAGACAAATTTGTACAAGGCAATTGTGTGAAAAGCAGATAGTACAATAACGGAAATATGTACTGCTCTGATATTCTCTGGAAAGGAAGAAAAGGACAGAATTTCAAATTGCCTCACCCAATGTTTTGGAGCTGAAATATCTGCAACGGTATTATCCTCAAGACTCCTATAAATACTTCAAGGTATTCATTGAAGAAAAGGCTAGAGAAACTGCAAGTGACTACATCCTTAAAAGATTATTACTCAAGTGACCAATCAAGTTTCGTAACAAGTCTCTGGACTACAAGAACTGAACCTCAGCGTCTGATTCTTTCTTTTAGAAAGTTATTTGTTTGAACTTAATCTTTGCATCCTCTCTGTGAGAGTTATTTTGATTGTATTCAAAACTATCTTTGTGAAAGTTGTATTGCCTAGTTAAGGCTCTAGACGTAGCTATAGTGAAAAATCCTTCAGGAACGAAGGGACTAGACGTAGCTACCAGGTTGGTGGTGAACTAGTATAAATCTCTGTGTCTCTTGCTTTACTGCTTTATACTTATGGTTATCTTGCGCATAAAAATATGTGTTCAAAAATCTTATTTCCAGCGTTTGGTCCTACTCCAACATCTGATTTCAAACAGATTCATTTTCAAGTGTTCAAAAGTGTTTTTAACTCAAAGTTTGCGAAAAGTTTGTAAACATAATTCAACCCTCCTTCTTGTGTTCACGTTCAGCAAGTCTACCGGAATGTAAAATTGTACTCTCTTACTACTGAAACAGACAACAATAGAGTACTCCCAGTCATCATCGGTCTTAATTACCATTCCGAAATGAGACAAACGTCCGATAATGGGATCAACGACCCATGTTGCTGGTATTTCTCCTTGAGGGAACTCATACGTTGTGCACCCCACATACCTCATCGGTATCGGCATCATCTAAGTAATGAGTCCGCAACATAATCATGAAACAAAGTAAATGCCGATAAATTCCTTGTGCACGAGTTCATCACTGGCTAGTTGTATGCAAAGAAGATATATACACACACACACACATAATACAGCAACATGCCTTATATATATACACAACTTAATAAACCGCATGCATCATCATGATATATCAAGCATTTGCATGTGAGCACACAAATCAATCCACAAATCAATAATCAAATGTGGTCAGTTATGTGGTCAGTGCATATGAACAAGTTGTGTATACACTTGCGGCCTTAAACAAGAACAACAATAGACCATGGAACTCCTTTTCTAAGTCCAAACAAAATCCCCTATCAAGGGTATTACAATCTAATTGCAACCGCATTAGACTGTATTGCCACCCACAACCACTAGTCACCATAAGGACCTTCGGCTTTCTAGCTAAAACAACTACCCGCCTTTTGAAATCAGTCATGCAGAATGTCAAATGCTACGAGTATCGATGCACAATGGTTAGTATACATCAAATCCAATTCTTTGGTACGGCCCACTTATGACATCCCGGGGAAATAAAATAGGCAAAGGAATACTTAGGAAAGTCCTAAAATGATAAAATAGGTTAAAAAGGATCCAGAAAGATGAAAACACCCTTAGAAAGCTAGGAACATTCTAGAAAACCCTAGAAATCCAAGAGACTAGATATTTCAGAAACGCGACTATCGCGATGCGAGGGACCCTAAAGAGAGGTGTATCGCAACGCGAGGCATGTCAGTTATCACAACCGTTTGATCACTGACATGTGGCTTGTTCACGATGCGATGAACATTGTGCCTGTGACAATCGTGACACAATGGACCCATTCCGTGCCTATAAATAGCGCCCTTCCCTCCTCTCAAACCACCTTCTTCCAAGACTTCTTTGGGAGTACGTGGGAGATCTCCGGAGGTGCGGCGGGGACACGAGCGACGATAATCTTCGAAGCAGGTATGGGGAGATCTGAACCTTATACACTAGGGATAGTAGGAATATGATAGGTGTAGAATAGGGACTAGGGTGGCCCAAGCCATACTAGGGGTTGATGCCGCCCCAAAGCCCTAGGAGGGGTGTTGAGACTACGATTGCTAATGATAGTAGTCGCTAGTCCATCAAGCGTAGGGATAATTGCTGATGTGTGAAAACCCTAGGGTAGACGACATATAATTGTTTGATGATTGTGTGTGCTGTTTGATAATATGTTAGAAATAGGTTGCCTGAGCGACACTAGGGTTAACTTATATGCTGATTGATGTTGATTGTTTAACTGTTTATGTAACATCCCAATTTTTATGAAAATTATTTTATAGTTTCTGACTACGATAGAGATTGATCACCTCAATTTTTATAAATCATAGAGATTGATCACCTCAATGGTTCGTTAAAAATACGAAGAACAACAAAGATTCATCGTAAACAATTTACTGTTTTAGCAATTAATTCAGATTAAGAGACAGTGTAGACGTATACTGTTTTTAATATGAATTAATATCGAAAAATGTGAAAGATTGTTGTTTGATTAAAGAAAATTATTTTATTGAAAGAGAAATAATTTTCAGGATTTAATAAATGTTTTCAAGTCATAGTTTGAATTTTCATGGTTTAGTTGTTGTATTAATTATTTGTTTTACGTCATATTTAATATAACTATTATTTTAAAGATTTTGTCTTGATAATTTTATTGTTTGAATAATATCTAGTTAATAAGAGAAATTGAAATTAGTGATCCTCACTAATTTCAGTTTTTCTAACGCTGCGAGAATTCTGTTGAATTCTGCCGTAACTAGGCTATTGTGTGTGTTTCTAACTGAAACATGCCCAATCGTGATCCGAATTTTATAAAATTTGAGATATTAGCATTTTCTAATATTTATGATTTATTGGAAATTTTTCTGGAATTTTTGGGCATCAGAATAATATAGGGTGTTTTCTAAGCCCAGAACTGCATTACGGTCGCGTTTTAGCTCGTAAATCGAAAAAGCAACATTCATAGAAATACTTCTAATATTTTTAGGGAAGTTTTGGTTGATTAATAATTTTTTATTATAGAATAATTTATTAGATTTATTTTTGGAGTTTTTGATACAAAAACCCTAATATACGCGTAACGCCGCGCACCCGGTTGATCGAAAACGCGTCGTAGCGAAACCCTTACTTGGTGAGCAAGATTATGGGCTATAGGTGGACCAATAGGATGCAAGCCACATGATGGTAGCACACCATTTTGAATGGAGGCTTTTGATTGGCTTAGGAGGTAATGGGTAGTTAGTTTTGTTGGTTATTTTGTAAGTAATTAGTTAAATTTCAACTAAATGAACAAAATATATTCCTTCCATGTCCCTAAAAATTTCGTGGCCTTCTTCCCCAAAACACAATCAGCCCCATTCACTCGTCCATTGTTGAAGAGCTTAAGAAAAAACTTGAAGAGGAAAGCTTTGATTTTTGAAGTTTTGGTGACCAAAGTTGCATCTTTACTTCCTTACTACTCAATCCTTGTTCAACCATCACCTAATCTCTTGGTAATCTCCATGAACCTTCTTTCATCTCTCTTGAGTTCTATGTTATGGGTTTTAAAGGTTTTAGGAGCTATTTTTGAGTTATAGTGCTTGTCTTGGCTAGTATTGCATGACTAGTTTCATAACCCCTTATTCCATTCCATGTATTAGCTTGTTCTTGATTTTATAAAACTTGGAAAACCCTAAATCTATTCTGGCCAAAACCTAGGGGCTGTTCTAAGCCTTGGTATGTTTGACTTTTGTTGTTTTAGAGTTGATTCTTGATGGGTTATACTTGCTAAGTTTGGAAACTAGTCTTATAATCATGTTTACAAAGTTTTGTAAAAACCAATTGGTTGAAAAGGGGGGGCTGAAACCGTGACTCCTAATATGATTTTGGGGGATGTTTTAAATTGATTTCAAAGTGTTTTAAGTGTTTAAGAAGTTGACTTTTGGTTAAGGTTTTAGAACTATAAAGATTGCTAGGTTTAAACTTTGAAAAATTGTTTGAAATAAATCAAATTTGGGGCTGTTTTGGAGTTCTCAAAACAGTAGCTTAATAGCATGATTTGGGTGAGTTTCAACTTGTTTTTAATTGTATTAAAGTGGTAAAGAAGTTTGGTTTTGAAAAGAAGTTTTGATTGAGCAAAGTTTGTAAGATTTTGATGTTAAAATGTTTGAAAACTTGGAGTTGTATTTGAAGCCTTGAAACCGTGGCCTTCAAAGGGATTTTGTGACTTGTTCTTGACTTGAATTTATGCTTAAATAGTTGTAAAAGTGGTTAATGATTTGATTTAGCAAAACAATTCAAAGAAGCATGATTTTGGAAAAAGTTTTGGGTTATGTCTTAAGAATTGTTTTAAACTTGTAATGAATTTAATTCTAGAATTTTGTGACATGTTTTAGTGCTTTGAAAAATGGTTCAAAGTTGGCAAAACACTATTCATTTGGTAAAACACTATTCCAATTGGTAAATTTTGGTTTAGCTATTTTTCTAAGTGTGTAGCTTTTGTAAAAGCTTGAAAACTTGCATGGTTTGAATTTGTGTCATGGCATACGATTAGATGTGATCCAAATAGGTTAAGCTAGAAAGATTTTAGGCCCTTTTTAGGACTAAAACCGTGGCTGCCCTAGAGTCTTAGGACTTGGGTTTTTGGTTCTAATTGGATTAAGTTTGCGTTGTTAAGGTTCGTACATAAGGCTCGTGCGGGGAACGACTTGACGATAGTTCGAATTTACCTTGCTTGGATTGTTAAAGTGCCCAAGGTAGGGGAAATTCTTACATAATGAGTTTGGGCTTTTCGCCTTGTGTGTTGTTTGCTTGATTGTTGATTGATTGTGTGGTAGTACTTGTAGTATTACTATGTGCTATTGAGATGTTGTAGCATGAACTGTTGTGTATTGATTTGGCCCTATGTGGCAAGACTGAATTGTATTGTGTGACTTAAATCATACTTGATTGATTTAATTGGACATGAAATTGATGATAATATGTAGCATGTTCTTGGCCCTGCGTGGCATTATGAGTTGTATTGTTTTCCTTGAATCACCTTGGATTTCATTGGAACTTGGCATTGAATTAGAATATGAAAAATGTTATTGTTGATAATGAATTAATTAACAATGCGTTGATCAACTGCTATTGGTTGACGATTTACATCGGTAAATCTAATGCGATTCCACAAGCCGAATTCTGATTTCGTAAACAAATTGTTAAGGGCATTTTGATTTAAAAGTAAGCGTGAGGGTTTTAGTACAACGAGCCAAAGCTTGCAAGGAAACTTCAATGAAATAATAGTAGAGAAAAGAGCTTGAAATAAATAGTACAATTTGTGAAAATGGTTGAGTTAAATCATGCGCCTGGGAAAATTCTGGCTAGGAAAGACTTGGTAATTAAGAGTGTTCGCACCACCTCTCTTTCCTGGGAATTCTTCCAGTGTGTTATTTAGCACAACTAGGGTTTCAACGACCTAGTGTTAAAAAGTATTTTCAGATACATAGGAGTGATACAAGAATTGAGAAAGAGATTTCATGATTCGGGATTTCGAAAGAATACAACATAGGGAATTAGTGTTCCTATTGAGCATATGGGCTATGTGTCCTGTGCTGGGACTTAATGTCCTGCTTGCGTGTGCTTTTTCTTGATTAAGGATTGGACCTAGTGTTCCGTATGGCGTGCCTAGTATCTTAACCTAAAAGTTGAGCCTAGTGTTCCGCATTACGTGCTTAGAGTTCTGATCTAAGATTGGGACTAGCGTTCCGCAATTGAACACCCGGACATTGTGTCCTGTGTTGAACTCTTAGTTAATTGAGATTTGGAAACCCACTAAGTTGAGTGAGTGAGGGTTCGTCGATCTGCATTGATTAATTAAAACATTACTCGGGCGTTCACTACGGTGAGCATGCCATATTGTAGAATTTGTTGGATATCACTCGGGCGTTCACTACGGTGAGCATGCCATATTGTTGAATTTGTTTGGATGCGTACTAACCATTGAGCATCGACACTCGGAGCGTTTGATTGTCTTAAAGACTTCAAAAGATGAGTTGTCTTGTCACTCGTAGCTTTTGATTGGTCGTACAAACTTCAAAAGGCGAGTTGACACTGCATTGCCTAAGTAGTGGCCCGCCAAAGTAGTGGCAAGCCTAAGCAGAGGCTATTTTGTTCGGACGTTGGGAAAGTAGTCCCCGTCATACTGCTGACCTATTAAGGCTGCAGGTGTATACACAACTTGCCATACTGCATTGACATGCATATCTAACCACATTTATGATATGTGATGAAGGGTTTGATGAATTTGATATTGTGATAACTTGATCACTGATCTGTTGATAGATTTTCCTGCTCACATGCAATAGTTTGATATTGTAGTGGCTTGATTGTTGATCTGTTGGTTGTTTTGGTTGCTCACATGCAATGCTTGATATACCATGCTGATTGTGTCCGGTCTATTAAGTATGTGTATGTATATAAAAGCATGTTGTTGTATTATATATGTATATATTGTTTGCATCCGACATAGCCTATGATAAACTCGTGGACAAAGGATTTACCCTTGCACTGTAGTTGGATTGGATATCCGTATGGATGTCACTTCCAGATGGAGTTCGGTAGCTGCTTCAGTTTCGTCCTTCCAGGAGCATTTAAGATTGAGCCAGTGGAGGAAGACTTTTCTGAGTACTTCGTGTTTGGTCTTGCTGAGCTGTTTCTCAGTAAGAGTTATTGTTGTTTGCCAGCTTAGCTTAGGGTTTTGTATTTGTTGTTTTGTAATTACTCTTTTCAGAAAACCTCGCCTTAGTGCGAAATGATTATGTTATGTGAAGTATTATTTTGTGATGCATTATACTCTGATATTTACAAAAGTCTGAATTGGCATCATTTAGAAAACTGTAGTACTCTATGTCTCATTTTGGAAGAGGTTTCAAAGGAAAGAAAATGAAAAAAAAAATTACTCCTATTTTTCCATTTTGAAATACATAAGAGTACTCTTTAACTGAAAGCATACAAGCATTAAATGTTTTCAGCATTAGATTGGGTTGCACAGTAGCACTCCAAAAATAGGGTGTTACAATGGTGGTATCAGAGCAGTTCGGTTCTAACCAGACCGCTTTGTCTAAGCTGGCCTAGATTGTGGGGAATTATCGGGTATAAGTTTGTTATGCCTATGTTATGTGGACTTGTTTGTGATTGTCTGTAATGTTTCCTAGTTGAAACATATTTGACATTGTGTGAAATTGTGTGCGATCATCTCAGATGATTGAATTTGTTGTGGGGATTTGGTTAGGTTACGTTGTAGAAATTCGATGCCTTCGGGGCAAGCGAGTCTTTTTGCTAGAGCTAGTAACTTAGATGTGAATCATGTAATCCAAGTGATAGTCTGGATAGCAACTACTATCGTACAACAGATTGCCACAGAGAATCAACATGATTGGCTAAGACAACGAACGGAGGAGCGATCTATTGGAGGGTTAGTTAAGCCAGATTATCAAGGCAAATGACAAAGATGAAGACGACAACAAGGAACATCTCATTTCCATCCTCAGGGAAATGACCGTAGTCAGGATCGTCTTGTGGCATAGGCTATTGGGAATGACTTGGAGTTGAAGTGGCACTGTCATCAACGTGGAAGCAAGGAACAGTTAACTGAAGAATGCTCATTGAAGGACCGACTATGTTGTAACTGCAAGAAGCCAGGATGTTTTTCTAAGGACTATCAATTGCCAGATGTGGATCAACTATAGATGCTGTGAAGGTTGCGTGCCCAGCTACTGGAGGATATGTCTACATGATAGACAGAAGAGGGAATCACAAGCATCGATAGCCGAAGACGCACTACTTCAACAGTGAAGATGAGGAGCACAACGTTAACAGTAACCAACCAAGGAAAGGTTATGCTTTAACTGCAAGGAATTGGGATATCTGTCCAGAGACTGCAAAGTACCACGAGCTGAGTCTATTGTCAACAATGTTGAAACTACAAGACCAACCACTAAGGGACGTGTCTACACCCCAAGTAGAGCAGAGAACTCATCATTTGAAGACTTCATCGTAGGAAATACGACACAATGGAGCTGAGCGGGCTGGGATTTACGAGAGAGTTTATCCGTAGGTGACGCTATAATTATCGTATTATATGTATTATGGTGTGCGCGTGGTTCTAAATATAGACCACATAAGTGTTTTAACTCTGTGATGTATTTTATTATTATACTAAATTCCAAAATCCAAATTTTTATTATACTTTTGGTATTACGATAGATGTTATTGTGATTGTGTATAATTATTTGTAAGTGATGTTGTTGATTTGGTGGTTAATGATTTTTAGAATTTTTCCTTTCTTTTAATGTCATAAAATCATGGGTTTTTGAAGAACTTGTGGGTGAGTATTTCAAATTACTTAAGCTTTTGATTTTGGGTTGTTTTAAATTGTTTTATTGATGGCTTTGGAAAAAAAAATTCATTTCTTTTGTTGTATGAAAACAATTATTTATGTGATTATTTTGTGAGCGTATTTCTTATATGCGAATATTTTAGAGCGCGTTGAATTAAATTTATCTTGATAATTTAATTTACGTGATTTGTCACCAATCGAGCAATTGATTACGCGACTACCCTGACACAGCGAATTAGAGCGATGCCGAGACCGTGGGGCTAATTCAAGGGAGAATTTTTGAGTAGGTGGGAATTGTTAGTGGGAGTATGGTGTCATGATCATGGTTTAGACAATTTTGTAAAATCCTATTCCACTTTATCTTGTCTTTAGACACATTAATGGCTTAATAGAATTTTGGGTATAGACCACTTTTTCTTCCTTTCTTTCTTACTAGTTCCGTCTCATTAACAAGGGGGAATGTGAGTCCATTATTGATATTGATATTGGTAAACATCTAAGATTCCTTTTTTTCTCCTTTCTTGTGAGTTATCTTAATTCCTTTGACCATTGGCCAACCACACTTATATATAAGGAAGAGAGGAGTTTGTTTTCATTTTAGCGTGAAGTGTCGTGAGTTCTAGTGTGAGAAAAACCAAACATTAATCTTCTTGTTCTTCTTGCAAACCGTGAGCTTTAGGATGACTTTGGGGGAAGATCCTTTTGCAATTCCTTGGGGTTTATGCTGGTTGATGTTGTCAGTGATTTTGTGTTTGGTGATCGTGCAAATTCTTCTTTCTTGTTTTGTCTACAGACCATGGGTTCATAGAAGATTTTAGGTTCCGTGAGTGTTTTTATGTTGGCAATGTCTTGTAGGGGTTAGCATGTGGCCAACGGCCTTCGTAACCGTGTTCGTGACTGTACGTGTTCGTAACCGTGTTCGTAACTGTACGTGTTCGTGACCGTCTTCGTGATCTGGATTTGAAATAAGGCATCATTCGCAAGGACTTCTTCAACATGGGCGCGTAGTATTGTGTTTTGTAGACATTTAAGTTGATGATGTAGTGTCTTACTTTTGCAAGGATATATGAATAAAATGTATACTTTGTGCTTGATTGTTTGAGTGTAATAATTATTATGTTGTATTGAATTTCAAAGTTCAAAATTTATGATATGTTTTTAGTATTAAGTTATGACTTTTCATAACTTTGATTTTGTTTCGGTTTATAAGTTAATTTTCGGGGACGAAATTTTTTTTAAGGAGGGTGGTAATGTAACATCCCAATTTTTTATGAAAATTATTTTATAGTTTCCGACTACTTGAAAATAAATCATAGAGATTGATCACCTCAATGATTCGTTAAAAGTACGAAGAACAACAAAGATTTATTGTAAACAATTTACTATTTTAGCAATTAATTCAGATTAAGAGACAGTGTAGACGTATACTGTTTTTAATATGAATTAATATCGAAAAATGTGAAAGATTGTTGTTTGATTAAAGAAAATTATTTTATTGAAAGAGAAATAATTTTCAGGATTTAATAAATGTTTTCAAGTCATAGTTTGAATTTTCATGGTTTAGTTGTTGTATTAATTATTTGTTTTACGTCATATTTAATATAACTATTATTTTAAAGATTTTGTCTTGATAATTTTATTGTTTGAATAATATCTAGTTAATAAGAGAAATTGAAATTAGTGATCCTCACTAATTTCAATTTTTCTTACGCTGCGAGAATTCTGTTGAATTCTGCCGTAACTAGGCTATTGTGTGTGTTTCTAACTGAAACATGCCCAATCGTGATCCGAATTTTATAAAATTTGAGATCTTAGCATTTTCCAATATTTATGATTTATTGGAAATTTTTCTGGAATTTTTGGGCATCAGAATAATATAGGGTGTTTTCTAAGCCCAAAACTGCATTACGATCGCGTTTTAGCTCGTAAATCGAGAAAGCGACATTCATAGAAATACTTCTAATATTTTTAGGGAAATTTTGGTTGATTAATAATTTTTGATTATAGAATAATCTATTAGATTTATTTTTGGAGTTTTTGATATAAAAACCCTAATATACGCGTAACGCCACAAGACTTGGTTGATCAAAACGCTGTCAGAGCGAAACCCTTACTCGGTGAGCAAGATTGTGGGCTGTAGGTGGACCAATAGGAGGCAAGCCACATGATGGTAGCACACCATTTTGAATGGAGGCTTTTGATTGGCTTAGGAGGTAATGGGTAGTTAGTTTTGTTGGTTATTTTGTAAGTAATTAGTTAAATTTCAACTAAATGAACAAAATCTAATCCTTCCATGTCCCTAAAAATTTCGTGGCCTTCTTCCCCTAAACACAGTCAGCCCCATTCACTCCTCCATTGTTGAAGAACTTAAGAAAAAACTTGAAGAGGAAAGCTTTGATTTTTGAAGTTTTGGTGACCAAAGTTGCATCTTTACTTCCTTACTACTCAATCCTTGTTCAACCATCACCTAATCTCTTGGTAATCTCCATGAACCTTCTTTCATCTCTCTTGAGTTCTATGTTATGGGTTTTAAAGGTTTTAGGAGCTATTTTTGAGTTATAGTGCTTGTCTTGGCTAGTATTGCATGACTAGTTCCATAACCCCTTATTCCCTTCCATGTATTAGCTTGTTCTTGATTTTATAAAACTTGGAAAACCCTAAATCTATTCTGGCCGAAACCTAGGGGTTGTTCTAAGCCTTGGTATGTTTGATTTTTGTTGTTTTAGAGTTGATTCTTGATGGGTTATACTTGCTAAGTTTGGAAACTAGTCTTATAATCATGTTTACAAAGTTTTGGAAAAACCAATTGGTTGAAAAGGGGGGCTGAAACCGTGACTCCTAATATGATTTTGGGGGATGTTTTAAATTGATTTCAAAGTGTTTTAAGTGTTTAAGAAGTTGGCTTTTGGTTAAGGTTTTAGAACTATAAAGATTGCTAGGTTTAAACTTTGAAAAATTGTTTGAAATAAATCAAATTTGGGGCTGTTTTGGAGTTCTCAAAACAGTAGCTTAATAGCATGATTTGGGTGAGTTTCAACTTGTTTTTAATTGTATTAAAGTGGTAAAGAAGTTTAGTTTTGATAAGAAGTTTTGATTGAGCAAAGTTTGTAAGATTTTGATGTTAAAATGTTTGAAAACTTGGAGTTGTATTTGAAGCCTTGAAACCGTGGCCTTCAAAGGGATTTTGTGACTTGTTCTTGACTTGCATTTATGCTTAAATAGTTGTAAAAGTGGTTAATGATTTGATTTAGCAAAACAATTCAAAGAAGCATGATTTTGGAAAAAGTTTTCGGTTATGTCTTAAGAATTGTTTTAAACTTGTAATGAATTTAATTCTAGAATTTTGTGACATGTTTTAGTGCTTTGAAAAATGGTTCAAAGTTGGCAAAATACTATTCATTTGGTAAAACACTATTCCATTGGTAAATTTGGTTTAGCTATTTTTCTAAGTGTGTTGCTTTTGTAAAAGCCTGAAAACTTGCATGGTTTGAATTTGTTTCATGGCATATGATCACGAGTGATCCAAATAGGTTAAGCTAGAAAGATTTTAGGCCCGTTTTAGGACTAAAACTGTGGCTGCCCTAGAGTCTTAGGACTTGGGTTTTTTGTTCTAATTGGATTAAGTTTGCGTTGTTAAGGTTCGTACATAAGGCTCGTGTGGGGAACGACTTGACGATAGTTTGAATTTACCTTGCTTGGATTGCTAAAGCGCCCAAGGTAAGGGAAATTCTTACATAATGAGTTTGGGCTTTTTGCCTTGTGTGTTGTTTGCTTGATTGTTGATTGATTGTGTGGTAGTACTTGTAGTATTACTATGTGCTGTTGAGATGTTGTAGCATGAACTGCTATGTATTGATTTGGCCCTGTGTGGCAAGACTGAATTGTATTGTATGACTTAAATCATACTTGATTGATTTAATTGGACTTGAAATTGATGACAATATGTAGCTTGTTCTTGGCCCTGCGTGGTATTATGAGTTGTATTGTTTTCCTTGAATCACCTTGGATTTCATTGGAACTTGGCATTGAATTGGAATATGAAAAATGTTCTTGTTGATAATGGATTAATTAATAATGCATTAATCGACTGCTATTGGTTGATGATTTACATCGGTAAATTTGATGCGATTCCACAAGCCTAATTCTGATTTCGTAAACAAATTGTTAAGGGCATTTTGATTTAAAAGTAAGCGTGAGGGTTTTAGTACAACGAGCCAAAGCTTGCAAGGAAACTTCAATGGAATAATAGTAGAGAAAAGAACTTGAAATAAATAGTACAATTTGCGAAAACGGTTGAGTTAAATGATGCGCCTGGGAAAATTCTGGCTAGGAAAGACTTGGTAATTAAGAGTGTTCGCACCACCTCTCTTTCCTGGGAATTCTTCCAGTGTGTTATTTAGCACAACTAGTGTTTCAATGACCTAGTGTTAAAAAGTATTTTCAGATACATAGGAGTGATACAAGAACTAAGAAAGAGATTTCATGATTTGAGATTTTGAAAGAATAAAACATAGGGAACCTAGTGTTCCTATTGAGCATATGGGCTATGTGTCCTGTGCTAGGACTTAATGTCCTGCTTGCGTGCGCTTTTTCTTGATTAAGGATTGGACCTAGTGTTCCGTATGGCGTGCCTAGTATCTTAACCTAAAAGTTGAGCCTAGTGTTCCGTATTACGTGCCTAGAGTTCTGATCTAAGATTGGGACTAGCGTTCTGCAATTGAACACCCGGACATTGTGTCCTGTGTTGAACTCTTAGTTAATTGAGATTTGGAAACCCACTAAGTTGAGTGAGTGAGGGTTCGTCGATCCGCATTGATTAATTAAAACATTACTCGAACGTTCACTACGGTGAGCATGCCATATTGTAGAATTTGTTGGATATCAATCAGGCGTTCACTACGGTGAGCATGCCATATTGTTGAATTTGGTTGGATGCGTACTAATCATTGAGCATCGACACTCGAAGCATTTGATTGGTCTTAAAGACTTCAAAAGACGAGTTGTCATGTCACTCGTAGCGTTTGATTGGTCGTACAGACTTCAAAAGGCGAGTTGACACTGCATTGCCTAAGTAGAGGCACGCCAAAGTAGTGGCCAGCCAAAGTAGTGGCAAGCCTAAGCAGAGGCTATTTTGTTCGAATGTTGGGAAAGTAGTCCCCGTCATACTGCTGACCTATTAAGGCTGCAGGTGTATACACAACTTGCCATACTGCATTGACATGCATAGCTAACCACATTTATGATATGTGATGAAGGGTTTGATGAATTTGATATTGTGATGACTTGATCACTGATCTGTTGATAGATTTGCCTGCTCACATGCAATAGTTTGATATTGTAGTTACTTGATTGTTGATCTATTGGTTGTTTTGGTTGCTCACATGCAATGCTTGATATACCATGCTGATTGTGTGCGGTCTATTAAGTATGTATATGTATATAAAAGCATGTTGTTGTATTATATATGTATATATTGTTTGCGTGCGACATAGCCTATGATAAACTCGTGGACAAAGGATTTACCCTTGCACTGTTGTTGGATTGGATATCCGTATGGATGTCACTTCCAGATGGAGTTTGGTAGCTGCTTCAGTTTCATCCTTCCAAGAGCATTGAAGATTGAGCCAGTGGAGGAAGACTTTTCTGAGTACTTTGTGTTTGGTCTTGCTGAGCTATTTCTCAGTAAGAGTTATAGTTGTTGGCTAGCTTAGCTTAGGGTTTTGTATTTGTTGTTTTGTAATTACTCTTTTCAGAAAACCTCGCCTTAGTGCGAAATCATTATGTTATGTGAAGTATTATTTTGTGATGCATTATACTCTAATATTTGCAAAAGTCTGAATTGGCATCATTTAGAAAACTGTAGTACTCTATGTCTCATTTTGGAAAGGGTTTCAAAGGAAAGAAAATGAAAAAAAAATTACTCCTATTTTTCCATTGCGAAATACATAAGAGTACTCTTTAACTGAAAGCATACAAGCATTAAATGTTTTCAGCATTAGATTGGGTTGCACAGTTGCGCTCCGGAAACGGGGTGTTACAGTTTAGTTATTGTTGAGTTACTACATGCTTATGCTGATAATGTGGGGAGAATAATTAATAAACTCTAAATGCTGGCTAGGATAATAAATAATGATAAGCTGATAGGCTGAGATGATAAGCTGGTAGGTGCTGAATAATAATATAATCATATGCATTGATGTGCTGTAATCCACCGCTGTGTACATAGGCTGTATACGAGGTCAGGTGAGTGCGGGTACGATACAGTCAGCATAAAACACACTGGTCCTTGAGGATAGTCTGGGTCCGACATGTCTACAAGTGACCAATGGTTTGGCTGCCATTGTGTCGGGATGTCGGGTAGCCTAGTCATCCTGACGGGGTACTGTTGTATCATTGTCCATAGTGCTGATCCCGAGTGCCGCCCCGACACTTGTTCCTGTAAGCCAAAACTGGGGAGCAGAGATGCACTCTTAGGGGTACAATGACCGGGATATGGGGATGGACAACTAACTAACAAAGCTGTTAATTATAAAGGCTACGATAGGGCCGCAGCTCCTGTTGTACTAAGCTGTGTGGCCACGTAGGCATATAGTACTAAGTTGCATCAACAGGGTAACTAGGTGATAATCCCAACTGTTGCTCGAGGATGCATGAACCTATTTCTTCACATATTTTATTCTCCTATTTTTCCATTTGTTTGGTGTGTAGTGTGTTCTCATCTCCCATGCTTTGTCTTGCTTCTTTTCTTTGCTATATGTAACACCCTGGGTTTTAATTCCCAAGCGTGCTACTCATAGGACTTCTTCCCCCCACAAGGAAGTTTTTGCCTTTCGCAAGACTCGAACCCGCACCCTTTTTGTGGGACTTAAGAGGCACGGAAGCACCTTGCTGCTACCAACTGAAATGAAGTCGTATGAGTGGCACGCTTGGGAATTAAAACCCAGGGTGTTACAATAAAAGGCGCCTTTTATTGTAACACCCTGGGTTTTAATTCCCAAGCGTGCTACTCATAAGACTTCTTCCCCCCACAAGGAAGTTTTTGCCTTTCGCAAGACTCGAACCCGCACCCTTTTTGTGGGACTTAAGGGGCACAGAAAGCATCCTGCTGCTACCAACTGCTATAGCTCATTTGGTAGCAGCATGATGCTTTCCGTGCCCCTTAAGTCCCACAAAAAGGGTGCGGGTTCGAGTCTTGCGAAAGGCAAAAACTTCCTTGTGGGGGGAAGAAGTCCTATGAGTAGCACGCTTGGGAATTAAAACCCAGAGAATTACACTATACTTTACCTATTTTAGATTCCGAAGATTCCTGAGAGCTTGAAGATGTCTAACTACTTCCACCCGTCGATGCTGGAGGAGCCGAGCATCCCAGTATGGGGTGACTTCTAGGTGTATTACCACGACATGGATGGGGATTACTGGGAGATCGACTACAGTCGACATGTCGTAATTTATACTTGTCTTGTTAGTTTCTTTTTCCATCTCTTAGGGTCACCAAAGGCCTCCTTTATTGGTGATTTTAGAATAGCACAGCGGTTACCTTTTAACCGCATGTGGCTGGAGCCTAGGGCTAGACACCATCACTCTACTGCTTCTTCATCTTCAGGTTCTTGTAGTATGGCTAGGGATAATGTCGAAGATTAGGAAGTGCGTCATAGGTCAGGGACGACTGTCCCATCATCTCCTGTAGCCCCTCTGGTAGAGCCTCTGAGGGTCTATCAGTCTACGCTCCACGGATGTCCTTCTAATGGGGACTCTCGTTTGCCGCCAAAACCGCACGTTAGGTTCCATAGGACGGGCCAGATGTAGGAGGCATCTCATTAGGCTTTTGATATTTCCTTTTGACTGATGATGATTATTGTTTTGTATACCCACGGTGGTTCATGTATGTATGTACATTATTTTTTGTGGTTCCTATGAGGGAACCTATCTATACAAAAACTTTTTATATATAATGAAAAATATATTTGCTTCAGCTGTACTCTGATATTGTATTATTATTATTATTATTATTATTATTATTATTATTATTATTATCCATAATTAAGTGATAATATTTTAAATGGGGCAAGGGTGTCTCACCACTCACCATATGAAGTGTCTGAGAAATCTTTTATTTAATTAATGCAGATTGACAAGTCCTCAACTCTCTCAACTTGGTGAATTCCTAATCTCAATTTTTGTGTGTGTCACTCCTATGTACCACTGTATCTGAAAATACTTCTTTAGCTTTAGGTCGTCGAAACCCTAGTTGTGCTAAATAATATGCTAGGTGAATTCCCAAGAAAGAGAGGTGGTGTGAACACTCTTAATTACCAAGTCTTTCCTTGCAAGAATTTTCCCAGACGCATCATTTAACTCAACTGTTTTCGCAAATTATACTGTTTACTTTGAGTCTTTGACTAGTATGGTTCCATTGGAAAATTTTGCAGCTTTATCTAGTTTAACTAAAAACCCTCTTGCTTGCTTTTAAGTCAAAATGCCTTTAACATTTCAGTTTTTAAATCTTAGCTCGGCTTGTGGAATCGCATCAGATTTACCGATGTAAATCTTCAAACCAATATACAATCGATCATCGCATTATTAATTAACTCATCATCATCATCATTATGCATACTTAATCAATCTCAAATCCATATTAAATCAATCATACATGATTTAATATCACACAATACAAATCAATCTTTCCACGCAGGGCTAAATCAAATCACAGCAAATCATGCTAGCACATAATAATACTATACATATTATCACACAACTAATCAAACATTCAAACCACATGACAAACAAGGCACAAAGCCTAAAATCATTATATAGGAATTTCCCTTACCTCGAATGCGTTCCAAAGGAGGTAATTCCAAAGCATCGTCGAGTCGTACCTCGCATGAACCTTAGCAACACAAGTTTAATTCAATTAGAATTAAAAATTCGAAGGTAGCACCCTTAGGGCAGCCACGGCCTAGGGTCTCTAAAGGCCTTAGAATTACTCAACTTAATCCTATTTTGGTCACATTTAGTCGTATGTCATGAAGCAAGTTCTTAAGTTTTTACAAAAGACTACACACTTAGAAAATTCTTAAACCAAAACTTACCAATTGGAATAGTGTTTTCAAACTTTGAATGACTTATTAAAGCATCTAAATATGACATAAAACTTTGGAAACATTTTCCTTATAGTTCTAAAACAAATGTTAAGGCAAACATCAATTCTTTTTCCCAAAGTCAAATCTCTTTAAAAACTTTTGTTAGATCAAATTATTAACCACTTTTTACAACACACTTAGGTATTAAAACAAGTCAATATCACTTTCTAAAAACTCTAAGAGGTCACGGTTTTAAAGCTTCAAAGACAAACTCAAAGTTTTAAACCATTAACTTCCAAATCATAACAACTTTGTTAGATCTAAGTTTTCTTGCCACAAACCAACAACTTTACTACCAAAAACAAGTTAAAAACTTAATCAAATCATGATCATAAAGCCACAGTTTTCAAAGTCAAGAACAACCAAATTTAATTTCACAAATCCTTGCTTAAACATGTATATGACTAGATCTAAGCATATTTAGCTAAAACCCTTCAATGATCTAACTTCAAAACAACTAAATCAAGCTAAAATAGGTCCCTTAGAACGCCCCTAGGTTCAGCGACTTCAAGTTCTTAGGGTTTCTCAATTTTGAAATTCATCAAACTCATTTAATCATGGAAGAAAATGATAGATCTAGGAAGTATTAAGCTTAAACATCAAGATCTGAGTAATTTCTAAGAAAAACAACATTAATACTATGAAAAGGAAGATTAGTGAGAAAAGGAAGATTAGTGAGAAAACTTGCCAACAAGTATGACGATGACTGATCAAGGAAGAAGAAAAAAGGATTAAAGATTATAAGCTAAATCACTAAGTTTCTTCAAGATTGTAAACTTTCTCTCACTAGATTTTTCTTAAGATTTTCACTAATGGAGAAATGAACATGATGGATGCTTAATAAAGTAGAAGCTCACGGCTTAGGGAGAAAGAAGGAAGAAAAATTCTTCATTTAGTTAGGATTTTACCAATTACACCTAGACCAATCACAACCTTCTCCAAGTCAATGGTGGGTCCTATGCACATGTGTTGGCCCCCATTGGTCCAAGTGTGGCCGACCTCCCCTCCATCAAATCAAGGGCTTCGCTTCGGCGCGTTATCGATCAATTGGGTACGCTGCGTTTCACGTATATTAGGGTTTTTCACTCGTCGCTCTAAAGTTTTTCTCTTTCACCAGCCCACAGCTAAAATTTATGATTCAGTCAAAATATCCCTCATGACATCAGAAATGCTCCCATGAATTTCGCTTTCCCAAATTATGAGCCACAACGTTGTAATTACGCAGTTTTTAAGCGTAAAAAATACCCTAAATATTTTTTGTTGCCGAAAAATTCCCAGAAAAATCCAATAAATCGTAAATATTGGAAAATACTTACATATAAAATTTTGTAAAATTTGGATCACGTTTGGGCATGTTTCAGTTAAAAACTCGACCGATAGCCTAATTACGATAATTTTTAACAGAATTTCTACGACGGAATAAAAACTGTAAATTAGTAATATTTACTAATTCCAATATTTCCTATCATTTACATATAATTCAAACAATAACGTTATCAACAAAATTTCATTAACAGAGAAGTTGTATTAAATATAACAGAAAACAGACAATAAACAATTAACTAAACTTCAAAAATTAGGGTGTTACATTACCATCCTCCTTAAAAATTTTCATCCCCAAAAATTACACAACTAGAAAAGCTCTGGATCTTCTGCTGTCATCTTGTCTTCGAATTCCCATGTTGTGTCGCTGGTTGTTTGATTCCAGGTTACCTTGACCAAACGGTATTTGCTTATCCCTCAATTGTCTGATCCTTCGGTCTTTGATTTTCACAGGAAGAACCACAAAAGGATAGGTTTTCCTTTAACTGAATCACGTTAGGTTCAATGACATGAGATGGATCAGGAATGTATTTTCACAATTGCGAGACATGAAATACATCATGCATTTTTGAAAGAATCGGCGGCAAGGCGATCTGATATGCTACTAGACCTATACGACGAATAATCTGATAGGGTCCAATAAATTTAGGAGTTAGCTTCTTGGATTTGATAGCCTGACCTACACCTGTAGTAGCCATAACTCAAAGAAAAACATGTTCACCTTCTTCAAATTCGAGTGGTCGTCTCCTCTTATCAGCGTAGCTCTTTTGATTGCTTTGAGAAGTCTTCACCTTTTCCTTAATTTTCCTAACTTTCTTAGTCATTTGTTGTACCATTTTTGGGCCAACAATCAAGTTCTCTCCATCTTGATACCAACACAAAGGTGTCTGGTATTTGCGTCAATATAATGCTTCGTAAGGCGCTATTCCAATACTCGTGTGAAAATTGTTATTGTACGTAAACTCGATCAATAGCAATAGGTCGTCCCAGCATCCACGGTGATCTAGTACACATGCTCTCAATAAATCTTCTAGACTTTGAATCGCACGTTTTGTCTATCCATCAGTCTGCAGATGATAAGTAGAACTCAATCTCTGTTTCGTTCCAAGTGCTTCATGCAAACTTTTCTAGAAATGTGACGTAAACTTTGGATCACGATCCGAAATGATACTCGATGATACACCATGTAGTCGAATAATCTCTCTGATATATAGCTCTGTCAGCTTCTCTAAGTTGTCAGTGGTCTTTACCGGTAAGAAATGTGCTGACTTGGTGAAGCGATCCACGATCACCCAAATAGAATCGAACTTGTTCTGGGTTCTTGGAATTCCTACAACAAAATCCATAGAAATGCTATCCCACTTCCATTCAGGCATGTCAAGAGATTGAACCATTCCAGTTGGTCGTTAATGCTCCACTTTTGCCTTCTGACATGTTATACATGAAGCGACATAATTAGCTACTTGCTTCTTAAATCCTGGCCACCCAAATTTCTGTCTCAAGTCCTAGTACATCTTTGTTGCCCTGAGGTGAATTCTAAGCTTACTCTTGTGTGCTTCATCCAAAACTGTCTTCTTCATCTCGTCGTTATTTGGTACACAAACTCTCCCTTTGATCCTTATGATGTTGTCTTGTCCCAAGGTCAACTTGACTTCTTTTCCTTGGTTGTTCAATTCTCTCTTTTCTTGTAGAAGTTCATTTGTAGCTCCCTAATCTTATCCAATAATCCACTTGATACTGTAATCATTCCCAAGCTCAGCTTTCTTGGTGATAGTTCCACAGTTAAATTCAAGTCACGAAAAGCTTCTAGTAATTCCAATTCCTTCACCATCAGTCTGACAGTATGAATACTTTTCCTACTCAGTGCATCGGCTACAACGTTTGCCTTTCCGGTGTGATATTGCAAAGTGAAATCATAATCCTTAAAAAATTCCATCCAATGTCTTTGTCTCATGTTTAGCTCCTTCTGATCAAACAAATACTTCAGGCTCTTATGGTCACTGAACACGTCGAATATGCATCCATACGGGTGGTATTTCTAGATCTTCAGCGTAAAAACTACTGCAGCAAGCTCCAAGTCATGAGTAGGGTAGTTCCTCTCATGATTCTTCAGCTATCACGAGGCATAAGCTACGACTCTTCGATGTTGCATCAACACATCCTAATCCTTAATGAGAGGCATCGCAATAAACTTCATATAGCTCGTTTGGTTGTGGTAGAATTAAGATTGGCGATGTTGTCAAACGTTTTTTAACACCCCAATTTTTCATGAAAAGTTATTTTATAGTTTCCGACTCCTTGCGAATAAATCATAGGGACTGATCATCTTAATGATTTGAGAAAAGTACTAAGAACTGCAATAATTTTTTTTAAACAATTCACAATCTTTGTAATTAATTCAGATTAACAAACAGTATAGACGTATATTGTTTTTAATATGAATTAATCCTGAAAATATGCAAACTTGTTGGATTAAATTAAAGTATTTACCTACTGAAGGTAAAATGAATTCTAGGACTTAATAAATATTTTTAAGTCACAGTTTGAATTTTTGATGTTTAGTTAATTATTAATTGTCTGTTTTCTGTCATATTTAATATGACTTTTCTATTAATGATTTCCTGTTGAAAATTTTATTGTTTGGAATTATTCTAGATGATGGGAAAAATTGGAATTAGTAATTATTACTAATTTACAGTTTTTACTACGTCGTAGTAATTTTGCCGTTTTACAAATGCGATCCAAATTTTACAAAATTTTAGGTCTTAGCATTTTTCAATATTTATGATTTATTGGAATGTTTTGGGAATTTTTGGGCGATAGAAAATTAGAAAATATATAGTGTATTTTCTACGCCTAAAAACTGCGTAACTGCAACGTTTTGCATCATAATTTGAGAAAACGAAATTCATGGGAGCATTTCTCATGTCATGAGGAAAATTTTGACTGAATAATAATTTGTAGGTGTGGACTAATGAAATAGGAAAATTTTTAGAGCGACGGGTGAAAAACCCTAAATACGTGAAACGTCGTGCATCCGATTGATCGATAACGCGCCGAAGCGAAACCCTTGGATATTTTGAGCAAATGGCTGCCACACATGGACCAATAGGAGGCAAGCCATGTGCTCCTACAATTTTAAAGGAAGCCTTTTGATTGGTTAAGAAAGGGAATGTAGTTAGTTATGTTGGTTAGTTTCTAACTATTCGGTTAAAACCTAACTAATTAAACAAATTTATTTCCCTTTCTCTCCTCCTCAATTCTGTGGCTATCCCCTCCAAATGGCCTTCATCCTTTCATTTTCTCCATTGCTGGTGAGCTTAGGAAAAAATTTTAGTGAGAGAAAATGGTGTTCTTGAAGAAACTTAGTGATTAAGGCTTGTAAACTTGATCTTTTCTTCTTCTTCCTTGATCAATCATCATCATCTTTGTTAGTAAGAGTTCTAATCCCTTTCTTCTTTCCAGTGGCTGCCATGGATGAAGTTCTTCATGGTTTTAGTGTTGTTTGCTTAGAGATTGTTTAGATCTTGATGTTTAAGCTTAATACTTCCTAGATTTATCATTTCCTTCATGATTAAATGAGTCTTGTGTATTTAAAAATTAAGAAACCCTTAGATCTGGTACAGGCCAAACCATAGGGGCTGCTCTAAGGTTCATTTTTGACTTGATAAAGTTGTTTTGGAGTTCGATCTTGTAAGGTTTTAGCTAAATATGTTTAGATCTAGTCATATACATATTTAGGAAAGGTTTTGTGAAATTAAAATTAGTTGTTTTTGGACTTTCAAAACCGTGACACCTGAGTTCTTGGGGTTGATTTTAATTCAATTCTATTGCTTAAAATTGATGATTAACTTGTGTAAGAATGTTAGTAATTAGATCTAGCATTTTTAGCAACTTGTATAGTTTAAAATAAGACAAAATTTGGGGCTGTTTTGGGGTTGTTAAAAGTGTGGCTTATGAACTAATTTTGAGTAAGTTTTAACTTGTTTTTAAGTGTATCAAAGTGATAAAGAAGTTGGTTTATGATAAGAAGTTGTAGATCTAACCAAGTTGTATGATTTAGAAGTTAATGGTTTGAAATCTTGAAGTTGTTTTGAATATTTGAAAACTATGGCACTTCAGGGAATTTTTAGAAAGTAATATTGGCTTGTTTTTATGCTTAAATGTGTTACTGAAAAGTGGTTAATAAATTGATCTAACAAATTTTTGATGTTTGTCTTTAGATTTGTCTTAAGAATATTAGGAAGTTGTATCCAAAGTTTTATGTCATGTTTAGGTGTTTTAATAAATTGTCCAAAGTTGGAAAACACTATTCCAATTGGTAAAACATTATTCAAAGTGGTAGGTTTTGGTTTTAGTATTTTCTAAGTGTGATAGTTTTGTAAAAACTTCAAAACTTGCATGATTTGAACTTGCTTCATGACATATGACAAGATGTGATCAAATAGGGATTAGGGATTAAGTTAAGTAATTCCTAGGCTTTTAAGGACCTCAACCCTGGCTTCTCTAGGGGCATTAGACCTGAGCTTTTGGTTCTAATTGAATTAAACTTGCGTTGTTAAGATTCGTGCGAGGTACGACTTGATGACAACTTTGGGATTACCTCCTTTGGAATGCATTCGAGGTAAGGGAAATTTCTATATAATGAGTTTGGGCTTTTCGCCTTGTTTGTTTGTATGATTGAATGATTGATTAGTTGTGTGATAATACACATAGCATTATTATGTGATAGCATGAATTGCTGTGATTTGATTTGCCCCTGCGTGGCAAGACTGGTTTGTATTGTGGGATTTAAATCATGTATGATTGATTTAATTTGGTTTTGACATTGATCAAGTATGCATGATAATGATAATGTTAATGATGATGAATTAATTAATGATGCGGGGATCGTTTGTAAACTGGTTTGACGATTTACAACGGTAAATTTGATGCGATTTCATAAGCCGAACTAAGGTTTCAAAAAGAAACGTAGAGGCTTTTCGATTTAAAAACAAGCGAAGGGGTTTTAGTAAAATTATCCAAAGCTTATAAAGAATTTTCCAATGGAAGTATGCTAAGTAAAATGACTCAAGTAAACAGTACAATTTGTGAAAACGGTTGAGTTAAATGATGCATCTGGGAAAATTCTGGCAAGGAAAGACTTAGTAATTAAGAGTGTTCATCACCGCCTCTCTTTCCTGGGAATTCTTCCAGTGTATTATTTAGCACTACTAAGGGTTTCAACGACCTAAAGCTAAAGAGTATTTTCCGATACAATAGTACATTGAAGTGATAAGAAAACTAAAAAGGGATTTTTAAAGAATCCAAAGATCCAAATTTCTAAAGAATAAAATATAGGGAGCCTAGTGTTCCTACTGAGCATATAGGCCATGTGTCCTATGCTAGCTTGCGTGCATAATTTTCATGATTAAGGATTGGACCTAGTGTTCCGCACCGTGTGCCTAGAATCTCAACCGAAGAATTGAACCTAGTGTTCTGCTTTACGTGCCGAGAGTTTTAATCTAAGGTTGAGATTGGTGTTCCGCAGTTGAACACTTGGACCTAGTGTCCTGTGTTTGAACTCTAAGTGCTATTTTCTCATCGTCTTAGTTTACTAAGAGATGAGGAATGCCCAAGTATTACACTGAGTATTATGGGATGCTCAGTGTGGTGCTTAAGCTTTGAGTTTCCTCCACATTTTCAAAAAGAAATGCAGTGGTTTGATTTATAGGGCATGAGAGACTTAAGAAATCGAAGTCGATTATTGATCCGCATTAAAAGATCTCTTGGACACTCCTTATGGTGACTTGTCGTACCAAAGAATTGGTCAGATGCATACTAACGAATGAGCATTGACACTCGTAACGTTTGACTATCTTAGGACTGGATTTCAAAAGGGCGAGTTGTTGTTTTCTTCCAGATACCCGAGGTACATCTGTGGACCAGAGGTTGTGGTTGGCAACATTAGAGTGTAATACCCTTGGTAGGGAATTTGTTCGAACCTGGAAAAAGGTGTTCCTGTGTCTATTGCTGTCCTTGTTTAAGGCTGCAAGTGTGTACTTGTTTAAGGCTGCAAGTGTGTACACAACTTGTTCATAATGCATTGGCATGCATAACTAACCATATTATAACATGCACTAGTGGAGAAAAAGTAATTTACACCGGTTAAATTTCACATTTAACACCGATTTTTGTGTCAGTGTAAATATTACCAGTGTTATATGTCCCTAATTTTTACACCAGATATTTAATCGGTGTAATTTACACCGAGTATTTAACCGGTGTAAAAAGTCACCAGGTGTCCCTAATTGTCATTTTTGAAAATAAAAAAAAGACTTTTTACACCGGTTATACTTAAAAGCAATGTAAAAAGTCACTTTTTACACCGGCTATACATACAACCGGTGTAAAATGTCACTTTTTACACCGGTTGTATGTATAACCAGTGTAAAAGTGACATACGTATAACGGTGTAAAAAGTTACTATTTTTTTAAAATAAAAAATAGTACTATTTCTTATATATCATTTCTGACTTGTACAGAAGCTTGATTCAATACTTGTATTTAATATTCTTCATGATAGAAGCAAGTTGTCAACTAATTGAGGGAAGACATAAGAAAGAATGTCTATAAGTTATCAGTTTAAGAAAGTGATGAGATAAAACTATGCAGCAACGTCAACATAATTTATTCTAGACTAGTTCCTATATAATTCAGCATCGCCAACTTGTCAACATGTTTCCCTGTGAAGTTTATGACCCAACCAATCTCGCCTTGTATACATCATAATAGAAGGGAAACATGGAGATCAAATATTGAAATATGTGCCTAAACCAGTACATGCTAACCACTAGTGTGTCTACCAGCCACAGAGTAATAAAATAAGCTCCTCCGTCAATAGAAAAAGAAAAGACAAGAGGAACAGATCAAGCTGAGTATTTCATAATACATGAAGAGCCTGAATGAAAATATATCACAATGCTTCACATTGTCAAGGCATCATTGCACTTCCACTTTAGACTGCTACAAATTGTAAGGTAGCACATTCAACCCAAAAACCATTATCATCAAGAGAACACTCTAATTATCTATCAACTAAGAACTGTTTCGGAGTTCAGAAGACTGCCACTGATCCCAGTATAACTTTTAAATCCAACCACAGGCACAGAGCGTTGAGCAAAATCTAGTAATAACTTCCTCTGGTGGTCATCGGTGTGAGGAATACTAGCACGCAAGAGTTCAATAGGCATTTCCTTACTAATTGATTTAGCAGCATCTGATCCAATTGCAGCCATATTTGGTGCTCTGAGTATAACCAGTGATTGCATGATACTATGGTATTTATTCATGCAATACTTGGTGAGGAGGCCAAAAAATTCATCAAACGAGGCCTGCCAAAATTAGCGATTTCCTATTCTATAGTTATAAACAACATGAGGATCAGCTAGAAGTTCAATAGCCCTCTCAAGACAGATACTAAAATAAGGGAAGCACCATCTCCAGCAGTGCTTCTAAGGTGATGAATAAACCATTACAAGCAACATGAACAAACCACTGCTGCAAGACAAATGCTAAGAGCACCGAGATCCATTCCTTGGAAATTTAAAATTTAGATCTCTCAAGTTTATAAAGCTAGTCGTAATGTGAATAAGAGTTTTTCTACAAAGGCAAATGCAGGTCAAAGAAACAATACACATAACCTGCCAAGCAAAAGGAAGCAGATATAATCTATAGGCTATGAAAAGTCAGAAGATTAAATGTAAGAGCTGCTAAGAGGATGTACCTGTACAAGCTAGGAGCTTCATCAACAGATAAATGTCCTCTAAAATTCCATACACTTCCAATAACAAACCATCAGGAAAAAAAAAAGCAATGTACGACAAATCTTATCTTTCTCACAGTTAAAACTTTGTGCAATAACTCTTCAAATCAATTGGGCAAGTTATTACCTTAGCTGTTAACAAGTTATTAATTAGATTAATTTGGTAAATCAAGTCATTCTTCGTTATATCTGAAAAGCTCTAGCCACAAGGTTTTTGCGAATTCATAAAATACCTCACAATTTTAATTTATTATTCCAGCCTAAATTAACTAAAAATGTGAAAAAAAACCTTTTTCACTACAAACCTCTGCGACTTGGGAACCTCCTGCACCAATAGCCTTGCCATGGCAAATCTTTGCATTGATTGCTACAGTCTTATTTGCTACAACTATGAACCAAATGTGAAGCAAAAAGCATCCAAAAAAACACCGCTAGCAAAAAATATAGCAAAGAATCTGAATCCAAAAAAGACAACCCAAACCTTGGAGCGCGAACAATGGAAGGTCCCAAAGATCTGCTTTGTTCACCGATTTCGACCTATGCTTGCCAAAAAATCACCAAACAGGGGTAGTGTAACACCCTGCCTAATTTAATTATTTAGCTTATTAATTTAAGCATTGATGTGTTTTAAATTGATTATTGAGTAATTAAATTGGGTGTAATTTAAAGATTAAAAGGGTGTGATTATTAATGACATTGTGAGAGTTTTAGCAAAAAGGAAGGACAAAGTGGTAAAATTTATAGGCCCATTTAGGGGGAAAATTGTCCAAATTTTTGTGAGAATCTCACTTTCCCTTTCCTCCCTCTCACTTTCTTGATCAGCCCCCTTATTCTCCCTCTCTCCCTTGTTTTCTTCAGCTGGAGAAAAAGGAAAAGAAAGAAAAGAAAGAAGAGAAGAAAAGGAAGAAGGAGAAGAGCTTAGGGTTTTAAGAGATTTGAGAGAAAAGAGAGAGTTTAGTGAGAACATCTCATCCCTTGCTTAGAGAGGAGGACTTGGACTAAGTTTTGGCATTTTAAGGTAGTTTTGTTGCTGCCCTAGTTGAGAGGAGGGAGGAAAACGTGAAGAAGAGGAAGGATATCAAAGCTCCATACATCATAGCTGAAGTTATTGGATTGTTTGTGAGTTTCTTCTTTCTTTAGATGGTGGGCATCCATAAGACCCCCAATAGGGTTTCCTATTCCTTTCTCTTGGTATGATTGTTTGAATTCTAGTTTGGGGATTTTGTAAATCATGAGAAATGGGAATGGGTATTATGGTGTTGATGATTTCTGAATGATTTTTGGGATGTTTAATCCTATGATTGTTTGAAGTTCATCTGTTAAACGTGTTGTCCCTTTAATTGCCATGTTTGATCCTTGATTCTTAAGCCTTAATTTCATTTTGATTAGTTTGCAATGAGGAGAAATTGATGTTGGATAAGTTGGAACCAGAAAAAAGGGGTTTTCTGCATAATTATGCATAGGAAGCGCGTGGTGTGCGTCAAAATAGAACCAAAATGGAGCCAAAGCGCTTCAGCATGCCCCAAGCCCGCGACACAACCAGGAACACGCTAAAACGCATGCGATGCGTGGAGAAACAGAAGCAAAAGGGTCAGAAGCGCCTGGGCGTACCCTGCACGTGCGACCCAGCGCGCAACACCCCAGAGAACGCGATTAAGCGCCAAACAGAGTGCGCACAACACAGGACCGAGGCACGCAGTGCGCGCGCGACGCGCGTCCTGGCGCTCCCCAACGATGCAATTTTGTGATTTTTTTTTTTTACATTTTATAGGCTTTTAAGGCTAGGAACACTTGTTTTTAGTGTTCTAAATCCTATGGGATCAAAGTGATATCAAAGGAATCCCATAGAAAAGTTATTTCAACATGATATTTGTTTGAAACTTTAAAGATATGGTTTTAGAACTGTTGAATTTATAATGATTCTAGTAGTATAGTCATACAGAGCAGTGTGACACTGTGATCTAGCGACACGTCCCGGCTGTTACAACTACGGTTGTACAGAGTGGTTGTACTACTGCTAAAGAACGATACGCCCCAGCTGTTACAAAACAGTATGAGTGCAGAGTGTAACACCCCCCGTCCTATTTATGCTTTATTCTATATTCTTAAACTAACTCGTGTAATTAATGTGAATATTTTTACGTAAAAATACGGAGAAATTAAAACTAAAACATAAACAGTACTGATACAGTCATCCAAAATATAAAACCTATGAGGCTAACCTGTGCCTCATCTAAACAAAACAAAAGAACATAAACATTATAGAAGACTCCTGGCCAGCATAACCAAACATCTCAGCGAGGGGGATACAGAGAGCTCCCGCGCTGAGATCCTGCTCGCCTCAGAAACAGCCGTCAATATTCAGGGATAGCCATAAGACGAGAAGGTCCATGTACGTTGGCATTTTGTATGGTTAAGTGTTAGGATTTTGAAAGTTATGAAAATTGATTAATTAAATTGTGCTTACTTTAAAACTTTCAGGTACGTTGGCATTTTTCTAAAGTGAAGTGTTATGCGTTACCTTTCGAAAAATGTTTGATTTAAAAACCCTATTTATTTTCTAGTAACTAATTATTGAAAAATGCTTGAATGAATTTGGTTAGAGAAAGGGTTAAGTTTGAGTGCATAAGATTGTAGAATTAAGTTTTTAGAATTTCTCTAAGTCGTTTCATGTGTTAGGCTCGAATAACCCGAGACAGTGCGGTACGGAGATCGAGGAGCACGTGGACACGTAGCTTGGAGTTCGGTAAGGGCACTTCTAGACATCGTAGTCTTTTATTGTATATGTCCTTGTGTAAGGGCAATTTTTAGATGCGAATTTAATTTCAAGTGTTCATGCGAAGAAGTCTGAGAACCTAAGGGTTCGAAGTGAGGGTCTTGTACCCCTTCGCTTTATTTTTGTCATATACTGATTATTTAGTGGGCTTGTCTGCAAGTGGTTGGCAGCTGTCCCCAACCCCCCACACTTGTTTGTTCCTCTCCGTCAATTCCATCGAATTGCAGAGGGATGGATTCCATATTGATTGTCGACTGTAGCTGCTAAGTGTGATTATTTGAGATGAGATGTTTTTGTTATTTACCTCTGATGGATTGAGTTATATTGCTATGTTGCTTATGCTGTTGAACTGAATTATATTGTTATAATTATGCGAATTGTTCATCGGAGTGCGAGAGTTGGTCGAGTCGTTGGGTCGTTGAGATATTTTTGAGCTTGAGCTGATTCACCTAGGGTGCAAGAATCCCCTAAAAAGCTACGGCTGGTGTTCGGTAGGGAATGGCTAAACGTTAGTTTTGCCGGGATGTTTTTGAGCTTGAGCCGATTCACCTAGGGTGCGAGGATCTCCTAAAAGGCTACGACTGGTGTTCGGTAGGGAATGGCTAGACGTTAGTTTTGCCGGAACATTTTTGAGCTTACGTCGATTCACCTAGGGTGCAAGAATCCCCTAAAAGGCTACGACTGGTGTTCGACAGGGAATAGCTAGGCGTCGTAATGCTAATGGAACCTGAGCTGAATGTCCTAGGGTGAGGAGAGAGCCCAAGGCTACGGCTGGTATTCAGCGGATGGATCCGCGTTACTTCCGGTATGTGGCGAAAGTGTCGAGAGAAAATGAGTCGTGAGCTGAGTCTTGATTTGGGTCTTGAGTCGCGCTTGTGAATTGTATACACTGTTGGTTGCCTACTGCTTTATGCTTTGGTTTATTTTGATTGTTTGAGAAGTTGACCCTTTCCCGTGGTGCCTTCAATCCATGATGGTTACCCAGGAGATGTCGAGGACGTGAAAGATCAGTTGGTCGTCGAGAGCGAGGAAGGCCCCTTTGAGGATTCGGGCAATGACCATTATTTGTCTTGAGTTGCATGTTGATCATTGTGTGCTGTTATGTTTTGTGGAGGACTGTAGTATATATATATATATATATATGCATCTTTTTGTGTATAGTGAGTTGGTGACGGTTAGAATTTGGGTGATGTTTCTTTGTCCTGAGGGTAGACTGGTGGTTTTCACTTTTGGAGCAGCCCCCTGTGTGGGTGTCTGCCAGGAGTACCCCCAGGGTATGATTTCTCTCTTGAGGGTCTTCATACAATAGGTGTATTTCTTTGCACATTTTCTACTCTGTTATTTTGCACATACTGTATATATATGACTTATGTATTTATGCATGTATGCTTTATCAGCTTTAGAGTCTTGTGTCCTAGTTGCACCATGTTTCGAAATGCTGTAAGTACTTTGTGTGTGCTTTACGGGCACTATCGTTTTAAAAAAAAAATTTTACCGTATTTCCTGAAGGACACAAGAGTACCATTTTCAAAAATCTATCTCATACAGGTTTAGTGTTAGCTCTGTAGCGGTCCGGAAACGGGTCGTTACAATGGTGGTATCAGAGCGGTTCGGTTCTAACCGGACTGTGTATTGAATCATCAAGCTGGTCACCGTGTTGAGTCCTGTTTTGTTGGGTAGATAGTCGTGCTATTATTGTTATTGTTTGCTGAGTGAAGCAGTTTTGCTTAAAATTGGTTGGATTGTTTCTTGATTGAAGCAAGGTGTGCTAACACATCACCTACGTGCGAGGTTCGGATAGGTTTTTGAAACCTTATAGGAATCTACTGCCACTTCGCGAGGACCGTACGTTTGGACCTGCTAACTCCACCTTGGAAAGGACAATTCAAGAATGGGCTAAGTATCAGGGGATTTGTTGGGAGATCTTTCACAGGAGATTTTAGAGAAGTATCTTTCAGAAACTGCACGAGTGGAAAAGGAGCAAGAATTCTCCGTTTATAGCGACGATGTCGCCTATGGCCAGAATTGCAGTGGTGGAAAACAGATTAGAGATAGATAACTTTACAATCATTGTGGAAGACTGGATCATCTTGCTAACGACTGCACTGCGAAGGACCTGGTGTGTTTCAAATGCAACAGACCGGGACATTTTGTCAAGGACTGCAAAGCTCCAAAGGCGGAACCGAGAGTGAACGCTGCAAGAGTGAAGGGAAAACGTCCGACCACTTCGGGTAGAGTTTTCTGTATGGACGGCAAAGAAGCAGAGCGATCAGGAGATCTAACTCAGAAGGATTATGAAATTGAGGGTAACTCTCTATCCATGATCTTCGATTCTAATGCCACACATTACATTAGTTCCTTGGATTGTGTGAGCTGGGTTGAAAATTTCTTTTGACTATATTATTTTTTTGACTTAGTAGTAGTTACTTCAACTGCTAAGACCTTAGTTCTAACACTGCATGACTTCATTGTGTAGTAATTGTTGAGTATAGAAAATCCTTGTCAATTCGATTCGTATATCTATAAAAATCTTACCATTATTCTAGGGTCGGATTGGTTTTCGAATTACCATATCCTTCGGGATTGTGCCCAAAAATCGTAGTTTTTCCTAATTTTGGAGTCTTTACATACCTTTCTGTTAATTCTATTGAAGATTTTTGTAAGAGGGAGAGCTCGGGATTTCATACTCCCTCGTTAGTATAGAAGTTACCAAGCGACCGAGTTGAAGAATATGCCAGTTGCAACGGTATCTACGAACAACATCCTGATATATTCAAGGAGCAGAAGGGAGCACGAAGGGCATGTCTGCCAAGTACTGCAGATGCTACAAGAGGATCAACTTTATGTTTACCAGTGCAAGTGTGGATTCTAGCTTAAAGAGTTGGATTTTCTCGGATATGTGATCCCCCGAGACGGGTTGGCTGTGGATCTAGCCAAGATTGAAGCGGTGTAAAGATGAGAACAGCCGAAGATTGAGACAGATATCAGAAGTTCTGTTGGATTAACAGGCTACTACCGGAGATTTATAGAAGGTTTTTCAAAGATAGTAGTACCACTTACATGACCTACGAGGAAGAATCAACCTTTTCGGTGGATTGAAGAATGTGAATCCAATTTTCAAAGACTGAAGGGACTCCTAACGACGACACCTGAACTGATTTTGCCTCAACCAGAAGAACATTGTGAGGTTTCGTCACATCAAGGATTAGGATGCTTGCTAATGCAGTACCAAAAAGTTGTGGCTTATGCTTCGAGACAGCTTAAGAATCCACAAGAGAAATTATCCTGCGCAGGATTTGGGATTTACTGCAGTAGTCTTTGCACTAAGGATTTGGGGAAGACACCTTACGAAGCGCCGTATGGACGTAAGCATCAGATACCTTTAGGTTGGTATAGGGACGATGAGGATTCTGTGGCGAGTCAAGCGTGATTTAGTGAAAGGATGATTTGTTAGCAAAGTATTTCCTGCGAAGGTTGTCAATAGGAAGATCAAGCAATTGGGGAACAAGGAGATACAGTTTGTCAAGTTGTATGGGATCAGAAAACCAGAGACGTAATATGGGAGTTGGAGGAGAAGCGGAAGATTTCGTATCCAAAGTTTTTTTTTTTTCACGGTGCGTAACTCACCTGTAGTTTCGAGGACGAAACTATTTTTAGAGGGGGAGTATTGTAACACGTGTATTTTTACGGTACGTTAGTTAACATTATTTAGTATATTTTGTCGTATTTACGTTATAATAAAGCGAATTCTTGTTCTCTAAGAAAGCGTATTAATTACATCAAGATCAAATTAAATTTGAGAATTAATATTTTATATTAATCCACGGTTTGAAAATCGTCGAAAAATTCTAACGAAATTTCGTCGCGTTTCGAATCGCCGGGCGGTTTTGTTGCAGATAAATTTTTAAATGAACTCTGATTTCGATGAAAATTGAATCGTAACTTGTTAAGACTATTTTCGAATATTTGACATGATTTTTATTATTTATAATTAAATATTTTCACGCGATGAATTAATTTTTCGTTAAATTAATTTTCGAGAGTTTATCGGTAACGCGGTATTTCGTCGCCGTGCTTTAACAACCCCTAGACTCTAGAATTAGTGGGTAATCATGAGAGATGTGAGATTAGGTGGGTAAGACTAGATGATGTGGTTAGGTAATAGTTGTCACATAATGTGAGATGTATTTCAAAAAAATTTACTTTACTTATTTTAAATTTTTATCAATAATGTGCTAACTTATTTAAGTGGATAATATGTGAACCACTCCCCATTTTTTTCAGCACCATTCACGCCACCCCCACCTTCTCCAACCTTCATCTTCATCTTCATCTTCTTCTTTCTTTCCTCTTGAGCAAGAAATGAGTTCCAAGTTCCATAGCCAACAACTTCCACACCTTTGAGATTTTGGTCTTACTTCCTTCATCAAAGTTGCTCCAAATCTTCTCCTCTATCTAGTTCCTCGTCCTCATCATCATCTAAAGTAAGGAAAATCAGTTTTTCCTTCCTCCATTTTACTGTTTAAAATCGCAAATTCCCTCCCCTTTGTGTAGTTGATTTTTCTTGTTTTCAAACCTTGTTTCTTATTAGGTTTTCTTCCATACTTCATTATCTAGTTTTGATTAATTGATTTTGCTTTCCTAGTTTTAATTAATTGTTGTTTATGTGTTGTTTGTTGGTTTGATTTGTACAAGAGAAGATGAGACATCCTTAAACCCTCTCATTAAGCTTTAGGGTGAAAACCCTAAGTGTTGGAGAGGGGGAAAATGATGTGATTCTCTTTGAATCAAACAATTAGTGATTTGTTGTGTCAATTGTAGTTATATGATGCTTGATTGGGTTAGAAATTGTAATGAGCATGCTTAGTTTATTATTTTTGGGTTTATGTTCATTCTTGCACTAGAGAAAATGTGGGTTCTAGTTGTGGGTCATTGCCTTGAATTGTCTAATTAAATTGTTGGGGTGATTTAATTGATTTTGGAAGTTGTGTGATGCATATTAGAGTTAGAGTTTTTAGTGAGCATGAATAAATTGTTATTTTATGGTTTTGCCTATTCTTGGAACTATAGAAAAATTGGGTTGTGATGTATAACCTTGTGTTCAAGTGTTTAATTAAAATGTTTTAGTTAATTTCAAGGTTTTTGAGATAGAGTTGCATGAATGAGTATAAGTGTTAGGCTATGTTTTGGGCAAAATTGAAGCTTGGAGGACTAAAATGGCATGTAAGATTTGATTGAGTTATTCTTTAATTTTTAGCATGTTATAACTATGATTTAAATATTTTTGGAACTTAATAGTTTGGTCTTGAGAGCATGATTAGGTATTTATTTAGAATTTTGAGATTCTTGAAGTGTTGTATAACATGCCTAGACTTGTTGATATAAGTTGTCTTAGGGGATTAAATGCTATTTGATGATTGTTTGAGTTTAGAAATCATGCATGGAAAATGGTTACCTATTTAAAAGAAGATTTTGCAGATTTTTTTTTTAGGGGAATGAAGGGTGTGGCCGCGAGCTCTTTGAGCTTAGAAGGAAATTATTTTGTGTGTTCTTTGCTTTAATTATGTGCTTAAGTGTTAGATAACATGTTTAGAATAACTTAAGGCTAGTAAGATAGATATGCATGAGTTAGCATGATTGTAGTTTATGTCTTATGCAAAATTTGGTTTTTGAAGGATTAGAATAGTATGTAGGATTTGACCAAGTTGTTCTTTAAATTTCTAACATGATGATGACATGATTCAATATGTGTTAAATAGGAAATTGAGAGTAACTTGTCTTTGAAAGAAGGAAAAGGGGTTTAGATGTGGTTGTTTGAAAGAATCCTTAAAAACTCTTGTTTTTGGAAAATATTCTATGTTATGCTTGAACTATGTTTAGCTATAGTTGTTGTTCTATTTCCTTGAAGTGTGTTTGGAATTGCAATTGGAAATAACTTGGAAGTTACCATCGATATCGAAGGAAGGCTTGCAAACATTTTTGAGAAAAGAGGAAGTAGAGGTCGTGAGGCCATAGGTGTTTTTGGAAAAGAGATTTTGGTTTGCTGACTTGTTTAAAGCTTAATTGAACATGTGTTTTGGGTCTTATAAGTTTTATGTAAGTGGTTAGTAGTTATGCTTTATGCTTAAGGTTTTAAGCAAGTGTTTTGTATGGTTAAGTGTTAGGATTTTGAAAGTTATGAAAATTGATTAATTAAATTGTGCTTACTTTAAAACTTTCAAGTACGTTGGCATTTTTCTAAAGTGAAGTGTTATGCGTTACCTTTCGAAAAATGTTTGATTTAAAAACCCTATTTATTTTCTAGTAACTAATTATTGAAAAATGCTTGAATGAATTTGGTTAGAGAAAGGGTTAAGTTTGAGTGCATAAGATTGTAGAATTAAGTTTTTAGAATTTCGCTAAGTCGTTTCATGTGTTAGGCTCGAATAACCCGAGACAAGTCTTGATGCGGAGATCGAGGGGCACGTGGACACGTAGCCTGGAGTTCGGTAAGGGCACTTCTAGACATCGTAGGCTTTTATTGTATATGTCATTGTGTAAGGGCAATTTTTAGATCTGAATTTAATTTCAAGTGTTCATGCGAAGAAGTCCGAGAACCTAAGGGTTCAAGTGAGGGTCTTGTACCCCTTCGCTTTATTTTTGTTATATCTTGATTATTTAGTGGGCTTGTCTGCAAGTGGTTGTGGTGTCCCCAACCCCCACACTTGTTTGTTCCTCTCTGTCAATTCCATCGAATTGCGGAGGGATGGATTCCATATTGATTGTCATCGTAGTGCTAAGTGTGATTATTTGAGATGAGATGTTTATGTTATTTACCTCGATGGATTGAGTTATATTGCTATGTTGCTTATCTTTGTTGAACTGAATTATATTGTTATAATTATGCGAATTGTTCATCTGAGTCACGAGAGTTGGTCGAGTCATTGAGTCGTTGAGATGTTTTTGAGCTTGAGCTGATTCACCTAGGGTGCAAGAATCCCCTAAAAAGCTACGGCTGGTGTTCGGTAGGGAATGGCTAGACGTTAGTTTTGCCGGGACGTTTTTGAGCTTGAGCCGATTCACCTAGGGTGCGAGGATCCCCTAAAAGGCTACGGCTGGTGTTCGGTAGGGAATGGCTAGACGTTAGTTTTGCCGGAACGTTTTTGAGCTTGCGTCGATTCACCTAGGGTGCAAGAATCCCCTAAAAGGCTACGGCTGGTGTTCGACAGGGAATAGCTAGGCGTCGTAATGCTAATGGAACCTGAGCTGAATGTCCTAGGGTGAGGAAAGAGCCCAAGGCTACGGCTGGTATTCAGCGGATGGATCCGCATTACTTCCGGTATGTGGCGAAAGTGTCGAGAGAAAATGAGTCATGAGTTGAGTCGTGAACTGAGTCTTGATTTGGGTCTTGAGTCGCGCTTGTGAATTGTATACACTGTTGGTTGCCTACTGCTTTATGCTTTGGTTTATTTTGATTGTTTGAGAAGTTGACCCTTTCCCGTGGTGCCTTCAATCCATGATGGTTACCCAGGAGATTTCGAGGACGTGGAAGATCAGTTGGTGGTCGAGAGCGAGGAAGGCCCCTTTGAGGATTCGGGCAATGACCATTATTTGTCTTGAGTTGCATGTTGATCATTGTGTGCTGTTATGTTTTGTGGAGGACTGTAGTATATATATATATGCATCTTTTTGTGTATAGTGAGTTGGTGACCAGTTGGGCTGGGTGATGTTTCTTTGTCACAGGTAGGCGGTGGTTTTCACTTTGGAGCAACCCACTGGGTGGGTGCCTGCCAGGACTCCCCCCTGGGTATGATTCCTCTCTTGAGGGTCTTCATACCATAGGTGTATTTCTTTGCACATTTTCTACTCTGTTATTTTGCACATACTGTATATATGTGACTTATGTATTTATGCATGTATGCTTTATCGACTTTAGAGTCTTGTGTCCTAGTTGCACCATGTTTGAAGCCTTTGTAAGTACTCTGTGTGTGCTTTACGGGCACTATCGTTTTAAAAATTTTTTTTACCGTATTTCCTGAAGGACACAAGAGTACCATTTTCAAAAATCTATCTCATACAGGTTTAGTGTTAGCTCTGTAGCGGTCCGGAAACGGGTCGTTACAATGGTGGTATCAGAGCGGTTCGGTTCTAACCAGACTGTGTATTGAATCATCAAGCTGGTCACCGTGTTGAGTCCTGTTTTGTTGGGTAGATAGTCGTGCTATTGTTGTTATTGTTTGCTGAGTGAAGCAGTTTTGCTTAAAATTGGTTGGATTGTTTCTTGATTGAAGCAAGGTGTGCTAACACATCACCTACGTGCGAGGTTCGGATAGGTTTTTGAAACCTGATAGGAATCTACTGCCACTTCGCGAGGACCGTACGTTTGGACGTGCTAACTCCACCTTGGAAAGGACAATTCAAGAATGGGCTAAGTATCAGGGGATTTGTTGGGAGATCTTTCACAGGACATTTTAGAGAAGTATCTTTCAGAAACTGCACGAGTGGAAAAGGAGCAAGAATTCTCCGTTTATAGCAGGGGCAGTATCTCCCTATGGCCAGAATTCCAGTGGTGGAAAACAGATTAGAGATAGATAACTTTACTATCATTGTGGAAGACTGGAACATCTTGCTAACGGCGCTGCGAAGGACCTGGTGTGTTTCAACCGCAATGCAGGGACATTTGGTCAAGGAGGCAAAGCTCCAAAGGCGGGCAAGAGTGAGCAGCGGCAAGAGTGAAGGGAAAGCGTCAGGCCACCGGGTAGAGTTTTCTGTATGGACGGCAAAGAAGCAGAGCGATCAGGAGATCTAACTCAGAAGGATTACGAAATTGAGGGTAACTCTCTATCCATGATCTTCGATTCTAATGCCAAACATTACATTAGTTCCTTGGATTGTGTGAGCTGGGTTGAAAATTTCTTTCGACTATATTATTTTTTTGACTTAGTAGTAGTTACTTCAACTGCTAAGACCTTAGTTCTAACACTGCATGACTTCATTGTGTAGTAATTGTTGAGTATAGAAAATCCTTGTCAATTCGATTCGCGTATCTTTAAAAATCATACCATTATTCTAGGGTCGGATTGGTTTTCGAATTACCATATCCTTCGGGACTGTGCCCAAAAATCGTAGTTTTTCCTAATTTTGGAGTCTTTACATACCTTTCTGTTAATTCTATTGAAGATTTTTGTAAGAGAGAGAGCTCGGGATTTCATACTCCCTCGTTAGTATAGAAGTTACCAAGCGACCGAGTTGAAGAATATGCGGTTACCAGCGGTATCTCTGAACAACATCCTGATATATTCAAGGAGCGAGAAGGGAGCACGAAGGGCATGTCGCCAAATCTTGCAGATGCTACAAGAGGATCAACTTTATGTTTACCAGTCAAGTGTGGATTCTAGCTTGAAGAGGTGGATTTTCTCGGATATGTGATCCCAGGAGCGGGTTGGGTGTGGATCTAGCCAAGATTGAAGCGGTGTTAAGATGAGAACAGTAGAAGATTGAGACAGATATCGAAGTTCATTGGATTAACGAGGCTACTCAGGAGATTTATAGAAGGTTTTTCAAAGATAGTAGTACCACTTACATGACCTACGAGGAAGAATCAACCTTTTCGGTGGATTGAAGAATGTGAATCCAATTTTCAAAGGCGAAGGGACTCCTAACGACGACACACTGAATCGATTTTGCCTCAACCGGAAGAACATTGTGAGGTTTCGTCACATCAAGGATTGGGATGCTTGCTAATGCGTACCAAAAGTTGTGGCTTATGCTTGAGACGACTTAAGAATCCACGAGAGAAATTATCCTGCGCATGATTTGGGATTTCTGCGATAGTCTTTGCACTAAGGATTTGGGGAAGACACCTTACGAAGCGCCGTATGGACGTAAGCGTCAGATACCTTTAGGTTGGTATAGGGACGATGAGGATTCTGTGGCGAGTCAAGCATGATTTAGTGAAAGGATGATTTGTTAGCAAAGTATTTCCTGCGAAGGTTGTCAATAGGAAGATCAAGCAATTGGGGAACAAGGAGATACAGTTTGTCAAGTTGTATGGGATCAGAAAACCAGAGACGTAATATGGGAGTTGGAGGAAAAGCGGAAGATTTCGTATCCAAAGTTTTTTTTTTCACGGTGCGTAACTCACCTGTAGTTTCGAGGACGAAACTATTTTTAAAGGGGGAGTATTGTAACACGCGTATTTTTACGGTACGTTAGTTAACGTTATTTAGTGTATTTTGTCGTATTTACGTTATAATAAAGCAAATTCTTGTTCTCTAAGAAAGCGTATTAATTACATCAAGATCAAATTAAATTTGAGAATTAATATTTTATATTAATCCACAGTTTGAAAATGGTCGAAAAATTCTAACGAAATTTCGTCGCGTTTCGAATCGCCGGGCGGTTTTGTCGCAGATAAAATTTTAAATGAACTCCGATTTCGATGAAAATCGAATCGTAACTTGTTGAGACTATTTTCGAATATTTGACATGATTTTTATTATTTATAAATAAATATTTTCACGCGATGAATTAATTTCTCGTTAAATTAATTTTCGCGAGTTTATCGGTAATGCGGTATTTCGTCGCCGTGTTTTAACAACCCCTAGACTCTAGAATTAGTGGGTAATCATGAGAGATGTGAGATTAGGTGGGTAAGACTAGATGATGTGGTTAGGTAATAGGTGTCACATAATGTGAGATGTATTTCAAAAAAATTTACTTTACTTATTTTAAATTTTTATCAACAATGTGCTAACTTATTTAAGTGGATAATATGTGAACCACTCCCCATTTTTTTCAGCACCATTCACGCCACCCCCACCTTCTCCAACCTTCATCTTCATCTTCATCTTCTTCTTTCTGCAAGAAATGAGTTCCAAGTTCCATAGCCAACAACTTCCATACCTTTGAGATTTTGGTCTTACTTCCTTCATCAAAGTTGCTCCAAATCTTCTCCTCTATCTAGTTCCTCATCCTCATCATCATCTAAAGTAAGGAAAATCAGTTTTTCCTTCCTCCATTTTACTGTTTAAAATCGCAAATTCCCTCCCCTTTGTGTAGTTGATTTTTCTTGTTTTCAAACCTTGTTTCTTATTAGGTTTTCTTCCATACTTCATTATCTCTGTATCCTAACTATTTGAGCATGAGAAAATCAAATTTTTTTGGTCCCAAAACAGCCCCTTGAACAGCGCCCCACACCTTTTTTTTTTGTTTGATTAATTGATTTTGCTTTCCTAGTGTTAATTAATTGATGTTTATGTGTTGTTTGTTGGTTTGATTTGTACAAGAGAAGATGAGACATCCTTAAACCCTCTCATTAAGCTTTAGGGTGAAAACCCTAAGTGTTGGAAAGGGGGAAAATGATGTGATTCTCTTTGAATCAAACAATTAGTGATTTGTTGTGTCAATTGTAGTTATATGATGCTTGATTGGGTTAGAAATTGTAATGAGCATGCTTAGTTTATTATTTTTGGGTTTATGTTCATTCTTGAACTAGAGAAAATGTGGGTTCTAGTTGTGGGTCATTGCCTTGAATTGTCTAATTAAATTGTTGGGATGATTTAATTGATTTTGGAAGTTGTGTGATGCATATTAGAGTTAGAGTTTTTAGTGAGCAAGAATAAATTGTTATTTTAAGGTTTTTCCTATTCTTGGAACTATAGAAAAATTGGGTTGTGATGTATAACCTTGTGTTCAGGTGTTTAATTAAAATGTTTTAGTTAATTTCATGGTTTTTGAGATAGAGTTGCATGAATGAGTATAAGTGTTAGGCTATGTTTTGGGCAAATTTGAAGCTTGGAGGACTAAAATGGCATGTAAGATTTGATTGAGTTATTCTTTAATTTTTAGCATGTTATAACTATGATTTAAATATTTTTGGAACTTAATAGTTTGGTCTTGAGAGCATGATTAGGTATTTATTTAGAATTTTGAGATTCTTGAAGTGTTGTATAACATGCCTAGACTTGTTGATATAAGTTGTCTTAGGGGATTAAATGCTATTTGATGATTGTTTGAGTTTAGAAATCATGCATGGAAAATGGTTACCTATTTAAAAGAAGATTTTGCAGATTTTTTTTTAGGGGAATGAAGGGTGTGGCCGCGAGCTCTTTGAGCTTAGAAGGAAATTATTTTGTGTGTTCTTTGCTTTAATTATGTGCTTAAGTGTTAGATAACATGTTTAGAATAACTTAAGGCTAGTAAGATAGATATGCATGAGTTAGCATGATTGTAGTTTATGTCTTATGCAAAATTTGGTTTTTGAAGGATTAGAATAGTATGTAGGATTTGACCAAGTTGTTCTTTAAATTTCTAACATGATGATGACATGATTCAATATGTGTTAAATAGGAAATTGAAAGTAACTTGTCTTTGAAAGGAAAAGGGGTTTAGATGTGGTTGTTTGAAAGAATCCTTAAAAACTCTTGTTTTTGGAAAATATTCTATATTATGCTTGAACTATGTTTAGCTATAGTTGTTGTTCTATTTCCTTGAAGTGTGTTTGGAATTGCAATTGGAGATAACTTGGAAGTTACCATGGATATGGAAGGAAGGCTTGCAAACATTTTTGAGAAAAGAGGAAGTAGAGGTCGTGAGGCCATAGGTGTTTTTGGAAAAGAGATTTTGGTTTACTGACTTGTTTAAAGCTTAATTGAACATGTGTTTTGGGTCTTATAAGTTTTATGTAAGTGGTTAGTAGTTATGCTTTATGCTTAAGGTTTTAAGCAAGTGTTTTGTATGGTTAAGTGTTAGGATATTGAAAGTTATGAAAATTGATTAATTAAATTGTGCTTACTTTAAAACTTTCAAGTACGTTGGCATTTTTCTAAAGTGAAGTGTTATGCGTTACCTTTCGAAAAATGTTTGATTTAAAAACCCTATTTATTTTCTAGTAACTAATTATTGAAAAATGCTTGAATGAATTTGGTTAGAGAAAGGGTTAAGTTTGAGTGCATAAGATTGTAGAATTAAGTTTTTAGAATTTCGCTAAGTCGTTTCATGTGTTAGGCTCGAATAACCCGAGACAGTGCGGTACGGAGATCGAGGAGCACGTGGACACGTAGCTTGGAGTTCGGTAAGGGCACTTCTAGACATCGTAGGCTTTTATTGTATATGTCCTTGTGTAAGGGCAATTTTTAGATGTGAATTTAATTTCAAGTGTTCATGCGAAGAAGTCTGAGAACCTAAGGGTTCGAAGTGAGGGTCTTGTACCCCTTCGCTTTATTTTTGTTATATACTGATTATTTAGTGGGCTTGTCTGCAAGTGGTTGGCAGCTGTCCCCAACCCCCCACACTTGTTTGTTCCTCTCTGTCAATTCCATCGAATTGCAGAGGGATGGATTCCATATTGATTGTCGACTGTAGCTGCTAAGTGTGATTATTTGAGATGAGATGTTTATGTTATTTACCTCTGATGGATTGAGTTATATTGCTATGTTGCTTATGCTGTTGAACTGAATTATATTGTTATAATTATGCGAATTGTTCATCGGAGTGCGAGAGTTGGTCGAGTCGTTGAGTCGTTGAGATGTTTTTGAGCTTGAGCTGATTCACCTAGGGTGCAAGAATCCCCTAAAAAGCTACGGCTGGTGTTCGGTAGGGAATGGCTAGACGTTAGTTTTGCCGGGACGTTTTTGAGCTTGAGCCGATTCACCTAGGGTGCGAGGATCCCCTAAAAGGCTACGGCAGGTGTTCGGTAGGGAATGGCTAGACGTTAGTTTTGCCGGAACGTTTTTGAGCTTGCGTCGATTCACCTAGGGTGCAAGAATCCCCTAAAAGGCTACGGCTGGTGTTCGACAGGGAATAGCTAGGCGTCGTAATGCTAATGGAACCTGAGCTGAATGTCCTAGGGTGAGGAAAGAGCCCAAGGCTACGGCTGGTATTCAGCGGATGGATCCGCGTTACTTCCGGTATGTGGCGAAAGTGTCGAGAGAAAATGAGTCATGAGATGAGTCGTGAGCTGAGTCTTGATTTGGGTCTTGAGTCGCGCTTGTGAATTGTATACACTGTTGGTTGCCTACTGCTTTATGCTTTGGTTTATTTTGATTGTTTGAGAAGTTGACCCTTTCCCGTGGTGCCTTCAATCCATGATGGTTACCCAAGAGATGTCGAGGACGTGGAAGATCAGTTGGTGGTCGAGAGCGAGGAAGGCCCCTTTGAGGATTCGGGCAATGACCATTATTTGTCTTGAGTTGCATGTTGATCATGGTGTGCTGTTATGTTTTGTGGAGGACTGTAGTATATATATATATGCATCTTTTTGTGTATAGTGAGTTGGTGACCAGTTGGGCTGGGTGATGTTTTGCTGTCACAGGGTAGACTGGTGGTTTTCACTTTTGGAGCAGCCCCCTGTGTGGGTGTCTGCCAGGAGTACCCCCAGGGTATGATTTCTCTCTTGAGGGTCTTCATACCATAGGTGTATTTCTTTGCACATTTTCTACTCTGTTATTTGGCACATACTATATATATATCACTTATGTATTTATGCATGTATGCTTTATCAGCTTTAGAGTCTTGTGTCCTAGTTGCACCATGTTTCGAAACGCTGTAAGTACTATGTGTGTGCTTTACGGGCATTATCGTTTAAAAAAAAAAATTTACCGTATTTCCTGAAGGACACAAGAGTACCATTTTCAAAAATCTATCTCATACAGGTTTAGTGTTAGCTCTGTAGCGGTCCGGAAACGGGTCGTTACAATGGTGGTATCAGAGCGGTTCGGTTCTAACCGGACTGTGTATGGAATCATCAAGCTGGTCACCGTGTTGAGTCCTGTTTTGTTGGGTAGATAGTCGTGCTATTATTGTTATTGTTTGCTGAGTGAAGTAGTTTTGCTTAAAATTGGTTGGATTGTTTCTTGATTGAAGCAAGGTGTGCTAACACATCACCTACGTGCGAGGTTCGGATAGGTTTTTGAAACCTTATAGGAATCTACTGCCACTTCGCGAGGACCGTACGTTTGGACCTGCTAACTCCACCTTGGAAAGGACAATTCAAGAATGGGCTAAGTATCAGGGGATTTGTTGGGAGATCTTTCACAGGAGATTTTAGAAGTATCTTTCGTAAAGCGCACGAGTGGAAAAGGAGCAAGAATTCTCCGTTTATAGCGACGATGTCGCCTATGGCGTAATTCGGTGGTGGAAAACAGATTAGAGATAGATAACTTTACTATCATTGTGGAAGACTGCAACATCTTGCTAACGACTGCAACATCTTGCTAACGACTGCACTGCGAAGGACCTGGTGTGTTTCAACTGCAACAGACCGGGACATTTTGTCAAGGACTGTAAAGCTCCAAAGGCGGAACCGAGAGTGAATGCGGCAAGAGTGAAGGGAAAACGTCCGACCACTTCGGGTAGAGTTTTCTGTATGGACGGCAAAGAAGCAGAGCGATCAGGAGATCTAACTCAGAAGGATTACGAAATTGAGGGTAACTCTCTATCCATGATCTTCGATTCTAATGCCACACATTACATTAGTTCCTTGGATTGTGTGAGCTGGGTTCAAAATTTCTTTTGACTATATTATTTTTTTGACTTAGTAGTAGTTACTTCAACTGCTAAGACCTTAGTTCTAACACTGCATGACTTCATTGTGTAGTAATTGTTGAGTATAGAAAATCCTTGTCAATTCGATTCGCGTATCTATAAAAATCTTACCATTATTCTAGGGTCGGATTGGTTTTCGAATTACCATATCCTTCGGGATTGTGCCCAAAAATCGTAGTTTTTCCTAATTTTGGAGTCTTTACATACCTTTCTGTTAATTCTATTGAAGATTTTTGTAAGAGGGAGAGCTCGGGATTTCATACTCCCCTCGTTAGTATAAAAGTTACCAAGCGACCGAGTTGAAGAATATGCCAGTTGCAACGGTATCTACGAACAACATCCTGATATATTCAAGGAGCAGAAGGGAGCACGAAGGGCATGTCTGCCAAGTACTGCAGATGTTACAAGAGGATCAACTTTATGTTTACCAGTCCAAGTGTGGATTCTAGCTTGAAGAGGTGGATTTTCTCGGATATGTGATCCCCCGAGACGGGTTGGCTGTGGATCTAGCCAAGATTGAAGCGGTGTTAAGATGAGAACAGCCGAAGATTGAGACAGATATCAGAAGTTACATTGGATTAACAAAGCTACCGGAGATTTATAGAAGGTTTTTCAAAGATAGTAGTACCACTTACATGACCTACGAGGAAGAATCAACCTTTTCGGTGGATTGAAGAATGTGAATCCAATTTTCAAAGACTGAAGGGACTCCTAACGACGACACCTGAACTGATTTTGCCTCAACCAGAAGAACATTGTGAGGTTTCGTCACATCAAGGATTGGGATGCTTGCTAATGCAGTACCAAAAAGTTGTGGCTTATCCTTCGAGACAGCTTAAGAATCCACAAGAGAAATTATCCTGCGCATGATTGGGGATTTACTGCAGTAGTCTTTGCACTAAGGATTTGGGGAAGACACCTTACGAAGCGCCGTATGGACGTAAGCGTCAGATACCTTTAGGTTGGTATAGGGACGATGAGGATTCTGTGGCGAGTCAAGTGTGATTTAGTGAAAGGATGATTTGTTAGCAAAGTATTTCCTGCGAAGGTTGTCAATAGGAAGATCAAGCAATTGGGGAACAAGGAGATGCAGTTTGTCAAGTTGTATGGGATCAGAAAACCAGAGACGTAATATGGGAGTTGGAGGAGAAGCGGAAAATTTCGTATCCAAAGTTTTTTTTTTCACGGTGCGTAACTCACCTGTAGTTTCGAGGACGAAACTATTTTTAGAGGGGGAGTATTGTAACACGCGTATTTTTACGGTACGTTAGTTAACGTTATTTAGTATATTTTGTCGTATTTACGTTATAATAAAGCGAATTCTTGTTCTCTAAGAAAGCGTATTAATTACATCAAGATCAAATTAAATTTGAGAATTAATATTTTATATTAATCCACGGTTTGAAAATCGTCGAAAAATTCTAACGAAATTTCGTCGCGTTTCGAATCGCCGGGCGGTTTTGTCGCAGATAAAATTTTAAATGAACTCCGATTTCGATGAAAATCGAATCGTAACTTGTTGAGACTATTTTCGAATATTTGACATGATTTTTATTATTTATAATTAAATATTTTCACGCGATGAATTAATTTCTCGTTAAATTAATTTTCGCGAGTTTATCGGTAACGCGGTATTTCGTCGCCGTGTTTTAACAACCCCTAGACTCTAGAATTAGTGGGTAATCATGAGAGATGTGAGATTAGGTGGGTAAGACTAGATGATGTGGTTAGGTAATAGGTGTCACATAATGTGAGATGTATTTCAAAAAAATTTACTTTACTTATTTTAAATTTTTATCAATAATGTGCTAACTTATTTAAGTGGATAATATGTGAACCACTCCCCATTTTGTTCAGCACCATTCACGCCACCCCCACCTTCTCCAACCTTCATCTTCATCTTCATCTTCTTCTTTCTTCCCTCTTGAGCAAGAAATGAGTTCCAAGTTCCATAGCCAACAACTTCCACACCTTTGAGATTTTGGTCTTACTTCCTTCATCAAAGTTGCTCCAAATCTTCTCCTCTATCTAGTTTCTCATCCTCATCATCATCTAAAGTAAGGAAAATCAGTTTTTCCTTCCTCCATTTTACTGTTTAAAATCGCAAATTCCCTCCCCTTTGTGTAGTTGATTTTTCTTGTTTTCAAACCTTGTTTCTTATTAGGTTTTCTTCCATACTTCATTATCTATGTATCCTAACTATTTGAGCATGAGAAAATCAAATTTTTTTGGTCCCAAAACAGCACCTTGAACAGCGCCCCACACCTTTTTTTTTTGTTTGATTAATTGATTTTGCTTTCCTAGTTTTAATTAATTGATGTTTATGTGTTGTTTGTTGGTTTGATTTGTACAAGAGAAGATGAGACATCCTTAAACCCTCTCATTAAGCTTTAGGGTGAAAACCCTAAGTGTTGGAAAGGGGGAAAATGATGTGATTCTCTTTGAATCAAACAATTAGTGATTTGTTGTGTCAATTGTAGTTATATGACGCTTGATTGGGTTAGAAATTGTAATGAGCATGCTTAGTTTATTATTTTTGGTTTATGTTCATTCTTGAACTAGAGAAAATGTGGGTTCTAGTTGTGGGTCATTGCCTTGAATTGTCTAATTAAATTGTTGGGGTGATTTAATTGATTTTGGAAGTTGTGTGATGCATATTAGAGTTAGAGTTTTTAGTGAGCATGAATAAATTGTTATTTTAAGGTTTTGCCTATTCTTGGAACTATAGAAAAATTGGGTTGTGATGTATAACCTTGTGTTCAGGTGTTTAATTAAAATGTTTTAGTTAGTTTTAAGGTTTTTGAGATAGAGTTGCATGAATGAGTATAAGTGTTAGGCTATGTTTTCGGCAAAATTGAAGCTTGGAGGACTAAAATGGCATGTAAGATTTGATTGAGTTATTCTTTAATTTTTAGCATGTTATAACTATGATTTAAATATTTTTGGAACTTAATAGTTTGGTCTTGAGAGCATGATTAGGTATTTATTTAGAATTTTGAGATTCTTGAAGTGTTGTATAACATGCCTGGACTTGTTGATATAAGTTGTCTTAGGGGATTAAATGCTATTTGATGATTGTTTGAGTTTAGAAATCATGCATGGAAAATGGTTACCTATTTAAAAGAAGATTTTGCAGATTTTTTTTTAGGGGAATGAAGGGTTTGGCCGCGAGCTCTTTGAGCTTAGAAGGAAATTATTTTGTGTGTTCTTTGCTTTAATTATGTGCTTAAGTGTTAGATAACACGTTTAGAATAACTTAAGGCTAGTAAGATAGATATGCATGAGTTAGCATGATTGTAGTTTATGTCTTATGCAAAATTTGGTTTTTGAAGGATTAGAATAGTATGTAGGATTTGACCAAGTTGTTCTTTAAATTTCTAACATGATGATGACATGATTCAATATGTGTTAAATAGGAAATTGAAAGTAACTTGTCTTTGAAAGGAAAAGGGGTTTAGATGTGGTTGTTTAAAAGAATCCTTAAAAACTCTTGTTTTTGGAAAATATTCTATATTATGCTTGAACTATGTTTAGCTATAGTTGTTGTTCTATTTCCTTGAAGTGTGTTTGGAATTGCAATTGGAGATAACTTGGAAGTTACCATGGATATGGAAGGAAGGCTTGCAAACATTTTTGAGAAAAGAGGAAGTAGAGGTCGTGAGGCCATAGGTGTTTTTGGAAAAGAGGCTTTGGTTTGCTGACTTGTTTAAAGCTTAATTGAACATGTGTTTTGGGTCTTATAAGTTTTATGTAAGTGGTTAGTAGTTATGCTTTATGCTTAAGGTTTTAAGCAAGTGTTTTGTATGGTTAAGTGTTAGGATTTTGAAAGTTATGAAAATTGATTAATTAAATTGTGCTTACTTTAAAACTTTCAAGTACGTTGGCATTTTTCTAAAGTGAAGTGTTATGCGTTACCTTTCGAAAAATGTTTGATTTAAAAACCCTATTTATTTTCTAGTAACTAATTATTGAAAAATGCTTGAATGAATTTGGTTAGAGAAAGGGTTAAGTTTGAGTGCATAAGATTGTAGAATTAAGTTTTTAGAATTTCGCTAAGTCGTTTCATGTGTTAGGCTCGAATAACCCGAGACAGTGCGGTACGGAGATCGAGGAGCACGTGGACACGTAGCTTGGAGTTCGGTAAGGGCACTTCTAGACATCGTAGGCTTTTATTGTATATGTCCTTGGGTAAGGGCAATTTTTAGATGCGAATTTAATTTCAAGTGTTCATGCGAAGAAGTCTGAGAACCTAAGGGTTCGAAGTTAGGGTCTTGTACCCCTTCGCTTTATTTTTGTTATATACTGATTATTTAGTGGGCTTGTCTGCAAGTGGTTGGCAGCTGTCCCCAACCCCCCACACTTGTTTGTTCCTCTCTATCAATTCCATCGAATTACAGAGGGATGGATTCCATATTGATTGTCGACTGTAGCTGCTAAGTGTGATTATTTGAGATGAGATGTTTATGTTATTTACCTCTGATGGATTGACTTATATTGCTATGTTGCTTATGCTGTTGAACTGAATTATATTGTTATAATTATGCGAATTGTTCATCGGAGTGCGAGAGTTGGTCGAGTCGTTGAGTCGTTGAGATGTTTTTGAGCTTGAGCTGATTCACCTAGGGTGCAAGAATCCCCTAAAAAGCTACGGCTGGTGTTCGGTAGGGAATGGCTAGACGTTAGTTTTGCCGGGACGTTTTTGAACTTGAGCCGATTCACCTAGGGTGCGAGGATCCCCTAAAAGGCTACGGCTGGTGTTCGGTAGGGAATGGCTAGACGTTAGTTTTGCCGAAACGTTTTTGAGCTTGCGTCGATTCACCTAGGGTGCAAGAATCCCCTAAAAGGCTACGACTGGTGTTCGACAGGGAATAGCTAGGCGTCGTAATGCTAATGGAACCTGAGCTGAATGTCCTAGGGTGAGGAGAGAGCCCAAGGCTATGGCTGGTATTCAGCGGATGGATTCGCGTTACTTCCGGTATGTGGCGAAAGTGTCGAGAGAAAATGAGTCATGAGATGAGTCGTGAGCTGAGTCTTGATTTGGGTCTTGAGTCGCGCTTGTGAATTGTATACACTGTTGGTTGCCTACTGCTTTATGCTTTGGTTTATTTTGATTGTTTGAGAAGTTGACCCTTTCCCGTGGTGCCTTCAATCCATGATGGTTACCCAGGAGATGTCGAGGACGTGGAAGATCAGTTGGTGGTCGAGAGCGAGGAAGGCCCCTTTGAGGATTCGGGCAATGACCATTATTTGTCTTGAGTTGCATGTTGATCATGGTGTGCTATTATGTTTTGTGGAGGACTGTAGTATATATATATATGCATCTTTTTGTGTATAGTGAGTTGGTGACCAGTTGGGCTAGGTGATGTTTCTTTGTCCTGGGGGTAGACTGGTGGTTTTCACTTTTGGAGCAGCCCCCTGTGTGGGTGTCTGCCAGGAGTACCCCCAGGGTATGATTTCTCTCTTGAGGGTCTTCATACCATAGGTGTATTTCTTTGCACATTTTCTACTCTGTTATTTTGCACATACTGTATATATGTGACTTATGTATTTATGCATGTATGCTTTATCAGCTTTAGAGTCTTGTGTCCTAGTTGCACCATGTTTCGAAACGCTGTAAGTACTCTGTGTGTGCTTTACGGGCACTATCGTTTTAAAAAAATTTTTACCGTATTTCCTGAAGGACACAAGAGTACCATTTTCAAAAATCTATCTCATACAGGTTTAGTGTTAGCTCTGTAGCGGTCCGGAAACGGGTCGTTACAATGGTGGTATCAGAGCGGTTCGGTTCTAACCAGACTGTGTATTGAATCATCAAGCTGGTCACCGTGTTGAGTCCTGTTTTGTTGGGTAGATAGTCGTGCTATTGTTGTTATTGTTTCTTTGAGTGAAGCGCTTTGCTTAAAATTGGTTGGATTGTTTCTTGATTGAAGCAAGGTGTGCTAACACATCACCTACGTCACGAGGTTCGGATAGGTTTTGAAACCTTATAGGAATCTCGCCACTTCGCGAGGGCCGTGCGTTTGGACTCGCTAACTCCACCTTGGAAAGGACAATTCAAGAATGGGCTAAGTATCGTGATTTGTTGGGAGATCTTTCACAGAGATTTTAGAGAAGTATCTTTCGAAGCGCACGAGTGGAAAAGGAGCAAGAATTCTCCGTTTATAGCGAAGCGATATCGCCTATGGCGAAATTCGGTGGTGGAAAACAGTTAGAGATAGATAACTTTACTATCATTGTGGAAGACCGCAACATCTTGCTAACGATCGCATCGAAGGACCTGGTGTGTTTCAACCGCAATGCATCGACATTTTGTCAACGATCAGTAAAGCTCCAAAGGCGTAAGCGAGAGTGAACGCGGCAAGAGTGAAGGGAAAACATCCGACCACTTCTGTAGAGTTTTTCAGTATGGACGGCAAAGAAGCGAAGCGATCGGAGATCTAACTCAAAAGGATTACGAAATTGAGGGTAACTCTCATCCATGATCTTCGATTCTAATGCCACACATTACATTAGTTCCTTGGATTGTGTGAGCTGGGTTGAAAATTTCTTTTGACTATATTATTTTTTGACTTAGTAGTAGTTACTTCAACTGCTAAGACCTTAGTTCTAACACTGCATGACTTCATTGTGTAGTAATTGTTGAGTATAGAAAATCCTTGTCAATTCGAGTCGCGTATCTTTAAAAATCTTACCATTATTCTAGGGTCGGATTGGTTTTCGAATTACCATATCCTTCGGGACTGTGCCCAAAAATCGTAGTTTTTCCTAATTTTGGAGTCTTTACATACCTTTCTGTTAATTCTATCGAAGATTTTTGTAAGAGAGAGAGCTCGGGATTTCATACTCCCTCGTTAGTATAGAAGTTACCAAGCGACCGAGTTGAAGAATATGCCAGTTGCAACGGTATCTACGAACAACATCCTGATATATTCAAGGAGCAGAAGGGAGCACGAAGGGCATGTCTGCCAAGTACTGCAGATGCTACAAGAGGATCAACTTTATGTTTACCAGTCCAAGTGTGGATTCTAGCTTAAAGAGTTGGATTTTCTCGGATATGTGATCCCCCGAGACGGGTTGGCTGTGGATCTAGCCAAGATTGAAGCGGTGTAAAGATGAGAACAGCCGAAGATTGAGACAGATATCAGAAGTTACATTGGATTAACGGCTACTCTAGGAGATTTATAGAAGGTTTTTCAAAGATAGTAGTACCACTTACATGACCTACGAGGAAGAATCAACCTTTTCGGTGGATTGAAGAATGTGAATCCAATTTTCAAAGACTGAAGGGACTCCTAACGACGACACCTGAACTGATTTTGCCTCAACCAGAAGAACATTGTGAGGTTTCGTCACATCAAGGATTAGGATGCTTGCTAATGCAGTACCAAAAAGTTGTGGCTTATGCTTCGAGACAGCTTAAGAATCCACAAGAGAAATTATCCTGCGCAGGATTTGGGATTTACTGCAGTAGTCTTTGCACTAAGGATTTGGGGAAGACACCTTACGAAGCGCCGTATGGACGTAAGCGTCAGATACCTTTAGGTTGGTATAGGGACGATGAGGATTCTGTGGCGAGTCAAGCGTGATTTAGTGAAAGGATGATTTGTTAGCAAAGTATTTCCTGCGAAGGTTGTCAATAGGAAGATCAAGCAATTGGGGAACAAGGAGATACAGTTTGTCAAGTTGTATGGGATCAGAAAACCAGAGACGTAATATGGGAGTTGGAGGAGAAGCGGAAGATTTCGTATCCAAAGTTTTTTTTTTTCACGGTGCGTAACTCACCTGTAGTTTCGAGGACGAAACTATTTTTAGAGGGGGAGTATTGTAACACGCGTATTTTTACGGTACGTTAGTTAACGTTATTTAGTATATTTTGTCGTATTTACGTTATAATAAAGCGAATTCTTGTTCTCTAAGAAAGCGTATTAATTACATCAAGATCAAATTAAATTTGAGAATTAATATTTTATATTAATCCACGGTTTGAAAATCGTCAAAAAATTCTAACGAAATTTCATCGCGTTTCGAATCGCCGGGCGGTTTTGTCGCAGATAAAATTTTAAATGAACTCCGATTTCGATGAAAATCGAATCGTAACTTGTTGAGACTATTTTCGAATATTTGACATGATTTTTATTATTTATAATTAAATATTTTCACGCGATGAATTAATTTCTCGTTAAATTAATTTTCGCGAGTTTATCGGTAACGCGGTATTTCGTCGCCGTGTTTTAACAATCCCTAGACTCTAGAATTAGTGGGTAATCATGAGAGATGTGAGATTAGGTGGGTAAGACTAGATGATGTGGTTAGGTAATAGGTGTCACATAATGTGAGATGTATTTCAAAAAATTTTACTTTACTTATTTTAAATTTTTATCAATAATGTGCTAACTTATTTAAGTGGATAATATGTGAACCACTCCCCATTTTGTTCAGCACCATTCACGCCACCCCCACCTTCTCCAACCTTCATCTTCATCTTCATCTTCTTCTTTCTTTCCTCTTGAGCAAGAAATGAGTTCCAAGTTCCATAGCCAACAACTTCCACACCTTTGAGATTTTGGTCTTACTTCCTTCATCAAAGTTGCTCCAAATCTTCTCCTCTATCTAGTTCCTCATCCTCATCATCATCTAAAGTAAGGAAAATCAGTTTTTCCTTCCTCCATTTTACTGTTTAAAATCGCAAATTCCCTCCCCTTTGTGTAGTTGATTTTTCTTGTTTTCAAACCTTGTTTCTTATTAGGTTTTCTTCCATACTTCATTATCTATGTATCCTAACTATTTGAGCATGAGAAAATCAAATTTTTTGGGTCCCAAAACAGCCCCTTGAACAGCGCCCCACACCTTTTTTTTTGTTTGATTAATTGATTTTGCTTTCCTAGTTTTAATTAATTGATGTTTATGTGTTGTTTGTTGGTTTGATTTGTACAAGGGAAGATGAGACATCCTTAAACCCTCTCATTATGCTTTAGGGTGAAAACCCTAAGTGTTGGAAAGGGGGAAAATGATGTGATTCTCTTTGAATCAAACAATTAGTGATTTGCTGTGTCAATTGTAGTTATATGACGCTTGATTGGGTTAGAAATTGTAATGAGCATGCTTAGTTTATTATTTTTGGGTTTATGTTCATTCTTGAACTAGAGAAAATGTGGGTTCTAGTTTTGGGTCATTGCCTTGAATTGTCTAATTAAATTGTTGGGGTGATTTAATTGATTTTGGAAGTTGTGTGATGCATATTAGAGTTAGAGTTTTTAGTGAGCATGAATAAATTGTTATTTTAAGGTTTTACCTATTCTTGGAACTATTGAAAAATTGGGTTGTGATGTATAACCTTGTGTTCAAGTGTTTAATTAAAATGTTTTAGTTAATTTCAAGGTTTTTGAGATAGAGTTGCATGAATGAGTATAAGTGTTAGGCTATGTTTTGGGCAAAATTGAAGCTTGGAGGACTAAAATGGCATGTAAGATTTGATTGAGTTATTCTTTAATTTTTAGCATGTTATAACTATGATTTAAATATTTTTGGAACTTAATAGTTTGGTCTTGAGAGCATGATTAGGTATTTATTTAGAATTTTGAGATTCTTGAAGTGTTGTATAACATGCCTAGACTTGTTGATATAAGTTGTCTTAGGGGATTAAATGCTATTTGATGATTGTTTGAGTTTAGAAATCATGCATGGAAAATGGTTACCTATTTAAAAGAAGATTTTACAGATTTTTTTTTAGGGGAATGAAGGGTGTGGCCGCAAGCTCTTTGAGCTTAGAAGGAAATTATTTTGTGTGTTCTTTGCTTTAATTATGTGCTTAAGTGTTAGATAACATGTTTAGAATAACTTAAGGCTAGTAAGATAGATATGCATGAGTTAGCATGATTGTAGTTTATGTCTTATGCAAAATTTGGTTTTTGAAGGATTAGAATAGTATGTAGGATTTGACCAAGTTGTTCTTTAAATTTCTAACATGATGATGACATGATTCAATATGTGTTAAATAGGAAATTGAAAGTAACTTGTCTTTGAAAGGAAAAGGGGTTTAGTTGTGGTTGTTTGAAAGAATCCTTAAAAACTCTTGTTTTTGGAAAATATTCTATATTATGCTTGAACTATGTTTAGCAATAGTTGTTGTTCTATTTCCTTGAAGTGTGTTTGGAATTGCAATTGGAAATAACTTGGAAGTTACCATGGATATGGAAGGAAGGCTTGCAAACATTTTTGAGAAAAGAGGAAGTAGAGGTCGTGAGGCCATAGGTGTTTTTGGAAAAGAGGCTTTGGTTTGCTGACTTGTTTAAAGCTTAATTGAACATGTGTTTTGGGTCTTATAAGTTTTATGTAAGTGGTTAGTAGTTATGCTTTATGCTTAAGGTTTTAAGCAAGTGTTTTGTATGGTTAAGTGTTAGGATTTTGAAAGTTATGAAAATTGATTAATTAAATTGTGCTTACTTTAAAACTTTCAAGTACGTTGGCATTTTTCTATAGTGAAGTGTTATGCGTTACGTTTCGAAAAATGTTTGATTTAAAAATCCTATTTATTTTCTAGTAACTAATTATTGAAAAATGCTTGAATGAATTTGGTTAGAGAAAGGGTTAAGTTTGAGTGCATAAGATTGTAGAATTAAGTTTTTAGAATTTCGCTAAGTCGTTTCATGTGTTAGGCTCGAATAACCCGAGACAGTGCGGTACGGAGATCGAGGAGCACATGGACACGTAGCTTGGAGTTCGGTAAGGGCACTTCTAGACATCGTAGGCTTTTATTGTATATGTCCTTGTGTAAGGGCAATTTTTAGATGCGAATTTAATTTCAAGTGTTCATGCGAAGAAGTCTGAGAACCTAAGGGTTCGAAGTGAGGGTCTTGTATCCCTTCGCTTTATTTTTTTATATATTGATTATTTAGTGGGCTTGTCTGCAAGTGGTTGGCAGCTGTCCCCAACCCCCCACACTTGTTTGTTCCTCTCTGTCAATTCCATCGAATTGCAGAGGGATGGATTCCATATTGATTATCGACTGTAGCTGCTAAGTGTGATTATTTGAGATGAGATGTTTATGTTATTTACCTCTGATGGATTGAGTTATATTGCTATGTTGCTTATGCTGTTGAACTGAATTATATTGTTATAATTATGCGAATTGTTCATCGGAGTGCGAGAGTTGGTCGAGTCGTTGAGTCGTTGAGACGTTTTTGAGCTTGAGCAGATTCACCTAGGGTGCAAGAATCCCCTAAAAAGCTACGGCTGGTGTTCGGTAGGGAATGGCTAGACGTTAGTTTTGCTGGGACGTTTTTGAGCTTGAGCCGATTCACCTAGGGTGCGAGGATCCCCTAAAAGGCTACGGCTGGTGTTCGGTAGGGAATGGCTAGACGTTAGTTTTGCCGGAACGTTTTTGAGCTTGCGTCGATTCACCTAGGGTGCAAGAATCCCCTAAAAGGCTACGACTGGTGTTCGACAGGGAATAGCTAGGCGTCATAATGCTAATGGAACCTGAGCTGAATGTCCTAGGGTGAGGAGAGAGCCCAAGGCTACGGCTGGTATTCAGTGGATGGATCCGCGTTACTTCCGGTATGTGGCGAAAGTGTCGAGAGAAAATGAGTCATGAGATGAGTCGTGAGCTGAGTCTTGATTTGGGTCTTGAGTCGCTCTTGTGAATTGTATACATTGTTGGTTGCCTACTGCTTTATGCTTTGGTTTATTTTGATTGTTTGAGAAGTTGACCCTTTCCCGTGGTGCCTTCAATCCATGATGGTTACCCAGGAGATGTCGAGGACGTGGAAGATCAGTTGGTGGTCGAGAGCGAGGAAGGCCCCTTTGAGGATTCGGGCAATGACCATTATTTGTCTTGAGTTGCATGTTGATCATTGTGTGCTGTTATGTTTTGTGGAGGACTGTAGTATATATATATATATATATGCATCTTTTTGTGTATAGTGAGTTGGTGACCAGTTGGGCTGGGTGATGTTTTGCTGTCACAGGGTAGACTGGTGGTTTTCACTTTTGGAGCAACCCAATGTGGGTGTCTGGGAGTACCCAGGTATGATTTCTCTCTTGAGGGTCTTCATACCATAGGTGTATTTCTTTGCACATTTTCTACTGTTATTTTGCACATCTGTATATATATGACTTATGTATTTATGCATGTATGCTTTATCGCCTTTAGAGTCTTGTGTCCTAGTTGCACCATGTTTGACTTATTTGTAAGTACTCTGTGTGTGCTTTACGGGCACTATCGTTTTAAAAAAAAAATTACCGTATTTCCTGAAGGACACAAGAGTACCATTTTCAAAAATCTATCTCATACAGGTTTAATGTTAGCTCTGTAGCGGTCCGGAAACGGGTCGTTACACGTATCACCCCACCCATGAACTCACGAACAATTAAAGGAACCCTCTCAACCTATAGTTCAGGTTCGGCCACAACAAGCAAAGAGGCCAAGGATCACCAAAAAATTCCACCGAGCACACCACAACGACCAATAATTTACCAAAAACACAAAAACGCTCTTGGATTAGAATTAGGGCAAACTATGGAACTAATAAAAAGCAAAGTAGCTCACGGCCATTTATTGACCAAAGAGGTCCAGGGTGTTCAACTTACCCAAATGCAACTCCAAACGAAGTTTCACGGACGATCGGTACCCGTACTAGCACCGAAATCCTAAAATACGAAGAACAGTTAATTAGGGACTATCAAAGCACTAAGTAATAACGAAATCTGTGACACCCTCTACCTCGTCATGTCATTTTAGCAATGTAAGAAGGAAAGAACAAGAAATAAAATTTTGATCCAAGTAAAAGCTTTTCATTTCAAATAAGGTAGGGCTGTCACTCTCAACTTGCGGAAATCAAACATAGTACAAGAGGGAAAACATCAAAATGAGATAAACCCAAGGTTCCCCGATGTCACATTAATTCAGAGCTTCTCCCTAATTAATACAACAAAAAAAAATACAATAACTTGTTCAAAACAAAAATAAGTCTTCTATCTATTCCAACAAGCCATCACGATAACCCATCGGCATTAACACCCTCAACACCTGCAGTCTCATCATCTATACATACCCAATGGGATATGCATAGCCACAAAAGGGGTTAGTCATCATAACCTCAAATATTACATACAGTGAAGGAAATCAGTGAACAATGCGCAATATAACAACAATTCCAATGACCACATCTAATCACCAGTACTACAACATCAACCACGACATAAAGATGTTACCACAACAATTAAATATCACATGCCACAATATCAACCACAACATTAAAGTACACCACCAAAAACTAAACAACCAGGCATGTTATCATGTAAAATGATATATTTCTAGGACCATAACTATATGCATGTGGATCCATTTATAACGAGGCCGGGATACCTTGCCTGTATCGGAATACCATGTCCGTAATGCCCCAATAACGACAGGACCGGGATACCACGCCCGTCACGGGATACCTTGCCCGATTCGCCCCATTAACAGTAGGACCGGGAACCTTGCACGTCATGGGATACCTTGCCCGATTCGCCCTTTTTAACCGTAGGACCGGGAAACCTCGCCCGTCACGGGATACCTTGCCCGATACGCCCTACTAACAACAACAACAACAATGCCGACACCATGATGCATGAACATAACCAAATGCGGTGTCTAACAAAAACAACTTCTATCGCAATATCCTCGATAGAACAACAACAACAACTTCAAGACACGGGTCAATACATCAACGAGTGCCTTCAATCAACAAGAGAATAAATCAACACCCTTAGCCAATTTAGTTTAAGCACATAACACTTAAATAAATCATCAATTTAAACGATTAGTCAATTCGGCAAGAACGGGAATTAGGCGTCTTAGACAATTCTTAGGCATTCTACATAGGTCTTACAACACTGTATAAAGAATGGGAATCTAGGGAAAAGCGACAACACAACTCACACACAGGCTGCCACTGGGCGCCTGGCGCTGGCAGAGTGGGCACTGGCGCCCTGCCACTGTCTTGCAAATAGTAAAATGGTAGTCCCCACTCGTTCGGGGACCAAACGCCGCACCATTATGTCTCATAAAACATAATTAAGCATAATCTAGAGTCCTTTGATCCATACTTAGTCCCTACAAATTTATAAAATTCGAAAGGTGGTTCTTTAACTATTTAAGTTCAACACCTAATAATTTTTGACAGAAAATTCTGCATAATCTACTTAGCCATTACTATTAGTACTCAAACGTCATCTTGACACCACGAAAATTCATTATCAAAACATAACCAACTCATGTATCAATTATTCTAGATGATTAATCCTAACTTAGTCGATTTTAACTCCATTTTTAGCCTCATAAGAATTCTGTTTTTAAAGTATAACATTACCTTCTAATTCCTACAATAACAACTAGTTGAGTTAGGCAATTCATTAACTTGCACATGATATCAGTGTCAATACCAAGGCACAACAACACAAATCATATAGTATATCTTCAAAGTTTGTAGGATTCATGCCATAGCAATTTGCAACAACAACCAAAAACTCATAAATCCATGAACATCAAAGAGGTCATCAAGAGTAACAATCATATAAACAGTCAAGGCTCAATCACCACACCAGAACCATCTATCAAATGAATTTATCACATTACATTACGGTAGGTATCACAAATCGAAGATTATTATCCAAGGGTTCAAGTATTTTCCTATCACGGTGGTGATAGTACTCATTTACTGTTACCGCGCGAGGCGTAGGGGTCTTAAGACACCCCTATTGCTCACTCAAGTTCCATACACTCACTAGATGAGAAACAACTACCCCTTACCTTAAGAGAATTTCGTGCTCCTAGAGTAGGTTGAGAGAACTCCAAGATTCTTCCTTAGCGACTTTCTTAATCAAAAACACAAGAGCAAAGGATATAAGAATGATAAACCAGAATTTTGGAACCCTAATGATGATTAAGAACTTATCCTCGGTCAAGAAGGCTTACCTTAAACTAATCTCCTCAATGGACATAAGAGAATGACAGTGATACTAGTCTTCAATTCGAGTTTCTATGCACAAGCTCTATCCAAGAACACCCTAGAGCAGAAAAAGCAAAGAGAAGAAGAAGAAAGTGGTTTTTCTGGTGAGACACTTTGTGGGCAGTTTAGAGAACGTGGTTAGAGTAAAAACTGAGGCTTAGTTGGTGGTTCATAACCCTAACATGTAATCTTAGTGAATTGGGTCGAGTTTGGGTCTAATGGGTCGGATTACACGTGCCAAAAACGCAACAAAACGAGCAAAAACGTGAAGAAATCACCTGTCAGCAGGCGCCTGGCGCCTGGCACAGGCTCTCGGTGATCCCGGGCGCCTGCGCTTGAGTCTGGGCGCTCTGCACCACTGTTTCACTATTTTAGCCGTATCTGGAGCTACAGATTTCTGATTGAGGCGTTCTTGGTGTCGTTGGAAAGCTAAGAGAATTTCCTACAATTTTCTGTCTAATAGGCTTACCCAAATTCGGACTCTAACAGGATCAAACATGCAGTTGAAATATACTATAATATTCCTAGGTGTTATGCTTGCGTTGTATTGACTCCAGAGAGCATATCTAGAGTTGTAGGTAACGAAATCGAGTCGAACTAAATCCAACTAAAAGATAAGAGATAACGCTACAACTTTATTGGAGGTACTTAAATCCAATTGAGTTGTTAAGGGGTTCGAAAATGGGGAATACGATGACTGAAATACCTAAACATAGGAATAAAAGTACATCTAGATAATCAATCGGCTGAAGGAATGGTAAAACATATGAAACCCATCCCAAGCAACTATAAGTATGTTCTAATACCCTAAGACATATCCTAATCTTGAAGGATGAAAAATTTGGGCTGTTACAAAATCAATGCCAAAACTATGGAGAACAGAGGTTCTTGCCCCTGTCTTGTGGCCCGAGGAACCTCCTCTGGGAGTTTCAACAAAACCCTAGCTCGTTCGATACCCGCACGGTTAAACTGGGGTTTAAAACACAGTCTGATTAGGGGTATAGGTTTACCTCGACAAAACGGCGATCAGAGATAAACCCGAACGAAAACAGACGAGTCAATTCTGTCAGATTGATGAACTGGTGCTTGAGATCACTTAGATTGGATCACTAAAGCTTGTAAAACTCAAAAATTAAGTTTTATTGGCGTGAATATCAGTTTTACTGCGCGTCCCACGCGCGTCGGCGCCCGTTCCTTCATGCTAAAGTCTTCCATTGCATGCCTGCCACGTGTCATTTTCTCACCAGATCATCAAACAGTCCAATCACAACGCACCACGTGGCATAGAAGGATCAGGAAATGCTGGTGTACCGTGGTCCAGAGCGCTCAAGTGCGCTCCACGTGCTTCGGGCAGTCTTGTTCGATTTTGCGCGATTTGTTCGATTCCGACTCTCGTACGATCCAGAACTCGATACCCTAACACTTGGACATGATTCTAAAATATAAAAGGACATCTAATGGATCAAAGAACCAAGATTCAAAGTCTCATTTACTCGATCGAAAACTCACACTCGCTCTAGGTTACGAGTACACAAAACTCTAATCTTAACTCCAATTGTTCTCAAACTTTACGAGGCTTCTAAGACTAATACCAAAACCCTATTTAGCACTATTCCAACCTCATACAATCTACCTAACCTCCACACATACCCTCTTGCTGGCACAGGGTTACACAGAAAGTGAATACATAACCGAAAAGTCAAGTATATAGTCAAACACACATAAAAACCCACCTAGGGTACACAAGTATACTTAATCACACATAAACACATGTTAAGCAAGGTTAGAAAATTGAGGATGTTACATTACCACCCCCTTGAAAGAGATTTTGTCCCCAAAATCATGCACCTGAAAACAAATGTGGGTACTGCTGATGTATCTCACCCTCATGCTCCCAGGTCATATCACCAGTGACATCATCCCATAGAACCTTGACTAGGAGAATGCTTTTACCACGAAGTTCCTTCATCCTCCTATCCAAAATCCGTACCAGTAATGCCTCATACTCTAAGTTCTCTCTCAACTGTAGTGACTCAGGTTCAAGTACAAGTGATGGATTGGGAAAATATTTACAAAGTTGCGAAACATGGAAGACATCATGGAGTTTAGAAAGATTAGGTGGCAAGGCAATGTGATAAGCTACAGGGCCAATCCTACAAAGGATTTGGAAAGGTCCGATGAATCTAGGGGTTAGTTTTCTAGATTTGATGGCTTTGCCAATTCCAGTTCTAGGTGTCACTCTCAGAAAAACATGGTCTCCTTCCTGGAATTCTAAAGGTCTCATTCTTCTATCGCTTTAACTCTTTTTCCTATCCTGCTTTGCTTTAATCTTCTCTCTGATCTTCTTCACTTGCTCTGTGGTCTACTGTACTAACTCGGAACCTAATACTTGGGTATTTCCCGTCTCAAACCAACACAACGGGGTTCTACACTTCCCGCCATATAGTGCTTCGAAAGGTGCCATACCTATACTCGAGTTAAAATTGTTTTATAAGTAAATTCCACCAAAGGCAAAAACTCGTCCCAGCTTCCTACGTGCTGCAGGACACAAGCTCTTAACAAATCTTTTAGGGATTGAATTGATCGCTCTGACTGACCATTTGTCTGGGGATGATAAAATGAACTCAATCTTAACAAATCGTTGTAATTCATTCCAGAACCTAGAGGGAAATCTACGGTCTCTATCACTGATGATGTTCGAGGGAACACCATGTAACTTTACTACCTCCTTGATATATATATCTGAGCCAATCTCTCCAAAGGATACTTCTCTCCGATCGGAATGAAATGAGCATTTTTAGTCAACCGATCAATGATTACCCAGATTGCATCAAACTTCTTAGGTGTCTTAGGTAGCCCTACTACGAAATCCATAGTTATTCCGTCCCACTTCCATTTGGGAATATCCAAAGATTGTAACAATCCTGCCGGCATACTTTGCTCAATCTTAGCTTTCTGACCCACCAGATAAGATAAAACAAAGTTTGCTATGACCTTCTTCATACCCGGCCACCAAAACATTTTCTTCAAGTCCTGATACATCTAAGTGGTGCCCAGATGAAAACTAAGCTTACTCCTATGGGCTTCTTCCAGAATCTTTCAGAAGTCTCGCCGTCCTTCATTGAGCCCTTTATCTTAATCAACTGATCGTCAAGTCCTTGTTTCTGCGTCACCTTTTGCAAAATTTCATTGGTCACCACAATCTGCCCCAAACACATATTATTCTTAAACCACTAAACTCCTAAATTCAGATCTCTAAATTATTCCACCAACTCTAACTCCTTTACCATCAAAGCTGACACATGTAAGGATTTCATACTTAAAGCATCTGCCACAACATTAGCTTTTCCTGGATGGTATTACAGCTCCAACTTGTAATCCTTGATCAACTCCATCTACCACCGTTGTCTCATGTTCAGCTCCTTTTGGTCAAACAGATATTTCAGGCTCTTATGATCACTGAATACCGTGAACTTGGAACCGTAAAGGTATTGCCTCCAAATCTTCAATGCAGAAACTATGGCTGCTAGCTCAACGTCATGGGTCAGGTAGTTCCGTTCATGAATCCTTAGTTGTCTTGATGCATGGGCTACTACTCTACCTCCTTGCATTAGAACACAATCCAACCCTTGGTAAGATGCATCACAATACGCTTCAAATTCTCCTAGGGGATCAGGTAAGACTAACACCGATGATGTGGTCAATCGCTTCTTCAGTTCTTGGAAACTTTCTCCCCACTTGTCAGACCACACAAAAGGGTTTTCCTTTCTAGTCAACTGGTTCATAGGTAAAGCTATCTTCGAGAATCTTTTTATGAATCTTCTGTAATATCCGACCAATCCCAGAAAACTTCTAATTTCACTCACAGTCATGGGTCTTTCCCACTTAGTCACAGCTTCCACCTTTGAGGGGTCTATAGTAATTCCTTCCCTATTGATCACATGCCCAATAAATTGCACCTCTTTTAACCAAAACTCACACTTTGACAGTTTAGCATAAAGCTGCCTGTCCTTCAAAATCTGAAGTACGGTTCTAAGATGCTCTACATGCTCCTCCTTGGTAAGCGAATAAATCAGTATGTCATCAATGAAGACGACTACAAATTTATCTAAGAATGGTCTAAAGATCTGATTCATGTAATCCATGAATACTGCAGAAGCGTTAGTCACACCAAATGGCATAACTAAATACTCATAATGTCCATATCTAGATTTAAAGGCAGTCTTAGGAATATCTTCTTTCTTGACTCTAATCTGATGGTAACTAGATCTCAGATCAATTTTTGAAAATATTGTCGCTCCCTTCAATTGGTCCATTAAGTCGTCTATTCTCGGCAAAGGGTACTTGTTCTTAATTGTTACCCGATTATATTGCCTATAATCAATACACATCCTTGCAGATCTATCCTTCTTCTTCACAAATATCACCGGAGCTCCCCACAGTGAAACACTTGGTCTAATGAATCCTTTCATGGTTTGGTCATCCAGTTAGGATTTCAACTCTGCTAATTCAGCTGGGGACATTCAATAGGGTGCTATGGATATAGGTCTGGTACCAGGGATAAGATCTATGGTAAATTTTATCTCTCTCTTAAGTAGCCTGGGAACGTCATCTGGGAATACTTCTGGAAATTCTCTCACTACAGGCAATACGTCAATGCTAGGATCCTTAGCTTCCATTGAAAACAACATCACATACTTCTGAGAGTTACCACTAGGGGTAAATTGACTTTTATTGGCGGATACCATATAAGGGTGTTCAGGAAAAGTAAGGGTCTTACGGGAACAATCAAGTAAAACATGTTTAGTGGCAAGCCAGTCCATTCCTAGGATAATATATAAGCCTTGCAAAGGAAGGCAAACGAGGTCTACTAGGAAATTCCTATTTTCTATTTTTATTGGACATTTAAGGAAAACAAATATAGTGGTTAAGGGATCACTAGTAGGAGTAGAAACTACCAGTTTACATTGTAAGGAAGAAACAGGCAATTTCAAATGATCCACACATGCAAGTGAAATAAAAGAATGAGTAGCCCCAGAGTCAAACAACACAGACAAGAGTTTACCAGGGACTAGGTACATACCTTGTATCAGATCCAGCGATTGAGAGGACTCAACTCCCTTCACAGTAAATACTCTCCCTGTAGCCTGAGGTCTGCCTGCACCAGCTCCTCCTCCACATCCTACACCTCCAAGTCCTGCACCATTCCTAGCTCCTCTTCCTCCACATCCTCCAGTGGTAGGTCTGGTAGCAGCTTCCTGCCCACTCCAGTAATCCTTCACTAGATGACCCATTCGTCCTCACTGGTAGCATTACTTTGACTCTACTCCACTCCCTTGCATCGTACAATGCTTGATAAGATGAGGACCTCCACACCTAAAACATCCCTGAGTTCTCACTATAGTTCCTGTACCTGTAGTAGAATTAGGCTGTGCTGGCCTAGAGTATGGCCCGGCTCTGCCTTATTGAGGCCTTCCTCCTCCATGTCTACCTCCTCCTCTATGCGCACCACCCCTTGTGCCATTTCCACTCCTGATAGGGCCACCACTCCTCTGCTAATCTCTCTCTCTGTCCATACTCTCCTGCTTCATACACTGCTCCACTAACTCTGGAAACCTTGCCAACTTCAAAGACATCACAGCCCCACGTATCTCATATCTCAGCCCATCCTGGAACCTCTAACACATCCACAACTCACTAGGGTGCAAACGATAAAACTCTTAAGTACTTTAGCAGTGCTTCAAACCGAGTAGCATAGTCACCAATAGTCATGTTTCCTTGTTTCAAAATTTCAAGCTCCTTCTCTTTCTCCTTACGGTACAACCTCAGGAAAAACTTCTCCAGAAAATTGTCCTTAAATAACTTCCAGTTCACCACACTTCCTTGTTCCTCTAATAACCTTTTCTTTCCCCTCCACCAGGACTCTGCATTACTAATCAGCATAAAAGAAGCAAAAGATACCTTCCTCTCTTCACGAGTATTCATAGGCACAAAGATCCTCTCAATTTTTGGTATCCATTTCCCAGCTCCTTCGGGGTTGAATTCTCCATCAAACTGTGGAGGATTTGCCTTCAGAAAATTTGTCATTCCACTATCATCACTCCTTTCCTCTCTCCTAGTCTGAGCAACTTGCAAAAACTGAGCATTTTGTTGGGCTTGCTGAAGCAAAGCAGTGGCCAACTCTCTTACAAAACGCAAGGTCTCATTCGACCTATTACCTCCTCCAACATTAGAGGTCTCTCCATTCTCATGTCGTGCTTCATTCACTCTGTCACGCACTGGTCTACCGCAACGAGCCATGAAGTCCTGGAAAAAGAAATCATTAGCTCGAGACCCATAAGATATAAAGAATCATAGAAGCATATGCAATATATCTTATGAATTTATAACTTGTCACCATTATTTAAGGCAATAAAGATAACTCCGACACTCTACCCAACTTCTAAAGATAGTCATATTCGGTGGGAATACGACTAGACTCAGGCAAAATCAACATCCTAAATGACCTCACAATTCGGTTAGGGCCAAACTGCTCTGATACCACAAATGTAACACCCTTCTATCCTATTCATTCTTTATTCTACATAATTAACCTAACTCGCATAATTAACGTGAATATGCTTACGTGAAAATATGAAGGAATTAAAACTAAAACATAAATAAGACGACGATGTGTCACAGGGGAATAAACTAAGTATGATACACGCATATATATATAACATACTATCAAAGTGCGAAAGCATGTGTAGTGTAAGCAGTACTGATATAGTCATCGAAAATATAAAACCTATGAGGCTAACCTGCGTCTCATCTAAACAAAACTAAAGAACATAAACATCACAGAAGACTCCTGGCCAACATAACCAAACACCTCAGCGAGGGGGATACTGAGAACTCCCGCTCTGAGATCCTGCTCACCTCAAAAACAGCCGTCGATAGTCATGGGCAGTCTTATGACGAGAAGGTCCAAGTGTAGCTCCACCTCTACATCTCTGTCTCCCCTTGTGGCTCGACCCGCTCTAATGACTGGCGGACGGCACTAGCATCGGCTGCAGAGGCATCGGAGGATAACTTCCATATTCAAAACTGGGTGGAAAACCTGGTGCCTGCCATATCTGAGCGAATGGAAGCCTCTGGTAGATGTGGAAATCTCTTGAGAAGCTAGCAATTAGAAAGCCTGGAATCCAGAAATAAAGGGAGATAGTGCCGGTGTAAATAACTGCCTGACGTGCATGGTCCATCTCCTAACCATGCCGTCAAAATCATGGTAGTGAATCTCAAAATCCCCCCACACAGGGATCCTCGTGGTTGTAGCATTGAAGGATGAGTCAGGAGGAACTGCTCCATCGGATGTGGCTAGGGCTGCATCTTCCTCAACAAAGTCTAACATAGAAATAATATATATATACACACAAGCATGCAAACACAGGGAGGTAAGAACAACACATCCATTAAAAAGCGGGAAATGTAAAAGTAGAATGAGAGTAAGACAATCCACACAGATAATCACATATATTACAAATAGGATCTAACTACCCACTTCCACTTATCCCATGTCTCTCTATGATTTTATGCAATTTCTTTAATATTGTCACTGTACTCCTCGTTTCCGACAGGAATACGTTGGCAAACCCCCTTTTTCCGATAGGGTTGCCATCCCCCTTTCTTGTTAGGGACACCAGCCTCCTTTTTTCGATAGAGACGAGACGACACTTGCCTAGTCCACGAGGTATCCCCCTTTCCGAATAGGGGCCCTCCTCCCCCTTTCCCAATAGGGACGTCTGTTCCCCAATTCCCGATAGGAACGGAGTGGATCTAACCTGCTAAGCGTGATATCCCCCTTTCCCGTTAGGGATCCTCTCCACTTCACATTCCCGTTATGAATGGAGTGGTTATTAATGTATCATGCTCATGCATCCAACACCTCATAATCATATGCCTCACATCATGTTATGCTCACATACCTAAACTTAATTAATTTATATCATGTTATGCATCATATCATAATCAGGTGCTACAACATTTTACAGCATTTTTCACATATTAGCATAAATATCACAACATCACATATTTCACAGGCGTGTCATAAAACCATCCTAGGCATGTTACTACTGTAACATCCTCAATTTTCTAATCTTGCTTAGTGTGTGCTTGTGTGAGCCCTAGGTGAGTTTTGTGTGTATATGACTATGTTTTTGACTTTTCGATAGTGTATTCATTTTTGTGTAATCCTTATGCTTGCTAGAGAGTGAGTTTTAAGGGTAAGTAGGTTGTATGAGGTTGGAACATTATTTAATAGGGCTTTGTATGAGTCTTAGAAGCCTCGTAAAGTTTGAGGATGATCAGAGTCGGGATTAGGGTTTTGCGTGCTCGCACCCTTGGGCGAATGCAAGTTTTCGATCGAGTAGATGAGACTATGAACCTTTGTTGTTGAGTCCATTTGATGCCCTCTTATGTTAGGAATCATGTTTAAGTGTTGGGATACGCGTGGCACGCGTTGGTCCATGGTACACCAGTATTCCTAATCCGTCTACGCCACGTGGCGCATTTTGGTTAGACCGTTTGATGATCTAGACATGTGGTGCGCGCCTAACTCACACGTGATGCGCGCCCAATATCACTTTTTTCCTATTTAAACCCTTTCCCATTTTTCGTTCTTTTACCTGATCTTCTTCTTTTACCATGACCCTTAAACATTTTACAGACTAGAAACCTCCATTTTTAAGTTCTACAAGCTTTGGAGATCCAAACCCAAGTGATTTCAAGCGATAGCTCATCAATCCGACGGTACCGACTCATCTGTTTTCGTTCGGGCTTTCTAGGGCTTATCTCCGATCGCCGTTTTGTCAAGGTAAACCAATAACCCTCTGGTGTTGATTACTGGTTTCAGTTTGTGATTTTATTTTCTCCAATTGATTTTAGTTCCTAGCCCTAATCATACTGTGTTTTGGACCCCGGTTTGACCGAACGGGTACCGAACGAGCTAGGGTTTTGCAGAAAGTCCCAAGGGAGATTCTTTGGGCCACGAGATAGAGGCTATAACCTATTTTCTCTCGATTCTTGGCCACTGAATTCACGATTCATTTGTAGTTGGATTGTCCCTAATTAACTGTTCTTCGTATTTTAGGGTTTTGGTGCTTATACGGGTACCGATTATTCGTAAAACTTCATCCGGCGTTACTTTTGGGTACCCTGGACCCTCCAGTTAGGGACTGGCCATGAGCTTCCCTCTATTTTAATAATTCCATAGTTTGCCCTAATTCTAATCCGAGTGCGTTTTTGTGTTTCCGGTAAATTATGGGTCGTTCTGGTGTGCTCGGTGGTATTTTTAGGTGATCCTTGGCCTATTTGTTGGTACTGGCCGAACCTGTACCTAGAGTGGGGAGTGTTTGATTGTTGGTTAGTGAGCTTGTAGGTGAGGCCTAGTGTTCGTTAGTGATCCCGAGTACTCTGTATTCCAGGTGGGAGAAAGAATGCACTTTCATTGGGTTATGTGTAGTAGATATGATTGTTTGCCATGTGTAGGGTGACCTAAGCCCTACTAGGGGTTGATGTCAATAACACCTAAGGATAGGAGTTACGATATGCCACATCTAAGGATAGACATGGTAGACCCATCAACCAACTTAGGATTATTTAATGTTAAATATGATTGCCGGATAAATATGCTTATTCGTGTATTGTGTTGTACATGTCCTATGAGGGTAATAACATGCCTAGGATTGTTTTATGACATGCCTATGAGATATGTGATATTGTGTTAATCATGATAACATGTGAGATTGAATGTCTACGAATGCTGTGTAAAATGTTGTAGCACTTAAGTATTATATGATGCATAACATGATATAAGTTTGGGTATGTGAGCATAACATGATGTGAGGATATGATTATGAGCTGTTGGATGCATGCACATGATACATTAGTAACCACTCCATTCTTAACGGGAATACGAAGTGGAGAGGATCCCTAACGGGAAAGGGGATACCTCGCCCAGCAGGTTAGATCCACTCCATCCTTATCGAAAAAATGGGGGAAATGGACGTCCCTATCGGGAAAAAGGGGAGGAGGGTTCCTATCTGGAAAGGGGGATACCTCGTGGACTAGGATAGTGTCGCCCCGTCTGTATCAGAAAAGGGAGGCGGGAGTCTCTATCGGGAAAAGGGGATGGCAACCCTAACGAAAAAGGGGGTTCGCCAAACGTATTCCTATAAAAAATGGGGAGTACTGTGACAATAGTAAAGAAAAGATGCCATGATGTACAAACTCATTGAAAGACATGGGGTAAGTGGAAGAGGGTAGTGAGGTCTATTTTGTGATTTATGTGATTATCTATTTGGATTGTTTTAATCTCATTCTACTTATGCATTCCCCGCTTTTTAGTGGATGTGTTGTTCTTTGCTCCCTGCGTTTGCATGCTTGTGTGTATATATTTTATCTTTGTATTAGACTGTATTGAGGAAGATGCAGTAGCAGCCCCATCCGACGGAGCAGTTCCTACTAATGCATCCTTCGATGCTCTAGCCTCCGAAGATCCCTGTGTGGGGGGATTTTGAGATCCATTATCATGATTTTGACGGCAAGGGTTGGGCGATAGACCATGCACGTCAGGCAGTGATTTACACAGGCACTATCTCTATCTACTTCCGGATTCCAGGTTTTCCGATCGCCAGCTTCTTAGGAGACTTTCGCATATGTCAGAGGCTGCCATTTGCTCAGATGTGGTAGGCACCAGGTTTCCCACCTGGCTTTGGTTATGGAGGCTATCCTTCAATGCCTCTGCAGCCGATGCTGGTGCCACCTGCCAGTCATCACAGTGAGTCCAGCCACAGAGGGAGGCAGAGATACAGGGGTGGAGCGACTGTTGGGCCATCCCGTCATATGACCGCACATGACTACAGGCATTTGTTTCCTAGGCGGGTGGGATCACAGAGTGGGAGCTCTCAGTATCCCCCTTGCTGAGGTGTATGGTTTTGTTGCCCATGAGTCTTTTATGATGTTTATGTTTTTGTTATTTTGTTTAGAGGAGGCGTTGGTTAGCCTCGCAGGTTTCTTAGTTTTTGGACGACTGTATCATATATATTTACACTATGCACACTTATGCACTCTGATAGTATGGTATGTATATGCATGTATGTCACTTAGTTTACTTCACTGTGACGCGTCGTGGTCTATTTATGTTTTAGTTTTAATTTCTTCGTATCTTTATTCACGATAAGTACGCGAGTTAAGTTGATTATATAGAATAAAGCAAGAATAGGACTGCGAGGTGTTACATTTGTGGTATCAGAGCAGCTCAGCCCTAACCGGACTGTGAGGTCATTTAAGATGTTAATTCTGGCCGAGTCTAGTCGTATTCCCACCGAATATGACTATTTTTAGAAGTTGGGTAGAGTGTCCGTGTTATCTTTATTTCCTTAAATAAAGGTGACAATTTTGAAATTCATAAGATATATTGCATATATTTCTATGATTCTTTATATCTTATGAACCCCGAGCTGATGATTTATTTTTAAGGAATTCATGGCTCATCGCGGTAGACCTACGCATGAGAGAGTAAATGAAGCATGACATGGAAATGGTGAAACCTCTCGTGTCGGAGGAGGTAATGATTCAGATGAGACATTGCATTCTGTCAGGGAGTTGGCCACCGCTATGCTTCAGCAAGCACAGTAGAATGCTCAGTTTTTGCAGGCTGCTCAAACTAGGAGGGAAGAGAGAAGTGATGATAGTGGTATGACAAATTTTCTGAAGGCAAACCCTCCACAGTTTGATGGGGTGTTTAATCCCAAGGGAGCTGAGAAATGGATATAGGAAATTGAGAAGATCTTTGTGGCTATGAATACTCGTGAGGAGAGGAAGGTATCTTTTGCCTCTTTTATGCTGATTAGTAATGCAGAGTCTTGGTGGAGGGGTAAGAAAAGGTTATTAGAGGAATAGGGAAGTGTAGTGAATTGGGAGCCGTTTAAGGAGAGTTTTTCTGGAAAAAAATTTCCCAAGGTTGAACCGTAAGGAGAAGGAGAAGGAGTTTGAGAGTTTGAAACAAGGAAACATGACTATTGATCATTATGCTACTCGGTTTGAAGCTTTACTGAAGTATTCGAGTTTTACCATTTACACCCTAGTAAGCCATGGATGTGTCAGAGATTCCAAGATAGGCTGAGATATGAGATACACCGCGTTGTGGTGACATTGAAGATGGCAAGGTTTCCAGAGTTAGTAGAGCAGTGTAGGGAGCTAGAGAGTATGGACAGAGAGAGATCAACAGAGGAGTGGTGGTCCTATCAGGAGTGGAAGTGCACGAGGGGTGGTGTGCATAGAGGAGGTGGTAGACTTGGTAGGGGAAGGTGTCTGCAGGGCAGAGCCAGACCATACATTAGGCCGGCACAGCCTAATGCTACTGCAGGTACAGGGGCTGTAGTGAGAGTTCAGAGATGTTTTAGGTGTGGAGGTCCATATCTTATCAAGGATTTTACAGTGCCAGCGAATGGAGTGGAGTCGAAGCATTGTTATCAGTGTGGATGAATGGGTCACTTAGCGAAGGATTATTAGAGTGGAGAGGGAGCTTGTAACACCCGTATTTTTACGATACGTTATTTAGCGCTATTGTAGTGTATTTCTGTCATATTTATATAATAAGCAATTTCTTGTTCTCTAATTAAGTGAATTAATTAAATCAAGATCAAATTAAATTTGAGAATTAATATTTTATATTAATTCATGGTTGGAATATCGTCGAAAATTCTAACGAAGTTTCGTCGCTTTTCGAATCACCGGGTAGTTTTTATCCGCGAATAAAATTTTAAATGAACCCCGATTTCGATGAAAATCGAATCGTAACATGTCGTAATTATTTTTGAGTGATTATTATTGTTTTTATTATTTATGATAATATTTTATTACGCGGTAAATTAATTTTCGCGAATTAATCGGCGAAAGAACTAATCGGTAACGCGATTACTCGACGACGTGTTTTTTGTACCCTAAGACTCTAGGATTAGAGGGTAATCATGAGAGAAGAAAGATTAGATGGTTAGACTTGTTGATGGGAATAGAATATTGCTTTATTGTTTGGTGTCACACTTTGTGTGATAAGTTTTTTTTTTTCTTTTTTTACCTTTCCTTATTTCTTTTTAACCAAGCATTATTACTAAGTGATAAAATAAAATAACCCCACCCCCTTAGACAGCCCAAAACCATGCCCACCCTCTCCCTCTACCCTCATTTGTTCATCATATTCATCCTTTAGAGAGAGAAGCTCTCAAATTCTCCGTGGAAGCCACCTCCACCAAGTCTTGAACTATTTCATCTCCTTGCTTCATTTTTCTTGCTAGTTTCTTCTCCTTCTCTCCATCATCATCTAGCTCATCATCAAGCAAGTGGAGAACACCATTTTTCTCCCCAAGAACAGCCCCTAGGCCGCGCCCCGCTAGGAGGAAGAGGTGGTGGTTCTTTTGCTTTCTTTTCTTGATTTTATGACTTGTTTTGTGTTTGACTTTTGCTTGGTTGTGATCAATGATAGATATGAACATCATATTCCTAATTCTTGGAACCCTAGCGTGACCTAAGGGGGAAGAAGAGGGAAATGTGTGATCTTGAGGGAATCAAGAAATTGATTGATGATTCTAGCATAATTGATGTTGTTATTGTTGAATTGAACTCATAGTTTTGAAATTAGAAGTTGTTGAGTAATTTTTATGATGAACACCTATTCTTGAAGAAGGGGATTAAGGGTATTTATTTTGTAAATCATGTAATTAGTTGATGATCCTTGTTTCTTGGTTAGTATAATTGTGTTGTGATTGTTGAAATGGTTGAATCAAGAGAGTTGGTAAAATTTGATTGAAAACCTTTGTCCTTGAGAGACTTGAAAACATTTTTGGAACTTGATTAAACCTTGCCTTGAGCTATAGTTTGTTATGTTGTGACAGGAATTTCAAATGAATTGGTGTTGTTTAATTGTTTTGATAAGTTTGGAAATTGTCTCCAATTTTGGGTGTGAGGGCCGCGAGCCCTATGGAGCATAAGGAATGAAAATTTGTTTGCAAAATTGTTTTTAATAGTTGTGTTGATGTTTGTTTGAGGTTTGGAAAAATTAGGGAAATGGTTTGCTAATTTAAATTGAAGTCTTGCATTTTTTTTAAAAAAAGTGGGTGGTGGCCGAGAGCTAAATGGGAGTATGGAGGGAGAATTATTTTTGCAAACTTGTTTATAATGATTGATTGATAGGTCTCTAAGCTTTGAGAATTTAGGAAAATGATTGAAATTGAAAAATTGGATTTGTTTGGTTACTTGAGGCAATGAAACACACTAGGTAGATTGGGTTCCTTGAGACCCAAGAAAACTAAGTGGAGCCTTTACTTAGTATTGAGAGAAAGAATTGGAGAATTGATGTTGTTTCATGTCTTAAGTATTCTTTTAAGTCTTGGACTTGAATTTCAAACTTTTTGATCACTTATTTTTGTCTTGATGATGAGGACTAAGTTGGTACTTAAGTCCTTGGAAAGAAATTAGGTGTAGAATGTTATGTTTTGATTGATTTGGTTTATTTAAAAAAAAAATTGCTACAAATTGTGGGAGGGAGGCCGAGAACTAGCATTAGAAAGGGATGGAAATTGTTATGACTTGTCTTGCATAAAGTGTGTTTTTTTAACTGATATGATTAAGAATTGTGAATAAATTTCGGGTAGTAGTTTGATTTAATTAAGAAGTTATTTAAGTTTAAAAACAATGAAACACTTAAGGCAAAATGATTCCTTGTAATCCTAAAAACCAAGTGGAGTCTTAATTCAAGTTATGATGAGAATTGCATAGGGCTTTTGGTCGGGCCTATTGTTATTGCTTTGATGCTGTTTAATGGGTTTTGGCCTAGTCCCCCCATTTTCTCTGTTACTTTTCAGTTTTAACGAGGCCCCTCTCCTTTCTTTTGCCAAAAAAATAAAATAAAATAAAATAATTATGTTTTTCGTCCCTATAAAATTGGTGAATTTTGTTTTCAGTCTCTATAAAAAAAAAGTTATGATGAGAGGTGTTAAACTTTGATTTCTAACTTAGTGCATTCTTTTAAAAAAGAGTCTTATGCTTAAAAACTTTGTTCTTTTAATTATTGCTAATTTTCAAGTATGTGATGCTTTTAAAAATATATTTTTGTATTTCAAAATTTAGTATTTTAAAATTATGTTCTAGGTGTAAGTGTTTTGGCTAGGTTAGGGGTTAGATTTGGAGAGCCTAAGTTTTAAGTTAGTTCATAGAATTGTGATATGTTTACTTGTGATGATAGGAGCTACGAATTCGGAGAACGGGCGACGTGGGCTCGAGGCGTGCGGTACCACGCTAGCAACTAACTATGGTAAGGGCAACTTTAGATATTGATAGGAATTTAAATTCCAGTTTTTACATCGAAGAAGTCGGAGAACCTCAGGGTTCGAAGTGAGGGTCTTGTACCCCTTCGTTTTACTGCTTTTGATATACTGATTATTTAGTGGGTTTATCTGCAAGTGGTTGGCAGCTGTCCCTAACCCCCACACTTGTTTGTTCCTCCCTGTCAACTCCATCGAGTTGCAGTGGGATGGATTCTCTGATTAGTGGTCGTGATATGATTGGTTGCGTTGATTGCTTATTACTGTTGGACTAAGTTTTCTGTATGAGTTTGCGTGAATATCTATTTAATATGTGATTGAATAATTATTCGAATTGCTTCTTGAATTATCGTATGCGGCGATTTATTCATCAGAGTGCGAGAGTTTAGTCGTGACGTTTTGGAGTTTCGATCTGAACAGCCAAGGGCGGTGTAGAAGTCCAAAGCTACGGCTGGGTGGTGAAGAAGCCCGAAGCCAAAGCTGGTGTTCAGTGGCCCGAACAACCAAGGGTGGTGTGGAAGCCTGATGCCATGGCTGAGGTGGTGTAGAAGCTTGAAGCCACGGCTGGTGTTCAATTGCTCAATTGGCATCTGGTGGTGTAGAAGCCCGAGGCCACGGCTGGTATTCGAATTGCGCAGTGGGCGTCTGTGTTGTCAAGGAACTTAACCTGAATAACCCGGGTGGTGATGAAGCCCAAGGCTATGGCTGGTATTCAGTGGATGGATCGGCGTTGCTTTTCGGAATTGTCGAGAGTGTCTCAAGGGAGAGTGTTGAGTGGCATTTTGAGAAATTGTGCATCGTGTTGTCTTTTGCTTTGTGATTTGTTATTTCTATGATTATTTGAGAAGTTGACCCTTTCCCGTGGTGCCTTCAATCAATGATGGTTACCCAGGCGATGGCGAGGATGCGGAGGACCCGTTGGCAGACTGCGACGAGGAGGACCCCTTCGAGGATCCGGGCAACGACTTTTATTTATCATGATTGGCTGTTGCATGCTTGCATTTTGGATGGTTGTAGGGTTTTGTTTATAGTGTACAGTTGTTGTGGTGACCAGTCAAGCTTTTGGTGTTGTTCTATGTGTACTGCATGGTAGATTGATGGCATACTTTTGGAGCAGCCCCCTGCGTGGGTGTCTGCCGGGAGTACCCCCGGGGTGTGATCGTCCTCATAAGGATTCTTATAATTTAGGTGTATTTCTTGTACATAGTTATGCACCGTTTTTATTTTGTATGCACTGCTTATGTTTTGTATGTACTGATAAGGATGTCGTGCTTGTACATGTTATGTGTATGTGTTTCCAGTGCATAGTCTTGTGTCTTAAGATTGCATCATGTTTCTAAACGCTGTGGCGACTCTGTGTGTGTTTTGCGGGCGCAGTTGTTGTTTTAAAAAAAAAATATAGACCGCATTTTCCCAAAGGACACAAGAGTACTATTTTAAAAGTACGTCGCATATAGAGTTGGTTCTAGTTTAGTAGCGGTCCGGAAACGGGTCGTTATAATAGTGGTATCAGAGCAGTTCGGTTCTAACCGGACTGTGAGTTGGGTATTTAAGCTGGTCACCGTGTCGGGTTATGTGTGTCGGGTAACTAGCTGGGTTGTATTGTCATTGTTTGTTGAGTGAAGCAGTTTTGCTTGCCTATTGTTTGGATTGTTTCTTGATTGAAGCAATGTGTGTTAACACAACACTTGATTGTGAGGTTTTGACAGGTTTTGGACTTTGTGGAATCTAATGCCACGTCGCAGAGATACTACAGCTGGACCTGATAACGCCACGATGGAGAGAGCGATTCAAGCGATGACAGAGATGGCGGCGGCTATGGCTCAACAATCGGCTGTTGCAACTCAACAATCCAATGCTATGGCTCAGCAGACTGCAGCTTTGACCCAGCCAAATCTGCAACAATAACAGAGAGCAGAACGGAATGCGAAAGCTAGAGGATTAGCGGATTTTCGTAAGCATGACCCACCAAAGTTCTACGGTGAGCCGAATCCAGACAAGGCAGACCTTTGGATGCAGGAGATAGAGAAAATCTTTGAGACACTCCATTGCCCAGGGAATGTCAAGGTGGACTATGCAACCTACTTATTGCTGGGAGATGCCGAGTACTGGTGGAAGGGAGTGAAACAGACCTTGACGGCAGAACGTCGTGAGATTACTTGGGAAGTTTTCCACAGGAGATTCTTGGACAAGTATTTTCCTGATACTGCACGAGCGGAAAAAGAGCAGGAGTTTCTTCGACTACAACAAGGTAGCTTGACGGTGTCAGAATATGCTGCTAAGTTTGAATCACTTGCAAGGTACTTTAGTCCGTTTTGTGACCGCGCTGACCAGGGATGGTTGAGCGAGAGATTTCAGCGGGGATTGAGGTTCGACATCCAGAAATCTGTGACGTCTCTAAGAATCAGGAATCTTCCAGAATTGATTGATTGGTGTGTTGAAGTGGAAGGAGTGAGGAACCACAAGAAGAGGAGTGGTATAGGCGGACCAGTGAGACCCCAGAGCACAGGGCAGAGGTTTGTTCAGAAGGAAAAGCAGCAAGAGAAGCCGTATAATTGACCTCAAGGGAACAACGGCAAGGGACAATACCGTCCGATGGCTCAAAACGCGAGAGGCGAGAATCAGATTAGCACCGACGTGACTTGTTACCGTTACGGTAAACTAGGGCACTATGCAATCAACTGCTCTGAAGAGAAGAACAACGTGTGCTTCAACTGCAGGAGACTGGGACACAAGGCTAGAGACTACAAAGCTCCTAAGACTGAACCAGTGGTGAATGCCGCGGAGGCTAAAGGAAAGCGTCGGATGATTAAGGGTATAGTATTCTGCATGGACGGCAAAGAAGTAGAGCGATCAGGAGATCTAACCCAGGAGAATTATGAAATTGAGGGTAACTCTATCCATATTCTTCGATTCTAATGCTACACATTATTTGATTTCTTTGGATTGTGTGAGCTGATATAAAATTGCTTTTGACTGTTTTATCCTTCAACTTAGTAGTGGTTACTTCAACTGCTAAGACCCTAGTTTCTAACACTGCATGACTTCGTTATGTAGTGATTGTCGAGTGTAGAAAGTCCTTATCAATTCGAGTCGCGTATCTTTAAAAGTCTTACCATTATTCTCAGGTTGGATTGGTTTTCGAATCACCATATCCGTTGGGACTGTGCCCAAAAATCGTAGTTTTTCCAATTTTGGAGTTTTCAAATATCTTTCTGATAATTCTATCGAAGATTTTTGTAAGAGAGAGAGAGCTCATGATTTCATATTCCCTCGCTAGTTAGAATTTGCCAAGTGACCGAGTTGAAGAATGTACCAGTTCGTGATGTTTGAGGACGACATCCTGATTTATTCGAGGAGCATAGAAGAGCACGAAGAGCATCTACACAGAGTACTACAGATACTACGAGAGAAGCAGCTGTATGCTAACCTTCCTAAGTGTGAGTTCTGGCTCGAAGAGGTGAACTTTCTTGGACATGTGATAACCAGAGACGGGATAGCGATAGATCCAACCAAGATTGAAGCTGTGTTAGCATGGGAACAGCCGAAGACTGTGACAGATATCAGAAGTTTTGTTGGATTAGCTGGCTACTACCGAAGATTTATCGAAGGTTTTTCGAAGATTGTAGCACTGCTTACACGATTTACGAGGAAGGAACAACCGTTTGCTTGGACCGAAGAGTGCGAACCCAGTTTTCAAAGGCTGAGGGAACTTTTGACAACAGCACCTGTGTGGGTTTTGCCTCCACCGGAAGAACCTTACGAGGTTTACTGCGATGCGTCACACCAGGGTTTAGGATGCGTACTGATGCAACATCGGAAAGTTGTGGCTTATGCTTCGAGATAGCTCAAGATTCACGAGAGGAACTACCCTACGCACGATTTGGAGCTTGCTGCAGTGGTTTTTACACTGAAGATTTGGAGACACTACCGTTACATGAGTACGTTCACTGTTTACAGCGATCACAAGAGCCTAAAGTACTAGTTCGATCAGAAGGAGCTCAACATGCGACAACAAAGATGGACAGAATTTTTGAAAGACTACGACTTCACTTTGGAATATCATCCAGGGAAGGCGAATGTGGTAGCTGATGCACTGAGCATGAAGAGTGTTGTAGCCTCAGTAACGATGATTAAGGAGTTAGAGATGCTAGGAAAGTTCCAAGACTTGAGGCTGAACGTGGGAGCTGGAAGGGAAGATAAGGGACTAGTATCCATAACTTTTTCATGATACGTATCTTAACCGTAGTTTCGAGGACGAAACTATTTTTAGAGGGGGAGTATTGTAACACCCGTATTTTTACGATACATTATTTAGCGCTATTGTAGTGTATTTCTGTCGTATTTATGCTATAATAAGCAATTTCTTGTTCTCTAATTAAGTGAATTAATTAAATCAAGATCAAATTAAATTTGAGAATTAATATTTTATATTAATTAATGGTTGGTATATCGTCGAAAATTCTAACGAAGTTTCGTCGCTTTTCGAGTAGTTTTTATCCGCGAATAAAATTTTAAATGAACCCTGATTTCGATGAAAATCGAATCGTAACATGTCGTGATTATTTTTGAGTGATTATTATTGTTTTTATTATTTATGATAATATTTTATCACGCGCTAAATTAATTTTCGCGAATTAATCGGTGAAAGAACTAATCGGTAACGCGATTACTCGACGCCGTGTTTTTAGTACCCTAAGACTCTAGGATTAGAGGGTAATCATGAGAGAAGAAAGATTAGATGGTTAGACTTGTTGATGGGAATAGAATCTTGCTTTATTGTGAGGTGTCACACTTTGTGTGATAAGTTTATTTTTTCTTTTTTTACCTTTCCTTATTTCTTTTTAACCAAGCATTATTACTAAGTGATAAAATAAAATAACCCCACCCCCTTAGACAGCCCAAAACCACGCCCACCGTCTCTCTCTACCCTCATTTGTTCATCATCTTCATCCTTTAGAGAGAAAAGCTCTCAAAATCTCCATGGAAGCCACCTCCACCAAGTCTTGAACTATTTCATCTCCTTGCTTCATTTTTCTTGCTAGTTTCTTCTCCTTCTCTCCATCATCATCTAGCTCATCATCAAGCAAGTGGAGAACACCATTTTTCTCCCCAAGAACAGCCCCTAGGCCGTACTCACTAGGAGGAAGAGGTGGTGGTTCTTTTGCTTTCTTTTCATGATTTTACGACTTGTTTTGTGTTTGATTTTTGCTTGGTTGTGATCAATGATGGATATGAACATCAGATTCCTAATTCTTTGAAACCGAGGCGTGACCTAAGGGGGAAGAAGAGGGAAAGGTGTGATTTTGAGGGAATCAAGAAATTGATTGATGATTCTAGCATAATTGATGTTGTTATGGTTGAATTGAACTCATAGTTTTGAAATTAGAAGTTGTTGAGTAATTTTTATGATGAACACCTATTCTTGAAGAAGGGGATTAAGGGTATTTCTTTTGTAAATCATGTAATTAGTTGATTATCCTTGTTTCTTGGTTAGTATAATTGTGTTGTGATTGTTGAAATGGTTGAATCAAGAGAGTTAGTAAAATTTGATTGAAAACCTTTGTTCTTGAGAGACTTGAAAACATTTTTGGAACTTGATTAAACCTTGCCTTGAGCTATAGTTTGTTATGTTGTGACAGGAATTTCAAATGAATTGGTGTTGTTTAATTGTTTTGATAAGTTTGGAAATTGTCTCCAATTTTGGGCGTGAGGGCCGCGAGCCCTATGGAGCATATGGAAGGAAAATTTGTTTGCAAAATTGTTTTTAATAGTTGTGTTGATGTTTGTTTGAGGTTTGGAAAAAATAGGGAAATGGTTTGCTAATTTAAATTGAAGTCTTGCATTTAAAAAAAAAAGTGGGTGGTGGCCGAGAGCTAAATGGGAGTATGGAGGGAGAATTATTTTTGCAAACTTGTTTATAATGATTGATTGATAGGTCTCTAAGCTTTGAGAATTTAGGAAAATGATTGAAATTGAAAAATTGGATTTGTTTGGTTACTTGTGGCAATGAAACACACTAGGTGGATTGGGTTCCTTGAGACCCAAGAAAACTAAGTGGAGCCTTTACTTAGTATTGAGAGAAAGAATTGGAGAATTGATGTTGTTTCATGTCTTAAGTATTCTTTTAAGTCTTGGACTTGAATTTCAAACTTTTTGATCCCTTATTTTTGTCTTGATGATGAGGACTAAGTTGGTACTTAAGTCCTTGGAAAGAAATTAGGTGTAGAATGTTATGTTTTGATTGATTTGGTTTATTTAAAAAAAATTGCTCCAAATTGTGGGAGGGAGGCCGAGAACTAGCATTAGAAAGGGATGGAAATTGTTATGACTTGTCTTGCATAAAGTGTGTTTTTTTAACTGATATGATTAAGAATTGTGAATAAATTTCGGGTAGTAGTTTGATTTAATTAAGAAGTTATTTAAGTTTAAAGACAATGAAACACTTAAGGCAAAAGGATTCCTTGTAATCCTAAAAGCCAAGTGGAGTCTTAATTCAAGTTATGATGAGAGGTGTTAAACTTTGATTTCTAACTTAGTGCATTATTTTAAAAAAGAGTCTTATGCTTAAAAACTTTGTTCTTTTAATTATTGCTAATTTTCAATTATGTGATGCTTTTAAAAATATATTTTTGTATTTCAAAATTTTGTATTTTAAAATTATGTTCTAGGTGTAAGTGTTTTGGCTAGGTTAGGGGTTAGATTTGGAGAGCCTAAGTTTTAAGTTAGTTCATAGAATTGTGCTAAGTTTACTTGTGATGATAGGAGTTACGAATTCGGAGAACGGGCGACGTGGGCTCGAGGCGTGCGGTACCACGCTAGCAACTAACTGTGGTAAGGGCAACTTTAGAAATTGATAGGAATTTAAATTCCAGTTTTTACATCGAAGAAGTCGGAGAACCTCAGTGTTCGAAGTGAGGGTCTTGTACCCCTTCGTTTTACTGCTTTTGATATACTGATTATTTAGTGGGCTTGTCTGCAAGTGGTTGGCAGCTGTCTCCAACCCCCCACACTTGTTTGTTCCTCTCTGTCAACTCCATCGAGTTGCAGTGGGATGGATTCTGTGATTAGTTGTCGTGATATGATTGGTTGCGTTGATTGCTTATTACTGTTGGACTGAGTTTTCTGTATGAGTTTGCGTGAATATCTATTTAATATGTGATTGAATAATTATTCGAATTGCTTCTTGAATTATCGTATGTGGCGATTTATTCATCGGAGTGCGAAAGTTTAGTCGTGACATTTTGGAGTTTCGATCTGAATAGCCAAGGGCGGTGAAGAAGTCCGAAGCTACGGCTGGGTGGTGAAGAAGCCCGAAGCCAAAGCTGGTGTTCAGTGGCCCGAACAACCAAGGGTGGTGTGGAAGCCCGATGCCATGGCTGAGGTGGTGTAGAAGCCTGAAGCCACGACTGGTGTTCAATTGCTCAATTGGTATTTGGTGGTGTAGAAGCCCGAGGCCACGGCTGGTATTCAAATTGCGCAGTGGACGTCTGTGTTGTCAAGGAACTTAACCTGAATAACCCGGGTGGTGATGAAGCCCAAGGCTACGGCTGGTATTCAGTGGATGGATCGGCGTTGCTTTCTGGAATTGTCGAGAGTGTCTCAAGGGAGAGTGTTGAGTGGCGTTTTGAGAAATTGTGCATTGTGTTGTCTTTTGCTTTGTGATTTGTTATTTCTATGATTATTTGAGAAGTTGACCCTTTCCCGTGGTGCCTTCAATCGATGATGGATACCCAGGCGATGGCGAGGACGCGGAGGACCCGTTGACAGACTGGGACGAGGAGGACCCCTTCGAGGATCTGGGCAACGACTTTTATTTGTTGTGATTGGCTGTTGCATGCTTGCATTTCGGATGGCTGTAGGGTTTTGTTTATAGTGTACAGTTGTTGTGATGACCAGTCAAGCTTTTGGTGTTGTTCTATGTGTACTGCAGCGTAGACTGGTGGCATACTTTTGGAGCAGCCCCCTGCGTGGGTGTCTGCCAGGAGTACCCCCGGGGTGTGATCGTCCTCATAAGGATTCTCATACTTTAGGTGTATTTCTTGTACATAGTTATGCACCGTTTTTATTTTGTATGCGCTGCTTATGTTTTGTATGTACTGATAGGGATGTCATGCTTGTATATGTTATGTGTATGTGTTTCCAGTGCATAGTCTTGTGCCTTAAGATTGCATCATGTTTCTAAACGCTGTGGCGACTCTGTGTGTGCTTTGCGGGCGCAATTGTTGTTTAAAAAAAAAATATAGACCGCATTTTCCCAAAGGACACAAGAGTAATATTTTAAAAGTACGTTGCATATAGAGTTGGTTCTAGTTTAGTAGCGGTCCGGAAACGGGTTGTTACAGAGCTGCTAACAGACCTGCGACAGGAGGACGTGGAGGAAGAGGAACTGGAAATGGTGCAGGACGAGGAGGAGAAGCCGGTGCAGGCAGACCCCAGGCTATGGGGAGAGTATTTACTGTGAGGGGAGCTGTAACACCCCGATTTCGGAGCGCTACTGTGCAACCTAATCTAATGCTGAAAACATTTAATGCTTGTATGCTTTCAGTTAAAGAGTACTCTTATGTATTTCACAATGGAAAAATAGGAGTAAATTTTTCTTTTTCATTTTCTTCCCTTTGAAACCCTTTTCAAAATGAGACATAGAGTACTACAGTTTTCTAAATGATGCCAATTCAGACTTTTGCAATTATCAGAGTATAATGCATCACAAAATAATACTTCACATAACATAATCATTTCGCACTAAGGCGAGGTTTTCTGAAAAGAGTAATTATAACACAACAATTTACAAAACCCTAAGCTAAGCTGGCCAACAACTATAACTCTTCTTGAGAAATTTCAAGAAGACCAAACACGAAGTACTCGGAGGAATCTTCCTCCACCGCTCAATCTTCAATGCTCCTGAAAAGTTAAGTCGCAGCGAAAGAACTCCATCTGGAAGTGACATCCATAAGGACATCCAATCCAACAACAGTGCAAGGGTAAATCCTTTGTCCACGAGTTTATCATAGGCTATGTCGCATGCAAACAATATATACATATATAATACAACAACATGCTTTTATATACAAATACGTACTTAATAAACCGCACACAATCAGCATCGTATATCAGGCATTGCATGTGAGCAACCAAAACAACCAACAGATCAACAATCAAGTCACTACAATATCAAACTATTGCATGTGAACAGGTAAATCTATCAACAGATAAGTAATTAAGTCATCACAATATCCAATTCATCAAACAATTCATCACATATCATAAATGAGGTTAGCTATGCATGTCAATGCAGTATGGCAAGTTGTGTATACACCTGCAACCTTAATAGGTCAGCAGTATGACGGGGACTACTTTCCCAACGTCCGAACCAAATAGCCTCTGCTTAGGCTTGCCACTACTTTGGCTGGCCACTACTTTGGCGTGCCTCTACTTAGGCAATGCAGTGTCAACTTGCCTTTTGAAGTCTGTACGACCAACAAAACGCTACGAGTGACATGACAACTCGTCTTTTGAAGTCTTTAAGACCAATCAAATGCTCCGAGTGTCGATGCTCAATGGTTAGTACGCATCCAAACAAATTCAACAATATGGCATGTTCACCGTAGTGAACGCCCGAGTGATATCCAACAAATTCAACAATATGGCATGTTCACCGTAGTAAACGCCCAAGTGATATCCAAACAAATTCTACAATGTGGCGTGCTCACCGTAGTGAGTGCCTGAGTAATGTTTTAATTAATCAATGCGGATCGACGAGCCCTCACTCACTCAACTTAGTGGGTTTCCAAATCTGATGAGGACATGGATCACCAAGAGGCCATTCAAAGCTTAGGAGGACCAATGACTAGGGCAATGGCAAGAAGGGTCCAAGAAGGCTTAGTCCAATTCATGACTAAGACAATTGCAAGCAAAGGCAAAGATGTAATTGCACAAAAAACCATGCTTGTCATACAAGCCATGGAGGAGGCGCAACTTGCATGACATGCAGCCAAGTTATTTCTTTTATTTGAATAAAAGTGCAAGTGACCAATTGATTTATTTGGGTCCAAGGCACTAAGTTATTTGTTTTCTTTTTTTTGTGTGTTTAATCCACTTTAAGTGGCTGTGTGGCACAAAGAGTAGGGGGTCCCACACCTCTCAATAACTCTTGTGTAGTTTGAATGAGTCAATAAACCTTGCTGCCAAAGAAATTCAAAGCAATCAAGGCAAAGGGAGTTACAAGAGACAAAGAGATTAATGCTCCATCAGCACCATAAAAGCATAACAGCCATCCATTTAATTGCATTCAATGTGTGGTTGCGAAACCTTCCTAGTCATGAAGAGCATTCAACAAAAGTGAAGTTGTTTCCTACTCCTTAATGGCGCCATTTAGACTATGAGAACAACCATAATATTCTGATGTAATGTCCTTTTATTAGGCTAATTATTTCAGCTTAGGATTCCTTATACTCTAAATGGAAAAGACTTTGTCTCTTCTTTTGTTTGTAACAGCAAGAGCATTCTCCATTATATAAAGGGAGTGCAAGTCTCAATAGAGGGAAGAAAGATTTTAGCAAAAATTGAGTTCATACTCTTTGGTTCTGGATTGGACTAGTTTATTGATCTTATCAAGAAATTCTCTTCTTGTGGTGATCCTCACATTCATAGGCTTATCCTTGTCTTGGATTAGACTAAGGTGGCGCCCCTGCCCCCCCCCCCCATTCATCCATCTTCTCAATTTTTTTTTTGTTGTTTGCTTTGCAATTGTGTTCTTTTCTTTATTCAGAACTTCTCAATCTATTTCCAGTTTTCATTATCACCAATTCCACGAAATTCACATCTTCCATTACCCATATTTCGTTCACTTATATCCAAAAATACAAAAACAAAGTCACAACCAGTTTCTTTTATTTGGAAGTCAAGCAAATGGCCAATTTCTACAACAAGGAGGCCATCATTTGGTAATCAGAGCAAGGTTTCGACTTTGTTCAAAAGAATCCCAGGTTTCTCTATTCTTATCTTTGAGTTCTGAATTCTTTAATGAAAAAAATTGCAAAAATTCATAAAAAAAAAAATCTTGAATTTTGGTTGTGTTTCTTCATTGCTACTACACTCTGAAATTTTTATTTTATTTCTTTCTTTTGAGTGAGTTCTTTCTTGTTCTAGTCTCACAAACTTTGTGTTCAATTTTTGTTTCTTACCTTTCCTTTCCAAGCTGATTGGGTGTGTGGATTATTATTTGAATTGATTTCTTGTAGTGATAATTTGCTGGTTTCTCTAAAGAACTGACAGAGTTATGGATCCTCAAAATCGTTTGCTATTTGATGCCCTCACGGCAAAAATGAGAGAACTTTTGAAAGAGGAAGTGGAAGGTATAAATGAGAGAATTGACGCATTAGAAAACAGACAAAATAATAGTGATGAGGAGGAACGGAGGAGAAGGAGACGTGATGAACCTAGAGAAGATAGGTTGGGTGGTATAAAAATAAAAGTACCAAAATTTGTCGGGAAAAATGACCCGGAGACGTATTTGGAATGGGAAACTAAAATTGAACAAATTTTTTCCTGTTACAATTACACTGATCTTCAAAAGGTGCAGGTTGCTTCTATTGAATTTACAGATTATGCCTTAGTGTGGTGGGACCAATTGACAAAGGAGAGGAGAAGGCACAATGAGCCAGCCATTGCCACATGGGAGGAGATGAAGAGGCTCATGAGAAGGAGATTCATCCCATCTTACTACAACAGAGAGTTGCACAACAAATTACAGCGACTCACCCAAGGCAACAAAAGTGTTGATGAGTACTACAAGGAGATGGAGGTGGCGAAAGTTAGAGCAAATGTGGAGGAAGATGATGAAGCAACCATGGCCAGGTTCTTGCATGGCCTAAATCGTGATATAAGTGACATAGTGGAACTACAACACTATGTTCAATTAGATGATTTGGTATATCAAGCCACAAGGGTAGAACAACAACTCAAGAGGAAGGGTCAGATAAGAAGAAGCACTACCACTTCTAATCCTCAAAATTGGAAGAGCAATAAGCCGCGGCTGACACAAAAGGTAAAAACACTACAACTAGTCCTTCTCAAGTTGTTTCAACTAACCGGGCTGTTAAGTGTTTCAACCAAGGCTTAGGACACATTGCATCTCAATGTCCTACCAAGAGAATTATGATTGTAGAGGAGGTTGAGGAGGAAGATGAAGGGGTTGAAGAGTATGATGAGGATTGTGTTGAGGAGGAGGCCCAAATACCCAGTGGAGAGCTACTTATGATAAAAAGGTTGTTGGAAGCCGTGGTAAAGGAGGAAGATGCGACTCAAAGGGAGAATATATTTCACTCAAGATGCCTCATACAAGGCAAGGTATGTTCCCTAATTATTGATGGTGGGAGTTGCACAAATGTTGCTAGCACAAGGTTAGTTTCCAAACTCCAACTAGAAACTAAACCACATCCCAAGCCATATAAGCTTCAATGGCTTGTTAATGATGTTGAGATGATTGTTGATGAACAAGTAGAAATTTCTTTTTCAATTGGAAAATATGAAGATGTGGCTGTTTGTGATGTAGTTCCTATGGAGGCCAGCCATGTCTTGTTGGGAAGGCCTTAGCAATTTGACAAAAAGGCAAGCCATGAAGGGCATACCAACAAGTACTTTTTTGTTCATCATGGAAAAAGAATTGTATTGGCTCCTTTGAGCCCAAGTGAGGTGAGAGATGATCAAAAAAAAATTGAGAGAAAAATGTGAAAAAGAAAAAGAAGAAAAAGAAAAGATCGCTAAAGAAAAAGAGAGAAAAAAGAGTGACAAAAAAAAGATTGATGAAAAAAAGAAAGAAAATTTGATGGCGACAAAAGGGGAGGTTAAAAAAGCTATTTTCTCCAATCAGCCCCTATATTTGCTTTTTAGCAAAGAGGTGGCCTTGCTGGAAAATTTACCTAACACTCAAGAATTGCCAAATTGCATAAATTCTCTTTTGCAGGAATTTGAGGATTTGTTTCCTAAGGAGGTACCAAATGGGCTGCCACCCCTGAGAGGGATTGAGCACCACATTGATCTCATCCCAGGCGCCACTTTGCCTAATAGGCCAGCCTACCGGAGCAACCCACAACAAACGCAAGAGATACAAAAGCAAGTGGCTGAATTGGTAAGTAAAGGTTGGGTAAGGGAAAGTTTAAGTCCATGTGATGTCCCTGTTATTTTAGTCCCTAAAAAAGATGGTAGTTGGAGAATGTGCACTGATTGTAGAGGTCATTAATAATATTACTGTTAAGTATAGGCATCCAATACCTCGGTTAGATGACTTGCTTGATGAACTGTTTGGTGCATGCTTGTTTACCAAAATTGATTTGAAAAGTGGATACCATCAAATTAGAATAAGGGAAGGGGATGAATGGAAAACTGCTTTCAAAACTAAATATGGTTTATATGAGTGGTTAGTTATGCCTTTTGGATTAACTAATGCACCTAGCACTTTCATGAGATTAATGAACCATGTTTTGAGGGAATTTTTGGGAAAATTTGTTGTTGTATATTTTGATGATATCTTGATATATAGCAAAAATTTAGAGGACCATTGCATTCATCTAAGGGCTGTTTTAAATGTGCTAAGAAAAGAAAACTTGTATGCAAACTTGGAAAAATGTGTGTTTTGCACGGATCAAGTCGTTTTTCTAGGCTTTGTCATAAGCTCTCAAGGAGTACATGTGGATGAAGCAAAGGTGAAGGCAATCCAAGAATGGCCAGCACCTAAAAGTGTGACAGAGGTAAGAAGTTTCCATGGTTTAGCAAGTTTCTATAGGAGGTTTGTTAAGGATTTTAGTACTATTGCTGCACCTCTTAATGAAATTGTTAAAAAGGAAATTGGTTTTAAATGGGGTGAGAAACAAGAACAAGCTTTTTCAATTCTTAAAGAAAAGCTCACCCAAGCACCAATTCTAGCATTGCCTAATTTTTCAAAATCTTTTGAAATTGAGTGTGATGCTTCCAATGTTGGAATTGGGGCTGTTTTGATGCAAGAAGGTCATCCAATTGCTTATTTTAGTGAGAAATTAAAAGGGGCTGCCCTAAATTACTCCACTTATGATAAGGAATTGTATGCCTTAGTAAGGGCATTGCAAACGTGGCAACATTACTTCTTTGCCAAAAGAATTTGTCATTCATAGTGATCATGAGTCCTTGAAGTATTTAAAAGGACAAGGTAAGTTGAATAAGAGGCATGCTAAATGGGTTGAATTTTTGGAGCAATTTCCTTATGTGATTAAGCATAAAAAGGGTAAAGCCAATGTTGTGGCTGATGCATTATCAAGAAGGTACGCATTACTCTCTACCCTTGAAACTAAAATTTTTGGTCTTGAGCACATTAAGGAATTGTATGAGCATGATCTTAATTTTTCTGGTAAATATGCTGAATGTGTGCATGCTGCCCATAATGGATTTTTTAGGCACAATGATTATTTATTTAAAGAAAAAAGGTTGTGTGTGCCAAAAGGATCCATTAGAGAACTCTTAGTCAAAGAGGCGCATGAGGGGGGCTTAATGGGACATTTTGGTGTTCCTAAGACTTTGGAATTTTTGCAAGAACATTTCTATTGGCCTCACATGAAAATTGATGTGCAAAAATATTGTGGAAGATGCATTGTTTGCAAAAAGGCCAAATCCAAAGTTATGCCCCATGGTTTATATACTCCATTGCACATTCTGAATATCCTGGATTGACCTTTCCATGGACTTTGTCTTAGGGTTACCTAGAACAAAGCAGGAAAGATTCTATTTTGTTGTTGTGGACAGGTTCTCAAAGATGGCACACTTCATTCCATGCAAAAGGTGGATGATGCTTGCCACATTGCTGATTTGTTTTTCAAAGAAGTGGTGCGCCTACATGGCCTACCAAAAAGTATAGTGTCGATCGCGACACTAAATTTCTAAGCCACTGGAGAACTTTGTGGGTAAGGTGGGAACTAAGTTACTATTCTCTACAACTTGTCATCCCCAAACTGATGGGCAAACCGAGGTAGTAAATGTAACTCTCTACTCTTTTAAGGGTCAGTGCTTTCAAGAAATTTGAAAATGTGGGAAACATGGTCGCCACATGTTGAATTTGCTTATAATAGGGCTGTCCATAGTACCACAAACCATTCCCCATTTGAGATTGTGTATGGTTATAATCCTTTAACTCCTCTTGATCTATTACCTTTACCTAACACATCTCTTTTGAAGCATAAAGATGGCAAAGCAAAAGCTGAATTTGTGAAAAGTTTGCATGAGAAAGTTAAGTTGCAAATTGAGAAGAAAAATGAAAGCTATGCTAAAAGTGCTAATAAGAGCAAGCGGGTTCCTTTTGAACCCGGAGATTGGGTTTGGATCCATATGAGGAGAGAAAGGTTTCCTTCACAAAGGAAATCTAAGTTAATGCCTAGGGGCGATGGGCCTTTTCAAGTGATTGCCAAAGTTAATGATAATGCTTATAAAGTTGACCTCCCAGGTGAGTATGGTGTTAGTGCGACTTTCAACGTTCTTTGACTTGTCTCCATTTGATGTAGGTGATGAAGATTTCAATTGAGGTCGAATTCTCCTCAAGAGGAGGGAATGATGAGGACATGGATCACCAAGAGGCCATTCAAAGCTTAGGAGGACCAATGACTAGGGCAATGGCAAGAAGGGTCCAAGAAGGCTTAGTCCAATTCATGACTAAGACAATTGCAAGCAAAGGCAAAGATGTAATTGCACCAAAAACCATGCTTGTCATACAAGCCATGGAGGAGGCAACTTGCATGACATGTAGCAATGTTATTTCTTTTCTTTGAATAAAAGTGCAAGTGACCAATTGATTTATTTGGGTCCAAGCCACTAAGTTATTTATTTTCTTTTTTTTGTGTGTTTAATCCACTTTAAGTGGCTGTGTGGCACAAAGAGTAGGGTCCCACACCTCTCAATAACTCTTGTGTAGTTTGAATGAGTCAATAAACCTTCTTTGCCAAAGAAAGACAAAGAAATTCAAAGCAATCAAGGCAAAGGGAGTTACAAGAGACAAAGAGATTAATGCTCCATCGGACCATAAAAGCATATGACCATCCATTTAATTGCATTCAATGTGTGGTTGCGAAACCTTCCTAGTCATGAAGAGCATTCAACAAATGTGAAGTTGTTTCCTACTCCTTAATGGCGCCATTTAGACTATGAGAACAGCCATAATATTCTGATGTAATGTCCTTTTATTAGGCTAATTATTTCAGCTTAGGATTCCTTATACTCTAAATGGAAAAGACTTTGTCTCTTCTTTTGTTTGTAACAACAAGAGCATTCTCCATTATATAAAGGGAGTGCAAGTCTCAATAGAGGGAAGAAAGATTTTATCAAAAATTGAGTTCATACTCTTTGGTTCTGGATTGGACCAGTTTATTGATCTTATCAAGAAATTCTCTTCTTGTGGTGATCCTCACATTCATAGGCTTATCCTTGTCTTGGATTAGACTAAGGTGGCGCCCCTGCCCCCCCCCCCCCATTCATCCATCTTCTCAATTTTTTTTTTGTTGTTTGCTTTGCAATTGTGTTCTTTTCTTTATTCAGAACTTCTCAATCTATTTCCAGTTTTCATTATCACCAATTCCACGAAATTCACATCTTCCATTACCCATATTTCGTTCACTTATATCCAAAAATACAAAAACAAAGTCACAACCAGTTTCTTTTCTTTGGAAGTCAAGCAAATGGCCAATTTCTACAACAAGGAGGCCATCAAAATCTCAATTAACTAAGAGTTCAACACAGGACACAAAGTCCGGGTGTTCAATTGCGGAACGCTAGTCCCAATATTAGATCAAAACTCTAGGCACGTAATGCGGAACACTAGGCTCAACTTTTAGGTTAAGATACTAGGCACGCCATACGGAACACTAGGTCCAATCCTTAATCAAGAAAAAGTGCACGCAAGCAGGACATTAAGTCCCAGCACAGGACACATGGCCCATATGCTCAATAGGAACACTAGGCTTCCTATGTTTTATTCTTTCGAAATCCCGATCTATGAAATCTCTTTCTCAGTTCTTGTATCACTCCTATGTATCTGAAAATACTTCTTAGTTCTAGGTCGTTGAAACCCTAGTTGTGCTAAATAACACAGTGGAAGAATTCCCAGACGCATCATTTAACTCAACTGTTTTCACAAATTATACTATTTATTTCAAGTTCTTTTCTCCACTATCATTCCATTGAAATTTCCTTGCAAGCTTTGGCTATTTGTACTAAAACCCTCACGCTTACTTTTAAATCGAAATGGCGTTAACAATTTGTTTACGAAATCAGAATTCGGCTTGTGGAATCGCATCAGATTTACTGATGTAAATCGTCAACCAATAGCAGTCGATCAACGTATTGTTAATTAATCCATTATCAACAATAATATTTTTCATTTCCAATTCAATGCCAAGTTCCAATGAAATCCAAGGTGATTCAAGGAAAACAATACAACTCATAATGCCACGCAGGGCCAAGAACATGCTACATATTATCATCAATTTCAAGTCCAATTACATCAACCAAGTATGATTTAAGTCACACAATACAATTCAGTCTTGCCACACAGGGCCAAATCAATACACAGCAGTTCATGCTACAACATCTCAACAGCACATAGTAATACTACAAGTACTACCACACAATCAATCAACAATCAAGCAAACAACACACAAGGCAAAAATCCCAAACTCATTATGTAAGAATTTCCATTTCAAGCATAAATGCAAGTCAAGAACAAGTTATAAAACATCCTTGAAGGCCACGATTTTGGAAGTTCAAAACAACTTCAAGGTTTTCAAATCTTTAACTCCTAAATCATGCAAACTTTGCTTAATCAAAACTTCTTATCAAAACCAAACTTATTTACCACTTTAATACACTTAAAAACAAGTTATAACTCACTCAAATCATGCTCATAAATCACTGTTTTTAAGCATCACAAACACCCCCAAATTATTTTGTTTTCAAACAATTTTTCAAAGTTTCACACATACAAATTCACTACATTCAATTCCTTTAACAAGAAACCAACTTCTTCAACACTCACAACACTTGAAAACACTTTGAAATCAATTTAAAACATCATCAAAACTATATTAATGGCCACGGTTTTGGTCACCCAAAACAACCCAAAATTTTCAATTTTTCATTTCCAAAACAAAGCATTTCACCATCCTTAATTTCTTGAACCTTAAACTCACTCCCTCAACACTTAAAACACTTTAAAATTAAATCAAAACATCCTCAAAATGATACAAAATGGCCACGGTTCCAGCCCCCAAAATTAACCAAATCAATTTCTCAAAACTTAGTAAAATATACATATATGACTAGTTTCCAACATACTACTTAAAACCCACCAAAGAACTAACTCCAAAACAACAAAATCAAGCCAAGAACAAGCCCTAGACAGCCCCTAAGATTCGGCCATGTCTCAAGGTTAGGGTTCCCAAATTTTAAAAATCAAGAACAAGCTAATACATGGAAGGGAATAAGGGGTTATGAAACTAATCATACAATACTAGCCAAAACAAGCATCATAACTCCAAAATAACTCCTAAAACCTTCAAAACCCATATCATGGAACCCAAGAGAGATGAGGAAAGGTTTATGGAGCTTACCAAGAGTATAGATGATGATTGAACAAGGGTGGAGATGAAAGGAAACAAGGGTGCACACTTTGATCTCCAAAACTTCAAAAATCAAAGCTTTCTCCTTCTAAATTTTTTTTCAAGCTTTCCAACAATGGAAGAAGTGAAAGGATGGAGCCTAGATCAGCTAGGGAGCCACGAAAATAATGAGGACAAGGTGGGAATAAAATTTGGTCATTTAGTTGGAAGCTAACCAAACTAGTTACAAACTAACTAAACTAACTTAACAAACTAACTACCCATTACCTCCTAAACCAATCAAAATGCTTCCTTCAAAATTTTAGGCTACAAGCACATGGCTGGCCTCCCATTGGTCCATGTGTGGCAGCCATTTGCTCAAAATATCTAAGGGTTTCGCTACGACGCGTTTTCGCTCAACCGGGTGCACGACGTTACACATATATTAGGTTTTAATACTACAAATTCCCAAAAATAATTCTAATTATAACCCCACACCCAAAAATAACAAATGATCCTTGTGGCATAAGAAAAGTACCTATGTTTCTCGTTTTCTCGAAATACGAACCGAAACGTCACAATTAGGCAGTCTCTGGCCATAGAAAATACACTAATATTTTCTGATGCCCAAAAATTCTAGAAATATTACAATAAATCCTAAATATTGGAAAATGCTAAGATCTCAAATTTTATAAAATTTGGATCACGTTTGGGCATGTTTCAGTTAGAAACACACACAATAGCCTAGTTACGGCAGAATTCAATAGAATTCTCGCAGCGTAATAAAAACTGTAAATTAGTGAGGATCACTAATTTAAATTTCTCTTATCATATAGATATTATTCAAATAATAAAATTATCAAGAAAAAATCTTTAAAATAATAGTCATATTAAATATGACATAAAACAGACAGTTAATACAATAACTAGACAATAAAAAATCCAAACTATGACTTAAAAATATTTACTAAATCCTGAAAATTATGTCTCTTTCAATAAAATAATTTTCTTTAAATCAAACAACACTCTTTCACATTTTTCAATATTAATTCATATTAAAAACAGTATACGTCTACACTGTCTCTTAATCTGAATTAATTGTTAAAACAGTAAATTATTTACAATAAATCTTGGTAGTTCTTCGTACTTTTAACAAACCATTGAGGTGATCAATCTCCATGATTTATTTTCAAGTAGCTGGAACTATAAAATAATTTTCATAAAAATTGGGATGTTACAGGAGCTGAGTCTTCTCGATACGAGATCTGATACAAGGTATATGCCTAGTCTCTGGTAAACTCTTGTTTGTGTTGTTTGACTCTGGGCTACTCATTCTTTCATTTCACTTGCATGTGTGAATCATTTAAAATTGCTTGTTTCTTCTTTACCATATAAACTGGTAGTTTCTACTCCTCCTAGTGATCCCTTAACTACTGTTTCTTTTTGCCTTAAATGCCCAATCACCATAGAGAATAGGAACTTCTTAGTGGACCTTGTTTTCCTACCTATGCAAGACTTAGATGTTATCCTAGGAATGGATTGGCTTGCCGCTAACCATGTCTTATTAGATTGTTCCTGTAAGACCCTTACTTTTCCTGAACAACCTTGCATGGTATCTGCCAATGAAAGTCAATTTACCTCTAGTGGTAAGTCTCAGAAGTATGTGACACTATTTTCTATGGAAGCAAAGGACACTCCTAGCATTGACACTTTGCTTGTAGTGAGAGAATTTCCAGAAGTATTTCCAGACGACGTTCCCAGGCTACCACCCGAGAGAGAGATAGAATTTTCCCTAGACCTTATCCCTGTTACTGGACCTATATCCATAGCACCCTATAGAATGTCCCCAGTTGAATTAGCAGAGTTGAAATCCCAATTGGATGATTTAACCAAGAAAGGATTTATTAGACCCAGTGTTTCACCGTGGGGAGTTCCGGTGATCTTTATGAAAAAGAAGGATGGATCTACAAGGATATGTATTGATTATAGGCAACGCAACCGGGTAACGATTAAGAACAAGTACCCTTTGCCTAGAATAGACGACTTGATGGACCAATTGAAGGGAGCGATTTTCAAAAATTGATCTGAGATCTGGTTACCATCAGATTAGGGTCAAGAAAGAAGATATTCCTAAGACTGCCTTTAGATCTAGATATGGACATTATGCATACTTGTTATGCCATTTGGTGTGACTAACGCTCCTGCAGTGTTTATGGATTATATGAATCGGATCTTTAGACCGTTCTTAGATAAATTTGTAGTCGTCTTTATTGATGACATACTAATTTATTTGTTTACCGAGGAAGAGCATGTGGAGCATCTTAGAACCGTACTTCGGATTTTGAAGAACAAACAGCTTTATGCTAAACTATTAAAGTGTTATTTTTAGTTAGATGAGGTGTAATTTCTTAGGCACGTAATCAATAGGGATGGAATTGCAGTAGATCCCTCAAAGGTGGAAGCTGTGACTAAGTGGGAAAGGCCTAAGACTGTGAGTGAGATTAGAAGTTTTCTTGGATTGGTCGGATATTACAAAAGATTCATAGAAGGATTCTCAAAGATAGCCTTGCTTATGACCCAGTTGATAAGGAAGGAAAACCCTTTTGTGTGGTCTGATAAGTGTGAAGAGAGTTTTCAAGAACTGAAGAAGCGGTTGACCACATCACTTGTGTTAGTCTTACCTAATCCCTTAGGAGAATTTGAAGTATACTGCAATGCATTTTACCAAGGGCTGGGTTGTGTTCTTATGCAAGGAGGGAGAGTAGTAGCCTACGCATCAAGACAGTTAAGGATTCATGAACATAATTACCCTACTCATGACCTTGAACTTGCAGTTAAGGAGGCATTACCTTTACGGCACTAAGTTCACGGTATTCAGAGATCATAAGAACCTGAAATACCTATTTGACAAGAAGAAGCTGAATATGAAACAACAGCGGTGTATGGAATTCATCAAGGATTATGAGTTTAAATTCCAATACCATCTAGGAAAGGCTAATGTTGTGGCTGATGCTATAAGTAGGAAATCCCTGCTTGTGTCAGCTTTGATGGTAAAGGAGTTGGAGTTGGTGGAACAATTCAGAGACTTGAATTTGGGAGTGCAACTATATCGAAATAGGTTGTGTTTAGGGCAGATAGTTGTGACCAACGAATTCTTACAAGAGGTGATGGAAAAGGAAGGACTTGATGATCAGTTGATTAAGATAAAGGACTGATGAAGGACGACGAGACATCAGAATTCAATATCAAGGCAGATGGGGTGATAAGGTTTGGAGACCGAGTTTGTGTCCCTCACGACACGGAACTTCGGTGAATGATTCTAGAAGAAGCCCATAAGAGCAAGCTTAGTTTTCATCTGGGCACCACTAAGATGTATCAGGATTTGAAGAAGATGTTTTGTTGGCCGGGTATGAAGAAGGACATAACAAACTTGTTTTGTCTTGTCTGGTGTGTCAGAAAGTGAAGATTGAGCATAGGATGCCAGCAGGATTGTTCCAATCTTTGGACATTCCTGAATGGAAGTGAGGCGGTATAGCAATGGACTTTGTTGTAGGATTACCTAGGACACCGAAGAAGTTTGATGCAATCTGGGTAATCATTGATCGGCTGACTAAAAGAGCTCATTTCATTCTGATCGGGGAGAAGTATCCTTTGGAGAGATTGGCTCAGATTTATATCAAGGAGGTAGTGATGTTGCATGGTGTTCCTTCGAGCATCATCAGTGTTTGAGACCCTAGATTTACCTCTAGGTTCTGGAATGAATTGCAATGAGCTTTAGGGACCAAGTTGAGATTAAGTGCAGCTTATCATCCTCAAACGGTTGGCCAGTCGGGACGAACGATTCAATCCCTAGAAGATTTGTTAAGAACTTACGTGTTGGAGCACGTAGGGAGTTGAGATGAGTTTTTGCCTTTATGGAGTTTACCTATAACAACAGTTTTCATTCAAGTATAGGTAAGGCACCTTTTGAGGCATTGTACGGGCGGAAGTGTAGAACCCTGTTATGTTGGTTTGAGATAGGAGATGCCCAAGTATTAGGTTCAGAATTAGTACAACAAACCACGGAACAGGTGAGAAAGATCAGAGAGAAGATGAAGGCAGCACGGGATAGGCAGAAGAGTTATAGCGATAAAAGGAGGAGACCTTTAGAATTCCAGGAAGGAGACCATGTTTTTCTAAGAGTAACACCTAGAACTGGAATTGGCAAAGCCATCAACTCTAGAAAATTGACCCCTAGATTCATCGGACGTTTCCAAATTCTTCATAGGATTGGGCCAATAGCTTATCACATTGCCTTGCCACCTAATCTTTCCAGACTCCATGATGTTTTCCATGTTTCTCAACTTTGCAAATATTTTCCCTATCCATCGCATGTGCTTGAACCCGAGTCAATACAGTTGAGAGAGAACTTAGAGTATGAAGCATTGCCGGTGTAGATTTTGGATAGGAGGATGAAGGAACTTCGTGGTAAAACTATTTCCCTAGTCAAGGTTTTGTGGGACGATGTTACACGTGATATGACTTGGGAGCATGAGGGAGAGATACGTCAGCAGTACCCAGATTTGTTTTCAGGTGCGTGATTTTGGGGATGAAATCTTTTTTAAGGGGGTGGTAATGTAACATCCTCAATTTTCTAATCTTGCTTAACGTGTGCTTGTGTGTGCCCTAGGTGAGTTTTATGTGTATTTTACTATGTGTTTGACTTTTCGGTAGTGTATTTTTGTGTAAACCTTATGCTTGCAAGAGAGTGAGTTTTGTGACACCCCGCATTTTTCGTACATTTTATATTTTTAAAAATGTGTTTATTTCATAATTATTGTGATTTGTAGAGTTAGTGATTCTGATTCGTTATGTGTGTTTGAATGAATGAAAAATGTCTGATTGGTATTTATTTGTATTTTTTTTAGAAAATATTGGTAGCATATTACTTAACTACTTTATTAATTATTTTATTTTTATAAAACATTAGTATTTGAAATGTCATTTATTTGGGAAAAATATTTTGGGCTAAAGATGTGTTAAAATGAGTTTGTGGGATTAAATTGTTTAAAAAGATGGGTTTTTACTGATTACTAGTCGCACCCTCTATACTTCTATGCGCACGCACTAGATTGAAGGGCCCAGGCCTGTGTTCCTCTTCTTCCCCTGCATAACCTAATTTGACCTTCTCCTTCCATAAAAGAAAAGCAGCAGTGCCGCGGCCACGTCCTCGTCCCCCTTGTGAATTCTTTCTCCCTCTAGGCAGCCTCCCAGGTGCCGCCATGTTTGGCCACCCATAACCCCTAACCCAGTCACGATGGGCTGCGACCAAGAGCCCAACCAGAGCTCTCTCCTTCCCCGACGTCATTCTCTCCCTCTACGTGAAAACAAAAGCGCTGTGGCCTCTCAGGTACGGTTCTCTCCATGATTCGGCCACGCTGTCCCCACCATGGTTCATCCTTCTCACTCGCATCTCTCTCCTCCATGAAATCAGAACGGAAACCACACCTGGAACCGTCAGAGACAGCGCGAACAAAACCCAATCACCGGAGCTATTCCACGCGAGTTGGCCTCCTATAGCCAGGTAATGTGATCATGGACTCATTGAGTATGTGGAAAGAATTCTACAAGGATATGCTCTCAGATAATTTACTTGTGGATCCTACATGTTCTCATGGATTCATTTGGAGCTCAAATTAATTATTTGTGTGCATCAATTGAAAACAAGTTATGTTCTAAAAGAGCTGGACTAATACCAAATTACTTGGTGCTGTTAGAAGCTGGTTCGGTCCATCCAAATATTCCAGTCCTTCCATTTATTGAAGTTAATGCCTAAAAGCCTAACAGCACATAGTGGTCTTAATTGCTTTTTAAATGGCACCAGCTATTTCCCATTTCACAGGTTTACTTGCGATCAAGATTCATGGCTCATAAGCCAATCAATTCCAATGATCAGTTATGTGACTTTTGGCATGGAACTAAGTAAAGCTCCTAAACGCAAGTGGCAGCAAGCAATTAACCATGAATGCATCATTTGATTTCTTAATGCTTCAATGTAACGTGGGCCCCACCAGTGCATGTGCATTCCAAAAGGAATATTTTCCTTGTGTCCAGCCTGTAACATCCCAATTTTTAAGAAAAATGATTTTAGTGATAAAATCCTAAATACTCGAAAAATAAGTCATAGAGATTGATCACCTCAATGATTTACTGAGAGTACGTGGAATTATTTTGACTCATTTTAAATAAATTATTTATTATAAATAATTATTATTCATGATGTCAATTCAAATTAATAGACAGCGTAGACGTATGCTGCTTTTAAAGAGAATTCATCAATTATACTTTTTCTAAGTTTTCTGCGTGACGCGGTAACGCGTATTTTTGTTGACTAAGAAATTAATTGAATTAAACCAAGATGAAATTAAATTTAAGAATTAATATTTAATATTAATTCATGGTTCGAAAATCGTCGGAAAACTCTAACGAAGTTTCGTCGCGTTTCGAATTGCTGGGTAAATTTTATCCGCATTAAAATTTAAAATGAACTCCGATTTCGATGAAAATCGAAATCGTAACTTGTTGTGAATATTTTGTTAAGTGTCTTGGATTGTTCTTATTATATATGATAATATTTTATCACGCGGTGAATTAATTTTTAAATAGATTAATTTCCGCGAATTAATCGGCAAATAATTAATCGGTAACGCGGTTATTCGACACTGTGTTTTAGTACCCTTAGACTCTAGGATTAGAGGGTAATCATAAGAGATGAGAGATTTGATGGGCTAGACTAGGTGATGGGATTAGCATCTCACTTTTAAGCTATGTGTCACTTGAGTGGTGGTTTAATTTTTATGCTTACTTTTAAGTATGTTTTCAACCAAGTGTTCATTTTAATTAGAATTAATTGTAATCCCTCCCTTTCTTTTCTTTTAGGCTGGTCGCAGCCACACTTCCTCCATTTTACATCATCCTTCATTGTTTTTTTTTCTTTCTTATACTATTAAGAAAAAGGCCAAGGAAGTATTTGTTTTAATTAATTGTTTGATTAAATTTATTCCCTTCCCCTAAATTGAAGAACAGGGCAGCGAACCACCCACCCTCATTTCTCACTCACTTTATTTCTTCTTCTTAGTTCTAGTGTGAGAAAATGCAAGAGCTCCCATGGCTCCTTTCTTCTCTTCCTAGGCGTGACCCACCTTCATCCATCCATTCCAATTTTCCTCTTCTTCCCTGTTGCCTAATCAGGCCGCCAAATTCCATCCCCATTTCACTCTCAATTTTAATTCTTTGTTTGGTTCTTGAGAGAAGAAGTGAAGCACCATCCATGGCTTCTTCTTCCATCATCTCCTTTGGCATGATTTCACCTTCAACCCTCAACTCAACTTGTTTGTAGCTTCATCTTCTTCTTGATACTTTCTTCTCAACCTTGTGGGTAAGCATGGAAGCAACTTCTTCCTTTTCCTTTTTCTTGAACAGAACCGTGGCCCTAATCTAGGAATTAGGAAATGTTCTTTTTTATTCTTTCATGTTTAATGCTTGATTATGCTTTGATTGTGATCAATGAGAGAAATGAGCACTTAAATCCCCAAATTATTGAAAAACCCTAACCTAAGAGAAAGAGGGGTTGTGTGATCTTGAGGTGAATCAATTTAATTAGTTGATGATTTTTGCTTATTAGATATTGTTGTTGCTATTTTAGTTACTAGTTTTGGATTAGAAGCTAGATTGAGTAGATTTGATGAAAGCCTTGTATTCTTGAAGAAGCTTGAATTGGATTTTGATTTAGAATATGAATTGGTTTTGGAAATTTACTGTTGCTTTGTGGAAAATTGAAATATGGAATTAGTGGGATTGGTTGTTGGAATATGTAATTAGTTGTTGTTTCATGCTTATGAGGTGCTTTTGTTGCTAGTTTAATTGTTAGTTTTTGAATTGGGACTTGGGTTGAGTAATTTTATTGAAACCATTGATTCTTGAATTTAGGATTAGCCATGAATTATGTTTTAATTGTTGTTTGATGAAGGAAAGGAATTGATTAAATGATGTTGAAGCATGTATCTAGGTGTTAAGTTATATGTCTTGGTTAATTCTAAGGTTGTTGGAATGAATATGCATGAAGTAGCATAGGTGTTAGTTGATGTTTATGCAAAATTTGGTTCTTGAGGGACTAGAATGACATGTGGGAATTGATCAAGAGGTTCTTTAAATTTCTAACATGATTATGATATGATTTAGGTTATAGTTTTGTGTAAGTATGTGTAACATGTTGTTTTGGAATTTTTCCTATCCTTGAAACATGAGAAGCATGAGGTCTTGATGTTAAATTATGTGCTTAGGTATTAGATAATATGCTTAGAATAATATTAAGGCTAGTAAGATAGATATGCATGAGTTAGTATGATTGTGGTTTATGTTTTATGCAAACGTAGTTTTTGGAGGACTAGAATGTTATATAAAAATTGGTGGGATGATTCTTTAATTTTTGGCAATGATTATGGTTATAATTCTAGTGTTCTGGAAATGATTGCTTTGAAAAGAATTCTCAAAACCCTTGTTTTTGGAAAACATTAAATCTATGCTGGACTATGTGTTGGTTATGGTGTTTTGCTTTGTTGCCTTGAAATGTTTTGAAAACAAGTTGTGAACATTTAGTTGAGTTAGTTGATTTGTGAACTAGTTTTGAAAATGATTTGTTTTAAAAGGAAAGAGGCTATGGAAATGACACTAGTTGAAAAAAAATGTTTTAGAAACATATCTTTGAAGGTGCTTAAGTTAGGTTTGGTGTTGTCTTGATAGTTGATGCTTTGAAATACATTTGAAAAATATCTTGGAACCTATTTGATTTAAATTTCCTTATGTATTTTAATTGTTATATGAAGTTGTTGAAACTTGATGTCTTGATGCTTTGTCATACAATTAGATGGTTATGGGAATAGGTGTGGCCGAGAGGCCTAAAAAGGGAGTAGGAAAGGAAATAGCGGTTTGTTAATTGTGAAAATGCTTGCATGAATATGTGTCTAGGTTTTAAAATTTATGATTTCTTGCATGATCTTTACCTTGAGGTTCAAGGAAGCTTTTTGGCTTCAAAAACTTTACTTTTCAAATAAGTTAAGGTTTATAAATTGTTATGTGATAAGTTATCTTTCAAAAAGTATTTGATTTTAAAACCTTATTTATTTTCAAGTAGCTAGGAATTAAATGTTTGAATGAATTTTTGGTTAGGAAAAGGGTTAGGCTTGAGAGCTTAAGTTAGCTAAGAATTGCGCTAAGTTATTTATTTTGTTAGGCTTTGAGTAAATCCCAGATCGTGCGGCGTAGGATCGAAGAATACATGGATGCGTGGCTTGGAGTTTGGTAAGGGCGCTTCATATTTATAGTTATTGTTATACGTCCTTGTGCAAGGGACAAATTTTAACGTGAATTTAATTTCAAGTGTTCATGCGAAGAAGTCTGAGAACCTAAGGGTTCGAAGTGAGGGTCTTGTACCCCTTCGCTTTATTATTTTTATATGCTGATTATTTAGTGGGCTTGTCTGCAAGTGATTGGTAGCTGTCCCCAACCCCCCACACTTGTTTGTACCTCTCTGTCAATTCCATCGAATAGCAGAGGGATGGATTTCATATTGATTGTTGACTGTTGTTGCTCAGTACGATTATTTGAGATGAGATGCTTATGTTATTTAGATCTGATGAATTGAGTTATATTGCTATGTTGCTTATGCTGTTGAACTGAATTATATTATTATGAGTTATGTGAATTACTCCTTGATTATCGTGTGCGGTGAATTGTTCGTTGAAGTGTGAGAGCTTAGTCGTGTCGTTTGGAGTTGTCGCGTTTTGTGGTAACTCTGATCTGGATAGTGCCGGAATGGGGATTCAGTATCGTTGTTAGCCTGTAGTGGGACGATCCCGGACCTGAATAGTGCCGGAATGGAGATTCAGTGTCATCAGAGTTTTAGACCTGAATAGTGCCGAAATGGAGATTCAGTGTCGCCTGAGTGTTTCTCGATCTGAATAGTGCTGGAATGGAGATTCAGTGTCGTCGGGACGATTCTCGATCTGAATAGTGCCGGAATGGAGATTCAGCATCGTTGATAAACCGAAAGTTGTGGAGTTTGAGAGTTGGTCGAGTCGTTGAGTCGTTAAGACGTTTTTGAGCTTGAGCCGATTCACCTAGGGTGCAAGAATCCCCTAAAAGGCTACGGCTGGTGTTCGGTAGGGAATGGCTAGACGTTAGTTTTGCCGGGACGTTTTTGAGCTTGCGTCGATTCACCTAGGGTGCTAGAATCCCCTAAAAGGCTACGGCTGGTGTTCGACAGGGAATAGCTAGGCGTCGTAATGCTAATGGAACCTGAGCTGAATGTCCTAGGGTGAGGAGAGAGCCCAAGGCTACGGCTGGTATTGATGGATGGATCCGCGTTACTTAGGTATCTTGGCGAAAGTGTTGAGAGAATGAGTCTTGATTTGGGTCTTGAGTCGCACTTGTGAATTGTATACACTTTTGTTTGCCTATTGTCATGATTTATTATTTTCCGTAATATGTTGTGCTATTACATGTTTTATTGCCGAGTGTGTTGTCGAATATGTGTATCTGCCTCTTTTATTTTAAGAAGTTGACCCTTGCCAGTGGTTCTTTCAATTGATGAATGTAACCCGGATGGTGAAGCAAGCGAAGGATTCTGAATCGCAGAGAGGAGCGGTGAGGATAGTCGTCCAGCTTTTTACTTGCGTTATGTTTGTGGAATTTACTAGTAGTCTAGTGAAGAGTATAGCTTATGGACCAGCTATAGGATATTTGTCATTTATTTCAGTGTTGTAATAAATCTCTGTTATGTTTCATGACACATTTGTTATATATGATTTGACAGAATAAATGAATGTGGTCTGTATGTGTCTTAAATTATTTTCCGCCATGTTTCTAGAAGTCGCTGTGATGCTCTGACTACTTCTTAAAGAACCTTTAAAAAAAAAAATAGGACCACATTTCTCGAAAACCCTACGAGCAGAGTATTCCACCTTTCGGAAACATGTCAACTTTTATCAGAATGTTCACTTAGTAGCACTCCGGAAACAGGGTGTTACAATAGTGGTATCAGAGCGGTTCGGTTCTAACCGGACTGTGAGATGGGTAGCTATAGCTGGTCAAGTGTCGGAATGATAGAAGTTAGCCTGTTGGGAGTCAAGATATGTTTTATTGTGAGTCGAACTATGCTTGTGTGGTTGTTCCTCAAGTGGATTAACTCTACTTGTAATTGTTTGGATTGTTCTTAATTGGCGCAATGTGTCCTGAGCCACACGAAATTGTTGTGGGGTTCTAATGAGGTTGTAAAACCTTGTGGGAATCCGGCCTCTGGGACGGGCGATTCTTCCTATGAAGCGGATAGTTCGAGAAATGGACTTGAGGATCCAGATAGCTAAGATGTAGCAGGGACAGTGGTTGTTATTGCTCAACGGACTGCCACGGAGAATCAATGTGAACTGCTAGGATAGCAGTGAGAAGAGCAAGCTGCAGAGACCAAAGGGATTGTCTGTAGGAGATGTTGTTATGTTTAATATTTAGCCTGATCTTTGAGTGTTAGTGGTTCTAAGTATAAACCACAATGTTTGTTGTTTGAATTATTTTGATACATACTAAACTTGAAAATCAAAACTATTTCATAATTTTCTGTGTGTGACTTGTTTGCCACTAACACCTGTGTTTCACAATAGTCTACCTTAGTACTGCTGTGAATATATGTGATTGATTGTGTGTTTAACTATCTGTGTAAGCGTTTACTTATTTTCCAACGAAAATATTAAACGTGACTACTTTCTAGCAAGCACAGATTAATTGTCTTGTGATAACTTAATTTACGCGGAAACCATTTGACTCAATTGAATGGGAGCTGGAAAGTTAGTGAGAGAGGTTAGCAAGGGGTATGGTGTGGTTAATGTGTGACTAGATGCTGAACTAGTTCTGGGGTAGTACCTAAGATTGTATCAAAGCTTAGCTTCACCTTACCTTAAGAATAGTTTCCCTTGAAATAAGACTAACCAGACAAACTTGAGAAAACATCGCCTTACCTCTTACCCTCCTTGACCGGTTACTGCAAGAAGAGCGAAAGTGGGAGAGAATAGTTAGTTGCATTACTGGTTTAATATGGGCATAGGAAGATAGAGAGAGAACCTAGTTCCCTTCCTTTTCCTCATGTTCCATGTTCGGGACAAGTCCTCCATTAGAGACCACCATCTTATGTAATTCCTTCCTTAGGTTATACCAAATCGTGTGGTGACTTGAGTGTGTGGCCAGTGATTGTGAGAGCTTTTCGTCCCTTTTTGTGTATTAACACACCGAGTTCTTTGAGGAACACTTGGTGAATATTTCAACTCTCTTGCTTTGATTTTTGTATTATTGTTTATAACCTCGTTGACTGTAGTTTTAAGTTTAAAATGATTTTTGTTAAATTATTATTTTATTTTTACCTTGTATTGTTTGTTAATGATTTTGTTGAAAATAGTTCCAAGTTTTAGATGATTCTATGAAATCATAAATGAGGAATTTGAAATATTTATTTGAGTTAGCATCTTGTTAATTGTTATTTTTGTGTTTCAAGACAATGAAACACCTAATGTTAAAGGGAATCCTAGTATTCCTGAACAAGGTGGAGTCTTAGAGAATGGCATGTTTGAAATTCTTGATTCTTAGTGTAAGTTTTAAAACTTCAAAAATTTTGAATGAAGAAAAATTCTTGGATACTAATTGTTATTTTAAAACCCAATGAGCACTTGCTACCTCGATAGTATTTTAAAATTTTCTGTGCTTAACTGATACTAATTGTAATCGGACGTTTTAGAAGTTTAATAATTGTTTAGAATTAAAAGTTAGTTATGAAAATTTTTGGAGTAACTGTATAAGTTTTATAATGCTCTAAGAAAGAAGAATGATTTCGAGTTTTGAGTACTTGGCTATTGGTGTGTGGAATTTTTTTTAGGAAAAACTTCAATTTGGAAAGGTTTTAAAAATAGGAGAAAGTTAGTAAGTTATCTTAATCTTGAATTGAAGTGTTTGTAATGGTTTTGAGACAATGAGAACCTAATCTCAAAGGAACTTTAGTGTCCCTGAGAATGGTTGAGTCTTAAGCAAAATTATGTTTTACTAAGTTCTTGGTTTTAGGGATTTCCCCAAAAGGTAAAGAATTTTTTTTAGGAAAATATTTCATTCAGGAAAGTAATTTTGATCTTTTTGGAGGTTTTAAGTGATTTTATGTTCTTATTCTGTGTAGACGTGGTTACCTACGAGTAGGTTAGAATTTTATCCGTAGTAATGGCGCGAAGCCGTAAGTTGTACCCGTGTTCGTGAGCGTGATCGTGATCGTGGATGAGTAGATGTCGTGATCAAAAAAAAAAACATCAGTCAGCCGCAAGGGATTCTTCGTTTACTAACTGCACTTACTTTATGGTGTGATATATGTATATGCCTTGTGACTATTATTATCGCATGCTATGTTATGTAACTATAACTAATATAGTACTACATATATTAATATATACTAAGAGTGTCCTTGTGTGCAAATTATTTTATGGATTTGAGTAAAGTAATTTTCCGTATTTTACTATCCGTGTAGTTTCGAGGACGAAACTATTTTAAGGGGGGTGGTATTGTAACATCCCAATTTTTAAGAAAAATGATTTGTTTTAAAAGGAAAGAGGCTATGGAAATGACACTAGTTGAAAAAAAAATGTTTTAGAAACATATCTTTGAAGGTGCTTAAGTTAGGTTTGGTGTTGTCTTGATAGTTGATGCTTTGAAATACATTTGAAAAATATCTTGGAACCTATTTGATTTAAATTTCCTTATGTATTTTAATTGTTATATGAAGTTGTTGAAACTTGATGTCTTGATGCTTTGTCATACAATTAGATGGTTATGGGAATAGGTGTGGCCGAGAGGCCTAAAAAGGGAGTAGGAAAGGAAATAGCGGTTTGTTAATTGTGAAAATGCTTGCATGAATATGTGTCTATGTTTTAAAATTTATGATTTCTTGCATGATCTTTACCTTGAGGTTCAAGGAAGCTTTTTGGCTTCAAAAACTTTACTTTTCAAATAAGTTAAGGTTTATAAACTGTTATGTGATAAGTTATCTTTCAAAAAGTATTTGATTTTAAAACCTTATTTATTTTCAAGTAGCTAGGAATTAAATGTTTGAATGAATTTTTGGTTAGGAAAAGGGTTAGGCTTGAGAGCTTAAGTTAGCTAAGAATTGCACTAAGTTATTTATTTTGTTAGGCTTTGAGTAAATCCCAGATCGTGCGGCGTAGGATCGAAGAATACGTGGATGCGTGGCTTGGAGTTTGGTAAGGGCGCTTCATATTTATAGTTATTGTTATACGTCCTTGTGCAAGGGACAAATTTTAACGTGAATTTAATTTCAAGTGTTCATGCGAAGAAGTCTGAGAACCTAAGGGTTCGAAGTGAGGGTCTTGTACCCCTTCGCTTTATTATTTTTATATGCTGATTATTTAGTGGGCTTGTCTGCAAGTGATTGGTAGTTGTCCCCAACCCCCCACACTTGTTTGTACCTCTCTGTCAATTCCATCGAATAGCAGAGGGATGGATTTCATATTGATTGTTGACTGTTGTTGCTCAGTACGATTATTTGAGATGAGATGCTTATGTTATTTAGATCTGATGAATTGAGTTATATTGCTATGTTGCTTATGCTGTTGAACTGAATTATATTATTATGAGTTATGTGAATTACTCCTTGATTATCGTGTGCGGTGAATTGTTCGTTGAAGTGTGAGAGCTTAGTCGTGTCGTTTGGAGTTGTCGCGTTTTGTGGTAACTCTGATATGGATAGTGCCGGAATGGGGATTCAGTATCGTTGTTAGCCTGTAGTGGGACGATCCCGGACCTGAATAGTCTTAGGAATGGAGATTGATGTCATCGAGTTTTAGACCTGAATAGTGCGAAATGGAGATTGATGTCGCTGAGTGTTTCTCGATCCGAATAGTCTTTGGAATGGAGATTCAGTGTCGTCGGGACGATTCTCGATCTGAATAGTGCCGGAATGGAGATTCAGCATCGTTGATAAACCGAAAGTTGTGGAGTTTGAGAGTTGGTCGAGTCGTTGAGTCGTTAAGACGTTTTTGAGCTTGAGCCGATTCACCTAGGGTGCAAGAATCCCCTAAAAGGCTACGACTGGTGTTCGGTAGGGAATGGCTAGACGTTAGTTTTGTCGGGACGTTTTTGAGCTTGCGTCGATTCACCTAGGGTGCTAGAATCCCCTAAAAGGCTACGGCTGGTGTTCGACAGGGAATAGCTAGGCGTCGTAATGCTAATGGAACCTGGAAATAATGTCCTAGGGTGAGGAGAGAGCCCAAGGCTACGGCTGGTATTCGATGGATGGATCCGCGTTACTTAGGTATGTGGCGAAAGTGTTGAGAGAATGAGTCTTGATTTGGGTCTTGAGTCGCTTGTGAATTGTATACACCGTTGTTTGCCTATTGTCATGATTTATTATTTTCCGTAATATGTTGTGCTATTACATGTTTTATTGCCGAGTGTGTTGTCGAATATGTGTATCTGCCTTTTTTATTTTAAGAAGTTGACCGCTTGCGGTGGTTCTTTCAATTGATGAATGTAACCCGGATGGTGAAGCAAGCGAAGGATTCTAATCGCAGAGAGGAGCAAATTGAGGATAGTCGTCCAGCTTTTTACTTGCGTTATGTTTGTGGAATTTACTAGTAGTCTAGTGAAGAGTATAGCTTATGTACCAGCTATAGGATATTTGTCATTTATTTCAGTGTTGTAATAAATCTCTATTATGTTTCATGACACATTTGTTATATATGATTTGACAGAATAAATGAATGTGGTTTGTATGTGTCTTAAATTATTTTCCGCCATGTTTCTAAAAGTCGCTGTGATGCTCTGACTACTTCTTAAAGAACCTTTAAAAAAAAAAATAGGACCACATTTCTCGAAAACCCTACGAGCAGAGTATTCCACCTTTCGGAAACATGTCAATTTTTATCAGAATGTTTACTTAGTAGCACTCCGGAAACAGGGTGTTACACAGCCCATTATGCATAATCACGCATTTTCATTTAATTGGACTTTTAATACTTATGTGAAGAAATTCCAAGCACACTTAGTCAATTCAAGGCTGAACTAATATCATGGTCCACTATCAGATTCATTCAAAAGAGGACGCAAAGAAGGATGGTCGCCGTTTGAAGATCAGTTACTTGTTACGTGATTTTAATGCTTTATTTAAGAATAAGTTATGTGGCTTGCATGCCATTACTAGCTACTTTAATTAGGATGCTGAGCTATCTCTATAAATTGTAATCCATTATTCAGAAATAAAATTAGTTTTGGGATGGAGTTAAAAATTGGAGAGGATTCTCTATGGTTCTTTGTGAGCTGTGTTTAGAGCTTATCGGCTTGCCGTGGCGCTCAACCTCGACTTATCAATCAGAATGTCCATATCCGGTTGTGGCGTCTTCACTTTCACCATACGACTCTTGATTTGGGTCCGACGGCTCCGAGAATCATATCATGTGGTAATCAGAGCTTAGGTTCTTTTTCAGGTGTTATCTATCCTTTTCAATTTTGACTTTCTATTTTGCTCAAAAAAAAATTGCGAAAAAAATGAAAAAAAAAATTGAAAGTTGCATTCTTTTTATTTTGTGGTTGTATGTCATGGAAGTCAAGAAAAGGAAGAGTATTGTCTATACTCTATGTTGTGTGAAGGATAAGATATATAGGTTAGACATTGATAGAAAGTATTGGATCAATATGGCCAGTACAATCATGGTGGAGAAGTTAGGACTTCCTGTTTTAGAGCATCCTGAACCTTATGTTCTTGAAAGCCTCGAGGATCCAGAATTTAAAGATATGGGTGATGTGATGGTGACCAAACAAGTACTAGTGTCGTTTAAATTCGAGGGAAATGAGGATGAGGTACTATGTGATGTGGTGCCTACAAAAACAAGGCACTTGCTACTTGGGCGTCCATGGAGGCATCAACGACAAGCAAGGCACGTTAAAGAAAAAATTCAAGAGAATGGGGGAGAGAAAGAAAAACAAGAGAGTTTGGTCCATGAGAAAAAGAAAGAGGAGATTGACAAAGATGAAAATTTAAAGGAGGAAGAGGGGGAAAGCTTCAGATCAGAAAAAGAAGAGAGTTTGACTCATGAGGAAAAAGAAAGTGGAAAACAAAAGGAAGAAATATTTTTACATAACCCACAATCTTTTAATGCTGGTTTGGATTTGAGGTCAAATCCCTTTCAAGAGGAGGAAAATTATGAAAACATGGGTGGTTTGATCAAGTGGAACGTAGATTCCATTCGAGCTTCAATGGCTTTAGTCCCGAGTCCTCATTTGAAACATTTTTGTGATTCCAAAATTGGTAAATTAATTCTTGATTTTGATCTTAAATTTTATGATGAGCTGAAGGACAATCAACTTGACAAAGCAAGCCTTGTCTTTGATCCTGGAAATTGGATATGGTCTCATTCAAACAAAAAGAGGTATTCAAAGTCCAAGTTTATGTTTAAAGAGTGCTATGCGGATTTGAGGACAAATCCTTTTGAAGAAGGGGAGAATAATGTGATCATGGACTCATTGAGTATGTGGAAAGAATTCTACAAGGATATGCTCTCAGATAATTTACTTGCGGATCCTACATGTTCTCATGGATTCATTTGGAGCTCAAATTAATTATTTGTGTGCATCAATTGAAAACAAGTTATGTTCTAAAAGAGCTGGACTAATACCAAATTACTTGGTGCTGTTAGAAGCTGGTTCGGTCCATCCAAATATTCCAGTCCTTCCATTTATTGAAGTTAATGCCTAAAAGCCTAACAGCACATATTGGTCTTAATTGCTTTTTAAATGGCACCAGCTATTTCCCATTTCACAGGTTTACTTGCGATCAAGATTCATGGCTCATAAGCCAATCAATTCCAATGATCAGTTATGTGACTTTTGGCATGGAACTAAGTAAAGCTCCTAAACGCAAGTGGCAGCAAGCAATTAACCATGAATGCATCATTTGATTTCTTAATGCTTCAATGTAACGTGGGCCCCACCAGTGCATGTGCATTCCAAAAGGAATATTTTCCTTGTGTCCAGCCCATTATGCATAATCACGCATTTTCATTTAATTGGACTTTTAATACTTATGTGAAGAAATTCCAAGCACACTTAGTCAATTCAAGGCTGAACTAATATCATGGTCCACTATCAGATTCATTCAAAAGAGGACGCAAAGAAGGATGGTCGCCGTTTGAAGATCAGTTACTTGTTACGTGATTTTAATGCTTTATTTAAGAATAAGTTATGTGGCTTGCATGCCATTACTAGCTACTTTAATTAGGATGCTGAGTTATCTCTATAAATTGTAATCTATTATTCAGAAATAAAATTAGTTTTGGGATTGAGTTAAAAATTGGAGAGGATTCTCTATGGTTCTTTGTGAGCTGTGTTTAGAGCTTATCGGCTTGCCGTGACGCTCAACCTCGACTTATCAATCGGAATGTCCATATCCGGTTGTGGCGTCTTCACTTTCACCATACGACTCTTGATTTGGGTCCGACGGCTCCGAGAATCATATCACCAGGTAAGAACTGCGATTCCTCTTCCCCTTGTGATTTCGAGTTCCATTCTTGCTGTTTTTCTTTCCATTGCTCTGTTTTCCATGGGATTTTGCATTTTTGGTAGAGGGAAGCACACAACCGCGAATCACCATCTCTGCCATGGTACAAGCTTCTCGACCATCGGTGTCACCTTTGTTTGGGTGGACTCCTCAGTTTGGTTGTGGTGAACCTTTGAGGTAAAACCCCTTCTCCCTAACTGTTTAATTCGCTTTTGATAAATTGATTGGTTTGGTATTGATTTGCTGTGCGCTGTGATGTGGGTCCTTATCGGGTCCTTGGTTAAGATTATGGATGGAGAAGAGGAACGAAGTTGTGATATGGTGATATGGATGTAAGGCTCGCTGCTACGTTAATTGTTAGTATGCTCGAAGGAAGTGGACTGCACTAATAATGTCAAGGTAAGGGGGAGATATTGTGGGGTTGATGATTGTGAGGGTAGATGAAAGGGGGTTTCCCTTAGGCCCCGATAGAGTGTTATCTTAATTTTGTTGCATGTGAATATTATCTAAGTATGTGATATTGGTTGTTTTGATTGTCCCTATGGTGCTGCCATACACATATGTGATGAGGGAGTGGCCTTGTGGTTAGGCCCTCGTTGGTTCAATTGGTATAATCATTGAGTTGTGAATTGTGATTTATGTTATTGCCATGTTTCATCATGTTTATGCCTTATTAGTATGATAAACTGTGGTTGGTTCATTGTGATTGTTATGTGTTGCTTATGGTTGATCCAATGTGGTTGTAAGAGTTGATATTTGATGGTTCTAACCTTGAGGATTATGTTATGCCTCTGTTTTGAAATGACGAAAGAATACTATGCTAAAATTGTTGTTAAATTGCTGTGTTGGAACCTTGGGGACGATGAGTACCCAAGTTATATAGTTTTCTACAAAATTATAGGAAAATCTAGGAACCTTAATTTTATTGAAACTTGGTCATAACATGTTTAACGAACTAAAAGGAACTTAGGATTAGCTATGGAATGAATTCAGGTGATTACTTAATAAACTTGTGTTTGTATCAAATTAGACTTTGTGGCTTAAGTTAAATGAATTGTGTTGTGACTTTGAGAGTCATGCTGTGACTTCAAAAGAAACGTGTTTGACAAAGTCCACGTTCATGTGGCAATAAGGTTGAAAAGTCCACATTGGTGGCCATGACAAGTCCACTTCCATATGGCAAATGAGTATGATTAAGTCCACTTTAAGTGGCCATGTGTTTTGACAAGTCCACTACGGTGGCAATGATTATGTGAGAATGACGATCTTTAGTGGTCCGACTCAATTAGAGTCCTAGTCCGTTAGACCATGGCGGACATCCAATACGCCATGATAGAAGTTTAGTTGAGTAAACCCAACCTTGATTGATTGTGTGTCATAAGACCTTGATTAGGATTTGGGGGGGATGACTGTTGAAATGAAAGGGGGAAGCCTATAGAGGTGAGCCTTCGTGGCAGATAATCCTGGCCTTGGAGATGAGATACTGAATCTGTGGCACCTAAGTGACTCAAGCTGCAAATTGATGTTGGGAAGCTACTTGCAAGATTACGTGACTCCCGACAGTCCCCAGACATTATCATGACTAGTGAGAGTATGAGGTAACGAGTGATCACCGCAAATGCTCTCCCTCAATAAACCAAGTATGTACTCCTAGTGTGCTTCCCGGAGTAGAAATTGGTACCACATACATATGGAGCATTCATACTAGAAATTTCATAATCTTTGTGTTTGCATATCGTTGAGTGTTGTTGATGTCGTTGTGAGTTCACAAGTGAGAGAGATATTGTGATGTTGTTTTTCCAACAAGGATGTATGGCTTCAAGAGTTTGATATATGTATATATGTATATAATTAAACATTGATTGTTGAGTGGGTTTGTTTTCATCTACCTTCCCTTTTATCCACACACTCAATCACAACGAACTCACCCTTTTCTTCTCTGTTTGCTTCCTTGTACTTGGTTTATGTGTAGATGAAAATGATTTTGAGGCAAGTGGTTAAAGAGCTTTACTTGGATGTTCCACTACTATTTTACAAAAATATGTTTTATTCTCGTTTTAATTGAATTGTTCGAGCTGTTGGCTCGAGTTTATTTTTGAGATTTTATAGCTCTGAACCGATGTGACAATGCTGGGAGTTTCATTTATCATTACTCGAAATCCAGATATTATTTCCACGAACCATTTTGAACTATGAGTTAGATTTAAATATTCCATATTTGATTTTTATTATTTATGAGAGTTAAAGTTTAAAGAGAATGAGAATGAGAATGTGATGTTCTTAACTTGAGAGTTGAGTGGTTTTGAAATCCGTTTATTTTTTTTTCTCCGCAATAGTTACCTTTAATTTTCATTATAAAATTCCTATATATTTATTTTAATTAAATAAAGTGTATTTGGGGTTAAGGGTGTCACAGTTTTGAGGGTAAGTAGGTTGTATGAGGTTGGAAGATTATTTAATAGGGTTTTGGTATGAGTCTTAGAAGCCTCGTAAAGTTTGAGGACGATTGGAGTCGGGATTAGGGTTTTGCGTGCTCGTACCCTTCGGTGAGTTCGAGTAGATGAGACTATGAACCTTTGTTATTGAGTCCATTTGATGCCCTCTTATGTTAGGAATCATGTTTAAGTGTTAGAGTATCTAGTTCTGGATCGTACGAGCATCGGAATCGAAAAAATCACACGAAAATGGACAAGACTGTAAAGAGGTGCGTGACACCTGCCTGATAAGCCTTGGGACGCGCATGGCGCGCGCTGGTCCATGGTACACCAGTATTCCAAATTCGTCTGTGCGACGTGTCGTATTTTGGATGGACCGTTTGATGATCTGGACATGTGGCGGACTTGCAGGAGACTCCTTCAGCGTGAAGCAAGCAGTGCTGGCGCGCTTCGCGCGTAGTGTGAAAGAAGGAGCGCGTGACACGTGCCCAGTGTCACTTTTTTCCTATTTAAGCCCAATTTTCCCATTTTTCATTCTTTTACCCGATCTTCTTCTTTTACCATAACCCTTAAACATTTTACAGACCAGAAACCTCCATTTTTAAGTTCTCCAAGCTTTGGAGATCCAAACCCAAGTGATTTCAAGCGGTAGCTCATCAATCCGACAGTACCTACTCGTCTGTTTTCATTCAGGCTTTCTAGGGCTTATCTCCGGTCGTCGTTTTGTTGAGGTAAACCCAAACCCTCTGGTGTTGATTACTGGTTTCAGTTTGTGATTCCAGTGTCTCCAATTGATTTTATTTCCTAGCCCTAATCAAACTGTGTTTTGGACCCCGGTTTGACCGATTGGGCTAGGGTTTTGCCGAAACTCCTAGGGGAGATTCTTTGGGCCAAAAGATAGAGGCTATAACCTCTGTTCTCTCAGTTCTTGGCCATTGAATTTGTGATTCATCTATAGTTAGATTGTCTCTAATTAACTGTTCTTCGTATTTTAGGGTTTTGGTGCTTATACGGGTATCGATTGATCATGAAATTTCATCTATTTTAATAATTCCATAGTTTTCCCTAGTTTTCGGTAAATTGTGGGTCGTTCTGGTGTGCTCGGTGGAATTTTTGGGTGATCCTTGGCCTATTTGTTGGGACTGGCCGAACCTATACCCAGAGTGGGGAGTGTTTGATTGTTGGTTCGTGAGCTTGTAGGTGAGTCCCAGTGTCCGTTAGTGATCTCGAGTACTCCATAATCCAGGTGGGAGAAAGAATGCCTTTCATTGGGTTATGTGTAGTAGATATGATTGTTTGACATGTGTAAGGTGACCTAAGCCCTACTAGGGGTTGATCTCAGTAACAGCTAAGGATAGGAGCTACGGTAAGCCACATCTAAGGATAGGCGTGGTAGACCCATCAACCAACTTATGATTATTTATTGTTAAATATGATTGCCGGATAAATATGCTTATTTGTGTATTATGTTGTACATGTCCTATAAGGGTAGTAACATGCCTAGGATTGTTTTATGACACGCCTATGAGATATGTGATATTGTGTTAATCATGATAACATGTGAAATTGAATGTCTACAAATGCTGTGTAAAATGCTGTAGCACTTAAGTATTATATGATGCATAACATGATATAAGTTTGGGTATGTGAGCGTAACATGATGTGAGGCATATGATTATGAGGTGTTGGATGCATGCACATGATATATTAGTAACCACTCCATTCTTAACGGGAATGCGAAATGGAGAAACCTTTCCCAGCAGGTTAGATCCACTCCGTCCCTATCGAAAAAGAGGGAAACAGACGTCCCTATCGGGAAAGTGGGAGGAGGGTCCCTATTGGGAAAGGGGAATACCTCGTGGACTAGGCTAGTGTCACCCTGAATGTGAACACAAGAAGAGGGTTGAATTGTGTTGAAAACTTTTTGCAAACTTTAAGATAAAAACACTATGTTTTGAAAACTGCTTGTTATCAGATGCTAAAATATAACCGGACGCTGAAAAGAAGTTTATGAAAACTTGTTTTACTTTGCAAGACTAAAGTAAATGTAAAGTCGTAAAGCAAGAGACACAGAAATTTATACTAGTTCACCACCAAACTGGTAGCTACATCTAGTCCCTTCGTTCTGGAAGGATTTTCACTATAATTAACTGATTACAAATTTTACTGTCACAAACTTGACAATACTCTTTGCTTCTCTAAACGACTCAGTACGTTTGAGCCTTTGAGGAATCAAGCCTGTAACCAGGCAATACAACTTTTACAAAGGATTTTTCTTTTGAATACAATCAAATAACTCTCATAGAGAGGATGAAAAGATTAAGGTCAAAACAATAGCTTTCTAAAAGAAAGAATATAAGACGCTGAAGTTCAGTTCTTTGGTTTCCAGAAACTTGGCACAAAACTTGATTGATCACTTGAGTAATAGCTCTTTCAGAATGTAGTTTCTAGCTCTATCTTCAATGAAGATCTTGAGGTATTTATAGGAGTCTTGAGGATAATACCGTTGCAGATATTTCAGCTCCAAATCATTGAGTGAGGTAATTTTGAATATACATTTTTTTTCTTCCTTTTCAGAGAATATCATAATAGTACAAATTTTCGTTATGGTACCACCTGCTTTTCACACAATTACCTTGTACGAATTTGTCTTATTCTAAAGGTGTCACCTTTGATACCTCGTACATAAAACTGAGCACACAAAATTGAGCACCCAGAAATCAAAACGGACACTTGCAGCAATTGAGTAACCACGTGTCATAAGATTAAACTACCAGACGCTTGCTACAAGTAAGACATTGGAGTGAACCGGATGCAGACACACATGGAATGTATTCATCTTCTTGTAAAATTCTTCTTCTTGCTTGAGTGAGACATAATATAGGTGTGATTTTAATACCTACACACTTCAAGACTTATTAGAAATTAAATTGTTCACTTGCAAATACTTTGTTATCATTAAAATTAATGAGGGTCTAAACTTCTCAATTGTTTAGGTTCCAAAAATCTCCCCCTTTTTGATGATGACAAATATCCAAGGTTGATGAACAATTTAGTTTCAAAAAATAATTTCAAGGGTCTCCCCCGGAGTTCAACATACTCAGATATAGTCAAATATTTTCCAAGTATCAGAGCATTTGCATGATTGCATAATACATACATGTATCATAGCATATTATTTAAATAACCATTGAGGACCAGATGCTTAGATCATTGTACCAATAATAAATATAATTATGCCAATGAATATCAATGAGTATCAGAGCAACAAAAATATGTTATCTATGATGAATGATGCATGTTATATGATACTTAAGCGTGTTCATCAAACCTTACTTTTACTCCCCCTTTTGTCATCAGACAAAAAGAGTGTAAAACACATCATAGTCAAAACAGTATTAAATAATAAGAGAAAAATTTGAAGGTAAATTTTTTTTTTAATACCATTCAGAAGATAATATGAGCAAAAGAGCAATTGTACCAAATTAACAATTAATACAAAACATTCGAAATAAAGGAAAATGTTTTAAGGTGGAGGAGGAAGGATTTGATTGACGTGTTCCATGAGAAGATTCACAGTGCTTTCCAACTGATTTACTTTCTGAGATGTAGCAATCAAATTCTCATACTAGGCTCTAGAAATGATGACAGGTTCATCATTTTCAGTAGGAGGAGCAGGTACTGGAACTCTTTCATCATGCTCAACATTGGCCCTTTTCCATCTTCTGGATGCCAGCTTCTGATGTTCCATAATAACTTGCTGTGACAGCTTCAATCTCCTTTCCTTACTATCCTTACCCTTCTGAAAGAAATCATAATTTGGTAGACTCGATTTGATGAACCTTCCAAGTTTCTGTTTCTCAAACTCCATGTCCTATTCCCATCTACGCACCAATTCCTCTGGGTAAACCATATTCAGAAATATAGTTTCCCTGTGCTTGAATAACTCATCAATATACGCATCAAATCTTGTAAGCTCAACTTCTGATAAGTTTCTTCTTATAGCTTTCTCTGTCTCAACAAGGCAGGTGTTGAGAACATCATTCTTAGCCAAGTAAATACTTCTCTGATTCTCTTTATCAACTTCCTTTTAAGTGACAAGTTTCAAACGAGGTAACATAGCTTTGTCTTTCCAAGACATTCCCATTTGACTCCAATTGAAGCCAATATCCAGATGTTTGCTAATTGCAACACATTGATCTTGTCATTTAGTAAAACTAGGAGGCCTAATGACAGAGCACATCAGCATATCATCAAAATGCATAATGGCAAGGTTTGTGTCAGATACTCTGCTGATAGAGCCAACAGTTGGAATAGTGGCTTTCTCTGCATTGCAACAACCAGAAAAACTAGTGTCTCTAGAATCTTTCTTGATCTTGGTCAGGTAGACTTGCATAGCATGGTCCTCAGATAGCTTTCTAACCTTTTTCTTAGAGAACTAATCATGGAAGCCACCTTTACCTATCAGGCACAATCTTGACAGATGTTGAGGAGGGATCTTTGTTCAAATAAACTAACTCAAGCCTCTTCATTTCCAGGCAGTAAGTCATGAAGGCCCTTTCTTCATCAGATATCCACCTTCCACACTCTTCCAGAGTTAGAGGTTCATGTTGTGACAGATTCTGAGAGAGATCAATAGAGAATGGAAGAATTCCTCGGTTTGGAGGAGGTCTCAACCTTCCACCAAAGGTAACCTTTGAACGTGTACACAAGAAAGGGATTGAATTGTGTTCAAAAACTTTTCGCAAACTTTAAGTTAAAAGCACTAAGAACACAGATTTTTCAAAACTATTTGTTTATCGGACGCTGAGAAACCAACCGGATGATGAGAGACTAACTGGATGCAGGAAATAAAACCGTTTATGAAAACTTGTTTTACTGAGAAAGGTAAAGATAAATATAATGCCGAAAAGTAAGAGACAAAGAGATTTATACTAGTTCACCACCAACTGGTAGCTACGTCTAGTCCCTTCGATCCTAAAGGATTTTTCACTATAATCAACAGATTACAATTTTCCTCAAGAGTATTCTACTGTCACAAACTTGATAATACTCTCAACTTCTCAAAACGACTCAGTACGATCGAGCCTTTGAGGAACAAAGCCTTAACTAGGCCAAATAATGTTTACAAAAGAGAATATTCTTTTGAATACAATCAAAATAACTCTCACAGAGAGGATGAAAAGATTAAGCTTAAAACAGAGTAGCTTTCTAAAAGAAAGTATAAGACGCCGAGTTCAGTTCTTTGTAGACCAGAGACTTGGCACGAAATTTGATTGCTCACTCAGAGTGATGATGCTTCCAAAATAAAGTTTCTTTCTTTCTCAGAATTTGTTCTAGCAATATCAGTCTTAGTTTTGGCCACCTTCTTCAATGAATACCTTGGGGTATTTATAGGAGACTTCAGGGATATTACCGTTTGCAGTAAAAAAATAGCTCCTTTTCATTGAGTGAGGTAATTTGAAATGTAGTCATTTTCTTCCTTTCCAGAGAATATCAGGATAGTGCATATTACTGTTTTCGTACTATCTGCTTTTCACAATTGCCTTGGTACGATTTTTGTCTTATGCAAAATGTGTCACCTTTGCTTCCTCGTACATCAAAATGAGCGCACAAAATCAAATTTGAATTCCGTTCCAGAACATTCTGATGTTAAGAGCAAAAACGTGATCATCACGTGCTTCATTAAAGAGATCAGACGCTCGCTCAGAACAGAGGACGGATGCTCGCAGCAATTGAGTATTCCACGTGTGAAAGAGTAACACTACCGGACGCTCGCTGTTAGCAAGACGCTGGAGTGAGTTCGGACGCTGACATCTGTGGAGTGTATTCAATTCTCTTGTAAATTTCTTCTTCTTTCTTGAGTGTTTTGTACAAATATATGAAGCTTTGATTCTTGTACACTTAAAGATATGTTAGAAGATAAATTGTTCTCTTGAAAATACTTTGTTATCATCAAAATTAATGAGGGTCTAAACTTCTCAATCGTTTAGGTTCCAACAATCTCCCCCTTTTTGATGATGACAAATATCAAAGGTTGATGAATAATTTAATTTCAAAATAATATTAAGGGTCTCACCCTGAATTCAACAATTTAGATATATATGAACAATTCAGGTATTAGAGCGATTATTGATAAACAAATTTATTTGTGTGATCGCAAAAATACGTAGATGTATCAGAGCATATATTCATTTAACAAAGTGAGATCGGATGCTGATTTCATTTTATCAAAAAATATTTTCATTGTACCAAAGTTATTGATCATTATCAGAGTACTGGATCAATGAATATCAAAGCATTATAGGTATTAGAGCAATAAATAACCAACACAAATGCTATGTATGAAATGCTATGCGTGATACTTCAGTTTCAGCGTATCCATCGGACTTTGAACATTGGACGGTGAATTTGTCAATCAGACTTTCACGTGTTCATCAAACCTTTCTTTTACTCCCCCTTTTGTCATCAGACAAAAAGAGTGTAAAGCACATCATAGTCAAAATAAGACTTAGAAAAATTTGAATATAAGTCAGATAGAGATATGTAAACAGATAATCAGAGCAAAAGTGTATATATATATATATATATATATATATATAAGAGTACCAAAAAAAATACTTTATATCACACACACAAAAAAAATTCAAGGATTTGGTGTAGGTGGTGGAGGAATGTTAAGACGTTCATAGAGTAATTTTAAAGCATTCTCCAACTGAGCAACCTTCAGATTTGTGGCCTTCATTTCTTCAAACTCTTCTTTAGGAATAGTGACCATCTCAACTGCAGGAGTAGAAGTAGAAGTGGAAGGTCCAGCTTCTAATACTGGTGCAGGTTTCATCTTCTGATGCTCTACTAGCACCAAATTAGACAACTTCAGTCTCAGTTCCTTCTTCTGTTGAGCTCTTTGAAAGAATGCATCATTTGGTATATACCATTTGATGAGATTTCCAAGTTTTCTCTGCTCAGATTCTACCTGAATTTCCCTTCTTTTCTTCACATCTTCTGGATATAGCAAATCCATAAAGATAATGTCTCTGTGCAGAAACACATCAGCAGTAAAAGAGTCAAACTTGTTTCCAGCATCTTCTCCCCAAGGGGACAAGGCATGGCAATAGAGCTTTGTCTTTCCAAGACTCAGACCATTGGTTCCAGATAAATCCAATGTCAAAGTGCTTAGTCACAGCAGCCCATTGGACATATATCTTCATGCAGTCTAGAGGCTTAATCACTGAACACATAAACGTGTCATCAAAATATTCTGTTCCAAGATTTGTGTCAGGAACTTTTCTGACAGTGCCAACTGTGCGAATTTTTGCTTTCTCAGCATTGCAACAATTTGAGGAGCCAGTTCCCCATTCGTCTTCCTTCAGAGAACTGAGGTAAAACCTTCTGGCATGGTCCTCAGTAATCTTGTTAATTGGAAGCTCAGAGAATTCTTTAAGATTAAACTTCTGAGGAGCTTTCTCATATTCTTTGAGTCCGATCTTGCGGTATAGCAACTTGCCAGGTGCAGGTTCTTTCCTCTTCCCAGGAATAGACCAAGGTAGCCACCTTTGTCTATCTGGAACAATCTTTACGGATACAGAAGAAAGATCTCTAAACTGTCTAATAACTTCGAGCTTTTTCATTTCATGACAGTGTGCCATGAAGGCAACTTCTTCATCCGTAATCCACCTTCCACACTCCTCCAGTGTGAGAGGTTCAATTTGCGGCAGGGACTTAAGAAGGTCAATAGAGAAAGGAATTGCTCTGCTATCAGGTTCCGGTCTTAATCTCGCTTTGAATGACATCTCAAAATGGTCTTCTCCATCCTTGAAGACAATATTCATTGGAGAGGCAATCTCCAGTCTGGCAACTCCAGAAGTGAAGGTTTTCAAATGCCAAGTAGAAGGACGATTGTAGATGCTGTGGTATAACTCATACTTAACAAACCGAGGTTTGTTAATGCGTGAGACATTCTTCCTTCCACTGAAACCTGTAGGTTTGTAGGTGAGGGTGAGTGGGGTGAGAGTGGTTTTAGTGATTGTATAGTTTCTAGGTGTGTAGGGTTTGAATGGATTGATGGGAGGTACTTTGAATAACAGGTTGAAGGGATGAGAGTAAAGTTTGGAAATGTATGTAGTAAGTGAGGTATCTGAGGAGATTTGTGGTAGGTCTAAGTTGAGTGTATTGGATTGTGTTTGGGTCAGTTTTGTGGGTATAAGGGTAGAGGTTTGTTGTAGGCTCATTCTGGTTTTCTTGGTTTGTGTTTGGGTTTGTGGTTGTGAAACAGATAATGGAGGTACAAGAATAACATCATGAGAATAAAAAATAGATACTGACTCATCAACAATAAAGTCAAGTACCTTTGGGTTAAGCTCAGATGACCTAACCAACCTTCTCTTTGTTCCTTTAGAGGCAACAACGTAGGAGGTGGAGGAGGAACTTGCTTCCCTTGATCAGACGCTGAAACATCTTTTTTAGCTGTTGACTTTTTCTTCTTCTCCAAGATCTTCCTGATGGGGATTCTGTCCTCATCTTCTGGTTCATCAACAGTAGGTGCAGGAGCCACCTTCAGTTTCATTCTTCTTGTCTCCCTTACAGGAGATTCAGCAGGTCTCTTTACACCAGCAATTGAGCTTCTGGTGGTTTTCTTTTCAGCTTCACCAACATTTGCAACAGTTTCTCCTTCTTGTTGCTCTAGTTTTACCTTCTTGATCATAGTACCAGTTATCAATTGCATTCTTACCAGGCTGTTGACTCCAAAAACCTCAGGACGAACAACAGCACCAACACCAAAGTATTTATCTCTTTCTTCTTTGTTTGTCAGATCACCAAGCTTTCTCACAATACCATCTTTTATCATCATTATGGAAAGAAGAACTCCATAAGGGATAACCTTGACAATATTCTTTTTATCAACACTTTTCCTTGAAAAGACAAGAGCATTAACAAGATTATTAATAATCAACCTTGGCAGGTTGATTTTATTTCCATCCATATAGTTTCTCATAATGAACTTTTGCTCATAGTTCACTATGTCGCTTGAACCAGCCTTTAGAATCACGCTCTTAGCGATGATTTTGTGCAATACTCTATAGTGGCTTTTCAAATCTTTGGCAGTGGGAGTTATGTTCTTCTTCTTCAACTCACGATAATTTTCAAACAGAGCTTCGTTGACGTTTTCCAAACCTCTGTAAGCGTCAACCCAACAAAGATAGTAATCGATTCCTTCACAAGGGCACTTGATGGTCCGAGCGATAGAGTTTATAGTAAAGCGTAACTTGAAACCTCGATATGTCCTTCAATAATTTCACCGGAAGTAGATGAGCGTTCCCTGCATTCCTTTATAGCATAGCTCAACACATCAACTGGTTCCCAGATAAAATAATTTTTCCAACCCAGTTTCTTCAAACCTTCTTCAAAATCAAAACCATAGAGCTTGAAATTCTCAAAATCAATTATGTTTTCATTCATAAGTTTTGCTTTTGAGAAGACATCGTAGGCAGCAGTATATTGTCCAACCTTTTTATCGGCCATGGTAGCAGTTGCAGAATGGGTAATAGAGGTGTTAGGGTTTGAAGTCACAGAGAGAGAGAGAGAGAATAATTTTTGCAAGTAGAAACAGAGTGAAGTGATGGAGCGAAAAATGTGAAGTAGTGGGAAAGTTGATAGAAAATGGTACAGTCCTTTTTCAAAAACCGCTTCGCATTTCCAAAAAAAATTAAATCAAAAAGAAAAAAAAATGAAGATTCCCCTTTTCATTAAATGAAGACGCCAAAAGAAAAGTAAAATCAAGTAAAAAGATTTTATTGAAAAACATAAATAATCATGACTCAGTGAGATGTGATGAGACGCTTAAGTCCTTTACACGTGTGACACTTGTGTGTGCGCTCGGATGCACGCAACCGATTCACCAGATGCTGAGTTATGATGCACATGACAAATATAGATGCTTATGTCATACCAGATGCTGGGATGATGCATATCATCTGACGCTGAGATTAATCATTCTTCTATAAGATGAAAAATTAAATTTCTTCTTATAAAATTGAATCTATCTTCAGCAAGGGGTTTTGTAAATATGTCAACCCACTGATGATCAGTGTCTACAAATTTTATTTCGAGAATACCCTTCTGAACATAGTCTCTTATAAAATGATGCTTAATCTCAATGTGCTTGGCTCGTGAATGCAATATGGGATTTTTAGTAAGGCAGTTGCGTAGTATTATCACAAAGGATAGGAATGTTACTCTCTTTTATCGGGTAATCTTCAAGTTGATATTTCATCCACGAAGTTGAGAGTCGCAACACTCTTTGAAATATATTCAACCTTTGTTGAGAGTGCAATCGTGCTTTGCCATTTGCTTGACCAAGACACAAGATTTGCTCCAAGGAATTGGCAGCCTCCACTTGTGGTTTTTCTTTCAATTCGGTCTCCAGCAAAGTCAGCATCACAGAAACCTACTAACTTGTAATCTTTTGATTTCTTATAAAGCAAACCAAGATTAGTCGATCCTTGCAACTATCTAAAAATTCTTTTAACAGCACTCAAGTGTGATTCTCTAGGATCTGATTGAAATCTAGCACATAGATAGACGCTGAACATAATATCAGGTCTTGAAGCTGTAAGATAAAGTAGAGATCCAATCATACCTCTGTACATTTTCTGATCTACCTTTTTATCAGTTTCATCTTTAGCAAGAATGCACGTGGGATGCATAGGAGTGCTCATAGGTTTGCAATCCACCATTTTGAATTTCTTTAGCAATTCCTTGATATATTTGCTTTGATGTATATAGACACCATCATTGCATTGTTTGATTTGAATTCCAAGGAAGAACTTTAGTTCACCCATCATGCTCATCTCGAATTCAGCCTGCATTAGCTTAGAAAATTCTTTGCAAAGGATTTCATTAGTAGCTTTTCACATCCATTTGATAAAGAATTATATCATGGTGTGCAGCAAATGAAAGTAAAATGCGTATAGCTTCTAACCTTGCAATAGGTGCAAATGTTTCAGTAAAATCAATACCTTCTTCCTGTGAGTAACCTTGAGCAACCAATCTTGCCTTGTTTCTCACAACCTTTCCATCTTCATCAAGCTTATTTCTAAATACCCATTTAGTACCAATAGCTTGCTTATCTTCTGGTAGAGTAACTAGCTTCCATACATCATTTCTTTGGAACTGATTCAACTCTTCTTGCATGGCCAGAATCCAACCTTCATCTTCCAATGCCTGATCAATCATTTTAGGTTCCATTTCTGAGAGTAGTGCCATATCTGCATGCTCTTTAAAAGAGAATCTGGTTCTTACTCTATCTCCAGGTTCTCCTATGATTTGATCTTTAGGATGATTGGTTTTGTACTTCCAGCTCTTTCTGGCTTCAGCTTCCGAAGATTCTTGCGTCTGGTCACCACCGGACGATGAAGATGTAGGTTCACTATTTGTAATATCACCTATATTTAATTCTGAAAATAATTCGTCTAGCTCTGACATGGCTGTGTCAAGCTTCTAGTCATCAAATTTGACATGAATGGATTCTTCCACTGTCATATTTTCTTTATTGTATATTCTAAAAGCTTTTAGATCTTTCAGAATATCCCAAAAAGATTCATTTGTCAGCTTTTGAATCAAACTTACCAAGCTGATCCTTAGTAATCAAAATATAATAACTACAACCAAATGAATAAAAATATGATATGTTTGGTTTTCTACCTTTCCACAGTTCATATGGAATCTTCTTCAAAATAGGTCTAATAAGAATTCTATTTTGAATGTAACAAGCTGTGTTTACTGCTTCTGCCCAAAAATGTTTTGCAATATTAGCTTCATTGATCATGGTCCTGGCCATTTCTTGGAGGGACCTATTTTTCCTTTCTACAGCACCATTTTGTTGAGGTGTTCTTGGAGAGGAGAAATTGTGGGAGATGCCATTATCATCACAAAATTTTTGAAAGCTTTCATTTTCAAATTCTCCCCCATGATCACTTCGAATAGAAGAAATACAAATTCCTTTTTCATTTTGAACTGCTTTTGCGAATCACATAGAATACCTTGTATGACTCATCTTTGTGAGCAAGGAATCTAACCCATGTCCATCTAGTAAAATCATCAACAATGACTAACCCATATTTCTTTCCAGTTAAAGAGGCTGTCCTTGTTGGACTAAAAAGATCAAGATGTAAAAGCTCAAGTGGTCTAGAGGTTGAAACAACACTTTTTGAATGAAAAGAAGTTTTAACTTTTTCCTCTTTGACATGCCTCACAAAGAGCATCAGATTGATACTTGAGATTTGGTAAGCCTCTGACAAGACTGTGCTTGTTTAATTTTGAGATTAATCTCAAATTGGCATGACCCAATCTCTTGTGCCAAATCCATTGTTCTTCTTCAACAGACATGAGACACTTGACATCTTGTTTTGCAAGTTCAGAGAGATCAATTTTGTAAATATTTTGTTTCCTCTTAGCAGTGAAGAAAATAGAGCCATCTTTCTTGCTTTTTAATAGATATCCAGTTTCTGTAAAGATGACTTCAAAACCATTGTCACATAATTGACTTATGCTCAATAAGTTATGTTTAAGTCCTTCAACATAAAGTACATTATCAATAGAGGGAAGAGAGCCTTTACCAATGCGACCAATTCCAACTATTTTACCTTTCTGGTTTTCTCCGAAACCAACAAATCCAGCTTCTTTAGGCCTTAGTTCTTGGAACATATGCTTTTCTCCCGTCATGTGACACGAGCATCCACTGTCTAAGTACCAAGATAGGTGTGTTGACTTTGTTGCTAAGCATGTCTGCAACATATACTATTTTATCTTTAGGTACCCATATCGTTTTGGGTCCTTTCTTGTTAGTTCTTGAAGGAAGCTTATCCTTCACAGTTTTAAAAACAGTACATGCACTTTTCAAATGACCAGGTTTATTGCAGTAAGTACAATGCAAGCATTTACTATGATTATTGGTGTAACACCCCGATTCTGGAGCGCTACTGTGCAACCCAATCTAATGCTGAAAACATTTAATGATTGTATGCTTTCAGTTAAAGAGTACTCTTATGTATTTCGCAGTGGAAAAATAGGAGTAAATTTTTCTTTTTCTTTTTTTTTCCTTTGAAACACTTTTCAAAATGAGACATAGAGTACTACAGTTTTCTAAATGATGCCAATTCAAACTTTTGCAATTATCAGAGTATAGTGCATCACAAAATAACACTTCACATAACATAATCATTTCGCACTAAGGCGAGGTTCTCTGAAAAGAGTAATTACAAGATAATGAGTAATTACACAAACACACAATACCCTAAGCTAAGCTGGCCAACAACTATAACTCTTACTGAGAAACAGCTCAGCAAGACCAAACACAAAGTACTCAGAGGAATCTTCCTCCACTGGCTCAATCTTCAATGCTCCTGAAAGGCGAAGCTGCAACAGCTACCGAACTCCATCTAGAAGTGACATCCATAAGGACATCCAATCCAACAACAGTGCAAGGGTAAATCCTTTGTCCACGAGTTTATCATAGCCTATGTCGCATGCAAACAGTATATACATATATAATACAACAACATGCTTTTATATACATATACATACTTAATAGACCGCACGCAAGATCATGGTATATCAAGCATTGCATGTGAGCAAACAAATCAACCAACATACTAACAATCAAGTCAACACAATATCAACAATTGCATGTGAGCAGACAATTCTATCAACAGGTCAGTGATCAAGTCATCACAACATAATTCAATCAAAAATTCATCACATATCGTAATGTGGTTAGACATGCATGCCAATGCAGTATGACTAGTTTGTGTATACACCTGCAGCCTTAAATAAGGTCAGCAGTGACGAGGAACTTTATTTCCCAACGTCCAAATCAACTCCCCTACCAAGGGTATTGCCACAAAGCCTTGCCACAAAGGCTTTCTACCACACGGGCATAGGGTGACAACTCGTCCTTTTGAAGTCCTGAAGACAATCAAACGCTTCGAGTATCGATGCTCAATGGTCAGTATGCATCCAAACAAATTTTTCAATATGGCATGCTCACCGTAGGGAGCGCCCGAGTAATGTTTTAATTAATCAATGCGGGTCGACGACACCTCAACTCACTCACTCTACTTAGTGAATTTTCATGCTTCCAATTCTTATATTACCTAGGTGAGGTTGTACCAAAATAAATCACTCATTTAGCTTTGGCCCGAGTTTCATCAAATTCTTTATCTAGCATGGTTCCATTTCTACTTATCTATAAGCTTAGGCTAGTCATACTACAACCCTCATGCTTATTTTTAAGCCAAAATACCTTTAACAATTACTTAGAGTGCAACACAGACACAAGATCCGGGTGTTCAATTGCGAAACGCTAGTCTTAATCTCAGATCAGAACTTTAGGCACGTAATGCGGAACACTAGGTTCAATTTTTTTACATTGAGATACTAGGCACGCCATACGAAACACTAGGTCCAATCCTAAACCAAGAAAATGCGCACGCAAGTAGGACATTAAGTCCCAACACAGGACACATAGTCCATATGCTCAATAGGAACACTAGGTTCCCTATGTTTTAATCTTTCAAAAACTCGATCTTTGAACTCTCTTTCTCTATTCTTATATTACTCCTATGTCTGAAAATACTCGTTAACTCTAGGTAGTTGAAACCCTAATTGAGCTAAATAATACGCTAGGATAATTCCCAAACACTTTACTTAACTCAACCGTTTTCAAAATTTACAACGTTTTCTTTTTAAAAGAACCTCTTAAACAACTTCTAACTCTCTGATCCATAAAGCAGTTTGTACACCGACTTATTTTAGAAAAATACCTTCAGTTTACCATGAAAACATTTCTCTGCTCATGGAATCGCATCAGACTTACCGTTGTAAGTCGTCAACCAATAACAGTCGATCAACGCATTATTAATTAACCCATTATCCTCAACAATATTATCCAAATTCCAATCAATTCCAAGTTCCAATAAATCCAACATGATTCAAGGAAAACAACACAAATCATGATGCCACGCAGGGCCAAGAACATGCTACAGCATTTCATACAGCACCTAACAATTCAGTAAGCTACAACATGCTACATACTTCCATCAATTTCAAGTCCAATCAAATTAATCCAACACGGTTTAAGTCACACAATACTATTCAGTCTTGCCACACAAGGCCAAATCAATACACAATAATTCATGCCACAACATCTCAACAACACATAGTAATACTACAAGTACTACCACACAATTTAATCAGACATCAAGCCAACCAACACACTAGGCGAAAAGCCCAAACTCATTATATAAGAATTTCCCTTACCTTGGGCGCTTTAACAATCGAAGCAAGCTAAATTCAAAACCATCGTCAAGTCGCACCTCGCGCGTACCCTAAGCACGAACCTTAACAACACAAACTTAACAAAATTAGAACCAAAAACCCAAGTTCTATAACTCTAGGGCAGCCACGGTTTTTGTCCTAAAAAGGGCCTAAAATCTTTCCAACTAAACCTATTTGGATCACACCTAATCATATGCCATGAAACAAATTCAAACCATGCAAGTTTTCAAACTTTTTCAAAAGCTACACACTTAGAAAATACCAAAACCAAAATTTACCAGTTGGAATAGTGTTTTTACCAAATGAATAGTGTTTTGCCAACTTTGAACCATTTTTCAAAGCACTAAAACATGTCACAAAATTTTAGAAACAACTCTATTACAAGTTCAAAACAATTCTTGAAACATAAACTCAAACTTTTCCCAAAATCATACTTCTTTGAATTGTTTTGCTAAATTAAATCATCAACCACTTTTACAACTATTTTCAAGCATAAATACAAGTCAAGAACAAGTTACAAAATACCCTTGAAGGCCACGATTTTCAAAGCTCCAAAACAACTTCAAGATTTCAAGTCATTAACTCCTAAATCATACAAACTTTGTTTAACCAAAACTTCTCATCAAAACCAAACTTATTTACCACTTTAATACACTTAAAAACAAGTTGAAACTCACCCAAATTATGCTTAAAAGTTACTGTTTTTAAGCCTCACAAACAGCCCCAAAATTCATTTTATTTTCAAACAATTTTTCAAAGCTTCACACACACAAAATTCAATACATTCAATTCCTATAACAATAAACCAACTTCTTCAATACTTACAACACTTGAAAACACTTTGAATTCAATTTAAAACATCCCCCAAAATGCCATTCAAAGCCACGGTTTCCAGCCCCTCTTTTGCATCCAAAACCATTTTCAAAAACTTGTAAACATAGTTATATGACTAGGATCTAAACATACAACTGCTAAACCTTCAAAACTAACACCAAATTGACAAGAACAAGCCAAGAACAAAGCTTGGGACAGCCCTATGGTTTCGGCCAGCAAAGGGGGTTAGGGTTTTGCAAAATCAAAACATCAAAAACAAAGTGATTCATGGAAGGAAATAAGGGGTTATGAAGCTATACATGCCATACTAGCCAAAACAAGCATTAAAATTCAAGAATAGCTCCTAAAACCTTCAAAACCCATATCATGGAACCCAAGAGAGATGAGGAAAGATTTATGGAGCTTACCAAGAGTATGGATGATGATTGAACAAGGGTGGAGATGAAAGGAAACAAGGATGCACACTTTGATCTCCAAAACTTCCAAAAATCAAAGCTTTCTTTCTCTAGTTTTTTTCTCAAGTTTTTCAGCAATGGAAGGAATGAGTGAAGCTTCAGCCCAAAGAGGATGATGACCACGAAATTTTAGGGGTAGGAGTGGAAGGAAAGATTCATTTAGTTAGAAACTAACTAATTAAGTCATAATCTAACTAAACTAACTACCTACCATTTACTTATTGGCCAATCACACCTTGACACTTGTAAATGTCATGATTAAAAGCAAGTTCAGCCCCCCCTAGTGGCTGAGTAATTCGCCCATGTGCCCTAAGCTAGAGATATTTTCGTTTCGTCGCGCTTTCGCTCAACAGGGTGCGCGGCGTTACGCGTATAATAGGTTTTAATACTAAAAACTCCCAAAAATAATTCTAATTATAACCCCACACCCAAAAATCACAAATGTTCCTCGCGGCATAAGAAAAGTATCCATGTTTCTCGTTTTCTCGAAATGCGAACCGAAACGTCGCAATTAGGCAGTCTTTGGCCATAGAAAATACACTAAATATTTTCTGATGCCCAAAAATTCTAGAAAAATTACAATAAATCCTAAATATTGGAAAATGCTAAGATCTCAAATTCTATAAAATTAGGATCATTTTTGAGCATGTTTCAGTTAGAAACACACACAATAGCCTAGTTACGGCAGAATTCGATAGAATTCTCGCAGCGTAATAAAAACTGTAAATTAGTGAGGATCACTAATTTCAATTTCTCTTATCATATAGGAATTAATCAACCAATAAAATTATCAAGACAAAATCTTTAAAATAATAGTCATATTAAATATGACATAATACAGACAATTAATACAATAACTAAACCATGAAAAATCAAACTATGACTTGAAAATATTTATTAAATCCTGAAAATTATTTCTCCTACAATAAAATAATTTTCCTCAATCAAATGGCCATTTTTCACATTTTTCAGGATTAATTCATATTAAAAAGCAGATATCGTCTACACTGCCTTGTCTGAATTAACTACTAAAACGATAAATTGTTTACAATAAATCTTGGTAGTTGTTCGTACTTTTAACAAACCATTGAGGTCATGACTCTCTATGATTTATTTTCAAGTAGTTGGAACTACAAAATAATTTTCATAAAAATTGGGATGTTACATTACCACCCTCCTTAAAAAATTTTCGTCCCCGAAAATTCATTTACAAACCAAAACAAAAATCAAAATTATGAAAAGTCATAACTTAATACTAAACATATCATAAGTATGAACTTTGAAATTCAATACAACATAATAATTATTACACTCAAACAATCAAACACAAAGCATACATTTTATTCATATATCCTTACTGAAGTAAGGCACTACATCAATTAACTTAAAGTCTACAAATACAATACTCCGCATCCATGTCGAAGAAGTCCTCGCGAACGACGCTTTACTCCAAACTACGATCTCTACTCCATCACGATCACGAACACGGTCACGAACACGTACAGTCACGAACACGGTCACGAACACGTACAATCACATGCTAACTCCAACAAGACATTGCCAACATAAAAACACTCACGTAAAACCTTCCAGGAACCCGCGGTTTGGAAACTTGAAGAGAGAGGAGGATTGCTATGATTAACAACCACAAAATCACTAACGACATTATTACATTCAGAAATGTGAGAGGATCCATCACAAAAATCATCCTAAGGCTCGCGGTTCATAAAAAAAACAAGAAGGAGAAGCTGAAAACTTGGTTTCTTGCACTTCTCACCACTACGCGATTGGGCATAAGTTAGAATAAGGATGAAGGGAAAATGGAGATTTTATAGCAAAATGGTTTAGGATTCACAAGGAAATAAAAAGGAAGAAAACCAAGGTTCTCCCCACCAACACCAAAACACTAAAGGAAACTTTCTCCCCTCAATTATTTAGAAGGAATCAGCGAAAGGAAGGAAGAAAAATGACCCCCCACCTAAAGTTCCACTTAGCTATCTGATGAGGACATAATAAGCAAGGACACTAGTGAAGCACTACAAGGACTAGGAGGACCGATGACAAGGGCACGTGCCAAGAAAGCTAAGGAGGCCTTAAACCAAATGGTGGCAACTATAATGGGAGCAAGGCCAAAACAAGAAGGAATGGAGCCCAAATTGGTCAACTACTTGAGTCTACATGAAGAGAAGGGGCGCATGACATGCTGCCCATTTTTACTTGTCTTTTTTAAATAAGTTGTAATAAAATGTGTTGGTGCAGAACTTTTAATTAATTAGGCCCAACACTTAAGTTTATTTTTCATGTGTGTTTATTTTGAATGGAGCAAGGGTCATTACATGTGGTATGTCTTTGCCCAAGCCCAAATGTTGAGTTATTTTTGTTGTTTTTGTTGGTTTGAGTGATGTTTGGGCTGAAATATGGGGGAGGGCGAAATGGAGCTGCAAGGGGGGTGCAAGAGCACTTATTTGGAGGGAGAAGAAGCATTTCTTTGATGCCTTTTGTGATGCCTTCTTTGAAGCATCAGTTTTGAGAACTTGTAATCACTATCCCATTAAGAGTCCACAAAGTCATAAATAGGGAGGTTACAATTACCATCAAGAGTAATGCTAATTAAGTGGCTTGGCCCCATCATTGTAATTCAGTAGAGAGGATCCTTACCTCTATATATATTTCACCCAAAATCAATAAAAGGGTAGCTTGGAATTTTCAGAAAGTTGATACCTTGTGTATTGTTGAGAGTATGTCTCTCTTGGGTTCTTCATTGGACCTGCCCTTTTGATCTTATCAAGAAACCAAGTTTTCTTGTGGTGATCATTCCCTAAGGCTTATCATCTCTTCTTCTTTCCCATAGAAGCAAGAGTGTGGCGCCATCCCCATTTCTGTCTACTCCATCTTTTACATTTCTTCTTTGTTCTAGTTTCCTTAATTCTGGTTCTTTTCTATTCAGCCTTTGCATTTCCTTGTTTATTTAAATTCTTGCAATTTACAATTCATTGTCTAATTTATCTTCTCCAATATAATCTTGTGAATTGCAACTGAATTACACAAGGGTTGATAACCATGCAAATTGGGTAGTCATCACTATCCATGCGTGGGAAGACAAAGAAAAGGTGGAATAGAATTTTGCAACAAAGTCTAACTGATAATCATCACGCACTATATTCCCTCCACTAACTCTCACATACTCCAAATGGCTCTCGTAACTTAGTCCCACGGCCCCGGCGTCGCTCTAATTCGCTGTGTTAGGGTAGTCGTGTAATCAGTTGCTCGATTGGCGACAAATCACGTAAATTAAATTATCAAGAGGAATTTGATTCAACGTGCTCTAGAATATTCGCATATAAGAAATACGCTCACAAAATAATCACAACTAATTATACAATAATCATAATCACATATATTGTAATACGAAAAGTATATTATAAATTTGGATTTTGTAATCTAATATAATAATAAAATACGTCACAGAGTTAAAACGCTTACGTGGTTTATACTTAGAACCATGCACACACAATAATAGATATAACACGATAATTATAGCGTCACCTATGGATAATCTCTCTCGTAAATCTCGGTTCGTTCAAAACTCCTTGTGTCGCATTTTCCTGAGACAAAGTCTTCAGATGATGAGATCTCTGCTCTACTTGGGGTGTAGACACGTCCCTTAGTGGTTGGTCTTGTAGTTTCAACATTGTCAACAATAGACTCAGCTCGTGGTGCTTTGCAGTCTCTGGACTGATATCCCAATTCCTTGCAGTTTACGCATAATCTTTCCTTGGTTGGTTACTGTTAACGTTGTGCTCCTCATCTTCACCGTTGAAGTAGTGCGTCTTCGGCCATCGATGCTTGTGATTCCCTCTTCTGTCTATCATGTAGACATATCCTCCAGTAGTTGGGCACGCAACCTTCGCAGCATCCACATTTGGCAATTGATAGTCCTTAAAAATATGTCCTAGCTACTTGCAGTCACAGCATAGTCGGTTCTTCAATGAGTATTCTTCAGCTAATTGTTTCTTGCTTCCACATTGATGACAGTTCCACTTCAACTCCTGGCCATTCCCAATAGCCAACGCCACAGAACAATTCTGATTGTGTGATTTCCCTGAGGATGGAAATAAGATGTTCCTTGTTGTTGTCTTCTTCTTTGTCCTTTGCCCTGACAATTTGGCTTAACTGGACCTCTAATAGCTTGCTCCTCCGTTCGTTGTCTTAGCCAATCGTGTTGATTCTCTGCGGCAATCTGTTGTGCGACAATAGTTGCTATCCAAACTATCACTCGAATTACGCGATTCACGTCTAAGTTACTAGCACTAGCAGAAAGACTCGTTCGCCCAAAGGCATCGAATTTCTACAAAGTAAACTAACCAAAATCCCCACAGCAAAATCAATCATCTGAGATGATTGCACACAATTTCACACAATGTCACACCTGTTTCAACTAGGAAACATCACAGACAATCACAAACAAGATTCACATAACCTAGGCATAATAAACTTATACCCGACAATCCCCAACAATCTAGGCCAGCTTAGACAAAGCGGTCCGGTTAGAACCGAACTGCTCTGATACCACCGTTGTAACACCCCGATTCCGGAGCGCTACTGTGCAACCCAATCTAATGCTGAAAACATTTAATGCTTGTATGCTTTCAGTTAAAGAGTACTCTTATGTATTTCGCAGTGGAAAAATAGGAGTAAATTTTTCTTTTTCTTTTTTTTTCCCTTTGAAACACTTTTCAAAATGAGACATAGAGTACTACAGTTTTCTAAATGATGCCAATTCAAACTTTTGCAATTATCAGAGTATAGTGCATCACAAAATAACACTTCACATAACATAATCATTTCACACTAAGGCGAGGTTCTCTGAAAAGAGTAATTACAAGACAATGAGTAATTACACAAACACACAATACCCTAAGCTAAGCTGGCCAACAACTATAACTCTTACTGAGAAACAGCTCAGCAAGACCAAACACAAAGTACTCAGAGGAATCTTCCTCCACTGGGTCAATCTTCAATGCTCCTGAAAGGCGAAGCTGCAACAGCTACCGAACTCCATCTAGAAGTGACATCCATAAGGACATCCAATCCAACAACAGTGCAAGGGTAAATCCTTTATCCACGAGTTTATCATAGCCTATGTCGCATGCAAACAGTATATACATATATAATACAACAACATGCTTTTATATACATATACATACTTAATAGACCGCACGCATCATCATGGTATATCAAGCATTGCATGTGAGAAAACAAATCAACCAACAGACTAACAATCAAGTCAACACAATATCAACAATTGCATGTGAGCAGACAATTCTATCAACAGGTCAGTGATCAAGTCATCACAACATAATTCAATCAACAATTCATCACATATCGTAATGTGGTTAGACATGCATGCCAATGCAGTATGACTAGTTTGTGTATACACCTGCAGCCTTAAACAAGGTCAGCAGTGACGAGGAACTTTATTTCCCAACGTCCAAATCAACTCCCCTACCAAGGGTATTGCCACAAAGGCTTGCCACAAAAGCTTTCTGCCACGCGGGCATAGGGTGACAACTCGTCCTTTTGAAATCTTGAAGACAATCAAACGCTCCGAGTGTCGATGCTCAATGGTCAGTATGCATCCAAACAAATTCTTCAATATGGCATGCTCACCGTAGGGAGCGCCCGAGTAATGTTTTAATTAATCAATGCGGGTCGACGACACCTCAACTCACTCACTCTACTTAGTGAATTTTCATGCTTCCAATTCTTATATTACCTAGGTGAGGTTGTACCAAAATAAATCACTCATTTGGCTTTGGCCCGAGTTTCATCAAATTCTTTATCTAGCATGGTTCCATTTCTACTTATCTATAAGCTTAGGCTAGTCATACTACAACCCTCATGCTTATTTTTAAGCCAAAATACCTTTAACAATTACTTAGAGTGCAACACAGGACACAAGGTCCGGGTGTTCAATTACGGAACGCTAGTCTTAATCTCAGGTCAGAACTCTAGGCACGTAATGCGGAACACTAGGTTCAATTTTTTTAGTTTGAGATACTAGGCACGCCATACGGAACACTAGGTCCAATCCTAAACCAAGAAAATGCGCACGCAAGTAGGACATTAAGTCCCAGCACAGGACACATAGTCCATATGCTCAATAGGAACACTAGGTTCCCTATGTTTTAATATTTCAAAAACTCGATCTTTGAACTCTCTTTCTCTATTCTTATATTACTCCTATGTATCTGAAAATACTCGTTAACTCTAGGTAGGTGAAACCCTAGTTGAGCTAAATAATACGCTAGGATAATTCCCAAACACTTTACTTAACTCAACCGTTTTCAAAATTTACAACGTTTTCTTTTTAAAAGAACCTCTTAAACAACTTCTAACCCTCTAATCCATAAAGCTGTTTGTACACCGACTTATTTTAGAAAAATACCTTCAGTTTACCATGAAAACATTTCTCGGCTCATGGAATCGCATCAGACTTACCGTTGTAAGTCGTCAACCAATAACAGTCGATCAACGCATTATTAATTAACCCATTATCCTCAACAATATTATCCAAATTCCAATCAATTCCAAGTTCCAATAAATCCAACATGATTCAAGGAAAACAACACAAATCTCGATGCCACGCAGGGCCAAGAACATGCTACAACATTTCATACAGCACCTAACAATTCAGTAAGCTACAACATGCTACATACTTCCATCAATTTCAAGTCCAATCAAATTAATCCAACATGGTTTCAGTCACACAATACTATTCAGTCTTGCCACACAAGGCCAAATCAATACACAATAATTCATGCTACAACATCTCAACAACACATAGTAATACTACAAGTACTACCACACAATTTAATTAGACATCAAGCCAACCAACACACAAGGCGAAAAGCCCAAACTCATTATATAAGAATTTCCCGTACCTTGGGCGCTTTAACAATCCAAGCAAGCTAAATTCAAAACCATCGTCAAGTTGCACCTCGCGCGTACCCTAAGCACGAACCTTAACAACACAAACTTAACAAAATTAGAACCAAAAACCCAAGTTCTATAACTCTAGGGCAGCCACGGTTTTTGTCCTAAAAAGGGCCTAAAATATTTCCAACTAAACCTATTTGGATCACACCTAATCATATGCCATGAAACAAATTCAAACCATGCAAGTTTTCAAACTTTTTCAAAAGCTACACACTTAGAAAATACCAAAACCAAAATTTACCAATTGGAATAGTGTTTTTACCAAATGAATAGTGTTTTGCCAACTTTGAACCATTTTTCAAAGCACTAAAACATGTCACAAAATTTTAGAAACAACTCTATTACAAGTTCAAAACAATTCTTGAAACATAAACTCAAACTTTTCCCAAAATCATACTTCTTTGAATTGTTTTGCTAAATCAAATCATCAACCACTTTTACAACTATTTTCAAGCATAAATACAAGTCAAGAACAAGTTACAAAATACCCTTGAAGGCCACGATTTTCAAAGCTCCAAAACAATTTCAAGATTCCAAGTCATTAACTCCTACATCATACAAACTTTGTTTAACCAAAACTTCTCATCAAAACCAAACTTATTTACCACTTTAATACACTTAAAAACAAGTTGAAACTCACCCAAATTATGCTTAAAAGTTACTGTTTTTAAGCCCACAAACAGCCCCAAAATTCATTTTATTTTCAAACAATTTTTCAAAGCTTCACACATACAAAATTCACTACATTCAATTCCTATAACAATAAACCAACTTCTTCAATACTTACAACACTTGAAAACACTTTGAATTCAATTTAAAACATCCCCCAAAATTCCATTCAAAGCCACAGTTTCCAGCCCCTCTTTTGCATCCAAAACCATTTTCAAAAACTTGTAAACATAGTTATATGACTAGGATCCAAACATACAACTACTAAACCTTCAAAACTATCACCAAATTGACAAGAACAAGCCAAGAACAAAGCTTGGGACAGCCCTATGGTTTCGGCCAGCAAAGGGGGTTAGGGATTTGCAAAATCAAAACATCAAAAACAAAGTGATTCATGGAAGGAAATAAGGGGTTATGAAGCTATACATGCCATACTAGCCAAAACAAGCATTAAAATTCAAGAATAGCTCCTAAAACCTTCAAAACCCATATCATCGAACCCAAGAGAGATGAGGAAAGATTTATGGAGCTTACCAAGAGTATGGATGATGATTGAACAAGGGTGGAGATGAAAGGAAACAAGGATGCACACTTTGATCTCCAAAACTTCCAAAAATCAAAGCTTTCTTTCTCTTGTTTTTTTTCTCAAGTTTTTCAGCAATGGAAGGAATGAGTGAAGCTTCAGCCCAAAGAGGATGATGACCACGAAATTTTAGGGGTAGGAGTGGAAGGAAAGATTCATTTAGTTAGAAACTAACTAATTAAGTCATAATCTAACTAAACTAACTACCTACCATTTACTTATTGGCCAATCACACCTTGACACTTGTAAATGTCATGATTAAAAGCAAGTTCAACCCCCCCTAGTGGCTGAGTAATTCGCCCATGTGCCCTAATCTGGAGATATTTTCGTTTCGTCGCGCTCTCGCTCAACAGGGTGCGCGGCGTTACGCGTATAATAGGTTTTAATACTAAAAACTCCCAAAAATAATTCTAATTATAACCCCACACCCAAAAATCACAAATGTTCCTCGCGGCATAAGAAAAGTATCCATGTTTCTCATTTTCTCGAAATGCGAACTGAAACGTCGCAATTAGGCAGTCTTTGGCCATAGAAAATACACTAAATATTTTCTGATGCCGAAAAATTCTAGAAAAATTACAATAAATCCTAAATATTGGAAAATGCTAAGATCTCAAATTCTATAAAATTCGGATCACGTTTGAGCATGTTTCAGTTAGAAACACACACAATAGCCTAGTTACGGCAGAATTCAATAGAATTCTCGCAGCGTAATAAAAACTGTAAATTAGTGAGGATCACTAATTTCAATTTCTCTTATCATATAGGAATTAATCAATCAATAAAATTATCAAGACAAAATCTTTAAAATAATAGTCATATTAAATATGACATAATACAGACAATTAATACAATAACTAAACCATGAAAAATCAAACTATGACTTGAAAATATTTATTAAATCCTGAAAATTATTTCTCATACAATAAAATAATTTTCCTCAATCAAATGGCCATTTTTCACATTTTTCAGGATTAATTCATATTAAAAACAGTATACGTCTACACTGTCTGTTAATCTGAATTAACTACTAAAACAGTAAATTGTTTACAATAAATCTTGGTAGTTCTTCGTACTTTTAACAAACCATTGAGGTCATGACTCTCTATGATTTATTTTCAAGTAGTTGGAACTACAAAATAATTTTTATAAAAATTGGGATGTTACAATTGGATTTATCAGATGCTGAATCATTTTCTAAAGGAGGTTCATCTAATATATAACCAAGACCATGAGTTGTCATTTTACTGACACCCCAAATCATTGAAGCTTGCTTGCTTCGAGTTACACTCTCTGCAAGAAACTTTTGAAATGCATATTCATAATCATTTGATTTGCATTTAAGGTTGCCTGTAACTTTAGAGCTTTCAGCTTGAGAGCTCTCAGCTTCTGGTTGCTTGTTAGCGGCCAGACGCTGGTTATCCATCAGATGCTGATTTTTAGTTTTCAGCTTCTGGTTCTCTTTATTGAGTACAGATTTTTCTTTGTTTAAAGCTTGAAAGTCTTGTGATAATTTTGAAAATTTCTTTTTCAAATTCTTATACTCAACAAAGAGAGTGGCAGAGTCCTTAAGAAGATCATCGAATGCAAGTTGAAGTTGGCATGACCCAATCTCTTGTGCCAAATCCATTGTTCTTCTTCAACAGACATGAGACACTTGACATCTTGTTTTGCAAGTTCAGAGAGATCAATTTTGTAAATATTTTGTTTCCTCTTAGCAGTGAAGAAAATAGAGCCATCTTTCTTGCTTTTTAATAGACATCCAGTTTCTATAAAGATGACTTCATAACCATTGTCACATAATTGACTTATGCTCAATAAGTTATGTTTAAGTCCTTCAACATAAAGTACATTATCAATAGAGGGAAGAGAGCCTTTACTAATGCGACCAATTCCAACTATTTTACCTTTCTGGTTTCCTCCGAAACCAACAAATCCAGCTTCTTTAGGCCTTAGTTCTTGGAACATATGCTTTTCTCCTGTCATGTGACACGAGCATCCACTGTCTAAGTACCAAGATAGGTGTGTTGACTTTGTTGCTAAGCATGTCTGCAACATATATTATTTTATCTTTAGGTACCCATATCTTTTTGGGTCCTTTCTTGTTAGTTCTTGAAGGAAGCTTATCCTTCACAGTTTTAAAAACAGTACATGCACTTTTCAAATGACCAGGTTTATTGCAGTAAGTACAATGCAAGCATTTACCATGATTATTGGATTTATCAAATGCTGAACCATTTTCTAAAGGAGGTTCATCTAATATATAACCAAGACCATGAGTTGTCATTTTACTGACACCCCAAATCATTGAAGCTTGCTTGCTTCGAGTTACACTCTCTGCAAGAAACTTTTGAAATGCATATTCATAATCATTTGATTTGCATTTAAGGTTGCTTGTAACTTTAGAGCTTTCATCTTGAGAGCTCTCAGCTTCTGGTTGCTTGTTAGCGGCCAGACGCTGGTTATCCATCAGATGCTGATTTTTAGTTTTTGACTTCTCGATTCTCTTTATTAGTCTGATTTTTCTTTGTTTAAAGCTTGAAAGTCTTGTGATAATTTTGAAAATTTCTTTTTCAAATTCTTATACTCAACAGAGAGAGTGGCGAGTCCTTAAGAAGATCATCAAATGCAAGTTGAAGTTGAGTAGGAATCATATACTATTACCTCTTCAACTTCTTCTTACGAGTCAAGATCGATTAATGCGCCATGAGAGCAAGATTATCTTCCTCAGACGAGGATAAGTCTAGATCTTCCCATGTAGCCATGAGGCTCTTCTTCTTTTTCTTGAAAGAACTTCTTGTGGGCTTCTCCTTAAGATTAGGACATTCAGACTTGAAATGTCCAGGCTTCTTACATTCATAGCAAATGACTTGGGCTTTGTCCTTGTCTTTGCTTTCCTTCTTGTCCTTAGTATTTTTCTTCTAAAACTTCCTCCTGAAGTTTCTCTTCTTCCACATTCTTTGTATCTTCCTGGATATAAACACGAGCTCATCTTCTGATGTGTCAACATCTCCTTTTGAAGCTTCATCTTCTGATTCTTCTTCTTCAGCCTGAAGAGCTTTGGAAGAACTGGCTTTATGTTGATCGACTTTCAAAGCAATAGACTTGCTTTTTTTGACAGATTCTTCTTCGTTTAACTCAAGTTCATGAGCTTTCAACGAACTCATAAGATCTTCAAGTCGTAGGACATTTAGATCTTTTGCTTCTTAAATAGCAGTGACCTTGGGTCTCCACTGCTTAGTCAAGCTTCTCAAGATCTTTCTAACATTGTCAAGTGTAGTGTAAATTTTTCCAAGGGCCTGTAACCGATGAACAAGTGTTTGGAATCTTTCAAACATAGTTTCAATGTTTTCACCATCTTCCATTTTGAACAACTCATATTGGCGAACCAACATGCTAACTTTGGTTTCTCTTACTTGGGCAGAGCCTTCGTAAGATAAAACAAGTGAGTCCCAGATTTCTTTGGCAGTATCAAATTTGCCGCATTTATCATATTCTTTTTCTGTCATAGCACAGATAAGAATGACTCTAGCTTTTTGATTAGTTTGATATCTCTTTTTCTGCTCATCATTCAAATCTTCTCTAGCTATAGCAACACCATGAGCATTAGTGGGAGGAATGTAACCACTTTGAACTATATCCCACAACTCAAGTTGTTATGTCTCAAAGAAAGGTTTTATCTTATCTTTCCAGTAATCAAATTTTTCTCCATTGAATAAAGGAGGACGGTTCATATGACCACCTTCAGTAGACATGTTCACAGTATAGGATCTTTTCTCTTAACACTATTAAGTTCTCAACCAAGAGGCCGAGCTCTGGTACCAACTGAACGTGTACACAAGAAGGGGAGTTGAATTGTGTTCAAAAACTTTTCACAAACTTTAAGTTAAAAGCACTAAGAACACAAATTTTTCAAAACTATTTGTTTATCGGACGCTGAGAAACTAACCGGATGATGAGAGACTAACCAGATGCAGGAAATAAAACCGTTTATGAAAACTTGTTTTACTGAGCAAGGTAAAGATAAATGTAAAGCAGAAAAGTAAGAGACACAAAGATTTATACTAGTTCACCACCAACTGGTAGCAACGTCTAGTCCCTTCGATCCTGAAGGATTTTTCACTATAATCAACTGATTACAATTTTCCTCAAGAGTATTCTACTGTCACAAACTTGACAATACTCTCAACTTCTCAAACGACTCAGTATGATCGAGCCTTTGAGGAACAAAGCCTTAACTAGGCCAAATACTGTTTACAAAAGAGAATATTCTTTTGAATACAATCAAAATAACTCTCACAGAGAGGATGAAAAGATTAAGCTCAAAACAGAGTAGCTTTCTAAAAGAAAGTATAAGATGATGAGTTCAGTTATTTGTAGACCAGAGACTTGGCATGAAATTTGATTGCTCACTCAGAGTGATGATGCTTCCAAAATAAAGTTTCTTTCTTTCTCAGAATTTGTTCTAGCAATTTCAGTCTTAGTTCTGGTCACCTTCTTCAATGAATACCTTGGGGTATTTATAGGAGACTTCAGAGATATTACCGTTTGCAGTAAAAAAATAGCTCATTTTCATTGAGTGAGGTAATTTGAAATGTAGTCATTTTCTTCCTTTCCAGAGAATATCAGAATAGTACATATTACCGTTTTCGTACTATCTGCTTTTCACAATTGCCTTGTACGATTTTTGTCTTATGCAAAATGTGTCACCTTTGCTTCCTCGTACATCAAAATGAGCACACAAAATCAAATTCGAATTCCGTTCCAGAACATTCTGAGGTTAAGAGCAAAAACGTGATCATCACGTGCTTCATTAAAGAGATCGACGCTCGCTCAGAACAGAGGACGGACGCTCGCAGCAATTGAGTATTCCACGTGTCAAAGAGTAACACTACCGGACGCTCGCTGTTAGCAAGACGCTAGAGTGAGTTCGGACGCTGACATCAGTGGAGTGTATTCAATTCTCTTGTAAATTTCTTCTTCTTTCTTGAGTGTTTTGTACAATTATATGAAGCTTTGATACCTGTACACTCAAAGATATGTTAGAAGATAAATTGTTCTCTTGAAAATATTTTGTTATCATCAAAATTAATGAGGGTCTAAACTTCTCAATCATTTAGGTTCCAACAACCTTCAGTCTGTTATTGTAGCTGAATAGGGCAATTTCAAGTCTTACAATCCTGGAAGTAAAGGTTTTCAAATGCCAGAGAGAAGGGTTATCATATATAGAATGATACTCTTCTTCTCTTACAAACACTGGTTTAATAGCATTTGATGGAAACTTGAAAGCACTAACACATGAGGTATCAAAAGTGGGAGTGATGGAGTTAGTTATGGATGAGGAGGTGAGAGCAAGAGTGGAAGTCACTTTGACTTTATAAGTTTTGGGTTTGTTGGGAGTGATTTTGAAAAGCTGATTGAAGGGGTGAGAGTGGAGTGAGGATACGTATGATGTGAGAAAAGTGTTTGAGGAGGTAGAGGTTTGTGGTGAAGGGAATGTAAGTGTTTTTGATTTTGTGGTTTTCTGGGAGGGTTGTGGTTCGGTGGATAGAGGTTGTGTGGAGTGTGTTTGTGGTGATGAAACAGAGAGTGGTGGTGCAGTAACAACATCATCAGAACCAAAATCAGTAATGGAATCATCAATAGTAAAATCCAGTACCTTTAAATTAAGCTCAGAGTGCCTAACCAATTTCTTGCTCTTACCTTGAGGGGTAACAGCAGGAGGAGGAGGTGGATGAACTTGCTTCCTAGGGCCAGACGCTGAAATGGGCTTTTCAGCTTCTGTCTTTCTCTTTTTCTCCAATATGCTTCTGATGGGGACTCGGTCCTCATCATCTTCTGGTTCATCTCTCCTTTCTGGTGCAGGAGGCACCTTCTGCTTCTTGCTTCTTGTCTCCCTGGCTGGAGACTTAACAATTCTTTTCACACTAGATACTGAGCTTCTGGTGAGTTTCTTCACAACTTCACCAACAGTAGCACCAGATACTTCTCCTTGTTCCTGTTTCACCTTCTTCATCATATTACCAGTGATCAATTTCATTCTAACCAAGCTATTGACTCCAAACACATCAGGACGAACAATAGCACTAAGTCCAAAATACTTTTCCCTTTCTTCTTTTTTCAAGGCTCCAAGCCTTCTTGCAGTACCATCTTTAATCATCATTGCAGTAAGAAGAACACCATAGGGAATGACCTTGATAATGTTTTTCTTATCAGCAGAACCCTTCTTTGAACCAACAAGTTTTTTTTTGTTTTGGCAAAAGAAGGTAAGGAGCCTCGTTAAAACCTTATGGCGCAAAACCCTCCTTAGGGAAAAAACACCAATAAGGAAAAAGAGTACTCCTCCCTTATTTTATTAGAAAAAAAAGTAAAATACACGTATTGTTAAAAATCAATCTAGGCAAGTTGATCTTGTGACCAGCCATATAGTTTCTCATTATGAACTTCTGCTAATAGTTCACAATATCACTCGACCCAGTCTTCAGAATAACACTTTTGGCGATAATCTTATGTAGCACCCTGTAGTGACTTTTTAGATGCTTGGCAGAGGGAGTTTCATCAGTTTCCTTCAATTGTCTGTAGTTCTCAAACAGAGCCTCGTTGACATTTTCGATTCCTCTGAAGGCGTCTTCCCAACCAACATAGTAACTAGTTCCTTCACAAGGACATTTTATAGTATCAGCAATAATGTTTATGGTAAACACTAATTTGAAACCTCTGACATGGCCTTTGACGATGCCACCCAGAAGCATATGAATGTTTCCTCAAACTTCCTTGATAGTAGAGACCAGAACTTCAACAGGGTCCTAAAAGAAGTAGTTTTTCCAACCCAGATTCATCAAACCTTCATCGAAATTAAACCCATAAAGCTTGAAACTTTTCAAATCAATTCTATTCTCAATCAAGACTTTTTCTTTAGTCATGGTGTCGTAGATAGCAGAGTTATGTCCGACCTTAATGTCAGTCATGGTTGCAGTAGAGGAATAGATGATGGAGGTTTAGGGTTTCAGAGAAAGAGCAAACAGATAGAGAGAGGGAAAATAGTTCTTCAGGGAAAACAGAGAGTACAGAGTGGTACGAAAGAGGTGGAGTGGTGGGAAAGTTTTGAAGAAAATGGTACAGTTACTTTTTCATAACCTCTTCGTATTTCTCTTGATAAAAATTAAATCAAAAAGAAAATAAAAATAAAGATTCGCTTTTCATTAAATGCAGTTGCCAAAATAAAGTAAAATCAAGAAAAAGATTTTATTGAAAACGCAAATATAATCAATGACTCAGTAGGTGTGATGAGACGCTTTAGTCCCACACGCGTGTGACACGTGTCTGCTCGGATGCACGCAATGAATTCATCGGATGCTGAGTTATGAAATGTGAATGACATATCATATGTTTACACGTGTGAATAGTTATGTCATACCAGATGCTGAATGATACATTTCACAAGATGCTGAGATTAATCATTCTTCTATAGGATGAAAATTTAAATTTCCTCTTATAAAATTGAATCTATCTTCAGCAAGGGTTTTGTGAAAATGTCAGCCCACTGATGATCAGAGTCTACGAATTTTATTTCAAGTACACCCTTCTAAACATAGTCTCTTACGAAGTGATTCTTAATCTCAATGTGCTTTGCTCTAGAATGCAATATAGGATTTTTAGTAAGACATATTGAAGATGTATTATCACAAAAGATAGGGATGTTACTCTCTTTTATCAAGTAGTCTTCAAGTTGATATTTCATCCACAGAAGTTGAGAACTGCAATGGTGCTTTGTATTTTGCTTGACCAAGACACAAGATTTTCTCCAAGGAATTGGCAGCTTCCACTTGTACTCTTTCTTTCAATTCGGTCTCCAGCAAAGTCAGCATCACAGAATCCTAATAATTTGTAATCTTTTGATTTCTTATAAAGAAAACCAAGATTAGTAGATCCTTGTAAATATATCTAAATATTCTTTTAACAGCACTCAAATATGATTCTTTAGGATTAGATTGAAATCAAGCACACAGGCAGACGCTGAACATACTATCAGGTCTTGAAGCAGTAAAATAAAGTAGAGATCTAATCATACCTCTGTACATTTTCTGACTACCTTCTTACCAGTTTAATCTTTACTGAGAATACAAGTAGGATGCATAGGTGTGCACATTGGGTTGCAATCAACCATCTTGAATTTCTTGAGCAGTTCTGCAACACCCCGTTTTCGGAGCGCTACAGTGCAACCCAATCTAATGCTGAAAAGCATTTAATGCTTATATGCTTTCAATAAAAAGTACTCTTCTATATTTCAAAATGGAAAATAGGAGTATTTTTTTTTCTTTTTCTTTCCTTGAAACCCTTTTCAAAATTGAGACATAAAGAGTACTGCAATTTTCTAAATGATGCCAAATCAGTCTTTTGTAAATATCAGAGTATATCACATCACAATTAGTGCTTCAAATCACATAAGACATAACATTATCATTTCGTACTGAGGCGAGTTTTTCGAAGAGTGTAATTAAAAGCCAATACTTAATTACGCACATAATCAAAACAAAACCCTAAGTAAGCTGGCCAACACTATAACTCTTACTGAGAAACAGTCCAGCAAGATCAAAACACGAAGTACTCAGAGGAATCTTCCTCCACTGGCTCAATCTTTAACATTCCTAGAAAGACGAAACTGCAGTGTAACACCCTAACTCTAATTAGGAGATTACTTACTAATTAAAGATTGAAAACTTCACCTGGAAAATTTTCTCAAATATAACAACCTTAAGATATAAATAAAACCTTGTTTAAAGACCTGTTTGACTTGGAAAGAAATATTTCAAAGACCCAAACATGACACATATATCTATCAGAGTTTCAAAAGCGGAATAACTTTATCATTTACATCTCTTTTTATAAAATGACCACAAGATAAAGCCAATATAACATATACATTATTTTCTAATTGCAAAGGACTCATCCTAGAGATAAGGACTCTGACTCGTGATCCGGTGACTCGAAGTCTTGTCGAGGGCGAGATCGAACACGCTTCGTGCTCTAAACCTCCTCCATCAAGTGTACCTGAAAACAACGCCCCAACGGTGAGTTTATAAAACTCAGTAACATAGACTTAGAAGAAAAATGCTTTTACCGTTGTTTCCAGCCATACGCGTGTGCTACGTATGGAAAATCCTCCCTGATAACGTATACTTAACATATACTAATACTATGGCCTAATCTTAACATCATCTTCATTCATTCAGTCAAACTCAAACATAATTTGCTTCAAGAGCATTCATTTGCAAGGTAACATAATTCATACACATAAAATACAATCACATAATTCAAATCAAACATAATGGGCCTCTTTATAAGTCTTTTATCGCAACACCCGGGTTACTGGACTTTATTGTCCAGCCCAGTGGCTTACCCCACTGGTGAGCCCGCCATGCCACATCACCCATCAGTGCCTATGCAAATCAGACAATTCCAAACACGTAATTCGTAATACATGACATCAAACCTTATTCGTCATACATCATAGCATAGGCATCCTCAATCTTTTAAGAAAACTCACTAGGTAGTTAAGTGTGAGAAACTTAACCACACCAGTTTAAAAATTTTGATACGGCAGTCAGAGCTCGGTGACCACGGTTAGACGTCTCTTTAAACCGCGAATACCGTATCCTAGCCCTTCAAATAGAAAGGACTTACCAAAACAGTTTGGGTCTCACCCACATATATGTGGCCCATGATAGCTAGCCTTTACAGGGAAACATGGTATTTCTCCAGACATAGACTATCCTAAGATTTGGATGCTATGTTATAATGTAAGCGATTCCTTCATCCTTCACAAATGGTTAGGAGAATCAGATCATAATTTCAAGACCATAGAAAAATCAAAGTCAAGCTAAGGAATAGACAAGCACATCATAACTAAGCATTCATAAGCACTCAAATTGACTGAGAAACGATATAACTCCTAGGGTCACAAGTGGCAGGTTGAATAAAGTTAGCCCACCTGAGCCCCTGTTATTAAAATGTGCATAACTCAATGTGTATTTACTGGCTTTGAGTGATTCTTGTGGCCACTTAAACTAGACAAAATTCTCTAAATTTTAGCCACTGGGACCACTTGAATCCATGTAGAATCAAACTCGAGTGCTCTGTTTGAATTCCGGACAGAATCGTACTTAGATTGAATATGGATAAGTTGTAATTAAAATATGTGCGAAATAGGCACGGCCGTGCTGGCCTGTCAGTCCAAAAATCCTGCATTTCTAACTTTGTTCCTCATTCTAAATCCTTTCCAAACCAATCCTAACACCAATGGAATAGTTTCAAGACAAAATTACATATAAATGCACCATGAATCAAAGGCACAACAAGGGACCAAACTAATAGAACTTTTAACATGTTATTTCACAAATTCAGGAATCAAACTCTTTTAGGTTCAACAGCAACATCAACAATAATCCTCACACCTAGGACAACACTCACAAGATTAAATTCATCATATGTCATTCATTGCACCTAAATAAGTGTCTTGGAGCCCAAACTCATACAAATAGGCTAGCTCGGGTGTCGAGCCATTTCAGAATCTAATTCATACATTTTAGCAAACATAGCAATCACATAAATAATCCGAATGAGGCTCGATGGAGCTCACAACAGAACAAACATCAAACATTGGTTTAAGGGGGGTTGGGGGCAGCCGTCCAACCCTATTTCAGTCAAACCCCATACAAGACCATTCAGTATGACTAATAAGCTAATTATTGGACTAATAAAATTAATAATAAAACCTAGCACACTCTAAGGGAGATTTTGGGAGAAGTCTATGTTACCTGAATAATCCCAAGTTAGGGATTTCAATTCCAAAAATCCCCAAATCTGAACCCTAGGTTTTGCTCCAAGAAGATTTTGTGCTCAACCCATCTTCTTCATCTTCTTTCCACCATCAATGAAAGTTTGGAGCTTGAATCCTCTTCCCTTTTCGAGTTCCCTTACTTCTCTGTTCTGTCTCTCTCTCACTCTCGTGCGAGCTCTCTCTCTCTCTAACTCGCGGCCTTCCTTCCTCTCGGCCGCCCTTCTGCTGCTTCTCCGGCGCGGTGGTGCGCCATCGCAAGTCCAGGCCATGGTGGCGTCTCCCCCTTCCTTCCCTTCTTCCTCCTCTTTCTCGGTCTCTCACTCCATCTCTCTCAGTCACTGTCCATCTCTCTCTCTCTCTCCAGCACCTCTCCCTCTCTCGGCCACGAAGAACAGTGGCGTGGCCACCATGAGCGCCGCCGCATCTCACCCCCAGGGCCACTGCGCCCTGTTTCTTCTTCTTCTCCCCTTCGATCGCGACTCCCTTCTCCTCTCTTCTCCTTCTTTCTTTTCTTTCCTGATTTTCTTTCCCCGTTTTTTTGTTTGCTGCAGGTCACGAGGGGGAGGGAGTAGATGAGGAGATGAGAGGGTATTAGGGTGGAGAGACCATAAATGTGGTGTATGGTGGATCTAAGTCAAAGGCATAACTAAAATTTGACTTGTAAGTCCTCATTCAATTTCACAATTTAACTATAGGTCCCTAATAACATCTTGAGTAATTTTAATTAATTAAAACTACTCCTAATTAATTAGTCCCACAATTCCTAATTTATTGGGTAAAATAGTAATTTTACCCTTTAGTCCCTAATTGATTTTGAATTACTAAATTAAGGCAATGAGCCATATTTAATCCTTAGGGATTAAATCTTGTTTTCACTTAGGATTTCCTAATAATTAGGCTTGGGGAATTTTGGATGTTACATGCAGCATCTATGGAACTCCATCTGGAAGTGACATCCATAAGGATGTCCAATCCAACAACAGTGCAAGGGTAAATTCTTTGTCCACGAGTTTATCATAGGCTATGTCGCATGCAAATAATATACATATATAATACAACAACATGCCTTTATATACATATACATACTTAATAGACTGCATGCATCATCATGGTACATAAAGCATTGCATGTGAACAGACAAAACAAACAACAGGTTAACAATATAGTCATCACATAATAAATTCATCAACGATCCATCACATGTCATAAATGTGGTTAGCCATGCATGTCAATGCATTATGAATAAGTTTGTGTATACACCTGCAGCCTTAAACAAGATCAGCAGTGACGAGGAACTTTATTTCCCAACGTCCGTTTCAAATTTCCCTACCAAGGGTATAGCCACGCATTAGGTTTTGCTGCCAGACTGGTAATGAAGTGATAACTCATCCTTTTGAAGTCCTTAAGATAATCAAACGCTCCGAGTGTCGATGCTCAATGGTTAGTATGCATCCAAATAAATTCTTTACTATGGCTCACTCACCGTAAGGAGCGTCCTTGATATGTTTTAATTAATCAATGCGGATCGACGAAACCTCAAATCACTCAATTTAGTGAATTTCAAATCTCAATTTACTTAGAGGTCAACACAGGACACAAAGTACAGGTGTTCAATTGCAGAACGTTAGTCTCAATCTTAGATTGAAGTTCTAGGCACGTAATGCGGAACACTAGGCTCAATCCTTAGGTTGAGATATTAGGCACGCCATACGGAACACTAGATCCAATCCTTGATCAAGAAAATACACACGCAAGTAGGACGTCAAGTCCCAGCACAGGACACATGGCCCATATGCTCAATAGGAACACTAGGTTCCCAACATTTTATTCTTTAGAAATCCGGGTCTTTGAAATCTTTAAAAACTCTTTCTTAGTTCTGGTTTCTCTTTTATGCACAATTGTATCTGAAAATACTTTTTAGCTCTAGGTCGTTGAAACCCTAGTTGTGCTAAATAATGCATTAGGGAGAATTCCTAGGAAAGAGAGCCGGTACGAATACTCTTAATACCAAGTCTTTCCTAGCTAGAATTTTCCAGACATATCATTTAACTCAACCGTTTTCACAAATCACATTGTTTACTCAAGTTCTTTTTCCTACTATTGACTCATTGAAAATTCTTTGCAAGCTTTGGCTAGTTATACTAAAACCCTGACGCTTACTTTTAAGTCAAAACGACCTTAACAATTTACTTAAGAAATCATAACTCTGATCCATAAAGCGTGTTTGTACGCCGACTTATTTTAGAAGATACCTTTAGTTTACCTTGAAAACATTTCTCGGCTCATGGAATCGCATCAGACTTACCGTTGTAAGTCGTCAACCAATAGCAGTCGATCAACGCATTATTAATTAATCCATTATCATCAACAATGTTTTTCATATTCCAAATCAATTCCAAGTTCTAATTAAATCAAACATGACTTAAGGCAAACAATACAAATTACTAACGCCACGTAGGGCCAAGAACATGCTACAACATTTCAGACAACATATAACAATTCAGTATGCTATAACATGCTACAGCATTCCAGACCACACAAAGTAATACTACAAGTATTACCACACAATTAGTTAAACAATCAACCCAAACAACACACAAGGCAAAAAGCCCAAACTCATTATATAAGAATTTCCCTTACCTTGGGCGTTTTAACAATCCAAGCTACCGTAACGAAGGTACAAACCGGTGTGGTTGCTTGAACATCGCTCGAACCTTGAATATAAAGCCATGATGTTTTAGAATGAATCCTAAGACATCGAAGTCTATGGGTGTAACACCCCAATTTCTCAAGCTTGGTTTGATGTGTGTGCACAAACTTAGTATGGCTTAATGATGAATTTTAAGTGAATTTCTCATTGATTGTCAAAACTAAATGTGTGAATATTGTGTTTAGTGATTTTTGCCCAGTGTGAATCGATTCCCAGGCCTTGTGAATCGATTCAGGGCTGTGAGTTTGCTGGGACTCGATTAGGCTGTCAGTGAATCGGAGAGTGAATCAATTCACAAAGATTGATTCTCTGTGAATCGAAGCTTGAATCGATTCACGAAAATCAGTTCTCTGTGAATCGAATCTGGGAGTTGCAGGAATCGATTCATTCACTTAAAACTGCGATTCTAGTCATTTTGCACTGAGTGAATCGATTCACCTATGCTGTGAATCGATTCATAGCTGCAGTATATCAGAAAAACTCAGCAGAAAAAGAGCAGAACGCGATTTTTAGAGAGAGGGTTAGAGAGAGGATGCGAGAGAGAGAAGAGAAAGGGGATTAAACACCTAGGGTTCATATTTCTAAGGGAAAAACGTGGATTCATGCTAGATTCACCATCAATCTTAGCTTAAATCCAAGTTGGGGGAGTGTTTATTCTTGGTTTGGAAAGTTGGAAGAAATCCCTAGAAGGCAAGCTTGGAGAAGAAGAAGAAGGAGCTGAACATCAACTTTTGAGCTTGAATCTTAGGAGTTGTGGTGAGTTCTCCCTTCTCTTAGGTGATGGGAACCCATAAGTCCCACATTAGGGTCCCCTTGAAGAAAACCCTTGAACCCTATGTTAGGAATTTCCCAAATCCCTCTTTTATGTACTGTTTTTAGTGTTAATAGCTATGCATGTGTTATTGGGACTGATTAAGGGGGTAACGTTGTACCCCTATAGATGGTGAAATGAACGTTTGACCATTGAGAGCTCCATGGAGCTCTAATGGAAGTGCTTTTTGTCTTGATGTATTTTCCTTGACTTATTATGATATTTGTTCTCTTTTAAATTTGAAATGTATCTTTTTACATGAATATGTTCAGTTGCATATTGAGTTAGAGTGGCTCCTAATTGTAATTCTACATTAGAATAAAGCATGCCTTTAAGGACATAGTTGGTGAATTAAATTCCCTAAAAGACACTAAGATGCCTCATTAAAAAGGAGGTGATCGATATGGTTAGCCGTGTGGGATGCCCTCGGACGGTTAAGATGTCTAACCACCATATCGAAAGCGTATTTATGGGGTTGTATGGACGTAAGCATACAACGCTACCCATGAATGTGAGCCAAAGATGAATTAGAAATTCATAGTAAGAATATGCATTGCATAAATGTGTGATATCAAATCTTGACTGATAGTAACTTGTATGAGTTGATGGTGAGGAGTCGAAGGGAGGATTCACTGAGATTATTATCTCACCCCGCTCCTTTATTTAATTGTTTTTACAGATGCACAGGTTACAAAGGAAGGCTGACAGCTGCTAGCTCTTGGGATATTATTCATTTTGTAGTAGTTTTTAAGTAACACCTTGAAGATTTAATTTCTAGAATTATGTATTGGTGTTGTACCGATATGAACTTATGTATTTAAGTTTAGTTTTTGTGGTATTTGGACTTAATATTGGATTTAAGTTTAAATTTGTATGGGGAGTACTGTACTTAATGATAATTATCATATTTTCAAGTTAATGAAAGTAAGGTGTTACATTATGGTATCAGAGCAGTTCGATTCTAATCAGACTATGGGGGTTGCTAGGAATAGTTTCGTGAATTTCTTGAGTCTGCTGTTGTTTTTCTACTTATTATGCTAAGAGATATTGAGCCTGATCAACTCAATTCCTGGTGCATTCTATGCAGAATTATGGCTTCAGGTTCTGGAAGGCGCGGAAGACCCAGGAGGAATGATGCGATACCTCCGAATCCGCCAGGACAAGAGAATGCTTGGCTACAAGGGATACTGCAGGCCATTCAGAATCAGAGTATTGCAACCAACAATCTTGCGGCTCAGTTAGCCCAACAACAGCAGTACCAAGCTCAACCTCCCCCGCAAGAGGAGGAGTTAGACCGAAAATTCCTTAAGTTCCTCAAGACGAAGCCACCAACCTTCAATGGAAAAACAGAAGCCATGGCATCCCAACACTGGCTAGAAGCCGTGGAGAAGAGTTTTAAGGTTGTCCATTGTACCGAGGAACAAAAGGTCGAGCTAGCTACACATGTACTCATAGAGGATGCTGAAAACTGGTGGAAGGGGGCCTGAGCTTATATGGTGGCTCAAGGGACACCACTAACTTGGGTGAACTTTCAAAGGGTCTTCTTGGAGAAGTACTTTCCACAGACTATGAAGGATATGATGGATAGAGAGTTAGTCCAACTTCAGGAAGAAAAATCTACGGTTTCAGAATATGTGAACAAGTTTGAGGAGTTGGTAAGGTACTCATCTGTTGCTCAATTTGCTCCGAATGATAATTGGAAAATCAAGCAGTTCAAGTGGGGACTGAGACCAAACATCCGAGCAGATTTCACTGGCCAGATTCACGAATTCGCCAAGGTAGTCCATCAGAGCTACGTGGCTGAAGCAAGCTTGAAGAGGATGTATGAAGATAGGTAAACGAGGTGGCAAGATAAGAACAAAAAGAAGGATGAGGATAAGAGTGCTCAGCGCGTGAGACCGAAAGGAAATCTTTTCAAGGGAAAGCAGGCTCAAACCTCCGAGTCTGCTTATCATGCATGCTCGAACTGTGGAAAGGTGCATCAAGGAGAGTGTATGAAGGGCAAGAATGTTTGCTTTGTTTGTCACCAACCAGGGCACATGGCTAGGGAGTGCCCCCAATACACTAAGGGAAAAGGAGCCAAGTCTGGTGATCCTAACCAAGGGGGTGTCTTTACTCTTGACGCCCAGAAAGCAAAGGGAACGGAAAATCTGATGAAAGGTACTTGTTTCCTTCAGGATGAACCTCTAGTTGTTTTGTTTGATTCGGGAGCAACACATTCCTTTATCTCTTGTACATGTGTTCAAAGGCTAGGGTTATGTCTCACCTCTTTACAATTCCCGTTGCATGTGTATACACCCACCGAAGATAGCATTTCTACTTCCTTGATATGTGAGAATTGCCCTCTCCTAATTCAAGGGAGAATGTTTTTAGTAAGCCTTGTGTGTCTACCTCTTAAGGGAATGGACATTATCCTGGGTATGGATTGGCTTTCCGCCAATCAAGTTGTTTTAAACTGTTTCTGTAAAACGATTGAGTTTCCAAATGTGCATTCTACTATGGAAGAGTCCAGTTATGTTGCACAGAGTAATGATGTTTTATTGAGTCGCTGTCTAGTGGAAGGTCTTGCAGGATATATGGTCTTACTTTCTTCAACGGTAGAGGCTAACCTAGATCTGGACACTATCCCTATAGTGAACGAATTCTTAGATGTGTTTCCTAGCGAGGTAGCGACCTTACCCCCTGAGAGAGAAGTGGAGTTCTCAATAGAACTGGTTCCCGGAACGGGACCAATCTCCATAACACCTTATAGGATGTCACCCTTGGAGTTGAGGGAACTAAAAACACAATTGGAAGATTTGATTGCTAAGCAGTTTATTAGACCTAGTGTGTCACCTTGGGGCGCACCTGTCCTTTTGGTAAAGAAGAAAGATGGGAGTATGAGGTTATGTATTGATTACCGAAAAATCAATAAGGTCACAGTGAAGAATAAGTACCCCTTGCCCAGAATAGATGACTTGTTAGATCAACTTAGGGGAGCTTCGGTTTTCTCTAAAATTGACCTGAGATCTGGTTATCACCAGATTAGAGTTAAGGTAGAGGATGTTCCAAAGACGGCATTTAGGACTAGATACGGGCACTATGAATATTTGGTTATGCCTTTTGGTCTGACCAATGCTCCAGCCGTATTTATGGACTATATGAACCGAATCTTTAGGCCTTTCCTTGACAAGTTTGTAGTGGTCTTCATAGACGATATCCTAGTTTATTCTAAGGATCCTCGAGAGCATGAGGAACACCTTAGGATTGTTCTAAGTACCCTTAGGGAAAAGAGCCTCTTTGCTAAACCTGAGAAATGTGAGTTTTGGCTCAGTGAAGTTAAGTTTCTTGGTCATGTGATTTCTAAAGCGGGAGTGTCGGTTGATCCTAGTAAAGTAGACGCTGTCCTTAGTTGGGAACGACCAACCACGGTCATAGAAGTTAGGAGCTTTCTAGGATTAGCCGGTTACTACCGAAGGTTCATTAAGGGATTTTCGCAGATGGTACTTCCCCTAACAAGGTTAACCCAAAAGGGGAGCCTTTTGTGTGGACTAAGAGCTGTGAGAGTAGTTTCCTAGAGCTTAAGATCAGGTTGACTTCCACCCCGGTCTTGATTATCCCTGACCCAGCATTGGGATTTGAAGTTTATAGTGATGCCTCTAAGAAAGGGTTAGGATGTGTTCTCATGCAAAATCGACAAGTTGTAGCCTATGCATCTAGGCAGTTAAGGCCCCATGAGGAGAACTACCCTACTCATGACTTAGAGCTCGCAGCCATTGTCTTTGCTCTAAAGATTTGGCGACACTATCTGTATGGTGCTCAGTTTGAAGTGTTTAGTGATCATAAGAGCTTGAAATACCTTTTTGATCAGAAGGAACTTAATATGAGACAAAGAAGATGGGTTGAGTTCCTAAAAGATTATAACTTTGAGTTGAAGTACCATCCGGGCAAAGCGAATGTGGTCGCTGATGCCTTGAGTAGGAAATCCTTGCATGTGTCTTCACTGATGATTAAAGAAATGGAGTTGCTGGAGTCCTTTAGGGACCTTAACCTTGGAATTTTCCCATCAGTGAACAGTCTCATGCTTTACCATCTAGAAATTTCCTGCAATTTTAGGGAACAAATTAGGTCTGCTCAGAGCTTAGATGCAGAGTTGTAGTCTAGCAAACACCGCCCCGGTTTCTCTAAAGCTGAGGATGGCACTTTAATGTTCCATCAGAGAATCTGCATACCAAAGGATAATTCCATTAAGCAGCAGGTTCTAGGAGAAGCCCACAAGAGTGGATTCTCGGTACACCCTGGCTCCACCAAGATGTACCAGGACCTTAGACAGAGGTATTGGTGGCCAGGCATGAGGAATGATGTGGCAGAATTTGTAGCTCAATGCTTGGTTTGTCAGAAAACCAAGATAGAACACCAAAAGCCTTCAGGTTTTCTCCAACCCTTAGAAATTCCCGAGTGGAAGTGGGATAGTATAGCAATGGACTTCGTGGGAGGATTACCCTACACTCAGTTAGGATATGACTCTATATGGGTCATAGTGGACAGATTAACCAAATCTGCTCATTTTCTTCCCATAAAGTCCACTTACAAAACCGCTCGGTTAGCTGAGATCTACATCAGAGAGATTGTTAGACTCCACGGAGTTCCAGCTAGCATTGTCTCTGATAGGGATCCAAAGTTCACCTCTCGGTTTTGGAAGGCACTTCATCAAGCCTTGGGGACGAGGCTGAGTCTTAGTACAGCCTACCATCCCCAGACAGATGGCCAGTCAGAGAGAACCATTCAAACTTTAGAGGATATGCTTAGAGCTTGTGTTTTAGAGGATGGCGGTAGTTGGAGCAAGTATTTGTCATTAATTGAATTTTCATACAACAACAGCTATCACTCTAGCATAGGAATGGCACCGTACGAGGCTCTCTACGGTTGCAAGTGTAGGACTCCTCTATGTTGGTTTGAAGTGGGGGAGAAACAATTGTTAGGCCCCGACCTTGTTCAAGAAACCACTGATAAGATTCGTATGATTAGGGAGAAGATAAAGACTGCTCAGAGTAGGCAGAAAAGTTATGCAGATCGTAGGTTTAAACCCCTTGAATTTGATGAAGGAGAACATGTATTCCTGAAAGTCACTCCCACTGTAGGTGTTGGTAGAGCCCTTAGGGCCAAAAAGTTGACCCCTCGGTATGTAGGTCCTTTCCAAATTCTCAGTCGAATTGGTCCGGTCGCATACCAAATTGCCTTACCTCCTTCTTTGTCAAATCTCCACAATGTTTTTCATGTGTCTCAGCTTAAGAAATACATTCCAGATCCATTCCACTCTATAGACCATGAGTCTATACAACTGAGATCAGATTGCACGTACCAGCCCGAACCGGCCCAAATAGTGGACCGAGCTTCCAAGGCACTCAGGAATAAGACTATCCCTTTGGTCAAGGTGATCTGGGAGGGATCCACTCCCGAAGAAGCCACTTGGGAACTTGAAGATGAGATGCGAAGCCAATATCCACAACTTTTTCAATAGGTATGTAAGTTTATCAAATTTTGAGGACAAAATTTTTAAAAAAAAGGTGGGTAGTAGTGTAACACCCCAATTTCTCAAGCTTGGTTTGATTTGTGTGCACAAACTTAGTATGGCTTAATGATGAATTTTAAGTGAATTTCTCATTGATTGTCAAAACTAAATGTGTGAATATTGTGTTTAGTGATTTTTGCCCAGTGTGAATCGATTCCCAGGCCCTGTGAATCAATTCAGTATCGTGAGTTTCTTTGGGACTCGATTAAATTTGTCGATGAATCGGAGAGTGAATCGATTCACAAAGATTGATTATCTGTGAATCGAAGCTTGAATCGATTCACGAAAATCAGTTCTCTGTGAATCGAATCTGGGAGCTGCAGGAATCGATTCATTCACTTAAAACTGCGATTCCAGTCATTTTGCACTGAGTGAATCGATTCACCTATCTTTGTGAATCGATTCACACCAAGATATCGTAAAAACTCAGCAGAAAAAGAGCAGAACGCGATTTTTAGAGAGAGGGTTAGAGAGAGGATACGAGAGAGAGAAGATAAAGGGGATTAAACACCTAGGGTTCATATTTCTAAGGGAAAAACGTGGATTCATGCTAGATTCACCATCAATCTTAGCTTAAATCCAAGTTGGGGGAGTGTTTATTCTTGGTTTGGAAAGTTGGAAGAAATCCCTAGAAGGCAAGCTTGGAGAAGAAGAAGAAGAACGTGAAGAAGGAAGAAGAAGGAGCTGAACATCAACTTTTGAGCTTGAATCTTAGGAGTTGTGGTGAGTTCTCCCTTCTCTTAGGTGATGGGAACCCATAAGTCCCACATTAGGGTCCCCTTGAAGAAAACCCTTGAACCCTATGTTAGGAATTTCCCAAATCCCTCTTTTATGTACAGTTTTTAGTGTTAATAGCTATGCATGTGTTATTGGGACTGATTAAGGGGGTAACGTTGTACCCCTATAGATGTTGAAATGAATGTTTGACCATTGAGAGCTCCATGGAGCTCTAATGGAAGTGCTTTTTGTCTTGATGTATTTTCCTTGACTTATTATGATATATGTTCTCTTTTAAATTTGAAATGTATCTTTTTACATGAATATGTTCAGTTGCATGTTGAGTTAGAGTGGCTCCTAATTGTAATTCTACATTAGAATAAAGCATGCCTTTAAGGACATAGTTGGTGAATTAAATTCCCTAAAAGACACTAAGATGCCTCATTAAAAAGGAGGTGATCAATATGGTTAGCCGTGTGGGACGCCCTCGGACGGTTAAGACGTCTAACCACCATATCGAAAGCGTATTTATGGGGTTGTATGGACGTAAGCATACAACGCTACCCATGAATGTGAGCCAAAGATGAATTAGAAATTCATAGTAAGAATATGCATTGCATAAATGTGTGATATCAAATCTTGACTGATAGTAACTTGTATGAGTTGATGGTGAGGAGTCGAAGGGAGGATTCACTGAGATTATTATCTCACCCCGCTCCTTTATTTAATTGTTTTTACAGATGCACAGGTTACAAAGGAAGGCTGACAGCTGCTAGCTCTTGGGATATTATTCATTTTGTAGTAGTTTTTAAGTAACACCTTGAAGATTTAATTTCTAGAATTATGTATTGGTGTTGTACCGATATGAACTTATGTATTTAAGTTTAGTTTTTGTGGTATTTGGACTTAATATTGGATTTAAGTTTAAATTTGTATGGGGAGTACTGTACTTAATGATAATTATCCTATTTTCAAGTTAATGAAAGTAAGGTGTTATATTATGGTATCAGAGCAGTTCGATTCTAATCGGACTGTGGGGGTTGCTAGGAATAGTTTCGTGAATTTCTTGAGTCTGCTGTTGTTTTTCTACTTATTATGCTAAGAGATATTGAGTCTGATCAACTCAATGCCTGGTGCATTCTATGCAGAATTATGGCTTCAGGTTCTGGAAGGCGCAGAAGACCCAGGAGGAATGATGCGATACCTCCGAAACCGCCAGGACAAGAGAATGCTTGGCTACAAGGGATACTGCAGGCCATTCAGAATCAGAGTATTGCAACCAACAATCTTGCGGCTCAGTTAGCCCAACAACAGCAGTACCAAGCTCAACCTCCCCCGCAAGAGGAGGAGTTAGACCGGAAATTCCTTAAGTTCCTCAAGACGAAGCTACCAACCTTCAATGGAAAAACAGAAGCCATGGCATCCCAACACTGGCTAGAAGCCGTGGAGAAGAGTTTTAAGGTTGTCCATTGTACCGAGGAACAAAAGGTCGAGCTAGCTACACATGTACTCATAGAGGATGCTGAAAACTGGTGGAAGGGGGCCCGAGCTTATATGGTGGCTCAAGGGACACCACTAACTTGGGTGAACTTTCAAAGGGTCTTCTTGGAGAAGTACTTTCCACAGACTGTGAAGGATATGATGGATAGAGAGTTAGTTCAACTTCAGCAAGGAAAATCTACGGTTTCAGAATATGTGAACAAGTTTGAGGAGTTGGTAAGGTACTCATCTGTTGCTCAATTTGCTCCGAATGATAATTGGAAAATCAAGCAGTTCAAGTGGGGACTGAGACCAGACATCCAGAACAGCATTTCACAAACTGAATTCACCGAATTCGCCAAGGTAGTCCATCAGAGCTACGTGGCTGAAGCAAGCTTGAAGAGGATGTATGAAGATAGGCAAACGAGGTGGCAAGATAAGAACAAAAAGAAGGATGAGGATAAGAGTGCTCAGCGCGTGAGACCGAAAGGAAATCTTTTCAAGGGAAAGCAGGTCAAACCTCCGAGTCTGCTTATCATGCATGCTCGAACTGTGGAAAGGTGCATCAGGGAGAGTGTATGAAGGGCAAGAATGTTTGCTTTGTTTGTCACCAACCAGGGCACATGACTAGGGAGTGCCCCCAATACACTAAGGGAAAAGGAGCCAAGTCTGGTGATCCTAACCAAGGGAGAGACTTTACTCTTGACGCCCAGAAAGCAAAGGGAACGAAAAATCTAATGAAAGGTACTTGTTTCCTTCAAGATGAACCTCTAGTTGTTTTGTTTGATTCGGGAGCAACACATTCCATTATCTCTTGTACATGTGTTCAAAGGCTAGGGTTGTGTCTCACCTCTTTACAATTCCCGTTGCATGTGTATACACCCACCGAAGATAGCATTTCTACTTCCTTGATATGTGAGAATTGCCCTCTCCTAATTCAAGGAGGAATGTTTTTAGTAAGCCTTGTGTGTCTACCTCTTAAGGGAATGGACATTATCCTGGGTATGGATTGGCTTTCCGCCAATCAAGTTGTTTTGAACTGTTTCTGTAAAACGATTGAGTTTCCAAATGTGCATTCTATTATTGAAGAGTCCAGTTATGTTGCACAGAGTAATGATGTTTTATTGAGTCGCTGTCTAGTGGAAGGTCTTGCAGGATATATGGTCTTACTTTCTTCAACGGTAGAGGCTAACCTAGATCTGGACACTATCCCTATAGTGAACGAATTCTTAGATGTGTTTCCTAGCGAGGTAGCGACCTTACCCCCTGAGAGAGAAGTGGAGTTCTCAATAGAACTGGTTCCCGGAACGGGACCAATCTCCATAGCACCTTATAGGATGTCACCCTTGGAGTTGAGGGAACTAAAAACACAATTGGAAGATTTGATTGCTAAGCAGTTTATTAGACCTAGTGTGTCACCTTGGGCGCTTTGTCCTTTGGTAAAGAAGAAAGATGGGAGTATGAGGTTATGTATTGATTAAGAAAAATCAATAAGGTCACAATGAAGAATAAGTACCCCTTGCCCGAATAGATGACTTGTTAGATCAACTTAGGGAGCTTCGGTTTTCTCTAAAATTGACTGAGATCTGGTTATCACCAGTTAGAGTTAAGGTAGAGGATGTTCCAAAGACGGCATTTAGGACTAGATACGGGCACTATGAATATTTGGTTATGCCTTTTGGTCTGACCAATGCTCCAGCCGTATTTATGGACTATATGAACCGAATCTTTAGGCCTTTCCTTGACAAGTTTGTAGTGGTCTTCATAGACGATATCCTAGTTTATTCTAAGGATCCTCGAGAGCATGAGGAACACCTTAGGATTGTTCTAAGTACCCTTAGGGAAAAGAGCCTCTTTGCTAAACCTGAGAAATGTGAGTTTTGGCTCAGTGAAGTTAAGTTTCTTGGTCATGTGATTTCTAAAGCGGGAGTGTCAGTTGATCCTAGTAAAGTAGACGCTGTCCTTAGTTGGGAATGACCAACCACGGTCACAGAAGTTAGGAGCTTTCTAGGATTAGCCGGTTACTACCGAAGGTTCATTAAGGGATTTTCGCAGATGGTACTTCCCCTAACAAGGTTAACCCGAAAGGGGAGCCTTTTGTGTGGACTAAGAGTTGTGAGAGTAGTTTCCTAGAGCTTAAGATCAGGTTGACTTCCACCCCGGTCTTGATTATCCCTGACCCAGCATTGGGATTTGAAGTTTATAGTGATGCCTCTAAGAAAGGGTTAGGATGTGTTCTCATGCAAAATCGACAAGTTGTAGCCTATGCATCTAGGCAGTTAAGGCCCCATGAGGAGAACTACCCTACTCATGACTTAGAGCTCGCAGCCATTGTCTTTGCTCTAAAGATTTGGCGACACTATCTGTATGGTGCTCAGTTTGAAGTGTTTAGTGATCATAAGAGCTTGAAATATCTTTTTGATCAGAAGGAACTTAATATGAGACAAAGAAGATGGGTTGAGTTCCTAAAAGATTATAACTTTGAGTTGAAGTACCATCCGGGCAAAGCGAATGTGGTCGCTGATGCCTTGAGTAGGAAATCCTTGCATGTGTCTTCACTGATGATTAAAGAAATGGAGTTGCTGGAGTCCTTTAGGGACCTTAACCTTGGAATTTTCCCATCAGTGAACAGTCTCATGCTTTACCATCTAGAAATTTCCTGCAATTTTAGGGAACAGATTAGGTCTGCTCAGAGCTTAGATGTAGAGTTGCAGTCTAGCAAACACCGCCCCGGTTTCTCTGAAGCTGAGGATGGCACTTTAATGTTCCATCAGAGAATCTGCATACCAAAGGATAATTCCATTAAGCAGCAGATTCTAGGAGAAGCCCACAAGAGTGGATTCTCGGTACACCCTGGCTCCACCAAGATGTACCAGGACCTTAGATAGAGGTATTGGTGGCCAGGCATGAGGAATGATGTGGCAGAATTTGTAGCTCAATGCTTGGTTTGTCAGAAAACCAAGATAGAACACCGAAAGCCTTCAGGTTTTCTCCAACCCTTAGAAATTCCCGAGTGGAAGTGGGATAGTATAGCAATGGACTTCGTGGGAGGATTACCCTACACTCAGTTAGGATACGACTCTATATGGGTCATAGTGGACAGATTAACCAAATCTGCTCATTTTCTTCCCATAAAGTCCACTTACAAAACCGCTCGGTTAGCTGAGATCTACATCAGAGAAATTGTTAGACTCCACGGAGTTCCAGCTGGCATTGTCTCTGATAGGGATCCAAAGTTCACCTCTCGGTTTTGGAAGGCACTTCATCAAGCCTTGGGGACGAGGCTGAGTCTTAGTACAGCCTACCATCCCCAGACAGATGGCCAGTCGGAGAGAACCATTCAAACTTTAGAGGATATGCTTAGAGCTTGTGTTTTAGAGGATGGCGGTAGTTGGAGCAAGTATTTGTCATTAATTGAATTTTCATACAACAACAGCTATCACTCTAGCATAGGAATGGCACCGTACGAGGCTCTCTACGGTCGCAAGTGTAGGACTCCTCTATGTTGGTTTGAAGCGGGGGAGAAACAATTTGTTAGGCCCCGACCTTGTTCAAGAAACCACTGATAAGATTCGTATGATTAGGGAGAAGATAAAGACTGCTCAGAGTAGGCAGAAAAGTTATGCAGATCGTAGGTTTAAACCCCTTGAATTTGATGAAGGAGAACATGTATTCCTGAAAGTCACTCCCACTGTAGGTGTTGGTAGAGCCCTTAGGGCCAAAAAGTTGACCCCTCGGTATGTAGGTCCTTTCCAAATTCTCAGTCGAATTGGTCCGGTCGCATACCAAATTGCCTTACCTCCTTCTTTGTCAAATCTCCACAATGTTTTTCATGTGTCTCAGCTTAAGAAATACATTCCAGATCCATTCCACTCTATAGACCATGAGTCTATACAACTGAGATCAGATTGCACGTACCGGCCCGAACCGGCCCAAATAGTGGACCGAGCTTCCAAGGCACTCAGGAATAAGACTATCCCTTTGGTCAAGGTGAACTGGGAGGGATCCACTCCCGAAGAAGCCACTTGGGAACTTGAAGATGAGATGCGAAGCCAATATCCACAACTTTTTCAATAGGTATGTAAGTTTATCAAATTTTGAGGACAAAATTTTTTAAAAAAAGGTGGGTAGTAGTGTAACACCCCAATTTCTCAAGCTTGGTTTGATGTGTGTGCACAAACATAGTATGGCTTAATGATGAATTTTAAGTGAATTTCTCATTGATTGTCAAAACTAAATGTGTGAATATTGTGTTTAGTGATTTTTGCCCAGTGTGAATCGATTCCCAGGCCCTGTGAATCGATTCAGGGCTGTGAGTTTGATGGGACTCGATTAGGCTGGCAGTGAATCGGAGAGTGAATCGATTCACAAAGATTGATTCTCTGTGAATCGAAGCTTGAATCGATTCACGAATATCAGTTCTCTGTGAATCGAATCTGGGAGCTGCAGGAATCGATTCATTCACTTAAAACTGCGATTCCAGTCATTTTGCACTGAGTGAATCGATTAACCTATGCTGTGAATCGATTCACAACTCAGTATATCAGAAAAACTCAGCAGAAAAAGAGCAGAACGCGATTTTTAGAGAGAGGGTTAGAGAGAGGATGCGAGAGAGAGAAGAGAAAGGGGATTAAACACCTAGGGTTCATATTTCTAAGGGAAAAACGTGGATTCATGCTAGATTCACCATCAATCTTAGCTTAAATCCAAGTTGGGGGAGTGTTTATTCTTGGTTTGGAAAGTTGGAAGAAATCCCTAGAAGGCAAGCTTGGAGAAGAAGAAGAAGAACGTGAAGAAGGAAGAAGAAGGAGCTGAACACTTTTGAGCTTGAATCTTAGGAGTTGTGGTGAGTTCTCCCTTCTCTTAGGTGATGGGCACCCATAAGTCCCACATTAGGGTCCCCTTGAAGAAAACCCTTGAACCCTATGTTAGGAATTTCCCAAATCCCTCTTTTATGTACAGTTTTTAGTGTTAATAGCTATGCATGTGTTATTGGGACTGATTAAGGGGGTAACGTTGTACCCCTATAGATGGTGAAATGAATGTTTGACCATTGAGAGCTCCATGGAGCTCTAATGGAAGTGCTTTTTGTCTTGATGTATTTTCCTTGACTTATTATGATATATGTTCTCTTTTAAATTTGAAATGTATCTTTTTACATGAATATGTTCAGTTGCATGTTGAGTTAGAGTGGCTCCTAATTGTAATTCTACATTAGAATAAAGCATGCCTTTAAGGACATAGTTGGTGAATTAAATTCCCTAAAAGACACTAAGATGTCTCATTAAAAAGGAGGTGATCGATATGGTTAGCCGTGTGGGACGCCCTCGGACGGTTAAGCCGTCTAACCACGCTACCCATGAATGTGAGCCGTCTAGCCGTGTGGGACGCCCTTGGACGTAAGCATACAACGCTACCCATGAATGTGAGCCAAAGATGAATTAGAAATTCATAGTAAGAATATGCATTGCATAAATGTGTGATATCAAATCTTGACTGATAGTAACTTGTATGAGTTGATGGTGAGGAGTCGAAGGGAGGATTCACTGAGATTATTATCTCACCCCGCTCCTTTATTTAATTGTTTTTACAGATGCACAGGTTACAAAGGAAGGCTGACAGCTGCTAGCTCTTGGGATATTATTCATTTTGTAGTAGTTTTTAAGTAACACCTTGAAGATTTAATTTCTAGAATTATGTATTGGTGTTGTACCGATATGAACTTATGTATTTAAGTTTAGTTTTTGTGGTATTTGGACTTAATATTGGATTTAAGTTTAAATTTGTATGGGGAGTACTGTACTTAATGATAATTATCCTATTTTCAAGTTAATGAAAGTAAGGTGTTACAATGGGCAGCCATGGTTCTTAGGCTCTAAAAGATTGGATTTGCTCAAATAATCCTATCTGATCACGAACTAAAAGATCTGCTAAAAACAAGTTAGAAAATTGGATTTTTCTTTCCTAAAAACTCCAAACATGTTCAAATTTGGTTAACTAGTATTTTCCTGCATTTATGCATCAACTTCACTGATTTTATTAAAATAGCAAACGATATCGGATTTGAGTAAATGACCACTCCTTGGAAAGCTTAGGATGTCTAGTTTTTGAAACTGATTTTTAATTTAACAAATAGTAAGCCATTTGGTACAGTTTTTCTAAATAAGCCTCGAGGGTACAGAAAATGACAGCCCACTGTTGGCCAATTTGTTGTACACTTTAAAACCTCAATACTCAACCAAATCCAGTGAAATTTGTGCAAAACATGTAGAGAAAGGAGTATAGTTTCCAGTAAAATAAGAATCAAATTAAAAGGATTTATGTGCTGAAAGTTATGAGCAAAAGACTGAACATACCCTAACTCGAGTTTTGAGATCAACAAGGAAAAATGAAGAATTTTGTTGACATGACAAATCTTTTCTTTTAGATCTAAAACTAAAAGCTCAAGACACACCTGAGATCAAGTACTTATAATAAGTAAAAACAATTTAAAACACACCCCACAAACATGAATTTTATTCAACCCAAGAGCCCCACCAAAAACAAAATTTTTAACCATCTCAAATCCAATTTTTTTCTTCCAAAATCCATTACTAACACATAGCATTTATGAACAAAGAAATAGGAAGAAGAAGAAGATGATGATGATCCTACCTAAATAAAAGGGCTGAAGACACACCCTCAAGAAAAGCATAACAAAATTCTCATTTTGCTCCAATTTCTCTCACTAGATCTCTACCTTTCTCTTACTAGAATTAAGACAACTTATATGTTTCTACTACTAGCTCTTGCTATTTATAGAAAACTTGAGAATCAAATGAATGGCTCACAATGAAAGGAAGGAGACAGCCAAGAGCAAGTCCAAGGGAGATGTATTTGTTTCATCCTTATCTTAAGCTTAGTCATCAAAACCTATCCTATTACAAGTGTTCCAATTCCAACCACATACTTCATTCTTATCCCTTGTTTTGCAAAAATGGTGAGCTAATAGATAAGATTCAGCTCACCTTGCCCTTCTGCAGCTGTGGTGCATCCCCCATGGCTCAGGTTTTCGATTCGTCGCGTATTCGTTCAACTGGGTGCGCGGCGTTTCACGTATATTAAAATCTTATACCAAAAACTCTACAAATAAATCTAATAAATTATTCCACATCTAAAAATTATTAATCCACCAAAATATCCCTAAAAATATTAGAAGTATTACTATTAATGTGTCGATTTCTCGATTTATGAGCTAAAACGCTACAGTAATATAGTTCTGGGCGTAGACAATACACTAATTATTTTCTGATACCCAAAATTTCCAGAAAAATTTCCAATAAATCCTAAATAATGGAAAATACTAAGATCTCAAATTTTATAAAATTTGGATCACGTTTGTGCATGTTTTAGTTAGAAACTCTCCCAATACCCTAGTTGCGGCAGAATTCAAAAGAATTGTCGCAGCGCAATAAAAACTGTAAATTAGTGAGGATCACTAATTTCAATTTCTCTTATCATCTAGATATTAGTCAAACAATAAAATCATCAATATAAAATCATAAAATAAAAGTCATATAAATATGACCAAAAAAAAGACAATTTAACAATTAACTAAACATTGAAAATCCAAACTGTGACTTAAAATATCTATTAAGTCCTAAAATTATTTCTCATTCAATAAAATAATTTTCTTAAATCAAACAATAAATTTTCACATTTTTCCAAGCTTAATTCATATTAAAAACAGTATACATCTACACTGTCTCTTATTCTGAATTAATTACTAAAACAGTAAATTGTTTAAAATAAATCTTTGTAGTTCTTTGTATTTTTAACAAACCATTGAGGTGATCAATCTCTATGATTTATTTTTAAGCAGTCGAAAACTGTAAAACAAATTTCATAAAAATTGGGATGTTACAAATTCCTTGATGTATTTGCTTTGATGTATATAAATACCATCATTGCATTGCTTGATTTGAATTCCAAGGAAGAACTTCAATTCTCCCACCATGCTCATTTCAAATTCAGCCTGCATTAACTTAGAAAATTCTTTGCAAAGGCTTTCATTAGTAGCTCCAAAAATAATATCATCAACATTAATTTGAACCAAGTATAAAATGCTTGTTTGATGTTTTTCTAAATAGTGTTTACTTGATGTCTGGTAAAACGATTTTCCATTTAAAAGGAACTTAGTCTATCATACCAAGCTGTAGGAGCTTGCTTAAGACCATACAAAGCCTTTTTAAGCTTAAAGACATGTTCAGGAATTTCGTTGTCTTCAAATCCAGGACGTTGTTTCACATAGACTTCCTCAGTTATAAAACCATTCAAGAAAGCACTTTTCACATCCATTTGATAAAGGATTATCTCATGGTGTGCAACAAATGATAGTAAAATGTGAATAGCTTCTAACCTTACAACAGGTGCAAAGGTTTCAGTAAAATCTATACCTTTTTCCTGTGAGTAACTTTGAGCAACTAACCTTGCTTTTTTCTCACTACCTTACCATCTTCATCAACCTTGTTTATAAATACCTATTTAGTACCAATAGCTTGTTTATCTTCTGGAAGAGTGATTAACTTCCAAATATCATTTCTTTGGAACTGATTCAACTCTTCTTGCATAGCCAGAATCCAACCTTCATCTTCCGATGCTTGATCAATCGATTTAGGTTCCATCTCAGAGAGAAGTGCAAGATCTGTGTAACGTCCATATTTTTACGATGCGTTATTTTGAGTTATTTTAGTGTAGATTATCGTATTTATGCTATAATAAACAGTTTCTTATTAGTTAAGTAAGTGATTGAATTAAATCTAGATCAAACTAAATTTGAGAGTTAATATTCCATATTAATTCATGGTTTGAAAATCGTCGAAAAATTCTAACGAAGTTTCGTCGTGTTTTGAATCACCGGATAGTTTTTATCCGCGAATAAAATTTTAAAAGAACTCTGATTTTGATGAACATTAAATCGTAACTTGTTGTGACTATAAGTGAGTGTTTTCAATTGTTTTTATTATTTATGATAATTTATTATCATGCGGTGAATTAATTTCTCGGTAAATTAATTTTCGCGAATTATTGGTGGAATCGGTAGCGCGATTACTGGACGCCATGTTTTTAATACACTTAAGACTCTAGGATTAGAGGGTAATCATGAGAGATGGGAGATTAGATGTTTAGACTTGTTGATGGGATTAGCATCTTACTTTAGAGTGTATGTGTCACTTTTTGGGTGATTAATGTAACATCCCAATTTTTATGAAAATTATTTTATAGTCTCCGACTACTTGAAAATAAATCATAGAGATTGATCACCTAAATGGTTTGTTAAAAGTACGAAGAACAATAGAGACTTATTGTAAACAAGTTACTGTTTTAGAAATTAATTCAGATTAAGAGACAGTATAGACGTATATTGTTTTTAAGATGAATTAATATCGAAAAATGTGACAGATTGTTGTTTGATTAAAGAAAATTATTTTATTGAAAGAGAAATAATTTTCAAGATTTAATAAATAATTTTAAGTCACAGTTTGGATTTTTATTGTCTAGTTATTGTATTAATTTTCTGTTTTATGTCATATTTAATATGAATATTATTTTAAAGATTTTGTCTTGATAATTTTATTGTTTGAATAATATCTAGTTGATAAGAGAAATTGAAATTAGTGATCCTCACTAATTTACAGTTTTTATTTCGCAGCCAGAATTCTATCGAATTTTGCCGTAATTAGGCTATTGTGTGTGTTTCTAACTGAAACATGCCCAAATATGATCCAAATTTTATAAAATTTGAGATCATAGCATTTTCCAATATTTATGATTTATTGGAAATTTTTCTGGAATTTTTAGGCATCAGAATAATATAAGGTGTTTTCTACGCCCAGAACTGCATTACGGTAGCGTTTTAGCACGCAAATTGAGAAAGCGACATTCATAGAAATACTTCTAATATTTTTGTGGATATTTTGGTTGATTAATAATTTTTGATTATAGAATAATTTATTAGATTTATTTTTGGAGTTTTTGATATAAAAACCCTAATATACGCGAAACGTTGCGCACCCGATTGAGCGAGAGCGTGACGAAACGAAATATTTAGATATTTTGGGACAAGGGGAGATGCATCCAGCCACTTGGGGAGCTGAACCTCATCCTTTAGAACCTTCCTTGACAAGTGTTGCAAGATGATTGGTTAAGTGGTAATTGTAGTTAGTTAGTTTAGTTAGTTTGTAACTAGTTGGTTAGTTTCCAACTAAATGAACAAAAATTCTTCCTTCCATGTCCCTACCTGATTTCGTGGCTCTCCCAAACAGCCAAGATCACCCTCATTTACTCCTCCATTGTTGAAGAACTTAAGAAAAAACTTGAAGAGGAAAGCTTGGGTTTTTGGAAGTTTTGGAGATCAAAGTGTGCACCCTTGTTTCCTTTCATCTCCACCCTTGTTCAATCATCATCTATACTCTTGGTAAGCTCCATAAACATTTCCTCATCTCTCTTGGGTGCCATGATATGAGTTTTGAAGGTTTTAGGAGTTATTTTGGAGTTATGATGCTTGTTTTGGCTAGTATTGTATGATTAGCTTCATAACCCCTTATTCCCTTCCATGTATTAGCTTGTTCTTGATTTTATAAAACTTGGAAAACCCTAAATCTATTCTGGTCGAAATCTAGGGGCTGTTCTAAGCCTTGGTTTTGTTTGATTTTTGTTGTTTTAGGGTTGATTCTTGATGGGTTATACTTGCTAAGTTTGGAAACTAGTTTTAGAATCATGTTTAAAAAGTTTTGAAAAAATCAATTTATGTGTAAAGGGGGGGCTAAAACCGTGGCTTATAATATGATTTAGGGGGATGTTTTCAATTGATTTCAAAGTGTTTTCAAGTGTTGTAAGTGTTGAAGAAGTTGGTTTCTTGTCAAAGGAATTGAATGTAGTGAATTTGTATGTGTGAAGCTTTGAAAAATTGTTTGAAAACAAAATAATTTGGGGCTGTTTGTGATGCTTAAAAACAGTGATTTATAGCATGATTTGAGTGAGTTCTAACTTGTTTTTAAGTGTATTAAAGTGGTAAATAAGTTTAGTTTTCATAAGAAGTTTTGATTAAGCAAAGTTTGCATGATTTAGGAGTTAAAGATTTGAAAACCTTGAAGTTGTTTTGAACTTCCAAAATCGTGGCCTTCGAGGGTGTTTTGTAACTTGTTCTTGACTTGCATTTATGTTTGAAAATAGTTGTAAAAGTGGTTGATGATTTGATTTAGCAAAACAATTCAAAGAAGCATGATTTTGGAAAAAGCTTTGGGTTATGTCTTAAGAATTGTTGTAAACTTGTAATGAATTTAATTCTAGAATTTTGTGATATGTTTTAGTGCTTTGAAAAATGGTTCAAAGTTGGCAAAACACTATTCATTTGGTAAAACACTATTCCAATTGGTAAGTTTTGGGTTTTGGTATTTTCTAAGTGTGTAGCTTGTGAAAAAGTTTGAAAACTTGCATAGTTTGAACTTGTTTCATGATATGTGACTAGGTGTGAACCAAATGGGATTAAGTGAGTAGTTCTTAGGCTTTAGGAACCTTAGAGCCGTGGCTGCCCTATGGGTATTAGGGCTTGAGTTTTGGTTTTAATTGATTGAAACTTGTGTTGTTAGGATACTGTGAGTCTGACGTGACGATAGTTCGAATTTACCTTGCTTGGATTGTTAAAGTGCCCAAGGTAACGGAAATTCTTACATAATGAGTTTGGGCTTTTCGCCTTGTGTGTTGTTTGCTTGATTTCTGATTGATTGTGTGCTAGTACTTGTAGTATTACTATGTGCTGTTGAGATGTTGTAGCATGAACTGATGTGTATTGATTTGGCCCTGTGTGGCAAGACTGAATTGTATTGTGTGACTTAAATCATACTCGATTGATTTAATTGGACTTGAAATTGATGATAATATGTAGCATGTTCTTGGCCCTGCGTGGCTTTATGAGTTGTGTTGTTTTCCTTGAATCACCTTGGATTTCATTGGAACTTGGCATTGAATTGGAATATGAAAAATGTTATTGTTGATAATGGATTAATTAACAATGCGTTGATCGACTGCTATTGGTTGACGGTTTACATCGGTAAATCTGATGCGATTCCACAAGCCGAATTCTGATTTCGTAAGCAAATTGTTAAGGGCATTTTGATTTAAAAGTAAGCGTGAGGGTTTTAGTACAACTAGCCAAAGCTTGCAAGGAAATTTCAATGGAATAATAGGGGAGAAAAGAACTTGAAATAAATAGTACAATTACGAAAACGGTTGAGTTAATTGATGCGCCTGGGAAAATTCTGCCTAGAAAAGACTTGGTAATTTATAGTGTTTGCACCACCTCTCTTTCCTGTGAATTCTTCCAGTGTGTTATTTAGCACAACTAGGGTTTCAACGACCTAGTGTTAAAAAGTATTTTCAGACACATAGGAGTGACATAAGAACTGAGAAGAGATTTCATGATTCAGGATTTCGAAAGAACAAAACATAGGGAACCTAGTGTTCCTATTGAGCATATGGGCCATGTGTCCTATGCTGGGACTTAATGTCCTGCTTGCGTGCGCTTTTTCTTGATTAAGGATTGGACCTAGTGTTCCGTATGGCGTGCCTAGTATCTCAACCTAAAAATTGAGCCAAGTGTTCCGCATTACGTGCCTAGAGTTTTAATCTAAGATTGGGACTAGCGTTCCGCAATTGAACACCCGGACTTTGTGTCCTGTATTGAATTCTTAGTTAATTGAGACTTGGGAACCCACTAAGTTGAGTGAGTGAGGGTTCATCGATCCGTATTGATTAATTAAAACATTACTCAGGCACTCACTACGGTGAGCACGCCACATTGTAGAATTTGTTGGATAACACTCGGGCGTTCACTACGGTGAGCATGTCATATTGTTGAGTTTGTTGGATATCACTCGGGCGTTCGCTACGGTGAGCATGCCATATTGATGAATTTATTTGGATGCGTACTAACCGTTGAGCATCGACACTCGGAGCGTTTGATTAGTCTTAAAGACTTCAAAAGACGAGTTGTCATGTCATTCGGAGCGTTTGATTGGTCGTACAGACTTCAAAAGACGAGTTGACACTGCATTGCCTAAGTAGAGGCACGCCAAGTAGTGGCCAGCCAAAGTAGTGGGAAGCCTAAGCAGAGGCTTTTTGTTCGGACGTTGGGAAAGTAGTCCCCGACATACTGCTGACCTATTAAGGCTGCAGGTGTATACACAACTGGTCATACTGCATTGACATGCATAGCTAACCATATTTATGAAATGTGATGAATTTGACATTGTGATCACTTGATCACTGGTCTGTTGATAGACTTGCCTGCTCATATGCAATAGTTTGATATTGTAGTGACTTAATTGTTGATCTGTTGGTTGTTTTGGTTGCTCACATGCAATGCTTGATATACCATGATGATGCGTGCGGTCTATTAAGTATTTATATGTATATAAAAGCATGTTGTTGTATTATATATGTATATGTTGTTTGCATGCGATATAGCCTATGATAAACTCGTGGACAAAGGATTTACCCTTGCACTGTTGTTGGATTGGATGTCCTTATGGATGTCACTTCCAGATGGAGTTCGGTAGCTGCATCAGTTTCGTCTTCCAGGAGCATTGAAGATTGAGCCAGTGGAGGAAGATTCCTCTGAGTACTTCATGTTTGATCTTGCTGAGTTGTTTCTCAGTAAAGGTTGCAGTTGTTGGCCAGCTTAGCTTAGGGTTTTGTATTTGTTGTTTTGTAATTACTCTTTTCAGAAAATCTCGCCGTGGTGCGAAATGATTATGTAATGTGAAGTATCATTTTCTGATGCATTATACTCTGCTATTTGCAAAAGTCTGAATTGACATCACTTAGAAAACTGTAGTACTCTATGTCTCATTTTGAAAAGGGTTTCAAAGGAAAGAAAATGAAAAACAAAAAAAATTACTCCTATTTTTCCATTGCGAAATACATAAGAGTACTATTTAACTGAAAGCATACAAGCATTAAATGTTTTCAGCATTAGATTGGGTTGCACAGTAGCGCTCTGAAAACGGGGTGTTACAATGGTGGTATCAGAGCAGTTTGGTTCTAATCGGATCGCTTTGGGTTAAGCTGGCCTAGATTGTTGGGGATTGTCGGGTATAAGTTTGTTATGCCTAGGTTATGTGTACCTTTGTTGTGATTGTCTGTGATGTTTCAGAGTTGAAACAGGTGTGACATTGTGTGAAATTGTGTGCAATCATCTCAGATGATTGATTTTACTGTGGGGATTTTGGTTAGTTTACTTTGTAGAAATTCGATGCCTTCGGGGCGAACGAGTCTTTTTGCTAGAGCTAGTAACTTAGATGTGAGTCACATAATCCAAGTGATAGTCTGGATAGCAACTACTGTCGCACAACAGATTGCCATGGAGAATCAACACGATTGGCTAAGACAACGAACGGAGGAGCGAGCTATTGGAGGGTCAGTTAAGCCGGATTATTAGGGTAAAGGTCAAAGATGAAGACAACAACAAGGAATAGTTAGCTGAGGAATGCTCATCGAAGGACCGACTATGCTGGAACTGCAAGAAGTCGGGACATATTTCTAAGGACTATCAATTACCAAAGATGGATCAACTGCAGATACTGCGAAGGTTGCGTGCCCAACTACTGAAGGATATGTCTACCTGATAGGCAGAAGAGGGAATCACAAGCATCGATGGCCGAAGACGCACTACTTCCACTGTGAAGATGAGGAGCACAATGTTAACGGTAACCAACCAAGGAAAGATTATGCTTTAACTGCAAGGAATTGGGATATTTGTCCAGAGACTGCAAAGTACCACGAGCTGAGTCTACTGTCAACAATGTTGAAACTACAAGACCAACCACTAAGGGACGTGTCTACACCCCAAGTAGAGCAGAGAACTCATCATCTGAAGACTTCATCGCAGGAAATGCGACACAATGGAGTTGAGCGAGCCGAGATTTACAAGGAAGATTATCCGTAGGAGACGCTCTAATATTCGTAGTATATGTATTATTGCGTGTGCATGGTTCTAAATATAGACCACATAAGTGTTTTAACTCTGTGACGTATTTTATTATTATACTAGATTCCAAAATCCAAATTTTCAATATACTTTTGGTATTACGATGTATGTTCTTGTAATTGTTGTATAATTATTTGTGATTTATGCTGTTGTTGATTTTGTGGTTAATGATTTTTAGAATTTTCCTTTCTTTTAATGTCATAAAATCGTGGGTTTTTTGAAGAACTTGTGGGTGAGTATTTCAAATTACTTAAGCTTTTGATTTTGGGTTGTTTTAAATTGTTTTATTGATGGCTTTGGAAAATTTTTCTTTTCTTTTGTTGTATGAAAACAATTATTTATGTGATTATTTTGTGAGCGTATTTCTTATACGCGAATATTTTAGAGCGCGTTAAATTAAATCTCTCTTGATAATTTAATTTACGTGATTTGTCGCCAATCGAGCAACTGATTTCGCGACTACCCTGACATAGCAAATTAGAGCGACGCCGAGACAGTGGAGCTAATTCAAGAGAGCATTTTTGAGTAGGTGAGAATTGTTAGTGGGAGTATGGCGTCATGATCATTGGTTAGACAATTTTGCAAAATCCTATTCCACCTTATCTTGTCTTTAGACACATAGATGGCTTAGTAGAATTTTTGGGGTGGGGGTCACTTTTCCTTTCACATTCTCCTTAGCCGATTCCTTTTAATAATAGAGGGGAGAATAAATTTTCTAGCGTGTTGGTGTTGGTGGAGAACTTCAACTTCCTTCTTTTTCTTCCCTTGTGAACCGTGAGGTATTTTGCTTCAGGACCTTCATTCTTCCTTCATCCTTCTCCTAACTCGTGCCCAATCGTGTGGTGGTGAGAGGTGTGAGAAAACCAAACCTTCATCTTCTTCTTTCTCCTGCAAACCGCGAGCCTTAGGAGGATTTTTGTGATGGATCCTCTCACATTTCTGAATGTAATAATGTTGTTGGTGATTTTGTGGTTGTTAATCGTGGCAATCCTCCTCTCTCTTCATGTTTCCAAACCGCGGGTTCCTGGAAGGTTTTAGGTGAGTGTCATAGTTCTTTTGCTTTCCACTCTTATGTCTTTGTTGATGATCTCGTTGAAAATGGTTTTAAGTTTTAAATGTTATTTGTTAAAACTATGATTTAGTAGTAGAAGTTTGGAAAGATTTTGTTTTCTTTTGTTGTAAAAGATAATTCAAAATTTTTAGTCTATCTATCTTGTTGGGAAACGCTTTCGAACTTGTTTTCTTTTGGAAAACTAAGTTTTATATGTGTGAGGCTAGATTTCATGATTTAATAAAAGGCTCATAGTAACTTTGTTTTGTTGGTGTTTGATTTAAATTTTAGACTTTGAATTAAGTGTGTCTTGATGATTTTAAGGCAATGAAAAACTTAATCTCGAAAGAACCATAATGTTCTTGAGAAGGTCGAGTCTTGAAGAGATCAATTTGTGGTTTATGCAAATTAACTCTTGCTTTGTGTTATTTTTAGAAATTAGATGTTTTTAAAATTAAAGAGATTTGATGTTGGCTTTTGGTGTTAGTAGAGTTTCGTTGGTGTTAACATGTAGCCGTAACCCAGTGTCGTCGTGGCGGTGTTCGTGACTGTACGTGTTCATAATCGTGTTCGTGGTCGTGATGGAGTAGAAATCGTAGTTTGGAATAAAGCGTCCTTCGCAAAGACTTCTTCAGCATGGACGCGTAGTACTGTGTTTTGTAGACATTTAAGTTGATGATGTAGTGCCTTACTTTAGTAAGGATATATGAATAAAATGTATGCTTTGTGCTTGACTGTTTGAGTGTAATAATTATTATGTTGTATTGAATTTCAAAGTTCAAATTTATGATATGTTTTTAGTATTAACTTATAATTTTCCGAATTTTGATTTTTAAAATAATTTTCGGGGACGAAATTTTTTTAAGGAGGGTGGTAATGTAACATCCCAATTTTTATGAAAATTATTTAATAGTCTCCAACTACTTGAAAATAAATCATAGAGATTGATCACCTCAATGGTTTGTTAAAAGTACGAAGAACAACAGAGATTTATTGTAAACAAGTTACTGTTTTAGAAATTAATTCAGATTAAGAGACAGTGTAGACGTATACTATTTTTAATACGAATTAATATCGAAAAAATGTGAAAGATTGTTGTTTGATTAAAGAAAATTATTTTATTGAAAGAGAAATAATTTTCAAGATTTAATAAATAATTTTAAGTCATAATTTGGATTTTTATTGTCTAGTTATTGTATTAATTGTCTGTTTTATGTCATATTTAATATGAATATTATTTTAAAGATTTTGTCTTGATAATTTTATTGTTTGAATAATGTCTAGTTGATATGAGAAATTGAAATTAGTGATCCTCACTAATTTACAGTTTTTATTTTGCTGCGAGAATTCTATCGAATTCTGCCGTAATTAGGCTATTGTGTGTTTTTCTAACTGAAACATGCCCAAACGTGATCCAAATTTTATAAAATTTGAGATCTTAGCATTTTCCAATATTTATGATTGATTGGAAATTTTTCTGGAATTTTTAGGCATCAGAATAATATAGGGTGTTTTCTACGCCCAGAACTGCATTACGGTAGCGTTTTAGCACGCAAATCGAGAAAGCGGCATTCATAGAAATACTTCTAATATTTTTGTGGATATTTTGGTTGATTAATAATTTTTGATTATAGAATAATTTATTAGATTTATTTTTGGAGTTTTTGATATAAAAACTCTAATATACGCGTAACGCCGCGCACCCGATTAAGCGAGAGTGCGACGAAACGAAATATTTAGATATTTTGGGCCAAGGGGAGATGCATCCAGCCACTTGGGGAGCTGAACCTCATCCTTTAGAACCTTCCTTGACAAGTGTTGCAAGATGATTGGTTAAGTGGTAATTGTAGTTAGTTAGTTTAGTTAGTTTGTAACTAGTTGGTTAGTTTCCAACTAAATGAACAAAAATTCTTCCTTCCATGTCCCTACCTGATTTCGTGGCTCTCCCACACAGCCAAGATCACCCTCATTCACTCCTCCATTGTTGAAGAACTTAAGAAAAAACTTGAAGAGGAAAGCTTGGGTTTTTGGAAGTTTTGGAGATCAAAGTGTGCACCCTTGTTTCCTTTCATCTCCACCCTTGTTCAATCATCATCTATACTCTTGGTAAGCTCCATAAACCTTTCCTCATCTCTCTTGGGTGCCATGATATGGGTTTTGAAGGTTTTAGGAGTTATTTTGGAGTTATGATGCTTGTTTTGGCTAGTATTGTATGATTAACTTCATAACCCCTTATTCCCTTCCATGTATTAGCTTGTTCTTGATTTTATAAAACTTGGAAAACCCTAAATCTATTCTGGCCGAAATCTAGGGGCTATTCTAAGCCTTGGTTTTGTTTGATTTTTGTTGTTTTAGGGTTGATTCTTGTAACACCCTAACTCTAATTAGGGAATTACTTACTAATTAAAGATTGAAAACTTCACCTGGAAAATTTTCTCAAATATAACAACCTTAAGATATAAATAAAACCTTGTTTAAAAGACCTGTTTGACTTGACAAGAAATATTTCAAAGACCCAAACATGACACATATATCTATCAGTGTTTCAAAAGCGGAATAGCTTTATTATTTACATCTCTTTTTATAAAAAGACCACAAGATAAAACAAATATAACCTATACATTATTTTCTAATTGCAAAGGACTCAACCTAGAGATAAGGACTCTGACTCGTGATCCGGTGACTCAATGTCTTGCCGAGGGCAAGACCGAACACGCTTTGTGCTCTGAACCTCCTCCATCAAGTGTACCTGAAAACAACGCCCAACGGTGAGTTTATAAAACTCAATAATATAGACTTAGAAGAAAAATGCTTTTACCGTTGTTTCCAGCCATACGCGTGTGCTACGTATGGAAAATCCTCCCTGACAACATATACTTAACATATAATAATACTATGGCCTAATCTTAACATCAACTTCAGTCATTCAGTCAACCTCAAACATAACTTGCTTCAAGAGCATTCATCTGCAAGGTAACATAATTCATACACATAACATACAATCACATAATTCATACAAGTTTCTGATTTTGAATGTACCCCCTTGGACCTAAACTCATTTGCAACTGAGCAATGATTCGATTTATGATGATCAACCAAGGGAGTCCCCGTCGGAATACGCTTGTAAGGATTCACAACCGACAGACCGGCCGCCTAGGTGCACCTTCGGACAACCAACATTCCATAGACAATCAAATCAAACATAATGGGCCTCTTTGTAAGTCTTTTATCGCAACACCGGGTTCTTTGGACTTTCTTGTCGGCCCGGTGGCTTCCCCCAGTAGTGAGCCCGCAATGCCACATCACGTAATTGTGTTCTTTATCGCACCCGAGTTACTGAACTTTATTGTCCAGCCCGGTGGCTTACCCCATGGTGAGCCGAAATGCCACATCACCCATCAGTGCCTATGCAAATCAGACAATTCCAAACACGTAATTCGTAATACATGACATCAAACTTTATTCGTCATACATCATAGCATAGGCATCCTCAATCTTTTAAGAAAACTCACTAGGTAGTTAAGTGTGAGAAACTTAACAACACCAGTTTAAAAATTTTGATACGGCAGTCAGAGCTCGGTGACCACGGTTAGGCGTCTCTTTAACCGCGAATCAGTATCCTAGCCTTTCAAATAGAAAGGACTTACCAAAACAGTTTGGGTCTCACCCACATATATGTGGCCCATGATAGCTAGCCTTTACAGGGAAACATGGTATTTCTCCAGACATAGACTATCCTAAGATTTGGATGCTATGTTATAATGTAAGCGATTCCTTCATCCTTCACAAACAGAACAAAACACGACCAGGCCGTGCTTCCTGGCACGGCCGTGGTGGCCTGTCAGTCCAAAAATCCTGCATTTCTAACTTTATTCCTCATTCTAAATCCTTTCTAAACTAATCCTAACACCAATGGAATAGTTTCAAGACAAAATTACATATAAATGCACCATGAATCAAAGGCACAACAAGGGACCAAACTAATAGAACTTTTAACATGTTATTTCACAAATTCAGGAATCAAACTCTTCTATGTTCAACAGCAACATCAACAATAATCGTCACACCTAGGACAACACTCACAAGATTAAATTCATCATATGTCATTCATTGCACCTAAAATAAGTGTCTTGGAGCCCAAACTCATACAAATAGGCTAGCTCGGGTGTCGAGCCATTTCAGAATCTAATTCATACATTTTAGCAAACATAGCAATCACATAAATAATCAAGTGAGGCTCGATGGAGCTCACAAATGTAACAAACATCAAATATTGGTTTAGGGGTTGGGGCGGCAGCCCAACCCTATTTCAGTCAAACCCCATACAAGACCATTCAGTATGACTAATAAGCTAATTATTGAACTAATAAAATTAATAATAAAACCTAGCACACTCTAAGGGAGATTTTGGGGGAAGTCTATGTTACCTGAGCAATCCCTAGTTAGGGATTTCAATTCCAAAAATCCCTATTTCCTCTTCTTCCATCGTTCTGAGCTCAGATGCCTCTTCTCCATCAATTAGAACCCATATGCAAGTCCTCTTCCTTGTTGTTCCAAGCCCTATCCTCCATTGATGTTGTTCCTCAAGCTCCAATCTTCATCATTCAAGCTTTAATGGAGGTGAAACCTCCATCTTCCTCTCTGATTTTCGAGCTATCTCTTTCCCTCAATCTCTCGATCTCTCTCTCACTCTCGGCCACAATGAACAGTGGCGTTGCCACCTCCTTCCAACCGCCGCGGTGGTGGCCTCGCCGCCGTGAGCTGCCGTCGCGGTGGCCATCGCTACCACCACCTCCTTCTCTTTCACGATCGCGACCCTCTCCCTCTTTCTCTCTCGATTGCGCTGCCTCTTCTTCTCTCTCTCGGCTGTTCTGCTTCTTCTTCCCTCATGTGACCGGCGCGGTGGTGCGCCGCTGCGATCCCAAGGCGTGCGGCCTCCTCCCTTTCACCGTCGCACATCATCTCCTCTCCTCTTCCTTCTTCTTCCTTTCTTTTCTTCCTTCTCCTCTCTTTCTTTCTTCTTCTTTCTTCTGTTTTTGGGGCAGGGTCACGATGGAGGTAGTATATTAGGGTATGAAGGGGGCTCTAGCGTAGTTTTAAGTGACTTGTGGTGTATGGTAGTCTCTTGTTTCTAAATTAATTAAAAACTTTGCAAACAAGTCCCTATCAACCTCTTATTCTAATCTTTGATTTCTAATACCCTCTTGAGTAATTTTAATTAAGTAAAACTACTCCTAATTACTTAGTCCCATAATTCCTATATTATTGGGTAAAATTACTATTTTACCCCTTAAATTCCTAATTGGTTTAAAACTACTAAATTATGGCTAATGAACTATACTTAGTCCTGAGGAATTAATTCCTCTTTTCACCTAGGTTCTCTAATAAGTAGGCCTAAGGGTTTTTGGGATGTTACAATTCTTGATGGGTTATACTTGCTAAGTTTGGAAACTAGTTTTAGAATCATGTTTACATTGTTTTGAAAAAATCAATTTATGTGTAAAGGGGGGGCTGAAACCGTGGCTTATAATATGATTTAGGGGGGTGTTTTAAATTGATTTCAAAGTGTTTTCAAGTGTTGTAAGTGTTGAAGAATTTGATTTCTTGTTAAAGGAATTGAATGTAGTGAATTTGTATGTGTGAAGCTTTGAAAAATTGTTTGAAAACAAAATAATTTGGGGCTGTTTGTGATGCTTAAAAACAGTGATTTATAGCATGATTTGAGTGAGTTCTAACTTGTTTTTAAGTGTATTAAAGTGGTAAATAAGTTTAGTTTTCATAAGAAGTTTTGATTAAGCAAAGTTTGCTTGATTTAGGAGTTAAAGATTTGAAAACCTTGAAGTTGTTTTGAACTTCCAAAATCGTGGCCTTCAAGGGTGTTTTGTAACTTTTTCTTGACTTGCATTTATGTTTGAAAATAGTTGTAAAAGTGGTTGATGATTTGATTTAGTAAAACAATTCAAAGAAGCATGATTTTGGAAAAAGTTTTGGGTTATGTCTTAAGAATTGTTGTAAACTTGTAATGAATTTAATTCTAGAATTTTGTGATATGTTTTAGTGCTTTCAAAAATGGTTCAAAGTTGGCAAAACACTATTCATTTGGTAAAACACTATTCCAATTGGTAAGTTTTGGGTTTTGGTATTTTCTAAGTGTGTAGCTTGTGAAAAAGTTTGAAAACTTGCATAGTTTGAACTTGTTTCATGATATGTGACTAGGTGTGAACCAAATGGGATTAAGTGAGTAGTTCTTAGGCTTTAGGAACCTTAGAGCCGTGGCTGCCCTAGGGGTATTAGGGCTTGAGTTTTGGTTTTAATTGATTGAAACTTGTGTTGTTAGGATACGCGCGAGGTATGACTTGACGATAGTTCGAATTTACCTTGCTTGGATTGTGAAAGTGCCCAAGGTAAGGGAAATTCTTACATAATGAGTTTGGGCTTTTCACCTTGTGTGTTGTTTGCTTGATTGTTGTTGATTGTGTGGTAGTACTTGTAGTATTACTATGTGCTGTTGAGATGTTGTAGCATGAACTGATGTGTATTGATTTGGCCCTGTGTGGCAAGACTGAATTGTATTGTGTGACTTAAATCATACTCGATTGATTTAATTGGACTTGAAATTGATGATAATATGTAGCATGTTCTTGGCCCTGCGTGGCTTTATGAATTGTGTTGTTTTCCTTGAATCACCTTGGATTTCATTGGAACTTGGCATTTAATTGGAATATGAAAAATGTTATTATTGATAATGGATTAATTAACAATGCGTTGTTCGACTGCTATTGGTTGACGATTTACATCGGTAAATCTGATGCGATTCCACAAGCCGAATTCTGATTTCGTAAGCAAATTGTTAAGGGCATTTTGATTTAAAAGTAAGCGTGAGGGTTTTAGTACAACTAGCCAAAGCTTGCAAGGAAATTTCAATGGAATAATAGGGGAGAAAAGAACTTGAAATAAATAGTACAATTGCGAAAATGGTTGAGTTAATTGATGCGCCTGGGAAAATTCTGGCTAGGAAAGACTTGGTAATTAAGAGTGTTCGCACCACCTCTCTTTCCTGGGAATTCCTCCAGTGTGTTATTTAGCACAACTAGGGTTTCAACGACCTAGTGTTAAAAAGTATTTTCAGACACATAGGAGTGATATAAGAATTGAGAAGAGATTTCATGATTTGGGATTTCGAAAGAACAAAACATAGGGAACCTAGTGTTCCTATTGAGCATATGGGCCATGTGTCCTATGCTGGGACTTAGTGTCCTGCTTGCGTGCCTTTTTCTTGATTAAGGATTGGACCTAGTGTTCCGCATGGCGTGCCTAGTATCTCAACCTAAAAATTGAGCCTAGTGTTCTGCATTACGTGCCTAGAGTTTCAATCTAAGATTGGGACTAGCGTTCCGCAATTGAATACCCGGACTATGTGTCCTGTGTTGAATTCTTAGTTAATTGAGACTTGGGAACCCATTAAGTTGAGTGAGTGAGGGTTCATCGATCCGCATTGATTAATTAAAACATTACTCAGGCACTCACTACGGTGAGCACGCCTCATTGTAGAATTTGTTGGATAACACTTGGGCGTTCACTACGGTGAGCATGCCATATTGGTGAATTGTTGGATATCACTCGGGTGTTCACTACGGTGAGCATGCCATATTGATGAATTTGTTTGGATGCGTACTAACCGTTAAGCATCGACACTCGGAGCGTTTGATTGGTCTTAAAGACTTCAAAAGACGAGTTGTCATGTCACTCGGAGCGTTTGATTGGTCGTACAGACTTCAAAAGACGAGTTGACACTGCATTGCCTAAGTAGAGGCACGCCAAAGTAGTGGCCAGCCAAAGTAGTGGTAAGCCTAAGCGGAGGCTTTTTTGTTCGGATGTTGGGAAAGTAGTCCCCGTCATACTGCTGACCTATTAAGGCTGCAGGTGTATACACAACTGGTCATACTGCATTGACATGCATAGCTAACCATATTTATGATATGTGATCACTTGGTCACTGGTCTGTTGATAGACTTGCCTGCTCGTATGCAATAGTTTGATATTGTAGTGACTTGATTATTGATCTGTTGGTTGTTTTGGTTGCTCATATGCAATGCTTGATAGCAGTCTATTAAGTATGTATATATATATGTGGAGGAAGATTCCTCTGAGCACTTCATGTTTGATCTTGCTGAGCTGTTTCTCAGTAAAGGTTGTAGTTGTTGGCCAGCTTAGCTTAGGGTTTTGTATTTGTTGTTTTGTAATTACTCTTTTCAGAAAACCTCACCGTGGTGCGAAATGATTATGTTATGTGAAGTATCATTTTGTGATGCATTATACTCTGCTATTTGCAAAAGTCTGAATTGGCATCACTTAGAAAACTGTAGTACTCTATGCCTCATTTTGAAAAGGGTTTCAAAGGAAAGAAAATGAAAAACAAAAAAATTACTCATATTTTTCCATTGCGAAATACATAAGAGTACTCTTTAACTGAAAGCATACAAGCATTAAATGTTTTCAGCATTAGATTGAGTTGCACAGTAGCGCTCTGAAAACGGGGTGTTACAATGGTGGTGTCAGAGCAGTTTTGTTACAATGGTGGGTTAAGCTGGCCTAGATTGTTGGGGATTGTCGGGTATAAGTTTGTTATGCCTAGGTTATGTGTACCTTTGTTGTGATTGTCTGTGATGTTTCCTAGTTGAAACAGGTGTGACATTGTGTGAAATTGTGTGTAATCATCTCAGATGATTGATTTTACTGTGGGGATTTTGGTTAGTTTACTTTGTAGAAATTCGATGCCTTCGGGGCGAACGAGTCTTTTTGCTAGAGCTAGTAACTTAGATGTGAATCACGTAATCCAAGTGATAGTCTGGATAGCAACTACTGTCGCACAACAGATTGCCGTGGAGAATCAACACGATTGGCTAAGACAACTAACGGAGGAGCGAGCTATTGGAGTGTCAGTTAAGCCGGATTATTAGGGCAAAGGTCAAAGATGAAGACAACAACAAGGAACAGTTAGCTGAGGAATGCTCATCGAAGGAATTACTATGCTGTAACTGCAAGAAGTCAGGACATATTTCTAAGGACTATCAATTAGAATCACAAGCATCGATGGCCGAAGACGCACTACATCCACTGTGAAGATGAGGAGCACAATGTTAACGGTAACCAACCAAGGAAAGATTATGCTTTAACTGTAAGGAATTAGGATATTTTTCCAGAGACTGCAAAGTACCACGAGCTGAGTCTACTGTCAACAATGTTGAAACTACAAGACCAACCACTAAGGGACGTGTCTACACCCCAAGTAGAGCAGAGAACTCATCATCTGAAGACTTCATCGCAGGAAATGCGACACAATGTAGTTGAGCGGGCCGAGATTTACAAGGAAGATTATCCGTAGGAGACGCTCTAATATTCGCAGTATATGTATTATTGTGTGTGGGTCTCCGTCAATGAAAACGCCCTAAAATAATTAGTGACGGGTTTGCAATTCAATGCAAACACCCACACATACAAGTTTCAACCAAAAGAAACATTAATCATCATACAAACACATATCATAACCATCAATGAATGTACCCACTTGGCGACACTCAATAACCCAAAGAAAAGAGTGACCAAGGGGTCCCCGTCAATGAAAACACCCTAAAATAATCAATGACAGGTTTGCAATCCGAACGCAAATATCCACACACACAAACAAGTTTCGATCAAAGGACATTAATCAAAATGCAATACTAAGAATTAGCATAAGTCATCACATAAAGTTAAAACGCTTTCATATAAGGTCCCAAAACACATGCCATTAACCAGCAAAACATTGAAACGAAGAAAAGAAGCGAAACTGCCCAGGGAGGCATGACCATGCCCCCTCTCACAGACTACAACACGGCCAGGCCGTGCCATAGGGCACGGCCGTGCTGGCCTGTTCTGCAGAATTTTCTGCTTTCCTTTTTGCTTTCTAACATGCAATCTAGTCCAAATTCAATCAATTTAAGACTCAATGCAATAGTTAACATGCAACATTAGGAATCAAAAACATCATCAAGACAAAAACCAAAATCTAACATAAGATTTATCTTGTACATCCGATAATATTGAAACCTAAGAAACCTATAAACTTAAACCCAAATCCTACACTTTCCAAATTCTAATCCAAATCACATCCAATCTAAACCCCATCAAAAGGACTATAACTCAATAATTTAGCACATGTATTTAGAAATTAAAGCATTCATCCAACATCTCAAAATCAACATGAGGATCAATTTATAATGAGCACCAACACCAAACCCAAAAATCATATAAACATAAAATAATTTTAAGGAGACATAAAGTCCTCCATTAATTCAGGGAAGTCATAGCAACAACCAATTAGGCTAGCTCGAAGCCAACCCACCTCAAACTGATTTCTACATATTTACTGAATTTAACTAAACTAAACTCAAACATATTCCATTTGGAGCTTAATGGAACTCCTAATGGGCAAACATCACACAATAGTTGAGGGGGGTTGGGAGGCTGTCATCCAACCCTATTTTAGTCAAACCCCATATAATATCAGCATAATCTATACAATAATTATTTAATTAAGGAATTAAGCAATAAATCCTAGCACACCCTAAGGGAGATTTTTAGGGGAAATCTATGTTACCTATTGCTCCTTAGAAGCATTAGGGTGAAAACCCCTAATTTCTGAAATGGAACCCTAGCCATCTTTCATGGAAGTTGGTTCCTAAGCTTCAATCTCCATTTCCTTTCTTTAATCTCTTGAATCTAGGGCTGGTTCTTCCTTCTCCTTCACCAGATTAACACATGCAAGGCCTTCTTCTTCCTCTTTGATTTTCGAGTTCCTTCTCACTGTTTCTCAGTCTTTCTCTCTTTCTGCCCCTTTCTCTTGTTCTGTCCCTCACTAGCGCTCGGCCTCCATCTCTCTCTTTCTCCTGTTCGGTGTGCCTGAGTGCGCCGTCGCCACCAGGGCCGGCGCGGTTGCGACCTACTTCTTCTTCCTCTCCTCAGTCACGCCCTTCTTCCCTTTCCCTTCTTCTTTCTTTTCTTTCTTCTTTTCCTTTTCTTCTTTTTCTTTCTTTCCCCTACTTTTTGCTGTTTCAGGTCGCGTGAGGGAGAGAGTAAAAGGGTGAAAGAGAGGTGCTAAGGTGGGATTAAGTGGAATGTGGTGTATGGTGGAGCACTTGAGTGTATTTTCTAAAATTAGACCTATAGATTTCTATCTAAAACCGCTTGTTATTCTTAGGTTTGCTAATTAAACATTTGGTAATTTAATCTATCAAATTACACAAGAATAATTAGTCACACATTTCCTAAATCCTAGGGTAAAATTACTATTTTATCCCTGAGATCCAAATTTGCTTTAACTCACAAAATTAAAGGCTATAAACTTAATTTAATCCTTAGGGATTAAACCCCTTTCTCACTTAAAGTCTCTAATAATTAGGATTAGGGAATTTGGGGTGTTACACACGTCACGTTGCATTTGCGCATATCATGCTTATATCCCACATCTGGTTTATGTTTTCGGATTGTGATATTGTTTCTTCATTTGGAAATAATAATGTCTCATCTTTGCCAAATTGATAAAGGCTCTCTTTCAGTGAATCTTTCAGTGAATCTTTCAGTGAAACGCCAAAACATCAATTGAGGAATATAATCTATTTCTATATGACTGTACTCTTATACTTGATACTTATATGTCAAATTGAGAGTGACTGCAGGAACTATCTTCTGCAAGCCATAGTGATATCTTATCATTTGATGAGCTAGCTAACCATCCTATTAACAGTGACATGCTTATGATGATCGGAGCGGCCATTAGATCTCCGTAGATCTAGCCCGCACCTCTTCTTGATATGGATTAGTATTCATTCTTTTCTAAAGTTGAATATGATACATACTGCTTTACATTGAAAGACTTTACAGGTGAATGGGCCTTCATCTTGCGCGCACAGACACCGTTATAAGTCAGCATAACAAAGCAATTTTGCTATGTTCGGAATTTTTCTCATCGAATTTCAGTTTGAACAATAATTTGGGAATCCTAGAGAGTTATCTTGACTGAACGGTTTTGATTCCACAACCTGTTCTTCAAGCTTGCATATATAATCTAATCTTCCTTTTTTAAAGGTGAAGATAGCAGTATATATGCTGATATAGATACAAAAAAAGCTCCACGACAATTTCTTCTAATCAAGATATGTGCGTGATAGAAACTGCCTCTCTGAGTTTTGGTGTGAAACACATTTACAAGCCCAACATAGTGCTTGGAATTTTCAGAGAGCTACTTATTGCATAATTTTGTTGGCAATCCCTCTTGACAGGGATGCTTTTAATTAGCATTAGCACTGATTCTCTTTCCTAATACCTCTGACTTTTGCAATTCTGACATTCTCCTTTCAGTCAATCCTAACAGCTCATGCAGGGAATATCTTCTTGGGTTTGAACAAACTTCGCTGAAGCTTCCTGGGCTATATGATGTTTGCAATTTCAACTTATAACTTTCTTCGAAAAGTAAAGTTGCTTTACTACTAAAAACATATTCTGCGTTTCCTTGTGCCAAAAACATTTAGAGGGGCTATCTAGCATAAATAGACACACAAGAGCCTAATACAGGGGTTATCTATCGTCCTTAATCATGGCAAGGCACTGAATTATTTTTGGTTCTTCTCCTTTGCAATGCTTTACTCTTTGCAACCATGAATTTTGAGAGAGCTCTTCGCAAAGGCCAACATACGAACCGAAATTTCCCATAGAGGGAACACCATCATAAATTGTCTATAATTATTGACACCTTTGATGACTTGTCTTTTGCTTTGTGCGCATGTAGGATTCCGATCTTTGAGTGAATTCGGATTCTAACGTCGATGTCATGGGAAACGATGACCCAAATCAGCTGCAAAGAGGAAGTACACAGGGAAAAACCTTGGTTCCTGTCGCTTCGACCTCGACCTCGACCTCGACCGTCGCCTTCTCCTATTGTGGCACTCCTCCGAGACATGCTAGCGTTTGTTTTCCACAGATTTCCGACCTCAACAGGTCATGTGGTAAGAAACTGGTTAGATCAACCTAACGTTTAAACCTCTTTTATTTTTAATAGATTTAAACATATATTTTATTTCTTTCACTGACCCATCTATTTGTCGAAAGATTTCAGCATGCTAGAGTCAGCAAAGCTTGAACCCTCCACCACTGTTTGGTCTCTAGAACCATATGACTTCACCAATTTAACTGGGAGTCCTCAATTGAGAGTCCTCATATTGGATGATGTTCTCAGAATCCTTGCTTACATAATCTCTTTGATTTTAAGGCATTATTGGTGCTCTTTCTCATTGATTTTAAAGCATTATTAACTAGCTATAGAGAAAATGAAAATTAGAGTTTCTCCAACTTATAGTCATGCAAGTTTGGATCTGAATATGTGCATTTACATAGCTCATAAAAGCATGCCTAACTATGAGCATTTATATAGCTTATGTGAGCACACTTTAGAATTAGACATCGCTCATATCTGACAAGGGAAAGCCATGCTCAGGAGAGGCTTTAAATTTGTGTCTATATGAGCATAAATTCTGACTTCAACACACTTCTGACTTTTTCACGCATGCTTATTAAAAATTCTGACTAGCTATGAAAGTTTAAATACTGTTAAATGTAACATCCCAATTTTTAAGAAAAGTGATTTCAGCGATAAAATCCCGAATACTCGAAAAATAAGTCATAGGGATTGATCACCTCAATGATTTACTAAGAGTACGTGGAATTAGTTTGACTTATTTTAAATAATTTATTTCTTATAAATAATTATTCTTCATGATGTCAATTCGAATTAATTGACAGCATAGTTTTTATCCGCATTAAAATTTAAAACGAACTCCGATTTCGATGACAATCAAAACGTAATTTGTTGAGATTATTTTTGAGTGTTTTCACTTGTTTTATTATTTAGGATAGTTAAATAGGAGTTAATTGGTTTTTTTTTTTTAATAAATCATGGTCTATACTCCACCATACATCACACTTATATGTTTTGCACCCTAGCACTCTCCCTATTCCCTTTTATCCCTTCCCTACGTGAGATTGAAGTAGAGAGAAAAAAAATAGAAACAGGGGAAGAAAAGAAAAGAAGAAGGAAAAGAGAAGAGAACGGGAAGGAGGAAAGAAGGGGCGCGATGGTGGAGGAGAAAGGGGGAGGGGCCGCGGCGGCCCTGTAGCTGGCAGCGAGCCACCGAGCCGGAGAGAAGAGAAGGGAGAGCGAGGCAGAGAGCACGGGAGAAAGAGAGAGAAATCGCGAGAGACAGAGAGAGAGGAAGAGAGACAGTGCGAGAGAGAGAGGCAGAGAAGAAGAGAAAGCCGAATTAGAGGAAGAAGATTGGAGCTAAGTTCTTGAATGAGAGATTTGAACTAAATCATTTTTTCCCCTTTGTTCTTTCTCAGCAGAACCGTGACCTTTTTGAAGGAATTAGGAGATGACTTGTTTGTTTGATTCTCTTGTTAAATGCATTATGTTGTGGTTGATTGTGATCAATGAGAGAAATGAGCACTTAAATCCCCAAATTATTGAAAAACCCTAACCTAAGGGAAAGAGGGGTGGTGTGATCTTGAGGTGAATCAACTCAATTAGTGGGTGATTCTTGCTTGTTAGATGTTATTATTATTATTTTGGTTATTAGTTTTAAATTGAAACTTGGATTGAGTAATTTTTGCTGAAAACCTTGTTCTTGAAATAGGTTTGGAAAGTGATTAGTTCTGATAAGGCTTTATTTTTGTGGAGATTGATTATTGGTTGTGAAACTTGACATAGGAAATTGTTTTGCAAACTTGATTATAATGGTTGAGATTGATTAATGACTATGTTTTGGGCATTAATTGTTGTTTTGTGGAAAAATAGAAATATGGAATGATGTGGTTTAGTAATTAGAAGGTTGCAAATTGTTTTTGGAAAAAGAGCATTGTGATTTCTCAAGTAAATTACTTAATTGATTTGTGCCTTTCACTTCTTATAAATTGTCATTATTGTAGTAGTTATTAATTTTGAATTGGATCAAAGGAATAGTTAGTTTTGCAAAAACCCTTGTCCTTGATGGTGTCTTAATTTGGTATTGGACTTGAATAATATTTAATTTGAAATACATTGTTGTTTTTCGAAGGGAAATCAAGGAGTGAAAGATGTTGTTTAATTGGTTGGAATGGTTGCAAACTTTTTGAGAAAAGAAGAGTGTTGGCCGCAAGCTCTCATGAGTTTGGAAGGGATAATTATTTTGTGTTCTTAGTTGATATTAGTAGTATTAAATTATGTGTAAGTGTTGGGAAAATTTTAGAAAAAAGAATTTGGTTTGTTTGGAAGTTGTTTTGATTGTGAAAGGTAAGGAAGCACATAAGGTAAATGGGGCTTCTCGAGACCCAAGAAAACTAAGTGGAGCCTTGATTTAGTATTTGAGAAAGTAGTGAGTAATTGAGGTTGTTTCTTGCCTTTAGCTATCAAGAAATAATGATGTACTATGTTTTAGTCTTTTTCAAGAAATGGTTCTAGTTTTGGAAATTTACTCTTTAAATTAATTAGTAAATATGTTCCATGAGTATGTAATTTATTAAAGGCTAGTATTCTAATTTATGTTTCTAAGCATGAGTGTTTTGGGTAGGAAAGGGTCTTAGGTTTCAAGAGCCTAAGGATATAGAACTAAGTCTTTAGATTATGCTAAGCTTGCTTTGTGTAATAGGCGTGAGTGATCTGAGATCGTGCGGCGTAGAATCACGGGGTACGTGGGCGCGTGGCTTGGAGTTCGATAAGGGCACTTCATATGCTACGTGTTTATGATTTGTGCATAAGGGAAACTTTAGAGATTGATAGTAATTTAATTTCAAGTATTTATGCGAAGAAGTCTGAGAACCTCAGGGTTCGAAGTGAGAGTCTTGTACACCTTCGTTTTACTGCTTTTTGATATACTGATTATTTAGTGGGCTTGTCTGCAAGTGGTTGGTAGCTGTCCCCAACCCCCCACACTTGTTTGATTGCCTCTCTGCTAACTCCATTGAGTTGTAGAGGGATGAACTGAGTTGTTGACTGTCGTTGTTTGCTGAGTTATGATTGTTGAAATGAATTGCTTGTACTGTTGAACTGTTCGCATTGTTTTGAGCTTGGCGTGAATATTATTTGATATGCGGTCTAATAATTATTCAATTGTTTCGTGGATTATCGTATGCGGTGATTTATTCATTGGAGTGCGAGAATTTAGTCGAGTCGTCGAGTGTCGTGACGTTTTTGAGCTTTGATCCGATTAACCTAGGGTGCTAGGATCTCCTAAACGGCTCTGGCTGGTTTTTCGGCAGATTAGCCAGGCGTCGTAGCGTCAAGGAACCTGAGCTGAATGTTCTAGGGTGGGCGGAGAGCCCAAGGCTACGGCTAACGTTCAGTGGATGGATCGGCGTTATATTCTGAAAAATTGTCAAGTATCGTGAGAATATGAGTCTTGAGTTAAGTCTTGTGAGAGTGTCTTGAGTTGCATTTTGGGAATTTATGCATTTTGTTATCTCGTGTGTTATGGTTGTTGATTTATTTGTGTCGAAGCATGTGAGTTCCATAATGTCTATGTAATATGCTCTGTTATCAAATATGCTGTTGTATTTGTACCTATCTTTTTGTAAGAAGTTGACCCTTGCCAGTGGTTCTTTCAATTAATGAATGTAACCCAGATAGCGGAGCAAGTGGAGGATTCAGAACTGCAGAGAGGAGCAGCTGAGGATAGTCGTCCAGCGTTCTACTGATGTTATGGTTGTGGAACTTACTAGTAGTCTAGTAAGGAGTGTAACATGTCGACCAACTATATGATATTGTAGTTCATTCCAGTGTTGTAATAAAGTGCCTGTTATGCTTTCAACATGTATTATCATATATGAATTGATGGAAATAAATGAATGTCGCTAATGTGGTTTATTTGGTCTTAAATTATTCACCGCCATTTTTGTAAAAGTCGCTGTGATACTCTGTTCGCTATTTTAAAAAAAAAGTTTTGCAGGAAAAGGAACAAAATAAATAGGACCACATTTTTCAGAAACCCTACGAGCAGAGTATTCCACATTTCAGAGACATGTCAACTTTTGTCAGAATACTAGTTTAGTAGCGCTCCGGAAACGGGGTGTTACAATAGTGGTATCAGAGCGGTTCGGTTCTAACCGGACTGTAAGTTGGGAAACTATAGCTGGTCAAGTGTTGGGTTTTATAGAGAACAGACTGTGAGGGGTCCAATTGTGTTTTTATGTTTTGTTTGTTCCTCAAGTGGAGTAACTCTAATTGAAATTGTTTGAAATTGTTTCTTAATTGAAACAATGTGTGCTGAGACACAAAATTTTTGTGGGGTTCTAATGAGGCTGTAAATCCTTGTGAGAATCCAGTACCTCAGAGACGAACAATCTTTTCTGTTACAGTTGATAGCTCAAGAGATGAGATTCCGAGATTGTTTGTTGGAGACGCTGTTATTATTACTATTATTATTTAGCTTGATCTTTGAAATATTAGTGGTTCTAGTTATAAACCACAGTGTTTGATGCTTGAATTATTTTGATACGTACTAGATTTGAAAATAAAAAATATTTAATGATTTTCTGAATGTACCATGTTTGCCACTAACATTTGTGTTTTCACAATAGTCTATTCTTACACTACTGTGAATGTATGTGATTGATTGCGTGAATGTTTATTTATTATGAGCGTATCCATATTTTCCCAACGAAAATATTATACGCGATTAGTTTTAACAAGCGTTAATTAAATGTCTCGTGATAATTTAATTCACACGAGATCCATTTGACTCAGTTGAATGGAATGTGGAGGTTTAGTGGGGTAAGGTAATAGTTTAGTGTGCCACAAGTTGTCTAGTTAGCATTGGGTAGTACTCGAAATTCTTTACCAAACCTTGTTCTAATTTTCAAATCTTAGGAGGCTTCCTTTAGATAAGAACCAAGTATTGTTGGATGACTCCTTTCCACCTTTTTCCTACCTTACGTGACCGGTTATTCGTCCACAATAGGTGGAGCAGAGCATATTCCAGTTAGTCTTTGTATTAGAGGGTGATGAGGATTTAGACCAACCTTGTTGTGAGCCTTTTCTTTTGTTTTCTTTTGGGTCCGTGATCAACCACTTCTGTTTTTTTTAAAAAAAAAAGAGATTTGATTAATTCCCTTATTATGTTGTCGGCCACGTTTCAAAAGGAAAAGTGGGGGAATAATTGGTCTATTGGGTAGTGGTTGAGTGGAAAGAAATTTGATTCCCTATTATCCTTCCCCTTTGGTGCGTCGCAAACCACTCATGCTCCAGAAGGCTATTTCCTTCAACCTTCCTCCCAAATATACAACAAAACCGTGTAGTAGTGGGGTGTGTGAGAGAGCTGCATTTTCTTCTACTCCCCTCTTAAAAAAAACTGAGAGCATCAGGATGATTTTGGAGGAGGATTCCCTCTTCTCTGCTTGTTATTTGTTGATGTGGGTGTTATTGTTGATGTTGATATTTTTGAGAATTTTGATGTTCTGCTTCTGTTAAAGTCTTGGCACCGCGAGTTTTAAGAGGAGCTCTAGGTGAGTATCTCAATTTTTGTTTCAACTCCTGTATTGATTGAATCTTTTAGAGAAATGAACTTGATTGTCAATGATCTTGTTGAAAGTGGTTTTAAGTTTGTAGATGATTTTGTTATATTATGATTTAGTAGGAAGTGTTGAAGAAGTTAAATTTCTTTTGTTGTAAAAGATGATTTCAAGGTATCTTAACTGAACTTTGATTTAAAGGCGTTCTTGACCTTATCTTCTCATGGGAAACCGAGTTTTATGTGTGGGTACTGTTGAAATTTTTTTTAGTTGTAGTTAAATTGAAGTGACCACCCGTGGCCACCTATATTTAGGTGTGAGATATATTTCAAATCTTCCTGATTCCAACCCTTGATAATTTTGTGATTAGTGTTACTTTAGAAGATGTAAAGACAATAATTTTGGTGTTAATCTTTTGAACTATAAGTCTATATATATATATATATGTAAGAATGGTTTTGAGAAAGATTTTTGGAGAAGAGTTTTGGAAAACTTTATTTTAAATCCTTGCTTGATTTCTTAGAATCTTATAAGTGGTTTAATATGTTTGTTTTTAAAGCTTTGTTGAAAGAAAGTTAAATATTTCCCCTTAATTTTGTTGTTGAAGCCGTGAGCTTTCCGGGAGAAAAATAAATAAATTTTTGATTGAGTTGGAATTTTGTAAATTATTATTTTAGTATTTCAGGACAATGAAATACTAAGGTTGAAGAGAATCTTTGTTTTCCTAAACTAAAGTGGAGTCCTGACCATTTAGTATTAAAGAGTATTTGATGTAGTATAGTTAGCTCGCGTTCGATTTAGGAAAGAGTTGATTCTGAATTCCTTGAACTTGGACCAAGTTATGATGGGGAAATAAGTTTAGGACGTAAAGTTTGGGCTAGTGATTTAAGTGTTTTAGTATATTGTTGCTTGGTTGATTTGTATTTTAAGGCCATGAAACACCCAATGTTTAAAGGAATTCTTAGGGTTCTTAAACAAGGTGGAGCCTTGGAAAATATTTATTTTCGAAAACCTTTTAATTTTAGTATGAGTTTTATTGCTGGAAAAGATTTGAAAATTTGGGTGTAAAACCTTTATTTGTGTACTAGTTTTATTAAACCCGTGAGGGTGATTAGTAATTTGAATTGTTGATCTAAGTTTTGCTTGCTTGATGTGCTAGAGCTTGTTAATTAGGTATTTTAAAAGTTTCATAATTGCTTGGTTCCGAAAGAAAAATGATTTTCTAGTGTTTTAAAGTTAAAAGATTTGTTATTAAATTCTTGGGCAAGTGTGTAATTTTATAGTACTCTGAGAAGAGAAAAATGATTTCGAGTTCTGAGTACGTAGTTATTGGTATGTGAAATTTTCTTTAGGAAAAGCTTTGATTTAAAAGGGATTTTAAAGATAAGTGAGTTATTAATTTGGTTTTAACTTTTGAACCGAAGCGTGTCCAATGATTTTGGAGACAATGAGAACCTAACCTCAAAGGAACTGTAGTGTCCATGAGAATGGTTGAGTCTTCAGAAAATGAAATTGTGTTTTATTTGTTCCTTGTAGTGGTGTATTCCTAAAAAAATTGATATTTTCTTTTAGGAAAGAAAAAAAGTGTTTGATTCAAGAATTGTTTTTTAATCATATTGGAGGTTTTAAGTGATTTTTGGTATCTATGATATGTGTAACCATAGGTGCATGTGAACAAGGTAGTATTATTTTGATAGTAATCGCGTGGAACTGTAGTCAAGCTTGTGTTCATATCTGTGTTCGTGTTCGTGGGCGTGATCGTGAATCGTGGATGAATAGATGTCGTGATCGGAAATGAAGCATCAATCAGTCGTAAGGAATTCTTCGTCCACTAACTACGTTACTTTATGGTGTGCTATATGTATATGCTTTGTGATTTTTATTATTGCGTGCTATACTATGTAGCTATAAATATTATATTACTATGTATAATAATAAGTATTGTGAATGCCTGTGTGTACAAATTATTTTACGATTTTGAGTATAGCAATTTTTCGTATTTCACTATCCGTGTAGTTTCGAGGACGAAACTATTTTAAGGGGGTGGTATTGTAACATCCAAAATTTAAGAAAAGTGATTTCAGCGATAAAATCCCGAATACTCGAAAAATAAGTCATAGAGATTGATCACCTCAATGATTTACTGAGAGTACGTAGAATTAGTTTGACTTATTTTAAATAATTTATTTACTATAAATAATTATTCTTCATGATGTCAATTCGAATTAATTGACAGCGTAGACGTATGCTGTTTTTAAAAGAGAATTCATCAATTATATTTATTATAAGTTTTCTGCGTGACGCGGTAACGCATATTTTTGTTGACTAAGAAATTGATTGAATTAAATCAAGATGAAACTAAAATTAAGAATTAATATTTTATATTAATTCATGGTTGGAATATCGTCGAAATATTCTAACGAAGTTTCGTCGCGTTTGAATCACCGGGTAGTTTTTACCCGCATTAAAATTTAAAACGAACTCCGATTTCGATGAAAATCGAAACGTAATTTGTTGAGATTATTTTTGAGTGTTTTCACTTGTTTTATTATTTAGGATAGTTAAATGGGAGTTAATTGGTTTATTTTTTTAATAAATCATGGTCTGTACTCCACCATACATCACACTTATATGTTTTCCACCCTAGCACTCTCCCTATTCCCTTTTATCCCTTACCTGCGTGAGATTGAAGAAGAGAAAAAAAAAAGAAAGAAAACAGAAACAGGGGAAGAAAAGAAAAGAAGAAGGAAAAGAGAAGAGAAGGGGAAGGAGGAAAGAAAGGGCGCGATGGTGGAGGAGAAAGGGGGAGGGGCCGCGACGGCCCTATAGCTGGCAGCGCGCCATCGCGCCGGAGAGAAGAGAAGGGAGAGCGAGGCAGAGAGCACGGGAGAAAGAGAGAGAAATCGCGAGAGAGAGAGAGAGGAAGAGAGACAGTGCGAGAGAGAGAGAGGCTGAGAAGAAGAGGAAGCCGAATCAGAGGAAGAAGATTGGAGCTAAGTTCTTGAATGAGAGGTTTGAACCAAATCATTTTTCCCCTTTGTTCTTTCTCAGCAGAACCGTGGCCTTTTTGAATGAATTAGGAGAGGATTTGTTTGTTTGATTCTCTTATTAAATGCATTATGTTGTGGTTGATTGTGATCAATGAGAGAAATGAGCACTTAAATCCCCAAATTATTCAAAAACCCTAACCTAAGGGAAAGAGGGGTGGTGTGATCTTGAGGTGAATCAACTCAATTAGTGGGTGATTCTTGCTTGTTAGATGTTATTATTATTATTATTTTGGTTATTAGTTTTAAATTGAAACTTGGATTGAGTAGTTTTTGCTGAAAACCTTGCTCTTGAAATAGTTTGGAAAGTGATTAGTTCTGATAAGGCTTTATTTTTGTGGAGATTGATTATTGGTTGTGAAACTTGACATAGGAAATTGTTTTGAAAACTTGATTATAATGGTTGAGATTGATTAATGACTATGTTTTGGGCATTAATTGTTGTTTTGTGAAAAAATTGAAATATGGAATGATGTGGTTTAGTAATTAAAAGGTTGCAAATTGTTTTTGGAAAAGGAGCTTTGTGATTTCTCAAGTAAATCACTTAATTGATTTGTGCCTTTCACTTCTTATAAATGGCCATTATTGTAGTAGTTATTAATTTTGAATTGGATCAAAGGAATGGTTAGTTTTGCAAAAACCCTTGTCCTTGATGGTGTCTTAATTTGGTATTGGACTTGAATAATATTTATTTTGAAATACATTGTTGTTTTATGAAGGGAAATCAAGGAGTGAAGGATGTTGTTTAATTGGTTGGAATGGTTGCAAACTTTTTGAGAAAAGAAGAGTGTTGGCCGCAAGCTCTCATGAGTTTGGAAGGGATAATTATTTTGTGTTCTTAGTTGATATTAGTAGTATTAAATTATGTGTAAGTGTTGGGAAAATTCTAGAAAAAAGAATTTGGTTTGTTTGGAAGTTGTTTTGATTATGAAAGGCAATGAAGCACGTAAGGTAAATGGGGCTCCTTGAGATCCAAGAAAACCAAGTGGAGCCTTGATTTAGTATTTGAGAAAGTAGTGAGTAATTGAGGGTGTTTCTTGCCTTTAGCTATCAAGAAATAATGATGTACTATGTTTTAGTCTTTTTCAAGAAATGTAATTTATTAAAGGCTAGTATTCTAAATTATGTTTCTAAGTGTGAGTGTTTTGGGTAGGAAAGGGTCTTAGGTTTCAAGAGCCTAAGGATATAGAACTAAGTCTTTAGATTATGCTAAGCTTGCTTTGTGTAATAGGCGTGAGTGATCTGAGACCGTGCGGCGTAGAATCGCCGGGTACGTGGGCGCATGGCTTGGAGTTTGGTAAGGGCACTTCATATGCTACATGTCTATGTTTTGTGCGTAAGGGCAACATTAGAGATTGATAGGAATTTAATTTCAAGTATTTATGTGAAGAAGTCTGAGAACCTCAGGGTTCGAAGTGAGGGTGTTGTACCCTTTCGTTTTACTGCTTTTTGATATACTGATTATTTAATGGGCTTGTCTGCAAGTGGTTGGTAGCTGTCCCCAACCCCCCACACTTGTTTGATTGCCTCTCTGCTAACTCCATTGAGTTGCAGAAGGATGAACTGAGTTGTTGACTGTCGTTGTTTGCTGAGTTATGATTGTTGAGATGAATTGCTTGTACTGTTGAACTGTTCGCACTGTTTTGAGCTTGGCGTGAATATTATTTGATATGCGGTCTAATAATTATTCAATTGTTTCCTGAATTATCGTATGCGGTGATTTATTCATTGGAGTGAGAGAATTTAGTCGAGTCGTTGAGTGTCGTGACGTTGTTGAGCTTTGATCCGATTAACCTAGGGTGCTAGGATCCCCTAAACGGCTCCAGCTGGTTTTTCGGCAGATTAGCTAGGCGTCGTAGCGTCAAGGAACCTGAGCTAAAAGTTCTAGGGTGAGCGTAGAGCCCAAGGCTACGGCTGACGTTCAGTGGATGGATCGGCGTTACATTCCGAAAAATTGTCAAGTATTGTGAGAATATGAGTCTTGAGTTGAGCCTAGTGAGAGTGTCTTGAAGGAGTGTCTGGAGTTGCATTTTGGGAATTTATGCATTTTGTTATCTCGTGTGTTATGGTTGTTGATTTATTTGTGTCGAAGCATGTGAGTTCCATAATGTCTATGTAATATGCTCTGTTATCAAATATGTTGTTGTATTTGTACCTATCTTTTTGTAAGAAGTTGACCCTTGCCAGTGGTTTTTTCAACTAATGAATGTAACCCAGATAGCGGAGCAAGTGGAGGATTCAGAACTGTAGAGAGGAGCCGCTGAGGATAGTCGTCCAGCGTTCTACTGATGTTATGGTTGTGGAACTTACTAGTAGTCTAGTAAGGAGTGTAACGTGTCGACCAGCTATAGGATATTGTAGTTCATTCCAGTGTTGTAATAAAGTGCCTGTTATGCTTTCAACGTGTATTATCATATATGAATTGATGGAAATAAATGAATGTCGCTAATGTGGTTTATTTGGTGTCTTAAATTATTCACCGCCATGTTTGTAAAAGTCGCTGTGATACTATGTCCGCTATTTAAAAAAAAAAAGTTTTGCAGGAAAAGGAAAAAAAAATAGGACCATATTTTTCAGAAACCCTACGAGCAGAGTATTCCACATTTCGGAGACATGTTAACTTTTGTCAGATTACTAGTTTAGTAGCGCTCCGGAAACAGGGTGTTACATTAAACATTGCTGGATAGACAATTTTTATAATCGCTATAATTACTAACGATTTTTCAGTTGGAATTTGTGCATGTTCCTCTACGCAGGAACTAGATAACGTCCAAATCAACAAAGTGAAACAACTTCACATGACTACTTAGATTCAGTGAGATCGAAATTCCTCCTCCCGAGCTCCTACGAGAGAATCCGGTGCTCCATCTTCTGCGAGATCAGAATTTCTCCTCCGAGCTCCTACGCTTGGCCACGAGAGAATCTGCCGCTCCATCATCAGCGAGATCAGAATTCCTCCTTCGAGCTCCTACGCTTTGTCGAGAGAGAATCCGACACTCCAGCATCAGCGAGATCAGAATTTGGTTGTAAGTTACATTTCTAATATGCCTTTTGTATCAGGGAACGAAAGCGAGGTCCGGTTTATACGCCAACCATTGCTGAAATCTCCGACAAAGAACTACCTGCACACTTCGAGAGATTTTGGGAAATCATACTCCCAGAGATCCATGAAGTATCAGTTCGATACTTGACACCGAATTCTACAATTCCCAGCACACACTTCAAAGGAGATTAGGAAGTCGAAGAGTACTCCCACAGAACCTTGAAGTGGCGTCCGAGGACCACGCGATAAACCACCTGATTGACCTAGCCAGTCTTTCAAGGGTAGGTCATGCCGAAATAGCATTCACCCATCTAAGGGAATATCTCCTATAGATCAGGGTAGAGGAGGAGCACCCTTGGCCGGGTAGGACCCTCCGAGCAACCAAATCGGATCCAACTCTTAGCAGTCGCGATAGACCACCTGATCGACCTAGCCAATCTTTCAAGGGCAGGTCACTCCGAAATAGCATTCACCCGTCTAAGGGAATATCTCCCATAGATCGGGGTAGAGGAGGACCACCCTTGGCCGGGTAGGACCGTTCGAGCAACCAAATCAGATCTAACTCTAAGCATTCAAGTCGGATCTGACTCCGAGCAGTCAAATCGGATCTAACTCTGAGCAGTCAAATCGGATCTGACTACGAAAAGTCAAATCGGATCGGATCTAACTCCAAACATTCAAATCGAATTTAACTCCGAGTAGTCAAATTGGATCTAACTTCGAACATACAAATCGGATTTAATTCCAAGCAACCAAATCGGAATTCCACTTCTGAGCTCCTACGCTTGGTCGTGAGAGAATCCGGTACTCATATATCAGCAAAATCGAAATTCCTCCTCCGAGCTCTTACGCTTGGTCGCGAGAAAATCCGGTACCCCGGCATCAGCCTCTTTTGACCTCAGCATCGCGCTAGGTGTTGGATTCCAGCACATCATCCCTGAGCTAGACTGTCGAATGAATCTCTCTCTTTCCACATCGGCCTCGTGCCAGATGTCGGATTTCAGCATGTCGGCCTTGCGCCAGACTGTCGAACGAATCCCTTTCTTTGATATCGGCCTCGCGCCAGGTGTCGAATTCCAGCACATCAGCCTCGCGCCATTTTGTCGAGCTAATCCTCCACTTTTGACATCGGCCTAGCGTCAGGTGTCGGATTCCAGCACATCGACCTCATGCCAGACTGCCGGGCGAATCCTCCCTTTGATACCGGCCTCGCGCCGAATCCTCTCCTTTTGACACCAGCCTCACGCCAGGTGTCAGATTCCAACACATCAGCCTCATGCCAGACTGTTGGGTGAATCCTCCGCCTTTGTCATCGACCTCGCGCCTGGTGTCAGATTCCCCGCCGAGTGTTTCAACCTGAGCAAGGGTGAATCTTATGCATTTGGTCTCCTGCCCCGACAAGATCAAATCCCTGGAAGCTTTTTAGCTCGACTAGGAACTAATCTCGGCAACTTGCCCTGCACTTAGGCAAATCAAAATAAATTGTCAAGCTTTTTGACTTCGACACCATGCTAGTTCAAAATGGCAACTTTGTACACGCACTTATGTCGTGCATGTGACATCTTGAGAAAATAAAAATAAACAAAGAAATATTTAGAAAAGTCTTAAAAATAATTAATTATTGAAAAAGGATTAAAATCGGCCCAATATGGCCTGATTAACCCTAATTAATCTTAGGGATTAAGAAAAACGAATTATTTTAAAATTAGGTTGATCGCGACGCGATGGAGATAAAGAAGAAGGAGCTCGTGACGTGATTTGAGACATTGGGACATTTGGAGTACTAAGGAGCACGGGGAGAAGGAAGGGCGACAGGACGCGAGCAACAGCAGTCTTCTAAGCCAGGTATGGGGAGATCTAGACTTTATACACTAGGGATAGTAGGAATAGGATAGGTGTAGAATAGGGAAGTAGGGTGGCCCAAGCCCTACTAGGGGTTGATGCCCCAACACCCTAGGAGGGGTGTTGTGACTATGACTGCTAAGGATAACAGTCAATATTCCATCAACCATAGGTATAATGTTGTGTGAAAACCCTAGGATAGAGAACTTATATTTGTTTGATGATTGTGTGTATCGTTTGATGATGTGTTAGTAGTATATCGCCTGAGCGACATTAGGATTATTTGATGTGCCAATAATTGCTGTGCAATGTTTGTTATTTAACAGTTGAATTATTGCTAAGATATTGTATACTTATGCTAATGGTGTGGGGAAGAATAAATAAATTGTTGATTGAATAATAAAGTGATAAGAAACTGATAGGCTGAACTGATAAGTGGTGATGAGCTGTTAGGTGCTGAATAATAAAGTACATCACTGTCTTGTAAATCCACCGCCGTACACATAGGCTGTGTACGAGGCCAGGTGCTGAATAATAAAGTACATCACTGTCTTGAAATCCAGCGTCGTACACATAGGTTGTGTACGAGGCCAAGTGCCAGAGTGCGGGTACGATGCAGTCGGTATAGGACACGCTGGTCCTTGAGGATAGTCTGGGTCCGACAAGTCTATAGTTGACGGATGGTTCGCTACCATCCTGTCGGGACGTTGGGTAGCCTGGTCATCCTGACGGGGTACTGTTGCTTCACTATCCATAGTGCCGATCCCGAGTGCCGCACCGATACCTATTCTTATCAAAGAGCAGGGATGCACTCTTAGGGGTACGATGAGCGGGATAAGGGGATGGACAACTGGCTTGGTCTGGTCGCTGAAATCTATCAAGGTAAAGTAGCTAAGGTGGGGCTACTTTTGCCCTAGTTGAGTTGTGTGGCCACGTAGACATATAGATCTGAACTGCATTGGTATGGGTAGTTAGGCGATGATCCAAACAGTTGATCGAGGGATGTATGACCTATTCTTTCACATGTTCTATTCCTCTACTTTCCCATTTTGTTAGTATATAGTGTTCTTATCTCCTATGTTTTTGTGTTGTTTTCTTTTCTATGTTTTTTATATTTAGACCCTGAAGACTCCCCGAAGAGAGAAGATGACCCACTACTTTCACCCGACGATGCTAGAAGAGTCGAGGACACCAATATGGGGGAATTTTGAAGTATACTATCATGATATCGACGACGACAGTTGGGAGAAGAAAATATAACCTTCACATTGTCATATATACAGGCTTGTATTTTCTTCCGTATTCTAGGATCACCTAGGGCATCTTTTGTAGGGGACTTTCGGATTGCACAGCGGTTGCCATTCAACTATATGTATCAAATGATTCTATAATAAGTAGCCTAACGGGATTAGTTAACAAATCAATGAATTGAATCTTAGAAGAATAAATTGTCATTTTAGGTTTGGTAAAACAATTTAAAAAATTAAAAAGACAAAAAAGTTTTTGATTTTATGATTGCCTACTAACATCGTTTGTTTTTGTGTAATAAGAAAATTTTAAAATTATTGGTGAACATATATATCTCATTGTGTCAAATACACACACACACACACACACACACACACACACACATATATATATATATACACGTATGTACCTATATATGTATCTCATGAAGATAGAAACTATATAATAAAACCTATTAATACATAGATCACAAGAGGTATGTAACACCTTAATTTCATTAACATGAAGTTAAGAGAATTATCATTAGATACAGTAATCCCAAATATAAATTTAAACTTAAATCCAACATTAAGTTCAAATGTCATAAAACTGAAACTCAAGTGCATACGTTTAGGACGTTACAACAACAATACATGAGTTCTAAGAATTACAATCCCAAAGTGCTACTATAACTAATATAGGGAACCAAACGCCAAGAGTACGCAGCTGTCAGTCATCTTTAGGTACCTGTGCATCTGTAAAATAATTAAACAAAAGAGTGGGGTGAGATAATAATCTCAGTGAGTTCTCCCCTCGACTCCTCACCATTCACTCATACAAATTATCACCAGTCAAGCATATATATAACACCTTTATGCAATGCATATTCTTACTATGAATTTCTAATTCATCTTTGGCTCGTATTTATGAGTAGTGTTGTATGCTTACGTCCATACAACCCCATAAATACGCTTTCGATATGGTGGTTAGACGTCTTAACCGTCCGAGGGCATCCCACACGGCTAACCATATCGATCACCCCATTTTAGAGGCATCTTAGTATCTTTTAGGGAATTAAATCACCACTCTATTCTTATATGCATGCTTTACTCTAAGAATACCATTAGAAACTACTTGAACTCAACATGCAACTGAACACACTCATGTAAAAGATACATTCCAAGTTCAAAATAGAGCATATCTCATAATGAGTCCAAGAAAACACATTAACACAAGAAATAACTTCCATTAGAGCTCCATGGAGCTCTCAATGGTCAACATTCATCACAACATCTATAGGGGTACAACAATACCCCCTTAATCAGCCCCAATAACACATGCAAAGCTATCGAAAATAAAAACTGTGCATAAATGAGAATCTGGGGAACTTCCTAATATAGGGTTCATGGTTTTTCTTCAAAAGGGACCCTAATGTGGGACTTATGGGTGCCCAACACCTAAGAGAAAGAAGAACTCACAACAACTTCCAAGATTCAAGCTTCAAGGTTGATGTTTCAGCTCCTTCTTCTTCCTTTTACCTCTTCTCCTTCAGCTGGCCTTCTAGGGGTTCCTCCAATCTTCCCAAATCAAGAGTAAACACTCCCCAACTTGGATTCAAGCTAAGATTGATGGGGAATCTAGCATGAATCCATGTTTTTCCTCTCTAGTTTGTAAACCCTAGGTGTTTGACCCTTTCTCCTTCTTCTCTTCGTCGCACCCTCTCTCTCTAACTCTCTCTATCCTTCGCTCGCTCTTTTCTCACGAAGTTTTTCTGATATACTGCAGCTGTGAATCGATTCACAGCATAGGTGAATCGATTCACTCAGTGTAAAATTGACAGGAATCGCAGCTTTAAGTGCAGGAATCGATTCCTGCAGTTCCCAGGTTCGATTCACAAAGAACTGACTTTTGTGAATCGATTCATGCTGCGATTCACAGAGGATCAGCCTTTGTGAATCGATTCCTCCTGCGATTCACTGAAAACCTAATCGAGTCCCAGCAAACACACAGCCCTGAATCGATTCACAGGGCCTGGGAATCGATTCACACTGGGCAAAAATTCACCAAACACCATTTTTCACACATCTAACTATAGAAATTAATGAGAATACCACTTAAGGTTCATCTTTAAGCCATACTAGGCTCATATCCACATACAACTCAAGCTTGGGGATTTTGGGGTGTTACACTACTACCCACCTTTTAAAAATTTTGTCCTCAAAATTGATAAATTAACATACCTATTGGAAAAGCTGCGGATATTGGCTTTGCATCTCCTCTTCGAGTTCCCAAGTAGCTTCTTCGGGAGTGGATCCTTCCCAGATCACCTTAACCAAAGGGATAGTCTTATTCCTGAGTGCCTTGGAAGCTCGGTCCACTATTTGGGCCGGTTCGGGCTGGTATGTGCAATCAGGTCTAAGTTGTATAGACTCATGGTCTATAGAGTGGAATGGATCCGGAATGTATTTCTTAAGCTGAGACACATGAAAAACATTGTGGAGATTTGACAAGGAAGGAGGCAAGGCAATTTGGTACGCGACAGGACTAACTCGACTGAGGATTTGGAAGGGACCCACATACCGATGGGTTAGCTTTTTGGCCCTAAGAGCTCTACCAACACCTATAGTGGGAGTGACTTTCAGGAATACATGTTCTCCCTCCTCAAATTCAAGGGGTTTAAGCCTACGATCTGCATAACTTTTCTGCCTACTCTGAGCAGTCTTTATCTTCTCCCTAATCATGCGAATCTTATCAGTAGTTTCTTGGACAAGGTCAGGGCCTAACAATTGTTTTTCTCCCACCTCAAACCAACATAGAGGAGTTCTACACTTGCGACCGTAGAGAGCTTCATACGGTGCCATTCCTATGCTAGAGTGATAGCTGTTGTTGTATGAAAATTCAATTAATGACAAATACTTGCTCCAACTACCGCCATCCTCTAAAACACAGGCTCTGAGCATATCCTCTAAAGTTTGAATGGTTCTCTCAGATTGACCATCTGTCTGGGGATGGTAGGCTGTGCTAAGACTTAACCTCGTCCCTAAGGCTTGATGAAGTGCCTTCCAAAACCGAGAGGTAAACTTTGGATCCCTATCAGAGACGATGTTAGTTGGAACTCCGTGGAGCCTAACAATTTCTCTGATATAGATCTCAGCTAACCGGGCAGTTTTGTAAGTGGACTTTATGGGAAGAAAATGAGCAGATTTGGTTAATCTGTCCACTATGACCCATATAGAGTCATATCCCAACTGAGTGTAGGGTAACCCTCCCACGAAGTCCATTGCTATACTATCCCACTTCCACTCGGGAATTTCTAAGGGTTGGAGAAGACCTGAAGGCTTTTGGTGTTCTATCTTGGTTTTCTGACAAACCAAGCATTGAGCTACAAATTCTGCCACATCATTCCTCATGCCTGGCCACCAATACCTCTGTCTAAGGTCTTGATACATCTTGGTGGAACCAGGGTGTATCGAGAATCCACTCTTGTGGGCTTCTCCTAGAACCTGCTGTTTAATGAGATCATCCTTTGGTATGCAGATTCTTTGATGGAACAATAAAGTGCCATCCTCGGCTTCAGAAAAACCAGGGCGGTGCTTACTAGACTACAGCTCTACATCTAAGCTCTGGGCAAGTCTAATCTGCTCCCTAAAATTGTAGGAAATTTCTAAATGGTAAAGCATGAGACTGTTCATTGATGGAAAAATCCCAAGGTTAAGGTCCCTAAAGGACTCCAGCAACTCCATTTCTTTGATCATTAGTGAAGACACATGCAAGGACTTCCTACTCAAGGCATCAGCGACCACATTCGCTTTGCCAGGATGGTACTTCAACTCAAAGTTATAATCTTTTAGGAACTCAACCCATCTTCTCTGCCTCATGTGAAGTTCCTTCTGATCAAAAAGGTATCTCAAGCTCTTATGATCACTAAACACTTCAAATTGGGCACCATACAGATAGTGTCGCCAAATCTTTAGAGCAAAGACAATGGCTGCTAGCTCTAAGTCATGAGTAGGATAGTTCTCCTCATGGGGCCTTAACTGCCTAGATGCGTAGGCTACAACTTGTCGATTCTGCATGAGAACACATCCTAACCCCTTCTTAGAGGCATCACTATAAACTTCAAATCCCAATGCTAGGTCAGGGATAATCAAGACCGGGGTGGAAGTCAACCTGATTTTCAGCTCTAGGAAACTATTCTCACAGCTCTTAGTCCACACAAAAGGCTCCCCCTTTCTGGTCAATCTTGTTAGGGGAAGTACCGGTTGCGAAAATCCCTTAATGAACCTTCGGTAGTACCCGGCTAATCCTAGAAAGCTCCTGACTTCTGTGACTGTGGTTGGTCACTCCCAACTAAGGACTGCTTCTACTTTACTAGGATCAACCGACACTCCCGCCTGAGAAATCACATGACCAAGAAACTTAACTTCATTGAGCCAAAACTCACATTTCTCCGGTTTAGCAAAAAGGCTTTTCTCCCTGAAGGTACTTAGAACAATCCTAAGGTGTTCCTCATGCTCTCGAGGATCCTTAGAATAAACTAAGATATCGTCTATGAAGACCACTACAAACTTATCAAGAAAAGGCCTAAAAATTCGGTTCATGTAGTCCATAAATACGGCTGGGGCATTGGTTAGACCAAAAGGCATAACCAAGTATTCATAGTGGCCGTATCTAGTCCTAAATGCCGTCTTCGGAACATCCTCTGCTTTAACTCTAATCTGGTGATAACCAGACCTTAGATCAATCTTAGAGAAAACCGAAGCTCCCCTAAGTTGATCTATCAAGTCATCTATCCTAGGCAAGGGTACCTATTCTTCCTTTGTGATCTTATTGATTTTCAGGTAATCAATACATAACCTCATACTCCCATCTTTCTTCTTCACCAAAAGGGCAGTCGCCAAGGTGACACACTAGGTCTAATAAACCGCTTAGCAATCAAATCTTCCAACTGTGTCTTTAATTCCCTTAACTCCAAGGGTGACATCCTATAAGGAGCTATGGAGATTGGTCCTGCTCAGGGAACCGGCCTATGGAGAACTCGACTTCTCTCTCAGGTGGTAAGGTTGCTACCTCGCTAGGAAACACATCTAAGAATTCGTTCACTATAGGAATAGTATCCAGGTCGGGGCTAACCTCTACAGTTGAAGAAAGTAAGATCATATATCCTGCAAGACCTTCCACTGGACAGTGACTCAATAGAAAATCATTACTCTGTGTAACATGACTTGACTCTTCAATAATAGAGTGCACATTTGGAAACTCAATCGTTTTACAGAAACAATTTAAAACAACTTGATGGGCGGAAAGCCAATCCATACCCAAGATAATGTCCATCCCTACAAGAGGTAGACACACAAGGTTTACTAAAAACATCCTCCCTTGAATTATGAGAGGACAATTCTCACATACTAAGGAAGTGGAAATGCTACCGTCGGCAGGTGTATACACATGCAACGGAATTTGCAAGGAGGTAAGACACAACCCAACCTCTGAACACATGTACACGAGATAAAGGAATGTGTTGCTCCCGAATCAAACAAAACAATTAAAGGTTCATCCCGGAGAAAGCAAGTACCTTTCATCAGATTTTCAACCCCCTTTGCTTTTTGGGCGTCAAGAGTGAAGACTCTCCCTTGGTTAGGATCACTAGACTTGGCTCCTTTTCCCTTTGTGTACTGGGGGCACTCTCTAGCCATGTGCCCTGGTTGGTGACAAACATAGCAAACATTCTTGCCCTTCATACACTCTCCCGGATGCACCTTCCCACAGTTAGAGCATGCATGATAATTAGACTCGAAGGTTTGAGCCTGCTTTCCCTTGAAAAGGTTTCCTTTCGGTCTCATGTGTTGAGCGCTCTTTTCCGCATCCTTCTTTTTATTCTTATCTTGCCACCTCGTTTGCCTATCTTCATACATCCTCTTCAAGCTTGCTTCAGCCTCGTAGCTCTGGTGGACTACTCTGGCGAAGTCGATGGTCGATTTGTGAAATCTTTGTTTTGGATGTCTGGCCTTAGTCCCCACTTGAACTGCTTGATCTTCCAATTATCGTCCGGGGCAAATTGAGCAACAGATGAGTATCTTACCAACACTTCAAATTTGTTCACATACTCTGAGACCGTGGATTTTCCTTGTTGCAGTTGGACCAACTCTCTATCCATCATATCCTTCACAGTTTGGGGGAAGTACTTCTCCAAGAAAATCCTCTAAAAGTTCACCCAGGTTAGTGGCATCCCCTGAGCCACCATATAGGCTCGTGCCCCTTTCCACCAGTTCTCAGCATCCTCTATGAGCACATGAGTAGCTAGTTCCACCTTTTGTTCCTCGGTACAATGGACAACCTTAAAACTCTTTTCCACGGCTTCCAGCCAGTGTTGGGATGCCATGGCTTCTGCTCTTCCATTGAAGGTTGGAGACTTTGTCTTGAGGAACTTGAGGAATTTCCGGTCTAATTCCTCCTCTTGCGGGGGAGGTTGGGCTTGGTACTGTTGTTGTTGTTGTTGGTCCAACTGAGCCGCAAGGTTGTTGGTTGCAATACTCTGATTCTGTATGGCTTGCAATATCCCTTGTAGCCAAGCATTCTCTTGTTCTGGAGGATTCGGAGGTACCTCAGCATTTCTTCTAGGTCTTCCGCGCCTTCCGTAACTCAAGCCATGATTCTCGCATAGAATGCACCAAGCATTGAGTTGATCGGGCTCAATATCTCTTAGCATAATAAGTAGAAAAACAACTACGGACTCAAGAAAATCACGAAACTATTTCTAGCAACCCCTACAAATCCGATTAGAATCGAATCGCTCGATACCATAATGTAACACCTTAATTTCATTAACATGAAGTTAAGAGAATTATCATTAGATACAGTAATCCCAAATATAAATTTAAACTTAAATCCAACATTAAGTTCAAATGTCATAAAACTGAAACTCAAGTGCATACGTTTAGGACGTTACAACAACAATACATGAGTTCTAAGAATTACAATCCCAAAGTGCTACTATAACTAATATAGGGAACCAAACGCCAAGAGTACGCAGCTGTCAGTCATCTTTAGGTACCTGTGCATCTGTAAAATAATTAAAAAAAAGAGTGGGGTGAGATAATAATCCCAGTGAGTTCTCCCGTCGACTCCTCACCATTCACTCATACAAATTATCACCAGTCAAGCATATATATAACACCTTTATGCAATGCATATTCTTACTATGAATTTCTAATTCATCTTTGGCTCGTATTTATGAGTAGTGTTGTATGCTTACGTCCATACAACCCCATAAATACGCTTTCGATATGGTGGTTAGACGTCTTAACCGTCCGAGGGCGTCCCACACGGCTAACCATATCGATCACCCCATTTTAGAGGCATCTTAGTATCTTTTAGGGAATTAAATCACCACTCTATTCTTATATGCATGCTTTACTCTAAGAATACCATTAGAAACTACTTGAACTCAACATGCAACTGAACACACTCATGTAAAAGATACATTCCAAGTTCAAAATAGAGCATATCTCATAATGTGTCCAAGAAAACACATTAACACAAGAAATAACTTCCATTAGAGCTCCATGGAGCTCTCAATGGTCAACATTCATCACAACATCTATAGGGGTACAACAATACCCCCTTAATCAGCCCCAATAACACATGCATAGCTATCGAAAATAAAAACTATGCATAAATGAGAATCTGGGGAACTTCCTAATATAGGGTTCATGGTTTTTCTTCAAAAGGGACCCTAATGTGGGACTTATGGGTGCCCAACACCTAAGAGAAAGAAGAACTCACAACAACTTCCAAGATTCAAGCTTCAAGGTTGATGTTTCAGCTCCTTCTTCTTCCTTCTACCTCTTCTCCTTCAGCTGGCCTTCTAGGGGTTCCTCCAATCTTCCCAAATCAAGAGTAAACACTCCCCAACTTGGATTCAAGCTAAGATTGATGGGGAATCTATCATGAATCCATGTTTTTCCTCTCTAGTTTGTGAACCATAGGTGTTTGACCCTTTCTCCTTCTTCTCTTCGTCGCACCCTCTCTCTCTAACTCTCTCTATCCTTCGCTCGTTTCTTTCTCACGAAGTTTTTCTGATATCTGCGGTGTGAATCGATTCACGATAGGTGAATCGATTCACTCGATGTAAAATTGACAGAATCGCAGCCTTTAAGTGCAGAATCGATTCCTCAGCCTCCTGTGTTCGATTCACAGAGAACTGACTTTTGTGAATCGATTCATGCTGCGATTCACAGAGGATCAGCCTTTGTGAATCGATTCCTCCTGCGATTCACTGAAAACCTAATCGAGTCCTAGCAAACACACAGCCCTGAATCGATTCACAGGGCCTGGGAATCGATTCACACTGGGCAAAAATTCACCAAACACCATTTTTCACACATCTAACTATAGAAATTAATGAGAATACCACTTAAGGTTCATCTTTAAGCCATACTAGGCTCATATCCACATACAACTCAAGCTTGGGGATTTTGGGGTGTTACAAGGTAAATATATCTATGCAAAGATAAAAATTTATTTAAATCAAAGTACTGACCCAATTTGATTCTTCCACAGACCCACACCCATAACTGTTGTTCAAGGCCTCACTGTCACTGATGGAATATAACGTGTTCCCCCTCCGTGAATACCCATCTAAAGGGGCACAGGTTGGATGCCGATGGAAAAGGTGGAGGAAGGGGTGGGTGGTGGTTGGCAGATTGAGAAGAAAGAGATTAGGGTCCTTTAATTTGGGAATTAGATTTTTTTTAGTTATTTAACTTAAATTGGATTAATTACAATATCAACATACAGATTAATTAAAAGTAAAATATATTCAATAACTAAATAATATTAAAATGGTTAGTCAGTTGACACGTGGATGCCATGTCATTAAAAATGTCAAAATGGCATTGGCTGACTTGGACTTATGTCTGCTTAGTCAGCAGAAAATAGACGACGGGGACTAAACGCAGAAACGTGGAATAAGTGGGGGACCAAACTTGGGAGAAAAATTTTGTAGGGACTAAACTTAAATGAAGGGTATTTTGTAGGACTAAAAACATATTTAACCCCTTTTTGTGAAATAATATAAAACTTTTACTACAAAATTTTTCATTCAAATTTTGTTAAAATTCGTCTTACATATTAAGATAAGATTCGATAGACATACTTATTATATAAATATTAAACATTATAATTACCCAGATATCTAACCAACTATTTACCATGGGCAATGGTAGTTAGTAACTTCAAAAATATTATATTTTATGATCTATGATTGAAATAAATCAAAACCTTTATACTTTTTATTCACGATTCTTCATAGAATTTTTTTTAAATTCTTTTATATTAAAAAATTCAAAAAAAATATTCATAAGTAGAATACTAGAGTATTGTCCCGTGCGATGTACGGGTAGATTCAAGAATTACCGATTCACGTTAAAAAAATTGAATAGTTGAAAACATTTTTAAAATAAGATAGAAAAATGAGCAAAGATAAATTTTTAATACAATAACAGATAATAATGTGATTTCCTTGTACAAAAGAGAAGAATCGAGTGAGAGAGCAATCAGACATGTCAATAAGAGGAATTTAAGATTTGAAATTGAAAATTGATAGTAAATGATATAGTAATCCCGAATAGTTAAGTTATTTAAGAGAATATATTTATGATTTGTATTATAATTATTAATTATTAATTGATATGGTGCAATAATAATTGCCATAAGAGAATATATATTATGATTTGTATTATAATTATTAATTATTAATTGATATGGTGCAATAATAATTGCCATAAGAGAATATATATTATGATTTGTATTATAATTATTAATTATTAATTATAAATTGATATGGTGCAATAATAATTGCCATAAGAGAATAACTAAAAAATAAAATATAAAAAAAGAAATGGATTTTGGCGGAAAACTAAATGACTGCGAGATTGACACGTGGAATTATCTACGTGGAAAAAAACTTCATTTTATAGTATATATTAGATTAGATTAGATAATAGATAGATTAGTTAACTTATTAGAAATCATGTTATTTTGGATTGTTTGTGATTAGTATACTTTTCTCATTTGTGGCTCTTGAGGCTATTTTTCTCATTTATATCATTTTACACTCTTCAATAAAATACATTTTCAGAGTTATCTCTTTTATCCTTTCATGGATATCATGTTTTATAATATGGTTTCAGAGAAATCACGGTATCCACCTTAAAGAACGATTTTTGTTGCATTTGTTTTTTGTTTCTCTTCTTTTCGTCAATTTTAATATGTTTTTCGTCGTATTTTCTTTTTCCATTTCTCTTTCGATTATTTACATTTTCGATTCTGACTCAGATCGATCTTTGTTCTTGTTCTTTTTCTTTTTCTTTCCCGAGAAAATTAAATCCACTGTTTATGATCTAATTCGTTTTATGTTTCTCATTCCCTTTGTGAAAGTTAATTCTCGATACAAATTTTCTTTTCGGTTTCTCTATCAATTGAGTTTTTTGTTTCCTTTCATTTAATTTTTCTTCCATCCTAGGGTTTTCAACTTCTTCCCAATTCATTTTCATAGAAAAACCCAAACACACAAAAAAAAACGAAAAATGATGAAATTGCAGTTTGTTCTTATTCTTCCGGTGATGATAACGATACTGAGTTTGATGTTGATATATGGTGTTTACTATGAGCAAGTTGGTGGTTTTGCGGAGTTGTTTTCATTTTTGTTTCCGGTACTTGGTTGCAGACATAGATATGTGTTCGGTGCCAGAAATCACTGATTTGATGCTCTGTCTTGCAAGTTTTCGATCTAGGTTTTGGATCTGGTTTATGGATCTAGTCATCAATCCCCTCTCGCAGTCGTATTTTCGATCGTTTAGGGTCTGAATACCCTAATTCGACCCTATAGAGTGAGGATTCTAGCCTCAAAGCCCTTTTGTTGTCTTGGCTACCTCACTACCTAGTGAGTTTGTAGTGGTAATCATTCGCTCTCTAGTTTTGTTCAAATTATTTAGTTATTAGTATGGTTCTTATGGTGTTTTTGGTCCCTCTTTGCAGTCACGGTGCTGCACGCGAAGGGATTCTCATTTGGAGCTTGGAGTCTACTTTTAGTCCTACCGACTACAAGTTAAAACCCTAAGTCTTATTCTAGTTCCTTTATATCTAGGTAGTCCACTAATTCATTATTAGTTTTAGATGATCTATTAGTTTATTTTACTCCCAAGTATAATCTATGTTCATTATTTTCTGTATAATCCTAGGACATAGGTATACTCAATATATATTGTTGGGATACCTAGAGACTATAAGATTAGAAATGTAGCAATAATGATTGGCGAATTTCAAAATTTGCTTCGGATGGTATGTGGCAAGCAATGGGGTGCATACAACAAGGATTTTTAACTAAAGTTGCTCGTTCAAGTGTCTGGTGTCGAGTGGAAGGACGAAATCATACTCACCAAGTTGTTAGGTTAGAATATAAGTATAGATATGGGTAGGTTTACCTAAGACCTACTAGAGGTTGATAAAAGCAACATCTGAGGATAACAGTTGCAGTCTACACGGCTAAGGATAGTCATCATAAACCTATCAGCTACTATAGGATTTATATTTTAAATTTTAAATCTGGGATATATAAGCTCTGAGACTATGTGACACGGGCTTTTGGGTTTAGTTTGAATCATTTTATTTAATTTTCCGCAAGTGTATGTAAACCTTTTTCGAAACAATTATTCATGTTTTCAGTTTTGAAGTAAGGACTTTGAGTTGAAATGTGGTGTCCTAAACTCGTGTGAAAAATGTTTTTGAAACTCGCATTTTTATTCCGCAATAAATACTTATTATATTTTCTATGGTATTTACGAAATGGGGTTAAGGGTGTCAAACTAATCAACTATGGTGTTCTATCTAGTCAATTAAGACTAGGTGGCTAATCGGTTAGGAATTCTCTTAAGGTATTCCTCAACGATTAACAGCTCTAATCTGTTATGATTATAACCCAAATTGGTTAACTCCATCTCAAATACTCTTTATTCTATCTCAATTTAATTATTCCTTGTAACTTACTAGTTAGGATTATTCTATTGAGCAAGTCATTCTTGTGACATCCTTTACCCCAAAAACGATGCTAAAGAATAAATACAGAATACGTAGTTCGTTTGCGGAAAATATGAGTTTTTAAAAATCTTTTTTTACACGGTAAAGAACATTGCATCATAACTAATAATGCGGTTACTGAAAACACATTAATAAATAAACACTTTACATTTCTTAACATAAAATAGTTTCTAATAGTTTCATGAAATAACAAGTATTGTTTGATGTAAAATACAAATAAATAATCCATTTAATATTTTTTTAGTTTGGAATTTGATTGATTTTGTTATGTATTGTTCAACCATGTTGAGAAAGGACACGCGTGTCTGAACCTGTGAATTTGAAAGAGTTGCTCTTTTTTTGGGATATGATATTTGAATATCATGGATCTGTGATGAAAAAATTAGATGACTATACATATTTGCAAATATGTTTTGAGTTCTTGCTTACATTAAAACAAAACATTGTTCTTAAATTAAATAAATATCTTGAGCTCTAGCTGTTGTTCCGCCCATGAATCATAGGGAGCTTCTTTCATGAATCTTTCTGTTGGTTTTAACACCAGCTGCAAAAGCATTTCAGGGAATGCACAATTACTTACCTCGTGGTTTGTCCTGGGAAAGTTTTACAGGTTTCTCTCAAAATGATCTATCGATGTAAGCTTTTATGTAGTTGGGAACAATCTTCACCGTTAGGAACAATTTTTTTCAGACAAATTTCCACAAAAATAAAAATTTTTAGACATGGTTTTTATTTGGTGTAGGTCGGTTTTAGTGTAGTTAGGAACTTTTCTTCGTGTTCACATGTTGCTTTGGTCATGATTAAGAAGGAAACAAAGTAGTCCTTACTTTTTTATTATCAAAGTTTGTCTTTTTATAATTTAATTTTGCATATCCTACTTTTCAATTGACTGTTGTTATCGTGATAAGTGCTTACAGAGGAGGCTTTTCAAAGTAATAGAATGTGATATGTAGACAAATATATGTCTTTCTTACTGATATCATGTGAAAGAATCACAATGCTTAATAAGGAAGTTGTGTATATTGAATACAAGTTATGTGAAGTCATTTTGACCCAATATTGAAACTAATATTCATGTATGCGCTTTTTTTATGAATGCAAGAGAGTGGTTGTCTTTTTATAAAATTGGAAGTCTTTATACCTTTTTGATGGAGAAAACCGAAATTGGAGAATGTGCCTGGGAATTCGAAAGCACATGTGAAAAGACTAAGTTCAATTTTGTTTCAAAGCATTAAGTTTATTTTCGATTTATAAGATTTACTACACTAGAACATATTCTAAATTGTAGAAACCTTTTCAAAACCCCACATGCTGTAATCTGGAACTGAAAAAGAAACAAGAGAGCTACATCTATCTTTTGAAGCAAGAGTGAAGAAGAAACAAAGCAGAAAATGGGCAGAGATGACTTACAAAGGAAATCGTATTCCATAAACTGCTGATAGTTAGGTTCTTCACAGGTAAGGAAATGGGCAGTTCCTCTTGAAATAGAATTGTCCAAAGAAAACAGAATATCTGCAGAAGAAACTAACCCACTACATGAATTTGATTACTAATCTACGGACTATTAGCGAGGGCAACATTGTGGTAGGTATTTTTTTTGGTACCGAGGGCCTGGGACGTAAGAAATATTATGCTGACCCTTAGCGAGGGCTTTTGGCCAATGGTACGCAAAACCATATGATCGTTCTGACACTGCAGGTAGCGAGGGCTTTTGGCCCACGGTAACTACTTCGTTTTTATTCGGCCCCGTTAGCGAGGGCCTGTGGCCCACTGTACCATCAGCATAGGTTTCTTCGCCCAAATTAGTGAGGGCCTAAGGCCCACGGTACCTTTCACATAGTTTTCTCTGCCCGGTTTAGAGAGGGCCCATGGCCCACGGTAACGATGACTTCTATATAACCGTGCACATGCTTCTATTCTTTCCCTGCTTCTTTCTTTCATTATATCTTAGTTCCTCTCTCTTACGGCATTCTTCCATTGTTACAATAATCTTCCTCTGCATTTATTTTTCGTCTGATCCGATCTCCCCTCTCACAGTAAGTTTCTCCTTATAACTATTTATATTTCTCTATGTCATGAAAAAATTACATATATTTATTCTTATTTGTTTTTTGTTAATAGATCTGAAACCACCTTGATGAAATCACTACCACCGGAACTACTCACTCACTCACAGGTTAGTAATTTTTTTGGCTGAATACTTAATATATAATTATTTAGTAATTTAATAATTTTTTATACATAATAGTTATTAATATATTCAGAATATTATATATTAACTACACATATTGGTAAATATATCTATATTTATAACAATATATAAAGGAAATACCAAGTTTTGGTGTAGCCTTTTCTTTTGTCAAAAATACCCTTTATATTCTGAATATATTGGTATAATATATTCAGAATATTATATATTAACTACACATATTGGTATATATATCTATATTTATCTATAACTATATATAAAGGGGATATCCCTTTTTGGTGTAGACTTTTTTCCTTCCAATTTTACCCTTCATTTCTCTTTTATCTATGCTTATCCATAAATTAACTTCTCCCTACTTTTGTGTATATCAACCGTTTTTAACTTATGCACTTCTTCTCCCTGATAGCGGTTAACATATACACACGTAAATTCATAGTGAAATCAAATATCTTAAATCAATTTCTAAAAAGTAAATCCAAATCCAAATTCTTTTTATTTCTATTAAAAGAAAGTAACATATATGTGTACATATCAATAGGCGTTAAATACTGTTAATTAATAATGATATGTCATTTTCAAAATTAGTGTAATAAAATACAAGGAATGCTTAATCAAATTTCTTAAAACCAACATTAAACAATAAAATGCGATAAAATATTTCATACTGTAGCGTAATAGAAATGCGGAAAGACGGACACGGTAACGGTAGTGCCCATCTTGCCGCTAGTAACAATATATAAAGGAAATACCAAGTTTTGGTGTAGCCTTTTCTTTTGTCAAAAATACCCTTTGCAATAACCACCAACAAACCCACTGCAAAGAAACGGTTACACTTTTTTCAAGGTTTTAATCAAAATACTTCCTCCTATCACAGCAGGTCATGTACAAACGAAACAGTCCAAATTCTCTTTCGACGCTGCACTACTCATCTCAATATACTTTTCAAATCTTTGTGCTCTGTGCCAGCGTTTATTTGTAGTCAATTGTTGTTTTACTGTTCATAACGTCGAGACATAACTACTATAAAAAACCTTTGCTGCATTGAGTATGTTCGTCTTCTGCATTTATTTATCTCTTTTGTTTCTTGGGACTCTAATAAGGTTGGTTACAATAGTCTCTGTTTTTATTGCAGGCAAAGTATTAGTAACTTACTCAATTTGGGTTTATCTATCATTTTCATGGAATAAAACAGTTGAATTTGGCTGCAGACTCTCACGCCAAAGAGGTTAGTTTTTTTCTATCTAACCCTTTAAACCTTTAATAGTGTTATGTGTTGTGTTTTTAATATCCAAACCAGAAACCAATGAAAGGGTCTTTTGGGAATAGTTTGGTTTTTCATCTTCTCATAGCAGATTATAATAAACATAACCCGTCTCATAGCAGGTAAGTCCATGATTTCAAAGTATGTGTGTGCATGTGCTTTTTATTAGTTTAATCTAATCTCTTTTTAAGAAAGGCATTAAATTACCTTCGGTTAAAAAATATAAAGAAATTTTTTGAAATTAACTACTCTGAAAAATTTATAATGACGAAAGTACATTTCCTCTAATTCAATTGCCAATCCACTGCTCTTAATAAGATTCCAATTATGTAAGCCTTTGTTGGTTGCCAAGTTGTTTCCCCCATTTGAAAGTAAAAGAACCTGATATTTCAACTTTTATAGCATTATGCATAATATTATCATCAGCATCATTGTTATCAGCAACAAAATATTTTTTCTTGATATATTATTATAAACAAAATCATCTATTCTTATTTTCCTTTTGCTTTGAATTGGTGTACGGATTTCAACAGAAGACGAATTAATATCTTCACGATTCATAGTGCACGCAGTTGCCGACAGATTTGCTGTATATCATACAATATTCATCAAAATTAAACAATCTGATATTAACTGAGTAACATGTTCTGTTTGAGATAATACAGGGCTGCCATGAAGATTATTAATGGTAAACAGAAGATTCATTAGTCTGTCATTATTCAACACAAATTTGCCAGCTGACAATTTTGTTTTACTGATAGAGCTTCCATTAAAATGGAGACAGTTACTCTTTTGATTTGGCTTTGAAGTATGATTTAGGCTACAAACCCCATTAACTGAACCAACTGTACAAATAATATAATATAATATATTATATAGACACAATAATTTATGTTTTTAAAAAAAATTTGACAACTAAATAGTTGGCAAGTTTCTATACTTACAGTTGCTTATGTCCGATAATGGAAGGATGCGAAATATCTTTCCTTTGGAGGCTTGTTCAAACATTTTTAGACCTGTTAACTAACCAACATCTTGTGGTTGAGAAACTACAGGGTTGTCACAAAGACTGTTAACAGTAAATAGGCGCCGTATAAGTCTGCCATTATCTAACAAAAACTTGTCAGGTGTCAATTTTTTCTTTTTCACAGAGCTGAGAGTGCTTTTAACAGAATACACGGGATTACTCTGTTGATGTAAGTTCAGCATTGCTTTTGGAGTAGAAACGTCATGTACCGGAGAAATTGTGGAAGTAACATAAACAACTCAGATATATGGGCATAATTATACATTTTTTGGCAAACTAAATATCACGATAATTAATTAACATACGATTAGTGATGCCTGATAGTGGAACACTGTAAATGTTTATCTCTTTTGAGGCTGTTTCTACCGCATATATTTTGTTCCTTGATTCTTTCTCAATAGAACTGACTGCAATATCATTTAATGCGTGAATGAAAGATCAATTAATTAGTACTTGTTATATAGTGTAAAATATAATTAACAACTTATGTAGATAGGTTCAAACCTGTTGCTTGACTAATCTTTTTCAATTGAGATAATACATTATTACAGTAATTATTCTAACCTGTAGACGGACGTTGTAAAACTCTGCCATTATTCAATAGACACTTGTCAGGCGTCAATTTCATTTTATTTACATCACTGGGAGAGCTTTCAATAGATTGCAGATGATTAATTTGCTCACATGAGTTTGGGGCTTGATTTGTAGTAGTACCCTCATGTACTGAAATAACTATGCAAGTAAAATACTGTAAGAACTTTAGCTGATCTCAGCTAAAGTTCAGCTGATCTCAGGTCCTCGTGGTGTTCAGGTCCCATCTCAAGTTTTATATGCTGATGATGTGATGATATTTTGTAGAGGAACTCAAAGGAATCTTGTGACACCCCGTTGAGACTGAATATTTACTTAAATAATATTAGTCTACATTTAAAACAAATACACATTTTATTTATTAATAAGATTTACAAACATAGTATGAATACATATATTGATATAACCCTACACCCTCATGGGTGACAACAGACACATTGGCCGTGATGTAAGTATCCTTTCTTTACCTCTACAAAGGCTACCCAAAAACTTTCCAGCTTCCAGTTACAGGTTGTTTTTGTCCATCTGTTATTTAATAACATATAATAGAAATACACAAGAAAACACTGGGGTAAGATATCCATTAATCTTCATCAAATAGGAAAATAGTATAGCAGAGTCATGTGCATTACAACATAACAGCAATCATTAACATAACTTCTAGTACAGATACCATACTGATACGTCAAATTCTGTACCACAAACAGATACGTGTCACTGGTCCTTCAGCTGATCACCGGCTCCACAGACCCAACTGACATTGAATACCGAGCTTTCAGACTGATCACCAGTCCTACTAACTCAACCACAAATTGCTGAATATTACGGGCCATTATCGCCCTACTCTCTACACCGATCACCAGTCTCAGGGCACTAAGTAAGATAAGTTGGTTGTCCCGGGAACATATCCTGATACCCTACCATCTCCAATTATCGGTTATGGAATCCCATACTACCATACCCAATTACTGGAGTAAGGCATCATCCTGTGCACAAGGACGACATTCCCATAACAGGAATGACCAAGATTATCCACCCGTCAGACGTGGAGCCCTAAAGCATCGTCGGAAAGACCGAGTACACATACCCTCAAGGTCTTGGCCGAGTACACATACCCTCAAGGCCACCGACTGATCTCATTACCATCCCATCGATACCTCGATACACCAACCTCGGGTATACCGACCCGGCTATCACTACTGACAAACAAGATATCGATAGTAATATTTACTATTACTATCTAGGGATTCGTAAACCTCTACTTAGAGGGCATCACCCTTGAATCTAAGACCATACATCAAACATACATATATCATATGCAACCAGCACATAAATATCAGGCATAAAACAGAATATCATGAATCATCATTTATCATATTTAACAACATACTAATTATTCCCTACATCGCATAAGCAACTGTCTACTAATCTCATAGCTTAACCAAATAAACACAGTCTACATTGGTTGATAGGTCTACAGTGACTATCCTTAGCCACTGTACACCGCAACCCCTTTCCTGAGGTGTTGCTCCTACTTGTTGACAAGTGACTCCAAACACAAGAGGGGGGTGAATTGTGTGTGAACGGTGCTTTCAAAAACTTTTGGAGAAATAAGTGCTAATTATGAGTTGCGGAAATATTAATGTGAAATAGATAAATCACTTGAAGAATAAATTGCAAACGAGTTAAAAATAAAGTAAATAGTAAGATATAAATAATAATAAAATAAAGTACAGAAATTTAATTGACTGAAAAGTAGAGAGATAAGGAGTAAAAAGCACACAACAAATTATCCAGGTTCGCCACCTAACACCCCTGTGGCCTACGCCCCGTCCCCCAAAGCAAACCACTATGGGATTTTCACTAAGACACTAGCTTTTAAATCAGGTTCAGCTAGAAACCTTTACAACTCTAAACCAGAGCAATACGTTCAAGAGATATCACCTCTCTATGAACACCTTGGGATTCCTACCCAAAAATAAATGATTTTCACAAATAAAATGAGACGAAAAAGATACACTCAATAGTGCAGATATAACAAATTGAAGCTCAAATAATACAACTCAAATTATGTAGAATAAAAGACTCTCAGAAAATTGTGCTCAAATAAGTGTGAGTGATGAAAAATATTTGACAGAGTTTTTGGCACAAAAATTAAGCACTGCGTTGTTGTATTTTTACACAGCTCACGAGTTGTGTTTATATAGGCAATGGGTGAGCGTCGAAATGACCGTTGGAGCATTTGTTCGCTATGCTTTGATTTGTCCGTTGGAAGAAAAATCTGCCCGCTATGCTTTGAAATAAAGAAATTGAAAACACGGAGACGGCTCGGCATACGACCTCGAAGACAGCTCGGTGACGACCTCAAGACACGATTCGGCAGACGACCTCGCCACACTCGACAGACGACCTCGACACGGCTCGGCAAAGACCTCGGCACACGACCTCGGCACCACGGCTCTGCATACGACCTTCTCATCGCCTCGGTCCTCATAGCTCGATGCAGCGACCTTATCACCGACACGCGCGACCTCGATGCACGCGACCTCATCAACTCGACAAGGATCATCACTCATCACGCCGACCAGACGCGACCTCATAAGCTTGACACGCGACCTCCTCCTCGATTCGACATACGACTTCCTCGAGCTCAACATCCGACTTCCTCCTCACCGACATCCGATTTCCTCGAGCTCGACATCCGACTTCCTCAACGACATCCGACACGAGATTTGCATGTCAAAATATTTTGTGTGTGTGTGATTTAATTTTAATTGAGAGTTTTTTATTACTACTTACAAATTGTCTTAATAAAGATAAATAAATACCCAAAACCCAAAGACTTGAGAAACTATCATTTTTGATACGCGTCTTGGTATTCTTTTTCCACTTTTGCACGGTTGACTATTTGCAAAGCTCCTTTGTCAATCATCAAAACCATCCTGTCAAAGCATGTATTCACAGACTCCCCTTTTTGATGATGACAAACATCTCATGGAGGAATTTAGTAAAATATAATCATGATATAGCAATGAGATATAAGCATGGTTTTTCAATAAAAGATATCGAGTTTAAGCACAATATTTAGAAAAACTCCCTCACAATAGGCAATACTTAAAAGATCACTCCCCTGAATCATGCATTCATGTAACTCTCCCCTTTTGGCAACATCAAAAGCGGAAAGACAAATAAAGCAAGGCATATATTCAGGATTAAACAAGCATATTTTGATAGTTACGTGATACCAAGCTTGGTGTGTGATGATGAGCTGGTTGGACATGATTAGCTAGTTGCATAAGACAAATGCGTCACCCACTCATTATTCCGCACTTAAAGAAAATGGAAGGAAAAAGACTCGCATAAACTCGTTAGCACACTCAAACGCCAAGTTAGAATTTTTTCAAAAAGAAAATGTAATCACAAAATACTCAATGCATGATTGGTCTAAAATTCCCAATTCAGTTCTAATAAAAAGAAGTTTTCTTTAGGCAAAGGTTTAGTAAAAATATCTGCGAGTTGTTTAGATGTTTCCACAAACTCAATCACACAATCTCCTTTTGAACATGATCTCTAATAAAATGGTGCCTAATTTCTATGTGTTTGGTCCGGAGTGATAAACCGGTTTTTTCGTGAGGTTTATGGCACTAGTATTGTCGCACTTAATTGGAACAGTTTTCGGATTAATCCCATAATCATTCAACTGTTGTTTCATCCAAATAATTTGTGCACAACAACTGCCAACTGCAACGTATTCCGCTTCAGCAGTGGATAAAGCCACACTGGCTTGTTTCTTACTATGCCATGAGACCAAGGCATTTCCAAGTAAGTGACATGTCCCACTAGTGCTTTTTCGGTCCATTTTGCAACCCGCAAAATCGTAATCCGAGTACCCAATAAGTGTGCAACAAGACCTTTGGGGTACCATAAACCCATGGTTTGTGTGCCGGTGAGATATCTCATGATGCTTTACCGCTAAGAGATGTGATTCCTTAGGATTTGCTTGAAAACGTGCACACATACAAACACTAGACATAATATCCTGACGACTAGCGGTGAGATAGAGAAGAGATCCTATCATACCTCTATACTTACTTACTTCGACCGACTTACCACCTTCATCTTTGTCAAGATAGCATGATGTGCTCATGGGAGTTGAGATTTCTTTGGCGTTGCTCATTCCAAATCTTTTAAGCAACTCCTTGCAATATTTGGATTGATTTATAAAAATTCCTTCTTTTGTTTGTTTGATTTGAAGACCAAGGAAGTAGTTGAGCTCTCCCATCATGGACATTTCAAACTCACTTTGCATGATTTTGGAAAAATCTTCACACAAAGACTCATTAGTAGCACCAAAGATGATATCGTCAACATAAATTTGAACAAGTAAAATGTCATGATTTTTGTGTTTAATGAAAAGAGTGGTATCAACTTTTCCTCTTTCAAAACCTTTTTCAAGTAAATATTTGCTCAACCTTCTCGTACTAAGCTCTCTGAGCTTGTTTTAAACCATATAAAGCCTTTTTCAATTTGAAAACATGATTTGGAAATTCAAAATTTTCAAAACCGGGGTTGATCAACATATACTTCTTCTTGAATAAAACCATTTAGAAATGCACTCTTAACATCCATTTGAAAAAGTTTAAAATCCATGATGCATGCAAATGCGAGAAGCATGCGAATAGCTTCTAATCTAGCTACTGTGCATAGGTTTCATCGAAATCTATGCCCTCTTGTTGATTATAGCCTTTGCAACAAGTCTAGCTTTATTTCTAACAATGATACCGCTTTCATCAAGCTTGTTGCGAAAAACCCATTTGGTCCCAATGACTAGGTGATCTTTAGGCCTAGGGACAAGTTCCCAAACATCATTTCTCTCAAATTGATTTAATTCCTCTTGCATAGCAAACGTCCAATGCTCAGCAAAGATGGGTTCATCGACGCTATTTGGTTCAATTTGAGAGACAAAGGCCATATGATGACATGCATGATTAAGAGAGTTTCAGTCGTTACCCTTTTGAGATATCACCTATTATGTTGACAAGAGGATGGTTCTTTGAGACTCTCCATTCCTTTGGAAGATTTGAGTGAGAGAGTTCTTGAGAGGGTTGAGGCAAGGACTCTTGATCCTCCTTTTGAACTTTTGATCTCTCTTGTTCCTCTAAATAGGTATCTCCAAATACTTCGCAAGATCATCAACACTTTCTTCATCAAGATTTGGGGTTAGATTCATCAAAAGAAACATGCATGATTCTTCAACACCCAAGTTCTTTTATTAAAAATTCAAAAGCTTTACTAGAAGTGGAATATCCAAGAAATAAACCTTCATCGCCTTTAGCATCAAATTTACCAAGGTTATTTTTACCATTGTTTAGGACAAAACACTTGCATCCGAAAAACGTGAAGGTGGGAAATGTTGGGCTTCCTTCCTTTGTAGAGTTCATACGGTGTTTGTTTAAGGATCGGCCTTATAAGAACTCGATTCATCACATAGCAAGCGTGCTCACTGCGTCTGCCCAAAAGTACTTAGGAATGTTAGTCTCATTGAGCATCGCCCTCGCTAGCTCTTCAAGAGACCGATTTTTCCTTTCAACCACTCCATTTTGTTGCGGTGTCCTTGGAGCGTAAAAGTTGTGATCGATGCCATTTTCTCAGCAAAATGCTTCAAATGCTTCATTCTCAAATTCCCCACCATGATCACTTCGAATGGAAGCAATGTTAAGTCCCTTCTCATTTTGTATAACCTTTGCAAGTTTTCGAAAAGCATTAAAAGCATCATTTTTGTGAGAAATAAATAAAGTCCATGTATAGCGAGAATAGTCGTCCACAATAACAAGAGCATAGTAATTGCCACCAAAGCTCATGGTTCTAGAAGGGCCAAATAAATCCATATGTAAAAGTTGTAAAGGCCGATTTGTTGAAACAATATTTTTAGATTTGAAAGAAGCCTTTACTTGTTTTCCCTTTTGACATGCATCGCAAAGTTTATCTTTTTCAAAACGAATCTTTGGTAAGCCAATTACTAAGTCCTTTCGAACTAACTTATTAAGATGATCCATGTGAATATGAGCCATTCTCCTATGCCATAGCCAAGATTCATCCTCTTTACTAATAAGACAACATGCATCATTTGAAGGTATTTTATCTAAATCAAGCATATAGATATTTCCAATTCTAGGTCCAATTACAATAACATTTTCATTTATAGAATCCATGACCATGCATTTTGAAGAATCGAAAACCACTTTGTTTCCTTTATCACAAAGTTGACTAATGCTTAGCAAATTATGCTTAAAACCATCCACATACAAAACATTTTCAATAGTGGGATTAGGACTCTTACCAATAGAACCAATCCCAAGAATTTTACCTTTGTTGTTGTCACCATACCGGACATAACCACTATTCTTAGGTACCAATGAGGAGAACTTGCTTTTGTCTCCGTCATGTGCTTTGAACAGCCGCTATCAAGATACCAATTTAAGTCCTTGGCTTTCAAGCACACCTACAACAACAAATCATATTTTAACCTTTGGTACCCAAACCATCTTGGGTCCATATGAGTTAGTCTTGGGCAAGGTGCCCTTTGGAATCCACATCTTTTTGCCAACTACATTTTTATTCTTTCTAATATTGCAAATAGAGGCAAGTGACCATTTCTACCACAAAGTGAAAGCATTTAATGAAAGGACTACTTGAGGGTTTGTTGTGATTGAAGAGTTTAAAAGATTTTTCATGAATTTTTGGATGATAACCTAAACCAGCTTTTCCAAAAGTACCTTTTGGTTTCCTAACATAATGTTTAGATTATCTCTTCCCATCGTAAATTTTGCAAGAGTGTTATTTAAATCCTTAACCTTATTTTTCAAAACACTACACTCATTGCATTTTAAAACTTCATCCTTTTTATTTTCACAAGATATGGGAGGAGAAGTTTCAATCACAAAGAACTTGTTTTTCTTTAAGAATCACTATCTCTTTGTTTAAAATTTCAATTTTTGATTCAAGAGAAGAGATGGTTTTCTTAGAAGAAAGAACAATTTTTTCAAGTTTAATCGTTTCATTATTGAATTCTTCACAAGCAGCAAGTAATTCATCATAAGGTAAAGAAGAGTCGATCATACAAATTTCCCTCATCTTCATCATGATTTGCCATTAGACTAAGGTGAGCCTCTTCATTTTCAGATTCATCAGAAGAATCCATATCATTATCATCCCAGGCAATGTAAGCTCTTCTTCCCTTCGAATCCTTTGGTGGTTTCTTTTCAAATTTCTCATTCCTCGGTTGGTTTTGAGGGCAATTGGGTTTTATGGGGCCTTTCTTGCCACACTTGTAGCGGTAGGATTAAAAGAAGTTGTTTCATCACTTTTCTTTTGAGAGCTTGGGAACTTACCTTTGTTTCGAAGTCTCATGAACCTTTTGAATTTGCGAACCATTAGACTCATGTTTTCCTCATTATTTTCATCTTCAAGGAAATCACATTCGCCATCGCCGCTTCTCAATGCTTGCTTTGAGGGCGAGCCCTTTCTTTTTCTTATCAGCTTCTTCGCTTTCCATGAGACGATTTAGTTCAATTTCATGTTCCTGCAATTTTCCAAACAAAGTAGCCAAGGTCATAGAAGATAAGTCTCTAGATTCAGCTATAGCAGTGACCTTGGGTTGCCAATTCTGTTTAGACATCTAAGAACTTTGTTAATCAAATCTTCATTCATCAAGACTTTCCCAAGAGCTCGAGATGGTTTATTATATGGATGAACCTTTTTGCATATCTTGTATGTTTTCACTTGGTTTCATCCTAAATAACTCATACTCATGGGTTAATGTGTTCATTCGAGCCCTCTTGACTCCTGTAGTACCTTCATGGGTCAATAGAAGGGTGTCCCACATTTCTTTAGCAGCCTTGCAATTTGAGACCCTATAGAACTCATCGTAGCTTAAAGCGTAAGTGATGATGTTCTTAGCCTTCAAATTGTATTGGACCTTTTCTTATCATCTTCGGTCCAAAGTGATCTTGGTTTGTCTACCACTGCATCATTAATTGATTGAGTGGGGACAAATGGACCATTTTCCACAAAGATCCCAAATATCAAGATCAACACCCTCAAGAAAGATTTGCATTCTATCCTTCCAATAACCATACCCTCACCATTGAAAAATGGGGGTCTGTTCATGGAAGTTCCTCGTAATTGTTTGAAGTCATTCTCTTGAGACGGTTAAGTCCTTTATACAAGAGTCTAGCTCGATGCCACTTGTTGACAAGTGACTCCAAACACAAGAGGGGGTGAATTGTGTGTGAGCAGTGCTTTCAAAAACTTTTGGAGAAATAAGTGCTAATTATGAGTCATGGAAATATTAATGTGAAATAGATAAATCACTTGAAGAATAAATTGCAAACGAGTTAAAAATAAAGTAAATAGTAAGATATAAATAATAATAAAATAAAGTACGTAAATTTAATTGACTGAAAAGTAGAGATAAGGAGTAAAAAAGCACACAACAAATTATCCAGGTTCGCCACCTAACACCCCCGTGGCCTACGCCCCGTCTCCCAAAGCAAACCACTATGGGATTTTCACTAAGACACTAGCTTTTAAATCAGGTTCAATAGAAACCTTTACAACTCTAAACTGTGAGCAATACGCTCAAGAGATATCACCTCTCTATGAACACCTTGGGATTCCTACCCAAAAATAAATGATTTTCACAAATAAAATGAGACGAAAAAGATACACTCAATAGTGCAGATATAACAAATTGAAGCTCAAATAATACAACTCAAATTATGTAGAATAAAAGACTCTCGTAAAATTGTGCTCAAATAAGTGTGAGTGATGAAAAATATTTGATGAGTTTTTGGCACAAAAATTAAGCATCACATGTTGTATTTTTACACACTCACGAGTTGTGTTTATATAGGCAATGGGTGAGCGTCGAAATGACCGTTGGAGCATTTGCCCGTTGCGTTTTGATTTGTCCGTTGGAAGAAAAATCTGCCCGCTATGCTTTGAAATAAAGAAATTGAAAACACGCGGAGACGGCTCGGCATACGACCTCAAGACACTCGGCCAGACGACCTCAAGAAGACGATTCGGCAGACGACCTCGCCACACACTCGACAGACGACCTCGACCGCGACTTGGCAAAGACCTCGGCACCACGACCTCGGCTGCGGCTCTGCATACTGACCTTCTCATCAGCTCGGTCCTCATAGCTCCAGACGCCGACCTTATCACCGACACACGACCTCAGACGCGACCTCATCACCGACAAGGATCATCACTCATCACGCCGACCAGACGCGACCTCATAAGCTTGACACGCGACCTCCTCCTCGCCTCGACATACGACTTCCTCGAGCTCAACATCCGACTTCCTCCTCACTCGACATCCGATTTCCTCGAGCTCGACATCCGACTTCCTCAAAGACATCCGACACGAGATATGCATGTCAAAATATTTTGTGCGTGTGTGATTTAATTTTAATTGAGAGCTTTTTATTACTACTTACAAATTGTCTTAATAAAGATAAATAAATACCCAAAACCCAAAGACTTGAGAAACTATCATTTTTGATACGCGTCTTGGTATTCTTTTCCACTTTTTGCACGGTTGACTATTTGCAAAGCTCCCTTTTGTCAATCATCAAAACCATCCTGTCAAAGCATGTATTCACACTACTAACCTCTAGTAGGGCTAAGGAACCCTACTCATGCTAACAGTACTACTCTACTACCTATTTTCCTTAGAGATTAAGGTACATTCCCCTTACCTGGCCTAGAAGACTGATGTCGCTCGTGTTCTTCGTGTCCCGGGAGCTCCTCTACGCCTTCCACACTTTCCCAAAGGCCTGTGGAAGCACTTGGGATGAAATGAGGGGCTTTAGGCCTATTTATAGGCAAATGGAGAGCTCCCCCCTTCTTAACCGACTTTGGTCGTGTCGCGTTGGCAAGGCCATCGCGTCACGAGGAGCGTGTTCTGTAACACTCGTTTTTTCTCTGTCACCGCCTTACCTGAACCAAGTGTATTGCGTCGCGATGGACCATGTATTGTTCCCGTCGCGTCGTGACAGTGTTAAAATAAAAACGTCCCATTTCTTTAATTCTAGGTATTTCTAGAGGGTTCTATACTCTTCCAAGGGTTTTTAGGTCTCACTTATGCTCATTTTATCCTAGTTAAAGCCTCTAATACCCCATTTATTACTTAATCATTAATCTAATTATTATTTATGATTATCCAAAAATCTGGATGTTACAAATCTGGTTGCTCTTATGAATCTTTTCCAGAGGTATGGCGAGGCTTCTGGCCAAATTATTTATTCTAATAAATCTACTTTCTATTCAGGAGCAATTTCAGGTAGTAGACAGAATAAGATTGCAAGCATTCTTGGTTTCTCCATTGGCATCTTCCATTCACATATCTAGGCATCCCTGTTTTTAAAGGGAAGCCCAAGTGTACTCATTTGCAGCCAATGCAAAGATAATAAAAATCCAAACTTGCAGCTTAGAAAGCTTCCCTTCTTTCAATAGCGGCAAGAGTGTAGTTAGTGAAAAGTGTGATTCATGGTATGCTAATTTATAGCTTCCTGGTATACACTTGGCCTGTTAGTCTTATTAATGAGATAGATAAGTGGCTTAGAAACTTTATTTGGTCAGGAGATATTAATCAGTGTAACATCCCGTTCCCGGAGCGCTACTAAACTAGATAATACACTCGGCATTTCAAATACTTTCGAAAATGGAACACGCTACTGCATGTTTTTCAAAAATGTGAGTAAATTTTTTCTTTCTTTTCAGCTTCTTTTAAGTAATTGGCAACCAGAGTATTGCAGCATTTTCGAAGGCAGTGAATCAATAAGATACCACGTCCAACTTACAAAATCATACAGGAAAATTTATTTAAAACATACACATAAAACAATTCAAGTCTTGAAACATAAAGCATTTATTACAATATTGTAATTAAAGCATCTGACACCCTATAGCTGGTCGGAGCACTAAAACGCTTACTAGTCTTCTAGTAAGTTGCAACAGAAACACAAGTAGGAAGTCGGACCAGCTATCCTCAACTACGCTTCTCCGCAATCCCGAACACTCTGCTTTCTTCGTCATCTGGGTTACATTCATTAATTGAAAGAACCATTGGCAAGGGTCAACTTCTTAAAATAGAACAAGTAGCACAGAACAGCAAATACGACAACCATTTATATTATACAAACACAATATAATATAAAATCACAAATCTCCAATGCATATAACAACCATATCAATAGCAACCGAACAATCAATAAGAATGCACCCAAGATCTTATTGATGCATCTATATGCCAGTGCAGTTTTAATTCCGGAATCCATACGCCAGAGGCATATCGGGTTGTACGTACCAGACCGACACTTTTTCCTGCGATGGTAAAATTTAACGACGTTCCTGAATTCCTTTGGCCATGGGCATTTCCACTACCCAGGATAGACAGGACGACGTTACCACAAGACACGACACAACGATGCCTTTAACCATCCCCAATGAACATATCACCACATTTGATATTTTCACTCATGGCATAATCAATAAACATCAATTATCCAGTAATAATCCACAACATATATCTCAATCACAATTTAAGATCATGGCAATTCAAATTTGATAACACACCACGTAGCAAATTTGACAGTCTAATCACCGCATATCCATAGCAATCCTTCACATGAGCAATAATATATTTCGTCCCTTTGGAGCTCAGTGGAGCTAACAAAGAGGTAAACAAACAAGTGTGGGGGGTCGGAGTCAGAATACCAACCACTTTTAGCCAAGCCCATGAGACAATTCAGTATAAAGCTCAAAACAACAAAATCAAAGGTACGGGACCCTCACTACTAACCCTGAAGTTCTCAGACTTCTTTGATTGACAAAACAAAATTAAAGTCCTAAGCTTGTCTAGAAGTAGCCCTTATCGAAGGTCCGCAGCTCACGTGTTAAACACGTCGCAATCCTAGTCAGCACGAACTCGTATCTTAACTCGTATCACCACAAAACAACTTAGTACAATCCTAGGAACTAGTTCTAACCCTTAGGCTCTCAAAACCTAAAAGCCTCTTAGATAACACTTGAATGCCCAATTTGAAATACGTATTTTTAAAGAGTCACATACACTTGAAAAGTTTATAAACAATTAAAAGAATAAGGTTTTAAAACTAATACTCTTTTCTTTCAAACTTAAAATATGAAACAATACCACAATCAACTTCATTTTTCTCAAAACTTAAAGCAAGGATCCACTTGGCCTTTAGGATTGCAAAATCCTAAGTTGCCGTAAGTGTTTCATTGCCTTAGAAAATCAAAACACTTCCAAACAAATCAAACTATTTTCCAAAATATTTTCCAAAATTTAAACACACTTCCATACAACTAATATAAGCCAAAGAACACAAAAATATTTTCTTCCCACACCCTCTAGGCTCTCAGCCACACCCCTAGTTTTAGGGGGAAAAAAATGCAAAACTTTCCATTCAAGAAAACTACATCATATATCACCTGTGTGTTGATTACACCGATTTTAACAAGGCGTGCCCCAAGGACGCCTATCCCCTACCTAATATCGACAAACTTGTCGACAATTCCTCCGGTTTTCAATTGCTTTCTTTCATGGGCGCATACTCTGGTTATAACCAGATCTCGATGCATCCTGCCGATTAAGAAAAAACCGCATTCATGACCTATAAAGGCAATTACTGCTACAAAGTAATGCCTTTTGGCCTCAAGAATGCTGGAGCCACTTATCAGCGTATGATGAACAAAGTGTTCAAAAACCAGATCGGAAAAATGCTTGAGGTATACATGGACGACATGATCATGAAAACATCAAAAGAGGTCGATCATGTCATCGACCTAAAAGAGGTTTTTCACAAAGTACGATGCCACAACATGCGATTAAACCCCGAAAAATGTACGTTCGGGGTACGAGCTGGAAAATTCCTTGGTTTTTACCTGATCGAGAGAGGAATTGAAGCAAACCCCAACAAATGTCGCGCCGTTACCGAAATGCAACAACATCGTCAAAGAAAAACATCCAGCAGCTCACTGGAATGCTCTCCTCATTGACAAGATTCATTTCGAAATCAGCTCAACGCACATTGCCCTTCTTCCGCCTACTCAAAAAAGGGATCCAGTTTGAATGGTCACCTGAATGCGAAGAAGCTCTGACATAACTGAAGCGTATTTTGTCTCAGCCACCAGTCTTGATAAGACCGTCCCCAGGGGAGGTCCTTTATCTTTATGTGGCAGTAGCGGATGAAGCTCTCGGTGCCGTCCTCGTCTGCGAAACGGATGAGGGACAAAACCCGTTTATTTTGTGAGTAAAGCACTTCAGGGCCCTGTGCTGAGATATCAGAAAATCGAGAAGGTCGCGTTAGCGTTAATGGTTGCAGCTCGATGGTTGAGACAGTATTTCTTAGCACATCCCATAGTAGTTTGGACAGACCAACCCATCAAATAGATCTTACACAGGCCTGACTTAGCAGGACGTATGATCAAATGGTGGATTGAGTTATCCGAATACGAGGTTACTTACGAAGCACGACAAGCCATCAAAGCTCAATGTTTGGCAGATTTTATTGCTGAGATGACTCCGAGACCCACATAACCTTGCTCTAAATGGACAGCTCACGTTGACGGATCATCTAATGCCAAGGGTAGTGGCACTGGATTGTTGCTCGAGAACGACGATGGGCTGATCGTCGAGTTCTCCTTGGGATTCACATTCCCTACCTCAAACAATCAAGCAGAATATGAAGCATGTCTAGCAGGACTTACATTAGCTCGGGACTTCAGTGCTGAGGAAGTTAAACTCAAAACTGATTCCCAGTTAGTGGTATCCCAGATCAAAGGGGAATACCAGGCTAAAGATCCCCTCTTCCAAAAAGACCTCGCGTTGGTAAAACAAAAGATGAACGACTTTGCTGCAGCCGAGATTACACACGTTCCAAGAGAACAGAACACCCGAGCAGACATTTTGTCAAAACTCGTAAGCACGCGAACCTCGGGAAACAACAGATCTGTGATACAGGAAACACTAGCCAAGTCGAGTATAACTACGATCGTTGACACGATGCCCATCGAAGTACCGAAGTTTCTTCCGAAATTTTGGATAACTGGATGACGTTACCAGCTTAGTGGATAACTGGATGACTCCCATTCAGAAATATATTCAGCTTGGTGAGCTCCCTGGAGACGAAAAAGAGGCTGCCAAAATTCGAAAGAAAGCGTGTTCCTACTCCATTATCGAGGGTATTTTGTACCAAAGAGGGTTCTCTACTTCCCTGTTAAAGTGTCTCGACGACACCAAAGCCCAGTACGCACTGGCCGAAGTGCATGAAGGGATATGTGGGCAACATCTCGGAGGACATTCCCTCGCGAAGAAAGGCCTTCGAGCAGGTTACTATTGGCCATCAATGGACACAGATGCAAGGTTGTTCGTTAAGAAATGCGATAAGTGCCAGAGACACGGTGACCTTCATTTAGCTCCTCCAGCAGAGTTGACATCCCTTTCTGCCCCATGGCCCTTCGCATGGTGGGGCATCGACATCCTTGGACCATTTCCAATGGCTCCTGGACAAGTGAAGTATTTAGCTGTAGCGATAGATGACTTCACCAAATGGGTAGAAGCGGAACCCCTGGCAAAAATAACCACGAAGAATTTGATCAAGTTTTTCAAAAGATATATCTTGATAAGGTTCGGAATTCCTAAGGTTGTCGTCACTGACAACGGAACTCAGTTTGCTGATCAAGGTTTCCGTAAGACCCTTGAGGACCTCCGAATCAAACAACACTTCACCTCGGTAGAACACCCCCAAACAAACGGTCAAGCTGAGGCCGCCAACCGGGTTATTCTCCGAGGCTTGAAACAAAGGCTAGACGAAGGGGAACTGGGCAGAAGAACTTCCCCAAAAACTCTGGGCATATCGTATAACTCCACATTCGACGATGGGAGAGTCAACTTTTCGTCTCACATATGGGACTGAAGCCGTTATCCCTGTTGAGATCGGAGAGCTACATTGGAGAACTTTGCATCCCCAACAAAGTATCAACAATTTTTAAAGCCTGAGAGAAGAACTCGACCTCCTAGATGAATGCCGAGAGCTCGCAGCCCTCAACGAGGTCACAGTCAAACAGAAAATCGCAGCAAGGTACAATCGAAACGTCATCCCAAGGGAGTTTGTGCCTGGCGATCTCGTCCTTCGATGAGCTAAAGTCGGTTTAAAGAATTCCTCACAAGGAAAACTTGTGCCCAATTGGGAAGGCCCTTATCGAATCACCACAAAGATCGGCACTGGTGCCTACAATCTCGAAACTTGCAGGGTCAAGCAATTCAAAGGACTTGGAACGCAGCTAAATTGAAGAAATACTTTAGCTAAGTACAATTGTAATGAACTATGAAGGGCACGAGGGTGTTCAAACTATGCGAGTGTCAAAGCAATAAAGTGCATTCAAAGTAACGTAAGTATGAACCTTGTACCTAAACAACCTCGTGCAGATAGCATGTGTGTTCAAACAAGCCTCGCGCCCGAGTGCATGAGCATCTTCGAACAAGCCTCGCGCTCGAGCGCACGAGCAAAACGACCTCGTGAGTATACCGCGAGTGTTGTCAAATAAGCCTCGCGCCCGAGCATTTCCAAACGATCTCGCTTTCTGCCTGGCCAGCAGAGTGGCGGACATCACCAAATGGATAAACCCTCTTAAATAACGAGGTTCCAAACAAACAACAAACAAAATAAATAAGGTAAACATTTCTACTAAGTTAAAATTACTTGATCATTACAAATGTTTTGTTCATCACAAAGACAGTGATCGAAATAAATGACAAATACAAACAAAAAATCAAAAGACTTGGAAGGCACAGCCATGTCAGAAGTCGAAGGAGGAAGCACCTCAGAAGCCGAAGGAAGAGCCACTTCGGTAGACGGAGTAGGCATAGTAAGAATAACTTCCTTTGTTTGGCTATCTACGATCGAGTTCCCCTTGACTACCCCATCAGGGGTCATGCCCTTGGTGACAAAGACGAGACCCAGATTAAGGAGCCGAATCTGGGCGATGGCATTGCTAAACAACTCATCCCCAGCATTCACGAGCAACTTTTCCAACTCTACCTTCTCAGACATCAAAGCCCGAACCTCTTCAGAAAGCTTGTGGAGTTCTTGGGTCTCCTTTGAAAGTTGTTCATTCTCAGTGCTCAAACCCTCCACCTTGTGTTGAGACTCGAGAATATCTAACTTCAAACTCTCTTCAGATTTAACGAGATCTTTGATCCTTAGCAAGAGCCTTTCTCGCTCTCCAATCCACTTCTCCTTCTCAGAAGAAAGACCTTCAAGCTCCTTCGTCAGCTTAGTCACTTCGCCCTTGACCTTAGTGGTCTCCTTCCTGGCAGACCCCAACTGTGCCCGAAGGTTGACTTTGAGCCTCTCTAACGACTTGATCTTTGTGTCGAACTCAGACTTGGCTTTGCGGAGGCCTTCGAGCTCGACTTCCAAGTGCCTGTTCTTCTCAAACATCCACTTGGAAACTACCAGGTCACGCAGCTTATGAGTCATGTTCTCAAAGAATAAACTTTCCTTGGCACTCTCGGAAAGTTCGTTGAAATAAGCTTCATCGAAAGGAGGAACTAACCTTTCAACTTCATCCGCGTTCACTAACTCGCAGCGAGACCAAACTGGCGGGATTCCACCGGGGGACAAAACTACTTCTTTCCTTCTGCTCGGTTTACTTCCCGCTTTAATTGTCGGTGCAGGAGCCGAGGTCTTTGGCGGACGGGGAGGCTTCATCTTCTTAGCAGTAGGCTCTTTAGTGGCCTGAGCGAGAACTCGCTTAGTGCCCGAGGACACATCTTCGACATCCTTCGCTGCCACAGTTGAAACAGCAGCCTGAGCTCAGACTACGGCACCCTAATCTCGACCTGAAGAAACCTTAGGCCCAACAACTTGAATAGGCGAGGCTCCGGAAGACGGAGTGAGGACAGGAGCACTTTGGTCGGAACCTTCTCTAACCACGGGAGAAGGACTCCTTTCAGCAGAATCCCTCCTCTTCAAGCTCGTCAAATAAGCCGAAGTCGCCATCAAATCTGCAGAAACAAAGTGAGTTAGAGAGATAATTTGAAAACCATGAACGCAGAAAATTTCTGCAAGATTACCTAAGCACACACTAGCTTCTTCCAGAGTTTTGCATTTAAGAAGGCGACGAGTGTCGATGTATCTTTTTTCATAGACCATCTGTCCTTTCTTGTTCACGTATTGTCGAGGCTTGAGCTTCTCGACAAACCCACTAATTCGCTTCAAGCCAACTGTGCGTTGTCGTCCAGTTCCTCGAGCTTATAAGTAAATTCACTCTTCGGATACTGAAAATGCTTGTCGGTCCAACACAATGGAAATCGTTCTTGCCAGTCTGTAAACACTTGCCCCTTCTCGTCCAACGCTTCCACGGGAACACAGACGTTCTCCGTAGCAGTTTCACTGATGGCCTCCACAATAAAGTACCTCGACTTAAAGCCACGATAGGACTCTGAGAACAATTCAAAAACTTTCCCATTCTGTTTCAGCGACACCCAGCCTTGGCGTTTCGTCGAGTCCGCTTCAGTCCACAGAGGGGAAAAGATGACGAAAAACGTCTCGAGCAGTGGTGTAATTTTAAAATAGGGGCATAATAGCTGAAAACCCCTAACAAACGCCCAATCATTTGGGTGTAACTGTGAAGGAACGACCTCCAAATGGTGTAAAACTGCCACCTCGAAAGCAGAAAAAGGCAGCCTAAAACCTAAGTCTTTAAAAAGGACCTCGTACATAAACATCAAGATATTAGACGAGTACGAACAGATCCTAGCATCGAGTTTGGGTCGACCCAAACTCTAGTTTTCGAAGTTACTAACCCCATTCACAACATCAAGAGACCCTAACAGGAGTGAAAAACTTTCTTTCGATGAGTAAAGAGAGCGAGTATAAAGTGCGTCCTCCGCAACCCAACCAAAATCTTCAGCATTTGGGGGTAAGTGATAATCATCCCTCTGAAGCAATTTTTACCCATTTTCGATTTAGCCAAAGCACTGTCATGAAAAAAAGGTCAATTTTTATCTATACTTATCAACCATTCTCCTACTTCTCTCTCGGTAAAGGTTTGCCCGAAAAACTTCTGTAATGTTAAGGAAAGACGTTGGATTTCTGCGGGATCCACCGGGGACACTTTCTTACCCTCGTAATCTTCGACGAAAAGCCCTGGAGGGGGACAGAATATGGGGGGAGAACTTTCCTCCCGAGAGATCGGTAATGAGCCACCACTATATGCGAAATCGCTCCGCCCTGTTGGAACCTAAATGATTGAGAAGTTTAGACCCTCATTAATTTTGATGATAACAAAATATTCACAAGAGAACAATTTATGTTCTAACAATTCTTGAAGTGTGCAGATACTAACATTACATATATTTCTAAGCCACTTAAACAAGAAGGAAGAAGCTCCCAAGAGAAGGATACACTCCATGTGTCAGCATCCGGCTCATCTTAGTAAACTGTCTTCGTGAGCGTCTGGAATTATCTTTTTGTGACACTAGTCTTATCCATTTGCTATGAGCATCCGATCTTCTGTTTTGAGCAAGTGTCTGAACTTCATTATAAATCACGTGTTGGTCACGTAGTTGCTCTTCCTCTCAGAAGTTTCTGGAACGGATTTCGAATTTGATCTTATGCGCCAAAATTGTTGTACGAGGTATCAAAGGTGACACCTTTAGCTACAAGACAAAAATCATACAAGCAATTGTGAAAAGCAAGGTAGTACGAAAATGGTAATGTGTACTACTGAGATATTCTCTGGAAAGGAAGAAAGAGACAGCTTTTTGAAATCACCTCACTTAATGGAAAGGAGCCATTTTTACTGTAACGGTAATATCCTTTAGAACTCCTATAAATACCCCAAGGTATCCATTGAAGAAACTGCCGAAACTCTACAAGAGAATATTGCTTCATTTACTGAGAACAAGCACTGTTGCTATACACTACAAAGAGTCAATACTCTAAAAGCACTGCTTCTGTGAGCAATCAAGTTTCGAGCCAAGTCTCTGGACTACAAGAACTGAACTCAGCGTCCGACACTTTCTTTTAGAAAGCATTTCTATTTTGAGCTTAATTTTTATCCTCTCTGTGAGAGTTATTTATACTTGTATTCAACTTCTTGTAAAAGTTGTTTTGGCCTAGTTAAGGCTGTTCCCTCAAAGGCTCGACCGCATCGAGTCGTTTGAGAAGTTGAGAGTATTGTCAAGGTTGTGATGTAAGAATACTCTTGAGGAAATTGTAATCAGATTGATTATAGTGGAAAATCCTTCAGGAACGAAGGGACTAGACGTAGCTACCAGTTTGGTAGTGAACTAGTATAAATCTCTGTGTCTCTTGCTTTACTGCTTTCTATTTATCTTTATCTTGCTCTGTTAAAAACAAGTTTTCAAATTGCTTTTCAGCCACAGTTTATTTCCAACGTCCGTTTAACAAACTGTTTTGAAAAACCTGTGCTCTAAGTGTTTTTAACTTAATATTTGCAAAAAGTTTTCAACACAATTCAACCCCCCTTCTTGTGTTCACGTTCAGTTGGTACCAGAGCTCGGCCTCTTGGTTGAGCACTTAACAGTGTTAAGAGTAAAGATCCTACTGTGAACATGTCTGCTGAAGGTGGTCATATGAACCGTCCTCCTCTATTCAATGGAGAAAAATTTGATTACTGGAAAGATAAGATGAAAGCATTCCTTGAGGTACAAAATCTTGATTTGTGGGATATAGTTGAAAGCGGGTACATTTCTCCCGCTAATGCCCTTGGTGTTGCAATACCTAGGGAAAACTGGACTGATGATCAGAAAAAGAGATATCAAACCAATCAGAAGGCTAGATTTATTCCCATCTGTGCTATGAAAAAAGAGAATATGATAAATGTGGTAAGTTTGATACTGCCAAAGAAATATGGGATTCTCTTGTTTTGTCTTATGAGGGTTCTGCCCAAGTAAGAGAAACAAAGGCTAGCATGATGGTTCGCCAGTATGAGCTATTCAAAATGGAAGATGGAGAAAACATTGAAACTATGTTTGGAAGGTTCCAAACACTTGTTCATGGGTTACAGGCCATTGGAAAAAGTTATACTACACCTGACCATGTGAGAAAGATCTTGAGAAGTTTGACTAAGCAGTGGAGACCCAAAGTCACTGCTATTCAAGAAGCAAAAGATCTAAATGTCCTTCGGCTTGAAGATCTTATGAGTTCTTTGAAAGCTCATGAACTTGAGCTAAATGAAGAAGAACCTACCAAGAAGAGTAAGTCTATGGCTTTAAGAGTTAATCAACATAAACCTAGTACTTCTAAAGCTTTTCAGGCTGAAGAAGAAGAATCATATGTTGAAGCTTCAGAAGGAGATTATGATGGATCAGATGATGAGCTAGCATTCATATCTAAGAAGATCCAGAGAATGTGGAAGAAGAGAAACTTCAGAAGGAGGTTTTAGAAGAAAGATACAAACGACAAGAAGGAAAGCAAAGACAAGGACAAAGCCCAAGTCATTTGCTATGAATGTAAGAAGCCTGGACATTTCAAATCTGAGTGTCCTAATCTTAAGGAAAAGTCCATAAGAAGCTCCTTCAAGAAAAAGAAGAAAGGTCTCATGGCAACATGGGAAGATCTTGACTTATCCTCCTCTGAGGAAGATAAAGAAGAAAAAGCTCACATTGCCCTCATGGCAGACACTGATCTTGATTCAGAAGAAGAAGTTGAAGAGGTAATAATATATGACTCTTATTCTGAACTTCAACTTGCATTTGATGATCTGTTAAAGGATTCTGCCACTCTCTCTATTGAGTATAAGAATTTGAAAAAGAAATTTTCAAAACTATCACAAGATTTTCATTCTTTACACAATGAAAACTCTATACTCAATGAAGAGAACCAGAAGCTGAAAACTGAAAATCAGCGTCTGGTGGATAACCAGCGTCTGGAAGCCAACAAGCAACCAGAAGCTGAGAGCTCTCAAGTCAAAAGCTCTGTAGTGATAGGAAATCCAAACTGCAAATCAAATGACTATGAACATGCATTTCAAAAGTTTCTTGCAGAGAGTGTAACTCGAAGCAAGCAAGCTTCTATGATTTGGGGTGTCAGTAAAACGACAACTCATGGTCTTGGTTATATATCAGATGAACCTCTTTTATAAAATGATTCAGCATATGATAAATCCAATAATCATAGTAAATGCTTATTTGTACTTACTGCAATAAATCTGGTCATTTGAAAAGTGCTTGTACTGTGTTTACAACTAAGAAGGACAAATTTCCTTCAAAAACTAACAAGAAAGGACCCAAAAAGATATGGGTACCTAAAGATAAAATAGTCTATGTTGCAGACTTGCTTAGCAACAAAGTCAACACACCTATCTTAGTACTTAGACAGTGGATGCTCGCGTCACATGACGGGAGAAAAGCATATGTTCCAAGAACTAAGACCTAGAGAAGCTGGATTCGTTGGTTTTGGAGGAAACCAGAAAGGTAAAATAGTTGGAATTGGTCGCATCGATAAAGGCTCTCTTCCTTCTATTGATAATGTTTTATATGTTGAAGGACTGAAACATAATCTATTGAGCATAAGTTAATTATGTGACAATGGTTATAATGTTGTCCTTACAGAAAATGGATGTTCAGTAAAAAGCAAAAATGATGGATCTATATTCTTTACAGCAAAGAGGAAACAAAACATTTATAAAGTTGATCTTTCTGAACTTGCAAAACAAGATGTCAAGTGTCTTATGTCTGTTGAAGATGAGCAATGGATTTGGCACAAAAGATTGGGTCATGCCAATTTGAGGTTAATCTCAAAATTAAACAAGCACAATCTTGTTAGAGGCTTACCAAATCTTAAGTTCCAATCTGATGCCCTGTGTGAGGCTTGTCAAAGAGGAAAACAAGTTAAAACTTTCTTTCATTTAAAAAATGTTGTTTCAACCTCGAGACCACTTGAACTTTTACATCTTGATCTTTTTGGTCCCACAAGGACAGCCTCTTTAACTGGAAAGAAATATGGATTAGACATTGTTGATGATTTTACTAGATGGACATGGGTTAAATTCCTTTTCTGCAAATCAGTTCAAAATGAAAAAGGCATCTGTATTTCTTCTATTAGAAGTGATCATGGGGGAGAATTTGAAAATGAAAACTTTCAAAAATTTTGTGAATAAAATGGCATCTCCCACAATTTCTCCTCTCCTAGAACACCTCAACAAAATGGTGTTGTAGAAAGGAAAAATAGGTCCCTCCAGGAAATGGCCAGGACCATGATCAATGAAGCTGATATTGCGAAACATTTTTGGGCAGAAGCAGTAAACACAGCTTGTTATATTCAAAATAGAACTTTTATAAGACCTATTTTGAATAAGACTCCTTATGAATTGTGGAAAGGAAGAAAACCAAACATTTCTTACTTTCATCCTTTTGGTTGTAGTTGTTATATCTTAAATACTAAAGATCATCTTGGTAAGTTTGATTCCAAGGCTGACAAATGAATCTTTTTGGGATACTCTGAAAGATCTAAAGCTTTTCGAATATAAAACAAAGAAACTTTGACAGTTGAAGAGTCCATTCATGTCAAGTTTGATGATAAAAAGCCTGACACTGCTATGTCAGAGCTAGATGAGTTATTTTCAGAATTAAACCTCGGTGACAAGTCAGACAGTGAACATGCATCTTCATCATCCGGTGGTGACCAGACGAAGAATTCTACTCAAGCAGAAGCTGAAGCAAGAAAAAGCTGGAAGTACAAAACCAATCATCCAAAAGATCAAATAATTGGAGAACCTGGTGATAGAGTACGAACCAGATCGTCTTTCAAGGAGCATGCTGATTTTGCACTTCTCTCTTAAATGGAACCTAAGACGATCGATCAAGCTTTGGAAGATGAAGGGTGGATTCTAGCAATGTAAGATGAGCTAAATCAGTTCCAAAGGAATGATGTATGGAAGCTAGTTACTCTACTAGAAGATAAGCAAGCTATTGGTACTAAATGGGTATTTAGAAATAAGCTTGATGAAGATGGTAAAGTTGTGAGAAATAAAGCAAGGTTAGTTGCTCAAGGTTACTCACAAGAAGAAGGTATTGATTTCACTGAAACTTTTGCACCTGTTGCAAGACTAGAAGCTATTCGCATTTTACTTTCATTTGCAGCACATCATGAGATAACACTATATCAAATGGATGTGAAAAGTGTTTTTCTAAATGGTTTTATAACTGAGGAAGTTTATGTTAAACAACCTCCTGGTTTTGAAGATATTGAATTTCCAGAACATGTTTTTAAACTTAAAAAGGCTCTATATGATCTTAAGCAAGCTCCCAGAGCATGGTATGATAGACTAAGTTCCTTTTTAATGGAAAATGGATTTACAAGAGGTTTAGTTGACACTACTCTCTTCAGAAAATCCTCTAACAAGCATTTCATACTTGTTCAAATCTATGTTGATGATATCATTTTTGGAGCCACTAATGAAAGCCTTTGCAAAGAATTTTCTAAGCTTATGCAGGCTGAATTTGAGATGAGCATGATGGGAGAATTAAAGTTTTTCCTTGGAATACAAATCAAGCAATGCAATGATGGTATTTATATACATCAAAGCAAATATATCAAAGAATTATTAAAGAAATTCAAGATGCTGGATTGCAAGCCTATGTGTACACCTATGCATCCTACCTGCACTCTTAGTAAAGATGAAATTGGTAAGAAGGTAGATCAGAAAATGTACAGAGGTATGATTGGATCTCTACTTTATCTTACGGCTTCAAGACGTGACATTATGTTCAGCGTCTGCCTGTGTGCTAGATTTCAATCAGATCCTAGAGAATCACACCTAAGTGCTGTCAAAAGAATATTCAGATATTTGCAAGGAACTACTAATCTTGGTTTGCTTTATAAGAAATCAAAATATTACAAATTAGTAGGTTTCAGTGATGCTGACTTTGCTAGAGATCGAATTGAAAGAAAAAGCACAAGTGGAGGCTGCCAATTCCTTGGAGCAAATCTTGTATATTGGTCAAGCAAAAGGCAAAGCACAATTGCACTCTCAACGGCAGAAGCTGAGTATATTTCAGTAGCAAGTTGCAGTTCTCAACTTCTGTGGATGAAGTATCAACTTGAAGACTACCTGATAAAAGAGAGTAACATTCCTATCTTCTATGATAATACATCTGCCATATGTCTTACTAAAAATCCCATATTGCATTCACGAGCCAAGCACATTGAGATTAAACATCATTTTATAATAGACTATGTTCAGAAGGGTATTCTAGAAATAAAATTTGTAGACACTGATCATTAGTGGGCTGACATATTTACAAAACCCCTTGCTGAAGATAGATTCAATTTTATAAGAAGAAATTTAAACTTTCATCTTATAGAAGAATGATTAATCTCAGCATCTGATATGACATAAGCATGTATGTGTATAGGAATCTTATTTGTCATATGCATCATAACTCATCGTCTGGTGAATCGGTTGCGTGCGTTTGAGCACATCCACACGTGTCACACGTGTTAAGGACTCAAGCGTCTAACCATATCTACTGAGTCATAATTGTTTGTTTTTTGATAAAATCTTTTTCTTGATTTTACTTTTCTTTTGGCGTCTGCATTTAATGAAAAGGCGAATCTTTATTTTCTTTTCTTTTTGATTTAATTTTTATGTGGAAATACAAAGCGATATTTTGAAAAGTAACTGTACCAATTACAAAACCTTCCCACTACTCCTTCTTTTTCGCTCCACAATCACTCTCTCTGTTTTCAGTCTGAAAAACAGTTTTCCTTCTCTTCTCTTCGTGACTGTCCTAAAACCCTAAACCTCCATTTCTCTATCTCTCAACTGCAATCATGTCTGGTGTAACAACCTCTGAGTATACTGCCATTTACGACACCATGGCTGAAGGAAAAGTTTCTTTGGAAAATCGAGTTGATTTAGAGAACTTCAAACTCTATGGCTTCGACTTCTACAGGTGGTTTCAAGGCAATGGGTTGGGAACACTACTTCTTTTGGAAACAAAGTTGAGGTTCTAGTTATCGCTATCAAGGAATTTTGGGGTAACGCTTCGTTTACACCAAGGTGGTATTTTTGAAGGAACCGTGAGAGGTTACAAGTTCATTTTTACCGTTACCAACATCTCTGAAGTCACCGGTTGTCCCTGTGAAGGTATCGTTTACTACCGCAGTTGAGGTGATGCATTTCATGGCCTTGAGAAGGTCAATGAGGATTTGTTTGAGAACTATAAACAGTTGAAAGAATCTGGTGAAACTCTTATCGCAAAGAATTTGAAGAGTCATTACAGAGTTCTTCACAAGATAATCACCAAGAGTGTCCGGTTGAAGGTGGCTCTAGTGACATAGTCAACTATGAGCAGTTCATTATGAGGCACTACATGGCTGGTAACAAGGTAAACCTGCCAAGATTGATTTACAACAACCCGATTAATGCAATCGTTAATTCGAGGAAAGGAGTTGCCGACAAGTAAAACACCTACAAGTGCATTCCTTATGGTGTTCGCTTCACTAAGATGATGACCAAGAATGCTGGTTGTAAACAAGTCGATCGCTTTGCGGATCAAGAAAAGGTGAAGTATTTTGGCACTGAAAATGTTGTGATTCTGACACCTTCTGAGTTAACGGCTTGGTCGTAATGAAATTGATCCTTTGGTGAACAAATGAAGAAGGTGAAAAAGGAACAGGGAATAGAATCTGGTCCTCTCTTAGCAAGAAGTCCACTTTTGACAAAACCACCGTAAGTCCAAGAATCGGTGTGAAAAGGACTTCGATTCTCCGTAAGAGGAGACAAGAAGCAAGAAGCGAAGGTGGCTTCGCACCTAAAGAAAGATGAATCAAGATGAGGATCGCGTTCCCCATCGATCGGATTACGATGAAAAGAAGCAAGCCGGCGAGAAACAAGTTTCAGCGTCCGTGCACAAAAGAAGGCAATTCATCATCCGCCTCCGGTGCTTGCCCCTAGGCAGACCAAGAGATTGGTCGAGCGATCGAACTTGAACCAAAGGTACTAATTCTCACGATGATTCTCAGATCTGCTTTTTGAAACTGATAATACCATTCCTGCTCCACCTATATTTGTTGCACAACCATCAACCATTCAAACCCGTGCACAGAAAACCAGAAACACAACCACTTCTATAGCCCTCAAACAACCTACCCAAACACAGACCAATACACTCACCATCTCCTCACCTCAAACCTCCACATATACCTCCCTCACTTCATACATTTCCAAACTTCATTCTCATCCTTTTAACCTCCTTTTCAAAGTCCCTCCATTTAATCCTTTCAAACCCTACATTCCTCCCAAGTACAATATCACAGTAGTGACACCAAAAACTACTGCCCTAATTCCAAAGAAACCTGTCCCTCTTGACATTAGACCAAAATTTGTCAGATATGAGTCATATAACTCTATCTACAATCACCCATCTGTATGGCACTTGAAGACCTTCACTTCCGGAGTTTCAAGACTGGAGATATCTCCTCCAATGAATGTTGTCTTCAAGGATGAAAAAGACAATGTTGAGATGTCTTTTAAAGGAAGGCTGACACCCAAATCAAACAGCATGGTTATCCCCTTTTCTGTTGATGTACCAAGGTTCCTACCCCAGAATGAACCTCTTACATTAGAGGAATGTGGTAGATGGATTACAGAAGCTGAAGCCTGTATGATGGCTCATTGCTATGAGCAGAAAAGGCTTGAAGTCATTGGACAATATAGAGACCCATCATCTGTCTTTATAAAGATTGTTCCAGATAGGCAAAGGTGGTTACCTTGGTCTATTCCTGGAAAAAGAAAGGAAGCTGCACCTGGCAAAATGCCATTCAGTAAGATAGGGCCTAAGGAATATGAGAAAGCGCCCAGAGACTACAAGGTCAAGGAGTTTACCCAGCTTCCGGTAAAGAAAATCTCTGAAGATCATGCCAGAAGGTATTATCTGAGTGCTCTGAAGAAAGATCAATGGAGAACTGGATCCTCAAACTGCTGCAATGCCGAGAAGGCCACTATTCCAACAGTTGGCACAATCAGTAGAATCACTGACATCAATCTTAGAACAGTCTACTTCGATGATATGTTCAGATGCTCGATGTCGTGCCTTTTGATCGCATGAAGATATATGACCAATGGGTCAGTGACCAAGCACTTCGACATTGGATTTACTTGGAGTCAATGGTCTGAGTCTTGGAAAGACAAAGCCATGTTACCATGCCTCGTCCCCCTAGTGCTAGAAGAAGATGACAGGGAAAATCTGCGAAGAATTTACCTGGCAGAAAATGAAGCACTCTCTTACGCTTGTGAAGCATTAAGTGTCTTTATCAGAAGTATATGGGGAGAAAAAGCTGGAAATAGGTTTGATGCTTTCACTGCTGATGTAGTTCTACACAGAGAAATCATCTTCAAGAATATGCTGTATCCAGAAGATGTGAAGTATCAATGGGAAATTCAAACAGAATCTGAGCTCAGAAAACATGGAAATTTCTTCAAATGGTTTATACCAAATGATGCATTTTTTCTAAGAGCTCAATGGAAGAAGGAATTGAGACTGACGCTATCCAACTGGGTGCTAGCAGAGTATCAGAAGATGAAACCTGCACCCGTACCAGAAGTTGGACCTTCTACTTCTACTCCTGCAGTTGAGATGGTCACTATTCCCAAAGCAGGGTTTGAAGAAATGAAGGCCACAAACATGAAAGTTACTCAGCTGGAGACTGCTCTGAAATTACTATATGAACGTCTCAACATCCCTCCACCACCTCTTCCAAACCCTTGAATTTGTTTATTTTTTGTGTGATATAAACTATTTCTTTGTTTTGTTGATACACTTATATATATATATATATATATATATATATATATATACACTAATTTTGCTCTAATTATCTGTTAATATATACCTACATCTGACGTATATTCAAATTTTTCTAAGTCTTATTTTGACTATGATGTGTTTTTACACTCTTTTTGTCATCATCTGATGACAAAAGGGGGAGTAAAAGAAAGGTATGATAAACACGTGGAAATCTGACTAACTCACCGTCCGATGTTCACACTTCGATGAATACGCTGGAACTGAAGTATCATGCATAGCATTTCATACATAGCATTTGTGTGGTTATTTATTAATGCGCTAATATTCATTGATCTAGTGCTCTTATAATGATAAATAAATTTGGTACTAGTGCTCTTATAATGATCAATAAATTTGATACAATTTGATTAAATCAGTCTTTTTGATCAGCATCCGATCTTACCCTGATACATCTACGTATTTTTTTGCGATCACTTAATTGAATTTGTTTATCAACTATCGCCTTAATACTAGAATTATCTTATATATCAAAATTGTTAAATTCAGGGGGAGACCCTTGATGTCATTTTGAAACTAAATTGTTCATCAACCTTAGATATTTGTCATCATCAAAAAGGGGGAGATTGTTGGAACCTAAACGATTGAGAAGTTTAGACCCTCATTAATTTTGATGATAACAAAATATTCACAAGAGAACAATTTATGTTCTAACAATTCTTGAAGTGTGCAGATACTAATATTACATATATTTCTAAGCCACTTAAACAAGAAGGAAGAAGCTCTCAAGAGAAGGATACACTCCATGTGTCAGCATCCGGCTCATTTTAGTAAACTGTCTTCGTGAGCGTCTGGAATTATCTTTTTGTGACACTAGTCTTATCCATTTGCTATGAGCGTCCGATCTTCCGTTCTGAGCAAGTGTCTGAACTTCATTATAAATCACGTGTTGGTCACGTAGTTGCTCTTCCTCTCAGAAGTTTCTGGAACGGATTTCGAATTTGATCTTATGCGCCAAAATTGTTGTACGAGGTATCAAAGGTGACACCTTTAGCTACAAGACAAAAATCATACAAGCAATTGTGAAAAGCAAGGTAGTACGAAAACGGTAATGTGTACTACTGAGATATTCTCTAGAAAGGAAGAAAGAGACAGCTTTTTGAAATCACCTCACTCAATGGAAAGGAGCCATTTTCTTTATCAGAACGGTAATATCCTTTAGAACTCCTATAAATACCCCAAGGTATCCATTGAAGAAAGCCAAACTCTACAAGAGAATATTGCTTCATTTACTGAGAACAAGCACTGTTGCTATACACTATAAAGAGTCAATACTCTAAAAGCACTGCTTCTGTGAGCAATCAAGTTTCGAGCCAAGTCTCTGGACTACAAGAACTGAACTCAGCGTCCGACACTTTCTTTTAGAAAGCATTTCTATTTTGAGCTTAATTTTTATCCTCTCTGTGAGAGTTATTTATACTTGTATTCAACTTCTTGTAAAAGTTGTTTTGGCCTAGTTAAGGCTGTTCCCTCAAAGGCCTCATTGTCTTGAGTCGTTTTGAGAAGTTGAGAGTATTGTCAAGGTTGTGACAGAAGAATACTCTTGAGGAAATTGTAATCAGATTGATAATAGTGGAAAATCCTTCAAGAACGAAGGGACTAGACGTAGCTAACAGTTTGGTAGTGAACTAGTATAAATCTCTGTGTCTCTTGCTTTACTGCTTTCTATTTATCTTTATCTTGCTCTGTTAAAAACAAGTTTTTTCAAACTGCTTTTCCAGCGTCCGGTTTATTTCCAACGTCCGTTTAACAAACTGTTTTCAAAAACCTGTGCTCTAAGTGTTTTTAACTTAATATTTTCGAAAAGTTTTCAACACAATTCAACCCCCCCTTCTTGTGTTCACGTTCACGCCCTTCCGAGGGTCCACCAGGAGAAGAGGAGGTGGAAAATCTAGAAACAGAAGAAGAAGACGACGATTCTTTCGAAAGAAACCTCATGTTGCTACCCATTTCGAAACAACGAAAGGAAAAGCACAGAAGAGGAAGAGAGATTTAACTGTAAATGACAATGTTCGCAGGGAAATCGAAGAAACACAATGTGAGCAAGCACGAACGGTTGGACAAACGAACCATCGGAGAGAGGAATGAACCAGAGAACACTCGAAGAATCACCAGAGAAGAAGGAGGAGGAAGGGCGAAGCAGAAAAGTCTTTCAGAGGCTTTGCAGAACGAGCAAAAGTAAAAAAGTGAAAGGGAAATTATTATTTATAAACCCCAAGTCTGATCGAAACGACGTAACCGTTCTTCTACTCTCACCGTTGATCTGATCTAAGCGACGTGACCTTTCTTCTCCTTTCACCGTTGATCAACGATACATCGCACCTATTTAACTTGGGGACACAGGGCAATGATGACCCACCTTGAAACAACGCGGCGCTCCAAGTCCCAAGGGCGGTTGAAGCGACAGTTTGAATTTCAAATTTAACGCTCACGCGCCTAGTGCTTGGAAGCGGTTCAGCTCCCTCTCTTCGAACGAGACAACAAGCATTATTCCTCTCCAAACAGAAGTACCGAATATGGACATCACCCGAAAAGCAAACATCTATAAGTCACCACCTCAATACTCTAAAAGCACTGCTTCTGTGAGCAATCAAGTTTCGAGCCAAGTCTCTGGACTACAAGAACTGAACTCAGCGTCCGACACTTTCTTTTAGAAAGCATTTCTATTTTGAGCTTAATTTTTATCCTCTCTGTGAGAGTTATTTATACTTGTATTCAACTTCTTGTAAAAGTTGTTTTGGCCTAGTTAAGGCTGTTCCCTCAAAGGCTCGACTGTACTGAGTCGTTTTGAGAAGTTGAGAGTATTGTCAAGGTTGTGACAGAAGAATACTCTTGAGGAAATTGTAATCAGATTGATAATAGTGGAAAATCCTTCAAGAACGAAGGGACTAGACGTAGCTAACAGTTTGGTAGTGAACTAGTATAAATCTCTGTGTCTCTTGCTTTACTGCTTTCTATTTATCTTTATCTTGCTCTGTTAAAAACAAGTTTTTTCAAACTGCTTTTCCAGCGTCCGGTTTATTTCCAACGTCCGTTTAACAAACTGTTTTCAAAAACCTGTGCTCTAAGTGTTTTTAACTTAATATTTTCGAAAAGTTTTCAACACAATTCAACCCCCCCTTCTTGTGTTCACGTTCACGCCCTTCCGAGGGTCCACCAGGAGAAGAGGAGGTGGAAAATCTAGAAACAGAAGAAGAAGACGACGATTCTTTCGAAAGAAACCTCATGTTGCTACCCATTTCGAAACAACGAAAGGAAAAGCACAGAAGAGGAAGAGAGATTTAACTGTAAATGACAATGTTCGCAGGGAAATCGAAGAAACACAATGTGAGCAAGCACGAACGGTTGGACAAACGAACCATCGGAGAGAGGAATGAACCAGAGAACACTCGAAGAATCACCAGAGAAGAAGGAGGAGGAAGGGCGAAGCAGAAAAGTCTTTCAGAGGCTTTGCAGAACGAGCAAAAGTAAAAAAGTGAAAGGGAAATTATTATTTATAAACCCCAAGTCTGATCGAAACGACGTAACCGTTCTTCTACTCTCACCGTTGATCTGATCTAAGCGACGTGACCTTTCTTCTCCTTTCACCGTTGATCAACGATACATCGCACCTATTTAACTTGGGGACACAGGGCAATGATGACCCACCTTGAAACAACGCGGCGCTCCAAGTCCCAAGGGCGGTTGAAGCGACAGTTTGAATTTCAAATTTAACGCTCACGCGCCTAGTGCTTGGAAGCGGTTCAGCTCCCTCTCTTCGAACGAGACAACAAGCATTATTCCTCTCCAAACAGAAGTACCGAATATGGACATCACCCGAAAAGCAAACATCTATAAGTCACCACCTCAATACTCTAAAAGCACTGCTTCTGTGAGCAATCAAGTTTCGAGCCAAGTCTCTGGACTACAAGAACTGAACTCAGCGTCCGACACTTTCTTTTAGAAAGCATTTCTATTTTGAGCTTAATTTTTATCCTCTCTGTGAGAGTTATTTATACTTGTATTCAACTTCTTGTAAAAGTTGTTTTGGCCTAGTTAAGGCCGTTCCTCAAAGGCTCGATCAGATCTTGAGTCGTTTGAGAAGTTGAGAGTATTGTCAAGGTTGTGATGTAAGAATACTCTTGAGGAAATTGTAATCGATTGATAATAGTGGAAAATCCTTCAAGAACGAAGGGACTAGACGTAGCTAACAGTTTGGTAGTGAACTAGTATAAATCTCTGTGTCTCTTGCTTTATCGCTTTCTATTTATCTTTATCTTGCTCGTTAAAAACAAGTTTTTTCAAATCGCTTTTCCAAATATCAGGTTTATTTCCAACGTCCGTTTAACAAACTGTTTTCAAAAACCTGTGCTCTAAGTGTTTTTAACTTAATATTTTCGAAAAGTTTTCAACACAATTCAACCCCCCCTTCTTGTGTTCACGTTCACGCCCTTCCGAGGGTCCACCAGGAGAAGAGGAGGTGGAAAATCTAGAAACAGAAGAAGAAGACGACGATTCTTTCGAAAGAAACCTCATGTTGCTACCCATTTCGAAACAACGAAAGGAAAAGCACAGAAGAGGAAGAGAGATTTAACTGTAAATGACAATGTTCGCAGGGAAATCGAAGAAACACAATGTGAGCAAGCACACGAACGGTTGGACAAACGAACCATCGGAGAGAGGAATGAACCAGAGAACACTCGAAGAATCACCAGAGAAGAAGGAGGAGGAAGGGCGAAGCAGAAAAGTCTTTCAGAGGCTTTGCAGAACGAGCAAAAGTAAAAAAGTGAAAGGGAAATTATTATTTATAAACCCCAAGTCTGATCGAAACGACGTAACCGTTCTTCTACTCTCACCGTTGATCTGATCTAAGCGACGTGACCTTTCTTCTCCTTTCACCGTTGATCAACGATACATCGCACCTATTTAACTTGGGGACACAGGGCAATGATGACCCACCTTGAAACAACGCGGCGCTCCAAGTCCCAAGGGCGGTTGAAGCGACAGTTTGAATTTCAAATTTAACGCTCACGCGCCTAGTGCTTGGAAGCGGTTCAGCTCCCTCTCTTCGAACGAGACAACAAGCATTATTCCTCTCCAAACAGAAGTACCGAATATGGACATCACCCGAAAAGCAAACATCTATAAGTCACCACCTCGACACTCGAGTTACCGACTTGGGGGATAACTGCAGCAGAACGCTCGTCGAAGGCCCAGTATCGCGTGTAGTTGGCTGCCCCACTTTAGAGCCATGTCGACCTGGCAGATCCAACGGTCCTCAGATCTTGGCGCCAGCTCATCACAGCCTGGCATAGATCCGACGGTACCGCAGATCTCACGGGAGCGGTTACATCTCAATAACTGTCTCCGACCACTATAAAAGGGATCTCCGTCACGATCCAGGTACGATTTGATTCATTCTCCTGCTTACCTTACCTCCTACCTAAATTGACTTAGGCATCAGAGTCCTTACAGGTACACCACCACCGCACGCCGTCGTCAACCACTGCGAGTACCGTCACACTGCTTCATTCCGGCCATCCTCTGAGTTCTACTTCAGAACAGAAACTATTGATGAAGTATTTGCTGGCTCTTGCCCCCTCTCTAAAGGTATGACATATTGAAGTGGCATTCTTTTTATATAATAAATATAAATATAAATATTACTGAAAGGAACATGGTGTACTGTTCAGGGTAACATCTTCTGATTGGTTGAAGGATAATATCATTTTTCTTTTAAGAAAAGAAAATTATTATTTGACCCAAATTGACTAGATGGTGTTTTATTTGATTTAAAGTTGTCTTTGCTTTAATATACTATTTTTCATTGAAGCAATGTGGATATAACCAACAGTTGTTTATTTCCAGGTGTTATCTCCTAAAATGAGCATAGCCACAGTGCAATCTTATATTTCGAAGAAATCAAATGACCTGGTCCTAAATTTGGTGACCTCAAATTGCATATGCACTGGAGGTTGGTAATCTTGAGCTTTGCTTGGTGTTTATTAGCAACTATGTGTTGCTAATGTTTTAATGGCTTTTGATCCTTTTTTTTTTTGAATAATTTGCTGCCAATTTGAAAGGGGAAGGTTTTTTTGGGATAATGTTTCTTTTTTCATTGATGTACATTTCATTAAAGTAACTTTGTTTATGAAACCTAATCATTATTTGTATCAAAAATATTTGTACATGTTCAATCATTACAGATTGAGCTTCAGCAATGGCACCCTCGGTAAACAAAGAAGCCCTCTATTTTGGACTACTTATATACAGCTCGCGGGCATGATGCACAGATTGAGAGATGGATTCATCCATTTTCAGTTGAAAGATAGATTCAGCCCTCTATGGCAGATTTAGGGAGAGTTTGGTTTGTTTTCTATTTTTTATTTTTAGTTGATATATGTTCACTAATGTTATTTGTTTTAGAAGGTTGTTTGTTGAAAATGGTTTTTTCCTTTCATTATATCCTATGAATTATGAGAAAGTATTGATAGGTCTTTTTGTTTAGAGATTTAGTTAGTTATAGTTAGTCTGAGATAGTTCGAAGAATTAAGGTATGTAGCTTAAAAATAAGAATAGAGGTTGAAAGGGAAGAAAGTCAGTTTAAGTCAGTTAGTTAGTTGGGTTGAGTTTGTTTTAGTCAAAATATGAGGTGGAAGAAAGTTGAAATAACTTTGATAGCTCTTCATGCTGAAACAATACGAGATGTTAAGAAGCATTCTGGATTTGGAATAAGATCTAAGTCGATGCATTTTTTTATTATTTTTATTATGTTGCCAGTTGTGTCTGGTTGGTTGGAAATTAAGGAAAAAAATTTAAATTTTATTTTGAATTTGGCTTAGAAGGAAAGCATTAACTAAAGTTTTTTTATATTTTATTTGACTTGAAATTTATATCTTTTAGCATGATATTGAATGATTATACATGGCTGGTGATAGTTGCTCATATTTGTTTCCCTTTTGTCATGGATGCACCCTTTAATTCTATGAGCTAAATCTATCCTCAAAGGGAAGCCATCCTCCTTGGGGTTGATTTTGATATATAGTTAGGTTAAGTGTACAAGAAATTGTAACACCTGATGGGTTTTGATTCTGGTATAAGTTTATTCTTGAGAGTACTTCTACCTATTTTGCTCTATTTCTTATCCTCTAGCCTTCTGTTTGTTTTTGGCAGTAATCATTTTTTGGAATATCTCGCTCTTTTTTAATTTATTTTCCTCTTCTTTGACTTTATACTGTGTGATTTGGCATTACAAGCCTTTTTTGGAAAAGTACCTGTCGGTATGCTTCCACATCTGGATGCAGGTACAACCGTACAAGGCTGGAAAAAATGCTGACGAATACTTCATCTGGTAAGCTTCCTTCCCATTTTCACAATAATCTGATGTCTCTTAGGCATGTTTTGTTGATTTGCTTTAGTTTATATTTAATATTAGTATAGTTAGCCAAGTGATTGGTCAAGTCACCCGTTGTTAATCTCATACATTTCTCATTTACCTATAAGTGAACTGAGCAATAGTCCCTCTAAAGGGGTCCATTGCATTCTTTTCATTTTTCTAATTTTTGGAAAACAAATTTATAAGAGCAATACAAGTTAGATTTTATCAGATTTTGGAACTCTATTAAGGAATGGATCCACAATGGATAAACTGGCAGCTAATAAATCTTGGAAAATGGGAGAAGTGAAAGAAAGGGTGTGATGGGTGGCTAGAGAATATTACAGTGAATGAAAAGATCCTTTGTTGGAGGGTGATAATTTTCTCCGGTATGTCCACTTTATCTGTTTAAGTTTAGATAAGATATACAATAAAATATGTAGCCCATAGCTCTAGTATATAGAAAGAGTTGCTTAGCAGTGGATTTAAAATAGAGGGCAACGCATTTTGCACAGTGAGAGACACTAGAAAATCACTCAGAGGAACTAACATCCAGCTCTACTCTCTTTTTTAAGGTGATTTTCATATCCATTACTGTAAAATTCTAACTAATGTGATGACTGTTATTTATAGTTCTTATCAACTGCATCTTAATGCCAAAATTTGGTTTATGCAGGTAAAATCTTAATGCCAAATTTTTTTTATAGTTCCATTATTCATAACCTGTGACGGAGGAGGAATTTAGTTTATGCAGGTAAAATCTTAATGCCAAAATTTGTTAAAGCACAATGACGGGGCATAAAATATTATAGTTAATCTTAAAAGTATATATAAAAATTATGATTTATTAATTGAACATATCAAGATTATTGTTTCTCAGTTTTGATTTATATGACTTTCCCAACCACTATTTTTAGTGACTCGAAAACATCGAAGACAAATTCATAAAATTAATAGAGCAATGATTCAAACTATGTATAGTAGTGCTATATCTCATGGAGAAACAAACAGGGTGATGCAAGGTATTCAACACAAAGCTTATGATTATCTGCTTCAGCCTATATGGATGAAAGAGTTGTTACATCTTTAGAAAAAGAATATACAAGACAGGAGAATTTGAAAGTCATCAGGATCTTGAGGGCATCCACACTAGTGCAAAAACCACTTTTAATCGCGGTTTTTTTGGACTTCTAACGTCGGTTTTCAATCCGGCGTCTTTTCGTCCGACGTTGTAGGTGTAAATATTTAACGCCGGTTTATAAACCGCGGTTAAAAGTAAGTTTTAATCGCGGTTTTTTATAAAACCGGAGTTAAATCATGATGTAAAAGAAAAAAAAATTTGAAAAAAAAAGTTTTAACCGCGGTTTTTTAGAAAAACCGGCGCTGTATGTGACATTTAACCGCGGTTTTCTGAAAACCGGCACTATAAGTCTCCTTATAGCGAAGTAAAAGAAAAAAAAAATTTGAAAAAAAAAAGTTTTAACCGCGGTTTTTTAGAAAAACCGGCGCCGTATGTAACATTTAACCGCGGTTTTCTGAAAACCGGCGCTATAAGTCTCCTTATAGCGAAGTAAAAGAAAAAAAAATTGGAAAAAAAAGTTTTAACCGCGGTTTTTTATAAAAACCGGCGCCGTATGTGACATTTAACCGCGGTTTTCTGAAAACCGGCGCTATAAGTCACCTTTAACCGCGGTTTTCATAAAACCGGCGCTATAAGTCACCTTTAACCGCGGTTTTTAAAAAAACCGGCGCCATATATAACTTTTAACCGCGGTTTTAAGCAAAACCGACGCCATAGATGCATCAATTTTTTTAATACTTCATTTTAGAAATTTCCATTTCGATCGCCAATGTAATCGCCAATACATACAACCACTACATACAAATCCAGTCATGTATTAATCATCATGAACTCCAAAACTCACAGAAGAAGAAAACAAAACAAAACTCCTAATTAACATTCAGACAAAAAACAAAACTCTATTGTCAAAAAACAAAACTTCAACTATCCTCTAATTAAACATTCAGACAACTCCTAAATGCTACGAATTATTAGCTACACAATTCTGTTATCCCTTTTTTTCTTCTCTTCAAACCTTCTCATTTTTGTTGTGTTGTTTTTCTTGTTCGGCGTCTTGGTGGTTCTAGGTTTAGATTTTGCTCTTCAATCTTAGTCACAAAAAAACGCGCCCATGTTTTCCTCCGAATCTCGACAATTTCTTCATGATTGTATGAGTTTGTGCCACGACCATCAAATAACTACAAGTTCAATTCAAAACATATGTAATTAACTAACTATAAATAGTGTAAGGTATCAAAAAGATCAAATAACAAGATATGAAATATTTTATTACCAAATCCCATCCAGAGGTAATCTTCATCGTGACAATGGATAACATGGTTTTCATGACATAATAACCACACGCCCATGAGTTGTCTTGGTAAGGCCCTACAAATGACAATATAAATTAGTACAAATTATATATACACATAACTAATACGGCTTTCAATATGTAAATATTATATAAAGACAAACTACTTACCACGAGTATGTTCCAATTAGGCCTCTTTCCTTTTCCCAGACCTTTCTTACTATTATAGTCCATCATAGCTCTGATAAAATAATATAAGTTATAGATATAAGATAAATACATATATGACATCACAAGTATGACAAGTAAATTAAAAGTTTACCCCTCAAGTACACGCTTAATCTGTAGGTTTGGCCTTTGATGAAGTGAGCATATCCAGACTATGAGATTATGCTTAGGACAAACGACAATCAACTGCCAATGATTACTAGGTAACAACAATAAAGGTATATTAGAAACACAGAGAGAAAAAGTATGCTATGAATAAAAATGTATTCACCTGTGCCAGTACGGTCCTAAGAAAACATCTTTGTCCTGCTGAATTAGCTTATCCAGTATGTAAGCTTGAACAGATTCATTAGACTCTTTTGGGTTGGGCTTGACAACCATCAACGTTGGATCCAAGAATCCATATACATCATCAGTAGTTGTTCAATACGATACGGTGCAGATACCTAGGAGTTAAAACAAAATAATGTTAATTATATATAATTGATACAAAGGAGATAAAAATATACAAATATGTTAATTAATACTTACGTGCACCATAATTGCAAGTGTTGATTGGCAAGCCAGAACTCATCACCGAGCGACAGGTCCGTTAAGTCCTTCGAAAAAATGTAAAAAATTGGAAGATTGTCGTGCTCCAAGGTAATCCCAACTTGTCCATCGGGAAGATCAAAAGCCATGTGACCAATGCATTTTAAAATATCGTCTTTAGGATCCTCCTCATTTTCTGGCGAACAACTATCCTTGGTGCTGACATGCGCAGTGGCTTTAGGAGAAGACATTATCTGATGACTTAGTTGGGCTTCCACATCTGACTTGAGCTGAGATTTGTAAGCTTCAAACTTAGCTTCAAACATTTGACTAACCTCCTGTATGATCTGATGTCTCATGGCATCCATGTCCATTTGCTTTGACTGACTGCGTGAAGTTCCTCCGAAGTATTTCTTGAAGCCCACACCTCGACCAGCAGTGCGGACACGACCACAGTGCTCGGGTGTTCCAAGGGCAGTAGTCAAGATATCTTCACGTCCAGTTGGAATAAAAGTACCCTGAGATTCATCTTCAACCAATGACTCCTACAACCAAATTCAATCAAAGAGGTTTTTGGTCAGTCGACTTAAAATCCTTAAAATCCTTCCAACGCTCACCCGCATAGGACAACCATCGGTCCCTAAACTTTTTATCATGGGGAACATCAAAAATATCCTACAATAGACAACAAAATGGTGGTGTTAGTAAATACATACACACAAAGATCAATAAAGTTAAATACAAATATGCATACAACTAGAGATAAAGGTCAATACCACGACATCTTGCCATATCATATCTTTAGTTTTTTCAGGGACATCTCTCCATTTAGGTATCAGAATGGAGGCCTTGCTTCGTGCAAGGTACGCCAAATAAGTGCAAAAGTCGGGCCGCATTATCACCATCAGTCGCCCGATGTCTGGATCAAATTCAATAGAAAACTTCTGACCAGGAAGAAGTCTATTTTTCAATTGTGATGTAGTGGTAACACCTCTAGTTCTTTTTTTGGAGGACTCTGATGTGGATGGATCAGCCATATATGATGCCTGTTTAAACAAACAAACAAATATAAGAAACAATGTGAGATAATCTAACAAATATGTATCAATGTGGATATATAATCTAACAAACATGTATTCACCTATAAAATTCTTTAGTAGTCAAGTTTTAATGTCCTCCAATATCCCTTCTTGATGATCATCACGAGTGGCATATACATCGCCTACTTCATTTTCATCAATGAAGATGGGTCTTTGTGTTGAGAAAGAAGGGTGTCATTAATATCTAGTGTTGAATCTTGATTTTCATCACTCTCATGCATACTTCTTCTTTGGAGAACCACAGACCATCTTTTGTTAGAGGATCCTTGACATAAAACACTTGTTTGGCGTGAATTGCCATGATGAAAGGTTCATCCTTATAACCTATCTTGTCAAGATCCACCATTGTAAATCCTAACTCATCGGTTTATGCCACCATTCGTTCACCCACTTACATTTAAAAACAGGCACTTTGAATTTATTATAATCGATCTCCCAAATCTCTTCAATGACCCCAAAATAAGCTATCGATGCCAGAACGGGGTTTTTATCCTTTGAACTAGAGAAATGCATAGAAGAAGCCATAACCATAACCCCACTATTTTGTACGGTGCTCTTGTCATCCTGTGACTTTGTATAAAAAGAAAATTTGTTGATATCGTATCCTCTCCATGTCAAGACATTAAATTGTAAGAAGTCTTCGACTCCGTTCTTATACTCATCACCTAAGCGATGTTTTTGCATCCAACTACGATCCATAACTGTGTTCTGAAATAATATACACATACTTTTATGCTTAGATATTTAACTAACATTAACATGTTTGTATGCATAAGTTAGAACAATTAGATATTTAACTAACACACTATATAAAAATCTGAATTTTAACATGATCACTCCTAAACTTTATTTCTCACCCTTAAAACTTCTCTAACATAGTTTAACCCAAAACAAGTCTAAGTTTCCAATCACAAAGAACAACCCAAAACACAATAAAAGAGGTTCCATGTCTCATATCCAATATTTACACAACATATCATTGAATTACATTCTAAAGAAGATCAAAACAAGCTAAGTGTTCCATCAAAAAGCACTTATGAAAAGAAGTGAATGTGCAGATTCTATGGTAACAGTATCACAACAAAGAAAACACATTCCCCTAAACAATAACCAAGAGAAATTTAGCCAACCAAAAGAAAACACACTCACTGAAACAATCCTAACAGAATAGCTAATAATGTCTTTGATAATCCAATCCTAACTCAAGAAGAAAAGGAAGAGAAAACTAACCCAACTTTGAGAGGACTGCAACCGTGCTCAAGAGTGGACGATGACGACGAGATGGTGCGACGGCGAGAAAGTTACAGGGTTGAAAGGACTACAACAGCGACATATTCGAGCAAGAGAGTACTGCGACGGCGGGAGGAAGCGCGCGACAGCGAGATGGTGCGACGGTGTCGTGGCTTGGGCGATGGTGGCGAGGACAATGGTCGCGGGAGATTGCTCGCGGTTTGCAGGTGAGGCGGAGAGGGAAAATGACGACGGCGAGGACGATAGAGGGAGAAAACGTTGAGAACGAAGAGGACGACGGCAGTGACAGGAGGGAGAGGTACCTGAACGAAGAGGACGAAGAGGGAAAATGAGAGAACGCGTAAGTGAGGGTTTGATTTTGTATTTTAAAACACCTTATAACCGCGGTTTCCCAAATAACCGGCGCTATAGCTTACATTTTTAAAAATAAAAAGGTAAACTTTTAACCGCGGTTATTATTTATAACCGGCGTTATACCTAGACTTTTAACCGCGGTTTTAACTAAAAACCGGCGTTAAAAGTAGGAATTCTGCAGCAATTCTATAGATGTCGACAAATGGATGTCGAGAAAGAGTGGAGCTCACCTCGTTTTACAATTCTATAGATGTCGACAAATGGATGTCGAGAAAGAGTGGAGCTCACCTCGTTTTAGAATTAGATTATTGAAGAATCCATCGTCGAACTCAGTTTAGAGTAGGTCGACAAATTTGGCAGTCGAATAAGTGAAAAAAGGACCTTTTAACCGCGGTTATTAGTATAACCGGCGTTATACCTATACTTTTAACCGCGGTTTTATCTAAAAACCGGCGTTATACCTAGACTTTTAACCGCGGTTTTAACTAAAACCGGCGTTAAAAGTAGGAAATGTTGCTGCAGCAATTCTATAGATGTCGACAAATGGATGTCGAGAAAGAGTGGAGCTCCCTAATGTCGGCTATGCGGATTCCCTAATGTCGGCTATGTGGACTTCGTTATCCAGGAGATCGGAATTTGTTCATGTCGGCTATGCGGACTTCGTTATCCAGGAGATCGGAATTTGTTCAGTGAGATTGAGTGCTCCCTAATGTCGGCTATGCGGACTCCCTAATGTCGGCTATGCAGACTTCGTTATCCAGGAGATCGGAATTTGTTCATGTCGGCTATGTGGACTTCGTTATCCAGGAGATCGGAATTTGTTCATGTCGGCTATAACCGCGGTTATTCATATAACCGGCGTTATAACTTGAACTTATAACCGCGGTTTTACTTAAAAGCCGGCGTTATAAGTTTCGCTCTTTTTATCCATTTTTATTGTGACACTTATAACGCCGGTTTTAGAAATAACCGGCGTAAAAATTGATGCGTTAATTTCAAAAATGCCACCGCCTCACGTTTTACGCCGGTTATTTCCAAAACCGGCGTTATAAGTCTAATTTTTAGGTGTATTTCGCACTAGTGCCACTAAATGAGAAATGGATTAGGTCACTCTGATGATGGTAACGTGTTTGGTGTAGAAGAAATGACCTTAATGATTAAAAGGAAATATGTAGATAATGTTGAACTTTCTGATTGCTGATTATTTTGCAAGGTGCTCCCAAATGTTCTTTCAATATATTGTCCTCCCTTTTTCCATATTAAAGGTTTGAATTTTTCAGTAGATAAGAATATAGCATATGCAAGATAGAAGAATTGTAGAAACCTAACTTTGTATAAGCAACCAAATTAACTTGAAATTTTATTTTTGCAATGCAAAAATAAAGTGTAAAAAGAGAACATATGAAAATAAAGCATGTCTAAGCATCGAAACTACCTCAGCTTTGTAGCGGGTTCTTTGTTGCCTTCAAATGGTAGTAGCAACAATGACTTTAAGGGGACCACCATAAACCGCACAATTAGAGAGTATTCACGGTACAAATAAAAAGTAGTCACAATAAAGACCACAAAAATCAAGATAAAAAATGTTTAAAGTTGAGATTTATTGCTTATAATATATACACATATATATTATAATCAATTATAATGTATTAAGATACTACCATAATTTTTTTGTTTATGGCTAACTTAATTCACATTAAAACAACCAAATTTCGAACTTTAATAGTACTAACTTTAGCATTTTGTTTATTATTTTGTCAAAAAAAAAAACATTTTGTTTATCCCAAAGGACAGGAGAAATCATGACACAACATTTATATGGGTGTGAGCAAATTTATCTTTGGCAATTAGATTGCACTAATGATATTTATTTTCTATATTAAAAATGTATTTATTTTTACATCATTTTTAAAGTTATGATAATGCAAGGGGTAAAATTATGCAAAAAAATAGTGCCAAGGAGTAGGGGTCCCACGCGAAGGAGTAGGAAGGTGTCAGTTCAAGATAAATATGAGTAACATTGCCACATCCCAAACTTACATATTCCATAAACAAATAAAATCAACTGTCAAAAAATAAACAAATAAAATCAATTTAAAAAGACATTTCATAAATTATTAGTCAACCAAAGCAAATCTTAGAAAAGTCAGAGAACAAAGTGAATGGCTTTTAAAAATAAATGATGATTTTATTGATAGATTTATAAAAAAATAATTAAGTTATATTTTCTCGGTACATCAAAAGAGGATAAACTAAATTAATAAGGTAAGATATTTATATGAAAGTTTAGAAATATAAAAATGACTATATTAGTTAACGTTTATATCTAGCACCAAAAAAAAAAAAGTAAACGTTTATATCTCATGAAAACACAAACTATACAAAAAAAAAATTAATATATAAATCCCATAAGGTAAATATATTTTACTTTATGTGATGAAAAAATTACATCAAATTATATTGAGATTTAGAGATAAACATTTAAATCATGTTGAAATGAAAATTTTACATAATAAGACATTAATATGTTAATCGTAAAATTATATGTAATTAAAAATATGATAACTAAGAGTGAAAATACACCACACAAAGATAAATATTTTATGTGAAAATATATTAATATTTACTTTTTTGAGTAAAAATATATTACACAGAGATTAAATATTTTACAAAAAGAACACTAATACATAAATTAACCCAAATAAATATTTTAATATTAAATACATATTAATATAATTTTTTAATAAAAAATTTGTATTTTTTATATGCATTGTGCGTTGCCTAGGCCAGTAGTATAACTCATAAAGTAATACAAATTTGTTGTGGAATGCTCATCGATGTCGTTATCGATCAGCGGTAGGATGCAATGAACTTACAGAAAGGGATATGATTTATGCGGAAAGATAATATATTAGTATAAATCTTATTTCGACAATTTGTTATCTTTCTACACATTTTTTAACTATTTTTATCTTTTTTTTTCTAGGGTTGTCGTCATTTAGCGGAGTATCTGATGAATAACCTTAACAGCGAAAATATAATGCAGTTGTGCAGAAAGATAACAAATTATTATAAAGTTTCATTTTTTTTAAAATTTATTATTCTAATTATACATTATACTATATATCGTTTAATATTAAATTACATTGTATGCATTGTGCTTTTTTTTATTGGTATACATGCATTGTGCTTCTATTATCTTACAAAATACATATTATTTTATAATAACATTTTCAATAGCAAGTGTATACCTGTGCATTGCACTAGTCAAATGATTTTTACGAAAAGAACATTCAATTTTTTAAATTAATAATACATATTATTATGAATATTAAATACGTCGCATAAATATAGTAAAAAATTTTACGATACAAAGGTTTTGATATATATATGGAAATTCAAAACATATGTTGTAAAAAAAAAAGAAATTTAATTAAGTATTCCTCAAATCATAATGTATACCTGTGTATGGCACGAGTTACAAATACTAGTTTCCTAAAAATTATAACCGAGGGTCCTTGAAACCCATTTCTTTGCTTTTTAATAGAAATAAATAAGCATGAATACATTAGTAGCTAAAAACTTGATATTCCTATTTGGATCTTATTTGTTTATAATTTCCTTTAAAAAAGTGAAATAGAATAAAAAAAGGGCAAACAATTTAAAAGACATAATCTAACCATGATCCAATTTCATTTGAGTATTCTCTCGAGGAACCAACCCTATTAACTCTCCTGTTTTAATAAAGAGAAAGGTGATTAAAAAAAGGAATTTTTTAAATAAAAAAAGCCCTAAACCTAGTTTATCCGTATGGATCTAACAAGGGGATCAGAAGAACCAAAGCCCCTTCCCTGTTCCAACAGAGCGCAATGCAACAGCAAAAATAAAATAAAGAAATAATAAACTAGCAAGAGAAAATAATAGAGGTGAAGAAGGAATAATACTATAAAGTCAAATTCCTAATTTTGTGATTAATCAACTAGAACAATCTGAAATAGAAAAGAAATACCGGAAGGGGGAAAAGAGGGCACCTTAGTGAAGACCCTCAAGTAATTCAGACCATCATAAAAATAAATTAAAAAAAATACAGAGAAGAAATCAACACGAAAATCTACTTTATAGTGAAAATAAAAATGAAATGAATATAAGAAAATTAAGAAAAATAAAAAGAAAAATAAAACTATCATCACCCAGATACACCCGCCCTCACCTTTTTTTATTTTATTTTTCCACGTTACCCCCCCTAAGCCCATTTTTTGGTAGGGCCCAAACAAACCCACCCACTCGTGGGGGAGGTGGGGAAATCAAAGCCCTAAAATCTTAATATAATTCAATCCTCTTGCCTCCCTCATCTCCTGATGAAGCAGCGCTCCCTCCCCCTCCTAGTTTGCTCTCTTCTCTGTCATCTCACTCACCCTTCATCCTCTCATTCTCTCTTCTTCCTACTTCCATTTTTCCTTCTCAAAAACGGCGCTCCCCCCTCCATCATCTCTTTTCTTTTTGTCTTCCACCAAATTTGATTTTCAACATCTCCATCTAGCTCCATCCCCCACAGAAAAAAAGATGAGTTTTTTTTTTTGTTTTCTCCGCCTCTCAGATTTATTTTAAAAACGAATATGTTTTTCTTGTTTTATTGATATGATGTTTGTTTCATTTTTTGCAGAGAACGGAGGAACAAAGGAATGACTATGAAAAGCCTCTCAGATGCATGAAAATGTTCTTATTTTTTCATCTCTTTTCTTTTATTATTTTTTCTGTTTGGTTCATTATTTTTGTTTTTTTTGTTTTCCCTTCTATTTTCATCTCTGGTTTTATTCTTTATTTCCATTTTTGGTTTTCTCTTCTATTTTCGTCTCTGATTCCATTCTTTATTTTCGTTCTCATCTCTGGTTCTATTTTATTGGCCCTCTATTTTATTTGGATCAGTTTAGGATAGTATTTAGTATAGTAGTATTTTATTTTTGTCTCTATTTAAACACTCATCTATGTCTATTATACTTTATTTATTAAGGTTTAATTGTAGTATTCATTCATGGGAAATATAATTCAATTCATGGGTTCATATGTGAATTTCTAGGATTATGTTTGAAGTTCTGGGTAGAGCTTTTTCAATTTGTGGTCTAATTTTTAATTTCAAATTATTTCGTTCCCAGTTCTAGGTAAAATTGTTTTTTTGAAGAAAGGCTTACATTACTGAGGGCCTTTCCTAATTGGGAACCCTCGGTAATCATCTCATTTTTTTATTTTTTTTTTAAATATTTGAAACTTACCTACGGCCAAAGGCCCATGGCTAAGCAACACGGTTTTCTAAAATATCTAATTGGTTACCTACGAATAGTGGCCCTCGCTAATATACCTACGAACAGAGACCATCAGTAATTACCTACGATCAGAAGCCACCGGTAACTACCTACGGCTTATAACCCACGGTAATTACCTATGACCTTACAAAATTACCCTTGGTACGCGTTTCCTACGGAGCGATAACCTACGGACTGTGGGCCCTCGGTCTCGGTAAGTCCTGCAATTCTTGTAGTGACCAAATAAATACGTAGAAAATGTTAAGTTGTACACAAGATATATTATTGTGGCTCTCTATAATCAAGGGAGCATTCCATTCCATTGCTTTTATATGCTCTTGCTATGTACTTTCGCATTATGCTTCTTTGGATATCGTGAGACAGGATAATGATGCAATATCTTTTAGCATGTACAAGTGGACTTCAGCGTGACTTACATACTATGCACAACTGAGTAAAAGAAGTGGAGGCAAAATAAATCAACTTTTATCCAAATAAATTTGTTTGTCATTTCCAAGGGAAATTTTGGATCTATGATCAAGAGAAAGTAGTATTTTGTTCGAACTTCGAAGGATAAAAAGTACAAAACAGAATTGTTTTATTTAATTTATTTAATAATCAATAGAAGGTCAGTCTCCAATGTTTTCTTTGTGCCGTTTGGGATTTTTTTTCCAATGATAACACTGACATTTCCCTAATCTGATAATAATCAGGAGTTGTAATTTTTTTTTAAAACCACGGTGGCAGTTCACAGCTCATTTTTTTAATACCACGCTAGGTAATTTAAAAGAAAAATGTTTTTTTAAACACAGATCGTATGGACACCGTATGGGATACCGTATGTCCTTACGGTACGGATATGTACGGACCGTACGGATATATTTTATTTTGCTTTTTTTATAATTTTTTTTAGATTTTTTTAACTGGTTAAAAAAATATTTGGCATTAACCAGATAATGAATTACATTTACCAGATATTTGAACTTGATTAACCAGATAAGAAAAAGTTTCAGGATTTGGCATTAACCAGATAATAAATAGCATTAACCAGATATGTGAACTTGATTAACCTGATAAGAAAATGAAATGTCCAAAATATTCAAGATTTGACATTAACCAGATAATGAATAGCATTAACTAAATATTTAAACGTGATTAACCAGATAAAAAAATGGGATGTCCAAAAGTTTCAGGACTTGGTATTAACCAGATAATGAATAGCATTAACCAGATATGTGAACATAATGAACCAGATAAAAAAATCTGTAATATTTTCTTGAAAAAAAATTTTAAAAAAATTGTTTTTGAAAAAAAAGGGGGATCCATATATGTACGGACATCCGGTATCTCTGTCTAGTTTTGTGTTCAATTAATAGCTTTTAATTTAAAACTCTAGGATATCTTGATTGAATAAATAAGTGATTAGTAGGTTTATTACTTACCAATTGTGAATTGTGTGGCTATGCCTTTTGTGTTGGTATAACTTACCCTCGACAATTCTTTTATTCGATTTCGTAATATTAATGACTTAAATACCTAATATTAATATCAAAATTTTAAAAAATATAGGTGAATAATATATATTTTTTAATAACAATAGGTGAATAATATATTTGATAATTAATATTTAATATTTTTTTAGACATGAATTACTAGAGAAAATTACACTTTCTAATATATTAAGGACTTATTTGTAGTTAAATGTTTTAATAATTCTTAGGTAATTATTTTATTGGAAATTTTTATTTTTCTGATTAAATTTAATTTTTCTGTTATCTTATTAATATAAGACTGAATTACATGACATAAAATCGAATTAAATCAAAGTCATATTTGACTTCTTATCTTCTCCTTACAAAAGAACATATGTATTATTCTTTAAATAACTTTAATTAAATTTAAAAATATATCATAATGAGATTGAACATTTCACTTAAAAGAATATTCATATCTAAATTACTAAGAATCAATATTTTTAAAGAAATTATACATAATTTGAATTTGTTTGGTCAGGAAAGTTCTTTTGATATGCACTGTGCGGAGCACGACTTATCAAAATATAGATATGTTGTCTATAAACCTTTATATAAGTAATATTTTAATGAAATCCATATTTTAATGAAATCCTAAAAAATAGCATATTTCCTGTCCATGACGCGGTTTTGCACACTAGGTAAAACCATGATATATTTTGCGTGTAAATGCATAGATTAATCTCTCAAAAAGTATTATTTTCACAATTTGTTTCGCAAGGTAAAGAGTATCATAAACACTTGCGGAAAACCTAATTAAATAAAATATAAAATTCCTTTACCAAGAAGACATATTATAAATACTCTATGAAAAGTACAAAGGATTAATATTCGATCAGTTTTACAAATATAAGAAAATATATAATACTCATACTATCCCCGATGCCACACACATCAGAGCTTACAATCCCTTTTTACATAAACATAAATACCATAAATATAATAACATCATGAATCTCTTCTAAGGTTAGGAGCTCCACCTGGTTGCTCCTTGGCTGACTACTCATCCAAGGCAACCTGGTCAGCTACCGATTCCTTCTGTGCTCGGTTCCACGTGAGCAAAGTATAGGAGAAATCATGCTAAAGGTATATAGGCATAACATGATAAGAAAGAAACGACACACATGCCCAAACACAAATTCACACAACATATCCATATACACACAAATAAAAGTACAATGTCCTCACGTCGAGGGATAATGTGAATTCAAGACAATGTGATGCAATCCTAACTCCGACTACTCTGTATGCATGTGGATCCATCAACAGCTCGACAACTTAGGAACGGCGAGTGGGATGATATCAAAGACATCAGAAACAAGATGAACAATTAAGCTTATGGGTATTTAACAAGTTTGTTAAGTGTGTATGAAAACTTGTTATAACCAACTAAATACATTAAAAGAACATAATGTATTTATAAAGATGGAAACAAAGCATCTGAAGAACAACATGAAGATGACTGAAGATCAACAAAACGATGTCTGAAGTTCAACATGAAGTCTGAAGCCCAACACTGAAGAAATGAAGTAACGTATGATAAACAATAACAACAACAAATCAAACAACACTAAATAGTAGTGTCTAAAGCAATACTTCACTTGTCGCGTCTGATTTAGAAGACCTCATGAAGACCTGGTTCAAAATCATTATACTAAATGGTAGTGTCTGAATTTGATCTAGACGTACATGAAGACCTAGTTCAGAATCAGAACACCAAACGGTAGTGTCTGAACTAGATGATCAAGATACATTAAAGATGATGAAACAAGAAGAGCCAGCGAAAGAGAAGACTTCATCAACAACAACAATCAACCTGAAGAACACAACAAAGAAGACCTCATCAATAACAGCAATCAACTGAAATTACAACAAGAAGATCTCCACTATAACGAATCAACCTGAGAACCTCAACCGCTCCGCTACGTCAAAAAAACATCACATGTATGAATAGTAAAGAAGCAAAGTATCTTAGCTGTTAGAAAATAGAATAGTGAAGGAATCACTATGTCTGAAGGAAACTTTCAATCTATCCATCAAGACATTACAAAGATGAAAAAACAAAAGAAGCTGAATCGAAGAAATGCAGACAAATGGAAATGTATAATAATGACACCGTCTGAAGAAGTCTTAGTGGTGCAAGCGTATTAAAGAATTCTTATCTATCTGTTTGACAAAAATACAAGCTACTAGCCACGGATCTGGTACAAGCTTACAACAAAGAAAAGACAAACATGTTTCTAACTGATTATTCAGGACAGTAACTGTACTGTTGTGTCTGATAATAGGAAAGAACAAATGTTTGTTATCATTATTGAAGACCAGGAAGACTTATGAAAAGACAAAGGGCAAAAGCAATATATATTCAAATATTGCCAACGGTCATGGGATAGCCGTTGGAAAGCAAAATCATTTTTCTGTATAAAGACGACTGTATAAAGTGTGTCAGTACAAAAAACACTACAAGACAAAATAACAGACATATTTCTTGGAGAATTAAATCCCATTCTCAACAGTAACATTTCAAATTGCCGAAGACTATAAACACTGAAGATCATCATTTAAATGATGTGCGATGAGGGATGAGGAAAATAGGCTGACGAATGAGAGCTGATGAAAACAACTGCCGTGCGATAGCAGCTACTGTTGCTGAAGAACAACCATGGAGTTGAAAAAGACATAGATGATGAAGTAAATGATGGTACAAAGCGTATACATCCTCTCAATGAGGGTCATCATGAAGGAATCAATGGTTGATGAAGAATCAAATTAAAGATGCTGAAGCTCAAGCTCAGGACTCCCTTGCAACCAAGAAGAAGAAGCTAAAGCCTAATTTGATATCCACTCTTAGAGTGTTTTATCTTAGTTTACAGAGCAAAATTGTATATCCTCTTAGAAAAAGAGATGAGTGAAAACACGAGCAAAATTATTACAAATCTACTCAGTAGAAGTGAGTAAAGTGTACTTGTAATGGACACATGGACACTCTTTTAGTTTGAAAGTAGTTGTCTAAAACCTTTGTAAAGGGATGAGTTTGCTACCATAACAGTAGGGATTGCCGCCCGAAAGGCTATTTTCCTTAGAAGCATGATAGTCTGTTGTGTGCTTACTTGGATACTTGGTACATAGCCTGGTCGACAGAATTATGTATGCAAGGGATGGTCGGGTAGGTCTTTTCCTGGGAGTCGTAAAGATATTGTGGTTGTCCAAGAGGGTGTGGGTATAGCCAAGTTAGATGTATATACTCACAAAGGTTTTTGTAATCAGGTTAATTATAGTGGAAAAAGCCTTCAGCAACAAAGGGACTGGATGTAGCTATCAGTTGGATAGTAAACCAATATAAATCGATGTGTCTCTTTTATCTTTCTGCATGTTTGTTTTACTCCCTTGTCTGTTTTTATCACTCGTCTGTTTTTTCAAGTAAACTTGTTTTATCCTACCGTCTATGTTTTACTTGTCTGATTACTTGTAGGGAAAATGTTTAAGAAAAACCTTTAGATTAACAACCTAGTATCTAGTTGAAATCAGTACTTATGCAAATTGTATTTGAAGCATACTAACCTACGTATGGTTTAAATCAAAGTGCAATAAGTAGTAGGCAAAATGGATTTGCTTAAAGTACAATTTTGTATATGTTAAAATGATATACAAAACCTTCAGATGTAAAGTCTGTCTACGTTATGTTTACATCGGATTGACTTGGTCCTTCCGCATCCAGTTTGTACAACCTAATGTTTGAACTGGTCAGCGCATGTGTTTTAAACAATGTTTTGCGAAAAGTTTTAAAAACACAATTCAACCCTCCCTTTCTTGTGTTTTTCCAGTACTTTCTGGTACTTCAATGACCGCATAGTCTAATCGATTAGGGCTCCCAATACTAATTCTAAGTCTTTAATACATGTTCTAATCGGTTAAGCTAATATTCTAATAGGTTATAACATTGGTTTTAATCGATTAATTTTCGGTGTTTCTATGTCCAATTTAGTAACATATCTCTCAGTTGCAGATTTAGATCATACACTTATAGTCACACTGTGACATCCTGAGAAAAATAAAATAGGCTATGAAATAATTAAGGAAAATCCAAATACGATAAAATAGGTTGAAAGAGAGTTAAAAAGGACAAAAATGGCCTTAAAAGAAATCTAAGAACTTTCTGGAACGCGTTCCTCGCGACGTGATGGATAATAGGTAAGGGAGTATCGCGACGCGACGGTGATGTCGGTGATTAAGTCGGTGGAAGAAGAAACTAGAACCTTCCATACATCTGTCCGTCGCGACGTGATGGCCTTTCAGTCTAAGGCACATCGCGATGCGACCAAGGTCGGTGGGAAAGTCGGTGATTAGAGATGTTCATCTTCTGACACGTGTCACCCTCGTGACGCAATGGAGGTTGTGCCTATTGCCATCGCGACGCGATGGAGCCAAATTGTGCCTATAAATAGCACCCTTCCCTCCATTCTCCTCACCTTATTCCAAGGCATCCTTTGGGAGTGCGTGGAGGAGCTCTGGAGGCGCGACGGTACGCAGGCGACGGCGGTCTTCTAAGCCAAGTATGGAGAGATCTGAACCCTATACACTAGGGATAGTAGGAGTATGATAAGTGTAGAGTAGGAAAGTAGGGTGGCCCAAGCCCTACTAGGGGTTGATGCCCCAACACCCTAGGAGGGGTGTTATGACTATGACTGCTAAGGATAGTAGTCATTAGTCCATCAACCATAGGGATAATTATTGTGTGAAAACCCTAAGGCATAAGACTTATAATTGTTTGATGACTGTGTGATAATATGTTTGCAGTTGGTCGCCTGAGCGATGCTAGGGTTAACTTATGTGATGGCTGTTGATTGATGTTGATGTTTAAGTTGTTTCAGTTATTGTTATAGTATTATATGTTTCTGCTAATGATGTGGGGAGGATAACGAATAAAATCTATATGCTGGTTGAATAATGAATCGGGGTAAGTTGATAGACTGAGTTGAGGAACGGTGACAAGTGGTTGGATGAAGAACAGTAAATAATCATATGTATGGTTGAAATCCACCGCCGTGCACATAGGATATGTACGAGGTCAGGTGCCAGAGTGCGGGCACGATACAGTCAGTACAGGACACGTCAGTCCTTAAGGATAGTCTGGGTCCGACTCTATTCCACATGTGACCAATGGTTTGGCCGCCATTGTGTCAGGTCGTCGGGTAGCCTGGTTATCCTGACGGAGTACTGTTGTATCACTGTCCATAGTGCCGATCCCGAGTACCGCCCCGATACCTATTCCTAACGTCGAAATTGGGGAACAAGGATGCACTCTTAGGGGTACGATGAGCGGGATAGGGGGATGGATAATTGACTTAACCTACCCACACGTCGGTGGGAGGAAAACATAAGGCTAAGGTGGGGTCGTTTCTATTGAAGTAAGTTGCATGGCCACATAAACATGTATACTTGAGATATATGGACATGCTTAGTTAGGTGATGGTCCTAACAGTTGATTAGGAGATATATTCTTCACACATTTTATTCTGCTACTTTCCCATTTGTTTGGTGTATAGTGTGTTCTCATTTCCCATGCTTTGTGTTGTTTGTTTTCTTTTCTATGTGTATATATGTATATTTAGATTCTGAAGATTCTCGAGAGTCTGAGGATGTCTCACTACTTTCAACCGTCGATGTTGGAGGAGCCGAGCATCCCAGTATGGGGTGACTTCGAGGTGTATTACCACGACATGGACGGGGACTACTGGGAGATTGACTACAGCCGTCATGTCGTTATATATACGGGTCTTGTCAGCATCTTCTTTCATCTTTTAGGTTGACCGAGGGCCTCCTTTATTAGTGATTTTAGGATTGCACAACAGTTGCCTTTTCACCGCATGTGGCGAGAAACTAGACCTAGGTAACATAATTCTTCTGCTACTTCATCTGGATCTTATAGTATGGTTAGGAACAATATTGGATTTAGGGAGGTGCGACGTTGGTCGGAGTCGACCGTCCCTTCATCTCATGTTTCCCCACAGGTAGAACCTATGAGGGTCTACCAGTCTAAGTTCTAGGGATGTCCTACCACTGGGGACTCCCGACTTCCGCCACGTATGCGCATTAGGATTCCTAGATTGGGCCAGATGTAGGAGGAGGCGACTCGCTAGGTGTTGTTGACTTTTGACTTTTGATATCTTTTTGTATACCCATAGGGGTTCATGTACTTGATGTATATTATTCTTTTGGTGGTTCCTAGTAAGGAACCCTTGTATGTACTCATACTTGACATATATAATGGAGAAGTTATTTTCTTCCGCTGTAATCCGATTAATTTATTATTATTATTATTATTATTATTATTCATATTGTTATTATGATTCGTAATTATGGGATAATATTATAAATGGGACAAGGGTGTCACACAGCCTCGACAACACGAACAACTAATAGATAAATCCATAGCTATTTCCAATCTAACACATAGCAGTAAGAACATATAGGCATACAAGATCATATATTGGCAAAACATGAGCACAAGGATACCAATCCTACTCTTCTCTCATTACCCCATATACAATGAGCACTCCTTCCCCCACATACCTGTAAAATCGCATATCAAGGAGCAAAAAAACAGCAATAACATCAACAATTTCACCAACAATGCATTCCGAGATGAGGTTGGTGAAGTGAGAGCAATCCATGATGAAATGAAAGAGTGAACAATGGAAGGATGGGGGAGATAGTGAAAATTAGGGTCCTGGTATTGTATGGCCAGTTTAAGTAGTATTATGGCGGATTTGGGTCGAAACAGAAAGCTTAAAACTGATAATCTGTCATCAGACACAGTGTTAATCGATTAAGCCTCAGGCACTGATCGATGAGAACTCGAGTCAGTGACACTACTTCACTATTTCACCTATAACATGAGCTACAAGTATCTGATCATGGCGTTCTTAATAGCAATGGAAATCTAAGAGAAAATCTTACAAAATCATGTCTCACGATCAAGACCATAATCAGACTCTAACATAGTGAAAAATGCAATTTAGGTTTCCTCTGATGTTTCACAGTTTGCGTCTGCGCCGTGTTGCTTCCAAAAAGCGTATCTTGTGTTGTAGGTATCAGATTTAGGAGGGTTTAAGAAACTTAAATCCAATTGCACCCTTAAGGGGGTTGAAAAGGAAGAAAATAAAGACTGATTAAGAATTAAATAAAATACTTATTTAGAAGAAGAATAATAATAGTAATAATAATAATAATAATATCCAAAAGCCAATATTTTATAAATTAAAAATAATAAATAATAATAACACATCACTAAAACATATTAATATATATTATTAATAAATTGGGGTATTACAATTTGCATGTTTATTAGTATGGGGTTGCTATTATTTAATTGGGATGTAATTGATTTAGGTTATTGAATTAGAATTATTTAAAGAAGTGAATATTACAGAACTGATGAATTTAAGTCATGAATCTATTGACGACTGCGCACTTAGATTCACAGAATGAGTTTTTGACCCTGAATCGACTCATGGGGTTATGAGTCGATTCATACCCCTGGTAATTGTTTAGTAATATAATTAAATGACTTGTAAGAATTGGTTAAAGTTAGTACCCACATAAGCTTGCTATATGCTTGAAGTATGATGTGCTTTTAGAGGATAAGGACGTATTATCCTCATTGTTTGTTTATTGGTCACGGGTTTGTGGCCAATGCATGGTTTGTATTGAGAGGGTAATAGATTATTATCCTCGTCGTTTATCTATTTCTCACGGGTTTGTGACCAATGCTTGATTTATGTTAAGAGGATAACAGATTATTATCGTCGTTGCTTATTTATTGGTCACGGGTTTGTGACCAATGTGTGATGATGACTTCAATTGTATACTCGATGAGTTTGTTGAGTATTTGGTTTTTGGGAAAATCTTCGACGAGTTTGTAGCTACAGTGGACTCCATGACAGCTGATCATGAAAATGTGATTAGATAGTGACTCCTAATTTGAGTTATGCACGTTGATGGACACTTAGGCCGGTGTGTCGCGCATCGAAGATGTGGCGTCGCTTAGGTGGTGAGCAAACAATTTAATGGGGAACAGTTCGGAGATAGCCACGAGGAGCCATGATCAGCCTTGCGGGTCGTTGCCAGTAGGGGGTCTTATATAAATGCGGGGCACTACTGGGGCATCCGATTCATACACTGGATCACCCTAACTAGACTCATTTGTATCTTTGGATATTGAGGGCACTTTCATCCTTTCACCCGGAGAAAAAGGATCCTGAAGACTTAGATGGAGTAGTTGTTAGGTTCGCGTTAACTGGTTGTCGATGTAGGACTACTGACCGATTGGTGTTGACTGACGAGACCTTTTTGTTGTTGCGATGTTTGATTTATTGTTGACGTAACATGTTTTTATGCCTATGTCATATTTCTTTTCATATCAAGTATGATTCCTCACCCCTCTGTGTTTGTGGCTACTTGTACACCCTGTGTACGGGTAGATGGTGAAATTACAGGCGACTACGTGGACGTGGACGTTAAGGAGTAGACTATACATCGCTGCTTAGCTTAGGATTTAGTTATGCTTTATGACATGTGAAACCAATCAAGGCAGGAAAAAAAACCCTCTGCTAGGGTTTGTACGCACGCCGTCGTGCATGCTTGCCCCGCTACGGCTGCTGCGCACCTGCTGCTGCGCTGATCGCCCAACCTGTTCTGCTGCGCCGCCACTGGTTTCTTCTTCGCGTGGTGTGTCTTGCGTGCTGTGTGGTTTTTTCTTCGCGTGGGATTTCTATTTCTGGCTTTCTTCTACGCGTGTTCCTTCGGCTTTCTTCTTCGATTGTTTCTATTTCTGGTTTTCTCCTCGGCTGCTGCTTGCCGAACTGCCGTTCCACATCACGGTGCTCTGCTAGTGGATTCTTTGGCACACGTTGCGATCTTGGCGTTTTCTTTGGCACCTGTCGCAGCTTCATCGCTTCTGTGCATGCACTCTCTGCTACGTCAACTGGTTTTCTTTGGCACCTGGTTTTCCTACTGCACCTGGTTTCTTTGGCGTGGCAGCACCTAGTTTCTTGGCGTGGTGCACCAGGTTTGTCCCTGTATTGGTTCATGGCGCTGCGCTCAATGCTCCTCGACTGCATCCCAACGTCCTCCCCTCCTAGCCCGCTTCCTCCTTCTCAACCGGCTGAGCAACTGAAATCTTTTGCAAAAGCCTTGAACAATTCCTTGGACATCTCGTTGAGCCAATTGCCGAGGCCTTGCCTGAAAGGTGATCGGGTCTCCATTAGGATATCTGATGATGAATACAAACGTGGTGTAGAAGGGTGCAAAAATAATCTTCACGGGCGTCTCCTCCTTCCCAAAGGCTCGACACCATTGAAGGCGGCTGACTTGCATGCCAAGCTTTTGAAATTATGGAAGCCACTGGGTAAGTGGCGCATGACCCCTCTTGGGAAAGGCTTCTACGAATTCAGTTTCGCTTCCTTGGAAGATTTCTGTGATGTTTGGTCGGTTGCACGTGGAATTTGCAACCTGGTTTACTACGGCTTTCTAAATGGACTGCAGATTTCAAACCAAGTAATCAAAATAACACGCATGCTCAGTGCTGGGTGCGACTCCACGAACTGCCGCAAGAGTATTGGCGCCCTCAGACTCTCTTCGAGATTGCTGCTGGTTTAGGTACGCCTATATCTATTGATGATGCTACTAGAAATAGAGTTTTTGGCCATTACGCCCGTGTGTTGGTAGATATTGATCTTTCAGGTACACTGTTGGATGAAATATGGGTTGAAAGAGAGGGTGCTGCTATTGGTGTTTATATTGAATATGAGAAGCTTCCATATTTTTGTGCCTACTGCAAAGTTATTGGCCATGCAGACTCAGTTTGCAAAAGGAAACCTGCTGTGGAGCATCCTCCGCAGGTGGCCACAGAACATGTTGCGCCAAGAAGGAAGCTTGTTCAACAGGTTTATGTCAACAAAAAAGATAACCAGGCCGCAGGTCCTAGTAAGCTTAATCCACCAGAAGTTGTGCAGGATAAGGAGCCTCATCAAAGCAATGAAGACGTTCAGAATTTGAATGAAGACAACGCTAATCCTGCTGTTGCCAGTCTCTCTGAAGATGATGATGTTGAGGTTGTCTATGAAGATCCGCCACCTTCCAATCATTCCCCGCATACAGAAATTGTAGTGATTGGGGCTGATAATGAAGTGCAACATGCAGAAAACAATCAGGAATTTGCAGGAGAAAATATATCAGGCTCTCCCAACTCTGGGGACGGTTCCACGCTGGCTCCTAACACACCAGCCGCAAGCTCTAATATGGAGATAGCATAAGGAACGTCTGTGGCCGCTCCTGTGGGTGGAGGGAATGAGGCGTCCACTCACACAGTCATGAATGCTCATGGGGATCAGGTAGGTGATAATCCTATTCAAATCATTGATAATTTATATGATATTCCTGTTGTGGTACACAAGGATATGCAATTCTTGAAGAATAGCTGGGCGGACTTGGCTGAGGATGCTGTTGACTCCCATCAACAATCAGAGGATGGTGAGTTCGAAGTTGCAATGTCAAAGTCCCAGAAGAAGAAATTGAAAAAAAAGAATAGCAAAGGGAAGAAGGATACTGGTTACAACACCCGAAGGGCTGGTTCGAGGCCCGTTGCTAAATGAAGATCTTTTTTTGGAATGCAAGAGGTTTAGCCAACCCCTCTACAAGGTTGGCCCTGAAAATTTTTTGTCTTTCTCACAGACCAGATTTTGTTTTTATTTCTGAGCCTTGGATGCTTCTTGATAAGTTCCCTCCTCGATTCTGGAGACAGTTGCGGATGAAAATTTTTGCTGTTAATAACCGTCCTGGCTTGGCTTCTAATTTGTGGTGTGCTTGTGCTGATATTTGGAACCCCACTGTGGTTCTTGCTTCTGAACAACATGTTTCTTTTACAGTTGATATTGTTGATTCCACTATTGGTTTGTCTGCTGTTTATGCGTCTAACTGTTATTTGACAAGACGTTTGCTTTGGCGTGAGTTAGCTATGTTGCAGAATAGTCACCCTATTCCTTGGTGCTTTATTGGCGATTTTAATGTGGTCCTTGGTGCTCATGAATATAGAGGGAGTGGCTCCCCTACCAAGACTGCTTGTGATGAGTTTCAGCATTGGACAGATCAAAATAAGCTGTTGCATTTGCCTACTAAAGGGGCTTTTTACACGTCGAATAATGGCAGGAAGGGTAGAGCTTTTACTGAAAAAAGGTTAGATCGTTCTATTTGTAATGACCTTTGGATTAACTTCTGGAATAGTGTTTCTTGTTGCACCCTCGCAAAGAGCAAATCAGACCATTTCCCTTTACTCTTGGATCTGAATAGGGATGATAGTCCTCAGATCTCTTCTTTTAAATTTCTGAAGGTGTGGGCTTCACATCCGGATTGTCTGAATATGGTTAAGGATGTTTGGAAGGAGCCTGTGGTGGGTTGTCCTATGGTTGTGCTCAATCATAAGTTGAAGTCTTTGAAGCTGAAGTTAAAGGATTGGAATAAATCTATTTTTGGTGATGTTAATTTAAAAGTCCAATCGGCTAGGAAGGAGTTGGACTCCATCCAAGCTCAGGTTGATCTGAAGGGTTATTCTGATGATTTAATGGCTGCTGAGAAAACCGCGCAGGTGAATTTAGAGGTGGCTTTGAAGTCACAAGAAGAGTTCTGGCAAGAAAAATCAAGGTTAAATTGGCATATTAACGGTGACCGTAACACGGAGTTTTTCCATAAAATGGCTAAGGTACATTATGTTACCAAGCAAATTTCAGTGCTTAAGCATGGTGATTCTGTGTTGAATTACTTTAATGATATCCAGAATCATGTGGTAAATTATTTCAAAAATCTCTTCACCACTGCTAACGTCTGTATTGATAATGGTTTGGTGGAGGAAGTGATCCCTTCTATTGTCTCTGCGGAGGATACCGTTCTTCTCACTAGCATGCCTTCTATGGAAGAGGTGAAGCAAGCTGTGTTTTCTATGAATTGATGGCGCCAGACCGGATGGGTTTGGGGCTTTCTTTTCGAAGTTACGGGAGGTGGTTTCTCTTGATGTCTTTAAAGCTGTGGTCCAATTCTTTTCTAGTGGTTGGATGCTTCCAAATTGGAATGCAAACACGGTTGTGCTTATTCCGAAGGTCCCTGAGGCTGATAAAATCGAGCAATACAGGCCTATTGCTCTTGCTAACTTCAAGTTTAAAATTCTCACCAAGGTTTTGGCTGATAGATTAGCTAAAATTGCTCCTCATATTGTTTCTCATAATCAAAGAGGGTTCATAAGGGGGAGGAATATCACTGACTGCATTTGCCTAACTTCTGAGGCCATCAATCTGTTGCATAAGAGATCCTTTGGCGGTAATTTAGCTTTGAAGATCGATATTCGGAAAGCTTTTGACACCATTGATTGGAATTTTTTATTGAAAGTGTTGCGTGCTTTTGGATTTGACCCAATTTTCTGTAAGTGGATTGAAACTATTCTACATTCTGCCAAACTTTCTATTTCTATTAATGGGAGAGCTTGCGGTTTCTTCTCTTGTAAGAAAGGGGTGAGGCAAGGTGACCCCTTGTCCCCCTTGTTATTTTGTTTGGCAGAGGAGGTTTTGAGTAGGGGTATTCAGAAGTTAGTTGATGATGGTAACTTGCATTTGATGCAAGGCGCTAGAGGGGCCTATGTTCCTTCACATGTTATGTATGCAGATGACATTATGATCTTCTGTAAGGGGCTTCAAAAGAATCTTAAGGTTTTGACGGAACTTTTTAATCGTTACGACATGGTTTCGGGACAAGTCATTAATCCTGCTAAATCCACTTTTTATCCGGGTGCGACCACTCCCCGCAGACAAGCTGCTATTGCCAATACTCTGGGTTTTCAAATTGGTTTGCTACCTTTTACATATTTGGGTATTCCTATTTTTAAAGGTAAGCCAAAAATTGTTCATTTGCAGCCTATTGCTGATAGGATTAAGGCTAAGCTTCTTTGCTGGAAAGCTTCTTTACTTTCGTCATGGGTCGTGTTCACTAGTGAAGAGTGTAATTCATGGCATGATGATTTATAGTTTTTGGTTTACACTTGGCCTGTCTCCCTGTTAAATGAGATTGACAGATGGATCCGTAATTTCATATGGTCAGGAGATGTTAATAAGGTAAAGATTGTTACTGTTGCCTGGCATAAAGTTTGTTCTCCTTTCTCTGAAGGTGGGCTGGGTTTGCGATCCATTAGAGATGTTAATGAAGCAGCTTGTTTAAAGCTTTGTTGGGATTTTTACAATGCAAACACGCAGTGGGCTAATTTGCTCAGAGCTAGAGTTTTAAGGAAGCATGGTTTCATTGAATACTACATTTTTCCACGATCTGGCCTGGAATTAAGAGCAAAATTTCTGTGGTTAGAGACAACAGCAGTTGGCAGCTTGGTAACGGTGAGACTATCAACTTTTGGACTGATCATTGGGCCTCAACGACTTTGGTTCAGTTGCTAAATATTCCCGACCACCTTCATGATCAGTTAGACGCCAAGGTTAAGGATTTTATTAGCCATGGTATTTGGTCTATTCCTTGGTCTATCCTGTGCGATTTTCCTACGCCGCAGTTTTAATTGCAACGCCGCTTTATTCCCGCTTTAGCGCTAGATCATAGAATTTGGAGGCCAACGAATTCGGGTGAGTTAACTTTTAAAAATGCGTTCTTGTATCTCCGCCCCTTCGGTCAAACGGTGAAATGGGCGAAGTTGATTTGGAGTAATGCCATCCCTCCTGCTAAGTCTTTTCTTTCTTGGAAGCTGTTGCATAATAGGGTTCCAACGGACGAGAATCTGAGGAAGAGGGGTTGTCTCATTGTTTCTATGTGTAGTTTGTGTGGTAATGATTTCGAAACTAGCCTCCATTTATTCTGTCATTGTCCCTTTGCTCAAAAGCTTTGGAGTTGGCTTAGTGGCGTCATGGGCGAGCAACTGGACACTACCTCTATCCATGCTATTCTTAACATTTGTGAGAAGTCTTGGTCTTCTCAAGCTGCAGATGTTATTCTTGCTGCAATTCTTAACATAGTTTGGTGGATTTGGAAGTGCAGGAACATGCTCAGATTTGAGAACACAAGAATTCATTATCATTCCGTTGTTTCTGCCATCTCAGCCGGTGTTTCCTTGACTGGTCGCACAAGTAAGGGTTGCATCTCTTCTTCTTTACAGGATTTTGTGCTTCTTAAGGCTTTCTCAATTGACGCAAAGCCTAGTAAGGCTCCAAATATTGTCGAGGTTAAGTGGATTCCTCCACCTTGTTCCTGGATTAAGTGTAATACTGATGGCGCAGCTAAAGGAGCTCCGGGTTATGCGGCCTGCGGGGGCATCTTTAGAGACAAAAGTAGAGCAGCTTTAGGTTGTTTTTCTCTTAACATGGGCATCACTTTTGCTTTGCATGCAGAGCTAATGGGCGCCATGGTTGCTATTGAGCTGGCTTACAAAAAGGGTTGGCATAAGTTCTGGCTGGAATGCGACTCACAGCTTGTTATTCTTGCTTACAATTCGGTCACTATTGTTCCTTGGCAGCTTCGGAATAGGTGGTTAAACTGTATAGAGCTCACTAGGAAAATGTGTTTTAGAATTTCGCATATTTTTCGGGAAGGCAATCATTGTGCTGATAAGATTGCTTCTCTGGGGTTCACAGTTTCTGGTTTTCATTGGTGGGACACGGTTCCTAGAATAATTTGGGAGGACTTTTCTAGAAATAGAGTGGGTCTACCAAATTATAGATTTAAGTAATGTTCATTCTGGGTCTAGTTTAGGCCTTCTCTGTTAGGTTTGATGTGCTGCATATGATTGTTAATGACTTTGGTGCCAACATAGTTGGGATGATAGTCATTATAGTGATGCCTATGCATATCAAACCTTGTTTTGGCCTTTAGTTAGGCGGTTTTCGCTTTTTGGCTGTTATCTTTCTTGCTTTGATTCATGGGTTTTGGCCTAGTCCCCCCATGTTTTTTTTGTTTTTTTTCTTTTTTTTCAATAAATTTTAGGCGGGGGTACTCTTTTTCCTTCTTGGTGTTTTTTCCCTAAGGTGGGTTTTGCATCAGAAGGTTTTAACGAGGCCCCTCTCCTTTCTTTTGCCTAAAAAAAAAATTATTATTTAGATGTAAATTAAGGGTTAAGCTCTGAGACATGTGATATCGGTGGTTATGGTTTTTATTTCCACAAAGTATTTTCAAATTTTTAATGTTTTTAATATTATTCCGTAGAGTATTTTTATGTTTTTATTCCACATATGAATTTCTATGTTTTGATGTGAACTACTATTCCATTAAAAGGATTTTTATAAACCAGTATTTTTATTTACTATTCGCACGTGCTTTATTTGCATTTTTGGTACAACAGGGTGGTGGGTGTCACAAAGCCAAGGGATAACCCATCATTATTCTCTGCATAAGTCATAATGAATAATTCTATGCATTTCAATGCTCACATCACCATATCCAAACAATATCTCAATCGAATGTAGTAACTCACATCAAGTATAGCATCATAATGAAATGAATCCATATCCAACAAAGGAAATAACCCACTTGGGTAGTTCAAACATGCACTTCAGCATTAACAACATTAACATAATCATAGAGGCAATGCATCAAACACTTAGAACACATCAAATATCAAGTATAGACAAAACAACATCGTGAATACATAACTCACTGCCCCTACAGTGGTTACAAACAAGCAATCAACATCGAAATCAATTTTTCCCATTGCTCTTACGATGATACTATATCATATACTTGCTGCGCGAGACCCAGGGGTAATGGGACATCCCAATCATGTCAATTTAGTCCCTAATAACCTCTTTCATATGAATCATCCACCCCCACATACCTTAATTAGATTTCACAAAACTCCGAGGGATAACAATATCCAATCCAAGCCTTTTTCAATGTTTCCTATCAATACGAATACCAACGAGTTTCATAAAGGGCACTAAAAACCCCAAACCTAAGAGGAGATTGAAAAGGGAACAAGAGGTATGGCTTAGCTTGAAATTAGATTGTTATGAATAGCAAAACAATCGAGGAAATAATGAGAATCTCGAGTTCCAGCAATGGCTCCAAGAGCATAAACAAATTTGGAGCGAGCACGAGTTAAAACAAAGAAAAATTGCACCAAGAACTCTCTTAGGATTCTTAAGAGATTAAGAATGAGATTAAAAGTGAAAAATGAGGGTTTAGTCGTAGGGTTATACTATTAGGTCATTCCTGTAACGCCCTACATTTTCAAGTTGTCATAAAGATTTTAAATAGCCCCAAAATTAGATAAAGCTCCTAAATTTTCACAGGTTATAGGCATGTAACCAAGTTTCATGTATAATGATTCCCCTCTCCACATTATTTCTAGCAGTGTCCCTAATGCTAGTAAAAGCATAAAAAAAAGTGAAACAGAGTAAAAGTGACTTCCCTGAGAAAGTCTGCTGTCTGAGTTTATTCCTAAAAATGAAAATAAATCAAAACAACAAAAATAAATCAAGCAAAAATAAAATAAAATATAAAACATAAATAACAGGTTGCTTCCTACCAAGCGCTTGTTTAATGTCCCGAACTTGATGGTACCTAAAGTTTAATCAGAGGCTCTCCAAGAGCAAATTTAACCTTCACATCGTTGCCCCTTTCTCAATTTCTTAATCACGTGGTTCATGTTGTTTTTCCTCTTTCCTTGTGGTGGATGAGTTTCAAAAGATGATGGAAATCTTGTGTAACAGCTGGGGCATATCGTACTTTGCACTGTGCCACACCGCACTGTCATTCATAATCTTCTCCCCCCCTCAAAGGGAGTTTTTGCCTTATGCAGGGCTCGAACCCGTGTCCAGAGGGTTTAAAGATCACGGGAAGCACCCTCCGACTGTTAATCAGATGATGTTAGCAGGGTGCTTCCCGTGGTCTTTAAACACTTTGGAAACGGGTTCGCGCCACTCGCCTTGATAGGGGAGAAGATCATGAGTGACAGTGCGGTGTGCCACAGTGCAAAGCACAATATTCCCCGGTTATTACAAAAAAGGCGCCTTTTTTTGTAACACCCACCCTTTATCCCATATTAATTGATGGTTCTGGAATGGCGTGTCACTCACGGTCTTTTCCACCCCATGTGGAATTTTTACCTTCCGTGGGAATCGAACCATGTACCTGGGGCTAAATACATTGATTCTTAAATTCCCACACACTCCTTATATAGAAGAATGAGAAGTTGAAAAAGTGTGGTTTTTTCAATGTGGGACTTCAATAGTTGGGAGCTAGCTTCTTAAGTGTGAGATTTTAAATGTTCAACAAAACTAAATAGCCAACTTTGAGCACTAATATAACACTTAAAACAACTTTATTGGGCTTCATAACCTTCATAAGAACTATAGAAATTGTTGCCAGCTTTCAAACGGCACATGTAACATCACGTCTCGAACTTCAAGCTCGGTTATGTCTATGATAGAGGTCGATCTGGGTTTGTAATACAAAATAATAGTTGTAGATCTTTTCCTTATCTTTCCAACAATATAAAGAACACATAATTTGGACAAGTATATATCAAGATATGACATTTTCTTTAAGCACTATTCAACATGATGTGTTATCCGCTTTTGTGCAGTTGTCATAACTCTCAAGCTATTTTCGGGCAGTAAATTGTCAGAATCAGGTCTCAAAGCCTTCATATAATTTGTAGCCAAGGATGTTTGCTTTCAAATGGCATTAGTTTCATTCAAAAAAGACATCTACAACTCAAGATATGTCTAATCTTTACATACTATTTAACATCATCTTCCAACATACTTGTTCTTACTTCCAAGTCAATTTGGACTTAGTAAGCTTCAGATTTGGCTCTTGGGTTCTTCATTAAAGTTGTAGAGTTTTGTTTTAGCTTTCTAACAAGGTAAAAATTACTTTAGTACCATCTTCACAACATTAATTACACCCAGAATACATAAGCTATACCAAAGTGCAAATTATTCCAACCTCTTTTCTCTGCAAGATTTCTTTCTCCTTTTTTCTTCTCTACTACTATTTTTGTTCTTTTTGAATGTTATTATTTGCCGGACAAAATTAGGGTATGACAGCTGCCCCTCTTTACTTATCTTTTACAATGAAAATTTGAAAACAAATTGGTCTAGTGGTAGTGGGAATTTAAGAATCAATGAACTTAGCCCCAGGTACATGGTTCGATTCCCACGGAAGGTAAAAATTCCAGATGGGGGTGGAAAAGACCGTGAGTGACACACCATTCTAGAATCATCAATTAATATGGGATGAAGGCGGGTGTTACAAAAAAAATAACCAAAGCTAGGATTCGAACAACATACACAAAGGTACTAACATGCACTACCTACCAGCCTACCACTGAGCGAGAACTTAGCTTTGCACTGTGGCACACAAAGGCGCCTTTTTTGTAAGAGCCAGGGCATATTATGCTTTGAACTGTGGGACATGACACTATCACTCACGATCTTCTCCCCCATCAAGAGGAGTTTTTGCCTTATACAGGGATCGAACCCGTGTCTAGTGTTAGCAGGGTGCTTCCCGGGGTCTTTAAACACTCTGGACACGGGTCCCAGCGCTGCATAAGGCAAAAACTCCTCTTGAGGGGGGAGAAGGTTGTGAGTGACAGTGCAGTATGCCACAGTACTCAGTTGGTGTTAGCAGGGTGCTTCCTGGGGTCTTTAAACACCCTGGACACGGGTTCGAGCCCTGCATAAGGCAAAAACTCATCTTGAGAGTGGAGAAGATTGTGAGTGACAGTGCGGTGTGCCACAATGCAAAGCACGATATGCCTCGGCTATTACAAAAAGCCACAACCTTCTTATGTTGCATAAGCACACAACCTAATCGTTGGTGTGAAGCGTCGCAGTAAACTTCATATGACTCGTCTGGTTGAGGTGGAACTAAAACTGGTGATGTTGTCAAACGTTCCTTTATCAGTTGAAAGCTTTCCTCACATTTCTCAGTCCATGTGAACGTTGATCTTTCCTCGTTAATTGAGTTAGAGGCACTACGATCCTTGCAAATCCCTCGAAGAACCTTCAGTAGTATCCAGTTAACGCAACGAAACTACGAATCACAGTCACCGTCTTTGGTTGTTCCCATGAAACCACTATTTCTACTTTGGCAAGGTCGACGACAAAGCCTTCCTTCGAAATCATGTGCCCCTGCAATTTAACCTCTTCAAGTCAAATGTCACAGTTGGACAGGTTCGCGTACAACTTCTTCTCGCGCAGTATCTGTAGAACTTGACGTAGATGTTCTTCATGGTCCTCGTAACTCTTAGAATATATGAGAATGTCGTTGATAAACACGATAATGAATTTATCAAGAAACGGCCTAAAAATCTGGTTCATGTAGTCCATGAAGATGGCAGGTGCATTCATCACTCCAATGGGCATCACAAGGTACTCATAATGTCCATAACGGGTTTTGAATGCGGTTTTGGGTATATCCTCAGTCTTTACTGTGATCTGATGGTAACCACTCTTCAAATCGATCTTTGTGAAGACAGTAGCTCCTAGAAGTTGATCCATAAGTCATCTATGCGAGGTAGAGGATATCTATTTTTGATCGTCACCTTGTTGAGTTGATGGTAATCCACACAAAGTCTCGAGCATCCATCTTTCTTCTTTACTAGTAGCACTGCGGCTCCTCAAGGGGACACACTTAGTCTAATGAACTGTTTTGACGACATATTTTCTAGTTGGGCTTTCAATCCAACTAACTCTTCAGGGGACATTCTGTATGGAGCAATAAAATCGGGCTAGTTCCAGGAAGTATATTAATCGATAACTCGATATCCCTCACTGGTAGTAAACCCGATACATCATTAGGAAATACCTCTGAAAAATCTTTCACAACAAGTACACTGCTCAAATCAACTTCTTTTTTAGCTTCTAAGTAAGAAAAAAGTACATATTCCTGAGCTTCCTCTTTCAAAGAAGCTCCCACATGGTTGGAAGATAGAAATCCAGGGATTTCAGGGTCAAGGAAGACTATGGTTTTATGTGCACAGTCTAATAAGATATGGTTGTAATATAACCAATCTATCCCTAGAATTACATTTAGTTGTTTCAAAGGCAGGCATATTTAGTTGATAAGAAATTTCCGATCATGAACGATAATACGGCAATGCAAGCATGCAGTGTTTGCAATTAAGGATTTAGCAGATGGGGTAGAGATAATCAAATCAAACGGCAATAGAGAAACAGGAAGACTCAGATGTTTCACACAATCCCCATGGATAAAAGAACGGGTCACGCCCAAATCAAATAGTATGTTCAGGAGATTACTAGCTATGTTGCAATTTCCCTGCATGAGGTCTTCAGATTGGTTAGTCTCCTCACCACTCATTGTATACATGCGTCCTTTAGCGGTTAGTCTTGCAGCCCTCACATTGTTGACAACTGGTTCAACTTTTGGTGCAGTGAATCCCTTGATATGTGTCCAGGCTTCCTACAGTTGAAGCATCTCATCTCCTTAGAAGTGCACTTATCGGCCATGTGATCAGGCGATCCACACTTGTGGCATCGACAGGTCGGTCCATGGTTCCGGTTGTTTCCACCTCCACTCCTAAAAGCAGATGCAATAGGGCGATAAGTTTGTCGATTCTAATTATTGCCTTGGGGTCGGGAATAAAATGTCTTCTGGGGCTGCTTCCCCTTGTTGTTGTGCCCCTGATTCTAATGGTGTGACCTAGACGGTCTTCCTACACTCCCTTTGTTGATCCTTCTGTCCTTCATCTTCTCGATTTTCCTACACTTTTCCACCAATTGTTGAAACTAATGGATCTCCAATGGTAGAACAGACTCCTTAATATCGTACCTCATACTTCCTTCAAATTGTTTGCTTAGCCATTCCTCATCAACATTCTCCCGGAAGAAATGAAAATACTTAGCTAGCAACTCGAATTTTGCCGCATATTCTCCTACAATCATACTTCCTTGATACAGGTGCAAAAACTCATGTTCTTTCTTAGTCCTTACACTCCTTGGGAAGTACTTATCCAGAAATTTGGCATGGAATACCTCCCAAGTAACCTCCTAGTTATTGGCTTTGACCATCTGTCGGGTTCCCTTCCACCAGTATTCAGCATCTCGAAGCAACAGATAAGCAGCGTACGTAACCTTCAGTCCTTCTGGGTAGTGTAATACCTCGAAGATCTTCTCTATCTCTTGAAGCCACAGATCAGCCCTCTCTGGGTTAGAGTCTCCATGAAATTTTGAGGATCATGCTTTCAGAAATCCGTCAAACCTCTCACCTAAATAGATTGCTTAATTCTCAGTTGCTTTTGCAGATCTCTTTGAGTCTTCGCAGCAGTTTGTTAAGCAACAGCCGCTGCCATGTCAACCATGACTTAGACAACCCTATCCATGTTGTCGTTGTTTTCGATCTCTGGTTGGGGATTAGGAATCGCCTTCCTAGGAGGCATTAGGTGTCACTGAAAACAGTCAATCATCCTTGTATGTCACACACGTCATTTCTATAAGAAAACAATACAAATAATTTCACCCATTGTCTCAACAAAGAAAAAATTCAAATAATCTCACACAGAGTTCACACAACACAACACAACAGACCTAATCCCAACAAATTTCGAAAGACTCGACCAGCTTTGATACCACTAGTGTAGCACCCCACTTTTAGGTGCCATATGTACTACTCAACTCAATGCGGAAAATAATAAATGTTGGTATGCTTTTGGTATAAAATACTTTTCTCATTTCAAGATATGAAATTGTGAGTAAATTTTTTTCTAAAACCTTTTCGAAATGTGAAGCTCGAAGAGTAATGATTTTCGAAACGATAAATGAGGGTAAACATACACCATAATCAACTACTAAGCACGTACTACAACCCAATTCACAACACCATCCAAACAAACAATGTCACACAACACACAACACACAACTCAAGAATTCTAAAACTCATTGGAAAAGATTTTCCTTACCTCAAAGCTTTCCTTCCAAAAAAAAATACTTTGGTTCCTACTTCTACTCACCAACTAGCACTCAACAACCTTCAACCACACAAAACACAAATTTAGAACAAAAATTTAGGGTTTTAAACCCCTAACTGCCTCACGGCCTCATCACCTAAGGAGGAAGGGAAAATGATTTTTCATTTCTTTCTTATGGAAACTAGGTCAAGAAAGTAAATAGAAGGTATTGGATCACTAAGTTCATTCTTAGTTCATTTCCTAGCAACAAGCTTAACATCAAAGGTATCAAGGATTTGTTTTGGTGATCATTTCCCTTAGGATCTAACCACAAGTTCATATCAAAATTATGAGTCCAAAAACCCTAGGCCTCAATCCTTGGCTAAACAACTCAAAAACTTAAGAAAGTTCAAACCTTTTTCTTTAAAATCTCAAATGCTCAAACCTTTTATCTTTACAGATCAAGTAACTAAATACAAATGAAAACTTGGGTATTCTCCCCCCATTTAGGGCTCATAGCCAATGCCAAGGAAAAGGGGAAACGTTTTTCCTTGCTCCTTTCTTTCTTTGAAAACTTGATTTAAGTGAGGAATAAGATAGGATCACTAAGCTCAAACCTTAGTTCATTTCCAACTAACATTTTGTGACTTAAAAACACTAAAGATTTGGTCTTGGTTTTCATTTCCTTCAAAGGATCCAGCCACAAATTTGTCATCAAGACTCTACGGCATAAAGCCCTAGGCTTTACCATAGCTAAAACAACAAAAGACTTAAGAAAGCTTGAACCTTTTTCCATAGTACATCAAGTTAAGGTTTTCGTTTGCAAAGAAAAATAGATTCCAACCATAAGTTTTAGGGTAAAAGAGCATAAGTTAGAAAAACAACATTTCTTTGAATCTTACTGCAAAGATTTTTGTCTCAAATCAACACAAACTCAACCTTTTGTCATAACCATCAACAAGAGTTAAGAAATCAAGTTAGAAAATAAAATCCAAGGGTATAAAGTACATTTGATCCCCACGGCCAAGACCAAGAATAGGCGAAGGATAAATTTGTTTTTCTATCCCTTTTAGCCACTAGATGATGATGATGAACAAAGGTTGTGCCTCAAGTTTAAGCCTTAGATTCACTCTCCACTGAAAGTTATAGCAAATTCCTCAAAACTTGATGAATATGGATATGAAAAATCTTTGGATCAAAAGAGAGATATTCATGAAAGAAAGAAGAATAATGTAGGCATTCTAATGTAGCCTTAAATTTTGCTGCTTCTGCTTTTGTTCTTAATGGCTCGGGTTTGGAGATGGCTAATAATGGTGTTGTTCTCTCAGCTGCTAATATCTATTCAATTTGTGCAGACTCTTTGCTCTTTAAGGATGGACATAATGCTCTTATTAATAGTGCATCAAAGCAACAAATTTTGTTAAGTAAGCATGCTTCCTCGCAGCATAACTATATTTCTCCTGTTAAGGTAATTCACAATGGCACAACTGTCAAAGGTATAACTTTGGCTCAGCAAAATATCCTACAAGTTATCCTAAAAGATGTTCAAGTGTTGAGCCAAAATTGGGCAGATTTGTCTGATGAGGCTGATAAGAATGCTCCTAATGTTAACAAGGATGTGGCTATTGTCACCTAGGCTATCTCTACAACAACAGCTGGTTTTTCTACAGATAATGCTCTCCAATCTAGCTCTGTCTTATATGATGCAGATCCATCTGCCTCTTTGGACACTGTCGACTCTCAGTTTGATCAAGAGGAAGATGATAATTTTGATCCAGCCATCTCTAAATCTCAGAAGAAGAAAATTCAACATAAAAGCAAGCAAAAGTCTAAATCAGCTTTTCAAACCCGTTCAAGGGCAGGAAATAACACTCTTGCCCAATAAAGTTCCTTTATTGGAATGTAAGAGGTATTGCCAACCCCTCCACTAGGTTGGCTCTTAAAAGGCTTTGTGTCACTCACAAACCTTAGTTTGTTTTTATTTCAGAGCCTTGGATTCTTGTTGATCAATTTCCTTTTAATTTTTGGTCTAAGTTGAATATGAAGTTGTTTGCTATCAATCATAGGAATAATTTGATTCTTAATCTTTGGTGTGCTTGCTCCACTACTTTGGATCCAAATATTATTCAGATTTCAAATCAGCATGTGTCTTTCTCGGTTGCTATGGACAGTCAGCAAATTGGTATCTCAGCCATAAATGGTTCTACCTCTTATTTGACCAGAAGAAAATTATGGCAGGAATTAAAATTGCTTCAAGCGAATTATTCTATTCCTTGGTGTTTCATTAGTGATTTTAATGTGGTTTTGGGAGCTAATGAGTATAGGGTTAAAGGTATACCTCTGCTTATCCCTAGTTCAGATTTGAGAGATTGGTCTGATGCTAATAGTTTAATCCATCTTTTGATAAGAGGTACTCGTTATACCTGGTCTAATTGTAGGAAAGGCTCGCATTTTACTGAAAAACGGCTGGATAAGGCTATTTGTAATAATGCTTGGTTAAGTTTTTGGACTAGCATTTCCTGTTGTACTTTAAACAAAAGCAAATCAGATCGCTTCCTTTTTTTGCTGGATCTGAAGAGAGAAACTCTCTCTTTTAGTTCTTCTTTTAAATTCATGAGGATGTTAGCAAGTCACCCTAACTATGTTAAGCTTATTGAGGATGCTATGAAGTTAGAAGTGAGGGGTTGTCCTATGTTCGTTTTAAATCAAAAGTTGAAGGCATTTAAGATAAAGCTCAAGCAATGGAATAAGGATGTTTTTGGGAATGTTAATGACAATGTCTCTGTTGCTATGAATAACCTAGACCAGATTCAAGAAGAGTTGGACTCCATGGGCTACTCTGAGGAGCTTATTGAGAGAGAGAAGGCTGCTCAAATTTCTTTGGAGACAGCTTTGCATTACCAAGAGGAATTCTGGCATGAGAAATCTAAATTAAAGTCGCATATTCATGGAGACCAAAACATTTCCTTCTTCCATAAGGATGGTGATAATGTTTTAAATTCTTCTTCTGATTTAGAGCAGCAGCACATCGCTACTTATTATGAGAATCTTTTAATTAGGGATAATAGCTATATTGATAATGGTCTAGTTGAGGAAGTTATTGGTGATGATTGGTAGTGTTTGTGGTGCCAACATAATTGGGATTACATTAACTATAGTGATGCCTTTGCACATCAATTTTTTTGCTTAAAAAAAAAAGAAAATTGAGGAATATATTGATAGGTTTGTTTCTCCTATTGATGATATTATGCTTACTAACCTTCCTTCGTTTGAAGAAATTAAGAGTACATGAACTCTAATAGGGCTCCGGGGCCAGATGGCTTTGGGGTTTTTTTCTTTCAGAAGTTCTAGGATATTATTTCTGTGGATATTACCCAAGTTGTCCTTCAGTTCTTTAAACAAGGTTGGTTGCTACCTAACTTCAATTCTAATCTTGTGGTTCTTATCCCAAAAGTCTCTAATACAAATTGGATTGAGCAATTCGACCTATTGCTCTTGCTAATTTTAAGTATAAGATCATCACAGAGGTCTTAGCGGATAGATTAGCAAAGATAGGTCCCAATATTATTTCTGAGCACCAGAGGGGTTTCATTCAAGGCAGACACATTGTCGATTGTATTTTCCTTACGTCTGATGCTATTAACCTGCTGGACAAGAAATCTTTTGGAGGTAATCTTACTTTGAAAATTGATATTAGGAAAGCTTTTGACACTCTTGATTGGCGTTTCTTGCTTAAAGCTCTTAGTGTTTTTGGTTTTGATGCTAAATTTTGCAATTAGGTTGAGACTATTCTTCTTTCGGCTAAGCTATCAATTTTAGTGAATGGTAAGGCCTCAGGATATTTCGCTTGCTCCAGAGGTGTGAGACAAGGTGACCCTTTGTCCCCTCTTTTATTTTATCTTGCAGAAGAAGTTCTTAGCAGAGGTCTTTCTAAATTAGTGCAGGATGGTAAGCTTAATCTGATGACAGGTCCTAGAGGCATCACTGTTTCATCTCATGTTCTTTATGCCGTTGATGTTACGATTTTCTGTAAAGGAACCCAGCGTAATTTGAGACATTTAATGTAGTTGTTTGATAGATATCCAGCAATGTCGGGCCAACATATTAATCATGGGAAGTCTACTTTTTACCCGGGAGCTATTTCAGCTGCAAGATAAGGGGCTATTACTAATACCCTTGGTTTTAACATTGGTAGGTTGCCTTTTATTTATCTGGGTATTTCTATATTTAAAGGAAAGCCTAGAAAGCTTCATCTTATGCCTATTGCGGATAAAATCAGGTCTAAACTTTCAGCTTGGAAGGCTTTTATGCTTTCCATATTTGGCAGAGTTCAATTAGTGAAGTAGGTGATTTTAAGCATGCTAAATCATAGCTTCATAATTTATTCTTGGCCTGTGAATTTGATTATGATTATTGATAAATGGATTCGTCATTTCATTTGGGCTGGGGATGTTGATTCCAGGAAGTTAGTCACGATTGCTTGGCATAAAGTTGGTAAGCCTGTGGTGGAAGGTGGGCTAGGTATTCGGTCTCTTAGGAGCATTAACAATGCCTCCATGCTGATTCTTGGTTAGGATTTGATTTCTTCCACCAAACAGTGGGTGGTTTTACTAAGAGCCAGAGTTTTCAGGGGTAATAATTTGGTACCTTATCATGTTGGATCTTCGATTTGGCTTGGTATCAAGCCTCATGTGTCCACCATTCATTCTAATGCTTCCTGGCAGGTTGGTAATGGTAAAGATATAAACTTTTGGACTGATTACTGGCTAGCGAAACCTTTAGTTGATTTGCTTAACATTCTAGCCCCTTTGCACCCTCTTCTGAGCTCTAAAGTCCAGGATTTTATTTGAGACTCTCAGTGGCAGGTTCCTGATCCTTTGCTTCAAATGTTTCCAATGCTCCAGTCCCTGCTTAGTCGCATTATTATCCCAGAGTTCCCAGCTCAGGATCAAATTATATGGAGACACACCTCTTCTGGGATTTTATCTCTTAAAGATGCTTTTTTATTTCTAAGTAAGTTGATTTGGCAGCCTTGCATTCCTCCTTCTAAGTCTTTTATTATTTGGAGAATCTTACATAATAAAATGCCTACAGACGAGAATTTGTGCAGGAGGGGTTGTATCACGGTCTCCATCTGCAATCTCTGCAATAAAGTAGCTAAGTCCACTGATCATCTCTTTTGTGACTGCCCTTTTGCCCATGATCTTTGGAATTAGTTTGGATCTCAAATTAGCAAAGTTGTGGATTGCTCTTCTATTTTTTCTATTCTGGACATTTGTAATCAACAATTTTCTTCCCAAGTCAGGGATGTTCTTATAGCGGGGGTTATTAATGTTATATGGGGAATTTGGTTCCATAGGAATAAACCCAGATTTGATAATAAGCTCATTCCTCTGATGTATATTATTAGATTGATTTCTGCTGATGTCTCTCTTTGTGGCCGCCTTAGCACTGTCAAGATTTCATCCTTTTAAAGGCGTTTACAGTGACCTCCAAGCCTGGCAAGGCTCCTAATATTAAGCAAGTTAATTGGTATCCGCCATAATGTTATTGGATCAAATGCAACATTGATGGTGCGGCTAAAGGTTCTCCTGGTTTTGTAGCTTGTGGAGGTATTTTTCGAGATCGTAGTGCAACTATTCTTGGTTGCTTTGTTGGTGTAAGCCCTAAAGGCCAATGTTTTTCATTTGAACTTAGAATTTGTATTATGCTATTTATCTATAATATGAGGCATTTTAGTTATTATGTTTATTTTAACGTAATAAAGCCCTTGAGTAAAAGTTCGATTTTAATAGAACATCGAGTGGATGACTCAATTGTGAGATACTATAGAATTTTACTCTTAAACATCTGTAGTCGAATATTATTATTAAGGGCAATAATAATACATCAAGACTATTATGTGAGTGGACTAATAACCTTATCTCACAGGTTATAGATATGAAATATCAAGTCACCGCATAGGTATACATTAGGGTAATTGTGTACTGGAATGATCCGCCATGAGAATACTACATAGTGTGTTATGTAAGTGTCATAAATTATTCTCATAATGATAGTGGTGTATGCCACCCTTTGATCTGAAACCACTATGGTCCCTACATGGGGAGTTAAGTGTTTTATTGTCGTCAAATATTGTCTGTAACAGGACAATTATAAAGTCGGTTAATTGGGCACTCCACGAGTCATGCAGAGGGATATGAGTGACGTAGATGGGATTTGCCCCTCCTACATAGCAGGAGTAATATATGCGGGCCTCTTGATAGAGTATGACTGTAAAATGCATGGCCATGCTGAAATAAGTCAATATGAGATATTGATCTTATTTGTTGTTACTAAGTCTGCTTAGGTATCAAGGAATATAATATTGAACTATACAAGGGTGACACATACTATGCCTTGTGTTCAATATAGATATAAAGGCAAAAGTGTAATTATACACATGATTATTTTCACAGAAAGGTTACGTCAAATCACTGGCATTCTCGTTACTTGGGTAGCAATAATGTGTTGCTAGACACCACTCTCTATTTATAATATTAAATAGTGATTTAATATTATTGCCAACGTTTCGGGAACCTACAGGGTCACACACGTAAGAACTAATTAACGGGAGATTAAAGATAAATGAGTAAGACTCATTTTATTCAGTGGAGTGCTCTTATAAGTTAAGAGTAACGCAGCACACGGTAAGCTATGGTGCGCTAGGTCAGTCTTAAGTGGTTCTGTAAATAGAACACTTAAGCCGAAGTCCATTCACGGAATTTTACCCTAGCCATACAGAGAGACCTCGTGTTCATCGAGACTGTCAGTTTTGTTCGTCAGCTAGCACTGTAGACGGTGGCCACTCCCATTCGAAGGCTGTTCGTGTGGACTACGTAGAGGCATTATCAGCTGTACAACGTTCGTGATCATCTCCATTCCTCATCTGCAAGGGTCTGTGCTACAAGAGGTAACTCATATAATCCTTGAATTATGATCATTTGCAAGGATAGGAAAATTTTAATTTTTCCGCTGCGTTTTATCTGATTGTATGCGCGATTTCCCTCCATGCTTTGCGGCTAATCTTGGTATCACCTTTTCTCTTCATGTCGAGCTCATCAGTGCTATGATGGCCATTGAGTTAGCTTATGAAAAAGGATGGCACAGTCTGTGGTTGGAGTGTGACTCTCAGCTTGAGGCTTCAGCTTTTAGTT